>JAQPPZ010016930.1:4852500-7493772 GCA_028583015.1 Wollemia nobilis | reverse complement strand
CGCAAAGGACATTTATCAACATAATGAGGTTCTTTACAAATCCAACAACCCATCCGTGGTGCCCTCTCTTTCATATTTCCCTCATTATCTTCATGTGTACCAACTTTTGGTGCATTAACTCTTTGCTCATACCTATCCCTAAAATTTCTCTGGCCACCCCGATAATTTTGATTTCCCCTATTTCCTTGGTATCTATTCTTATTTTTATCAAACCTATTTCTATTCCCATTTCCATGATTCTTGTGCCAACCCCTATCTCCTTTGGTTGGACCTACATTTTTCTTTTTCTATGGTTCTTCCTTTTCTGAATATTGTTGATAATAAGCTTTCTTGGCCTTAAAATTATCTTCTTCTTGTCGAGCCAAGTCACAAGCAATAGTTAGGGTAGTAGGTTTTAACATAAGAATCAAGTGCCCAATTTTTGGATGTAACCCTAGGAGAAATTTCTGAATTTTAATCTCATTCCTCTACTCATATTCAGGCATGTATTTGAGCAATTGCACAAATCACTGGTAGTACTCAATTACGGACATACTACCTTTTGTTAACCTTGAAAATTATGCAGTCCTTTCAAGGTAAAATTGTGGTGTTAGAAACCTATCCTTAAATGCCAATACAAATGTATCCCAAGGTACATCGACAGCCTCTACATTATGAGTTTTCCTATATGTATCCCACCAGTCAATGGTAACTCCAATCAATCGAAAGACTACCCATGAGGTTTTCGATTTAGATGAAAGGGTCCTAACCATAAAGTATGCTTCCACACTATTCAACCACCTTTCAACTTCTTCCCCATCACCTTTGCCATCAAATTTGGCTATATCAATTCTTCACATATCCTTGTCCAATTCTGAACCTACTTGTTTTCTTCCTGGGTCAATAGTTGTCTCATCCTCAACTATTACCATTTCTTTTCCTTTGGATAAATTTTCTATTATTTTCTATTGATGGGATATCATTTCTTGTTGTTGAGCTAACTGAGCTTTTTGCTGCTCCATATGCTCTATCATTTGAGCATTTTGTTGTGCCATGTGTTCAACCATTTGAGCATTTTGTTGCTCCATTTGTTCTTTCTGTTGGCTCATTTTCTCCCATAATAGTTGTACCATCCAAACCATTTTATCCTCCTTATTAATCGGTTCTTTTTCCTTCCTCTTTTCCTGAGGATGTTCTACGACTTCTTCTGATGCCCCAATCCACATAACTTTTTGAATGACCCTTCTAGGGTTCTCGGTCAGCCCTTCCCATTGAACCACCATAGTTCTTTTTGAGGAACTAGCTTTTTGTCCGGATGCCATTGCCTGCCCAACAAAAACAAGAGCCTTGTCAACTTATCAAGTCTTAGGTGAACACATTGATAATATCAAATTAGATTTGACATGGGTTTTCTAAAATTTTATTATTTAAAATATTTGCAACCTTGGCTCTGATACCAAATGTAACACCCCAAGTCTTCCCACTTGGTTGTCCATTCACCCCAAGTCTGCCCACTTGGTTGTCCAACTTTAGAGGTTTCAATTTTGATAAAAATTCTTTTTTTTAAATTATATTATTTTCTAGTATGAGCATGTTATTTCATCTTCATGAGTGCCATTTCGTTGTAGTCGAAATACTCATGAGATCGAGATTGGCCAAATCTCGTATAGTTACCTCTTTTGAACTTCACTCTCCTCTCGAGATTCCAAGTTTAGGTAGTGGGTTTCTTTTCCTCTAGGGCCCATAACACCTAGAGGTGTGATGCATAACTTTCTCGTGTCTTAACATGAATTTATGAACTTGTATTTTTATGTCATGTAAGACTTAGCGTATACATGCTCGAGCTAGATGATCATCCATTATTTTTGGAGCATCGACTAAGGTCTTACCAATACCTGATAAGCACCCGATATCTTGTGTAGATTAACCAACATGATGTCCCATACCATCGTGTTGTCGGATTCACCTAGTCTAACACAATTCACCACTCATCACTAGCAGGGATAACCTAGAAGAGATGCCCATACAACCCTTCGTTACCTCTCGTTCTGACCTTTTTCCATCAAAAGTATGGTTAGTGCCTTGATCCATGATGAATGCCTACCCGCTTCATCATTAAAACTTGTTTTCCATGGTGATTGCCTACCCACAACACCATTTAATTTATCTTCACAAGATTGTCCTCCCCACAATCTTGATTTTTATCAAGGTTGTCCTACCCACAACCTTAGGTTGCATTTAAAGTTTATTTAATCCACAATTCTGAAATTCACTTTTCATAAATTTAGCTATAGTTGGAATTGTCTATAAAGGTTTGACTATTTAAAGGTTTAATAATCACCACTATCTATTGGCTTGAAACTCAATAAGCAGCCATACATTTTCTAGTTTCCAACTTTCTCTAATGCAACTAAGGCTGATCATAAATTAAAAGACCATGAAAGTATAGTAAATAAATTAAGAAATCCCAAATCCACATTACTATTTTATTTCAATATTACTATTTAATTATTTTCTTTAACTAATATAAACTACCTCTAAAATTAATAGAAAGAAAGACATCTTCTCTTCTCTTATGGTTCTATAACACTTGCGCTACACAAATAAGTGATTAAGCGGTTTGCTCTCAACGGACTAAGTATTGGGTAAAAGCTCCATAATGAATGATCTGAAAGAGCATTTTTAAGGAAATCTCATTTCTATTGTTTAAATTAAGAAAACTAACACCATACGTGAATCTTGCTAGACTCCATTCACTATCCTTTGTTGTGTTGGCCAAAATATCAATGATCAACAATTTTCACACTAAGGTATCCATCTATTGTCTCTATTTAACTTATGCTTGGTTTCAATCTAAAAATGCTTTTCCTATAAACTCTTATACCCGACCTTTGTTTGAATTGGATATCCTTCTACAAGGAATAAAGCTTTCATGATTTACTATGTTGAAGCTTCCCTACTAATTATTTCAGCAATTCCTATGCTTTAACCCATACTTTAATCTTGTTATAAGGCTTTCAAATAAAAATGTAGTAAAACTGTAATTCAAATGTCAAAACTAAACCTGTTCTGCATACACCCAAAGTTTTACTCATTTTCTCAATCCATCATAGAATATTAAGGACTATTTAGGGTGCTTTAAAAACTAGATCAATTCATTTTCAATTTGAACTGGTGTAAGCTAGAACCAAGTATACTATCGTGAATTCCAAGAAAGTTTCTGAAAGCACGAGGATACGGAAACAAAAAGGAAAATGCCGAGATGCGATGCAAATAAAACAAAAGACAATGCTAAATCCTATGAATTGAAAGTGCATGAAAGGAAAGAAGCATAAACGAATCGAAACCAAATAGAAAGCCAATATGAAAGACAACCCTTTTTATTAATGTGCTTTAGAACTCGGTTACAATCCGTCTCCTCCATTTTCAGGGGCTAGGAGCGTTAAATGTGTTCTTGTCACACCCATGGATGCGATTCCTTCTTCCGCGTGCCCACATGTAAAATGGGCGGACCAAACATCATTGCCACTTGCATTGATGAGTCTTGACTCCTTGCTGCTCCTCCAATGTTAAGACCCTATGTTCAAGGAAACATAAAATAGTCAATAGCACCTGTAGATGAAATAAAACATGCAATCCCCAAGCCTACGATTAGTGAGTGTAAAAAATGAATAAAACGATAACTAGAATAGATCCAAATGAACTAAAAACTTGATAGGGGCATCAGGACATTAACAGGAGGGCACTACAAATGGAACAGTCAAAAAATTCACCACAGATTCGTATTCACTCTGGGGTGGGACGAATAGACCTGCAACAAAATGCCAAAAGGCACTGTCCCAAATGTCACATCTGGGAAGCTCCAAATCACCTGCAAAGTTGGGGTTAGCTAATTGGGGGTGTTTTGGGAAGACCCAGAAGGTCAGATTTTCCCAATTTGGCCTCTATCACTAGGAATTTGATGATGCTACCTGCATGTTAGTAAAGGCGAGAAATGATAGAAACATGATCAAAATTGCTCAAAACAATGTGAAATTTAAATGACAACCTATCTAAGCAGCATAGAATCAAATGCAAAAATAACATAAAGGAAATCTGCCATAGATTTCTAATCGCTCTAGGGCGAGGCGATTAGAACTACAGCAGTGTGGGGGCGCCCGGGGGCAGGACGCCCACCGTTTGGGGCCTGATTTTGGCACCAATCCACTTGGGATGGGTCCAAAATCTCTTGTGGGGTGTTGTCGGCAAATTTGGTAGGATGTTGTGGCCAAATGTCGGGTTTTGGTTCTGGATTTATAGCTTCCAATAACCACCCTATGACCTCTCTTCCAAAAGAGATCAAGGATGTGAAAGGCACAAATCAAAAGGTGTGTGTGGGAAGTAAAATGGCAGCACTTCATTGCTCAAAATGCTCCTTCTCTGTATATCCTTTGGGGTGAGAAAACTCACCAATTTATAGACCTGGAGGTCTCTTGTGATTGAGCATGCAGAGGCGCCACTTGGCAATCATGCCTTCCCAGGGGGGAGAAGATTCCTCCCTGATTAGGGGCTCCATGACTGCCCTCATAATCGCCTCTAATGCTCAAAAATGCTCACTCACACTCCCATGCAAGGAAGGAAGAGTTAAGTGGCGGATCTGAGCTGCCATTTGTCAAGATTTGACTTTTTTCCCATCAAACCTGCTATTCGCCCCACCCTGGAGCGAATACTGCTAATCATCCCTGGGTGGGGCGAATAGAAGTTTGTAATCATCCCTGGGTGGAACGAGTATGGAGTAGAGTGCCTGAAGGTGCCAAATTGACTCCTGACCTTCCAAAACTATTGTGAGAGTGGTTAGGACCACTGTTTAACCTCTGGGGGCTGCCCCGGGGGCTATGTGTGTCAATGCGATTAGTGTTTGCAGTCACATAATCGGATTGGTGTTGTTTTGGTGTCTACAGATGCCCCTTTTTGGGATGCGTTGTGCGTGGCGCAATGCTGAGCAAAAATAGATAACCAAAGCACTAATGATTAGGGTTTCTTAGTAACCTAACCAAATTTTGATGCCCCAAGTATGGAAAGGGCATGCATTCTTGAATCCTTGCTTCTGACGAGCGAAGGAACTCAATTCAAGTGTTAACCTTTTTCGGTGAGGTGTTACTTGAGCTTGGACATTGATCAATCATGAATAGGCAAAGGGTGCAACCTTTTGTCTGTGGGAACCTTGAGTTCATGATTCATGAATGCCAAGTGTTTGATCAGCTTGTGATTATTGCTTGTTTGCTGCCCCAAGCAAGAGCGTGATTGTCTTTGTCAATGATTCTTTGAATGCATGCCATTTTCATGATTGGGTGTGTATTTGTTGATTGGTGACTAAGTGTGACTACCCCCTCAAGCGACGAATCGATGAGGGAATGACCTACATGAGAAAAGTGATGAGTCACTTGACCCAAGATGACTTGTGTAAGGGTGCCTTCAGATGTTTATCGTTGAATGTGTGTGCGGTTTTCTGACATTTAGACCTATTTTTGGTGGGTTTGAACCCTTTTGGTGACGTCATTTGGGGATAAAATTCTCGACAATCCGTCTTCCCGTGGAGCGGTCCGGCTATGGTAGCCTTCTTAGGGAGTAGGATAGTGAGGATTTGTGACCCCGATATTGGTTTTGCATGCCCAGAATGTCAAGTGCAAAAGCATTCTCATTGGACAATTTTATTGCTTGTTTTGGTGCATTTTTGTGCAGTTTTTGTTGTTTTTTGAAATTTTTGCTCTGTATTCATCCTTGGGTGGGACGAATACCATTTTAGTAATCGTCCCAGGGTGGGATGAGTGCTAACTAGAGTGCTCATCCCAGGGAGGAATGATTACAGGCCTAAAAGCCTATTTAAGGGCCAAAACTAGGGTTTGGGCTCATTTGCATTTGAATTTTCTGGCGATTTGGAGCTTTGAGGAGGAGGAGGCTGATTCTG
This sequence comes from Wollemia nobilis, assembly GCA_028583015.1. Classification (NCBI taxonomy): domain Eukaryota; kingdom Viridiplantae; phylum Streptophyta; class Pinopsida; order Araucariales; family Araucariaceae; genus Wollemia; species Wollemia nobilis. Next base: position 7,487,846 of record JAQPPZ010016930.1, on the reverse strand, counting down.
TGAAGTGAAGCACTATCGAATTCTTCCCACTACCATGAGTGCATGAACTAGATCGAGCGGTGGAGCCGAAGCGAGACCAGTGAGTGCTCTTCCTCTTTATTGTTTGTTTGCGTTATAATTTAAAAAAAAAAATGGCAATGTAGTTGTTTTATGTCCTTTTGATTTTGGTTTTCAAATTAAAAGATTAAACTAAAGAAACCCTATTCTAACAAAAATTAAAATTTAGCTTAAAACTTAGTTTAACCTTAGTTAAACAAAGATCAAAAGTTAGTTTAAAACTTTAGGTTAAAAACTTAGTTTAGAACGTAACTTAAAAACTTTGCTTAACCCTAATTTAACAAAGATCAAAACTTAGGTTAGAAACGTAGGGTAAAGCTGAGCTTAACCCTAGTTATTATATTTTTTTGTTGTTTTTGTTTGTAATTTATTAGTAGAGTTAAAAACCCTAGGACTGAAAATTATTTTTAATTTTTTTTTTGTTTTTAATTTATCAGTTTATAGAGTTAAAAAACCCTAGGAACTGAAAATTATTTTTGAATTTTTTGTTTGTTTTTAATTTATCAGTGTAGACTTAGAGTTAAAAACCCTAGGACTGAAAAATTGTTTTTGAATTTTTTTTGTTTGTTTTTAATTTATCAGTTTAGAGTTAAAAACCTTAGGACTGAAAAATTATTTTGAATTTTTTGTATTTTTGTGATTTTGTTGCTCGTTATTTAGCTATTTTTAGCTGTACATTGTTTTATGTATTGTTGTATATTCATGTTTGTACATTTTTCATGGTTTTTAATGTTTTTGTTTTGTTTTCTTTTGCAGGTTGTGAAGAGTCGACTATCGTGTGCCTACGGTTTTCATTGAAGCATGGGAGGCACTGACTTTGGCTGACTGGGAGTGGCTTGATGCCCTTGGGCTCAAGCAGGTGACTCGACTGGAGCCAGTGGTCGAGGATCGGGCCTATCTGATGGCCCTGATCAACTTGTGGGATCCTCGGACTAACACCTTCCATCTCCCAATAGGGGAGATGACAGTGACCTTGGAGGATGTCTATCGGATTCTATGGATCCCGATAGATAGATTACCGATCAAGACGACACCACGGGATCAGCGGACAATAGTGCTGACATGTTGCTTTGGGCATGGGGAGGAGGTGGGTGTGGATAGCCTAGTGGAGAGGGTAGAGGGTGACTACCAGATTGGTGGCATTTTGGTTTGATGGTGGCTTGAGATGGGTGTGTTGGGAGTGAGGCACGTCGTACTGATGGGCCTCATTTCCAACATGTGCTACCCGACTCTTCGGGTGCGAGGTTCCCATGGAACCTGCTGGAGGTGGTGTTCAGGTTGGTGGAGTGTCCTACGGATGCACCTATGATTATGAGATGGGGTTAGACTTTATTGGCATAGCTCTACGATGAGCTGTACGAGGTTTGCTACTAGAGGCAGAAGGGGATTGGGTGTAGCTACTTGTTGCAGTGTTGGGCTTGGCAGCACATAGCGGTGGAGAGGCCGGTGGGGCTGCCATGGATGACTCGGGAGAGATGGTGGATAGGGATATAGGTTATGCGGCTCTATGGCGGCGGTCTGAGGAGCAGGGATAGATTCGATGGTGGGCAGGTGTCGTAGGGCACTATGCCGATGCCTTCGCTCGGCTTGCTCTAGGGGAGGTGTTCTGGCACCCCTATCGGGACTGTCCAGCCTGGCCTAAGGTTGGAGAGTGGCTCCGATGGGTTCATAGGGAGAGGTGGCTGATTGGGTGACATGGGACTGAGCAGGAGTTCTTCCCTTATGGTCGGGTGACACGATAGTTTGGGGTGCGCCAGGGTTTCCTGGTGAGCCCTTGATCTATCGACGTGGGGGACGAGAGGACTCTGGTCTGGCTAGTCATTGCACCGCTGGGTGAGGACTCAGATACTATGATTGATGTCCTGGATGTGGATGACGTCGGGACTACCATGGAGTATGACCAGTGGTGGACCTTGTGATGGTGGTGAGGTGAGGGGCCTCTAGGCGGTGCAGAGGTGGCAGCAATAGGTGATGAGGGTGCAGAGGCACCAGGTGAGGGTTGGGGGTTCCACTGGAGGATGCGGATATGGTAGAGGTGGATGATTTTGGGGGGATTTTGGGGTTTCGATCATTCAGAGATGTAGGACGTCTCGGAGTAGTGGGAGCTAGAGCAGCTACTGTCTCGAGATTGCCTATGCACTAGGCAGTTTCGGAGGACATGGAGGTAGGGTTACATGCTGAGAATGCATGATTGGTGGGGCTACTTTGGAGGTGAGATGAGGAGCTGGGGGAGGCTCTATAGGAGAGGGATCTCTTATGGACTCAGCTAGCTGAGCGGGAGAATGCATTTGCTACGTACCACCGGTAGGATGGGGACACGGATGTTGCATGGGAGAGGGATCTTCTACGGATGTAGCTGGGAAGAGGGAGAAGGTGTTGGCATAGCATGACGATGTAGTAGCTTTGTATCATCGATGGGAGGTGGAGTGGTGTCGGCATCGGATGGATTTGGAGGGAGAGATTATCCACCTCGGGGGGTGGGTACCTGAGCCCTCGGGAGGTGGGTCTTCACATCGGATGAGGGGCAGCGATACTGAGCAGTCAACATCATCTCATCATAGGTGATTGGATGAGGGGAGGGCTAGTGGGCATGATGCGAGGGCGAGCAACAGTCACCTTGAGGGGTCCCATAGGACCCACACCATGGGGGGTAGTTCTCGTCACACCGATCCTGCGTGATCATGGTGGCCGATGCCCTAGGCTTGGGGGTTTTTGAGTTTTTGCTTTGTTGCGAGGTCAGAGGACCGGTTCATTGTAGCCTATGGGCATTTTTGATGATATATATATACAGATGACTTTCTTTGTGTTTATACACTTTTCATGGTTTGTTTTTCTATTTATGCACATTTATTTATGATGATGTATGCATGTGGTATTATGAATGCAATGTGTCTAATTATATGATGTATGCATATGGAATAAATGAAATGAGTTGTTGATAACTTGTCGATGGCACCATAGACTGTACAAGATTTACTGGCTTTCTGTACTTATGTGATGACTTTGTGGAATGACTTTGCATGTGATAACTTTGTTTTTGTATTTTGCATATTTTTTGATGGTGATGTACGTAATGAAATGTACTAGTTGTTTTTAAAATGTAGTTAAGCTTTTCTGAGATTCAGATATTTTAACTAACTAGCCAAGACTATACATTTATCTCACAAGACTTTTGAACAAGGTATAAATCCGACTTGAGTTTGACCAAGTTATTTCACATCCTTGTGTGTGCAATTGAGTTCATTTATGTGGTATTTTTCAGGATACCGCCAGTGCCAGATAGGCTATCAACCAAACCTGTACTGAGGATCACCTAATTAGCTCCACTAACTCCATTGTTGTATTTAGTAAGATTAATCCATGGGACAATCTAAGGTACCATAAGCTAGCTCATCCACATGCAAACATTGGTCTGCTCACATGCAAAGCTAATGTGATAGACATATCGTCATGCGTTTAGGATACCGCCATTGCCAGGTAGGTTGTCCACCAAACCCGTAATGAGGATCACCTAGATGGTTTTTTGAATGCTGAGAATTCCAGGGATTCAAGTCCAGGATTTTTATTTGCTCAACAGTTTATGATACTTGCTCGTATACATAGTGATGAAAATCACTATTTATTTTTATTCTTTTGTTTTTCTTTTTGAGCAAGGATTTTGAATAGTGGTGATAACCATTGTTATTTGATTTTGGATTTTGAGCTTCGTAAGGTTGAGCTTGTAGGTTTGTGGCTTGTGAATGACATTGATCCTTTTGGCCTTGGGGATGACTACCCATCCTGTTCAGGGACGTGTAGTACGAATCCTTACGACTTTGGGAACCAAAGGGGATTATGGATATTATGAAGTAAGGGCATTGATCTTTTAGGCCTTGGGGATGACTACCCATCCTTGTCAGGGGTGTGTAGTATGAATCCTTATGACTTTTGAGACCAAAGGTGATTGGAGATGGTCGTGATGATGGCTTGTTGGGATTTTTTTTTTGAATGGCATTGATCCTTTTAGGCCTTGGGGATGACTACCCATCCTTGTCAGGGACGTGTAGTATGAATCCTTACAACTTTGGGGACCAATGGTGATTGGGATTTTTGCTAGTGGTGAAAACCACTATTTATTAGGGGGAATTGATGGGGAAGAGCTTGTCCTTTTGTCAATTCTCAGCACTCTTGAACCATTCACACAGGGGGATGAACAGGCTAATCTTTCACCTATGGTAGCCTAGACTGCTTTGTAGTTTGCATCTTTCATTCACACAACTTGGGAATTATTTTATGTGTTTTAACTTGTGTAGGGATGCTACATAACAAGGCGTGATCCAAGTAAAACTTTCCCTTGTAAAATCTGTTTTAACTTTGTACAGTTTTTGGCTAGAAATTTAAAGACAGCTGAATGACGAAAAACCCTACATACATTAGGAGACAACTGACTATGCTAGAAATGGGGATGGTGTGATTCTAGATGTATGTGTTTATAAAATGGATTTGATGTGGAAAATGAAGGAATTGCCGAGCAATTACAGTCTATGGTGCTTTTGACATGTATGACCTAGCAATTATGCAATGTATGGATGCAATGCCTAATGCAACTTATATTTTTGTATTTTGATTTTTACGAGTATGCATGGAATTGAGATGCAATTTTTTTGTTATTTTTGAGTTATTTTATTGTTTTTGTTTGTTTTTGAATATTTATTTTGGACCAAGCGGTTATGGGAACCCTTGGAGCTTTTGGTTTGACCAAAGGGTTTATGGATACCTTTGGAGCATTTTGGGGTTGACCAAGCGATTGTGGGAATCCTTGGAGCTTTTGGTTTGACCAAAGGGTTTATGGATACCTTTGGGGCATTTTGGTATTGACCAAGCGATTGGGGTAATCCTTGGAGCTTTTGGTTGGGCTTTGGCTCTCTAAATGTGGAATGGCCTCAAATGACTGATGTTCAAGGGTTCTAGCTCCTTGATTCCTTCAAGAGAGGCGAGCCGGTATGTTCCAGGTCCTATTTTATTGTCAATCACATAAGGACCTAACCAGTTTGCCATGAACTTGTCCCTTAGATGGGATGGCAAATTAGAATTTTGTTGGTTCTCTTTTAAGACCAAGTCACCAACCTGAAAGTCCCTTAGGTGAACCTTCATGTTGTATGCTTTCTTAAGTCGCTCTTGATAGATACGTAAATGCTCGAGAGCATTGACGCATCGTTCATCGAGCAATGTAAGTTGGTCTAACCGGGCCTACCGTGCAGTGTCATCATCGATGAACTCTTGCATTGATATGCATAGTGAAGGGATTTCCAACTCGAGAGGCATGACTGCCTCGGAGCCATACACCAGCAAAAATGGAGTTGCCCTAGTGGGCGTCCGAATGCTAGTGCGATAAGCCCACAGGGCAAGTGGGATTTGAATGTGCCAATCCTTATGACTATCTATGACTATCTTTTTGAGGATGGCAACTAGCATTTTGTTTGACGCCTCTGCTTGCCCATTTGCCTACGGATAATAGGGTGTCAAAAAACTATGCTGAATTTTGTACTTTGTGGTCAAAGCATGCACGTCTTTGTTCTTGAATGACGTCCCATTATCCGAGATGATCTTGGATGGAATACCAAAATGACATATGATGTTATATAAAATGAACTCCGAAATGTGGGTTCCAGTCATAGAGGTAAGCGAAATTGCTTCCACCCATTTGGTGAAGTACTCTGTGGCCGTTATGATAAACGTGTGATGGCCTGACGATGCAGGGGAGATCTTTCCGATTAGATCTAAGCCCCACTATGAAAAAGGCCAAGCTGATTGGATCGGTTGCAAGGCTTGAGAAGGTACGTGTGTCAAATTAGCATGGTGTTGACACTTCACGCACTTCTTTACATATGCGCAACAATCTCGCTCTAAAGATGGCCAATAATAGCCCATGCAGAGAATGCACTTTGCGATGGCCATACCACTGAAGTGGCCACCGCATGTACCATCATGCGCTTGGGTGATCGCCCAAGTGGACTCCTTCTGGTCCAAGCAATGAAGGAGGATTCCTTCATAGCTACGATGGTACAAAATGTCTCCTAACAAGACATGCTTTGCCACTTTCTATTTGAATGATCATTTTGTGGCATGTGTCAATCCAAGTGGGAGGTTACCTAACTTGAGGTAGTCCCTTATGGGTGTATACCAATCCTGCTGATCGAAAACCTCGATGGTATGAATAGCCAATCCCTCTTGAAGTTCATCCCTAGAAAAAGCTGAGCGGGAAAGAACTTGTAAGAATAGCGTTGTGTTGCTATTAATGGGAGTAGGGGAGAACAAGGACCCCTAGTTAGCATGATTCAGACAATCATGGATTCGAGAGAACTTGTCCGTGGATGGTTCAATCTGGATCAAGTGGATTCCTGGCATTAATTCAGAGCTTGCACGCTCCATCGTTGATTGCGATAATGTTTTGACTTGAATGGTTGTCATATCACTAGAAATGTCTTGCGGGATTAGTGACCCCAAGGAGGCCATAGTGTCCACAAAATGATTCGATGATCGAGGGAGTGCCTCGATGTCGTACCATTCAAGATTTGCCAAGAATTTGTCCACAAGGGCTTTGTAGGCCTGCAGAACTGGGCATTTACATTGGAATACCCCTTTGACTTGGTTGACAATTAGCAATGAATCACCAAAGATGTTTAATCATTTGATGTTCATGGTGATTGTTGTCTGAAGACCTATGAGCAAGGCTTCGTATTCTGCATTGTTGTTGGTGCACGAGAAATTTAATTTAAATGATAGAGGCATTGGAGCCCCTTGTGGTGTGAAGAATACAATTCTCGTGCCACCTCCTTGCTCACATTTAGAACCATCAAAAAATAGGGTTATGTCGGCCTGTGACTCAGGCTCATCAGAATCTGGCGATTCTGAGACATGGAAGACCCCATCATCGGGTAGTTCTATGATCAGAGGCTGATCGTCTTCGAGAGGAGCCTCTGCTAGTTGATCGGCTATGACTTGACCTTTGATGGATTTTTGTCCAATGAACTCTATGTCAAACTCCGTCAACAACATGATCCATTTCACCGTGCGGCTACTATGATAAGTATGACTCATCATGTACCGCAATGGATTCTCCTTAGACACAACATACGTCTTGTTGCTCAGCATGTAATGGCGTAGCTTTTTGGTAGCAAACACCACTACCAAGCAGAGCTTCTCGACGTATGCATAGTTAAGTTCATAACTGACCAGGGTGCGGCTAAGATAGTAAGTAGCCTATTCTTTGTGAAGTTCATTCTTCTGGGCTAACATGGCACCCAGTGCCACCTCAGTAGCTGAGATGTATAAGTAGAATGACACTCCTGGTCTAGGTGGTGCCAATACTGGCGATGAAGCCAAGTATTGTTTAATGTCATCAAAGGCTGACTGGCACTCGTCATCCCAGTGAAATGCTACCCCCTTGTGCAATAATTTATTCATGGGTCGACACTTGTCAGATAGCTATGCTATGAAGCGCTTGATTGACGTGACCTTTCCCTGTAGGCTTCTGAGTTGCTTGATGGTAGTTGGGGGAAGCATTTCAAGGATTGCCTTGACTTTGTTTGGGTCCACCTCGATGCCTCATTTTGAGACTATGAAACCCAAGAGTTTTCCAGATGTGATGCCAAATACGCACTTCTTGGGATTCAGTCTGACTTTATGTTCCAGGAGGCGATCGAGGATCTTGCTTAAGTCATCGAGATGATCTGGTGCAAAAGAGATTTGGCCAACAAATCATCCATGTAATCTTCCAAAGTTTTATGCATGTGATCATGGAAGATGTACGTCATGGCACGTTGGTAGGTGGCGCCAACATTTTTAAGGCCAAAGGGCATGACCTTATAGCAAAATGTCCCCCAAGGCATTGTGAACGCCATTTTTAGTTGGTCCTCGGGATTGATACGAATCTGATTGTATCCCGAGAAACCATCCATGAGGGAAAGCATTTCATGGCCCGCTATAGCGTCTACCAATGCGTCGATGCTTGGCAAGGGGAAATCATCCTTAGGACTCACTTTGTTTAGATCTCAAAAATTAGTGCATATGCGAATCCTCCCATCAGGATTTTTGACGGGCACCATGTTGGACAACCATGGTGGGTAATCCACGTAGATGACAAACTGTGCATCCAACAACTTTTGTAATTCATCTTTGACCATTAAGGCCACTGTTGGGTGCATCTTACGTAGTTTTTTCTTAATTGGCTTGACTGTCGGATCAAGCGTTAGATTATGCATGACTAGCTATGGATCTAGCCTCGACATGTCTTTGTAGGACCATGCAAAAACCTCCTTCTTCTCTTTGAGAAGGGCAATGTAGTCGGCTTGCTCTTCGGGGGATAGACTTACCCCTAGCTTGATAATCTATGGATTCATTGGATCCGAGCCGATGTCTATGTCAGTCGTCTCCTCGATCGACATGTGGGATCCGTCCTCCAACTGGTGTGGAGTTGGGATCAAGTGGATATCATTTGCTGAGTTTAGATCATCGTTAGGAACCTCGGGTCCCTCTTCAGCATGGAAGACATCCTGAGTTGGCCCTAGGGTGAGATGAAGCATCTCACCGAAAGGCCAGTACTTCGATGGGGATGGTGGTGAATTGACGTGATCCCAGTCTATGGCATCTATGTCTAGATACAATGACTATGTTGGATCGACCGGATTGCGGATGGGGGTGGTTAAGTCAATGGAGATCATGTTGATGAAATGATTTTGGTCTCCATTACCATGGGTGTGATGACTCAAACATTCTGGATGTTCTTTGTGCTTCGGATCTGGCTCTGGAGGTATAGGCATGAATGGATCGGCCCTATGTGCGGATAGGAAGATAGGGTCTGCCCTCGACACTGATATCGCTATAGGGTCTCTGGGCGGAAGGTGTTCTCCATATGCCCAAAGTGGTGGATTCAACACTTGGTCCCACTACGCTGGGTTTATGTGCCACTCATGCCCTAGCCTGATGTTTAGTTGTTCGAATAGGTCATCAATCTCCAAGGGGTATTGTTGTTGTCGCATATGATTGAGATAGGCCATCTCAGTTTCATCTTCATAATCACTGTCAGAGATCCAAAGGCCTTCGTTGGCTCCAACAACTGTTTGTGACATTAGAGGCTCATCTTGCTCGAGCAAATTGATCTGGCCCCATTGGGGTTGTTCCGCTCTCTATGGTGGGGCCTGATTTTCTTGTGGTGGCACTTGCTCGATGGGAGCCACCAAAGGGAACATTGCCAAGAGGCTTTCTTGATAATCATCCATGGGGGTCACTTGTGAGTGATTGCTATCCGATTCGAATGGGTCCCATGGTGCTACCTCATATTCTGACTCGTCTTCTGAAGATCCTTCCTGACCTTGTCTATACCTCTCTTGTAGGTGAGTTCTCAAACTTTCTCCTCTCTCGAGCGAAGGGAAAGGGTTGTTGAGGTCAACAAGGTTGGTCATCAACAATGGGAGATAATCCCCTAGTGTATATGTAGTGTTAGGGTTGGCATATGGATCTAATGCCAATCCCCCCTTGTTGCCTATCCCTAGGCCTTGCATGTTCTCTACCAAGATGTCCAAGGGGAGGGGGTGGTTGAACCCTACTCCTGACTTGTCGTATGGCATTTGGTATCTTGGTTGGCAAAGAACACGCACTCCTTGCTCATATCTGCCTAACCCATATCCATGCCAATTGCATTGGCCAAGGTATCTCAAAGCGAAATCTGGGTTGGAAAAATAGTTGACATCTTCTACAAAGGGCTCTTCATCTTCGTCCTCTTGCATGTATGGTTCAATACCATGATCAAGGCCCCCATACACAAAGTTTGTTTGATTCGGCGGGTAGCCTAGAGGAACAATAGTACCTATGGGGAGACGAGGTCTCCCCATGTCCTGCATGGACTCAAGTGCGGGCGTTGCTACAATGTTCCACACCAGGTACTCCCCCAGGCCCGTATTGGCCATTTCAACAATGATTGTTGGCGATTGAGGGGGAGGGAACGGAAGTTCTTCCTGAGTCCACTCCATGTCGGGTGAACTAGGAGCCTCGACTTCCACTCTACTAGGCATCTCCTCAGTAGATATGGTTGATACTGATGGTTGTACTTCTTCCATAGGTTGCGCCTCTTCCAGAGGTTTCTTCCCCTTGTCCTTCTGTTTGGCCACCATAGGTGGTATTATTGGTGAAGGACCAGATGATGAAGATGGACCCGACTGGGGTTTTGATGGACTTGTTAATGGGGATGCCTATGGAATCGGACCCTATTTAGATGGATTCAACTAAAAATCCAAATGTGTTGATGGAAGGGTCGATTGTGGCATCAATTGCATCGTATTGCAATACTTGAAGGGTTCCAAGTCTACTGGGACTACATGCACCTGCCCTTCAAATGTATACTTTAAGCATTGATGAGCTATCGAAGGGACACACTTCATGTCCCTGATCCATGGCCGACCCAACAAGATGTTATAGGCCATCTCACCTTCCAAGATGTGGCACAATGTAGGTATAGTCTTTTGTCCCACTTGGATGGGTAGGACAATTGTGCCAACTATCGAGCATATTGCATCATTAAATGCTCATAGTGTATAGGTGGAGGCCACTATGTGAGATGCGGGCAACTTTAGGTGCTTCAAGGTAGCAGTTGTAATGATATTATTGGATGAGCCAGTGTCCACCAATACCCTCTTGTATGGAATCCCGTTGACCCACGTGATAACGTGCAGGGGTGGATCCACCATGTCACCAGCCACTGATTTCAATTCATCTTCTCGAAAGGTGATGACTGGCTCAATGCATCATTTGACATGTCCCACAAAGTTTTTGAAGGAGTTTGCTTCATGGGGCTGCAACTCGATGGCTTTTAGTATCTCCATGAGAGCCTCCCGATGGGGCGTTGATTGTTGTATGAGCTCGTAGATGGAGAGCCTAGCCGATGTGGTCCTCAAACTCTAGGTGAGTTTGGTCTGAATTGTGGCCACTGGTCTAGGCGGAGGAGGTGGTGCAAGGTGCTATTGCGGTTGTGACATTGTTGGCACCTCTCCTACAGCTACTGTGGGAGCAGTTGTGCTCGGGTACCTCTTGTTTCGAGTCACTATATTGATCATCCCTACATACCCCTGCATGGGGTAGTTCTGTGTGACCTCATTGACTTGTAGGGTCTTTTCCTACGCATCATGGGTAGGCAAGGGGTCTTTGAAGACCTCCATTTGTTGATTTCTTGGTGCCACGGGATTATCTACCGCTAATGTCTTGTTATCAATTAGGTCTTGCACCAAGCCTTTAAACTTCCAACATGCATTAAGGTCATGTCCCTTCCGTCTATGGAACTTGCAGTACAAGTCTTCCCTATAGCCCTTAGGTTTTGGTGCATTGGGGTCTATGGTTTGAATCTCGAGCAGGTTAATCAAGTTTGCCGCTAACAAGCGGTCAAACAGGGAGTCTCTGGACTCTGTGTAAGGTGTGAATTATCGCCTAGGGTGATGCTGCTGACTTTGTTCTTGCCTCTAATTTTCTCTATCATAACTATTAAGAGGCACTACCTGATAGTTAGCCTTTTGAGGTTGTGTTGCTTGTGCAGGCTTAGGGATGTTTATAGCAACTTGATTGACCATAATGGGTTTCTATTGCATGGTCCCTATTTTGGTGTTCTTAGACCATTCTTTCTTCTTTGGCTTGGCTATCTCGCCATCTTGAATCTTGATCTCTTCAATGATTCTGGATTGTGCCAGAGCTTCCTCTAAAGTGGCATATTTTTGTAGCTGCAATAGCATGGAGATCGATCTCAAATAGCTCTTTGAGAACATTTGGGTGAGGTCGGACATAGGAGGGAGGTAGGGCAGCTTTGAAAGCAAAGTCCTCCATCGATTCCCATAGGCCGCCATGGTTTCTTCCTCATACTGCCTGAGGCTAGCTAGGTCGCTTAGTGACACCTTCTTCTTGGTGTTGAAGGTGAAGCGTTCGAGGAACGCATCCACTAGCTGATCTAAGTTACTAATGTTGTGCTTTGGCAATTGAGTGAACCAATCCGAGGTAGGGCCTACGAACATGGTGATGAATGTTCTTAACAGCAAAGCATCATTGTCCTGAATGCCAAAGCATTGGCTCAGGAATCTAGTCACATGCTCTTGGGCATCTTCCTCCCCTCTAAATATTGCCAACTGAGGCAGTTTAAAGTGTTCAGGGTAAGGGGGTGCCGGCACTGACGGATGCACAGGATGACTATGGAGTTGGCGTAAAGTGGGCTTTTGGGGCCCAAAAGTCTTGGTCTCCATAGACTCCAAGCACTCTAGCAGCACTTTATATGCATCGAAAGATTTAATCTCTTCCTCCTTAGTTTTCTCCCATTGTGGGTTGTGGGAAACTTGAGGCCTATGGAGGGGTGGCCGGATAGCGGCCCCTCCACCTTGGTAGGGCATTTTGGCCCACTCTTCTTCTTGCTCATACTCCTCATAGGCTTCTTGAGGAGTTTTTGGATGAGACCTATGACCATGGGTGGGTCCCCATGGAGGGTGCCCATCATTGTTCCTAGGAGTGGCCTCCCGCTCAGGTCTAGGAGGTCTCGAAGGCAGCACTTGGTAAGGTCGTGGGGACCTGTCTCGCACCAAGGGGTTGTGCCTCTCATATGGTTCTGCTCTTTGGGTGCGAGGGGTTGGAACCCTCTCAGGCACAATGTTATGGAGCAGCTCATCTATTTGGTATCGAATGCACTCTTTGCTAAGGTGATATAGATGCTCTAGCTGTTGTTGGTCTTGCTCAAGCTGCGTGATCTGTGCTTGGCGGGTGGCATGTCTGGTGACTTCCAGGTCAATTTGTTCTACCATCTTGAGTCTAGGAGGCCTAGATGCCTCTCCTATGCATTTATCTTGGTCATGATGATCCGAGATCTCTATAGGTCACTTCCCTCTGTCGAGGTTGGCGGCATTCACTCGAGGCTCTGGCCTCGGTAGGTGATTTTGATAGATAGCAGGTGCGGAGGTGCATTGCTCCCACGCTATGTATTGCTCTTGAGGAATGTAATGGTCTTCCTCATGCTCCCTTTCATATATGTGAAAGGGGCGGGCAGAGTTGGCTCACCCTGTTTGAAGCACCTTGTGCTCTGGATTTTGTCTATTGTTCCTAATAGTGATGGGGGGTAAAGGAGGGATGACATAATCATGTGGCCTCTCCTCATGGACCCTATACTATTCTAGCACTTCATCGTGTGATGGCCACTCATACCGAGCTTCTAAGGGAGCCTTCCCATTTATATTGAGGGCCACATGTAAGGACTCCTCCTGAAAGGGTCTATGTTGGATGGGAGTGCCCCTCGAAGGGGTGCCCCTATAGTCCCATTCTGAAATGGCATGATGTGGGCTCTCTTGTGGGCCAGGCCACCAAGGTGGAATGACCAAGTCCTTGGGGCTATAGCGGAGGTGACTTGTGCCCCCTTGTACACTCTCTACGCAGCTTCCGCCCTTGATTGGGCTTGGCTACGGGTGTACACCATGGTGGTGCTTTTCCTACAAGATGCGTAGATTTTTATTTCTTTTTATGATTTTTATGCTACACTAAATAGAAAATATCACACACGCAAAGCAATGATTATCTCGTTTAAAGATTAAAGGTGTGCCCTAAACCTGGTTTAGTGTGTTTTGATTTTTGTTTTGAAAGCTTTTGTAAAGAATGTTTAAATGCAATATGATGGCTCTTATGACTCCCAAAAATGGTCGCCCCTTCGATATACCATTGCTAGGCCGATATACCAACCTCTCTATATACCCGCCCTTACGTGAGGGAAACTATTGGTACGTGAGAGCAGATGGTACATGGAACGTAGGCGGTACAGAAGGGGAATCACCCTATTTTTGACACCTACCATAGAAGACTTATCCTCATGCACTGGGAATCACCCCAGCTACACTCGATCAGCTTTCATCGGGATTTACGTCTAGCAATAGTAGCGATCGGGGTTATGAATGCAAAAATTCAAGCCAAGGTGGTGATGAAATCCACCGTTGGTCTTGATCAAGGGTTGGGGTTTTACGACCAGCTCCTTGGTGTTTATGTTGCCACGTGATGTGTGGGGTTATTTTTATTTTGCATGAAATAAAATAAACATGCAGTACAACTTTTCCTAAGCAAGCAAGTAACCAGAAAAATAGAAAATAGAAAACAAAAAATGACAGAAAGAGTTCAGGACCCTTACCTCTTCTCTGCCCAAATCTGTTGGTTCTGAGTTTCTATCCTAAAACTGCATAGAGAGCTATTCATCCCTGGGTGGGATGAATAACAGGACTATATTCATCACAGGGTGGGGCAAATGCCCATTCGTCCCTGGGTAAGACGAATTCCAGCTCTGTATTCGCCACAAGCTGGAACGAACAACAGTCCAGCGCTTGAAAACTCGGTACCTGCAAGCAAAAACAATCAAGTTTTGATCAGATTTCTGATCTTAAAAAATAGAGGACAAAGGTCCCACCGTGATCACCACTGAAAGCATGAGGATACGGAAACAAAAAGGAAAATGCCAAGATGCGATGCAAATGAAACAAAAGATAACGCTAAATCCTATGAATTGAAAGTGCATGAAAGGAAAGAGGCATAAACGAATCGAAACCAAATAGAAATCCAATATGAAAGACAACCCTTTTTATTAATATGCTTTAGAACTTGGTTACAATCCATCTCCTCCCTTTTTAGGGGCTAGGAGCGTTAAATATGTTCTTGTCACACCCATGGATGCGATTCCTTCTTCCGCGTGCCCACATGTAAAGTGGGCGGACCAAAATGTCACCGCCACTTGCGTTGATGAGTCTTGACTCCTTGCTGCTCCTCCAATGTCTAGACCCTACGTTCAAGGAAACAAAAAATAGTCAGTAGCACCTGTAGATAAAATAAAACATGCAATCCCCAAGCCTACGATTAGTGAGTGTGCAAAATGAATAAAATGGTAACTAAAATAGATCCAAATGAACTAAAAACTTGATAGGGGCATGAGGACATTACCAGGAGGGCACTACAAATGGAACAGTCAAAAAATTCACCACAGATTCGTATTCGCTCTGGGGTGGGACGAATAGACCTGCAACAAAATGCCAAAAAGCACTGTCCCAAATGTCACATCCGGGAAGCTCCAAATCACCTACAAAGTTGGGGTTAGCTAATTGGGGGTGTTTTGGGAAGACCCAGAAGGTCATATTTTCCCAATTTGGCCTCTATCACTGGGAATTTGATGATGCTACCTGCATGTTAGTAAAGGCGAGAAATGATAGAAACATGATCAAAATTGCTCAAAACAATGTGAAATTTAAATGACAACCTATCTAAGCAGCATAGAATCAAATGCAAAAATAATAGAAAGGAAATCTACCATAGATTTCTAATCACTCTGGGACGGGGCGATTAGAACTACAGCAGTGTGGGGGCGCCGGGGGCAGGACGCCCACCGTTTGGGGCCCGATTTCGGCACCAATCCACTTGGGATGGGTCCAAAATCTCTTGTGGGGTGTTTTCAAAAAATTTGGTAGGATGTTGTGGCCAAATTTCAGGTTTTGGTTCCGGATTTGTGCTTCCAATAACCACCCTATGACCTCTCTTCCAAAAGAGATCAAGGATGCGAAAGGCACAAATCAAAAGGTGTGTGTGGAAGTAAAATGGTAGCACTTCATTGCTCAAAATGCTCCTTCTCTGTATATCTTGTGGTGAGAAAACTCACCAATTTATAGACCTGGAGGTCTCTTGTGATTGAGCATGCAGAGGCGCCACTTGGCAATCATGCCTTCCCAGGGGGGAGAAGATTCCTCCCTGATTAGGGGCTCCATGACTGCCCCTGTAACTGCCTCTAATGCTCAAAAATGCTCACTCACACTCCCATGCAAGGAAGGAAGAGTTAAGTGGTGGATCTGAGCTGCCATTTGTCAAGATTTGACTTTTTGCCCGTCAAACTTGCTATTCGCCCCACCCTGGAGCGAATACTGCTAATCGTCCCTGGGTGGGGCGAATAGAAGTTTGTAATCATCCCTGGGTGGAACGAGTATGGAGCAGAGTGCCTGAAGGTGCCAAATTGACTCCTGACCTTCCAAAACTACTGTGAGAGTGGTTAGGACCACTGTTTAACCTCTGGGGGCTGCCCTTGGGGCTGTGTGTGTCAATGCGATCAGTGTTTGCAGTCACATAATCGGATTGGTGTTGTTTTGGTGTCTACAGATATCATATTGTATGATAAAATGAAAAAGACAACATTTATAGAGTACGAGAATAAGTTTCTAAGATTTTATTAGGCATCTGGATTAATTCCAAAGTAAAAAGAGTTTTCCATTGTCAGGAACATCCATATTTTAACTATAAAATTTATGTTAAAAAGAATCACATCCTTTGCATCAAGGCTTTCATAAGCATATGACTATTTTATATCTATCACAATCCTTAGCAATTACATATTGCGCTAATGCAAACAAACTCAACATGCAAGAGAAGAATTGAACATTCGGTATTCTACCGTAAGGTTTTACGTGAAACAACTACTTTTATATTAATAAAAATTGCTCTCATCATCAATAGTGGTTATGAATTAAACATAAGCAGTATATATAGCCAAAGATATAATTTATACATTATATTCCATATTTCAACCATGCGCTTTTCTAGGCTATATTCTCAACCTTAATACAAGGTCTACAAATTATGTTTTGTGTTTCACCCAAGAGCCACATGTTTCAATACTAGAGCATGCAATGGATTTGCTACAATCCTTTATGACTCAGGTGTCAATCTACTCTTGAGTAGAATTACCAAATACTTAAAAGAAAATATCACATCATTACTCTCCCATTTCCATGCACAATTATTGATACCCGGACGCTAAAGTAACCATAAAAATATAGCATGCATCTTGATTTGCTATGTTCCACAGATATTTTCCTCCTCACACGATTATCCGATGGTTTCAAGGGTCAAAACAATCAAACTATTATGCAGTGCAACTAATTCTAACATGCAAACATCAATCTCAAAATTTAAAACAACATGCAGTGTTCTTAATAGTCATCCAACACTAATTCATACATCTTAGAAATCTATTACATAGCATGCGGTATCAATTATTGCTTTTAGAAGAATTAAAAGCAGTCTTGATTCATAACCAAACAATCACACAACAACTCACTATTGTTCAGAGCTATCACAACATATTTAACACTGCATGAAGCGATAGTGATTCAAAAAGGGCTAACTTGGACTTAGTTTTCAACCAAACAGACTTACAGTCATACATCAATATATAAAGATATCACAACAATTCTTTGAGAGTGCATACAACACTAGCTTATACATCTCACATAGAACATAATTGTTAAATTAAACATAGCCGAATATTTCCATTTGATTTGCTTTGTTTCTTTTAAATATTTATATCAAAGAACACTTACTATTTTACTCCCCACCTCTAGCTCCTTGTTCTTCTTTTGCTGCACTCAATTCTCCTCCTTGTTCTTCCATGCTTCACTTCATATTTCACCCAAAACCATACATCCACACTCTGCTCTCTCCTCTCCTCCATCCGCCATCTAGAATATGGTTTCTTCCACCATCCTACATATGTAGAAACCATCATTAGTTTTAGGTTTGTCTATTCAAAAGAATTTCCATGTGGTCTCCACTACTCCACTTTCAACAACCATATCGGCTTCCACCGAGATGCCAACATTTTTCCCAATTATATTTTGCAAAGAATGTCAAAACATTACTCTTTGATGTTCGTACTATTAATATTTTTATTTTGTTTTTATTTTAATATTTATTTAAACATGGCATTTTCTTAAAGTCCTTTATTTACCTTACCTCCAAAACATTCATAAAACAAATAATTATTATTTGTTTTTATTCTACTTATATATATTGATATTCATACAATTAGTTGTATTTTAATATATATATATATAGATATATATAATTTTTAAATAAATCCATTCCTCAAAAGAGCACACATATTTTCCTTTAAATATCAAAGCACTCTTAATCATATCTTTACTCCATATTTGTTTTATTAATTTTTAACTATGGCTCCCATGCGTTAAGCATTTTCATTGCCATCCAACATCACAAATTCACAAATTACCAGATATTGAACACTCCTACAAATGCAGCTACATGATATGCAAACTACATGGGCCACTGGCAAATGCATTGCCTATAGGGTTCCTTTCCCTATCAACTGGTAAATACACCATCACTCATCATATCCCTTGACTTACCTTACACTGGAATAATCCTTTTTACTATTGAGAAGACCTCTTTCTTTTACATTGCTTTACCAATAACAATACCTATCTCCTGCAACCACAAATACATTAGTAGTACCTCATTATTATAGATAAATTTGGCGAAAAGAAAATTAGAGTTTTCGAGGGTTGTTACAATAACGCAATGCAACTTTCATAGTATTTCCACAAGTAAGTGAAGTATAACAATAACATCAAAACAAAAATTATTAAAGCTAGAAAAGGTAGCATATTCAGTTAAGAAATAGACTAAAATTTAGAAGAACAACCTTGAAGACAAGAAGAGATCTTCAAGAGAGAAAGAAGACAAAGATAGAATAATTCTAATAAAGGTGTTTACATAAGTTTTGGGACAACCATCGTAATTCAAAGATAAGACCATAGATATAGATAAGTAATGCTTAGAATTGAATTGAAAACATGGGAGAATAATTAATGTGCAAAGGAACTATAAGGAGTAAAGAAGTAAGAACAACAAATATTGAATATGAATTCAAGAGCAACTAGAGAGCACTAGCAAAGTCGAAGGTATAGTAAAGTATATGCCCATCAAGGTTGATAAGATAAAAAAAGTCTTGTTTAATATTATACTTGAATAAATAAGTCTAAAATAAAAAACAAAGAAACAAATCGGAGAGTTTAAAACTATAATTTACAAGGTAGATAACACTACACATTGAGGTGATCCAACATATGAATATTTTGTACTTGTATTTACATAAATAAAATAAGAGAAGATAAGCTTTAGCAATGTAAGCAATGAAAGATTGCAATATATGAGATAATATATATATATATATATATATATATATATATATATATATATATATATATATATATATATATATATATATATATATATATATATATATATATATATATATATATATATATATATATAATTTTATATAAGGTAAAAGCAAAGTGATTGAAAAGTAGATCTTCGAAGCTCTTCAATCAAAGCATCTTGAAGTGCCATCTAAAATTCAAGCTCAGTAAAGCCGAGAAAATCCACAGTTCAAAACTAAACAAAGTAGAAAGAGAATATGAGATCAAAGCGATTAAAGGTAACAAATATGAATATTTAATAGAGTTAGAAAATAGTCATTCTAAGGAGACTTCATAGGAGTTTGTAGTGAAAATTTATAAGCATATTGCACTAGAGAATAGAATCACCACTTGTACCTACACTTGCATCAAGAAGGAAAAGAATATTAGTGTTAAAGCATAACATATGTAGCAATCAATTACATAGAAGAGTAGGTTATGTAATATAAGAATGAAGATGAGAGATCATAGTTGACTAACATCTAAGCATTGCAAAGACATTGGAAGATATGTAAAGAGATGAGGAACGTATTTCCTAAGAAGTTGCAATAATAAAAATCAAGAACGTTGGCATTAGCAAGAAGGCAGACATTAGCAAGGACAAAAATATTAGAAATGATGTAGCCAAGTTGATCCATTAGCAATGTGTAACCATGACAACACAATATAGAATAGGTTAAGGGTGTGTGTTTTTACATCTCCAGTGTTACCTAAACCTAGAATAGTAGCCATAGTAATATAGAAGGTAGAAATTCAAGTGAAATTTTGGAAGGGAGTGCAATAGCGCTTACTGTATTCAACGTGTAAGGAGAAGATACATCAAAGTGTTAGATATTATTTAGAAAACTAGTGCTCACTATATGACCAACACCATAGCCAAACATAGTGTTAGCTATAGTGCACACTAGAAAAACAATGTCATATCCGAACATAGTACCAATTGGACAATGTTTTTTTAGTGTATAGTGCCATCTAGGCAACCAACATAGAAATATTTGAACAACAACATAGTGTTGTTAGGAATAGCATCGAAAAAAAGGTGACAAAGTTCCATCTAAGCAACATAGTGCTATAGAGAAGCACCACCATTGTAGAGCATTGTAAACGACATAGGAATATCAAGAGACAAACCAAGAGAAGGTGAAGCTTTTACATCATTTGTAGCAAAGGAGAAGAGTCATGAAAGTATAATGTCAAGCATTGAAAAAAGGATATGAAATAATTTATAATTACATTCACCAGGTAGTAGAAGGGTAGTGGAGTGTTATTTTTATCCATGCTTTGGAGTGGTAGAAGTTAACTAAAGCATCAATTCTCTTTGCATGTGTTCTACCATGTGACATGAAGGAAGTTAATGGGTAAAGTTTGAAATATTTTTTAAGAAATTTTTAATAGTTTTTCATGCAAATAATCCTAACACACCAAAGCCTCATACAATTGTAGCCAAGCATTTATTATTTCAAAGACAAGGGGAGCACAGTAATGTAACAGTAGATATCATTTACCAATATATGCATTTTAAGGAGGTAAATTAGGGTTTCTAAATATTATTAAATTTTCCTAAATTTAAAAGGATAAATAAGGAGTGGATAAGTTTAGATATTATTTCATTGTTATAGTTAAATAATTCTAATGGAGAAATAAGTAGTTTAATAGAGAAATCATTGCCTTAATTTATTTTTGGAGTGATAAGTAGGCTTTATTATTTTTGAAGTCTTATTTTCAAAGGGTTAAATAATACTTGAAAGCTTATTTCTTGAAATTCTAAAACCATAGAATATTTGCAATAATTTAATTATGGAGAGACAAGGAATTCTACTTAAAATTTAGGAATCTATAAGTTTGCAAACATTCTAGTTTCTATTCAATTAGAGAGCCATAAGGTTTACAGTAACATTTTTTTAGAAAAGTGAAAAATTTCATTCAAAAACATAGGGAGACATAAGGTAGACTACATCAAAGGATATTCATGGATGAAATTGTTAAGGATGCTTTTATTGAAGATAGTGAAGATATAATGTATGCACTCAAATTTTACTCACACAACTTAATAAATAACTTTGATGGAGAAAAATATCTAATGTTCTAAAAGATAAATTGAGTTTGTTTTTTAAAGAATCTAAAGAAGGAAAATTTACAACTCTTGTAGGTTATCTTCATAAAAATATTTCATATCATGGTTGAATTCTCAAAAATACATTGTATTTACTTTAGAAGAGGGTTTATTGATGTATTTCTCTTTAATTAGTTTTGATTTTTTCAAAGGAAGGTACAAGTTGAAATTAATAATACATATAATAGTCTCAAAGAAGAATCATTGAAATAAAATAATATTATTGTGATGATTTACTAAATCCATGCTTAGATTGTGTACCATTAGAAATATCATAAATGAAATTGCAAAAAAGGAAACAAAGAAAGAGAAATAGAAGGAATCACATCAATAAAAATAGGAAACCTGAATCCAAATACAAGATCAAGCAAGAAGAAGATGGAGGTAAAAAACCTCAAAAAAAATATAAAAAGAGAACAAGGGAAATATAATATCCAAGAACATATGAAAGATGAAGGTTGTGTCAAAGTCACTTACATAAAGAATCCAAATATTAATCTATTGGAGGTAGATTGAAGTTTGAAAGATAGATACTATTTTGAATAGTAGAGTCTTCAATAACCAAATAATTCAATACAAGGGGGTGTTGGAGAATATTACATTATTTGGTACATACCAATGTACCACATTGACATAAAATTAGATTAGGTGTGTTTCTTATATTAGAATGTGAGTTTATATTTAATGTAATGTAATAATGTGTAGGAAATACACAAGTGTCATGTAATTAAGTGTGCAAGTGTTTTGAGTGTGGATGTGCACAAGTGCCCATCGTGTAATAGTGCACATGCATCCTTAGAATATGAAAATGAAGAGTTACAAAGAAGAGTGAAGGTCAATAGCGCTTCATATGGAGAGTCAAATACTATTATATATTTGTGATAAAGCATTGTATTTGGTATCAAAAATGCATAGCACATAGCATGCATTAGTATACCTTTATTCTATATTATTTTTAGTATTTTTCTTGAGTATTTCCATGTGATTATTTTGTGAGTATTTCTAAGTTATAATTATTTTACTATGTAGTTATTTATATGACAACTTTCTTTAGATCCTTAAATTACTTTCTTGTAATATCTACATTAAGTGTTAAGCTTCAAAAACTATCACCTAGCCTATCTGATAAAGAGAAACCTACCCTTACTACCTTTCTTAAGTAATATAAGGATGTGTTTTCTTGGGAATATTTTGACTACCTAGAATGGATGAGGATTTTTTTTTCCATAATATTTTTACTTATGAGGATGTAACTTCCATTCGACAAAAGTAAAGAAGGTTATTTATCCCCATTTAAGAACTATGCAAAATAGAAATATAAAAGTTTTAAGACATCAGTTTTATCATACTTGTTGATTATTCAAGGCTAGTATATAACATTATGCTTGTGAAAAGAAAAAAAAAAAGAATATTATTAGTATTTCTTGTGATTTTTGAAACATAAATCTAACTTTTCCCAAGGATACCTTTATTTTTCCCTCTATTGATGCTATTATATATTTTATTGTACGACATGAGATGTTGTCCCTTATGGATGGGTATTTGAGATATAACCAAATCTATATTGAACCTAAGGATAAAGCAAAATAACTTTTACTATATCATGGAGAATATTTTATTATGTCATCATGCTTTTTGGGTTGAAAATTTTTGGTGTTACTTATCAATGGGAAATGACAATGGTCTTTCATGACTTGATGGGAAAGATAGTGGAATATTTTTTAGATGGCCTCTTAGGTAAATATAAGAAGCATTGACCACTTGACTAACCTACATATTATTTTTAAACAATTACATCACTATAATATTTGTCTTAATCCCAAGAAGTGTGTAGTTGGTGCTAATAGTGGTAATTTAAATGGATTTATGATGTCCCAAATGGGAATATATTTCAATAAAAACAAGCTCAAAATCATTGATACTATGCCTCCCCCTAGAAATGTTAATGATACCAAATATTTTCTAGGGAATCTTGGAGTCATTAGGTAATTTATCCTTGAGTTGGATTTTAAAGATTATCCATTCAATAACTTTCTTGATAAAGATATTGAGTACAAATGGGATATTAGTTGTAACAAGCCTTTCTAGATTTCAAGAAATTTATTTTATGGCCCCTAAATTTTTGCCCACCTAACCCAAATAAGTAGTTTATATTGTACACCTCATCTACTTTGGTTTCCTTGGGAGTAATTCTTACTTAATAAGATTAATATTAGAAAATTCAAGGGAAAGCCAAGCAACAATATTTTAGATAATATATTTCACAAATTATTTTCTCAATATTTCAACAATATTCTACCAACATATAGCATGCATATTTAATATAATATGATCTCTCTTTGATTCAAGAGACCCTTAGTGTTTCACCCTCTGATGTTTCACCTTTAGTGTTGTATTATCTCATTCTCTCATTGTCATGGAAGATATGAGTATCCAATATCATGTGAGGTGACATCATCATTCATCTCTTTATTATTACATAAATTCAAATAATGTTATAATTACATTTACATAACAACAAATAATGTAATAAATTTTATCATCCCTCTTAGTACATTATTTGATATAAATATCATTACCCCCCATGATTCTATGGGTGGTACACTAGAATTATGTTTTGGCTCTCACTTCCACTCTTGATCTCCCTCTGAATTTAGATATGGATCTTAATCTAGATCTAGATTTGTTAGCTTTAAGTAATTTCCACTAGTTATTCCTTGTTTATCATTCACTAGGTCTACACCTAGGTCAATACCTTTAGGTCTTTACCTCAAGGTTATCATTACCTTTGGATCACCTCTTGATAATTTTCATTTAGGCTATCTATAGGTCCTTACCTATGGGTCAACCTATAGATATACCTTTAGGTTGTAACCTCTAGGAAATTACCACTAAACTATATCTTTTGAATTTCCTACATCTTTGAAATTCTCCACATAAGGTTTCACTACAAGTCATATCACTATAGGTATTTCAAGTATTTCTTGGGTCATATTATTATAATACATTACTAATTTTATTTGAATTTTTCCAAGACATTTTTCCATGGTAAAACTTATGTACTTTTCAATAAACAAACTCCAACTTCTCTTGTAAAAACCATCCAATATTTCTTTGGCTTTATCCCATTCTAACACATATATCCATATATGTATTTTATTGGTCACTTTATCTTCCTCACAAGGATGTATATTCCAAAACCTTGATGTCACATATCTAGATCTTCCAAACTAACTTTTACAACCCATCCTGGGAGATTCATTCTCTAGATAAATTTCTCTTATCACAAAATTGGTGTCACTACTTTGTGTTTGACCATAAAAACCAAGGACATCATTTTTTGGGTTTAATCCTAGTATTATGGGTATTTTTAAACCATTCTTATATATTATTAAACCTATACCATTGTATCCTATTTTTATCTTTATTTTTGAACCAATTACTTTTGTATACCTTTCAAAGTATACAATTTCTTTATCACTACTTTAATTTTTATCACCATTGAAATACCACACATCATCATCATAATGACATTAAACATAATCTAAACAATCATTATTACTTTCAACCATGAAAATATGGCCTTTTTCATGGACAATATTGAAAGCACGAGATTTCGGGCAAAGGAAACACTAATCATGCAATGTAAGACGAAATGTAACGCTTTAACCTTATGCACAGAAACAGAGAAAAGAGACAACTTGGAAATGAAATACAAGATGTAAAGAAATCACAGCCCTCTTTATTTAAATATCTTATCCTCGGTTACATAGACGTCTCCTCCCTTTTTAGGGGCTAGGAGCGTTAAATTTGTCTTTGTTACAATGTGTGACTTAGTCTTCCTCCTTCCGCGTGCCCACGATTGCAATGGGCGGGCCAAGATGATGTCGTCGCTGATGTCGATGAGTTCTTAACCTCCGCTGCTTCTCCTGCGAACAAAGAAAAAACCAAGATGTCAGTAGCATCTGTCGCAAATGAAAAGTGTTTGCTCTCTAAAACTAACGAAATATGCATGTAAATATTTGCCTAAAATAGTAATTACAGTGAGTCCAAATGGCTTCAAAACTTGACAGAAGATAGGAAAAGTTACCAGAAGGCCACTGCCACTGAGACAGCTAGCCAATCTACCTTTAAATGGAATTCGTCCCTGGGAAGGATGAATTCTAACTGTAATTCATCCCTGGGTGGGATGAATTCTTCTGTGTTGAAGAAATCGACCTGCTGCTGCTCCAATGTTGGATCCTGAGACCTGCAAAATGCCTGCAAATAGGGGGGTTATATAATTGGGGCCATTTTGGGACGACCCAGATGGTCGGATTCCCCCAATTTTGCCTCCACCCTCGAGAATTTGACCTCAACACCTACAAGTCAGCGAAACAACAAAGCAACACAAAACATACTAGAATCTGACCAAAAGTTACAAAATTGCAGCTATGGGTTAATCAAACCTAACAACACAAAATGCAATCTAAAAAGTAATCTAAAATGCTCTAAAACTTAAAATAAGACTTGGGAGGTGCGGGGGTGCCCAAGTGGGCCTCCCACCGTTGGCACTTGATTTTGGATCCAATCCACCAGGGATGGGCCCAAAACCTCTTAGGATTGGGGGGTCGGTGAATTGGTTGGTTTAGGTGTCCATGTGTTGGATTTGGGTCAGGTTTGAGCTTCCAAAGGCCACCCAACAACCTCCCTTGCAAAAGAGATTGGTGGATGTGGGAAGGTGAACCAAAAGGGATGCAAGTGGGTCTTCAACTCGGCAGCACTTCGTTGCTTGAAAACTCCTTCAACTTTGTATATTTTGGGTGAGAAAAGTCCCACCTTTTATAGACCCATGGGGTCTCTTTTGGGAGGGAAGCACAAATGCCATGTGTTGGTCATAGGTGCCATGTGGCAGTCTTGTCCTCCCATGAGGGAGGGGAGTCCTCCATTGAATTGAGCTTTGATAAATGCCTTTTGTGACAGTATTCTAATGGCCCCTCTGTCCACATACACACGCGTGCAAGGCAGGAGTCATTAACTGACTGTTCTGGGCTGCCACTTGGCACCATTTTTCTTTTTTGCCCGTTAAGCTTAGAATTTGTCCCACCCAAGGACGAATTTAGAATTCATCCTGGGGTGGGATGGATTCTATTTTGAATTCGTCCCTGGGTGAGACGAATACTAGGCAAAGTGTCTAAGTGTGCCAAATTGCTTCTTGACCTTACAAAATTGCTATGAAAGTGGTTAAGACCACTGTTTAACCTCTGAGGGCTGCCCTGGGGGCTGTGTTTGTCAAAGCGATCAGTGTTTGCAGTCACATAATCGGATTGGTGCTTTTTTGGTGTCTACAAATATAACCATATTATACATAATATTTTCTTTTATGAATACTATTTAAGTCACTTGTATCACAAGATATATATTTTCTTTGGATAAGATCACCTATATCACAATTGAAATTCATACTCTAAAGAATATAACTTGTCACAATAAACATATTTTATCATGGAATTATCCTTTAATTTCTCAATTATTAATATTCTTTCTACATTGCACCTCAAGGATGTCAAGGGTGAATAGTGTCATGCACATTCTTCTCACTACACCAATAGAAATTATCACAAATTTTCAAAGTATCCTTTACCAACTTTTCTAAGTATTACTTATAAATAAGACCTTAGTTTTGAAAACATTACATATTTAGTATATTTTGATAACACACACTTTTGAATTTCCCCTTGTTTCTTAACTTGTTTACTATATTCTTTATTTCTTGATTTGACACTTCCTTGGCCATGAAGATCTTATGTGTTGTTTTACACTCTTCTTCGCAATTTGGTTTTGATTCACCCTATGAAATGTCCTTGTTATTGTGGCCTTTATTGAGATTACCCTTATCTATATTTCCCTTCATATTATGATTGGAATTTATTTCCTTAATAATATCTTCAAAATTGATTCCCACAAGTCATCAAATTGTATTTACAAAAGTTGGTGTTATTTTTTTTTCTTTTGTAAATAGGATAATACCTCTTTTTATATTGAGGTTGATTTTGTGATGAGGATGGGTTGGAAGGACCCTTTGAATACTTTTGATGTTTCTTTTTCAAATAAAGATATTATTGGATAAATCATATCTCAATTTATTTTCTACTTCATATTGTTAAAGAATATTCACCAATTCTTTAAATGATATACTTTGATTTGATACTTGTAATGATGTCTCCAATGTTCTATATGATTCAGGGAGATCTCTAAGTACAATTGAGACTAAGATCTTGTCTTCCACTTTTTCTCCCATGGTTCTCAAACTTGATTTCAAGTTTGCATTTATTTAAAGAAATTATTCAATATTCTCATCATCTTGAATCCTTAATGTATATAGTTATGATTACTGATGAAGGATTGTGGATTTATTACTTCCTCAAAATATAGAACACAAAATTTATCTCATGCATATTTTTATGTTTTGATTCACATAGATGTGGTTGTATTCATTAACCACTTTAAATGTGATGAGCATAAGTTTCATTATATATTCTTCATCATATTTTTTCCTAGCTATAACCTCTTTAGGATAAGTTTCATTACCAATAACTATATCCCAATTTTTTTTGACCACTAGTATTTTTATCTATCATGGTTCAAAATATAGACTCTTTAGCAACTATTATGAGAAATATTTTTTATCTAGCCATGGTGAAGATTACTTATATCTTCCAAAATTATCCCTTTTTTCTATATACCACCAGTCCTATATACAAATCCTTTTGTTGTTCCTATATACCTATCAATACGTATAAGAAAGCTAGTCCTCTTGTTATACATGGTCATATATTAGAAAGACCTTAAGGTATGCGAAATAAATTGATATGTGATACCAGGGTAGTACCAAAAATAATTCATCCTATCAATGACACCTGCTTAAAGAGAATTCCTCATTCATGGTTATAACTTCCCTATATACTTAGATTTCCTCAATTTTAGAATATATGTCTAATGATAGTAATGAATGGGGTAAAAATAGAGTGAAATAAATATAACAAAAAAATATCCTTATTCCTCCTTGAAAATTTATAGGTATGATGCCTATATTTCATTATGGAAGCTATATTAGATGTTAGTAATAATAGCTTAATATTGTTGGGATTTGAACTAGATGAAGATATATTACAAATGAAAAGAGTACAATATATAAGCATAAGCCTATATGAAAAACATGATAAATATAAATGAAACCTATATAAATACATGACAAGTGTCAAGAGAATGACAAGTATCATGAAAAATATCAAGGAAGCCTATATGAATACATGAAAAGTGTCAATAGAATGACAAGTGTCAATAACAAGGCATAGTGCACATTATATTCTAACATTCCCCCTTAATGTTCACTATCCTAACTATAGAAAAATAAGTCAACATTAGATAACATTCACCCTTAACATTGACTTATTTAAATAACCCTATCATCATCATTTATTACATGATTTGTTCCAATCTCGTGCTCTTTGCGCTTTTCTCTCCAAATGTGAATAATGCTACATCAACGGTGTATACATCTCGGTCTATTGCCTCAGGTTCAGCCACTTCCTTTGATTTATTTCCTTTGGGTCAATCATTTAAGTACCTCAGGGTCATCCTGGGTGCTCAAGGTTAGCTACTTCCACGTGTTTGTTGCCTCTATAGGTCATCCTCTAGGTATGTTTCCTCTCATAGGTCACTGACGAGATTCACCATGAATATCATATTGTTTTATTTTTACTTTTGAAATTGCACTACCAATGAAGGCAACATATAGATCACAAAAATACAAATGTGCAAAATATTTCAGCTCATCATCTCCACAAAGAATTCACATGCAATTAACTAGAGCATGAGATTTTTATTTTTGCACCATGAGGCACTCAGCACCCACATAGACTTTGGTGGCACAAAAAAGAAATCACAAAGAACATAACAACATGAGGGCTGGTTGTTGCTATTTCGTTGCGACCGTGGGGCTTGGAGAAAAAAATAGCAACTTTTTTATTGGGACATGATTCTTCATGATCACCAACATGATATGTATAACTACAATAGATGGCTCCAAAAATAATCTCTCAACTCCGACCATTATGATTGTTTGAGGATGAAGTAGCAAATTATGAACAAAAAAATCTATATAATGGATCTAGGCATTACACTTAAACACTATCAATGAATAGAAATAGATTGCATTAAGGCTAAGAGGAGGTTGCGTCAATCCCAGTTATAGAATGTAGAAAATAGGTCTTGGTGGTTCACCGTTGTGAGAGGATACAAAAAAATACATAGCTTGACTCTCGATTCTAGAATGTTGTATAGTAGACAGTAAAACCACTAAATTCAGCCCCAAATATCTCCAATCAGGACAAAAAAAAGATCTTCTCATTTTTCCACGATAAAAATATTCTCACGTTGCAACCAAGAAATGAATCCCGAATGATCACTTGCAATAAAAAAATTATAATGGCAAAAAAAATCATTAAAATTGTTTTCACTCTACTGAACATCTCATGGCTCCAAGAAATGAAGCTTTAGAGGCAGCCATGAGTTTTCTCAAGCTGTTTGTTTTTTATCCATTAAAAAAAATGGAGAGCATACTCCCTAAGGGAAATCCCCCCTCAAGCTCACAAGGGTAGGAGAATGCCTGGAGCTCTAATACCAAATGTTGAGATTTAAACCAGATGAATATATATTACAAATGGAAAGAGTACAATATATAGGCATAAGTCTATATGAAAAATATGACAAATGTCAAGGAAGCCTATATGAATACATGACAAGTGTCATGATAAATGTCAAGGAAGTCTTTATGAATACATGGCAAATATCAAGAACAAGGTATAGTGCACATTATATTCTAATAAATATGACACCATCACCTATAAATGCAAGTTAAGGTATCATTTATACTAAACACTATAATTATGCATAATTTTTTTTTAATTTTGTATAAAAATATTTTTTATGCATTTTTTTTTAAACTAAGGTGTCATTCATTATTGAAAATGCACCTTATTACAATAAAAGGATTACTATTCTCCTTGCAAAATAATCACTCCTATATTCAAAATAAATAAAAAAAAAATTCAACTTTCTTTCAAATATTTATTTAACTCTTTTTTTTTTAAATGTCAACTTCCCACTCTTTAATTTAAAAAATAATGTCTACTAAAAAAAATGCACCCATGCATCGTTTATCTCCCTAAATAGCAAATAACATTTTCTTTTGAAATGTATCCCTTCTATGAGTCTTGAACTCATAACCTATCCCATTTTTTAGTAAAATTTTGACTAAACTATAAATTGGACTTTTTAAAAACCATTAACTCCCTCTAAATGAAAATTATAAGAAAAATAATTACATTAAAAAAACAACAAAGACCATGACACATAATGATGTGTTCTATTATCTAAAATAAATAAATATACAAAAAAATAAATTTTAATAATGGTCTACATAAAAAATATAAGCTTTTAAAAGTTTTTACTTTAATTATTTATTTAAAAACTATTTATCAAAAATGTTTAATAAAATATGACCACACATCTTAGGTTGTGTAGATTTTAAAGGAAAAAAATATTACTTGAAATTGTTTCTCATGATCATAATGGGTCAAACGTTGACTTATCACTATATTTAAATGCACTTTTATATTCTATTACATATAAAATCATGTATTTTATATGAAAATATTAAATATTAATACAAATAAAAATTTAATAACAATCTACACTAGGAATACTTCAATGAATCTTATAATGGCTTTGTCAAAATTTAAATGTATGCCATGTTAAAATACTTAAATTGGTATAAAGTAGACTCAATGATCAAAAACCCTCCAAAAGTGGGACTCATCATCATTCATTGATCCGAATATTCTTTTTTTATTATTGAATAGATGAATTTCCCGATGTATATTTTTTCACTAAGTTATTAGAGAAGAGGATATTCCTAAAATTGTTTTTTGAGCACATAATGGTCATTATAAGTTTCTTTTGGATGTTATTTGGTCTCATCAATGCCCATCCAACTTTTTAATTTTTATAAACTATGTCTTCTAAAATCTCTTGCATAATTTATTATAATTTTTCAATGATAATTTGACCTAGAGTAACACTTGGGAAGACCATTGCACCATGTGGAATAACTCCTTACACTTGTAGAGTAGCAATAATTAAAGAGGTCTAAATGTTCTTTTGGATTTTTTAAAGTAAAATATATAGGTAATATTATTTCTCATGAGGATATCAAGGTGGATTCTAACAAGATTAAGGTAATACAATATTGACCAGTACCTAAAATTCTTAAGAGTTTATGGGATTTTCTAGGTCTAATTGATTATTGTATAGGAATTTTGTTAGGAACTCGTTTAATGACTAACAAAAAAGGATGTATTTTGGGTCTGGAGAGGTTATAATATCATTCACTACCTGAAATAAAACTATTTGTTGCACTCTAGTTTTGGCTATTCCAAATTTTATTAAATCCTTTATCATTGACTGTAATGATTCTAGAAATAATATATGTATTGTTTTAATTCAATATTCACCCCCTAATTTATAAGATCAAACAACTCCTCAAGAAGAATTAGGAAAATATATTTATGAGAAATAAATATTAGCTCTCTTACATGTAGTTGACAAATGAATTCCATATTTTTTGGGACAACATTTCATTACTAAAATCGATCTCTATAATCTTGAATATTTTTAGATCAACATATCTCTTATCCAAAGAAAATAAACTGGTGAACCAAGCTCCTAGATTATGATTTTAATATTGAATATAATATAGGGACACAAAATTTAGTAGTAGATGTTGTTTCTTGAAAATACAAAAGTCTAGTATCTATTCATACTATATCCTTTTTATTTGGATCACCTATATTTAGAAGAATGACATTATAATAATGAGATTTTTTACCTAATTCATGATATTGAGGTAGGTATTTCTCACAACATGTGGTTCTCTTGGTCCAATAGGATTTTACAGAAGAAGAATTAAATATTTCTCATTCAATCCTCCTAGGTCAACAATGAAATCCTCTTGGAACTACATGCCTCTCCTTTAGCATGTGAATTTAGGTTTCTTAAAACATAGCAATGAGTCAACCAATATTTTTATTGAAAGAATGAAATACGATATCAAATGGTTTATCGTAGAATATAAAGTAAGCCAATAAAATAAGGGTGAAAAAATCAAGTCTTTGAGATTATTACAAGCTCTCCCTATTCTTGATCGCTAATGAGAGAATTTCTATGGACTTAATTGAGGGAATTCACAAACCAAAAGGTAAAAAACTAATTCTTATGATTGTGGATCACCCCTACATCTGCAAGTATGAACACTTTTGTGCCTTACACCTAGGGTTATGCATAAGGGGTTAGAGTCAAAATGTACTTGTAAAAAAATGGTGAATCCTAATTGAAATCAAGGTGAATCAAGTCGAATCCTAAGAAAATCAAATCAAACATCTTCACACCAAAATCTGGGGCATTTGAAGCCATAAAAAGTGTGGTCATATTTGGGTATAATTTTGACCTATTAAATTAATTTATAATATTATAAAAATACCACCATTGGATCAATATCGAAAAGAGCTTTCCAACGAGTACAAATATGCCTATGTTTGGATATATTATGGCAAATTGACCCTAAGAAAAAATTGGTCCTAAAAATTTTAGGCGAATGGACAGACATCAAGGGTCCTCATATTCACCAATTTTAAATTTTGGAAATCCTAATATTTACCCAATTTGTGAATATTCACCACTATGCATAACCCTGCTTACACCACACATTTACAATTAGCAAAGTGAAAAAAATATTCCTCAATTTTATCTTTAAATTACATGGTATACCCAAGTGTATTATGCATGATCATGACCATATGAGAAGATGATGTGGACTATTTTAACCTATTGGTCCATATGAAGGCCACCTTAAAAATTCAATCGCAAGAGAGATAGGGAGGTAAATTAACTAAAATTGGAAGATGGGAATGACTTGGACATACCATAAAAATAAAATATATGATGATCCTAGTTAAGATTTAATCATAAAAATATCATAAGAAAGCAATGGGTGGAATAGAAACAAAAAACATTCACCAAACTAGGAAATGCACAAAAGGCAGAAATTAAAACTCTTATTAACATGCAAAGAATAATTCCATAAAAACAAGCCAATAAAGCTATGAAGAAGGTAAGTCATCAGAAGATACCAAAATACCAAAAAAATTCCAAGGGTAATCAAGTTTAAGAAAAGAGCAATGTAACAATTCTAGACCTATCACCCTCAATACCTGAATATAATATCCAAAGATGGTAGATGGATCATATAAAGCAACAACACTAAGGTAATCCAAGAAGTGACCCCAAGCCCGAAGATATTAATAGTGAAAGATACCAGGATCTAATTATCGGATATTTATAGTATGGGAAATTAACTAAGTGATAGAAGAAGTCACATCCAATAGAACTAGTCCCCTACAATAATTAAGGATCTAAATCTAAAAACCTTGAGATTATCCATATTTAACACCATGGATTCAAATAAATTTTTAAGTAGGCATTATGAATTCCTTACATTGTCTTAAGAGGAAATTTCTTCATTTTCATCTATAAATATTCTTCTCTTCTCCATTAGGAAAAATATTTGTAACCATGCCTAGTATCTAGACTTGTATGTAGTTTTTCTTTCATCTATATTTTATATAGTATTTTTGGGTTGAGACTTTGATTCATTTTGTTGATGATTTTTAACACCTCTTTCTTAGGCATGAATGTAATCCAATTATAATATGAGAAGCTATGACTACTTTTCTATCCTAGTTCTTATGTATGCTTACTCGTGATATTTTATGCTTGATGAAACTATACCCCTCATGCATTATTGATGAATGTTGTATGTGCTCATTAATACTATAATTGTGCAACAGGTTCTTAGGATCTTGGAATATTACCTCCCTTAGATAGGCCTTTGCATTCATGTTATTCTCTTTTTGGTTGTTGCTTTCTCTCTATCCTATTTTCCCTAATAAAACCTGATAGACTAGGCTAGTTTAGGATGTGAGAACTAAATATCACATTAAATAAGGAATTGGCCTTGCAAAAATCTTGAAGTTCATCCTCAAAGTTGTAGCTCATGCTCCTTGGAATTTAAGTTGTGTGCTCTATACAAGGCATGAGCATCAGGTGCATCTAAAAACTACATTGAATGACCATGGCCTTCTGAGCATTGCCAACAATATGTAATATATACTCAAGATTCATAAGCTTATAATTGTAGGAAGTAGCAATATGATTTGCACCACTTAAACAAGCAATTAGAAGGTGATAAGGTCCTTTTAAGGTTCCAACTATATAAGCAACTTTCTCTTAAGACTAATACTAGATAAAATATAGCACCCAGATTCTATAATATGTATAAAAGAGTTTGTAGAATTGGAATGTGGTATACCAATTGGAGCTCCAAACTTCATTCAAAATCCACCTTATTTTTATATTTCTTATCTTAAGTAGGTACTTTATAAAAATCTTAGGACACGTATGCAAGAGCTAGTCATTAAGTGGTACGGTCTTCCAAATAAAGATGTAATATGGGGATAGTTACCATTATCTAAACATTTTCAACTTTGAGGAAAAATAATTCTAAAGAGGAAGGTCATGCAACAACCCTGATATAGCCATGCTAGCTATCCTTAATTATTTGGCTTGGGCCCTTTGGGTCAAGATGAGTCCACCCTTGAGTATTAGGATTAGGATTTGTTAGTTTGAGAGACTATAGATAGGAATATATGTTGTGGTTGGATCATTAATTAGTATTTTATCATCTTGGTACATATAAAAAACTTCGTCCTCTCCTCTCTAAGTGGTTAAGAGACTTTTCCTATGAGCAATTAGAACTGTTTTTTTAATATTTAAATCTGAATTTGTTCAAAATTTATAAATTTGCTATACAAGTTATATAATTCCATTACTATTACAAAGTCTTTACTAAATGTGGTCTAAATTACCATTTTCATAAAGCTGTTTTATTATTATTTTTTTACTTGACAAAATTGAATATTAATTTATACTAACTCTTAAATTTTTTTAATTAAAAAATAACATTGATTTTCAAAATTTTATTTAAAGATGATGGTTGTTTCTTAAGTGGTCTTGTGTTCAAACCCTTTGAGGGTGATTGTTGATATAATTTATAAATGTTCTCCTAAAATATATATATATATATATATATATATATTTTTTTTTTAAATACTTAATTGCCTACCATAACCTCTTACATCAAATTTTATATGAAAAAATATATCGACCACAATTACTATAAAAATATTAAAGGTTTGAATCCCTTAATAATACGCCTTCTTGCCTAGGATTTAATTATAATATAATGTTCCTGCTCCGCTAAGTCGAATGGGACATTCTCGTTGCCCTATTAAAGTTCAATGAAACATTCATGCACTCGTGTTTTTTCCTAGTGCGCATGGACCTCAAAACAACTTGCTTTACAATGTGCTAAAAGCACTTTGCTTTTGTCGTTGACTACTTATCATATTAACATGTCTTCCACTGCTCAATTTCATTTGCCACTGAACTTTTTGTGGTGTGAGGGATGCCTAATTTCTGGACCATCTCTACCGCACTACCGCACTAAAATATCATTTTCATTCGCTACATACATTAGTTTTTCCACACCATTTTCTCCCGCATTAATTTCTTGCTTCAAGAGCTTTTGCGATTTGACAAAACATTTAGAAAGTTCAACGATTTTAACTATGGTAGTGATGACAATTCAGAAAGGAAGTTACCTTGAATGGAATTCACTTGGTTTCTAGTATGAATATCGTGTCTTCTAGAGTAAAATTATACACCACGATTACATACAAAATTACTTCTCTCGCAGCGTGGAGGGAAAGAATTCATTGTATGAATATGCTGGCATCAATAACTCAAAGTGTACAACAGAATAGACAGGATATGTTAAGTTGTCTTGCAGGAATTCTAAGTATAATGAGATTTGTTCTGTACACGGACCGCTCACGTTTCTGCTCTCTCGCATGACAGGTACCAACTTATGAAATGTTGGGTCAACTGTACTGGTTTATTCATCAAAGATTATTCATTCGATTTTACATATCTTATCTCATGCAAAGCTCAATTATGGTTTCAAATGCCCTTTGTTTACCAGTTAGAAGATTTATACATTGCAACGACAGTGGAAAACGTGATAAACAGACGGCATGAAGACAGTAATAATAAAAAACAACTCTACAAAAATTTGGCAGGGGGCGTCAATATATACGTAACCTTTCAAGTCCTCAATGAAGCCATACATAATATTTCTGCTGTGTATGATCGTACCAAAATGATACTCGTTTTCAACCTGGAAGTGGTCAAGAGAAAAGGTGGGTGTTAGAACTTCTAGTGCCAAAATGATACTCGTTTTCAACGTTGAAGTGTTCAAGAGCATGAGTGGGTGTTAGAACTTCTACAACCACGATAATCTCCTCACTTTTTATCTCATTCCATGATAGATATTGAGGGTGTTAGAACTTCTACAACAACAATAATCTCCTCACTTTTTATCTCATTTCATGGTAGATATTGATGTCAATTTGTCTATTTTTATTGTCATTTCTGGAAGCATCAGATTATTGGAATACAAGTTTTACCCTAATCATAAGCCCTAAGTTTGTGAGAACATTTTTAGAGTCATGGCCTCCCTTCTGCTCAATATAATCCGTTTTTTTCGAACCGCAGCGAAACCTTCTTTATTTGTTAAGTGGTGCTTGCCTCTAGGGTATAATCTTCAAAGAGGAATAATTTTATACCAAAGAACCGCCAAGAGATTCGGAATCCTGTAAACTTAATTTTCCATTATACATTTATATGTTTCATATTTTGACTTCAATTCTCTTTCATTTCATCGCTTCAGCAATACCTCATGTTCTGGTTGTAGACTTGCCTCTACTACTTTTATATGATCCTCTTCTTCTAAAGATAAACTAAATCCCTCATATTATGGAAAACCAAACATATTACCTTCCTTTCTAACTCTAAATCCTCATTTTCAATTTTGTTATTTTTTATTTCTGGCCCTCTCTCTAACTCGGGAGAACTTAACTCTTAATGTAGAGGAATTGTTAATTCATGAGGATTACACATGATAACATCTTTAGGAAGGAAGGTGTCATTTGCCTAGTCTAAGTGCTTTCGGTGTTGTATTGGTTTGTCTTTCATATTTATCTTAGGAATTTGGTAATTTACTTTTTGAACTTTCTCTTCAAAGAAGTAGAATGCCTTCATAAAAGAGGAATCATATGTTAATTCTTTAGACCTTGCAAACTTCCTTTCCTTGTTATATTTTAGTTTAATTTTTTTTCCATTATCTTTGTGTGCTTCAATTCATTATTTTGGAGGAGCACTAATAGATCACATTTTATTATGAAATTGCCTTTTTTACCTACATAAGTAGGATATCCTCAAAAGGGAACCCAAACCACTTGTAATTGGGCTTGATTCTAGATCATGTTATAAACCTTTCTCTTTCTAGATGAACACTAAAAACCTCATATTCTTCTACAACCTTTGATTTTTTATCTTTAGAATCCTTGTTTTTTATTTCAAGTATTTTCTCAAACCATGGGAGACATGCCCTTTAACAAGAGGGTTAGGACTCTTTTGTAGGAATTGTTGATTTATCTATATTTAAATATCACTTTATCATCTATAGTTCTTTCTTTGGCTAAGTGAAATGTGCTTCTTGGTGAGTAGGTAAGGGATTTTTTGGAGTTGTCAATTTATCAAAATGAGTATTATATACTATTGCACTTTGCATAAGGACGTAATAACTACTAATTTCAAGTGCTCTAGGTATTATATAGGCTTGTGTCATATTGGCTTGAGGTGCAACCACCCGATTTACCAACGATTTATTTATCAGATGTTGACTATCAATAATGGGTTGATTTACTACTATAGGATAAAATTTCATTTATCAATTAATAATTTGGCCATGTTGGATGTCCATAGCATAGCTTGATAGATCATGAACCATTTTTTAGGTAAAGAATTAGAATTTGTATTCATATTTCCTATGTCATTGGGTAAGATTAGTCACACACATATTTTCTTGTTGGACAATATGTCATTTTTTATTTTTTTATGTTCATAATATTATTCCTTACAGGTCAAAATTCTTTAGGAGTAGAAGTTAGTAGGTATTGCTATTTATTTATTAGTAATTGAGACTCTTGATAGGTCAACTACATGTTTTCTTGCTTATGAATTTGTCAAATTTCCTCCTTGAGTTCAAAATCCTATATTAATATACAAAGAGATTCTATGGGATATGGAATAAAATATTTGAATACATCCATATCAAGAGTCAATGTATTTTATTGTTGGGTATTAGGCCATTAAGACAATTATTTGTATTGCATTTATGATTTGTATTATCCTTGCACACATAATAATTGGTATGTAGGATATCCCATAAGAGGATATATTGTTTGTTATTGAGGATATTGAATTAATTGTTGATTTTATGCAACTTGAGAACTTGCAGCCACCATCTATTATTATTTGTGCATGAACAACTACATTGTTGTTGGCCATTTGCAAAAATTATTGTTGATATTGAGGAGTTTGTAGGTACTAGGGTAGTTAAGGATTCTAAATCCATAACATATTCTACAACATTTAAGTATTTCACCTTGTTGATTCACCATGACATTGCCTGAAGCCAAATTTTATCAAAGATAGGGGTAAAGCCCATATGATTTTACCTATTTAAGGGGTAAGATTTGGGGCATTGACTTAAAAGAAAAATGTATGTGTTTTTTAAATCAAAATTTATTATTAATATTAAAAATGTACAACTATAAGTCCCATGAGGGATACCATAG
Source organism: Wollemia nobilis (assembly GCA_028583015.1). Lineage (NCBI taxonomy): Eukaryota > Viridiplantae > Streptophyta > Pinopsida > Araucariales > Araucariaceae > Wollemia > Wollemia nobilis. The sequence goes on along the minus strand of JAQPPZ010016930.1, from coordinate 7,448,688 downwards.
TGGTGATTCTTTGGATTTTCATCTAGGAGATCCAAGTTCAAACCTTGGTACAAAGGGACCATGGCCCTTCCAAAAAAAACCCATGCTTTATCATAAAATTTTTACTTATAAAAAAGAAGAAAATGCGCAATTACATCTTAAAAATAGTAAATTATTCAAAATTACCAAATCACTCCATGAAGGGGAGAAAATCACTCCTTTGATGAGACTTGAAAAATTTTCTTCTAAAATAATGAATTACTTTCTCCAATGGAAAATAGCATTTTTTTGGCTAAAAATATATCAAATTACTATTTGGGTGAAAATATAGAAAATTTTCTCTTTAATTTGGTAAATCATATTTTACTAATAGCAAATCGTAGTCTTTTTCTAAGTGAGTAAGTCACGTTTCTTTGCCTTGGCCAAAATGCTTACAACCTGAATCAAATAACCAATATCCTATCTTCACAATTTGAATTCATGAAAGATTTGATATAATTTTTTAAATTTAGGATGTACCCATTCTACCTACATGGATAGAGTTTTTGGTTTAGAAAAATGTAAATTTAAAAAAAAGGAGCAAATCATTCTATGAGATGCAGTGAATCACTTCCTAAATACTTGAGAAACATTTTTATAAAAAAGGTGGAGTGAATTTCTCTAAATAATTTACTTCTATTTTTTTTCAAATTAATCTTCCAGAATTTAGAAAAAATGTGTTCTTATATTGAGTAATTTGCTTTTTGTTTTCAAGTGATTTGTGTTCTAAAGCTAGATGATTTGTTTTTTTAGTATAGAAAAAATGAATTCCTATAGGTAAATCAATTTAAACAAGAAAATCATTCCCTAGATTGAGATCTAAAAAAAACAAACTTCAAATTTTAGTAAATCACTTCTTACTAGTCATAAAATCCAATATGGCATCAAGATTAAAAAACTTGATGAAATTTGATGTTATTTTGTGAAAATATAGAGATCTAATGAATTTCAAAATAGAGTCACCATTCGCAAAGAATCAATAAAGGCACATGATTTTTTTTAAGGATATACAAACTTAGATTTAAAATAACAAGACTAGGTTGGGTCTTAATGTGAAAATAAAGCCTTTGGTCCCATTGAGCATGCAAAAACATCTATTGATTGGATGATTCAACAACATATTATGTATCTTGTAAATCTATCAATAAATTTGGAAGAAGGGAGTTAACCTAAATCTATAGGTTGAAGGAGGAAAAATTTCCTTTCTTCCAAAATTTTGATGAATTTGTGAGGCACAAAAGAAGTTGGACAATTTCGCAATCAACAGGTCCATGTTTTAGAAGTGGTTGTTATGTATACGCTTTATATCTCATATTTAGCTATCAAAAGAGTATAAGAAGCAACTACTTATGAAAGAGGCCTCATCAACAAGAACATTATGTAATTATTCATACTACTTTTATAATTTTTCCAAGGAATTGTTACTAAGTGAGACAAGACTAAACTTGTTGAAATCCAATAGAAATATACAAACCACATCATCATGTGACATACATTTTATACTACTTTGACCATATATGATAATATATAATTTACTGGCTTGAGTGGATATATGTTAAGCTTAGTGATAAACATATAAGCAAGTGCTTGTAATATTGTTTTTGCAGTGAATGTGATATTGGCCCATGCTCTATTGATGAGGTGTAGACACCAAAACAGCACCAATCCGATTAAGTGACTACAAACACTGATCGCATTGACATACACAGCTTTTAGGGCAGCCCTTAGAGGTCAAACAGTGGTCCTAGCCACTTACACAGCAGTTTAGAAGGTCAAAAAGTAAACAGAACAAAGCTGGTCGTTTTAACAAGCCTTCATTAAAACAAAGTCAAAACAAGCCTTCATCAAACAAACCTTCATCAAGCCAAGCCTTAGTCAAAGCAAGCCTCCATTAAAGCAAATCAAAAGTGGGCCTCGGCCGAAGTGTCACGATATCGCGACGTCACGATATCGCAACGTCGCGATATCGTGACACTTCGGTGCCCAATATCGTGACACTTCGGTGCCCAAAGCAAAGCTTTGCCTGAAGTGTCACGATATCGTGACACTTCGGTGCCCAAGGCCGAAGTGTCACGATATCGCGACACTTCGGTGCCCAAGGCCGAAGTGTCACGATTTTGTGACACTTTGGCGCCCAAGGCTTTGCCTTGGCCGAAGTGTCACGATTTCGCGACACTTCGACGCCCAAGGCTTTGCCTTGGCCGAAGTGTCACGATTTTGCGACACTTCGGCGCCCAAGGCTTTGCCTTGGCCGAAGTGTCACAAAATCGTGACACTTCGGCACCCAAGGCCTTGCCTTGGCCGAAGTGTCACGATTTCATGACACTTCGGCGCCCAAGGCCTTGCCTTGGCCGAAGTGTCGCGATTTCGTGACACTTCGGTGCCCAAGGCCCGGCCTTGGCCGTGACGTCGTGATATCGTGACGTCGTGATATCGCGACGTCGTGATATCGCGATGTCGTGATATCGTGACGTCGTGATATCACAACACTTTGGCATTTATGACTGGGCAGGCATTCCGCCAAACATTCCAAGGCGACGTAAAGCAAACATTCCAAGGCGACATTCCGCCATTCAAGGGCAAGCATTCCGCCATTCAAGGGCAAGCATAAATCAATCAGAGGCAGGCATTAATATGACTTAATGGCAAATGGTAGCCAAAGACAGTCATTTATGACTCTTGCTGTGCATGCACGCATAGGTGGGCAGAGTGGCAGTTAACAGACTGCAGTCACGTAGGCCCGAGTCAAGGCGGAGTCTCCTCCCTGATGAGGAGGCATGACCGCCATGTGGCATCCCTGCGTGCTACTTTTAAAAGAGACCCCGTGGGTCTATAAAAGGGCAGACTTTCCTGCTCAGGAGGAGGTTACAAAGCATTTGGTGAAGAGAACGAAGTGTTGTTAAAACGGAGACCCCATTTTGCATTCCTTGAAGATTCACTCTTCTGCACCTGTAATCTCTTTCTGAAGGGAGGTTACTGGTGGCTGTTTGAAGGTGAACTCAGACCTTAATACCCGACAGTGGATCACAATATCCCACTAATTCGATGACAACTCAACACCTGAGAGATTTCGGGCCCTTCCTTAGTGGATTGGCACCGAAACCAAGCTTTAACGGGGGCGGCCCGCTTGGGCACCCCATGCACGTTCTCAGTTAATTTGATATATGCTGCTTTCGAACATATCCTGCAAATTAACAGTATTTAAGCAATTTACATTTTTTATGTTTTCGAATATACGTTGTTTTCGAATGCTTTAAAATAGTTTACGTTTTATGTTTGCGAATATATGCTGTGTTCGAATGTTTTAAAACAGTTTATGTTTGCGAATATATGCTGTGTTTGAATGTTTTAAAATAGTTTACGTTTGCGAATATATGCTGTGCTCGAATGTTTTAAAACAGTTTACGTTTTTATGTATAGCACGTCTGCAATTAGTTACAGGCAGCAGCTCTTTTTGTGACGCTCGACAATAGAGAATAGTTATTCTAAATACATCTGGCATTGCATTTTAGTTTGTTCAAATAGTTGGCGAATCTATCTTGCATTATGCTTTAACATCTTACGACTGCATTACATTTTTGATCGCATATTATCCTGCAGTACGTTCTATCCATTTTAACACAGGTGCTACTAAACGATTTTTGTTGTTTCTCTGAACGCAGGATAAGCAGCAGTAAGTAAAGATTCATCAGGCATAAACGGCGGCAACATTTTGGCCCGCCTACTTTGCATGTGGGCATGCGGGAAAGAAGATCACTATTCATCTGCTGCAATAGAGATATGCTAAACTCTCCCAGCCCTTGAAAAATGAGGAGACGTATTGTAACCGGGTTGGAACCATATGAATAAAAAGGGTTGTGCTCCTACTTTTGATATATCAAGCTGGTTATTTTACATTGCATCTTAAGTGTTCTTTTATTTCCGGAATCTCATGCTTTCATGAGGAATAAATATAATGGATTGTTAATGGCTCATGTTTTCTCGAAGGATATGTATTTTATAATTTATTGTTGTTATTTATTTAATATTCTCTTTATTTTTTATACTCAAATCCATTTATGTTCATTGAGGAGGACCTATCTATGGTTGATGTTGTGATGAACAACCACATGCTCTTGCAATCGTAGAAGCATACAGAGTGCTACTAGGTAGAGAAAGAGCCTTGACCAGCTCACCACTGAAAGCATTGTCCCTGATCTAGACCAATACCTCATAGATGTAAAATATATGGCCACTTATAGATGTGATCCCTTTGAGATTATCACTAAAATATTGGAGAACATATTCCAGACTCAATTGAAGGCCTTAACTAGCCTCGATCATGCTATTTGGATCTCCACGGCTATTACTGCTAGTAAATCTGAGATCTTTCAGGTCATCCTTCCCATCAATAAGGATAATGTTGGTGTTCTTACTCTAGAGTAAGCTGGTTGGTCTCTTCTATAAATATTTTTGATCTGTTTGGTTTTGGATAGGCTCCTTCTCGTAGTCTCATTTTTGTCTAGCTGCCTTTTTGCCCCTTCTCTTTCTGTTTGGTTGTAATTTTGGTGTTTTGGTTTAACTCTCGTGGCTCTATTGGTTTTGTGGGTGTTTAATCTCTTGTTCTCTAGTTTCTCTTTCAGTTCATTTTTGTACAAGGTTCAAGAACACTTTCAAAACCCTTTATACCAATAAAAAACAAAGATTCTCTTTATTTTGTGATACTCAAAATATTAGAGTAACTCTAGATCATTTATAATCTAAACTCAAGATCACCATAGTCGTGTATATGTGGTCATTATAGGAGCTCTAAATCATCTTGAAGGTAATATTTCTTACAATGTACAAGTGACATAATTAATTTTTCAATTGCATCATTAATTGTATTGCCTTTTTAATTTATTTTATTACTTCATTGAGGTTTCTCCATGCTTGGTTGGCATTATATGCGATTCTTAATTTTATTTTTGGAATGCATAGGTATCTTGCCATGTCACAAATTTATCTTTAAGCATGTTCTTATTATACATGAATAAGACATATAATAGTAGTTTCTCTCTTAGTCCATGTGTCTATTGTATATGATAAATCATATAATTTTAGGTTTTATTGATCTCAATAATAGCTATCCATATCTTCCACACTCAGTTGAAAACTAGTTTGGTACATATGGGTTAGATTGTCTAGTCATTGAATACATTAGTAAATTATGGAGGGAAACATGAAATCCTCATATTCATTGTCTTCTCAACTAAGCAATAACTAAACTTTGAGAATAAATATCCTATTGTTTTAGCTTCAATATTATCATCTTAATCTACCATTTTTATGATATTTAATTCTACCAAGATGTATTCAAATTTTATGCAATTGTCTTATTACCTTTTTTGAGTACTTCATTAATGAATCTGGTACTTGTGGAGGTTGTTCAACTCTTAACATCAAGCAATTCAAGCATCATTATTATCAACATCAAATATATGGTAAAGTTATATATAATTTATGTTGCTCTTATTTTTGTAACTTCTTATCTGATGCTAGACATGTAGCTTTGTAAGGTCTAGTTATAAAAGTTCCATGTTGTAGGTTAAGAACTTATCAGCAAAATATTTAGATATTAAAATTTCCCTAGACATATTTATGAATAAAAAAAAGGAAGAGGATATATTTTAGATGTTCTACCTCTAACTTCAAGATCCCTCATCTAATCAAAATGAATTCAATTATGATATTATCGTAATATATTATTCACAACTCATAATACAATAATATTAATATCTCATGTATGTTATATCTTTGACCATGAATTTACCTATTTGGTATCTTTGATTGCATGAGTAATAAAGTTATGTGCACCACACATCAAATATTTAATATCCCTCAATTGTACGTACACTAAGACAAAAAATATCAACTATCAAGCTTTGCAATAAGCTATATATGGCTTCAATAGGGACCACTTAAATAGAAATATCTAAATATTACATCCTCTATTAGGTTAATTAGATAATATCTAGCTTGATATTTTATAAGATATTTTTCATCTTTCTCAAACCATAGTTTTTCCTTTATTGAATCTATGATATCACTTTTATTAATAGATAGAGTCTTCCATGACCAACTATATTCTAAAATTTACAATTTTCCAAAAAATACCAATATCATGATTGGCTAAGTTGTCTACTACATTATTTCCTACTGAAAATTTAATTTGATTCATGGTAAGGCCAATATTGTGTGATGTTTTAGATAGGCTTAAGAGAATTTTACTGTACAATGTATTAATTATGTGTAATATTTTATTATATAAGGCTTGAAAAGTAAGGTTCAATAAGCAACTAATTTATGCTTTACAATACCTAGACAATTACTATTTATAAATAAAAATGGGAAGATTTTTCTTCCAAAACTATACAAGAATTTTGACATTATCTTTTTTTTGACTTGCCTACTCCAATCCATATTATAACAATTTTATCCCTTGAACCTCTCTAGATATGGAATCATAAGTTATGGGATCCTAGATGCTCAACTACTATTGACATTATCAACTATCATCCTAGGGATCCTAAATGCTCAACTAATAGCCTAGAGATCCTAGAAACTAAGCATATACACCTACAATAGATGTTATCAGACTTGGGAGTGTTTTTTTTTCTATGGATGTTATGTTTATGAATTTAATAGGCCAACCATTTTCTATGGATTGTTGAGCCCAATCTATGTCAATAGGTGATCTCAAATTCTTTTAGTAATTTCTTATTGGTCTAGGTCAACTACCTTTTTGGAAGTTTATGCACTAGCAATGAAGTTCTATAATATGATCTTTCTTCCTTCTATCAATTTATCATATTTGATCACTGTTATTTTATGCAATATGTGTACCTTACCTTTTATAATATCTCGTCTTCTCCACAACCCCCATTTTAACTCTAAAATTATGTGAGCCATTGATATTAACTCCAAATGGTTCTCAAAACTTTTTTTGTCTTTTCATGTTGGACATTTATAAAAATTCTATGATTTGCATAAATATTTTTTAGAAGATCTATAGAAATATTATTTCAAACCCCTTTTTTATAGCTTAAACTTTAGAATTTTTAATTTATCCATTTTTTAGAACTATCTTTTAACTTGTGTGTTGCCCTGTAAAACTTTTATTCTTCATTTCTCCTTAAATCATTTTTGGACTTTTGATCTTCAAAAAAATTTCTCTTCCCATTCCCTTCAGAACTTTTTGTTTTCTATATTTTGAAACTTTATATGCTTTGTGGGCAATCAAAAATTTTGCCTTCCACTTTCAGTTAGAACTTATATAAAGTTGCACCAACATTTGATCAAAGCTTTTACCTATATTTATTTGACACTTCTTTATCTAACTTTTGTCTATTTTTCCTTGTCTTTGATCTTCTTTAAGATTATATTAAGGTATAATTTTTTCTAAGTTTAGTGAATGAGTGTAGTGATCATTCATTATATTTATGGTGACTTATAACAGTCTTCTTGCTTGTTAAAGGAGAATCTAGAATTATTGTTTTTATCCTTTGGGCATGAAGTCAAAAAAGTAAAGAAACAAAATCTAAAAATAATGCAACAAAAATTGAAAAACAAATATTGATTTGGCAATTTATCTAGTGCTTGCTTAATTTCTCCCCTCTTCTAAATGGCACTGGATATGATCAAAGTGCCTGACAATTGTGTGGAACTCCAACTAGTCATTGTGGGAGTTCTTTGTATGGTTGTCAACTTCATGCAATTGAATCCCTAGTTCTACTAATATTTCGATTACCCAAGAAACATCATTAGTCGTAGGAGGATATGACCAAGCTTCAAAAGGGGAGATATCTTCCTTATATTTCCTTAGAAGATAAAAATATTTTTGTTTTGATTAGATCTTGCCATATTCACTCCAAGGAGATGGAAATACTTTCTACAATAAGTAAAAGTGACTCTTAAGATTATTTATGGTAGTGGTCAAGCTAACTATTTGAGCTTTACATTATTGTACCATTCACTCTTTTTCGAGGAGATAAATCACCTTCTATGCTATCGTCTATCTATATTAAATTTTGATAGATATCAACTAAGAGTGTGACATAGTCATAAAATTTACATGTTAAACTCTAGCTTCTATGGAGGCCTGAATGAGGCTTTGCATAATTTCTTGGCTCAAATAAACACTTTGAATATTAGCCACAATAATAAATTTGAATATCCATAAGAGAATCACTATAGTATTAGCAATATCATATCAATAGGCATTGCTAATATCCTTGATAAGGCTCTTGATTTCTTTTCATTGCTTAATATTGATTTTCCATCTCAACTCCTCTAATTGTTTTTGGAAATTTTCTCTCTCTTGGTTAAATTAGGATTCTTAGATAAAAAGTGTATTTATGAGGATTTTGACTTGCTTCTCCTTTCCTTCTAGGATATTTTCTTAAGATTGTTCTTGTAGGTATTTGACAAGTTTGTTTATCTAATTTTGGAGTACTTTGGCCTCCACCTGAGAGTTACTCAGTATTTTTCACATATTCTAACTCTTCCTCCATAAATTTTTAGGTTAATGACTCATAATCATCGGTAACCACTTTTACAACTTATTTCTTAGTTGCACTCTATATTCCACTCAAGAATTGATGATATGGGACCCTATTGTTTCCACTTGATATTTTTACTCTATAATTTATCCCTTAGATTTTAATACCAACAAGTATCTCTATGTGAAAAATAGCATCTAGCTCCAAGGAGCAAAGTGGTTGATTATGTGAGTCATAATCAATCATTGTGTAAGCTCAATATATTTATTTTTATCATAATTAATTGTTTTATGTGGAATCATCTAAATATTTGTAGTGCACTCAAAACTACCATAACCACTTAGAAGCCTTCATGTTACCTTTGATGTGGTAAAATATAGTCAAATATCTAGACAATGGGATTGTTGATGGATTAATTGGGGTATTAGGGGATCATGAAATCATAGTAATTAAATATGGATAAACTATAACCTCCTGAATGGAAGAGGTTATAGGGATAGCTAAAGGAGTATTAGCTAATGCAATTGTAATATTAGGCATTTAATGGGTCAATATGGGCTAAAATATTTTATGTAGCTATAAGTTCAATAGCTAGAGGGTATTCATAGATAGGTAGAGTGTCTTCACCAAAAATTGGCTTTGTTTCAAAAGCAAAATCCATTTTCGCTTTCACTCTTGTTAGACTAGCTATTAGGGCTAAAATGGGGATTTATTTTGTAATTACATCTTCAACTATTTGTGCCATTTTTTCATGCAATTGGACAATCAATTCAACAATTTATATAATATACTAAAAAGAGGTATTTTGAGCCAAAACCTCACTCCTTTCTCCTTCCTATGGTGATTCTAGTTCAAGTATCAACCTCCACTTCCTTGGAGGGGTCTAATTTATTTTTTACCTTTTTTACATAGATTTATTTCTTGAAAACCTTATCCATACTACTATAGATACATCTAAATATTTTGGAATGGTATTTTTGGTTGAATTATATTCCTTTTTATGTGATTGAATATTGAATGTTCATAGCTTCTTTAAATTTATTTTACACATCGTAGGGCATTTTTGGGTGCTCTATGTCATAGTACTATCTAAAATATTTATCTTCATTTGGGTGTAGAACTTCAAAATGTGCCTTGGTATCATTTATATCCTAACAAAATTTCTACTAGGATCTGATATTGTTACTACACTTTAGCTTTCACAGATGCTTCTTTTTGGCTATGTTAATTTGGAGCATAAGGTCAGTTTCCTTCACCTTTGTATAGAAATTTTTTTATTGTTGCCAGGAAAACTTCTTTTATACTCTAACATGCTTCAGTTTTAGTCTTGGATTCATGGATGAATTTGATTGCAATCCTTACACTTTTTAGCCATGTAAAAAACTATTTTTCTAGGTCATAATCCTAGGCATAATATAAAATCTCTAACCTCAATTCTTTTATATTAGCTTCCAATTAATTGGTTACCTTTATTTTCATTTGGGATATACTTCTTAGTTGAGTTAGGGCTTTATGGAATATTTTTTTTCTTTGCCTACTTCTATAGATAGTGTCAATTGAGTTTGTCTATCTCAATATTTCAGTATATACTACTTTTTATATCACATACCTTAGTAAGAGCTATACAAGATTTTGAACCCAAACATATTTACAATAGTAGTATCCTCTAATAAATACTAGCCACTAGAAATTAGCCATTACAGGACTAATAGTTTTTTCTAAAACATGTCAAAAGAATTCTTCTTTAATGACATTCATCATCAGTACTAAGAATTCATTCAATAAATGGAAATAGGAGGATATTTGATAGAGGACTTTCAACCTTTAGGGGATAGGAATTTCTTGACCTTCTTCATCTTCCATTTTTAAGTTTAAATATTCAAACAAGCATATGTTTAGAAATAATACCAAATGGGCTAAAAATGAGTAATACCTAAATATTTGATTCTCTCTAAAGTTAGACAAACATTTACAAATCAGTTGGGCTATAAAATTACTATAATTGGATATTAGGAATTTATTTTTTTGGGTTACACCTTAGCATGTAGATGATACCCAATTCTTCTTATGATAATTATTTGTTAACATATATGCTAAAAATAAATGTTTCCATGCTTTAGGTATTGTTGGTATCTTCACTAAATATTTCTCAGGTTAAGAGAAATTTTGGTATAGCCTCTTTAGACTTGTTGAGCTCTAGATTCAAATATTTTAGCTTTTCTTTGATCTTGGTATAACTTGAAATCCTTTTGTAGTAGTAGCATTTCCCATATAATTGAAAGCACGAGATTCCGGGCGAAGGAAACACTAATTGCGATGCATTCAAAATCAAATACGCTTAAGTCCTAGAAATGTAGAATGCATGAAATGAAAGAGACGCATTGAAATGAGATACAAGCAAATGGAGAAAACACAGCCCTTTCATTAAACTCTCTTGATCTCTATTACAAAGATGCCTCCTCCCTTTTCAGGGGCTAGGAGCGTTAAAAGAATTTGATTACAATCAAGACTTAAGGTTCCTCTTTCCGCGTGCCCACACTTGAGATGGGCGGGCCAAGACGATGCCGCCGCTGATGTTGATGAGTCCTTGACCTCTGCTGCTCCTCCTGCGAACAAAGAAACAACGAAGATGTCAGTAGCACCTGCTGCAAATAAGAAGTGTCTGTTCTCTAAAATCGCCAAAAGATGCATATAAACATTTGTCTAAAACAGTGAGTAAAGTGAGTCCAAATGGCCTGAGAACCTGACAGAAGACAGAAGATATTACCAGAAGGCCGTTGCCACTGAAACAGTTGGCCAATCTGCCTTCACCTGGAATTCGTCCCTGGGCAGGACGAATTCTGACTGCAATTCGTCCCTGGGTGGGACGAATTCTGCTGTGTTGGAAAAGCCGAGGTGATGCTGCTCCAATGTCGACTCCCGAGACCTCCAAAACACCTGCAAACAGAGGGGTTATGTAATTGGGGCCATTTTGGGACGACCCAGATGGTCGGATTCTCCCAATTTGGCCTCTATCCTCGGGAATTCGATATCGCCACCAGCAAGTTAGTAGGACAACAAAGCGACAAAAGGCATGATAAAATCTGATCAAAGTGTTATGAAATTGAAGCTATGAGTTAACCAGATAGAATAACATAAGATGCCATATGAACAAATAATCTAGAATGCTTTAGAATAAAACTTAGAGAGTGCGGGGGTGCCCAAGTGGGCCTCCCACCGTTGGCACTTGATTCCGGCGCCAATCCACTAGGGATGGGCCCAAAACCTCTTAGGATTGGGATGTCTGCAAATTGGTGGTGTAAGGTGGTCAAATGTTGGATTTGGGTTGGATCCACGCTTCCAAAAGCCACCCAATAACCTCCCTTGCGAAAGAGATTAGTGGATGTGAGAAGGTGAATCAAAAATATGCAAGTGGGTAATCAATCGGACAACACTTTGTTGCTTGAAATCGCCTCCCATCTGTCCTTTTGGGTGAGAAAAGTCCCACCTTTTATAGACCCATGGGGTCTCTTTTGAGAGGGAAGCATAAGCGCCATGTGTTGGTCATAGGTGCCATGTGGCGGTCATGTCTTCCCATGAGGGAGGGGAGTCCTCCATGACTTGGGCTTTCATAACTGCCCTTGTGACAGTCCTCTAACGGCCTATTTGCCCACCCACACACGCGTGCGAGGCAGGAGTCATCAACTGACTGTCTTTGGCTGCCACTTGGCGCCATTCTTCTTTTTGCCCGTTAAACTCAGAATTCGTCCCTACCAGAGACGAATTCAGAATTCGTCTCTGGGTGAGACGGATTCCATTTTGAATTCGTCCCTGGGTGAGACGAATACTGAGCAAAGTGCCTGAATGTGCCAAATTGCCTCTTGACCTTACAAAATTGCTATGAAAGTGGTTAGGACCACTGTTTGACCTCTGAGGGCTGCCCTGGGGGCTGTGTTTGTCAAAGCGATCAGTGTTTGCAGTCACATAATCGGATTGGTGCTGTTTTGGTGTCTACAGATGCCCCTTTTTGGGATGCGCTGTGCATAGCGCAGCGCCGAGCAAAAATAGATAACCAAAGCACTAATGATTAGGGTTTCTTGGTAACCTAACCAACTTTTGATGCCCCAAGCATGGAAAGGGCATGCATTCTTGAATCCTTGCTTCTGACGAGCTAAGGAGTTTGATTTCAAGTATTAACCTATTTTGGTGAGGTGTGACTTGAGCTTGGACATTGATCAGTCATGATTAGGCAAAGGGCGCAACCTTTTGTCCTCAGGGGAACCTTGTGTTCATGATTCACGAATGCCAAGCGTTTGATCAATTTGATTGTTGCTTGTTTATTGCCCCAAGCAGGAGCGTAATTGTCTTTGTCAATGATTCTTTGAATGCATGTCGTTTTCCTTAATTGGGTGTGTGATTGTTGATAGGTGACTAAGTGTGACTACCCCCTCAAGCGACGAATCGATGAGGGAATGACCTTCGTGAGAAAAGCGACGAGTCGCTTGACCCAAGATGACTTGTGCAAGGGGGCCTTTAGAGGGTTTACGTTTAAGCATTTGCAATTTTTCCAACATTTGGACCTATTTTTGGTGGGTGTTAACCCTTTTGGCGATGCCGTAATGGGGTGAAATCATCGAAAACCCATCTTCCCGTGGAGCGGTCCGGCTATGGTAGCCTTCTTGGGGAAGTAGGAGAGTGAGAATTTGACCCCGACATCGAATTTCTTTGCCCAGATGTTAAGTGCAAGAGCACTTGTGTCCGGCAATGCTTATTGTTGTTTGTTTGTGTTGCATTTTTTATTGTTTTTGTTGTTTTTTTGTGACACCATTTGGGGATTAAATTATCGGAAATCCGTCTTCCCGTGGAGCGGTCCGGCTATGGTAGCCTTCTTAGGGAGTAGGATAATGATAATTTGTGACTCCAATGTCTATTTTGTATGCCCTGGATGTCAGGTGCAGCAGCACTCCTATCGGGCAAATTTAATGTCTGTTTTTAGTGCATTTTTTATCATTTTTTGATGTTTTTGAAGTTCTGGCCTGAATTCGTCCCAGGGTGGGACGAATTCTATCTGTAGAATTCGTCCCTGGGTGGGACGAGCGCTAACCAGAGTGCTCGTCCCAGTCAAGGATGAATTCCAGCTCAAAAGGCCTATTTAAGGGCCAAAACTTGAATTTGGGCTCATTTGTGTCAAATTTTTCTTGCGATTTTGGAGCTCTGGGAGGAGGAGGTAAATCTGCGAAGCGAAGCGCTGCTGAAATTTTCCCTGCCATTATGAGTGGACAAACTGGTTCGAGCGGCGGAGCCGAAGCGAAACCCGTAAGTGCTCCCTAGAGTTTATTTTTGTTTAAGATTGCAAGTTTTTTATTTAATTATTTTTGTGATGATGTTTTTCAAAAATTTTAAAACTTAAACCTTTAAACTGCATTGAAGACAACTAAGACTTAGTGTACAATTAAACGTAACGTAAAACCTAGGTAAAGATTTTTATTTACGACTAAACCTTAGGTTAACGGAACGTAAAACCCTAAGACGTATTTTTTGTGTTTTTTGAATTTTTTTATGTTGTTTTTGAATTAATCAGTTAAGATTAGAAACCTTAACGTTTTCTTTGTTTTGAAATTTATCAGTTAGGATTTAGGAACCCTTGGACTGAAAATTTGTTTGAATTTTGAATTTTTATTTGTAAATTAATCAGTTAGGATTAGAAACCCTAAGCATGAAAAATTTAATTTTTATTTGAATTTTTGCGTTTGTTTTGCTGTACAGTTTTTTTTTTCATGATTTTTTTTTTTTTTGTTGACATGTTTTCTTTTGCAGGTTGTCAGGAGCCGGTACCGTGTACCTGCTGCTTTTACTGAGGCGCGGGGGGCATTGTATGATGATGACTGGGAATGGCTTGATGCCCTTGGGCTCAAGCAGGTGGCTCGATTGGAGCCTGTGGTCCCGGATCAGGCCTATCTGACGGCCCTGATCAAACTTTGGGATCCGCGGACCAACACCTTCCATCTCTCGACAGGGGAGATGACTGTGACTCTGGAGGATGTCTATCGGTTGCTTCGGATTTCGATAGATGGACTGCCTATTAGGACGTCACCGTTTGATCAGCGGACTGTTGTGCTGACGAGATGCTTCGGGCATGGGGAGCGGCTGGGTGTAGCGAACCCAGTGGAGACAGCCGAGGTGGACTGCCAGGCTGGGGGGATTTTGGTTGGATGGTGGCAGGAGAGGGGGGTGTTAGGAGTGAGGCACGCATTCTTGATGGGCCTTATTTCTAACATGCTACTACCTGATTCGTCAGGCGCGAGGTTCCCGTGGAACCTGCTGGATTTGGTGTGGCAGTTGGTAGAGTGCCCGATAGAGGCACCGCTGATTTTGAGATGGGGACAGACTCTATTGGCATAGCTTTACGGGGAGCTGTATGGGGTCCGCTGTCGATAGCGGAAGGGGGTCAGCTGCAGTTATCTGCTGCAGTGCTGGGGTTGGCAGCACATAGCAGTTGAGAGGCCGATCGGGTTACCATGGACGACTCGGGCTGCGATGGATGATGAGGAGATAGGCTATGCATCTCTGTGGCGGCGGTCTACGGAGCAGGGGCAGAGTCGGCGATGGGCAGGTGCCGTAGAGCACTATACTGATGCCTTCTCTCGGCTCACTCTAGGGGAGGTGGTTTGGCGCCCTTATCGGGACTGTCCAGCCTGGCCGAAGGCTGGGGAGTGGCTCCGACGGGTACGCAGGGAGCGGTGGTTGATTGGGCGGCACGGGACCGAGCATGAGTTTTTCTCATATAGCCGGGTGACACGACAGTTTGGGGTGCGCCAGGGGTTTCCTGGTGAGCCCGTGGTCTATCGACATCGGGGAGATGAGAGGGCTCTAGATCATCCTGTCATCGCGCCACTGGGCGAGGAGTCAGATGCGGTGATTGACGTCCCGGACGTGGATGACGTCGGGACTACCACTGAGTATGACTCGTGGTGGGTGCTGCGGTGATGGAGAGGAGAGGGGCCACTAGGAGGCACGGAGGCGGTAGTGGATGGTGCTGAGGCAGCAGGGGATGATTGGGGAGTTCCATTGGATGATGCCGACATGGTTGAGGTGGGGGATGAGGATGTAGCGGTGGGAGCTGCGGATCAGCCGGACATGCAGGACATGGAGGAGCAGTGGGAGCCAGAGCAGGCTACTGTTCCGGAGGGTCCTGTGCTTCAGGCGGATACAGGGGAGATGGAGTCTGGGATACGCGCTGAGAATGCACGACTGACAGAGCTGCTGTGGATTCGAGATCTGGAGCTGGGGGACGCGCTGTGGGAGAGGGATCTCCTACGGGCTCAGCTAGCAGAGCGAGATAGGGTTTTGGCACAGCGTGATGATGCAGTATCCTACTACCATCGATGGGAGGCAGAGTGGTTCCGACACCGGTTAGACTTGGAGAGGGAGGTCATCCGCCTTGGTGGGCGGCTACCTGAGCCCTCGGGCAGTGGATCTTCACGTCGGACGAGGGATAGTGCGACTGAGCAGTCAGCATCATCTCGTCGCAGGCGATTGGATGAGGGAGGCGGTAGCAGGCGTGATGCGGGGGCTAGTAGTAGCCGCCCTACAGGGTCCCATAGGACCCACACCATGGGGGGTAGTTCCCGTCACACCGATCCTTCGTGATCATGGTGGTCGACGCCTTAGGGTGGGTTTTGTTATTTGATTGCGGGGTGTGAGGACCAGTTTTGTAGCCTGCGGGCATTTTTTTGACGATATATATATATACCTGTTTTATTTTGGTTATGTACATTTGATGATCTGATGTTTATTCATGATGGCTTAATGACTATTGATGAATGCATGTTTATTTATTTTGATGAATGCTTATGTTATGATGAATGCAAATGAATGAATGGAATTTAGTGATGGTTGGTTATGACACCATAGACTGTTTAAGACGCTCTTTATTTCATTTTTAGGCGATTGGTTTTCTCTTTTTGTATTTTCTGATGGTATTGCAAGGATGGAAAGTATCGCAGTTGGTTTAGAAATGTAGCTAAGGTTTTCTGAGACTCAGACGGTTTTTAACTCACTAGCCACGAATGTACTTTATCTTACAAGACTTTTGAACAAGGTATGAATCGGACTTGTTTTTGACCAAGCTATTTCACATCCCTGTGTGTGCAATTGAGTTCATTTATGTGGTATTTTTCAGGATACCGCCAGTGCCAGATGGGCTTTCAACCGAACCTATACTGAGGATCACCTAATTAGCTCCACTAACTCCTTTGTTGTATTCAGTTAGATTAATCTACGATGTTATCCAGGATGCCATAAGCTAGCTCATCCACATGCAAACATTGATCTGTACGCAAGTTAATGTGACAGATATATCATCATGCGAGAGGTTTACCACTAGTTACCGATAGGCTATCAACCAAATCGGTACTGAGGCTTGCCTTATGACCTATTAGAATGCTGAGAGTTCCAGGGATTCAAGTTCAACTCCCTTCTTTTCTTCAATTATATTGGGATACTTGCTCGTTTGTAGTGATAAGATCACTGTTTATTTTGATTTATTTTTCTTTTGAGCAAGGGATTGGGGATATGGAGTGACGAAAATCACTATCATTTGTGCCGTTTGATGTGTGCACTGTAGGATGTCAAATTTTGGAGTTTTGACGTTTTGCAAATTTTTGATGTTTTGCAAATTTTTGATGTTTTGCAACTATTGAGAACTAGGGATTCTTAGGGAATTGGGTAGGGAGGATGCTTGTCCTTTTGCCAACTCTCAGCATTCTTGGGGTCATTCGCACAGGGGGATGAGCAAGATAACCGTTTCGCTTTTGGTGACCTGGATTACTGTGCAGGTTTCATCTTTCGTTCACACAACTCTGGAATTGTTTTATTGTTTTAGCTTGT
Source organism: Wollemia nobilis (assembly GCA_028583015.1). Classification (NCBI taxonomy): domain Eukaryota; kingdom Viridiplantae; phylum Streptophyta; class Pinopsida; order Araucariales; family Araucariaceae; genus Wollemia; species Wollemia nobilis. The sequence continues at coordinate 7,431,283 of JAQPPZ010016930.1, read as the reverse complement.
GATGGGATGTTACGTAACAAGGCGTATTTCAAGTATGACTCTACCTTCGTAAAATCTGTTTGACTTGATACATTACATGGCTTAAGAGCAAAATGATGACTGAATCACGAAAAACTCTTGATACATTAAAAGACCACTGACTCTAGTGTGGTAAAAAGCAATGTATGGTGTTGTTGTTGTTTTTGTGAAATGGAACAGTGTGGAACAAGATGGATTAGCAGAGCAATTACAGCCTATGGTGCCTTTGACCTATATGACCACAAGTATTCAATGTATGGATGCAATGCTTTTATGCATCTGTGTATTTTTGTATTTTTGATGGATTGTTTTTTTTTGCATATGAAGATGAGATGCGAGAAAAATTCTCGATTGATGAATTTTAGCATGCCTAGAAATGATTTGCAAATTTTTGTTGTTTTTGATGATTTTTGTTGTTTTTGTTGTTGAATTTTCTTGATTTTTGACCAAGCGATTGCGATAATCCTTGGAGCATTTTTGGATGACCAAGCGATTGCGATAATCCTTGGGGCTTTTGGGTTTGACCAAGCGATTTTAGGGATCCTTGGAGCTTTTTGGGTGACCAAGTGATTGCGATAATCCTTGGGGCTTTTTGGGTGACCAAGTGATTGCGATAATCCTTGGAGCTTTTGGGTTTGACCAAGCGATTTTAGAGATCCTTGGAGCTTTTGGATTTGACCAAGTGATTTTAGGGATCCTTGGAGCTTTTTGGGTGACCAAGTGATTGCGATAATCCTTGGAGATTTTTTGGGTGACCAAGTGATTGCGATAATCCTTGGAGCTTTTTGGGTGACCAAGTGATTGCGATAATCCTTGGAGCTTTTTGGGTGACCAAGTGATTGCGATAATCCTTGGAGCTTTTTGGGTGACCAAGTGATTGCGATAATCCTTGGAGATTTTTGGGTGACCAAGTGATTGCGATAATCCTTGGAGCTTTTTGGGGTGACCAAGTGATTGCGATAATCCTTGGAGCTTTTTGGGTGACCAAGTGATTGCGATAATCCTTGGAGCTTTTTGGGTGACCAAGTGATTGCGATAATCCTTGGAGCTTTTTTTGGGTGACCAAGTGATTGCGATAATCCTTGGAGCTTTTGGGATATGGCTCTCTTAGATATGAAATGGTCGTAAATGACTGATATTCAAGGGTTCTGTTTCCTTGATACCGTCAAGAGAAGCTAGCCGATACGTCCCGGGTCCTATTTTGCTATCAATGACATATGGACCTAACCAATTTGCCGCAAACTTGTCCCTTAGGTGGGACGGCAAATTAGAGTTCTGTTGGTTTTCCTTCAAAACCAAATCACCAACCCGAAAGTCCCTTAGGTGAACTTTCATGTTGTAAGCTTTCTTAAGCCGCTCTTGATAGATACGTAAGTGCTCGAGAGCATTAACGCGTCGTTCGTCAAGCAACGTAAGTTGGTCTAATCGGGCCTGCCGTGCAGTGTCATCATCGATGAACTCCTGCATTGATATGCGGAGGGAAGGAATTTCCAACTCGAGAGGCATTACTGCCTCTGAGCCATACACGAGCGAAAATGGAGTTGCCCCAGTTGGCGTCCGAATGCTAGTGCGATAAGCCCAAAGGGCAAGTGGGATTTGGATGTGCCAATCCTTATGACTGTCTGCGACCGTATTTTTGAGGATGGCAACTAGCATTTTGTTTGACGCCTCTGCTTGCCCATTTGCCTATGGATAATAGGGTGTCAAAAAACTATGCTGAATTTTGTACTTTGTGGTCAAAGCACGCACGTCTTTGTTCTTGAATGATGGCCCATTATCCGAGATTATTTTGGATGGAATACCAAAATGACATATGATGTTATGCAAGATGAACTCCACAATACGGGGTCCTGTCGTAGAGGTTAGCAGAATTGCTTCCACCCATTTGGTAAAATACTCTGTGGCCGTTATGATAAACGTGTGACGGCTTGACGATGCAGGGGAGATCTTTCCAATTAGATCGAAGCCCCATTACGAAAATGGCCAAGCAGATTGAACTGCCTGCAAGGCCTGGGAAGGTACGTGCATCAAATTGGCATGATGTTGACACTTCACGCACTTCTTGACATATGCGCAACAATCTCGCTCTAAATATGGCCAATAATATCCCATGCGAAGAATGCGCTTTGCAATGGCCATACCACTAAAGTGGCCACCACATGTACCATCGTGCGCTTGGGCGACTACCCAAGTGGACTCTTGCTGGTCCAAGCAATGAAGAAGAATTCCTTCATAGCTACGATGATACAAAATGTCTCCTATCAAGACATACTTAGCCGCTTTCTGCTTGAATGTTCGTTTTGCGGCGTGCGTCAATCCAAAGGGAAGATTACCTAACTTGAGGTAGTCTCTAATGTGTAAATACCAGTCTTGTTGATCGGAAACCTCGATAGTATGAACAGCCAATCCCTTTTGAAGTTCTTCCCTAACAAATGTTGAATGGGATAGAACTTGTAAGAATAGCATTGTGTTGCTATTAATGGGAGTAGGGGAAAACAAGGACCCCCAGTTGGCACGTTTCAGACGATCTCGAATTCGAAAGAATTTATCCAAGGATGGTTCGATCTGGATCATGTGGATTCTTGGCGTCAAGTCTGAGCTTGCACGCTCCATCACGGATTGCGATAAGGTTTTGACTTGAATGGTTGTCATATCACCGGAAAGGTCTTGCGGAATTAGTGACCCCAAGGAGGCCATTGTGTCCGCAAAATGATTCGATGATCGAGGGAGTGCCTCGATGTCATACCACTCAAGTTTAGCCAAGAATTTGTCCACGAGGGCTTTATAAGCCTTCAGAACTGGGCATTTGCATTGATATACCCCTTTGACTTGATTGACTATTAACAGCGAATCACCAAAGATGTTCAGTCGTTTGATGTTCATGGCGATTGTTGTCTGAAGACCTAGGAGCAAGGCTTCATATTCTGCATTATTGTTGGTGCACTAGAAGTTTAATTTAAATGACAGGGGCATTGGAGCACCCTGCGGTGTGAAGAATACAATTCTTGCGCCACCACCTTGCTCACATTTAGAACCATCGAAGAATAGGGTTATGTCGGCTCGTGACTCAGGCTCATCAGAATCTGGCGATTCTGAGACATGGAAGACCCCATCATCGGGTAGTTCTATGGCTAGAGGCTGATCGTCTTCAAGAGGAGCCTCTGCTAGTTGATCGGCTATGACTTGTCCTTTGATAGATTTTTGCCCAATGAACTCAATGTCAAATTCCGTCAACAACATGATCCATTTCGCCGTGCGACTACTATGATAAGTACGACTCATCATGTATCGCAATGGATTCTCCTTAGACACAACATACGTAGTGTTGCTCAACATGTAGTGGCATAGCTTTTTGGTAGCAAACACCACCGCCAAGCAGAGTTTCTCAACGTATGCATAGTTAAGTTCGTAACTGACCGGGGTGCGGCTAAGATAGTAAGTAGCTTGTTCTTTGTGAAGTTCATTCTTTTGGGCTAGCATGGCGCCCAGTGCCACCTCGATAGCCGAGATGTATAAGTAGAACGACACTCCTGGTCTAGGTGGTGCCAATACTGGTGGCGAAGCCAGGTATTGTTTGATTTCGTCAAAGGCTGATTGGCACTCGTCATCCCAATGAAATGTAACCCCCTTGTGCAATAATTTGTTCATGGGTCGGCATTTGTCAGATAATTGCGCTATGAAGCGTTTAATCGACGCGACCTTTCCTTGCAGACTTCTGAGCTGCTTGATGGTAGTTGGGGGAGCCATTTCAAGGATTGCCTCGACTTTCTTTGGGTCCACCTCGATTCCTCATTTTGAGACTATGAAACCCAAGAGCTTTCCAGATGTGACTCCAAATACGCACTTCTTGGGATTCAGTCTGACCTTATGCTCTATGAGGCGATCGAGAATCTTGCTTAAGTCACCGAGATGATCTGAGCGCAAAAGAGACTTGGCTAACAAATCATCCATGTAATCTTCCAAAGTTTTGTGCATGTAATCATGGAAGATATATGTCATGGCACGTTGGTAGGTAGCGCCAGCATTTTTAAGGCCAAAAGGCATGACCTTATAACAAAATGTCCCCCAAGGCGTTGTGAACGCCGTTTTGAGTTGGTCTTCAGGATTGATACGAATTTGATTGTATCCCGAGAAACCATCCATTAGGGAAAGCATTTCGTGACCTGTTGTAGCGTCTACCAACGCGTCGATGCTTGGCAAGGGGAAATCATCCTTAGGACTCGCTTTGTTTAGATCTCAAAAATCGGTGCATATGCGAATCCTCCCGTCGGGCTTCTTGACGGGAACCATGTTGGACAGCCATGGCGGATAATCCACGCAGATGACAAACTGTGCATCCAACAGCTTTTGCAATTCATCTTTGACCATCAAGGCCACTGTTGGGTGCATCTTTCGTAGTTTTTGCTTTACGGGCTTGATTGTCGGATCAAGCGTTAAATTATGCGTGACTAGCTGCGGGTCTAGTCCCGGCATGTCTCTGTATGACCATGCAAAAACCTCCTTCTTCTCTTTGAGAAGGGTAATGTAGTCGGCTTGCTCTTCGGGGGATAAGACTTACCCCCGACTTGATAATCTATGGATTCATTGGATCTAAGCCGATGTCTACGTCGGTCGTTTCCTCGATCGACATGTGGGATCCGTCCTCCAAATGATGTGGAGTTGGGATCAAATGGATATCATTGGCTGAGTTTAGATCCACGTTTGGAACCTCGGGTCCCTCTTCAGCCTTGAAAGATATCTTGAGTTGTCCTTGAGGTAAAATGAAGCATTTCACCGAAAGGCCGCGACTACGATGGTGATAAAGGTGAATTGACGCGATCCCAGTCGATGGCATCTATGTCTAGATGCAATGACCGTGATGGATCGGCCGGATTGTGGATGGGTGCGGTCAAATCAATGGAGATCATGTGGATGGAATGAATTTGGTCTCCATTACCGTGGGTGTTATAGCTCGAACATTCTGGGTGCTCCCTATGCTCTGGATCTGGTTCTGTAGGGACGGGTATGAACGGATCAGCCCTATGTGCTAAAAGGAGGACAGGGTCTTCCCTCGGTACTATTGTCATGATAGGGTCTCGAGGTGGACGGTGCTCATCTTGAATTTGGAGCCATGGATCCAACACTTGGTCCCACCTTGCTGGGTCTACCCACCATTCATGCCCTAGCCGTATGCCCATCTATCCCATTAGATCTTCATGAGTTAAAGGGCGATTATTTCGTCGCGCATGTCTGAGATAGTCCATCTCAGTTTCATCTTCTGAATCACTTTCGGAGACCCAAAAATGTTCATTCTCTTCAGCAACCGTTACTTGCGACATTGAAGGCTCTCCTTGTTCCAGCAAGTTAATCTGGTCCCATTGCGGTTGTTCCACTCTTGGTGGAGGGACTTGATTCTCTTGACACTGTGTTGATTCAACTGGAACCTCTAAGGGGAATAGCTTCAAAAATATGTCTGGAAGCCGTTGATGTTCTCTTTGAGGATTAATGTTCGAACTTTCACCTCTCTCTAGCAAAGGAGAGGGATTACTACTATTGCCAAGGGTGTTTGTTGACCATGGGAGGTAATCTCCCAATGTATATTCTGTATTTGGGTTGGCATAAAGATCCGGTGCCAATCCCCCCTTGTTGCCTATTTCTAGGCCTTGCATATTTTCGACCAAGATGTCTAAGGGCAGGGGGTGGTTGAACCCTACTCCCGACTTATCATAAGGCATTTGATATCTTGGTTGGCAAAGGACACGCATCCCTTGCTCATATCTGCCTAGCCCGTATCCATGCCAATTGCATTGGTCGAGATATCTTAGAGCGAATTTCGGGTTTGACAGATAGTTGATATTTTCAACAAAAGGCTCTTCGTCTGCTTCCTTTTGTTTGCATGGTTCAAGACCATGATCAAGGCCCCCATACACAAAATTTTTCTGGTTTGGTGGGTAGCCTAGAGGAACAATTGTTCCTATGGGAAGGCGAGGTCTTCCCATGTCCTGTATTGACTCCAATGCGGGCGTTGCCACAACATTCCGCACTAAATACTCCCCCAGGCCCGTACTGGCCATTTCAACAGTGATTGTTGATGCTTGGGAGGGAGGGAACGGTAGTCCTTCCTGAGTCCATTCCATGTTTGGTGTTTTAGGAGTCTCTGCTTCCGCTGTGCGAGGTGTTTCTTCTGTTGATACCGTTGAAATTGTGGGCAACCCCTTTTCTAAGGGCTGAGCCTCTTCCATGATCTGTTTTCCCTTGTCCTTCTATTTGGCCATGACAGGTGGCATTGATAATGAAGGAGCAGATGATGAAGGCTCACCTGGCTGGGATTTTGTTGATTTTGTCACCAATGGTGCCTGCGGTATCGGACCCCTTTTAGATGGATTTAACTGGAAATCCAAATGCGTTGAAGGGAGGGTCGATTGAGGCATGAATTGTACCGCATTGCAATACTTGAAGGGTTCTAAGTCCATGGGGACTACATGTATTTCTCCTTCAAAAGCATACTTTAAGCATTGGTGAGCGATCGAAGGGACACACTTCATGTCCCTGATCCAAGGCCGCCCTAGCAGTATGTTGTAAGCCATCTCGCCTTCCAACACATGGCACAATGTAGGTATTGTCTTTTGTCCTACCTGGACAGGCAGAACAACTGTGCCGACTGTCGAGCATATTGCATCGTTGAAAGCTCGCAGTGTGTATGTGGAGGCTGTGATGTGAGAGGCTGGCAGCTTCAAATGTTTTAGTGCTGCAGTGGTAATGATGTTACTGGACGAGCCAGTATCTACCAACACTCTCTTGTACGGGATCCCGTTGACCCGCGCTATAACGTGCAGGGGTGGATCTGCCATGTCATTCGATATCGTTTTGACCTCATCTTCTCTGAAGGTAATGACCGGCTCCGTACATTGTTTCACATGTCCCACGAAGGTGTGAAGAAGTTGTTGAAAGAATTTGCTTCGTGAGGCCGTAATTCGATGGCTTTTAAAATTTCCATAAGAGCTTCTCTATGAGGTGCTGACTGTTGAATAAGCTCGTAAATGGAAAGCCTAGCCGATGTGGTCCGCAAACTCTGCGTGAGTTTGGTCCGTATCGTGACCTCGGGTCTAGGCGGAGGTAACTGCGTTGGGCGTTGCTGAGGCTGCGACGTTGTTGGAACTTCCCTCGTAGCTACCTCGGGGGTAACTGTTGGGTACTTTTTATTCCTCGTCACTATGCTAATCATTCCCACAAATCCTTGCATGGGAAGATTCTGTCGCACCTCATTAATCTGGAGAGGTTTTGTCTGTGCCTCATGGGCAGGCAAAGGGTCCTTGAATACCCCCATTTGTTGATTATTTGGTGCTATGGGGTTGTCCACGACCAATGTTCTATTGTCGATCAAATCTTGGATTAATCCTTTGAATTTCCAGCATCCATTCAAGTCGTGTCCTCTGCGCCTATGGAATCTACAATACAATTCCTCTCTGTATCCCTTAGGCTTAGGAGCGTTAGGGTCTATAGTTTGGATTTTTGGCAGGGTGACTAAATTTTCCGCTGACAAGCGGTCAAATAGGGAGTCCCGAGACTCCGTATAAGGGGTGAATTGTCGCCTAGGGCGACGCTGCTGATTCTACTCTTGTCTTGTATTTTCTCTTTCATAACTAGGAGGCACTTCCTGGTAATTAGCCTTTTGGGGCTGCATTTCTTGCACAGGCTTGGGGACATTTATCGCAACTTGGTTAACCGTAGCGTGTTGTGATTGCGTTGTCCCGGTCTTAGTGGTTTTATTCCACTCTTTCTTTTTAGGCTTGGCGATTGCGCCTTCGCCTATTTTGATCTCTTCTATAACTCGGCTTGCGCCAAAGCTTCTTCTAAGCCGGCGTATTGCTACAGTTCGCAATAGCCCGGAGATCGATTTCAAGCAACTTTTTGCGAACATCTCGTGTGAGATCGGACATAGGGGGACGGTAGGGTAACTTAGAAAGCAAAGCTCTCCATCGATTCCCGTATGCTGCCATTGTTTCTTCCTCAAATTGCTTGAGGCTAGCTAGATCACTTGGTGATGCCTTCTTCCTTGTGTTGAAGGCAAAGCGTTCAAGAAACGCATCTACTAATTGATCTAGGTTGCTTATGCTGTGTTTGGGTAATTGTGTGAACCAATCCGAGGCAGGGCCTCGCGAATGTGGTTATGAATGTCCTAAGCAACAATGCGTCATTATCTTGGATGCCGAAGCATTGGCTTAGAAATCTTGTAACATGTTCTTGTGCGTCCTCTTCACCTTTAAAGACTGCCAATTGAGGCAACTTGAAATGTTCGGGGTAAAGAGGTGTGGGAACTGAGGGATGCACCGGATGACTGCGGAGTTGACGTAATGTGGGTTTTTGATGCCCAGAAGCTTTTGTCTCCACAGACTCTAAACGCTCTAATAGCGCTTTGTATGCATCGAAAGATTTTATTTCTTCCTCTCTTGTTTGCTCCCGTTGTAAGTTATGGGAGACTGGAGGCCTATGGAGGGGTGGCCGAATGGCAGCCCTCCTGCCTTGATGGGGAGTTTCAGCATGTTCTATTTCTGGTTCATACTCCTCATAAAATTCTTGAGGAGTCTCTGGGCGAAGCCTATGACCCTGATCGAGTCCTCGCTGAGGGTACCTATCATCGTTTCGGGGAGTAGCTTCCCTCTCGGGTCTATAAGGTCTCGGAGGCAAAGCTTGACGAGGTCGTGGTGACCTGTCCTGTGCCAACGGATTATGCCTCTCATATTGTTCGGCTCTTTGGGTGCGAGGGGTTGGCTCCCTCTCAGGTAGTTTATAGCGTAACTCATCCACTTCGCGCTGCATGCGCTCTTTGTTCAGGCGGCATAAGTACTCTAACTCCTGGTGACCTTGCTCAAGCTGCGAGATTCGGGCTTGGCGAGCGGCATGTGTGGCGACTGTCGGGTCAATTTGGTCCGCCCTCTTTTTCTCAGGAGGCTTGAATGTTTTTTCTATGTGTTTGCCTCGATCTTGATGGTCTGAAATTTCAATGGGTCGCTTCCCTTTGTCGAGGTAGGCGGCATGTACTCGAGGCTCTGGCCTCAATGGGTGATCATGACATCCAGCTGGTGCAGAAGCGCAAGGTTCCCGCGTTGTATGTTGTCTCCGAGGAATGCGATGATCTTCCTCATACTCCCTTTCATGGGTGTGAAAGGGGCGGGCGGAGTGAGCTCGCCCTGTGTGAAGAGCCCTGCGCTCTAGATTTTGTCTTTCTATTCTGATGGGAGGTAAAGAAGGGACGCCATATCCACGTTGTCCCTCCAAATGGACGGTGTGCCTCTCTAGCGCTTCATCGTGCTGTGGCCACTCATGCCTAACCTCAAAAGGTGATTCTCTATTTACGTCAAGGTCTACATGTAAAGCGTCTTCCCGAAAGGGGCTGTTTTGAATGGGCATACCCCACCGAGGGGGATCCCAATAATTCTTTTTTGATGTGGTTTGACGTGGACCTTCTTGTGGGCCAGACCGCCAAGGGGGTATGACTAAGTCCTCAAGACTAAAGCGAAGGCGACTTGTGCCTGCTTCTTGTGTACCTTTCGGAGCTTCTGCCCTTGATTGGGCTTGGCTACGGGTGTACACCATTGTGGTGCCTCTCTACTATCTAAGCAGATTTTTATCTCGTTTATGATGATTTTTCTTTTTGTCTACACTAAGCAGAAATGAACACACACATACACAAACCGTGATTATCTCTTTTAAGGATTAATGGTGTGTCCTAAACTGGTTTAGTGCATTTTGATGTTTTGTTTTGTTTTTTGAATGTTTTTGAAGAACGTTTAAATGCATAATGAAGGCTCATATAACTCCCAAAATGGTCGCCCCTTCAATATACCAACCGGGCCGATATACCAACCTCTCTATATACCCGCCCTTACGAGAGGGAGACTATAGGTACGTGAGAGCAGAAGGTACGTGGTACGTAGGCGGTACGGAAGGGGGATTGTCCTGTTAATGGCACCTACCATAGAAGACTTATCCTCGCGTGCATGGGAATCACCCCAGCGACACTCGGTCAGCTTTCGTCAGGATTTACGCCTAACAACAGTGACAATCGGGGAAATGGATGCAAAGCTAAGCCAAGGTGGTGATGAACCCACCGTTGGTCTTGCTCAAGGGCTGGGGTCTTACGACCAGCTCCTTGGTTTAATTTACCACGTGATGTGTGTGGGATTCATTTTATTTAACGAAAATGAAACAAGCATAAATGACTTTCCCTAAGCAATGCAGGATAAAATGAAAACAATCAAAGAAACAGAAACAAAAATAGAAAATTTAACAGAGATTATAAAAATCCCTACCTCTTCTCTGCCTGGACCGGTTGCTTCTGAATTTCTACTCTAAAAATCTACAGGAAGGAATTCGTCCCTCTGTGAGATGAATTTCAGAACATAATTCGTCCCTTCCAGAGATGAATTTGAATTCATCTCAGGGTCAGACGAATTACAATAAAGAATTCGTCACGATCGAGAGACGAATAACAGTATGCAACAAAAAAATGTACCTGTCAAGCACAAAACACAAAAATTTGATCGGTTTCTGTGATCTTAAAAACCAGGGAACAGGGTCCCACCGTGATCGCCACTGAAAGCACGAGATTTCGGGCGAAGGAAACACTAATTGCGATGCATTCAAAATCAAATACGCTTAAGTCCTAGAAATGTAGAATGCATGAAATGAAAGAGACGCATTGAAATGAGATACAAGCAAATGGAGAAAACACAGCCCTTTCATTAAACTCTCTTGATCTCTGTTACAAAGATGCCTCCTCCCTTTTCAGGGGCTAGGAGCGTTAAAAGAATTTGATTACAATCAAGACTTAAGGTTCCTCTTTCCGCGTGCCCACACTTGAGATGGGCGGGCCAAGACGATGCCGCCGCTGATGTTGATGAGTCCTTGACCTCTGCTGCTCCTCCTGCGAACAAAGAAACAACGAAGATGTCAGTAGCACCTCCCTGCAAATAAGAAGTGTCTGTTCTCTAAAATCGCCAAAAGATGCATATAAACATTTGTCTAAAACAGTGAGTAAAGTGAGTCCAAATGGCCTAAGAACTTGACGAAGACAGAAGATATTACCAGAAGGCCGTTGCCACTGAAACAGTTGGCCAATCTGCCTTCACCTGGAATTCGTCCCTGGGCAGGACGAATTCTGACTGCAATTCGTCCCTGGGTGGGACGAATTCTGCTGTGTTGGAAAAGCCGAGGTGATGCTGCTCCAATGTCGACTCCCGAGACCTCCAAAACACCTGCAAATAGAGGGGTTATGTAATTGGGGCCATTTTGGGATGACCCAGATGGTCGGATTCTCCCAATTTGGCCTCTATCCTCGGGAATTCGATATCGCCACCTGCAAGTTAGTAGGACAACAAAGCGACAAAAGGCATGATAAAATCTGATCAAAGTGTTATGAAATTGAAGCTATGAGTTAACCAGACAGAATAACATAAGATGCCATATGAACAAATAATCTAGAATGCTTTAGAATAAAACTTAGAGAGTGCGGGGGTGCCCAAGTGGGCCTCCCACCGTTGGCACTTGATTTCGGTGCCAATCCACTAGGGATGGGCCCAAAACCTCTTAGGATTGGGATGTCTGCAAATTGGTGGTGTAAGGTGGTCAAATGTTGGATTTGGGTTGGATCCACGCTTCCAAAAGCCACCCAATAACCTCCCTTGCGAAAGAGATTAGTGGATGTGAGAAGGTGAATCAAAAATATGCAAGTGGGTAATCAATCGGACAACACTTCGTTGCTTGAAATCGCCTCCAATCTGTCCTTTTGGGTGAGAAAAGTCCCACCTTTTATAGACCCATGGGGTCTCTTTTGAGAGGGAAGCATAAGCGCCATGTGTTGGTCATAGGTGCCATGTGGCGGTCATGTCTTCCCATGAGGGAGGGGAGTCCTCCATGACTTGGGCTTTCATAATCGCCCTTGTGACAGTCCTCTAACGGCCTATTTGCCCACCCACACACGCGTGCGAGGCAGGAGTCATCAATCGATCTGTCTTTGGCTGCCACTTGGCGCCATTCTTCTTTTTGCCCGTTAAACTCAGAATTCGTCCCTACCAGAGACGAATTCAGAATTCGTCTCTGGGTGAGACGGATTCCATTTTGAATTCGTCCCTGGGTGAGACGAATACTGAGCAAAGTGCCTGAATGTGCCAAATTGCCTCTTGACCTTACAAAATTGCTATGAAAGTGGTTAGGACCACTGTTTGACCTCTGAGGGCTGCCCTGGGGGCTGTGTTTGTCAAAGCGATCAGTGTTTGCAGTCACATAATCGGATTGGTGCTGTTTTGGTGTCTACAATAATGTCTTCTAATACAACTAGCTTTAAGTGGTCATCACAACCCACAACCATCCTTATTTGGGAGTTATAACGTAATGCACATGCCTCCACAAATTCATAGTAGGTATGAACATGAGGAACTAGGTATTGGGTTAAGCAATTGGTATAAATCCTTGCAACAAAGGACTCTTCATTTTTTTGGTGTCTTTTATAAGCATCATTGCTCAAATATTTTGTCTTTTGATAGTTTAGGATGCATCATTTTTTAGTTGCATCTTATATATGCTTTAGGGGCTTGGTTCATTCAACTTTAGCATGAGTTTATCTATTTATATTTGGGTAAGAAGTTCTAGCATATTTAGATAGTGTGACAATAGTCTTATTATTTATTTTGGGTTACATGGTTGTTATAGACTATCTAAATCTATGGATTTTTACTTTACACTTGAGAGCCTCACAAGGATTTTAGTTGATTTATGATGCAAATGAAGACGAATTGGAAGAGGATGTATTAATAGGAATCAACACATCATATATTACTATTAATGATCCTTTGAAAATTTAGTCTCTATTTAGTTTCAAGGTATGACCACAATCTTTCCTTGGGTAACAAGACTAATTGATTTGTGTCACTCCTTGTTATTGACTAATTTAAAATTTATTACTTATATACTACCCATATTTTTGACATGCTACTGAATCCTTTCATTTTTTCTATTTATGTTTAATTTTAGGCTTAGAATTTATCTCATTTGGTACGATGAGTTAAGTACCAAGTGTTGCTAATTTTTGTTATATTGATCCAAATATTTCATTTGTGCTAGAATAATCAAAGGGTTTGGAGGCTCATAAGGTTATTTCTCTTGATAGTATCTCTCTTGGTTCCTTTGTAGTTGGATCTTAAATACATTTTTATAACTACATGAGTACATGGTGCTAGATGGCATATCCAAAGTTGGCTTATCATTGCCATAGATTTTCTTACAACATTTAGTTTGCATGAGGGATACTTTGTACTCATCTTGTGGATATCTCTATGCTACCTTCGTAACTCCTCAATACATGTGGAAACTCTTTAAAAATTATATAATAAGGTGGTATGTCTTGAGGAGCATCATAAACATTGTCTAACTTTTTTCTTTATAAGATTCTTGGTTCTCTTTGTTATGCGAGTCAATTTTGGATGATGTTCTAGATCTTGGTAGTGATGCATTTCCATTAATATTCCTTGGGGGTTCTAATTATATACCACAATATCACCAACTATTCATTTTTTATTATACAAAAAGTATCTAAGTAGGTGGTGGGGTGTGTCATTTAGTTATTCTCTAAGAGAACTCAGTCATGGACTTGGGTCCTTTTATAACTTTCTTGGCATAAGATCTTACTTTATCAATTTTAGAGTATGACATCATATATTGATCATTTTCTAAGTTTTATTTTGCCTACATGAGCATTGCACCTCATTTGGCTATACCTAAATGAGGTATGAGCTCTAGCATTTAAGAAGACCCTAGGAAAGGCCTATCATACAAAGTTCTCATTTTAACCTTTATGTACAATTATGTACAGATGCAAAAGATCCTAGTTCAATCCATACCTACTATCTCAAATATCTCACCAAGACCATAATCCTAGGATTCAAAAGTCCATTACTCCTTTTTATCATGGGGGGAAATAGATGAGCCTCATTTTTTGATAACTTTCACATAGACCACTCCTTATAAACCATAAATATTTAATTAGTGCTTGTATCTATTATGAAAATATATTCAATATAGTGTATGTAAAGTTATTTCGATGGAATTTTTATTCTAATTTCATCTTGAGCTCTTAAGATCATGAGTGACCAATCCATATATAGCTAGCCTCTTATTTTAGTAATGAAATGCCTTAATAGGCAAATGTTGAATGATGTAGGAATATTAAATACTGCTATATCTTTGGATACTGAGGTTTGGATGAGAGGGTGGTGCAAGAAATATTTGATGTTTGAGTATTAGTAAAATATATTGCTATCTCTTAGATGATGGTGGTGTAATTGGACAAGAGTACAATCTACATCTTGAGGTTGTGGAAGAAATATTTGATATTGATGTCCTTAAAATGATCTCAAGTATGTAGATTAAGACTTGAAGTTGCTTAAGAGTTGCAAGCATGTAAAATATTAAGGATCGAATATTTCTTCCACAAATTCTAAGATCTATATTGTACTATGAGGTTTGGATGAGATGGTTATGGATATATTTTGCTAAGAGTCGAATATCAAAGATTTCTTCCATAAATCCTAAGATCTATATTGTACTCTCATCCAGTTGCATCATCCTCTTGTTCATATTCTTATAATTCAAACCTAATGAATCTACCACCACTTTTGGTATGATTGATGTAATTGCATCAAATTCTAACATAGATTTATGGATCAACTTGTCTTTATAGATCAATGACAAGTAGAAAGGAGTAAGTTTAGACCTACTTATTCCTAGGCCATATATCTATAAAATTGTGGATTTTTTTAACTATCCCAATTATTTTTCTTCATCCAATACTTTTTTTAGGTCCTCCTTTTACTCAAATATGGATAATATATTCTATATAGGTACAACTATCATGGATTTATTTAGATGATCCACTATATTGAATGTCCCAAGGGAATTGGCCTTCTAAGTGACACTCAATAGTGGCTAATATTTATACTTGTCCATAGTTTGTTGAATATTCCCTAACCAAAGTATTAGATGCTTTGGGACTTTCAAAATATTCTACGTGGTATCCACTAGAGGTTTTGGTGCACTCTATTTTGGTGGTACAATGACAAGAGGCTCCATCCTAGGGTTAGCTAACCTTTTTTAGAGATCAAAGGTCACCTATTTGCTCTTCTCCTACTCATGTATTACTTGCCTTTTAGCCCTTGTAACATAGTCCAATTAAACTTACGTTATTTTTCCACTATAATTTCCACTTTTTTAGATACCACATACGTTTTTCCTCATCCTATGTAACCAAATTTTTCTCTAAAGGGACATAATTCAACTCTAAAAGTAACAAGATAGAGGTAGGTTGGTTTATTACTTATGCTTTGACCCTTGGATAATATGTATATGGCTAAGAAGTAATAATTTTACTTGACATAGTTGTGAACAACTAGGAGCTTTCCCTGGGATAGATCTAGGTAGAGTAAATGTTTAAAGCTATGATGTACTAAGTAGTAGACTCTATACAATTATTTTATATGGGATAAATATCCTTGGTTGGGTTAGGATGCATTTGCTATAAATAGGTTGGTACTAGCACCATTTGTTGGTTATGATTCTACCCTCATCATATATCTCTATTATCCTAGAATTGGGGCCTTTGATAGTCATTAAAAGGTGGTATATTACCTTGATTGCATTACTAGAAGGGAGATCTTGGGTTATTTTGATATTGGAACCTATGGGTATTTTTTTCTCCTTCGGGCCAATACATCATTATATACTATTTCTAACAAACTTTTCATTGCTTTTAACTTAGTGTTGTTTATATCAAAATGCACTGTAAGGAGAGAAATAGGGTTTGCAAGTGCAACTAGAGTTTTATGAAAGGCTATCAATTGAATGACTTGAGGTGGTTGATATAGATATTGAATATTTAGAAACAAAGGTATAAGGGACCTAAGGGCTAGCCTTCCTATTTGGATTAGGTCATTCTCAGCCTAGATGGTAATCCCATAAGTGGCTATAACATATCTTCATTTTCATTACCTCAAGATTGCTTTCCTTTCCTTCAAATATTCTTCTATTCCTTTATAATCATACAATCCAAAGTATTATATCTTTTGATATATCCCAGGTCGTCTATAGAGCCTTAATTTTAAAATTGATTTGTCATTGCTTTAACCATTCTTCAAATTTTCTATTGATCACCATGCATTTATTAAACATATTAAGAATATATTTCCATAGTTTCTAGATTATCTAGTAATGTCCCAATAAATGGTCTATACACTCCTCATTTTTACAAAGAACACATTGTGAGGGGCCACGAAAACCCTTATTTATAATGTTATCCTAGGATCAAATTCTTTTATGACCTACTAGCCAAACAAACATTTTAACTTTAGAAATTCTTGGGCTATCCCAAATATCTCTCCATATTCTTGTGATATTCCTATTTTTTTGGTGCTTTACATTGTATCTCCTCCTCCTTATATATTTTTGCTCAACTACCTCCTAACATCAATGTCTTGTATACTTGTAAATAATATTCTTTCCATTTTTACCTTCCTTCTTGTACAAAATGTTGGAAATACTATCACAATATTTATCTTGAAGTAATCTCATCCAAGGTTTCAAAATTGTATCTAGATTGAGTGGTTTTCTATCACACCAAGTATCCATCCAAATAGAAAAATTTTCTCTAGTTCCCACCACCCATCTTAAACTTTTAATCACTAGGTCAATAGAATTTTTAAATAATTCCAAAGTGCAGAACCATTTGGTAGAGATAATGCAATAAATATTAAGCTTGGGTCATTGGTATCAACATACTTAGAAGAATTGTTACCCATTGTCTTTGACTTTCTTTGTACAATATCCAGATTACTTTTCCCTAAGATCTAAGTTTGCATATGTAAGAACTCTTAAAATGATACCTCCCCTAATTTTATCATCACACACCATGATCTATTTCACCAAAGGAAATTTCCTTTGTCATGTAATCCTAACCACAAAAGGATCACATTATATACATTAATTTTTATTTTACTAATTTTGGCATAGTATGCAATGACATATAATATGTTGGAATGACTTGTAAGACTAACGTAATTAGCTACACTCTTCTTGATAATGATAAAAATTTGTCTTTCCATACCAATATTTTATTCTAAACTTTAATTATAACTAGATTCCATAATTATGTCCTCATTCTCCCCTTAAATAAAGGCATCCCTAGAAAAGTTTCTGGTAATTTTTCCTTATCCATTTGAAGTAACATACAAATTCCTTATTTGGATTTAGTTGGAGTATTTAGGATGTAAATTTTGGATTTTAACCTATTAAATTTTTGTCTTGATGCCCCTTTCGTATTCCTTGTTGTGGCCGCTCCACAACGTACCCCCAAAAATTGGGGACCCACCTTTTTTCCTTGAGAATTTGATGTTTGCAGTTTGTTTCAAGGGTCTATGTCTTCGTTTCATCGTGGGTTTTGCATTTGTTGTCAGTTCTTGTCGACAATATTTTATTGTCGATGATTTTTTTTATTGTCGATGACTTTTGTCGTCATTTTCTTGTTGATGACTTTTTCTTGTCGACGATATTTTATTGTCGACGGTTTTTCATTTCTGTTGTCAATAACTTTTATCGTCATTTTTGTTTATGACAACTTTGTCATCATTTTTTTTGTTTTTAGCAATTTTATTGTCGAGTGTTGGTGTTTCTTGTCATGGGTGGTTCAGATAATGAAAACAATAATTTTTTTTTTTTTTAAATAAAAGATAAAAGAAATTTAAAATAAATAAATCTAATATGGAATATAAGCACATTATGTATATACATATATACATAAGTACGTATATAATAATAAAAGAAATAAAAAATGAAATAGAAAAAAAAAAGGGAAAGAAAATTCTTGTGCGGGAAAGTGTATTATTCTAATACATTGCTTTCATTTAAAACCTATGGCACAGCTTAGGTTTAGATTTTGAAGCATTAAATAAATATTGATCTCTGTTTGTTAAATATGCAGGTTTTAAGGACAATACGAAATAGCGATGACCAATGGAGGCTATACATCGAAGCATGGTCATTCTAAAATAGCTAGCGTTCATTGACGTTGTTTGAGCAGCGATGGTTTTAAATCGTAGGGCAAAGAAGTTAGCGTCGACGATAAACATGAATGCGGTGGTTTGGAGCGTAGTGTCGGTATCACCGGTTGTCGAAGACATTGACGCTGGGTGTGGTGGCCGACCATTAAGGAAAAGATATCGCTGAGCACTGGCGATGTAGACGGTCGTTGAGGTGATTTTTGGCTATGATTTCTATTCGTGGACCGAGAGACAACGAATTACCAAATGACAGCATATGGCTAGATGCCAAATCATGGAGTATTTTTTTGAATAACAGCGAGACAAGGTTCACAAGCGGTACACATCAGCAGCGATCCACGGGACAGTAGCAAGCGAAGACAATGGCATGACAAGCACTAGGTAGCGTTTCACAACGACATAAGTGGTAGACGTTCGAAACCATAGTAGTTTAGCAGCGACGAGGACCTTGAAGATGCGGCATGACGACGAGGGCAGTATACAACATTCTAAGACTTAGAACCCGGATGCACACCAGGCCTAAATAGAATGAATCAAGTGGTGGCGGTAATACGTGTTGACTCTTAAGGCTGTGGTAGTGATGCACGGTAGTAGCCATCAATGAGACGAGAAATACAACTACATCATGGGATAACCCGGTGATAAATGCATCTCGAGTCTCACACTAAACGAATGCTTTGAGGGTATATTTGTACTATATATATATATATATAGCAGTGGTCGGATGATGTGGAAAGACATATTGATGACTTGGCGTCTGAATCGGAACATGGACATAGAAAACAGTGGCACTCAATGGAGGCGTAGTTGGATCAATGGGAACACAAAGCAGTGTCAGGTAAGGAGAAAAGGGCCACATGTTTGGGTACAGCGCTGCAAGATGACCAGGAATACGTAGAGTAGTGCAGTCGGAGGATCTATCGAGATTAAGTGAACAGTGGCATTCCTGGAGTACAATCGAGCTAAAGATAAAATCTGATGATGGTGTTGAGTATTGAGGACGAAAATACATTTTGTGGCAGGTTGGTGGAGTCTGATGTGGCCACGATTTTGTCCAAATGGTTAACAGGTTTGGTGTGGTGGACCAAGCGGATAGGGAGTTCAATAAGAGCATGGAGTTCATTCATGTCCTGGATTGTTTTAAATTTAAATATAAACTTCAATAAGGGTCTCAAAGGTAGTTACCGGGTGTGGGGACCCCATGATTATAAAATAAAACACTTGTATTAAAAGTTATTATGGAAATACATGAAGGTGGGAGTTGTTTCATTTCCTATAACCTGACCTGCATACCAAAGATCCAAATTGGCATGCTAGTAACCTTACATGAGGAGTGTATCATGGTAACCGAGCAGGAATAACCACCCAAGATTTATAAGAAGATCCACTAAAGACAATGTTGAAAAGGTCACATATGATTTGCCTTAAGGTTAGTGGGTGGTCGTGGGTGGTCGTTATGACATTTTGTCATACCATAAGCTTATTTGAAAAGTGTTTAGGCTATGCTATAAAGATGTATGTTAAATGACCATTATTTGACTATAATGGCCCATGCTTAAGCATGTGCATGTTTTATACCATATGTGATGTTTCAAACAAAAGGAAATAAGTTTTAGGCATAGGGAAGAATACGAAACAAACAAAGAAGAAAAGGAAGAATTTTAGGGCAAAACGAAATCAAAAAGGGAAGAGCCAAATGTTTCAAAATAGTTCAAACGAAGAGTTTCAAGAAAACGAAAGGGCATATGGAAAAGTTCAAATACTGCAACGAGATGCTAAAAGAAGGGTTGGAAACTGCTGCGAGCAGAGTTGCAGATTTGAAGGCAAAAGTGCCATTCTGGACCTGTTTGAGTTGTTTTCTTCCATGGACTGGTTTGGGTAAACAAAAAAAATTTGTTATTGTAAAATGACAAATTTTTAATACAAAAAATTTCAGAAAGTTGCATTTTATGGGCAAGAAATGAGGAGTCATTTTCTGCATGCAAGATTAAATGTTTATTTTTTTCCCTTTTCAGATTTTAGGCTTGTAAATGGAGTTTATGCAAGTTTCTTGGTTGCTTCATGCGAATGTTTAAATCTGAAAACCTCATTTAAAACCCTAGGAGCCAACACTTAGCTTATCCGGATTGTGCTTGTTTTGCAAGTCCAATAGGTTAGGTTGCATGCATAAAAACCTCACATCTTCGGTTTTACCGAAATAGGATAGCATCAGACTGAATGTATCATGTGTTTCATTTTTTGCATTTCAATTTTCATTTTTCTGTATTTTATTTTTTCAGAAATTTTTTTTTTTTTATTTTCAGGCATTAAAATAAACATTAAAAAAAATTCAAAATTCAAAATCCAAAAACAATTTCACCATTGCATAGGTTATGCTTCATAATTCTAATATGCATTTTGAAATTTCATTTTTGGAGTTGTTTAGTATTTTTAAAAATTCATCAAAGTTGTTTTATTAAATATTTTAAAAATTCCGAAAATAGAAAATTTCCATTTTTGGGCCGAATTTCATTTTTTCAGTTTCATACTTCTTTCATGAGCCTATGATGACATTCCCTTCATGAAAATTCTAATTTTAATGAAGGATTCATGTTTTATGGCACTTTGCAATTACCATTTTGGGAGCAATCAAAGCATTAAATTATTCGTCTTGGTGAAAATATGATTTCATTTAAGAAGGATAATTAGAGTGACATTTTGAAGCTACATTTGAAGACCCTATTCATCATTGAGGATTTAATGCAATATAA
Organism: Wollemia nobilis; assembly: GCA_028583015.1. Lineage (NCBI taxonomy): Eukaryota > Viridiplantae > Streptophyta > Pinopsida > Araucariales > Araucariaceae > Wollemia > Wollemia nobilis. The sequence continues at coordinate 7,410,432 of JAQPPZ010016930.1, read as the reverse complement.
AATCTATTTTAAAACCCTCCAGATAAAAGGAATTAAGGCACTACATCGTGGTCATATGAGGGCCAACTCACATTTGCTTTATTTTGGTTCAATGAACAATCACTAAAGTTTCATGATAAAATAAACCAACATTGCCCCTTGTTTACAGTTACTTGCAATCACTAAGGTGTTCCAAGCATTTAAATTGAATATATTTATTTGAGATTACTAATACACATATGCAAATGCTAATATAGCGAAGACCTTGGAGAAGTTGTTTGTTTAACTTCTTTGCAAGAGGGGATTTGGAACCCAAATCCTAAGGGAGAGTGTACTTTCACAATTGGGTGAAAATACCACTCAACATTTTGGCGCTAGAAGGAGGCCTTGAATTGGTTTATTTCAGTATGATTTAAATGCTATAGGGATTTAAATTTTGAATATTTCATGCCCTATTGATTATTATCTTTAGCCCTCTTTTAACAATACAATCTTGTACTATTAAAAGGAGGACATGAATTGCTTTGCATTGTTCTAACGCTTTTGATTGTTCATACAGGAATAATGTGTTTTGATTTGATTTTGAAAAATTTTGGTCTTGACTAACGAGGTTGTCTCCATGCAATTACTTTCATTTGATTTTAATGGATACATCTCTTGGTTGATGCTAACATGATTATTTATACGTTACATGTTTGATATTTGCTAGTCATTTCATGCTTATTTTTAAGGAATTATTTTGTCTAAAATGTATTTGTTGTCGGTATTATGCTCTTCACTTGCGTGTAATGTGATCTTGTGAATCAGAAAGCCTACAACACTAGGAGTATGCTCTTCACTTGCGCATATGCGATCTGGTGAATCAAAAACTAATTTACATTTTTAGAATATTGCTTTGTCATGGTTCCTTCTTTTATTCATGACTAAAAATTTGGTTTTGAAGTTATACTTTGAGTTTCATTAATGGCTACAACTACAGGAATGTGGTATGGGATACATGTTAATCCTTTGAACACTAGTGGATATTCTCATGATTTACCCAAGAATGTAGAAAAATGTTTTCCCAAATTTAAACACAATGGTCCAACATTATCCAAGGAACATATTCAAGCCTATGTGGATATCCTAGTTATATGGAATGTCGAACATGAGGATGTGGCATGTAGAATGTATCCTGGAACTCTAGATGAGGTGGCATATGATTGGTACATCAATTTACCCATTGGTTCTATTACATCTTGGACTCAATTGAAAGATGATTTTATCAATCAATTTAGGTTGCTCATTGATCCTCTCATGATATATCAACAATTTACTTCTTGCAAAAGAGAACCTAATGAGCCGGTGAGAAGTTTCAACTTAAGGTTTCAAAAGCTTTATGCAATATTAATTTCTCCCTATACTATTGAGTAAAGTGGTGCTCTTCAAATATACTTTCGAGCATTGGATCCATTGTTTTCCATATTTGTTAGGATGAATCCCTTGGTTACTGATATTGCATCGGCCTATACAGAATCTATGATTGTAGATCAACAATTGAGGCCACAAGGTTATGGAATGGAGCAATCAACTATGGTAGGACAACTAGGGGCTTGCAATCAAACCTCGATGGTAAATCAAGCATGGGCACAACAAAATTTGGTATCAAATGTGTTTCCCTACAATCAAATTTATCCTACCATATCAACTTATGCTCCCACATGTGATTATACAAGTACTTCCATCCATCCAACTATGCCTCAATTAGAGAATCATGTGGTCACTCATGGAACCATTGCAACAAATGTTCAAGCTTTATCTGTGGACATCAATCCAACTAATCCTACTACTACCACTCAACCCAAAGAGTTCGTATCAGAAGTAAAAGAGTAAAATAAAGTGGTTAAGAAGGTATGTAGGCATGTTCCACCACAAAAATGAGTACATCAATGTATACATCCAAATCATCCTAGGAAGAAAATTCATAAGGATGATCTTAATGATGTTTCATGTTATGCTTCTTCAAGTGATACAAGAGATTTTGAGGTGACTTACGTTGAATTAAATACCTATTCGAAATGTCTTGAAGATCATGAAGATTTTGGAGAATAAATTCTATGGATAGGTAACAAGAAGTTGGAATCAAATGATCACCATCTTGTTTTGGAAAAGAAATATCTAGAATCATTACCCAAAAAGGAGGATTTGGATGAACAAACTTATGTGGATATGATTTGGTCGGATGTACTTGCAAAGGATTGGAGCAACTATATGACACGAAATTCAAAAATTGATCCCATTATAGAAGCTCCTAAGCCATCACAAGTGGCTGAAAATGAATTTGAAAGAAAATCAACAAATGAAGTTGAAGACATAATCGAATTTCACCACTTGTTCTCGAAAGATACTTTGGATGATGTTCTCGAAATTGATGACCAAGAGGATCCACATATTTCATTTGTGATAAAATTGAATCATGGGTTACAAATTTGGATTATGATAGCTTTACCGATTTGAATTCAAGAGATAACCCACTTTTGGAAATAACTGAACCATCTAAGGAAGGTGAAGATGAATTGGATGAGAAACATGATGAATCATAAGATGAAGAATAAGTACTTGAGCATCACAACTTGAACTTGGAAGATGATTACTATGATTCATGGAAGAAATGGGAAGAATATTATCAATCTAAATCTTCTAATAAACTTGTTGTGTCAATTAATATGTAGGATAACTCAATTGATTCCTCACATGAGGATACTATAAATCCTATACAATTTGAGAAAGTTTTGGAAGAGGAATTTGAATCTCATCAAATTTTGGAACATGATAAGGATTCTACAACCATGAATCAAGAAAGAGAGTCATTTGCTTTAGATTCCTTTGAAGGAAAAGAAATTGAAAATCTTGATCCACTTACTTGTGCTACAATGACTATGCCATTTCAAAATGAGAAAATTACAAAACCTAAATCATTTGGGTTTGATATCATTGATGATCCAATTGAAAATCTCATGTTACCCAAAACAACCCAAGTGATTGATCATGGAAATGTGTTAGTTAACCCACCCCTAGATAGACAAGACTTATGGTTTGAAAGGGATGGACATGTTTTCAATTGGGTACCTAAGTTTGGTGCTTTTGATAAACAAGTCATGGAGAAAGAAAAAGTGCTACATGATGATGAATGTCATGAGAGAAAAGAGGAAATTTCAAATCCTCTTCAAGTAATGTTAAATGAAAACATGCCAAAGGTAAAATCTCACCTTTTTGTTTTCATCAGGCAAAATTTGAATGAATGGTTTTATTCAAATATTATTAATGTTATGGCTTTATTGAATGAAAATGAAAGCTTATTTCTACACCATGAATCAAAGTGCAGAATGGACATCTTAAAGAATAGACATAAAAGAATGGAATATCAATCATTGTCTAATCAATTTGAAAACTTGAAGCTCCACCATAGGATTATTAATGAAAGTAAATCAAATTGGTAGGTGAGAGGGGCAAGTTGAAGTTTGTTTCTTTGTTTGGTTTGATCTTGTTTTTGGTGGATTTCTACAAAACTTGGTATGCATATCACGTCATATGTCTTTTAAAGAATTCTAATCAATTTTGGGATCCGTGAAAATAATAATCCAAACTTTGCACCATCTTGTATTATATTGTACATTTGTATATACTTTTGGTTTTCGTGTTTTGGTTTTGGATTGGATATCATTTTGGATTTAAGTTTTGTGTGTTGGTCCTTTGGACACTTTTGGTTTGTCTTGCAAAACAAGAAAAAAGGAAAAAAAAAAAAATCGAGATGTCAACTTATGTCCTTATGAATGTTGACTAAGACTAAGAGAATATGAAACATCGGAATTGTATTGCAGAAATCTCCACGAGTATCACAAAAACATTAAAGAATATTGTTTGGAATTTATGATGCATGAAGTTGTCAGTTTTACAAATTATGGCAAAGTAGGTGGTATACTCCATCCATATTTCAAAAAGAGCAATGCATTCATACGTATCTCATGTTACATTCCATATTGCATATACATTTCATCTCAGTTGCATCTACATTTCAAGTATAATCATTGAAAAGGTGTTGAATCCTCTTAGGGTTATTACATAACATATATTAAAGGGATCCTAAGGGTGGGAATTGATGCTTGTACTATATTGAACCAAACACGTTCTACACATATTAAAGAGGATCTTGAGAAAAATGGTCAAAACCATACTTGGAAGAAAAGGTGAGGTGAAAGGAGTATTTTGTGTCTATCCTATCATGCAACATAATCCTTAAAACAATGGTTTTTACCACTCCCATAGTGCTTAAAGCCTAAAATCAAACTAGTAAGGATAGGGTTAAATCCCCATCGAACTTAGGTTGAGGATCCAACTCCCCAAAGCTCTGATTTGACCTTCATGGAGTAGTAAGGATAGGATTAAATCCCCATAAAACTTAGGTTGAGGATCCAACTCCCTAGAGCTTCTATTTTGCCTCCATCACGCTTTAAGAAATTAAAAGCGCGATCTACACTCAAGAAATTGAAATTCCAAAGCAAATATTTTTCATTCTACTTTCATTTCATCATTAATATTGGATTGGAAGGATCATACTACATGTCCCTTGCAAGGATGGGTAGTCATCCCCAAAGTTTAATAAATCAAAAGTAAAGCCAAATCTTGGATTATGGGGTTAATCTCCATCGGGGCTATAGACGCTTGACTGGTAGTGGAGTATGCTCATGTGTGGTAGCATGTCTTATCTAAAAGCAAGACCACTAACTGCTCAAACGGACAGGCTAACCTGACAGTTTCATACATAACAGGTTAAAATCATTTTGTTCAAGATGAGGTAATGAAATCCAGATCAGAGTAGTAAGGATAGGGTTGAATTCCCATCTCACTTAGGTTGGGAATCCTATTCCCCAAAGCTCTGATTTCACTTGCACATGGGTTCAAGATGGTAGTGACACATAACCAACTTTGGGATCTAGTAAATTAATTTAGTATACACATATTTGGTCCTAAGAGGGTTTGACAGTTTTAACATGTTTGTTCATGGTACTAGAAAGTTTGAGCCTTTGCAAAGCGGGTTGTTATATCTCTAGCATCTTCAGCATACATTAAATCCTACAGGAATCATCCATAACTTCTCATATGCATGAATCATAAGTGGAATAGATGATGGAATGTTGATCAATTTCAAACGATAAGGAATGAATCACACCGCACACATTGACGCTGAATGATTCTAATGCTTCATTTTTTTCTCTCTTCTAGTTTTATTATTTGGATGTTTGTTGATGCTTGTGTTTGATTTTTTAAGGTTTTTAGGTTTGGTTCTCATCGGAAAGCTCAGGAGCATTTCCTAGTAGAGTCACCATTTGTTGTGGCCACTCCACAACATACCCCAAAAAATTGGGGACCCACCTTTTTGCTTTGAAAGTTCGATGTTTGCAGTTTGTTTTAAGGGTCTATGCCTTCGTTTCATCATGGGTTTTGCATTTGTTGTCGGTTCTTGTCAACAATATTTTATTGTCGATGATTTTTTTTATTGTCGACGACTTTTGTCGTCATTTTCTTGTCGACGACTTTTTCTTGTCGATGATATTTTATTGTCGACAATATTTTATTGTCGACGGTTTTTCATTTTTGTTGTCGACAACTTTTATCGTCATTTTTGTTTATGACAACTTTTTTATCATTTTTTTTGTTTTTAGCAAGTTTATTGTCGAGTGTTGGTGTTTCTTGTCATGGGTGGTTCAGGTAATGAAAACAATAAAAAAAATTTTAAAAAAATAAAAGATAAAAGAAATTTAAAATAAATAAATATAATATGGAATATAAGTACATTATGTATATACATATATACATAAGTACGTATATAATAATAAAAGAAATAAAAAATGAAATAGAAAAAAAAGGGAAAGAAAATTCTTGTGCAGGAAAGTGTATTATTCTAATACATTGCTTTCATTTAAAACCTATGGCATAGCTTAGGTTTAGATTTTGAAGCGTTAAATAAATATTGATCTCTGTTTGTTAAATGTGTAGGTTTTAAGGACAATACGAAACAACGATGACCAATGGAGGCTATACGCCGGAGCATGGTCATTCTAAAATAGCTAGCATGCATTGACGTTGTTTGAGCAGCGATGGTTTGAAATCGTAGGGCAGAGAAGTTAGCATCAATGATAAATATGAATGTGGAAATTTGGAGCGCAGTGCCAGTATCACCGGTTGTCGAAGACATTGACGCTGAGTGTGGTGGCCGAGCATTAAGGAAAATATATCACTGAGCACCAGTGATGTAGATGATCGTTGAGGTGATTTTTGGTTGTGGTTTCTATTCATGGACCAAGAGATGATGAATTATCAAATGCCAGCACATGGCTAGATGCCAAATCATCGAGTATTGTTTTGAATAACAATGAGACAAGGCTCACAAGTGATACACATCAGCAGCGATCCATAGGACAGTAGCAAGCGAAGACAATGGCATGAAAAGCATCGGGCAATGTTTCATAGTGACATAAGTGGTAGACATAAAAAACTTGCAATAGTTTAGTAGCGATGAGGACCCTAAAGATGCGGCATGACGATGAGGGCAGTATACAGTGTTCCAAGACTTAGAACCCGGATGCACACCAGGCCTAAATAGAATGAATCAAGTGGTGGCAATAATACGTGTTGACGTCGAAGGTTGTGGTACTGATGCACGGTGGCAGCCATCAATGAGACGGGAAATACACTACATCATGGGACAACCCGATGACGAATGCATCTCGAGTCTTACACTAGACGAATGCTTTGAGGGCATATTTGTATTATATATATATAGGAGAGGTCGGATGATGTGGAAATACATATTGATGACTTGGCGTCTGAATCGACACATGGAGATAGAAAACAGTGGCACTCAGTGGAGGCATAGTTGGATCAATGGGCACATGAAGGAGTGTTAGGTAAGGAGAAAAGGGCCGCGTGTTTGGGTACAGCGCTGCAATATGACCAAGAATATGCAGAGCGGTGTAGTTAGAGGATCTATCGAGATTAAGTGAACAGTGGCATTCCTGGTGTACAGTCGAGCTAAATATAGAATTCGACGATGGTGTTGAATATTGAGGACGAAAATACATTTTGTGGCAGGTTGGTGGAGTCCTATGTGGCCACGATTTTGTCCAAATGGTTAACAGGTTTGGTGTGGTGGACCAAGTGAATAGGGAGTTCATTAAGAGCATGGAGTTCATTCATGTCCTGGATTGTTTTAAATTTAAATATAAACTTCAATAAGGGTCTCGAAGGCAGTTACAAGGTGTGGGTACCCCATGATTATAAAATAAAACATTTGTATTAAAAGTTATTATGGAAATACATGAAGGTGGGAGGTGTTTCATTTCCTATAACCTGACCTGCATACCAAAGATCCAAATTGGCATGCTAGTAACCTTACATGAGGAGTGTATCATGGTAACCAAGCAGGAATAACCACCCAAGATTTATAAGAAGATCCACTAAAGACAATGTTGAAAAGGTCACATATGATTTGCCTTAAGGTTAGTGGGTGGTCGTGGGTGGTCGTTATGACATTTTGTCATACCATAAGCTTATTTGAAAAGTGTTTAGGCTATGCTATAAATATGTATGTTAAATGACCATTATTTGACTATAATGGCCCATGCTTAAGCATGTGCATGTTTTATACCATACGTGATGTTTCAAACAAAAGGAAATAAGTTTTAGGCATAGGGAAGAATACAAAACAAACGAAGAATTTTAGGGCAAAACAAAATCAGAAAGCGAAGAGCCAAATGTTTCAAAATAGGTCAAACAAAGAGTTTCAAGAAAACGAAAGGGCATATGGAAAACTTCAAATACTGCAAGGAGATGCTAAAAGAAGGGTTGGAAACTACTGCGAGTAGAGTTGCAGATTTGAAGGCAAGAGGGCCATTCTGGACCTATTTGAGTTGTTTTCTTCCATGGACTGGTTTGGGAAAACCAAAAATTTATGTTATTGTAAAATGACAAATTTTTAATACAAAAAATTTCAGAAAGTTGCATTTTATGGGCAAGAAAGGAGGAGTCATTTTCTGCATGCAAGATTAAATGTTTATTTTTTTCCCTTTTCAGATTTTAGGCTTGTAAATGGATTTTATGTAATTTTCTTGGTTGCTTCATGCGAATGTTTAAATCTGAAAACTTCATTTAAAACCCTAGTAGCCAGCAGTTAGCTTATCCAGATTGTGCTTGTTTTGCAATTCCAATAGGTTAGGTTGCATGCATGAAAACCTCACATATTTGGTTTTGTCGGAATAGGATAGAATCAAATTGAATGTATCATGTGTTTCATTTTCTGCATTTCAATTTTCATTTTTCTGCATTTTATTTTTCCAGAAATTTTAATTTTGTTTTATTTTTTAGGAATTAAAACAAACATTAAAAATTTTCAAAATCCAAAAACAATTTCACCATTGCGTAGGTTATACTTCATACTTCCAATACACATTTTGAAATTTCATTTTCGGAGCTGTTTAGTATTTTTAAAAATTCATCAAAGTTGTTGTTTTATTACAGATTTTGAAAATTCTGAAAATAAAAAATTTCCATCTTTGGGCCGAATTTTATTTTTTTAGTTTCATACTTCATTCACGAGCCTATGATGACATTCCCTTCATGAAAATTCTAATTTTAATGAAGGAGTCATGTTTTATGGCACTTTGCAAATTACCATTTTGGGAGCAATCAAAGCACTAAATTATTCATCTTGGTGAAAATCTGATTTCATTTAAGAAGGATAATTAGAGTGACATTTTGAAGCTACATTTGAAGACCCTATTCATCATTGAGGATTTAATGTAAGATAAAATCTATTTTAAAACCCTCTAGATAAAATGAATTAAGGCACTACATCGTGGTCATATGAGGGCCAACTCACATTTGCTTTATTCTGGTTCAATGAATAATCACTAAAGTTTCATGATAAAATAAACCAACATTGCCCCTTGTTTACAGTTACTTGCAATCACTAAGGTGTTCCAATCTGATAGGGAGCCAAAATTTCAAGAACCAACAAACCTAATTCTCATTCAACAACTTGTAAAAGATTTACAGCAATGGCAGTAGTCTGCCAAATAAAATGGAAGCAATCATGTCTCTGTAGTTTTTTAACCCCTCTGCATGTCTTTGCTTCCCCCTTTTAAAGTCTCTGGCGTGACTCTCCGTTTCCATTCTGCAGCCCTTGATTTCATTTCTCGTGCCTCCTCATTGTCTTGGCCTTCAAAACATTTTCTTTCGACTCTTGGTCTTCGGTCCGCTTTCATTGCACCTTGGTGCCACATGTCTGTTCGATGTCTGCATTGTAGACTCTGTCCACCTGTCGACTAATGGTGATGTTTGGTATACCCACCATTCGATAATTTCCTCCTGTAACGGCCCTCGTAACCGCTTTGCCCTTTTCTTTGGTCGTGAAAATGTGACATGTCGTGATATCAAGACACTTTTCTCCCTTGCACCTTCTCTCGCCCTTTGGTCATGAGAATGTGACCTATTGCGATATCGCGACACTTTTTCTCCCTAGCGCCTTCTCTCGCCCTTTGGTCGTGAAAATGCGACATGTCACAATATCGCAACACTTTTTCTCTCTGGCGCCTTCTCTCATCTTTCGGTCATGAAAATGCGACATGTCACGATATCGTGACACTTTTGCTCTCTTTCGCCTTCTCTCATCTTCTGGTCATGAAAATGCGACATGTTGCGATATCGCGACACTTTTTATCTCTTGCCCTTTTCTCATATTTTGGTCGTAAAAATGCGACATATCGCGATATCGCGACACTTTTTCTCCCGTGAGCCTTCTCTTGGCTTTTGGTCACAAAAACGTGACATGTCGCGATATCGCGACACTTTTTCCCTCGTGAGCCTTCTCTCGGATTTTGGTCGTGAAAACGTGACATGTCATGATTTCACGACACTTTTTCCCTCGTGAGCCTTCTCTCGGATTTTGGTCACGAAAACGCAACATGTCGTGATATCGTGACACTTTTCTTCTTTGCCAAAGTGTCGCGATATCGCGACACTTTTCTTCTTTGCCGAAGTGTCACGATATCGTGACACTTTTTCTTCTTTTCCGAAGTGTCACGATATCACGACACTTTTTCTTCTTTGCCGAAGTGTCGTGATATCGTGACACTTTTTCTTCTTTGCCAAAGTTTCGTGATATCGTGATACCTTTTCTTCTTTGTCGAAGTGTCGCGATATCGCAACATTTTTTCTTCTTTGCAGAATTTTGCTTTTTGTTGGGTGCTCCTGCATCAGACGACACCCGGGGTGGATTGAGAAATGACTGTCACTTCTAAAAGATTTACAACAATGGCAGTAGTCTGCCAAATAAAATGAAAGTAATCCTGTCTCTGTAGTTTTTTGACCCCTCTGCATGTATTTTCTTCCCCCTTTTAAAGTCTCTGGCGTGACTCTCTGTTTCCCTTCCGCGGCCCTTGATTTCATTTCTCGTGCCTCCTCATTGTCTTGGCCTTCAAAACATTTTCTTTCAACTCTTGGTCTTCGTCTACTTTCATTACACCTTGGTGCCACGTGTTGTTTTGTGCTGCATTGTAGCCTTTGTCCACCTATCAACTAATGGTGATGTTTGGTATACCCACCATTTGATAATTTCCTCTGTAACGGCCCCTGTAATCGCCTGCCCTTTTCTTTGGTCGTGAAAATGTGACATGTCACGATATCGAGACACTTTTCTCCCTTGCGCCTTCTCTCGCCCTTTGGTCACGAAAATGTGACCTATCGCGATATCGCGACACTTTTTCTCCCTAGCACCTTCTCTCGCCCTTTGGTCATGAAAATGCGACATGTTGCAATATCACGACACTTTTTCTCTTTGGCACCTTCTCTCGTCTTTCGATCATGAAAATGTGACATGTCGCGATATCGTGACACTTTTTCTCTCTTGCGTCTTCTCTCATCTTCTGGTCACGAAAATGCGACATGTCACGATATCGCGACACTTTTTCTCTCTTGCCCTTTTCTCGTCTTTTGGTCGTAAAAATGCGACATATCGTGATATCGCGACACTTTTTCTCCCATGAGCCTTCTCTTGGCTTTTGGTCACAAAAACATGACATGTTGCGATATCGCGACACTTTTTCCCTCGTGAGCCTTCTCTTGGCTTTTGGTCGCGAAAACGTGACATGTCGTGATTTCATGACACTTTTTCCCTCGTGAGCCTTCTCTTGGCTTTTGGTCATGAAAACGTGACATGTCACGATGACGTGACACTTTTCTTCTTTGCCAAAGTGTCACGATATCACGACACTTTTTCTTCTTTGCCAAAGTGTCACGATATCGTGACACTTTTTCTTCTTTGTCGAAGTGTCACGATATCACGACACTTTTTCTTCTTGGCCGAAGTGTCGCGATATCGTGACACTTTTTCTTCTTTGCCAAAGTGTCGTGATATCATGATACCTTTTCTTCTTTGTCGAAGTGTCGCGATATCGCAACATTTTTTCTTCTTTGCAGAATTTTGCTTTTTGTTGGGTGCTCCTGCATCAGACGACACCCGGGGTGGATTGAGAAGTGACTGTCACTTCTATACTATTAGAGGAAAACCTAGGTGGTCAACCTCTATTTTTGACAACCAAGTTACATCTTCTACAGGTCTGCCTTTCCACTTGACCAAATATTCTGAATACTTGCTCGTTCTCGGTACTTCTGCCTTCTCGAGTGTCTAGTATTTCCTCTATCTCATCTATGGATGCCGCAGACATTGGAATACTCCACAAATTTGTTCTTGGTATCTCACTACTACCTCCTTCATGGTATTCTACCAAGTCTAAAATATTAAAAATAGGTGATATATTCAGTTCGCTTGGCAGTTCCACTTCATAGGCATTTCTGAATCTCTTTTACCTATGATCCCGCATGGTCCAAACCTCTTCATCTTCAGCTTGTTGTAGGTTTTTCTAGGAAACCTTTCCTTTCTCAAGTGAACCATGACCTCATCTCCCACTTGGAACTCCTTGAAAAATTGCTTCTAATCTACTTTGGCTTTGTACCGAGTATTCATCTTAGGATTCTTAGATAAAAAGTGTATTTATGAGGATTTTGACTTGCTTCTCCTTTCCTTCTAGGATATTTTCTTAAGATTGTTCTTGTAGGTATTTGACAAGTTTTTTTATCTAATTTTGGAGTACTTTGGCCTCCACCTGAGAGTTACTCAGTATTTTTCACATATTCTAACTCTTCCTCCATAAATTTTTAGGTTAATGACTCATAATCATCGGTAACCACTTTTACAACTTATTTCTTAGTTGCACTCTATATTCCACTCAATAATTGATGATATGGGACCCTATTGTTTCCACTTGATATTTTTACTCTATAATTTATCCCTTAGATTTTAATACCAACAAGTATCTCTATGTGAAAAATAGCATCTAGCTCCAAGGAGCAAAGTGGTTGATTATGTGAGTCATAATCAATCATTGTGTAAGCTCAATATATTTATTTTTATCATAATTAATTGTTTTATGTGGAATCATCTAAATATTTGTAGTGCACTCAAAACTACCATAACCACTTAGAAGCCTTCATGTTACCTTTGATGTGGTAAAATATAGTCAAATATCTAGACAATGGGATTGTTGATGGATTAATTGGGGTATTAGGGGATCATGAAATCATAGTAATTAAATATGGATAAACTATAACCTCCTAAATGGAAGAGGTTATAGGGATAGCTAAAGGAGTATTAGCTAATGCAATTGTAATATTAGGCATTTAATGGGTCAATATGGGCTAAAATATTTTATGTAGCTATAATTTCAATAGCTAGAGGGTATTCATAGATAGGTAGAGTGTCTTCACCAACAATTGGCTTTGTTTCAAAAGCAAAATCCATTTTTGCTTTCACTCTTGTTAGACTAGCTATTAGGGCTAAAATGGGGATTTATTTTGTAATTACATCTTCAACTATTTGTGCCATTTTTTCATGCAATTGGACAATCAATTCAACAATTTTTATAATATACTAAAAAGAGGTATTTTGAGCCAAAACCTCACTCCTTTCTCCTTCCTATGGTGATTCTAGTTCAAGTATCAACCTCCACTTCCTTGGTTTTACCTTTTTTACATAGATTTATTTCTTGAAAACCTTATCCATACTACTATAGATACATCTAAATATTTTGGAATGGTATTTTTGGTTGAATTATATTGCTTTTTATGTGATTGAATATTGAATGTTCATAGCTTCTTTAAATTTATTTTACACATCGTAGGGCATTTTTGGGTGCTCTATGTCATAGTACTATCTAAAATATTTATCTTCATTTGGGTTTAGAACTTCAAAATGTGCCTTGGTATCATTTATATCCTAATAAAATTTCTACTAGGATCTGATATTGTTACTACACTTTAGCTTTCACAGATGCTTCTTTTTGGCTATGTTAATTTGGAGCATAAGGTCAGTTTCCTTCACCTTTGTATAGAAATTTTTTTATTGTTGCCAGGAAAACTTCTTTTATACTCTAACATGCTTCAGTTTTAGTCTTGGATTCATGGATGAATTTGATTGCAATCCTTACACTTTTTAGCCATGTAAAAAACTATTTTTCTAGGTCATAATCCCAGGCATAATATAAAATCTCTAACCTCAATTATTTTATCTTAGCATTACTAGAAGGGAGATCTTGGGCTATTTTGATATTGGAACCTATGGGTATTTTTTTCTCCTTCGGGCCAATACATCATTATATACTATTTCTAACAAACTTTTCATTGCTTTTAACTTAGTGTTGTTTATATCAAAGTGCACTGTAAGGAGAGAAATAGGGTTTGCAGGTGCAACTAGAGTTTTATGAAAGGTTATCAATTGAATGACTTGAGGTGGTTGATATAGATATTGAATATTTAGAAACAAAGGTATAAGGGACCTAAGGGCTAGCCTTCCTATTTGGATTAGGTCATTCTCAGCCTAGATGGTAATCCCATAAGTGGCTATAACATATCTTCATTTTCATTACCTCAAGATTGCTTTCCTTTCCTTTAAATATTCTTCTATTCCTCTATAATCATACAATCCAAAGTATTATATCTTTTGATATATCCCAGGTCGTCTATAGAGCCTTAATTTTAAAATTGATTTGTCATTGCTTTAACCATTCTTCAAATTTTCTATTGATCACCATGCATTTATTAAACATATTAAGAATCTATTTCCATAGTTTCTAGATTATTTAGTAATGTCCCAATAAATGGTCTATACACTCCTCATTTTTACAAAGAACACATTGTGAGGGGCCACGAAAACCCTTATTTATAATGTTATCCTAGGATCAAATTCTTTTATGACCTACTAGCCAAACAAACATTTTAACTTTAGAAATTCTTGGGCTATCCCAAATATCTCTCCATATTCTTGTGATATTCCTATTTTTTTGGTGCTTTACATTGTATCTCCTCCTCCTTATATATTTTTGCTCAACTACCTCCTAGCATCAATGTCTTGTATACTTGTAAATAATATTCTTTCCATTTGTACCTTCCTTCTTGTACAAAATGTTGGAAATACTATCACAATATTTATCTTAAAGTAATCTCATCCAAGGTTTCAAAATTGTATCTAGATTGAGTGGTTTTCTATCACACCAAGTATCCATCCAAATAGAAAAATTTTCTCTAGTTCCCACCACCCATATTAAACCTTTAATCACTAGGTCAATAGAATTTTTAAATAATTCCAAAGTGCAGAACCATTTGGTAGAGATAATGCAATAAATATTAAGCTTGGGTCATTGGTATCAACATACTTAGAAGAATTGTTACCCATTGTCTTTGACTTTCTTTGTACAATATCCAGATTACTTTTCCCTAAGATCTAAGTTTGCATATGTAAGAACTCTTAAAATGATACCTCCCCTAATTTTATCATCACACACCATGATCTATTTCACCAAAGGAAATTTCCTTTGTCATGTAATCCTAACCACAAAAGGATCACATTATATACATTAATTTTTATTTTACTAATTTTGGCATAGTATGCAATGACATATAATATGTTGGAATGACTTGTAAGACTAACGTAATTAGCTACACTCTTCTTGATAATGATAAAAATTTGTCTTTCCATACCAATATTTTATTCTAAACTTTAATTATAACTAGATTCCATAATTATGTCCCCATTCTCCCCTTAAATAAAGGCATCCCTAGAAAAGTTTCTGGTAATTTTTCCTTATCCATTTGAAGTAACATACAAATTCCTTATTTGGATTTAGTTGGAGTATTTAGGATGTAAATTTTGGATTTTATCCTATTAAATTTTTGTCTTGATGCCCCTTTCGTATTCCTTGTTGTGGCCACTCCACAACGTACCCCAAAAAATTGGGGACCCACCTTTTTTCTTTGAAAGTTTGATGTTTGCGCTTTGTTTCAAGGGTCTATGTCTTCGTTTCATCGTGGGTTTTGCATTTGTTGTCAGTTCTTGTCGACAATATTTTATTGTCGATGATTTTTTTTATTGTCGATGACTTTTGTCGTCATTTTCTTGTTGATGACTTTTTCTTGTCGACGATATTTTATTGTCGACAATATTTTATTGTCGACGGTTTTTCATTTCTCGTTGTCAATGACTTTTATCGTCATTTTTGTTTATGACAACTTTGTCATCATTTTTTTTGTTTTTAGCAAGTTTATTGTCGAGTGTTGGTGTTTCTTGTCATGGGTGGTTCGGATAATGAAAACAATAATTTTTTTTTTTTTTAAATAAAAGATAAAATAAATTTAAAATAAATAGATCTAATATGGAATATAAGCACATTATGTATATACATATATACATAAGTATGTATATAATAAAAAAAGAAATAAAAAAAAGGGGAAAGAAAATTCTTGTGCGGGAAAGTGTATTATTCTAATACATTGCTTTCATTTAAAACCTATGGCACAGCTTAGGTTTAGATTTTGAAGCATTAAATAAATATTGATCTCTGTTTGTTAAATATGCAGGTTTTAAGGACAATACGAAATAGCGATGACCAATGGAGGCTATACATCGAAGCATGGTCATTCTAAAATAGCTAGCGTTCATTGACGTTGTTTGAGCAGCGATGGTTTTAAATCGTAGGGCAAAGAAGTTAGCGTCGACGATAAACATGAATGCGGTGGTTTGGAGCGTAGTGTCGGTATCACCGGTTGTCGAAGACATTGACGCTGGGTGTGGTGGCCGACCATTAAGGAAAAGATATCGCTGAGCACTGGCGATGTAGACGGTCGTTGAGGTGATTTTTGGCTATGATTTCTATTCGTGGACCGAGAGACAACGAATTACCAAATGACAGCATATGGCTAGATGCCAAATCATGGAGTATTTTTTTGAATAACAGCGAGACAAGGTTCACAAGCGGTACACATCAGCAGCGATCCACGGGACAGTAGCAAGCGAAGACAATGGCATGACAAGCACTAGGTAGCGTTTCACAACGACATAAGTGGTAGACGTTCGAAACCATAGTAGTTTAGCAGCGACGAGGACCTTGAAGATGCGGCATGACGACGATGGCAGTATACAACATTCTAAGACTTAGAACCCGGATGCACACCAGGCCTAAATAGAATGAATCAAGTGGTGGCGGTAATACGTGTTGACTCTTAAGGCTGTGGTAGTGATGCACGGTAGTAGCCATCAATGAGACGAGAAATACAACTACATCATGGGATAACCCGGTGATAAATGCATCTCGAGTCTCACACTAAACGAATGCTTTGAGGGTATATTTGTACTATATATATATATATATAGCAGTGGTCGGATGATGTGGAAAGACATATTGATGACTTGGCGTCTGAATCGGAACATGGACATAGAAAACAGTGGCACTCAATGGAGGCGTAGTTGGATCAATGGGAACACAAAGCAGTGTCAGGTAAGGAGAAAAGGGCCACATGTTTGGGTACAGCGCTGCAAGATGACCAGGAATACGTAGAGTAGTGCAGTCGGAGGATCTATCGAGATTAAGTGAACAGTGGCATTCCTGGAGTACAATCGAGCTAAAGATAAAATCTGATGATGGTGTTGAGTATTGAGGACGAAAATACATTTTGTGGCAGGTTGGTGGAGTCTGATGTGGCCACGATTTTGTCCAAATGGTTAACAGGTTTGGTGTGGTGGACCAAGCGGATAGGGAGTTCAATAAGAGCATGGAGTTCATTCATGTCCTGGATTGTTTTAAATTTAAATATAAACTTCAATAAGGGTCTCAAAGGTAGTTACCGGGTGTGGGGACCCCATGATTATAAAATAAAACACTTGTATTAAAAGTTATTATGGAAATACATGAAGGTGGGAGTTGTTTCATTTCCTATAACCTGACCTGCATACCAAAGATCCAAATTGGCATGCTAGTAACCTTACATGAGGAGTGTATCATGGTAACCAAGCAGGAATAACCGCCCAAGATTTATAAGAAGATCCACTAAAGACAATGTTGAAAAGGTCACGTATGATTTGCCTTAAGGTTAGTGGGTGGTCGTTATGACATTTTGTCATACCATAAGCTTATTTGAAAAGTGTTTATGCTACGCTATAAAGATGTATGTTAAATGACCATTATTTTGACTATAATGGTCCATACTTAAGCATGTGCATGTTTTATACCATACCTGATGTTTCAAACAAAAGGAAATAAGTTTTAGGCATAGGGAAGAATACGAAACAAACAAAGAAGAAAAGGAAGAATTTTAGGGCAAAACGAAATCAGAAAGGGAAGAGCCAAATGTTTCAAAATAGGTCAAACGAAGAGTTTCAAGAAAACGAAAGGGCATATGGAAAAGTTCAAATACTGCAACGAGATGCTAAAAGAAGGGTTGGAAACTGCTGCGAGCAGAGTTGCAGATTTGAAGGCAAAAGTGCCATTCTGGACCTGTTTGAGTTGTTTTCTTCCATGGACTGGTTTGGATAAACAAAAAAAATTTGTTATTGTAAAATGACAAATTTTTAATACAAAAAATTTCAGAAAGTTGCATTTTATGGGCAAGAACTGAGGAGTCATTTTCTGCATTCAAGATTAAATGTTTATTTTTTTCCCTTTTCAGATTTTAGGCTTGTAAATGGAGTTTATGCAAGTTTCTTGGTTGCTTCATGCGAATGTTTAAATCTGAAAACCTCATTTAAAACCCTAGGAGCCAACACTTAGCTTATCCGGATTGTGCTTGTTTTGCAAGTCCAATAGGTTAGGTTGCATGCATAAAAACCTCACATCTTCGGTTTTACCAGAATAGGATGGCATCAAACTAAATGTATCATGTGTTTCATTTTTTGCATTTCAATTTTCATTTTTCTGTATTTTATTTTTTCAGAAATTTTTATTTTTTTATTTTCAGGCATTAAAATAAACATTAAAAAAAATTCAAAATTCAAAATCCAAAAACAATTTCACCATTGCATAGGTTATGCTTCATAATTCTAATATGCATTTTGAAATTTCATTTTTGGAGTTGTTTAGTATTTTTAAAAATTCATCGAAGTTGTTTTATTAAATATTTTAAAAATTCCGAAAATAGAAAATTTCCATTTTTGGGCCGAATTTCATTTTTTCAGTTTCATACTTCTTTCATGAGCCTATGATGACATTCCCTTCATGTAAATTCAAATTTTAATGAAGGATTCATGTTTTATGGCACTTTGCAATTACCATTTTGGGAGCAATCAAAGCATTAAATTATTCGTCTTGGTGAAAATTTGATTTCATTTAAGAAGGATAATTAGAGTGACATTTTGAAGCTACATTTGAAGACCCTATTCATCATTGAGGATTTAATGCAATATAAAATCTATTTTAAAACCCTCCAGATAAAAGGAATTAAGGCACTACATCGTGGTCATATGAGGGCCAACTCACATTTGCTTTATTTTGGTTCAATGAACAATCACTAAAGTTTCATGATAAAATAAACCAACATTGCCCCTTGTTTACGAGTTACTTGCAATCACTAAGGTGTTCCAAGAATTTAAATTGAATATATTTATTTGAGATTACTAATACACATATGCAAATTCTAATATAGCGAAGACCTTGGAGAAGTTGTTTGTTTAACTTCTTTGCAAGAGGGGATTTGGAACCCAAATCCTAAGGGAGAGTGTACTTTCACAATTGGGTGAAAATACCACTCAACATTTTGGCACTAGAAGGAGGCCTTGAATTGGTTTATTTCAGTATGATTTAAATGCTATAGGGCCACGATTTAAGCTTATTTGAAAAGTGTTTAGGCTATGCTATAAATATGTATGTTAAATGACCATTATTTGACTATAATGGCCCATGCTTAAGCATGTGCATGTTTTATACCATACGTGATGTTTCAAACAAAAGGAAATAAGTTTTAGGCATAGGGAAGAATACAAAACAAACGAAGAATTTTAGGGCAAAACAAAATCAGAAAGCGAAGAGCCAAATGTTTCAAAATAGGTCAAACAAAGAGTTTCAAGAAAACGAAAGGGCATATGGAAAACTTCAAATACTGCAAGGAGATGCTAAAAGAAGGGTTGGAAACTACTCGCGAGTAGAGTTGCAGATTTGAAGGCAAGAGGGCCATTCTGGACCTATTTGAGTTGTTTTCTTCCATGGACTCGGTTTGGGAAAACCAAAAATTTTTGTTATTGTAAAATGACAAATTTTTAATACAAAAAATTTCAGAAAGTTGCATTTTATGGGCAAGAAAGGAGGAGTCATTTTCCGCATGCAAGATTAAATGTTTATTTTTTTCCCTTTTCAGATTTTAGGCTTGTAAATGGATTTTATGTAATTTTCTTGGTTGCTTCATGCGAATGTTTAAATCTGAAAACTTCATTTAAAACCCTAGTAGCCAGCAGTTAGCTTATCCAGATTGTGCTTGTTTTGCAATTCCAATAGGTTAGGTTGCATGCATGAAAACCTCACATATTTGGTTTTGTCGGAATAGGATAGCATCAAATTGAATGTATCATGTGTTTCATTTTCTGCATTTCAATTTTCATTTTTCTGCATTTTATTTTTCCAGAAATTTTAATTTTGTTTTATTTTTTAGGAATTAAAACAAACATTAAAAATTTTCAAAATCCAAAAACAATTTCACCATTGCGTAGGTTATACTTCATACTTCCAATACACATTTTGAAATTTCATTTTCGGAGCTGTTTAGTATTTTTAAAAATTCATCAAAGTTGTTGTTTTATTACAGATTTTGAAAATTCTGAAAATAAAAAATTTCCATCTTTGGGCCGAATTTTATTTTTTTAGTTTCATACTTCATTCACGAGCCTATGATGACATTCCCTTCATGAAAATTCTAATTTTAATGAAGGAGTCATGTTTTATGGCACTTTGCAAATTACCATTTTGGGAGCAATCAAAGCACTAAATTATTCATCTTGGTGAAAATCTGATTTCATTTAAGAAGGATAATTAGAGTGACATTTTGAAGCTACATTTGAAGACCCTATTCATCATTGAGGATTTAATGTAAGATAAAATCTATTTTAAAACCCTCTAGATAAAATGAATTAAGGCACTACATCGTGGTCATATGAGGGCCAACTCACATTTGCTTTATTCTGGTTCAATGAATAATCACTAAAGTTTCATGATAAAATAAACCAACATTGCCCCTTGTTTACAATTACTTGCAATCACTAAGGTGTTCCAATCGATAGGGAGCCAAAATTTCAAGAACCAACAAACCTAATTCTCATTCAACAACTTGTAAAAGATTTACAGCAATGGCAGTAGTCTGCCAAATAAAATGGAAGCAATCATGTCTCTGTAGTTTTTTAACCCCTCTGCATGTCTTTGCTTCCCCCTTTTAAAGTCTCTGGCGTGACTCTCCATTTCCATTATGCAGCCCTTGATTTCATTTCTCGTGCCTCCTCATTGTCTTGGCCTTCAAAACATTTTCTTTCGACTCTTGGTCTTCGTCTGCTTTCATTGCACCTTGGTGCCACATGCTGTTCAGTGCTGCATTGTAGACTCTATCCACCTGTCAACTAATGGTGATGTTTGGTATACCCACCATTCGATAATTTCCTCTGTAACGGCCCCTGTAACCGCCTGCCCTTTTCTTTGGTCGTGAAAATGTGACATGTCGTGATATCAAGACACTTTTCTCCCTTGCACCTTCTCTCGCCCTTTGGTCATGAGAATGTGACCTATTGCGATATCGCGACACTTTTTCTCCCTAGCGCCTTCTCTCGCCCTTTGGTCGTGAAAATGCGACATGTCACAATATCGCAACACTTTTTCTCTCTGGCGCCTTCTCTCATCTTTCGGTCATGAAAATGCGACATGTCACGATATCGTGACACTTTTTCTCTCTTTCGCCTTCTCTCATCTTCTGGTCATGAAAATGCGACATGTTGCGATATCGCGACACTTTTTATCTCTTGCCCTTTTCTCATGTTTTGGTCGTAAAAATGCGACATATCGCGATATCGCGACACTTTTTCTCCCGTGAGCCTTCTCTTGGCTTTTGGTCACAAAAACGTGACATGTCGCGATATCGCGACACTTTTTCCCTCGTGAGCCTTCTCTCGGATTTTGGTCGTGAAAACGTGACATGTCATGATTTCACGACACTTTTTCCCTCGTGAGCCTTCTCTCGGATTTTGGTCACGAAAACGCAACATGTCGTGATATCGTGACACTTTTCTTCTTTGCCAAAGTGTCGCGATATCGCGACACTTTTTCTTCTTTGCCGAAGTGTCACGATATCGTGACACTTTTTCTTCTTTTCCGAAGTGTCACGATATCACGACACTTTTTCTTCTTGGCCGAAGTGTCGTGATATCGTGACACTTTTTCTTCTTTGCCAAAGTGTCGTGATATCGTGATACCTTTTCTTCTTTGTCGAAGTGTCGCGATATCGCAACATTTTTTCTTCTTTGCAGAATTTTGCTTTTTGTTGGGTGCTCCTGCATCAGACGACACCCGGGGTGGATTGAGAAATGACTGTCACTTCTAAAAGATTTACAACAATGGCAGTAGTCTGCCAAATAAAATGAAAGTAATCCTGTCTCTGTAGTTTTTTGACCCCTCTGCATGTATTTGCTTCCCCCTTTTAAAGTCTCTGGCGTGACTCTCTGTTTCCCTTCCGCGGCCCTTGATTTCATTTCTCGTGCCTCCTCATTGTCTTGGCCTTCAAAACATTTTCTTTCAACTCTTGGTCTTCGTCTACTTTCATTACACCTTGGTGCCACGTGTTGTTTTGTGCTGCATTGTAGCCTTTGTCCACCTATCAACTAATGGTGATGTTTGGTATACCCACCATTTGATAATTTCCTCTGTAACGGCCCCTGTAATCGCCTGCCCTTTTCTTTGGTCGTGAAAATGTGACATGTCACGATATCGAGACACTTTTCTCCCTTGCGCCTTCTCTCGCCCTTTGGTCACGAAAATGTGACCTATCGCGATATCGCGACACTTTTTCTCCCTAGCACCTTCTCTCGCCCTTTGGTCATGAAAATGCGACATGTTGCAATATCACGACACTTTTTCTCTTTGGCACCTTCTCTCGTCTTTCGATCATGAAAATGTGACATGTCGCGATATCGTGACACTTTTTCTCTCTTGCGTCTTCTCTCATCTTCTGGTCACGAAAATGCGACATGTCACGATATCGCGACACTTTTTCTCTCTTGCCCTTTTCTCGTCTTTTGGTCGTAAAAATGCGACATATCGTGATATCGCGACACTTTTTCTCCCATGAGCCTTCTCTTGGCTTTTGGTCACAAAAACATGACATGTTGCGATATCGCGACACTTTTTCCCTCGTGAGCCTTCTCTTGGCTTTTGGTCGCGAAAACGTGACATGTCGTGATTTCATGACACTTTTTCCCTCGTGAGCCTTCTCTTGGCTTTTGGTCATGAAAACGTGACATGTCACGATGACGTGACACTTTTCTTTTTTGCCAAAGTGTCACGATATCACGACACTTTTTCTTCTTTGCCAAAGTGTCACGATATCGTGACACTTTTTCTTCTTTGTCGAAGTGTCACGATATCACGACACTTTTTCTTCTTGGCCGAAGTGTCGCGATATCGTGACACTTTTTCTTCTTTGCCAAAGTGTCGTGATATCATGATACCTTTTCTTCTTTGTCGAAGTGTCGCGATATCGCAACATTTTTTCTTCTTTGCAGAATTTTGCTTTTTGTTGGGTGCTCCTGCATCAGACGACACCCGGGGTGGATTGAGAAGTGACTGTCACTTCTATACTATTAGAGGAAAACCTAGGTGGTCAACCTCTATTTTTGACAACCAAGTTACATCTTCTACAGGTCTGCCTTTCCACTTGACCAAATATTCTGAATACTGCCTGTTCCTGGTACTTCTGCCTTCTCGAGTGTCTAGTATTTCCTCTATCTCATCTATGGATGCCGCAGACATTGGAATACTCCACAAATTTGTTCTTGGTATCTCACTACTACCTCCTTCATGGTATTCTACCAAGTCTAAAATATTAAAAATAGGTGATATATTCAGCTCGCTTGGCAGTTCCACTTCATAGGCATTTCCTGAATCTCTTTTACCTATGATCCTGCATGGTCCAAACCTCTTCATCTTCAGCTTGTTGTAGGTTTTTCTAGGAAACCTTTCCTTTCTCAAGTGAACCATGACCTCATCTCCCACTTGGAACTCCTTGAAAAATTGCTTCTAATCTACTTTGGCTTTGTACCGAGTATTCATCTTAGGATTCTTAGATAAAAAGTGTATTTATGAGGATTTTGACTTGCTTCTCCTTTCCTTCTAGGATATTTTCTTAAGATTGTTCTTGTAGGTATTTGACAAGTTTTTTTATCTAATTTTGGAGTACTTTGGCCTCCACCTGAGAGTTACTCAGTATTTTTCACATATTCTAACTCTTCCTCCATAAATTTTTAGGTTAATGACTCATAATCATCTGTAACCACTTTTACAACTTATTTCTTAGTTGCACTCTATATTCCACTCAATAATTGATGATATGGGACCCTATTGTTTCCACTTGATATTTTTACTCTATAATTTATCCCTTAGATTTTAATACCAACAAGTATCTCTATGTGAAAAATAGCATCTAGCTCCAAGGAGCAAAGTGGTTGATTATGTGAGTCATAATCAATCATTGTGTAAGCTCAATATATTTATTTTTATCATAATTAATTGTTTTATGTGGAATCATCTAAATATTTGTAGTGCACTCAAAACTACCATAACCACTTAGAAGCCTTCATGTTACCTTTGATGTGGTAAAATATAGTCAAATATCTAGACAATGGGATTGTTGATGGATTAATTGGGGTATTAGGGGATCATGAAATCATAGTAATTAAATATGGATAAACTATAACCTCCTAAATGGAAGAGGTTATAGGGATAGCTAAAGGAGTATTAGCTAATGCAATTGTAATATTAGGCATTTAATGGGTCAATATGGGCTAAAATATTTTATGTAGCTATAATTTCAATAGCTAGAGGGTATTCATAGATAGGTAGAGTGTCTTCACCAACAATTGGCTTTGTTTCAAAAGCAAAATCCATTTTTGCTTTCACTCTTGTTAGACTAGCTATTAGGGCTAAAATGGGGATTTATTTTGTAATTACATCTTCAACTATTTGTGCCATTTTTTCATGCAATTGGACAATCAATTCAACAATTTTTATAATATACTAAAAAGAGGTATTTTGAGCCAAAACCTCACTCCTTTCTCCTTCCTATGGTGATTCTAGTTCAAGTATCAACCTCCACTTCCTTGGTTTTACCTTTTTTACATAGATTTATTTCTTGAAAACCTTATCCATACTACTATAGATACATCTAAATATTTTGGAATGGTATTTTTGGTTGAATTATATTGCTTTTTATGTGATTGAATATTGAATGTTCATAGCTTCTTTAAATTTATTTTACACATCGTAGGGCATTTTTGGGTGCTCTATGTCATAGTACTATCTAAAATATTTATCTTCATTTGGGTTTAGAACTTCAAAATGTGCCTTGGTATCATTTATATCCTAATAAAATTTCTACTAGGATCTGATATTGTTACTACACTTTAGCTTTCACAGATGCTTCTTTTTGGCTATGTTAATTTGGAGCATAAGGTCAGTTTCCTTCACCTTTGTATAGAAATTTTTTTATTGTTGCCAGGAAAACTTCTTTTATACTCTAACATGCTTCAGTTTTAGTCTTGGATTCATGGATGAATTTGATTGCAATCCTTACACTTTTTAGCCATGTAAAAAACTATTTTTCTAGGTCATAATCCCAGGCATAATATAAAATCTCTAACCTTTATTTTCATTTGGGATATACTTCTTAGTTGAGTTAGGGCTTTATGGAATATTGTTTTTCTTTGCCTACTTCTATAGATAGTGTCAATTGAGTTTTTCTATCTCAATATTTCAGTATATACTACTTTTTATATCACATACCTTAGTAAGAGCTATACAAGATTTTGAACCCAAACATATTTACAATAGTATTATCCTCTAATAAATACTAGCCACTAGAAATTAGCCATTACAGGACTAATAGTTTTTTCTAAAACATGTCAAAAGAATTCTTCTTTATTGACATTCATCATCAGTACTAAGAATTCATTCAATAAATGGAAATAGGAGGATATTTGATAGAGGACTTTCAACCTTTAGGGGATAGGAATTGCTTGACCTTATTCAACTTCCATTTTTAAGTTTAAATATTCAAACAAGCATATGTTTAGAAATAATACCAAATGGGCTAAAAATGAGTAATACCTAAATATTTGATTCTCTCTAAAGTTAGACAAACCTTTACAAATCAGTTGGGCTATAAAATTACTATAATTGGATATTAGGAATTTATTTTTTTGGGTTACACCTTAGCATGTAGATGATACCCAATTCTTCTTATGATAATTATTTGTTAACATATATGCTAAAAATAAATGTTTCCATGCTTTAGGTATTGTTGGTATCTTCACTAAATATTTCTCAGGTTAAGAGAAATTTTGGTATAGCCTCTTTAGACTTGTTGAGCTCTAGATTCAAATATTTTAGCTTTTCTTTGATCTTGGTATAACTTGAAATCCTTTGGTAGCAGTAGCATTTCCAATATAATTGAAAGCATGAGATTCCGGGCGAAGGAAACACTAATTGCGATGCATTCAAAATCAAATACGCTTAAGTCCTAAAAATGTAGAATGCATGAAATGAAAGAGACGCATTGAAATGAGATACAAGCAAATGGAGAAAACACAGCCCTTTCATTAAACTCTCTTGATCTCTGTTACAAATATGCCTCCTCCCTTTTCAGGGGCTAGGAGCGTTAAAAGAATTTGATTACAATCAAGACTTAAGGTTCCTCTTTTCACGTGCCCACACTTGAGATGGGCGGGCTAAGAAGATGCCGCCGCTGATGTTGATGTGTCCTTGACCTCTGCTGCTCCTCCTGCGAACAAAGAAACAATGAAGATGTTAGTAGCACCTGTTGCAAATAAGAAGTGTCTTTTCTCTAAAATCATCAAAAGATGCATATAAACATTTGTCTAAAACAGTGAGTAAAGTGAGTCCAAATGACCTGAAAACCTGACAGAAGACAGAAGATATTACCAGAAGGCC
Organism: Wollemia nobilis; assembly: GCA_028583015.1. Taxonomy (NCBI): domain Eukaryota; kingdom Viridiplantae; phylum Streptophyta; class Pinopsida; order Araucariales; family Araucariaceae; genus Wollemia; species Wollemia nobilis. Next base: position 7,383,844 of record JAQPPZ010016930.1, on the reverse strand, counting down.
GTTGCCATTGAAACAGTTGGCCAATCTGCCTTCACATGGAATTCATCCCTGGGCAGGACGAATTCTGACTGCAATTCATCCCTGGGCAGGACGAATTCTGACTGCAATTCATCCCTGGGTGGGACAAATTCTGCTGTGTTGGAAAGGCCGAGGTGATGCTGATCCAATGTCGACTCCCGAGACCTCCAAAACACCTGCAAATAGAGGGGTTATGTAATTGGGGCCATTTTGGGACAACCCAGATGGTCGGATTCTCCTAATTTGGCCTCTATCCTCGGGAATTCGATATCGCCACCTGCAAGTTAGTAGGACAACAAAGCAACAAAAGGCATGATAAAATCTGATCAAAGTGTTATGAAATTGAAGCTATGAGTTAACCAGACAGAATAACATAAGATGCCATATGAACAAATAATCTAGAATGCTTTAGAATGAAACTTAGAGAGTGCGGGGGTGCCCAAGTGGGCCTCCCACCATTGGCACTTGATTTCGGTGCCAATCCACTAGGGATGGGCCCAAAACCTCTTAGGATTGGGATGTCTACAAATTGGTGGTGTAAGGTGGTCAAATGTTGGATTTGGGTTGGATCCACGCTTCCAAAAGCCACCCAATAACCTCCCTTGTGAAAGAGATTAGTGGATGTGAGAAGGTGAATCAAAAAGATGCAAGTGGGTAATCAATCGGACAACACTTTGTTGCTTGAAATTGCCTCCTATCTATACTTTTGGGTGAGAAAAGTCCCACCTTTTATAGACCCATGGGGTCTCTTTTGAGAGGGAAGCATAAGCGCCATGTGTTGGTCATAGGTGCCATGTGGCAGTCATGTCTTCCCATGAGGGAGGGGAGTCCTCCATGACTTGGGCTTTCATAACTGCCCTTGTGATAGTCCTCTAACGGCCTATTTGCCCATCCACACACGCGTGCAAGGCAGGAGTCATCAACTGACTATCTTTGGCTGCCACTTTGCGCCATTCTTCTTTTTGCCCGTTAAACTCAGAATTCATCCCTACCAGAGACGAATTCAGAATTCGTCTCTGGGTGAGATGGATTCCATTTTGAATTCATCCCTGGGTGAGACGAATACTGAGAAAAGTTCCTGAATGTGCCAAATTGCCTCTTGACCTTACAAAATTGCTATGAAAGTGGTTAGGACCACTGTTTGACCTCTGAGGGCTTCCCTGGGAGCTGTGTTTGTCAAAGCGATCAGTGTTTGCAGTCGCATAATCGTATTGGTGCTATTTTGGTGTCTACAATAATTTCTTCTAATACAACTAGCTTTAAGTGGTCATCACAACCCACAACCATCCTTATTTGGGAGTTATAACGTAATGCACATGCCTCCACCAATTCATAGTAGGTATGAACATGAGGAACTAGGTATTGGGTTAAGCAATTGGTATAAATCCTTGCAACAAAGGACTCTTCATTTTTTTGGTGTCTTTTATAAATATCATTGCTCAAATATTTTGTCTTTTGATAGTTTAGGATGCATCATTTTTTAGTTGCATCTTATATATGCTTTAGGGGCTTGGTTCATTCAACTTTAGCATGATTTTATCTATTTATATTTGGGTAAGAAGTTCCAGCATATTTAGATAGTGTGACAATAGTCTTATTATTTATTTTGGGTTACATGGTTGTTATAGACTATCTAAATCTATGGATTTTTACTTTACACTTGAGAGCCTCACAAGGATTTTAGTTGATTTATGATGCAAATGAAGACGAATTGGAAGAGGATGTATTAATAGGAATCAACACATCATATATTACTATTAATGATCCTTTGAAAATTTAGTCTCTATTTAGTTTCAAGGTATGACCACAATCTTTCCTTGGGTAACAAGACTAATTGATTTGTGTCACTCCTTGTTATTGACTAATTTCAAATTTATTACTTATATACTACCCATATTTTTGATATGCTACTGAATCCTTTCATTTTTTCTATTTATGTTTAATTTTAGGCTTAGAATTTATCTCATTTGGTACGATGAGTTAAGTACCAAGTGTTGCTAATTTTTGTTATATTGATCCAAATATTTCATTTGTGCTAGAATAATCAAAGGGTTTGGAGGCTCATAAGGTTATTTCTCTTGATAGTATCTCTCTTGGTTCCTTTGTAGTTGGATCTTAAATACATTTTTATAACTACATGAGTACATGGTGCTAGATGGCATATCCAAAGTTGGCTTATCATTTCCATAGATTTTCTTACAACATTTAGTTTGCATGAGGGATACTTTGTACTCATCTTGTGGATATCTCTATGCTACCTTCGTAACTCCTCAATACATGTGGAAACTCTTTAAAAATTATATAATAAGGTGGTATGTCTTGAGGAGCATCATAAACATTGTCTAACTTTTTTCTTTATAAGATTCTTGGTTCTCTTCGTTATGCGAGTCAATTTTGGATGATGTTCTAGATCTTGGTAGTGATGCATTTCCATTAATATTCCTTGGGGGTTCTAATTATATACCACAATATCACCAACTATTCATTTTTTATTATACAAAAAATATCTAAGTAGGTGGTGGGGTATGTCATTTAGTTATTCTCTAAGAGAACTCAGTCATGGACTTGGTTCCTTTTATAAATTTCTTGGCATAAGATCTTACTTGACCAATTTTAGAGTATGACATCATAGATTGATCATTTTCTAAGTTTTCTTTTGCCTACATGAGCATTGCATCTCATTTGGCTATACCTAAATGAGGTATGAGCTCTAGCATTTAAGAAGACCCTAGGAAAGGCCTATCATACAAAGTTCTCATTTTAACCTTTATGTACAATTATGTACAGATGCAAAATATCCTAGTTCAATCCATACCTACTATCTCAAATATCTCACAAAGACCATAATCCTAGGCATCAAAAGTCCATTACTCCTTTTTATCATGGGGGAAAATAGATGAGCCTCATTTTTTGATAACTTTCACATAGACCACTCCTTATAAACCATAAATATTTAATTAGTGCTTGTATCTATTATGAAAATATATTCAATATGGTGTATGTAAAGTTATTTCGATGGAATTTTTATTCTAATTTCATCTTGAGCTCTTAAGATCATGAGTGACCAATCCATATATAGCTAGCCTCTTATTTTAGTAATGAAATGCCTTAATAGGCAAATGTTGAATGATGTAGGAATATTAAATACTGCTATATCTTTGGATACTGAGGTTTGGATGAGAGGGTGGTGCAAGAAATATTTGATGTTTGAGTATTAGTAAAATATATTGCTATCTCTTAGATGATGGTGGTGTAATTGGACAAGAGTACAATCTACATCTTGAGGTTGTGGAAGAAATATTCGATATTGATGTCCTTAAAATGATCTCAAGTATGTAGATTAAGACTTGAAGTTGCTTAAGAGTTGCAAGCATGTAAAATATTAAGGATCGAATATTTCTTCCACAAATTCTAAGATCTATATTGTACTATGAGGTTTGGATGAGATGGTTATGGATATATTTTGCTAAGAGTCGAATATCAAAGATTTCTTCCATAAATCCTAAGATCTATATTGTACTCTCATCCAGTTGCATCATCCTCTTGTTCATATTCTTATAATTCAAACCTAATGAATCTACCACCACTTTTGGTATGATTGATGTAATTGCATCAAATTCTAACATAGATTTATGGATCAACTTGTCTTTATAGATCAATGACAAGTAGAAAGGAGTAAGTTTAGACCTACTTATTCCTAGGCCATATATCTATAAAATTGTGGATTTTTTTAACTATCCCAATTATTTTTCTTCATCCAATACTTTTTTTAGGTCCTCCTTTTACTCAAATATGGATAATATATTCTATATAGGTACAACTATCATGGATTTATTTAGATGATCCACTATATTGAATGTCCCAAGGGAATTGGCCTTCTAAGTGACACTCAATAGTGGCTAATATTTATACTTGTCCATAGTTTGTTGAATATTCCCTAACCAAAGTATTAGATGCTTTGGGACTTTCAAAATATTCTACGTGGTATCCACTAGAGGTTTTGGTGCACTCTATTTTGGTGGTACAATGACAAGAGGCTCCATCCTAGGGTTAGCTAACCTTTTTTAGAGATCAAAGGTCACCTATTTGCTCTTCTCCTACTCATGTATTACTTGCCTTTTAGCCCTTGTAACATAGTCCAATTAAACTTACGTTATTTTTCCACTATAATTTCCACTTTTTTAGATACCACATACGTTTTTCCTCATCCTATGTAACCAAATTTTTCTCTAAAGGGACATAATTCAACTCTAAAAGTAACAAGATAGAGGTAGGTTGGTTTATTACTTATGCTTTGACCCTTGGATAATATGTATATGGCTAAGAAGTAATAATTTTACTTGACATAGTTGTGAACAACTAGGAGCTTTCCCTGGGATAGATCTAGGTAGAATAAATGTTTAAAGCTATGATGTACTAAGTAGTAGACTCTATACAATTATTTTATATGGGATAAATATCCTTGGTTGGGTTAGGATGCATTTGCTATAAATAGGTTGGTACTAGCACCATTTGTTGGTTATGATTCTACCCTCATCATATATCTCTATTATCCTAGAATTGGGGCCTTTGATAGTCATTAAAATGTGGTATATTACCTTGATTGCATTACTAGAAGGGAGATCTTGGGCTATTTTGATATTGGAACCTATGGGTATTTTTTTCTCCTTCGGGCCAATACATCATTATATACTATTTCTAACAAACTTTTCATTGCTTTTAACTTAGTGTTGTTTATATCAAAGTGCACTGTAAGGAGAGAAATAGGGTTTGCAAGTGCAACTAGAGTTTTATGAAAGGTTATCAATTGAATGACTTGAGGTGGTTGATATAGATATTGAATATTTAGAAACAAAGGTATAAGGGACCTAAGGGCTAGCCTTCCTATTTGGATTAGGTCATTCTCAGCCTAGATGGTAATCCCATAAGTGGCTATAACATATCTTCATTTTCATTACCTCAAGATTGCTTTCCTTTCCTTTAAATATTCTTCTATTCCTCTATAATCATACAATCCAAAGTATTATATCTTTTGATATATCCCAGGTCGTCTATAGAGCCTTAATTTTAAAATTGATTTGTCATTGCTTTAACCATTCTTCAAATTTTCTATTGATCACCATGCATTTATTAAACATATTAAGAATCTATTTCCATAGTTTCTAGATTATTTAGTAATGTCCCAATAAATGGTCTATACACTCCTCATTTTTACAAAGAACACATTGTGAGGGGCCACGAAAACCCTTATTTATAATGTTATCCTAGGATCAAATTCTTTTATGACCTACTAGCCAAACAAACATTTTAACTTTAGAAATTCTTGGGCTATCCCAAATATCTCTCCATATTCTTGTGATATTCCTATTTTTTTGGTGCTTTACATTGTATCTCCTCCTCCTTATATATTTTTGCTCAACTACCTCCTAGCATCAATGTCTTGTATACTTGTAAATAATATTCTTTCCATTTGTACCTTCCTTCTTGTACAAAATGTTGGAAATACTATCACAATATTTATCTTAAAGTAATCTCATCCAAGGTTTCAAAATTGTATCTAGATTGAGTGGTTTTCTATCACACCAAGTATCCATCCAAATAGAAAAATTTTCTCTAGTTCCCACCACCCATATTAAACCTTTAATCACTAGGTCAATAGAATTTTTAAATAATTCCAAAGTGCAGAACCATTTGGTAGAGATAATGCAATAAATATTAAGCTTGGGTCATTGGTATCAACATACTTAGAAGAATTGTTACCCATTGTCTTTGACTTTCTTTGTACAATATCCAGATTACTTTTCCCTAAGATCTAAGTTTGCATATGTAAGAACTCTTAAAATGATACCTCCCCTAATTTTATCATCACACACCATGATCTATTTCACCAAAGGAAATTTCCTTTGTCATGTAATCCTAACCACAAAAGGATCACATTATATACATTAATTTTTATTTTACTAATTTTGGCATAGTATGCAATGACATATAATATGTTGGAATGACTTGTAAGACTAACGTAATTAGCTACACTCTTCTTGATAATGATAAAAATTTGTCTTTCCATACCAATATTTTATTCTAAACTTTAATTATAACTAGATTCCATAATTATGTCCCCATTCTCCCCTTAAATAAAGGCATCCCTAGAAAAGTTTCTGGTAATTTTTCCTTATCCATTTGAAGTAACATACAAATTCCTTATTTGGATTTAGTTGGAGTATTTAGGATGTAAATTTTGGATTTTATCCTATTAAATTTTTGTCTTGATGCCCCTTTCGTATTCCTTGTTGTGGCCACTCCACAACGTACCCCAAAAAATTGGGGACCCACCTTTTTTCCTTGAGAGTTTGATGTTTGCAGTTTGTTTCAAGGGTCTATGTCTTCGTTTCATCGTGGGTTTTGCATTTGTTGTCAGTTCTTGTCGACAATATTTTATTGTCGATGATTTTTTTTATTGTCGATGACTTTTGTCGTCATTTTCTTGTTGATGACTTTTTCTTGTCGACGATATTTTATTGTCGACAATATTTTATTGTCGACGGTTTTTCATTTCTGTTGTCAATAACTTTTATCGTCATTTTTGTTTATGACAACTTTGTCATCATTTTTTTTGTTTTTAGCAATTTTATTGTCGAGTGTTGGTGTTTCTTGTCATGGGTGGTTCAGATAATGAAAACAATAATTTTTTTTTTTTTTTAAATAAAAGATAAAAGAAATTTAAAATAAATAAATCTAATATGAAATATAAGCACATTATGTATATACATATATACATAAGTACGTATATAATAATAAAAGAAATAAAAAAAAGAAATAGAAAAAAAAAAGGGAAAGAAAATTCTTGTGCGGGAAAGTGTATTATTCTAATACATTGCTTTCATTTAAAACCTATGGCACAGCTTAGGTTTAGATTTTGAAGCATTAAATAAATATTGATCTCTGTTTGTTAAATATGCAGGTTTTAAGGACAATACGAAATAGCGATGACCAATGGAGGCTATACATCGAAGCATGGTCATTCTAAAATAGCTAGCGTTCATTGACGTTGTTTGAGCAGCGATGGTTTTAAATCGTAGGGCAAAGAAGTTAGCGTCGACGATAAACATGAATGCGGTGGTTTGGAGCGTAGTGTCGGTATCACCGGTTGTCGAAGACATTGACGCTGGGTGTGGTGGCCGACCATTAAGGAAAAGATATCGCTGAGCACTGGCGATGTAGACGGTCGTTGAGGTGATTTTTGGCTATGATTTCTATTCGTGGACCGAGAGACAACGAATTACCAAATGACAGCATATGGCTAGATGCCAAATCATGGAGTATTTTTTTGAATAACAGCGAGACAAGGTTCACAAGCGGTACACATCAGCAGCGATCCACGGGACAGTAGCAAGCGAAGACAATGGCATGACAAGCACTAGGTAGCGTTTCACAACGACATAAGTGGTAGACGTTCGAAACCATAGTAGTTTAGCAGCGACGAGGACCTTGAAGATGCGGCATGACGACGAGGGCAGTATACAACATTCTAAGACTTAGAACCCGGATGCACACCAGGCCTAAATAGAATGAATCAAGTGGTGGCGGTAATACGTGTTGACTCTTAAGGCTGTGGTAGTGATGCACGGTAGTAGCCATCAATGAGACGAGAAATACAACTACATCATGGGATAACCCGGTGATAAATGCATCTCGAGTCTCACACTAAACGAATGCTTTGAGGGTATATTTGTACTATATATATATATATATAGCAGTGGTCGGATGATGTGGAAAGACATATTGATGACTTGGCGTCTGAATCGGAACATGGACATAGAAAACAGTGGCACTCAATGGAGGCGTAGTTGGATCAATGGGAACACAAAGCAGTGTCAGGTAAGGAGAAAAGGGCCACATGTTTGGGTACAGCGCTGCAAGATGACCAGGAATACGTAGAGTAGTGCAGTCGGAGGATCTATCGAGATTAAGTGAACAGTGGCATTCCTGGAGTACAATCGAGCTAAAGATAAAATCTGATGATGGTGTTGAGTATTGAGGACGAAAATACATTTTGTGGCAGGTTGGTGGAGTCTGATGTGGCCACGATTTTGTCCAAATGGTTAACAGGTTTGGTGTGGTGGACCAAGCGGATAGGGAGTTCAATAAGAGCATGGAGTTCATTCATGTCCTGGATTGTTTTAAATTTAAATATAAACTTCAATAAGGGTCTCAAAGGTAGTTACCGGGTGTGGGGACCCCATGATTATAAAATAAAACACTTGTATTAAAAGTTATTATGGAAATACATGAAGGTGGGAGTTGTTTCATTTCCTATAACCTGACCTGCATACCAAAGATCCAAATTGGCATGCTAGTAACCTTACATGAGGAGTGTATCATGGTAACCAAGCAGGAATAACCGCCCAAGATTTATAAGAAGATCCACTAAAGACAATGTTGAAAAGGTCACGTATGATTTGCCTTAAGGTTAGTGGGTGGTCGTTATGACATTTTGTCATACCATAAGCTTATTTGAAAAGTGTTTATGCTACGCTATAAAGATGTATGTTAAATGACCATTATTTTGACTATAATGGTCCATACTTAAGCATGTGCATGTTTTATACCATACCTGATGTTTCAAACAAAAGGAAATAAGTTTTAGGCATAGGGAAGAATACGAAACAAACAAAGAAGAAAAGGAAGAATTTTAGGGCAAAACGAAATCAGAAAGGGAAGAGCCAAATGTTTCAAAATAGGGTCAAACGAAGAGTTTCAAGAAAACGAAAGGGCATATGGAAAACTTCAAATACTACAACGAGATGCTAAAAGAAGGGTTGGAAACTGCTGCGAGCAGAGTTGCAGATTTGAAGGCAAAAGTGCCATTCTGGACCTGTTTGAGTTGTTTTCTTCCATGGACTGGTTTGGATAAACAAAAAAAATTTGTTATTGTAAAATGACAAATTTTTAATACAAAAATTTCAGAAAGTTGCATTTTATGGGCAAGAACCGAGGAGTCATTTTCCGCATGCAAGATTGAATGTTTATTTTTTTCCCTTTTCAGATTTTAGGCTTGTAAATGGAGTTTATGCAAGTTTCTTGGTTGCTTCATGCGAATGTTTAAATCTGAAAACCTCATTTAAAACCCTAGGAGCCAACACTTAGCTTATCCGGATTGTGCTTGTTTTGCAAGTCCAATAGGTTAGGTTGCATGCATAAAAACCTCACATCTTCGGTTTTACCGGAATAGGATGGCATCAAACTAAATGTATCATGTGTTTCATTTTTTGCATTTCAATTTTCATTTTTCTGCATTTTATTTTTCCAGAAATTTTTATTTTTTTATTTTCCAGGCATTAAAATAAACATTAAAAAAAATTCAAAATTCAAAATCCAAAAACAATTTCACCATTGCATAGGTTATGCTTCATAATTCTAATATGCATTTTGAAATTTCATTTTTGGAGTTGTTTAGTATTTTTAAAAATTCATCGAAGTTGTTTTATTAAATATTTTAAAAATTCCGAAAATAGAAAATTTCCATTTTTGGGCCGAATTTCATTTTTTCAGTTTCATACTTCTTTCATGAGCCTATGATGACATTCCCTTCATGTAAATTCAAATTTTAATGAAGGATTCATGTTTTATGGCACTTTGCAATTACCATTTTGGGAGCAATCAAAGCATTAAATTATTCGTCTTGGTGAAAATCTGATTTCATTTAAGAAGGATAATTAGAGTGACATTTTGAAGCTACATTTGAAGACCCTATTCATCATTGAGGATTTAATGCAATATAAAATCTATTTTAAAACCCTCCAGATAAAAGGAATTAAGGCACTACATCGTGGTCATATGAGGGCCAACTCACATTTGCTTTATTTTGGTTCAATGAACAATCACTAAAGTTTCATGATAAAATAAACCAACATTGCCCCTTGTTTACAGTTACTTGCAATCACTAAGGTGTTCCAAGAATTTAAATTGAATATATTTATTTGAGATTACTAATACACATATGCAAATTCTAATATAGCGAAGACCTTGGAGAAGTTGTTTGTTTAACTTCTTTGCAAGAGGGGATTTGGAACCCAAATCCTAAGGGAGAGTGTACTTTCACAATTGGGTGAAAATACCACTCAACATTTTGGCACTAGAAGGAGGCCTTGAATTGGTTTATTTCAGTATGATTTAAATGCTATAGGGATTTAAATTTTGAATATTTCATGCCCTATTGATTATTATCTTTAGCCCTCTTTTAACAATACAATCTTGTACTGTTAAAAGGAGGACATGAATTGCTTTGCATTGTTCTAACACTTTTGATTGTTCATACAGGAATAATGTGTTTTGATTTGATTTTGAAAAATTTTGGTCTTGACTAACGAGGTTGTCTCCATGCAATTACTTTCATTTGATTTTAATGGATACATCTCTTGGTTGATGCTAACATGATTATTCATACGTTACATGTTTGATATTTGCTAGTCATTTCATGCTTATTTTTAAGGAATTATTTTGTCTAAAATGTATTTGTTGTCGGTATTATGCTCTTCACTTGCGTGTAATGTTATCTTGTGAATCAGAAAGCCTACAACACTAGGAGTATGTTCTTCACTTGCGCATATGCGATATGGTGAATCAAAAACTAATTTACATTTTTAGAATATTGCTTTGTCATGGTTCCTTCTTTTATTCATGACTAACAAATTGGTTTTGAAGTTATTCTTTGAGTTTCATTAATGGCTACAACTGCAGGAATGTGGTATGGGATACATGTTAATCCTTTGAACACTAGTGTATATTCTCATGATTTACCCAAGAATGTAGAAAAATGTTTTCCCAAATTTAAACACAATGGTCCAACATTATCCGAGGAACATATTCAAGCCTATGTGGATATCCTAGTTATATGGAATGTCAAACATGAGGATGTGGCACGTAGAATGTTTCCTGGAACTCTAGATGAGGTGGCATATGATTGGTACATCAATTTACCCATTGGTTCTATTACATCTTGGACTCAGTTGAAAGATGATTTTATCAATCAATTTAGGTTGCTCATTGATCCTCTCATGATTTATCAAAAATTTACTTCTTGCAAAAGAGAACCTAATGAGCCGATGAGAAGTTTCAACTTAAGGTTTCAAAAGCTTTATGCAAGATTAATTTCTCCCTATACTATTGAGTAAAGTGGTGCTCTTCAAATATACTTTCGAGCATTGGATCCATTGTTTTCCATATTTGTTAGGATGAATCCCTTGGTTACTGATCTTGCATCGGCCTATACAGAATCTATGATTGTAGATCAAAAATTGAGGCCACAAGGTTATGGAATGGAGCAATCAACTATGGTAGGACAACTAGGGGCTTGCAATCAAACCTCGATGGTAAATCAAGCATGGGCACAACAAAATTTGGTATCAAATGTGTTTTCCTACAATCAAATTTATCCTACCATATCAACTTATGCTCCCACATGTGATTATACAAGTACTTCCATCCATCCAACTATGCCTCAATTAGAGAATCATGTGGTCACTCATGGAACCATTGCAACAAATGTTCAAGCTTTATCTGTGGACATCAATCCAACTAATCCTACTACTACCACTCAACCCAAAGAGTTCGTATCAGAAGTAAAAGAGTAAAATAAAGTGGTTAAGAAGGTATGTAGGCATGTTCCACCACAAAAATGAGTACATCAATGTATACATCCAAATCATCCTAGGAAGAAAATTCATAAGGCTGATCTTAATGATGTTTCATGTTATGCTTCTTCAAGTGATACAAGAGATTTTGAGGTCACTTACGTTGAAGTAAAAACCTATTCGAAATGTCTTGAAGATCATGAAGATTTTGGAGAATAAATTCTATGGATGGGTAACAAGAAGTTGGAATCAAATGATCACCATCTTGTTTTGGAAAAGAAATATCTAGAATCATTACCCAAAAAGGAGGATTTGGATGAAAAAACTTATGTGGATATGATTTGGTCAGATGTACTTGCAAAGGATTGGAGCAACTATATGACACGAAATTCAAAAATTGATCCCATTATAGAAGCTCCTAAGCCATCACAAGTGGCTGAAAATGAATTTGAAAGAAAATCAACAAAAGAAGTTGAAGACATAATCGAATTTCACCACTTGTTCTCGAAAGATACTTTGGATGATGTTCTCGAAAGTGATGACCAAGAGGATCCACATATTTCATTTGTGATAAAATTGAATCATGGGTTACAAATTTGGATTATGATAGCTTTACCGATTTGAATTCAAGAGATAACCCACTTTTGGAAATAACTGAACCATCTAAGGAAGGTGAAGATGAATTGGATGAGAAACATGATGAATCATAAGATGAAGAAGAAGTACTTGAGCATCACAACTTGAACTTGGAAGATGATTACTATGATTCATGGAAGAAATGGGAAGAATATTATCAATCTAAATATTCCAATAAACTTGTTGTGTCAATTAATATGCAGGATAACTCAATTGCTTCCTCACATGAGGATACTATAAATCCTATACAATTTGAGAAAGTTTTGGAAGAGGAATTTGAATCTCATCAAATTTTGGAACATGATAAGGATTCTACAACCATGAATCAAGAAAGAGAGTCATTTGCTTTAGATTCCTTTGAAGGAAAAGAAATTGAAAATCTTGATCCACTTACTTGTGCTACAATGACTATGCCATTTCAAAATGAGAAAATTACAAAACCTAAATCATTTGGGTTTGATATCATTGATGATCCAATTGAAAATCTCATGTTACCCAAAACAACCCAAGTGATTGATCATGGAAATGTGTTAGTTAACCCACCCTTAGATAGACAAGACTTATGGTTTGAAAGGGATGGACATGTTTTCAATTGGGTACCTAAGTTTGGTGCTTTTGATAAACAAGTCATGGAGAAAGAAAAAGTGCTACATGATGATGAATGTCATGAGAGAAAAGAGGAATTTTCAAATCCTCTTCAAGTAAGGTTAAATGAAAACATGCCAAAGGTAAAATCTCACCTTTTTGGTTTCATCATGCAAAATTTGAATGAATGGTTTGATTCAAATATTATTAATGTTATGGCTTTATTGAATGAAAATGAAAGCTTATTTCTACACCATGAATCAAAGTGCAGAATGGACATCTTAAAGAATAGACATAAAAGAATTGAATATCAATCATTGTCTAATCAATTTGAAAACTTGAAGCTCCACCATAGGATTATTAATGAAAGTAAATCAAATTGGTAGGTGAGAGGGGCAAGTTGAAGTTTTTTTCTTTTTTTGGTTTGATCTTGTTTTTGGTGGATTTCTACAAAACTTGGTATGCATATCACGTCATATGTCTTTTAAATAATTCTAATCAATTTTGGGATCCGTGAAAATGATAATCCAAACTTTGCACCATCTTGTATTATATTGTACATTTGTATATAATTTTGGTTTTCGTGTTTTGGTTTTGGATTGGATATCATTTTGGCTTTAAGTTTTGTGTGTTGGTCCTTTGGACACTTTTGGTTTGTCTTGCAAAAAAAGAAAAAAGGAAAAAAAAAAAAAATTGAGATGTCAACTTATGTCCTTATGAATGTTGACTAAGACTAAGAGAATATGAAACATCGAAATTGTATTGCAGAAAGCTCCACGAGTATCACAAACACATTAAAGAATATTGTTTGGAATTTATGATGCATGAAGTTGTCAGTTTTACAAATTATGGCAAAGTAGGTGGTATACTCCATCTGTATTTCAAAAAGAGCAATGCATTCATACGTATCTCATGTTACATTCCATATTGCATATACATTTCATCTTAGTTGCATCTACATTTCAAGTATAATCATTGAAAAGGTGTTGAATCCTCTTAGGGTTATTACATAACATATATTAAAGGGATCCTAAGGGTGGGAAATGATGCTTGTACTATATTGAACCAAACACGTTCTACACATATTAAAGAGGATCTTGAGAAAAATGGTCAAAACCATACTTGGAAGAAAAGGTGCAGTGAAAGGAGTATTTTTGGTCTATCCTATCATGCAACATAATCCTTAAAACAATGGTTTTTACCACTCCCATAGTGCTTAAAGCCTAAAATCAAAGTAGTAAGGATAGGGTTAAATCCCCATCGAACTTAGGTTGAGGATCCAATTCCCCAAAGCTCTAATTTGACCTTCATGGAGTAGTAAGGATAGGATTAAATCCCCATAAAACTTAGGTTGAGGATCCAACTCCCCAGAGCTTCTATTTTGCCTCCATCACGCTTTAAGAAATTAAAATCATGATCTAAACTCAAGAAATTAAAATTCCAAAGCAAATATTTTTCATTCTACTTTCATTTCATTATTAATATTGGATTGGAAGGATCATACTACATATCCCTTGCAAGGATGGGTAGTCATCCCCAAAGTTTTAGAAGTCAAAAGTAAAGCCAAATCTTGGATTATGGGGTTCACTCCACCGGGGCTATAGACGCTTGACTAGTAGTGGAGTATGCTCATGTGTGGTAGCATGTCTTATCTAAAAGCAAGACCACTAACTGCTCAAACGGACAGGCTAACCTGACAGTTTCATACATAACAGGTTAAAATCATTTTGTTCAAGATGAGGTAATGAAATCCAGATCAGAGTAGTAAGGATAGGGTTGAATTCCCATCTCACTTAGGTTGGGAATCCTATTCCCCAAAGCTCTAATTTCACTTGCACATGGGTTCAAGATGGTAGTGACACATAACCAACTTTGGGATCTAGTAAATTAATTTAGTATACACATATTTGGTCCTAAGAGGGTTTGACAGTTTTAACATGTTTGTTCATGGTACTAGAAAGTTTGAGCCTTTGCAAAGCGGGTTGTTGTATCTCTAGCATCTTCAACATACATTAAATCCTACAAGAATCATCCATAACTTCTCATATGCACGAATCATAAGTGAAATAGATGATGGAATGTTGATCAATTTCAAACGATAAGGAATGAATCACACCACACACATTGACGCTGAATGATTCTAATGCTTCATTTTTTTCTCTCTTCTAGTTTTATTCTTTGGATGTTTGTTGATGCTTGTGTTTGATTTTTGAAGGTTTTTAGGTTGGGTTCTCATCGAAAAGCTCAGGAGCATTTCCTAGTAGAGTCACCATTTGTTGTGGCCACTCCACAACATACCCCAAAAAATTGGGGACCCACCTTTTTGCTTTGAGAGTTCGATGTTTGCAGTTTGTTTCAAGGGTCTATGCCTTTGTTTCATCATGGGTTTTGCATTTATTTTCGGTTCTTGTCAAAAATATTTTATTGTCGATGATTTTTTTTATTGTCGACGACTTTTGTCGTCATTTTCTTGTTGACGACTTTTTCTTGTCGATGATATTTTATTGTCAACAATATTTTATTGTCGACGGTTTTTCATTTTTGTTGTCGACAACTTTTATCGTCATTTTTGTTTATGACAACTTTGTTATAATTTTTTTTGTTTTTAGCAAGTTTATTGTCGAGTGTTGGTGTTTCTTGTCATGGGTGGTTCAGGTAATGAAAACAATAAAAAAAATTTAAGATAAAAGAAATTTAAAATAAATAAATATAATATGGAATATAAGTACATTATGTGTATACATATATACATAAGTACGTATATAATAATAAAAGAAATAAAAAATGAAATAGAAAAAAAAAAGGGAAAGAAAATTCTTGTGCGGGAAAGTGTATTATTCTAATACATTGCTTTCATTTAAAACCTATGGCATAGCTTAGGTTTAGATTTTGAAGCGTTAAATAAATATTGATCTCTGTTTGTTAAATGTGTAGGTTTTAAGGACAATACGAAACAACGATGACCAATGGAGGCTATACGCCGGAGCATGGTCATTCTAAAATAGCTAGCATGCATTGACGTTGTTTGAGCAGCGATGGTTTGAAATCGTAGGGCAGAGAAGTTAGCATCAATGATAAATATGAATGTGGAAATTTGGAGCGCAGTGCCAGTATCACCGGTTGTCGAAGACATTGATGCTGGGTGTGGTGGTCGAGCATTAAGGAAAAGATATCACTGAGCACCAGTGATGTAGATGATCGTTGAGGTGATTTTTGGTTGTGGTTTCTATTCATGGACCAAGAGATGATGAATTATCAAATGCCAGCACATGGCTAGATGCCAAATCATCGAGTATTGTTTTGAATAACAATGAGACAAGGCTCACAAGTGATACACATCAGCAGCGATCCATAGGACAATAGAAAGCGAAGACAATGGCATGAAAAGCACCGGGCAGTGTTTCATAGTGACATAAGTGGTAGACATCAAAAACTTGCAGTAGTTTAGTAGCGATGAGGACCCTAAAGATGTGGCATGATGATGAGGGCAGTATACAGTGTTCCAAGACTTAGAACCCGGATGCACACCAGGCCTAAATAGAATGAATCAAGTGGTGGCAATAATACGTGTTGATGTCGAAGGTTGTGGTACTGATGCACGGTAGCAGCCATCAATGAGACGGGAAATACAACTACATCATGGGATAACCCGATGACGATTGCATCTCGAGTCTCACACTAGACAAATGATTTGAGGGCATATTTGTACTATATATATATATAGGAGAGGTCGGATGATGTGGAAATACATATTGATGACTTGGCGTCTGAATCGACACATGGAGATAGAAAACAGTGGCACTCAGTGGAGGCATAGTTGGATCAATGGGAACATGAAGGAGTGTTAGGTAAGGAGAAAAGGGCTGCGTGTTTGGGTACAGCGCTGCAAGATGACCAAGAATATGCAGAGCGGTGCAATTAGAGGATCTATCGAGATTAAGTGAACAGTGGCATTCCTGGTGTACAGTCGAGCTAAATATAGAATTCGACGATGGTGTTGAATATTGAGGACGAAAATACATTTTGTGGCAGGTTGGTGGAGTCCTATGTGGCCACGATTTTGTCCAAATGGTTAACAGGTTTGGTGTGGTGGACCAAGTGAATAGGGAGTTCATTAAGAGCATGGAGTTCATTCATGTCCTGGATTGTTTTAAATTTAAATATAAACTTCAATAAGGGTCTCGAAGGCAGTTACAAGGTGTGGGCACCCCATGATTATAAAATAAAACACTTGTATTAAAAGTTATTATGGAAATACATGAAGGTGGGAGGTGTTTCATTTCCTATAACCTGACCTACATACCAAAGATCCAAATTGGCATCCTAGTCACCTTACATGAGGAGTGTATCATGGTAACCAAGCAGGAATAACCGCCCAAGATTTATAAGAAGATCCACTAAAGACAATGTTGAAAAGGTCACGTATGATTTGCCTTAAGGTTAGTGGGTGGTCGTTATGACATTTTGTCATACCATAAGCTTATTTGAAAAGTGTTTAGGCTATGCTATAAATATGTATGTTAAATGACCATTATTTGACTATAATGGCCCATGCTTAAGCATGTGCATGTTTTATACCATACGTGATGTTTCAAACAAAAGGAAATAAGTTTTAGGCATAGGGAAGAATACAAAACAAACGAAGAATTTTAGGGCAAAACAAAATCAGAAAGCGAAGAGCCAAATGTTTCAAAATAGGTCAAACAAAGAGTTTCAAGAAAACGAAAGGGCATATGGAAAACTTCAAATACTGCAACGAGATGCTAAAAGAAGGGTTGGAAACTACTGCGAGTAGAGTTGCAGATTTGAAGGCAAGAGGGCCATTCTAGACCTATTTGAGTTGTTTTCTTCTATGGACTGGTTTGGGAAAACCAGAAATTTATGTTATTGTAAAATGACAAATTTTTAATACAAAAAATTTCAGAAAGTTGCATTTTATGGGCAAGAAAGGAGTCGTCATTTTCTGCATGCAAGATTAAATGTTTATTTTTTTCCCTTTTCAGATTTTAGGCTTGTAAATGGAGTTTATGTAATTTTCTTGGTTGCTTCATGCGAATGTTTAAATCTGAAAACATCATTTAAAACCCTAGTAGCCAGCAGTTAGCTTATCTGGATTGTGCTTGTTTTGCAATTCCAATAGGTTAGGTTGCATGCATGAAAACCTCACACCTTTGGTTTTGTCGGAATAGGATAGCATCAAACTGAATGTATCATGTGTTTCATTTTCTGCATTTCAATTTTCATTTTTCTGCATTTTATTTTTCCAGAAATTTTAATTTTGTTTTATTTTTCAGGAATTAAAACAAACATTAAAAATTTTCAAAATCCAAAAATAATTTCACCATTGCGTAGGTTATACTTCATACTTCCAATACACATTTTGAAATTTCATTTTCGGAGCTGTTTAGTATTTTTAAAAATTCATCAAAGTTGTTTTATTACAGATTTTAAAAATTCTGAAAATAAAAAATTTCCATCTTTGGGCCGAATTTTATTTTTTTAGTTTCATACTTCATTCACGAGCCTATGATGACATTCCCTTCATGAAAATTCTAATTTTAATGAAGGAGTCATGTATTATGGCACTTTGCAAATTACCATTTTGGGAGCAATCAAAGCACTAAATTATTTGTCTTGGTGAAAATCTGATTTCATTTAAGAAGGATAATTAGAGTGACATTTTGAAGCTGCATTTGAAGACCCTATTCATCATTGAGGATTTAATGTAAGATAAAATCTATTTTAAAACCCTCTAGATAAAATGAATTAAGGCACTACATCGTGGTCATATGAGGGCCAACTCACATTTGCTTTATTCTGGTTCAATGAACAATCACTAAAGTTTCATGATAAAATAAACCAACATTGCCCCTTGTTTACAGTTACTTGCAATCACTAAGGTGTTCCAATCTGATAGGGAGCCAAAATTTCAAGAACCAACAAACCCAATTCTCATTCAACAACTTGTAAAATATTTACAGCAATGGCAGTAGTCTGCCAAATAAAATGGAAGTAATCCTGTCTCTGTAGTTTTCACACCCCTCTGCATGTCTTTTCTTCCCCCTTTTAAAGTATCTGGCATGACTCTCTGTTTCCATTCCGCGGCCCTTGATTTCATTTCTCATGCCTCCTCATTGTCTTGGCCTTCAAAACATTTTCTTTCGACTCTTGGTCTTCGTCTGCTTTCATTGCACCTTGGTGCCACGTGATGTTCAATACTGCATTGTAGACTCTGTCCACCTGTCAACTAATGGTGATGTTTGGTATACCCACCATTCGATAATTTCCTCTGTAACGGCCCCTATAACTGCCTACCCTTTTCTTTGGTCGTGAAAATGTGACATGTCGTGATATCAAGATGCTTTTCTCTCTTGCACCTTCTCTCGCCCTTTGGTCATGAAAATGTGACCTATTGCGATATCGCGACACTTTTTCTCCCTAGCGCCTTCTCTCGCCCTTTGGTCATGAAAATGCGACATGTCACAATATCGCAACACTTTTTCTCTCTGGCGCCTTCTCTCGTCTTTCGGTCATGAAAATGCGACATGTCACGATATCATGAAACTTTTTCTCTCATCCGCCTTCTCTCATCTTCTGGTCATGAAAATGCGACATGTTGCGATATCGCAACACTTTTTCTCTCTTGCCCTTTTCTCATCTTTTGGTCGTAAAAATGCGACATATCGCGATATCACGACACTTTTTCTCCCGTGAGCCTTCTCTTGGCTTTTGGTCACAAAAACGTGACATGTCACGATATCGCGACACTTTTTCCCTCGTGAGCCTTCTCTCGGCTTTTGGTCGCGAAAATGTGACATGTCGTGATTTAACGACACTTTTTCCCTCATGAGCCTTCTCTCGACTTTTGGTCACGAAAACACGACATGTCGCGATAACGTGACACTTTTCTTCTTTGACAAAGTGTCGCGATATTGCGACACTTTTTCTTCTTTGCCGAAGTGTCACGATATCATGACACTTTTTCTTCTTTGTCGAAGTGTCGCGATATCACGACACTTTTTCTTCTTGGTCGAAGTGTCGTGATATCGCGACACTTTTTCTTCTTTGACAAAGTGTCGCGATATCACGATACCTTTTCTTCTTTGTCAAAGTGTCGTGATATAGCGACATTTTTTCTTCTTTGCAGAATTTTGCTTTTCGTTGGGTGCTCCTGCATCAGACGACACCCGGGGTGGATTGAGAAGTGACTATCACTTCTATAATGTTAGAGGAAAACCTAGGAAGTCAACCTCTATTTTTGACAACCAAGTTACATCTTCTATAGGTCTACCTTTCCACTTGACCAAATATTCTGAATACTACCTGTTCCTAGTACTTCTACCTTCTCGAGTGTCTAGTATTTCCTCTATCTCATCTATGGATGGCATAGACACTGGAATACTCCACAAATCTATTCTTGGTGTCTCACTACTACCTCCTTCATGGTATTCTACCAAGTCTAAAATATTAAAAATAGGTGATATATTCAGCTCGCTTGGCAGTTCCACTTCGTAGGCATTTCTTGAATCTCTTTTACCTATGATCCTGCATGGTCCAAACCTCTTCATCTTCAACTTGTTGTAGGTTTTTCTAGGAAACCTTTCCTTTCTCAAGTGAACCATGACCTCATCTCCCACTTGGAACTCCTTGAAACACTACTTCTGATCTACTTTGGCTTTGTACTGAGTATTCATCTTACTCGATATGCTATTTGACCTCTTCATGTAAACTCTTTATGTGCTCTACAAAATCTTCAACCTTAGCACTACTCGTTTCTCCTTTACCCATCATTCTCAACTCAGAAGCATTCCTTGGGTTGTTCCCATACACAATCTGGAATGGTAATTTACCAGTACTTATGTTGATAGAATTATTGTAAGGAAATTCTGCCTGTGGCAAAATCAAATCCCATCCCTTGGGCTTATCTCCTATCAGGCATATTAGAAGATTACCTAAACTTCTGTTCACCACCTCTGTTTGTCCATCAGTCTACGGGTGGTATGCAGAACTGAACTTCAAATCCGTTTTTAGCTACTTCCACAAAGTCCTCCAAAAATAACCCATAAATTTGGTATTTATGTCAGATACTATACTCTTGGGTAGACCATGAAGGCGTACCACCTCCTTGAAAAACAAGCCTGCAAGATGAACTGCATCACTCATTTTTTGACATGGAATAAAATAAGCCATCTTCGAAAACCTGTCAACCACAACAAAAAGGAGTCACTCCCTCATTGTGTCCTTGGTAGGCCAAGAACAAAATCCATACTGATGTCCTCCCATGGTATCTCTGATACAAGTAATGGCTAATACAATTCTATATTCTGTCTCACTCCCTTAGCCATCTGACATACTCTACAACCTTGCACAAATTTCATCACATCTTACTGCAAATGTGGCCAATGGTAGTTCTCACTAACAAGGGCAACGGTCTTATCTCAACCAAAATTTCCAGCTAGTCCTCCACTATGCTTCTCCTTTATCAGATTCTCCCTCATTGAACTTCTAGGAATGCACAATTGGTTCCTTCTGAATAGCATACCATCTTGGATTATAAAATCTAACCACTTAGTTCTATCCAAATTAATAGGAGACAAACATGCCTTCCAAGCCTCTGCAAAATCTGGATCCTCTAGATACAAACTCTTGAGTTATTCAAACCCAACGACTTCCACTTTCATCTCTATAAAAAAATTTTGCCTTCTACTCAAGGCATCTGCAACTCTATTAGACTTCCCACTCCTATGCTTCAAAACAAAGGTATAACTCCGTAGGAATTCAACCCACTTCAAATTTCTCTGATTCAGTTTTCCCTAACTATTAATATACTGCAAAGCTTGGTGATCAGTATATAAAATAAGCTCTTTTGTTAACAAATAGTGTCTCCATTTCTTAAGAGTCTGAACTATAGCGTAAAATTCCTGATCATAAACAGAGTATTTCTTCCTAGCATCATTTAACTTCTCACTAAAATATGCAATAGGTTTACCTTCCTGACTCAACACAGCTCCAATGGCACTGCCACTAGCATCACAATCAACCTGAAATACTTTATTAAAATTTGTAAGTATCAAAATGGGTTGTTCTATCACCTTCTTTTTAAAAATCTCAAAACTTGCACCTGCCTTTGTCATCCACTTAAGTTCCTAATGAACTTTCTGTAGAAACTTGCAAGACCATGGAATGATCTTACCTCCATTGTGTTCCTTGGAGTAGGCCACTCAATGATAGCCTTCACCTTCTTTGGATCCATTTTTAGACCCTCATCCAAGATGACAAATCCTAGATACACCAACTCCTTCTTCACAAAACTACACTTCTTCAAATTAATCAACAACTACTCCTCCCTCAGCTTTTCAAAAACTATCTGAACTTGCATCAAATGCTCTTCCAATGTCTTACTAAAAATTAGAATATCATCCAAATAAAAAATAACAAAATTCTCTAGGAATTCTCTCAACACCTCATTCATTAACCTCATGAATGTACTAGGTGCATTGGTTAGACCAAATGGCATAACCAACCACTCGTACAAACCCTCTTTGGTTTTGAAGGTAGTCTTCCACTCATCACCCTCCCTGATGTGAATCTGATGATACCCACTCTTTAAATCAATCTTTGGGAAGTATTTAGCTCCACTCAAACAATCCATTATATCATCCATTCTAGGTAATGGAAATCTATACTTAATGGTAATCTTATTTATGGCTTTGGAATTACTACACATTCTCCATTCTCCATCCTTCTTCGATGCTAGTATTGTAGGTATTGCACAGGGACTCAAACTCTCTCTAATCAACCCCTTCCTCAACAACTCTTAAACCTGTTTGTTCAACTCCTCATTCTCCACATGAGACATTCTATGGGCTGCCTTATTGGGTAAACTAGCTTCTGAAATCAAATCAATTTGATGGCTAATCTTTCTCACTTGTGGAAACCCCTCAAGCACATTATCTGACACAATATCAGGAAACTCTTCTAATAGAATTTCAACCTCTATTGGAATATCCATACATTTTTCCTTCTTAAAAATAGGAATTAATGCATAACACATAGAATCCCTCTTTAGGCCAGCCAAAAATTTCCTACCATATACCAAATAGATTCTAGCACTACTACATACCTTTTCATCCACTTCCTTCAATGGCTTCAACTTGTGGTGCACTCCACATTTTGTCAGACAGTAAGTATTCGCATGCCCATCATACATCGCACGTCTGTCAAATTGCCATGGCCTCCCAAACAACAAATGGAAAGCATCCATAGGTAAAACATCACACAGAACCTCATCTTGATAATTTCCAATATGAAATTTAACTAAACATTGCTCACTGACTAATGCTCTATGATGCGGGTGCTCCCTCTTCTCCAATTTCAAATTAGCAACCATTTCTCCTGAAACCAAATTATTTGTGCTACCATTATCTATGATAACATCATAGGCCTTACCTACTGTTGGTCATGAATCTGCCACAGGAAAGGATTTTACAAGTGCGCCCTAGACCCGGCCAACATTGAAAGGCTGGAAGCAATAAATGGCTCCCAGACCAATCTCCAGAGTGGGCTGGTTCCCTCTACTATTCTAAAATTGGTTTAAGATAAGGGTTTCTGGAAAGGGATTGAAAAGTTGCAGAAAGAAATGGGAAATATGGCCACAGGCCGAAGTGATGGGATCAGAAAAACAACAGCAGGAAATTAAAAATGCAACAACAGCAAGTAACATAAGAAATCAGCTTAATCCTCGTACAATCACATGCAGCAAATCCCTCCAAACCCACATTTCAAAAATCGTACCCTGATCGCAATATTTAAATCCAGAAACATAATTTAAATGTAACAGCAATGCAGGAGTATGAATGCTATTAGAAATGCAGAAAAATAGAAAAGAAATTAATCCATGCAACACTTGAAAAATTAGAAGTGATCCTTTTATTCCCGCAAATACGATTCCAGTCTCTAGCAGCAAGTTTTTCCAACCCTTTGAAATGAGAATTACATTGGTTTTTATAGAGGTCCATCCTCTTTGCAGTATTAAAAATGCGCCACCACCCCTCTCGTGATCTACAATTGTGCATTGGAAATTACATACATGATCCCTTGATTACAGAAAAAATTAAATGCGATGAAACGTTCGCGGTCCTTCATTAAATTTGTTTTTGACAATATGCATGAAACCCGTTGAATTAATCCACGAACAACAGCTTTGAATAAATAAAACTTTAATTTTGGTGGCCTGGGTGCTTCTTCGACCTTGACTGCTTTGGAAATCCACAAAATATTTAATTCGGGTCAGCATTAAATCATCGGAAACCAAAAATATCTCCTCGGCCGTTCATACTGCACTTGGCGGGAAAACAGTTGCAGGTCACGAAAACGCGACGGGTCGCGAAATCGCGACGTCTTTTACGCCATACACCCTGGCCGTTGTTAACCCGCAAAAATGGGACCTGTAGCGATATCGCTACGTCTTCGGCTTCCTTTTCTCCATCGCTAGCTTGTTCCGCGAAAACGGAACATGTAGCGATTTCGCTACATGTTTCTGTCGTTGGCTCTTCCCTGCGCTCTGCCCCGCGAAAACGGAACATGTAGCGATTTCGCTACATGTTTCGGGCACCTTGTACGGCCTTGCTGACGGTCCGCAAAAATGGAACACTTCTTGCCCTTTGCATGCCAATCACCGCGTGATTTCGAAACGTCAGCGAATCGCTGCACTTTTTGCACCTTAGCCTTTTGAAACAACTGCATCGCAAAAATAAGACGTCAGCGCGTCGCTGCAATTTTTGCACCTTAGTCCTCGAAGCTCCCGACGTCACGATTCTGGAACCTATCAGCGATGCACTGCAAGTTTTCAACTTGAGTCTTTGAAGCCGACCGACGCGCGATTCTGGAACACGTCGCGATATCGCGACGGTTCCGCCCAACCTGCCTGCGTTGACTGCGTTGACCACGATTTCGTGACATGTCAGCGAATCGCTACAGTTTTTAGACTTAGTCATTTTTTGCTCATTTTTTCTCCTTTTTTCGCCAAAGCTGCATCAAAGCTGATATCAAAGGTCAGATCTGCAACATCATAAGCATTAATACTTTAATCAAAATCAAATGTGGCAAAAATGCCAACATTCTTGGTGGCTCGTGGGGTATATAGCTTGCTGTATGCAAGAATCCAGGCCTTAGTCCATTGGGCACAGAGTCATATCCGAACAGAAGGCGGGCTGCTGCAATACATGTTCTGTTGAAAAATTGAAACTGGAAAAACCTGCATATAACTGATTATGAAATGACTAATGGAACGCGATGATGGAGTGAGCTCTTGCGATTGCGCAAGCGGTGACTGCAATGGAATGATGAAATGAAAATGAACGAAGTTATGGAGTGGGAATAAAAGTATGAAGGCTGTGAAATGAAATGAACTAGACTGCGAAATAAATGCATAAAATACTGAACTTAGAGGAAAGGGATAAGAAGGGACGGGGAAAAACAGAAAAAGGGAAAAGAAACAACAGCTGTGGCTTATTTTGTTTTAATGCAGAGGAAAAAGAAGAAAGAAGATGAAGAAAGGAAAGAGAGGAAACGGGGAAGGGAAAAGAAGAATTTTCTGAGAGCCACCAACTGCCGGGAAAGGAAGAGACAAAAGAAAGAAAAAAAACAAGCACCTACAGCTCGCAGACAACAAAAGAGCTGAGATGAACAGTACTAACCATACCTCTTTTTTTTTTTTCTTTTTTTCTATTTTTTTTTTTGTTTTTTCAAAATACTATATACAATAGTTCACGACATGATTGGCATGTCGCCACCAGACACCCAATCTCAGAATGTTATCCAGTAAATCTGCAATGTCCCGACCAGATCTGATCATACTTAAGTCGATCCTTGAAATTGGGCTGGCTCCTTCCTGAAGTTCTCCATGGTGCGAATAGGATGCAATGCGACAGATTATCCTTCTTACTAGTACCCATATGGAGGACTTCTTCAGGTACCGGATGTAGTGGCTGGAACCAACACCACCACTTTGCAGACTTTACTGGCTGTGGGTTGAGTACAGGCTCCTCTAACTCCTTGATGTGATCACAGGGCTCTTCATGTGAGAAATCTAATTCTAGGATCTCCTCAGGCTCTGGAATTTGAATTTGTTCTTCTACTTGGCCCATCTCTTGATGAAAACTGCAAGCAACCATATTGTTCATTGTTGGAAAAGTGCTTGCATGTTCCAATCCTTGACTTTGGATGAGATCTATCCCTTGAACTCCACATGACTGCATCTCAGGTTTCTGCTCAGTATAAGGGATATGGCATGAAAAGTACTGTGCAGGGTAGATAGGAGCAGCAACCACCGGAGAAGGTAATGGAGTTTCTCCCCACGGTAACTTTCTTGATAAGAGCAATAGTTGTTCCGCTCGCACTGCTTCCTCAAAGATTTGTGGGAACCGTTGTTCACCTGACTGCAGCAAAAAGAGACCTATGTCAAAATTAAAAGCTCGAACATAAAAGAGGTGGGCTTGGGTGGGTGATGGACGGATCTTCTCTAGAATTCTCTTTCAACTTATCAAGAATCGG
Organism: Wollemia nobilis; assembly: GCA_028583015.1. Lineage (NCBI taxonomy): Eukaryota > Viridiplantae > Streptophyta > Pinopsida > Araucariales > Araucariaceae > Wollemia > Wollemia nobilis. Next base: position 7,357,418 of record JAQPPZ010016930.1, on the reverse strand, counting down.
ATATTTAAGTCCATGATTCTCTCTTGAGGTGCTCTCTTGATGTACATGAAAAATTGGTAGAGATCCAAAGAACTGTAGAAAGGATCTTCGTCAAATCTTTTGATCAGTGCTCCCGCGAGATCATCCCATGAACTGATGCTTTGACGTTTGAGCAATCTGTACCACTGCAACGCTCTTCCTTCCAAAGACTGAACCAGAAGTCGGATCATGATATCTTCGTATTCTATGACATGGATCATGGACAGAGTAGCAACGTCTTCAACATGTGTCAGAGCCATGCCTACGGTACCATCATATTTTGTCAGGTTCTTCAGGTCACCTTCGGGAATTTCATGCCGAACTTGGAGATTCAGAGGGCCAGGATCATCCCATCTAGAAAAAACCCTCACCTTTGTGGCAGTGGTCTGCGGAATCACGGCCATCGCCATTAAGTCAGAGTCGCCAGATGAACATTCTTTGAATTTTTTTTTTTTAAAAAAAAAACAGGCGTCCACGAACAGATCTTCAACTCAGCAAAGTCGCCAGATGAACTTCCAAATCTCCGCTGTGAGGCCAAGACAGCTCATCAAATCTTGAGACCTCCGGGTGTTAAAAGCATGCCAAAACTGTTGGCACCGGTGGGGTTATCACTTTGGAAAATTATGCGTATCCCACCGATTATGAATTCTTGGAGACAGAAACAGTCTGTCCCACCGGGCGTGCCAAAAACTATTGGTCACGAATCTACCACAAGAAAGGATTTTACAAGTGCGCCCTAGACCCGGCCAACATTGAAAGGCTGGAAGCAAGAAATGGCTCCCAGACCAATCTCCAGAGTGGGTTGGTTCCCTCTACTATTCTAAAATTGGTTTAAGATAAGGGTTGTTGGAAAGGGATTGAAAAGTTGCAGAAAGAAATGGGAAATATGGCCACAGGCCGAAGTGATGGGATCGGAAAAACAATAGCAGGAAACTACAAATGCAACAACAGCAAGTAGCATAAGAAATCAGCTTAATCCTTGCACAATCACATGCAACAAATCCCTCCAAACCCACATTCTAGAAATCATACCCTGACCACAATATTTAAATCCAGAAACAGAATTTAAATGTAACAGCAATGCAGGAGTATGAATGCTATTAGAAATGCAAAAAAATAGAAAAGAAATTAATCCATGCAACGCTTGAAAAATTAGAAGTGATCCTTTTATTCCCGCAAATACGATTCCAGTCTCTAGCAGCAAGTTTTTCCAACCCTTTGAAATGAGAATTACATTGGTTTTTATAGAGGTCCGTCCTCTTTGCAGTATTAAAAATGTGCCACCACCCCTCTCGTGATCTACAATTGTGCATTGGAAATTACATACACGATCCCTTGATTACAGCAAAAATTAAATGCGATGAAACGTTCGCGGTCCTTCATTAAATTTGTTTTTGACAATATGCATGAAACCCGTTGAATTAATCCACGAACAGCAGCTTTGAATAAATAAAACTTTAATTTTGGTGGCCTGGGTGCTTCTTCGACCTTGACTGCTTTGGAAATCCACAAAATATTTAATTCGGGTCAGCATTAAATCATCGGAAACCAAAAATATCTCCTCGGCCGTTCATACTGCACTTGGCGGGAAAACAGTTGCGGGTCGCGAAAACGCGACGGGTCACGAAATCGCAACATCTTTTATGCCGTACACCCTGGCCGTTGTTAACCCACGAAAATGGGACCTGTAGCGATATCGCTACGTCTTCGGCTTCCTTTTCTCCATCGCTAGCTTGTTTCGCGAAAACGGAACATGTAGCGATTTCGCTACATGTTTCTGTCGTTGGCTCTTCCCTGCGCTCTGCCCCGCGAAAACGGAACATGTAGCGATTTCGCTACATGTTTCGGGCACCTTGTACGGCCTTGCTGACGGTCCGCGAAAATGGAACACTTCTTGCCCTTTGCATGCCAATCACCGCGCGATTTCGGAACGTCAGCGAATCGCTGCACTTTTTGCACCTTAGCCTTTTGAAACAACTGCATCGCAAAAATAAGACGTCAGCGCATCGCTGCAATTTTTGCACCTTAGTCCTCGAAGCTCCCGACGTCGCGATTCTGGAACCTGTCAGCGATGCGCTGCAAGTTTTCAACTTGAGTCTTTGAAGCCGACCGACGTGCGATTCTGGAACACGTCGCGATATCGCGACGGTTCCGCCCAACCTGCTCGCACTGACTGCGTTGACCGTGATTTCGTGACATGTCAGCGAATCGCTGCAGTTTTTAGACTTAGTCATTTTTTGCTCATTTTTTCTCCTTTTTTCGCCAAAGCTGCATCAAAGCTGATATCAAAGGTCAGATCTGCAACAACATAAGCATTAATACTTTAATCAAAATCAAATGTGGCAAAAATGCCAACACCTACACATTTGCATCTTGTGCAAAATAAGATCTTCCTCTGATCCACATATTTCCCTCCATTCATCAATGCTCTTCTTGTCATCAACACTTCTTCTTTTGCTTCTTCAGAATGTTCTGATTCAGCACCTTCATCTGCTACAACAGCTCTGGCATGACCCTCAGGTCTCTTATTCATCCTCTCTTGGTTTTGGGGACACTCATATGCCCAATGTCCCTCTTCCCCATAATGGAAACAGGTTCCACAAAATCCTCCTCTTCTATACCCACATCTAGATCTACCTATTCCTCTTTGGTAACCATTGTTCTGATTATGGGGGCGGTAGGTATTCTCCTCTTTCTGGTCCTAGTTATTACTTGTTTCACCAGTCTTCTTCTGATCTTCATATTTTCCTCCACTGGTTCTTCCACCAGTTCTTCCACCATGACCTATTCCTCTTTGATTGCTTTCAAATCTTCTATTCAGCTTCTCTTCAACCTTCAAGGCAAAATGATATGTATCCTCAATGGTGGTTATTCTGACCAAACTGAGTTCTTCTTGGATATTCATTCTTAACCCATTTATATAACTAGCTACTTTATCCTTACTATCCTTTGAATGTCTAGTTCTTATTAAAATCTGGTAAAACTCTTATGTATATTCCTTGATAGATTTGCTTTACTGTCTCAAGCTCTGCATTTTCCTCAACAGATCTAATTCATAATCTGTAGGAATAAACTGCCTCTTCAACTTCTCTACCATTCGATCCCATCTAGTTATCTTTTTCTTTCCTCTCCTATTTCTTTCTAGCTACACTTCTTTCCACCATATGCTAGCATGGCCTTTCAACTTTGTTTTTGCTAATTTGATTCGATCTGGATCTACAACCTCCTCATACTCAAAATACTCCCCCATATCATTGATCCAATCAATAAACTCCTCTGGATTGAGATTCCAAGAATACGTGGAGACATCAAACTTTGACTTCTTCCCAATCCGAGATATGGCCTTAATTAATCTGGCTTCTGCAGGATCCGTTGCTTCTTCTTCAACCGATGAATCATCAACCTCCCAAGATTCATCTTCACTATGGTATTCTCTCCTTGGATCAACCCCTCTTCACAACTCCTCTTGCAGGGCTTGCACTTGCTTCTACAAAGCTCTGAAATCTTATTTAGGTACCACATTTCTCCCACCACCATGGTTTCTTCGTGGAGACATTCTTCTTCACTCTCTTCTCACAACCCTTCCACATATCCTGGTGTAAACTGCCTCACTTTTGGCGATCTGCTCACACACTCAGGAACTCCTACTCTGATACCACTTGATAGGGAGCCAAAATTTCAAGAACCAAAAAACCCAATTCTCATTCAACAACTTGGAAAATATTTACAGCAATGGCAGTAGTCTACCAAATAAAATGGAAGTAATTTTATCTCTATAGTTTTTTGACCCCTTTGCATGTCTTTGCTTCTCCCTTTTAAATTCTCTGGCATGACTCTCTGTTTCCATTTCATGGCCCTTCGTTTCATTTCTTATGCCTCCTCGTTGTCTTGGCCTTCAAAATGTTTTCTTCTGACTCTTGGTCTTTGTCTACTTTCATTGCACCTTGGTGCCACGTGCTGTTTAGTGCTGCACTGTAGACTCTATCCACTTGTCGACTAATGGTGACATTCGGTATACCCACCATTCAATAATTTCCTCTGTAACGACCCCTATAACCACCTGCCCTTTTCTTTGGTCGTAAAAATATGACATGTTGTGATATTGCGACACTTTTCTCCCTTGCATCTTCTCTCGCCCTTTGGTCACGAAAATGCGACATGTCGCGATATCGCGACACTTTTTCTCCCTAGCGCCTTCTCTCGCCCTTTTGTTGTTAAAATGCGACATGTCACGATATCACAACACTTTTTCTCTTTGGCGCCTTCTCTCATATTTTGATCACGAAAATGCGACATTTCGCAATATCGTGACACTTTTTCTCTCTTGTGCCTTCTCTCATATTTTGGTCACGAAAATGTGACATGTCGCGATATTGCGACACTTTTTCTCTCTTACCATTTTCTCGTCTTCTAGTCACGAAAATGTGACATGTCGCGATATTGCGACACTTTTTCTCCCATGAGCCTTCTCTTGGCTTTTGGTCGCGAAAACATGACATATCGCAATATCGCGACACTTTTTACCTCGTGAGCCTTCTCTCGAATTTTGGTCGCAAAAATGTGACATGTCACAATTTCGTGACACTTTTTCCCTCGTGAGCCTTCTCTCGGCTTTTGGTTGCAAAAACGTGACATGTCATGATATCGCGACACTTTTCTTCTTTGCCGAAGTGTCACGATATCACGACACTTTTTCTTCTTTGCCGAAGTGTCACGATATCGCGACACTTTTTCTTCTTTGCCGAAGTGTCACGATATCACGACACTCTTTCTTCTTTGCCGAAGTGTCACGATATCACGACACCTTTTCTTCTTTGCAAAATTTATCTTTTCATTGGGTGCTTCTGCATCACAATCATTTAAATTGAATATCTTTATTTGAGATTACTATTACACATATGCAAATGCTAATATAGCGGAGACCTTGGAGAAGTTGTTTGTTTAATTTCTTTGCAAGAGGGCATTTGGAACCCAAATCCTAAGGGAGAGTGTACTTTCACAAGTGGGTGAAAATGCCACTCAACATTCCTTTAATAAGTTATTCAAAGCTCTAGCATCATTTATCCTTTCCTTCCCAAAATGGGTTGTATCGTATAAAAACTATTTATGGGTGATGTTGTTGATGTTATTACTAGCCTTAAGTCCACTTATAATACCATCTTTGTTAGACTTCTTCATGTTCCTACACAAAACCTTTTCCATAGTAATGAACAAACATGGTGAAAGATGATCTCTCTATCTAAGACCTCTCTTGGATTTAAATGATTATGTTACTAACCCATTGACCAAAAATAAATATGAAACTATAGAGACAATAGCTTTAATACATCTAACCCATTTCTTTTCAAATCTAAAATTTTCTAATACTCCAAAAATAAATTCCCATTTAACCCTATCATAGACCTTACTCATATCAAGTATTAAGAGCATTGCTTTCTCTTTTTTTGAAGCTACTAAGTGTATAACTTCATGAGCTACTATGATCTCATCTAGAATCTATATTCATTTCACAAATCATCCTTGGTCTTCTAAAATAATTTTATCTAACAATGGCCTTAATCAATTCACCATCACTTTGGAGATAATCTTATATGTCATATTACATAGGCTTATGGGTCTAAATGAATCAAATAATTTAGCATTATTATTTTTTAGAATTAGGGTAAGATATGTTGCATTTATTTATAAGATATGTATTGTTTTACCTTAGACCCTTACACTACCACCAATAAATAATACTTCACTATACCAATTATGTTGATAACATGATAAAGAGATAAAATCTAGACCTAGGGATTGATCCTTATTAAAAGACAAAATATCTAAATGAACTTATTCTAGAATAATAGGCTCCATAAACTTCCTATTGTATTCATTCATTATAATTGAAGGTACTTATTAAATAAGTTTATCATTAAGAACTTTAGACTCCTTTGATCCTAGAATATTCTAATAAAAAAAAGTTTTCCTCTTTTCTAATTTCATTCTAGTATTCAATCTAAACCCCTTCTATTGATTTTATTCTACTAATTCTATATTTTGATCTCTGTACTATAGCAATCATATAAACAAATTTGTATTTTTATCTCCTTTTAACCAAGTCAATATTGATTTTAATCTCCACAATTTCTCTTCCTTGCTCAAAATATTATGAAATTCACTAAGCAAATCACTTTCCTCTAAGCTTGGATTATTATGATGACCTTTTTAGAATTTTTAAAATTTATATTTTAGTTCTTCTTTCTTCTCAAAAATATTTACAAAAGTCTACTTGTTTCATTATTTTAATCTATATGCCATTGATTTAATTTGTTTTGGAAGTGCATACAACCCATAGTTTCCTAAAGAATTCCATATTTGTGCTATCATAACAACAAATTGAAGATGATCTTCCAACATCTACTCATTTTTAAAATATGATTTTTTTTAATATTCACTTACCACCATTTTAACTCTTATTATATAGTGATCTAAACCAATTCTTGTTAAGATATTAATTTTAGCACAAGTCCCTTCATCTAGCTAATGATATGAGAGTATGCATCTATCTAGTTTTTTTACTATTAGTTTTTGGCCTCTCCTGTTACTGGTCCATGTATAGTTGTCTTGTTCAAACTCAACCTCCCATTGATTATTATTTTAAATAAAATATAAGAAATCTCTCATACTTTAGGTTAATTTCCTAATTCCCCTAAAATTTTCATCTAGATTGGTTATGGTATTAAAATATCCTATGATGATGAATTGGGTTTCCTAGTCTTTACTTCTCATAAATGTTTCAATCTCACTCTAAACTTCTAATCTACCTAATTAATTTGTAGGTCCATAGACATTGATAAAGATGAAACAAATATCTATAAAGTAGCATATGACTAAAGAGGCTATCCAATACCTAGTTTTATGAATGGTTATACAAGATGTTTTAGTAGGATTCCAACAAGTTAGAATTCCTCCTACCAATTTTTTAGAATATATAGCATCTCATTCACATCTTGCCTATAATGATTTCATAGTTTTTGAAACTTTTTCTTTGTCATTTTAGTTTCTTGGATACAAGGAATATCAGGTTTATTACATAAACAAATGTCCCTTATATACTTTTGCTTTGAGGGGACATTAGCAACCATTGAAGAACACAAGCTTATACTGAGAGGGGGGGTGAACAGTATAAGACCACTTTTTACTTTTGCTTTAAAACCACTTTCAAATCAATATTATGCAGATAATAGATAGCAGTATCAAGAACAACAATTAAAGCAATGCACAACACATCATCAACAAAGAGACACAACAATTTACGTGGTTCACCCAAAGCAAGCTACTCCACGGATAAAATTTCTCACTAAATTTTATCGCCTCAAATTCTGGGAAACCTTTCTTCGATTACAAAATTTATGGGCACCAACCCAAAGGAGATACCTTCCCCTAGCTCTTCTCTTTAATGGTGATCTTCTAGAAGACCTCTACCTCCTCTGCCCTTAGCAAGTGGAACACTATCCATAGAAGACACCTGTCTTCCCTGCTCTAGCTGGAGATCTTTGTCCTCAACTCTATCACCTCAAAGCTGGTCCTCGAATTTGCACTAAACGTAGTCCTTCGGTCTAGCACAAATGTCCTCTTCTACCTCAATCTCTATCCTCAATTATGGTCCTCAAAATTGGTTCATAAAAATGGTTCACAAGCTTTCAACACAGCTTGCTTGATCTTTGCCCAAGTCTTCACTAAGACTTGCCTTAGATCTGCTTTGCAAGTTCTTAGAAGAACCTACCCAAACTTCTCCACAAGATTCAACAACAGCTTGCTCAATGTTGTCCAACTATTCTCTCTATTCTGTCACAGCTGCACTTGGTCAAAACCAACTTTCGCACAGTTCTGCGTAGTCACAGCAGTACACAGCATTTTAGCTATCAAAATCCTCACTTCTACATGCTGTCTCCAAATGACGCAACACTAATAGCTTCTGCTCCTTTGCACATCCATCGCAGTATAGTCTTCGCACACTCCATGCAACCACAGCAGCACAGACCTTGCATACTCTACTTCTTGATCATCAAACTTCTCCCCCGCACTTTATTTGCGTAGATAGCACTTCAAACGCACACTTTGATCAATCATCAAAACTCTTCAAGCAGCCCTCCTTTTATACTCACAATCTCAAGATTAGAACCTTGATCTTAGTCAATTGTACATCCCTAAAACAACATTGGCACAAAACCTTGTGCTACATCGGCCTAGATTTAACTCTGTCGGCTTCACTGCCTCCCTGTAGCTTTTGGCATGAAACTTCAACATGTCGCGATATCGTGACATCTTTGCCTATCGTACACCTTCTATGCTTGCTGTCATGAAATTGTGACACTACTGCCTTTGTTGACCTCCTTACTGCTTATGTCATGAAATCATGACACTTCTTGTCTTTGCTGATGTCATCTTCTCTTCTATCATGAAATCGTGACCCTTCTGTCTTCATGCCCTTCCTCTTAGCTTCTATCATGAAATCATGACACTTTTGATTTTTGCTGACGTCATCTTCACTTTGTCGTGAAATCATGACGCTTTAGTCTATAAGCCTTCTTCTTCGCTTCTATCGTGAAATCGTGACACATCTGCTTTTGTTGACGTCATCTGCAACTCTGTCGTGAAATCGTGACACTTAAGGCTTCTTCAACCTTTTCTTGGCTTGCACTAGCGAAAACAGAACATGTCACGAAATCGTGACCCTTTCGCTGCCTTAAGCTCTTTTCTACCAAATGCTCACGAAACTGGAACATGTCGTGAAATCGCGACGCTTTTGTCTACAAAGCCTTCCTCTCTGCTATTGTCGCGAAATCGTGACACTTCACCTATAGAAGACCCGCTTCCAGTTTTTGTCATGAAATCGTGACACTTTCTCCAACTTAACATTGCCAACTCAACCTGTCGTGAAATCGTGACACTTTCTACATCCGTACAACTTCTTTGTAACCTATTGCAAAATCGCGATGCTTCTTGTTTCAGACTCTTCCCTTTGCTACATGTCATGAAATTGCAACAGTTCTTTCTTCAAGCTTTTCAGCATGTCGCAAAAATGTGACAGCCTTTGCTTGGAAATTTGCATCATGTCACGAAATCGTGACAGTTCCTGAATCACTTTCTCTCTCTCCAATCTTATCACGAAATCATGATAGTTCACACTGCAAACTTTTTCTTATGCAACATGTCACGAAATCACGACACTTTTCTTTTCGGACTCTCTCTCCTGCAACATGTCACGAAATCGTGACACTTGCTCGTCCGAACAACTTTCCTGGCAATGTGTCGTGAAATCGTGACACTTTTCTTTCTCTGCCTTCCTATGCTTTCCGAGTCATGAAAATGCGACATGTCATGAAATCGCGACAGTTTTGCCTACTTCGTCTCTACCTTCCAGCATGTCGCAAAATCGTGACAGTTTTGCCAAAACTTTCTCTCTCCTCAAACATGTCGTGAAATCATGACAGTTTTGCCAATGCTTTCTCTCTCCTAAAACATGTCGCAAAATCGTGACAGTTTTTCCAGTCGCCTGCATACTTTTTCTTACTTGTCTTTTTCTTGATATTTTTGCAACTGGGCTACCCCGATCTTCTTGGCAACTCACTCGTCCATGTTGAACCCTTCATCAAGACACATTCTTTGACATCAAACCAGATTGCTTCAAGAACTCTTTGACATCAATGACAACATCTACACTTAGAGCAAAAGCAATGTACCCAAGGTACCCAAAATTGCCAACAATCTCCCCCTTTGTCATTGATGGCAAACCTTAACTGAAAACACAAGTCAAGAGCCAAAACTGAAGACAACTGATCCAACAACTAAGAATCTATCTTTGAAGTTTTTGCTCCCCCTGACTTGAAGCTCTCTTCTTCACTATGAAGCTCTCCCCCTTACTCAAATCTCTCCCCCTTTGTCATCAATGGCAAAGGGTCACCTTTGGGGCTTGGGACTAAGAATGAGCCTCTTAGCTTAGTCCCTCCCCCACCTCCTGATGAGGTGATTTAAAATAGGGTTGGGAGTGAAACTCCCATTAGACACTCATCATCATCAGTGTCTACAATTTCTTTGTCGTGCCTTCTCTTGAATTCTTTGTCTGTATTTCTATTTTTGTCACTATTCTGATCCTCGGACCTGTTCATACTGTTGTTCCTGTTTCTTTTATCATTCCTATTCTTATCCATACCTTGATCCTTAGACCTGTTCATATCACTTTTTTTGTTCTTGTACCTTGAAATATCAGCTCTACACTGTCTAGCTGTGTGGCCTGCATTGTTGCACTTATAATAGGTAACAAAGTTATTTCTGTTTGGCATACCTCTTCTTTGAATCCGTCTGTTATGAGTAACCATGTTCCTATTATTAGTCTTGCATAACATTGCCTTATGCCCGAATTGATTACAAGAGTAGTAGTATCCTTGAAAGAAATTAAAACTTCTAAAATTATTGTTTACCCTCTTCATTTGATCTATGCACTATGAAGCCGTGTGACCAAACCTGTGACATGCAAAACATCTGCCATGAAATATTCTTCTGTTTGACTTCTTGGGTCCCGAAAACTTCTTCTTCACATTCAAAATTTTGTTCTCTATTTCTGTGCATTTATCACTCATGGATTCTTGATCTGAAGTACTTTCTACATCAGAACTCTCTTCCTTTTGAAATCTCTTGCTAGATTCCCCAACCTGTTTCTTGTGCGGCTCAACAAAACCGAGACCTATTTTATCTATTGGTTTTCTTTGTCCTTTGATGAGAAATTTAACCTTCTTGGAGCTATCTTGAAATATGTAGAGCTTATCCTTGTACTCTTTATTTTCTTCTTTCAAAGAAGCCATTTTCTGCTCTAACTCATTATACTCAAGAATCTTAGACTCTAACTCATCCTTGAGTTCCTGTGTTTTAGCTATAGAGAAGTCAAGACTTTTTATAAGATCGTCTCTCTCCATACAACATTCATCTAACTTAATATTGAGTCTATCATTCTTCTTTCTTTCCTTTTTCAAAACACTAAGAGCATTATTGAGTTCACATTCAAGATCCTCTATTTGATTGCTTTTTGAAATATCAAGGCCTTTTTCAGATTTCTTATCACTAGAGGTGCTACCCTTTTCAAAAACCATACAAGCATCTTCCTTATCATTTTTTGAAGCATCCTCATACATACTAGCAACCAATTCATTATTTGTGCAATCATCCTCAAGATGCCCAAAATTTCCACATCTAAAACATTTCATGACAATGAATTTATGTTTCGGTTCTTCCTCTTTTTTTGAAATGAACAACATCTCATTTTCATCATCACTAGAAGAACTTTCACTATCACTGCTAGAACACTTACTTGCTTTGTCCAGATAGAAGCTCTTCTTGTTCTTGTGTGAATACCTCTTTCCTTGATTGTTGTGCTCATCTTTGTTCTTTCTGTAATACCTATGCTTTTCAGAATCCTTGCTCTTAACATCCTGTATATCTTCATCACTTTCATTCTTGGAAATAGTACAGTCAGTAGCATAATGACCAAATTTTCCATAGTTGAAACATCTTATATTTTTCTTGCTTTTGTGCTTTCTAGAGAACTTGCCTTTCTTGTTGTAATAAGCCTCTTCCTCACTAGAAGACTCATCACTCTCTTGAATCTATTTGCCTTTTGATTTCTTGGTAGCTTTGAAAGTCGCCTCTTTCTTTACATCAACTTTCACTTGAGTTCTCAACTCAAATGCTGCAAGAATACTATGGAGCTCATCCTTTTTCAACTTATCTAAATCTTTAGCTTCCTCAATAGCAGAAATATTTTCACTAAATCTATTAGGAAGAGATCTTAAAATCTTATCACACACATCATTTTCAGCAAGTTCAAGACCTAAGTCTTTCATAGAATTAACAACTTCATCCATACGGAGCATATAGTCACTAATATTTTCATCATCATTCATCTTGAGCTGTTCAAACATACCTTTGAAGTGTCTCAACTTGGCCTTTCGGACATTTGCATCACCTGTATGAACAACCTACAATTGTTTCCACATTTCACTAGTTGTCTTGCAGTGAATAACTTTGGTAAGATCAGCCTTCTGTAAACCCTTTAGGATTGCATTCATGGATTTTGAGTTGCTGTGATGTAGGAGTCTGTCTTCTTTAGTATAAGGACCATTTGCAGGAATGGTGTACCCATATTCAATAACTTCCCATACCTCATTACCAAGTGCCATTAGATAGACTTTCATTCTTGCACTCCACAGACCAAAATCTGATCCATCAAGAATAGGTGCTGCATTGCCACTTGAATAATCCATTGTGTTCTTTGCAAGCTTTTCCTTCAAGCTGTTAAACTTTTTGAAGGTGCTGGCTCTGATACCAATTGAAGAACACAAGCTTATACTGAGAGGGGGGGTGAATAGTATAAGACCACTTTTTACTTTTGCTTTAAAACCACTTTCAAATTAGTATTATGCAGAGAATAGATAGCAGTATCAAGAATAGCAATTAAAGCAATGCACAACACATCATCAACAAAGAGACACAACAATTTACGTGGTTCACCCAAAGCGGGCTACTCCACGGATAAAATTTCTCACTAAATTTTATCACCTCAAATTCTGGGAAACCTTTTCCGATTACAAAATTTATGGGCACCAACCCAAAGGAGATACCTTCCCCTAGCTCTTCTCTTTAATGGTGATCTTCTAGAAGACCTCTACCTCCTCTACCCTTAGAAAGTGGAACACTATCCATAGAAGACACCTGTCTTCCCTCCTCTGGCTGGAGATCTCTGTCCTCAACTCTATCACCTCAAAGTTGGTCCTTGAATTTGCACTAAATGCAGTCCTTCGGTCTAGCACAAATGTCCTCTTCTGCCACAATCTCTGTCCTCAATTATGGTCCTCAAAACTGGTTCATAAAAATGGTTCACAAGCTTTCAACACAACTTGCTTGATCTTTGCCCAAGTCTTCACTAAGACTTGCCTTAGATCTGCTTTGCAAGTTCTTAGAAGAACCTGCCCAAACTTCTCCACAAGCTTCAACAATAGCTTGCTCAATGCTGTCCAACTGTTCTCTCTGTTCTATCATAGCTGCACTTGGTCGAAACCAACTTTCGCATAGTTCTATGCAGTCACAGTAGTACACAACACTTCGGCTATCGAAATCCTCACTTTTGTGTGTTGTCTTCGAATGTCGCAACACCAACATCTTCTACTCCTTTGCACATCCACCACAGTATAGTCTTCGCACACTCTACACAACCACAGCAGCATAGACCTTGCACACTCTACTTCTCGATGATCGAACTTCTCCCCCACACTTTATTTGTGCAGATAGCACTTCGAACGCACACTTCGATCGATCATCAAAACTCTTCAAGCATCCCTCCTTTTATACTCACAATCTCAAGATTGAAATCTTGATCTTAGTCAGCTGATAACCCCTCAACCATGTCGGCTACAAAACCCTACGCTATGTCGGCCTAGATTTAACTCTGTCGGCTTCACTGCCTCCCTGTAGCTTCTAGCACGAAACTTCAACATGTCGGGATATTGCAACATCTTTTCCTGTCATACACCTTCTATGCTTACTGTCATGAAATCATGACACTACTGCCTTTGTCGACCTCCTTATTGCTTATGTCACAAAATCATGACACTTCCTGTCTTTGCTGATGTCATCTTCTCTTCTATCGTGAAATCGTGACCCTTCTGTCTTCATGCCCTTCCTCTCAGCTTCTATCATGAAATCGTGACACTTTTGATTTTTGCTGATGTCATCTTCACTCTGTCATGAAATCGTGATGCTTTAGTCTGCAAAGCCTTCTTCTCTGCTTTTGTCATGAAATCATGACACATCTACTTTTGTTGACGTCATCTGCAACTCTGTCACAAAATTGTGACAATTAAGGCTTCTTCAACCTTTTCTTGGCTTGCACCAGCGAAAACGAAACATGTCACGAAATCGTGACCCTTTCACTGCCTTAAGCTCTTTTCTGCCAAATGCCCATGAAACTAGAACATGTCATGAAATCATGATGCTTTTGTCTACAAAGCCTTCCTCTCTGCTACTATCACGAAATCACGACACTTCACCTGTAGAAGACCTGCTTCCAGTTTCTATCGTGAAATCGTGACACTTTCTCCAACTGAACGCTGCCAACTCAACCTGTCGTGAAATCATGACACTTTCTGCATCCGTACAACTTCTTTGTAACCTGTCACGAAATCGCGACGCTTCTTGTTTTAGACTCTTCCCTTTGCTGCATGTCACGAAATCACAACAGTTCTTTCTTCAAGATTTTTAGCATGTCACGAAATCGCGACAGTCCTTCCTTTGATTTTTGTAGCTTGTCACAAAGTCGCAATAGTCCTCACTTTGTATTTTGTAGCATGTCATGAAAATGTGACATCCTTTGCTTGGAACTTTGCATCATGTCACGAAATCACGACAGTTCCTGAATCACTTTCTCTCTCTTCAATCTTGTCGCGAAATCACGACATTTCACACTGCAAACTTTTTCTTCTGCAATATGTCATGAAATCATGACACTTTTCTTTTTGGACTCTCTCTCTTGCAACATGTCGTGAAATCGTGACACTTGCTCTTCCGAACAACTTTCTTGGCAATGTGTCGTGAAATTGTGACACTTTTCTTTCTCTGCCTTCCTATGCTTTCCGAGTCGCGAAAATGCGACATGTCGCAAAATCGTGATAGTTTTGCCTACTTCGTCTCTGCCTTCCAACATGTCATGAAATCATGACAGTTTTGCCAAAACTTTCTCTCTCCTCAAACATGTCACGAAATTGTGATAGTTTTGCCAGTGCTTTCTCTCTCCTAAAACATGTCATGAAATCACGATAGTTTTTCCAGCTGCCTGCATACTTTTTCTTACTTGTCTTTTTCTTGATCTTTTTGCAACTAGGCTACCCTGATCTTCTTGGCAACTCACTATCCATGTTGAACCCTTCATCAAGACACATTCTTTGACATCAAACCAGATTGCTTCAAGAACTCTTTGACATCAATGACAACATCTACACTTAGAGCAAAAGCAATGTACCCAAGGTACCCAAAATTGCCAACACCCATTATATTTCATAAGATTATAATCATATCTCATTATGGGCTACTAGCCCCACTTGTGAATTATCAATATAATTTTGTTTTTTTTTGTAAAGAGAAGTTCAACCAACTTAGTTTGTGTTCCTTTCTCTATGTTTGCACTTGCTTCCCTAGACCTTGCTTGATAATTTGAGGCTTTTCCTCTTTTTGTATTGGTTGTATTAGGAGTAGGTATTATTATTATATTCCCCAATATCAGGGTTATACGTAAGGGGTTGGCCCTAAATTATATTTATAAAAATAGGGTGAATCAATTTTGAAATCCAAAAATCTTTATAATTTCAAGGTGAAAAGGTCACATATTATTAGAGGTAATACTAGAGATTACCCAGGTGTTGTAGGTGAGTTGGAGAGGAGAGGGCAATCCTCTGAGGGAGGTCCTAGGTTCAAATACAAACCCTACCAAAAATTTAAATTGGGTATCCAAAATCCAATTGATAATTTTGGTGCAGGCAGGGTCGGGTGCGACTCCCGGGTGACTTTGACTGTGTAGAACCCCCTATCCGTGGTCTCTCAGACCAAGGTGGCTCCGCAAGGGGTTTTTCACTTAAAAAAAAATACTAGAGATTTAAACTTAAAATGGTCCAATTATTATAAAATTGGGGGGAATCTACACAAAAAAATTACACCCAATTTTTTTTGGCTAATGGGACCTAGTCAAGGGTCCCCAATATTAGCCAATTTCAAATTTCAAAAATCAAAATATTTGTTAATTAATGATGATTAACCGATATGCATAACCCTGCTCAATATTCTTTCACAAATTTGTTTTTTATTAGATTTATCCTCTCTTGGCTCTAATATAGAAGTTTTTGATATGCCCTCACTTTCTAGTATTTCCTTATTAATGATATAGGTATTAACATCTAACACTAGATTTTATTTACGATTTTTTTTCTCCTGAATGGTGCATAGTACTTCAAAATATTCTTCAAAATATAATGAGATGCATTTCTTAGGTTCATTGACAATGTTCATCCCTAAATCAGGATCATACTGAATAGATAATTCCTTGTCAACATATTAAACCTATTGTATTGTGTCCTTTAATATTTGATCTACTTTTTCTTCACAAGTTAAAGCCTCAAAAGAGTTGGTATTTCTTCCAATAGCATTTCTTATTGCTATCCATTATTATTTTCTTTCATTTTTCTCGATCTATTTTTGGAAGTTTAAAACCATATTCATCCATATCCATTTGTAAGTTTCTCTTTCAATTTTCTACATATGATTTTGTTTAGCTCTTATTAAGGCATGATATCTCAATATGCCCCATCTCATGACATATTCTACATATAAAAGATATTTTTCATAATATGTGGTTTGGATCCAAATATTATCCCCATACTTAAGAATAATTTATTGTGGTAACTCTTTAGCTATATTAATCATGACCAATATCTGAGCATAAATATCCAAGAATCCATATTTTGTATTACTAAAATATCAAAGAATTATCCTAGAGTGTTACCTATTTTCTTCGAGCTATATATTTTCTAAATTTCAATGGGTAAACCATACATCCTAACCCAAAATGGTAGTAGGGATACATTTATATTTGCAGGTGAAAAGCCTTCATGCCAGCAAGTAAGGAAGAGTCTTGCTCTTCTCATAAACCAAGGACATATTTTTAGGATTCTATCTCTTTATTTCCTATAACAAAAAATGGATAGGAATAAAAATTTGGAAATAAAGGATGGAAACACTCCTAAATACTTCCAACTCCTATCTCTCTATTTTCTCAATGCTAAAAATCTTGGCCAATACCCATTAAATTTATGAAATAACCTTATCTTGGAGCAACGAGGATCATTACTTCATGGTGCACTCACTAACATCTACCACTAGAGATGATTCTAAGGATTTAACTATAAATTAGTCCATAGAAATGAAACTAACATTCAAAATATATTGAAATTTACTAGAATATTCTATAGCAAATATAAATTTTGATAAAAACTTTAAAATAATTTATACGTAAAAAATCTAAGATAAATAAGGGAAAAATAAACATAGCTAAAAAATCTATGCCTAGATAAAATGTCTTGCCTCACTGAATTCCTAGCCCTTCATTGCTCCTTCCATCATTCAAACCCTGGCTAACAAATATTTACAATTTCATTTTTTATGTTTTGATAAATCATCATTATCCTTGTTCCAAATGGATGAATTCATAGGGTTATATATCCTTAAATATTTTTTAGATTCCTTCATATGACCACTTATTTTAAAGCTATTCAAATTTCACACAAGTTGGTCTAAGAATCATTTGAATCAGATAACTCTTTGCAAAGATATGACTCCTAAAATATGAGACATTTTTAGAAAAAATACCCTAGGCCTTTGCAAAGCTAATAAGAATTTGTGTAAAAACCCATGTTTAATTGCTCACCTGCTTATGCAAAAAAAATAGGGTCAAACAATTCTTAGGATACGTTTTTTTCCAAAAAATTTATTACTTTATCCTAAAAACGTTTTCCTAGATTCTAATTGTTGATTTTAGGTTAACAACATTTTGGGTATCACGTTGGATTAATCACATATAGATAATATAGCACAGGCATAACAAACCACTTTTGGGTTCAAGACTGTTGTAGCCAACCACCCAAGTGGATGAGATCGGCCAAATCCTATTGAGATGCCATTCTGTGGATCTGGTTGCCCTCATTTATCATTCGTGTATTCCAGCATGAGGACCAAACCACGACAAGGGTTATCCTCTAGGGCCCATAACACCTAGAGGGTGGATGCTTTATCCCTTACCTCATCATATCGAACCTTTGACTAACTAGTCGACTTGTTCTAAAAATAGTATGGAAGAGGTTAGCATATTTATGCCTCCATGACTAACTGGTGAATCCCTTTACCTCGAGATTAGTTAGTGCCATGTCAATACCCTAACCTTGGACTTCATTACACATACTCATTATAACCCATAGTGGTTTGTCCCATACCAAACCCTATGGCTAATCCAACTAAGTTCAATGAGCATGGAATTTATCATAGTGCTCTTTGAGCAACAACCTGGAAAAGGTGTCCCATACCACCTTCTCATTTCGACCTGACCGAGTCACTTTTTTGACCAATTTTATTAGTCATCAGTTGTCCCCGAAGCTTGTTGTGTGCATACCCACACCTCAACAACATTGGGTGTTTTCATATTTTATTTTCGGGTCATAACCTCCCGATGATCTCATTATATTTATTAGACTACATTTCCTTTTACTATAAAGAACATACAATCCTATCTCAAGTAAAGGTTCTCTATTTTTATTGTTTTAAAATATAAATAAATACATTTTGAAACAAGAGCAATTTACTTCAAACAAGACCATTTAAACACTACTACAATAGAAGTGCCACCAACCCTAAGGTTCTAAAATACTCCTTAACCATTTACTTGCCTAATTTGTTTCCATACCAAAATTATTACAAATTTACCTTAGGTTTATGAGCTTTTGGAGAGTTGTACTATGGTCATAAACAAGGTCAAGTCTATTACAATTTTAGACTCCATGATTTACTAAAATTTGCTTGCCAAAGAATCAATTTTATCGAAAGGAAAATTGACTTGCCATGACATACTCTACTTGATGGGTTCTACTTCCCATATCAACTAGAGGTTACTATTTGGTTGCTACCATCTAAGCTTGAACCTTCTAACTTAGAAGTTAACAACAATTATTCTCATTCCCATTTTGGGTGCATAGGAGATTTTATTTACGATATTGGTCCTGATGGAATTCATTACGAAGACCATAGTTATCATGCAAGACTTAGTATAAGAATTCCTCATATTTTGAGAACCCTAAAAACCAACCACTCAATCTCGGTTTTCAATCTATCATTTCAGGCATTACACAACTTTGAAATTTAGTTTATTTATCTCTTTTCTAAAAAGTTTAAAAAAATATTACAACTTCCATTATTAAAATAATAATGACTAGATTACCTTCCATTTACAACTGCCCAATCCTACTCTCTAGGATATGGTTTAAACAATGTTTTCCAGATGACATTGAAGCTTACTAGCTACTCTAGATAAACTTAGTAAATCAAAATTGCTATATAGTTCACCCAAATATTTTTCAAGGTTGAACTAAGTTTTCATTTGATGTTTAACTACAACACCATTTTGGAAATAATGCAAAGTATACATCAAATATAAAATTCTCCATTAAATAAAGGATAACATGATAATTATTTCATAATTTCAACATCCAACATTGCCAAATATTTTCAATATCGTTCTCTAATACACAACATTTCCAGAGTAGACATAGTTTACAAGAGGGCTTCACCCCTTTCTTTTATTTTTACATAAAAAAGTTTCTTTTTCTTTTTCTAAGGATACAATCTGCCTCCCAACTAAGGTTTGGTCTGTGCACTTCTCTAGATGCTTCTCTCTAGAATAAATGTACTATCTTCTAGACCCAAAATAGTCATGCATTAATTACTCAAAGTTATTATCTTGGATTTTGGTAACTACTCTACATTATGCTTATAATTTTTTGTCACTCACCTGTAAGCTCTTCGGCACTACCAATCACATATTCAGACAATAACCATGCACGCAGGTTATCCTGGATGATGACTACTAGGCATTCGGTCCATATTCCGAAAATAAGTCATGAGGCACCGCTAGGGATCAGATACAACTCAAGATGAATGATTATGCATTCTACTATGCACATACATATACTATACTATCACATTATTAAATAGAGGTTCATAAATCTCCTTTCCCAAGATAAAATTCAAAGAATTCAAACAAAATTATTCCTTTTAAAACTATCTATAAATTCATAGGAAGAACTTCATGAAACCTATCTTGCACAACTAAAATTGTTTTCAACAATCGAAATAAATAAGGATTTCATAAGTATTTTATTCTTTTAATCAAACTAGTTTACTCACAACAACATGGCAACACTCTTTCTAGCATTCCATTATTTTCAAAACACAAATAAAATATATTATTTTTATTTTACCATAACACAAGTAAATCAATAGTTTCCACTTCAACATAACATGAGAAGACAACCATATTTTCCTCATGTTAATCATAGAAAACACATTCATCACAATAAAATATTACAAAATTTCCAACCTGAGTTTCATGCTTTCTAATTATCATGCTTCACATCTCTATGATTCCTCCTTATAGACGTCCCATCCAAGATGCTTGCTTCCTTCTCCTTTTCCCACCACCCGACGTATATTTTGTTATTTTCTCTTTAAAAACCAATATACGGAGAACTCAAATAGTTTTTTCCTCCTCTCTCATGCATAGTGCTAGATAGTCGAGTCTTTTCACCTCCACTTCACACGCATAACTTGCTATCATGGTAATACAATAATTTTTGGTATTTTTTCCTAAACTAACAACAACCATTGGGAGTGCATCTCACAAGCATAAATTTTTATTAAACTTAGTCTTACCAACTCTCAACTTTATGCTCAACTATTTCTCTTATATTTTAAGCAAAATAATAATAATAATAATAATATAGACTTCAACACATGGAAAACCCCTTCTCTTTTAATAAAAAAATATTCTAAATATTAAACACACACATGCCTAAACAAGAAAGTGGCTCCCATCATCATTGCCACCTAAAAACATTTCTCATTCCATGCCAACAAGCAATATTCAAACAAACATAACTCATGTAGAGATGCAATTTGCAATGCACCTAAATGATATGCAAAGCACGAGTTTCCATGTGCTCGTGAGCTGAATCATCACTTCCCTTTCTTACCTTTTTCCATTGACTTGCTTCCTTTCATTGACATCTTGCAACTGTCCTGCACTCATAGAGACTATCAATAGTACCATGTTTCACAAGAAAAAGGTAAGTTTATATATTTTTTACTTTCTTTCATTAATCATGTGAGGAGGGTCGTTACATCCTCCCCCACTAGAGATAAACATAGTCCTTGTGTTTTAAACTAGGTTAAGCAAAATAAATACTTTTGTATATTCATATCTTTTACATAAACCAAAAATATTCAAGCAAATTCATTGTTCCCATTTAGCACTAAATATTTCAATCATATTTATCATCATAAAATCACATTTTCTCATGATTGTCATATAATCACATCATAGATTATGTCATAATGTAATCAGTTAAACATACACCATCATATGTTCCAAAATATTTCACTTAGCAATACCAAAACATTTACAAGCTACTCTACTCAGTATCTAGTTCCATATCCATTTGCATATATACATATATCATGAAATTATATAAAATTTTATGATAAAGTCTACATCTACTCAAACAAATAAGGAAATTACTATTGCATATCTACCACGTCTTCCCATGTAGCATTTCTATCTGAGTAGTGGTCCCATTGGACCCGACATTGCTCTATGCTTCTCTTCCTCAGATTCTTGGTTCTAAAACCAAGTAGATGAATAGGTCAAACCTCAATATTTAATGGATCGGTCATCTACAATTTGGAAACATCCAAAACATGAGTAGGATCAAAAATGTACTTTCTAAAGAGGGACACATGAAAGACATTATGGATTTTGGATAAGCTTGGTGGTAGAGCTAGTCTGTATGCTACAGGGCTTATCTTAGCTACAATCTCAAATGGACCCACATATCTGGAGTCAAGCTTGGAATATTTTATGGAACTTTTAGTTGGCTTCACCCTTAAGAATACTCTATCTCCCACAAAATACTCCCTCGGTGTTCTTTTGAGGTCCGCATAGCTCTTCTGGTGATCTACGGCCTCTTTCAACTTCTGTTGAATTCTCTTTAATTGTTCTTCCATTTCTTTCACCATTTTTAGTCTGATCACTACCCGATCTTCTAGATTATCCCAAGATAAGGGAATTCTGCACCATCTCCCATATAGGGCTTCAAAAGGTGCCATACCTAGTGATGCATGGTAACTATTGTTATATGCAAATTCCACTAGGTATAAGTAGTCTTCCCACTTTATGTGTTGATCCATGCAGTACATTCTCAACATATCTTCAAGCACTTGATTCACCCTCTCAGTCTATCCATCTGTCTCTAGGTGATAAGCAGTACTAATATTCAGTTTGGTCCCTAATGCTTGATGCAATACTTGCCAAAATTTAGAAGTAAAATGAGAATCTCTATCAGAGATTATAACTTCTGGAAAACCATGTAGCCTTACCACTTCCCTGGAAAACTTACTTGCTATCATGGGTGCATCATCTTGCACATTGCTTGGTATAAAATGTGTGACTTTGGTTAATTTATCCATAATTACTAAAATTGCATCATGCCTGAATCTTGTTTTAGGCAATCCCACTATAAAATCCATTGATACTACTTGCCACTTTTGTGTGGGTATCTCATGTGGGTATAACTTTCTAGTTGGATGCAGATGTTCTACTTTCACTCTTTGGCACTCCAAATATTTGGCCACATAATTGGTAATATATTTTTTCATTCTTGGCTAGAAATAAGATTTCTTTAAATTTTTCATGCATTTTTGCCCCTCCTGGGTGCATATAATAAGGAGTATTGTGTGCCTCCTTAAGGATTGTTTCTCTCAATCCTCCTGAATTAGGGACTACCAACCTATTCTTGAAAAATAATAGATCACCTCTATAAACATATTCTGCATCCTTTCCAGGTTTTTGCCCAACCTGACCAATACAAGATTGATAAAATTCATCTTTTTCTTACCATATTTTAATTTGATCTAATATATCATATTGGCATTTTGCCATTGTAGTAATACACCCTCTCCTACTTAGAGCATCGATGACCTTATTCTCCTTACCCTTAATGTACTCAATGCTAAAATCATACTCTACTAAGAATTCTATCCAACGTCATTGCCTGGCATTCAATAAGGGTTGGGTAAATATATACTTTAGACTCTAGTGGTCTATCTTTAACTCAAATGGTTTTCCTAATAAATAATATCACCAAATTTTTAGGGCATGCACTACCACTACCAACTCTAAATCATGAGTGGCATAATTAACCTCATGCCTCTTAAGTTTTCTGGACTCATAGGCAATAATCACATCATCTTGGGTCAAAACCCCACCTAACCCTTCAATTGATGCATCTATACAAACTGTAAACTACTTATTAGGATCAAGCAATTGTAGGATCGGTGTAGTTGTCAACCTTTCTTTCAAAACCTGAAAAGCCTCTTCACATTGCTCTATCCATTTGAAGCCTTTCCCTTTTCTTTGAAGGTTTGTAATGGGTTGAGAAATTCTTGAAAACCCTCTGATGAATCATCTATAATATCCTACAATTCCCATAAAACTTTGCACCTCTGTTACATTAGTAGGTGCTAGCCAATCAATAATTGCTTCAATTTTCTTGGGATCTATTGCAATCCCCTCAGTAGAGATAATATGTCCAAGATACTGCACTTGTGGAGTATAAAACTCACATTTGGTTAATTTTCCATATAATTGATTCTTTCTAAGAATCTCAAGCATAGTTCTCATATGTTGATCATGCTCCTCTTTGCTCTTGGAGTAGATCAAAATATCATCCAAAAATATGAGTACAAATCTATCCAGTTGTTCTCTAAAAATGCTATTCATGAGGTTCATGAATGCGGTTGGGGCATTGGTTAGCCCAAAAGGTAAGATAATAAATTCAAAATACCCATACCTTGTTCTAAATGTTGTTTTAGAAGTGTCTTCCTCTCGAATCCTTAATTGATGATAACTAGATCTCAAGTCTATCTTAGAAAATATGGTTGCTCCTTTCAATTGATCAAATAAATCATCAATTCTTGGTAACGAGTACCTATTTTTGATAGTAACCTTATTCAACATCCGATAATCTATGCACATCCTTAAGGTACCATCTTTATTTTTAACAAACAAGATAGGAGCTCCCCAAGGTGACACACTAGGTTTGATTAGCCCTTTTTCTAGAAAATCTTAAAGTTGTATTTTGAGCTCTTGTAGCTCTATGGGTGTCATTCTATATGGTGACCTTGCAATTGGTGTAGCACTAGGTAATAACTCAATTGAAAAATCAAATTCCCTCTGAGGAGGTAACCTTGGTAGATCCTCAAGAAATACATCTTTGAATGCTCCCAACATTGGGTGTTTCTGGAAGAGGTCAAATTCCTTTTCAGTCTCTTCTTTCCTATTCAACTTAACTATGAAGATCATACCCCTCTTCCTAATAACCCTTTTGATCTACATTGCAGTCAATAAGTGTGGTTTAACTTCTCTTCAACCATAATTAACTCTAATCCTTTGATTAGATTCATCCAAAAATTCCACCCATCTCTCCTCAAAATTTAGAAGAGCCTTATGCACCTTTAACCAATCAACTCCCAAAATGATATCAAATGCATGCAAAGGTGCCACATACAGATGCCAATTAGTCTTTCCTTGTGGTAAGGAGATGTGGGGGTCAAACAAGCATTGGTTAACATGGTAGGTTTACCTTGATCCATACTCTACCTTCCAACCATTGGCCAAAAATCTAGGTCTAATAGGCAAATCCCTCACTAATCTAGATGAGATAAAGCTATCAGTTGACCCACTATCAATCAAAATTTGCACATTTTTATCAAAAAATTTACCATTCATTAAGAAAGGAGTAATTTGACCATTGAGTTTAGAACTACCTATGGCTACATAGATCCTGTGGCTAGCCTCTTCTAGGGATTTCGGTGGTCGATCAGCTCTGAGGGGGCATTTATTGGCATAATGAGCTCCTTGACATACGTAGCATCCATTTGGTGGAGCTCTATTTCCTCTATTATTATTCTCATTTCTGTTCATAGGTATAGTTTCCCTAGCCCTTTCTTGACCTACTGGTTTCTGGTCCTATCTTCTGGGAAACTCCTTAACATCTCTCTTGAATCTACCACCTTGGTAATTAGGTTTATTTTTGCCACTTTGCTTATTCTGATCTCCTCCTTTGGGTTTCTTATTTTGTTCCTTCTCCCACCTCATAAAGCCAACACTTTTCCACTTTCTGAGTTCATATTTTTCCTTTTTGGATAGCTTTTGATAATTAAAATATGCCTTTCTCATTTCTTGATTAGCTTCCTCTTTTCTTTCCAAATCAAATGCAGTAGGTAAATTGATAGGATTATGCATATTTACCACCATCATGATTCTAGGATGTAATCCTAGAATGAATTTTTGAGTTTTCATTTCTTCATTGCTTTCATATTGTGATGCATATTTTAATAGTTGAATAAAATTTTGGTGGTAATCACGTACTGACATGCTTTCCTATCATAAATTTGAGAATTCCCCAAATTTCTCTACATAATATTGCCTTGTCAAGAATCTATCTCTAAATTCCTTGACAAACTCCTCCCATTTGAGGTCAACAACTTCTACTTCATGCCCTTTCTTATAATATTTCCACCAATCTAGGGCTATTTCAGTCATATTCATAACTACCAAAGCAGTCTTAGATTCAGAGGATAAAACCACTAGAGAAAAGTAGGACTCTAGTTCACTTAACCAATTTTCAGTTGATTCTCCATCACCCTTTCCATTAAACTTGGATATTACAACCTTTTTCAGGTTCCTATCCAACTCCTTACTCACCCTTGCCCTTCTAATATTGGATCTCTCAGGTTCCCTTGGTGCTTCCACTGTCCTATCTAATCCAGTTTCTCTTCCCCTAGCTAAGTCTTCTATGACCCATTATTGTTGGAAAATAAATTCTTGTTGTTGGGCCATGTGAGTTTTCTATTGGGCCATCTCTTCCCTTTGATATTCCATATGTGTTTGCAATAATTGCACCACCTTTGTGAGGTTCCCTTCCTCCACACCATTCTCATTTTGAGGAATCTCATTAACCCTTTTTATCCTTCTTTCATATTGAGGACCTTCTCACCTTAAACTCGTTCTTGGTCCCCTTATAGGTCTTTCGGTGACTTCCTCCTCCCTACCTCCCATAGGATTTCTCGAGGACCCACCTCACAACATTCATGCCATTTAACCTGTAGGTGAAAGAGGTAGTATATTAGTTTATATTGACTAATCTATTTCACATTCAGATTCTACAACTTAGAATCATTTTTGCTCTGATACCATATGTAACAACCTAGGTCTAACTACTCACCTGGTTGCATGAAATAAAAATCAAACAAATCTCAAGATATTTTTTTCAAAAAATTTATTACTTATCCTAAAAATGTTTTCCTAGATTCTAAAATTTGGTTTTAGGTTAACATCATTTTGGATCACCCAATGATTTTACATATAGATAATATAGCATAGGCATAACAAACCACATTTGGGTTCAAGACTACTGCAGCCAACCACCCAAGTGGACGAGATCGGCCAAATCCCATTGAGATGTCATTCTGTGGATTCGGTTGCCCTCATTTATCATCCATGTATTCTAGCATGAGGATCAAACCATGACAAGGGTTATCCTCTAGGGCCCATAACACCTAGAGGGTGGATGCTTTTATCCCTTACCTCATCATACCGAACCTTCGACTAACTAGTCGACTTGTTCTAAAACTAGTATGGAAGAGGTTAGCGTATTTATGCCTCCATGACTAACTGGTGATTCCCTTTTCCTGAAGTCAGTTAGTGCCATGTCAATACCCTGACCTTGGACTTCATCACACATACTCATTATAACCCATAGTGGTTTATCCCATACCAAACCCTATGGCTATTCCAGCTAAGTTCAATGAGTATGGAATTTATCATAGTGCTCTTCGAGTAGCAACCTAGAAAAGGTGTCCCATACCACCTTCTCATTCATAACCTGATCGAGTCATTTTTATGACCAATTCTATCAGTCAATAGTTGTCCCAAAGCTTGTTGTGTGCATACCCGCACCTCAACAATATTGGGTGTTTTATTATTTTTCTGGGTCATAACCTCTCGATGATCTCATTATATTTATTAGACTAACTTTCCTTTACCATAAAGAACATACAATCCTATCTCAAGTAAAGGTTCTCCATTTTTATTTTTATTTTAAAATAAATAAATACATTTTGAAACAAGAGTAATTTACTTCAAACAAGACCATTTAAACACTACTACAATAGAAGTACCACCAACCCTAAGGTTCAAAAATACTCCTTAACCATTTACTTGCCTAATTGTTTCCCATACCAAAATTATTACAAAGTTACCTTAGGTTTATGAGCTTTTGGAGAGTTGTACTACGGTCATAAATGATGTCAAGTCTATTCCAAATTTAGATTCCAAAATTTACTTGTCGAAGAATAAATTTTGTTGAAATGTGAATTGACTTGCCATGGCATACTCTGGATGGTAGGTTCTACTTCCCATATTAACAAGAGATTACTATTCGATTTCTACCATCTAAGCTTGAATTTTCTAACTTAGAGGTTAAAAATAATTATACACATTCCAATTTTGATCATATAGGAGATTTCATTTACAATATTTATCTTGATGGAATTCATTATAAATACCATAGTTATCATGCAATACTTAGAATAGATATTCCTCATATTTTGAGACCCTTGAAAAGCAACCACTCAATCCTGTATTAAATCTATCATTTCAGGCATTACACAACTTCAAATTTTAGTTTATCTATTTTTTTAAAAGGTTCAAAAAAAACTTTACAGGTTCCACTGCTATAACGTTACCTATGTTCTAAAAATTTAATTTAAGGCTTCCATTTTTTTTTTTGTAATTAAATATTTATCATTAACTCGGGTTTTTCAGGTTGACCCAAAACCTTTTTACAAAAACAGCCCACGGTTGAGGAACATAAACAGAAACAAACAGAGGATCCTTCGTTCTCTACCCCAACCATTCATCCTTACCAGGGACCCCACACCCTAAGCGTCCCACCCCAAATAGAGTATAACACAAAAATACACACAGTGCCTTTGCCCATCCTAACCCCTCCTAGGCATTGCAACTGAACCTAGACACAAATTCAGCAAAAAAAATGAGAGAAACATGCAACCCTCTACCCTGAAAAGAACGTAAAACATTAAACTTGAAGACAAAGAGCAAATTCAGCAAAAACATACAACCCAGGGCAGCAAAACATCAGAGAGGACCCTAGTCCTCCTCTTCGGCCTCCTCCTCCTGATCCTCCTCTTTGTCCTCTTCATTGTCTTCCATATCTGGATTGTAAACCACTGGCTTGTTGCTCTGGTAGCCCTCGTTAAAGAAAACCTTGGTCAGGATCTCCTGCAACTCTTGCATCTGATGGTTGATGTTGGTTGCAGTTTTTAGGATGAACCTTTTCAGCTCCATAATAGATGGGTTAGGACCCTCATCCTCAAAGGTAATTTCTAATATTTTGCTACTACCCTGAACTTGTTTATTCTTTCATCTTAGAGTGGACCTGGGGGGCAGGTCATCGATCCTGAGATGCTTCCTAGCCGACCCTCCCATGGCACTTGAATCACCCTATATCATTTTTGTAGGGGAAGTTTTGGGTAACCTGGGGTTGTCTCTTTGAGAAACAATGGTGAAATTGTTCTATTGATCAACAATGCATTACATAGTTTTATAGTTCTTGAAATAACTAAAAATAGACACGGTGGTTGAGAGAAATCCTCTTAAACTTATTACAACAAACTAATTTAAATATAGCTCTTATACTAACAACATGCTAATCTTAGACTATGGTCAAGCATTGATCAACCAAGTCAAAACCTCAACGTATGCTAATCAAATTAACTAGAAATATGTAAATCAAAATATTAAACTAAAACTAAATACTAGGACTTAATACTTGGGACTAAGGATTCAATGTTGAAAATATTCCAACATTCTCCCCCTTGATGTTAAAGACACTCATGCAAGAGTTCTTTAAGCATCACAGAGTTGGATGAAAATATTTATCTTATGTTTCCTCCAATATTGAATCAAGAAATAAGAATTTACAAAATACTTATGGTGGCACTCCTTCCACTCTTCATGTGAAATTTCTTGCAAATGCTTGAGTTCCTTATTTTGTTGATTAGCTCCCCCTTCAAAAAAAGTATCTCCTCTTGAGGTTTTCAGCAACCACTCTCTTCCATATTTATCATTAAGGTCTTTAAACCATGCTCTCACATTTTGATCTTCTTTTACATCTTCAACACTAAACAATACTCCACATGAGTATTTACAATTAATCATCTCACATAGATGACTATACCATACAAATATTTCACATATTTCCACACAAAATATCACAATAAATATGGCCATATAATGACCAACTACATGTGCAACATAAATTTTCTCCTCACAAAAATATTCTCTCAAAACAATGACTTTGCAATAATCCTTCTTCCAAGGAATTTTGAACACATCATTTTGATCCATGTGACCCAAGTTCTCCATCACTGTCTTCTCTCCAAGAAGACTCTTTGTAAAAGTTGTCTCAATGAGATAATCTCTTCTCAATAATACCATTGGAAAATATTCTCCTTTCTTTTCATTCCTGCTCACAAAAAACAAATCATTAATAATAAAAACATTACCTGTAGTATGAGTAGATTTGGTGCTTCCCATAAAGCTATTTTGTAGCAGTTTTCCTTCATTGTATGGTGCTTCAAGACCAACCATCAACTCTTCACTAATATTTCTCCTCCTTTGTTAAATCCATGTTGGTGTGTTGAAAAACCATTCATTCAAGCAATCATACATAGTTGCCTTTTCAAGACAACTCTCTTTCTACAATGTAGTCACTCCAAGTGAGTGATATTCATCCATGAGTGATGTTTTCTTTGCCATTACAACAATAAAATCAGTAATCTCATTTCCATTTTCTGTTTCTATCCCATTTGCCCTCTCACTTTCCATATCCCAAATGAGAGAGTCTTGTGTGTTCTTTTCTTCACACAACACATCCTTCACCCTTGATGAGTGATCTTCAAACAAGAAGCCTATCCCTTCCATCTCCTCTTCATAAAAAATTCCTTGTGGATCATCATCCCACATTACTTTATTTGTTCTTTCAAGATATCACACATCCATTCCAATTAAATGGTCTTCAATCCAATGATCATCCATGAACATTGCTTCTCCATCATCAACTTCTTTATTCTCCTTCATTAGAATTGTAGGTGCATTCTCCATAATACACTCTTCATTTATATCCTCCAGGAGACATTCTTCATCATACATTTCACTTTGATGGTCTTCAAGCAAGGAACACTCCAATGTGAGTGTTTCTCTTCCTTCATCTTCAAGGTCTTCTTCCACTTTTGAGTGGTCTTCATTACAAGATCCTTGAGCAATTGTCTCTCCATTGAGACATCCATCCCCTTTGCTATCAATGTGAATGCTTTCCAAGCATGCCATTCCTGTAAAAAAATTATTAGTACAATTTTTCATTTCATATTTTTCTCCTCCTAAAAGAAATAATTGACTATTACAATTTTCCATGCCATTACAAGACATGTTTGCAACTATGGGTCTCTCACAATAACTCTCTCCAATGAGAGATATACAAGTCTCCTTTGCCTTCTCATCCTCTTATCCATGAAGAGATTCCTCATATTCGTATCTCTTCTCTTCAAGAATTTTATCATAACTCTTTTCTTCAAACATGTCTTCCTCTTCAAGTAATAATTCACCATCATAAGAATGTATGTCTTCATATGAGTCTTGAAAATACTCTTCAAAAACTCCTTCAAAAGTATCTAATTCAGAAACTTCTTCAAGGAAGCAAGGATCCTCCTTGCTTAAATAATATTCATGATTGTCACACATGATTTTATGGGTGTCCCCATCAAACCCATAAGCATCCTTCAATACTTACCATGCCATTGTAGCTGATCTACAATTGGCTATGAGAGGAAAAATATTATTTTCCATTCCTCTCCTCAAATCCATAAGAGCTGAGCAATTTGTATATTGCTGCTCCTTCTTCTCTTTTCTCTCCTCGCCTTGTAGCTTGCTCCAAGTGGGTTCCTCATAGCCTTCTTGAACTATATCCCATAATTCTTGAGCCTTCAAGAAGGTCTTCATTATTATGCTCCAAATAGCATAATTATCTCCATTAAATTTGGGCACTTCCAATTCTTTTTAGGTTGCATGATATATTAATTATTTACTCGAGCTCTTCCTTGCAAATCTGTTGAGTGTTGGCCACTTGAGTTTCTCTAACAAAGTGTGTGCTTCAGATATCTTCATGCCACTCTCCATAGGTTTTGATCTATCCGAGCAAACCTGATCTGATACCAAATAAGAAACAATGGTGAAATTGTTCTATTGATCAACAATGCATTACATAGTTTTATAGTTCTTAAAATAACTAAAAATAGACACGATGGTTGAGAGAAATCCTCTTAAACTTATTAAAACAAACTAACTTAAATATAGCTCTTATCCTAACAACATGTTATTCTTGGACTATGGTCAAACATTGATCAACCAAGCCAAAACCTCAACGTATGCTAATCAAATTAACTAGAAATAAGTAAATAAAAATATTAAACTAAAACTAAATACTAGGACTTAATACTTGGGACTAAGGAGTCAATGTTGAAAATATTCCAAAACTCTTCCCCTCAAAGTCTCACCATGAACCCATAGGGGATCCTTAGGGGGTGGGAGAGGGAGCTCAAGTTGGGCAACATTGTTAAGGATGAATTTATAGATAACCTTAAGCAGGCCTTGGTGCATGGGCATTGAGAAGCCTTTATTTTTATGGGATGAGGTAATGGTGTGATTGAGGGAGTTCATCAAGAATTGCGGGATGCTAGTGGGGTTTACATCCCTAAAGAAATTTACAAAGGTGTAATGAAAGCTCAACAGCACTTTACCAGGGTCTTCTGTCGTGATAAATTTGAGAACATTCTTCATTACCGTGTTCCAGGGTGTCGGTAGGTTCGGCCTTGTGAGATCATTCTTTACCTCGTAAATTTTTGAATTGTCCTTGAATTTTTTCAACTCCACCTCCCAGTGGTGCTTTTGTTGATGAATTGACCTTCCCTTAACCGACTATCCAGTAATAGTCACTAGTATATTGGCATCAATGATGAATTCATGCCCTCGGATCTCCACTCTACCATCCTCCCAAGTCTCCATCATAGCCAGCATGATTTCATCCTCCACACCCGATAATAGGTCAAAAAATTGGGTAAAATAGCTATTGGTTAGAATAGCTTGAGCAACAGGCTCCATGACCACCATGTTGGACTCAATGTAAATCATATTTGGAAGGGTTATCGTCAGATTCCTCTTAAGAGTATTATGGAGCTCTAAACTCATAGTTTCATACATAACCCTACCATAGTAGGTACTAATATGAGGGTGGTGCCTTGGCAATCCTCTGCCATTTGAATCTAGTTCCTTAAAACTCATGCCAATTTTGGAAGCGTGCCTTTGAGCACCATTATCTTGGAAAGTAAGCCACTTCAGCATAGGGATCATGCCACCGTATCCCTCATCATATCTCTTAGGATCTATTATCTAAACAATAATGATAATGATGGGTGGGAAAAACCTCATGATACGCCACCTTCTCTTGGAAACAACACTCACATATATCAAGATGTATGGAAACTTGCTCCTGATCCCGCGGTAGGTCCTTATGGCATAAATGTCATATTTAGGGACAAGTTCCACCACCTTGAAGTTATACCACCTGGTTAACTAATTTTCCACGTTGCCCTTGGTCTTACTAAATGATATTTCTAGTATATGTGTGACCACTGGGAAACACCTTCTAATTTGGGTTCTCTACCCACTACACATGATCTTCCATCTTGAAATCCACCTCATAAAGATTTGAAAAGGATGATTTCTTCCACATCACGTGGGACCTCATTCATCCACGTGATCAATCCGTCAGCCTGCACCTTGATGTTTTCCAGCTTTTCCACTGCCTTGTTGGCTTCATGGAACACATGTTGGGTCTTCTTCTCTTCACCCCCGTTAGCAAGGATCCTAACTTCATTGATTAGGTCCTCGATCCTCCAGGGAGGTTTTATTTTATTGTTAAGGAGGTTGATAATATTCAAGGAATCCCCTTCCACATAACATTTACCCTGGACCTCTTGGAGCATTTGCAGACCATGCCACAGTGCCCATGCCTCAACCTCATTATTAGTCTTGATATCAATGTTTTCAAAAAAGGCAAAAACAACTTTACCATGATGATATCTCACCACCCCTGTAGCTACATCTTTGTCAGGATTGTCCTTGGCCACCCATAGAAATTGAATTTTATCCATCCCACTGAGGGGGCGGTCCACCTAGCCTCCATCCTCGAATCAGGATTAATCACACCT
Source organism: Wollemia nobilis (assembly GCA_028583015.1). Taxonomy (NCBI): domain Eukaryota; kingdom Viridiplantae; phylum Streptophyta; class Pinopsida; order Araucariales; family Araucariaceae; genus Wollemia; species Wollemia nobilis. Next base: position 7,324,091 of record JAQPPZ010016930.1, on the reverse strand, counting down.
GAAGACCCCTCTAAGGATATATCAAGATATTGGGCAAGGATTCTTTCCTACAAGGGAATGGTTTGGGTATTTGGAGGGAGGATTCTTAGGTTCTATTTGGAAAAAACTAGGATTTTGTTGAGAACCAACAATGGGTCGAGGTTAGAATCATAAAATGCTCAGTGATTCCTTTCTAACTAGATCTACCAAAGGTAATGGTGGAGGCAAATATTCTAGAGGAACCTGAGTTGAAGGCTTATGAAGGGAGAAGGCCACTAATAGAGAAGCTCCAGAATGGTGGTAGGTTGGACCCAGGAGATATTAAATGTTTGGAATAATCCATTAAGGATAGGCTATAAACCAGGGGTACTCTAAAAAATGTGATGAATGGATTCCCAACTGTTCCTACACAAATAACACCTGTTATGAAAAAACATACCTCTTATTATCATGTTGTCGATGGTGAGGATTTTTCCTTGAATCACCGTCCATGTGAAATGAGCTATTTTGGGGATCAGCTTGTGGATCCAAACTAGATTTGTTTCAAACAGAGGATCATCATGGTTAATAATCATCCTGTAAGTAGATTTGACTAAGAATTCACCACTCTCAGTCATGTCCCACCTCGGATGATCATCCTCTACTCTTTTAGAAATGGATTGTTGAGAAAGGATAGCTTCTAACTCCATTGATTCACCCTGAATTCATTGAGCCCTAATAGATTTCCATCTCAAATTGCCTCCCTCCTGACTTTAGAAATCATATACCCAAGGTCCGAAATTATTATCAGTATAATTTTTGAGTCTTGCTATCTTGGGATCTGAAAGCAAAGCCTCTTACGTAGCCCATCTATCCTCCTATAATTTGATCTTTGAGACCCTCCTGAATATCCATATCATACCTTTTTTCACAACGTCTTTGCTAGCTAGAATAGCTTTCTAGATAGCAAAACCTCTTATAGGAATGGGAGTGTTAAGAAAATTGGATCCCTGAAGATATTTCCTTTTCATAATGGCTATCCACTCATTCTCTTCATTTGTGAGGACCTGCCACACTGGTTTCGCTAACAAGGTTGTGTTAAGGTGGGAAATTATCCTAAGACCTAGGCCTCCTCGATATTTGGATCAACAAACTTTGCTCCACCCAACTATATGGATCCTGTTCTTGCCTTCAGAGCCTGACCATAAAGTGTTTTTTTGCAATTGCTCAATTTTTTGGAATACTCAAGTCAGGGCCTTGAAAGCTGACAGGAAGTAGACCGAGATACTTCGTAGCAAGGCCATAGTCAGGTTAGCTTTCCCTGCTTGAGATAAGAAATGCCCTTTCTAGCCAGCAAGCCTTTTTTGGATTATTTTGACTACATTGTTCCACATAACTCTCAAAATAGCCCTAGTGAAAAGAGGTAGGCCTAGATAGGATGTAGACAATGAGGCGATAGCGCACCCCAAAGTCCCTGTGATCCTATTTTACCTAGGGATAGGGGTGTTAAAGGATAATATTTTGCTTTTTTTGACATTAACCTTCTGACCAACCGCCTCCTCGTACAGGTTTAGAATGAATTTGATCCTTTTAGCCTCTTCCACCGAAGCTAAGGAAAGCATCTGAGTGTCATCAACAAATTGTTTATGAGAGACATGGGTCATTTGAGATGTGGCTTTGATACCCGATATCAAGCTTGCGAAGAAGTTAGCTTTAATATTTCTACCCAAGTCTTCAGCCACAAGGATGAAGAGCATAGGACTGATACGATACCCTTACCTCAATCCCCTACAACTTTGAAAAAAATCGGTCAGGGACCCATTCACCAGAACAGAGAACCAGGGTTTTTGAATGCAACCTTGAATAAGTTTAACCCACTGATGATGAAAGCCAAATTTGACCAATACTACGCCTAGAAATTCCCAATTGATGCAATAAAAAATCTTTATTCATGTCAAGTTTTAGGGCAAAGGAAGTTTTCTTGGTTTGGTTGGCCGAATGGAGTTCTTCATGAACCGTTATGACCCCATCAAGAATAGATCTCCCTTGGACCGAACTCCCCTAGCATTATTCAATGATAAAATGCAGGATTCTCTTCATTCTAATTGTGATAAATTTGGTGAGGATCCTGTAGCATACATTACAAAGGCTCACAGGTCTATAATCTACCATTGTTTTTGGATCTAACCCTTTAGGGATCAAGGAAATAAACATGGAGTTATAGCTTCTAGGAATATGTCTGGAAGTCTGGAACTCCCTGATTGCCACACATACATTAGCCCTGACTGTATCCTAGTAGGTTTGAAAAAAGCGATGAGAGAAGCCATCGGGTCATGGGACTTTATTAGGATTCATGGAGAATAGAGCCTCTATGATTTCTTCATCTAAGAAAGGATCGATGAGATTCCTATTAATATCATTGTCAACAGCTCGAGAAATGGCCCTCAAGAGAATGTATTTAGCATTGGCCTAACATTGCACTTCTTCTCCCAGAAGGTTGCTGAAGTAAGTCACAACTTCATTTCAGATTTCTTGAACATCAATAGCACTGGATCCATCTCCCTTCATCTGATTTTTTATTCTATTGTTGCTTATGTTTGTAATGGTGGTCACATGGAAAAATTTGGAGTTAGAATCCCCGTCCTTAAGCTAGAGAACTCTCAACTACTGTCTCCAATACATTTCTTTGTAGGCCAGAATGTTGTGGAATTCAGCCAAGAGAGTTTTTTCTTTGGCTTTGGTAGCTTCATCATACTGGCCGTTTTCAATGCTCCTTTCGATGACACCTAGTATTTCACTTGCCTTTTTTTTTTTTTCAAACAAGTTCACAAAAACTTCCATATTCCACTTTCTGAGGTTATCTCTTACCATTCTTAACTTCTGGGACAATTTGAAGGATGGGCTACCCTAGCAACTAATACTCCACCATTGATTCATTTTATCTTTAAGGTCCTTATGCTTGGTACACATTGCCTAAAACCTAAAAGGCTTCTTTAGGGAGGGTTTTTGGGGAACCTCAAGCAGAATAGGGTTGTGATTTGATGCAATCTTAGGAAGATACTATAGGGAAGACTCCCCAAATTCCATAAAAGCCTCCTTAGATAGGAAGAATCTATCCAGCCTCTCCTAGATGTGGTTGTTCCCTACCATCTGATTTCTCCAAGTAAAATTAGCTCCTTTTAGCTTTACATCCATAAGCTCATTTAAATTGACAAAGATATTAAAGTCCTCCATGCTTCTGAAGGCCAGATCCTCATTTTTTATCGAATGGGTATAGGGGTGTATTAAAGTCTCCATCTATAACCCAAGGGATGTCCTTAAAGGCTTTGCTTATATGGGTCAGGTATTCCCACAACGAGACTCTTTCTTGAATGGTGTTAGGAGCATACACATTCGAGGTGATCCAAGACTTATTGTAGTCTAGGTCATGAAAACAAACACTAATAACCATCTCCTATGCCTGGATAACATTTCCTTCTACTTTCTAAGTATACCACATCATTAAAAACCCTCCCGAGTCTCCTCTTGCTTTCATGAAAGCCATTTATCCATGCTTCCATAATCTATTGGCTACAAGAATTGCCTGTCCCTCATTCATTTTGGTCTCTTGAAGTAATAATATAGTCGGATTCACTATTTTCCTTAATGAATTGGCCATCCTTTGTTTCACTTGGCCATTAAGGGCTCTCACATTCCATGAGAGGATATTCATTTAGATGACTTTTTGTTTTACCCTCTCCCCTTTCCTTGGGTTGGGGGAGATTTGTTGTTTTTGTTATCCTCCTGACTTGAGATAACTTGTTGTAGTAGTGTCCTCTATTTCCCATTTGCTATTTCATTGTCAATATTGAATTTATAATGGTCTACCTCGAACATTATTCCCCTCTTTTTTCACTTCCAAAGTAAATCGAGGATTTCATTGAAATTCTTATCTACTTTGGGATAAACTTAGGAGGAATGATTTGTTGCAAAATGGGGCTTGATCCCTCATTGTTCCTTATGGTATTAGTGATGTCTATACTTGTTTATGTGTCCTCTAGATTTATCCTATATTCATTTGGGTTCTGGACCAACCCTTGAGGATTGAGCTGGTCAACGGATATATCTAGATATGGCCCTGCTTTTGAAGGGGATTCAAGGATTTTAGACCACACGATCTGAGGCTTATCATTCTCCTAATTTTCTTCATCAAAATCCTTTTCAGCTAAATCTTCAAATCTATTTAAACTTAGGGTTTTAGGGCTTACCTTATCACCCTCTTCAACTTGTTGCTTTCCTTTCTCCCTGGCTTTGGCTTGACTCTCTCTGGTAGTGGGGTCTGCTCTAGATTTCCTAAAAACTTCTCTACCTTATGGAACCCGAGGTCCTTGGTTTCTAGCATTCCTTCTTCCATTGAACCCTAAAGGGTTTGGATTCTTTATGCCATGAATATTGGTAGCCACGGTTGGGCATTGGCTTGGAAGGTGACCTTAGTTTTTGCATTCCGTGTAAAAGGTAGGTTTATTTTCATATTCTACCTGGGTTATTCTTGTTCTTGCCAGAGTGGAATGGTCGATAGCAACCGGTTCCCCTATAATTTTTGTTATTCCTTGAAGCCAATATTCATTCATGAAATGGGCAGGTAAACTTGGCAAATGAACCTAAATGGGGGTTGTGTTAATATTTTGTGTCTTTTGGTCAAAATATTCTCCCCAGTGCCTTAGGAATAGGTTGTGCCTCCCTAGAAACCGCGGCCCACATGTTAAAATTTGCTCTGCATATTCCTTGTTGTTGAACCTTATAATGAAGAACCCTCTTGCAAGGGCCACTATGTCCAGGTTTTCCAATTACCTTACATTATGGTTTCCTAATCCTACTCTCTACGATATGGTTTAAATAATGTTTTCCAAATTACATTGATGCTTACTAGCTACACTAGATAAACTTAGTAAATTAAAATTGATATATAGTTCATCCAAAAAAATTTCAAGGTTAAACTAAGTTTTTAATTTGATGTTTAACGAAAACAACATTTCAAAAATAATGTAAAGTATACATCAAAATAAAATTCTCCATTAAGAAAAGGATAACATGATAGTTATTTCATAATTACAACATCCAGTATTGCTATATATTTTCAACGTCATTCTCTAATACACAATATTTCTAGAGTGGACATAGTTACAAGAGGGCTTCACCTTTTACTTTTAATTTTACATAAATAAGTTTCTTTTTATTTTTCTAAGGACACAATATACCTCTCAATTTTCAAATAAGGTTTGTTCTGCGCACTTCTTTGGATGCTTCTCTTTGGAAGAACTGGATTCTCTTCCAGACCAAAAATAATCATGCATTAATACTCAATTATATTATCTTGGCTTTTGATAACTTCTCTACAATATTATTATAATTTATCATCACTCACCTACAAACTCTTTGGCACTACCAATCACATGTTCGCACAACAACCTTACTTGCAGGTTATCCTGGATGATAACTACTAGGTATTTGGTCCATATCCCACACATAATAAGTCATGAGGCACCGCTAGGGATTAGATATGGCTCAATATGAATGATCATACATTTTACTATGCACACACATATTCTATACTATCACAATATCAAATAGATATTTACAAATATCCTTTCTCAAGACATAATCAAAGAATTCAACAAAAATCTTCATTTTAAAACTACCTATAAATTCACAGGTAGAACTTCATGAAACATATCTTGCACAACCAAATAATTTTTTTGATAATCAAAAGAAATAATTATTTCATAAGTATTTTATTTTTATTTTAATCAAACCAGTTACTCACAACATCATGGTAGCACTCTTTTCGACATCCCATTGTTTTTAAAACATAAAGAAAACATATTATTTTTCTTTTACCATAACATAGGTAAATCAACAGTTTCTAATTCAACAAAAAAAAAGAATACAACCATATTTTCCTTATGTTAATCCATAGAAAACACATTCATCACAATGAAATATTACATAACATCAACATGAATTTCACTCTTCCAAATTATCATGCTTCACTTCTCTCTGATTCCTCCTTGCATACATCTCATCCAATATGCTTGCTTCATCCTTTTTCCACCACCTAGCGTATATTTTGTTTTTTTCTCTTCAAAAACCAATATACGAAGAACTCAGCGAGTTTTTTTCCTCCTCTCTCATGCATAGTTCCAGATAGCCGAGTCTTTTCACCTCCACTTTGTGCACATAACTTGCTATCGTGGCAATACAACAATTTTTGATATTTTTTCCTAAAATAACAACAACCTTTGGGAGTGCGCTTCACAAGCATAAATTTTATTAAACTTATTCTTGATAACTCTCAACTTTAAGCTCAACTATTTTTCTTATATTTTAAGAAAACAATAATAATAATAATATAGGCTTCAACACATGGAAATCCCCCTATATTTTAACAAAAAGAACATTCTCAAAATTAAACACACACATGCCTAAATAAGCAAGTGGCTCCCATAATCATTGTCACCTAAAAGTAATTCTCATTCCATGCCAATAAGAAACATTCAAACCAACATAACTCACACAAAGATGCAATTTGTAATGCACCTAAATGATATGCAAAGTGTGAATTTCCATGTACTCATGATTTGAATCATTACTTCTTTTTCTTATCTTTTTTTGCTGCCTTACTTCCTTTCATTGACATCTTGCAACTATCCAGCACTCACACAGATACCATGTTTCACAAAAAAAGGAAAGTATATATTTTTTACTTTCATTCATTAATTGTGTGAGGAGGGTCATTACAATTTGAGATATATTTCATGATCAAAAATAACATTGATATCAAGTATTAATTTATGGAGGAATTGAAGTGTTATTAACATTAGGAGGAAGGAAAGAGAAATTATTAATATTATGTGGGATAGAAGAGAAATTATTGACATTATGATGAACAAAAGATAAATTGTTATTAGGAGGAATGAAAGAAAATATATTATTATTAGAAGGAACATTATTATTTGGTGGAGGTTGAGAAAATCCTCATACATGGGTTGTTACAGTTGTAGTGTTAACAAAACGTGGATTAGAAGAAAATAAATTTACATTTTGATTAATGGGAGGTTGATTACATGAGGATTGTTATTTGATTTAAGAAGTGACATGGAACTTGAATTAGAAATTTGTTGATTATTGAAGGCCCAACTTCATTAAAATGAGTATATTTTTCTAAAAATTTTACCATAATGTGCTTATTTTACCCTAGAAAAATTACAACGTAATTATGAGGTTTAAAGGTAAGTTGACCATAGGGTCCCTCTATTGGGTCAAGGGATCCCATGGTTGAAGTATCATAATATTATTTTTCTATTCTTATATTTTCTCTATCAATTTGCTCATTATCATCCTAAATGGAAATATCATTAGGATTTATGATTCTCTTTCTACTATGAAGGTGAGGAGCCATGGTTCAAGGAAAAGGGAGATTAATTAATTAATATAAATCACTCTTATTTTAATACAGGTGTTGTAGGTGAGTTGGAGAGGAGAGGGCAATCCTCCAAGGGAGGTACCAGGTTCAAATCTCCACCCTACCAAAAAGCTGAATTGGGTATCTAAAATCCAATTGATAATGTTGGTGCGGGCAGGGTCGGGTGCGACCCCCGGGTGACTTTGATGGTGTAGAACCCCCTGTTCATGGTCTCTCAGACCAAGGTGGCTCTGCAAGGGGTTTTTCGCTTATTAAAAAAAAAATCACTCTTATTTTATAAAGGTATAAAATATATGAATATTGATCTCAAGTGGCTAATATAACTCAAAATGATCTCTCAATATACCTAAAATTACCTGATATACCTGCCCCCTAACACACCCATCGATAGGTGACTGTGTTTCCTTAATATACATGGTCATACAAGAGAAAAAACCTTGAAGTACTAGACTATAAATAATACATAGATCAAACACCCTTGGATATTCAAATTAATATCATTATTACCATGATGAATTTGAGGTACAAATTATTAAATCTTCATTAGTGATTTAAATTACATAAAATAAAATTGAGTGGTCTTTTTTAAGTTTAAATAGATTTTTAATCTTTTAATTATGTGAATGTTTGAAAGATTACGAGGATGTGTTCATGTCAGGTTCACTAGATTGTGAGGAGGTTAGCAAAACTTCTAGTAGATCCTTAAGGGATCAAACCCCTATAGGTTTTTCTCACCTCAATTGGTGTGTTTGGGTTTGAGGGGTTCACCAAGAGTGTTTTATGGATTCACTCCAAATACTTTTTTTAATGTGTTGTTTAGGAAAACACCTAAGTTTTTTTGTATATATGTAAATAAATTTTATCAATAATATGAAATATTTAATTAAAATCCATATAGGACAAAACATGTAAAAATACAAGAGCTAGCCTAAGTGACTTTTACTTTTTATGAAGGCTATTCCTAAAATTACAAGAAAATAAACTTTCCATTTTGGGCAAGAATCAAGAGAAATGCACATGTAAGAGCTTATTAATGCAACTATATCCATTTTGTATTTCTTGCCTAATAGATAGAGGGGATAAATAAAATCAACTAAATTCTTTGATATTCCTTTATTTTGTGTGTTATGAATAAAACTAAATTTGAGAAATATTTTTATCCTTTTTTTTAATAAATTTTTATGAAGCCTATAGAATATATAGAGTATAAAACAATAAAAAAATAGCTACTTAAATAAATTATACTAAAACTTACTAGAAAATGTACCTAAACTGGTGTTTAAAGAAATATCATGCTCGATACAAATGAACTGTGAAATTGATCTCATGCCCTGAAATGACCAATTTTGATGCAAAACCTGTAAATATAATGGAAAAAATAAAAGAGAGATTAGTGTTTAGGGGTATACTATGGCTATAGGAGAAGCAAAGCTTGTTTTTTTGTCAATCAAACCCCTAAGGTCCTTTAGATGACCAATAAAATGTGAAAAGGAAGTTGAAATTGGTTTACAAGGCAAAATCATGCTCTATAAATAGAGAGCATAACATTACATAGAACATAGAGGAAGACCAAAGAAATATTTGCTAGAGATAGGTAAAAATTTAGATTTGGAGTGATATCACACTCAAATTATATCGACCATGATATCATGATAGGGAGAATATTAGAAGAAATATTAAGGTTAGGTTTAATAGTTAAGAATGTTAAGGGTTAGGGTATATTTTATTTATGGGTGCAAGGTGAGGGGACAAAAGGAAATAACATAGAGTCTATTCTAGAGCTTAACCAAGAAAAAATATGTTTGGTAAGGATGGACCATGATATTGCTTTGCTAAAAAATCCCTTCAAAAAATAAGGGTGAATGAGGTTTTAGGACCTTGATTGATATGTGATAGGAAAGGAGAAAAACTAAGATAAGGTTGAAGGATAGAAAGAATAATAGAAGGAAGTAAAAATCACCCCTAACTTGGGGTAGAGTGAAATAATGCCTGGTAAATACGGACCACAATATCAGCCTATGAAGTAAGCTAAGGTAGATCTCCACAAAAATAAAGGTTTCTAACATCTTCAAGATGAGGTGAAGCCACTCCACACTTTGCTTGGAATTGCACAATGACTAGGAACAAAGGTTAGAGAAAGAAAAATAATAATTATGATTTAAAATACAACTAGAAAATGAAATGAATATAATATTAAAGATAATCTAAAAAGAGAGAATACAACCAAAAGAGGAGTTATTTATTTTGAACTGGCCAAGTAGACTTCCTCCAAGAGCCTCTCCAAGAAAAATGCACTTACCGTTTTAGTGCTTTAAGTCACCAAATTGCCAAAGTCTCTTTACCATGAGAGAGTTTGATGAGAATGAGGGACCAAGGCCTCAATTTATCAAATATTAGCATGAAGGAGGGGGAGAAAGGTATTGATAGTAATGAGAAGGTAGATGAATTTGAAATTCGTCAAACCAAAAGGGGAAGCACTTAGGAATTTAGCACCAAGACAAGGACACCCAAGGATGGCACCATAAATGGCTCAAAATTCCAAGGAGTGTAGAGAATCCATAATTTGGAGTCCTTGCTTCAGGGAAGAGATATCGTGGTTGGTCTTGGATGACCATGATATAAAGCTAGTTTTTTAAAATAAAGTGAAAACGACTAAGATGTGATATTGTGATCCATCTAGGAGGAGCACAATATCTTTAAAATGAAAAAACATTAGGAACTAAGGGCTAAGGGAAGACAAATTACATTTTAGAATTTTTTAAAGGTTACATAGGATTCTAGGAGAAAATTTATCTATTTGGCTAAGTCAATTTTAGATGTTTACACCTTTAAACTACAATAACATCATGATTAATCCTCTTAATACAATTTTTTTTAGCAACATAGTAGAAATCAAATTCAGTCAATGAGTATGAAATAAATGAAAAAGGGTAATAAGGCAATCAGGGTTCAGACCAAAGTGCTTAGCAATATATCACTACATTACTTTAAGACACCTAATAGAGAGGATATATAATGAAAAAAAAGAGAAAATTTTATTATTGTTTTACGAAATTTAAAAAGGCTTTTAACACAATATTTAGACGTAAATCATGAAAAATAATTGAAGAAATTGGCATACCAACCAACTACAAACTAGTTATACATAGATTTTATGAGCAAGTGGTGGAAAATTTTAGAACTCTAGAAGGACTATCAGAGTGTTTTGGTAGTGATATCATGGTGAAACAGGGTTTTCCATTGTCACCTATTTTATTTGGACTTTACATTAATAAAATTTAAGAATTGGATGAAAGCATGAGAGGAGAGGGAATACAATTTGCTAATTATATATAAAAAAATTCTCTATGTAGATGACATCATATTAACTGTTAAAACACTTGAAATTTCAAAAGAAAACTCAAAAGTTTTAAATGATTTTTGTAAATAAGTTGGGATGTAGGAAAATACTAGCAAGATTAAAATTATGGTCTTCTTTTCTCTAAGAGAGCAAAAACAACCATATATTTTATTTGAAGGAATTCTTTAAAGGTAAAAAATTACAAATACCTTAGGTTAGATTTTCAAATCCATATCAATTGTGGAATATGTAGGATGCAATGAATACAAGAATGAAGGGCACTTTACTCATTGTTAAATAGGGGGGAAAAAGTAGATTTTTGGGATTGCAAAACCATTAGGGTCCTTTTTGGGTTACTAGTTAGTCAAGTGGTGCTATATGGGTGTGAGGTGTGTGCTAGTAATACATAAAATTATAAATGGATACAAATATAAATAATTCAAAAGCGATTGGTTATAAATAATAATAATATTACAATATCAGTCTCATATGATATTTTACTTTTTAAAAGAGGGACTTTTCCAGTAGAAGTAGAAGCTATGATAAGGCTATTGTAATACCTAAAAAAATGCAAATAATGGAATATAGTAAGTTGAAAAAGGAGGTAATCAAAGAAACACTGAATAGAAGAAAAGACACATGGATGAAACAAAACAAATGGAGCACTAAATTTTATGAGGTTCCAAACACCAACAAAGAAAATACACAATATGTGAAGGAGAATTCAAGCTTGTCATATGGACAAAATATTTAGGAAAGAAAAAATAGTTATACATAAATGAGTTCAACCCAAAATGTGAGAAAAACCAAAAGTACATAGATACAAAGATCAAATGGAAGGAAAAAATGCTTATAGCCCAATAAAGATCTAGTTCACACTATCTCATATGTAAAACTGGGAGACATGCAATTCCTTAAGAGACATGGTCAAAATGAATATATCTTTTATATAGTACAAGTACTGAAGATTGAAAAATATTTTATCAAGGAATGTGAAGCCTACAAGGACAACATGATTGTATATGAGAACAACCTAAAAGTAAACTTACTAATAAAATATTTTGAAGAATTGAGAATAGAAAAAATATAAAAACTTCTAATTAAAATCAATAACATAAAAAAAACACACTCTAAATCTTGATAAGAGGATGTTGAGCTTTTTTATTTTGTTGAACAATTTTCTTTCTTATATGTTGTTAAATTTTGGATCTTTAAATAAAGATCCAAGGTTTGAATTTAAGAAAATATATGGTTGTATACCATATCTTATCTTGTATTAAAAAAATTAATTTCATAATCTATTTTCGAGTCTCATAAACATAATTAAAATCAGTTTTTATATCATTTCAAATATTTTTTTCTAGAGAGAGACGATTCTAACAAAATTATAAATTTTTTAAATGCATACTTATTGGTTTGTTTTTCTAATACAATAGGAAGATAAAAAAAAAAAACTGGAAGTAACTAGGAACAAAATTGACTCAAGATAAAGGAATGTGATACATTTAAAAATTACAACTATTCTTTCTTTTTTTTGAGTAAAAACTAATATTATATTATGCCATCAAACATAGAATTATAGTAATATGGGACTAGCACCTTCCATTATCAAAAAATAAAATGAGGTGGATAAGGAGTAAAGCATCAATAATTGAGTACACATAAGAATAGAAACTAATAGCAACAAAGAGACTATAGCTATATCCTACTGTAATATGCCAGATATCATCACTCATCCATGGGAGAGACTATCATGTGGTGAAGATTTGGGCATGGTCTCCATTATATCTTCTAATGTCTTCAAGGAAGAAATATAAGTAATGAGATCTTGAACTAGCTCATCACTCTTTATTACCTTATTTTTTATTTTTTCTGGACCTTTTGAAGATCTTCAATCATGTGGAAAAGCTAAGAATGTCTACTAGTAGCATCCCCTAGTGTGATGTAAGCTCCATGAACATGGAAATGAATGTATTCTTAAAAAAAAAAAGATCAAAGGTCAAATGTTCTAAAACTATACCCCAAGCAAGAGTGGAATGAGTAAATACCTTTTTGTGTCTAAACTTTCAAATATGCTTGAGAAGAAAGAGTATACAAAGACCTAATATATTAGGAAAATAATCCTATTAGAAAACCAAGCACAGAAAGCTTCCAATATTTAGAGAAGGGGAATAAGAAAGAGCAAAAAAAATCCCAAAATTTTTTAGCCATGTTAAAACACCAAAATAAGTGAATAATAGTTTCTAAAGCATTACAAAAATTGTAATGAGGGGAAATGTGTAAATTTGGAGCTAGACTTTTAGAAATTGGAATCATTTTATGCAAAACCTACTATCTAAGAAGTTAAGTTTTAGATTCTACAAGAACATTCCAAATTTAAGCAACAAGAGACTACCATTGGACATTGGTAAAATTGACTTACCACTTGACATTGAGCTTAGAGTTCGATAATAAAGGATACAATTTTTTTTTGGTAGATCCAACTAGAATTAATGGATGATATTCTATGGCCATTAAGCCATATCCATTAAATCCATATATTGTAGATAGTAGTTCCCAACTTTATAATCACTTTGCTAGGAATAGAAGCCACAACAAAGCCATAAAAATGTTTGAATAAAGAGGGAAGGGGTAGTAATTGTGGATCTAGTTCTAGGTGAGAATTGAGTAGTTTCCTAGATTCCAAATATCACTTATTTTATTTATACCTTTCTTTAGAAATGCTAGTCCTCAAAGAGTTCTACACAAAGCTAATGATTTATCATTATAGAGGATAACTTTATTCCACCAAATATTTTTTAGACCATATCTTAAGAAGTCATAATTCTAAGCCAATAAATAAGAAATTGATTGCTAAGTTTTCTAGTTATGCATAAGAGGAATAGATCCTTTAACCATAAAATATGGTGCAATAAGGACCTTATCCTCTAATTGGTTTTCTTTCTATTTATCTTTGTGAGTAGCTTGGAAGATTCTACATTGAAATAGGTGTCTACAATTTTTGTCTCTCATTATGGCTTTACCAACCCATTTCATAGATAAACTTGTACTCTAGGTAAGAGATCAATAATACCTAGAACTCTTGAAGCCTTTGGTTGAGTATAAATGTTTCACAAGATAGTTGTCATTCCTACCTTCCCATCCTATTTGGTCCATAAATATTTATGGATGGCCTAAATAAATTTGTTATAGGATTTTATGAGGCCATATAGCAAGAGCAGTAGTAAATATGTGAGGCTACCATAACTTTATTCACAACTTGAATTCTTCTTTCTAAGGAGAGAAACCAAGTTGGCCATGCACTGAATATATTTTGAAGTCTTTTCATAATCTAGTTCCACATATCTTTAGGATAAATATTAATCCCAAAGGGGATTCCCAAGTAACAAATAATCATTCCATGAGGGATGATCTTCCACTCAACCAAGGAGTTGCATTTGTTAGGATTGGAAGAAGCATAGAAGACTTCTATTTTAGAGTGATTGATATGAGAGCTAGAGACATCACAAAATAGTTGTACAATATCATTAACCATTTCCATATCCTACTATATATTTTAAAGAAAAATAAGAGAATTATCAACAAAATATGATTTAAGAGCATGTTTATCCCTAGGAAGCTTAATACATTGAAAAAAACCATTAGATTAAGCCTTACAAAAAAGATAACCAAAAACATCAATATGTAAAACATACAAAAAATGAGCAAGAGGGTAACCCTATCTAATAGACCATTACAAAGGGAAGGATGAGGATAGAGCACCATTAACCTAAACACATGTTGAAGCTTCACTAAACAACATACCTATTTGATTACAAAATTTTGGATTGAAACCAAGCATAAAAATAATATGGAGAATAAAATCCCATTTGATTCTATCAAATGCTTTCTCAAAATCTAAATTAACTAGAAGGGCATATTGATTAGATTCAATAGGCCATTGTCTTTTTTTCCTAGGCCATCATAAGATTATCTAATATATAATGACCTTTAAGAAAACTAGATTGTTCCTAATGAACAATAGCTTGTATAACAATTTTGATCTATAAATCTATAACTTTAGCTATGATATTATATAAAATATTGAGAAGGGTAATGGGTCTCCAATTGTTGATTTGGTTACAAGTTGTACCTTTAGAAATAAGTTTGATTAACCCTACATTGATATAAGCTCTAAGAAAATAATTTTAGAGGGCTTTCAGGTATACATGATGGCAGGGTTATGCATAGTGACGAATATTCATAATTTGGGTGAATATTAGGATTTTCAAAATTGGAAATTGGCGAATATGAGGACCCTCGACGTTGGCCCATTCGCCTAAAATTTTTGGGATCAATGTTTTCTTAGGGTCAATTTGCCACAATATATATCCAAACATAGACATATTTGTACTCGTTGGAAATCTCTTTTCAAGCCTGATCTAATGGTGGTGTTTTTATAAAGTTATAAGATTATTTAATAGGTCAAAAGTGGCTCCAAAGGTGACCTTACATTTTAGGGCTTCAAATACCCCAAATTTTGGTGTGAAGATTCTTGATTTTATTTGCTTAAGATTTTCCATGATTCAACTTGATTTTGATAAGGATTCATCATTTTTTTGCAAGAACATTTTGAGTCCAACCCTACATTATGAAGATTTGAAGAAAGGATACTCTAGAAATATTTTATAAAACTCTATTGGAAGACCATCCATAACAGGAGCATTGTCATTCTTCATAGAAAAAGAGTTGTATGCAAATCATTCATAGAAATAGGACATTCATGTTGATCCTAATTATTGGGGTATACTAGGAAGAGAATATGTTCTTACACATAGTCTATTATGATAAGATTGGTGATATCCCTTGGCTTCATTGTAAAATATTGAGATAAGTGAGTGATAAATAGATTCATAATCTCATTCAAATAAAAAAAATAATGAAATAAAAAATCCTACAACTTAATAATCTCTTTTAAAATATTCTTATACCTAAAATAATTAAAGGAAAAATTAGTTCTCTTATCACCTTAAGATATCCACTTGAAGCAAGATCTAATTTATACCTCTAACATGGTACTACTTATAAAAGCAAGATCTAATTTGTACCTCTAACATCGTACTACTTATAAACTCTCCCAAGGGACTAACATCTTTAATATCATTTCAATTTGTATCCATGGATTGCCTTCTATGCAAAATTAGTCAAACAAAAGTAAGAGCATATCTACACTTATTCGTATCTAAGTAAAATTGTTAAATAATATAATTATATACTAAGCTATTATATACTTAATATAATTATTTAAGGTATATAACTATATCATTTATAAAATTAAAACTTTAAACCTCTCGTAGCGTGAACAGTTTCTGTACAGAAAAGGTTGAATATACCGAGAGTTGGTGAAAGACGTCTTAACATTTCCTCGTGCCAGCATATTCATACAGTGGATTCTTTCCCTCCACTCTACGGGAGTAGTAATGATGTATGTAGTCGTTGTGTATAAATTTTCTGAACAAGCAGGGATGAGTTTCATCGATCAGTTGGGGCGCAGGAGCAATTTCCTCATTGAATCCAGGGGCATAGAACACTGCAACCGATACCCTTGCTTTATCCTTGTTTACTATTGCTCGGTGTTCAATGCTCTTGTATCTTTCGTTTGTCATAACCTGCAAATTTTCCAACGCACTTCTTAAGCAAAAGTGGAACCTGTAATAAAATATAGTTTCAAATATAGCTGGCAAATTCATGATTCTAAAAATTAGACTGAGGCTATCTTTGTTAATCTGTAACCCTACTACATGGTCATCCTGCAGCAATAGCGTGAGGCCCGTCATGTCTGCGTGTGCACTTAGGCCTATAAAATGAGGATAGTAATTCGTCCTCATTTTTTTGGTATGCGTCGCCAAATTTCTTGTCAAAGAAGTCCGGTGGTAACTGCAATGTCTCCGCAATCAAAGCCAAAAGTTTCGTAGCAAGTCTTTTAATTTCGGCATTGTATGCATCCACGCTTTCCCTGCAAAATCCACAAAACTATCAGCTAAACTGAGGAATCTTCAGTTGAGGTAAGAGGTGAACAATAATCTTCTCTCCTCTCTAGCTTATATATGCATATATCTAGACTCTATAGCAATCTATATGACCTGAAATGAGCAGGTTCAGTTGGCCACATGCTCATGTCTCTGAGTTGAGTAGGACACATAATCAAGCCTAACAAATTGACCCAATCCAACTTTTGGTCTTCAGACGCAGCGAAGGTTTTGCCATAGCCTTGAAGATCTCCTGCCCTCACTGCAACCCATTGTTTTTTCTCCAATGGAAGCTGGAAGAACGCTTTCCCAGCTCTGCTGACATTGTTTATCAGTGAATGAGGGATACCATGGTTAACAACCTCCAAAACGTCCAACCTAGCAATATAATTAAATACCTCGATCTCTTACTTCGTTAAGTATGCATGTTCTAGTGGGAAGTTGGATCATCCAAATTGTCCAAGATAGCAAGAAAAATAGCTAAGCTGCTGACTTATGCTTTGTAAATTTCCTAAGAGGAAGAATTAAACCATACCTGAAAGAAACCCCATTCTTCACAAGCCTTAGCAATCCTTGTAATCTCTTCTTGTCTGTGTTGTGGTTGTGCAATCTTGGCCATGTCAATGACAGAGATGTCAAGCTGTTTATTGTGAGATGGTGTTGTGGGTATTCCAGGTCTCTGTTCATCGCTTCTTATGTATCGTTCTGGTATTTCTTGGAGTTGCTTTTTGGCAAGTTTATCAACACTCTCAAGTTTAACAAAAGATTTTCTCAAGCTGGGTAAACTCAGATCAACTGAAACCATTGTTATTGCATGAAAGATTCAAGAAACTATAGCTCCAAGAAATTTTGAGTTGAATAGACAGTCAAGAAATATTTGTGAGAAGTTAGCGTCTTGTGTCTTGTATTACAAGGACAACCCGGTATGCACAAGAAGGGAAACTCAAATTCCTTCCAATCTACATTAGAGTGTTTGAAATAAACTGTTAAGTGCATGTGGTTTGACAATGTGTAAAGAAGAAAAGCGTGTTCAATAAGTCAGCTTCAATTTTAAATCAAGTTTTTCCCTGGAAGAAACGAAGCATCCTGTGCGGACCTGGGAATTACTCAAGTCTGGCCGGCTTGAATACAAATTACAGAGTACTTTAATATCACAAACCAAGAAAATTCCATGGAACGTAACTTCCATCCTACCTTCCCCTCACTATAATATTTGAACCATTTATCCTATTTGTCATATAACTTTTGAATACAAATTTCAGAGTACTTAAACCAAGCAAATTCCATGCAACGTAACTTCCATCATATAACTTTTAGTCAAAATGTTGAACTTTCTAATGATTTTGTCAAATGTCAACAGACATCACAACTCATGAGGAGTGAAACAAGAGGTTTTTAAAACAATCACGTATCCAGAAGTACCTACCAATAGCATTCCAATGGCATTCGTGGGTCATGAACAATTCAACAAATAAATTCGTCGGTGCCAACTCTCTCAGAAAGCCTAATACTCCGTCAAGGTTAAAACTCAACTAAGATTTAGGTTTAAATTTTGAAAACATGTTTATTAATTTATAAGGTAGTAGTTTTCTGAGTAGACATCAGTACCAAGTAGTTACTTGATAATAAAAAAAATTATAAATATAACAACAATTTTTTGGTAAAAAAAAAAGTAATTATTAAAAAAGAGAAAAGAAAGAATAATGGTGGTCTTAAAAGTAAAGAGTTGAATACAAAATATGAGTTCACATGATTAATTATAACAAAAATTGCATCGTAGTTACACCCCAGTGCATTTTAATGTTAATACTAAAAATAAAACGATTTCTTAAATTTAAAAAACTATTAAATATTGTGCATTGCAATTAACGATGGAAGAATTTGTTTTAATTTAATAAATTAAACTGTAAAGGTTTCTTGCCTTGGAAAACTAAAATTATAGGTAAGATAACTATTGAATGTTTCTTTGTAAGATGGTGATCGTCGGAAGGTTTAAATTGCCATATGCGTATGTAAATCAACTTCCCACGATTGGGAAATGGTTACAACAATAATCGTAACGGCGAAACATTTTCCATCTCTCGACGTATGGCATGATTCGATGCGTACCTCACATGTTTGGTCCCTTATATATTTAAACAATAATATTATTATATATTAAAAAACAAATGCCTTGACTGGGCTTTGCCTTAACGAAACACTTTATGTTGTAAAATTGCCAATGAGGACAGGGCATCAAAATTCAACAAAAATTATAAAAATTCAGCAAAATTAATAGTAACAATGAACAGAATGTGAATGATGTCTCTTTATAATATTGTTTTATATAGACTACAGGGAAAATACATTAAAAACATAAAAAAGATATGCAACATGATTTGTTTCTCAATTTTTTATTATATGTTTTTTTCTTAGAGTGTTATCAATACATGATTTTTTAAAATTTTCTTATTAACAAGTTAATATGGAAGTCAAAAAAATTGTTACTCTATATTCGAAAATTTTTAATAGTTTTTGTGTCTACAATCCATATTTTTCTCTACACCACAAGGTATTGTTCATTATTCTTCTCCTAGTTTTAAAACTAGATAAAACAATGAGAAAAATTATTTAAAAAAAAATTATGGAATAATTTGAATTCAGTTCCACCCTCTATTTATTCAAACTTTTGATTTCATGAAAAACCTTGATAGTGTACTTTGAACTTATATATATTGCTTTTAAGAATTATTATATTGTGCTTGATCATATTAACCTTGATAGTACTTCTAGACATTTATTGTTTGAATAGGGGTTACCATATATTTGCTCTCTCTTTGTCTCCAACTAGTGAATCCTTAATTTTAATTGGGGCATCATTCCTTCCAATTAGAGATTCTATGAATATGATTTTTAGATAAGAAATTCTTAAAGGGTACTTCTATTTCAAATATCATTCATGACATCTATGAGATCAAGCATAAAAGGAGTAACATAACTTCCACATGTAAGTTAGATGAATATGGCATAGATGAGGAGGTTCTCACCTTACCACAACATGAAGAACTAGTAGAACTTGACAAGCCTAAGTAAGACATGAATACTATGGTCCTCTTAACATTCACCCTCATGGGACAATAATATCATCACACTATCAAGGTATAGGAATTCATAAAAGGATAGTAAGTCAATATTTTTATTGATTCAAGTAGCACTCACAATTGCATTGATTGTAATACAATGAAAACCTTGGGGTTGCATATCAATAATTTTAACCAAGACAAATTGCATGTTTTGATTGACAATGAGAGTAATGCTCGATCTAGTGATAATGTTGTTAATATAAATAGCTAGATGAGTACCTATCTTTGAATGGAAACCTTTATGCAATGGATTTGCATAGTGTAAATATTCTCCTAAGAGCCCAATGGTTGTCTTAATTAGGGGATGTTACTTCAAACCTACAATGATTGAATGTACATCAAATAAAAAATGGCAAGATCATCCATATCTAGGGTTTCCAACCCTTGATATAAAAGGTTTTGTGATCCTAAAAAATAGAAAAAATATTAAATAAGAGAAACAAAATCTTCTTTAGCTATATTTATTGTATGAATGTCATGCTCATTGAGCAATCATCTCATGTTCTTCCTTTCAACATATAGTCTCTTCTTCCTTTTGACATGTAGTCTCTTTTCATAAAATATGATCTATTTTTTTAAACCTCAAAGATATTCCACCCTAGTTGGCACATGAACATGTTATCTATATTATGCCTATGGTAATTATATATACAATAGATAAAAAATGGTAAGATCATCCATCTCTAGGGTTTCTAATCCTTGATATACAAGGTTTTTTACTCCTACCAAATGGAAAAAATGTTAAGTAATGGAAACGAAGGCTTCTTTAGCAATATTTATTGTATGGAAGTCATGCTAATTGAGCAGTCATCTCATGTTCTTCCTTTCAATATGTAGTTTCTTCTCATAAAATATGATTCATTTTTTAAAACCCCAAAGATATTTCACCCAAGTTGGTACATGAACATGCTATTTGTATTATTCCTAGAATTTAACCGTCCAATGTTCATCCTTATATATATGCTTGACCCTATAAGTCAAAAAAATTAAGCTAGTTTAAGAGATGCTGGATCAAGGTATTATGCATCCTAGTACTAGTCCTTATTTATTTCTACTTTTTGTGGTTTAGTACAAGGATTATTCTTGATGAATTTGTCATTATTTCCATCCACTCAATAAGATTATTGAAAAATATGAGTTTTGTATTCTTATCATTGATGATTTATCAGATGAGATATATGCTGCAAATATTTTTACCAAGCTTGACTTGTATTTTAGGTCTCATAAAATTAGGGTTAGAGAGGAGGATATCCTCAAAAGTGCTTTTCGTATACATGAGGGTCATTATGATTTCTTGGTCATATCCTTTAGTCTTACATATTTACTTACACTTTCTATATTCTAATAAATTTTATCTTCCATTATCTTCTTTACAAATTTATATTGGTTTTTTTATGGCATCCTAGTTTATACTATATTTTTGAGAGCCCATTTGCATCATGTTGAGCATGCAATCCACCTTCTATAGAGAGAATAATTATATGTTAGTTAATCTAAATGTCCATTAGGTGTGTTTGGAGTAGTTTAATTGGGTTACATTGTGTCTCATGCATGTGTCAAGGTGGACCCTAACAAGGTTATACCCATACAAGATTTAGCCCTACCTAAATATCTCAAGAATATTTATGGATTTTTATTCCTTATAGGATATTACAGTAACATTGTCAATAATTATAGAAATAATGTAGCTCCTCTTACAAATTTCACCAATAAATATACATTTTTCTAGTCGAAGGAGGTTACAATATCCTCCAACACCTTAAATGAAGTTATGTGCACCATCCTTATTCTAGTTGGTTTGGAATTTAGCAAGTCTTTTGCAATTAATAGGATTTTATAATAGGTGTTGATATTATTTTGATGTAGGACAATCATCCCTAGCTTTTTAAAGGAAGTAACTTTTTTTGCAATAATCTCGGCCATTCTACTTATGAGAAGGAAATGTTAGTCATCATGTATGTTCTAGACAAATGGAAGTTGTATTTTTTTGGCCAAGACTATAATTAAAATAGATTATAACAATCTTAAGCACCTCTTAGAACATAATATCTCTTGTTTGAAACAAAATAAATGATTGACCAGGTTGAAAAATATGGTGATTAAGCTCTTTTTGAGGCCATGGCTAATTTAATTTTGTTTTTTGTTTTTTGTTTTTTAATTTACATGGTGCAATTGGTAGCTACCACGAATTTGAGCAGGTTGTCCAACTTTTAAGGTTATCACAGTATTTTGCATTGTTTGCTTCAAAAGCCACCACACAATATCTTCACATAATTCGTCCCAAGAACCACCATGCCATAATCATGTTAAACCTATTACACTTCTAAAAGCACCAGGAAAGGGATAAGCATTCAGTTCGAAGAGGTCTGAGATTTTAACCTTCGATCTCCACCATCCTTATGGGGTTTGGTTGAACCAATTGGTCTACACCTCAAACTTGGTTGACTTATTTTTGTTATATTTTCTCTTTGAGCCCATTTAAACCTTGAAAAAGGTATTTTTTATTAAAAAAAAATGTATTTTATTCCTAAGGGTCAGTCTCATAACCTTGACCTAGAGGTATTATGTACTTGGGTATAAATACCCCTCCTTACCAATCATTTTATTATTGGCTTGAGTGTAATTTTTATTCTCTTTAAGTGAAGATAATTTTGTGTCTATGGACACCCTATCATATATTGTGTTTTATATGGTATGTATTTTTTTGGTTAATAAATAATGTGTAATGTTTGATTCCATTCATTTTGGGAAACTACTATGAAATATGATATGGTATCATAGTAGGTGTAAATCTTCAGTGTTTGTTTACTTCTACTAGTGGTAGATTACTCTTTCAACTTCTATTGAGGATAATTTTTGTAGAGGCTTGTGGAGATGTTATTTTGAAGCCAAAAATGTAATTTTAATAGGGATTCTGATAGAAAACCTTAATGAACTAGGATTATGAGGAAATCATTAGAATTACTATATTTGCTCCAAGAGAAATATTCACTAATAATTTTATTTTTTTCTCATTCATACTCAATCTTGTTCTATTTTTTTGTATAACCAATTGGATTCCCTAGTTTCGGGATTTAGTGTTTCAAAATTTTTAAAAACCTCATTTGTCTTACAATTTTTTCAAAAAATCCATTTCTTTTTCTTTTGAAATTTTTAGGATCAATAGCAGTATTTATGAGATGATAGATTACTTGGCCATCACAAAAGAAGAAAAGAATTGACTTTCTTTTTTAAATAGACCCCATGTGCTAGAGAAGTCATGCGTAGGATTTTGTGCTTAGTAAACATCTTGAAACCACTTAACAAGGTTGTAAAAATGGTTTGAAAACTTATTTGTTATATAGGTTTGAAGGAGGTCTTAATTAGTTACATTTGGAAAATTTGTTATGTAGGGAAAACCATAAAATATATGGATGAATCATTAATGTTTTTTAATTATTTGAAAAAATTAGGAGAGATCACAATTTATCACTTTTTTATTTTACCACCAGTTACTTGTAAATCATATTTGAAAAATTATTCTTTTACCTCCTAAATTTGAATTTTTGAAAGTCAAATTTAGAATGTTTCAAACAATATTTATTCTCTAGCTAAGAAGAAACATGATTGGGTATACCTACATCATTTTAATGTAGGTATATATCATAGGTAAGGCAAAGGAGGTGCATGGTCCTGGTTCGCATAGTAAAAGTGATATTTTTGTTTTCCTTCACAAGTAATGTGCTTGGGAATGTGGCTAGCATATTGAGTGCTAGCACTTTGCCCATTGGAGATACTAAATTTGAATCTTTCCCCTCTATTTCTATGATGATATTAGCATAAGACTAGACTTTTCTTATGATGACATAAGCATAAATGATGATGTAACATCCTTTGAATTTTGATGTGATGATATGATAAGGTTATACAAATTTTAAATGTTAGCCTATATAGCATAGGTATAACCAAACACATATATCTTGAAGGAACGTACAATAGTCCATATACCTAAGTTGACACTAGGTAGACATATCCTAAGGAAACACATGACAATCCATTTAGCTAATGTGCCTCTATATGAGCATATCCTAAGGTGACACATTGTAATTTATACAAGTAACTTGGTAGGAGGAAGATAGATCCTAAAGCAATATGTGGTTTTTGATATGGTAGTCTAGGAAGGTATGTAAGATGATGTGTAGCAATTTTTGAGAGCATTGAAGTGACACATATTTTGAGGTGATACATGGCATGTTTTATTGGATCAAACTAGTTTTCTATACAACAACTAATGTAGCAGTCCATATGCCACTTGGAATATATAAAAATGGGATCGATCAATCACATTTTTCTATCTCATGAAACTTGATAAACAACTTGCATAATCAATAGTAGACTTGGTGATGCACAAATTTTGGAGTAAATTAGACAATGACAAGTGGTATACTATGTTTTATCAGTATCCTACATAGTTAGCATTAAATAAGCACCCTCTTAGCCATTCATGCTATGATACATGGAAGCCACTCATTCACCATAGGTACTAAATTCATTTTAATTTCTCCAATGATAAGATTATTGAAAAAGATGAGTTTTGTATTCTTATCATTGATTATTTATCATATGAGATATATGCTGCAAATATTTTTACCAAGCTTGACTTGTATTTTAGATCTCATAAAATTAGGGTTAGAGAGGAGGATATCCTCAAAAGTGCTTTTCGTATACATGAGGGTCATTATGATTTCTTGGTCATATCCTTTAGTCTTACATATTTACCTTACACTTTCTATATTCTAATAAATTTTATCTTCCATCATCTTCTTTACAAATTTATATTGATTTTTTTATGGCATCCTAGTTTATACTGTATTTTTGAGAGCCCATTTGCATCATGTTGAGCATGCAATCCACTTTCTATAGAGAGAATAATTATATTTTAGTTAATCTAAATGTCCGTTAGGTGTGTTTGGAGTAGTTTAATTGGGTTACATTGTGTCTCATGCATGTGTCAAGGTGGACCCTAACAAGGTTATACCCATACAAGATTTAGCCCTACCTAAATATCTCAAGAATATTTATGGATTGTTTTTCCTTATAGGATATTACAGTAACATTGTCAATAATTATAGAAAGAATGTAGCTCCTCTTACAACTTTCACCAATAAATATACATTTTTCTAGTCGAAGGAGGTTACAATATCCTCCAACATCTTAAATGAAGTTATGTGCACCATCCTTATTCTTGTTGGTTTGGAATTTAGCAAGTCTTTTGCAATTAATAGGATTTTATAATAGGTGTTGATATTATTTTGATGTAGGACAATCATCCCTAGCTTTTTAAAGGAAGTAACTTTTTTTGCAAGAATCTCGGCCATTCTACTTATGAGAAGGAAATGTTAGTCATCATGTATGTTCTAGACAAATGGAAGTTGTATTTTTTTGGCCAAGACTATAATTAAAATAGATTATAACAATCTTAAGCACCTCTTGGAACATAATATCTCTTGTTTAAAACAAAATAAATGATTGACCATGTTGAAAAATATGGTGATTAAGCTCTTTTTGAGGCCATGACTAACTTAATTTTGTTTTTTGTTTTTTGTTTTTAATTTACATGGTGCAATCGGTAGCTACCACGAATTTGAGCAGGTTGTCCAACTTTTAAGGTTATCACAGTATTCTACATTGTTTGCTTCAAAAGCCACCACACAATATCTTCACATAATTTGTCCCAAGAACCACCATGCCACAATCATGTTAAACCTATTACACTGCTAAAAGCACCAGGAAAGGGATAAGTATTCAGTTCGACGAGGTCTGAGATTTTAACCTTCGATCTCCACCATCCTTATGGGGTTTGGTTGAACCAATTGGTCTACACCTCAAACTTGGTTGACTTATTTTTGTTATATTTTCTCTTTGAGCCCATTTAAACCTTGAAAAAGGTATTTTTTATTAAAAAAAATGTATTTTATTCCTAAGGGTCAGTCTCATAACCTTGACCTAGAGGTATTATGTACTTGGGTATAAATACCCCTCCTTACCAATCATTTTATTATTGGCTTGAGTGTAATTTTTATTCTCTTTAAGTGAAGATAATTTTGTGTCTATGGACACCCTATCATATATTGTGTTTTATATGGTATGTATTTTTTTGGTTAATAAATAATGCGTAATGTTTGATTCCATTCATTTTGGGAAACTACTATGAAATATGACATGGTATCAAAGTAGGTGTAAATCTTCAGTGTTTGTTTACTTCTATTAGTGGTAGATTACTCTTTCAACTTCTATTGAGGATAATTTTTGTAGAGGCTTGTGGAGATGTTATTTTGAAGCCAAAAATGTAATTTTAATAGGGATTTTGATAGAAAACCTTAATGAACTAGGATTATGAGGAAATCATTAGAATTACTATATTTGCTCCAAGAGAAATATTCACTAATAATTTTATTTTTTTCTCATTCATACTCAATCTTTTTCTATTTTTTTGTATAACCAAATGGATTCCCTAGTTTCAGGATTTAGTGTTTCAAGATTTTTAAAAACCTCATTTGTCTTACAATTTTTTCAAAAAATACATTTCTTTTTCTTTTGAAATTTTTAGGACCAATAGCAGTATTTATGAGATGATAGATTACTTGGCCATCACAAAAGAAGAAAAGAATTGACTTTCTTTTTTAAATAGACCCCATGTGCTAGAGAAGTCATGGGTAGGATTTTTTGCTTAGTAAACATCTTGAAACCACTTAACAAGGTTGTAAAAATGGTTTGAAAACTTATTTGTTATATAGGTTTGAAGGAGGTCTTAATTAGTTACATTTGGAAAAATTGTTATGTAGGGAAAACCATAAAATATATGGATGAATCATTAATGTTTTTTAATTATTTGAAAAAATTAGGAGAGATCACAATTTATCACTTTTTTATTTTACCTCCAGTTACTTGCAAATCATATTTGAAAAATTATTCTTTTACCTCCTAAATTTGAAATTTTGAAAGTCAAATTTAGAATGTTTCAAACAATATTTTATTCTCTAGCTAAGAAGACACATGATTGGGTATACCTACATCATTTTAATGTAGGTATATATCATAGGTAAGGCAAAGGAGGTGCATGGTCCTGGTTCGCATAGTAAAAGTGATATTTTGGTTTTCCTTCACAAGCAATGTGCTTGGGAATGTGGCTAGCATATTGAGTGCTAGCACTTTGCCCATTGGAGATACTAAATTTGAATCTTTCCCCTCTATTTCTATGATGATATTAGCATAAGACTAGACTTTTCTTATGATGACATAAGCATAAATGATGATGTAACATCCTTTGAATTTTGATGTGATGATATGATAAGGTTATACAAATTTTAAATGTTAGCCTATATAGCATAGGTATAACCAAACACATACATCTTGAGGGAACGTACAATAGTCCATAGACCTAAGTTGACACTAGGTAGACGTATCCTAAGGAAACACATGACAATCCATTTAGCTAATTTGCCTCTATATGAGCATATCCTAAGGTGACACATTGTAGTTTATACAAGTAACTTGGTAGGAGGAAGATAGATCCTAAAGCAATATGCGGTATTTGATATGGCAGTCTAGGAAGGTATGTAAGATGACGTGTAGCAATTTTTGAGAGCATTGAAGTGGCACATATTTTGAGGTGATACATGGCATGTTTTATTGGATCAAACTAGTTTTCTATACAACAACTAATGTAGCAGTCCATATGCCACTTGGAATATATAAAAATGGGATCGATCAATCACATTTTTCTATCTCATGAAACTTGATAAAAAACTTGCACAATCAATAGTAGACTTGGTGATGCACAAATTTTGGAGTAAATTAGACAATGACAAGTGGTGTACTATGTTTTATTAGTATCCTACATAGTTAGCATTAAATAAGTACCCTCTTAGCCATTCATGCTATGATACATGGAAGCCACTCGTTCACCATAGGTACTAAATTCATTTTAATTTTTCAAAGGTTTTAGACAAATTTATTACAATTTTAGGGCTAAAATTTTGGTGGTCATAAATTTTGCATATAGAAGTGTTATAAGCCTATTTTTTGAATGCACATAGTTTTTTTAGTTGTCTAAATTGGTCATGTTGATTTTAATCATAATTTCTTACATATTTAATTTTTAGCATACCTTCAAAAAGTTAGACTAAAGAAAAAAAATTGTTGAAGTCCAATGAAGATTGTGGATAGAAGAAGTCCAAGTTGCAGCCTTGCAAAGGAAAATAACTTTATTTTGAGATTCGTGCATTGTTGTTCAAAATATGTGAAGTAAAGGGATCTTTGGATCCATTTGTATGCAAAAATGAAACCCATGTAAAGTTACCACAACAACAACTTTGATGTAGTATATATATATATATATATATTATTTACATCTTTTGTGAACTTGCTTTAATTGTATAGTAGTGTGTCTTTGTTAGGTTTATTATTATTTTTTACTTAATTGTTTGGTTTCTATTTGCATCCTACCCTAGTTTTGTGCTTTCTTCCCAAAATTAAAACTTCCTCGAAGCAATCCAATGTCATCAATTTGAATTTTATGTAATAAAAACATTCTAGAATCATGTAGCTCTAAGTGAATAATTTTTAAAAAAAAATTATGAATTCATTTTTTGGTTTCACACTTATCTTATATTTGTTTGATTTTGAGATAATCTAGTCTTGTACTTGCTTGCATAGAACTAGAGCATAAATCTTGATCCAATTTTATTCCTTCAAACTAGTATCAAAGCTAAAGCAATCAGTGGGAGTTTTAGAGGCACAAAAACAATAGCTTCTAGCAAAAATCCTCTACAACTATAGATCCCACTATTCAATCGCAAAAATTATGATTATTGAAGCATACAAATGAAAATTCTATTTGGGTCTAAAGAGTTTTGGGAGCTAGTGGAGAATGGGTATGTAAAACCTACAAATACAACAACATTCAATGCTCTTCCTCAATTTTAGAAATATTTGTTAAAGTAAAATTGAAAGAAGGATTAGAAGGCCCTATTATATATTATGTAGGGATTTTATGAATTAATATTTCCTAAAATTGTAGTAGCAACAAAGTCAAAGCAAAAATGGAAATTTTTTATCAACTCCTTCCAAGATACCAACAAAGTAAAGTTGGTAAGGTTAGAGATGTTAAGAATAAAGTTCAAAAATCTACAAATGAATGAATTTGTGTTCAAGAGTGAATTTTCTACCCACACAATGGGTATTATTAATTAGATGAAGATGAATGGAGAAAATATAGAGAACTAAAGATTTATAGAGAAGGTATTGAGAAGCTTACCAACAAGTTTTGACTCATTTTTAATTGCTATTCAAGAATCAAGGGATTTAATAACCCTTTAAGTGGATGATTTAATGGGGTTTTTGCAATTGCATCAGAAAAGGCTAAATAGGACAACTCAATCCTAGAGAAAATATTTAAAACATATTTTATTCATAGATAATAATAGAAGGAAAGAATCTCAGTAAGGAGCATCAAGTTCTCAAGGAGGAAGAGGATATGATAGTAGAGGTAGAGGTGGTAGGGGCCATGAAAGAGGAGTAATAATGAACTCCAATCAATGAGAAACCAGTTGCAATTGCCATAAAGCAAGAGGAAGAGGTAGAAACAAAAAGCAATAAGAAGGCTCAAATAAAAGGTATGATAAATAAAAATCTAATTTTATTACTACAAGAAATTTGGGCATTATAGTTATGAATGTAGAAATAAGATGAATAAGTAAAATAAGTAAGAAGCCCATTATACAAATGATAATGAGAATGAAGAAACAAAAGAAATATTGATAACTTGCAATTTTGACGAAGAGAGTCAAAAGAATATTTGATATCTTAATAGTGGTTGAAGTAACAACATGTTTGGAAATAGAGAAATATTCTCAAATTTATATGAGACCATCAAGTATGAAGTAAATATAGGAAACAATAGCAAGGTACTTATCATGGGCAAAGGGAAAATTACAATCCACATATAAAGGGAGAAAGAATGCATATCTTTGATGTCTATTATATGTCTAAGTTGAAACATAATCTTCTCATTATTGGAAAACTTGTGCAAAAGGGGTACAATGTATTTTGAAAATGGAGCTTGCATCATTAGAGATAAATAAAATAGTATTATATCAAATGTAGCCACGAAAAAGAACAAGATGATTCCTCTAAAAATGTAGAGTGAAATTCTAATTTCATATAGTGTTATTATAATGAATGCTATATGGTTGTGGCATCTTAAATTTGGCCATTTAAATTTCAATGACCTAAATTTATTGTATAAAAAACAAATGGTGAGGAAATTAACTCTTATAGAGCAATCCAATTAAGCATGTGAAGGTTTCCTAGTAGAGAAGTAACATAGGGATGCATTACCTATAAGAAACTCTTGGAGAGCTTCACAACCTTTGGAGTTGGTGCATTCAAATATATATGGGCCTATGCAAACTAGATTATTTTCCAACAAAAAATACTTTTTTATTTTTATAGATGATTTCAGCTAGAAGACATGGGTTTCTTCTTGAAATAAAAGTGAAAACTATTTGGAAAATTTAAAATGTCCAAAGCATTGGTTGAAAATCAAATTGGTTATTATGTGAAGAATCTTAGAATATGTGGAGGAGGAGAGTACATCTCAAATGATTTCCATTGTTTCTATAGAGCAAATAGAATAAAAATGTAGTTCAGAGCTAGATACTCACCACAATAGAATGGTGTTGTTGAGAGAAAGAACATGACACTAATAGATATGACAAGGAGTATGCTAAAGGCAAAAGCATTGCTAAATGAATTTTGGAAAAATCTATAGCATGTAAAGTTTACTTGCTCAATAGGTTTCCCACAAAGAGTGTGAATGCCATGATCCCATAGAAAGCATGGAGTAAAAAATAGATAAACATTGCTCACTTAAGGATCTTTGGTTGCATGGAATATGCACACATTCCTAAAGAGAAGAAAAGAAAACTAGATGACAAGAAAAAAAGTATCTTTGATGGGTACAATGAACAATCAAAATAATACAAACCACACAACCCTATTCAAATACAGTGATCAAAAGCAGATATGTAAAATTCATTGAAGAAGAAGCTTAGAATTGGAATTCCAAGATCGATCAACAAGAGAAAACAAGTACTGAGTCAAAATATTTGAATGCAAAAAGTATATATTAGCCTACAACTTCAAGTAGCAGTACTAGTGTGAGCAGTAACCCTTGTACTTCATCAAACTTGCCACCAAGTGTAAGGAATATGTCCATATCATCCATCATGAGAATATCATCAAAGACAAGAAATATATGAGGTAACCATAAATAAAATAGAAAATGAAGAGCATTCTAATTTTGCTTTATTTTTTATTGTGAAAGTATTTCATTTGAATAAGAAATTATAGATAGTAAATGGATGAAATCCATGGATAAATAAATTGAAGCAATAGAGATAAATTAAACTTGGAAGCTTATGGATCTTCTAGTAGGAAAGAAAACCATCAGAGTGAAATGGGTGTACGAAATAAATTTTAATTCCAAGAGTGATTTTAAAACGTATAAATAAAGGCTAGTTGCAAAAGTGTATAAACATAAATTAAGAATTAATTACCATGAAGTCTATGCACATGCAGCAAGCATTGACACATTAAGAATAATCCTAGCATTGGTAGCCCAAAAGAGGTGGAAATTTTACCAAATTGATGTCAAGTCCACCTTCCTAAATGGGGTATTGGAAGAAGAAGTATACATAGACCAACCACTTGGCTATAATCTAGAAGGGAAAGAAGGAAAGGTGTATAAATTGAAGAAATCCTTGTATGGGTTAAAGAAAGCACCCAAGGCTTGGTATAAACACATTGACTTATATTTTTAGGAGAATGACTTCATAAAATGCCCATATAAGCACACTCTCTTCGTATTAATTGCATAAAAAAATTTTGTAGAGTTTTTACAGCCTCATCTTTAAGTCCCTTGATATATATCTTTGTCAGGGCTTCTTTTGTGTGGTTAGATAGGCTGGAGAAAATTAGGGTAGAGGAATAAAATAAGAATGCAATAGCGTCATGTGGAGTAGAAGGAGTAGTAGAGTGAAGCAACTAAGTCTATTTTATTCTGTGACTATGCATTGCATATTTTAATGGTGCATATCTGTGGATGTATTTCCAAGTATTTTATGTGGATGTATTTCCAATTTTTCCATAAATATAAATATATTCTTTGTATATGTTTCTTCCATAAAATATTGGGCGTTTGCATTTTATTAACTTAGCAAAGTTAGTATTTTGTTTGTTGTTGACATTTCAATCCGGAAGATTTCCTTATAAACTCACGTGGAGGAGATTCCATCCCATTATGCTTAAATATCTTGGTTGTGGGATCTAGATTGAATACATTTCCATTTCGCTCTATTTATTTGTATTTATTTGTGGAATAGAACTTAGGTGATTAATAATATAAAGTTATATTAATAAAGTTTTCCCTAATAGTTGGTGAAGTCCGCATATTTAACTTCACTCTCCAATTCGTATCTGCTCAACCCTAAACTCTATTTTGCACTATTTTCTTGGCCCAAGTGATGTCATCATCAAATTTGTGCAAATTTTGAATCTAGGCCTCTCTCTTGTTAAACCTAGCAGAATCCATTATGCTCTTGTTTGTTCGTATTTAGTTACGAATTGAAATTTTGTAAGATTTCTTTGGTTGTAATTATGGATTATTGTTTCTGCAATTCTGCATTCACTTTCAAAGGAATTATTGTGGATTCGATTATGCTCCCACCTTCAACCATTTAGTCACAAATTTAATTCTACTCTGGATCCTATGCAAGTAAAAACTTAAAATTGGTATCAGATCATGAGCCCTCCCATGGAATATTGAAGCAATGGATTCTGGAAATAACTCCTTGTAGTTATGGATCCTATGATTCAAGGATAACAATTATGATTATTGCAGCACTCAAATGAAAATATTATTTGGGTCTCAAGAGCTATGGGACTTGGTTGAGAATGGTTATCTAGAACCGGTAGATGCAGCAACATTGATAGCACTCTCCCAAGTGGATTCAGATTTTTTGAAGGAGAATCGAAAGAAATATCAGAAGGCATTATTTTATATAATGCAGGTAGTTGAAGAGACAATTTTCCCATGGATTGCAATAGCAACCAAAGCTAAGCAAGCTTGGGAAATTTTAGCCAATTCTTATCAGGGCACCAACAAGGTGAAGTTGGTGAAGCTACAGATGTTAAGGAGGGAGTTTGAGAACCTGTAGATGAGTGAGTTAGAGTCCATGAGTGATTTCTTCACCTGAATATTGGATGTCATCAACCAGATGAGGTTGAATGGGGAGATTATGGACAACCAGAGAATAGTGGAGAAAATTTTGAGAAGCCTACCAGCAAGGTTTGACTCAGTTGTGATAGCAATAGAGGAATCGAGGGATTTGACAACCCTCTCTGTAGATGAGCTCATGGGTTCTCTGCAGATACATGAGCAAAGGTTGATTCGATCATCTCAGTCCTCTCTAGAGCAAGCATTCAAGATGTAGGTCTCATTTTGAGACAGTGGTAGAAGAGAAGAATCCCACCAAGGTGCCTCATGTTCTCAAGGAGGAAGAGGACAGAGCAATCAAGGCAAGCATGGAAGAGGTAACAAGTGAGGAGGAAGGTCCAACTCCGGTGAAGGAGAGAATAGCTGCAACTTCCATCAAGCAGGAGGAAGAGGTAATGGTAGAAATCAGTAAGCTAGATCTAATCAAAAGTTTGATAAATCAAAGATCCAGTGCTATTACTATAAGAAATTTGGCCACTATATTTATGAGTGTAGAAATAAATTGGCCAAGGATAAAAAACAACAAGCCCACTACACAAATGAAGTTGGAAATGCAGAGTGTAGAGATGCATGTGGGAATATGTTGTTGACTTGCAGTACTAAGGAGGAAAGCCAGAAGAATACCTGGTATTTGGATAGTGGGTGCAACAACCACATGATGGGGAACAGAGAGATGTTCTCACAATTGGATGAAATAGTCCAATATGAGGTGAAAATGGGGAACAACAACAAGGTTCCTATCAAAGGAAAAGGAAAAATCATTATCCACACTAGGCATGGTGAAAGAAAATAAATACAAGATGTGTATTATGTGCCTGGGTTGAAGCACAACTTGTTGAGTATTGGACAACTTGTGTAGAAGGGGTACACTGTTCAATTTAAATATGGAGCTTGTACCATCAGAGATAAAGAGCATGGGAAAATTGCAATAGTGTCCATGACAAAGAATAAAATGTTTTCCTTGCAAATTCAAAATGAATTGTTGATGTCATTGAGTGCAATGGTGAAGGATGCTACCTGGCTATGGCATCTCAGATTCGATCACCTGAGTTTCAGTGGCCTGAACTTGCTGCACAAGAAGCAGATGGTGAAGGGTTTACCCCTCATTGAGCAACCCAATCAAGTTTGTGAAGGTTGCCTAGTTGGTCAAAAAGTAGCACAGGGATGCATTCCCTACAGGGTAGTCTTGGAGAGCTTCACAACCATTGGAGCTAGTGCACTTAGATATCTATGGTCCAATGCAGACCACACATTTGCTAGAAATAAATATTTTCTAACTTTCATTGATGACTTCAGTAGAAGGACATGGGTTTATCCCATTAAGCAAAAGTTAGAAGTATTTGAAAAATTCAAGGAGTTCAAGGCTCTGGTTGAGAAATAGAGTGGTTATTTTGTGAAGACTCTCAGGATAGATGGAGGAGGTGAGTACATCTCCAACAAATTTCATAACTTTTGCA
Organism: Wollemia nobilis; assembly: GCA_028583015.1. NCBI lineage: Eukaryota > Viridiplantae > Streptophyta > Pinopsida > Araucariales > Araucariaceae > Wollemia > Wollemia nobilis. The sequence continues at coordinate 7,289,426 of JAQPPZ010016930.1, read as the reverse complement.
AGCAAAATGGAATTCATAGACAATTTACTACCAGATACACACCATAGTAGAATGGTGTTGTAGAGAGGAAGAACAAAACAATCATGGAGATGGCACGAAGTATGCTAAAGGCAAAGGGATTGCCACATGAGTTTTGGGTAGAAGTTGTAGCTTGTGCAATTTATCTGCTAAACAGATGTCCCACCAAGAGTGTGAAGGATAAAATTCCTTAGGAGGCATGGAGCAATCAGAAGCCAAGTGTGGCTCACTTAAGATTTTTTGGGTGCATTGCATATGCACACATCCCAAATGAGAAGAGGAAGAAGTTGGATGATAAAGCAGAGAAATGTATCTTCATAGGGTATAGTGAACAAGCAAAATCTTACAGGTTGTATAATCTTGTAACTAAGAAGCTTGTCATTAGCAGAGATGTGAAGTTCTTGGAGGATGAAGCATGGAACTGGAAGTCAAATATTGGCCAGCCAGAGCCAACTATTATTGAATCTATGGATTTGGAAGGAGACAAAGTGCCTACTCCTGTAGCTTCAAGCAATAATAGTGGTGCTAGCAGCAACACAACCTCATCATCCCGATCACCTCCACTTGCAACAAGGATCTCAAATCTGAAGACACCATCAAAGACAAGGAGCTTACAAGATATTTATGAGGTAACTAGAAATGAAACTGATGAAGAACATTTTGATTTTGCTTTATTTTCTACATGTGATCCAATTAATTTTGAATAAGCAATTAAAAATAGAAAATGGGTGAATGCTATGGATGATGAGATAGAATCAATAGAGAAAAATCAGACATGGGAGTTAATGGATCTTCTAGTAGGTAAGAAGACCATTGGGGTCAAATGGGTGTATAAAACTAAGTTTAATGCCCAAGGTGAAGTAGATAAGCATAAGGCCAGATTGGTGGTAAAAGGCTACAAGAAGAAGTCAGGGATTGACTACCATGAAGTTTATGCACATGTAGCCCGACTTGACATAGTTAGAATGATCCTGGCATTGGCAGCTCAAAAGGGTTGGAATGTTTACCAGATGGATGTCAAGTCTGCCTTCTTGAATGGAGTACTAGAAGAAGAGGTCTACATAGACCAACCACCCGGCTATGAGCTGGAAGGGCAAGAAGGCAAGGTCTTGAAATTAAAGAAAGCTCTATATGGGTTGAAGCAAGCACCCAGAGCTTGGTACAATAGAATTGATGCTTACTTTCAGGAGAATGGGTTCATTAAATGCCCATATGAGCACACTCTGTATATGAAGACAAATGCAGAGGGGGAAATGATAATCGTCTGCTTGTATGTAGATGATCTGATATATACTGGCAATAACAATATGTTGTTTGAGCAGTTCAGAACAACCATGAAGAAGGAGTTTGAGATGATGGACTTGGGGCTGATGAAGTATTTTCTTGGCATTGAAGTTGACCAATCTATGGATGGCATCTTCATTTCTCAAGGTAAGTATGCAAAGGATGTCCTGAAGAGGTTTAATATGGAGGACAAAAAACCTGCCATCACCCCAATTGCCACAGGCCTACAAGTTGAGAAAAATCGATAACAACAGAAGTATTGATCCAACTCTCTATAAAAGGTTAGTTGGAAGCCTGATGTATTTGACTGCAACTAGACCATATTTGATGTTTGTAGTGAGTTTAATCAGTAGGTTCATGGAGTCACCCAAGGACACTCATTGGCAAGTAGGCAAAATAATTTTATGGTATGTCAATGGAACGAGGAACCATGGAATCCACTATGCCAGAAAAGACCAACTTGAACTGATTGGCTACACAGATAGTGATTGGGATGGAAGCATAGATGATCGAAAGAGCACCTCTGGATATGCCTTCCATATTGGATCCAGAGTAGTTTCATGGTCCTCAAAGAAGTAGCCAATTGTTGCACTATCAATTGTTGAGGTAGAGTATGTTGCTGCCACCTCAGCCTCATGCCAGGAAGTTTGGCTGAGAAGAGTTTTGAGTGAACTGAATCATCCACTAGAAGCAACAACAACCATATTTTGTGACAACAATTATGCCATAGCACTATCCAAGGATCCAGTGTTTCATGGTAGGATGAAGCACATTGACATCCGATACCATTTCATCAAGGAGCTAGTGAAATTTAATGAGATTGAGCTACTATTTTGTAGGTCCAAGGAGCAGATAGCAGATATATTCACAAAACCTTTGAAGGAGGAAGACTTCAACAGGTTGAGGGAGATGCTCGGTGTCAAAGTTTTTATGAAATCTGGTTTAAAGGAGGGTGTTAGAAAATTAAACCAGATTTGACACCTCTGGCAAATCCACCTACTACACCACTCATCGGATCCTGGTTCACTCGAATTAATTATTGGTAGTTGAGACTGTCAGTCAATTCGACGATTGGATGAAAACCCTAATTTTGTATTAATTGCATGACAAAATTTGGTAGTCTTTATGGCCTCATATTTGAGTCCTTTGATATATATCTTTGTCAGGGCTTTGTTTGTGTGGTTAGAGAGGTTAGAGAAAATCAGGACAGAGGAAGAGAAGAAGAACGCAGCAACGTCGTGTGGTGTTGAAGGAGCAGTAGAGTGAAGCAGCTAAGTCTTTTTTATTCCGTGACTGTGCGTTGTATAATTTAAGCTTGCATATCTGTGGATGTATTTTCAAGTATTGTATGTGGATGTATTTCCAATTTTTCGCAACATAAATATATTCTCTGTATATCTTTCTTCCCTAAAATATTGGGCATTTGCATTTTATTAACTTAGCAAAATTAGTATTTTGTTTGTTGTTGACATTTCAATCTGGAAGGTTTCTTTTAAAACTCACGTGGAGGAGATTCCATCCCATTCCGCTTAAATATCTTGGTTGTGGGTCTCGTATTGAATACATTTCCATTCCGTTCCATTGCTTTGTATTTATTTGCGGAATAGAACTTAGGTGATTAATAACATAAAGTTATTTTGCTCTCCAATCCGCATCTGCACAACCCTAAACTCCTTTCCGCACTATGTCCAAGTGACGTCATCGTTAAATTGTGCGGATTTTGAATCCGGGCCGAAATCCATTACGCTCTTGTTTGTTCGTATTTAGTTGCGGATTGAAATTCCACAAGCTTTCTTTGGTTTTAATTGCGGATTATTGCTTCCGCCATTCCGCATTCACTTTCAAAGGAATTGCTGCGGATTCGATTCCGTTCCCACCTTCAACCATTTGGTCGTGGATTTAATTCCGCTCCGGCTCCTGTGCAAGTAAAAACTTCAAGCTAAACTCAGGAATCTTCAGTTGAGGTAAGAAGTGAACAATAATCTTCTCTCCTCATTCTCATGTGTCTCAGTTGAGTGGGAGACATGATCAATCCTAACAAATTGACCCAATCCAACTTTTGGTCTTCAGACGCAGCGAATATTTGGCCATAGCCTTGAAGATCTCCTGTTCTCACTGCAACCCTTTGTTGTTTCTCCAATGGAAGCTGAAAAAACTCTTTCCCAGCTCTCTTGACATTGTCTATCAGTGAATAAGGGATGTCATGGTTAACAACCTGCGAAACGTCCAACCCAGCGATATAATTAAATAACTCGATCTCTTACTTTGTTAAGTATGCATGGTCTAGTGGGAAGTTGGATCATCAAAATGGTCCAAGATAGCAAGAAAAATACCTAAGCTGCTGACTTATGCATTTGTAAATTTCCTAAGAGGAAGTATTAAACCATACCTGAAAGAAATCCCATTCTTCACAAGCCTTCGCAATCCTTGTAATCTCTTCTTGTCTGTGTTGTGGTTGTGCAATCTTGGCCATGTCAATGACAGAGATATCAAGCTGTTTAGTGTGAGATGGTGTTCTGGATATTCCAGGTCTCTGTTCATCGCTTCTTATGTATCGTTCTGGTATTTCTTGGAGTTGCTTTTTAAATTAAACGAAAATTGCCTCGAAAAACTAAAAAATATATAGAAACATGAAAGTCAAAATATTAAAGGCAACCTCAGATTGTCATGATTGTAATACTAAGCTATAAGCTGATTTAAATTAGGTAAGATAAAGATTGAATGTTTCTTTGTAAGATGGTGATCGTTGGAAGGTTTAAATTTCCATATGCGTATGTAAATCAACTTCCTACGACCGGGAAATGGTTACAATAATAATCGTAACGGCGAAACATTTTCAATCTCTCGACGTATGGCATGATTCAATGCGTAGCTCACATTTGGTCCCTTATATATTTAAACAATAATATTATTATTATATATTAAAAAACAAATGCCTTGACTGGGCTTTGCCTCAACGCAACACTTTATGATTTAAAATTGCCAATGAGGACAGGCATCAAAATTCAACAAAAAAATTTTATCAAAATTCAGCAAATTAATGGTAACAATGAACAGAATGTGAATGATGTCTCTTTATAATATTGTTTTATATAGACTACAGGAAAAATACATTCAAAAACATAAAAAAAGATATGCAATATGATTTGTTTCTCAATTTTTTATTATATGAATTTTCTTAGAGTGTTATCAATACGTGATTTTTTTTAATTTTCTTATTAACAAGTTAATATGGAAGTAAAAAAAAATCGTTATTTTATATTGAAATTTTTTTAATAGTTTTTGTGTCTACAATCTATATTTTACTCTACACCACAAGGCATTGTTAATTATTCTTCCTCTAGTTTTTAAACTAGACAAAACAATGAGAAAAATTATTTTTTAAAAAAAGAATGGAATAATTTGAATTCAATTTCACCTTCCATTTAATCAGTTTTTGAATCCATGAGGAACCTTGATAGTGTACTTTGAACTTATATATATTGCTTTTAGGAATCATTATATTGTGTTTGATCATATCAACCTTGATAGTACTTCTAGACATTTGTTGTTTGAATAACGATTACCATATATTTACTCTCTCTTTGTATCCAACTAGTAAATCCTTAATTTTAATTAGGGCATCATTCCTTCCAATTAGAGATTCTATGAATATGATTTTTAGATAAGGAATTCCCAAAGGGTACTTCTATTTCAAATATCATTCATGACATCTATGAGATCAAGCATACAAAGAGTAACATAACTTTCACATGTAAGTTAGATGAATATGCCATAGATGAGGTGGTTCTCACCTTACCTCAACATGAAGAACTAGTAGAACTTAACATTCACCATCATGGGATAATAAGATCATCACACTATCAAGGTATAGGAATTCATAAAAAGATAGTAAGTCAATATTTTTATTGATTAAGTAGCACTCGCAATTGCGTTGATTGTAATACAATGAAAGCCTTGGGGTTGTATATCAACAATTTTAACCAAAATAAATTACATGTGTTGATTGACAATGAGAGTAATGCTTGATCTAGTGGTACTGTTGTTAATATAAATAGCTATATGAGTACCTATTATTTTAATGAAAACCTTTATGCAATTGATTTACATCATGTCAATATTCTCCTAAGAGCTCAATGGTTGTCTTAATTAGAGGATGTTACTTCAAACCTACAATAATTGTATGTACAACAGATAAATGGCAAGATCATCCATATCTAGGGTTTCCAACCCTTGATATAAAAGGTTTTGTAATCCTAACAATTAGAAAAAATATTAAAGAAGAGAAACAAAAGCTTCTTTAGCTATGTTTATTGTATGAAAGTCATGCTCATTGAGCAGTCATCTCATGTTCTTCTTTTCAATATGTAGTCTCTTCTTCCTTTTGATATGTAGTCTCTTCTCATAAAATATGATCTATTTTTTAAACCCCAAAGATCTTCCATCCTAGTTGGCACATGAACATGATATCTATATTATATCTATGGTAGTTACATATACAACAGATAAAAATGACAAGATCATCCATCTCTAGGGTTTCTAACCCATGATATACAAGGTTTTTTTATCCTACCAAATGAAAAAAATGTTAAAGAAGGGAAAGAAAGGCTTCTTTAACAATATTTATGGTATGGAAGTCATGCTCATTGAGCAGTCATCTCATGTTCTTCCTTTCAATATGTAGTTTCTTATCATAAAATATTATTCATTTTTAAAAAACCCAAAGATCTTCCACCCAAGTTGGCACATGAATATGCTATCTGTATTATTCCTATAATTCAATCATCCAATGTTCATCCTTATATCTATACTTGACCCTATCAGTCAAAAATTAAGAAGCTAGTTTAAGAGATGTTAGTGAAAGCACGAGATTCCGGGCAAAGGAAACACTAATTATGCAATGTAAGACGAAATGTAACGCTTTAACCTTATGCACCAAAACAAAGGAAAGAGACAATTTGGAAAGGAGAGAAAAGATGTAAAGAAATCACAGCCCTCTTTATTCAAATATCTTATCCTCGGTTACATAGACGTCTCCTCCCTTTTTAGGGGCTAGGAGCGTTAAATTTGTCTTTGTTACAATGTGTGACTTAGTCTTCCTCCTTCCGCGTGCCCACGATTGCAATGGGCGGGCCAAGATGATGCCGCCGCCGATGTCGATGAGTTCTTAACCTCCGCCGCTTCTCCCGTGAACAAAGAAACAACCAAGATGTCAGTAGCATCTGCCGCAAATGAAAAGTGTTTGTTCTCTAAAACTAACGAAATATGCATGTAAACATTTGCCTGAAACAGTAATTACAGTGAGTCCAAATGGCTTCAAAACTTGACAAAAGATAAGAAAAGTTACCAGAAGGCCACTGCCACTGAGACAACTGGCCAATCTACCTTTAATCGGAATTCGTCCCCGGGCAGGACGAATTCGACCGCAACTCGTCCCTCGGGTGGGACGAATTCTTCCGTGTTGAAGAAACCGACCCGCCGCTGCTCCAATGTCGGATCCCGAGACTCGCAAAACGCCCGCAAACAGGGGGTTATGTAATTGGGGCCATTTTGGGACGACCCAGATGGTCGGATTCTCCCAATTTGGCCTCCACCCTCGGGAATTTGACCTCGACACCTGCAAGTCAGCGAAACAACAAAGCAACACAAAACATACTAGAATCTGACCAAAAGTTACAAAATTGCAGCTATGGGTTAATCAAACCTAATAACACAAAATGCAATCTGAAAAGTAATCTAAAATGCTCTAAAACTTAAAATAGGACTTGGGAGGTGCGGGGGTGCCCAAGTGGGCCTCCCACCGTTGGCACTTGATTTTGGAGCCAATCCACCAGGGATGGGCCCAAAACCTCTTAGGATTGGGGGGTCGGCGAATTGGTTGGTTCATGTGTCCATGTGTTGGATTTGGGTCAGGTTCGAGCTTCCAAAGGCCACCCAACAACCTCCCTTGCAAAAGAGATTGGTGGATGTGGGAAGGTGAACCAAAAGGGATGCAAGTGGGTCTTCAACTCGGCAGCACTTCGTTGCTTGAAAACTCCTTCAACCTGTATATTTTGGGTGAGAAAAGTCCCACCTTTTATAGACCCAAGGGGTCTCTTTTGGGAGGGAAGCACAAATGCCATGTGTTGGTCATAGGCGCCATGTGGCAGCCTTGTCTTCCCATGAGGGAGGGGAGTCCTCCATTGACTTGAGCTTTGATAAATGCCTTTTGTGACAGCTCTTCTAACGGCCCCTCCCGTCCACCTACACACGCGTGCAAGGCAGGAGTCATTAATCGACCGTTCCGGGCTGCCACTTGGCACCATTTGTCTTTTTGCCCGTTAGCTTAGAATTCGTCCCACCTATGGACGGATTCTGAATTCGTCCCGGGGTGGGACGGATTCTATTTTGAATTCGTCCCCGGGTGAGACGAATACCGGGCAAAGTGTCTAAGTGTGCCAAATTGCTTCTTGACCTTACAAAATTGCTATGAAAGTGGTTAAGACCACTGTTTAACCTCTGAGGGCTGCCCCGGGGCTGTGTTTGTCAAAGCGATCATTGTTTGCAGTCACATAATCGGATTGGTGCTGTTTTGGTGTCTACAGATGCCCCTTTTTGGGAAGCGCTATGGGTGACGCAATGCTGAGCAAAAATAGATAACCAAAGCACTAATGATTAGGGTTTCTTGGTAACCTAACCAACTTTTGATGCCCCAAGTATGGAAAGGGCATGCATTCTTGAATCCTTGCTTCGACGAGCTAAGGAATTTGATTTCAAGTATTAACCTGTTTTGTTGAGGTGTGACTTGAACTTAGACATTGATCACCATGAACAGGTAAAGGGCATTTTTATCCTCGTGGGGAACCTTGTGTTCATGATTCATGAAATGCCAAGTGTTTGATTGATTTGATTGTTGCTTGTTTATTGCCCCAAGCAGGAGCGTGATTGTCTTTGTCAATGATTCTTTGAATGCATGTCATTTTCCTTAATTGGGTGTGTGATTGTTGATTGGTGACTAAGTGTGACTACCCCCTCAAGCGACGAATCGATGAGGGAATGACCTTCGTGAGAGAAGCGACGAGTCGCTTGACCCAAGATGACTTGTGCAGGTGTGCCTTAAAGGGTTTACCGTTAAGCTTGTGCAATTTTTCCAACATTTGGACTTATTTTTGGTGGGTGTTAACCCTTTTGGTGATGCCGTAATGAGGTGAAATCATCAAAAATCTAACTTCCCGTGGAGCGGTCCGGCTATTGTAGCCTTCTTGGGGAAGTAGGAGAGCGATAATTTGGACCTCGACATCGATTTTCTTTGCCTAGAGGTTAAGTGCAAGAGCACTTATGTCTGGAAATGTTTTTCTGTATTTTTGTTGAATTTTGTACTGTTTTTGAGTGGGCTTTGACCCTTTTGGTGATGTCGTTTGGGGATGAAATTGTCTAAAATCCGTCTTCCCGTGGAGCGGTCCGGCTATGGTAGCCTTCTTAGGGAGTATGATAGTGACAATTTGTGACTCCAATGTCGATTTTGTATGCCCTTGTTGTCGTGCAATAGCAATCCTGTCTGGCAATTTTATTGTCTGTTTTTAGTGCATTTTTAGTCATTTTTGTTGATTTTTTTTGTGCTGGCCTGAATTCGTCCTCGGGTGGGACGAATTCCACTGGAGAATTCGTCCCGGGTGGGACGAGCGCTGATCGTAGCGCTCGTCCCAGTCAAGGATGAATTCCAGTGCAAAAGGCTTATTTAATGGCCAAAACTTGATTTTGGGCTCATTTGTGTCATTTTTTTCTTGCGATTTTGGAGCTCTGGGAGGAGGAGGTAATTCTGCGAAGCGAAGCGCTGCTGGAATTCTCTCTGCCATCATGAGTGCACAAACCGGTTCGAGCGGCGGAGCCGAGGCGAGACCTGTAAGTGACCCTAGAGTTTATTTTGCTTTAATTTAATGCATTGTTTTTGTGTTGACGCTTTTCAAAACTTTAATATTTTTTTGTGATGTTTTTGTTTAACATTTAAGTTTAGAAACCCTAGAACTAAAAATTTGATCTGTTTTTTTTTTTTTTTTTTGTTTTGCAGGTTGTTAGGAGCCGGTACCGTGTACCCGCTGCATTTACTGAGGCGCGGTTGGCATTGACCGATGATGATCGGGAATGGCTTGATGCCCTTGGCTCAAGCGGTGGCTCGACCGGAGCCTCGTGGTTTCGATCGTGCCTATCCGACGGCCCCGATCAAGCTTTGGGATCCGCGGACCAATACTTTCCATCTCCCGATAGGGGAGATGATCGTGACTCTTGAGGACGTCTATCGGTTACTTCGGATTTCGATAGATGGTCCGCCTATTAGGACATCACCGTTTGATCAGTGGATCGCTATACTTACGAGATGCTTTGGGCATGGGGGAGCCGGGTGTAGCAGACCAGGAGACAACCGAGGCGGATTGCCAGTCGGCGGGATTTTGGTTAGCCGGTGGAAGGAGAGGGGGTGTTAGGAGTGAGGCACGCATTCTTGATGGGCCTCATTTCTAACATTCTTCTCCCCGATTCGTCAGCGTGAGGTTCCCGTGGAACCTGCTGGATTTGGTGTGGCAGTTGGCAGAGTGCCCGATAGAGGCACCATTGATTCTGAGATGGGGACAGACTTTGTTGGCACAACTCTACGGGAGCAGTATGGGGTCCGCTGTCGACAGAAGGGTGTCAGCTGTAGTTTTTTGTTGCAGTGCTGGGGTTGGCAACACATAGTCGTTGAGAGGCCTACCGGGTTACCGTGGATGACTCGGGCGGTGATGGAGGATGAGGAGATTGGTTATGCAGCTTTGTGGCGACGGTCTACGGAGCAGGGGCAGAGTCGGCGATGGGCAGGTGCCGTTGAGCACTACATTGATGCCTTTTCTCGGCTCACTCCAGGGGAGGTATTTTGGCATCCCTATCGGGACTGTCCATCCTGGCCTGAGGCTGGAGAGTGGCTCCGACGGGTACGGAGGGAGCGATGGTTGACTGGGCGACACGGGACGGAGCATGAGTTCTTTTCGTACCGTCGGGTTACACGACAGTTTGGGGTGCGCCAAGGGTTGCCTGGTGAGCCCGTAGGCTATCGACGTCGGGGAGACGAGAGGGATCTGGAGCCACCGGTCACCGTGCCATTGGGCGAGGAGTCGGATGCGGTGATTGAGGTCCCGGATGTGGATGACGTCGGTACTACCACTGAGTATGACTCGTGGTGGGTATTGCGGCGCTGGAGAGGAGAGGGGCCACTTGGAGGCGCGGAGGCGGCAGTGGAGGATGCTGAGGCAGCAGGGGGTGATTGGGGGGGGCCGTTGGATGATGCAGATATGGTGGATGTGGGAGATGAGGATGTGGGCCTGGGTGTTCCGGAGCGGTCGGACATGCAGGATGTGGAGGCGCAGTGGGAGCCTGAGCAGGCTACTGTCCCCGCGAGTCCTATGCATCCGGCAGATACAGAGGAGGTGGGGTCGGATGTAGGCGTTGAGGTTGCACGACTTACAGAGCTACTGCGGATGCGGGATCTGGAGAGGGATCTTCTGCGGGCTCAGTTGGTAGAGCGGGATAGAGTTTTGGCGCAGCGCGATGATGCATTGTCTATCTATCATCGACGAGAGGCAGAGTGGTGTCTGTATCGGATAGACTTGGAGAGGGAGGTCATCCGCCTTGGCGGGCGGCTTCCTGAGCCCTCGATCAGTAGATCTTCTCGACGGACGAGGGATAGTTTGACTAAGCAGTCAACATCATCTCGTCGCAGGCGATTAGATGAGGGGGAGGTAGCAGGCATGATGCGGGGCTAGCAAGTAGCCGCCTCGTAGTGGTCCCGTAGGACCCACACCACGGGGGTAGTTCCCGTTGCACTGATCCTACGTGATCATGGTGGTCGACGCCTTAGGTTGGGTTTTTGGATATGCTTGCGGGGTCTGAGGACCGGTTTTGTAGCCTCATCGGGCATATTTTTGACGATATATATATATATATATAAACCGGTTTTATTTTTGGTTTTGTACATGTGATGATGTGATTTTTTTGTTATGCATGTTTATTTATTTTGATGAATGCAGATGTTATGATAAATGTATATGTTTTTGATGTCTATGTGATATGCGAGGTGAAATGGATGAATGACATTTGTGATGATTGCACTATTATTGTTTAAGAAGCTCTTTATTTACATGGTTTTTCTTTTTTTTTTGATGGTATCATAAAGATGATAAGTAGCGTAGATGGTTTTGGAATGAATGTAAGGATTTCTGAGATTCAGTCAGTTTGAACTCACCATCCATGACTGTACTTTATCTTACAAGACTTTTGAACAAGGTATGAATCGGACCTATTTTTGACCAAGTTATTTAACATCCCTGTGTGTGCAATTGAGTTCATTTAGTGGTATTTGTTAGGATACCGCCAATGCATGTGGGCTTTCAACCGAACTCGTATCGAGGATCACCTAATTAGCTCCACGAATTCCTTTGTTGTATGTACTAAGATTAATCTACGGTGTAATCCAGGATGCCATAAGCTAGCTCATCCACATGCAAACATTGATCTGTACGCAAGTTAATGTGACAGATATATCGTCATGCGGGAGGTTTACTTCTGTTATCGATAGGCTATCAACCAAATTGGTACTGAAGCTTGCCTTATGACCTATAGAATGCTGAGAGTTCCAGGGATTCAAGGTCAACTCCCTTCTTTTCTTCAATTGTATTGGGATACTTGCTCATTGTAGTGATGAGATCACTGTTTATTTTGATTTGTTTTTCTTTCGAGCAAGGGATTGGGGTTATGGAGTGACGAAAATCACTGTTGTTTGTGCCTTTTGATGTGTGCACTATAGTTTGTCAAATTTTTGAGTTTTGACATTTTGCAAATTTTTTGTGTTTTGCAACTATTGAGAACTTTAGGGATTCTTAGGGAATTGGGTAGGGAGGATGCTTGTCCTTTTGCCAACTCTCAGCATTCTAGGGGTCATTCGCATAGGGGGATGAGCAAGATAACCGTTTCGCTTGTGGTGACCTAGATTATTTTGCAGGTTTCGTCTTTCGTTCACACAATTTTGGAATTTTAGTGTTTTGATTTGTGTTGGGATGTTACGTAACAAGGTGTATTTCAAGTATGACTCTACCTTCGTAAAATCTGTTCGACTTGATACACTACATGGCTAAAGAGGAAAATGATGACTGAATCACTGAAATTCTTGGTACATTCCCGCACCACCGACTCGTAGTGTGGTAAAAGTTATGCTTGGTGTTTTTGTTGTTTTTGTAACATGAGACAATGCGGAACAAGGTGGACTCTAGCTGACTATTGACTCATATGGTGCCTTTGACTATGATAGATACAAATATGCAATGTATGGATGCAATGCTTAATGCAACTATATATTTTTGTAATTTTTGATGGATTGTTTTTGGTGAAGGTGAAGATGAGGTGCGAGAATATTAATTTTTTGATGAATTTGAGTATGCCTAGAATTGAGATGCAAATGTCTGTTGTTTTTGATGATTTTTGTTGTTTTGTTTTTTGAATTTCTTGATTTTTTTGACCAAGCGATTGCGATAATCGTTGGAGCTTTTTGGGTTGACCAAGAGATTGCGATAATCCTTGGAGCTTTTTGTATTGACCAAGAGATTGCGATAATCCTTGGAGCTTTTTGGTGACCAAGAGATTGCGATAATCCTTGGAGCTTTTTGGGTTGACCAAGAGATTGCGTTAATCCTTGGAGCTTTTTGTATTGACCAAGAGATTGCGATAATCCTTGGAGCTTTTTGGGTGACCAAGAGATTGTGATAATCCTTGGAGCTTTTTGGTGACCAAGAGATTGCGATAATCCTTGGAGCTTTTTGGTGACCAAGAGATTGCGATAATCCTTGGAGCTTTTTGTATTGACCAAGAGATTGTGATAATCCTTGGAGCTCTTTTTTTTTTTTTTTTTTTGGTATATGGCTTTCTTAGATATGAAATGGTCTCAAATGACTGATATTCAAGGGTTCTGTTTCCTTGATACCGTCAAGAGAAGCTAGTCTGTACGTCCCGGGTCCTATTTTGCTATCAATGACATAAGGACCTAACCAATTTGCCATGAATTTGTCCCTCATATGGGACGGCAAATTAGAGTTTTGTTGGTTTTCCTTCAAAACCAAATCACCAACCCGAAAGTCTCTTAGGTGAACTTTCATGTTGTAAGCTCTCTTAAGCCGCTCTTGATAGATACGTAAGTGCTCGAGAGCATTAACGCGTCGTTCGTCAAGCAACGTAAGCTGGTCTAATCGGGCCTGCCGTGCAGTGTTATCATCGATGAACTCCTGCATTGATATGCGTAGGGAAGGAATTTCCAACTCGAGAGGCATTACTGCCTCTGAGCCATACACTAGTGAAAACGGAGTTGCCCCAATGGGCGTCCGAATACTAGTGCGATAAGCCCAAAGGGCAAGTGGGATTTGTATGTGCCAATCCTTATGACTGTCTGCGACGGTCTTTTTAAGGATGGCGACTAGCATTTTGTTTGACGCCTCTGCTTGCCCATTTGCTTGCGGATAATAGGGTGTTGAAAAGTTATGCTGAATTTTGTACTTTGTGGTTAAAGCACGCACGTCTTTGTTCTTGAATGATGGCCCATTATCCGAGATTATTTTGGATGGAATACCAAAATGACATATGATGTAATGCAAAATGAACTCCGCAATGCGGGGTCCCGTCGTAGAGGTTAACGAAATTGCTTCCACCCATTTGGTAAAATATTCTGTGGCCGTTATGATAAACGTGTGACGGCCTGACGATGCGAGGGAGATCTTTCCGATTAGATCGAGGCCCCACCACGAAAATGGCCAAGCAGACCGGACTGTCTGTAGGGCCTGGGAAGGTGCGTGCATCAAATTGGCATGATGTTGACACTTTACGCACCTCTTGACATACGCGCAACAATCTCGCTCTAAAGATGGCCAATAATAGCCCATGCGAAGAATGCGCTTTGCAATGGCCATACCACTGAAGTGGCCGCCACATGTACCGTCATGCGCTTGGGTGACTGCCCAAGTGGACTCTTGCCGGTCCAAGCAACGAAGAAGAATTCCGTCGTAGTTGCGACGATACAAAATGTCTCCTATCAAGACATATTTTGCCGCTTTCTGTTTGAATGTTCGTTTTGCGGCGTGCGTCAATCCAAAGGGTAGATTACCTAACTTGAGGTAGTCTCTTATGGGTAAATACCAGTCCTGTTGATCGGATACCTCGACAGTTTGAACAACCAATCCCTTTTGGAGTTCTTCCCTAACAAATGCTGATTGGGATAGAACTTGTAAGAATAGCGTTGTGTTGCTATTAATGGGAGTGGGGGAAAATAAAGACCCCTAGTTGGCATGTTTCAAATAGTCTCGGATTCGAAAGAACTTATCCGTAGATGGTTCGATCCGGATCATGTGGACTCCTCGGCGTCAAGTCCGAGCTTGCGCGCTCCATCGCGGGTTGCGATAAGGTTTTGACCAGAATGGTTGTTATATCACCGGAAAGGTCTTGCGGGATTAGTGACCCCAAGGAGGCCATTGTGTCCGCAAAATGATTCGATGATCGAGGGAGTGCCTCGATGTCATACCACTCAAGTTTTGCCAGGAATTTATCCACGAGGGCTTTATAGGCCTTTAGAACCGGGCATTTGCATTGATATACCCCTTTGACTTGATTGACGATTAACAGCGAATCGCCAAAGATGTTCAGTCTTTTGATGTTCATGGCGATTGTTGTTTGAAGACCTAGGAGCAAGGCTTCATATTCTCGCATTGTTGTTGGTGCACTGGAAATTTAATTTAAATGACAGGGGCATTGGAGCGCCCTCGCGGTGTGAAGAATACAATTCCCGCGCCACCACCTTGCTCGCATTTAGAACCATCAAAAAATAAGGTTATGTCGGCTCGAGACTTAGGCTCTTCGTAATCTGCGATTCTGAGACATGGAAGACCCCATCATCGGGTAGTTCTATGACCAGAGGCTGATCGTCTTCAAGAGGAGCCTCTGCTAGTTGATCGGCTATGACTTGTCCTTTTATAGATTTTTGCCCAATAAACTCAATGTCAAATTCCGTCAACAACATGATCCATTTCGCCGTGCGACTACTATGATAAGTACGACTCATCATGTATCGCAATGGATTCTCCTTAGACACAACATACGTAGTGTTGCTCAAGCATGTAGTGGCGTAGCCTTTTTGTAGCAAACACCACTGCCAAGCAGAGTTTTTCAACGTATGCATAGTTAAGTTCGTAATCGACTGTGGTGCGGCTAAGATAGTAAGTAGCCTGTTCTTTGTGAAGTTCATTCTTCTGGGCTAGCATTGCACCCAGTGCCACCTCAGTAGCTGAGATGTATAAGTAGAACGGCACACCTGGTCTAGGCGGTGCCAATACTGGCGGCGAAGCCAAGTATTGTTTGATTTCGTCAAAGGTCGACTGGCACTCGTCATCCCAATGAAATGTGACCCCCTTGTGCAATAATTTGTTCATTGGTCGGCATTTGTCAGATAATTGCGCTATGAAGCGTTTAATCGACGCGACCTTTCCTTGCAGACTTCTGAGCCGCTTGATAGTGGTTGGGGGAGCCATTTCAAGGATTGCCTTGACTTTGTTTGGGTCCACTTCGATGCCTCTCTTTGAGACTATAAAACCCAAGAGTTTTCCAGATGTGACGCCGAACACGCACTTCTTGGGATTCAGTCTGACCTTATGCTCTATGAGGCGATCGAGAATCTTGCTTAAGTCACCGAGATGATCTGAGCGCAAGAGAGACTTGGCTAACAAATCATCCATGTAATCTTCCAAAGTTTTGTGCATGTAATCATGGAAGATATACGTCATAGCACGTTGGTATGTAGCGCCAACGTTTTTAAGGCCAAAAGGCATGACCTTATAGCAAAATGTCCCCCAAGGCGTTGTGAATGCCGTTTTGAGTTGGTCTTCAGGATTGATACGAATTTGATTGTATCCTGAGAAACCGTCCATTAGGGAGAGCATTTCGTGACCCGTCGTAGCGTCTACCAATGCGTCGATGCTTGGCAAGGGGAAATCATCCTTAGGACTCGCTTTGTTTAGGTCTCGAAAGTCCGTGCATATGCGAATCCTCCCGTCGGGCTTCTTGACGGGAACCATGTTGGACAACCATGGCGGATAATCCACGCAGATGACAAATTGTGCATCCAACAGCTTTTGCAATTCGTCTTTGACCATCAAGGCCACTGTTGGGTGCATCTTTCTTAGTTTTTGCTTTACAGTGCTTGATTTTCGGATCAAGCGTTAAGTTGTGCATGACTAGCCGCGGGTCTAGTCCCGGCATATCTTTGTACGACCATGCAAAAACTTCCTTCTTCTCTTTGAGAAGGGCAATATATTCGGCTTGCTCTTCGGGGGAAAGGCTTACCCTCACCTTGAGAATCCATGGATTCATTGGATCTCGTGCCGATGTCTCACGTCGCCGTCTCTTCGACCGACATGTGGGATCCGTCCTCCAACTGATGTGGAGTTGGGATTAAATGAATATCATCAGCTGAGTTAAGATCTGCGTTTGGAACCTCGGGTCCCTCTTCAGCTTGAAAGATATCCCGAGTTGTTCTTTGGGTAAAATGAAGCATTTCACCGAAAGGCCAGTACTCTGATGGTGATAATGGTAAATTGACGCGATCCCACCGATGGCATCCATGTCTAGATGCAATGACCGTGATGGATCGGTCGGATTGCGGATGGGTGCGGTCAAATCAATGGAGATCATGTGGATGGAATGAATTTGGTCTCCATAACCGCGGGTGTGATGACTTGATTCTTTTAGATGTTCCCTATACTCTGGATCTGGCTCTACGGGAACAGGCACGAATGGATCCTCTCTAGGTGCAAATTCATCTCTATGTGTGAAAAGGAAGGCGGGGTCTTCCCTTGGCACTGCTGTCATGATGGGATCTCGAGGTGGACGATGCTCATCTTGAATTTGGAGCCATAGGCCTAACACTTGGTCCCACCTCGCTGGGTCTACGTGCCATTCATGTCCTAACCGTATACCCATTTGTCCCATTAGATCTTCATGAGTTAGAGCGCGGTGATGTCGTCGCGCATGTCTGAGATAGTCCATTTCAGTTTCATCTTCAGAATCGCTTTCATAGATCCAAAATTGTTCATCCTCTTCAAGGATCTCGTTGCTTGCGATGTTGAGGACTCTTCCCTGCTCCAATGAATTAATCTGGTCCCATTGCGGTTGTTCCACTCTTAGTGGAGGGACCTGATTCTTTTGAGACCGTGTTATTTCATCCGGAACCTCTAAGGGGAACAGCTTTCAAAAAATGTCCGGAAGCCGTTGTTGTTCTCTTTGAGGATTGCTCTCCGAACTTTCACCTCTCTCTAGCAAAGGAGAGGGATTATTGCTATTTCCAGTGGGTGTTTGTAGACCATGGGAGATAATCCCCTAATGTGTATTCTTTGTTTGGATTGGCATACGGGTCTTGTTTGGATTGGCATACGGGTCTTGTGCCAATCCCCCCTTGTTGCCTATTTCTAGGCCTTGCATATTTTCAACATGTCTAATGGCAGGGGATGGTTGAACCCTACCCCCGACTTGTCATATGGCATCTCGATATCTTGGTTGGCAAAGGATCCGCATCCCTTGCTCATATCTCGCCTAGCCCATACCCATGCCAATTGCATTGTTCGAGATATTTTAGGGCAAATTCTGGGTTCGACAGATAATTGATGTTTTCGACAAAAGGCTCTTCATCTCCGTTTCCTTTTGTTCGCATGGTTCATAACCATGATCAAGGCCCCCATACACAAAATTCGTCTGGTTGGGAGGGTAGCCTAGTGGAACAATTGTCCCTATGGGAAGGCGAGGTCTTCCCATGTCCCGCACCGACTCCAATGTGGGGGTTGCCACAACGTTTTGCACTAAGTACTCCCCTGTGCCCGTACTCGGCCATCTCAATAAGTGATTGTTGATGATTGGGTAGGAGGAAACGGTAGTCCTTCCCGAGTCCATTCTATGTTTGGTTGTTCAAGAGTCTTGGTTTGTGTTGTGTTGGGTGTTTCCTCTCGTTGATATCATTGAAATCATGGGCAACCCCTCTTCTAGAGGCTTAACCTCTTCCATGATTTGCTTTCCCTTGTCCTTCTGTTGGGCCACGGTAGGTGGCGTTGATGATGAAGGAGTAGGTGATGAAGTCTCACCCGGTCGGGATTTTGCCTTGTTGGCCACCAGTGGTGCCTCGCGGTATTGGACCTTGTTTAGATGGATTTAATTGAAAATCCAAATGCGTTGATGGGAGGGTCGATTGAGGTATGAATTGTACCGCATTGCAATACTTGAAGGGCTCTAAGTCCATTGGGACTACATGTATTTGCCCTTCATAGGCATACTTCAAGCACCGGTGTGCGATCGAGGGGACACACTTCATGTCCCTGATCCAAGGCCGCCCTAGCAAGATATTATAAGCCATTTCGCCTTCCAAAGACATGGCACAAGTGTGGGTATTGACTTTTGTCCTACCCGGATAGGCAGTAACAACCGTGCCGACCGTCGAGCAAATTGCATCGTTAAAAGCTCGCAGGGTGTACGTGGAAGCGGTGATGTGAGAGGCGGCAGTTTTAAATGTTTCAACGCTGCAGTGGTTATAATGTTACTGGACGAGCCAGTATCTATCAGCACTCTCTTGTACGGAATCCCGTTGACCCGCGCGATAACGTGCAGGGGTGGATCCGGCATGTCATTTGATATCGTTTTGACCTCGTCTTCTCTGAATGTGATGACAGGCTCCGTACATTGTTTCACATGTCCCACGAAGGCGTTGAAAGAATTTGCTTCATGGGGTTGTACTTCAATGGCTTTTAAAATGTCCATAAGAGCTTCTCTATGGGGAGCTGATTGTTGAATAAGCTCGTAGATGGACAGCCTAGCCGACGTGGTCCGCAAACTCTGCGTGAGTTTGGTTCGTATCGTGACCTCAGGTCTAGGCGGAGGTAACCGCGTTGGGCGTTGTTGAGGCTGCGATGTCGACGGAACTTCCCTCGCAGCCTACCTCGGGGGAAATCGCTGGGTATCTTCTGTTCCTTGTTACAATGCTAATCATTCCCACAAATCCTTGCGCGGGAAGATCTTGTCGCACCTCGTTAATCTGGAGCGGTTTTGTCTGTGCCTCGTGGGCGTGCAAGGGGTCCTTGAATACCCCCATTTGTTGGTTGTTTGGTGCGATGGGGTTGTCCACGACCAATGTTCCGTTATCGATCAAATCCTCGGACTAGTTCTTTGAATTTCCAGCACCCATTTAGGTCATGTCCTCTCGCGCCTATGGAATCTCGCAATACAATTCCTCCCTATACCCCCTAGGCTTGGGAATGTTAGGGTCAAAAATTTGGATTTCTGGCAGAGTAACTAAATTTTCCGCTGACAAGCGGTCAAATAAGGAGTCCCTAGACTCCGCATACGGGGTGAATTGTCGCCTAGGGCGACGCTGCTGATACTGCTCCTGTCTTCTGTTATCTCTTTCGTAAGCGTGAGGCACTCGCCCGGTAGTTAGCCTTTTGAGGCTGCGTTTCTTGCACGAGCGCGGGAACATTTATCGCAACTTGGTTGACTCGCAGCGTGTTGTGGTTGCGTTGTCCCGCTTTTAGTGGTTTTATTCCACTCTTTCTTCTTAGGCTTGGCAATTGCGCCTTCGCCTATCTTAATCTCTTCTATGACTCGGCTTGCGCCAAAGCTTCTTCTAAGCCGTCGTATTGTCGCAAGAATAATAGACCGTAGATTGATTTTAAGCAACTTTTTGCGAACATTTGCGTGAGGTCCGACATGGGAGGACGGTAGGGTAACTTAGAAAGCAAAGCTCTCCATCGGTTCCCGTACGCTGCCATTGTTTCCTCCTCAAATTGTTTAAGGCTAGCAAGATCACTAAGTGATGCCTTCTTCCTTGTGTTGAAGGCGAAACGTTCAAGAAACGCATCTACTAGCTGATCTAAGCTGCTTATGCTGTGTTTGGGCAGTTGTGTGAACCAATCCGAGGTAGGGCCTGCGAATGTGGTTATGAATGTTCTAAGCAATAATGCGTCATTATCTTGGATGCCGAAGCATTGGCTTAGAAATCGTGTAACGTGTTCCTGTGCGTCCTCTTCACCTTTAAAAACTGCCAATTGAGGCAACTTGAAGTGTTCGGGGTAAAGAGGTGTAGGCACTGAGGGATGCACCGGATTATTGCGGAGTAGACGTAATGTGGGTTTTTGATGCCCAACAGCTTTTGTCTCCACAGACTCCAAACGCTCCAATAGCGCTTGGTATGCATCGGAAGATTTTATTTCTTCCTCTCTTGTTCGCTCTTGTTGCAAGTTACGGTAAACTGGAGGCCTATGGAGGGGTGGCCGAATGGCATCCTTCCCCGCCTTGATGGGGAGTTTCAACATATTCCTCTTCCGGTTCATACTCCTCGTAAAATTCTTGAGGAGTCTCTCGGGCGAAACCTATGACCCCGATCAAGCTCTTGCTCGAAGGTACCCATCATTGTTTCGGGGAGTTGCCTCCCTCTCGAATCTATGAGGTCTTGGAGGCAGAGCTTGACGAGGTCGTGGAGACCTGTTCTGCACCAACGGATTATGCCTCTCATACTGTTCAGCTCTTTGGATGCGAGGGGTTGGCCCCCTCTCAGGTATTTCATAGCGTAACTCATCCGCTTCGCGTTGCATGCGTTCTTTATCCAAGCGGTATTGATACTCTATCTCTTGTCGACTTTGTTTAAGCCGCATGATTTGGGCTTGACGGGTGGTATATCTGGCGACAACCGGGTCAATTTGATCTACCCTATTTTGTTCAGAAGGTTCAAATGTTCCTCCTATGGGTTTACCTCGGTTTTGATGTTCTAAAATCTCAAGGGGTCGCTTCCCCTGTCGAGGTAGGCAGTATGTGCTCGAGGTTCTGGCCTCAAGGGGTGATCATGATATCCTCGTAGGTGCGGAAATGCAAGGTTCCCGCATTGTTTGTTGCCCTCGAGGAATGCGATGGCTTTCCTCATACTCCCTTTCACGGGTGTAAATGGGGTGGGCGGAGTTAGGTCGCCCTATGTAAGGAGCCCCGCGCTCCGGATTTGGTCTCTCTGTTCTGATGATAGGTAAAGAAGGGACGCCATATCCACGTTGCCCCTCCAAATGGACGGTGTGCCCGTCTAGCGCTTCATCGCGCGGTGGCCACTCATGCCTAACTTCAAGAGGTGATTCTCTATTTATGTCAAGGTCTACATGTAAGGCATCTTCCCGAAAGGGGCTGCTTTGAATAGGCATACCCCACCGAGGATTCTGAATTGGATTCTTTTGTAGGTTAGACCTATAAGGCGGTATGACCAAATCCTCAGGACTGAAGTGAAGGCGACTTGTGCCTGCTTTTTGTGTACCTTCCGGAGCTTCTGCCCTTGATTGGGCTTGACTATGGGTGTACACCATTGCGGTGCTTCTATGCTATCTAAATAAGTTTTTATCTCGTTTATGATTTTTTTTTTTTGTCTACACTAAGCAGAATTAAGCACACACATTCACAAAATCGTGATTATCTCTTTTAAGGATTAAATGGTGTGTCCTAAACTGGTTTAGTGCATTTTGATGTTTTGTTTTGTTTTTGTAGGTTTTGAAGATCGTTTAAATGCATTATGACGGCTCATATAACTCCCAAAATGGTAGCCCCTTCAATATACCAACCATGCCGATATACCAACCTCTCTATATACCCGCCCTTACGAGAGGGAGACTATAGGTACGTGAGAGCAGAAGGTACGTGGTACATAGGTGGTACGGAAGGGGGATTGTCCTGTTAATGGCACCTACCATAGAAGACTTATCCTCGCACGCATGGGAATCACCCCAACGACACTCGGTCTGTCTTCGTCAGGATTTACGCCTAACAACAGTTGACAATCGGGAAATGGATGCAAATCAAGCCAAGGTGGTGATGAAATCCACCAATGGTCTTGATCAAGGGCTGGGGTCTTACGACCAGCTCCTTGGTTTAAAATTGTTTCGTGATGTGTGTGGGATTCGTTTTATTCAACAAAAATGAAACAAGCATACATGACTTTTCTTATGCAATGCAGGACAAGATGAAAACAATCAAAGGAATAGAAACAGAAACAAAAAAATATAATAGAGATCATGAAAATCCCTACCTCTTCTCTGCCTGCTCCTGTTGTCTCTGAATTTCTGCTCTGAAAATCTGCAGGCAGGAATTCGTCCCTCCGGGAGACGAATTGCATAATAGAATTCGTCCCTCCCAGTAGACGAATTTGAATTCGTCCCGTGGTCGACGAATTGTAAAAAGAATTCGTCCTCGTCGAGACGAATAGCAATCTGCAACAAAAAAAATGTACCTGTCAAGCACAAACACAAAACTTTGATCAGTTTCTATGATTTTAAAAACCAGGGAACAGTGGTCCCACCGTGATCGCCACTGAAAGCACGAGATTCCGGGCAAAGGAAACACTAATTATGCAATGTAAGACGAAATGTAACGCTTTAACCTTATGCACCAAAACAAAGGAAAGAGACAATTTGGAAAGGAAAGAAAAGATGTAAAGAAATCACAGCCCTCTTTATTCAAATATCTTATCCTCTGTTACATAGACGTCTCCTCCCTTTTTAGGGGCTAGGAGCGTTAAATTTGTCTTTGTTACAATGTGTGACTTAGTCTTCCTCCTTCCGCGTGCCCACGATTGCAATGGGCGGGCCAAGATGATGCCGCCGCTGATGTCGATGAGTTCTTAACCTCCGCTGCTTCTCCTACGAACAAAGAAACAACCAAGATGTCAGTAGCATCTGCCGCAAATGAAAAGTGTTTGTTCTCTAAAACTAACGAAATATGCATGTAAACATTTGCCTGAAATAGTAATTACAGTGAGTCCAAATGGCTTCAAAACTTGACAGAAGATAAGAAAAGTTACCAGAAGGCCACTGCCACTGAGACAGCTGGCCAATCTACCTTTAACTGGAATTCATCCCTAGGCAGGACGAATCTGACCGCAATTCGTCCCCGGGTGGGACGAATTCTTCCGTGTTGAAGAAACCGACCTGCTGCTGCTCCAATGTCAGATCCCGAGACCTGCAAAATGCCTGCAAATAGGGGGTTATGTAATTGGGGCCATTTTGGGATGACCCAGATGGTCGGATTCTCCCAATTTGGCCTCCACCCTCGGGAATTTGACCTCGACACCCGCAAGTCAGCGAAACAACAAAGCAACACAAAACATACTAGAATCTGACCAAAAGTTACAAAATTGCAGCTATGGGTTAATCAAACCTAATAACACAAAATGCAATCTGAAAAGTAATCTAAAATGCTCTAAAACTTAAAATAGGACTTGGGAGGTGCGGGGGTGCCCAAGTGGGCCTCCCACCGTTGGCACTTGATTTTGGAGCCAATCCACCAGGGATGGGCCCAAAACCTCTTAGGATTGGGGGTCGGCGAATTGGTTGGTTCGTGTGTCCATGTGTTGGATTTGGGTCAGGTTCGAGCTTCCAAAGGCCACCCAACAACCTCCCTTGCAAAAGAGATTGGTGGATGTGGGAAGGTGAACCAAAAGGGATGCAAGTGGGTCTTCAACTCGACGAAGCACTTCGTTGCTTGAAAACTCCTTCAACCTGTATATTTTGGGTGAGAAAAGTCCCACCTTTTATAGACCCAAGGGGTCTCTTTTGGGAGGGAAGCACAAATGCCATGTGTTGGTCATAGGCGCCATGTGGCAGTCTTGTCTTCCCATGAGGGAGGGGAGTCCTCCATTGACTTGAGCTTTGATAAATGCCTTTTGTGACAGTCTTCTAACGGCCCCTCCGTCCACCTACACATGCGTGCAAGGCGAGAGTCATTAACCGACCGTTTCGGGCTGCCACTTGGCACCATTTGTCTTTTTGCCCGTTAGCTTAGAATTCGTCCCACCCAGGGACGGATTCAGAATTCGTCCCGGGGTGGGACGGATTCTATTTTGAATTCGTCCCCGGGTGAGACGAATACTCGGGCAAAGTGTCCAAGTGTGCCAAATTGCTTCTTGACCTTACAAAATTTCTATGAAAGTGATTAAGACCACTGTTTAAGCTTTGAGGGCTGCCCTGTGGGCTGTGTTTGTCAAAGCGATCAGTGTTTGCAGCCACATAATCGGATTGGTGCTGTTTTGGTGTCTATAGTTAGATCAAGGTATTATCCACCCTAGTACTAGTCCTTATTTATTTCTAGTTGTTGTGGTTTAGTACAAGGATTATTCTTTATGAATTTGTCATGATGTCCATCCACTCAATACAATTATTGAAAAAAAAGAGTTTTGTATTCTTATCACTGATGATTTATTGGATGAGATATATGGTGCAAATATTTTTACCAAGCTTGACTTGTATTTTAGGTCTCATCAAATTAGGGTTAGAGAGGAGGGTATTCTCAAAAGTATTTTTCATACACATGAGGGTCATTATGATTTCTTGTTCATACCCTTCAGTATTACGTATTTCTCTTACACTTTCTATAATTTAATAAATTTTATCTTCCATCATTTTCTTCAAAAATTTATATTGGTTTTTTATGGCATCCTCGTTTATACTATATTTTGGGGATCCCATTTACATAATTTTGAGCATGTGATCCACATTCTGTAGAGATAATATTTATATGTTAATCAATATAAATGTTCATTGGGTGTGTCTAGAGTATTGGGTCACATTGTGTCTCATGCATGTGTCAAGGTGGACCCTAACAAGGTTATACCCTTACAAGATTGAGCCCTACCTAAATATCTCAAGAATATTTATGGATTTTTATTCCTTATAGGATATTATAGTAACATTTTCAATAATTATAGAAATAATGTAGCTCCTCTTATAGATTTCACTGATAAATATACCTTTGTCTAGTCAAAGGAAGTTAGAAGATCCTCCAACACCTTAAAAAAGTTATTTGCGCCACCCTTATTCTAGTTTCTTTGGAATTTAGCAAGTATTTTTCCATTAATAGGATTTTAGAATAGGTTTTTATATTATTTTGATGTACTACAATAATCCCTAGCTTTTGAAGCGAAGTAACGTTTTTTGCAAGAATCTCAGCCATTCTACTTATGAGAAGGAAATGTATTTTTTCGGCCAAGACTATAATTAAAATAGATTATAACAATATTAAGCACCTCTTGGAACATAATCTCTCTTGTTTATAATAAAATAGGTGGTTGACCATGTTGAAAAATATGGTGATTAAGCTCTTTTTGAGGCCATGGCTAACCTAATTTTGTTTTTTTAATTTACAAGGTGGAATCAATAGCCGCCATAAATCTGAGTAGGTTGTCTAGATTTTAAGATCGCCATAGTATTCTACATTTTTCACTCCGAAAGACACCACACATTATCTTCGTATAGTCTACCCCTATAACCACCATGTAACAATTATGTTAAACCTTTTACGTTGCTAAAAGTATCAAAAAATGGATAAGTATTCAGTTCGATGAGGTTTGAGATTTTAACCTTGGACATCCACCATCCTTACAGGGTTTTTTGAACCAATTGGTCTACACCTCAGACTTGGTTAACTTATTTTTGTTATGTTTGCTCTTTGAGACCATTTAAACCTTGAAAAAGGTATTTTTTGTTAAAAAAATGCATTTTATTCCTAAGGGTCAGTCTCATAACCTTGACCTAGAGGTATTATGTACTTGGGTATAAATACCCCTCCTCACCAATCATTTTATTATTGGATTGAGTATAATTTTGATTATCTTTAAGTGAAGATAATTTGGTGTCTATGGATACCCTATCATATATTGTGTTTTATATGTTGTGTATTTTTTTGGTTAAGCAATAATGGATAATGTTTGATTCCATTCATTTTTGAAAACTACTATGAGATATGACATGGTATGAGAGTAGGTGTAAATATTCAGTGTTTGTTTACTTCTATTAGTGATAGATTTCTCTTTTAACTTCTCTTGAGGATAATTTTTGTAGAGGCATGTGAAAATGTTATTTTGAAGCCAACAATGTAATCTGAAGTAGGTATTCTGGTAGAAAACCCTAATGAACTGGGATTATGAGGAACTCATTAGAATTACTAGATTTTCTCCAAGAGAAATATTCACTAATAATTTTATTTTTTTCTCATTGGTACTCAATCTTGTTCTTTTTTTTTCTAACAAAATGGATTCCCTAGTTTCAGGATTGAATGTTTCTATTTCTTTCTCATTGGTACTCAATCTTGTTATATTTTTTTCCTAACCAAATGCATTCCCTAGTTTCAATATTGAGTGTTTCAAGATTTTTAAAAACCTCATTTGTCTTACAATTTTTTCAAAAAAAATCCTTATATTTTTCTTTTTGAATTTTTATGACCAATAGCAGTATTAATGAGACAATAGATTGCTTGGCCATCACAAAAGAAGAAAAAAAAGACTAATTTTTTTAAAATACATCTCATGTGCTAGAGAAGTCATGGGTAGGATTTTGTGCTTAGTAAACATCATGAAGCCACCTGACAAGATTGTAAAAATGGTTTGACAAGTTATATAGATGTGAAATGAGGTTTTAATTAGTTACATTTGGAAAAATTGTTATGTAGGGGAAACCATAAAATATATGGATGAATCATTAGTGTTTTTGAATTATTTGAAAAAATTTAGGAGAGGTCATAATTTAGCACTTTTTTATTTTACCTATAGTTACTTGCAAATCATATTTAAAAATTTATTCTTTTACCTCCTAAATTTGAAGTTTTGAAAGTTAAATTATGAATGTTTCAAACACTATTTTTTTCTCCAAGTGAGAAGATGCATGATTGGGTATACCTACATCATGTTAACCTAGGCATATATCACATGCAAGGCAAATGGGGTGCATGATCTTGGTTCACATAATAAAAATAATATTTTGGTTTCCCTTCACAAGCAATGTGCTTGGGAAGATGGCTAGCACATTGAGTGCTAGAACTTTACCCATTGGAGATACTGAATTCGAACCCTTCTTCCTCCATTTTTATGATGATGTTAGCATAAAACTAGACTTTTCTCATGATGACATAATCATAAATGATGATGTGGTTGATGATGTAACATCCTTTGAATTTTGATGTGATGATATGGTAAGGTTATATAGATTCTAAATGGTAGTCTATATAGCATAGGTAGAACCAAATACATACATCTTGATGTAACATATAATAGTCCATATACCTAAGTTGACACTAAGTAGACGTATCCTAAGGCAACAAATGATAATCCATTTAGCTAAGGTGTCTCTATATAAACATATCCTAAGGTGACACATGGTAGTTTATACAAGTGACTTGGTAGGAGAAACATAAATTCTAAAGCAACATGCAGTATTTGATATAGCAGTCTAGGAAGGTGGTGTAAGATGATGTGTTGCAGTTTTTGAGAGAATTAAAGTGGCACATATTTTGAGGTGACATATGGCATATTTTATTGGATCGAACTAATTTCCATACAAAAACTAATGTGGAAATCCATAGGCCACTTGTAATCTATATAAATAGGATGGATGAATCACATTTTTCTATCTCATGAAACTTGATATACAACTTGCACAATCAATAGTAGACTTGGTGATGCACAAATTTTGGAGTAAATTAGACAATGACAAGTGGTGTACTATGGCTTATCAATACCTTATATATTTAGGATAAAATAAGCACCCTCTTAGCCATTCATGCTATGACACATGGAAGCCACTCATTCACCATAGGTACCAAATTCATTTTAATTTTTTAAAGGTTTTAGACAAAGTTATTACAATTTTAGGGCTAAAATTTTGGTGGTCATAACTTTTGCATATAGAAGTGTTATGAGCCCATTTTTTTGAATGCACATAGATTTTTTTAGTTTTCTACATTGGTCTTGTTGATTTTAATCACAATTTCTTACATATTTTATTTTTAGCATACCTTCAAAAGTTAGACTGAAGCAAACAATTTATTGAAGTCCAATTAAGATTGTGAATAGAAGAAGTCCAAGTTGCAGCCTTGCAAAGGAGAAGAACTTTATTTTGATATTTATGCATTGCTATTCAGAAGATTTGAAGTAAAAATATCTATGGATCCACTTGTATGCAAAAAGGAAATCCATGTAAAGTTTCCACAATAACCACTTTGATATAGTATATAATATATATATTGTTTGCATATTTTGTAAACTTGCTTTGATTTTCTAGTAGTGTGCCTTTGTTAAATTTATTATATTTTTTGCTTAAGTACTTGGTTTCCATTTGCATCCAACCCTAGTTTTGTGCTTGCTTCCCAAAATTAAAACTTCCTAAAATCAATCCAATATCATCAATTTGAAGTTTATGTAATCAAAATACTCTAGGATCATATATCCCTAAGTGGATAATTTTTTAAATCTGGTTATGAATTTATTTTTAGATTTCGTACTTATCTTATTTTTGTTTGATTTTGAGATAGTCTAGTCTTGTACTTACTTGCACAAAACTGGAGCATAACTCTCGATCCAATTTTATTCCTTCAAATTGATATAAAATATAAAGCCATCAGTGGGATTTTTAGAGCCACAAAAATAATGGCTTCTAGCAGCAATCATATACAACTATAGATCTTAATATTCAATGGCAAAAATTATGATTATTGAAGTATACAAATGAAAATTATATCTGGGTCTCAGGAGCTTTGGGACCTAGTGGAGAATGAGTATGTAAAACCTACAAATACAACAACATTGAATGCTCTTCCTTTATTTTAGAAATAGTTGTTGAAAGAAAATTAAAAGAAGGATTAGAAGACCCTATTCTATATTATGCAGGGAGTTGATGAATTAATATTTCCTAGAATTCTAGCAACAACCAAGTCAAAGCAAAAATAGAAAACTTTTTTCAACTCCTTCCAAGACACCAACAAAGTAAAGTTGGTAAGGTTAAAAATGTTAAGAAGAAAGTTTTAAAATCTACAGATGAATGAAGTTGTGTTCAAGAGTGACTTTTCTACCCACATAATGGGTATTATCAATTAGATAATACTGAAAGGAGAAAATATAGAGAACTAAAGAATTATAGAGAAGGTATTGAGAAGCCTACCAACAAGTTTTGACTCATTTTCATTGCTATTAAAGAATCAAAGGATTTAAAAACCCTTTTAGTGTATGAGTTAATGGGCTCTTTGAAAATGCATGAGCAAAGGCTAAATAGGACAACTCAATCCTAGAGTAAACATTTAAAACACATCTTATTCATAGATAATAATAGAAGGGAAGAATCTCAGCAAGGAGCCTCAAGTTCTCAAGGAGGAAGAGGATATGACAGTAGAGGTAGAGGTGGTAAGGGCCATGAAAGAGAAGGAAGAACGAACTCCAATAAAATATAAACTAGTTGCAATTACCATAAAGCAAGAGAAAGAGGTAGAAACACAAAGCAATAAGGAGGCTCAAATAAAAGGTATGATAAATAAAAATATAATTTTACTACTGCAATAAATTTGGGTATTATAGTTATGAATGCAGAAATAATATGGATAAGACAAATAAGGAGCCCACTATACAAATGATAATGAGAATGAAGAAACAAAAGAAGCGTTGATAACTTGCAATGCTAACAAATAGAGTCAAAATAATATTTGATATCTTAATAGTGGTTAAAGTAACCATGTTTCTGGGAATAGAGAAATATTCTCAAATCTAGATGAGACCATCAAGTATGAAGTAAATATAGGAAACAATAGCAAGATATCTATCATGGGCAAAGACAAAATTATAATCCACATAAAACAAGGAGAAAGAATACATATCTCTTATGTCTATTATATACCTAGGTTGAAACATAATATTCTCATTAGTGGACAACTTGTGCAAAAGGGATACACAATGTATTTTGAAAATGGAGCTTGGATCAATAGAGATAAATAAAATAGTCTTATATAAAATATGGCCATGAAAAAAACAAGATGTTTCCTCTAAAAATATAGAATGAAATTCTAATTTCATATAATGCTATTATAATGAATGCTATATGGTTGTGGCATCTTAGATTTGGATATTTAAATTTCAATGACTTAAATTTGTTGCATGAAAATTAAATGGTGATGGAATTGACTCTTATAGAGCAATCCAATTGAGCATGTGAAGGTTTCCTAGTACACAAGCAACATAGTGATGCATTACCTATAAGAAACTCTTGGAGAGCTTCACAACCTTTGGAGCTGGTGCATTCAAATATGTACGGGCCTATGCAAACTAGCTTATTTTCCAACAACAATTATGTTTTGACTTTTATAGATAATTTTAGCTAGAATACATGGGTATTCTTATTGAAACAAAAGTAAAAACTATTTGGAAATTTTAAGATGTTCAAAGGATTGGTTGAAAAGTAAAGTGGTTATTATGTGAATAATATTAGAATAGGTGGAGGAGGAGAGTACATATCAAATGAGTTCCATTGTTTCTACAAAGAAAATGGAATCAAAATGGAGTTCATAGCTAGATACTCACCATAATAGAATGGTGTTGCTGAAATAAAGAAAGTAACACTAATAGATATAACAAGGTGTATGCTAAAGGTAAAAACTATGCTAAATGAATTTTGTAAAAAGCTATAGCATGTGAAGTTTAATTGCTCAATAGGTGTCCCAAAAAGAGTGTGAATGACATGATCCCATAAGAAGCATGATGCAACAAAGAGATAAATATTGCTCACTTAAGGATCTTTGGTTGCATAGCATATGCACACATTCCTAAAGAGAAGAGAAGCAAGCTAGATGATAAGGAAAAAAGTATATTTGTTGGGTATAATGAACAATAAAAATAATACAAACTACACAACCCTATTCAAATACGGTGATCACAAGCAGAGATGAAAAATTTATTGAAGAAGAAGCTTGGAATTGGAATTCCAAGACTGGTCAACAAGAGACAACAAGTATTGAGTCAAAATATTTGAATATAAAAAGTATAGATTAGGTTACAAGTTCAAGTAGCAGTACTAGTGTGAGCAACAACCCTTCTACTTCATCAAACTTGCCACCAAGTGTAAGGAATATTCCCATATCATCCATCATAAGAATATCATCAAAGACAAGAAATATATGAGGTAACCAAAAATGAAATAGAATATATATATATATATATATATATATATATATATATATATATAATGTGAAAGTATTTCATTTGAATAAGCAATTACAGATAGTAAATGGATGAAAGTCATGAATAAAGAAATTGATGCAATAGAGAAAAATTAAACTTGGAAGCTTATGAATCTTCTAGTAGGAAAGAAAACCATAGGAGTGAAATGCGTGTATGAAATAAACTTTAATTCCAAGGGTGATTTTGAAAGGTATAAATAAATGCTATTTGCAGAAGGGTATAAACATAAATTAAGAGTTGATTACCACGAAGTCTATGCACATGTAGCAAGACTTGACATATTAAGAATGATGTTAGCATTGGTAGCCCAAAAGAGGTGGAAATTTTATCAAATGGATGTCAAGTCCACATTCCTAAATGGGGTATTGGAAGAAGAGGTATACATAGACAAACCATTTGGCTATGATATAGAAGGGAAAGAAGGAAAGGTGCAAATCATAGAAAGACGAACGAGGACATTTGTGCTAGACCGAAGGACTATGTTTAGTGCAAATTCGAGGATCAGCTTTGGAGGTGATAGAATTGAGGACAAAGGTCTCCAACCAAAGCAGGGAGGACAGGTGTCTTCTGTGGATAGAGTTCCATTTGCTAAGGGTAGTGGAGGCAGAGGTCTTCTAGAGGATCGCCAACCAGAGTAGAGCTAGGGGATTGGTGTCTCCTGTGGGTTGGTGCCCACAAACTCGAGATTAGGGGATTGGTGTCTCCTTTGGGTTGGTGCCCATAAACATTGTAATCGGGAAAGGTATTCCCAGAATTTTGATTGATAAAATTTAGTGAAAGATTTTATCTGTGGACGTAGCCCAGCCATTCTGGGTGAACCACGTTAAAATTGTTGTCACTTTGTGGATGTTTTTATGCATTGCTTTGATATTTTTGTGGGTATATTGCTTTATTATTTTGTAATATAAAGGAAAAATTAAAAAGAGGTCTTATACTGTTCCCACCCTCTCAGTATAAGCTTGTGTTCTTCAAAAATGTTATTTTGAAGCCAAAAATATAATCTGAAGTAGGGATTCTTATAGAAAACCCTAATGAACTAGGATTATGAGGAACTTATTAGAATTACTAGATTTGCTCCAAGAGAAATATTCACTAATAATTTTATTTTTTTCTCATTGGTACTCAATATTGTTATTTTTTTTTCTAACCAAATGGATTCCCTAGTTTCAAGATTGAATGTTTCTATTTTTTTCTCATTGGTACTCAATCTTGTTCTATTTTTTTTCTAACCATATGCATTCCCTAGTTTCAATATTGAGTGTTTCAAGATTTTTAAAAACCTCATTTGTCTTACAAATTTTTCAAAAAAAAAATCCTTTTATTTTTCTTTTTGAAATTTTTATGACCAATAGCATTATTAATGAGACAATAGATTGCTTGGCCATCACGAAATAAGAAAAAAAATACTATTGTTTTAAAAATAGATCCCATGTGCTAGAAAATTCATGGGTAGGATTTTGTGCTTAGTAAACATCTTGAAGCCACCTGACAAGATTGTAAAAATGGTTTGACAAGTTATTTGTTATATAGATGTCAAAGGAGGTCTTAATTAGTTATATTTGGAAAAAAATTTATGTAGGGAAAACCATAAAATATGTGGATGAATCATTAGTGTTTTTGAATTCTTTGAAAAAATTTAGGAGAGGTCACAATTTAACAGTTTTTTATTTTACCTATAGTTTATTGTAAATCATATTTGAAAATTTATTCTTTTACCTCCTAAATTTGAAGTTTTGAAAGTTAAATTTTGAATGTTTCAAACAATATTTTGTTCTCCAGGTGAGAAGATGCATGATTGGGTATACCTACATCATGTTAAGCTAGGCATATATCATATGCAATGCAAATGGGGTGCATGGTATATCATATGTAACATATGATAGTCCATATACCTAAGTTGACACTAAGTAAACGTATCCTAAGGCAACAAATTATAATCCATTTAGCTAAGGTGTCTCTATATAAACATATCCTAAGGTGACACACGGTAGTTTATACAAGTTACTTGGTAGGAGGAACATAAATTCTAAAGCAACTTGCAGTATTTGATATGGCAGTCTAGGAGGGTGGTGTAAGATGATGTGTTGCAGTTTTTGAGAGAATTAAAGTGGCACATATTTTGAGGTGACATATGGCATATTTTATTGGATCGAACTAATTTCCATACAAAAACTAATGCAAAAATCTATATGCCACTTGGAATCTATATAAATATGATTGATCAATCACAATTTTCTATCTCATGAAACTTGATAAACAACTTGCACAATCAATAGTACACTTGGTGATGCACAAATTTTGGAGTAAATTAGATATTGACAAGTGGTGTACTGTGGCTTATTAATACCTTATATAGTTAGGATAAAATAAGCACCCTCTTAGCCATTCATGCTATGACACATGGAAGCCACTCATTCACCATGGGTACCAAATTCATTTTAATTTTTAAAGGCTTTAGACAAAGTTATTACAATTTTAGGGCTAAAATTTTGGTGGTCATAACTTTTGCATATAGAAGTGTTATGATCCCATTTTTTTGAATGCACATAGATTTTTTTAGTTTTCTACATTGGTCATGTTGATTTTAATCATAATTTCTTGCATATTTTATTTTTAGCATACCTTCAAAAGTTAGACTGAAGCAAACAATTTATTGAAGTCCAATGAAGATTGTGGATAGAAGAAATTCAAGTTGCAGCCTTGCAAAGGAGAAGAAATTTATTTTGATATTTATGCATTGATATTCAGAAGATGTGAAGTAAAAATATCTATGGATCCGCTTGTATGCAAAAAGGAAACCCATGTAAATTTTCCACAATAACCACTTTGATATAGTATATAATATATATTGTTCGCATCTTTTGTAAACTTTCTTTGATTGTCTAGTAGTGTGCCTTTGTTAAATTTATTACATTTTTTGCTTAAGTACTTGGTTTCCATTTGCATCCAACCCTAGTTTTGTGCTTGCTTCCCAAAATTAAAACTTTCTAAAAGCAATCCAATATCATCAATTTGAAGTTTATGTAATCAAAATACTCTAGGATCATGTATCCCTAAGTGGATAATTTTTTTAAATTTTGTTATGAATTCATTTTTAGATTTCGTACTTATCTTATTTTTGTTTGATTTTTAGATAGTCTAGTCTTGTACTTACTTGCACAAAACTGGAGCATAACTCTCGATCCAATTTTATTCCTTCAAATTGATATCAAATATAAAGCCATCAATGGGATTTTTAGAGCCACAACAACAATGTCTTCTAGAAGCAATCATCTACAACTATAGATCTTAATATTCAATGACAAAAATTATGATTATTGAAGTATACAAATGAAAATTATATCGTGGTCTCAGGAGCTTTGGGACTTAGTGGAGAATGAGTATGAAAAACCTACAAATACAACAACATTGAATGCTCTTCCTTTATTTTAGAAATAGTTGTTGAAGTAAAATTAAAATAAGGATTAGAAGACCCTATTCTATATTATGTAGGGATTTGATGAATTAATATTTCCTAGAATTCTAGCAACAACCAAGTCAAAGCAAAAATAGAAAACTTTTATCAACTCCTTCCAAGAAACCAACAAAGTAAATTTGGTAAGGTTACAAATATTAAGAAGAAAGTTTAAAAGTCTAGATATGAATGAAGTTGTGTTCAAGAGTGACCTTTTTACCACATAATGGATATTATCAATTAGATAATGATGAAAGGAGAAAATATAGAGAACTAAAGAATTATAGAGAAGGTATTGAGAAGCCTACCAACAAGGTTTGACTCAGTTGTCATTGCTATTGAAGAATCAAAGGATTTAACAACCCTTTTAGTGGATGAGTTAATGGGCTCTTTGCAAATGCATGAGCAAAGGCTAAATAGGACAACTCAATCCTAGAGTAAACATTTAAAACACATCTTATTCATAGATAATAATAGAAGGGAATAATCTCAACAAGGAGCCTCAAGTTCTCAAGGAGGAAGAGGATATGACAGTAGAGGTAGAGGTGGTAAGGTCCATGAAAGAGGAGGAAGAACGAACTCCAACAAAAGAGAAACTAGTTGAAATTACCATAAATCAAGAGAAAGAGGTAGAAACACAAAGCAATAAGGAGGCTCAAATAAAAGGTATGATAAATAAAAATCTAATTTTACTATTGCAAGAAATTTGGGTATTATAGTTATGAATGTAGAAATAATATGGATAAGAAAAATAAGTAATAAGCCCACTCTACAAATGATAATGAGAATTAAGAAACAAAAGAAGTGTTGATAACTTGCAATGCTAACAAATAGAGTCAAAAGAATATTTGATATCTTAATAGTGGTGGGCAAAGAGAAATATTCTCAAATCTATATGAGACCATCAAGTATGAAGTAAATATAGGAAACAATAGCAAGGTATCGATCATGGGCAAAGAGAAAATTATGACCCACACGAAACAAGTAGAAGAATACATATCTCTTATGTCTATTATATGCCTAGGTTGAAACATAATATTCTCATTGGTGGACAACTTGTGCAAAAGGGATACACAATGTATTTTGAAAATGGAGCTTGCATCAATAGAGATAAATAAAATAGTCTTATATAAAATGTGGCCATGAAAAAAAACAAGATTTTTCCTCTAAAAATGTAGAGTGAAATTCTACTTTCATATAATGCTATTATAATGAATACTATATGGTTGTGGCATCTTGGATTTGGATATTTAAATTTCAATGACTTAAATTTGTTGCATGAAAATTAAATGGTGATGGAATTGACTCTTATAGAGCAATCCAATTGAGCATTTGAAGGTTCCTAGTACACAAGCAACATAGGGATGCATTCCCTATAAGAAAATCTTGGAGACCTTCACAAACTTTGGATCCAGTGCATCCAAATATATACGAGCCTATGAAAACTAGCTTATTTTCCAACAACAAATATATTTTAACTTTTATAGATGATTTTAGCTAGAAGACATGGGTATTCTTATTGAAACAAAAGTAAAAACTATTTGGAAATTTTAAGATGTTCAAAGAATTGGTTAAAAAGTAAAGTGGTTATTATGTGAATAATATTAGAATAGGTGGAGGAGGAGAGTACATCTCAAATGAGTTCCATTGTTTCTACAAAGAAATGGAATCAAAATGGAGTTCATAGCTAGATACTCACCATAATAGAATGGTGTTGCTGAAATAAAGAATATAAAACTAATAGAGATGACAAGGAGTATGCTAAAGGTAAAAACTTTGCTAAATGAATTTGGTAAAAAGCTATAGCATGTAAAGTTTAATTGCTCAATAGGTGTCCCAAAAAGAGTGTGAATGACATGATCCCATAAGAAGCATGAAGCAATAAATAGATAAATATTGCTCACTTAAGGATCTTTGGTTGCATAGCATATGCACACATTCCTAAAGAGAAGAGAAGCAAGCTAAATGATAAGAAAAAAAAGTATCTTTGTTGGGTATAATGAACAATAAAAATAATACAAATTACACAACCCTATTCAAATACGATGATCACAAGCAGAGATGAAAAAATTATTGAAGAAGCTTGGAATTGGAATTCCAAGGCTGGTCAACAAGAGACAACAAGTATTGAGTCAAAATATTTGAATATAAAAAGTATAGATTAGCCTACAACTTCAAGTAGCAGTACTAGTGTGAGCAACAACCCTTCTACTTCATCAAAATTGCCACCAAGTGTAAGGAATATTCCCATATCATCCATCATAAGAATATCATCAAAGACAAGAAATATATGAGGTAACCAAAAATGAAATAGAATATATATATATATATATATAATGTGAAAGTATTTCATTTGAATAAGCAATTACAGATAGTAAATGGATGAAAGTCATGAATAAAGAAATTGATGCAATAGAGAAAAATTAAACTTGGAAGCTTATGAATCTTCTAGTAGGAAAGAAAACCATAGGAGTGAAATGCGTGTATGAAATAAACTTTAATTCCAAGGGTGATTTTGAAAGGTATAAATAAATGCTATTTGCAGAAGGGTATAAACATAAATTAAGAGTTGATTACCACGAAGTCTATGCACATGTAGCAAGACTTGACATATTAAGAATGATGTTAGCATTGGTAGCCCAAAAGAGGTGGAAATTTTATCAAATGGATGTCAAGTCCACATTCCTAAATGGGGTATTGGAAGAAGAGGTATACATAGACAAACCATTTGGCTATGATATAGAAGGGAAAGAAGGAAAGGTGTATAAATTGAAGAAATCCTTGTATGGGTTAAGGCAAGCACCAAAGGCTTGGTATAAACACATTGACTTATATTTTTAGGAGAATGGCTTCATCAAATTCCCATATGAGCACACTCTCTTGATCAATACGATGAAGAAGGAGAGATGATAGTAGTTTGCTTGCATGTAGATAATATAATTTATACTAGCAATGATAATATGTTATTTGATCAATTTAGAGATGCTATGAAGAGTGAGTTTGAAATGATAGATCTAGACTTAATGAAGTATTTTCTTGGAATTGAAGTTAACCATAAAAAAATGGTATCTTCATCTCATAAAGCAAGTAAGACAAAGATGTCTTGAAGAGGTTTAGAATGGAGAATAATATACCAACCAATAAACTATTTGTAATAGGTCTGAAATTGAGCAAGCATGATTGTAGCAACAATGTGGATTCAACATTTTATAAAAGATTAGTTGGTAGCCTAATGCATTTGATAGCCACCAAACTTGACTTAATGTTTGTAAAGAGTCTAATTAGTAGATTCATGGAGACACCAAAGAACATTGACTTACAAGTAGGCAAAAGGATACTATGGTATATCAATGGGACCATAAACCATAGGGTCTTTTACGCAAGAATAGATCAGGTTGAGCTTTTTGGCTACATAGATAGTGATTTGAATGGTAATATTGATGAGCGAAAGAGCACTTTTAGGTACATATTCCATCTTGGATCTAACACAATTTCATGGTCAGCCAAGAAACAACCTATTGTTACATAATCCACTATTAAAGCAAAGTATTTTATCTTCACATCAGCTGCATGTCAAGCAGTTTGGCTAAGAAAAAAATTAGGTGAGTTCAATCATCATAAATAATTGGAAACTAACATTTTTGTGACAACTCAGCGATAACACTATCTAAGAACCCAGTTGCATATGGAAAAAGTAAGCACATTGACATTCGGTATCATTTCATGAGAGAACTAGTGAAAACAATAAAATTGAATTGTTGTTTTGCAAGTCCAAAAATTGAGTTGCACACATATTTACAACACCTTTGAAGAAGGAATATTTTGAAAGGCTAAAATACTTATTAGGTGTCAAAGTTTTTATAAAGTTTAACATAAAGGAGGGTGTTGAAAATTAATCTAGATATCACCTATCTTTGAAATATATTATTCTCTAAGTATGTCATAATCCATCAACTTCGTAACATTTCTATTTACTCTTGGTAGCTATAGTTGTTCGGAGATTAAATAAACGCCTGTCCATTAATTAATACGTTAGTTGTTGGGCATGCCTTCAAAAAGTTAAACTAAAGCAGAAGAGTTATTAAAGTTCCATAAAGATTCTAGATAGAAGAAGTACAAGTTGTAGCGTTGCAAAGGAGAAGAACTCTTTTCCAAAGTTAGTGTGTTGTTCTTCAAAAGACGTGAAGTAAGTATGCAAAAATGGAAGCCCTTGTAAAGCTGTTGCAACAACTTTGATTTAATATATTTAATATATATATTATTTGCATCTTTCATAAACTTGCTCTGATAGTCCCGTGTTGTGCCTTTGTTAAATTTATCAAGTGTTTGATTTCTGAAATCGCCTAACCTCAATTTTGTGCTTGCTTCCCAAAATCAGAATTCCTTAAAGAAAACCGATGTCATCAATCTGAATAATCATGCAACCCCAAGTGAATAATTTTCAAATTTTGGTTGTGAATAAATTTTGAGTTACACGCTTGTCTTGCTTTTTTACAATTTTGAGATAGTCCGGTCTTGTGCTTGCTTGCACAACGTAACTACCCGCTCGATCTTATTCCTTTAAGTAAAATTGTTTATAAATACATACTAAGGTATTATAGACTTAATATAGGTTTTCAATAATATAGTTTTTTAACTGTAAATATAATTTATAAACTATAAACCTCTATTCAAAATTTTCACTAATATTAATTTTTCTACTAAACCTCTAAATTACTAAGCATGGAAAACGTTGCGTCCTCGAGCGACATTCTGTAATCCAAATCACAATGAAATTATGGTAAAAATCAGAATATCATGAACTACAAGGTTTCTTTGCGGACTTGAAAAAGGTTGTATAGCTAATTTTGTAAAGCTGTTTTCAATTGAATACTACTCTTCCAAAGGTGCCACAGTTTTTCAAATTACTGCCTTCATGCTCTATGTTTATCAGGTTTTCGCTTCTCATTACAAGTGAACCTTCTAACCAGCAACGAAAGGGTATTTGAAGCCATAATTGACCTGTGAATGAGATCGGATATGCAAATTTGAGGGATTAATCTTAAATAAATACTAAACTAGCACAATGAACCAATGTTTCATGAATTGGTTCCTTTCATGCAACAGAGTAGAAACATGAACTTTTTCTGTAAAAGGTTGAATATTCTGAGAATTGATGAAAGATTACTTAACATTTCCTGTCTATTCTCTTGTAAACTCTCAGTGTTTGGTGCCAGCATATTCATACAATGAATTCTTTCCCTCCACTCTACGGGAGTAGTAATGATGTATGTAGTCGTTGTGTATAAATTTCCTGAACAAGCACGGATGAGTTTCATCGATCAGTTGAGGCTCAGGACCAATTTCCTCGTTGAATCCAGGGGCATAGAATACTGCTGTTGACACCCTTGCTTTCTCCTTGTTTACTATTGCTCGGTGTTCGATGCTCTTGTATCTTCCGTTTGTCATAACCTGCAAATTTTCCACCGCACTTCTTAAGCAAAAGAGGAACCTATAGTAAAATATTGTTGGAAAATTCATGATTCTAAAAATTAGACACTTTTGGAATTCTTATAACTTGGAAAGACTAGGAAAACTCAGTGAAAAACAAATATTAGAAAATCATTTCAGGAAAAAAAATTCCAATAAAGAATAATATTCTATAAGATCTTCATTAAAAAGAACTCAGTTACAATTTTCAATCATACGACATGCAAATTATTTCATCTAGTTTTGCGTTATGCTTTTTTTATGTATTTTCCGGATATGACTAAGTTTCGACAAATTCTTAACAATTTTTAGATGAATGGAATTTCTCATGTAAAAATCAGGAACTCGTAAGAAAATTTTCTGCTATTATGTATAGATCTCGATATAAAATTAATGAGAATTAGAATAGTAGGGAGATTACCTCTATCAAGTTTCCAATATTTATCACCAGAGCATAAGGGATTGGTTGCACAGTTATCCATTGCCCATCTTTGTTAATCTGTAACCCCTCTACTTTGTCATCCTGCAGCAATAGCGTGAGGCCCGTCATGTCTGCGTGTGCACTTAGGCCTATAACAAGGTCTGGCCTGAGGCATGGTGGATAGTAATTAATCCTCATTTTTTGGTATACATCACCAAATTTCTTGTCAAAGAAGTCCGGTGGCAACTGCAATGTCTCCGCAATCAAAGCCAGGAGTTCCACAGCAAGTTTTTTAATTTCGGCATTGTATGCATCCACAGTTTCCCTGCAAAATCCACAAAACAGTCAACTAAATTCAGTAATCTTCAATTAAGGTAAGAGGTGAACAATAATCTTCTCTCCTCTCTAGCTTATATATGCATATATCTAAGGGGTCCATCTGTCTAGACTCTATAGCAATCTATAATATATATATATATAACCTGAAATGAGCAGGTTCAGTTGGCCACATGGTTATGTCTCTGAGTTGAGTGGGAGACATGATCAAGCCTAACAAATTGATCCAATCCAACTTTTTGTCTTCAGACGCAACGAAGGTCTGGCCATAGCCTTGAAAATCTCCTGCCCTCACTGCAACCCTTTGTTTTTTCTCCAATGGAAGCTGGAAAAACTCTTTCCCAGCTCTCCTGACATTGTCTATCAATGAATGAGGGATACCATGATTAACAACCTGCAAAACGTCCAACCCAGCAACATAATTAAATAACTCGATCTCTTACTTTGTTAAGTATGCATGGTCTAGTGGGAAGGTGGATCATTAAACTGGTCCAAGATAGCAAAAAAAAAAAAGCTAAGCTGCAGACTTATCTTTTTGTAAATTTCCTAAGATCGAGAATTAAACCATACCTGAAAGAAGCCCCATTCTTCACAAGCTTTAGCAATCCTTGTAATCTCTTCTTGTCTGTGTTGTGGTTGTGCAATCTTGGCCATGTCAATGACAGAGATGTCAAGCTGTTTATGGTGAGATGGTGTTTTGGGTATTCCAGGTCTCTGTTCATTGCTTCTTATGTATCGTTCTGGTATTTCTTGGAGTTGTTTTTTGGCAAGTTCATCAACACTCTCAAGTTTAACAAAAGATTTTCCCCAGCTGGGTAAACTCAGATCAACTGAAACCATTGTTATTGCATGAAAGGTGCATGAAACTATATCTCAGACGAGAAGAATTCCAAGAAATTTTGATTTGCAGAGACAGTCAAGATATATTTGTGAGACGTTAGCGTCTTGTGTCTTCTATTTATACAAGCACGGCCCGGTAAGCACAAGAAGGGAAACTCAAATTCCTCCCAATCTACATTAGAATGTTTGAAATAAACTGCTAAATGCATGTGGTTTGACAATGTGTGAAGAAGAAAAACGTGTTAAACAAGGCAGCTTCAATTTTAAATCAAGCTTTTTCGTGGAAGAAACCAAGCGTCCTGTGAGGACTTGGGAATTACTCAAGTCTGGGCGGCTTGAATACAAATTACAGAGAAATTTAATATCACAAACCAAGCAAATTCCATGCAACGTAACTTCAATCCTACCTTCTCCTCACTATAATATTTAGACAACTTATCCTATCTATCATATTATTTTTAATTAACTTAAAATAGTCAACATCGTTGAACTTTCTAACGATTTTGTCAAAGGTCAACAAAAATTGCAAATCATGAGGTTTTTAAAGCAATCACGTATCCAGCAATACCAACCAATAGTATTCCAATTTGCTTTGGCTGGGTCGTGGGTCAAAAACAATTCAACAAATAAATTCGTCCGTGCCAAAACTATGAACTTTCTCAGAAAGCCTATGCCATAGATAGATCTAGGATCCAAACTGGGCTTTGCCTTAACGCAAACACTTTATGATGTAAAATTGTCACTGAGGATAGAGCATCAGATTCAAATAAATTAATGAAAATTTATCAAAATTCACTAAGATTAATGGAAACAATGAACAGAATGTGAATGGATAAAAAATATGTTAAAAATTAAAATATGGTATTCTGGAGTGGTGCCTGCTAATGGTGAAGAGGAGGAGGCGGTGGAGATCATTGTGGAGGATCCGTTTTGGACAGGTAAGTCCTCGACCTGTGGTGTTTGCCCTTGGTGGGATCCTGGGGTCTCTCGTCGAGGGTTTGCTGATTTTTGTGTTGAGAAGAGCTCTCTGTCCTACGCCAGTGCGGTTTCGGGAGCTCATGTTGAGGGAGAGTTCCCTCCTTGTTTGGTGGATGGTAACTCCCTCAAAATCCATGTTTCGGATGCTACTGTGGACTCATTGCTTAAGAATGGGACTTGGGATTTGATAGGCAAGTTGGCTGGGGGCGCCCCGAGTTAGACTCTCTGAAATGATGGGCCCTTTCTAAATGGAGGCCGAAGGGCTCCCTGGACTTAGCGTTGCTCCCTCAAAATTTTTTCCTCATAAGGCTTTCATGTGAGGAGGATTCGAGGAGAATTCTTGAAGGTGGCCCTTGGTTTTTTGGGAGGCGGGGCCTTTTTATGAGAAGATGGAGTCATGATTTCAATACTGCCACTCAGAGAGTTAATATTGTCCCGGTTTGGGTTCGTCTTCCTGAGTTCCCGACTCACATGTGGCATGAAAGTGTTTTTCATGGAGTTGTTGAAGTGATCGGGGATTTTGTTGCTTTCGACAAAATCTCTTTATCTCATTCTCGTCGCCAGTTCGTTCGGATGTGCTTATTGGTTGACATTGAGAAATCTCTCCCTACTTCTGTGGAATTGGTATCTCGAGTTGGGACTGTAATTCAGTCTGTTGTTTATGAAAATAAACCTCAGGCTTGTCAACATTGTGGTATGGGTGGCCATCACCAGAACTTATGCCCAAAGAAACGTAAAGCTGATCTTTCCAATTCTGGTAATGCGGATAAGTCTGGTCCTTTACCCTCTGATGTATCTTTTTTGGAAAAGTAGAATGTATGGCAAACCCTGGCAAAAAAGAATAGAATCTAGAAAAAGAAGACTCCTTATGCTTTTCAAGGTTCGAAAGGAAAGAAGATTGTGTCTTCTGGCCCTATTGTTGGCGGTCCTGGTGTCGCTTCTCTTAATGAGAATTGTCACTCTCCTCCTCCCAAGTCCCTCCCCTGTGGGGGAAATTTAGAGGTTATTTTGGTGGGGAATTCTGTTGATGTGGGGAAGGATAGTCCTCTCTCGAATTCATTTTTGGGTTTGGAATGTCTCGAGGCGGAAGAAGCTCCTATTCAAAAAACTCCTTTGAAGGTGGCCTCTCCTGTTGTTTCAAAGTCCTCTCCAGTTGGAAGTTTTTTGGAGATGGCTGGGTCTCCTAAGATTGTCATTGAAAAGGGCTCTTCGGGCCCTAAAACTATAAGTCTTCGTAAAAGACCAGTGGATGTCGGCTTTCCCAAGAAGGTTGGTAGACCTCCTTCTAAGTCTGGCAGGAAGAGGTCCACTGATGTGGCATTGGCAGATGGTGGTCAAGTCCATCTTATTGTTGAAGGTGATATTGGAGAGAAACAACTCAGATTGGATGGGTTTATTTCCCCACAAGCTAGGGGAATTGGCAAGAAACTTTCTTTTTAATTGGTCATGAAGATATGCTCATGGAATATTAGGGGACTCAATAGTGCCTCTAAAAAGCATCTTCTTACGTCTTTACGTAAGGAGAAACTTCTTGATATTTTATGTATTCAAGAGTCAAAACTTGAGGCTTCGGATTGGGATGTTACCCATAAGTTAATTTGGAAAGATGCGAGTTTTATGGCTTCTGAGGCTATTGGCTCTGCTGGTGGTCTCCTTTTCTTTTGGGATGCATCCAAGTTTGAGGGCCATGTTATTTCGTCATCCAGTAGAATTATTAATATTCTTTCTTGGAGTAAATCCTCTCGTAGATGTTGGGTGATGTCAAACATCTACGCGCCTAACTCTTTTTCTGATAGACGCAGATTTTGGT
The DNA here is from genome assembly GCA_028583015.1 of Wollemia nobilis. Taxonomy (NCBI): domain Eukaryota; kingdom Viridiplantae; phylum Streptophyta; class Pinopsida; order Araucariales; family Araucariaceae; genus Wollemia; species Wollemia nobilis. The sequence goes on along the minus strand of JAQPPZ010016930.1, from coordinate 7,244,728 downwards.
CCCTTCTTTTGGATATGAGGGCTACTTTTCAGCACGAGTCTTGGCTAGTGGTGGGAAATTTCAATTCTCCTATTTTTACTTCTGAAAAGTGAGGTGGTAATGTCATGGATGAGAGAAGCATGTCAGATTTCCATGATTTCATCAATCAATTTGTTCTTCGTGACATTGACCTCTCGAGAGTCAAGTTTACTTGGAGTAATCGGAGGACAGGTAATGGCCTTATTTTGAGTAGATTGGACAAAATGTTAGCTTCACATTCTTCTATGGAATTATTCGGGGATGCCTCTTTACATGCTCTTCCTCGCATTGGATCAGATCATAATCCTTTGTGGCTTGTTATTCCTAAGGGGCTTCCTTTTCTTCCCCGTTCATTCTGATTCAAAGTTATGTGGTGTTCCCACCCTAATTTCGAAGCTAGAGTTTTGAGTGGTGGTAAGTGCCTGCTCCTGGTGCTGGTATACACAAATTGCTATTTAAGCTAAGAAGGATTAGAGATAACCTCAAGTTGTGGAACAAATTCTCTTTTCAAAATTTGTTTTAGGAAAAAGAAAGGCTAAAGTCTCTCATGTCTTCCATTGAATCCAAGATTGAAAGTCAGGATCTCTCTGAAGATTTACTTTCTAAGGAAATATCTGTTCTTTGCACTTTCCATGACATTCAGGCTAAAGAAGAACTCTTTTGGAAGCATAAGTCCAGGGAGTTGTGGCTCAAGGAAGGTGATAGGAATACATGTTTTTTCATTTTTCTACCCTTCGATGGTGGTAGTTCTACTGATATCTTAGAAATCATGCAAGAAGTGGTGGATTTCTTCAGTTTGTTGTTGTGCTCCTTGCCTCCCCGTGACTAGGTGGTAGAGGTTAAAATGTTGGAGGCTATTCCCTGTTTGGTTACGGGTGAAATTAATGATTCTCTTATTACCCCGCTTACGGATGATGAGATTCTTTCTACCACCAAGTCTTTGGGCCTGTTAAAGGATCCTGGTCCAGATGGTTTCCCGCCCATTTTTTTCCAAAAATATTGGCATATCTGTGGGAAGGATGTTTGTGAAGCCATTAGGCATATCCAAACCTCGAGGACTTTCCCAAGGGCGTTGAATTCTACATTTCTAGCTTTGATTCCCAAGAAGGATTCTTCATCTTTGTTCAATGACTTCAGACCAATAAGTTTGTGTAATACAGTTTATAAAATTTTCTCCAAGATTATGATTAATAGGTTAAAACCCATTTTGTCTTCCATTATTGACGAAACTCAAAGCGGTTTTGTTCCAGGAAGATAAATTTTGGACGGGACGATTGTTATCCATGAGCTTCTTCATTCGGCTTAGAAAAGCGGACGGGCAGTTTTTTTCCTTAAATTGGATGTTAATAATGCTTATGACAGGGTTTCTTGGCCCTTTTATTCTTTGTCCTTAGAAATTTTAGCTTCTGTGATGCTTGGGTTAGTCTAATGGAGGCTGCTATTTCTTCAGCTTGGTTCTCAATTTTGATAAATAGATCCTCGGCCAGTTTTTTCAACTCGTTGAGAGGCTTGCGCCAGGGTGATCCGATCTCCCATTTCTCTTTATTATTATGGCAAAGGCCCTCAGGTGCACAATTAAGGTGTGGGGTTCAAAGTTTGGTGCCAGTCTGGCTATGCAGATCCCCCTATTTTGCATCAATAGTTTGCTGATGACACAATGATTTCCTATTTGGCATCAATTTTCCATGCTAGAGATATTAAAAGAATTTTAGATTGTTACGGGAGAGCCTCTGGTCAGCTGATTAACTTCCTTAGAAGCAGCATTTTCTTCACTAATGCTCCTAAGATTCGTCAGCATAGGATTGCATCCTTATTGGGATGTTGGATTGTTTCTCTCCAAATCACGTATTTGGGTCTTCCTTTGTTCTATGGGCATTTGAAAAATGAGTTTTGGACTCCGATTGTGGAGAGGATTCAACAGAAACTTTCTTCGAATAAGGGCGCTCTTTTAAGTCAGGCTAGTAAAGTTACTCTCGTCCAAAGTACTCTTCAAAGCATTCTGATTTATTTTTTGTCCATTTTCAATGTTCCTGCTAAAGTGGCGGTAAAATTTGATAGTATTTGTAAGGATTTCTTATGGGTGGGCCTGAAGCTAAAAGGTAAGATCCATCTTTGTTCCTGGGAACAAGTTTGTCTAAGGAAAAAATATGGAGGTCTTAACTTGAAGAATTTCGCGCTCATGAATAGGGCCTTGGTTGCTAAACAAGCTTGGAGAGTCGATTCCGGGGTGGATAGTCTTTGGTGTCACATTTTGGCTGTCAAATACCAATTCATAAATTTTTTATCCGATCCTCTCCCCTCAGATGGTTCTGCCTTCTGGAAAAGCATCATAAAATATAGGGACTTCATTAAATTTAATAGTTCCTGGGTGGTTGGAAATGGTAGATTAGTTTTATTCTAGGATGATCAGTGGCTTAGGGATCATCCCTTGGTGGAGGATCAATGTTACGGTGATTTATGTGTGCTCTCTAAGGAAGCCAATTTTATCAAAGTGGAGGATTTCATTATTTTCCAAGACAATCAAAGGACCTGGTTGCTGGCCTCGCCATTTATTCGAACTATTCAGGATCACAGGGACTGGAGTTCTATTCTGGTGGAAATTCACCATTATGTGCTTTGTAGAGAGGAAAGGGGGGATAGGTTGGTTTAGAACAGTGATAGTGAGGTCAGCTTTATAGTGAGATCTGCTTACTCTATTTTATGCCCTCAAGAAAATGATGCTTGGCCCTGGGATAAAATTTGGGTGAAGAATCTGATGCCTAAAATCAACATCTTTTATTGGCTGGCTGTCCAAAATAAAATTCTAACGATTGACAATCTTCTTAAGCGGGGATTCAATTTGGTCAATCACTATTTTTTGTGTAAGTAGAGATGGGAATCTGTTTCTCATTTTCTTCTCATATGCAGGGTGTTTCAGAAAAATTTATATTTTTGTCTTCAGCAAATTGGGTTATCTTGGGTGCACCCAAATTCCATTATTGATATGTTCAATCAGTGGTCATCTCCTTTTCGGTCGCCTCATATGAAATACTTCTGGAGATTCCTATTGCCTCATATTTTATGGGGAGTGTGGAAGGAATAAAATGCTCGAGTTTTCAAAAATAAAGAGGGTGACCTGACTCATATTTGCTATAGAATTCTTTGGAAGGTTGGTGAAAACGTTGTTGCCGCTCTCAAGGAGACCCTCCCTTCTATTACAAAGGATCATCCTGACTATTCTGTGGATTTAAAATTGGGCTTTTGTCCAGATCTGAAACCTCCCCCGATGCCCAATATTCACAAATCTGTTAAGTGGTCCCCACCTCCTCTTGGGTGGCTAAAACTGAATTTCAATGGTGCATCGAAGGGAAATCCTGGCAAAGCCGGTGTGGGTGGTTTAATTAGAGATCATCTTGGTGATATCGTTCTGGCCTTTTCTAAAGATCTAGGTTTTCAATCTTCCCACTTTGCTGAGTGTAGAGCTATCTATAGGGGTATTTTCTTATTAAAGGATTTTGGAGGGCACAGGGTCATAATTGAAGGTGATTCGTTGAAAACAATGAATTTGCTGAAAGGTTCGTGTTGTTCGTGTTGGCATTTTTCTATTCTCATTGACGAATCCAAGGCCCACCTTTCTTCGTTCGATGATTTCTCTATTAGCCACGTGTATAGGGAAGGAAACATGACGGTCGATGTTTTGGCTAATTTAGCTATTGGAAGTCAGGGGTTTAAGATTTGGTACTCAGACATTTCAACATAGTTGATCAGACTGGTTAATGATGATAAGCCATCAAGTTGATTGCCTTAGAATTGGGACTCTAATGATGTTTCGGCGTTTGTTGAGAATGTCGGTTGATAAGCTCGAAGACATGGTTAGTGGGCAACTGTTGTCTTGTTTAATGGCCTATCTTCTCTTGGCGATTTTCAAATTTCAAATTCAAATTTTAAACAAGTGTTTTAGGATGGGGAGTTTGGTGGCCTCATTTAATTCTACTTTTATGGGGGAGAGCTTCGATTCAAATTTTAAATCTTGTCCCATTCTATATTCTACTAAGATTTGGTGGTTGGCCTTAGACATCGTGATGATCACTTCCATTTATGATGTTAGATGGCAGGCGTGGTGCAGTTCTCTGAAGGGTCCCATTTGGAGGGGCTGTTTTTTAAATTCTAGTTCTCCTTTGCTCCACTATTTGTTCTTTGGGGATTGGAGTTCTCTGGGAGTCATGCTGATGGCGGTTGCTCAGTGTACTTGGTGGGATTTTAGTCCTTTTTGCGTCAGGGGAAGCTTCGATTTTAGTACGTTTCTTCGGATTGCCCATGTCAGATGGTTTTATGGGCCCTTTTTTTTGAGACTTCTGATTAAGCATTTTCATTCTTTTGGACTGGAAGATCTGACTTCTGGAACGTTCGGGAGTATGGTTTCAAGGTTTTGTGATCATCACCCCCTTTTTGAAATGGGTGCCTCGTGGTCTGTGCTATTTGATGGTTTATTCCTAAGCACGGTTGTTGGTGGTCTTCCCAAGTTTGGATGGAGGTGGTGGTTGGGAACTTCCCTTCTGCTCAGATTTTTAATTAATTTTTGCACACCTGTCCCTCTTTTATCCCTGGATAAGACAGTTGGGCTCCTTTGTGTTACCTTTTTCTCCACTCTCTATTGGGATTTGTTTTCTTTGAAGTGGAGCCATTTTCGGTCTTCGGGTTGGTCCTTAGATGGTTTTTTGTGGATTGGCTCCCTGTGGGATCGTATGATTCATGGGTGTCTTGTGCCAGATTGGTTTTTTCACGTTTTCCCCTCCTTTCCTTCTCAGGATTTCATTGTTTTTGTTCCATGATTTAGTGAGATCATTTCTGGTTTTCTTGCATTCCAGTTTTTGAGCATGGCCCCCGTGAGGAGCTTTCCTCCCTTTCTTGGTGCCATGGTCACCTCGCTTTTTATCAAGGAGTGGATTTTTGCGTTGAGGCCCCTTCCCGATGTAACTTGTGGTTATGTGAGTGGGCCTGCTTTGCCCTTCCTCTCTGTTGGGGGATTGATTTCCATTATAAAGTTCTTGTACTTGAGCGCCACTCTTCCTTGCCTTGTTTATTGTTGGTGTTTGTTGGTCCTTGCTATTCTCTTATTTAGGGTCTCTTCTGTGTGGCCTAAGTCTGTAGTCTGTGGGGGTGGTTTACTCATGGGAAAAGCTAAGATTTACCCTGCTAAGAATAAGTTGTGTAAATCTCATTTGGAACCTTCGTCTATTTCTTTCGATGAAGAGGTCAAGTCCATTTTAGTAGAGGGTGGTCTTCTAAACTGCATTTCTAAGTTCCATGGTCATAACCCCTCTCTCACTAACTGCTTGGTATCTTCTTGGAATGAGGGTTGGGTCAGGGTCGGTTCTTGGTATTTTCATATTTTGGCTGATCTTATTAGTAGAACGACTGGTTTGGCCTTGGATGGTGCCTCTCACAATCATGAAAGGTATTCTTTATTGCAAGAAATCTCTTTGTTTCTGGATAAGGAGGAGTTTTTACCACGTATTCAGAATGGTTTTAGTGTTGTGGCTTTACCCCCTCCTTGGAACCGTGTGGTTCGGGTTATTATGGATTATTTTACCCTGGATCCCTCTTATGAAATCATAAGGAGTTTTCATGCAATGTTCTTGAACCATCTCAGACGTAAAGCCTGCATGAACATTCCTTTATTCCTTTTTCATTCTATGCAAAAGTCTTTCCTTAATGTCCAGGCTGGTCGTGGTCAAGTTCCTATTCACCAAGGTTTGGCGTTGTTGGTTTTTGAACAAGCGGCTTTGGAGAATGGCCTTGATGCTAACGATGTGTTAAAGTCTCTTGCAGATTCCTCTGGCCGGTTGGTTCGTGGCCCTAAGCGGAGTATTGACTCCCCCTCCATTGATGGTGATTCTCGGTTTACCTCTAGATCGAACTCTGATGAGAGTAGGGACACTCTCTCTTTCACTTTTGGTGTTGGCACGGAGCAGATTTCTAAAAATATCCAAATCTCTTCGAGAGGGGTTTGGGGTGGCGACCCAAAGGTGATTGAGGTTCTTCCATCGGATCACACTGATAATTTAGAGTTGGCCCCTAAGGAGAGCTTGGTTGGTCTTGGTGGTTCTGATCCGATGTCGGATGGTGCTGCTACTATGGAACATCATTTGTCTAAGCGACTTCGGAGTAAGGTGGTGGAGGATGACTCTCCCTTTGTGATGGCTTCTTCTGATATGGATATTCTTCCACGGGATTTTCCCTGGGAAAAGTCTGTGGAGGAAATCCTTTCTCCAAGAGAGTCAAAAATTTCTAAAGATGTGGTTCTCCGAGACTTATTGCTTATTGATATTAACCAGCGTAAAATTTGGAGCTCGTTGAAACTTACCCTTGATTTGACGGAGAATGTTTCAAGTCTGGCGGCTAATGTTACTCAAGGTGTTCATAAGTTAGGGTAGAACCTTCTCAGTTCTCCTTTCTTTGTCTCCTTTTGGTCTGGCTTCCGCCCTTGTTCTGGTTTACCTTTGGTTTCTTCCAGGTTTGTTTCGGGGTTTTCTCCCGTTTGGTCTTCCTTGTAGTGGTTGTGGGATCCCGTTAAAACCCTCTGTTTTTAATAGTACCAAAAAAATAATAAAAAATGAACAAAATGTGAATGATGTCTCTTTAAAATATTATTTTAAATGTGTTTTTAGTTGAACAAATATTTGAATCTTTGCTATATTTAACTATACCGTTTATGATGGTTTTAGTGTACTGTTCACATGTCTTAGTGCGAGTCTCTCTTGTTGAGATACCTTTGAGATATTTTGTTGGACCGTAAAACATTATACTTTGACTATGAAACATCTATACTATTATAGAGCCGTCTTTACTGGAAAGTGGTTTTATAGGTTGATAGATTGGTATTGTCTTGTGTGGTTAGGTATTTATTAAAAAGAGATTTAGGTTCAAATTTTGGAAGCATGTTTATTTGTAAAGATAGTAATCTGAATCCTTTAAGTGAGCCTGAGATCAAGCAAAAATATTAATCTGAATCCTCTAAGTATAATCACACCAATAATAACAATCAAAATCCTAAATCTGGTGAGTGGTGATAGTTATCTACTCTAATCCTCTGAATATAATCAAACCAACAATAACAATAGAAATCCTAAATCCTCTGAACAATAACAATTATCTACCTAATATAATTCTAATTTTAAACAGTTATATATTACTTTAAAAATATATATAAAATCCAATAAAATTGGCATTGGAAATAGATGGAATATAAAGAATATTAACAAACACAATATAACCCTGTAAAAAACATGGAAGGTACCGCACTATAACCTAGCGCATTAAAAAGCAAGGTGCTTTTGTTTGTGTCGAGCAAGTTCTTGCCGTAATAAAAACACATTTAGTATTTATAAGGAAGGAAAAATAGCATTGGACACGTGCGTTACATAAAACATTCATTGGCGTGAGTAGATTTGGTGGTCTTTTTCTTTTTCTTTATATTAGGGTCAATAGTGGAATAGATTTGGTGGGAGTAGCTTCATTTGATTTGAATTTAAACTCTATTTTTAATATATCAGTCGAATAAATTTGGTATTAGTAACTTCATTTGATTTGAATTTGAATTTTATGTTTTTAATTAGTAAAAATAGTATAATTGTAACCAACTCAAAAAACATGACACTACACCTCTTAAATAGTCATTGTCATTAAATTTAAATAAACTAAAAAAACAATTATTAAACTTTAATAGCATAAGAACCCGAATCAAAACCCAAAAAAAAAAACGTTGGGAATGGTCATTGAATTTGAATGAACTACAAGAAGTATTTATCAAAAATTAATAGTATTTATTTTTAAGGGTAGGGTTAGTGGATTGGCAAGTTTTGGTTTTTACTAAAAAAAAAATTAGGTTCAAACATTGAAGCATGTTTTATTGTGCAAAGTAATTGTTTAATCTAATAGGCATGCCTTTTTGTGCAATTCCTGAGAACATTTATAAAGTTTTTTTTGTTATTATTATTTTTAATTTTAAGCGAAGAGAAGAGATTGTAGGTCCTCACAAATAAGAAGTCAAGAATCAATAAACCAAAAAATGTAAAGAGAAAGAAAAAGAAACAGAAGAATAAAATAAGGAAGGAAGTCCTTGTTCTTATATTTTTTTTATTATCTTATTTAATTTAAAAATAATTTGAAAAATAATGGATAATGGCTTATGGTGTAAGGAAAAATATGTATTGTGGAAATAAAAATTACTAAAAGCTTTCCAATATAGGGTAAAGATAAATAGATTTTTATATTAGCTTGTTAATAAGGAAATTTTGAAGAATATTGACAACATAATTCATACACTAAGACCAAACCTTTTGAAATTAAAATTTTCTTATTAAGAAGCTAATATGGAAGTCAAGAAATCCTAACCCATATTGAAAAACTTTTTGTCTCCACAATCCATAATTTTTCCAAAAACATGAGCCATTATCCATTATTTTCCCCTTGATTTTTAAACTAGATAAGCTAATGAGAAAAAATATAAAAAAACAAAAACCCTGTGGAATACTTTGAATTCAACTCTACCTTCCCTTTAATCAACTTTTGAATCCATGAAAAACTTGCTTCTTAAACTTTGAACTTATATATATTGCTTTTAAAAATCACTATATTGTATTTGATGATATCAACATTATAGTACTTCTATATTTTTGTTGTTTGAATATGGATTACTATATATTTGCTCTCTCCTTATTTCCAACTACTAAATCTTTAATTTCATTTGGGACATCCGTCCTTTTAATTAGAAAATCTATGAATGAATTCTCTTTCTTGCTACCTAGATTTTTTTATGATAATATTTCATTTCTTGAATTTCTTCAAATATCTAAAGCAATAAAAGATTAAATTTACTCTTTGTATCTAATTAATACAATGAATCTTTTTATATAAGTAAAGTATTTGAAAAAATATAAAAAAATGAATAATAATATTTGAATATATGGTGATCCATGACATTACACTTCTTCAAATAAGATAATATATTTTTTAAAATTTAAATTTTTTTGTCTTTGAAAGTGTAGTAATTATAATCAAATAACATCATATTTATTACAATAAAATATGTAATGTAACTTCAAGGACATAAACATATCAAAATATTATTACATTAATAAAAGTAATATAAGTAATTATTTATATTATTTTCACCGTAACTTTATTTACTTAAATATATGTTTGAAAGACTATAACTTAAATTATACTACTTGAAAATATTAAGCAATTGTAAAAGGTTGAAGGATTCCTCCCATGGGAGAGTTGATGTAAAAGCTTACTGTATTCCTTTCAAAATCATCCTTTCATAATAATACAAAAATATATATCCTATTTGAAGTCAAATACATATAACTAAATTTAATAACAAATATCATATATTAAAATTATTTATTCACATAAATATATATATTAAGGTTTCATTTTTAGTATTTTTTTTATTGAGGTTAATGTGAGAAACCCCTACAATTTACGCTCAAGGTTGGGAATCTTCATCCCAACCATAGCCTTTCATCAGGGTGAGAGGTGAACTTATCAATAGGATCCAAACACATATCCATACACACACCCACCCCCTCACAAACTCACCCATACACATACGCACACCCACCCCCTCACAAAGTCACCCACATTGTGGTTTGAACCTTGGACCTCACATTTATAGTGATTTAATCCTTTCAAGTATGTTTACTTTGATTTTAATAGATATTTGATATGATTTGATTTAGAGTGTATTTATAACCAAATTTTAATAATTAATTAAATTTATTACATTTTAAAATCCATTGAATTTCGTCAAAATTATTTGAATCTTACGACATGTGTGCAACCATAATTGTGTTTTGACTAGTAAATAAAATTTCTTTGAAACCATATTTGAGCTCTACATGGAATCTATAGTATAAAAAATTAATAAATGATTTTTTTTTTGCATAAATAACAAACCGAAAAAATCAAAAAAAAAAAAAATTAAAATTTTATACAAATATAAACTATGGCATGCATTACAACATAGTAGCAACATTGTGAACCTTCCTTATGTATAAATATAGTTGGACTTAATTGGTAGCCTTTAACAATTATTTTAGTTTCCATATTAAAATTTTAATTTTTTAGATATTATATATACACAAGGACATGAAACCATGAGGGTCACTATCAAGTATCAAGATGAATCAAATACTTAACCTCTTCATAGTGAGTGTCTCATTTACACCACCTCACCAAGACATCATCATCAAATTTTAAAAAATTAAGTAATTAGTCAAAAATAAAATAGGCTGTCTACAATTTGAAGCAACTATATATGATATAGTTGTTATGTTGGGTAAACACAATTTAAAAATAAAAACATGACTTATCCCCTAGTCACAACAAATAGATGTGCATGGGCATGGTGGTAAAATTGTAATATTGTAATAAAAAATTCATCATGTCAAGGAAATCGTCTAGTAGACTCTTAGTAAAAGGAGGAAGTACAAATTTACATTGTATAATTTTTATTTTATGCAACTAACATATGTGATAGATGCTTAACTAATACACATGTTTCTAGAATTCAAGTTGTCTTGGACGAGAGGGAGGGAGGAACTACTAAGTCAATAAAATTGATCTAGAGAAAAAACTCACATTATTGGGATTCATACCACTTAACAAACATTCACCTTCCTATGATTCAAAGTATCTAGGAAAAGAGGAAAAAACATAGAGTAAAAATAAATAAATTTAACCATATAGATCTAATATTGTGTCGTATTACCTTCCCTATGGATGCAAGCATGATTGTACCACTACACCTACATATCTGATTGAAACAAAATGCAACTCACAATCATAATGGTATGTATAGAAAATATATGTTTTATTTTGGACTTCTAATGCAATCCTTTGGGATACTAAAAAATGGTAGGTCCCATTTGAATATATTTTTTACATAAGGAATGCCCTAAGGGTACTTCTATATCAAACATCATTCATGACATCTATGAGATCAAACATACAAGGAGTAGCATAACTTCCACATGTAAGTCAAAGATGAAGATGCCATAGATGACGAGGTTCTCACCTTACCACAACATGAAGAACTATTAGAACTTGACAAACCTAAGCAAGATGTAGATACTATGGCCATCTTAATATTTACCCTTATGGGATAATAATATCATCATTGTATCAAGGTATAGGGATTCATAGAAAGATAGTAAGTTGATATTTTTATTGATTCAAGTAGCACTCCATTTCATTTATTGTAATGATAATGAAAGCCCTAGGGTTGTATACAAGGTTATGCATAGTGGTGAATATTTAGCATTTGGGCTAATATTTACATTTTCAGAAACTCAAATTGGTGAGTTTGGGGGACCCAGAGGTTGGCCCTTTTGCCCAAAATTTTCAAAAAAAAAATTAGGGCGTTGGTTCGTCATTCTTTGATAATAGTATTACAAATTTTTATAAAACTTCGCCATCATTTTTCACCAGAATGAGGATATTTTTCATCCAAAATTTTTAAAATTTTAAAATTATCTCACCAAGTTCGCCAAGTATACCACTATATAAAACTAACACGGTAGCGATACTTTTCCACTTAAAACATTTAAACTATTACAGAATCGATAATTCCACCAAACTTTGATCGTGTGTAGAAACCAGTTGATCTAGAAAAAAACTCTACATAGACCTAAACTAGACCTTATTCTGCACCAAAACGACATCCAAATTGTGGTTTGCAATAGATCAAACCTAGTTTGGTAATAGACCAAAATCTAGACCCAGTTCTACAAAAGATCAATATTTAGACCCATTTATACAACATACCAACAATCAGACCTAGATATGCAATAGATCGATATTCAGACCTAATTTTACAATAGATCGACATCTTGAACCAATTTAGCAATGGATCAGACCCAGATCTACACTAGACTAACATCTGGACCCAGTTCTGCAACACACCAATATCTAAACCTAGTTCTATTATAAACTGAACCCAGTTCTGCAGTAGATCAAACCTAGTTCTACAACTGACCAAAGCTAGATCTGCAATAGAGTGATATCCAAACCCAGTTCTACAATAGACCAAATCCAAATAATCCAATAGATCAGACCTATTTTTGTAGCAAATCAGACCCTATTTGCTCAAGGTTTATTTTCGGACCCTATTCTACACCAAGATTGACTTTCGGATCGCGTTCTACACCAAGTTCTTTGTTTCTCTTAAGACATTCTAAATATAGTAATAAGATGATTTTTTTCTGTAAGCTAATTGCAAGTTTTTTCTTCTATTTTTCTATCATTTATTGAAAATATTTCAATGCTTTGTTTCCAATATTTTCTCTATTTTTCCCTATTCTACATATCTTTAGCACCAATATCTGGACCCTGTTCTACACTAGAATAGATTGTCAAACCGCATTCTACACCACGTTCTCTATTTTACCATGCTCTAAATGTTGTCTTCTATTTTTTTGTCCCGTGAAAATTCTTTGATTCTTTGTTTCTATTTAGATCTGCTTTTCTGTGATAAGATTATAAATAGGTAAATACTTTGGTAAATGCTTATTTTTTGAATATATGTATCTCTAGTTATTTTTCACATAGAGAAATTATTTGTTGAATTTAATTTGAATTTGTATATTACATATTTATCTACTCTTATTAGTTATAAGTGTTATCACCAAAAAACGCAATAGTGTCATACACTAACAAAAATCATAATAGAACATGGCAAGAAATAGGTATTTATTTTCTAGCGATGACCATCTATTTTCTAATTACAATATTATCTTGAGGCCTATGAGAAGTAACATCTCTTTAACATTTTATTACTTTTATAAAATGAAAAACACTTTCTTTACAAGTAAAATTTCACCCACCGAAAATGGAATGAAGGGGTCCAAATATTCTACTGAAAATAGTATCCTCAAATATTTTAGTCATACGCCAAAATCAAACAAGCCATCAACATCGATACAAATTCTAGGTACAAATTATTTTTGACTTATAAAAAGTTAGTTGTATATTTTGTAATAATTTCAATATTACTTTCTTCCTCAAAAATTTAGTTGTTAGTATGTGCTCAACGATATGAATTTTTTCTATCTGTAATTTAGTTTTTTTAAATCCAAAAGTGATAAAGAATATTATTGTATGCTACTATGTAGAATACCCTTTTGACCAAGAGATGCCTTCTAAAGAAAATTCTCTTACAAATGACATCCAAAAATCACTTGAAGATATTCTTGGCCAAGATATACAAGTTGAAAATGGAAGTGATAAATCAAATACACTACAAACTTCATATGAACATTCAACCAAAAATTCTAAAAAGAGAAAGATAGATTCTAATTGGATTATTGGAATATCATTTAAGAATGAATGGGTAAAAAAATTTCTCTAAATTGAAGTGGTCTTGAATGAAGATAGCCTATTCAAACAAAAATAATGTATATGTAAAATTTGTAGTCGGAAACTAGGTAAGGATCACAGGTTGCAAACTAAGAAAGATACAATAGAAAAACATGCTGAAAAAGTATATGTAAAACTTATAGGAAGTGATGGTAAAATTACAAAATCTGTTAGGTGGAAGGATGCATCAAAATGTATGCATGTCAGATATGCAATAGATTATTAGAATAACTTAAAGCAAAAACAATCCCTTGTTGAGAAAGGTGGAATAATTGAAACCCAATTTCATAAAATGTAGAAGACCATTTTAAATTCAAAAAGTTTTGAGTTTGCTATTGTATTTAGTATTCTTAAAAAGGGTAGAACCATGTCAAATTTTGTTGATTATAAGCACCTTTATTAACTAGTTAATGTGCAAAATATTCCTAGTTCCCATTGGTCAAGTCAAAGTGGTTGGGAAATGGTAAAATGTCTATCTTTGGTTGAGAAGGAAGACTTGAGGGAAAAAGTAAAATTTTCTATATTAATTTCACTTTCTATTGATGATGTGACTATTGTGGACAACACATCATGTATTTGCATGCATGTCTAAACATTTTAAAATCATGTAAGAAGGTCTAGTTTGCTAGTATTACATAAGCTGGTGGAAAGTTCAAATGCAAAAATATCTATAATGTTTTTTTGATCAGTTTAAAGGAAATTGCAAGAATCAATTATATTGACATAACCACAAAGTTAATTTGCATTGGATATGATAGTGCTGTTATAATGCAAGGGCACAGGAATGGCCTATGTGTTTGACTTCAAAATTCAGTTGCCCCATATATGATACCTATTCATTGCATGGATCATAAAGTGAATATTGCTTATACAATCATGAGCACTTTTAAAAATGTTTCTAAAGTGGAAGATCTCATTTGTGAAATACATTCTTATTTTTATTGCAATCCTAAAAGGTTTACAGAATTTCAACAGTTTACACTAGGAGTTTGTTAGTCAAAAAGTGACTAACTACAAAAAAATGGTTGATGCACCCTTTTTGCATATTTTCAAAGAAGACCGAAGTAGCCCATATGCTAAAGACCAAAGAAAAAGCAAAATACACTAAGGAAGAAAAGTGTCGCGATTTCGCGACATGTCGAGTTTTTGCGGCAAAAAATAGCAAAGAGGGAAAGCAGAGGAAAAAGTCACGATTTCGCGACGTTGCCCATTTTCGCCAAGTCTATCAATAAAAGGGTAGAAGTCAGGGAGAATGTCACGATTTTGCGACATGGCTTATTTTCACCAGAAGAATAGCAAAACTGCTAAAGAGACTAAAAGTGTCACGATTTCGCGACATGTCCCTTTTTCGTGACATGTCCCTTTTTCAAGGCCAAAAGCAACAAGAGAGAGCTAAGGAGGAAGAAGTGTCATGATTTCATGACATGTCACATTTTTGTTGTCAAAACCAAGACAAAGAGCTAAGGAGGCAGAAGTGTCACGATTTCATGACATGTCACATTTTCAGTCAAAACCAAGACAAAGAGCTAAGGAGGCGAAAGTGTCACGTTTTCATGACATGGTCAATTTTCGTGGTGCAAAAAGAAGAATCAGGCTGAAGACATAGAAATGTCATGATTTCGTGACATGTTGCATTTTCATGACTCAAGAAGGGAAGACAAGCAGAGAAACAGAGTATATTTTTGGCAACTGGGGCATGCACTGACATCAGGTGCTGATTTTTGAAGAATGGTCAGTTGATTATAACATGGCAGGTCCGTTGGATGATTGCAGAATAATAGGCTCATCTAAATTTAGCCTGAAGGAAATCTATCTAATCTGCGAGAAATCCGTTGTATATTCTTAGAAACTGTAGACAATTACTTGTAATTGATTGAGGAAATTAAATGTACATAGTAGAAGATACTCTTTTTAGGGTATAAATAGGAGTGAGTCGATCATGAAAAGGGTCAGCTCTTGGACGTTTACAGACTTGATGTACATGTTACTGGATTACGAGCAATAAGAGATATTCTTCCCCTGGCTTCTGAAATTTTGTATGCGAGTGTATGTATCTGGTTTTTTAACTTTTATTCATTTTAAGCTTTATAATGTATCTATTCTGAAATCTGAATTGAGCATGTATAAACCTTATTTCTAGAGTTGAATATTAAAGATATTTACATGTATTTAGATGAACATTTAAAAACGCACTCAGGAATTCATGTTTTCTATAGGAAGATATAAAGAAAACTCTGAAGATAGTAATCTGCATCATCATTTTTTTAGTTGTTGTCCAATCTGTACCATGAGAAAAGTTCTAGCTTCGGCTACATTTCCCTTATCTCTTGTTTCCCTTTTCTCTAAAAAACTCAAAGGAACCAGCCTTCTCTGGAGACTAGACAGATGATCTCAAGCAAGGTCTGTCTATTCAATGTTGGCAAAGTCTAAGGCGCAACACTATTAACCAAAGGCAGATTTTGTTCCAATAGTTTTTGGCACGCCCGGTGGGACCAAAAAATCCCACAGTATTATATAAGTTTTGGTGTTTTACTTTAGAGCCTTTTATTTGAAAATCTCAAGAAAAAACTACCTGGCGACTCCGTTGCAATAAAATTTAGACCATAAAAGAAAGACCTTGTCTAAAATTTTTTGGTTATATAGCCATATGATAACCAGATCTCGAGCTAGAAACTTTGAAGAACCCATCGAGTTCTTTGAGCTACATCTCGAAAGCCTAAAGGCACACCCTATGCTAGCCGCACGATCAAATCCACCTGGCACCATTAGCACCTCTTTAACACCCATTGTAGGAGCATCTGCAAGCAATCCTATAGTAGTTGTAACCCCTTTAGCAACCATGGTAGCTGCCCCTATCTCCGTGCATCTTGTGTGGAATCAAACTGGCCCTTTGAACTTGGGAGCACACCACCAAATTCCACAAGCTGCACTAAAAGCATTGCCGACCTTTGACGAAATAGGCAAAACAGTAGATGAGCACTGTTTAGATGTATCATCGCTAGCATCTATTTACAATATCACTCAGGAAGATGTAATGGTCAGATTGTTGGTTATATCTTTGAAAGGAAAGATGCTCTATTGGTACAGAGCGCTTCCCATTGGATCCATTACTTCTTGGGCAGTGCTCGTCGGTCGTCTGGTCGATGAATTTAATATACATGCGGATCCTTTCACATTGCTGAATCAATTCATTGTCATTGAGAGGCATCCACAAGAAGAAATCCAAGATTTCAACATCAGATTTACCAAAACTCGTGATAGAGTACCTCAGGGCATAAAACCCATGGAAGAACAAGCTATATGTTATTATTTAAGGGCTTTTGATTCAGATCTCAGTATGATAATAAGGCAATCCCACGTAACCACTTTTCCTGAGATCTATCTAGAGGCAGCAAAGGGTGAAGCTGACCTCATCGCTACAAAGAAATATCCATCAAAAATTCTATTGCCAATTGTACCAAAACTTTCCCAAGCGTCAATCTCTAAACTGTCTGTACTCCCATCAATGCAGGGTCTCCCAGCTATAGCCGCACCTCCTACACTCCTTGCATTACCAGTCCCACCCCTGGCATCAGCTCCCCCGAATGACCAGTACACGACCATAATTGATACAATGAAAACATTGTCAAATGAAATGGCATCCATGAAAAAGAGGGAAGCTGAACGGAATCTCCAAGCAAGAAGATTTCCACAGATACAAAAATATGGGGCTTCAACGAGTGGTAGAGGGCAAGATAGAAAAAATGTTGTGTATGCGAATGAGACAGGAGATAATGGAGAACCCACTAATTCTGATTATTGGTGTACCACTTGCAATGATCCTCATGGAGAAGATTCATGCATGATTCATCAACATCATGTGCAAGTGGTTATTAATGAGAGAGCCAAAGAAATCGGCAAGGGACAAGTGAATATAATCAGAGAAGTCCACCACAATTTGGCAATGCCATCCATGGAACAAGTCTCAGTCCTGACAAGATCGAGAAAAAAGTCATTACAAGTCGACCCTAAGGAACTCCAACCACTAGGTTTTCCTCCTGCCCCCAGGGCGACTCCGCAGAAAAACCAGTCCAATGAGAAAGGACGTTTTGACCCTCCTCAGACTTCTGCGACTACACCAAGAAAATAATTTCCTCCTAGAAAAGGGAGCGAGGCTCAAGAGCAAGCGAAGGAAAGACTCAGATTTCCTTCATTGACAAAAATACAAAGAACATAAGCCATACGGGGTCTATAGAGATAGATATGACGCATCGACCAGTGGAAAGGAGAAAAGTGTTGAGGTATCCCCAGCTACAACCCTTTCGTTCAACATTGCAAAAGAAATGAAGAGGACTCCTTCCAAAATAAGCATGTATGATGCACTGCAAATTCCTGGTCAGATTGACCTCCTCCAAGAATCCCTAAATTTAAAGAATGATACCTCCTTCTCAAATGTTATACAAGCAAATGTTATGTCAACCTCTAGGAAAAATAGACCACCCCCATTCTATCTATCTTTGCAAATGGAGGGGTGGATAGTTCACAATTGCATGATTGATTCAGGGGCCGCAACTACGGTGATGCCAAAGGTCGTATGTGACATAATGGGGATGGAATATACTCGGAGTCATCCTGGTGTGTTGCAATTAGATGGTACTCCAGTAAAATCTATCGGGGTGATCAAAGATATCCCTATTCAACTCCACAGAATACCATAAGTAGTCGTCATACAAGAGGTAGTCGTTGTAGACTTAGAACCATATTTTGGTATGTGTTTATCCAGAGAGTTCACGGCCAAAATGGGTGGTTATCTGTCTCTAGATTATTCTCATTTGGAGGTACCTTTCAAAGGTAAAAGAGTCAAGATCTACAATGAAAAACCATCTACTTTTCACGTAGAAATACTGGAGGAAACAACCACCGTCAACATGATGTCTGAGGAATTGGAAAATATCGATTTAATGGAAGAAACCCTGGAGGAACTCCAATCTGAGGATCAATTTTCAATGAAGGACTTCAATGCTATGATAGAGACAGAAATGGGAAGCTATTCCATTGAGAAACCAAAAAAGCTCCATGTTGTTGTCCCTAAAATAGATGATTCGGCCAACCAGTTATGGAAATTGTACTTTGATGGGTCAAGGTGCAAAAATGGAGCAAGAGCTGGAATTGTTCTGATTTCACCTACTGGAAAAGAAAAAGTCTTTTCATATAGGTTGACATGGAGTTGCACCAATAACGCAGTTGAATACGAAGCTTTGTGTTTGGGACTTAGGAAAGCTAAAAAACTGGGTGCGAAACAACTTCTGATCTATGGAGATTCAGAGCTGATTGTTAAATAGGTTACTGGCAAATGCATTTGTAAGCAACATTACCTAAGGGCTTACAAAAACAAAGTGTTGGATCTATTGGAAAATTTTGAAGCACTAAACATGAAATCCATTTCCAGAGAGAAGAATACACATGCAGACCTGTTAGCGTCAGTAGGATCCAATTTTTGCCCAGTCAGTAATGTTATTCAGAAGTCTAAAATAGTCAGACTTATATACAGGCCTTCTGTGCCCGACAAGGACATTTTTTGGCAAGTATTTGAGAACGATGAGCAGATCCTGGATTTTTTGGTTCATGAGATGAATTGCTCTACAGATAGAGCGTTACAAGAAGAGGATGAAGAGAGCCTTATTCAACTAAAAAACAATCATATCCCCAGGGGACTGATCACCCTGGAGAGCCTTTTTGACAATAGCGATAGAGCTGTAAGTCGAAGGATCAAGGTAGATGAACGTCGATATAAAGAAGTAGAACTAGAACCGGGCAAGATGATCAAAGTAGGGACCGATTGTACAGAAGTAGAACTAGAGCAAATAAAATAGTTATGTAGAGAGTATCCAGATATAATAGCCTGGACTTATAGTGATCTAAAAGTGTACAGGAAAGAGGTCATTCAACATACCATCGAACTAGAGGAAGGAGCTAAACCTTTTAGGCAAAAGTAGAGGCCTGTGAACCCTAAAATTGAAGCCTTAATGAAATAGGAGTTGTTAAAACTCCTACAGGCTAAGATAATATACCCAATCAAGCACTCTACCTGGGTGGAAAATTTGGTCTCGGTCCGCAAGAAAAATGGAGAAATAAGACTATGCGTCGATTTCAGAAATTTGAACAGAGCCTCTTTAAAAGATCACTATCCTTTACCCCAGATTGACCCAATCCTTCATACTATGGTAGGAGCAGAAAGGTTTTCTCTGTTAGATGGCTTCTCTGGTTACAATCAAGTTTGGGTGAGAAATGAAGATCAATATAAGACCGCATTCACCACTAAGTGGGGGACATTTGCATACCAAAGGATGCCTTTTGGATTATCTAATGTAGGAGCAACTTTTCAAAGAGCCATGGACGTAGCTTTTGGGGAGCTTGCAAACAAAATTATTGTCATCTATTTAGATGACATGACTGTATTTTCTCACGACAAAAAAGACCATGCCACTCATCTGCAACAAGTATTTGAGAAATGTAGAGAATTTGGAATATCATTAAATCCTAAAAAGTCTATTTTTGTTGTGGAAGAAGGAATACTCCTTGGGCATGTTATTTCTAAAGTTGGGCTTTCAATTGACCCTGATAGAGTGAAGGCACTTCGTGAATTGTCGCTCCCAGTTAACAAGAAAGGTTTGCAGTCCTTCTTTGGGCAAATAAATTTCGTCAGAAAATTCATTGCAGATTTTGCCCATACAGTTAAACCAATGACTGAATTATTGAAAAAGGATGCTCCTTTCAAATGGACAGAGCCAAGGAAAGAAGCTTTCCAAAAAATTCTAGAAGCCATCGCTCAAGCTCCTATGCTAGTTAATCCTGACTATTCCCGAGGTTTCATACTATATGTCGTCGAAGAACAAGATAGTTATGCTATAGTTCTCACTCAGAAAGGAGCGGATGATGAAGAAAGACCCATAGCCTTTCTGAGTTCTACCATGCACAAACACGAGGAAAGGTACAACTTCATAGAAAAACAAGTATATGCAATTATGAAATCCTTGAATAAGCTAAAACACTTCTTATCCCAAAGTCGGACGATGGTTTATGTTATTCATCCCGATGTAAGGAACTTCATAATTCAAGGAGAACTAGGTGAAAAAAGAGTTGGATGGGTGACTCGCATCCAAGAGTATGATGTAGAAATACATCCTACTAAAATAGTCAGAGGGAGAGCTTTGTGCCAGGAATTGGCCAAGCAAGCTGCAAGTGGATATGGGGAGAGCCACCCCGTCATGGCAAACACTGAGCAACATCAAGACAGAGTAAGTTCAGGTTGGATCGATGACTTTGTGAGGTACTTTCAGACTGGGTCATGCCCTGAAGATATGAATGCTTCCCAGAGAAGGAGATTCAGAACCCAAGCATTAAAATATACCCTTCGAACAGAAGGGTTGTACAGGATTAATATCGATGGTGTATTGTTGAAATGCATTCTCGATAATGAAAAGTAGAAAGTGTTAGATGAATTTCATGGGGGTCTCTCAGGGGGACATTATGCAGGCCGAACCACAACTTTGAAGATCCTTAGAGCTGGATGTTATTGGCCTTCCATATTCCTAGATGCATACAAAGTGACCCAGAGGTGTGAAAAGTGTCAGAGGTATGTGGGGAGGAACAGGAATGCGCCTATGCCCTTAAAAGCTATTCAAGTCGAGGAACCATTCCAGTAGTGGGGGTTGGATTTCGTAGGTATAATAGAGCCAAATTCATCATCAGGCCACAAATACATTCTCACTGCCATGGACTACTTCACTAAGTGGGCAGAAGTAGTACCCACAAAGAAAGCTGATTCAGAAGTGGTGATAGAATTTTTTGAGAGTCTAATCACAAGGTTTGGCATACCAGACTCTTTGATTACAGACAACGGATCTCCTTTCACTAGTGCAAAGATGATCGAATTTTCCAGTCGATATGGAATTTACCTAAAGACTTCCTCTAATTATTACCCACAAGGTAATGGATTAGCCGAGTCTACTAATAAGAATCTTTTAAGAATCCTAAAAAGAACATTAGAGGATAATAAGAAGAACTGGCACTCACTCCTGAATCAAGCCCTGTGGGCCGACAAAATTTCAATCAAGAAATCAATCAATACATCACCATATGCTTTGGTTTATGGCAAAGAGGTTGTTTTGCCGATTCATATGGAGATACCCACGTTGAAATTGCTAAACCAAGTTAATGAAGATGAAGGCCATCCAATGGATGCCCGACTGATGCAACTTCTGCAGCTAGAAGAGTCTAGGGAACAGGCCTACAATCATCATCAAAAACATATGTTGAAAACAGTCGGGTGGTTCGATAAGAAAACCACTTTCAAGAAATTCAAAACAGGTGACCTGGTGTTAAAATGGAACGTCAAGAAAGTGAAACCAGGACATCATGACAAGTTTGACGCGTTCTGGGAGGGGCCATTTGAAATTATTTTAGAAAAGCAATTCAATGCCTTCCAGTTAAAAGATCAAGATGGATGGGTTCTACCCATCATGGTGAATGCATTTCACCTAAAATTATATTTCTAGTAAAAGGAACGGATCACCATTATATGTACAATATATTATAAGTTTTGAGTTTTGTAAATATTCCCTTTTCACGGCCTAATAAGAATCATTTTTGAGGACTATCAGAGTCCGACATTTTGAATAAAATCTGGAGGGAAAAGTCCGCCCTTGTTATTTTGCATTTTCAAATTTGGAGCTACCGCGTGGTCGCCTGAGAGTCGGCAAGAGGGAATGAGTAAAAGAATGTTTTGAAATATGTTATGTGTGCTTCTCAAAATATTTCTAAAAAAATCCGTCGCCGAATGTTTCTAAGCAACCACGTGCCCGGGGTTCAGTGGAAGAAGATAATTAATCTGTCAGGTAGCATCTTTTTCGGCATGGGATAATTACCAGTCCCCAAGTGGGTTTTTAATGAGCCGGTGAGCGTTTTTAGGAGTTTCCTAAGGAAGGTGGCGGGAAATGAAACCAAAGAAATATGGACGAATCAAATCGACCAACCGTCATTTAATGCATTAATTTTGCATGTCCTCTCAAGCTACATAAAATTAAATTCAAGGATTTGGAAAGGCATTTCGCCATTTGCAAACTTGCTAAAACTCCTGAAGAAGAAAAAGAAGTGAGGAACTATCTCTGTAACGCTTGAAAATCCAAAAATCTCGCCAGCCACTTTTTACCACCACACTATAGCATAGTGAGGAAGGGGTTGTGAAGCAATCAGAAGAAGTTCAAAATCCGTGTACCTGATAATTCATAATGGCCCCGAAGAAGGCGAAGAACCAGGTAGCATCTACCTCATCACCCCTGACTACTTTGGTAGTAAAATGAAGGGAGGGGGACAGCGCTGGTTTTATTGACAGAGACTCCCGAATTGTAGATACAATAATAACATGGAAGGACCCGACAGAGATTCAGAGCAATATAAAGAACCGGGTAGCAACTAGGGTTTCTATGTCTTCTCCTTCAATGTTTGCATACCATTCTTTCTTGTACTGGTATGTATATATTCTTGTTCATCCCTGCCCAGAATTGGTAAGGGCAATTGCAAATTTCTATGATGAAAAGGAGAGAAAGATTAGAGATTTTTCAGGGAGGGTTCTGTTTTCTCTGTCCAAAGATGCTTTTGTCTCTGCTTTTGTTGCGGGCCATGTCCCTTTCGTAGAACCTAAGAATTTTGACCCCTTAGAATAGGCTACATATTTTGGCTCGTCCAAAAAGGTGAAGGGTTTCCTAGCCACTCAGATAAAAGATCTTCCAGAAGGGGTAAATCCACCAGAACCCCCAATTGACATGGCAGCTTTTAAAAATCCTGAACTATATTCCATCCTGGCCATGATTGCTGGACTAAAAAATGATGAAAAGGTTCAGAAGTGGCAGGTGGTTGTAGTAGAATGTTTGTCGAACCCTAGAATGTACGATTCGACTATTATGAGCAGGAGTGTGAAACCTATTTTCTTTGACTGGCCTGAGTTTTTAAGTGCAGAAATTCATGAGGGTTTGGCGGCATTGAAGGCTGGAACCCAGTTTTCATTCAGATACACTTCATATTTGGTGTGGTTATTCTTTTATTTTATGTCTCAAGAGTTAGCTTTCATTTCAAAAAATGATAAGAATGAGAAGGGAGAAATCTTACCAGTGTATGAATGGACCAATGTGTTATATAAATCCGAGTCATATTATGATTTCAATAGGGAATTTTTGGGCCCTGCGCTAAAAATCATGTATGGACAAATAACGAGATTGACCCCCAAAGTGGAAAAGATATTGCAAACCAAGTTTGTAGAGGAGGGGGATTGGTTTATTCTAACACAAGGAGTATGCATCAGATTGTATGGGTTTACAGACAAACCCTTTTTACTTCCTCATTATGTGACTGACAGAGTCTTTGCCTTAGAATATGTTAGGCAAACAGAAAGCATTAATGTCAAATTCGGGACTAGAATTGGGAAAACCGGTACCTATAATATGCCTCTT
Organism: Wollemia nobilis; assembly: GCA_028583015.1. NCBI lineage: Eukaryota > Viridiplantae > Streptophyta > Pinopsida > Araucariales > Araucariaceae > Wollemia > Wollemia nobilis. Next base: position 7,220,819 of record JAQPPZ010016930.1, on the reverse strand, counting down.
AGTTTTGAAGGAATTACTATTTCAAAAAAGGGGTAAAATGAACAGATAGCAGAGTATTTGAGAAAATTGGGGCTTATTGAGATTTCGCAAAGATGGAAATATGATCCCATGAACAGATTTGCTGAGAGACAATCCATTTTGAATAAAACACAGATTAAATATTTTCATGTTAAAGTCAGAGATGATGTTGAAGAAAACATAAATAACTCAGAAGATGAACCTCTAGAGTGGCACGTAGAAAATATGGAGCCTTTGCCTCCTTGGCATGATTTTTACAAAGTAATTGTTCAGTTTGACCCAAAAAATATAAAAGCTCATCAATTGACGGAGGGTAAAATCACCAGGATTCAGAAGAGTAGGCCAGATTGGGATGTGGCTAAAATTTAGAGAATGGTGGGTAATGAGAGTCCAGACAAATTTGATTTCATCGAGGTACCCCACCAAAAATGACAATCTATTCGAATCTCGGTATAATGAAAACCATGACTCCTGGGGAGGAAGTTTCCCTATTAGAATCCCTCCAAGCATAGGAGGTAGTCATTCTTCTACTCCTGAAGTATCTCAGCAACCTAAAGTATCCCAGCCACCTGAGGAATCCCAGCAGCCCAAAGCTGGTAAAGGAAAAGAAATTGCAGAGGCTCAGAATCTTCCCCTTGTTTAGACCAAACCTAGGACATCTAGGAAAAGATCAATAGAAGAGGTTTTTACTGAAGAGCAAGGAAAGACTTATAGCTCGAAGGCCACCCAGATGATGTTGAAAATGGGTTATGATGGAAAAGGGTTGGGCAAAGAAGGACAAGGGAGAGTTGAACCTATTCTAGTAACAAAAAGAGAGAAGCATCTAGCACTTGGGGCAGGTACTCTGACGTCAAGACATCATTCCTCAAGAATTGTAAAATTTGTTCCACCTTCGAACTCGGGTACAAAATCTGATGAACCCATAGCAGAAAGAATGAGAAAATTGAAAATGATGGTTGATAGAAGAAAAGACAAGAATATTATTCAAACTTCTTCTAATGATCAAGAGCCTCAAGATACAGAAGACAACTCAAGGAAAAGGACTCAAGAAGGTGAACAAGACCTTATGGCTGAAGAAAACACTGATGCAGATGCTCAGGAAGTTGAGCATGAAGATTCATAGAAGGAAGTCTCACGCGGCCCACCCATTTCGGCTCAAGAGAGCCAAAATAGTGAAAATAAAAAACAAATTTTTGTTAAAAAGGAAATCCTGACGGTAGGACAACAGTAGGAGAAACATATTATAAACTTGGATGAAAGTGATGAGGGAAATAAAACTCCTGATAAAGACAAAGTGCAGAGTGAAGAAATGATCGTCAGTGAACATGAAGAAGAAGAAGAACACCAACTGCAAATCCAGCCGAAAATAGGTATGTTTTCTTTACTTTCGTCTTCCCATTCTCCTACTCATTCCCATTTTAATTCTCCCTCCTTTTCTAAAATAAACAAAGGTATAATGTTCTTGCCAAAAAATTACCTTGTCCTCCCATAAATGGCAGCATCTTCCCAGAATCAGCTAAATTTTGGATCCGTAGTTGCTCCCGTTCCTTTTCTCCCCAACATTGACATCCCGACGGCTGGAGTTACAACTTCTCAAGGGACTGAGTCACACTCCACCATGGCGAAGATTGAGAATCTAAAAAAAGTAAGTAGGAATGCTTTAGATTGGTGGACTTCACATTCAGTTGAGGATTCTAAAGCACCGACTACTATAAGAGAAATCATTGCTTTAGATCCAGCTAGTATGTAGAGGAAAAAGTTGAAGTTAACTCCTATTACTAAGAAATCAAAGGGAGAAATGACTATGGAAGATTACCAAGCAGAAGAGATAAATGAAGATATATCTCAACTGCCTATGCAATATGAGTGGGTGAAAGCCCAAGCACATTTTGGGACCATATACTTACAGGGAGGACATTATCAAGAAATGTTTTTGAAGGAAAAGGAGAAGAGGAAGGAATTAGAGACTGTGGTGAAAGAACAAAAAATAGCAGAGAAGGCTCTTACTCTGGAAGCTAAAAAATGGGAGGGTAAATTCAGTGTTGCTACCAGTGAAGTGGCAAAATGTAAAGAAAATTTGAGTGTGGCAGAAGCTCAGATTCAGGCATTGAATACACAGATACAGCAGCTACAACAATAGTTGGTAGAACAACAAAACGCTCCTTCCGGATTTTCAAAAGATAAAGTAAAGAAAATGAGGAAAGAACTGTTAAAAGATTTGTTATCTTTAGTATTAAAGGCTAGACCTTTATTTTTGTATTTAGCTAAAGTAAAGGAAACCACTGAAGTAGTGAAACAAGAATTTGGAGCTGTCGAAGCATTTTTATTGAAAAGAGAAGATGCAGCTACTAAAATTCAGATTTTGTCAGAAAAGATGCCAGGAAGTATGGAAGCCAAGCTCAGAAGCGAAGCCTGGTCTCAAGCTAAAATCACAGCGAAGAACTTCTTTAGAAAGTTTAAATTGATAGCACAGGGAAATAAGTTTCTATAGGAGCTTGAAGATGAAGCGAAAGGGTTACTCCAAAACCTTGATTTGGCTATCCATAATGGGCTTCCTTACCTTTGGGATGATGGTTCAAAAGTGTTGAAGGAAGAGGTCCTTTCAACATCAATAAAAGCTTTTGTTGAGGATGAAACAGACATAGACGGCTGGCAGGAACCTATAGAAGAAACACAGGTCATGGAGATGATCCAGAGGCTGACACAGATTAAAGCCTATTTACAAGAACTAATTTTAAGGCAAAAGACCATTTCTTATGATAAAGTGGAGGAGTTGCAGTACGTATATCAACTTTTCATTGATTCTTCTGATTTAGAAGATGAAGACTAGAACCGAGTTTGCAAAACTTATCAAGAGGTAATTACAGCAATGGACAAAATCAGAAGATCTAAACATCAGGGTCAGAAACTAGCAGCCGGAGCTGGGACCAGCTCTCAGAATTGAATCTTTTATATTCCTCAAAAAAATGTTAAGTCACTAAGCGGTAGAAAAAGGTTTTGATAAGGTAAAGATCACTTATATTCCAAAGTGCATTCTTTTTCTTTTATCTTTGCTTTTTCACTTGAAATTTTACTTCTGTAGACACCAAAACAACACCAATCCGATTATGTGACTGCAAACACTAATCGCATTGACACACACAGCCCCTAGGGCAGCCCCTAGAGGTTAAACAATGGTCCTAACCACTCACACAATAGTTTTGGAAGGTCAGAGGTCAATTTGGCACCTTTCAGGCACTCTGCTCTCTACTCGTTCCACCTAGGGATGATTACAAACTGGTATTCGTTCCACCCAGGGACGATTAGTAGTATTCGCTCCAGGGTGGGGCGAATAGCAGGTTTGATGGGCAAAAAGTCAAATCTTGACAAATGGCAGCTCAGATCCACCACTTAACTCTTCCTTCATTGCATGGGAGTGTGAGTGAGCATTTTTGAGTGCTAGAGGCAGTTACAGGGGCAGTCATGGAGCCCCTAATCAGGGAGGAATCTTCTCCCCCTTGGGAAGGCATGATTGCCAAGTGGCGCCTCTGCATGCTCATCCAAAGAGACCGTCAGGTCTATAAAATGGTGAGTCTTCTCACCCCAAAAAGATACAGAGAAGGAGAATTTTGAGCAATGAAGTGCTACCATTTTACATCCTCACACCTTTTGATTTGTGCCTTTCACATCCTTGATCTCTTTTGGAAGGGAGGTCATTGGGTGATTATTGGAAGCGCAAATCCGGAACCAAAACCCGACATTTGGCCATAACATCCTACCAAATTTTTCGACAACACCCCACAAGAGGTTTTGGACCCATCCCAAGTGGATTGGTGCCAAAATCGGGCCCCAAACGGTGGGCGTCCTGCCCTCGGGCGCCCCCGCACTGCTGCAGTCCTAATCGCCCCACCCCGGAGTGATTAGAAATCTGTAGTAGATTTCCTTTCTGTTATTTTTGCATCTGATTCTATGTTGCTTAGATAGGTTGTCATTCAAATTTCACATCATTTTGAGCTGTTTTGATCATGTTTTTGTCATTTCCCGCTTTTGCTAACATGCAGGTAGCATCATCAAATTCTCGGTGATAGAGGCCGAATTGGAAAAATATGACCTTCTGGGTCTTTCCAAAATACCCCATTTTACCTAACCCCCAACTTTGCAGGTGATTTGGAGCCTCCCGGATGTGACATTTGGGACAGTGCTTTCTGACATTTTGTTGCAGGTCTAATCGTCCCACCCCGGAGCGATTAGAAATCCATGGTGAATTTTTTGACTGTTCCATTTGCAGTGCCCTCCTGGTAATGTCCTCATGCTTCTATTAAATTTTTAGATCATTCTGATGCTATTTAGTTATCGTTTTATTTATTTTTTGCATGCACTAATCGTAGGCTTGGGGATTGCATGTTTCATTTTATCTACAGGTGCTACTGACTATTTTCTGTTTCCTTGAACGTAGGATCTCGACATTAGAGGAGCAGCAAGGAGTCAAGACTCATCAACGCAAGTGGCGGCGATGTTTGGTCCACCCATTCTACATGTGGGCACGCGAAAGAAGGAATACCATCTGTTGATGTGACAAGAACATATTTAACGCTCCTAGCCCCTGAAAAGGGAGGAGACGGATTGTAACTGGGTTCTAAAGCATATTAATAAAAAGGGTTGTACTCCATATTCACTTTTATACCTTGTTTCAATGCGTTTATGTTTCTCTCCTTTCATGCATTTCAGTTCGTAGGATTTAGCGTTAAGTTTAGTTTCGTTTACATCGCATCTTGGCATTTCCTTTTTGTTTTCGTATCCTCATGCTTTCAGTGGCGATCACGGTGGGACCTTGTCCTCTATTTTTGAGATCAGAAATCTGATCAAAACTTGTTTGTTTTTGCTTGTAGGTACCAAGTTTTCAAACGTTGGACTGCTGTTCGTTCCAGTCTGTGACGAGTACAGAGCTAAAATTCGTGCCACCCTGGGGCGAATGGGCATTCGTCCCACCCTATGATGAATACAACTCTATTATTCATCCCACCCAGGGATGAATAGCTCTCTATGCAGTTTCAGAATAGAAACTCAGAGGCATCCTGTTTGGGCAGAGAAGAGGTAGAGGTCCTAAACACCTTCTGTCATTTTCTGTTTTCTGTTTTCTGTTTTCTGGTTATTTGCTTGCTTAGGGAAAGTTTTTACTGCATGTTTGCTTTCTTTTATGCAAAATAAAAAGAACCCCACACATCACATGGCAATTTAAACACCAAGGAGCTGGTCGTAAAACCCCAGCCCTTGATCAAGACCAACGGTGGATTTCATCACCACCTTGGCTTGAATTTTTGCATCCATAACCCCGATCGCTACTGTTGCTAGACGTAAATCCTGATGAAAGCTGACCAAGTGTAGCTAGGGTGATTCCCAGTGCATGAGGATAAGTCTTCTATGGTAGGTGTCAAAAATAGGGTGATCCCCCTTCCGTACCGCCTATGTTCCACGTACCATTCTGCTCTCACGTACCAATAGTTTCCCTCACGTAAGGGCGGGTATATAGAGAGGTTTGGTATAATGGCCTGGCAATGGTATATCGAAGGGGCGACCATTTTTGGGAGTCATAAGAGCCATCATATTGCATTTGCTACAAAACGTTCTTTACAAAACTATCAAAACAAAAATCAAAACACACTAAACCAGGTTTAGGGCACACCTTTAATCTTTAAATGAGATAATCATTGCTTTGTGTGTGTGTGATATTTTCTGTTTAGTGTAGCATAAAAAAAAAAAGAGATAAAACCCTACGTAGATTGTAGAGAGACACCACCATGGTGTACACCCGTAGCCAAGCCCAATCACGGGCAGGAGCTACAGAGAGTGTACAAGGGGGCACAAGTCACCTCCGCTATAGCCCCAAGGACTTGGTCATACCACCTTGGCGGCCCGACCCACAAGATAGTCCACATCATGCCATTTCAGAATGGGACTATAGAGGCACCCCTTCGAGGGGCACTCCCGTCCAACATAGACCCTTTCAGGAGGAGTCCCTACATGTGGCACTCAATATAAATGGGAAGGCTCCCTTAGATGCTCGGTATGAGTGGCCACCATGCAATGAAGCGCTAGAACAGCATAGGGTCCATGAGGAGAGGCCACATGATTATGTCATCCCTCCTTTACCCCCCATCACTGTTAGGAATAATAAGCCAAATCCAGAGCACAAGGCTCTTCAGACAGGGCGAGCCAACTCTGCCCGCCCCTTTCACATATATGAAAGGGAGCATGAGGAAGACTATCACATTCCTCAAGAGCAATACATAGCATGGGAGCAATGCACCTCCGCACCTACTATCTACTAGAATCACCTACTGAGGCCAGAACCTCGGGTGAATGCCACCAACCTCGATAGAGGAAAGTGACCTATAGAGATCTCGGATCATCATGATCGAGATAAACATGTAGGAGAGGCATCTAGGCCCCCTAGACCTAAGACGATAGAACAAATTGACTTGGAATTTGCCAAACATGCCGCCCACCAAGCACAAATCACGTAGCTTGAGCAAGACCAACAATAGTTGGAGCACCTGTATCGCCTTAGCAAAGAGCGCATTCGACATCAAACAGATGAGCTGCTCCATAACACTGTGCCTGAGAGGGTTCCAACCCCTCGCACCCAAAGAGCAGAACTATATGAGAGGCACAACCCCTTGGTGCGAGACAGGTCCCCATGACCTTACCAAGTGTTGCCTCCGAGACCTCCTAGACCTGAGCGGGAGGCCACTCCTAGGAACAATGATGGGCACCCTCCATGGGGACCCACCCATGTTTATAGGTCTCACCTAGAAACTCCTCAAGAAGCCTATGAGGAGTATGAGCAAGAAGAAGAGTGGGCTGAAATGCCCTACCAAGGCAGAGGGGGTGCTATCCGGCCACCCCTCCATAGGCCTCAAGTTTCCCACAACCCATAGCGGGAACTAACCAAGGAGGAAGAGATCAAATATTTCGATGCATATAAAGCATTGCTAGAGCGCTTAGAGTCTATGGAGACCAAGACTTCTGGGCCCCAAAATCCCACTTTACGCCAACTCCGTAGTCACCTAGTGCATCCGTCAGTGCCAGCACCCCCTTACCCTGAACACTTTAAGCTGCCCTAGTTGGCAATATTTAGAGGTGAGGAGGATGCCCAAGAACACGTGACTAGATTCTTGAGCCAATGCTTTGGAATTCAAGACAATGATGCTTTGCTGCTAAGAACATTTATAACCACGTTCGTGGGCCCTACCTCGGATTGGTTCACTCAATTGCCAAAGCACAACATCAGTAACTTAGATCAGCTAGTGGATGCGTTCCTCGAACGCTTCACCTTCAACACCAAGAAGAAGGCATCACTAAGCGACCTAGCCAGCCTCAGGCAGTATGAGGAAGAAACCATGGCGGCCTATGGGAACCGGTGGAGGACTTTGCTTTCAAAGCTGCCCTACCTCCCTCCTATGTCCGACCTCACCCAAATGTTCTCAAAGAGCTGTTTGAGATCGATCTCCATGCTATTGCAGCTGCAACAATATGCCACTTTAGAGGAAGCTCTAGCGCAAGCCAGAATCATTGAGGAGATCAAGATTCAGGATGGCGAGATAGCCAAGCCAAAGAAGAAAGAATGGTCTAAGAACACCAAAATAGGGACCATGCAACAGAAACCCACTATGGTCAATCAGGTTGCTATAAATGTCCCTAAGCCTGCACAAGCAACACAGCCCCAAAAGGCTAACTATCAGGTGGTGCCTCTTAACAGTTATGATAGAGAAAATCAGAGGCAAGAACAAAATTAGCAGCGTCACCCTAGGCGACAATTCACACCTTACACAGAGTCTAGAGACTCCCTGTTTGACCACTTGTCAGTGGCAAACTTGATCAACCTGCTCGAGAGTCAACCCATAGACCCCAATGCACCAAAACCTAAGGGCTATAGGGAAGACTTGTATTGTAGGTTCCATAGATGGAAGGGACATGACCTTAATGCATGTTGGAAGTTTAAAGGCTTGGTGCAAGACCTAATAGATAACAAGACATTAGCGGTGGATAATCCCATGGCACCAAGCAACCAATAAATGGAGGTCTTTAAGGACCCCTTGCCTGCCCATGATGCATAGGCAAAGACCCTACAAGTCAATGAGGTAACACAGAACTGCCCCATGCAGGGGTATGTAGGGATGATCAGTATAGTGACTCGAAACAAGAGGTACCCGAGCACAGCTGCCCCCGTGACAGCTACAGGAGAGGTGCCAACAATGTCACAACCACAATAACACCTTACGCAACCTGCTCCACCTAGACCAGTGGCCATGATTCGAACCAAACTCACCTAGAGTTTGAGGACCACATCGGCTAGGCTCTCCATCTACGAGCTCATACAACAATCATCGCCCCATCGGGAGGCTCTAATGGAGATACTAAAAGCCATCGAGTTGTAGCCCCATGAAGCAAACTCCTTCAACAACTTTGTGGGACATGTCAAACGATGCACTGAGCCAGTCATCACCTTTCGAGAGGATGAATTGAAATCAGTGGTTGGTGACATGGCGGATCCACCCCTGCACGTCATCGCGTGGGTCAACGGGATTCCGTATAAGAGGGTATTGGTGGACACTGGCTCATCCAGTAATATCATTACAACAGTGGCCTTGAAGCACCTAAAGTTGCCCGCATCTCACATAGTGGCCTCCACCTATACACTATGAGCATTCAATGATGCAATATGCTCGATAGTTGGCACAATTGTCCTACCCATCCAAGTGGGACAAAAGACTATACCTACATTGTGCCACATCTTGGAGGGTGAGATGGCCTATAACATCTTGTTGGGTCGGCCATGGATCAGGGACATGAAGTGTGTCCCTTCGATAGCTCATCAGTGCTTAAAGTATACATTTGAAGGGCAAGTGCATGTAGTCCCGGCAGACTTGGAGCCCTTCAAGTATTGCAATACGGTGCAGCTAATGCCGCAATCGACCCTTCCATCAATGCATTTGGATTTTTAGTTGAATCCATCTAAATAGGGTCCGATTCCATAGGCATCCCCATTGACAAGTCCATCAAATCCCCATTCGGGTCCATCTTCATCGTCTGGTCCTTCACCAACGATGCCACCTACGGTGGCCACACCGAAGGACAAAGGGAAGAAACCCCTGGAAGAGGCACCGCCATCAGTCTCAACCATCTCTACTGAGGAGATGCCTAGCAGAATGGAAGTCGAGGCTCCTAGTTCACCCGACATGGAGTGGACTCAGGAAGAACTTTCGTTCCCTCCCCCTCAATCACCAACAATCACCGTTGAAATGGCCAATACGGGCCTGGGGGAGTATCTGGTGTAGAATATTGTAGCAACACCCGCATTGGAGTCCATGCAGGACATGGGGAGACCTCGCCTCCCCATCGGTACTATTGTTCCTCTAGGCTACCCATCGAATCAGACAAACTTTGTGTATGGGGGCCTTGATAATGGCATTGAACCTTACATGCAAGAGGAAGAAGATGAAGAGCCTTTTGCTGAAGATGTCAACTATTTTTCCAACCTAGATTTCACTTTGAGATATCTTGGCCAATGCAATTGGCATGGATATGGGTTAGGCAGATATGAGCAAGGAGTGCGCATTCTTTGCCAACCAAGATATCAGATGCCATACGACAAGTCGGGAGTAGGGTTCAACCACCCCTACCCCTGGACATCTTGGTAGAGAACATGCAAGGCCTAGGGATAGGCAACAAGGATGGGTTGGCATTAGATCCATATGCCAATCCTAACACAACATATACATTGGGGGATTATCTCCCATTGTCGACAACCAACCTTGTTGACCTTCACAACCCCTTCCCTTTGATCGAGAAAGGAGAAAGTTCGAGAACTCACCTACAAGGGGGATATAGACAAGGTCAGGAAGGATCTTCAGAAGATGAGTCAGAATATGAGGTAGCACCATGGGACCCCTTCGAATCGGATAGCAATCACTCACAAGTGACCCCCATGGATGATTATCAAGAAAGCCTCTTGGCAATGTTCCCTTTGGATGCTCCAATCGAGCAAGTGCCACCTCAAGAAAATCAGGTCCCCCCATAGAGAGCGGAACAACCCCGATGGGGCCAGATCAATTTGCTCGAGCAGGATGAGCCTCACATGTCGCAAATAGTTGTTGGAACCAACGAAGGCCTTTGGATCTCCGACAGTGATTATGAAGATGAAACTGAGATGGCATATCTCAATCACATGCGGCAGATGCAACAACAATACCCCCTGGATATTGATGACATGTTTGAACAACTAAACATAGGGCCAAGGCATAGGTGGCACCTAAACCCAACACAATTGGACCAAGTGTTGCATCCGCCACTTTGGGCATACAGAGAGCACCTTCCACCCAGAGACCCTATAGCGATATCAGTGTCGAGGGTAGACCCTGTCCTCCTCTCCGCACATAGGGCCGATCCATTCATGCCAATACCTCCAGAGCCCGATCCGGAGCACAAAAATCATCAAGGATGTCCGAGTCACCACACCCATGGTAATGGAGACCAAAATCATTTCATCAACATGATCTCCATTGACTTAACCGCCCCCATCCACAATCCAACCGATCCAGCATAGTCATTATATCTAGACATAGATGCCATAGACTGGGATCGCGTCAATTCACCACCATCCCCATCAGAGTACTGGCCTTGTGGTGAGATGCTTCATTTCACCCCAGGACCAACTCAGGATATCTTCCATGTTGAAGAGGGACCCGAGGTTCCTAACGTAGATCTAAATTCAGCAAATGATATCCACTTGATCCCAACTCCACACCAGTTGGAGGACGGGTCCCACATGTCAGTCGAGGAGACGACTGACGTAGACATCGGCTCTGATCCAATGAATCCATAGATCATCAAGCTAGGGGTAAGTCTATCCCTCGAAGAGCAAGCCGACTACATTGCCCTTCTCAAAGAGAAGAAGGAGGTTTTTGCATGGTCCTACAAAGACATGTCGGGGCTAGATCCGTAGCTAGTCATGCATAATCTAACGCTTGATCCGACAGTCAAGCCAGTTAAGCAAAAACTATGTAAGATGCACCCAACAGTGGCCTTAATGGTCAAAGATGAATTACAAAAGTTGTTGGATGCACAGTTTGTCATCTGCGTGGATTACCCACCATGGTTGTCCAACATGGTGCCCATCAAAAAGCCTGATGGGAGGATTCACATATGCACTGATTTTTGAGATCTAAACAAAGCGAGTCCTAAGGATGATTTCCCCTTGCCTAGCATCGACGCATTGGTAGACGCTACAACGGGCCATGAAATGCTATCCCTCATGGATGGTTTCTCGGGATACAATCAGATTCGTATCAATCCCGAGGACCAACTAAAAATGGCGTTCACAATGCCTTGGGGGACATTTTGTTATAAGGTCATGCCCTTTGGCCTTAAAAATGCTGGCGCCACCTACCAACGTGCCATGACATACATCTTCCATGATCACATGCATAAAACTTTGGAAGATTACATGGATGATTTGTTGGCCAAATCTCTTTTGCGTCGAGATCATCTCGATGACTTAAGCAAGATCCTCGATCGCCTCATGGAACATAAAGTTCGACTGAATCCCAAGAAGTGCGTATTTGGCATCACATCTAGAAAACTCTTGGGTTTCATAGTCTCAAAGCGAGGCATCGAGGTGGACCCAAACAAAGTCAAGGCAATCCTTGAAATGCTTCCCCCAACTACCATCAAGCAGCTCAGAAGCCTACTGGGAAAGGTCACGTCAATCAAGCGCTTCATAGCGCAGCTATCCGACAAGTGCCGACCCATGAATAAATTATTGCACAAGGGGGTAGCATTTCACTGGGATGACGAGTGCCAGTCAACCTTCGATGATATTAAACAATACTTGGCTTCACCACCAGTATTGGCACCACCTAGACCAGGAGTGTCATTCTACTTATACATCTCAGCTACTGAGGTGGCATCGGGCGCCATGCTAGCCCAAAAAAATGAACTACACAAAGAACAGGCTACTTACTATCTTAGCCGCACCCCGGTCGGTTATGAACTTAACTATGCATACGTTGAGAAGCTCTGCTTGGCGAGTGGTGTTTGCTACCAAAAAGCTATGCCATTACATGCTGAGCAACATGACGTATGTTGTGTCTAAGGAGAATCCATTGCGGTACATGATGAGTCATACTTATCATAGTAGCCGCACGGCGAAATGGATCATGTTGTTGATGGAGTTTGACATCGAGTTCATTGGACAAAAATCCATCAAAGGTCAAGTCATCGCCGATCAACTAGCAGAGGCTCCTCTCGAAGACGATCAGCCTCTGACCATAGAACTACCCGATGATGGGGTCTTCCATGTCTCAGAATCGCCGGATTCTGATGAGCCTGAGTCACAGGCCGACATAACCCTATTTTTTGATGGTTCTAAATGTGAGCAAGGGGGTGGCATGGGAATTGTATTCTTCACACCGCAAGGGGCTCCAATGCCTCTATCATTTAAATTAGATTTCCCGTGCACCAACAACAATGCCGAATACGAAGCCTTGCTCATAGGTCTTTAGACAACAATCACCATGAACATCAAATGATTGAACATCTTTGGTGATTCGCTGTTAATTGTCAACCAAGTCAAAGGGGTATTCCAATGTAAATGCCCAGTTCTGCAGGCCTACAAAGCCCTTGTGGACAAATTCTTGGCAAATCTTGAATGGTACGACATCGAGGCACTCCCTCGGTCATCGAATCATTTTGCGGACACTATGGCCTCCTTGGGGTCACTAATCCCGCAAGACATTTCTGGTGATATGACAACCATTCAAGTCAAAACACTATCGCAATCCACGATGGAGCATGCAAGCTCTGACTTAACGCCAGGAATCCACCTGATCCAGATTGAACCATCCCCGGACAAGTTCTCTCGAATCCACGATTGTCTGAATCACGCCAACTAGGGGTCCTTGTTCTCCCCTACTCCCCTTAATAGCAACACAACGCTATTCTTACAAGTTCTTTCCCGCTCAACTTTTGCTAGGGATGAACTTCAAGAGGGATTGGTTGTTCATACTATCGAGGTTTTCGATCAGCAGGATTGGTATACACCCATACGAGATTACCTCAAGTTAGGTAACCTCCCACTTGGATTGACACATGCCACGAAATGATCATTCAAGCAGAAAGTGGCAAAACATGTCTTGTTAGGAGACATTTTGTACCATCGTAGCTACGAAGGAATCCTCCTTCGTTGCTTGGACCAGCAGGAGTCCACTTGGGCGATCACCCAAGCGCACGATGGTACATGCGGTGGCCACTTCAGCGGTATGGCCATCGCAAAGCGCATTCTCCGCATGGGCTATTATTGGCCATATTTAGAGCGAGATTGTTGCGCATATGTAAGGAAGTGCATGAAGTGTCAACACCATGCCAATTTGACACACGTACCTTCTCAGGCCTTGCAATCAATCCAATCGGCTTGGCCATTTTCATAGTGGGGCTTAGATCTAATCGAAAAGATCTCCCCTGCGTCGTCAGGTCATCACACATTCATCATAACGGCCATAGAGTACTTCACCAAGTGGGTGGAAGCAATTCCGCTTACCTCTACGACTGGACCCCGCATTGTGGAGTTCATTTTACATAACATCATATGTCATTTTGGTATTCCATCCAAGATCATCTCGGATAATGGGACGTCATTTAAGAACAAAGACGTGCGTGCTTTGACCACAAAGTACAAAATTCAGCATAGTTTTTTGACACCCTATTATCCGTAGGCAAATGGGCAAGCAGAGGCGTCAAACAAAATGCTAGTCACCATCCTCAAAAAGATAGTCATAGATAGTCATAAGGATTGGCACATTCAAATCCCACTTGCCCTATGGGCTTATCGCACTAGCATCCGGACGCCCACTAGGGCAACTCCATTTTCGTTGGTGTATGGCTCCGAGGCAGTCATGCCTCTCGAGTTGGAAATACCTTCCCTACGCATATCAATGCAAGAGTTCATCGATGATGACACTGCACGGTAGGCCCGGTTAGACCAACTTACGTTGCTCGATGAATGATGCGTCAATGCTCTCGAGCATTTACGTATCTATCAAGAGCGACTTAAGAAAGCATACAACATGAAGGTTCACCTGAGGGACTTTCGAGGTTGGTGACTTGGTCTTAAAAGAGAACCAACAAAATTCTAACTTGCCACCCCATCTAAGGGACAAGTTCATGGAAAATTGGTTAGGTCCTTATGTGATTGATAGTAAAATAGGACCTGGAACATACCGGCTAGCCTCTCTTGATGGAATCAAGGAACTAGAACCCTTGAACATCAGTCATTTGCGGCCATTCCATATTTAAAAGAGCCATAGCCCAAACCAAAAGCTCCAAGGATTCCCATAATCGCTTGGTCAACCCAAAAGCTCCAAGGATTCTCATAATCGCTTGGTCAACCCAAAAATGCCCCAAAGGTGCCCATAAACCCTTTGGTCAAACCAAATGCCCCAAAGGTACCCATCATCCCTTTGGTCAAACCAAAAGCTCCAAGGGCTCCCACAATCGCTTGGTCAAAAATAAGAAAATTCAAAAACAATAAAATCATCAAAAATAACAAAAATTTGCATCTCATTTCCATGCATACTCAAAATCATCACAACAATAAAGAACTCTTTTGCATCTCATCTTCATACTCACAAAAATCAATCCATCGAAAACACAAAAATAATAGCTGCATTAAGCATCACATCCATACATTGCATATTTGTTGGTCATACAGGTCAAAGGCACCATAGACTGTAATTACTCGGCAAATCCATCATTTTCCACATTTCTCCACTCTATAAACAGTCCATCAAAAATAAACGCCATCCATAGTTTCACCATATCATGCATCAGTTGTCTTCTAATGTATCTAGAGTTTTTGTCATTCAGTTGTCTTTAGATTTCTAGCCAAATATTGTACAAAGTCAGACAAATTTTACGAAGGTAGAGTTCTACTTGGATCACACCTTGTTACGTAGCATCCCAACACAAGTTAAAACACATAAAAATTCCCAAGTTGTGTGAACGAAAGATGAAACCTGCAAAGCAATCCAGGATACCATCTAGTGAAAAGGTTATCTTGCTCATCCCCCTGTGCGAATGACCCCAAGAATGCTTGAGAGTTGGCAAAAGGACAAGCATCTTCCCTACCCAATTCCCCAAGAATCCCAAGTTCTCAAAAAGTTGCAAACATCAAAAAATTTGCAAAAGTCAAAACTCCAAAATTTGACATCACAACCAAAGTGCATACATCAAAAAGCACATACAATAGTGATTCTCATCACTCAATATTCAAATCCCTTGCTCAAAAGAAAAAACAAAAATAAATAGTGATTTTTATCACTATAGAAGAGCAAGTATCCCAATACAATTGAAGAAAATAAGGGAGTCGAACTTGAATCCTTGGAACTCTCAACATTCGAAAGGTCATGAGGTAAACCTCAGTATCGATTTGGTGGATAACCTATCGGTCACTCGGTGGCAAACCTCCCGCATGACGATATATTCGTCACATTAACTTGTGTGCAGATCAATGTTTGCATGTGGATGAGCTAGCTTATGGTATCCTAGATAGCACCATAGATTAATCTGACTAAATACAACAAAGGAGTTAGTGGAGCTAATTAGGTGATCCTCAATATAGGTTTGGTTGACAGCCTATCTGGCACTGGCGGTATCCTGACAAATACCACATAAACAAACTCAATTGCACACACAGGGATGTGAAATAACTTGGTCAAAGACAAGTCGGATTCATACCTTGTTCAAAAGTCTTGTAAGATAAAAGTAAAGTCTTGGCTAGTTAGTTAAAACATCTGAGTCTCAGAAAACCTTAACTACATTCTAAACCAACTGTGATATCTTTCATCCTTGCATCGCCATCAAAAAATACAAAAAATAACATGTATACATAAAAAGTCATTTACCACAACAATCGCCTAGGACAAAAAGCCATAAGTTCTAAACAGTCTATGGTGCCACCACCAAAAATCACAAATTCAATTCATCCATTCCATTTGCATATCATATAAATTAGAAACATTAGCATTCATCGCAACATATCCATACATAATATAAATTAACATGCATCCATCAAACATCAGTCACTGTGCATAAAATCAAATCACAACACGTGTATAAACAAAAGAAAGTCATCTGTATATATATATCATCAAAAATGCCCGTAGGCTACAATAAACCGGTCCTCTGACCTCGCAAAAAGGCAAAAGCTCAAAAACCCCCAAGCCTAGGGCATCGGCCACCATGATCACGCAGGATCGGTGCGACGGGAACTACCCCCCATGGTGTGGGTCCTATGGGACCCCTCAGGGCAGCCGCTACTAGCCCCCGCATCATGCCTACTAGCGCCTCCCTCATCCAGTCGCCTATGTCGAGAGGATGCTGACTGCTCAGTATCACTCCCTCTCATGCGGCATGATGATCCACCTCCACTAACCATAGGGATCCACCCATCGAGGTGGATAATCTCCACCTCCAACTCAAATCGATGCCGAATCAAGTCCATCTCCCACTGACGAACCATCACCAAGTTCTCATCGTGCTGTGCCAATGCATCCATAGGAGATCCATCTCCCATGCAGCATCTGTATCCCCATCCCATCGATGGTACATAGCAAATGCATTCTCCCTCTCCGCCTATGTCCGTAGGAGATCCCTCTCCCGTAGCGCATCCTCGAGCTCCTCATCCCATCTCCGGAGTAGCCCCTCCAATCGTGCTATCTCAACATGCAACCCTACCTTCGTATCCTCTAGGAAATCCTGAGGCATCGACATCTCCAAAATGGTAGCCTCTTGGCTCCCACTGCTCCGGGACGTCCTGCATCTCTGGCTGCTCTCGAACCCCAAAATCCTCACCCACCTCATCAACCTCCACCATGTTCGCATCATCCAGCGGAGCCCCCCAACCCTCTCCTGGTGCCTCTGCACCCTCCCCCCCTGCCACCTCTGGACCCCCTAGAGGCCCCTCACCTCACCACCATCGCAATGTCCACCACTGCTCGTACTCAGCAGTAACCTCGATGTCATCCACGTCTAGGATGTCAATCATTGTATCTGAATCCTCACCTAGTGGCTCAATGATCGGCCAGTCCAGTGTCCTCTCGTCGCCCCGATGTCGATAGATCAAGGGCTCCCCAGGCAATCCCTGGTGCACCCCAAACTATCATGTCACCCGACCATACGAGGAAGATACTCTTGCTCGGTCTCGTGTCGCCCGATCAGCCACCTCCCCCTGCGAACCCGTCGGAGCCACTCCCCAGCCTCAGGCCAAGCTGGACAATCTAGGTATGGCCGCTAGACTACCTCCCTAGGAGCAAGCCATGAGAAGGCATCAACGTAGTGCCCCACGACACCTGCCCACCATCGACTATGCCCTCGCTCCTCTGATCGATGCCATAGTGCCCCATACCCGATCTCTCTGTCTACCATCTCCACCCGAGTCATCCACGGCAACCCCATCGGCCTCTCCATAGCTATGTGCTACCAAGCCCAACACTACAATAGGTAACTACATCCAATACCCTTTCGCCTCTAGCAGTGGACCTCGTACAACTCATCGTAGAGCTGTGCCAGTAGTGTCTGACCCCATCTCATAATCAGGGGCTCTATGGTCGGACACTCCACCAACCTGAAGACCACCTCCAGTAGGTTCCATGGGAACCTCGCACTCGAAGAGTCAGGCAACAACATGTTGGAAATGAGGCTCATCAGTAATGCGTGCCTCACTCCCAACATGCCCCTCTCTAGCCACCATCGTACCAAAATGCCACCAATCTGGCAGTCGCCCTCTGCCCTCTCCACTGGGTTGTCCACACCCAACTCCTCCCCATGCCCGAAGCATCACGTCAGTATAGCTATCCACTGATCATGCGGCATCGTCCTGATCGGTAGCCCATCTATCGAAATCCATAGAATCCGATAGACGTCCTCTAGAGTCACTATCATCTCCCCTATTGGGAGATGGAAGGTATTGGTGTGGGGATCCCATAGGTTGATCAGCGCGGTCAGGTATGCTCGATCCCCCACCACCGGCTCTAGCCGCGTCACATGCTTGAGCCCAAGGGCATCAAGCCATTCCCAATCCACCAAATTCAATGCCCCCTGGCGTCAGAGAACACCGTCGGCTGACGGTACCGGCTCTTAATCACCTGAAACACAAAAACAACAAAAACATTAAAAACATGATAAATTGTACAACAATAACATGAATATATAGCAATGCATAAAAAATGTAAGTTAAAAATAAAAAAACAAAAACAAATAAAAATAGTTAGGGTTTTACTCTCGGTTATTAACTCTTAAGATAAAACAAAAAAATAATCAAAATCAAAATAAATAGTTTTCTAGTTCACATCGGGTTTATAACTGAAGTTCACAAATGAAAATCAGAATAAAAACAATTTTTCTAAAGCTAGGGTTTTTCTCTAAGTTTAACCTAGGGTTTTAGTTTAAAAACAAAACAAAACAAGAACGCATTTAAATCTAGAGTTTTTAAAACAAAAATACAAAAATTTAAATTAAAACAATTTTTCTAAGCTAGGGTTTTGCTCTCAGTTTAACCTAGGGTTTTAGTTTTAAAACAATAAAAACATCGCATTTAAACCTAGGGTTTCTTATAACCTTAACAAAAATACAAACAAAAAATAAAAACATTTCTTTTTAGCCTAGGGTTTTACCTTAGTTTAAACGAAAAAACAAATTGCAAAATAAATTACGATTTTAAAAACTGTAAAATAAAACACAAGCTAACTAAACAAGAAGGAGCACTTACCGGTCTCGCTTCGGCTCTGCCGCTCGATCCGGTTCATGAACTCATGGTGTCGGGAAAAATTTAGCAGCGCTTCGCTTCGCAGACTCGACCTCCTCCTCCTCAGAGCTCCAAATCGCTAGAAAAATCGAATGCAAATGAGCCCAAACCCTAGTTTTGGCCCTTAAATAGGCTTTTAGGCCTGTAATCGTTCCACCCTAGGATGAGCACTCTAGTTAGCACTCATCCCACCCTAGGATGATTACAAAACTGGTATTCGCCCCACCCAGGGACGATTATAGAGCAAAAATTTCAAAAATAGCAAAAACTGCACCAAAATGCACAAAAACAAGCAATAAAATTGTCCAATAAGAGTGCTTTTGCACTTGACATTTTGGGCATGCAAAATAGACGTCGGGGTCACAAATCCTCACTATCCTACTCCCTAAGAAGGCTACCATAGCTGGACCACTCCACGGGAGGACGGATTTTCGAGAATTTCATCCCCAAATGACGTCCCAAAAAGGGTCCAAACCCACCCAAAAATAGCAATAACATTGCCGAACAAGGTGCCTTTGCGCCTGCGCTTCTTGGCATGCAAAATAGATGTCGGGGTCACAAATCCTCACTATCCTACTCCCTAAGAAGGCTACCATAGTCGGACCGCTCCACGGGAGGACGGATTGTCGAGAATTTCATCCCCAAACGATGTCACAAAAAGGGTTAACACCCACCAAAAATAGGTCTAAATGTTGGGAAACTGCACACACATTCAAAGATAAACAACTCGAAGGCACCCTTACACAAGTCATCTTGGGTCAAGCGACTCATCGCTTTTCTCATGTAGGTCATTCCCTCATCGATTCGTCGCTTGAGGGGGTAGTCACACTTAGTCACCAATCAACAAATACACACCCAATTAAGGAAATGGCATGCATTCAAAGAATCATTGACAAAGACAATCACGCCCCTGCTTGGGGCAGCAAACAAGCAATAATCACAAGTTGATCAAACACTTGGCATTCATGAATCATGAACTCAAGGTTCCCACAGACAAAAGGTTGCACCCTTTGCCTATTCATGACTGATCAATGTCCAAGCTCAAGTAACACCTCACCGAAAAAGGTTAACACTTGAATTAAGTTCCTTCGCTCGTCAGAAGCAAGGATTCAAGAATGCATGCCCTTTCCATACTTGGGGCATCAAAATTTGGTTAGGTTACTGAGAAACCCTAATCATTAGTGCTTTGGTTATCTATTTTTTCTCAACACTGTGCCACGCACAACGCATCCCAAAAAGGGGCATCTATAGACACCAAAACAACACCAATCCGATTATGTGACTGCAAACACTGATCGCATTGACACACACAGCCCCCAGGGCAGCCCCTAGAGGTTAAACAATGGTCCTAACCACTCACACAACAGTTTTGGAAGGTCAGAGGTCAATTTGGCACCTTTCAGGCACTCTGCTCTCTACTCGTTCCACCCAGGGACGATTACAAACTGGTATTCGTTCCACCCAGGGACGATTAGCAGTATTCGCTCCAGGTGGGGCGAATAGCAGGTTTGATGGGAAAAAGTCAAATCTTGACAAATGGCAGCTCAGATCCGCCACTTAACTCTTCCTTCATTGCATGGGAGTGTGAGTGAGCATTTTTGAGCGCTAGAGGCAGTTACAGGGGCAGTCATGGAGCCCCTAATCAGGGAGGAATCTTCTCCCCCCTGGGAAGGCATGATTGCCAAGTGGCGCCTCTGCATGCTCATCCAAAGAGACCGTCAGGTCTATAAAATGGTGAGTCTTCTCACCCCAAAAATAGACAGAGAAGGAGCATTTTGAGCAATGAAGTGCTACCGTTTTACATCCTCACACCTTTTGATTTGTGCCTTTCACATCCTTGATCTCTTTTGGAAGGGAGGTCATTGGGTGATTATTGGAAGCGCAAATCCGGAACCAAAACCCGACATTTGGCCATAACATCCTACCAAATTTGCTGACAACACCCCACAAGAGGTTTTGGACCCATCCCAAGTGGATTGGTGCCGAAATCGGGCCCCAAACGGTGGGCGTCCTGCCCCTGTGCCCCCGCACTGCTGCAGTCCTAATCGCCCCACCCCAGAGTGATTAGAAATCTGTAGCAGATTTCCTTTCTGTTATTTTTGCATCTGATTCTATGTTTCTTAGATAGGTTGTCATTCAAATTTCACATCATTTTGAGCTGTTTTGATCATGTTTTTGTCATTTCCCGCTTTTGCTAACATGCAGGTAGCATCATCAAATTCCTGGTGATAGAGGCCGAATTGGAAAAATCTGACCTTCTGGGTCTTTCCAAAATACCCCATTTTACCTAACCCCCAACTTTGCAGGTGATTTGGAGCCTCCCGGATGTGACATTTGGGACAGTGCTTTTTGACGTTTTGTTGCAGGTCTAATCGTCCCACCCCGGAGTGATTAGAAATCCATGGTGAATTTTTTGACTGTTCCATTTGCAGTGCCCTCCTGGTAATGTCCTCATGCTTCTATTAAATTTTTAGATCATTCTGATGCTATTTAGTTATCGTTTTATTTATTTTTTGCATGCACTAATCGTAGGCTTGGGGATTGCATGTTTCATTTTATCTACAAGTGCTACTGACTATTTTCTGTTTCCTTGAATGTAGGATCTCGACATTAGAGGAGCAGCAAGGAGTCAAGACTCATCAATGCAAGCGGCGACGACGTTTGGTCCGCCCATTCTACATGTGGGCACGCGAAAGAAGGAATACCATCTGTTGATGTGACAAGAACATATTTAACGCTCCTAGCCCCTGAAAAGGGAGGAGACGGATTGTAACTGGGTTCTAAAGCATATTAATAAAAAGGGTTGTACTCCATATTCGTTTTTTTTTTTTTTTTTTTTTTTTTCTTTTTGTTCGTTAAGTTTAGTTTCGTTTACATCGCATCTTGGCATTTCCTTTTTGTTTCCGTATCCTCGTGCTTTCACTCCCTGAAAGCACGAGATTCCGGGCAAAGGAAACACTAATCATGCAATGTAAGACGAAATGTAACGCTTTAACCTTATGCACAAAAACAGAGAAAAGAGACAATTTGGAAAGGAAAGAAAAGATGTAAAGAAATCACAGCCCTCTTTATTCAAATATCTTATCCTCGGTTACATAGACGTCTCCTCCCTTTTTAGGGGCTAGGAGCGTTAAATTTGTCTTTGTTACAATGTTTGACTTAGTCTTCCTCCTTCCGCGTGCCCACGATTGCAATGGGCGGGCCAAGATGATGCCGCCGCCGATGTCGATGAGTTCTTCACCTCTCGCCGCTTCTCCCGCGAACAAAGAAACAACCAAGATGTCAGTAGCACCTGCTGCCAATGAAAAGTGTTTGTTCTTCTAAAATCATCAAAAGATGCATGCAAACATTTATCTAAAACAATGAACAAAATGATTCTAAACAACCTGAAAACTTGCCAGAAGACAAAAAATGTTACCAATAGGCCATTGCCACTGAGACAGCCGGCCAATCTACTTTCAACCGGAAATCGTCCCTGGGTGGGACGATTTCTGATCGTAAATCGTCCCCGGGTGGGACGATTTCTTCCGTGTTGGGGAAGCCGAACTGACACGCTCCAATGTCGACTCCCGAGGTCTCCAAAACACCTGCAGACAAAGGGGTTATGTAATTGGGGCCATTTTGGGACGACCCAGATGGTCGGATTCTCCCAATTTGGCCTCTATCTTCGGGAATTTGATGTCGCCACCTGCAAGTCAATGAAACAACAAAGCGACACAAAACATACTAGAATCTGACCAAAAGTTACGAAATTGCAGCTGTGAGTTAACCAAACATAATAACACAAAATGCAACCTGAAAAAGTAATCTAGAATGCTCTAAAAACTTAAAAAGTGCGGGGTGCCCAAGTGGGCCTCCCACCGTTGGCACTTGATTCCGGCGCCAATCCACTAGGGATGGGCCCAAAACCTCTTAGGATTGGGGGGTCGGCGAATTGGTTGGTTCGTGTGTCCATGTGTTGGATTTGGGTCAGGTTCAAGCTTCCAAAAGCCACCCAACAACCTCCCTTGCAAAAGAGATTGGTGGATGTGGGAAGGTGAACCAAAAGGGATGCAAGTGGGTCTTCAACTCGGCAAAGCACTTCGTTGCTTGAAAACTCCTTCAACCTCGTCTCTTTTGGGTGAGAAAAGTCCCACCTTTTATAGACCCATGGGGTCTCTTTTGGGAGGGAAGCACAAATGCCATGTGTTGGTCATAGGCGCCATGTGGCGCCTTGTCTTCCCAAGAGGGAGGGGAGTCCTCCATTGACTTGGGCTTTCATAATCGCCCTTGTGACAGTCCTCAAACGGCCTATTTGTCCACTCACACACGCGTGCGAGGCAGGAGTCATCAACTGACTGTTCTGGGCTGCCACTTGGCCTCATTTGTCTTTTTGCCCGTTAAACTTGGAAATCGTCTCACCCAGGGACGATTTCAGAAATCGTCCCTGGGTGAGACGATTTCAGTTAGCAATCGTCCCTGGGTGAGACGATTACTAGGCAAAGTGTCTAAGTGTGCCAAATTGCTTCTTGACCTCACAAAATTGCTATGAAAGTGGTTAAGACCACCGTTTGACCTCTAAGGGCTGCCCTCGGGGCTGTGTTTGTCAAAGCGATCAGTGTTTGCAGTCACGTAATCGGATTGGTGCTGTTTTGGTGTCTACAGATGCCCCTTTTTGGGAAGCGCTACGGGTGACGCAGTGCTAAGCAAAAATAGATAACCAAAGCACTAATGATTAGGGTTTCTTGGTAACCTAACCAACTTTTGATGCCCCAAGTATGGAAAGGGCATGCATTCTTGAATCCTTGCTTCTGACGAGCTAAGGAATTTGATTTCAAGTATTAACCTGTTTTGGTGAGGTGTGACTTGAACTTAGACATTGATCATGAACAGGCAAAGGGCATTTTTATCCTCAGGGGGAACCTTATGTTCATGATTCACGAAATGCCAAGTGTTTGATTTATTTGATTGTTGCTTGTTTACTCGCCCTGCCAGGAGCGTGATTGTCTTTGTCAATGATTCTTTGAATGCATGTCGTTTTCCTTAATTGGGTGTGTGATTGTTGGTTGGTGACTAAGTGTGACTACCCCCTCAAGCGACGAATCGATGAGGGAATGACCTTCGTGAGAGAAGCGACGAGTCGCTTGACCCAAGATGACTTGTGCAAGGGTGCCTTTAGAGGGTTTACCGTTAAGCGTGTGCAATTTTTCCAACATTTGGACCTATTTTTGGTGGGTGTTAACCCTTTTGGTGATGCCGTAATGAGGTGAAATCATCGAAAATCTAACTTCCCGTGGAGCGGTCCGGCTATTGTAGCCTTCTTGGGGAAGTAGGAGAGCTATAATTTGAACCTCGACATCGATTTTCTTTGCCTAGAGGTTAAGTGCAATAGCACTTGTGTCCGACAATGTTATTGTTGTTTGTTTTTGTGTATTTTTTTATTGTTTTTGTTGTTTTTGTGACACCATTTGGGGATTAAATTGTCTGCAATCCGTCTGCCCGTGGAGCGGTCCGGCTATGTTAGCCTTCTTGGGGGGTAGGATAGTGACATTTTGTAACGCCAATGCCTATTTTGTATGCCGGGATGTCAAGTGCAACAACACTCTTATTAGGCAAATTTATTT
This sequence comes from Wollemia nobilis, assembly GCA_028583015.1. Lineage (NCBI taxonomy): Eukaryota > Viridiplantae > Streptophyta > Pinopsida > Araucariales > Araucariaceae > Wollemia > Wollemia nobilis. The sequence continues at coordinate 7,196,360 of JAQPPZ010016930.1, read as the reverse complement.
TTTGTTTTTAGTTCATTTTTGTTGATTTTTTGTTGTTTTGACTTTTCTGTCGGGAAATCGTCCCCGGGTGGGACGATTTCCAATTGCAAAATCGTCCCTGGTGGGACGAGCGCCGACTGCAGCGCTCGTCCCACCAAGGACGATTTCCAGTTGGTAGGCCTATTTAAGGCCCAAAACTTGGATTTGGGCTCATTTGTGTCATTTTTTTTCTTGCGATTTGGTAGCTCTGGGAGGAGGAGGTAATTCTGCGAAGCGAAGCGCTGCTGAATTCTCTCTCGTCATCATGAGTGCACAACCGGTTCGAGCGGGGAGCGGAGGCGAAACCGTAAGTGTGTATTAATGTTTTTTTTTTGTTAATTTAAATTTTTTTTTGTAATTATAATAATTTTTTTTTTTTTTGAATTGTTATGTTGTTTTTGTATTCAATCACTAGGTTAGAAACCCTAGATCCGAAAGTTTTTTTTGAATTTTTTGTGTTGTTTTTTGTAATTACTCGCTTAGGTTAGAAACCCTAGATCTGAAAAATTAGTTTTGAATTTTTGTGTGTGTTATTGTTTTGCGTGTTAGGAGCCGGTACCGTGTACCTGCCGCATTTGCTGAGGCGCGATCGACGCTGACAGATGTTGACTGGAAGTGGCTTGATGCCCTTGGGCTCAAGCAGGTGGCTCGACTAGAGCCTGTGGTCCCAGATCAGGCCTATCTGACGACCCTAATCAAAGTTTGGGATCCGCGGACCAACACTTTCCATCTTCCGACAGGGGAGATGACTGTGACACCGGAGGACGTTTATCGGTTGCTTCGGATTCCGATAGATGGATCGCCCATTAGGACATCGCCGCGTGATCAGCGGACTGCTGTACTGACGAGATGTTTTGGGCATGCGGAGCGGCCGGGTGTAACGAACCCATGGAGACAACCGAGGTGGACTGTCAGAAGGGGATTTTTGTTAGCCGGTGGCGGAGAGGGGGTGTTAGGAGTGAGGCACGCATTCTTGATGGGCCTCATTTCTAACATGCTTCTACCCGATTCGTCAAGCGGGAGGTTCCCGTGGAACCCGCCGGAGTTGGTATGGCAGCTTGGTAGAGTGCCCGATAGAGGCACCGCTGATTTATGGATGGGGACAGACATTGTTGGCACAGCTCTACGGGGAGTCAGTACGGCGTCCGCCGTCGGCAGCGGAAGGGGGTGAGTTGCGCTTATCTTCTTAGGTGGGGTTGGCAGCACATAGCAGTGGAGAGGCCGACCGGGTTACCGTGGACGACTCGGGTGGTGATGGATGACGATGAGATTGGCTATGCAGCTTTGTGGCGGCGGTCTGCGGAGCAGGGGCAGAGTCGGCGATGGGCAGGTGCCGTTGAGCACTACACTGATGCCTTTTCTCGGCTCACCTAGGGGAGGTGTTTTGGCATCCCTATCGGGACTGTCCAGCCGGCCTCGAGGTCGGAGAGTGGCTCCGACGGTACGGAGGGAGCGGTGGTTGACTTGGCGGCACGGGACGGAGCATGAGTTCTTTTCGTACCGTCGGGTTACACGATAGTTTGGGGTGCGCCAGGGGTTGCCTGGTGAGCCCGTGGTCTATCGACGATGGGGGGATGAGAGGGATCTGGAGCCACCGGTCACCGCGCCATTGGGCGAGGAGTCCGATGCAGTGATTGAGGTCCCGGATGTGGATGACATCGGGACTACCACTGAGTATGATTCGTGGTGGGTACTACGGCGTTGGAGAGGAGAGGGGCCACTGGGAGGCACGGAGGCGGCAGTGGAGGATGCTGAGGCAGCAGGGGGTGATTGGGGGGTCCGTTGGATGATGCGGACATGGTGGATGTGGGAGATGAGGATGTGGACTTGGGTGTTCCGGAGCAGCCGGACATGCAGGATGTGGAGGAGCAGCTGGAGCTCCGAGCAGGCTACTGTCCCCGCGAGTCCTATGCGTCCGACAGATACAGAGGAGGTGGGGTCGATGTAGGTGTTGAGATTGCTCGACTGACAGAGCTACTGGATGCGAGGATCCGGAGTTGGGGGATGCGGGAGAGAGAGGGATCTTCACGGGCTCGCCTGGAGAGCGGGATAGAGTTTTGGCGCAGCGCGATGATGCATTGTCTATCTATCATCGACGAGAGGCGGAATGGTGTCTGTACTGGATAGACTTGGAGAGGGAGGTCATCCGCCTTGGCGGGCGGCTACCCGAGCCTTCGATCGTAGATCTTCTCGATGGACGAGGGATAGTTTGACCGAGCAGTCAGCATCATCTCGTCGCAGCGGTTAGATGAGGGGGTGGTAGCGGCATGATGCGGGGGCTAGTAGTAGCCGCCCTGCAGGGTCCCGTAGGACCCACACCACGGGGGGTAGTTCCCGTCGCACCGATCCTACGTGATCATGGTGGTCGACGCCTTAGGTTGGGTTCTTGGATATGATTGCGGGGTCTGAGGACCGGTTTTGTAGCCTGCGGGCATCTTTTTGACGATATATATATATATACCTATTTTATTTTTGGTTTTGTACATGTGATGATGTGATTTTTGTTATGCATGTTTATTCATTTTGATGAATGCAGATGTTATGATGAATGCAAATGTTTTAGATGTCTATGTGATATGCGAAGTGAAATGGATGAATGATATTTGTGATGATTGCACTGTAGGCTGTTTAAGAAGCTGTTTATTTACATGGTTTTTGTTTTTTGTATTTTCTGATGGTATCATAAGGATGATAAGTAGCGCAGATGGTTTTGGAATGAATGTAAGGTTTTCTGAGATTCAGTCAGTTTTAACTCACCATCCATGACTGTACTTTATCTTACAAGACTTTTGAACAAGGTATGAATCGGACCTGTTTTTGACCAAGTTATTTAACATCCCTGTGTGTGCAATTGAGTTCATTTAGTGGTATTTGTTAGGATACCGCCAGTGCCAGATGGGCTTTCAACCGAACCTGTACTGAGGATCACCTAATTAGCTCCACGGATTCCTTTGTTGTATGTACTAAGATTAATCTGCGGTGTAATCCAGGATGCCATAAGCTAGCTCATCCACATGCAAACATTGATCTGTACGCAAGTTAATGTGACAGATATATCGTCATGCGGGAGGTTTACTTCTGTTACCGAATTGGTATTGAAGCTTGCCTTATGACCTACAGAATGCTGAGAGTTCCAGGGATTCAAGGTCAACTCCCTTCTTTTCTTCAATTGTATTGGGATACTTGCTCATTGTAGTGATGAGATCACTGTTTATTTTGATTTGTTTTTCTTTCGAGCAAGGGATTGGGGTTATGGAGTGACCAAAATCACTGTTGTTTGTGCCTTTTGATGTGTGCACTGTAGTTTGTCAAATTTTTGAGTTTTGACATTTTGCAAATTTTTTGTGTTTTGCAACTGTTGAGAACTTTAGGGATTCTTAGGGAATTGGGTAGGGAGGATGCTTGTCCTTTTGCCAACTCTCAGCATTCTAGGGGTCATTCGCACAGGGGGATGAGCAAGATAACCGTTTCGCTTGTGGTGACCTAGATTATTTTGCATGTTTCGTCTTTCGTTCACACAATTTGGGAATTTTAGTGTTTTGATTTGTGTTGGGATGTTACGTAACAAGGTGTATTTCAAGTATGACTCTACCTTCGTAAAATCTGCTCGACTTGATACACTACATGGCTAAAGAGGAAAATGATGACTCGAATTATCGAAAGTCTTGGTACATTCCCGCACCACCGACTCGTAGTGTGGTAAAAGTTATGCTTGGTGTTTTTGTTGTTTTTGTAACATGAGACAATGCGGAACAAGGTGGACTATCATAGCTATTGCAGCTTATGGTGCCTTTGACCTGTATGACTACAAATATGCAATGTATGGATGCAATGCATAATGCAAATATATATTTTTGTATTTTTGATGGATTGTTTTTGGTGAAGGTGAAGATGAGGTGCGAGAATATTAATTTTTTTGATGAATTTGAGTATGCCTAGAATTGAGATGCAAATGTTTGTTGTTTTTGATGATTTCTGTTTTTTTGAATTTCTTGATTTTTTTGACCAAGAGACTGCGATAATCCTTGGAGCTTTTTGTATTGACCAAGAGATTGCGATAATCCTTGGAGCTTTTTGGGTGACCAAGAGATTGCGATAATCCTTGGAGCTTTTTGGATTGACCAAGAGATTGCGATAATCCTTGGAGCTTTTTGGTTTGACCAAGAGATTGTGATAATCCTTGGAGCTTTTTGGTGACCAAGAGATTGCGATAATCCTGGAGCTTTTTGGAGATTGTATCTTGTTTTGGATTGTTCTGGTTTTGGTTGTGGGGTTTGGTTTTGGAGATTTTTGTTGTTTTGGGTTGGTAATCTTTTTTTTTTTTTTTTTGGTATATGGCTTTCTTAGATATGAAATGGTCACAAATGACTCGATATTCAAGGGTTCTCGTTTCCTTGATACCGTCAAGAGAAGCTAGCTCGTACGTTCCTCGGTCCTATTTTGCTATCAATGACATAAGGACCTAACCAATTTGCCGTGAATTTGTCCCTCATATGGGATGGCAAATTAGAGTTTTGTTGGTTTTCCTTCATAACCAAATCACCAACCCGAAAGTCTCTTAGGTGAACTTTCATGTTGTAAGCTCTCTTAAGCCGCTCTTGATAGATACGTAAGTGCTCGAGAGCATTAACGCGTCGTTCGTCAAGCAACGTAAGTTGGTCTAATCGGGCCTCGCCGCGCAGTGTTATCATCGATGAACTCCCGCATTGATATGCGCAGGGAAGGAATTTCCAACTCGAGAGGCATTACCGCTCTCGAGCCATACACTAGTGAAAACGGAGTTGCCCCAATGGGCGTCCGAATGCTAGTGCGATAAGCCCAAAGGGCAAGTGGGATTTGTATGTGCCAATCCTTATGACTGTCTGCGATGGTCTTTTTAAGGATGGCGACTAGCGTTTTGTTTGACGCCTCTGCTTGCCCATTTGCTTGCGGATAATAGGGTGTTGAAAAGTTGTGCTGAATTTTGTACTTTGTGGTTAAAGCACGCACGTCTTTGTTCTTGAATGATGGCCCATTATCCGAGATTATTTTGGATGGAATACCAAAACGACATATGATGTAATGCAAGATGAACTCCGCAATATGGGGTCCTTTCGTTGAGGATAACGGAATTGCTTCCACCCATTTGGTAAAATATTCTGTGGCCGTTATGATAAACGTGTGACGGCCCGACGATGCAGGGGAGATCTTTTCGATTAGATCGAGGCCCCACCACGAAAATGGCCAAGCAGACCGGACCGTCTCGTAGGGCCTCGGGAAGGTACGTGCATCAAATTGGCATGATGTTGACACTTCACGCACTTCTTGACATACTCGCAACAATCTCGCTCTAAAGATGGCCAATAATAGCCCATGCGAAGAATGCGCTTTGCGATGGCCATACCGCTAAAGTGGCCACCACATGTACCGTCATGCGCTTGGGCGACTGCCCAAGTGGACTCTTGCCGGTCCAAACAACGAAGAAGAATTCCGTCATAGCTTCGACGATACAAAATGTCTCCTATCAAGACATACTTTGCCGCTTTCTGTTTGAATGTTCGTTTTGCGGCGTGCGTCAATCCAAAGGGAAGATTACCTAACTTGAGGTAGTCTCTTATGGGTAAATACCAGTTCCTGTTTATCAGAAACCTCGACAATTTGAACAGCCAATCCCTTTTGAAGTTCTTCCCTAACAAATGCTGATTGGGATAGAGCTTGTAAGAATAGCGTTGTGTTGCTATTAATGGGAGTGGGGGAAAACAAAGACCCCTAGTTGGCACATTTCAAACAGTCTCGGATTCGAAAGAACTTATCCGAAGATGGTTCGATCCGGATCATGTGGACTTCTGGCGTCAAGTCTGAGCTTGCGCGCTCCATCGCGGGTTGCGATAAGGTTTTGACCCGAATGGTTGTTATATCACCGAAAAGGTCTTGCGGGATTAGTGACCCCAAGGAGGCCATTGTGTCCGCAAAATGATTCGATGATCGAGGGAGTGCCTCGATGTCATACCACTCAAGTTTTGCCAGGAATTTGTCCACGAGGGCTTTATAGGCCTTTAGAACTCGGGCATTTGCATTGATATACCCCTTTGACTTGATTGACGATTAACAACGAATCGCCAAAGATGTTCAATCTTTTGATGTTCATGGCGATTGTCGTCTGAAGACCTAGGAGCAAGGCTTCATATTCTCGCATTGTTGTTGGTGCACTGGAAGTTTAATTTAAATGACAGGGGCATTGGAGCGCCCTGCGGTGTGAAGAATACAATTCCCGCGCCACCCCCTTGCTCGCATTTAGAACCATCAAAAAATAAGGTTATGTCGGCTCGAGACTCGAGCTCATCGTAACTGGCGATTCTGAGACATGGAAGACCCCATCATCGGGTAGTTCTATGACCAGAGGCTGATCGTCTTCAAGAGGAGCCTCTGCTAGTTGATCGGCTATGACTTGTCCTTTTATAGATTTTTGCCCAATAAACTCAATGTCAAATTCCGTCAACAACATGATCCATTTCGCCGTGCGACTACTATGATAAGTACGACTCATCATGTATCGCAATGGATTCTCCTTAGACACAACATACGTAGTGTTGCTCAGACATGTAGTGGCGTAGCCTCTTGGTAGCAAACACCACTGCCAAGCAGAGTTTCTCAACGTATGCATAGTTAAGTTCGTAATCGACCGAGGTGCGGCTAAGATAGTACGTAGCCTGTTCTTTTTGAAGTTCATTCTTCTGGGCTAGCATTGCGCCCAGTGCCACCTCGCAGCCGAGATGTATAAGTAGAACGGCACACCTGGTCTAGGTGGTGCCAATACCGGCGGCGAAGCCAAGTATTGTTTGATTTCGTCAAAGGCCGACCGGCACTCGTCATCCCAATGAAATGTGACCCCCTTGTGCAATAATTTGTTCATGGGTCGGCATTTGTCGGATAATTGCGCTATGAAGCGTTTAATCGACGCGACCTTTCCTTGCGTACTTCTGAGCTGCTTGATAGTGGTTGGGGGAGCCATTTCAAGGATTGCCTTGACTTTGTTTGGGTCCACTTCGATGCCTCTCTTTGAGACTATAAAACCCAAGAGTTTTCCAGATGTGACGCCGAACACGCACTTCTTGGGATTCAGTCTGACCTTATGCTCTATGAGGCGATCGAGAATCTTGCTTAAGTCACCGAGATGATCTGAGCGCAAGAGAGACTTGGCTAACAAATCATCCATGTAATCTTCCAAAGTTTTGTGCATGTAATCATGGAAGATATAAGTCATAGCACGTTGGTATGTAGCGCCAGCGTTTTTAAGGCCAAAAGGCATGACCTTATAGCAAAATGTCCCCCAAGGCGTTGTGAATGCCGTTTTGAGTTGGTCTTCATGATTGATACGAATTTGATTGTATCCAGAGAAACCGTCCATTAGGGAGAGCATTTCGTGACCCGTTGTAGCGTCTACCAATGCGTCGATGCTTGGCAAGGGGAAATCATCCTTAGGACTCGCTTTGTTTAGGTCTCGAAAGTCGGTGCATATGCGAATCCTCCCGTCGGGCTTCTTGACGGGAACCATGTTGGACAACCATGGCGGATAATCCACGCAGATGACAAATTGTGCATCCAACAGCTTTTGCAATTCGTCTTTGACCATCAAGGCCACCGTTGGGTGCATCTTTCTTAGTTTTTGCTTTACAGTGCTTGATTTTCGGATCAAGCGTTAAATTGTGCATGACTAGTCACGGGTCTAGCCCCGGCATATCTTTGTACGACCATGCAAAAACCTCCTTCTTCTCTTTGAGAAGGGCAATATAATCGGCTTGCTCTTCGGGGGAAAGGCTTACCCCTAGCCTTGAGAATCCGTGGATTCATTGGATCCGTGCCGATGTTCTACGTCGCCGTCTCCTCGATCGACATGTGGGATCCGTCCTCCAACCGATGTGGAGTTGGGATTAAATGGATATCATCACCGAGTTAAGATCTCGCGTTTGGAACCTCGGGTTCCTCTTCAGCTTGAAAAATATCCCGAGTTGTCCTTGGGGTAAAATGAAGCATTTCACCGAAAGGCCAGACTCGATGGTGACAATGGTGAATTGACGCGATCCCAGCCGATGGCATCCATGTCTAGATGCAATGACCGTGATGGATCGGTCGGATTGCGGATGGGTGCGGTCAAATCAATGGAGATCATGTGGATGGAATGAATTTGGTCTCCAGAACCGCGGGTGTGATGACTTGATTCTTTTAGATGTTCCCTATACTCTGGATCTGGCTCTACGGGAACGGGCACGAATGGATCCTCTCTAGGTGCAAATTCATCTCTATGTGTGAAAAGGAAGGCGGGGTCTTCCCTTGGCACCGCTGTCATGATGGGATCTCGAGGTGGACGATGCTCATCTTGAATTTGGAGCCATAGGTCTAACACTTGGTCCCACTCTACGTGCCATTCATGTCCTAACAGTATACCCATCTGTCCCATTAGATCTTCATGAGTTAGAGCACGGTGATGTCATCGCGCATGTCCGAGATAGTCCATTTCAGCTTCATCTTCCCGAATCGCTTTCATAGATCCAAAATTGTTCATCCTCTTCAGCATCTGTTGCTTGCGACATTGAGGACTCTTCCTGTTCCAGTGAATTAATCTGGTCCCATTGCGGTTGTTCCACTCTTGGTGGAGGGACCTGATTCTCTTGAGACTGTGTTATTTCGTCTGGAACCTCTAAGGGGAACAGTTTCAAAAAAATGTCTGGCAGCCGTTGATGTTCTCTTTGAGGATTAATCTCTGAACTTTCGCCTCCCTTTAGCAAAGAAGAGGGATTACTGTTGCTGCCAGGGGTGTTTGTTGACCATGGGAGGTAGTCTCCCAATGTGTATTCTGTATTCGGATTGGCATAAGGATCCAATGCCAATCCCCCCTTGTTGCCTATTTCTAGGCCTTGCATATTTTCAACCAAGATGTCTAATGGCAAGGGATGGTTGAACCCTACCCCTGACTTGTCATATGGCATCTGATATCTTGGTTGGCAAAGGATCCGCATCCCTTGCTCATATCTGCCGAGCCCGTATCCATGCCAATTGCATTGGCCGAGATATTTTAGGGCAAATTCTGGGTTTGACAGATAATTGATGTTTTCAACAAAAGGCTCTTCGTCTGTTTCCTTTTGTTGGCATGGTTCAAGACCATGATCAAAGCCCCCATACACAAAATTTGTCTGGTTCGGTGGGTAGCCTAGAGGGACGATTGTTCCAATGGGAAGGCGAGGTCTTCCCATGTCTTGTACCGACTCCAGTGTGGGGGTTGCCACAACATTTTGCACTAAGTATTCCCCCGTGCCCGTACTGGCCATTTCAACAGTTGATTGTTGATGATTGGGTGGGAGGAAACGGTAGTCCTTCCCGAGTCCATTCCATGTTTGGTGGTTCAGGAATCTTGGTTTCCGTTGCGTTGGGCGCTTCCTCCGTTGTTATTGTTGAAATTGTGGGCAACCTTTCTTCTAAGGGCTTAACCTCTTCCATGATTTGTTTTCCCTTGTCCTTCTGTTGGGCCATGATAGGTGGCGTTGATGATGAAGGAGCCGATGATGAAGTCTCACCTGGCTGGGATTTTGCCTTATTGGCCACCAGTGGTGCCTGCGGTATTGGACCCTGTTTAGATGGATTTAATTGAAAATCCAAATGCGTTGAAGGGAGGGTCGATTGAGGTATGAATTGTACCGCATTGCAATACTTGAAGGGCTCTAAGTCCATTGGGACTACATGTATTTCTCCTTCATAAGCATACTTCAAGCACTCGTGGGCGATCGAAGGGACACATTTCATATCCCCCGATCCAAGGCCGCCCTAGCAAGATATTATAAGCCATTTCACCTTCCAAAGACATGGCACAGTTGTAGGTATTGACTTTTGTCCTACCCGGACCGGCGTAACGACCGTGCCGACCGTCGAGCATATTGCATCATTAAAAGCTCGTAGTGTGTACGTGGAGGCCGTGATGTGAGAGGCCGGCAGCTTCAAATGCTTTAAGGCCGCAGTGGTTATGATGTTACCGGACGAGCCAGTATCTATCAAGACTCTCTTGTACGGAATCCCGTTGACCCGCGCGATAACGTGCAGGTGGATCCGCCATGTCATTTGATATCGTTTTGACCTCATCTTCTCCGAATGTGATGACCGGATCCGTACATTGTTTCACATGTCCCACGAAGGCGTTGAAAGAATTTGCCTCGTGGGGTTGTAATTCAATGGCTTTTAAAATGTCCATAAGAGCTTCTCTATGGGGAGCCGATTGTTGAATAAGCTCGTAGATGGACAGCCTAGCCGATGTGGTCCGCAAACTCTAGTGAGTTTGGTCCGTATCGTGACCTCCGATCTAGGCGGAGGTAACTCGTTGGGCGTTGTTGAGGATGCGATGTCGACGGAACTTCCCTCGTAGCTACCTCAGGGGCAACTGCTGGATACCTTCTGTTCCTTGTTACTATGCTAATCATTCCCACAAATCCTTGCGTGGGAAGATCTTGTCGCACCTCGTTAATCTGGAGTGGTTTTGTCTGTGCCTCGTGGGATAGCAAGGGGTCCTTGAATACCCCCATTTGTTGGTTGTTTGGTGCGATGGGGTTGTCCACAACCAATGTTCCGTTGTCGATCAAATCCTGGACTAGTTCTTTGAATTTCCAACACCCATTTAGGTCATGTCCTCTGCGCCTATGGAATCTACAATACAATTCCTCCCTATACCCCCTAGGCTTGGGAATATTAGGGTCTATAATTTGGATTTCCTGCAGAGTGACTAAATTTTCCGCTGACAAGCGGTCAAATAAGGAGTCCCTAGACTCCGCATATGGGGTGAATTTTTGCCTAGGGCGACGCGGGTAATATTGCTCCTGTCTTCTATTATCTCTTTCGTAAGCAGGAGGCACCGCTCGGTAGTTAGCCTTTGGGGCTGCGTTTCTTGCACAGCGCGGAACATTTATCGCAACTTGGTTGATCGCAGCGTGTTGTGGTTGCGTTGTCCCCGTTTTAGTGGTTTTATTCCACTCTTTCTTCTTAGGCTTGGCAATTGCGCCTTCGCCTATCTTAATCTCTTCTATGACTCTGGCTTGCGCCAAAGCTTCTTCTAAGCTGTCGTATTGTCGCAGCAACAATAGACCGGAGATTGATTTTAAGCAACTTTTTGCGAACATCTCGTGAGATCGTACATAGGAGGACGGTAGGGTAACCTAGAAAGCAAAGCTCTCCATCGATTCCCGTACGCTGCCATTGTTTCCTCTTCAAATTGCTTGAGGCTCGCTAAATCACTTAGTGATGCCTTCTTCCTTGTGTTGAAGGCAAAGCGTTCAAGAAACGCGTCTACTAATTGATCTAAATTGCTTATGCTGTGTTTGGGTAGCTGTGTGAACCAATCCGAGGCAGGGCCTACGAATGTGGTTATGAATGTTCTAAGCAACAATGCGTCATTATCTTGGATGCCGAAGCATTGGCTTAGAAATCGTGTAACGTGTTCCCGTGCGTCCTCTTCACCTTTAAAAACTGCCAATTGAGGCAACTTGAAGTGTTCGGGGTAAAGAGGTGTAGGCACTGAGGGATGCACCGGATTACTACGGAGTAGACGTAATGTGGGTTTTTGATGCCCAGCAGCTTTTGTCTCCACAGACTCCAAACGCTCCAATAGCGCTTGGTATGCATCGAAAGATTTTATTTCTTCCTCTCTTGTTCGCTCTTGTTGCAAGTTACGGTAACCTGGAGGCCTATGGAGGGGTGGCCGAATGGCATCCTTCCCCGCCTTGATGGGGAGTTTCAACATATTCCTCTTCCGGTTCATACTCCTCGTAAAATTCTTGAGGAGTCTCTGGGCGAAACCTATGACCCCGATCAAGCTCTTGCCGAAGGTACCCATCATTGTTTCGGGGAGTTGCCTCCCTCTCGAATCTATGAGGTCTTGGAGGCAGAGCCTGACGAGGTCGTGGAGACCTGTCTTGCACCAACGGATTACGCCTCTCATACTGTTCAGCTCTTTGGATGCGAGGGGTTGGCCCCCTCTCATGTATTTCATAGCGTAACTCATCCGCTTCGCGTTGCATGCGCTCTCTATCCAAGCGGTGTCGATACTCTATCTCCTGATGACTTTGTTTAAGCCGCATGATTTGGGCTTGACGGGTGGTATATCTGGCGACAACTGGGTCAATTTGGTCTACCCTATTTTTCTCAGGAGGTTCGAATGTTTCTTCTATGTGTTTACCTCGAGTTTGGCTGGTCTAAGGTTTCACTGGGTCGCTTCCCTCCGTCGAGGTAAGCGGTATGTGCTCGAGGTTCCGGCCTCAAGGGGTGATCATGATATCCTGCCGGTGCGGAAATGCAAGGTTCCCACGTTGTTTGTTGCCCTCGAGGAATGCGATGGCTTTCCTCGTACTCCCTTTCATGGGTGTAAAGGGGGTGGGCAGAGTTAGGTCGCCCTATGTAAGGAGCCCTGCGCTCCGGATTTGGTCTCTCGATTCTGATGATAGGTAAAGAAGGGACGCCATATCCACGTTGCCCCTCCAAATGGACGGTGTGCCTGCCTAGCGCTTCATCGCACAGTGGCCACTCATGCCTAACTTCAAGATGTGATTCTCTATTTATGTCAAGGTCTACATGTAAGGCATCTTCCCGAAAGGGGCCGCTTTGAATAGGCATACCCCACCGAGGATTCTGAATTGGATTCTTTTGTAGGTTAGACCTATAAGGCGGTATGACCAAATCCTCAGGACCGAAGTGAAGGCGACTTGTGCCTGCTTTTTGTGTACCTTCCGGAGCTTCTGCCCTTGATTGGGCTTGAATGCGGGTGTACACCATTGCGGTGCTTCTATGCTATCTAAATAAGTTTTTATCTCGTTTTTATGATTTTCCTTTTTTGTCTACACTAAGCAGAATTAAGCACACACATTCACAAAACCGTGATTATCTCTTTTAAGGATTATTGGTGTGCCCTAAACTGGTTTAGTGCATTTTGGTGTTTTGTTTTGTTTTTGTAGGTTTTGAAGATCGTTTAAATGCATTATGACGGCTCATATAACTCCCAAAATGGTAGCCCCTTCAATATACCAACCAGGCCGATATACCAACCTCTCTATATACCCGCCCTTACGAGAGGGAGACTATAGGTACGTGAGAGCAGAAGGTACGTGGTACTTAGGCAGTACGGAAGGGGGATTGTCCAATTAATGGCACCTACCATAGAAAACTTATCCTCGCACGCATGGGAATCACCCCAACAACACTCGGTCCTGTCTTCGTCAGGATTTACGCCTAACAACAGTTGACAATCAGGAAATGGATGCAAATCAAGCCAAGGTGGTGATTAAATCCACCAATGGTCTTGATCAAGGGCTGGGGTCTTACGACCAGCTCCTTGGTTTAAAATTGTTTCGTGGAGTGTGTGAGGTTCATTTTATCCAACAAAAATGAAACATGCATGAATGACTTTTCTTAAGCAATGCAAGCTAAAATGAAAACAATCAAAGAAACAGAAAAAGAAACAGAAAATTTCAACAGAGATGATGAAAATCCCTACCTCTTCTCTCGCTCGCTCCAGCTTGCCTCCGAATTTTTGCTCGAAAAGTTGCAGACATAAAATCGTCCCCTGGTGAGACGATTTACAGAACAGAAATCGTCCCTTGCAGAGACGATTTTACAATCGTCCTAGGGTGAGACGATTTCCAGAACAGAAATCGTCCCTTGCAGAGACGATTAACAGTCTGCAAGAAAAATGTACCTGTAAAACACAAAACACAAAAACCCAATTAGTTTTTCTGTGATCTTAAAAATAGGGAACAGGTCCCACCGTGATCGCCACTGAAAGCACGAGATTCCGGGCAAAGGAAACACTAATCATGCAATGTAAGACGAAATGTAACGCTTTAACCTTATGCACAAAAACAGAGAAAAGAGACAATTTGGAAAGGAAAGAAAAGATGTAAAGAAATCACAGCCCTCTTTATTCAAATATCTTATCCTCGGTTACATAGACGTCTCCTCCCTTTTTAGGGGCTAGGAGCGTTAAATTTGTCTTTGTTACAATGTTTGACTTAGTCTTCCTCCTTCCGCGTGCCCACGATTGCAATGGGCGGGCCAAGATGATGCCGCCGCCGATGTCGATGAGTTCTTCACCTCTCGCTTCTTCTCCTGCGAACAAAGAAACAACCAAGATGTCAGTAGCACCTGCTGCCAGTGAAAAGTGTTTGTTCTTCTAAAATCATCAAAAGATGCATGCAAACATTTATCTAAAACAGTGAACAAAATGATTCTAAACAGCCTAAAAACTTGCCAGAAGACAAAAAATGTTACCAACAGGCCATTGCCACTGAGACAGTCAGCCAATCTGCTTTCAACCGGAAATCGTCCCCGGGTGGGACGATTTTGATCGTAAATCGTCCCCGGGTGGGACGATTTCTTCCGTGTTGGGGAAGCCGAACCGACACGCTCCAATGTCGACTCCCGAGGTCTCCAAAACACCCGCAGACAAAGGGGTTATGTAATTGGGGCCATTTTGGGACGACCCAGATGGTCGGATTCTCCCAATTTGGCCTCTATCTTCGGGAATTTGATGTCGCCACCTGCAAGTCAATGAAACAACAAAGCGACACAAAACATACTAGAATCTGACCAAAAGTTACGAAATTGCAGCTGTGAGTTAACCAAACATAATAACACAAAATGCAACCTGAAAAAGTAATCTAGAATGCTCTAAAAACTTAAAAAGTGCGGGGGTGCCCAAGTGGGCCTCCCACCGTTGGCACTTGATTCTGGCGCCAATCCACTAGGGATGGGCCCAAAACCTCTTAGGATTGGGGGGTCGGCGAATTGGTTGGTTCAGGTGTCCATGTGTTGGATTTGGGTCAGGTTCAAGCTTCCAAAAGCCACCCAACAACCTCCCTTGCAAAAGAGATTGGTGGATGTGGGAAGGTGAACCAAAAGGGATGCAAGTGGGTCTTCAACTCGGCAACACTTCGTTGCTTGAAAACTCCTTCAACCTGTCTCTTTTGGGTGAGAAAAGTCCCACCTTTTATAGACCCATGGGGTCTCTTTTGGGAGGGAAGCACAAATGCCATGTGTTGGTCATAGGCGCCATGTGGCGCTCTTGTCTTCCCAAGAGGGAGGGGAGTCCTCCATTGACTTGGGCTTTCATAACTGCCCTTGTGACAGTCCTCAAACGGCCTATTTGTCCACTCACACACGCGTGCGAGGCAGGAGTCATCAACTGACTGTTCTGGGCTGCCACTTGGCCTCATTTGTCTTTTTGCCCGTTAAACTTGGAAATCGTCCCACCCAGGGACGATTTCAGAAATCGTCCCTGGGTGAGACGATTTCAAGTTAGCAATCGTCCCCGGGTGAGACGATTACTAGGCAAAGTGTCTAAGTGTGCCAAATTGCTTCTTGACCTCACAAAATTGCTATGAAAGTGGTTAAGACCACCGTTTGACCTCTAAGGGCTGCCCCCGGGGCTGTGTTTGTCAAAGCGATCAGTGTTTGCAGTCACGTAATCGGATTGGTGCTGTTTTGGTGTCTACATTCGCAACTGTGTTGGTGACTCCATTTCCCAATGGATGAAGGCTTGGTTTCTATTTATTTTTGCGAGCAAAAAATCCCTTGAAAGGTACCAAGAATGTTAGTCAAAAAGTGACTAACTGCAAAAAAATGGTTGATGCACCCTTTTTGTATATTTTCAAAAAGACCGAAGTAACCCATACGCTAAAGACCAAAGAAAAAGCAAAATACACCAAGGAAGGAAAGTGTCACGATTTTTTGACATGTCGAGTTTTCGCGGAAAAAAATAGCAAAGAGGGAAAGTAGAGGAAAAATTTGCAATTTCGCGATGTTGCCCATCTTCGTCAAGTCTATCAATAAAAGGGTATAAGTCAGGGAGAATGTCACGATTTTGTGACATGGCTTATTTTTTCCAGAAGAATAGCAAAACTGCTAAAGAGACTAAAAGTGTCGTGATTTCGTGACATGTCCCTTTTTTGCGACATGTCCCTTTTTCGAGGCCAAAAGCAACAAGAGAGAGCAAGGAGGCAGAAGTGTCACGATTTTGCGACATGTCATGTTTTCGCTGTCAAAACCAAGACAAAGAGCTAAGGAGGCGAAAGTGGTCACTTTTTCGCTATCAAAACCAAGACAAAGAGCTAAGGAGGCGGAAGTGTCACGATTTCGCAACATGGTTAATTTTCACAGTGCAAAAAGAAGAATCAGGTTGAAGACATAGAAATGTCACGATTTCACGACATGTTGCATTTTCACGACTCAAGAAGGGAAGACAAGCAGAGAAATAGAGTATATTTTTGGCAACTGGGGCATGCACTGACATCAGGTGCTAATTTCTAAAGAATGGTCAGTTGATTATAACATGGCAGGTCTGTTGGATGATTACAGAATAATAGGCTCATCTAAATTTAGCCTGAATTAAATCTATCTAATATGCGGGAAATTTATCTAATATGCAGGAAATCCGTTGTATATTCTTAGAAACTGTAGACAATTACTTGTAATTGATTGAGGGAATTAAATGTACATAGTAGAAGATACTATTTTTAGGGTATAAATAGGAGTGAGTCGATCATGAAAAGGGTCAGCTCTTGGACATTTACAGACTTGATGTACATGTTACTGGATTACGAGAAATAAGATATATTCTTCCCCTGGCTTCTGAAATTTTGTATGCGAGTGTATGTATCTGGTTTTTTAACTTTTATTCATTTTAAGATTTATAATGATCAGTTATGAAACCTGAATTGAACATGTATAAACCTTATTTCTAGAGTTAAATATTAAATATATTTACATGTATTTAGATGAACATTTGAAAACGCACTCAGGAATTCATGTTTTCTATAAGAAGATATAAAGAAAACTCTAAAGATAGTAATCTGCATCATCATTTTTTTAGTTGTTGTCCAATTTGTACCATGAGAAAAGTTCTAGCTTTGGCTACATTTCCCTTATGTCTTGTTTCCCTTTTCTCTAAAAAACTCAAAGGAACCAGCCTTCTCTGGAGACTAGACAGATGATCTCAAGCAAGGTCTGTCTATTCAATGTTGGCAAAGTCTAAGGTGCAACACTATTAACCGAAGGCAGATTTTATTCCAACAAAGTTACAGAAGGAAAAAAATGTTGAAATATGTGGATACAAGGTGGATTTCATTGTATCAACCTACACTCATATTTTTTATAGAATATAAATCTTTAACAGGGTTTATGTATGCAAATAGTAGAGCAATTGATAAGGCAAACGATATGTTGTTTCGTTTGATTAACTTGGAAAATCTTTCAACATTATATGGTATTCTTCCAATGTTACAAGAAATGAATAGATTGACTAAACTTGCACAAGAGATATCCATATATATCATTGATTTCATGAGGATGAGAAAGCAAATATGTGTGATTATTGACAGGTTATATATATTTGAACCAGATTTTACAGATCCCTTATTTGAAAGTTGGAAAATATTGACAAACATGAAATATGTAAATAGTTTTTTGAAGTTTGTCATTAATGATAATATTTGTATAAATGTTCATGAAAATATGATATCTTTATATTGTTATGAAAAGTGTACTTCCTGATGATGTTGAAAAAATTTGTGTAACACACAATAGGTACGAAGTTTTTTACACAATATAAAAAAAATTGTTCAACATAGCAAAATCATTGACAAAAGAGATAAGAGATCAGTTTCAAATACATGAGTTGCTTGAGGCCATGGGTGTTGTTAACCCTTTGTTTTGGAGTTCTTGCAATGATCAGAAATATACATAAGAGTTGTTTATTAAATATATGGACAACCTTATTGAGCATTTAAGTAAAAGTGTGGAAGTCAATGATGTTGAAATAATAGGTATACTCAACAAAGATCTTTTAATACAACAGTCATAGTGTTTTGGAATAACAATGGTTCATCAAGCGTCACTTTTGAGTAATATCCATGATACTGGTTCCATTGCACGTTTGTGGTAAAAATTGTATCCAAGTAATATCTTAAAAGATACGATTAGTGAATACTTTTGTTTATATAAATT
The DNA here is from genome assembly GCA_028583015.1 of Wollemia nobilis. NCBI lineage: Eukaryota > Viridiplantae > Streptophyta > Pinopsida > Araucariales > Araucariaceae > Wollemia > Wollemia nobilis. The sequence goes on along the minus strand of JAQPPZ010016930.1, from coordinate 7,178,333 downwards.
ATATCAAACAATGATTTTGGGATTTGTGGAAGATGAGAGGGTTTTTAGTGCATTATCTTTTGTTAAATCTAAGCTCTGCAATAGGATGGACAAAAATCTAGAAAATTGTTTAAGAATTTATGTCTCATCATATTAGTTGGATAAATTTCCATATGACAAAGCATTAGCATACTAGAATTCAATTGTAGATAGAAGGGGTATTACGAATACGATCTATAAGGAGGATAATGATGCTTTTAGTGATCAAACGGTGTCTTCACAAATTGATTCTGGATAAGTTGAAACGTGTTCATTTTAGCTACCTGAATTTTGATTTTCTTAGTATTTCACAACAATGTAACATTTGACTTTCTTTTTTATTATATTTCACAATATTTGTTCATTCCATATTTCACAATGTTGTTTCACAAGTTGAGAACTATTAATTCCAGATTTCACAATATTTATATTCTGTAAAAACTCTGAGTGTAGGTTGATACAATGAAATCCACCTTGTATCCACATCTTTAAACAATTTTTTTCCTTCTATAAATCCTAGTGCAAACTATTGAAACTCTACAAATCTTTTAGGACAGCAAGAAAAATAATAATGTATTTCATGAATGAGATCTTCCACTTTGGAAACATTTTCAAAAGTGCTCATGATTTTATAAGCAAGATTCACTTTATGAGCCACACAATAAATGAGTATCATATATGGGACAACTGAAGTTTGGAGTTGAACACATAGGTTGTTCTTGTGCCCTTGCAAAAAAGCACCATCATCTCCAACACAAATTAACTTTCTATACATATATTATGATTGTGAGTTACATTTTGTTTCAATCATATATGTAGGTATAGTGGTACAATCATGCTTGCATCCATAGGAAAGGTACTACGACAAAATATTGGATCTATATGATTAGATTTATTTATTTTTACTCTATTTTTTTTCCTCTTTTATAGATACTTCGAATTGTAGGAAGGTGAATTTTTTTCAAGTGGTATGAATCCTAAGAATGTGAGTTTTTTCTCTAGATAAATTTTATTGACTTAGTAGTTCCTCCCTCCCTATCTTCCAAGACAACTTGAATTCTAGAAATGTGTATTAGTTAAGCATCTATCACATATGTTAGATGCATAAAATAAAAATTATACAATGTAAAGTTGCACTTCCTCCTTTTACTAAGACTCTACTAGATGATTTCCTTGACATGATGAATTTCTTATTACAATCTTACAATTTTACCACCATGCCCATGCACATCTATTTGTTGTGACTAGGGGATAAGTTATATTTTTTTAAATTGTGTTTACCCAACATAACAACTATACCATATATAGTGTCTTCAAATTGTAGACAACCTATTTTATTTTTGATTAATTAATTAATTTTTAAAAAATTTATCACGAGATCTTGGTGGAGTGGTGTAAAAGAGATACTCGCTATGAAGAGGTTAATTATTTGATTCATCTTGATACTTGATAGTGACCCTCATGGTTTCATGTCCTTGTGTATATATAATATCTAAAAAAATAAAATTTTAATATGGAAACTAAAATAAATGTTAAAGGCTACCAGTTAAGTCCAAAAAAATTATTTATTCAGTTTTTTATACTATATGTAGAGCTCAAATATGGTTTCAAAGAAATTTTCTTTACTAGTCAAAATACAATGATGGTTGCACACTTGTCGCAAGATTCAAATAATTTTGACGAAATTCATGAGATTTTAACATGTAATAAATTTAATTAATTATTAAATTTTGGTTATAAATACACTCTAAATCAAATCATATCAAATATCTATTAAAATCAAAGTAAATATACTTGAAAGGATTAAATCACTATAAATGTGAGGTTCAAGGTTCAAACCTCAATGTGGGTGACTTTGTGATGGGATGGGTGTCTGTATGGCTATGTGTTTGGCTTCTATTGATAAGTTCAACTCTCACCTTTATGAGAAGTCCCTTATAAGAGGTCATGGTTGGGATGGGAATTCCCAACGTTGAGCGTCAACAAGGTTTCTCATATTAACCTCAATAAAACAATACTGAAAATGCAATCTTAATACCTATAAATTTATGTGAATAAATATTTTTAATATATGATATTTGTATATATATTTTTAATATTTTTAATACCTATATATATATATATATATATATATTTATTTTTTATTTATTTATATATATATATATATATATATATATATATATATATATATATATATATATATATATATATATGTATATATATGACTTCAAGTAGTATATATATTCTTTTGTATTATTATGAAAGGATGGTTTTGAAAGGAATCCCTCAACCTTTTACATCAACTCTCCTTGGGATCCTTCAACCTTTTACAATTACTTAATATTTTCAAATAGTATAATTTAATTTATAGTCTTTTAAACATATATTTAAGCCAATAAGTCATGGTGCAAATACTATAAATAATTACTTATATTACTTCTATTGATGTAATAATATTTTGATATGTTTATGTCTTTGAAATTACATTACATATTTTATTGTAATAAATATGATGTTATTTGATTAGAGTTACTAAAATTTCAAAGACAAAAAAAATTAAATTTTAAAAAATATATTATCTTATTTGAAGAAATGTAATGTCATGGCTCACCATAGTTTCAAATATTATTATTCATTTTTTATATTTTTTCAACAAATATTTTTATTTCTTTTAATTATTTATGTAAATTTATTATAGTCTATATTTAGCTATAGTAGTAATTATTTTCATGATTAAATATAAAAATTAATTATTTTAATGTGAAGGTGTATATTTGCATTAATCCTTACCACTAACATTTTATTTATAATATATTATGATTATTAATCTTATAAATTTTAGATATTAATATTATATAATTACATACTTACATATTTTTATATTATATGCATTTCCCTTCTAGTTAAAGTAATTTTATTAAAAAAAAATGTATATTAACTAAAATATTTATATAAAAAGATTCATTATATTAATTAGATACAAAGAGTAAGTTTAACCTTGTATTGCTTTAGATATTTGGACAAATTTAAGAAATGAAATATTATCATAAGGAAATCTAGGTAGCAAGAAAGAGAATTCATTCATATATTTTCTAATTAAAAGGACGGTTGTCCCAATTGAAATTATGGATTCAGTAGTTGGAGATAAAGAGAGAGCAAATATATGGTAATCCATATTCAAACAACAAAAATCTAGAAGTACTATAAGGTTGACATCATCAAACACAATATAACGATTCTTAAAAGTAATATATATGAGTTCAAAGTTTAAGAACCAAGTTTTTCATGGATTCAAAAGTTGATTAAATGGAATATGGAATTGAATTCAAATTATTCCATAGGGTTTTTGTTTTTTAATATTTTTCTCATTAGCTTATCTAGTTTAAAAATCAAGGAGAAAATAATGGATAATGGTTGGTGTTGTAGGAAAAAATATGGATTGTGGAGACAAAAACTACAAAATATTTTTCAATACGGGGTTAGGATTTCTTTACTTCCATATTATCTTGTTAATAAAAAAATTTTGATTTCAAAAGGTTTGGTCTTAGTGTATGAACTCTCCAAGAGTGTTGTCAATATTCTTCAAAATTTCCTTACTAACAAGCTAATATGGAAGTCAAAAAATATTTACGCCATATTGAAAAGCTTTTAGTAATTTTTATCTCCACAATCCATATTTTTCCCTACATCACAAACCATTATCCATTATTTTTCAAATTATTTTTAAACTAAATAATATAATAAAAAAATATAACATCAAGGACCTCCTTATTTTGTTCTTCTGCTTCTTTTTCTTTCTCCTTACATTATTTGTTTTATTGATTATTGACTTCTTATTTGTGAGGACCACAATATTTTCTCTTATAAACGTCCTCATGAATTGTTAAACTATTATCTTTGCACAAACAAGCATGCCTATCAGGTCAAACTACTACTTTGCACAATAAAACATGCCTTTAATATTTAAACATAAATTTTCTTAGTAAAAACAAATCCACCTAACCCTAAAGACATTTGACATTTATTTTCATAGAATGTAATATCCCATTCTTGGGGTCCTATGCTATTAAAGTTCAATAAATACTTCTTGTAGTTCATTCAAATTCAATGACCATTTATTTTTTGGTTTTGATTAGGGTTCTTGTGCTATTAAAATTTAATAAAAAAATGTAGTTCATTCAAATTCAATGACAATGACCATTTAAAAGTGTAGTGCCATTTTTTTTGTTTTGATTTATAGGAGAGTTGGTTACAATCAAATTATTTTTAGTAATTAAAAACATAGAGTTCAAATTCAAATCAAATGAGCTGCTACCATCAAATCTATTCCATTATTATTGTTGACCTAATATAAAAAAGAAGACCACCTCAGACATGTTTTTTTTAGCTAAGACAAATGCTTTTCATTCGACATTTTCTTTTGTCCGTAATTAGAAATAAGTTTCTGAAAGTGCTCTCACGCCAATGAATATTTTATGTAGCGTACGTGTCCAATGCTGATTTTTCCTTCCTTATAAATACTAAATGTATTTTTATTACGACAAGAACTTGCTGGACACAAACAAAAGCACCTTGCTTTTTAATGCGCTAGGTTATAGTGCGGTACGTTCCATGTTTTTTACAAGGTTATATTGTGTTTGTTAATATTCTTTATATTCCATTTTTTCCAATGCCAATTTTATTGGATTATATATATATATTTTTAAAGCAATATAAAGTATAACAGTGGTAAAATTAGAATTACATTAGAGTAGATGAATGTTACCATCTAGAGAATTCAGGATTTTTATTGTCATTATTAGTTTTATTAGTTTGACTAAGGTAGATTTTAGGATTTTTATTGTTATTGTTGGTCTGATTATACTAAGAGGATTGGGATTACTATCTTTGCAAACAAATTGTTATCATTGGTCTTACCCTCACTTAGAGGATTTAGGCTACTATCTTTGCAAACAAACAAACATGCTCCAAAAATTAGAACCTAAATTTCTTCTTAATAAATACCTAACGACACAAGACAATATCAATCCACCTAACCTTTAAGACCACTGTACTATCCAATAACACAGTAAGATATATTAATAAAGCCGACTCTATAATAGTATAGATGTTTCACAGTCAAAGTATAATGTTTTATAGTCCAACAAAATATCTCGAAGGTAGCTCAACGAAAGAGACCCGCACTAAGTCATGTGAACAGTCCACTAAAACATAAACGGTATAGTCAAATATAGCAAAGATTCAAAGATTTTTTCAACTAAAAACACATGTAAAATAATATTATAAAGAGACGTTATTCACATTCTGTTCATTGTTTCCATTAATCTTACTGATAAATTTTCATTAATTTATTTGAATTTGATGCTCTATCGTCAATGGCAATTTTACATCATAAAGTGTTGCGTTAAGGCAGAACCCAGTTTGGACCCTAGATCTATCTATGGCATAGGCTTCCTGAGAAAGTTCATAGTTGTGACACGGACGAATATATTTGTTGAATGTGACCCAGCCAAAGCAAATTGGAATGCTATTGGTTGGGACTGCTGGATACGTGATTGCTTTAAAAACCTCATGAATTGCAATTTTTGTTGACCTTTGACAAAATCATTAGAAAGTTCAACGATGTTGACTATTGTAAGTTAATTAAAAGTTATATGATAGAGAAGGTAGGATTGAAGTTACTTGTCTAAATATTAAATAATATAGTGAGGAGAAGGTAGGATTGAAGTTACGTTGCATGGAATTTGCTTGGTTTGTGATATTAAAGTACTCTGTAATTTGTATTCAAGACTTGAGTAATTCCCAAGTCCTCACAGAACGCTTCGTTTCTTCCAAGGAAAAAGCTTGATTTAAAATTGAACACGTTTTTCTTCTTTACACATTGTCAAACCACATGCGTTTAGCAGTTTATTTCAAACGCTCTAATGTAGATTGGGAGGAATTTGAGTTTCCCTTCTTGTGCATACCGGTTGTCAAACCACATCCGTTTAGCAGTTTATTTCAAACACTTTAATGTAGATTGGGAGGAATTTGAGTTTATTTCAAACACTTTAATGTGCATACCGGGCTGTGCTTGTATAAATACAAGACACAAAACGCTAACTAGTCACAAATATTTCTTGACTGTCTCTGCAACTCAAACTTTTTTGGAATTCATCTCTTGTCTGAGCTATAGTTTCTTGAATCTTTCATGCAATAACAATGGTTTCAGTTGATCTGAGTTTACCAAGCTGGGGAAAATCTTTTGTTAAACTTGAGAGTGGTGATGAACTTGCTAAAAAGCAACTCCAAGAAATACCAGAACGATACCTAAGAAGCAATGAACAGATTAATCTTTATTTTAATTTATAATTTACCTTATGACTCCTCTTAATAATAAAATATAAGAAACATTACATTTAAATATTACATTAATAAATTTCGGTCATTAAAATAATAATCCTTTTAAGGCCGGACCCAAGAAAAAATACTGGAAACGGACACCCATTTCACCTAACAATCCATCCATAATGTCCGCTTCCGAGGATACTTCCTCTGATCGACTTACTAAAAATAGTAAGACCCCCTGAAACCTGTTGGAAACAGTCCTGAAAGCTGACCACACTGAAAACTGAACGTCCAACAGTAACTCCACAACACCTGGAGGCTCCCAAACACATGACATTGCCTACGGGAACCATTGTATAGGCAAGTCCATACTGTACATAGTGGCTAGTTAGGAAAGGGGACATTACACATATGTTGTTGATAAGAGTGTGTAATTGTAGTCTAATAATATTGACATGATTTTAGTGTCTACACTATGCAAATCCATTGCATAAAGGCTTCCATTCCAAGAATAGGTACTTATCTAGCTATTGATATTAATAATAGAATCAATAGATTGAGCATACTCTCATTTTCAATCAACACATGTAATTTGTCTTGGTTAAAATTATTGATATACAACCAGGGTTATGCCTAAGGGATCGGACTCGAAACATACTTGTAAAAAATAGGTGAATCCTTTTCAAAACTACGACAAATCTTGGCCAGCCTCACATCGAAGGCAATGGTGAATTACCTTGGTTTCTGGAAAAAAATTGGGAAAAAATAGTGACTTTGATAGTTTTTGTCGAATCGGATGCAAAAAGCATTTTGGATCCGATCTGATGCATAACTAGACCTAGATCCGATCTGATGCATAACTAGTTTTAGATCCAATCTAATGCATAACTAGGTCTGGATCCGGTCTAATGCATAACTAATCTCGGGTTCATGCTAATGCATAACTAAGCTCAGATCTTGTATGATGTATACTAAGGTTTGGGGTCGGGGTTTGATGCACAATAAGGTACAAGATCCAATCCGATACATAATAAAAAATGAGATTCAGGTCTGATGCATAATAAGATTCAGGTATCGATTTTGATGCATAATAAGGTTCGAGGTCAGGTCTGATGCACAATAAGGTTTGAGTGCTAGGTCTGATGCACAATAAGGTCTAGATGTCAGTTTTGATGCACAATAAGGTATGGGTGTTGGATATGATGCACAATAGGGTCCATGTGCTGGGTCTGATGCAATTTATGGTCTGATATTAGGCCTGATGCACAATACAATCCACCATTGACAATTAGTGAATACTTTTGTTTATATGAATTATGTCAAACAATAATTTTAGGATATGTGGAAGATGAGAGGGTTTTTAGTGCACTATATTTTGTTAAATCTAAGCTCCGCAATAGGCTGGATAAAAATCTAGAAAAATGTTTAAGAATTTATATGTCATCATATCAGTTGGACAAATTTCCATATAATAGAGCATTAGCATACTAGAATTCAATTGCATACATAAGGGGTATTATGAATACGATCGATAAGGAGGATAATGATGCTTTTAGTGATCAAATGGTGTCTTCACGGATTGATTCTTGACAAGTTGAAACGTGTTCGTTTTAGCTACCTAAATTTTGATTCCCTAGTTTTCATAGTAGTGTAACATTTGACTTTCTTTTTTATTATATTTCACAACATTTGTTCATTCCATATTTCACAGTGTTGTTTCACAAGTTGAGAACTATTCATTCTAGATTTCACAATGTTGTTTTAGATGTACAATATTTCAAAAATTTACTTTTTCACATCATGCTTATAAAAATTAACTATTTCAATTGCCTTAATAAATTGTTGTCTTTTATTTTATATCACAGTATTGGTATTGTATTGTTAATGTATCAATTTTGATCAACAAAAATATTCTTTTATTGTTTGATATAAAGATAGTAAATAATATTGACGATTAATACTAGAAAAGCAACACAAAATTATAAATGCAAACAACCTTTGAATGACTAAAGACACAAATTTAGAAAATATGGTTTTCATTAATATAATTGAAAATATATTACATTGTACAAAATTGTTGACTACAGTCAACTTCAAAATATTTTTACATTGTAAAATATCTTATTTCGGCATAGCTACATCAGATTTTCTTACAACTACGACTTCTTTTCCTTTATCTCATTTCTTGACTCCTTGTTCCAGCAATGCACCAAGTCTGACTAGATTTTCTTGACCTTTCACAATACTTCCCAATAATGTGCTTTCTTGATAGTTTGGATCTTCGAGTAATGTTGGAATTTTTTCTTTTTCTTTCTAGTGTTGTAGTATGACGTTTGGATCTTCATGGAGCTTCTCTCTAATATATTTTCTCAAATGATTATTATTCGTCACTTTTAATTGTATTTTTTTCTTCATTTCCACTGCAATAAGCAAAAAAAAAATTGTCACATTGATGTTAACTTGCATGCTATTAACTTGCATTTTTAGGTTTTCAAAATTTGATTGCAAAAAAAAATGACAAATCATTCAAAATAGCTATATAAAAAATTGTTACTTGTTTTAAAGAAAATTGAAATATGAAAATAAACTGTAAAAGCAAATTGAAACATAAATAAATATTTTCTTACCTCAACCACCTGGTAGACTCAACAAGCGCAACTTTTATTTATCAAAACCAAATTGGTTATAAAAATCTTGGGCTTCAGCGTTAATATTCTCTAATCTACTAACAACAATATTTAAAACATCATCATCATAAACAATTTTAGAATTTATTGTTCCTATTGTGGCATGACTCAGCAGGCTGCTAAGATTTTCTAGTTCATATTGAACCAAAGAATAGATTGAATCTATTTTTGTATAATTATTATATCGAGCATTTATTTGCTTTATTAGAACCTTGGCCTGATATTCCCAATCCTTCACTTCTTGCAAATATTGAAGTACAGTATGTTTAATTGTTGCTTCCATTTTTTCAACCATTAAAACATTCTTATCAAAATTAACAATGTCATCTTCAGTTTGAGGATGAGGGTTATTTCCTTCTGGATCTGAGAATGATATATGCTCAGGTGCAAGGGCTTCCTATTGTTGTGCTTCACCTAGTGTATCTTGAAGCACATTTGTTGCATTAAAACCTAAAATTTTGCCCTGCAACAAAAAATCATCATCAAGTTGGATATTATCCAATCCAACAGATAAAACTTCTAGTGCATGTGAAGAAGTGTGAAATGTAAAAGATGAGAACCCAATCCCAAAACTTCATGACAACTAAAATATCTATAAAAAAGTTTTTTTCCACCTCCAACCCATGTTTGGCCTCTCATCTATATAGATTGTGCCTGTGCCTATCATTGTTGTTGTGAATGCGAATGCTAAGGTGGAACCTATTGCTTCTATAGTGGAAACTATTGCTATTGCTGTTGTTTTGTTGGTGCTACTGCTATTGTGGTGGAAGGGGTAGTTTTGGTGGAATCAGTGGCACCATATAGCCTCTCATTCTTGTATTTTGTTGTTGAGAGGTGGTTGAAAACATTAAAAAAATTGTTAACATTATTCTAAAAATTAAATAGAAAACAACCATAATAATTAATTCAAAGTAAATACACATTGTTTTACCTGAAGATGATGAGATTTATTGAATTTTAGAACCGATAATGGATCGAGAGGGATGGCCACACTAGATTCATCCTACACATTTTGTGCATACCTAGGCATACAAGATCCACCAGGTGAAGGAGCTTGCCTAGGATGTTTTGGTGACCTCTATAATGGTGAAATTTTTGATCTAGTATCCTCAGAATCACCAGTTTGCTCTAGCCTATGACTCCTATTGGCAGCATATTTTTTAATCCTTATTGTGGATGCTTTACCCTACATTTAGATGAAAAGAAAAATTTTAAAATGAAAATGTGCTAAAATATAAAATACTTTTTTATTTTCAAATATCGACTGATTACCTTCAATTCCTCTGGTGTCAAGACAATGGCTTGTAATGTTGCATGAACTACAGTAGGAGGAGGAGTATCTTGAAAATTATGAAAACATTCAATGTGTTGCTAGTTTGCAATTGCACTGCATGTAGCTTGGCCTTGATGTGATCTGCAATATAGGTGCACTAATCGAACCTCTCATGATGCTCACAATGAATAACATATGAAAGTCCCCAGAACATAATTTCTAATATTCCAAGAAGAATTAGTATTTCCTAGAAGAACTCAATAATTACCTTTAGGTTTTGATTCTTAAAATCGGTGATTATTAACCCTCTTTTTGAATTGGTGGCAGAAGTTGCAAAAAAATAGATAACAGTTTAAAAATTTGATTTTTAGCATTAACAGATTCTAAGACAAGAATTATACCTACCAAATATTCTATGATGAGTTGGTACACTTTCTCGAGGTATCATTTCTCTTCTATAGAGATCTGGTACTTCATTGACATTGAAGGACAATCACCAAAAGGAATATTTGTCAATCTATTAATATCTGCAATTGTGATGGTGAATGATAGATTTTTATTCCATATTTTCATTTTGACAATGACCTTGTCATGGTCATAACCACTAATAATATGTTGCAAGAGGACTTTATAAATTTTGAAATTTAGAATTGACACCAAGGTTGTCAAAAAAATCTAAAATTAACATGCAAGAAGGGTTCTTGAACTTTGGAATAGGGGTGGAAATGGTGACCATTGCTAGAATTTGGAAATTTGGAAACAGGAAAAATAGGATAAATTGGTTGCTCGATAACAGTTCTCTCTGGTTGGGTGTAGTCTTAGAAATGAACCCAAAAAATTATAGTGATGCCCTTTATAGATAGAATGGACAAAGTCGACATATGGCAGGATTGTACTAGACATGCAGTATGGGTGATCGATTGTATGACATGTGGAAGGTGGTCAACGATGAATCATATCATGTATCAATTCAAATATCGAACTATAAATTACATCAGACCCTAACCCCGAACCTTATTGTGTATCAAATCTAGCACCCGAACCTTATTGTGCATCAAACCCAGAAACCGAACCTTATTGTGCATCATACCCAACACTTGGACCTTATTGTGCATTAGACCCAACACCTAGACCTTATTGTGCATCAGACCTAACCCTGGGCCTTATTATGCATTAGACTCGACACCCAAACCTTATTATGCATCAGACCTGACCCTTAGATTTTATTATACATCATACTAGATCTCGTACTTTATTGTGCATCAAATACTAACCCCAAACCTTAGTATACATCATACAGGATCTGGGATTAGTTATGCATCAAACTGAACCTGTACTTAGTTATACATCATATTGGATCCAGACCTAGTTATGCATCAGATCGAATCTAAAACTAGTTATGCATCAGATTGGATCTGGGTCTAGTTATGCATTAGACCAGATCCAAAATGATTTTTTCATTTGGTTCAACAAAAACTATCAAAGTCACAATTTTTTCCCAATTATTTTCCATAAACCAAGGTAATTTACCATTGCCTTCAACGTGACGTTGGCCAATATTTACTGTAGTTTCGAAATGGATTTACCTATTTTTTACAAGTACGTTTCAGGTCCGACCCCTTATGCATAACCCTGGTTGTATATCAATAATTTTACCCAAGATAAATTACATGTGTTGATTGAAAATTAGAGTGTGCTCAATTTTTTTATTCTATTATTAATATCAATAGCTAGATAAGTACCTATTCTTGAAATAAAAACCTTTATGCAATGGATTTGAATAGTGTAGACACTAAAATCATGTCAATCCGATTAGACTGCAATGACGCACTCTTATCAACACCATATGGCCCCCTTGGGCAACCCTCAGGGGTTAAATAGTGGTCCTAACCACTTTTAGGAAGGTTTAACCCACTTTTGGGAAGTTTTGGGCCATGTAGCCATGGCTGTCCCACCCCAGGATGACCATAGTTCATGGTCATCCCACCTAGGGACGGCCACCAACAACCATCCCTAGGTGGGATGGCCATGGCCTAGGCCCCTCAAAAATTCAAGGGTAGGACAAATGGCAATCAAATTTTACCATTTATCCCAACCTGTAAATAAGAGGCCCAAATTGGAGGCTTCTTCCACCCAATGCATGGCAAGGGTTTTGACAAGTGGTGGCACCTACCTTTCATGCCCCAACTTACTCCTTTGACCTTGTGGCCCTCTTGGGCTATAAATTGGAGTCATTCCACCCAATTTCAGAGAGGTATTTGTAATAATTTGCAATGAAGTGCTATCGAGATTCACTCTCCCCTTTCACCACGTATTTTCCCTTGAAATATCCATCAATTGAAGGAGGTTTCCAAGTGATCCCAAATATGCAAATCCATTCCAAAACCCACCCATTTTTGTGAATTAGATCACCAAATTTGATGACAACACCCCTAGGAGTAGTTTGAACCAGATCCTAGAGGAATTGGTGGTAAAAACCACCAGGTTTGGTGGTCGTCCCCACTTGGGATAGTTAACAGTCACAATTGGAACACCTAGGGATGGCCATGAATTTGCATATAATTTTAGTTCAATTTTAGCATAGATCATTTCTAGAGTAGTTTATATACATCATATTAGAATTTGGTGCATTTTGGAGTAGTTTTGGACCTTCAATTAGGTTTTTCATTCTAACAGTCCCAATTGGAACACCTAGGGATGGCCATGGATTTTGCATACAATTTTCTTTCTATTTCTGCATAGATCATTCCTAAAGTAGATAATATGCATTATACTAAGTTTTGGTACAATTTGGAATAGTTTTGCACCACCTATTTCACCTTTTATATTCAATATTGCATGCATATTTTTGATTTCATGTTAATCTACACATGCTATTAACAAATTTGAGTTCCTTGTGTGTAGATCTAGGTATTCCAATGCACAAGGAAGGAGCTACAAGTTTGAATATGGATAGATCATCACAGTGGTAGCAAAAACCCACTCTTCAATTCATGAGTGTGAGGAAGACACTGAAAGCGCACCTTGAGTTTCTGAAAGGATTAGATCCTTTGAACTTCTATAATGGATTGTATCAATTAAGAGCCCTCAAGGGGACATTTTGTAACCATGTATTTGGCAAATGAATTAATATAAAGAGAACCCCCCATTTATTTCACTTATTTGTCATCATCATGCTTACATTAATGTCACTTTTGAATGCTTAAATAGAACAATAGATGCATTTCATTTCCCTTTGCTAGGTGCACCATTTTTTTTCTCTATAATGGTGATCATGGTGGGACCCCTATCCCATTTCATTTTTGCAAGTTTTGGTCGTTCTAGCCTAAAAAAACCCCTAATTTCCTAATTAGAACACCCAGGGATGGCCACAGCAATCATCCCACCCTGGTATGGCCACAAAACAAGGGGCTTGCAGCTCAAATTGATAGAAACAACAACATCTTAGGCTTTCAATATGAGTATCTAGACCTTTACTTTGCATTATTACTATTTAGAGAAGGTTAGATTTAGTTTTTTTATGTATTTTCCTTGTTTTTTGAAAAGTAGATTTCACTTTTTATTAAAAACAACAAAAAGAAAAGAAAAATAGGAAAAGAACAGCTTAAGCATGCATTTGTGTGGTTTGATTGCTTGCAACCTACCTAATGGTTAGGTTGCCATATAGGGTATGCATTTTGTAGGTTCCATTATTTATTCAATACTTTTGAAAGTGAAACATTATTTTGCATTTAGTGAAGGTTCATTGAGTGCTATTTTGTTTTACTTTTTCTTAAGTATAAAAGGAACCACACACACCACGTCACATTTTAACATTAGTGAGTTGGAACTTCATCCCCAACCACTAATAGAGACCAATGATGGTGGGATTCATCTCCACCCATTGGCTCACATGATACAAACCCTATTTTTTGGCCAAAGCTAGCTCCAAGAACCATCTTAGCCATGGAAAATAGCATGCATTCCTCTTCGGAGGGTGTATCATTACCCATGGTCAATATGGGTGAGGACTAGTAGGACTTGTGCTCCCTGATTAGGTATGGGCTTCATCTCCATACTTTGGTTGGTTTACGTGACCAAACTTCATTACTAGTTGTTGAGTTATGAGTATACAGGTGAAATCCTTTAAACAAATTGAGAATTACATCAACAATATTCAAACACATGAAAAGAGATCTCTTTGCAAAACAACAAATCAAAAACACACCAAACAGTTTTAGGGAACACATATAAATTTTTTAAAAGAGATAAACACTTGTATTATTGTGTGTTTCCATTCTTGTGTGTTGCATCATTAAAATTTTTAAAAGAGATAATCACGTAGGGTTTGGAACAAAGTAGTTATGGTATGCACCCACAACCAAGCCCATTCAAGGGTTGACGCTATAGAGAGTAGGCAAGGAGATGTAGATCATCTCCGATTTGACCCTAAGGATATGATTATACCTCCTTGGTGGCCTCCTACTCGCCCAAGTCCTAGAATGTCAAATCAAGAACCTAACCTACAAGGGACCCCTACGCGGGACACCCCTACAGGTCTTGGTCCTAATCAGGGAACTTACTTTCCAGATATAGACACTTCACATGCCTTCTTTCAAGAATGGAAACCATACATTGAGGCACAAACAAATAGAGCAATACCATGCATTTGCATGCCTTCTCGGTCTACCTCGCACACCTATGTGCAAGATCAAGATTACTCACCATGGGCAGGGCCAAATGATCAAACTACACCCTTAAATCACCCTAATAGGTCTCAACAATATAAGTACCAAGATGAGTATGATACTCATCACCTGGGCAAGCAAATTCAGCCCTTCCCTTCCTCATTTATGAAGGAAGACCCGAGGAGAATCTTGATTATCCTCGGTCTCATTATTCCATGCAAGCATGATGTGCTTCTGTGCTAGCTGAGTATAAATAATATCTATTTAGGAGTGAGCCTCAAGTGAACGTGACCTCTCTCGATCGAGGGAAGCTTATAGTCAACCTTTTAGATCCTCCTAAACAAGATAGGCATCATGGAAATAGTGCTAGGGCTAATAGACCTCGTACAACTAAGAAGATAAACCAAGTTATTAAAATATATGCTAATCTCCAAGCTCAATTCAATCAGCTTCGACTAGATAAACAATGCTTGGATCACTAGCATCAGTTAGAAAAGCAAAGAATTGAACAACAAATCCATGAGTTGTTTCAAGAGACCTTACGTAATGGGGTCCCTACCCCAAGTACTCATAGATAGGGGGTTCATCAGAGGCAACCTATGTTTAATCAAAATAGGCTTCCTAGGCCTAACCAAATGTTGCCTCCTTGACCTCCTAGGCCTAATCGAGACTTACCTCCTAGGCCAAACATAGATCACCTTCTACAGGTGTTTGTTCCTCCTTGTAGGCCACTTCAGGAAATACCTTATGGAGCCTATGATGATTTGGAACTAGAAGAGGAATATCTAGAAGCACCTTATGGAGGTATGGTTGATGACAATCAACCACCATGCCATATGCTTGACATTCCTCACCCTCCCCCATGGGGCCAAAGCAAAGAAGAGGATATCAAATCCTCTGATGCGTATAAAGCATTTCTTGAATGCATGGAAATAATAGAAAACAAGACCTTTGGGTCTAGGCTTCAAAAGCCCACTTTGCACCAGCTTCATAGTCAACCACTTCACCCATCAATACCTTCCCCTCCATACCTAGAGCATTTCAAAATGCCCAAGTTGGATAGATTCAAAGGAGAGGAAGATGCACAGGAGCATGTGACTAGGTTCATGAACCAATGCTTTAGTATCCAGGATAATGATGCCTTACTTCTAAGAATATTTTTTATTACCCTCTCTAGCCCAGTCGTAGAGTGGTACAATCAACTCCCAAGGCATAACATCCATAGCTTTGAATAATTTGTGGATGCATTCTTGGAATATTTCACCTTTAACACTAAGCGAAAGGTGACTTTGATAGACCTCATGGGGTTGAAGTAGTATGATGATGAGTCAATCATGAATTATGGTAATAGGTGGTGAATGCTTCTCGCTAAGCTACCATACCTACTACCAGTGTCTGAGTTGACTCACATGTTTTCCAAGAGTTGTTTAAAGCCAATTTCATTATTGCTACAACTCCAACAATACCAAACTCTTGAAGATGCTCTAGCATAGGCTAGAACAATCGAAGAAATCAAAATTCAAGAGGGGGAGATCACAAAACCCCATAAAAAGGAGTGGAATAAGAACACAAAGGGCAATGCGACACAACCAAAGCTGGTAGTAGTTAATCAAGTTGCCATTAGCATTCTAGGGCCTATGCAACCAATGCCACCTTAGAAGGTAAACTATCAGGCCCAACCTCCTCCTACAAGTTACAATAACAACACTCAGGTGAATCAAGGGAAAAACCAGCAACGTCACCCTAAGCGATAATTTATGCCCTTCATTGAGTCTATGGATTCCCTATTCGATCATCTATGTGCATCCAAAGCAATTACTCTACCTGAGATCCAACCTATAGATCCGAGTATAGGTAAACCAAAGTCTATGGGATATCATGAAGACCTATATTGTAAGTACCATAGGTAGAATGGGCATGACATGCAAATGTGCTATGGTTTCAAACACCTAGTACAAGACATGATTGAGAGGAATGATCTTCAAGTTGATAACCCTCTTGCAATAAATAATCAACAAATGGGTATCTTTAAAGACCCATTTCCCACTCATGAGGTGTAAGAAAATCAAGAAAAATAGGTAAATGAGGTCCATACGACACCCCCTCAACAAGGGTTCATCAGGATGGTTAGCATCGTGACAAGGAATAGGTATTATCCAAATCAAGTTGCACCACTTGTAACTTCAAATGATATTCCCTCCATGTCACAACCTCCACCACCTCTAGTGCAAAGCCTTCCACCTCATCCAGTGGTCACCATAAAGAGTAAGCTTGCTCAAAGCTTGTGAACAACATCAACTTGACTCTCTATCTATGAGCTTATCCAATAGTCTCCACCTCATCGAGAAGCTCTTATGGAGATCCTTAAGTTGATTGAACTATAGCCCTAGGAGTCTAACTCCTTTATCAATTTCATGGGGCATGTTCAATAGTGTAAAGAGCCAGTAATCACATTTCATGAACATGAACTCAAACCAATATCAAATGATGTGGTTGATCCTCCCTTACACATCATTGCATGTGTAAATGGAACACCTTACAAAAGAGTTCTAATTGATATTGGTTCTTCAAGCAATATCATCACCACAAATGCTCTCCAACATCTAGGTCTTCTAGCATCCCATATTGTTGCATCCACATATACCCTTCGAGCATTCAATGATACTCTATGCTCAATGGTTGGCACTATAGTCTTACCTATTTAGGTGGGATGCAAAACCATACCAATATTGTGTCATGTCTTAGAGGGTGCAATGGCTTATAATATCTTGCTAGGTAGACCCTGGATTAGGGACATGAAGTGTATGCCATCCATAGCTCACCAATGTTTGAAGTACACTCATGAAGGGCAAGTACATGTTGTCTCCATAGACCTTGAGCCCTTCAAATACTACAACTTGGTGCAACATATCCCCGAGTCGACCTTACCATCAACTCATTTGGACTTCCAACCAAATACATCCATTCAAGGTCTGACTCCTTCACCATCACCTTCCATTGATCCATTACCATCTTCTTCTATACCACCCTCATCATTGGCACCTTCAGATACACCTTCATCATCGTCAAATCCTCCATAGAGGAACATGTCGAAGAGGCCTATTGATGAGATCCCTCCAATCATCTCTACCATTTCCATAGAAGAGATTCCTAGTCTAGCAGATGAGGAACCACCTCATGAGGTAAGCATTGAGTCATCTCAAGCCTCACTTCCATCTCCTCCATCCTCACCATCATAGGTCATAGTCCATTTGGCTACTACAAGTTTAGGAGAATACCTAGTGAGGAATATCACAATAGTTCCAACCATTGAGACAATATAGAATATGGGATGACCTCATCTTCCCATAGGTACCATCGTACCTCTAGGTATACCTCCCAATCAAATGAACTTCATATATGGGGGTATTGAATATGGCATAAAACCATCTCCTCAGCAAGAAGAGGATGAAGAACCCTTTTCTGAGGACATCAATTATATGTCCAATCCCAACTATGCCATGTGATATCTCCATCGCTACCATTGGCATGGCTATGGTTTGGGGTTGTATAAATAAGGTACTCATGTTCCTTTCCAACCACAATATCAATTACCATATGATAAATCTAGCTTAGGACACAACAAGCCTGTGCCTCTCGATGTCCTCATAGAAATTTTAGAGCACCTAGGTTTGAACTATAGGGATGAGCTTGCACATGATCCTTACACTAATCCTAATCATGTCCACTCTTTGGAGGATTATTTTCCCATAAATATGATAGATCAAGGGATATCTCATGATTTCACCCAATCCTATGAAGAAGGTGAAGGTTCACATACTCTTCCATCCGACAATGAGGAAGAGGATCAAGGTCCCCCTTATGAATGGACAACTGATGATGAATCATATTATGATGTAGCACCTATTAACTCCCCTAGTTCAGATGAAGAATACGAGCAGATCATCCCATTGGATGATGAAGAAGAGTTCTATCTACGTATGTTCCCATTACAACATCCCATCTGGTGATAGATTTTACCACTCGAGGAGCAAGCTCACCCCCTTCCACATCGACCACCTTCGATCATTCCACCTCCATCGCAACCACCCTCACAAGTCTTGCGACAACCTCTTGTCACTAGACCCAATCACCCATCCAATGGAGATCATCCATCCATTAATATGATTTCCATAGATCTTACTGCACCCTTGCATGATCTGAATAACCCATTAAAGCCATTGCACCTCGACCTTGAGGTAATCGACTTTGATTAGGGAGATTCTCCCCCATCTCCATCAGAGTATTGGCCTTGTGATGAAATGTTACAACCATTTCATTTTTCTCCAAGATCTACTCAAAATATCTTTCATGCTGAGGTTGAACTTGATTTTCCAATTGATGACATAAACCCAATTGATGACATTCATTTGATCCCTACTCCACACCAGTTGGAATAGGGATCTCATATGTCAATTGAGCCAACAATTGATAGTGATATCAACACAGATCCTGAGGCTCCCCAATTCATCAAGTTAGGGGAAGGCTTATCCCTTATTGAGCAAGCTGATTTCATAGCTCTTCTAAAAGAGAAGAAGGAAGATTTTGCATGGTCTTATAAAGACATGCTAGGACTAGATCCAAATTTAGTCATGCATAATCTTATGATTGACCCAAATGCAAAACCAGTCAAGCAAAAGCTACACAAAATGCATCCAACAGTAGCCTTAATGGTGAAATATGAATTGCAAAAACTGTTAGATGCCAATTTCATTATATCAGTTGATTATCCACCATGGGTTTCCAATATGGTACCTATCAAGAAACCTGATGGAAGGATTCACATTTGCATCAATTTTCGAGATCTAAATAAAGCAAGTCCTAAGGATGAATTCCCTTTGCCAAACATTGATGCATTGGTGGATGCCATAATAGGCCATGAGATGTTATCCCTAATGGATGGTTTCTCTAGATACAATCAAATTTACATTAATCTAGAGGACCAACTCAAAATGGCATTCACAACACCTTGGGGGATATTTTGTTATAAAGTCATGCCTTTCAGCCTCAAAAATGTTGGTGCTACCTACCAACGAGCTATGACTTACATATTCCATGACTACATGCATAAAATTTTGGAAGATTACATAGATGACTTATTGGCTAAATATTTACTCTGCCATGAGCACATTGATGTACTATGCAAAGTCCTCGATCGCCTCATTGAACACAATGTTAGACTAAATCCCAAGAAGTGCATCTTTGATGTCACATCTAGAAAACTCTTGGGATTCATAGTCTCTAAATGAGGCATAGAGGTCGATCCAAATAAATTCAAGGTAATCCTTGAAATGCCTCCCCCCACTACTATCAAGTAGCTACGTAGTCTGCAAGGAAAGGTCACATCCATCAAGTACTTCATAGCACAATTATTGGATAAGTGTCGACCTATGAAAAAATTGTTACACAAGGGGGTCACATTTAATTGGGATGATGAGTGTCAAGCTACCTTTGATGAAATTAAATAATATCTAGCTTCACCACTAGTATTGGCTCCTCCCCGACTAGGAGTGTCATTCTATCTATACATCTCAGCTACTGAGCTTGCATTGGGCACCATGTTGGCCCAAAAGAATGAATTGCACAAAGAATATGCTACTTACTATATTAGTCGCACCCTGGTCAGTTATGAAATAAATTATGCATACATTGAGAAGCTATGCTTAGCAGTGGTTTTCACCACTAAAAATCTATGCCATTATATGCTCAATCATACCACGTATGTAGTATCCAAAGAGAATCCATTGTGATATATGATGAGTCATACTTACCATAATAGTTGCATGGTGAAATGGATTATGTTGTTGATAGAATTTGACCTTGAATTCATCGAATAAAAATCAATTAAAGGTTAGGTCATCATCGATCAACTCGTAGAGGCTCCCCTCTAGGATGACCAACCTCTTAGTATAGAGCTTCCCAATGATGGAATCTTTCAAGTGTCAGAATCACCTAATCTTGAAGAGCCTGAAGCATAGGCTGACATGACTCTATTTTTTGATGGCTCTAAGTGCGAGCAAGGGGGTGGTATGGGAATTGTATTTTTTACACCTCAAGGGGCTCCAATACCCCTTTCATTCAAACTCAATTTCCCATGCACCAATAATAATTCTGAGTATGAAGCTCTTCTCATAGGCCTTCAAATGATAATCACCATGAAAATAACTAAGCTCAACATTTTTGATGATTCCTTGCTCATAGTGAATCAAGTCAAGGGAATATTCCAATGTAGATGCCCAATATTGCAAGCCTACAAAGCCCTTGTGGATAAACTTCTGGTAAAATTTGAATGGTATGATATTGAGGCACTCCCTCGATCATCTAACCATTTTGTGAACACAATGGCCTCCTTAGGGTCTTTAATCTTATAGAACCCTTCTGATGATATAACAACCATTCAATTCAAAATGCTATCACAATATACAACTAAGTGTGAGGACCTTCACTCCATGCCAGAAGTCCACATGATTCAAATTGAACCTTCTCATGAATGGTTCTCTCAAATTCACAATTGCTTAAATAATACCACTTGGGGGACTTTATTCCCTCAAACTCCTTTTGATAGTAGCACAATACTATATCTACAAGTTCTCTCCCAATCAACATTCATGAGAGATGAACTTCAAAAGGATCAAGCAATTCATGCAATTGAGGCTTCTTCAAATCAAGATTGGTCCATCCAACTAAAATATTACCTAAATCTTGGTAACATCCCTTCTGGATTATCGCATGCCACCAAATGCACATTCAAGCAAAAAGTAGTAAAATATGTCTTACTTGGAGATATATTGTATCATCGAAGCTATGAGGGTATCCTCCTTCATTTCTTAGAACCTCAAGAGTTAGTTTGGGCAATCACCCAAGCACATGATGGTACATGTGGTGGCCATTTCAGCGGTATGGCCATCACAAAGTGCATTCTTTGCATGGGCTATTATTGGCCAAATTTAGAGCAAGATTGTTGTGCTTATGTTAAGAAGTGCATAAAGTGTCAACACCATGCTAATTTGACACATGTACCTTCTCAGGCCTTACAACCGATTCAATCGATTTGGCCTTTTTTGCAATGGGGGTTTGACTTAATTAAGAAAATCTCACCCTCTTCCTCAGGCCATCACACATTCATCATTATGACCATCAAATATTTCACAAAATGGGTGGAAGTGATTCCCCTTACCACTACGATTGGGCCTCACATTGCGGAGTTCATGTTACATAATATCATTTGTCATTTTGGTATTCCATCCAAAATAATTTTAGATAATGGGCCACCTTTCAAGAATAAATATGTGTATGCTTTAATAGCTAAATATAACATCCAACATAACTTTTCTATGCCCTATTATCCATAAGCCAATGGGTAAGTTGAGGCATCAAACAAAATAGTAATTACCATTTTAAAGAAAATCATTAAGGATAATCACAAATATTGGCATACAATTCGCACCTTTGGGCCTACCACACTAGTATTCGGACACCCACTAGGGCAACTCCATTTTCACTAGTGTATGGTGCTGAGGCCATCATGCCTTTAGAGCTAGAAATCTTGTCACTACACATATCCATGCAAGAGTTCATCGATGATGACATTGCATGGTAGGCTCACCTAGACCAATTAACTTTACTTGATGAATGATGTGTTAATGCTCTTGAGCACCTACGTGTTTATCAAGAGTGGCTTAAGAGAGCCTATAACATGAAAGTCCATCCTAGAGACTTTTAGGTTGGTGACCTTGTTCTAAAAGAGAACCAACAAAACTCTAACTTGCCGCCCCATCTGTGGGATAAATTTATAGTAAACTGGTTAGGTCCATACATTATCACTAGTCATATTGGACCTAGAACTTATCACCTAGCTTCCATTGAAGGATGTGAGGAGCCTGAACCCTTGAATATCCTTCACCTATGACCTTTTCACGCTTAAAGCACCACATCCTACCAAAAAGTCCCAAAGGTACCCATAAACCCTTTGGTCACCCAAAATGCCCCAAAGGTATCTATAAACCCTTTGGTCACCCAAAAATCCCCAAAGGTATCCATAAATCCTTTGGTCACCCAAAAATCCCCAAAGGTATCTATAAACCCTTTGGTCACCCAAAAATCCCCAAAGGTATCCATAAACCCTTTGGTCACCCAAAAATCCCCAAAGGTACCCATAAATCCTTTGGTCACCCAAAAATTCCCAAAGGTATCTATAAACCCTTTGGTCACCCAAAAATCCCCAAAGGTACCTATAAACCCTTTGGTCACCCAAAAATCCCCAAAGGTATCTATAAACCCTTTGGTCACCCAAAAAGCCCCAATGGCATCCACTAAGCCCATTGGTCAAATGTATATATATATATATATATATATATATATATATATATATATATATATAATAATATATATATATATATATATATATATATATATAATCAAAATCCAAAAACATCATTAAAATAACAAAAATACAAAAATATTACATTACATTTCATATCGTTGCATTATACAATCACTTGCATTAAGCATACCCATCATTGCATTTTGCATTCTAGAGTTGCTCATACATGTCTAGCACCAGGTCTGTACACTAGCCATCCTTCAAAATCAACTTTGTCAAAATTCATTATTAACACCCATCTACATTACAATTATCATTTCCATCCACATTCCCCACCTTTCGTATTTGTGTCTGTTTCCCTTCACCTAGTCATTTGTTATAAGGTATCATTAGGGTTTTCGGTCACTCAACCGTCTCTAGTTTTCTTTTCAGATTTTGTAGAAAGCTATCCTAATTTTTAGAAGGTAGAGTCTTGCTTTGATTGTACCTTGTATACGTCATAATCCCAACACATTTTCACATTAATAAATCCAAGTTTTGCACAAGGAAAGATGAAACCTACAAAGTGGTCCTTGTTACCTTAAGAAAAAAGTTTACCTTGCTCATCCCCCTATGTGCATGGTTCAAAAATTTTGAGAATTGACAAAAGGACAAGCTCCTCCCTACCCAAAGCAATAAAAATCCCTTGCCCCATACCAAATCTGGGCAAGTATCCAAAGAAGCAAAATAAAAATAAATAGTGGTTTTTACCACTAACAAAAGCAAAAATCCCCAAAAGAAAAAGTGGTTTTCACCACTAACAAAAGCAAAAAGTAAAATAAATAGTGGTTCTCACCACTACCAAAATCCCTTGCTCACCAAAAAAAAAATGAGCAAATCCTTGGAGCAATTCAAAAATAAAATAAAATAAGGGAGTACTAAACTTGAATCCCTAGAATTCTCAGCATTTGACAACCATAAGGTGATCCTCATTATAGGTTGGGTGGCATCAAGCCTACCTAGAAATGGTGGTATCCTTACACATGATGATATGTCTATCACATTAGTGACCTTATTTTGTATAGACCAATGTTTGCTTGTGGATGAGCTAGCTTTTGGTAGCCTGTATTACCTAATGGTCTAATCCAACTACGTACAAAACTCAGGATCATGATACTCATAGGGTGATATTTAGTATAGATGGGTTGCATAAATCTTGTTTGGCACTGGGGTAACTTTATGCATTATCATAACAATGAACTCACATGCACACATAGGGATATTGAATATCTTGGTCATCCTAGCAGATTTATACCTTGCCAAAAAGTCTTGCATGGTTAATATACAACTTTTGACTAGGTCACTAGAGTGTTTGAGTCTCATGAAAACCTCAAGGACATTCTATAACATCTTACTATTCATTCCATGCCATACCATTTTATCACATGTTTGTCAGTTTACATTTTCACAATCCATTACATAGTCTTATGATAATGTTAAAAATGAATCGATGAATTTTATACAGTCTATGGTGCTAGCATCTAGTGTGTCAAATAGTATTCATAATTCATCATACATATTAACAAATCATCCATTTCATTATGCATACACACATGTACATATCATCAACCAACATCATATTACAATACATGCATCCATGATAAGCATCCATAAAAGCATCAGTAAAGTAAACATAAACATTTCATACATCTAATAAAGTAGTAAGGAAACACATGATGATAATAGAAAAACTCATATATATATATATATATATATATATATATATATATATATATATATATATATATATATATATATATATATATATATATATATATATATATATATATATATATATATGTATGTATGTATGGGGTAAAAATATACATCATAATCCAAAAACTACCCATAGGCTACAATCAAGTGGGTCCTCATGCTCCCAAAATCCAAAAATAACCATAGAGTCTCAAAAGCCATGGTCATGTAGGACTGACACCATGACTCTCACCACCACCCTCGATCATCGCTCATCGAGAGCTCCCAGATCTACTCCTCCCAGCCCTATCTAATCTCCTCATAGATCTAGGAGCCCCCATCCTCATAGATGACTACCCTGTACCACTCCTCCTACTCTGTTAGGACCCACTAGCAGAAGGATGAGCTGGTAAGCACCCTCTAAGGTATGCTACCTCATCCTCCAAATCTTGTGTGTATGCTATATCCTCTTAGTGATGATCTTGGTAGTCACTTAGTAAGGTTTAGAGCTGTGTCACCTCCTCCCATAGCTTAGCTACCTCACCATTGCTATATGCCCCATGGCTTGAGCTCCCTACTCTAACCTATGACTAAAAAGTAGCTAACTCTATTGCCTACCTCTCAATCACTAATTTCCTATCAATATCTACCTATGTAGTCTGCACCTATGCTTGTAGGAGAGTCCTCTCCTCTATGTACTCCCTCCACTCTTATCTCCCTCTGATCATCTCACCCTATAGCTCAACAATGGTGGCATCTCATGCTACCAACTGTACCTACACTCCCTACTCATCAAAATCATCCTCATCATAATCATCCTAATGACCCTCCATATCTATGCTATCCATCCACTCATCATCTATCTAGTGATGCACATGTCACTCACCTAATTTTGGCTCCTCCTAATCTGGAGCCTCATCATGTCTGTTATGTTTACACCCAAGACTTTGCCAACAATATGGTCTCCAAGTAACCTCCTTTACCCTGAGTCATGCAAATGATTATGCATAGTGATCAATCGTACCTGCATAGGGATGGCTCCAACCCCTCTCTTGGTCTCACTACCATAGGATCCCATATCCTATCTCCACATCCTGTCAAGTTGTGCTTGCGTCATCCAAGGTAGTCCCCATGGTCGATCCATAATAATGTGCTGCCATCCCCACACCTACAGTAGAAATCTGCATCCCAATCCTTTTCACCCATGGTAATGGATCTCGTACAACTCATCATAAATTTGTGCTAGCAAAGTAGTGCCCCACGCCATCACTAACGACCTCTCTATGGTGCACTCCACTAGTGAAAATGCCAACTCCAAAAGGTTCCAAGGGAACCTGGCTCCTGATGAGTCTGGTAGCAATATGTTGGAGATAAGCATCATCAGCAAGGCATGTCTCATAGTCAAAACCTCTACCTCATACCATAGCTCCACTAGGATGCCTCCGCTAGGCAAGTCTCATACTACCTCATGCTAGTCCTCTCTGAAGTATCTCTACAAAATCATATCTCTAAGATCTCGATGAGTAGATATAATCAGACACCCCTCTATCAGAATACACAAAATCTGATAGACATCCTCTAACATCACTATCATCTCCCTAGTCAGCAAGTGGAAGGTGTTGGTGCGAGGGTCCCATAGATCTATCAAAGCTATCAGGTAGGCTCTATCTCCCATCACTAGCTCTAATCATGTCACTTGTTTGAGACCAATGACATCAAGCCATTTCTAGTCATCCTCTATTAGTAAGTCCCTAGTAGTCTGAAAGAGAGTCAAAAATTGATATCGACTCTTGATCACCTAGTAGAGGCAAGCAAGCTAAAAAAAATGCAACAAAATTGCACAAAATACAAAAACAACTCAAAAAAGGGATCTTTTTCTCCCAAATTCATGGTCATCCCACCTAGGGATGGCCCCCAAATTGGCAGCCATCCCACCTAGGGATGACCCCCAAAAATGCTCAAAAATGGCCTTCTCGACCACCAAAAATAGGCAAAAAACTCATAAAAACACAAAAAAATGCAACAAAATTGCACAAAAACAAAAATTAAAGCACAAAATACTAAATGCTATCACTAATGAGGTTCATTTACCAATATTTAGTGTGTTTTTTGTTGGACATTTTGAGTCAAAGTTGTCATTGATGTCAAGGCATGAAGTTGTCATTGATGTCAAGGAATGAACCACCGTTGATGCCAAAAGGTCAAAAGGAGCAATGCAAAAGGTTGATGGCAAAAGAGCTTCATAATATTTATTTTAATATTATGAGAAGCATAAGTCAAAGGTTTTTCTTAAAACCATGGTGGGCAAAATAAAAGGTTTTATTAAAACCCTGGTTGGCAAAATAAAAGGTTTTTTATTAAAACCTAAGGAGGCTTTAATCCCTAATAAAGCCAAAAGATTTAAATATTAATTTATAATATTTAAATTCTAAATAATTTAAATAAATTATAAATTAAATATTTAAAAGCAAAAATATAAGCGTCGACCTCCAATAAGTCTATCCCCATCGACGTGCATGAAATGGAGGGCAAAGGTATTTATACCTTAGCCAAAATTTAATGTTTGGCATTCGATTTACATCCGCAATACTCGGTGCAAAAGGCTCATGCGAAATTGAATGAAGAGGCGCCTTCAAAGTGCAACGTGGGAGACAAGCGTCATGTTGGTGTAGGAGCTAAAGGCTCTAAGGGAAAGCAAATAAGGTAAAGCACACATTGCACTTTAAAGGGGTAAGGTGAGCACGTGGCTCACACGGCATGGAAGCCACGACCAAGGCACTATTGCTAGTGCATGGTGCAAGTTCGAATCCCGCAAATTGCGGAACGGGTAACAAGTTTTTGATTTAATTTTTATTATTGCCTATGCTAAGGTTGTTGGAGAGATAAGGGGCAAGTAAATATTTTATTTACCTAAGTGGTGAATGGTAAATAGTTGCTAGGGTAAATTGTGTTTTTACCTTAAGAAAAGTGGAAATTGATTTATTGCATTAAAGTTATAAAGTGAGTTATTTTAATTAAATGCAATAATAAGAAAGGAGTTATAAGTAGAAGTTGTGTTATATTTTAAAGGGGATTTGATGAGATTTATGATGTTTAATATTATTGTTGAGATGGAGCAATAAGGTGTATTTGGAATTTAATTTATCTTTGTGTTTGAGGTAAATTGTGAAAAGTGTTAGGGTGATAATTCTTGTCATCTAACCCTTTGTACTTGGCAAAGAAAGTGGTGATAATTGAGATAGGTTTTGAAGATCATTTCTCCATAAAAGAAAAAGGTATGGGCATATTCTTCCTTGGTTGAGTTGATTGGTTGGTTTTTTGGAAAACAACTTTGGAGTGAAAAGGATTTGATTAGGTTTCCTTATTGAGTTGTTGAGCCATTGTGAAGTGAATGCTATGCATCTAGTTTGATAAGCATTGTTGTTGAAGTGAATAACTTGAACTAGGGTTTGCAAAGATCATGAGTATCATTGTTATGTGAAGATTATTTTATAAGCATTGTTTTTGAAGTGAGTAATTGAGTGAAGAACTTGAACTAGGGTTTGGAAAGAACATGAGTATCATTGTTATGTGAGATTGGTTGATAAGCATTGTTGGAAATATTTTGAGTGAGTGTTCATATGCTTGGACTAGGGTTTGTGAGCAAGGACTATTTCATTGAAGTGATTGGTTGAGTAGATTTGGTAGAGCCTAGTCAAGTGGATGTGTGAAGTGATAGTTCAAGTTCTATGAAACAAATTGTTCTATATTCTGAATTGATTTGAGAAAGAGGTTGAGTGTTGATGAGTGTGAAACATATTGAGTCTCTAAAAATTCTCTATATGTTTCTATGATAGAAGAGTGATTGAAAGTGATTGAGCATTGAGGTGAATGTGAAGCATATTGAGTCTCTAACAATTCTCTGTATGTTTCTAAAAGAGTAATTGAAAGTGATTGAGCATTGTGATGAATGTGAAGCATATTGAGTCTCTAACAATTCTCTTTATGTTTCTATGAGATTGGACAAGTTCTAGTGTGGACTTGTTGAGCATATTTGAGGTAAGTCTTTGAGAGGACTTGTGGATAGATTTGTGTGAGATTTTATGGAAGCTTACAATACAGATTGAGAGATTGGATAAGTTCTAGTGAGGACTTATTGAGAAATTTGGACAAGTTCTAGTGAGGACTTGTTGAGAATATTGGACAAGTTCTAGAGAGGACTTGTGGATAGATTAGTGTGAGATTTTGTGGAATATTTCAAGGTAGATTTGAAATAAGTCTTTGAGTAGACTTGTGAGCAGAGTTGATTGATTGATTTGTTCAAACCTTGGGTTAAGGTTTGGGGTAGATCTAGCGGAGTTGATTTGAGATTAATTCAAGCTTTGTGTTAAGGCTTGAAGATAGATATTGAGGATAGAATTTGTGCTAGATTGAAGGACTATGTTTAGTATAGATTTGAGGATAGATTTTGGTGCAGATTTGAGGATAGGTTTGTGCTAGACTAGAGATAGAGATTGAGAAGATTTGTGCTAGACCGAAGGACTGTGTTTAGTGTAGATTTGAGATAGATATTTGAAGGTGATAGAGTATAGAGGATGATAGTCTCTAGTGGATAGAGATCCATTAGCTAGGGTAGTGAGGATAGGTGTCTTCAGTGGATAGAGATCCATTAGCCAGTGTAGTGGGGGTAGTAGTTCTTCTAGAAGATCACCAGTCAGAGCTAAGGAGAAAGGAGTTCTCCTATGGATAGAGATCCATGAACTTGATTAGGGGATTGGTGTCTCCTTTGGATAGAGGTCCATAAACATTGTAATAGGGAAAGGATTCCCAAGAGATTGATTGAGAAAATTTTAGTGAAATATTTTCTTCGTGGAGTAGCCCACATTGGGTGAACCACGTAAAATTGGTGTCTCTATTGTGTGTGTGATTTATGCATTGCTTTGATTACTATTATTGATATTGCTATCTATACATTGCATAATATTGATTGGGAAAGAAAAGTAAAAAGTGGTCTTATACTATTCACCCCCCTCTCAGTATAAGCTTGTGTTCTTCAATTGGTATCAGAGTCGGTTCCTTCGAAAGAGTTTAACAACTTGAAGGAAAAGCTTTCAAGAACACAATGGATTCTAAGAATGTGTCCTCAGATAATTCAACACCAATATTTGATGGAAGTGATTATATATATTGGAGTATGAGAATGAAGATTCACTTGATGGCACTTGGTAATGAAATTTGGGAAGCAATTGAAAATGGATACATACCACCAATTGATCCACCTACAGATAAGGAAGGTAAGCTTCTACAACATTACAATTCAAAAGCAATGAATGCAATTTTGAGAGGTTTGCATAGAATAGAGTCCATAAAAGTTATGCATTGTAAAGATGCAAAAGGAATTTGGGATAAGTTGCAAAGTATATATGAAGGAGATAAAGGTGTCAAAAAGGCAAAGATATAAAATCTCAAAGGACAATTTGAAGAATTAAGAATGAAGGATGAGGAAAAAATTAGTACTTATCTACTTTGGGTAGATGAGGTTGTTAATGCTATGCAAGGACTTGGACTTAATGTTGAAGAATCAGATGTTTGTGATAAGGTCTTAAGATCTCTTCCAAAAATATTTAGTGAAAATATTTTTGCTATAGAAGAATCAAAGTATGGTGATTCTTTGACAAGAGATATGTTACTTGGTATTCTTACAACTTTTGAGTTGAGAACAAAAGAGGAACCTAATCTTCGAAAGGAAGCAACCTTCAAAGTAATTAAGAAGACAAAGGGTAAGAAGTCAGAATCAAGCAATGAGTCATCTAGTGATGAAGAAGCAAATTATGGTAGAAGGAATAAAGATTCAAGAAGATTTAAAGATGTAAAATATGTTAGATGTTTCAATTGTGGAAAGTATGGTCACTATGCAACTGATTTTCAAGAAGCTAAAAATAACAATGATGAAGAAAAATAGGATCACAAGAATAGGGAATTAGAAAAATATAGGTACCAAAAGAAAGGTAAGGATGGACAAGGTAGACAAGGAAAGAAGTTCTTTCAAAGATAAAAGAGGAGCTACTATGCAGACAAGGCAAGTAAGTACTCAAGTGATAGTGATAATAGTTTTTTAGATAATGATAAAGATGAAGTCCTATTTCGATTGAAGAAAAATAAGAAGTCAAGAAAAGGTCACCAATAATTCTCAAGTGTTTTAGATGTGGTAATTTTGGACATCTTGAAGATAGTTGTACAAGGGATGGTTTTAGTTTTAGTGATGATGAATATGAGGATGCACTAGAAGGACTAAAAGAGAATATTCTAATGGCACTAGAAGAAGAAGAAGGTGATCCTATAGAAGACAAGTCAAAAGAAAATGAAGATGTTGACAAAGGTAAACAAATAGAGGAAGAATAAGAAAAAGGAGGAGTTGATCTTGAGGGAGAACTTATTTATGCTCTTAAAACTTTAAAGAAGGTAAGAAAGAAAAACTCTCAACTTGAATTTCAGTTTCAAGAATGTGATGAAGAGAGAGGAAAGCTTATAGAGGATCTAAACAAGTCAATGGCTAAGACAAAGAAGTTCAAGGATAATTTAGAAGCAAAGGTCTTAGAATGTGAAATGTTAGAACAAGAAGTAGCTCTACTAAGGGAAGATTTAGAAAAATCCAAGGATAAGCTACACAAGTTTGGAAAGAGTTCAAAGATTGTAGATAAGATGATCAAGGTACAAATAAGGTCAACAAACAAAATAGGTCTTGGTTTTGAACAAGCTCAAAAGAAATAAGAAGAAGAGTCAACCTCAAGTTCTAAAGAAGAAGAAACTTCAGAAGAAGATAGTGTAAGAGAAAGTGAGACTTCTGAGGATGAGTTGGACAACAGAAAGTTCAACAAGGAAAGGAACAATGCACAAAGAAGAAACATATGGAACAACAATCATAATAGGTTAAGAGAGACTAAGAGACCAATGAGGTCAAGACAAGGAAGTTTCAATGGATGATGTTTCTCATGTCACAGATTTGGGCACA
The DNA here is from genome assembly GCA_028583015.1 of Wollemia nobilis. Classification (NCBI taxonomy): domain Eukaryota; kingdom Viridiplantae; phylum Streptophyta; class Pinopsida; order Araucariales; family Araucariaceae; genus Wollemia; species Wollemia nobilis. The sequence continues at coordinate 7,146,274 of JAQPPZ010016930.1, read as the reverse complement.
TGGCTTCACAGTGCAGGACACATGAAAGACAGGAATATGGGAATTTTAGGAATAGACAACTTTTCCATGGGTATTGCTACTCATGTAATCAGTTTGGTCACAAGGCAATGAATTGCAGGGTTCATGATAGAAAAGGATATGGCTTCACTAGGAGAAATCCCAAGATATTTACACCTCCAAGGAATAATAGCATTAAGTGTTATAAATGCAATAATGATGGACATACAACAAAGTGGTGTAGAGCAGACATTCCAGAATCAAGCATGAACAGGAACAGGAATAGGAATAGAAATATGAATATGGATGAATAGGAATAGGAATAGGAATATGGACATGAACAAGAACAGGAATATGGATATGAACAAGAACAAGAATATGGACATGGATAGGGACAAAAATAGGAACAATCAAAGAAATCAGAAGGATCATATGAGAAGGAAAGAGGATAAAGGTAAAGACCAGTGCTTTTTGGGAGTAGAAATACTCCCACCCTAGAATTAACCACCTCAAGAGGAGGTGGGGGAGGGGCTAAGCTAAGAGACTCATTCTTAGCCCCGAGCCCCAAAGGTGACCCTTTGCCATTGATGTCAAAGGGGGAGATATTTGAGTAAGGGGGAGAGATTTGGTTTAAGGAGAGAGCATTGAGATAGGGGGAGTAATGTCCTAGGGGAGCAGAACAAGAAAAAGGTCAAGTGTTTGGTAAAAATAATTTGGGTTGCCATCAATGACAAAGGGGGATATTGTTGGACATTTTGAGTCAAAGTTGTCATTGATGTCAAGGAATGAACCACCGTTGATGCCAAAAGGTCAAAAGGAGCAATGCAAAAGGTTGATGGCAAAAGAGCTTCATAATATTTATTTTAATATTATGAGAAGCATAAGTCAAAGGTTTTTCTTAAAACCATGGTGGGAAAAATAAAATGTTTTATTAAAATCTGGTTGGCAAAATAAAAGGTTTTTTATTAAAACCTAAGGAGGCTTTAATCCCTAATAAAGCCAAAATATTTAAATATTAATTTATAATATTTAAATTCTAAAGAATTTAAATAAATTATAAATTAAATATTTAAAAGCGAAAATATAAGCGCCGACCTCCAATAAGTCTATCCCCACCGACGTGCATGAAATGGAGGGCAAAGGTATTTATACCTTAGCCAAAATTTAATGTTTGGCATTCGATTTACATCCATGATATTCGGTGAAAGAGGAGCTCGTGCAAAATAAAGACAAGGTGCCTTCGAATTGCAAGTGGGAGACAAGCGTCATGTTGGTGTAGGAGCTAAAGGCTCTAAGGGAAAGCAAAGAAGGTAAAGCACACATTGCACTTTAAAGGGGTAAGGTGAGCGCATGGCTCACATGGCATGGAAGCCACGGCCAAGGCGCTGTTGCAGTGCATGGTGCAAGTTTGAATCCCACAAATTGCAGAATGGGTAACAAGTTTTTGATTTAATTTTTATTATTGCCTATGCTAAGGTTGTTGGAGAGATAAGGGGCAAGTAAATATTTTATTTACCTAAGTGGTGAATGGTAAATAGTTGCTAGGGTAAATTGTGTTTTTACCTTAAGAAAAGTGGAAATTGATTTATTGCATTAAAGTTATAAAGTGAGTTATTTTAATTAAATGCAATAATAAGAAAGGAGTTATAAGTAGAAGTTGTGTTATATTTTAAAGGGGATTTGATGAGATTTATGATGTTTAATATTATTGTTGAGATGGAGCAATAAGGTGTATTTGGAATTTAATTTATCTTTGTGTTTGAGGTAAATTGTGAAAAGTGTTAGGGTGATAATTCTTGTCATCTAACCCTTTGTACTTGGCAAAGAAAGTGGTGATAATTGAGACAGGTTTTGAAGATCATTTCTCCATCAAAGAAAAAGGTATGGGCATATTCTTCCTTGGTTGAGTTGATTGGTTGGTTTTCTGGAAAACAACTTTGGAGTGAAAAGGATTTGATTAGGTTTCCTTATTGAGTTGTTGAGCCATTGTGAAGTGAATGCTATGCATCTAGTTTGATAAGCATTGTTGTTGAAGTGAATAGTTGAGTGAAGAACTTGAACTAGGGTTTGCAAAGATCATGAGTATCATTGTTATGTGAAGATTATTTTATAAGCATTGTTGTTGAAGTGAGTAATTGAGTGAAGAACTTGAACTAGGGTTTGGAAAGAACATGAGTATCATTGTTATGTGAGATTGGTTGATAAGCATTGTTGGAAATATTTTGAGTGAGTGTTCATATGCTTGGACTAGGGTTTGTGAGCAAGGACTATTTCATTGAAGTGATTGGTTGAGTAGATTTGGTAGAGCCTAGTCAAGTGGATGTGTGAAGTGATAGTTCAAGTTCTATGAAACAAATTGTTCTATATTCTGAATTGATTTGAGAAAGAGGTTGAGTGTTGATGAGTGTGAAACATATTGAGTCTCTAACAATTCTCTATATGTTTCTGTGATAGAAGAGTGATTGAAAGTGATTGAGCATTGAGGTGAATGTGAAGCATATTGAGTCTCTAACAATTCTTTGTATGTTTCTAAAAGAGTAATTGAAAGTGATTGAGCATTGTGATGAATGTGAAGCATATTGAGTCTCTAACAATTTTTTGTATGTTTCTAAAAGAGTATGAAAGTGATGAGATGTGATGAATGTGATATTGAGTCTCTAACAATTATCTTTATGTTTCTATGATATTGGACAAGTTCTAGTGAGGACTTGTTGAGCAGATTTGAGGTAAGTCTTTGAGAGGACTTGTGGACAGATTTGTGTGAGATTTTGTGGAAGCTTACAATATAGATTGAGAGCAGATTGGATAAGTTCTAGTGAGGACTTATTGAGAATATTTGGACAAGTTCTAGTGAGGACTTGTTGAGCATATTGGACAAGTTCTAGAGAGGACTTGTGGATAGATTAGTGTGAGCTTTTGTGGAAGCTTACAAGGTATATTTGAGACAAGTCTTTGAGTAGACTTGTGAGCAGAGTTGATTGATTGATTTGTTCAAACCTTGGGTTAAGGTTTGGGGCAGATCTAGTAGAGTTGATTTGAGATTAAGTCAAGCTTTGTGTTAAGGCTTGAAGATAGATATTGAGGATATATTTGTGCTAGACCGAAGGACTGTGTTTAGTACAGATTTGAGGATAGATTTTGGTGCAGATTTGAGGATAGGTTTGTGCCAGACCAAAGACAGAGATTGAGCAGATTTGTGCTAGACCGAAGGACTATGTTTAGTGCAGATTTGAGATAGAGCTTTGAAGGTGATAGAGTATAGAGGATGATAGTCTCTAGTGGATAGAGATCCATTAGCCAGGGTAGTGAGGATAGGTGTCTTTAGTGGATAGAGATCCATTAGCCAGTGCAGTGGGGGCAATAGTTCTTCTAGAAGATCACCAGTCAGAGCTAAGGAGAAAGGAGTTCTCCTATGGATAGAGATCCATGAACTTGATTAGGGGATTGGTGTCTCCTTTGGACAGAGGTCCATAAACATTGTAATAGGGAAAGGATTCCCAAGAGATTGATTGAGAAAATTTTAGTGAAATATTTTCTCCATGGAGTAGCCCACATTGGGTGAACCACGTAAAATTGGTGTCTCTATTGTGTGTGTGATTTGTGCATTGCTTTGATTACTGTTGTTGATATTGCTATCTATACATTGCATAATATTGATTGGGAAAGAAAAGTAAAAAGTGGTCTTATACTTTTCACCCCCCCTCTCAGTATAAGCTTGTGTTCTTCATTTTTTTGTTAAAATAAAAAATAATTACATTTCGAAATTAAATAGTCTAGTAGCAATTTTAGCCCTTACCCATATCGCATCGACTTCGTTGCTCATAAATTCTTGAGGCTGGATCATGGTGATTATGGGATGGTTTCGGAAGCGCTCCACTTCAAAAAATCACTCTCCTACTCCTCACCTCTCAATATGCCAATTTAGAAGTATGCAAATGAGCTCATTTTGCCAATTTTGAGCTTGACAAGACATAGAATAAGCATGGTCGTCCCAAGGTGGGATGACCAAAAAATTTGGTGACTATCCCAAGCTAGGATGGCCATGAATTTTGCAGCTGTCCCACCCTAGGAAAGCTTCAAAAAACACCAAAAAAATTGAAGAAAAGGTAAATAAAAGGGCCTAAAAACTACCAAAAACATGTTAAAACTAGTAAAATTCACAAGGGATCAAGATTGAACCAAAATTGTTCATTGATGAATTTAAAATTTTCTACTTCAATTCCCAAGAAGGCCATTTTGGTCATACCGCTCCACATAAATGAGGTATTCATTTCCTTTATTCCATGAAATATCAACAAAACCATCAAAATATTAACAAAATTGATAAATTTTACAATGGGTAACACTAAAGGAACCCTAATAAAGTCATATTGGTAAAGCGATTCATCACTTACATAATTGGTCATGCCCTTATTGACTCATATATTGAGGATATAGTCATAATTAACGAATTCATAATCAAAATTAGCACTCAAACACTCAAACACTCAAAAGTGCAACTTGCATACATTCAAAAGAAATATTGCCAAAGACAAATTTCAAGCCCACACTAGGGCATATAATTCAACACAAATTCAACAAAATAAAGTCTTGGTATCCTTGAATCCTTGGGATACGTATCCTAGAATAATATTATAATCCAAGTAAGGAACCAAGGCCAAGTATGCCCTAAGCCCCAAAAACTATCATTATAGTGCGTCTAAAAGGTATACCAAAATCAAATCCTTTAGATATATTAAAAGCAAGGATTCTAATAATGTATGCTCCTTCCATGATAGATGCATCTAAATTTGGTTAGGTTATTGAATAACCTTACTAATTTAATAGTTTAGTCATCTATTTTTACTTTGTGCTCTGTTTCACACAATACATCTCAAAAATAGTTATCTATAGACACTAAAATTGCATCAATCTGATTAGACTGCAATGATGCACTCTTATCAGCACCATATGGCCTCATTAGGCAACCCTAAAGGGTTAAATAGTGGTCCTAACCACTTTTGGAAAGGTTTACCCCACTTTTGGGAAGTTTTGGGCCATGTAGCCATGGTCGTCCCACCCTAGGATGACCATAGTTCATGGCCATCCCACCTAGGTATGACCACCAAAAACCATCCTTTGGTGGTATGGCCATGGCGTAGACCCCTTAAAAATTCAAGGGCACAAATGGCAATCAAAATCTACCATTTATCCCACCCAATGATTTATGACAGATTGAGGGCCTATCAAATCCATCACAACCTAGAAATGGGAGGCCCAACTTGGAGGCCTCTCCCACCCAACACATGGTAAGGGTTTTGAAAAGTAGCAGAACCTACCTTGTATGCCTTAACTTGCTCATTTGACCTTGTAGCTCTCTTGGGCTACAAAACGGAGTCATTCCACCCAAATTCAGAGAGAGATTTTTACAATATTTTGCAACGAAGTGCTATCGAGATTCACTCTTCCCTTTCACTGTGTATTTACCCTTAAAATATCCATCGATCAAAGGAGGTTGCCAAGTCATACCAAATATGCAAATCCATTCCAAAAACCACCCATTTCTATGAATTAGATCACCAAATGTTATGACAACACCCCTAGGAGTAGTTTGAACTAGATCCCAGACGAATTAGTGGCAAAAACAACCAGGTTTGGTGGTCATCCCTCCCTGGGATGATTAACAGTAATAATTGGAACATTAAGAGATGACCATGAATATGAATACAATTTTGATTCAGTTTCAGCATAGATAATTTCTAGAGTAGTTTAAATACATCATTTTAGTATTTGGTTCCATTTTGATCTGTTTTGTACCTTTAATTAGGTTTTTTATTTTTATAGTTCCAATTGGAAAACCTAGGGACAACCATAGATTCTACATATAATTTCCTTTTTGTTTTTGCATAAATAATTCCTAAAATAGATAATATGCATTATACTAAGTTTTGGTACAATTTGGAATAGTTTTGCACTGCCTATTTCACATTTTATATCCAATATTGCATGCATCTTTTTATTTCATATTAATTTGCACATGCTATTAACCAATATGAGTTCCTTGTATGTAGATCTAGGTATTCCAGTGTGCAAGGAAAGAGCTACAAGTTTGAATTTAGATATATTATCACAATGGTATCAAAAATCCGCTCTTCAATTCATGAGTGCAAGGAAGACACTGAAAGCACACCTTGATTTTCTAAAAGGATTAGATCCTTTGAACTTCTGTAATGGGTTGTATCAATTAATAGCCCTCAAGGGGATTTTTTGTAACCATGAATTTGGAAAATGAATTAATACAAAGAGAACCCCCCATTTCTTTCACTTATTTGTCATAATATTTACATTAATGTCACTTTTGAATGCTTAAATAGAATAATAGATGTATTTCATTTCCCTTTTCTAGATGCCCTATTTTTTTTGCTCTACACATAGTGTAAATGTTATCATAAGAGCTCAATGGTTGTCTTAGTTAGGGGATGTTATTTCAAACAAACAATAATTATATGTACAATAGAAAAAAAAGTAATATCATCCATATCTAGAGTTTATAGACCTTAATATACAAGGTTTTATGATCCTACCAAATGCAAAAATTATTAATAAAGGAAAACAAAGGCTTATTTGGCCATATTTATTTTATGAAAGTCATGTTCATGAGCAGTCACCTCATGTTCTTCCTTCCAACATGTAGTCTCTTCTCATAAATTATGATCTATTTTTTAAACCCCAAATATCCTCCACCAAAGTTGGCACATGAAGATGCTATCTATATTATTCCAAAAATTCAACCATCTAATGGTCATCCTTATACGTGACCCTAGATCTCAAAAATTAAGAAGCTAGTTTAAGAGATGTTTGATTAGGGTATTATCCATCATAATACTAGTCCTTATTCATATCTAGTTGTTGTGCTCCAATATAAAGATAATTCTTGAATAATTTATCATTATTTTCATCCAATAAATAAGTTTATTGAAAAATATAAGTTTTATATTCTTATTATTGATGATTTATTGAATGAAATACATGTTGCAAAGTTTTTACCAAGCTTGACTTTTATTCTAGGTCTCATCAAATTAGGGTTGGAGAGAAGGATATTCTCATAAAATATTTTTATACATGTGAGGGTTGTTATGAGTTATTGGTCATACCTTTCACTCTTATGAATATCACTTACACTTTCTAGATTTTAATAAATTATGTCTTCCATCATCTTCTTCACAAATTTACATTATTTTGTTATGGCATTCTAGTTTATACTATGTTTTGGAAATCCCATTTGCATCATATTGAACATGTGATCCGCATTCTATAGAGATTAATTATATGTTAAGCAATCCAAATGTTCCTTGGGTGTGTGTAGAGTAGATTAAATAGTCTGTTTTGTGTCTCATGCATGTGTCAAGGTGGACCTTAACAAGGTTAAGGATATAAAATATTGAGCCCTACCTAAATCTCTCAATAATATTTATGCATTTTTATTCCTTATAGGATATTAAAATAAATTTATCAATAATTATATAAATAATGTAGCTCCTCTTATAGATTTCACCAATAAATATGCCTTTTTATAGTCCAAGGAAGCTACAAGATCCTCCAATACCTTAAAGGAAGTTATGTGAACTACCCTTGTTCTAGTTTCTTTGGAATTTAGCAAGTATTTTTAATTAATGGGATACTTTTACAATGGGTATTCATATTATTTTTATGTAGGAGCATTTTAAAGGAAGTAACATTTTTTCAAGAATCTAAGTCATTCTACTTATGAGAAGGAAATGTTAGTCATCTTGTACATTTTAGACAAATTAAAGTCAAACTTGTTTGTACAAAACTATTATCAAAATATATTATAACAATATTAAGCACTTATTGAAACATAATATCTCATATAGAAAAAAATAAATGGTTTATCATGTTGAAAAATACGGTATTTAAGCTTCTATTGAGGCCATGACTGAACTGTTGTTATAGCTACTCTTTGGGCCCTTTAAACCTTGAAAAAGGTATTTTTTTGTAAACAAATATTGCTTGATAATAAGGGGTTGTACTCGGGTCCCCCACCCTTGAAAAATTACATCTCTCTTATTTATATCTTGAGATTTTACAAATAGATACACTTCTCATCTCAATTGAGATGCTATATATAGAAACCTACATCATTTTACATAAAATGACTAAATTCTTGATTTTTATTTTTTGGATATTTTCAAATATCTATTTGAATACAATTACTCCAAAATTTAGCATATTTCTTGATATTTCCCAATAGCAACCTTCACAATGCCAAAACTTCGCCTCTACTATATATGCCTTGCATCTTAGTAGAATAATATTTCCAAAACATTGCACTATCATAGTCTACTTTACCAAATATAGATTGCTAGTTTCCTCCTGAAATAGAAGTGCAACCACAAAAATTATAATAAATAGTCTAAATGAAAACACATTGATGTTACATAATAAAATATAGATTACCAATGGAAAACATTAAAGTAAGACTTAATAATTATTTTGATTTAGGTAATCAACTTTTTTTGTCAGCTTCAACTAAACTTTCTACTTCCTCTAACCATAGAAAGGAGAATTTAACTTCACGATCCTCAATCACAACCTCTCTATTGGATAGATTATCTGCACATTTGTTTCCTTCCCTTAATATATGTGTAAACCTGATTTCTTCAAACTCTTTAGCAAGATCTTGAATTTCCACAATTATCTCTTATATGTTCCATAGAGCCATTGCTTTCCTCAAAATTGTATTTATTACTATGAGAGAATCACCTTCCATCCATAATCTATTCCATTTCATTTGTTTACATATTTTTAACTCTTCTAAAGTTGCCCAAGCTTTTGCTTCATTATTTGTCTTAAATCCACTATTGAAAGTAAAATGATACAAAATCTCTCCTTTACTATTTATAATTATTCCTCCTCCTACTAGTCCTAGATTTTCTTTAGATGCTCCATAAAAATTCAATTTAATCCACTCTATATGGTGGTTTTCACTTTATATTATTTACCTTATTTTTGCTTCTCTTGTACCCAACATCATAATTCCATTTAATGACTTGAATCCATCTATCAAGACTCTCTGCTTCCAAATTAGGAATTATGTAAGTTGATAGAGTTATTTTAGACTCCTCTATGGCTAAACATATATTCTTTTTCATTACATCTAAACTAATTTCCTTTCCTTTAAATATTCTTCTATTCCTTTCTAGCCATATAGTCTAAAGGATTGTATCTTTTGATATATCCATATTGTCTATAATGCCTCACTTTTATAAGTGCTCTACCATTGCTTTAATGAATCTTCAATTTTTCTATTCATCACCATGCATTTACCAAACATATTAATAATCCATTTCCATAGATTCTAAATTATTGAGAAATTTCCTAAGAGATGGTAAATACTCTCCTCTTCCTTACTACAGAAAACACATTGAGAGGGGCCATGAAAACCCCTTTTCATAAGGTTATCCCAGGATAAAATTCTTCTATGACCTACTAGCAAAACAAAAATTTTGACTATAAGAATTCTCAGGCTATCCAAATTATCTCTCCATATATTCTAGTGAAATTATTATTATGTTTGTGTTGAACATTATATCCACTTCTTATTGTGTATTCTCCTGAGGTATTCAACTCCCAAATCAATTTATCCTTGCCACACCTCAGAATAATCATAGTTGTTATATTTCTACTAAATTTCCTCCTAGCATCAATGTCTTGTATACTTATAAAAAATATTCTTTCCATTTGTATCTTCCTTCTTGATCCTTGTACAAAATATTTGAAACCATGTATTTATCTTGAAGCAATATCATCCAAGGTTTCAAAACTCGATATAAATTGAGTGGTTTTTTATCACACCAAGCATCTATCCAAATATTTTTTTTTCTCCCATACCACCCATATTAAACCTTTAATCATAATATCAATATATTTTTTAAACCATTCCAAAAAGCAGAACCATTTGGGAGAGAGAATGCAGTAAATATTAAACTTATGTCATTGGGATCAACATACTTAGAATAATTCTTTCCCATTGTCTTTGAATCTCTTTGTACAATATCTAGATAATTTTTTCCCTAAGAGCTAAGTTTACATCTGTAAGACCTCTTAAATCAGGACCTCCCCTAGTTTTATCATCACACAACTTGCTTCATTTCACCAAAGTAAATTTCCTTTTATCATGTAAACCTAACCATAAAAAGGATCACATAAAAAATATTAAACTTTTTTCAACTGATTTTGGCATAGAAAATAATGATATATTATATTTTGGAATGGCTTGTAGGATTGACTTAATTAACGATAACCATCTACCTTTCCAAGCTAGAAATTTATTTTAAACTTTACTAATAACTGAATTCCATAAATCTATCCTCATTCTCCCCTTAAATAAAGGCATTTGTAGATAAGTTGTTGGTAAATTTACCTCCTCAATTTGAAGCAACCTACAATTTCCTACTTTGATATTGGGAGGAGTGTTAAGGAAGTAAATTTTGGACTTAGTCCTATTAATTTTTTACCCTAAATATCTTTCACACTCTTTTAAAAAGTTATTCAAAGCTCTGTCCTCAGTTATCCTTGCCCTTCCAAAAATGGTTGTACCATCTACAAACTATTTGCGGGGTGATGTTATCGATGTTATTACTAACCTTAAGTCCATTAATAAACCTATATTTGTAAGCTTTGTTTAAGTTCCTACTCAAAACATCTACCATAATAATGAACAAATAAGGAGATAGAGGATCTCTTTTTCAAAGGCCTCTCTTGGCTTTAAAAGATTCTATAACTAACCCATTTACCAAAATTGAATAAGAAAATGTAGAGACACAAAATTTAACCCATATAACCCATTTCTTTCCAAAACCAAACTTATCTAAAACTACAAAAAGAAAATCCCATTTAACCCTATCATAGGCTTTACTCATATCAAGTTTTAAGATCATAGCTTTCTCTTTTCTTGAATCTACTAAATGTATAGCTTCATGAGCTATCATGATCCCATCTAGAATTTGTCTCCCTTTCACAAATCCTCCTTGGTCTTTTGAAATAATTTTGTCTAACAATGGTCTTAACCTATTCACCATCACTTTGGAAATAATAGTATATGCCATATTACATAGGCTTATGGGTCTAAAAGAATCAAATAATTCAACATCCTTTTGTTTTGGAATTAGGGTACAATAAGTTGCATTTATTTTATAAGGAATGTATTATTTTACCCTAGAATGTTCCACAACCACCAATAAATAATACTTCACTATATCCCAATGTTTGTAAAAATCTATAGAGAACCCATCTAGACCTAAGGATTTATCCTTATTAAAAGAGAAAAGAGCTAAATGAACTTCTTCTAGTGTAATAGGCTCCATCAGTTTCCTATTATCTTCATTTGTTATAACTGAAGGAACATCTTGAAGAATTTATCATTAAGAACCTCGATCTCCTCTGAACCTAGAATATTTTGATAATATGATGTTACATATTTTATAATTTCACTCTGATCTTCAATCCAAACCTCTTCTATTGATTTAATTCTACTAATTCTAGAATAATATCCTTGTACTATAGCCATCCTATGAAAAACTTTATATTCTTATCTCCTTATTTTAACCAAGTTTGTCTTGATTTTAATCTCCAAAATTTCTCTTCCTTACTCAAAATATTATGATAGTCACTAAGCAACTCCCTTTCCTCTGATCTTGTATTATTTTCATCACCTTTTTGGAATTTTGAAAGTTTATCTTTTAGTTATTTCTTCTTAAAAATATTTCCAAAGGTGTTCTTGTTACATTCTTTTAATCTAGATGTCATAGCTTTAATTTGGTTTAGAAGAGCATACAACCCACCATTACCTAAATAAGTCCATGTTTGAGCTATCATATCAACAAATTGAGGATGTTCTTCCCACATCTGCTCATATTTAAAATATGATCTTTTATTGAATTTACTTACCACCATTTTAAGTCTTTTTTTGCCAATGATCTGAACCAATCCTTGTTAAGGTATTAATTTTAACACAAGTTCCTTCATAAATCCAACGATATGATAGAATGCATCTATCTATTTTTTTTGCTATCAGGTTTTGGCCTCTCCTGTTGTTGATCCAAGTATAGTTATCCTCTTCAAACTCAACTTCCCATAGATTATTATTTTGAATAAAAGTTGAGAAATATTTCATACTTTGGGTCAATTTCCTAATTCCCCAACTTTTTTGTTTATCTTGGTTATGGCATTAAAATCTTCAATGATAATGAATTGGGTTACTTGGTCTTTACTTCTAATAAAGGCTTCAATCCCACTCCAAACTTATAATCTACCTGAATGAGTTGTAGGTCCATATACATTGATAAGGATGAAGTGAATATCTGCAAAGTAGCAAGTGACTAAAGAGGATATCCAATGCCTAGTTTTATGAATGGTTACACAAGATATTCTAGAAGGATTCCAACAAGTTATAATTCCCCCTACTGCTCCTTTAGAATCCATAGCATCCCATTCACATCTTGCCCAAATTTTTTGATAGTTTTTTTAAATTCTTCTTTTATCATTTTAGTTTCTAGAATACATAGAATATCAGGTTTATTACTTAAACATAGATCCCTAATACACCTATGCTTTGAGGGGGCATTAGCACCCCTTATATTCCATGATATGATAATCATGTCTCATTAGGGGCTTTTGGCCCCTCTTACATATTACCAATATCATTTTATTGTTTGGTAAAGAGAAGTTCAACTAGCTTAGTTTGTGTCTCTTTCTCTATGTTAGCTCTTGCTTCCCTAGATCTTACTTGATAATTTGAGGGTTTTCCTCTTTTTTTCTTGCCTATATCAAGAGTAGGTCTTATTATTCTATTCCTCAATATTCTTTCATAATTTTGTTTTTCAACATATTTATCCTCTTCTGGCTCTATTATAGAATATTTTGACTTGTCCTGCTCATTTTCTGATATCTCCTTATTAATGGCAAAGGTATTAACTTCTAAAACTAAATTTTTTTTTACCAATTATTTTCTCTTGAATGGTACATGGTACTTCAAGAGAGTATTCAAAATATCATGAGATACATTTCTTATATTCATTGAGAATGTTTTTCCTTAAATTAGGATCATACTAAATAGATGATTCCTTGCTAATATGTTGAAATTGTTGTACTATGTCCTCTAAGTTTTGATCTATATTTTCTTCATCAGATCAAGCCTCAAAAGAATTGGAATTTCTCCTAGTATCCTTCCTGATTGGTCTCCACTGTTGATTTTTTTTATTTTTCTAGATCTATTTTTTGTAATTTGAAAACCTTATTTATCCATAAACATTTGTAAATTTCTCTTACAATTTTTTGCAAATGGTTCTTCTGGGTTCTTCTTAGGGCATGATCTCTCAATATGCCCCACCTAATGACATCTTCTACATATAAAATATATGTTTTCATAATCTATATTTTGGGTCCACATCTGATCCCCATACTTAAGAATGACTGATTCTAGTAAAACTTTACTTATATCAATCATGACCAGTATTCGAGCATAATAGCCAAAAATCCATCTTTTGTTGTATCTAAAATCTCAATAAATTCTCCTAGAGTGTTTCCTATTGCCTTGAAGGTATCTATTTCCTAAAATTCAATGGTCAACCCAAACATCCTAACCTAGACCATTACTAGGGATAGATTAAAATTTTCATGTGAGTATTTTTTGTAATTTTATTCCTAAGGTCCAGTCTCATAGCCTTGACCTAAAGGCAATATATAGTAGGTATAAATACCCTTCCTCGTCGATCATTTTATTATTAGGTTGAGTGTAATTTTTATTTTTTTTTAGTGAAGATAATTTTGTGTCTATAGACACCCTATCATATATTATGTTTTATATGTTGTGTATTTCTTTGGTTAAGCAATATTAGGTAATGTTTCATTTCATTCATTTTTGGTAACTACTATGAAATTTGGTATAGTATCAAAGTGGGTGTAAATATTCATTATTTATTTACTTCTTGTAGACACCTAAAATTCATACATGCTCATTCCTAGATTCTTGTAAACGTGCACATATACTTATAGGTTTTCATAGGCTGCCATAGGCCATCGTAGGCCATCATAGGCTACCATAGGCCATTTTAGGCCTCCATAGGCCATCGTAGTCTACCATAAGCTATTGTAGGCCACCATAGGCCATTTTAGGCCACCATAGGCCATTGTAGTCCACTATAGTTACTCGTAGGTGCAAAACCTATAAAACTAGGTAAAATGCATCCAAAATGCTTCCTATCCACTAGGAGGCCACCTATTAGCTCCCTAAGGCAACCTAAGCCCTTTCCTACACCTAATTAGGGCCCCCATGGGACCATTCCCTACTAAAAATCCTAATTAGACTAATTAGAATTCTAATTTATCATTGACTTTCACTTAAGTTACACTTTATCATTAAAAAGGGTTAATTAGGGTTAATGATCAAATTAGTCCTGAAACATGTCCTCACACATGTATGCACCCTAATTTGGTTAGGATATTTCCTAGAAATCCTAATTCAACCCCCATCTAACCTAGGAGTTAGCTAACCCTAGTTAACCCTAATCCTTGCTCACACATGTGTGAGGATGAGATATTTCCTTCAAGGTATGTGAGAGGATGACTAAGCTTGCCACCTCCCAAACCCTAACCTAACCTTACTAGGATTTGACCCTAGGGTGTGGTATACTTAACTACCCCCCTTGACCTTGGTTTTTTCCTATAAATAGAGGGTCTTTTCCCTCATTTTACCTCTGACATTTTTAGTCAACCTGTCCAACCTCTACCAAGATCACACCAAGATAGCCTTATACAAGTTTGCTTTCGAAAAATAGCATCAAACCACCTCTGGACACCATTTGGACATAAATTCTTCATCAAAAATCAACTATTGTCGAATTATCTCCCTAGCCTATGAACCCAGGATCTAATTCATAGGTCGTCTATGAACAGTCGTACAGAAGGTCTACAACACCAGATCATATATATGAGTTTTATATACTTTCTATAGTATTTTTATTAGTTTATATCATGTTTTATTTCATTTTTGAGTCAATTTATCTTCATAAATAAGGGGCTTGACCAAGGTACGATCCCAAATGTACTAACAACCTTTTGCAAACCTAGAACACACACCAACAGACTAACAGTGGCACATATGCACATAAGTCCACATTCATTAAGCATCTACAAATAACACCATTAGATGCTTCAGATTTATGATGGAAACAAGGAATAAAGATCTCCATTGAAAATGAATAAAGCAGCATTCTGAACAATCTTTTTTTTTTTTTTTATCAAATGGTTGTCTTTTAGTCGCTTCAATTATATTAGTGGTAGATTTCTCTCCTAACTTCTCTTGAGGATAATTTTTATAAAGGATTATGGAGAAGTTATATTGAATCCAAAAATTTAATATAAAGTAGGGATTGTGATAGAAAACCCTAATGAAATTGGATTGTAAGTAACTCACTAGAATTAGCAGATTTACTCCAAGAGAAGTATTCACTAACAATTTTTCTTTTTTCTCTCATTGGCACTCAATCTTGTTCTACTATTATTTTCTAACCAAATGGATTCCCTAGTTTTAGGATTAATTTTTTTAAGGTTTTTAAAAAACCTCATTTGTCTTTTACAAAATTTTCAAAAAAAATGTGTTTCCTTTTTCTTTTCCAATTTTTGATGACCGATAGTAGTATTTATGAGAGGATAGATTGTATGGATATCATGAAAGAACAAAAGAAGAGGTCAATTTTTTTAACAAACCCTTAGTACAAAATAAGTCATGTGTAGTCTTATATGCTTAGTAAAGACCTTGAAGCCACTTGAAAAAGTTGTAAAAATGGTTTGACAACTTATTTGTTGTATAAATGTGAAATAAGGGTCTAGTTGGTTGCATTTGATAAAATGATTATGTAGGGAAAATCATAAAATATATTTATGAACAATTAATTTATTTTAATTATTTGAAATTTTTTAGAAGAGGTCACATTTTAGAATCTTTTTATTTTGTGTTTAGTTACTTGCAAATCATATTTGACAAATTACTCTTTTACCCCCTAAATTTGAATTTTTAAAATTTAAATTTGGAATATTTTGGATAATATTTTATTCTCTAGGTGAGAAGGCACATGATTGGGTCTGATTGGTTTTTCCTAAATCATGTTAACATAGGCATGTATTATAGGTAAGGAAAATGGGGTGGATGGTCTTGTTTCACATAACAAAAATAATATTTTTGTTTTCTTTCACAAACAATGCACTTGGGAAGGTGGCTAGTGATGAGGCCCATAAATACCTCATTTTTGCACTATTTTGAACATCTAAAAATTGCCATATTACAAAACATAACAAAGTTAATTGCCAAATAGTTGATTAAAATATATTACTTGTTAAGTGTTTGCATGATTTTATGTTAGGAGCATTGTACCCCTGTTTTTGACTATTTTCAGCATTTTTATGATTGTTTTTGCATGATTAGTTAAGTGAAAAATGCATAATAAAAATGGTAGCTGATAAGGAGTGCTGAATTTTATAATTGCATTATGTTATTTAAATATTTTCCCACCTAAAATGAGTTTTTGAGGTGAAATGGTGCCAAAATAATCTCTGCTACAAAAATAGGGTATTGATAGGTTTTTGTGTAGCATATAAAAACAACCAACTGACACATTAAAGGAGCACCTTCAAGTTGTCAAAAAAAGCATGGTAAAATGGTTGGAATGTGTTCATGGAGATCAAAGAAGACTTATGACCCACTTGGATGCATTCCCACATGGTCTAAATGGATAGCAATAGGGCATAACAACTATAAGGCAGGGATAGTTGTGCAACACTGTTGCACTATTAATTAGTGAATAAAATGCATAATTCAATTAGCAGTATGATGTGTGCTGATGTCTATCACTTCATAATGATGTTTGAATACTTTTCCCACCTTCCAAATGGTTTGAATTGCAATTTGGTGCCAAATTCCTAAGACTGTGCAGAAAATTGGAAACAACAGGTGACAGTCCATACAAATTCCAGCCACCTATCACTATGAAGGAAGGCATGGAATTTGTCAACTAAATATGAGAAAAATGCTTGGAAATAGTTGAGGAAGGTTAGGAATGACTCCTTCTCCACCTAGAAGCACTTCCACATGGTCCAAATGGGAGCAACAAGACAAAAAGGCTAAAATGCAGGAACAACTGGAAAATACATACAAAAACCAGAATTGTGCAATTATTAAGGAAGTCATGGAATTTGTCAACATAAATGGGAGGCAATGGTTGGAAATGATTGCTAAGGGATAGGAGAGATGTCCCATCCACTTGAAACCACTTTATTACCCATTTTAGTTGCAGTTGAGTGCAAAGTATATTTTTATTGCTGATATTATGAAGAAGCTCTAGAATGAAAGAGGGAAAATCTTATTTTAGACCAAACGAGGTGGATAGCACCCAATTCGGTCAGTAAAAGGTATTTTGAGATGGGAAGAGGCATACAAGACTACTTCCAACATTTTCCACCTCATTTCCATCATTGTGGATGCATCAAAGGACCAATGAGCATTCACTACAATAGTTTTGTCCTGATTTAGACTAAGTCAGTTTCAGAGTTGATAGAAAATCACTGATAAACAACAACACAGCTAATATTGAGCATGAGGTATATGTAATAGAATAGTATAAATAATTGATCCTCCTTATTGGTTGAGCTAATAGATAGTAGCTAATAATAAATAGTAGAAGTAGATAGGAATTATAGTGGATAGCAGAGTGTTATTCTGTGAGCATTGTAACATGTTTTAATAGTCAATAAAGTGCAGTCTTTTATCATATTTTGTTTATGAGTGAGTGTGAGTTTTAAGTAGCTAAGTAGCACTTCCTTACCTTCTTCTAGATCAGAAAGCAAGGGCCACTTTCAAGCCTAGAAGGAGGACTAATTAATGACAGGTTTTTATGATATCTTTGTTGCAATAGTTTTAGCAGAATGCTTGTCAATTCTTGTTTGTTGTTAATTAAGTAGACTAACCTGTGTTTTGAATTGATTCCCTATTTTCAATTGTGATTTCATATATATGTGTCAGCTGACAATTATTTTAGAATTGTATTTTCCCTATTTTCCTGTTCTTGTAATTTGACAAATAGCATAAATTTGTAGTTACTCTGTTTTTCCCTATTTTTTCTTGTTTTAGCAAATGTACCAAGTTTTCAGCAATTTCATTTTATTGTCAGCCACTGCAAAAAAATCTTGATAACCTTCTACAGTAGGACACTAACTTTTGTTTTAGCATGAGTGTTTCCTTTTCAAGCATCATTTCAATTCTATCATTTCAATTCTACAACTGTAATTTAGGATTTGATTCAACAACATTTACATTTTTGTAATTTCATTTCTTACAACTGTAGTTAGATTTCAATTTCAGGTCTTAGAAGCAGTTTTCAATTTATGCAAGTTAAATAGTTTCCATTCAACATATTAGGTTTAGTGTGACACCAAAAAGGCTAAACCAACATTTGTTTCACCGAATAAATGCTTGTGAACTGAATGCCTGAATTGTAATCTACCCAAACCTTCTATCATAGACAACCTTGGACACCACCCCATATTTGACAAATATTGAAAATTAAATGATGACAATAACGACACTCATCATTTTTGGCATCATTTTTGGGGAACACGGTGTTGTTAGAGGGTAAAAGTAGTCAAATAATTGTTATTATGCTAAGTTGTGAACTTTAAAGTAAAACCTGAATGTAACAACTGACATAAGAAATAATTGTTGATAGTTGCATTTCAGAAACATTTAGAAAACAAGCATAGAATGAATAGGTTAAGGGAAGTATGATTTCTTAAAAACCCTTTACTTACCATAGGAAGAAAAATTTCACAACAAGAGGTTGAAACTATGCCAAAGTTGTCTGAATTTATGATTTCCAAAAATGTTGGAATTTTCAAAGAATCACAATCATCTACTTCAAGAACTGTAGGATCCTTTGAGAAATCATTACAAGGAGGAAAAATCAATAGTTCAACACCACTTTCTCTTGACAAATCCATACAATCAGGACAATTTAATAGGATTTATAATTGTTGTTGGGAACCCATAATGGTAGGCTCACAAGAGAATCCAGGGAGAGCCAGTAATGTGCTCCACCCTAGTGCAACTAGTACACCTACCAAAACTTTTCAAAATCCCATTCAATTAGATCCTAATCAAAATGCTCCCATGAAGGTCATTTCACCTTCTATGTTACCAACTTTTAAGGGAGTTACATCTGAAGACCCTGATATGTTTTTATTTGAGTTTAAGATTGTATGTCAAGCTCATGATTACACTAATGACAATCAAAAGCTCAAATTGTTTCCTTCCACTCTTAAAGAATCAACCCTATGATGGTTTATCACCTTAGCACCTGATTCAATTAGAACTTGGGATGAGATGGAAAATATATTTTTGGAGAGATACCAAGAATATTGTCAAGTCAAGAATCAAAATGATGAATTGCTTAGAATGAAACAAGAGGAAAATGAAATTTTAGAAGACTATCTAGATAGATTTTATTTTGTTCATAAGATATGTGGGGGTGTTGAACCTAAAATTTGCAAAGTCATATTCTTAAGGGGACTACAAGATGAATCTAGAGATGTATTGGATATTTTGGGAAGAGGAGATGCACATACACTTGAATTTCAGGAAATCATTAAACTCTGTAAAAATTATTCTCATTCAAGGCATAGAAAACACAAAACTGGTAGTAACACAAATGATTTGAAAGAATGCATGAAAGAGTTTGCTAATCTAAAAGATGATATTTTAGTACATCTTGATAAAACATTAGATGAAAAGAATGAATCTGCTGAATCTTTAGCCATCTATTATTCAAAATGTAAGGAGAAGCACTCTCTTCATGAATGTCCTTTGAACAAAACATTTACATCTACTACATGTAGCATTTGTGAAAAAGGACACCCTATAGATCAATGCAATTTGTTACCAGAACTTAAAAGTGTCTTTGAAAAACAGTCTCAACCTATGAAAGAACTCAATTTTGTAGGACAAAGACAAGGGGATAATTTTCTTAAATTTCCATATCATAATGCTTCTCAATTTCCTACAAATTGGGGAAATAATCCTTGGTATATGCCATGGTCTACTTCAAATTCACTTCAACAACATTGGATTCAACCACCATGGGCATATTCCCAAGAGTGGTCTCAACGTGGATGGATGAATCAACAACATCCACCATGGTTGCAACCAAAACTGCAAGGACATCAATGGGTACAACAACAAAAATTGTACAAAGGGCAACAACAATATCAAAAACAACAACCAAATTTGTTGCCTACTCATACCCATAATTTATCTCATGGACAACAACAACAACAAGCAAAACAACCTCTATTTTTAGCTCAACCTATGGCCAATCCAAATAATGTTAAACAGGCAACCCCTGTCTCTATGGTTGAATCAAAAAATACAACCATAATAAATGCTAGTGATTGTGATAACACTCAATTGTGTTCAGGAAAACCACTTCTTGAACCTATTCCACTTATCAATGTAGAAATGGGAGCTAAAAATAATGAACATGAAAATAAATCTACACTGAAACATCAAAAAGAAGAAAAAGAAAATCTTCCACAAGATGACTCATCAAAGAAAGTATCATATCTTGAATAGTTTGAAATATCAAAACTAACATCTTTGAAATCAGATTTGATAAAGGAATTAAAACATTTAACTATTACAATCCCTTTACTTCAAGCTATTAAAGATGTACCAATCATTAATAAGATTGTTCAAGAAATGTGTTTTAAGAAACCAAGAAAAAAAAAGAAAGTATATCCTAAAACCATACAAGTAGGTGGAAAATTAGTAGACTTGCTTGCAGGAAAACTTACTCCACCTAAGTATGATTGTCTAGGAAGTCCATTGTTTCTTGAATCACATAAGGAAAATGAAAAGAATATTTCAACTTTGGCCTCCATAGTTGTAAGGGATAATGTAGAAGAGTTGGATTCATCCAAAAAGTTTGTTTTTGATGAAAATGTTCTAAATTTAGATTTTAAAGATGAACCAATTATTGTTCAGCAATTACTATGGAATGATGAAAAACAAAATCTTGAACATTTATCACCCATTCCAATACAAAATAGTTTTCTTCATTTACCACATGGATGGCATCATCATTTTTTCTCATCTTTTCATTGTCATTTATCAAATTTAATTCCTTCAAGAATTGTTTTTGATAAAAATACACAACTCTTCCATTCTCTTCCACCACACCATTGCTCTCTTAAATCATTAATGCATAATTTTCAAAGAATCAATTCAATACATCCTGGTATAAAACAAATTGAAACACAACCAAAACAACCTTTGAATATCAATAGTTGGTTGACTAATAACTAGGAAGCAAAATTATTTGATGCATTGATCCAACATCCTAATGCTTTACTAACACTTCATACATATTTAGAAGTTGGCATTGAGTTGTTGTAGGTAGTTGAATACATTTGATGAACTTTGGTTGGAGGCACTTCACCAAACAGAGTTCATTCAACAAAAATGGAAAATGTGGCATGATGATCACATTAAGAGCAATAAGGATGAACCAGAAGAGTTTGAGAATGGAGTTGTTCAACTTTCTTTAGTTGATGATTTAAGGAGGACATTAGTGGTGAATGGACATCATTTACAGTTGTACCATAAGCCACTAACAAAGGTGGAAATTTCTCGATATTTCACACAGTCAAACTTGCATATGATAGAAGAGGCTTCCTCTTCTGACAAAGATTCCAAATGATCATATTTTTGAATCTTTTTGAAAAAAAAAGAGAAAAAAGAGGAAAAAAATGAGAGAAAAGAAAAATTGCAGCATAAGGCATGTCCCACAAAATGAGGATACATGAGGACATGCATCAATTTTAGCAGGGAGGAGTCAATACTTCATTTCCAGTAATAAGGGAGTAATGATGATATAATAGAATTCTTACTACTCATATGGAAAGAAAGGGTGCATCATTGTTGCTACTTTTAGGAAGAAAAAGATGTTTTCATACAAAAAATATTAATGTGCTTTTTGCAAAATAAGGATTGTTCTTATCCAAATAAAAATGAGAGATTCTCTCTCATTGAAGCCTCATGAGAGACATTCTCTCTCATTGAAGCACCTAAAAAAAAGACAAAATTTGGTTGAAAACCAAAAATGGTAACCTCTTCTGATGAAAAAAGAAAAAAAGAAAAAAATGAATAATTCAGTAGTGAAAACCTTTTCGGAGGCACTGCTGAATTAAGGCTTACATGAAAACTAGTTTTTGGTATGTTTACCTTGTTGATCTACCCATCATTGTTCCACCATTGTACAAATCTCACATATGTTATGTTTATGTTTTCAAATAGCTTGCTAACAATCATCGGAAGCAATAGTTTGTAAGGTGCATGATAAATTTTCAAGATAGTAAGGTATGTGTTTCTTGCATTTAGTCATAGTAAGCATTTAACATTTAGTGTATGATAATCGATATTTGGCATAAAATTTTTATAAAATATTGGTAAATTAAAAAAAATGGAGCATGTTGTTCAAAATGTCAAGAAGCACCCCCTTCTGCCCTTGGTTGCATGAGAAATTCAAAATTGGCTGCAAGAAGAGCAAGAACATTCTGTTATAGAAAAATTGTCTACAAAAACCTGATTTTGGGATAGACATGGCAAAAATTCTATTTGAATTAGCAGGGTAGGTTCTAGAAGGAGAAATGCAAGTTGATACCCCATAACTACCTCATAGATTTGAGGAGGATAATCTAGAAAATGCACCTGAAATTTATGTTTTACTACTACTACAATAAAACAACAACATACAAAACAAAGAATAACATCTAAACAAAAGGATGGAGAAGGGATTTTTGATGTTATGGAAGGCTCACACACCCTAGAGATGGGCCCACAATAGAATCTGTAGCTAACTTTTGCATAAGAGATCGTTTCGGCACTTTCTAATGCAACTTTGGAACATCTTCGGTCAGCTTCGGAATGACATAGTCTCATTCTGAAGATCTTCGAAATGAGACAGAAATTGTACCAAAATACCTTGAAAATGTTGTAGAGCAGCAGGAAGAGCAAGGCACATAAAATGTTGTATTCTCTAAAGCTCTAATCATTCCACCACAAGTAAGTACATCCCTCAAGCAAATTTAAAATCAAAATTTTGTCAAATCTGTTTCAAAGGTGCAAACAACAGAAATAGGCATTCAAGTTGAAATATTGTCAGAACAAAAAATTCCATTAGTAGTGCATCCACTTTAGATGATTCCATTAGAAAAATATAATAAGAATATTGTAAAGTGGATATCATGCTACCAAACCCTATAATCACACATTGCAGCTCTAAATCCCTTGAAAAAATAGATAGAAACATTTGCATTGATGATAAGATTATTGAAATTATTGCTTAAACAAACATATCTACACAATCAGAACTAGAAAATTCATTAGAGGAAGAGAGAACAAATTCTAAGTTTTTTTAGACTGGTTTACAGGAAGAAAAACTGCAAGAACAAGGCAAGCAGTTAAAAAAATAACTATAGCAACAAGAACTTGTTTTAGCACAAAAATAAAGAAAAAAACAAAGAGTTGCAACACAAAAAAAAAATAACTCCTGCACCTTCTAGGTCAAAAAGATAAAATAAAGAATTGCAAAGATTGCAGGAATTGCAAAAAATAAAAGTGCAAGGATAGAACAAAATGCATATCATATTTTTCAACACAATTCAAAATTTTTGAAATTTAGGATTTTTTAGCAATTTCAAAACAAAATTCAAACATTTCATAATTTTAGCATTTTTGCAAATTTTAACATTTTTCAGAAATTACAACATCTTCATCATTTCTCAAAAATTGCAGAAATTTCTCAAGAGGCAAAGGATGTTGTTCAAAAGGATAAAACCTGCATATTGCTATGGCCTACTAGGATGCATGAGGGCATGCATCAATTCAAGTTGGGGGGATGATGAGGCCCAGAAATACCTCATTTTTGCACTATTTTGAACATCTAAAAATTGCCATATTATAAAACATTAACAAAGTTAATTGCCAAATAGTTGATTAAAATGTATTACTTGTTAAGTGTTTGCATGATTGTATGTTAGGAGCATTGTACACTTGTTTCTGACTATTTCTAGCATTTTTATGATTGTTTTTGCATGATTAGTTAAGTGAAAAATGCATAATAAAAATGGTAGCTGATAAAGAGTGTTGAAGTTTATAACTGCATTATGTTATTTAAATATTCTCCCACCTAAAATGAGTTGTTGAGGTGAAATGGGGCAAAAAAAATCTCTGCTACAAAATAGGGCATTGATAGGTTTTGTGCAGCATAGAAAAATCAGCAAGCTATCACATTAAAAGAGCACCTTGAAGTTGTCAAACAAAGCATGGGAAAATGGTTGGAATGTGTTCATGGAGATCAAATAAGACTTTTGACCCACTTGGATGCATTCCCACATGGTCTAAATGGACAACAACATGGCATAACAACTATAAGGTAGGGATAGTTGTGCAACATTGTTGCACTGTTATTTAGTGAATAAAATGCATAATTTAGATAGCAGTATGATGTGTGTTGATGTTTATCACTTCTTAATGCTATTTAAATATTTTTACCACCTTCCAAACAATTTGAATTGTGATTTGGCACCAAATTCTTAAGATTGTGCAGAAAACTAGAAACAACAGGTGACAATCCATACAAATTCCAGCCACTTGTCACTATGAAGGCATGGAATTTGTCAACTAAAAATGACAAAAATACTTGTAAATAGTTGAGGGAGGTTATGAATGACTCCTTATCCACCTAGAAGCACTTCCATATTGTACAAATTGGAGCAACAAGACAAAAATGCTAAAATGCAAGAACAACTAGAAAATGCATACAAAAACCAGAATTGTGCAATTATTAAGGAAGTCATGGAATTTGTCAACATAAATGGGAGGCAAAACTAATTGGAAACGTCTTATGAGGGATAGGAGATATGTCCCATCCACTTGAAACCACTTTATTGCCCATTTTAGTTGCATCTAAGCGTAAAGTATATTAATGTTGTTGATATTTCGAAGAAGCTTCGGAATGATAGGAGAAAAAGCCTGTTTTAGCCCAAACGAGGAGGATAGCACCCAATTCGGTCATGAAAAAGGTATTTTGAGATGAGGATAGGTGTAATATACTATTTCCAACCTATTCCAACTCATTCCCACCATTGAGGATGCATCCAAGGACCAATAAATTCACTACAATCAAGCTTTGTCCTGATTTAGACTAAGTCAATTTTAGAGTTGATAGAAAATCACTAATAAACAACAATGCATAGATAATATTGAGCACAAGGTATATGTAATAGAATAGTATAAATAATAGAGCTCCCTTATTGGTTGAGCTAATAGATGATAGCTAATAGGAAATAGTAGAAGTAAATAGGAATTATAGTGGATAGCAGAGTGTTATTCTGTGAGCATTGTAACATGTTTTAACAATCAATAAAGTGCAGTTCTTTTGTCATATTTTGTTCATGAGTAAGTGTGAGTTCTAAGTAGCTAGCAGTATTTCCTTACCTTCTTCTGGATCAGAAAGCAAGGGCCACTTTTAGGCCTGGAAGGAGGACTAATTGATGACAAGTTTTTTTGATAACTTTGTTGCAGTAGTTTTAGCAGAATGCTTGTCAATTTTCATTTCTTGTTAATTGAATGTACTAACCCCTGTTTTGAGTAATGTGATGATTTCATGTTTTAAATTGTGTTTTTATGCAGCATATGTGTGTGTCAGCTGACAAAGTAGCATAGACTTATAGTTATCCTATTTTCTTGTTCTTGCAATTTGACAAGTAGCATAAATTTGTAGTTACTCTATTTTTCCCTATTTTTTTCTTTTTTTAGCAAAGGTACCAAGTTTTTAGCAATTTTATTTTATTATCAACCACTACAGTAGAAGCTTGACAACCTTCTATAGTAGGACACTAAATCTTGTTTTAGCATGAGTGTTTCCTTTTCAAGCATCATTTCAATTCTACAACTGTAATCTAGGTTTTGATTTAGCAACATTTACATTTCTATAATTTCATTTCTTGCAATTGTAGTTAGTTTTAAATTTATGCAATTCAAATTAGTTTCCATTCAATATATTAGGTTTAGTGTGACACCAAAAAGGCTAAACCAACATCTATTTCACCGAATAAATACTTGTGAACTAAATTCTTGAATTGTAATCTACCCAAACCTTCTATCGTAGACAACCTTGGACACCACCCTGGATTTGATAAATATTGAAAATTAAATGATGATAATAATGACACTCATCAACTAGCATAATGAGTTCTAGAATTTTTCTCATGGGAGACACTAAATTTAAAAATTCCCTCTCCATTTTGATAGCGATGTCTACATAAGACTAGACTTCACTAATGATGACATAATCATAAGTGATGACATGGTTGATGTTGTGGTTGATAATGTAACACCCTTTATATTAGATGTGATGACATGATAAGATTGTACAAATTCTATATTGTAGTCTATATAGCATAGGTGGCATTAGTCACACACATCATGAGGTAACACGTGGTAGTCTATATATCTAAGTTGACACCATGTACATGCATCCTGAGGCAACACATGGTAGTACATTTAGCTAAGGTGCCTCTATATACACATATCTTAAGGTTATACATGGTAGTTTATATAGGTGATTTGGTAGGAAGAAGGAAACATGTGATATTTGATGTGGTAATCTGGGAAGGTGATGCAAGGTGACATGTAGTAGTTTTTGAGGGTATTGAAGTGGTACATATTTTGAGGGGATACATGGCACGTTCTATTGGATCGACCTAGTTGTTCATACAGTTGATGTGGTAGTCCATATACCACTTAGCATATATAAAAATAGAATTGACCAATCACATTTTTACATCTTATCAAACTTGAAAAATAACTTACACAATTAATAGTAGATTTGATTATGCATAAATTTTAGAGCAAATTAGACAATGACAAGTGGTGTAGTATGGTTTATCAGTACCCTATATAGATAGTATAAAATAAGCACCCTCTTAACCATTCATGCTATGACACATGGAAACCTCTCATTCACCATAGGTACTAATTTATTTTTAATTTTTCAAAGGCTATAAAACATTATTACAATTTTAGGGCTAAACTTTTTGTAGCCATAGATTTCACATATAAAGGTGTTACAAGCTCTTTTTTTCCAAGTACATAGTTTTTTGAGTTGTCTACATTGGTCATGTTGATTTTAGTCACAAATTCTTGAAAATTTTAAATTTTTATAAAAAATAACATGGATCACCATGTGTCCTTGTTGAGTGTTCCAAACTATGCTACAAGAAAAATTAAAACTAAATCTATGATCTAAAGCAAGAGTTTACTCAAGTATGTGAATGAGCAACCTATAGATATTGATTATGAGTAGATAAAAAAATTATATAGGGATACAAAGGATGAATCCTATGGTGCAATTACTCTTCATGTGGGCAATGTGTATAACACCCATGTAAGAAGCACTACCAATACCATTGTTTTGCTTGAGAAGTTTCAAGGATTATATGATCAAATTGATTCTACTCAAATCAAAATATTAGAGGTAAATTTTGTAACAATATTCATGGATTCATTTAACATTATTAATGAATACATCATTTAGTTCAATAAATTACAAGAGGATATCCAAATAGTGAGAGGAATTCCTAAGGAAAGAAGGGAAGGACATGAAATACTAGAGAAATAAAGGAACATAGAGCTACTCAATATTGTGTTCAATAATATATAAAAATTATATGAGATAGTTGTTATGGTCTTAAATATGATGTGCATGTACTTCCTAAACTCTCCTACAATACCTATTAATGAGGTATGTAAGTATTTATTGCATCATTAAGCTATGAGAAATAGACATTGTATTTATAAAAAAGTGCACTAACAAGTAACTTTGGAGGTGGTGGAGAGTCTCATCCTGCTATATAGGGATAGGTGTGGACTAAATTTGTTAATCCTTGGGTAGGATGATAGTGATCCATGTTGTCCAGTGGTTTTGGTTCTCTTTCTTCACCCAATTGTCACATTTTAGTCATCTTTCATGATATATTTTCCTTCTAACATTTCTAAAACTTGAAAATAAGAATAGAGGTGAGATTAAGGGATTCTTTGACACATGCCCTACAAATCACATGTCCTAAAAATTAATAATTCTAATATTAGAACTTCAAATATGGAGCTTGATTGTTCAACTCATTTTAGGTTTTTTGATGCATAGTCATAACGTTAGTATGTTTTTACACCTAGGGTTCAAATAGTGCATTGTTTAGAACAATAATTATAATTTTGACCTTAAAAAGAAGAAAATCAGTCATTGATTGAAAAAGGAGAGTTATACATTTTTCACCTCCTAATTTTTTGACCATATATTCACCAAAATCATTACAAAATATTCTATAATATTGCTAACTAGTCTAACTTTACATTCATGCTGTTTTCCTATGTTGCTTCTACATAATGCACCCTATTTTGGTCTTTTTATATCTCTTTCCCTTGTAGGTACAACCAAAGTCATTGAATATTGATTCATTACCTTCCATGGAGAAGGAAAGGACACTCTACTAGGATTTGTAAATAAAAGTAATTGATTATTTTTGAAGGGCTAGTTTCCAAGGTAGGTTAAACCCTTTACAAAAATCCTAGGTGTGATATCTACTTATTTATTATGGTGATGTTTCAAGGAAGATAATATAGGAATGAATTGTTTATTTTTTTTATGTTTCATTTTTCATTCTTACCCTTGGTTAAAATAGGAGCAAGTGATTGAGAAGTGCAATCATTATAATATAGTAGGCACTAAACTAGTTTCCATCTATAAAGCTCAAAGTAGTTCTCTCTCTCTCTCTCTCTCTCTCTCTCTCTCTCTCTCTCTCTCTCTCTCTCTATATATATATATATATATATATATATATATATATATATATATATATATATATATATATATATATATATATATATTGTGTCTTTGAGTGCTTATATAATCCCCAAGTGAGATAGTTTTTATCTAAGTACTTTATCATTGAGAGGAGAGGGATCTACCCCTCTCAATAATGGAATGGTTGTTATTGATAAGTGAGTGTTTATACCTATAGTAGGAAAAATCATTACCTCCCTCTAGAGAGTACCCCAAGGTCAAGCCATCTTCCTATGGTTAGTCTCTCTTAAGGGGTAAATGGCCTCTCATCCTTTGAGAATGTCAACAACTCAACAACTTATGAGAAATGTGAGACAACTGATAAAAAGAGAACAAAATCCCCTACTCTTCAATTATGTCCTCAATGTGTAGCAGTATTTTCTAAGGTGTAAGTGCTTAAGCATGCGCTTATTTTAGGTGCTTATTTATTATCTATTGGCATTTATGGGCTAGTAACAAGTCGGAACATGGTTAGAGCACTTATGTGTCTTAGTTGTCAAGTAACTATTTTTATTACATTAGGATTGCCCTAGATGTCAAGTAATTATTTTTATTGAATTAGGATTAGCCCTAGCTTATTGGAATTTTGTGCATAATTTTAGTGAAATTATTCTTGAATCCTTGAAATTTATCTATGCTGAGATTAAGATTGTCTCTTGGCATTATTCTTAATTTACTATTTTATTGTCTTAGTTCTAGCATTCTGGTTTATTTGGTATTAGTTTGAATAATTATATTAGATAACCCATTTTCACATAAACATTTTAGTGAACCTAACATTAATATTCCTATTGAGGTCTTCATTATCATTTTAGCCCATAGGGTTTGCTAGGTTCGCTACCGTAGGGTTTGTGTTAGCCATTGATTTTTGTTATGTGCTAAATAAAATTGTTATAGTTTTTCTCCTTCTCTTAGGTATTTTCCATAAATTAAATTTTATTTTTATAAGGATTTTTTTTAAGGGTAGAACATTTTAGTAAAACCCTAGTTCCTCTTGAGTTGATTTTCTACTTATCCTTATGGCCCTTCTAGCTTCTTCTAAGGTTATTATAATAATACCATGTATAAGAAGAAGCTTATTCCAAATTCTATAGAAATAGAAGAGGATATTCCTTCTATTTGTGTTCCAAATTATATCAATCATCATCCTTTGATAAGTTGGGGTGATGAACTTAGGATCATGGATTTGGTCTAATAATGATTTTAATATAGAAGAAGAAGAAGAAAATGACCCTAAAATTAAATTTGACAAATTTTACAGGTATATCATAAGGTCCCAAAGAGTTTTAGAAACTTTGGCATTGGGTAGCAAAAATAAGCATCATTACAAACCCAAACCACCCCTTAAATATCCATTGATGGTGTGAATGCAGTTACCCTAAACTGAGGTATTTATGACATGGCCATAATCACTCCAAAATGTGGTGATCATGGAAAAACAAACATGCACATGAACAGCATAGGCCAAATGATAATCCCCAACATCCAACTCTCATTTTGAGCTTAATGATAAAATTTTAGCTACAGACATGATGACCCCTAGGGAATATTGAGCTTACCAACTAGAGATTCATAGGCATGTTACTAAAAAACAATTAGAGGTTTCTAGGAGAGAGCTGAAGGATTCTATGAGGTAAATAGCCAAGCAAATAATAGATTTAGTATCTAGTATAACTTAAATTTTTTAGTGCCAATAGAAACCTAGTAATACAAGTTGTTATTCCCCTCAATCATGAATCCCAGTGCTCCTCCTCCTCATCCTCTAGTAAATCCTAGTGACTATTTACCTACATCAAATTATCCATCTCTAAGAACTCATAAGAGTCAATTTTTAGCCCCTAATGTAGAAATTATTGACCTATCTAGGTATGTGCCTAATTTCTTTTATGATGGGACTAATAAATCCCAAAAATTCATAGATAATTTCATAGCATATTATAGGGATTGGATTTACAATCAAAAAGCTTTATTTAAATAATGACTAGGGCTTTGGTATAAAATACTCTTGATTGGTTTGCATCCTTACCTAAACACTTCATTGACTCCCTATATACTTTTTTTAAAAAGTAAAAGCAATATTTTGATGATGATATGATTGTTATGGAAGCACTGGATATTTTTGTAAACATAAAAAAATGCCCTAATAAATATCTTATTAATTTACATAAAAGGTGGAATGTCATGCAAATATGAATATAACTAAATAGGTTGCTATTGTTATTTTTGTAAATAAGCTTAATCCCTCTTCTCAAGATAAGATAGTGGAACTTAATCCTTGTGGTTTACCTTTGAATTTTTTTTTCATATTTTTAAAACCCTTAAACATTGTGAAAAGAAGCATGGCCTAAAATCCTTAAAATATAAAAATCCTAATAAAAATATTATAGGGGATGGGTTTCATAATGTAGCTTTCCAAGATGCCTCTTATGAATTAGAGATAGCTAGAGATCCTATGGATATGTTGACTAATATGGAGGTGGTACAAAACCCAAGAATATGATGCCTCAATGGACACAAGAAGTTATTCTCAAAATTCTACCACCTCATAAGCTAAAAAATCTATCATATTAATTATATTAATGATAGGTTTGAAGCTCCTAAATTCTATAATACTAACATTTTTTCTTTTGAATTGGAACATATGGTCATGATAATTCCACTGATGCATATTTATAAAATTTTACCTTAGAAAAGCCTTTGGTACTAATTTTAATATTTATCATGTTAACAATAATAAGATTGATTTATTTCATGAACAAAAAATGAATCTCCAAAAGAGGTTTAATCACCCTTGCAATAAAAGGTTTGGAATTTATAACACCCCAGTCCCTAAACATGAACAAAAATCTCCCAAGTACTAAAAAAGAATGAATCAAAATTAGGTTCAAAGGTTTAATTAGGGTGGTGAACAAAACTATCAAAGTTAAGGATACAACTCTAACCAAGTAAAATAAGGAGGGAATCAAAATTAAAAATATATTGACTCCTAAAATCAAAATCCTAGGGCTAGCACTTCTCAAATACCTCTCAAGTTAACCAAGTATTTTACCAACATGGCCCAAATGGAGAATATATTTGTATTCAACCAAATGTATCTTATTATGTCAATATTTTAGAGGTGCAAAGAGAAATAATTGCATCCTTGAAATAGTATATTGTTGTTGTTACTAGGTATGCACGTCAACATGAAAATAAGAAACCTTCTAAAGAAGAAAAATAAAGGAAGAATAGATGTGAATAACTTGTTCAAGCTATGGTTAATCCTACTATTATTAATAAAATTCCAAACCATCTCTTGGTCATATGGTAACCTATTATAAACACAAAAACATCTAAAATTATAGAAAATATTCATGTGAAGACCTCATCCTAGCCTTTGGAAATAATCTTTTTTAAAATAGTGAAATACCTTAATGATCACTTGAGGCAGTGATATCAACACCCGTTGTAGAATTGTTACTTAAAGTATTTAGAATAATAACAAAAGCATGGGATATTGTTAAAAAGTTATGTACAACTTCTTACAAGGTCCCATACAATTACTTGGTACATCTCCCTATCAAAGTAAAATGTTGAGAAACTTACTACATGATATGGAGATGCTACGACCAAGTATTGATAATATTATGCCCATAATTCAAGGGTATTATGAAGTGCACTATAATCAATCACATAGATCAAACATTTCTATTAATGCACATACTAGCCCTGATTTGGTTATAAATTTTCCTCTAACAAATATTATTGTTACTAATTATCTGGAAAGAGCTAATGATATACCATTGATGATAGCACTAGTTTATAATAATATGGAAATCCATAGGTATTTAGTTAATAAATGGAGTGATACAGGGATTATATCTTTGTACTTGATAGATAAACTAAATATCTCTAGAGAAAATATCCTTTCTACTAGAAGTCATTGCTATTATTACAATGGTAAATCTTAAGATCCTATGGGTTGTATTTGGTTGCCAATTGTAGTTGGGCATAAATAAGTAAGAGTGAAGATTATGGTGTTTTATTTTTATACCAACTAGAATATGTTATTAGGTAGATCTTGGACTAGTAAGATGATATTCATAGCTTCCTCTACTTACAAAGTGGTTATGTATACCTTTGATGATAAATTTTTTACCATAGATGGAGATTTAGATATTTAGCGGCCTCTTCCTCCAAGTCATTATAGCTATTTTATTACTTCTATCGGTTCAACACAAAAGATTTCAATTTATGAACATGAAACTCAATGGACTTCTAAAAGGGAGTTATATAACCTAAATTTCATTTGAAATACCCTCAAGATAGGTATGAATCTAAAGATGATTAACCTGGCATAGATGTCATTAGTTCCTTTCCTTAAGAGGCAGTAGATAAATTTCCACCATTTTTGAAACCCATACAAAGAGAATATCCTATTTTATTTTACCAAATGTTGAACAAATTACATAAATCCCATGAGGATGCTTCCAAATTAAAACAAGTAATATTTTGTGTGGATAATGACAACATGGAGGAGGAAACTAGTAGTGATACCAAAAATAATTTAAATCTATTAGGAGTAAAACTGAAGGAGTTGCATTTTATTGATAAATGGTTACAATATATAGACATAAGCCTATATGATGAACATGACACTTGTCAAGAGAAACTGACAAGTGTCAAGGTGAAGGCATAGTGCACTCTAACATTTCCCCTTAATGTGCACTATCCTAACTAAAGAAAAAAAACAAGTCAACATTAGGTAACATTCCCCCTTAATGTTGACTTCTGGAAAACAACCTATCATCCTCTCTTATTGTTGATTTTGTCTAGGATCGTGGTCTTTGCGCTTGGCTCTCCAACTATGAATAATGCTAGATTCACTATGTATACATCTCGGTCTGTTGCCTCAGGGTCAGCCACTTCTGGGTCTGTTGCCTCTACAGGTCATCCTCAAAGGATGTTGCCTCTCGTAGGTCACTGACTAGTCCCACCATAAATATCAAATCCTTCCTTATGGTGAACTCAATCTAGAAGGTGTCGGTCTCTACCGAAAATGCACCTAATACAAAGGAAAAACGAGCCATATAAGAGTGTCGGTCTCTGTCGAAAATGCACTCAATACAATAAAATGAGCCATAGATCAAAATAGGAGGAGAGAAGAAGAAAAGAAGAGAATATTCTAAAGTGTCTTCGTTTGTAGTCTTCAGAAGTAGATCCGAAAAAAACCTCGGATAGAGTCTAGGGTGTCTTTGTCTGTAGTCCCTAGTATAAGTGTCTTTATGGTGACCATGTCATCCCATCGAAATGCATGGGTAACCAACCACTGCATTCGCCAAGTGTATAGAAAATATCACTAGGTACAAGGATCACATATGAAATTACCTTGGGAGTGTCGGGTTCAACCGAGAGTGCACTCAAAGGTATAAAAACTTGAGGCTAAAAAAACTGAATTGAAACAGCCTCAAAATTACAATATGACACCACCATTGTGTCCGTCGTAGAAAAACGTTTCCAACGACTATAAATACCCCTATATTCCATTATCAAAGGGGCCTTCATCATGTGGAAAAATCATCATGCCTATCTAAGGCAGCAAAATAAACCTCAGGAATATCATATTCCTAGCATCGCACTATGGCAAAAAAAATACAGACTCAATTTTCCCACACAGGGGAATTACATGGGCCATCTAGGCCTTCAAGTTCTTCAATAAAGCATTCAAGTTCTTCAATAAAGTGGCCCTGCCACTTTATAAAAAATAGTCTCCACTATGCTTTAAAAAAAATAGATTCCATACATTAAAATGTAGTGCTCCCATCCTCATTGCATGCAACAAAAATAAAAAAACCATTTCCATTAACAGCCATTACCAAGTTCATGTTCATTGAACCCCAGACTTGAGCTATAGATTTCTCACACGGCCTGCACCACCAATACTCATTTTCAGGCATGACATTTGTAAATGTAGAATTCTTCCCAACATAGTCTTCTTTGTGAGAGTAGAGGAAAACATGGACGTGTGCGACATGTGAATAGTAGAAGGGCCAAAAATGATGACATGGATGGCAGATGTCATAGAATCCTTTGCTCAATAGCCGCAACAATCGGAGATGAAAAACACACCTCCTCATTCGGCCGTCCTAATGCACTGGTTGTACAACTGCTATAAACTCATTCAAGCTGCTACATCCTTTACATTGCACTAGAAAAAAATAGGCTGCTCTTGTACAACTTAGATGAGAACACTGTCACTTGCCAAGGCCTGCGACATCTTCCAGGTGGCAGCAATTTTTGGCAGACAGAAATAAAAAAAAAACTCCATTCGTGGCCCACCAAACTACTACATTCAAAAAATCACCAGACACCTCGTCTCCCAAACACCCGTTACCACAAAAATTGCTGCAGTGGATGCACATATGGGACCCATGTTGCTGCGTGAAATCGGCAACGACTGGCATGCATATCAGAAAATCACCAGACACCTGTAGGAGAATAATGAAGTCTAAAAAATTAAAAATATCAGTATACAACAAAATCAATTTTGTTGATTTGGGCATATTACAGTCGTCCCTCGACAGTTTGGTGCTTGAGAAAAATTAAATTTGCCATCACGTTCTCCACACCTCAAAACTGGAATAGCCATAACTTCTCAACTTCAAACTGGTGCAAAATTGGCATTGCAGATGTGGCGATCAAATTCCATGGAGGTAATCATCTCCACCATTGTCTATGCTCCCGGAGGACGTTGCTATCTGATAGTTGAAACAGTATCCACCGAGGATCATGCCCACAAAAATATCGGACCGAACTGGCCCATCAACAACGGGCGCATCCTGCGACAACCACTTTTGCTAGAAAATACCACTACTTCCACTGCCAGTACGGGTCTCCATCGTGGCCGAATAACGCATGCATAGCAACAAATAAGAACCAGTAGTTTGAAGGCAATATCGTTATTCAGAAACTTCATTGGCAATAATAGCAGATATTCCTTTTTGTGCACTGCTGGAACGAATTCTTCAACACTCCATTTAGAACAATTGATGCAGCCAAAAAATCTAATACGATCACATGATCTTAACAGGAAATGCAGGCAGTTTAATGATATCATATTTATGATGTCATGTCTCAAATGAAGATTCTCATTGAACAAAATCAACAACAAGCTCACCAGATATTGGTTGCAAACCCAATGTTGACAAAAATATTTGTTTCAGGCATAGATCATGCTTGGTATGGTGTGGCATCCCCAAGTGATGCCCAAAATCTAGTAGTCTTTTGGTCAGCCACAGATGCCATGTCAACCAGCATAACAACCCATGCAACAACTACCCCAAAATCAAAATTTGCCACTGCATCCTCCTATTCATTCTAATCCATAAAATTTTCTAATGCATCCACAACAATTTATAAACCAGTCAAGTAGTGGGCTCCATCAGCCAATGCAGCATCATTGCCATAGCAGTTGAGGCCACATCTGCAGCCACCTATGCATCAATTTTAGAATCATCTTGTCTAGAGTATGGTATTTCAACTGTCAATTCCATAGCAACCACAACCTCAATAAAAGTTTCAAACCAAATCCATCACGATGCAGATGGAGAAAACTATAGCACCAAACACAACAACGTTGATCTGTCACACGACGGAGGTAGAGCTCAGGAGGGCAAAAATATCGAAGTGGAGTCGTAGCGGTTCAAGAAACTCAACTACAGGCCTGAATCCTCGATAATCTCTGATTAAAATAAATTAATTTCAAAGCTATGCCCATTTTTGGCCACGTGGACAACCAGCCTCCTCTAGGGCACAAAATCCTCAGAAACCAATGAAGAAGTCATTTCCATGTATATAACCACACCTCAAAAAAACATACAACATAACCTCCCTAGCCAGATTGATTGTCTTCAGATCGGCACCCAATGGGGAGGGCCACTAGAGATCGATGTTGAATCTGCGACAAAGGATGAGCAGAGCAAAAACATGGATATTGACAGAGGGGCATTGTCCCACCAGTTTAGATGAGACTCAGTAGAGCTAGCCCTTGGGCCCCAACGAAACCAAAAAATAGCTGCTCTCATGACCATCATCGTCGTCATCATCATCAAAACTCGGCCCAAGCACCACGATAAGGAACCCCCACCGACAATTACACCATTGCTCTCCACAAGGCCCTCTTGCCCAAAAATTGAAGTGTTTGCCGAAGAATAATAATGTCTCCTGGAGATGAAATCTATGCTACGTGACGATGGAAAGCATATAATCAGTGGGGTGCACAAGTGGACAAAACTTCAGCACCTACAAACCCTCTTAAATGTCCTTCAAGGAAAGGGGCTGAACCAGATCTGAATGCAATCATATCTCAACGGCAAACTTTCAAGTCTATATGAATAGTGCTAGATCTCAATAGTGTAGAGCTTTCTATCATTCCTTGCTGAAATATTGGTAGTGACAGAGTTTGATTTTTGTAGAGAGACATGTTAGCCCCCAAAAAACTGACGAATGCTTCACAAAAAAACTAAAAAATATATTCTGAAGTTATTTT
The DNA here is from genome assembly GCA_028583015.1 of Wollemia nobilis. Lineage (NCBI taxonomy): Eukaryota > Viridiplantae > Streptophyta > Pinopsida > Araucariales > Araucariaceae > Wollemia > Wollemia nobilis. Next base: position 7,108,741 of record JAQPPZ010016930.1, on the reverse strand, counting down.
CCAAATTTTAAAAAATCTTACCATCTGGTTTCTGATCCATCAAATGATGGAGAGCATACTCCCTCGGTAAAAAATTTAAAAAAATAGGAAAAAAAATAAATTCAGGGGGGAGGGAGGATTTCCATGAGAGAAATCCCCCCTCAAGGGGTTTCACAGGGTAGGGAAAGCCTGCTCTGATACCAAATGTTATGAGGGAAATTGAAGGGATAATTATTGATAAAAATAGGTTACAATATATAGGCATAAACCTATATGATGAACATGACAAGTGTCAGTATAAACTGACAAGTGTCAAAACAGAGGCATAGTGCACTTTAACTCTATGAAAATCAAGCCTTTAAAATTGAAACTAAAAATGCTTATTCTACTACCCCTATTGTTGAGGTGAGTGTAGGGCATTACCAAATATATTTTATAGAAGTTCCTAATTTATATGTTATTTATGATCAACTAGATATAAATTTTTGTCTAATTAATAATAGAAATTTATTTTTCTATTGTATTCTTAAGAATTTAAAATGTAATCAATACAATACTATGATAGGTAGGCATAGAACAATTAATGTTTTTTTATCTCTACTGCAAAACCTTTTCATAGGTTTAAGTGAAATAAGAATTACTCCCTTGCCAAGGAATTTAACAAAGGTTGAAATCTATCAATTTCAAAACTATCATGTTGATAGCTTTTTTTGTTGAAACATCAATTCCTATATTGTTTTGACCTATACTAAATGAGAAGCTATTCTTGGATCACTATATATTAAATATTATCCAATAGTACTAAAACTACCTCTAAAAGTAGTGATTATAGTAATCACTACTATTTTACCTATTTCTATATTTGTTCCTATAGTATTAAGAATTATTTGATGATTTTTTAACCTAAAAACAACTTCATGTGCCTAAAATGTTGAAATTTTGATGATATTTCTTAGAAAGTATGACTACCCCAAAAATGTGATGATCCTAGTTCCTATATATTTTAAGAAAATAGAGGATGCTTAGGCACTTCCTGTTATCCCAACAAGCCTATTTCTAAATCTAGAAATATTTTCCTATTGAGATAATATGTCTAAGAAGTGTCTTGATGTTTTGATTGATCCTACATCCTCTTGTCAGGTAAGGCATATGATAGAAGAAAAATTTTATACTAAATTAAAAACTAGGGTGTTCATAAAGGATTTGATGAATGTTTATAAGAAAAAATGACCATGCCATGGAAAATACATTCTTATATTTCTTAATTCTCAATTGCATGCTCACATCATCTCTAATCTTAGGGGAAATAGGCATGTGGAAGATCAAATAATTCAAATTCCTAATAATATTCTCTTTCTCCCATCATTTCCTAAGGGTGAATATATACTAGAGTTTATACATACTAGAGAGGAAAGGCTTCCTTTATAATATCATAATATAATTCTCCATCAAGAACCTAATTATAAGTAGGGAAGGTATAACTAGATTTACTATGTTTACGAAGTCAAGGTTAATTCTAAATTAAATATTCTTCACCTTGCTCCATACCATTTTGAAGAAGGCAATATCATGAATGTAAAACCTAACATAGATGTTAATATAGGCACCCCTAAGCAATCATGCTTAGTTAAAATTAGGCCTAGCCTATTTGATAAAGAGAAATCCACCTTTACCACTTTTCTTAAGGATTATAAGGATGTATTTGCTTGGGAGTATTTTGAGATGCCTATAATGGATGAGGATTTGGTTGTCCACAATATTGTTACTTATTTGGATGCCAATTCCATTCAATAAAAGCATAGAAGAATAATCTCTCCTCATTTAATAACTATGTAAAATAAAAATCTAAAATTTGTTAGATGCCAATTTTATCATACTTATTGATATTTGAGGTGGATATATAACATTATTCCTATGAAAAGAAATAAAAAATAATATTATTTGGATTTATTGTGATTTTTAAAACATAAATCGAGCTTGTCCCAAGGAGATATTTATTTTTCCCTCTATTGATGCTATTATATATTCTATTGTAGGCCATGAGATGTTGTCCCTTATGGATGGATATTTTGGATATAACCAAATCTGGATTGAACCTAAGGGTCAAACAAAAATGCCTTTTACTACACCTTTGATAGCTTTCTATTTTGTTTCCATTCCTTTTGGGTTGAAAATGTTTGGTGTTACTTATCAATGGGAAATGAAAATGGTCTTTCATGACTTGATGATAAAGATAGTGGAATATTTTTTAGATGATATCTTAGGTAAATATGAGAAATAGTTGACCACCTAGCTGAACTGCATGTTATTTTTTAGGTATTACATCACTATAATGTTAGGCTTAATCCCAAGAAGTGTGTAGTTGGTACCACTAATGGTAATCTACTTCGATTTATGGTGTACCATAGGGGAATATATGTCAATCGATACAATATCAAAACCATTGACACTATGCCTTCTAAAATTGTTAATAATACCAAATATTCTCTAGGGAAGCTTGGATCCATTAGGCAATTTATCCCTAAGTTGAATTTTAAATCTTATCCATTAAATCACTTGCTTAATAAACATGTTGAGTGCAAGTGGGATGTTGGTTATAACAAGGACTTTATAGAATTTAAGAAATTTATTTTGTGGCCCCTAATTATTTACCCACCCAATCAAAATAAGTTGTTTGTATTGTACACCTCATCTCCTCATGTTTCCTTGGAAGTTGTTCTTACTCAATAAGACGATTATTGTAAAATTCAAGGGGAAGAAAAACAACAATGTTTAAAATATCTATTTCACAAAATATTTTCTCAATATTCTAAAAATACTCCACTAGCACATATTATGCATATCTAGTACAATATGGTCTCTATTTGATCTAAGAGACCCTTAGTGTTTCACTCTTTTATGTTTCACCTTCAACATTATATTATCACATTCTATCATTATCATGGAAGGTATGAGCATCCAACCTCATATGAGGTGATATCATCATTCATCCATTATTAAATAAGTTCAAATAATGTTATAATAATATTTACATAACAACAAATAATGTAATAAAATATGATATAAATACCATTACCCCCCATGATTCTAGGGGTGGTGCACTAGAATTATGTTTTAGCTCTCACTCCCACTATTGATCTCCCTTTGTATTTATATATGGATCTTACTATGGCTCTAGATTTATTGGCTTTAAGTAATCTCAACTAGGTCTACCTCTTTGGCCACTCATTATGTCTAATCCTAGATCAATATCTCAAGGTCTTGACTTAAGGTAATTATTACCTTTGGATCATCTCTTGGTCCTTTAAATTTAGGATACCTCTAGGTCATCATCACCTCTAGGTTGCTTCTAGGTCCTTACCTATAGGTCAACCTCTAGATATGCCTTTAGGTCATTACCTTTAGGAAATTACCAGTGAATTATATCTTTGAAATTTTTCACATCTTTGAAATACTCCATAATATTTCATTATAGGTCCTATAACTATAGTCTTCCAAGCATTGCTTGGGTCATATTATTCTAATACATAAGTAATTTTATTTTAAGTTTTCTAATATATTGTTCCATGGAAAAACTTATATACTTCTCATTCAACAAACTCCATTTTCTCTTGTAGAAACCATCCAACATTTATTTTGCTTTATCCCAATCTTACATAATCATCCAATCATAATTCATATGTATTTTATTGGTCACTTTATATTTGTGTTAACTCCTTATTTTGGAGTGATTATTACCTCCATACATCTCACAAGGATGTAGATTCCAACACCTAGATATCACATATCTAAATATTCCACACTAACTTCAACAACACATCCTAGGAGCTTTATTTTTTACACATATTACTCTTCTCACGGAGTTGGTGTCACTACTTCCTACTTGACCATCAAAACCAAGGTCTTAATTCTTTGGGCTTAAACATAATATATTTTCACACCTTTTCCATATATTCCTAGACATACCATTGTATCCCATTTTTATCATTATTTTAAAACCAATTTCTCTTGTATGCCTTTCAAAGTATGCAATTTCTTAATCACCACTTTGATTTTTTTCACCATTCAAATACAACACAACATCATCATAATGACATTCAACACAATCTGAATAATCACTATCATTTTCAACCCTAAAAACATGGTCTTGGTCATGGCTAATATAAACATATTCTACACAATCATTTCTTTTATGAATAATCTTCACATCATTTGTATCATAAGCTCTATATTTCCTTTGGACAAGATCATAATGTATCACAATAACCATAAGCTATATAGGCTTCAAATCACCTGTATCACAATTGAAATTCATCATTTTAAGAAGGTAACTTGTCACAAGAAACATATTTTATCATGGGCTTATCCTTCAAATTCTCAAATTTTTATTTGCTTTCTACATTGTACCTCAAGGATGTTAAGGGTGAATAGTGTCATGCACATTCTTCTCACTACACCAATAGAGATTGTCACACCATTTTTAAAGTATCCTTCACCAATTTTTTTGAGTATTACCTATAAATAAGACCTTAGTTTTGAAAATTTGACATCTTTAGTATATTTTTATAACACAAACGTTTGAATTTTATCACATTTCCTAACTTGTTTACTATCTTATTTGTTTCTTGATTTTAACACTTCCTTGGACATGAGGATCTTAAGTGTTGTTTCACACTCTTTTTCATAATATGGTTCTGATTCACCATGTGTAATACCCTTGTTGTTGTGGACTTTATTGATATTTCTCTTGTCCTTGTTGCCCTTAATATTATGATTGAAATTGATTTCCTTGAGAATTTCTTCAAAACTGATTCTACAAGTCATCAAATTGTAGTTACAAAAATTGGTATTATGTCATTTTTTGTAAATATGGCAATACCTCCTTATCCATTGAGGCTAATTGTGTGATGAGGATGGGGTAGAAGGACCCTTTGAACCTTTTTGAGTTTTTTTTGTTGAAATAAAAACATTATTAGATAATTCATCTCTCAATTGATTTTCTACTTCATATTGTTGAAGAATATTTATCAATTCTTTAAACCACATACTTATATTTAATACTTGGAGAGATATCACTAATGTTCTAAATAATTCAGGGAGAGCTCTAAGTACATTAGAGACTAAGAGGTTATATTCCAAATTTTCTCCCATGGTGTTAAAACTTGATTTCAAGTATGCAATTTTTTGGGGCAAAAATATTGGTTAAATTCTATGTTGATGTCACAACCCTTTCACTTAATTATCAACCCAAGGATGCTCATAAACTTACAATGTACTAGATGGAAATTACCTAAAATACCTCTGATATGAATCCACTAAAATCTATTATTTGGAGGGTGTTTTTGTATAGAATTTATTTCAATTCAAACCATTAAATTATCAAAAAATAAATGGTAGAAAATGAAATCACACCACACTTGCAAAAATGAAAGAAAACAGTAAATAAATAAAATTATTGAAAATAATCAAATGCAGGAAAATAGAATAAATAAAACTACAATGAAATTATAGAAAATTAAAGGAGAGGGGAGGAATACTGACCAGGAGTGGGGCTAGGCTCCAGTAGGTTCCGCCTGGTTAATTACTTACACTGAACTAAATTAGAGAACTTCGAATGAAAATTATTGCATAAATGGAATTACATTATAGTTCATTTTTTCTACCATTTTTTTCCTCCTCTAGAGAAGCCTTATACATACCTATATATCGCACAATTTTATCTATTGCAATATTTAGATTATTGTTACAATAAAAAATCTTACCAAAAATATGATTACAATTACAACACACTAAATTAGGAAGAGTCAGTATATTTTAAACAGATTATGTTTGTTACATCATTTTTCTATGGTCTAGTTAAATCAAATGGATTTTAGTCTTATCTGGTCATCATCACTCACATTCTACCTTCGAGAGATCATTACTTCGTTTCATACAAAATCAGAGTAGCTAACATGTTTATCGGCTAACAGGAGTTAGGTCCCATCAGGTCAGGAGTTAAGTGCTTCATCCTTCGTATGTGGAGTCAACCATATTTTAATTCATCAAAAAATGTAAGGTGCTTTTCTATCAAAATACGGGAGCAATGTGCCTTCTCATTGAAGATGGGAGTAATATGTCTTGTCATCAAAATACTGGAGTAAGGTACCTTCTCATTGGAAGATGGGAGTAAGGTGCCTTACCGTTAGAAGATGGGAGTAAGGCACCTTCCCATAGGAATATAGAAGTAAGATGCTCTTATCTTTTATAGTCGAACTCCTTCCTTAGTATTAATTGAACTTAGTTTAAAACCATATGATGCCAGGTCCAAGTGGGACCTCAACGTAGTTATGCACAAAAAAACTAAAATGATAAAATCTACACACAAAGCATACCTTTCACACAAGCTAGGCAATATACACAATTTATAATTAAATACATATAAAAATTCATAAAATGTACAAATATGATATAATAATGTTGCACAAAATATTGGAAACAGATGAAAAATATGAACAATGCCAGTGCTCATCATCCCCCATGCCTAAGGATTATCATGTCCTAGTGACACCTTGTGTTGGTAGTCCCCAGTTCTATTTATGACCTCCCAGTAAGCGTTATTCCTTTTCTTTCTATTCTTGGTGGTGGTCTTGTCTCTTTTCATGTCCTTGGGCTTCCTCTTCTTGGTAGTCTACAGGGAACTGGGCTCTTGCTACAACTTCTACTAGCGAGGACTACCCATAACTATTTTTATAGACCTTATACTTGTGCTTGGTGGATTTGTGATGTACATTTTTTGTCCTACTTTTCTTGAATGTGATATCCTATAAAAGTAGTGGCCCCTTTCTGGAATGAAGGACCTACCTCTTTCTAGAGCTGGTGATATTGAGGTAACGACTCTGTGTTTGGGATACCTAAATTTCCCAAAAAGAGATTCAAAATTTCTCCACCACATTGATCTTATGCAACTGGGCCACTTTAGGAGGAAGCTTAGCATATTCAAGTGGTTTTGTACTTCCTTTATAAAGAGACTTCTTTCTAGCTACTTTACCCTAGGTTGTAGTTGTCTTTGGGTTGAATACCCTCATCTCCTACATGTATCTTTTCATTTTGAAGGGCTTATCTCAAATGGACCCATATATCTCCTAGAAATTATTCTTAGAAACATTATTAATGCTAATACTAGGCTCTTTGATCACCTTTTTGAAGGCCTTTCTTACCTTATTTACCTCCTTAAACTCTTATAAGATGTTTTCAAACTGCTCTTGTTGCCAACCAAAATCCTTTAGGGACCCAAATCATTCTTCATTTGAATCATGGACTCGCAAGGTATTTGATTTTACCATGATGGCCCTAGTTCTAGGCTTTTGTGCTTCTACAGTTTTGGCTCTGGTTCTACGCTTCTATTGAGGTGCCCTAGTCACTTTTCTCTTAGATCTCAACTACACTAAGTGCTCCAGGGTTTTTGTGTGAGGGAGAATTTTATCCTTAGGTGTAGGTGGTGTTGTTTCCCTAAGACCAAAGGGTTCAAGTGCCTAATCTTATGGTTTTGTCTTAGCAAGAATATCTATAGCTTTCTACTCAACTACTAGTTTTTCTTCAGCAAGCATTTCTGGCACTTCTTGCTCAATCATTGGTTTTTTGACAAGTGATTGGCCTATTAATTTCTTTGCAAAGTATGTTGATTTTTGAGGATGTGTTGTCTCTACCTTGGCTTCCTGATTCATATCTTATTTAGGTTCTTGGTTGTTATATGATTGCTTAGCCTTCACTTCTTGATCCATTTCCTCTTTTTCAGGTTACTGGTTATGGGATTATAACTTAGCCTCATCTTTTAAGACCTTAATTATAGGGGTCTCTTTTGCAAAATAGGGTCCTCCTATTTTTCATAAACTGTTCTGGCAGAGATGAATGAAAGTTCTCCTACCATGTCTTCCTTGTTTCTAGCATCTGATTTGAATGAGCTAGAGGAAGCATATATAAGCTATCAAAATGGATATATGACTATTTAATATGATTAGAACATTAAAAATCTGACCATCTCTCCACCTACACAATCTGTTGACACATTAGGAGAACATATTTGGGAAAATCAGGATGATGGAGCATTATCAATGATGCAACCTATCATGGTATTAATGTATTTAGAAAATAAGGGTATTGAGGATAGAATTATCATAAATTGTTTCTATGGATAATCCTCCCACATCTCTCCAAAGTCACCACTGATAGGCAGCAAATACCACCATGTCAAACAAATTTAGATTGAGCTTGTAATAATTTTGAACGTCAGTAACGATTTGATACCAACTCATTTGATAGCATTAAAGGAGATATTGACCAGGCATCAATAGTATTTATCTTGGGATCATTCATATATGAGAGAAATTGCTTCAAATACTTGTATCCATTTTATTTACTTGGAATAACAGTCAAGTTCTATCAAGTAGCCACAACGAAGAATGAACCCTTCCATGAAGGAGATAGTTAAGGTAGAGTTGTAGAAAATCTTTTCAATTGGATTCATTTACCCCATATATGACAGTGAGTAGGTGTCACCTCTAGTGGTGGTACCCAAAAATAATGGGAAATGATAGATTTGTGTTGACTATAGATTACTGAACAAAGAAACTAAAAAGGATCACTTCCCACTACCTTTTTTTGACCAAGTTCTTAATACACTAGTAGGAAGGAAGTACTTCTCCTTTCTAAATAGATTCAATGGATATAACCAGATCTAGATTAAAAAAGAAGATCAATACATGATGACATTCACTTGTCCATGGGTACATTTTCTTATAGAGTCTTGCCCTTTGATATGTATGCACTAGTAACTTTTTAGAGGGTAGTGTTGAGCATATTTTTTGATATGATGGGAGAAGTAGTGGATATATAAATAGATGACTTCAATGTTTATAATGAAATATTTAAGGAAGCTATGACCAACCTAGAACGTGTACCCAATGGTGTAAAGATACCAACATATCCTTGAGCAATGATAAGTGCTTCATGATGTTGCAAGAAGGGATAATTCTGGGGTGCCACCTTTCTGCAAATGGGATAAGGGTGGATAAGAAAAATATTGAAGTTATTAAAGTTTTGCTCAATCCTACAACATAGAGAGATGTCAGGAGCTTCCTTGGTTCTGCTGGGTATTATTGGATATTCATAGCAAATTTTAATAAAATTTCCAAACCACTGCACACTTTGCTATCCAAAAATATAGATTTTATCTGTACAAATGAGTGTGAACAAGCCTTCCATATTTTAAAGGATAATTTGATCGCTACTCCAATATTGTGAGGCCTAAATTGGACCATCCCCTTCCATATATATTTTGATGCATATAACAATGCTATAGGGGTAGTTCTAGGAAAGAAGGATGATGAGGACTTTTACGCCATCTATTATGTCAACAAGAATATCACTGGGGTTGATTTCAACTACACTGTCACTAAGAAGAAATTCCTTGTAGTTGTCCATGCCATCAACAAATTATACCAGTACATATCTGATGAAAAAGCTCCCGACCCTATAGTTTGATGTCACCATATATAGGTACCCTTCTTCATATATAGTTTGATGACACCATTCTTCTTTCTGAGAAACACCAAATTAGTTATCCAAGAAGATAATATGAATTTCCTAATGATCTTGGAATATAACAATTTTTGGACTTCTTTCTACATCATAGGGTGTAAATTCATATTGAACTTCCTTTGTTTCTACCTTTGAGGATTTGTGCCTTATTTTAGTGGGATAATATGAGATATTACTATGGTGTTGAATGTTCAAATATCATCATAGATCCAATAAAATACATCCATGTTATTTTTTAGATAGCTTATGTACTCATTTCTCTCTTTTTTATCTAGAGCCTTATTGACCTTCACAATCATGGGTTCTATTTTTGTTCCTATGTTGATTTTGCATGCTCTAATTCCTAAAAATAGGCATGTGAGCTCTATCAAAATCATCGAAGAGACTTTCGAAAGACACTAATCATTTTGGAATCTTATTTATCTTTAACTGTATAAAATTATAGGTTCTTCAATGACATTTTTCAACTTTTTCTCATCTTATTGATTACACAAAACATCAAAATAATGATTTTGCATAGTAAAAAAAACTTGGATATCAACATCATCTTGAAAAAACTACAAATACACAATGTTATATGGTATATATGGATGATAAAAAAAATAGCATGAAACTTTTCCATGTATTTGGTGTCTATTTTAGGGGAATATACACTAGAGGCTTTGAATAATTACAAATTATCTATGTGATTTTCTTTTCTTGGGATATACGATATATTGAAGGTAAGGAATTTGTCTATTTCATCTTGGATTGCTTTTTCATACTATTTTAATCGAGGATGTTTTGTTTGATATTTTTCTTTAATTTTTTGTATTATGATTTTAGCATCTCCATAGACTACTAAGTAATTTATTCCTTTTTTTTTTGCCTTCCTTAAACTTATAAGCAGTGCTTCATACTCAATCACGTTGTTAGTACAAGGGAATTCTAATCTATAAGGTATCCCTAAATAATTTCCTTTTATATCTATAAGGTTTACTCTATCCCCTACAATAGCTTGAGATTTGGCACCATCAAAATTCATGTCCATATTTTTGATGTTAGCACTCTAATAGATTCAACATATATTTGTTGTTGTTTGTGGATCCAAATCTACAACTTCAAGGATCTCATCTAAGAATGGGGTATGCCAGACTAAGTACACACCCATATCCTTTAATTCAATATAATTAATTAGGTTTACTATGGCATTTTCAGATTTTTTTAATTCTATTGAATATTTTTTGAAAGGCTCTCTTCTTAGTGTAACTTTTTCTTTCACTATTAGAGGAATGGTGGCATATGACCAGTCTAACTAGATCCCCTAATTTCTCAGCCCAATACATATATACTAGTAGATAAAATAATGGATCTACATTCATGAATACCACATCCATGACTATCCCTTTTTAGGATATTGATCCAAGAAAACAAGTAGATTAGTTATCACCCCAACACAGGGTACTTGCCTATTATCCATTACTAATATGGGAGGAGAATCTCTAGTGCACATGAGACCTAGTTGATCTACTACTTTCTTGGGCATGATATTATGGGATGCCCCACTATACAGCATGCAGTTATGGATTACGTATTGTTCTCCTAGATCATAATTATGCCTAAGGGATATATAAAAAGGTCTTACCAAAGATGGACTTCTGGGTATAGGCTTTGAATTATTTATTGCTAAAACACTGTAGACATGATTTCCTGTTGGTTCTATCAGACCAAAAGCTCTACACACTTTATCTCTATATTTTGGAATAGTCATTAGCTCTCCAAAGGTGATATTTATTTTTTATTTCACCAATTCTTTCTTGACATCGAATTCGAATTTCTTATTTTCCACATTCTTAACAAAATCTAGCTATTTTTGGGCATCATTCTCTATTTTTTCTTGGGAACCGAAGTTTGATTGTTGCTAGATTGTTTCCTTGTGACATTTTCTTTGTTTTTATTTTGGGGGTTTTTGTTTTATTTACCATATACCCTATCTAGTATTGTTCTATTTCTCATATTTATAGCATGAATCCTATATAGTGTCTCTATTTATTATATTGTAGGTATTAATTTACCTTGTTTCATTCTCTCAAATCTATTATCCTGAGATATCTATAGTATTTTCAGATTTTCTAGAACCAAATATCTAGGTTGTCCTTCTAAAGTAGACAATTCACTCATATATTTTTTGAATTGAATATATCTATCCTCATCTTCTTTAGTCCAAGAGGTATTTATCCTTGTCCCATCATTAGCTTCTTCTTCCATATTAAGTCCAGCATGCATACTGAGATATATACCATAATCCACTAAAATATGGGGAGCATCATAGGCTGGGCAGTAAAAATGGAAATTAGATAGTATGTTGGTTGAGGCCATTGTTTTGGGGATTGCATCTATATCTTTATATGCTTCTCTTTTTCTCCAATCACTGTTGTTTCCATTCCTACTTCCTTCGTTAGTGTTATTTCTGTTCCAATTCTTGTTAAACTTTATTTTAAAGGAAGGCCTATTATGATTTTGTGACTGAGAGGACTTAGGATTTTCTTATTTTTCTCTCTCAATTTTGTATAACCTACTGTCATTGTATTGAATATTTTAGTTAACTGAATGGATAATTTTTCTATAGGATCTGGTTTAGTTTTCTTTAGAAATGAGGAACCAACCTTTTTGGGTTTTTTATCTACATGGTTTTGATATTTTTAGATGAGCGTGATTCCATTTTCCCACTATCTATCATGTCTCTTTTAATTTCTATGGATTTCTCCATGCATTCATTGATCGTAGCAACCCTTTTTTTTTTCTCAAAACATTATTAAATTCATCAAGGAATGCATTCTTATAGAAGTAGATGGACTGGTTGTCATTGGGCCTTAGGGTTATAAGGATCTTCTTTCTTATTTTTAAAAATCACTTGTTAAAGTCCTCTACATATTTGCTCTCTTTCTTTTTCATGGTTGCCAATTCGGTTAGTAATGACTATTTTTTCTCTCTGTACTTCTTTATAAAATTTCATGAATTGAAAATTAGAGATGTGATTTTATGGGAGATTTTTGAACCAATCCCTTGCATCTTTTTCTAAATTCTAAAGAAACAACATGAGGCTACATCTTCCTCTTCAACTTCGAGTCTATTAAAGGTATACAATAATATTTTGATATGTTCTTCTCCAGTCACAACATTATTGCCTTAGAATTTGGGTAGGTATTTATGGGCTTTACAAGGAAGGTCATGGAGGTCTAGGGTAGCTAAAAAGGTTTGTACCTATTAATGAGGTCTAAAAATACCTCATTTTTACACTATGCTTGACATATAAAAACTGCCATATTATTAATTTAAATGCCAAATAGTTGATTAGAATATATATTTGTTAAGTGTTTGCATGATTTTATATTAGGAGCATTATATCTATGTTTTTTACTATTTTCAGCATTTTGTGACTGCTTTTGCTTGATTAAGTAGCAAATAAAAATATGCATTTCAAACAGCCAAATGTGGTATGTTGATATCCATTAACTTCACAAGGGTTTATGAATGTTTTCCTGCCCTTCAACTTGTTTGAAGCCCACATTGAAGCCAAATTATTAGGACTGTTCTAAATCTGAAAATCTGTAGAAAACAACTATATAAAAATCAGCAAGTTGTCACTTTATAGGAGAACCTTGAATTTGTCAAGAAAAGCATGAGGAAATGGATAGAATAAGTTTAGAAGGACTACAAAAGACATATTACCTATTTAGAAGCATTCCCACATGGTCTAAATAGGCAGCAATAGGGTATAACAGAGCAAGGATAATTGTGCAGCACTGTTGCACTATTTCAGCATGGTTACTTGGTGAATAAAGTGTATAAATTTGGTAGGAAATTGATGTACTTATTCATGTTTATATTTTAATTATTTTCCCATGTTCTAATTTGTTAAACTTGCAATAAATTCCAACATTTTACAATTGTGCAGTAAATCTAGAAAATGCAGCAATTTACCATGTAAATTCTAGCCAGCTACCAATGAATAGCAAGGCATATAATTCACACATGGAGAAGGATAAAATCTATTGCAATCAGTTCTTGAGAGATAACCCACCTGAGAAAAGCAACTGATATCACATGAATACCACACAGTTAGTCAATCCTAAGAGCTTCAAATTGAGCAGACATCTTCGGATTGACAGAATGCAGTTTCTTTAGATCGAGCGTGTTATCTTCGGATTGACAATAGAAAATACTTTTTGAATTTTTTACTATTTTATGATGGTGTAAAAATGGAAATAAGGTTGAGAAGGTTAAGGGAAAATATCCCCCAACTTTCTTTGTCATCCTTGCCATCCAAAAGCCACCATTCATGGGAAAATATCAATTGATCCTCTTCTAGGATAAAACCAGGAAATGCTGCAACATAATAGGATTTGATCTGTAGGATAGGAATAGTATATTTTATATTTGTAAATAGATATTATGCATCTATAAAATTATAGCTCCTTTCTTGGTTGAGCTAGGTAGGAATTAGAATATATGAGAGTAGTAGCAACAACAAATAGGACTGTACAACAATTATTTGTAACAGTTTTCAACATGTTTTGACAGCAATAAAAGTGCAGTATTTTTGTCAATTTCTATTCTTAGTGTTAATTATTTAAGGAGTTTTTTTACACCTCCTTCTATATCAGGAAGTATGGGCCCACTTTCAGATCTAGAAGGAGGATTTTTATGGTAGGTTTTAATCTATAATTTTGCTGCAACAAAATTAACAGATTGCTTGCCAAATTTCATTTTCTTGTTTTAATTTTGTATTATGTTATTTATGTTTTCTTCATTATGTTTTTGTATAGCTAATGTGTGTGTGTTAGTTGAAAAATTAGATTAAATATTTGTTTCCATGTTCCCTTTGATTTTCATGTTCTTTGTTTTTATGTTTCAACTACTTTCAATTTCAGTAGATTTCACTTTGCTGTCAATTCCTATAGCAGAAGATTGACGACCTTTTGTGGTAGGATATTGATAGGTGTTTTTAGCATAGGTTTTATTTTAGCATCATTTCAATTTAGCAATTTCACTTATGTTCTTTCAATTCTGCAAAATTAGATTGGATTTTAATTTAGTCATTTCAAATTCTTGCAATTGTAGTTAATTGTTAAATTCTGCAATTTAGATTTAGTTTTCAATTCCTATAATTTATTTTAGTTTCCATTCTGCAGACTAGGTTTAGTGTGACACCAAAAGGCTAAACCAAAATCTGCTTCACCAATAAATGCTTGAAATTTGAATGCCTAAATTGCACTCTGCCCTAACTTTCTATTGTAGACAACCTTGGACACCACCCCGGATTGATAAATCATTGAGATTAAATGATGAGACTCAACGATACTCATCACCTATTAGTTCTCTAGGTCTAAAGGTTCTAGTTATTTTGGTCATTCTTAGGGGGAGGATTGGACATGATGGTCGTAAGGGGGGTAGTAACAGATACACTTACAACCAGATTAGTAGTCAAAATACTCTTAACAAAATGATCTACGATGCTAGAATTTTTATCTAAAGGAACATTGATGTTAACAAATTTTTACTGCTATGATATGATTTAGTTTTGTAAACCTGAATTTTAAGAACTAGGTTTTTACAATTACAAATAAATACCTCTAGGTCTTTGAATTCTTGATAGAGTTGTTTATCGCTTCTTCTCGTGTGCACCAAATTAGATCCTTGAATTTTCTTTGGGCTCACTTATTTTAGAGTTACTAGCACCATTGTGCAATAGAATATCCCTCGATCTTAATACTCTCTCAAAAGCTATCAAAGATACTCATGAATGATAAAAAAATCAAAAAATAAAAATACCCATGTTATGAAATCAACGCCAAAAATATGTTGGTGATAAATCGTTGGGTGGTCTATGGTCTGACGATTGCCAGTAATTTATTTACAATGTCATGGGTATATAACTAAAAGAGAATAAATAACACAAAGGTTCATCCTTGGCAACGGTCCTAGAAATTTGTTGTAAAAAATTTAAGCATCCTTAATATTTCTATCATGCTACCTGAATTTTCATAAATCACAACAAGAAATTCAAGCTCTGGTGGACTTGCCTCTTTGACCTAGAAATAAGTTTTACATACAAATTTACAATAGAAAAAGTCAGGTCAGAATACCCCAGTATGAGATCAGTTATTGAAAGCACGAGATTCCGGGCAAAGGAAACACTAATTATGCAATGTAAGACGAAATGTAACGCTTTAACCTTATGCACCAAAACAAAGGAAAGAGACAATTTGGAAATGAAAGAAAAGATGTAAAGAAATCATAGCCCTCTTTATTCAAATATCTTATCCTCGATTACATAGACGTCTCCTCCCTTTTTAGGGGCTAGGAGCGTTAAATTTGTCTTTGTTACAATGTGTGACTTAGTCTTCCTCCTTTCGCGTGCCCACGATTGCAATGGGCGGGCCAAGATGATGTCGTCGTTGATGTCGATGAGTTCTTAACCTCCGCTGATTCTCATGTGAACAAAGAAACAACCAAGATTTCAGTAGCATCTGCCGCAAATGAAAAGTGTTTGTTCTCTAAAACTAACGAAATATGCATGTAAACATTTGCCTGAAACAGTAAATACAGTGAGTCCAAATGGCTTCAAAACTTGACAGAAGATAGGAAAAGTTACCGAAGTCCATTGCCACCGAGACAACTGGCCAATCTACCTTCAACTAGAATTCGTACCTGGGCAGGACGAATTCTGACTGCATTCGTCCCTGGGTGGGACGAATTCTTCTGTGTTGAAGAAACCGACCTGCTGCTGCTCCAATGTCAAATCTCGAGACCTGCAAAATGCCTGCAAATAGGGGGGTTATGTAATTGGGGCCATTTTGGGACGACCCAGATGGTCGGATTCTCCCAATTTGGCCTCTACCCTCGAGAATTTGACCTCGACACCTGCAAGTCAGCGAAACAACAAAGCGACACAAAACATACTAGAATCTGACCAAAAGTTACAAAATTGCAGCAATGGGTTAATCAAACCTAATAACACAAAATGCAATCTGAAAAGTAATCTAAAATGCTCTAAAACTTAAAATAGGACTTGGGAAGTGCGGGGGTGCCCAAGTGGGCCTCCCACCGTTGGCACTTGATTTTGGATCCAATCCACTAGGGATGGACCCAAAACCTCTTAGGATTGGGGGGTCGGCGAATTGGTTGGTTCAGGTGTCCATGTGTTGGATTTGGGTCAGGTTCGAGCTTCCAAAAGCCACCCAACAACCTCCCTTGCAAAAGAGATTGGTGGATGTGGGAAGGTGAACCAAAGGGGATGCAAGTGGGTCTTCAACTCGGTAGCACTTCGTTGCTTGAAAACTCCTTCAACCTGTATGTTTTGGGTGAGAAAATTCCCACATTTTATAGACCCATGGGGTCTCTTTTGGGAGGGAAGCACAAATGCCATGTGTTGGTCATAGGCGCCATGTGGCAGTCTTGTCTTCCCATGAGGGAGGGGAGTCCTCCGTTGACTTGGGCTTTGATAAATGCCTTTTGTGACAGTCTTCTAACGGCCCTCTGTCCACCTACACACGCGTGTAAGGTAGGAGTCATCAACTGACTGTTCTGGGCTGCCACTTGGCGCCATTTTTCTTTTTGCCCGTTAAGCTTAGAATTCGTCCCACCCAGGGACGGATTCCGAATTCGTCCTGGGGTGGGACGAATTCTATTTTGAATTCGTCCCTAGGTGAGACGAATACTAGGCAAAGTGTCCAAGTGTGCCAAATTGCTTCTTGACCTTACAAAATTGCTATGAAAGTGGTTAAGACCACTGTTTAACCTCTGAGGGCTGCCCTGGGGGCCGTGTTTGTCAAAGCGATCAGTGTTTGCAGTCACATAATCGGATTGGTGCTGTTTTGGTGTCTACAGTTATTAATTGACATTATGTGTTATTTGCTCAACTAGATTAAACAAAAATTAAAAGGAAATGTATGATGACCAAACACTAATGAAGCACTTCAATATGTAGGTCGATGTCTTATCAATTGGGTGACTATAGTAGAAATTAAATGATCTCATGAACTAGTGTGAAAAATAAGAAAAATAAAACTATCATACCTAAATTAATTTAAATTATGCAATCAACATAGGCATTGTATTAGTGTAAATAAATCATTATTTATGGATTCAAATGATGTAATACACAAACAAGCAACATACAAACAATGATTCATGAAGAATCCAAAGAGTGGGGCTAGAATTTGTATTATATTTTGCATTAAATGATTACAATATCAAAGCCTAGCATTACGCTTAGGTCTCTCAAAATACAATACAAGGCTCATCTTGTTCAAATTATGTAACAAGGGAATCAAGTGATTCCATCTATCCCAAAATGATACCATCTATTAACAAAGGCTGACACTTAAGCTTTCCTAGTTCTATCTTCTTAAAAAATAGTCTGTTATTATTTTGGTTCTATGATTGGCTCAACTTTTTATCTTTTCCTATGGTGGGCCCAACACAGACTTCACTTTGTCCTCTTAAAGTTATCTTGTTTTAATTACTAGATATATTTTCCAAAATATACAAAAATCAAATAGCCTCTTTCTATGTGATCTCTTCCTTAAGCGAAATAGACATCTCACTAATGCATTAGGAGAAAGGGTAGAGACCATACCTAATATATGCAAGAAATAAACAAGGATCAAACAAAAGTAAAATGGATGTGGTATAATAATATGGACCTCATAATACACATAAAATAATGGTGGGAGGACAATGTATAGTCTAGAGGTACAAAAAAACAAAGGGGGATACTAAGAAACACAACATATGTAATTTATTTATAGGCAGGTGAGAAGCAATGATACTAGAGTAATGAGGATAGGGAGGAGTAGGAAACTAAACAAGGGAATCAGAGGTACATAAAATAAATGAACCCCCAAAAACAACATATCTCTATAACTATATTTCATTGGGATGACCTTTCTGTAACTATATTCTAGCAAGGTGCAAGGCTACTTCCAAGGTAGACAAATTTCCAAGGTTTAGCATATTGGTCATTTCTTCTATGCCTCTTGTGTTTCTTAATATTAATGAATAAGCACCCCTTGAGTTACTTACACTTTCTCTTGCAACTTTTTGCTTGCACTCTTTGACCTATATTTGATGCTAAAACTCCCATTTGACCTTGAAGGAGTATATTTCTTTATATAGTATCAGACTGAGGTAGACCATTTGTTAGCTAATGATTGTAGAATCGTACTTCTAGATTCTAAATATTTTTGACTTACCTTGAACTGGTGTTCACACATATATTGAGTCATTCATGTTATTTAGCTTATGAAATAACATCATCTTGTACGATCTGTGATGTTCTATTTTTCTCATCAATTATACCCATGTGATTTAATACTTCCTCACTTATTGCATTCAAAATATTATAATATTCTCAAAATCTAAGATCATATTCATCGAGCCTAATATAACATTGGATTTGTAGTACTTTATCTATGCTTAGGATGTTAGATGATCGAGGTGAGTTGAACAGTGCCATGATTTTACTTGCTCGTATACTATGAAGTCTATAGAAGCTATGATGTTCTACTTCTTCAAATTTTGGTTCTCACATTTGGTCTCTTGATACATATCTTTGCAACCTGGGTTGTTACTTGACAATAGTGTTATGGGAAATTTATATGATTGGACTGGCAAATCCACCCCTTATCATGTTGAATTTTCATTGGTGCCACATCAATTTGCATTCCCCTAGGTTAACCTTCTTCAAGATATATTTAACCATTTTTTGATCTTGTTAGGTCTTGAAATAATATGCATGTGCCTTGTACCATTGTTCAATACTCCTTGATCTCTGATGAAAACTCTGTTGTTGATTTCTATGTTAATATATGAGTCATTGGAGAGATCTATCGCTCATGTGCTAGTGTCATCGTTGATGAATCGGTGAGGAGAGAATACATTTTTAGCTTGTACTATCACCATTCATCTAGCATGTTCACTAATTAATTAGCAATGAAGAACTTGCATCGACGATGAAATTTGACCTCTTAAAATATATTTAGATTTATAAAGCACTTTAGGACATATGAGACCATGGTGAAGATGTGTGAAGACAACTTTAAAAAAATGACTAGGCTAGGGCTCGGTGGAATAATCATGAAGCTCTATTTATGAACCTTTGAGACCTTATGCAATACTTAGTACTTGGGTGTGACCATGAAAGGGGAAACTCATTTTTGAAAGAGACTTAGACCCTTAAGTTGTAATGAGAACTTTTTTTGTGGATGGACTAACATAGTCATCAATAAATTGGCATAGTCGTTTATGCATGATGAATGGGGGTTCTATATCGGTGATCAGTGAGAAATTATCCTACTTTGACCAAAAATATCACCGTTTGATTGAAGTGGTCATTGATGGACTAGAAATGAGGGATTACAATCAAAAACTAAGGGGAGACCTTTAAGGTTTAGGGAAAAGATACTAGAATATTGACTTTCAGACCTTAGGGGTTTTATACCTATGTGATAATTAGGGGTTTGAAAATTATGTATGGGAAATTAATTTTTAATGAGACCTATACCCTCAAATTTTATTGTACATTCATCAGGGACTGACTAATACAGTTTTTGATTGACCAAAATTGTTTCTAATCGACCAACGCTATAATTTTTAAATAGGATATGAAGGGTTTTGATGAGTTATTGGGGAGAACTTACCCCTTTTTTACTGATGCTATCACCATTTGACTAACACGATCACCGATTGATCAATGACAAAGGGAGACTCTTCACTTTCTTTATTATCGTGATCATTGATAACTTAGCATCGCCGCTAATAGATTAGTGAGAAAAATACATCACAAAAAATAAAGGTTGAGGGCTTGGATTTTATGAATTTAAGAGACTAAATTCAGAATTTTAGACCATGAAATGACCTTGGTGGTGACATAGGTTTCGGGTGTGGACGAAAATGATGAAAACTTAGGGAAATATTAAAGTGATGATACGAGGGCTTCATGGTAAGTTGTAGGAGGAGTTATATGGACTAATGGGGAAAAATTTATGACCTAAAACCATAGCAATGATGTGAATGATAATTTATAGATTACATGAAATGGTAAAGGTGTATAGAATGAAATGGAAATGACTTCATGAATGAGATGGAAAAATGGAATGGGATGATGACAAGGAATTATAAACCTTGATAAATTTTCTTTGAAATCATAAGGACAAGGACTATAACATGGACTTCTTAATGACTCTTAAGACTAAAGTTCTCATCATGACTTGTTAGCAAAAGACTTTTGGACTTGACAACCCCATAGCCTTATTAAAATGACCAAGACCTCCTAAAATCACCTAGACTTGAATTTTGTTATTCTTTGAAAATTTTAGGGTATAAAATAGGCTGGGGTTAGGCAACCCAATATTAACCCATACAAGTATTTTTCTAGAAAAGACATGGATTCCCATCAAGCACAAGGTTTATGTTATAATTATGATGAGAAGTATTCACTAGGGCATAAATACCTCCAAAAGGAGTTATTTTTTTGGGATGTAGAGGAGTCAGTAATCAATGAACAACTTGATGATGATGTAGAACCATTAGAGGATCCACTTAAGAATGAGGGTAAAATATAATAAGAACCAAAACCAATTCTTTTTGTCAATGCCCTTGTAGGGATTCCTACCTCTCAAACAATGAAGGTAGTAGGATTTTTCAAAGGACAATTTCTTACAATTTTCATTAATTTAGGAAGTACACATAACTTTATTGATCCTCGAGTCACCAAGCAAAAAAATTGTTACATACATAATTTAAACTCCTTCGAGGTCATGGTACAAAATGGTGGAATAAATACCATAATGTTAAGTTGAAGATAGGGTATTATGAATTTAAAACTGATATGTTTGCTCTTCAACTAGGAGGATGTGATGTTATGCTAGGAGCTCAATGGGTAGGTACCTTGGGAACAATAGCTTAGAAATTTGCATAGTTATAGATGCAATTTTCATAGAATGGTAGGTCCTACATTCTTTGTGGTTTTTTAGAAGGATCTCCATAGATTATTAGTTCAAGATATATGGAGAAGTTGTTAAAAAAATCCTCCTATGGATTTGTAGTTCATATATTTTCTATTCAACAAAAAACTTTAGCCAAAGACAAGCCCTCAAAATATTTGTAACTCATTCTAACTAAGCATGATGTAGTTTTATAGAACTGACATAATTACCTCCATGTCATTCATATGATCATGCAATACCATTGGTACCTAGTAGTGTGCCACCTAAAATCATACCTTACTAGTACCCCTATGCACTTTAGTTAGCAATTGAGAAATTGATACAAACTTATTACAAGGAGGAGTCAATTGGTCTAGTAACAATCCTTACTCTCCTCTAGTCCTATTGGTTTGAAAGAAATATGGGTCATGGTGATTATGTATAGATTTTTGTAAGCTCAATAAGCTCACCATTAAGAATAAATTTTCTATTCTAGTGGTCAATGAATTGTTAGATGAACTACATGGTGCCATGTTTTTCTCCAAGTTGGATCTTCACTCAGGTTATCATGAGATAATGCTCAAGGAGAATATTACCAAAATAATATTTTGAACTCATGAGGGCCATTATGAATTTTAGGTTATTCTATTTGGATTAATGAATGCACTATCCACATTTTAGAGCCTCATGAATAACATCTTCTACCCATTCCTTAGTATATTTATCCTAGTTTACTTTGATAATATTTTGATTTATAGTCACTCTTGGGAGGAGCACCTCATACATTTGGATAAAAAAATTTAGCTTTTATCTCATAATAAAAATTATGTTAAGAGATCTAAGTGTTATTTTGGGTTGATAGAAGTGAAGTATTTGGAACACATTATAACCAAATATGGAGTTAAAAATAGACCTAAAAATTTCAAGTTGTTCAATATTAGCCAAAACCTCACACTCTCAAGGGACTTTGAGAATTTTTGGGACTTATAGGGTATTACTATAAATTTGTCCAAAACTATAAAAATTTGTTGATCCTTTAACAACCATATTGAAAAAGAATTTTTTTACTTGTCTAGGCTCAACTGAGAAGGCTTTCTTTGACTTAAATCATGCCATGACAACCACTCTAGTGTTAGTATAATTGAAAGTGATGCTTTGGGAAATGACATAGGGGTCATTTTGATGCATGAGGGAAGACCATTGGACTTCACTAGTAAAGCATTTTCAAGTAAAAATTTAGGTAAATCTACTTATACAAAGGATATGCTTGATATTTGTATATAATTAATAACTGGCAACCGTATCTCATTTGGCATCATTTTTCCATTAAAATAGACCACTAAAGTATCAAATACTTCTTGGAGCAACAAGTCACCACACCTGAACAACAAAACTGGGTCTCTACACTAATGTGCTATAACTATGAGATTACATATGTAAAGAGAAAGGATAACATTGTGTTTGATGCACCCTCTCAAAAATTTGAGAGGATATGTTAAATGCTATTTTTTTCCCATACCTCATTGGATTAATTATCTGATAGGATATGATCAAGGACTCAGGATTGCAAACTTTGATCATAAAACTTCAAACAGAACCTAAATCATACTCGGGATACACTTGGGATAGACACGATTTGAGATACCTTGACCAACTTGTTCTTTTCCAAACTTCTCAACTACAAGAACTCATCTTGAAGGAAATGCATGCGTCAGAACCTAAATCATAAAACTTTGATCATAAAACTTCAAAGACTCAGGATATGATCTGATAGGATATGATCAAGGACTCAGGATTGCAAACTTTGATCATAAAACTTCAAACAGAACCTAAATCATACTCGGGATACACTTGGGATAGACACGATTTGAGATACCTTGACCAACTTGTTCTTTTCCAAACTTCTCAACTACAAGAACTCATCTTGAAGGAAATGCATGCGTCACTAACTGCAGGACATTTGGGATTCCTCGAGACTTATGTATAGATTAAGCATACTTTATTCTAGCAAGGAATGAAAAAGTATATTC
The DNA here is from genome assembly GCA_028583015.1 of Wollemia nobilis. Taxonomy (NCBI): domain Eukaryota; kingdom Viridiplantae; phylum Streptophyta; class Pinopsida; order Araucariales; family Araucariaceae; genus Wollemia; species Wollemia nobilis. The sequence continues at coordinate 7,085,181 of JAQPPZ010016930.1, read as the reverse complement.
AAAATTTTATGGCTAAATGTGACATGTGCCAATAACTGAAACTAGAAATAGTGCATTCCCCTAGAACTCTTCAACCCTTACCCATTATAGAACAATTATGGATATATATTTCCATGTATTTTATTGAAGGATTACCTAAGTCGAGAGGAAAATCAATTATTTTGGTGGTAGTGGACCATCTCACAAAATATGCTCATTTTTTTTCCCTCTCCCATTCTACACAACCTCAATCATAGCCCAAATATTTCTAAACTTTATTTTTTGACATCATGGCATGCCCACATCTATTGTGTCCAATAGAGACCCTACATTCATTATTCATTTTTAGCAATAACTATTTAAGTTGCTGGAAAATTAGCTTAAAATGAGTTCAATGCATCATCTACAAATGGATGGTCAAATAAATAGTGTTAACAAATGCTTGGAGATCTACCTTTGTTGATTTTAATTCGAACATCCTACATAGTGCGTGAAGTGGCTTCCCCTAGCTGAATGGTGGTATAATACTTCATATCATATTGTGACCAAGGTTACCCATTTTAAAGTAGTTTATGGTTATCCTCCATCAACACCCTACTCCTACATTCTATGAAGCTCTAAGGTTCACGCTATTGATACTACACTCAACCATCATGTCATAGTCCTCCATCAACTAAAGATAAATCTAGAATTGGCCCAAAACCATATGTTCCAACAAGTTGATCATCATTATTTTGAGCATAGCTTTGAAGTAGGAGATATGATTTTTCTCTACCTACAATAGTATAAACAATCCTCACTCCAACTACATAGATACCAAAAACTATCTTCCAAATACTATGGACCCTACTAGATCTTACAATGGATTGGTGAAACGGCTTACAAATTGGCTCTTTCAGCTACGTCAAAACTCCATGTTATCTTTCATGTATCATGTCTCAAGAAGGTTATGGGTGATCAGATCTAGATTATGCTTTACCAGAACTGGATGAAGAGGATTTCATATTGATCGATCCTAAACAATGTTTGGATCATAGATCATACACTCTTCAAAACCATGTCATCACTGAGGTTCTTGCTCAATGACATGGACTACAATCAAAAGATGCCACTTGGAAGTCTCTCTAGTAGCTACAATACCATTTTACTCATCTCCAAATTTAAGGATAAATATTTTTGAAGGGGAAAGGCATGTTAGGACCTCATCCTAACATTATTATGTAATGATCCCTTTTTCAATGTGGGGACCCCCTCATAATGATATTTTGTAATATTTTGTAATGGTATGTTGTAATTGAGACACCTAGACAAGTGGTGCAATTTCGTATAACTGTTATTAATAATGTAATTGTTGTTTGGTAGAATATTCTAGCTCGAATGGCACTTTGCATGTAAGCCAACCCTTGAGCATTAGGTTAGGGTTGCATGAAATGTATCTTTAAATACAAGGGTTCATAAATGAATGTATATTTTTTGCATATGGAATGAAAGTATTGAAGGAAGTGCCCCTCAAAGATGCCCATGATTATGTGTTGTGTTTGTGAGATTATTATATTTCTATATTTATATTTCATATTACAGTATTCTATTGTTCTTGAATTTTTACTTTTATTGCAATATTTATGTGAATGTGTTTATTTTGAACGGAAGGTTCCTAACAATAAACTAGAAATGGTTAACCTACAACCAAATGAATTTTAAACTTGTAAATTTTGAAGTAAGTTTATTACTAAGTAAAAAGCTAATCTAATTTTAATTTATATAGATTTTAAAAAAAAGTTAAAATATTAAAGGTAAGAGAAAGAAAAAAAATCAAGCTTATATTGTCATGAACCCAATCATAATTTTGTAAAGTGGTAAATCTAACCCAAAACTAATCTTGACTCAACCAATATTGACACAATCTAAAGCCCAAGATGGTGCAATCTATAAATGAAAATAACATAGACTATGAAGTAAATTAAATGCACCCACCATTAAAATGCACATATTGGACACAAAAATTCAAAACCTTTTATTTTAAAAAATATATTATGATACACATTCAAATTTATCTCACTTTGATGAATTGTAATAAAGTAAATTTAAGAAAGCTCAAACTTGGTTTGCAAAACTACCCAATAAAATAGAGAACTAAGCAAATAAAGAAAAACCTAAAAAATGTTTGAGTTGAATAGTTTATGCAGGGACAAATCCAAACTTTTACAACTATATAAAGGGTTGTATCTATCCAATTTCAAGCCCCTTAGATAGCCTAATTTAAAATATATATATTTACATTCCCATCCAAATTTAGTATATTAAATTTAAATTTTTGTTCTCCAACCAACTCAAGCTACTCTCTCCTCGAGGTTATTTAATTTGTTTGAATTATTTAATTATCACTACATTCTTGCTCAAATATGGTATATTAAATTCAAGATTTCATTTTCCAACCATCTGCTACATTCCTGCCCAAATATAGTATATTAAATTCAATTTTTTTTTCAACCAACTCGTGTTGCACTCTCCTTGGGTTACCTTGACCATGCCTCATTAGAACACAACACCTATGAAATCTTAAATTACCTGAACCTGTTTGGTCTTAAGTGGTTTAACTTTGGACCTATTAACTATAGCAAGTGGGCTGAGTATTAACTTTGTTATATACCATTATTTTGTACTCTGCAACTGCCTAGACATAATATCAATATATCCATCGTCTCTTGAGTAGTTTTAAGTTTACCAAATAACATTAATGAAGTTTTACAACCTAATGAATTTATCTATGTTCTCCTTCTCCACTCACCTTCTAACAAATCTTGTCATGGTTGTGATCTCCTTAAGCATCCACACCTGACAACCTATAATAAAAATCATTATGTAAAACAATATTAAAAACATTTGTGGAAATAAATACCAATAAATGCGAGTAGATTGTTTTTGGTGGAAAACAACTAAACACTATAAACAACAAAGTACTGTGTGGATAATGAAATACTACATACAAACAAAGTGCCAAATATTTTAGAAGAGAGCGAAAAAATCGATCAGTTCATACAAACTAAAACATGTTAACAAGCAATAACAAATAAAACTAACAGTATAAAAATGTATGATGATATAACATTAATTTTTTAAAATAAGATAAAAACCTTTATTAATAATTTAAATGTAAAAAAAAAAACTTACATAGAAATAACTAAAGAATTTGATATTAAGTTATATAACAAAAATACGATATAACTATAAACACATGAAAGTATAATTTGTTCACTAACAATATATCTTTAAACCAACATTGTCAAACCAATATAAGTACACATGCAACTCAAAAATTGAACTGTTATAAATTATAAAAGAACCAAAAGTATTATATAAAAAATATATTAAATATTAAATTTTATTAAAATTTAGATTAATTTTAATGTTTACACCAATACTATCACACCAATATAAATATACATGAAAGCACAAGATTGAACGTAAATATTAATGAAACTAAAAGATGGAACGTTAATAAATTATAAAAAACAATAAAAAATTATATATTAAAAATATATAAAAAATTTAGATCAAACCAAGTGTACTTTGTATAAAAAAGTGGTTCGTAACCCGTTAACTTATTCACTAGCAAAGTTTGTTTTATTTAAAATTTTAAATGAAGATTTGAAATTGTGTTATAGCAATTGTGATATATTATATATAAAATTATGTTTATCAATTCAACAATCAATTTTTAATGTTATTATAACAATGATGCAATTTTAATTAATATTTATTACAATATTAAACATTTAAATAAGTAGTAATTTAATATTTCATAAATAAGTAATATTTCATTTTCAAAACTTAAAAAGATTATTATTTATAAAATAATTATTTTTTAATAGTTGATAGTTGAAATAATTATGAATATAATTAAAGTGAGATTACAAGGAACTTACAAATAAAACTTGAAATTATTTTTTTAATAAGTCAAAATTAAAAAATAATAATAATATATATTTTTTTAATAATTGTTAAAAAAATGAATTAGATTTTTTAATTTATTTTTTAAAATTTAAAATTAATTTATAGAACAAAGAATAAATTATATGCAATCATCTAATGAAAGTTAAAAATATATAGTTTATTATTAATAAATTATATTAAGAAATGAATATTTTTTGTTGATTGATGTTATTGGACATTAGTTGGATTTATGGTATATGAGAGAGAGACTTATCACTAGCAAGGTTTTTCACAGGAATAATATTTAGATTGAGAGTAAGTCACAACATTAAAGTTTTTTAAGAAAGTAATTTTTGGAGTAAGCAACGATAGTAGATTTTCTAGAGCAAGCAATTTTTTGAGAGTAAACAATTTTTTGGAGTAAGCGAGGATGATGCATTTTCTAGAGCAGACAATTTTCTAAAGAAGACAATGATTTTTTTTGAGCAAGTGATGATTTTTTTGGAGCAAGCGACAAAGACCAAACCCTAGTGTGAAGAAAGGAAAAAACATAGCAATTCTTTGAAGCAAGTGGTGGATTTCAAACCCTAGTACATGGAAGAAAAATAACAATTTTTTGAAGCATGTGACATATTTTTTTAAGGTAGGGAAGATTAAACCCTAGTGCAAGGAAGTAGGCGATAACTTTATTCTGAGGTAGACGATACTTTTTTGAAGCAAGTTAGGAGAGGGGTGTGACACCAAGGGTCAAAGTAGGATTTTCTACTTTCAAATATGGAGGATAAAATAACTTTACAAATCTTGGCATTCAAAAAGATGATAGATTGTACAAGTTAGGGTTTTATGGTGGAGGAAGACTATAAGGCTTTGGAAGGGTTTGTTAGATTGCAATGCACATGGAGGTCAAGAGTTCAAATTCAACCATCCAATGGATCAACTTTAGAGTATCGAGGTGTTGTAGAGATACTATGAAGTTTTTAGTTTATGAAAAGGTATGGATGTCTTTCATATGTACTTTTCTCTAGAGTTTACTTTTTGAGATGAAAGTAAAAGTTTTTTTTGGAGTTGTGTCTGGATATTTTTTCAAATATAAAGGTTCGGATAGCCATTAAAGAAGAACAAATTTTAAATTTGTTAAAAACTTTTATAGTACTTGTTCAAGTAGGCAGTAGTCTGTGCAACTTAAGATTTCATGGAAATACAAATGGAGAACAACATTGATATTTTATAGGTCCTAAAGTACAACCCAAGGCTTGCTCATGAATGGATGATAGAAGAACAATATCTACTAGAATATGGCCTTCAAAAATTTAAAAAAGAATCAAATATTTTTAAATATATTAAAATTATTACACTTTTATCTAGAAAAATAGTATGGGATGTTGCATTAAGGTGCAAATGGATGTCAGAGGTATTTAAGACCTCAAATTTGATAATAAATAAGAATTCAAGGGGATACAAAGAGGACAAGAATAAATATGAGTCACTACTACAACTACCATCACACTTGTCAGATCCATCACACATCCCTTGGTTCTAGGTTATATCACCAACAAGATGTAGCGGCTCAATGGAGGATTTGAAAGATGCATTTGCAGGGATTTTGTTGGTGAATTTAGTGCAAAATAGAACAATTATTAAGGAGGGAAAATATGAGAAAAATAAACTATATTTGTGACCACTAAGGATGAATTCATCATCACGTGGCATATATCTTAAACTAAGGTTGTAAAGACATGGGCTAAGAGGAAAAAATTTTAGAGTTTTCTAACAATACTGTCATAATGGTGAGTGAAGCAGAGGGTGGCAAAGATAATGGAAAATTCTTTGTCAAGGCTAGTTTTATTAATACAAATGCTAATGGATAGTCCCTCGAACTTGAGGATATAAATAGAATATATGATTTTGAAAGGGAAGGAAGATTTAGGAGTTTTTTAGAAAAATATCATGAAGTAGTGGACTATTTGACGGATCCTTATGAGGAGGTCTCCATATTTGATTGTGGAAGGAAGTATCCTTTAGAAGAGTTCAAGAATGGGCCTAAGTCGATGATGATTTTACAATATTACACACAGCTCTTGGATAATAGTGATAATTAGTATTTATCCTATTTAGAGCAAGTTCAAAATAGGTCATAACTCTCTAATTAGGGCTATGAGGGACAACATAAAATTTAGAAGGAGAAAATCCAAAGAAGAATTTCTTGGAAGCACGTAAAAAGGAAACCAAGTGCATTTAAAGGAAACGTAATAGAGCAAAATTAGTCCTAATAGAAGATGTGAAAATGGGGGAAGTCATTGAAATCTCAGAGAAAAAGCTTATTAGGAGGTTCTATGGGTATGCAATCTCTAAAATTTCCTTGGCAGATTGGATTGCTAGGGAATGGATGGAAGTCCTAGGGTATGTGCCTAGTTTTTTACTTCTAGTAAGAGGGTGGTTGTCATTATAGATTAGGACTAAGGAAGGTAGAGCAAATATTTTTTCAAATAAATGGTTCTGGGGTCAAATTTGTTAATTCTTAAACTATGGGACCCTTTTTTGACCCTAGGACCACTCAAATACCTTCTCACCTTGCATAGGTAAAGTTACCAAGGTTACCATTAGAATTTTGGTCTAGAGATATTTTCCAAGCCATAGGCAACTGCATTGGTTCTTTTTTTGAGGTGGAAGAGAGGTATTAGTCCTTATGCATGAGGACAGTGGCAAGGATTCTTGTTTATGTGGATTGGTGGGGGAAATTATGTTGAAATACAACAAATGGATACATATACAAACCCTAGATTATATTGGTGTACCTTTTAGGTGTGCACATTGTCATAACTGTGGGCATATTGCAAGGAATTGTTATATTAATTTTCAAGGAAGGTTTTGCATCATAAGGAAGATAAAGGGGTATATAAGGGTGATACTGAGATGCAATTTTTCCTTCAAGCACATAACTTATAGATTAATTATATTATTGAATCAATGCATAAGAAATAAAATCTAGAGAAATCAAGGGGAAAAACAAAAAATATAGAGACGGGAAGACAAAAATTTGTGTGCCAAATCAAGTGATGGATTTAGAATCATCTCATATTGAAGTAAGGCTAGGATTCTTAGATCAAAAGTTGGATGTCATGCTCTTAGACCTATATTCAAGCTTTAAAATAAAAGTTGTTGCCAAATATTATTTCTCATATGGGATTATAGGTAATTTTATTTTGATTCCCTCAATTAACTAATGGCTAGATTTACCAATTTTTAAAACAAAGTCTCCCTTAGAAGGTAAAGGGTGGACTTGAGGCGAAAGGAGGATCCTCAAATTTCTCTTATTTTAAGGAAGTAGATCTAGACCTTGGTTTAGACTATGATAAGTTTTTCAATAATGCTTCACAAATAAATCACTTTGAAATTACTTCCCCACTTTATTTTGCTTATGGTCATGAAGGTTTTGTGTCCCTAGAAACCCATAGGTATACCTTACAATCCCTAAAATTTAGAATAGGACTAAAGGAAGAAGGATTTGCGAGAGACCCCAGTAAAAATATGGAAGATAAAAGTATTATTGGTAGGAGGGGTAGAAGAGTTTTTACTTCATTTGTTAAGTATAAAAGCCTCTGTGAAGTTAAATAAGGCAAGCAACCATCCTTAAAGGGGATCCTTAGAGCAAGGAATATCCCAGATATAGTTAATAAATGAAATTAATTTCCTTTAATATTCAAGGGATGGGCAGCTCTGCAAAAAATTTGCTCTGTGTAGGTTGGTAGAAATTCATAATCTAGAGATTTTTCTAATTCAAGAGAAAAAAGGGTTAACTATGAAATTGATGGAATATCTTAGTAAATTTCTTAAAGGATGGGATATTTTGATCCTTGTTGCTATAGGGGCATCAAGAGGAGTGGTCACATGGTGAAGTATAAATCAGTTTAGGCTAGCCAAATTTGCATTGCCTAACTCAAGAGTAGAGACTAAATTATTTTTAGTGGAGCTCAAGGAATAATGACAATGGTAAAAAATTATGGCCCCTATAAAGACAAGATGTAATATAGTGATAAGCTTATGGATTAGAATTTTTTAGAAGCTAATAATTTAATTTTAGGGTGTGATTTAAACTTAACTCTTTTGAGGAGTGAAGGGTCAGATATTGTTGCTAGAACTGATCCACTAGCTAATTACTTCATCCAAAAGTCTGAATCTAAGGGGTTGGTATACATGGTTCCTATAAAATCTATCTTAACTTGAAGAAACATGAGGATAGGAGTTGATAGAATTTCTAAGAGACTAGACAAATTCTTAGTAGTAGAGAGTTTGGTAAATGGTACTTATAGATTGAAGTCTTGGGTTGAATTTGGAGGAGACTTTGATCACTCCCCCATCATGATTCTTATAAAAATAAGAAGATAAAAAACCATATTTGTCTTTTTAAATTTAATTTTGAGTGACCCAAAGAGGATAACTTTATTACTCTAGTCAAATCAAAATAGATGAAATTTGATCCTAGTCTATAAGAATTCGCTAGTATACAATTTTTAGAAAATCTAAAAAGAGTTAAGGGAATAGTGGTTCAGTGGACCTATAAAATAAGTTGATGGATGAGCAAAAAAAGAGGGAGATTGAGGAGGATATTATAGTGTTTCTAACATATGACTTTGAAAAATAATTAGATGAGGAAATAAGGCTTAAGTATAAAATTTTGGAACAAGAGAAGAGAATATTATTGGCAAAGAGAGAAGCAAAATGGAGGCTCAAAAGTAGATCACTATGGATTGGAAGTGAGGATGAGAACACTAAATTTTTCATAGCTTTGAAAATCATAGAGAACAACAAAATACAATTTGCGAGCTACAAGGAAAATATGTAAGTAAAGTCTCCTCATTTAAAGGAATAACAAACATAGAGTAAGGTATTTTGATCAACTATACAAGGATCCTAGTCAAGTTAATATAGATGAAATAGTTAGAATAACTTCTCTATTTTCCAAATTTATAGATGATGAAACGAAAGGTGAATTGATTAAGGAAATTTTAAAGGAGGATCTCAAAGTTTTTTTAACATCCTTCCTAAAATATAAGAGTCTAGGACCTAATGAGTTGAGTATGGAATTCTTTCTCGACATATATAACCTTTTGGAGTCTAACCTACTCAAGGTTGTAGAGTCTAGGAAAACAAGAAAGGTAACTGCAGTATTCAACTCTACATTCATTTTTCTTATTATAAAATATGACAATCCTTCTTCCTTTGATGATTTTAGATCCATTTATTTGTGTGACTCTATGTACAAAATCATTATAAAAATAATTATATCAAGAAACAAAAGGGTCCTCTATACTTCTATATCTATTGCGCAATTTGGTTTCTTGCATGGTAGGCAAATTCATGAAGCAATTGGTGCTACTTAATAAAGTATTCATATCATAAAATCAAAGAAACTACCAGCAATGGTATGAAGTTGGACCCCTCCAAGAATTTTGATAGAGTAAACTAGCTATATTTAAGAATGATACTTACTCATATTGGGTTCTATGTGTAGATTGTGAACTAGAGTATAATATGTCTTTGTTCTTTTTCTTTTGTAAATTTGGTTAATAGGTCAACCTCTTAGTTCTTCAAAGCTTCTTGGAGGATAAGACAAGGTTGCCCCTTGTCACCACTATTATTTATTTTGGTAGTTGAGGGATTAAGTAGGTGCATTTTATAAGCCAAGAGGGGAGGATTAGTAAATGGAATTAGAATAGGTATAACAATGGAAGTTACCCATCTACTTTTTGTAGATGATGTTCTCCTTTTGATATATGGAATATTAAGAGCTATAGAGAAGTTAAAATAATACTTAGATCATTTTTGTCTTGCAACAGGTATTCAAATTAATGCATAGAATTCAAGCATATCTTTTAACCATGTGGATTAATATTAGAGCATATTAATAGGTCAACTTTTCCCATTTAATAGTTTTGATCTTCAAGAGGTGTTTAAATATTTGGGGTTCTTTTTAAACCCAATGACTACACTAAACAAGATAGGGATTTATTGATAAATAATGTGGAAGGAAGAATTAATATATGGTGCAAAAAATGGCTCTCTTTGAGGGGGATATTGACTTTAGTCAAGTTTATGTTAGAGGTAATACTAGTATATTGGCAATCTTTGGCTCATATACCAAAAAACGTTTTGGAAAAAAATTAGATAGGTAAGTTATAGGTTTTATGGATAGGAAAAATAAAAAGGAAAGGTATTCCCTTGGTTAAATGGAAATCCTTAGCCAAACCCAAGGGAAATGGGGGATGAGGATTTAAAAACATCTTCCTATTTAAAAAGGCTCTTGCAACAATCTTTGTTTGGAAGATAATATCAAAGGAAGGCTTATGGAATAATATCATACATAAAAAATATTTATATCCACTCATAGTTGAAGAGTGGATAAGGGCCCCAATGAAGCAAACCTATAATGTTTCAATTTGTTTGAAGGCAATGATTCAAGCCTTTTATATTGTAGGTGATTGACTTACCTAGAAAATAGGGAATGGTTCAAAGATAAGACTAGGATTAGACCCTTGGATTGGTTATGGTGATATGCACAAACTATAGAATAATGTAATTCAAACCCTATGAGCTTAGGGGATTACAAATATTACCCAAACAGTTGATCTAAAATATTTTATAAATTGTATTCAAGGATGGAAGGAAGTAACAATGTTGAGGATTCAAGGTAGTGTTGGTCAAATATCTACCTAAAATACAAAATATGCATTTGTGCACCCTAGACACAGCCATCATTGAAAGGCCGATGAAAATAAATGTCCTATGTTCCAATATTTAGAGAGGGTTGGCACCCTTACTAATCCTACATCGGTTAAAGTCTAGAGTTGGATGAAAGAAATTAGAAATAACTGAAATAAATGGGAAATATAGCCATAGGCTGAATATGTAGAATTGGGGACAGACTTAGCAGCAATAATTCCACCCAAGTGTCATAGCAACATAAAGTAGAAAGGAGGCAAAAGAATTCACTTACAATTTCTTGGAGATAACTTCTAGAATTGCATTCCAGTACTCACACTTTCACCAGAAATACCCAAATTTAGACACAAAATTTAAACTTAGCAGTAGATAATAGACATGAATATAAAATAGAAATGCTTGAATAGAAATAAATTACACATAAATACTATTTGCAAAATCAGAAGCCAAACTCCTTCTATTTACGTAGAAAACTTGAATAATCTTTCTACAGAGTGTCTATCCTCATTTTACATGGAAAAATGATTAGTATTTATAGAGGGATTTTGCCTCTATCATTTAATGCATATACAAAAAAATACTAGTAGATTAAAAACCAGCGTGCATATTTTCCTCCTCAGCATCAGTGATGTCTTAAGTTGAAACATTCTTCATGGAGATGGTGATCCTACTTTGTTGGGAGAATCACATGGGAAATATGCAATATTAAATGCTTGAAGGCAGATTTAGTGTCGATGCATTGGGACACAATGAAATCTCCTAAAAATCAAGAGCTCGGTCTTTGAATCTATCTCCCCTTGCACCTTGGAACTCCACCATTGCCTAGAAAGTCCACTATGTATTAATGTTATTTTGAAAACATTGCAGTCGGGTGATCGTGCATTGGAAATAGGCCATAATAGCATTTAATCTTGCATATTTGAAGCAAAAATTTTAGAAATAAAGCCCTTATTGCATCAAAAATTAAATTTCATGGTCCCTTGATTTTTCCTGAGAGAATTTGCAATGAGTATCTTGGAAAAGTTTCCTTCGCTGTTCAAAATTAATTTCAACCTATAATGGGATGACTAGAATGAAGTTGGGTGAAAATAACCTATGCAAAGTTTTCCTCGATATACTAATCACTAGCTCAACACGTCTCATTCTGCAAACTATTATGTACCCAAGGCTCTTATTTCCTTTGTGTTGGCTTTATTTTCATTCATACCATCATTTGGAGTGTGCACCAGCAATTCTTATAGTTCCATCTGACCTTTCAACCTTACGCTACCATGTTTCATTGGATTTTTAAAACACTTTTGCCTCATCGATAGGTGAATGGGGCTTTTACCTCTCCTTTGGTATAAAAACACCTTTTAATTATTTCACCTTTGTAACTCAACATCAAGCCCCACACATGCCTTCTGAAATACTTTGTTGCACTTTCACCCCAATGAGGGATGAAATGGAGTTTCATGCCTCACTTGGGGTGAAAGCTCTTTAAATTTTAAACTTATCACTGACGTGTACCTTTGCTACTTCGGATTCAAAAATATGTTTGTCTTTACTCTCTAACGTGGGTCCACACAACTTATCCCCTTTTAAATATAGCTTCACCCTAGGGAGGGGTGAAAGGGCTTTTCACATCTCCTTTGGGGCGAACATAGCCTTGACTATTCAACACTATCATAGCACCTCGCTACTTCCCTTATGTTCGTCTGAACTCACCATTTGCCAAGATTTCACCCTAGGGAGGGGTGGAAGTTAATTTTTCCCCTCACTTGAGCTGAAAGTCTTTTTGACTTGTCAATGCTTTTGAATGATGTTCACCCCCAAAGTGGGGTGAATGATACTTTCGCTTCTTCTTTGAGATGAATGCACTCCTTTTAATGGGTATAACATTGAGCCATTATGTACCTTTATTCTTTAACGTGTTAATGTGTTTTCACCCCAAGGAGGGGCAAAAAGGATTTTCACCTTGTAATCTTAACACATTTTTTCTCTTTTAATTTTCACATTCACCCCAAAATGAGGCAAATGGACTCTTCATCTATCTTTTAAGGTGAACATGATTTTGATTTGTTCTTTGCTTTGTAGTAATACCCCTAGGTTTTTCATACTCTTAGTCCTCGGGTACAGTTTGTTGCATATGTGTTGGGTAAATTTCAACTGATATCGCAAACCAATTCCCATAACCATTTACCTTAAAATCCCCATTATTTTGAAGCATGAGACTTCACAAAACATAAAAGAAGATAATTACACACATAAATAACTGCATCATATTATAGAAAACAATACAACATGAATTTATTATATTTATCGCTTTTATAATACAAATCCATTCAATAAAATTTGATCAAAATTTAATGTGGCAGGGTGCAAAATTGCCAACATTTCTAGCAGTTCATGGGGCATCCATATTGCATGGAAGTAAGTTATCCTAGGTCTTTATCCATTGGGCTCTTTAGTGGTCCTTCTTACTAGATACCTTGGTTGGCACTTCAGATTTGGATATCCTTTTTGTTCTTGTTCAATTACTGCCTTCTCAGCCACCTCTTGCTCTAATGCTATCCATGCTACTTTTGCTTACTCTATTATGGCCTGCTCTTCTTAATCATTCAAACTTTTGTAGGTGATTTCATAAAATGTAACTACCTTAGCCCAAGTGTGTGTGGTTAAAAATCAAGGAACACTAAGAGATTCATAAATATATCATAGATTATTGGTATCCTCTAGGCTAAGGTTCTTAGATCATTGGGGCAATTCAAACAAGGACAACTCCATGTGGGTCAACTTCTTCATGAGCGACAACACCTACTCTTCTGTGATCGACTCCTCCCACTTGTCAATTTATGAAGTATCTTCCATAAAATTCTTCTAGACTGCCTCCAAATTTTCCTTTTTTAGAGGCTCACCCCATTCGCCAATAAAATCTAGAAATACCATATCGATGAGAGCATCAAAGTGGATCATAAAAGTAGTATGCTTCTGCTCTAATGCATTAAGGAGATTTCTACCTTCTCTTACCAGATCCAACCTCTATAAGTATCTAAGTAGCGTAACCTTAGTGGTATACCAGGCTTGATCCATTTCACTCATGGAGTGAATGCACATATTCAACTAAGCCAAGGCTTCTACCAATGGTCACTCATGAAATAATGGAAACTCATGGGAAACTTCATCTTGAGCAGTTGAAGCTGATGAAGGATGATTTTTTGCAACAACAACAACTGTAACTATAGCCACAAAAATTGTAGTAGTGGATGAGGAAAAATAACCAGTCCTCAACTTCTTTGTAGCCTTCAAGAAAGGAAAGGCCTCTTTTACACTCTTCTTATCCAAAGGAAGCATCTCATCTATATTTTGCTTCACCCACTGGGATTTTTATTGAAATACGTACTGCTACTCTTCTTCCTTAGGTGTTGCCTCCTCGACTATTGGGTACTCTTATTTATCCACACTTCCTTCACTATCAAACTTTTGAAAACTTTGAGGTACGACTTTGGCCAAAGTGATAGGTTGATAGACGTTAACAATTTTATCAAAAACCTCCAAAAATACCTCATCCATCTTCAAACCATAAGGTGATGTGCTTTTTCCTATGTGGACCCACATAATCCACCAATTCATGATCTTCTCTTCAGACCACGTGGACCATTATTTTGTCATATAACCAAATAGTCCCAGTGGAGGAATCTAATCTTTGTGCATGGTGGGGTTATATTCGACCTCCTACTCGTAGAAGTCATGCCATGATGAAAGTGACATCATGGCTTCGACATGCCACTCTAAATCACACCCATCAAAATTATTGTGCATTTGCTAAATATCTGGCCATGGGTAGTAACAAAAATGCTTGGCCTTGATTATTTCCAAAAATCTACCCAATGGGTCATATCTCCATCATTGTAGCAGTTCTATCAGACCCAGGTCTTAAAGTGCCTCTGTGAGCAACCTGTTCTGACCAACCTGGTTCACTTCTATGTTGTTGCACTTGAATGAAATTGTGCACATTGTTCTTTTGTCATGCCCTACTCCATAAATATAATTAGTATAATTCATCTAGTGCACCATCTCCATGGTGAAAAAAATCTCGATGGAAAAGTATGAAAGTAGGAATGGCTTACCCGTGAAGCCATAAATTCCTAGAACCATGCCTTGAGTTAGCAAAAAATGTCACCCTTCATAGCTGTGACAACTACCCCCTTCACTTCCTGTGGTACTCTTTCACTTTTTCCATAAATCAACTCAATTGCAGGCCCTAAAAATAAGTAGTTAAAACTATAGAATGACTCCCCCCTTGATAGAGCAGGAGTCCACATATAAACTAGCAAGAGCTCATTCTCCTTATCAACTTGTTTAATTATAATAAATGGACAATGCTAATGTAAATGGAAGAAGAAATACCATACGAGGAAAGATGTATGCTTGAATGAAGTTGCTTCTCTGGTATTCATTTTCTCCAGTTGAAAATGTATTTTTTGATATATGAAATCGGCCCAATCAAAATAAATCAAGTTTGTCCCTTTTTTCATGGTTGTTGAAATGTAAAACTCCACCTAGGATATACATTGTGCCAATGCTTCCTGCCACTTGTGAACTGTAGAATCTGCCAAAAGACCAGAAACCCATGCCAACATCAAAAATAAATCTGGGTTTTTGAATTCGAACAATGATTTTTGTAGATTTGGCAACTACCCTAGTTGTGAATCCTTAATCAATTGCATCTCCATGAACTGGTGCATCGTCACCATCGACACATATCTCTCTTCCTGCTCATTAATATGCAACTTCTTGAAAATTAAGTCATATGGGGGTTTTAACCCACATGTAAATGCTTCCCTCACTTCATCGGTGAATATAGAGAAAAGTACATCCCCACTCGCATTCTGAACCACCCTGGTAGTTGGGTTGTAAAATCTAGCAATAAATTTTACCAACTCTGGGCAAGGTTGTATGGGCATACACAGATACCAAAATAACTACACATAGAATGACATAGTCAAAGGGATCTTCAACATCAATATTTTTTTAACTATGAACTCCACATCTTGTCAAAGTTTTACCATACCCTTATTGGTAATCATGCAGTCCCTGACCTCTATCATGGTGCCAGAGTATGGGTCTAAATCCACGTTTTCATTTATCCGTGCTTTCTTGGATTTTTTCCACCTTCTGCTTTCTTTCTCAACTATTTAGGTTCTACATCATCCTTTGCTTCTATGATTTTCTTTCCCATTTTAAATTATGTAAAACTTGAAGGCACTCTATAACTTCTACAACTAAAATCTTGAAAATGCATTGGAAAAAAAATTAAAATTATAATATTTGATCAAATTTACCTATGCTCTATTTATATATGGAGCTCTCAACCACAAAAATAAATGCAACACTTCATATTTGCGATTTTGAAATAGCGAGCGCCTCGGTTCACTCGATTGGCACCATTCCTGATGGTTTAATGAAAATTAACTATTATTCTCCACGATATCATTTTTAAAAGTATACCCTTCTTACTGCATTATACCTTCGAAAAACATGCCCTGGATGTTAAAACTACTTTGAAAAAATAAATTTGCCACCTGTGGACCAATGGGCATCCTTACTTTCGACATTGTGATATTTCGGTCCTTAGGAATGTAAAAATACCTCCCAACACAAATCCAAGCACATGTTTTGAATTAAATGCTCCAAAAATGCATCTTAAATTCCATGAACACCTTTCGAAACTCACCATGTGTCAGAGGTGAAATTTCTTTGAGAGGGCACCCCAGAAAAAATCGTCACATGCCCAAAAAATAAATGGAGGGGCGAAAGCACTCCGATAGTGCACTTGATCTATTCTTCTTTCACTCTTGAAATGCCTTCAATATGTTTTATTGAATTCATGGTGAAATTCATCCTTTTAAAACAATTATTTGCCTTTCTTTTTCACCCCATATTTAGGAAAGCACCTTTTTAAAGTTTTTTTTAACTGGAGCTTTTTTATTTTAACTTTTTTTTTTATTTTCATGCCATATTAAAAACAGAAAATCAAATTTTTAAAAAACTTTAATCTTTGCTCTTTTTATTTTTCCAAAGCTTTTAATAATAGAGCTATGAAAACTCTTGCTTTTCTTTCCCCCTTTTTTGGAGTGTGCCCCCATGATTTTAGAACTTTTCGTTGCTTTACCTTTGTGGGGAGTGAATGAATGGGAGCTTTGCCATCTCATAGGGTGAAAGTGCAATTCACTATTCTTATTTTTAAACTATTGTGGCATGTTCATTATCGTAAACCATGTTTTCTTTGACAAATGGTGTGGAATATTTTAGCTCAAAACCTAGGGAAAATATTTTTTAAAACATCTATTTTTATTTCCAATGATATGGACACTACGATTTAACATTTTAAATCCTCATAAAATACTTTCGCCCCAACGAGGGGTGAACGGAAGTTTCACCCCTCATTTTGGGCAAAAACCCTTTTGACCGCTTTCATCCTGGTGACTTGGAGCTTTTATATAGTCTTTCCCATTTTCATTTTTTTAAATATGCATTCACCCCCATTGGGAGGCAAATGGGACTTTTGTCCCTTCCTCGGGTGAATTTTTTTTTCATTTACCATACTCCATAATTTAAAAAATTGAGCCCCACGTATTTATATTTAAAGTGATTATTTCTTCGCTCCAACACTTTCGCCAAATGCCCCCGAACGTCTTCCCTAAAAAATTTTCTTTTTAACTCGAAGACTTGCAAAGTAAAGCAACCTTTAAACTTTAGAGCTTTAAAACCTGCTAAAACTTTTCAATACAACAATTAATTTTGCAAAAAATTCGTAATATGCCCTCATGGAAATATTTCGGGGTAAAACTAATTTTCAAAGAGAGCTATTTTCAAAGCAAAGTTTTCTTTAAGGAAAGCTTGGCATATTCTAGTAGAGTCCACCTCATACTTCCCCTTTTTTCTCATTTAGATATATATATATATATATATATATATATATATATATTATAAAGAAATAAAATACTTGTAAACAAAATATGTACATATTTACACACTTGTAACTCTTGATTACATCACTAAAAATAGACCTTCTGATGAATATCGTTAATTGGAATCGACAGATTCCAACCATCCATATCTCAGAGATGATACGCGTTTACCGAATTCACTATAGAAACTTAAAATGGACCTTCCTAGATCACATTGAACTTGTGGTTCTTATATGGCTTGGATTTGTTCTCGTTCCACTTGAGGACCAGGTCTCCCACTTAAAATTTGCATTCCATTGTATTTTTTCCAAACCACTTCTACATCATTTTAGCATGTTTGGTAAAAGCTTCATATACATTTTCTCTCTCCTCTTCCAGTTGTAGCAATTAAGCCAATCTTACACTCATATGATCGAACTCATTATCTTCATCTTTGAATAATTGCAATGTCTAGAGGATAGGTAGATCGATATGAGTGGGTATCACTACTTCCTTTCCATATACCAAAGAGTAAGGAGAGGCTTTGATAGACTTGTTCATTGATATACGATTTGCTCATAGAGCCTGGTTTAACAATAGGTGCCAACTTCTTTTATTGTTGCCAAGCATCCTTTTCAATATCCAAAATAAATTTTTTTTTGTGGACTTGGCCAAACCATTTCATTGTGGGTAATAATTGAAAGAAGTATTTAGACAAATCCCATACCTACTTGCGAATTCAGTCATCTTTGCTCCAATGAATAGATTCCCACTATCTATTACAATGGAATTTGGAACATTGAAATGAGTAATCAACACCTCAAGGAAGGAGATGAATGTAGCTTGTTCAACCTTTTTTGTTAGAATGGCCTCTGCCCACCTAGTAAAATAATTGGTCACCATTAAGATATATTTGTGCTCGACAGAGGAATGAGAATCAATAAATACAATGAAATCCAAACCCCACTGTGGAAATGGGGCTTCTACTTGGATCAGGTGTAAAAGAAGAGATGCTCTCTTATTCTTGCCAACATAACTTTGACAATTATCATAAATTTGGCTCACCTTGTGTGCATCCACAAAAATAGTAGGCCAAATATACCGAGATTGAATGATATTCAAAGCCATAGGTCTTCTTGCATAATGTCCACCAGATAAGCCAGAGTAGAACTCCAATATTTTTTGCTTATTTGACTCTTTCACACATTTGAGGAGTACTTTGTCTATGTTTTTATGAAATGGTCCACTTGGTAATAGGATGTACCTAAGCACCTGCAGTTTGAATCTTCACCACTATGAGACATCAAGGTGTGAAAAATATTTTTTGGATGTGGAGAACTCGACAAGGTCCTCTATCCAGTCACGATTGCTTATTACTTGATTGGCTAGATTACTTCCACCAATGACCTCATCCTATACTAGGGGTGGTGATCTTGAAGCTGTGCTTTTGGCCAATTCTTGAAAAAGTGCCCAACCATGAACCAACTTAGTAGGCCAAATCTCCACATCGTATTCTTGGATATTTTAAACCCAACCTACTCTTTTATCACCCATTTATCCCTGAATGATGAAATTTCTAACATTTGGATGTATAATGTAGACAACTATCTTACTCTATGAAATAAAATGTTGGAACTTCTTTAATGACTTCATGACCACATACACTTGTTTCTCAATGAAGGTATACTTCTCTTGGTGTGGCACAATTACTTGGATGAGGAAAGCCATCGGTTTCTCATCCCTATCATCTTGCTTTTGAGTGAGTATAGCAGCATAACTCTCATGCTCTCCTACTACATAAAGGATGAAATATTTTGAATAATCTAGATTAATTAGCACTGTAACTTGGGTTATTATTTCCTTGATTTCTTGGAATGCCCATATTCTTACTTCTTTCCACTTGAAGTCTGCTTTTTTCTTTAGAAGTTTGATCATTGGATTCACTACCTGAGTGAAATTGGCAATGAAATTTTGAATTAAGTTGATCTCGCCAAAGAATGACTACATATCCTTCTTACTATTTGGTATGGAAAATTTCAAAAGCGCTTCAGCTCTCGTAGGATCAATTGCTAGTACTTCTTGTGAAATCACATGTCCTAAGAGTTTTCCCTCTTTAACAAAAAAAATGGATTTCTTCAAGTTAATGG
Source organism: Wollemia nobilis (assembly GCA_028583015.1). NCBI lineage: Eukaryota > Viridiplantae > Streptophyta > Pinopsida > Araucariales > Araucariaceae > Wollemia > Wollemia nobilis. Next base: position 7,065,470 of record JAQPPZ010016930.1, on the reverse strand, counting down.
AAATTCCAAATTCTTGATATTTTTTGAACACTTACCTCAAATGAGAGACGTGCTCTTCCCTATGATGTGAGAAAATTGTCATGTCATCAAGGTAAATTACAATAATATCATTCAAAAACTCATCGAAAGTAATATCCATAGCTCTTTGAAAGGTCGCACCAACATTAAACAGACCAAATGGTATTCTATTATAGGTGAAAGTGCTAAATTTTGTAGTAAATATCATTTTGTGTTGGTCCTCGTCCTTCAACCAAATATGTTTGTATCAGGAGAAACCATCAAGCAATGAAAATATTTGTGCTCCAACGAATACATGTAGAATCTAGTCGATATGTGGCAATGGATAGTGATCTTTCAAAGATGCTTGGTTCAGATTTTGAAAGTCCACACACAGACAAATATCTCCATTTTTATTTCAAATTGGAACTAAGTTCACCACCTATGTTGATTATTTGATAGGATAAATTATTTTTACCTCCAGCATTTTTAGCAGCTCTGCTTTCATAAGAACTTCAATTTTTTGGATTGACAGGCTGGTATTTTTACCAAAAAGGCTTTACCCCTTCCTGCAATTTAATGGTGTGTTGAATCATATTCTTGGCATATCCTTTCAAATCATGATAGCTCAAAGCAACGATTTTTAGAAACTCATAACATAGTTTTTTAATATCTTTGAGCTCTTCCAACGTACAATTTGTTCTAACTTTGATAACCTTTTCAAGTTTTAGTTGCATTTCCTTGTACTCCTTTGCATCCACATTGATATTATGTTTCTCTGCCCTATTGTTTTGATCAAAAAACTCTCAATAAAAATCAATCCCCTAGGAATGTGATTACTCTTCAGTTGAATCATTCCTTCCATTTCTTCTTTGGCCAATATTCTCTCCTCTGCACTTGCAGATTCCTTAATTAGAAAACTAATTATTTTTCATCACTATCGAACACTTTCCAATAAAGTTTTTTATCAAGGATCGAAGGTCTATAAATTACCCTCACAGTATTTGGTCTCCTAACCACTTGTTCTACATGAGAGAAATTAGAACCAAAGGAAGCTAGAATGTCTGCATATTTGTTTTTCTCCTACAAAATCACCTAAATGTTCAATATTGTAAAGAAATCAAACAAATCCCATACCGTGTTATGATAGGCCTTCAAATAGTGTTTCTTTGATACACACTTGTTTGTAGTCTAGTTGACGATGAGCTCAAAATATCCAAAAAATTATAATTATTTTATTCTCTGCTTTTTTATTTTCTTCAAACCAAGGCACAACGTTTCATATTCAGTGGCATTATTTGTGCATCTCCAAGTTAACGGATATGAATAGTTTTTTTGTATTTCTATAGGATAAATAAGAATAATATCAGCCCCTACGCCATTCTTGCATCTTGCATTATCGAAATATAACTTCCATAATTGATCGGAAACAGGTTCAGGGGAATAAAAAACTTCTTCTTCAATTAGTTCAAGTTTCGTTATGGTGTAAGAACTGATATCGATTTCTACCATAACATTGAAATCCATCAGTGAAAACTCATCCTCCAAGTGAAGCTCACTAAGAGCTTCCTCCATCAAGTGCACTTCTTGCACTTCTTCTATCATCATTTTGACTGCACCAGTAGGTTTTTCTTCTTCTTCAAGTATTTCTATATGAAAAGTGGATGGCTTTTCATTATAGATCCAAATTATTCTTCCCTTGAAGGGAATATCCAAATGTGAATAAACCAAGGAAAGATATCCCCCTATTTTTGTTGTGAATTCCCTCGAAAGACACATGCTGAAGTATGGTTCCAAGTCAACCACCACTACTTCTTGGATAACCATGATTTGTGGCATGTTGTACAGAACAATGGGAATATCCTTGGTTACTACCATTATTTTGAATGGGGTCCCATACAAATACAAGACAACTAGACTGATCCTTGTGTACTCCATCCCCATTACTTCACATACTACCTTTGGCATGATAGTAGTCATAGCATCGAAGTCAATCATACAATTATGCATGATCCACCCATCCATTCTAAGAGAAAAATAGAATGGGTATGGCAGGGTTATGCATAAGCATAAAATATAAATTGGCTCTATTTAGGATTTTCAATATTTTAAATTGGATAATTTTGGATCCTTTCACTGGGGCCCATTCGCCCAAAATTTACAAGGTGGAAGTTTTTTAGGGGTAAATTCACCCGTCGTTGATAATAATTAAAATATTTTCATTTTAATTCATCGACCTCAAATTATAAATGATTTTGATTTTCCCATCCAATTTGCCTTCAAATTATAAATGATTTTATTTTTATCGCCCAAATTGCATCATATGCTACCTGTATATATACTATAGTGGGTATCGATAAACATACATCTAAAATTCTCTACCTCAAAAATAGCTCTGAAACAATGAAAAACTTGACAAGGTTATAGAGGAGTGTCTATCAAAATAAGCCAATTGTTTGTAGAGGAGTGTCAATTAGTGCAAGATGATCGGCATAAGCCGATCGGTTGTAGAGCCATGTCTATCAGTATAACTCGATTAGTTGTAGAGCTGTGTCTATCAACATAATATGATCGGTTATAGAGCCATGTCTATCAGTTGCAGAGGTGTCAATTAGAATTAGACTATAAATTATAGGGATGTATCTATTAGCATTAGTCGACCAGTTGTAGAGGTGTCGATCAACATTCATCTATCGATTGTAGGGATGTGTTGATCAGCATTAGTTGATCAGTTGCAGATGTGTTGATCGACATCAGCCTATTATTTGTATGTATTGTTGATCAATATTTATCTATCAATTGTAGAGGTGTTTATCAGCATTATTCTATTTATTGTATAGGTGTCAATCAACATTAGTCTGTTGATCATGCATACCATCAATCATCATATTTGCAGTCAATCATCATGTCTGTAGACGATCATCATACCTACAACTGATCATCATACCTACATCTGATCAACATTCCTATAGTTGATTATCATACTTGTAATCGATAGTCATACTTGCAATTGATCGACATTGCTACAATCGATCAGTATACCTACAACTAATCATCATGCCTACAATCGATCATCATGCATGCCATTGGTCATCATGTCTACAGCCAGTCATCATACCTACAGTCATTCATCATACATGTATTAGACCGATCGTCATAAAGCATAAAGGCTAAAAGTATTTCATGTCGACCTAAAGCTTTTAAGTTTACCATACATTTTTAGATTTTGCAAACCGATATTCATAGCCCCCAACACAGAAAAATTCGCCACGATTTAAATTTTTTTGGAGATAAATTAATGCAATTCACCACGATTTGAAATTTTTTGGATATAAATAAATGCAATTCACCATGTATACTTCTACATAATTCGGTAGTATTTCAAGACAATTCGTCTTGATTTTATAAATAGATTTTAGGGCTGACCCCTTATACATAACCCTGAGGTATGGTCTATTCTTTTCGATGGAAGAAGTTAGTAGTGTATGTGCTAACACTATTTGGGAAAGACTTTTCTTTTTATCTTTCACAAACTTGAGAGACTCCTGCAATAGGTCAACCTATCCAGGTAAAGGTAGTGCATTATATAAACTCACCTTTATGGGGATCTTCTTCATTTCTTCCATAATGTTATAATCAAAAGTCCCAGGGATTTTTTCTTCACTAGCCAACTCATATTTGTTTTTGTATTATTGAGTGGCTTCCACTCTTTGTCGCTTATTAAATGATGGGTACTTGAGATGCTCTTTGGCTTTATCTTTTGCCTTAGTTTGTACTTGAGTAGTTGCGGGCTGCGAAGTTGATGCCTTCATATATAAATTCTCTTGAGTTTGTTTGGGCAATAGATCCTTCAACAAGATAGAATCTTGTTGTTTAGTTGTTGCACCAGGTACTTTCGCTTGTGGTTGTACCTTTTCATTTTCTACATTTTGTTTAGTAGGAACTTTTAGAGGCTCCATTTCTATTGGATCAACAGTCATCGTCTTCTTCCCAACCCTCATAAGGACAAAAATTTGCTCCAAGGATGGGACCATAAAGTTGTGATCAACTTTTGTTATCATATTGATTTGTCCTCCAATAGAACTTTCTTCTAAAATCTATGCATATTTTAAATGAATCATGCATGTATATTCATTATTAGGATCATTACAAGTGGAACACCAATATGCCCACTCTAATGTGCTAGCTTCTTCATTTGCAAGCACAATAGTATTTATTTTGGTGCCTTTATTAGCATTCAGTTGTTCTTTAATAATAGGTGGTGTTTGAAATCTTCTTGACCGAAAGTAGGCTTTAGCTTGTTTCTTCTTAACTATCGTGATTTCATTTGAAATTGATAGATTGTATTTACTATAATAATTTTAGGTAGGTATTAGGATTTGAGGGTGTAGGAGGTGCTAGAAAAAGTAGAGGTATTGGCAAATAAGGCAACTATAATGAAATAGGTGGTACTGGTAATGCTAGGAACAAAAATAGGGATGGCAACTATGGCATAACTGGTGTAGGCAATTATGGACTACTTAGAGTGGGGGGTTGTGGAACTAGAACTGGAGCAATTTGAGGTGGATTTGAGATCCATGAGGGAAATGAGTACATAGAGGGCATAGGCTATGAAAATGCACCTGAATACAAATATTGTGGAAGATCAAAAAGTATAGGTATAGTTACCTTTAGAGGTAATATACCTATAATCTGTCTCATCCTTCTACGCCTGTGTGTATAGATCTGAAAATGTGTTGGCATTGGCTTGTCATACTGCCATACCAATATCAGAGTTAAAAGCTTTGAGGTATTAAAATACATCTTGCTCATGCATGGGTCGAAGGCCATCAGGGACTCTCTACCAAATTCGAGAAAATCTAACATTGAAGTCCACTATTTACTCCTACGGATGTCTCTGGATATTCATGAATTGATGTAGTAAGGAGAAAGGTTCAACTTGCTCATGAAAGTTCTTAATAAGTAATTTTGCCAATGGGTCCCATGTGGTAATAGTAGCCAGTGACAAGGATCGATACCAATACAAAAACTTCCCTCTAAGTGACAATACCAATAATCTTACCATATTATCTTCATATGTAATTCCATGGATTATCACCAAAGAGGCCACATCTTGGATATGCTCATAGGCAGTCTTACCAATACCATCATAAATAGGCAAAGCCTTCAATGTTTCTTAAGGGACTGGGTTTTGTGCTTGTAGATTCAAGTCTCATGATTTATTCTATGCTAGGAACTACCTTCATGGTTGTGGTGGCAGATTTTGAGCTATGTGAACTCATGTGTGAGGTTGAGGAGGTGGGATGCTAGTAGCAGTACTAGCTAGAATTGAAGGAATGGAGAACACACCAACTAACTGTGAAGATGTTGCGACTGTAATATGAGGTGGAGTTATTAATCTAGGGTGTTCTCATAATTTTTGGGTGTCGAGTTCAAAAACTCAATGGGATATTCAGAATTTTTGGCCTTCGATATTGTGATCAAGAAGCACAACTTCCATTGAATTCATGTTCAGAGGCTTTTGGGTATAGCTAAGTCTCCAAATATTCTAACATAACAATACAAAGCTGAACATAAAACCTTAATATTGTTGAAAGTGGAACTTTTGAAGGTTCCACCAAGCATGCAAAATACTTTTGGTCAAATATCTGCCAAAATTATAGAACATGTGTTGTACTTCCTAAACACGGCTAAAATTAAAAGTTTGGAGGAAATAAATATCCTCTGTGCCAATATCAAGAGAGGGCTGACTCCCTTACAAATCCTACACCGGTTAAAGTCTAGAATTGTAGGAAAGAAATTAGAAATAACAGAAAGAAATGGGAAATAGAGCCATAGGCTAAAGATGTAGAATTGGGGACAGACTTAGCAACAATAATTCCATGCAAGTGTCATAGTAACATAGAATATAAAGGAGGCAATAGAATTCATTTATATTTTCTTGGATAAAACTTCTAGAATCGTATTCCAGTACTCACACTTTCACCAGTAGTGCCCAAATCCAGATGTAAAATTTGAACTTAGCAGCAGATAATAGACATGAATATAAAATAGAAATGCTTGAATAGAAATAAATCACACATAAATACTATTTGCAAAATCAGAAGCTAAACTCCTATTTACGCAAAAAACTTGAATAGTCTTTCTGCAGAGTGTCTATCCTCCTTTTACATGGAAAAATGATTAATATTTATAGAGAGATTTTACCTCTATCATTTAATGTATATACAACAAAAAGGTGATATATTAAAAACCAACATGTATATTTTCCTCCTCAGCATCGGTGATGTCTTCAGTTGAAACATTATTCATGGAGACGATGATCTTGATTTGGTGGGAGAATCACATGGGAAATCTATAGGATTAAATGTTTCAAGGTAGCCTCAGTGTCGGTGCATTGGAATGCAGTGAAATCTCCTAAAAATTGAGAGCTCAGTATTTGAATCTATCTCCCCCTTGCACCTTGGAACTCCACTTTTGCCCAAAAAGTCCACTATGTATTAATGTTATTTTGAAAATAATGTAGTCGAGTGATAGTGCATTGGAAATAGGCTAGAATCGCATTTAATATTGCATATTTGAAGCAAAAATTCTGGCAATAAGGCCCCTATTGCATCAAAATTAAATTTCATGGTCCCTTGATTTTTTACAAGAGAATTTGCAACAACGGGTATCTTGGAAAGTCTCCTTTGCTGTTCAAAATTAATTTTGACCTATAACAAGGCAACTATAATGAAGTTGAACAAAAATACCCTATGCAAATATTTCCTCGATATATTGATCACTAGCCCAACATGTCTCATTATGCAAACTATTTTGTACCCAAGGCTTTTCTTTCCTTTACATTGGCTTTATTTTCATTCATACCTTCATTTGGAGTGTGCACCAACAATTCTTACAGCTATGTCCGACCTTTCAACCTTGCGCTACCATGTTTTGTTGGATTTTTAAAACACTTTTGCCCCATCAAGATAAATGGGACTTTTGCCTCTCCTTTGGAAAAAAACACCTTTTAATTCTTTCACCTCGGTAGCTCAACATCAGGCCCCACATGCACCTTCCGAAATATTTTGTTGCACTTTCACCCCAAGGAGGGGAAAAAGGGAGTTTCACCCCTCACTTGGGGTGAAATCTCTTTAACTTTTAAACCTACCATTTATGTATACCTTTGCTACTTCTGATTCAAAAATATGTTTACCTTTGCTCTCTAATGTGGGCCCACACAACTTATCCCCTTTTAAATATATTTTTTCCCTAGGGAGGGGTAAAAGGGCTTTTCACCTCTCATTTGGGGTGAACGTAGCCTTGAATATTCAATGCTATCATAGCACTTTGCAACTTCCCTTGTGTTCACCTGAACTCACCATTTGTCAAGCTTTCACCCCAAGGAGGGGCAAAAGTTACTTTCACCCCTCACCTGAGGTGAAATTATTTTGATTTTTCAATGCCTTTTAATGATGTTCATCCCCAAAGTGGGGTGAATGATACGTTCATACCTTATTTGGGATGAACGTGGTCTTTTTAATGGCCATAACCTCGAGCCATTTTGTGCCTTTCTTATTTAACGTGTTAATGTTTTTTTTCCCCAAGGAGGGGCGAAAGGGATTTTCGCCCCTCGCCTGAAGTGAAAGCGCCTTGCAATCTTAAAACTGCGAAAGGGATTTTCGCCCCTCGCCTGAAGTGAAAGCGCCTTGCAATCTTAAAACTTTTTTTCCCTTTTAATTTTCAGATTTTTCCCAAAATGAGGCAAATGGACTCTTCATCAAGCTTTTGAGGTGAACATAATTTTGATTCATTCTTTTCTTGGTAGTAAGGGCATTAGGTTTTTCATACTCTTAGTCCTAGGGCACCATTTGTTGCAGATGTCTTAGGGAAATTTCAATTGATGTCGTAAACCAATTCCCATAACCATTTACCTTATAATACCCATTATTTCAAAGCATGAGACTTCATAAAAAATAAAAGAAGGTAATTACACATAGAAATAACTGCATTGTATTATAGAAATCATTGCAACATGAATTTATTATATTTACCACTTTTACAATCAAAAACCATTTAACAAATTTTGATCAAAAATTTAATGTGGCAGGGTGCAAAATTACCAAAAGGTAGGAGGTACGCCAATGGGAAGAATATGTGGGAAGAATTAAATCTATACATTTCAAGTTGCAAGATAAAAATGATCAATTGGTCTAGACAAAGAATGGAGCTACAGGGGAGTACACTCCAAATTTAGGGTATAAGACTCCATTGGAAGATAGCAATGATAATATGACATGATGGTGGAAGACACTCTAGAAGAAAAGATCCTCGTTGAAGATGATATTGTTCCTATATATTTCCATAAAAAACAACAAAGGTAAACAAACAAATCATCCCTCAAAATATTGATAAATCAGGGGTTTAGGAATTATTCGATGGGGTAGACAAGGAGTCCCTAGAGTTTGTGAAGCAGGAGGATTACTATATATTTTTTATTCTTATTATTTTAAATTCAAGGTTGGACTAAGGTGCTAATAATTATGTTGAAATTTTGGCCCTCAAGTTGTTGGTTCAGTTGGTAGAATCATAAGGAATACAAAAAACTCAAATTTACAAAGACACATAGGTGGTAATTAACTAGATGATTGGTGTTTATAGGATGAAAAACATGATTCTACAACCCATATTCTCTCAAATAAAAGTTGTGGATCAAAGTAAATCTTTTACTTTTTGGCATATTTTTAGAGAACTATATAGAGAAGCAGTTGAACTCTCAAAGGAGACAATTTAGATTAAACCAGGTATGTGCTTAGTACAAGAATTCAATGAGTGAAATGCACTACAACTGGTTCATATTTTTATCTGGGATGGTTCATATCACTGTCTAAGGGGATTATTCACTCCAGTTAAAGAAAGAATAAATAAAGTAACTTTTCTTAAAAAAACTCACAAGTTAATAATTTAAAGGATACTGGTTGATAAATTAGGAAGGTGTCTAAGGATAGAACTTAGCATGATAGATATAGTTATGATGTATAAGCAACATGAATTTTAGGTCATTATTGAAAATTTGAAGAAATATCAAAGAGGCATTGTTGACAGTTTTGCAATATGCCACATTAAAATTTTGATGAAGTTTTATTGATGTAAAATCGATAAATATATTAATACTATGATGTAGTATGTATGGAATGTTACAATTTTTGTACATATTAACTTTTTCATGTATCTCTTGCTTCGAAATAATATTTACGGATAATAGTGTGAGAAATTTCAATTAAAGTTACCAGATATAGTCACGCAGAACATTGCTTCAAGGATCGTCATTGGGTGAAAATATTCCTTTAAAAATTGGGTTATTATGCAAAAGAATGGCAAAGGCATATTTACCTCTAAGTTAATGTGACTGACGTGTTTGCCTCATTCTAGGGCGAACATGATATTTTTACTAAGTAAATGGAGAGAAAAGGGCTAAGGTTCGAATGAGGATGCTTTCGCCCCAAATGGGGGGTGAAAGGCCCTTTCGCCCCACTTTGAGGTGAAAAGCCATTTTAAAATTAATTGAAGAAGGTGCCCAAAGTTGAAGCACAAGAAAAAAAAATGTAAAGTGCATTCACCCCAAAGTAGGGGTGAAATCTTCATTCACCCCACTTTGGGATGAACATCATTTAAAAATTGCTTAACGAAAGCATTGATAAGTCAATGGTGCATTCACCTCGGTTGAGGGGTGAATGTTCCATTCGCCCCTCCCGAAGGTGAAAGTGCAATTAAGGGAAGCTTTGACAAAATTGCAAAGTGCCAAAGAAGAAGTTGAAAAGTCAATGGCACGTTCACCCCAAGAGGGGGGCAAACGTTACATTCACCCTCCTTTGGGGTGAAACTACATGGAGATGACCTCGTCAATTCATTAGAATTTTGTTTTCACCCAGAAAATATTTGCAATGTGGCAGCATTGAAAAATCAAAGCTACGTTCACCTAAGGTGAAGGGCATAAGTGTCTTTCACCTCCTTTTGGGGTGAACATGCATTTTAAGAAGCATTTCCAACAGGGGAAAGATGTGAAGCTTTTGATCACCTTTTTTAAAGACAAGCATCAAATGTGACATCATAAGGCAAATCCAATATTGAAATAAATAATAAGAATTTAAAAGCAGTGCTTTCATTCATGGCTCTATTTTGAGTGAATTCAGGTTCAAGCATCAACACAATTTTTTTCAAAGGCGCTCGAAACAGGTGAATGAAAGGCATTTAATTATTGGGCAAGAAGTAATCAAAGTTATGAGTTTCAATGTAAAGGAGCTACATTTTTTAATCATCAGATGATTTTTATGAGTTTCGAAACATTTCAAATGAAAGTGAATTTTTGAGGAATAAAGAAGGCTCCAAGTCAACGACCAGGTTTATAGTTTTTCATGCACCAACACTAGGCTATGCTGATTTCCTAGAGATTTTCCCCTTAAAAATTGGATCGTTGCCTCAAGAGAAATATTTTCAAGGACTTCAATAAAGAATTGTCTCGCCAAGGTTCCTGATCTGTAAATATTTTGTCTTCATATGTATTAAATGAAAGAGGTAAAATCCTCTATAAATACTAATCAATTTTCATTGTAAAGGATGTCAGACATTCTACAGGAAAACTATTTGATTTCTCTGCATCAATAGAAGATACTTGGATTATGAATTTACAAGTGATATTTGTGTGTGATTTATTTCTATTTTATGTATTTCTATATTATGCTCACATTCATTATCTGCTATTAAATTTAAATTTTGCATTTGAATTTGAATATTGCTGATGAGAGAGTGAGTCTTGGAATGCGATCTTGGAGGTTGTCTCTGCAAGGTTGTAAGTAAATCCTACCACCTTCCCTTATTACATGCTACTTCAATGCTTGAGTAGAATTCCTAATACTAGTATGTCCTCAATCCTACACCTTTGACCTATGGCCATATTTCCCATTTATTTTTGTTATTTCAAAATTCTTTCCTTCAACTCTAGTATTAAATTAATGTATAACTTAGTAAGGGATCCACCCCTCTCTGAAGATTGACATGGAGGATATTATTTTCCCCTAGCCTTTCAATGTTGTCCATGTTCAGGGCACACAAATGTAGGTTTGCATAATTAGGCAAATATTTGATCAATCATTTTTGGCACGCCTGGTGGGACCTCAAAAGTTCCACTTTCAATAGTATTGAGGTTTAATGTTCATCTTCATACTGTATAGTAGTTAGAATATATGGTGACTCAATTATACCCATAAGCCTCTAAACATGAAGGCAATGAAATTTGTGCTTCATGATCACAAGATCGAGGGTCAAAAATCCTAAAGATCCTGTTGAGTTATCCAAACTTGACATTGAAATATTAGGTGAACACCCCAGATTAGTCCCTTAACCTTTCAAATCATCCGTAACATCCTCACAAATAGTCGGTGTGTTCTCCATTCCTTCAATTCTAGCTAGTATTGCTACTAGTGTTCCACCACATCAAACTCATACACCATTCCAAATGGCTCAAAAACCACCACCGTAGTAGCCACAACCACCAAGGTAGTTCTCGACATGGAATAGATCAGGAGCCTTGAATTTACAAGCAAAAAATCTAGTTTCCCAAGCAGCTTTGAAGGATTTACCTACTTATGACATAACTGGTAAGACCACTTATGAGCATATTCAAGATGTGGCTTCCTTGGCAACAATCCATGGTATCACAAATGAAGATATTATGGTAATATTATTGGTATTATCACTTAGATAGAATATGTTATACTGGTACTAGTTGTCATCCACCACTATCGCCATGTGGGATCTGTTGACAAAATTTCTAATCAAGAATTTTCATGAGCAAGTTGATCCATTCTACTTGTTGCATCAATTCACAATGATCCAGAGACACCCGTAAGAGGAGATAGTGGACTTCAACATCAGATTAACTTGAAGCTGGAAAAGAGTTCCTGATGGTCTTCAGACCACCCATGAGCAAGCTACATTTTATTATCTCAAAGCCTTCAACTTTGACATTGGTATGGATATTTGGTAGGCCAATGTGAATACATTTCTAGATCTGAACATGCAGGTGAAGGCCGAATTGGACTTTATCACCATAGGTAAGCTTTCCCCAAATTCTTCTCGATTTTCCACAATATTTGTAGTAAAATGCGTTCTCACAGCCTATGTCTCCTATGTACTTGATTCCCTCATGGAGCTCGAGTTCACCTCAAATCACCCCAGTTCCAGCTCCACAACTCCCCACTCCAACTATCTCTAGTTATCCCACAGTTACTAGCATATGTTCCTTTCCTAGCACTACTAGCACCTCCTGTTCCACTGTCATTTCCTGCCCCGTCAGTACCTCTATCTTTACCAACACCTCATGCACCCTCGAATCCTAGTCCTTACATGAAGTTGTTACAAGAAGTGCAATCTGTTAATTCAGTCATAAGAACAATGTCAAATGAAATCACTACAATAAGGAAGAAACAAGCGAAAGTTAATTTTTTATCAAGGAGCTTTTAAACATCGTCGATCACCAGGGAACGGGCAATTACTAGTAAGGGCCCTGAGAGGAGCACAACTGTGTTAGTGAACAAAGAAACTAGTACATCGAAGAGAGCATACTGGTGCTTAACTTGCAATGATCCTCATGGAGTAGACACATGTATGGTTCATCTGAACTATATACAAAAAATGGTAGAAAGTTTTACCGACAAGCAAGTTAATATGATAATGGAGGTAAATCATAATTTGATGGTCCTATATTTGGAGTAAGTTTCAATTCTTATAAGGGCTGGAAATAAACCGATGACTGTAAATTCGATGGAAATGGAACCTTTGAAGTCCTCGTTGATTAGAAGGTATAGAATGAAAAGGTATAACCACAAGTGAAAGTACCTGAGGTGACAATGAAGCAACAATATTCTACCTTATTGAATGATCTAATGCCCAAGCATACTCAATAGAAGATGAAGGCATCAAATTTGAAGCTTGTAGTTACTCAAGTGCAAATGGAAGCAAAAGAACAATTCAAAGAACACCTCAAGTATAAGTATAAGTAGGGTGTAGAAGAACAAATTCTTGGTACTTCCAGTTATAACATTGTGGAAGAAATAAAGAAAATTCCTACAAAAGTAAGCTTATATGATGCTCTATAGTTACTCGGGCAAGTTGACCTGCTGCAAGAGTCTCTCAAGACTACAATAGACCAAAAGAGAAGTCATTCCTAAATAGTATTAGCGCAAATATTTCTGAATTATGCCATTGGAAATAATAGACCACCTCCATTCTATTTGTCACTTAGAATAGAAGGGTGGATAGTGCACAACTGTATGATCGATTCTGGTGCTACAACTACTATCATGCCAAAGGAAATATGTGAAGTAATGGGAATAAAATACATAAGAAGCAGCCCAGGTGTATTGTATTTGGATGGGACCCCAGTCAAAATGGTTGGGGTAATCAAATATATTCCTATAATTCTACATAGCATACCTAAAATCATCGTAATTCAAGAAGTAGTGGTGGTTGACCTAGAACCATACTTCATCATGTGTCTTTCAAGATAATTCACAACAAAAATAGGAGGGTATCTTTCCTTGGACTATTCACATTTGGATATTCCATTCAAGGGAAGAAGAATCCACATCTATAATGAGAATCCCTCTACTTTTTATATAAAGAAATTGGAAGAAGAAGAAGAAAAGCCTATCGGTGCAGTCAATATGACGATAGAGGAATTTCAAGAAGTTGAATTTATGGAGGAAGCACTTGGTGAGATTCACCTAGAGGATGATTTTCATTTATGGATTTCAACACGATGGTCAAAACTTACATCGGTTGTTATACCATAACTAAACCTGAGCAGGCAGAAGGAAAGGTTCCTGATTCCCCAAACCCTGTCGTAGATCAACTATAGAAATTGTATTTTGATGGCGCAAGGAGAAAGAATGACGTAGGTGCTAGTATTGTTCTTGTTTCTCCTACTAGGTTGTAAAATATCTATTTGTATAGATTAACTTGGATTTGCACGAATAATGCTGCCAAATATGAAATATTGTGTCCTGGTTTGAAAAAGGCTGAAAATTTGGGCATAAAACAACTACAAATATTTGGATATTTTTAGCTCATTTTCAACCAGACTACAAATAAATGTGTGTCAAAGTAGTAGTATTTGAATGCCTACCAAAACAAGGTATAGGATTTATTTGAATCTTTTACCACATTGAATATTCAGGCAATTTTGTGAGAGCAAAATAGGTATGCAAAAATTTTAGCTTCTCTTGGTGCCAATTTCTCTCCTACAGAACAAGTGGCCAGGAAGCCCAACATTATCAGGGTTATTTACAGATCCTCAATCCTCTACAAGAACCTCTATTCATAATTTTTTTGATAATGATGAATAGATAATCAATTTTTTGATTAAAGAAGCTGCGAGTATAGACAATAGGATACTTGCTGAAGAGAAAATGGAAGGAATGATCCAATTGAAGTAAAAATACATTCCTAGGGTACTGATTTATATTGAAAGTCTATTTTATTAGAATGATTTGGAATATAAACACAAAATCAAGGTGGATGCAAGGGAGTACAAAGAAATGAAGTTGGAACCTAAGAAAATCATTAAAGTTGGAACAGAATGTACGGCCAAAGAGCTTGAAGATATCAAAAATTTGTGCTATGAATTCCCCGATATTATTTCTTGGAGCTACCATGATTTAAAATGATATAATAAAAATGTAATCCAATATACTATTGAACTACATGAGGGAGTAAAACCTTTTCGACAGAAACAACGACATGTTAATCCAAAGATTCAAGTGCTTATGAAAGGAGAATTGTTAAAGATTCTAGAAGCAAAAATAATATATCCAATTAAGCACTCAACATGGATGTTGAACCTAATGCTATTTTGGAAGAAGAATGGAGATATCCATCTGTGCATAGATTTTTGGAATCTAAACTAGGTGTCACAAAAATATCACTACCCTACCATAGATAGATCAAATCCTCCATGTAGTTGTCGGAGCATAAATATTTTCATTGTTGGATGGTTTTTTAGGTTATAATAAAATTTGGGTGAAGGATGAGGACCAACACAAGACATCATTCACTACAAAATTGGGAACTTTCACTTATCATAGAATACCCTTTGTTTTATCCAATATCGATGCCACATTCCATAGAGCTATGGATATTGCTTTCTATGATTTGTTGAATAGAATTATTGTGATTTATCTTGATGATATGACTATTTTCTCACACCACATGGAAGAGCACATCTCTCATCTGAGGTAAGTATTCGAAATATATCAATAATTTGGAGTTTCCATTAACCCAAAAATTCCAAATTCACCATCAAAGAAGGAAAACATTTATGTCATGTGATCTCTTAGGATGGACTAGCGATTGATCTTGCAAGGGGTGAGGCTCTCTTGAAATTGCCACTACCGATCAACAAGAAGGATCTACAATCATTCTTTGGTCAAATTAATTTCATCCAAAAATTTATTGCAGATTTTGCTTAGGTGAAGAAGCAAGCCAATGACTGAGCTTTTAAAGAAGAATGCATACTTTAAATGGATGGAAGCGCAAAAATAGATTTTTTTGGAAATAAAAGAAAGAACCAATCAATAGCCTATATTAATTAACCCAAATTATTTGAAATATTTCATCCTCTATGCATTTGACGAGAAGGAGAGTTACGCTACTATTCTCACTCAGAAGTAAGAAGATGAGATTAAAAGCCAATTGCCTTTTTAAGCCAAGTAATTTCGCTACACCAAGAAAAGTATAATTTTATTGAAAAACAAGTGTATGTTGTAATGAAATACTTAAAGAATTTTTGATATTTTGTTTCATAGAGTTAGACTATAGTCTATGTTATTCACCCAGATGTCTGAAACTTCATTCTCTAAGGGGAGTGGTGACAAAAGAGCAGGTTGGGTCTCAAAAATTTAGGAGTATGATGTGGAGATCCAAATGACTAAGTTGGTTTATGGATGAGCTCTTTTTCAATAACTAGCCAAAAGCACAACTTTAGAATGATTGACTCTAGTACAGAATGAAAATTTTAGTGAAAGCATTTGTGCAAATCATGCTACAAGTGATCGTGACTGGATAGAAGACCTTATCGAATGTTTTACCACTCAGAGATGTCCATCACATCTTGATGCTTCTCAACGATGGAGATTTAGACTACAAGTACTTAAGTATGTCTTATTACCAAGCAAATTGTTCCACAAGAATATAAATGGAGTGCTCCTTAGGTGTGTGAAGGAGCTAGAGAAGGAGAAAATATTGGAGGAGTTCCATTCTGGTTTATTTGGTGGACATTATGCAAGAAGACCTATGGCCTTGAATATTATTAGATCTGGTTACTTCTAGCCTACTCTTTTTATAGATGCACATAGGGTAAGTTGAAACTGTGATAACTATCAATGGTATGTTGGCAAAAATAATAAAGCATCCCTACCTTTGCACCCGATTTAGGTGGAAGCACCATTTTAGCAATGGGTCTTAGAATTCATTGGAGTCATAGAAACTCATTCGTCATTTGAGCATAAATACATCCTAACTACAATAGATTATTTTACTAGGTGGGTGGAGGCTATCCCAACCAAAATAGTAGATCAAACTATAGTTATCTCTTTCCTTGAGGGAATGATCACACATTTACGTGTTCTAGATGCTATCGTAATAGATAATGGGACTTCATTTATTAGGACGAATATCAATGAATTTGCAAGTAGATATGGGATTTATCTCAAGATATCTTCTAACTATTATCCACAAGGAAATGGGTTGGCCAAATCCACAAATAAAAACTTAGTGCAAATCTTGAAGAAAATAATAGGAAACAACAAGAGAAGCTAGCACCTACCATTGAACCAGGATATATGAGTACATAGGATATCATTAAAAAAGTCTATTAAAGCTTCCCCCTATTCTCTGGTGTATGGGAAAGAAGTAGTCCTTCCAACTCATATTGAGCTCCCTGTCCTTCATACCTTACAATTATTTAAATATGAATATGATGAGTATAATCCAATGAGCGTAAGGTTGGCTCAATTATTGTAGTTGGAGGAGGAAAGATAAAAGGTATATCAAGCTTTCACTAAACACGCTAAGATGATACAGAGGTGGTTTGGAAAGAAGATGACATAACATAGTTTTTAGGTGGGAGATTTAGTCCTCAAGTGGAACAAGAATAAAGCCAAGCCAAGGAAGCACCACAAGTTTGATGCCATTTGGGAAGGACCATTTCAGATCTTTGCAGTGAATTCAGCAAATGCATATCATCTTCGGGATATGGATGGTTGGGATATTTCAATTCTAGTAAATGGTCTTCATCTAAAGACATTTTCAATGATGAAATCAGAATGTACCAATTTATAAATATATACATATTTCCATTTACAAGTATTTTTATTGTTCCTTGTATTGCTTGATATCATACTACTTAATATCAAAAAAATAAATAAATAAATAAATAATAAAAAAGTAATGTTAGAGAAAAAAAAAGTGTCAAAAGGGGTTTCATCCCAAAAGAGGGGTGAAACTCCCATTCACCCCTCGTTGGGATGAAGATGTAGATAATATTTATAACTCACACCAAAAGTGCTTTCGCTTGGTGAACAAAACAAGAAATGCTTTAAAACATGAAAAGCGCATGCGCCCTCCCTTTCGGGAAAATGCATTACAAATTTAATGCAAAGTGCAAACGAAATTCTAAAAAAAATAAAAAAGAAAAGGAATGCAAAAGCACGAGTTGTCTAAGTTTTTCTTCGCATGCAAGAGAAATTATAAAAAGAGAAAAATCCCTAAAAACAATTGAGTTTTTTAAAAAAACCTATGCTTTTTCTAAATTTGGGAAAAATTTAAAGCATAAGTTATTTTAAAAGAAGTACATTCACCATGAAATTACATCAAGCAAGTAAAGAGCATTTTTTGAAGCGAGAGAAAAGAAGAATAAGTGTGCCTCCGTAGTATTTTCACTCCCATTGCTTTTCATAGTGCTACAATTTTGTAAAGACGTTCTTTGAAGTATTTTTTCTCCCCGGCACTTGGTAAATCTTGGGAAGTGTGCATGAAAGTTAAGGCACAATTTTAGAGTAGTTAATTTAAAACATGCACCTGAATTTGCATAGAAAAGTGATTTGGTGTTCCTGAGAAGTGAAATTTCACACTGGTTAAAATAGAAGTGCTCATTGGTCCTTGGGCAGCAGATTTATTTTTTCCAAGATAGTTTTAATGGTCATAGTACACTTTTCAAAGACACATTGTAGCAAGAAGGGCATGCTTTCCTAAAGTGATTTCACAATGAATTTCATTTAGTTACCATTTAATTTTGGGATTAGTATCGATTGTAGGAAACAAGATGCACATCCTCCCAAACTCACCCAAGAAATTTGTTGTATTTACTTTGGTGGGTGCCATGCGTTCTATAAATAGAACACATAAATTCACTCGAAAGTTAAAGTTCTTTAAAAAATTCTACCAGTGTGTTTTCAATATTTGGTTGTAGAGATTGTAGAGTGTTTTCATTATTTTCAAGTTTTATACAATAGGAAAGAAAAGCCATGAGGCAAAAGAGGCTATAGAGCCCAAGAAGTCCAAAAATAAAACAAAAGATGGGTTGAAATCCAAGAAGACCTGAAGAAACAAAAATGTGGACTTAGACCCATACTCTGATACTATGGCAAAGGTGGGGGATTGTGTTATTACTAACAAAGGCATGGAAAAAATTTGACAAGATGTAGAGTTTGCGATGAACCAGGGATTGATAGCAGAAATCCCTTTGACTGTGACATTTTATGTACAATTGGTTATTTGTGTATACTCGTACACCCTTACCTGGAGTTGGTAAAATTAATTGCCAAATATTATAATCTAGTTACCAAGTTGGTTCGGAAGGCCAATGGAGAGGTGTTTTTTCTCAATTTCTATTACTAAAGTGAGGGAGGCATTTGCATGTGGGTTAAATCCCCCGTCTGACATAAATTTTAAGAAGATGTAAATCAATGAGCAAGAAGAAAGATGTCTCTACAGTGATGATGCGATAGTTTATGAAGACACAGTTGATCAAGGATCCATAATTAGGGCAACGTCCAAATCTACCTAAGCCCTTGTCGGAGTTCAAGAGCCCTGATTTATTTTCTATGCTAGCATGGGTCACTTGTCTTCTGATAGATTCTACCATGTACAAGTGGCAAGCGGTGATGGTGTAGTGCATATTTCAAAGGGAGTTTTATGCTCCAAGGGCCATGAGGAGGGATATAAATCTAATATTTCTTGACTGGGCCAATTTCATTTATCAAAATATGCACATTCAATTGGAGAAGATGCATATGGGAGAAGAGACATCGTTCAAGCACATGTTCTTCCTTGTTTGGTATTTTTTCTTTCATCTATACCAATATTTTTCATTTATTGTGGTAAGACAGGTTGACGAGAAAGATGAGATAATGCATGTCTATATGTGGACTCTTGCTCTATCAAGGAGGGAGTCATAATACAGTTTCAATCACTTATATTTGGGGCCACAATTGAGTTTCTTTGTGGATAAAGTGAACGAGTGTCGTGAGCAATGAGCGATGTTGTTGTCACAACAAATAAGGGTGATATATTCTTGTTAACATAGGATGTCATGGTAAGAATTTATGGCTTCATAGGTAAGCCATTCTTGTTCCCATACTTTGCCATCAAACATATTTTCACCATGGAGGTGGTGCGCTAGACCGATTACACAAATGATTTGTATGGAGCAAGGTGCTGCAAAAGGATGACTTGCACAATGCCATTCAAATTTGGTAGCATAGAAGTAAAATAGGTCGAGCAAAATTGATTGCTCATAGTAGAACTTCAGGACCTAGGTTTGATAGAACTGCCACAATGATGGAGGTATGACCTATTGGGAAAATTTATAGAAATAATCAAGGCCAAGACCTTTCACTGTTGCCCACGGCCCGACATTGAGAAGAGGTGCAATAATTTTGATGGGTATGATTTAGAGTGGCATATTGAGGACATGACAACGCTTCATCTGTGGTATTATTTTTATGAGCAGGAGGCTGAGTACAATATGACAGTACATAAATATAATATTACTCCATCAGGGCTATTTGGCCAATTGAAGGAACAATTACCTTGGACCGAAGAGAAGCTTATGAATTGGTGGTTAATGTGGGTCCACAAAGGAAATATTGTGTCGCCCTATGGGTTGAAAATGGATCAAGCATTTTTGAATGCCTATGATGAGTATGTTGACACTTATCAACTCATTGCTTTCACTAAAAATTTTCCTCAAATCTTTCAAAAATCTAACAATGATGAAAGCATGGCAAGGGCAGAATATCTAGCAACCAAAGAGGAGACACTTGAGGAGGAGGAGCATCAATATGTGTTTCAGTGAAGGTTGTAGTGGGTAAAGAAAAAATTTGATGGTGCATCTGCATCGGAGAAGTAGTATATTTGAAAAGTGCTTCCCTTTTCAAAGGATGTAAAAAAACCAAGTACTAGTGCTACTTCATCCTCCACTGTGGCAGTTTTGGCTATTGCAATTTCTACAATTGTAGTTACTACAATGATTTCTAATTCACCTCCACTGGTGACAGAGGCTGCGATGAGTGTTGCTCAAATATTTCAAATGATTCATGAACAATCAAAGGACCAGTAGGAGGAGGTTTTTAACTTATAGGTGGAAGCAGAGGAGCCCAAGGAGGATATTATTACACAATCATACCTGTAACCAGAACACATGACACCCACACTTGAAGGTACATTTTATTTTCCCTCCTCTTCTACTTTGGATCATGTTGTGGTTGTTAGTTCATCATCATCAGTTTCTATCATTCACTTCCCCTTTTGGCATACCCTCTATGTCCATTTCGCTCCCTTCCTTCGACCCTCAAGTCACTACTACTCCTTCTATTCCCATTTCTTTTCCCTTCTTTTCTTTTAGCACATTTGCCTCAAGACCAAATCCGTTTTCATGACCTTCCCCTTCCATTTCCGCCACCACTTTCATTTAGGCTATAAGTATGCAAGATCCTCCAAGGGTGAGCGTAACTAAAACCAAACCTTATTCCTCCACTCATTCTATTTTTTTGTTCCCTACCCTCCTAACCATCTCCTCTGCTTCCTTTGAGCCTGACCACTCACCGATTTTGATACCTTTCACACCATTTTTGGAGTTGCAAATACTGATCAAAGTTGAGGTGGCATAGAAGCAACCTGATGCAGAGCAAATTAATTAGGCACACCTCAGTTCATCGCAATATTTGAAAATACATAGATGGAAAGAAGCACTGGCTCCAGCCCGATTGCTCAAGAAGGTTGCTTTTGATTTGGTTGCCAATGAGGTTCATACAACCAAGATCACTCTCTTTATTTAGAAGCCACAAGAGGAAATGACATCGAGCGTTTATGCTTGTGAGACTATAATAGAGGACCTAACCAAGATTGATCCCATAGATAAAATGGGTAATATACAGGTTGATATGATTTCAGTCTACTTGCATGATGAATATTATAAGCAGAGATATTTTGACAGTGAAAATAAAATTACTGAACTCAAATATTCCTTGGCAACAAGTAGAGCGCAATAATAAAAAACAACCACGAAGAATGAATACTTGCATCAACAAGTGAGAGTGCACCTAAAATAAAGGGACATAGCATGATGGGAGATGCAAGCACTCAAGGAGAAACTAGAGGCCATACAAAATCAACTAGCAGAGAAATCCATGTAGGTTGCAGGCTTTTCTCTAAAAATAATTAAGGAGACCCGACTTCGTTTAGCTCAAAATTACAAGAAGCTAGTGGCGTAGGTAGTACATGTTTTGCATTATATGTGGGTATATTGAATTTAGATTCAGATGGGGCAGCAATTGATAGATAATATCTAGGATATGATGGAATTCTACATGGATATGGCAGTGAAAATTTAGGCCCTAGCTCATTCCAGTATGCATATTCACCCCTTGAGTGAAATGGATTATGCTTGGTCTACTACTAAGGTCACACTACATAGCTACTTTCAACGAATGGACCTAGTGAGATAAGGCCATAAAATCCTTAATGTAATTGAGTGAGAAAATATTGTTTCAATGACTCATTTTGATGCTCTTGTCGACATGGGATTTCTAGATTTTACAGATGAATGGAGTAAACCTTTACCAATGGAGCAGTTAGAAGTGGTTTGAAAGAAATTTGTAGAAGAAACCTTGGATATTGATGAATGGGAGGATTCCATAACATAGGAATAGGTGTTGCCACTTATGCAAAAGTATACCCGTATGGTTCTTTCACTATTTGAGCTAGCCTAGTGAGCAAAGCACCTCAGCCTGGACAACGTCCAAAATCTATGCTTTGTTTATGAGTCACTGATTATCCCCTTCTTATTCACCACTCATGCCTAGGAGGCAACAATTACAGTCTATGAAGTGACCTTTGAAAGCCTCAAGGAGTAGGAGGAACGAGTCACAGTAGAGAAGGTAGTAGTGGAAGAAATAGAGCCGACAGAAGTACTCCAAGTAGCAGTAGATGCTGAAGCCGCTGAGAAGTCAGAAGAGCAAGCACAAAAAAATGCTTCCACATCAAGAACGCTAGCTAAAGTTATAGGTAAAAATACTCGATAGAATCCCAATGGATAAAGGCCTAGAATCACTTGCATCCATGCAACCTAGATATCCCGTGAGCTGCTAGAAATATTGTCATATTTACAATATGCTACATTACAATTTTGATGAAGTTTTATTGATGTAAAATCGAAAAATATATTAATACTATGATGTAATATTTTTGGCCTGTATGGAATGTTATAGTTTTTGTACATATTAACTTTGTGTTTTTCATGCATCTCTTGCTTCAAAATAATATTTATGGATAACAGTGTGAGAAAGTTTAGTAAAAGTTACCAGATATAGTCACGAAGAACACTACTTTAGGGATCGTCATTGGGAAAAAATATTCCTTTAAAAAATTGGGTTATAATGTAAAATAATGGTAAAGGCGTGTTCACCTCTGTTAAGGTGACTAACACATTCGCCTCATTTTGGGGTGAACGTGATATTTTTACTAAGTAAATGGAGAGAAAAGGGCTAAGGTTTGAATGGGGATGCTTTCACCCCAAATGGGGGGTGAAAGGCCCTTTCACCCCACTTTGAGGCAAAAAGCCATTTTAAAATTAATTGAAGAAGGTGCCCAAAGTTGAAGCATGAGCAAAAAAAAAAAAAAGTGCATTCACCCCAAAGTAGAGGCGAAAACTTCATTTGCCCCACTTTGGGGTGAACGTCATTTAAAAATTGCTTAACAAAGTCGTTGAAAAGTCAATGGCATGTTCACCCTAGTTGAGGGGTGAACATTCCATTCACCCCTCCCGGAGGTGAAAGCACAATTAAGGGAAGCTTCAATAAAATTGCAAAGTGCCAAAGAAGAAGTTGAAAATTCAATGGCATGTTCACCCCAAGAGGGGGGTGAACATTACATTCACCCTCCTTTGGGATGAAACTACATGGAGATGACCGTGTCAATTCATCAAAATTTTGTTTTTGCCCAGCAAATATTTGAAAAGTGGTAGCATTGAAAAATCAAAGCTACGTTCACCCAATGTGAAGAGCGATAGTGCCTTTCACCTCCTTTTGGGGCAAAAGTCCATTATAAGAAGCATTTCCACCAGGGGAAAGAAGTGAAGCTTTCGATTACCTTTTTCAAAGACAAGCATTGAATGTGATATCAAAAGGTAAATCAAATATTGAAATAAATAATAAGAATTTAAACGTAGTACTTTCGCTCATAGCTCTGTTTTGAGTGAATTTAAGTTCAAGCATCAATACAATTGTTTTCAGAGGAGCTCAAAACAGGTGAATGAAAGGCATTTAATGATTGAGGTGAGAAGTAGCCAAAGTTATGAGTTTTAATGTAAAGGAGCTACGATTTTTAAATCATCAAATTATTTTTATAAGTTCCAAAACATTCCAAACGAAAGTTAATTTTCAAGGAATAAATAAGGCTCCAATTCAACGACCATGTTTGTAGTTTTTTATGCACCGACACTAGGCTATGTTGATTTCTTAGAGATTTTCTCCTTAAAAATTGGATCACTACCTCAGGAGAAATATTTTCAAGGACTTCAAGGAATAATTATCTTGCCAAGGTTCCTGATCTATAAAAATTTTATCTTCATATGTATTAAATGAAAGAGGTAAAATATTCTATAAATACTAATCAATTTTCATTGTAAAGGAGGTTAGACATTCTACAAGAAAACTATTCAAGTTCTCTGCATCAATATAAGATACTTGGCTTCTGAATTTGCAAGTGATCTTCATGTGTGATTTCTTTCTATTTTATGCATTTCTTTATTATGCTCACATTCATTGTCTGTTGTTAAGTTAAAATTCTATATCTAAATTTGAACATTGTTGATGAGAGGGTGAATCCTAGAATGCGATCCTGGAGGTTGTCTCTGCAAGGTTATAAGTAAATCTTGTTGCCTTCTCTTATTACATGCTTCTTCAATGCTTGAGTAGAATTCTTGCTGCTAGTCTATCCCCTATCCTACACCTTCAGCTTGTGGCCATATTTCTCATTTCTTTATGTTATTTCAAATTTCTTTCATGCAACTCTAGTCTTAAACCAGTGTAGGATTTAGTAAGGGAGCTACCTCTCTCTGGAGATTGTCACGGAGGACATTCCTTTCCCTCATCCTTTCAATTTTGGCCATGTCTAAGGTGCACAAATGTATGTTTGTATAATTAGGCAAATATTTGACCAACATGCATATAAAGAATGTAATTTCATATTTGCTTAATATAAAATTACAACTTTTTTCCTTTTCCTCGTCCTTTCAATGTTGGCCATGTCTAGGGTGCACAAACGTATGTTTGTATAATTAGGCAAATATTTGACCAATAGGCATATAAATAATGTAATTTCATATTTGCTTAATATAAAATTACGACTTTTTTTTGAGAAAAAACTATCAATAGCATAAGGTGATGAGATTATTTGAATTTATCATGTGTTGGTTAGTTATATATCAAATCTAAGGAACATAATATTTAACTATAAGTATAAATAATATTATTTTTTAGCTTTAAATCTACTCATAAAAAAATAATGTTATAATTTTTGTTTTAATATTATATTGAATTAAAAATATTAAATTATTTCAATTGGAAATAACATTTAAAAATTTTAAACATTAAATTTGAAATAAGAAATAAATTACTATACGTTTCAATAAATTGAAATAAAATTAAAAATTTAGAAAGCTAAGATTAAAAAAATGATCAATTTTATCTTGGTTAATACAATAAGATAAATTTAAAAAATTATGTTAATAATTGTTTGATATTGCTTCAAGTTATTTAAATTTTATTGTAAACCAATTCCTATTTTTTTTTAATAAGCTATGCATGGCTTCTATTGGGGTCACTTCCATTATGAAAACAAAACATTACATTGCTCTCATTACATTTCTAACAAGTTAAATTAAAACATATACAAGTTTTTCTTTCTATTAGATATATTCTTCAATTATCCTTATATCAATGATATTCTTCATCTTCCTCAAACTGCTAAGTTTCCACAATCAGCTCCATTTATATCACATGCCTTCAAAAATTTAAATTTTTTCAAGATGAAATTCAACACTACAAATGGCTAAAATATTTTTTTTCCAACTTATATATCCCAAAATATATTGTCTATAACAACCTCACCATTTTTTAATACCTTTTTTTAGGGTTCTTATTCATTACCCTAATATTCCAAGATATTTTTATTGTTATTTTTAAATTTTATTTGTAGGTTAATCCAACTTCTTGTTAACACTTGTGATATTTGCTTTTGTTTTCCCATATCAATATTCCTTTGTGCTTCTTTTTCTCTTTGTTTTTGCTTCTTGGATCTTCCTCTTTTTTTTATTCCTAGCAATACTTTCATCTTCATAAATCTCTTCAATCTTCTCACACTACTCATAGTAAGACTTATCATCTTTAGGTTTACCTTATTTTCAAGGATTTGAAGTGCAAGAAATAACCTCAAAAGCACAATCTTCTTAATGTTGCCCTAGAAACCCTAAAGTGCAAGGATTTTCTTCTATAGAAACTATCTTTTTATTCTACCCTAAAAAACCTAAATTGTTATGGGTTTTCTCCAACCTCATTTCTATATTATTCTACTCTTGAAACCTTGAAGTGCAAGGGATAACATTTTCACCACTTTCACTTTTATTACTTAAATAGGATTCTCTACTACTTGAGGAAAATGAAGATGATTTACTTGGAATAAACTTGACCTCTTTTGTTGTATTTGAGCTAAGCAAATGATTGAAGGATCCAGATTGATTCAGAAGTACCTTCCACTCTTATAGAATATTAGCCCTTCCTAGTGGAGCAATGTACTAGGGTGGTGCTCATCAACTGCAAATACCATCCTCCCGCCTACTGTCATTAATATCCAAGTTTTAAAATCTATTTAAATGTAACTATAAATAGTAGAATATTGGATATTTCAAAGGGTGACTCTTTAGCCTTTATAATTCTTATGTAAGGTTTCCCCTTTGTAAATACAAATTCTACATTATTATGTCTCTGGTTGTGTCTGCTTGTTCTTTTAATGAATGAATGTTCTACTTCTTATTTACTTAAGTCATCCTGGTTTTTTTGCTATCTGGATTCCTTAGGGTGTGCTTGAGTGAGTAAGGGAAAGTGTGTCCATTATATGGATTGGAGGTTTTCTTCAGTTAACACCACTCGAGTGGGAGTGTTATGATTCTCCATATTGGATCTCATGCATCGACTTATCAGTTCTAGAGTTTACCTCTCATCCACCGCTAATAAAAGAGCTAGAACAAGGGTGTTGTTATGTGATTGAGTGTAAGGTTCTATATTTTGGATGGGGTATTCTGCTTGCACAGGTCTTGAAGTGGCTATACCCATCCTTGTGATTTAGGCTACGACCTTTTATTTATTTCTTTTCATTTCTTCTTTTCTACTTTTCTTTTGCAACGTAAAGTAGTTGGAAACACTCCTCACAAGAACTGACCTTCTCTAGAGATCATCCACCTTGTCCTTTCAATGTGAATGTCATTCTATGCTGAGTGCTAACCCATCCTACCCACTCTGCACATGATGCCATATTTGTGACCAATAATTTTAGCAACTCTTCTAAGTATGATTGAGTCCATTTTTTTAGGAAGTTAGAGTTTGGTGATTCTTTGATTTGCTTAGATCATCTCAAAGTCACATTATGACTCTAACTGAGTGACACATGTAGATCATGATATTGATAACCCATTCATGTTGATGATCCAAACATCCTAGAGAACTCAAGGTATGGTGAGTAACCTTGACCTTGAAAGCAAAGATAGCATGCTCATCTGGCGAATCTAAACTTGACATCATGGGTGGGACCTATGAATACTGGTGCCTTGATGGCTTGGTCATATTTCCCCTAGTAGAAATACATCGGTCCTCTTAATATCTCTCACTGATATGATATTCCAAAAATTACCTTCGATGCCCTACCTAAATACAGTGGTGTCAAGGGAGTTGTGAAGGAGCACCTTGAATATGTGGCTTCCATGGCCACCCTTCACAATATCGTGTATGAGGATGCAATGATCAAGTTACTGATAGATTCTCTTAAAGGTAGAGTCTAGCTCTAGTATAAGACCCTACAGTGAAGGATTATCTCAACATGGGTGAATTTGGATGAGCCCCTAATATATGTTTTTGGAGAAGTGGAGGACCCCTTTCAGTATCTAAATTAATTCCTATTTATCAAGAGAAACCATCTTGAAAGTGTGGCAGACTTTGGTGTCTATTTTGAGAATATTTGAAATAGGATTCCACTATAGATCCTCCCAACCTCCACCTAAGTGAATTTTTTCTACACCCAAGCCCTTGGTCTTGATATAATTCTCATTTTGCACCAATCAGGGGAAACTCATTTCCCCCAACTCTACGAGGAGGTTGTTAGGGCTAAACAGGTTTTGATGTGGAGGCTCCAACGTGCCAGCTCCCCCCAGGAGCTGGTTCTAGATCATCATGTGGGTATAGACCAGGAGCAGGTCATCCATAAATCCCACATCCACGAGGATGAAAATTATAATCAACTTCAAATCCCTATAGGGCTTGGAAAGGACATGGATGCATATGACTAAGAGAGGGACATGATGTTGGAGCAGGAGGTAGAAAATATGTTGGTACAACTAGCCAATCTCGAACAGGGACAACATGAAAATATTGTCCCTGACAACTCGATGCTTGAACGATAAAATATGGTGGCAAAAGATATTTTCACCCCAAATTTTAAAGGCATGAGTGTTTATACACTTAGGAGTGTCTAGAATAATTATGAATTTTTCATAATTTTGAGCCAGTGGGGAAGGCATTAGATAGATCACAAGTGATGCCTCAAATACAATGTGATATGGTCTAGCCACTACATATTCAAAGGATAATTCATGGATGACACCTTGGCTAATGTGTTCTTGTCACACTACAATTTTACGGTTGATAAATAAAGCCTTGCATTATGTAGGGCTAGTGCATTAGGAATCACAAGTCTTATCACAGATCATTGATGCAATAAGGTCCTATAAAAATTTACCACTTGGTTAGGTGCTAGCAGGTGTCAGCAAGGATTTTTCCAAAATTATTTAAGAATAACTTTCCCCTCCATGCTATGTTATTTTTTCCATTGTTGTCATGATCCTGTAGCCCAATGGATACATCCAGCAATTCCCAATACCTCTCACTCATTCCCAAAAATTACAGCAAACCTTGGAACTCATAAACATAAAACACAAGACAAAATGGGTTTTCTATAAGTAACTCTTGTGGTATGATGTAATTTGGTACCATTAAATCGTAAGTTATGGTTGAAGCAAAATGGCTTCCTAGTCGATAACGATCATTAAAAGGGGATCATTGCTTGACTATGTAAAAAAGAAGGTCCAGGATAGGAAATATGAGGAATATTGGTAATATTTTTGCTTTTGGAATGTCCCAGGTCTTCGATGGGTTATGATTAGGGTGACTCAATCTATAAGAATATCTCATGGAAAAGGGTTAATGCCCCATGAGTTCCACTTGATATGTTTCAAGTTACTTTTATCTTCGTATCTCCCTATGTCTTTGCCCTTCCCTCCCCTTCACCTTCTTTTATCCTTTTTTACCTATAACTCTCCCACTTGGTAACCAAATTTTTGTCGCCTTTGTTACTTCCTCTTCCCTTTGCCTCTTGCATGTGTCTTGCAGCAAGCTCCTTGAGGTGGTCACCTTGTCTTCCTATTGCTCTTGGCAGCAGTCGTTCTATTTGAGGTGGCCACCTTGGCCTTGCCCTTATAGAATTATTTTCCTTGTTGCTTCCTTCTATTCTTATTGGTTAGCCCCCTATCTTTTTCTTCCACTCTGTTGTTCGTCGTGTTAAGTGTTTCATTTCTTCAACTATATTTTTGTGTTTAGTTTTTCCTATTTGTGCCCTCCTTTCATTCCTATTTGTATTCCCTCATCCCTCTCTCAGTTGTGTTTGTTATATTTCTTAAACATTCTAGGTTTCCTTTTTTCATAGAATGGAAAACCCCTATGAGTTGCCAGAAGTGTAGGTGAAATTTTATACCCTTCACCTACTCTAAATGATTCCTTCTACTTGAAAAGAGTTTGCTAATTTTTTTAAGGATATTAGTGGACGAGTAGGAGGTACCTAGTGGCAACGGTGAAAGTCACAAGTGAATTATTAAATGAAGTATAGCAATCCATCAAACGGGTAGACCTTTTCCTTGTGAGTCTAGGTAGAATATTTCCCCAAACCTTCCAACTCCTTGGGCGGGTATTTTGAGCAACCAATATGAGTAAAATACTAGGTAAACCCTACCATGGATAACAAAGAAAACCCCTGACCATATTGGGAAGGGCAATGTGGGAATACCCACCAGACCTGCCTGTGGGTAGAAGGAAGTATCCACTCGATATGCAAGGTTCCCACCACCACTCAAAATTCAAATGGAAGGCTTGCCTACCACTCTAGAAATTTGGGTAGCTGATAATGTACATAGAAGTGATATATTTTTAGTGCAATGCTCCCGAGGTACCCTAGTGCTTGTCATGGACCACCTAACTAGGGATCACCAATTGAGGATAAGAATAAGGTAGTGGAGCAATAATGAGTTGAGTAGATGATTGAAGGGTCTAGATTGATTCAAAATTACCTACAACTCTTCTAGAAGATAAACGCCTCCCAGTGGATCAATGTACCAAGACAGTGCTCATCGACTACAAATATCGTCCTTCTACCTACTATCATTAATGTCCAAGTTTTTAAATCTATGTAAATGTAACTATAAATAGTGTAATGTTGAAAATTCCAAAGGGTGACTCTTTAGCCTTTACAATTATTTTGTAAGGTTTCCTCTCTTTAAATAGAAATTCTACATTATTCAGTATCTAGTTGTGTCTACTTGTTCTTTGAATGAATGAATGTTCTGCTTCTTAGTTACTTAAGTCGTCCTAGTTATTCTACTATATGGATTCCTTAGGGTGTGCTTGATTGAGTAAGGGGAAGTGTGTCCATTATATGGGTTGGATATTTTCTTCTATTAACACTGCCTGAGTAGGAGTGCTTTGATTCTACATCTTGGATATCATGCACTCGCTCATCGATGTTGGAGTTTACCTCTCGCCCATAATTCATGAGAGAGCTAAAAAAAGGGTGTTGTTGGGTGATTGAGTGCAGGGTTTTATGTTTCGAATGGGGTATCGCATATGCATAGGTCTTGATACGGTTATACCTATCCTTGTGAATTTGACTATAGCCTTTTATTTATTTCTTTTTGTTTTCCCTTTTTTCCTTTTCTTTTACAGTGTAAAGTAGATGGAACCACACCTCACAAGAACCGATATTCTCTAAAGATCATTCATCCATCCTCTCGATGTGATGATTGTTCTATGCTGGACACTGACCTATGTACCTCTCTCTGTGTGTGGTGTTAGATTGGAAACCAACATATCCTTATTTATAAGCTAATATGAAAGTCCAAAGAGCCTAGCCCACACTATAAGCTTCTTAATTATTTTTTTTCAATAAAATAATTCCATTTCATGGTCTCAAATAAAGTGCATCTCTTCCCCTAAACCATAGGTCACCAACCATTATTTTATTCTTAATTTTTGAACTAGAAAAGATGATGAGGAAAAACCTTTAGGAAGAAAAGTCACAAAATAATTTGAATTCAATCCTCACTTCCACTTGATCTAATTTTGAATCTCTAAAAACCTTGACCATGATCTATGGAACTTACATATTAACCCTCTACTTTTAAGAACCATTATATCATGCTCAATCATTTCATCCTTGACACTTACTTATGGTGTAATATTTGCTACCTAAATCAAACTTACCATGTATTTGCTCTTCTTCTTATCTCCAACTTTGACCTCCATACTTCCAACTAGGGCATTTTTATTTCTAGATAGGGCATCCCTACTTCCCATTAAGGATTTCAAATATGAGTTTCCTTCTAGAATAGCTAATAGGTATCACTCTTGGCTTGCACTCCCTCTTGGTTCACACTCCCTATCTACTCGCACTTACTCCTACTCTCAACTTGCACTCCCTCTTGGATCATAATTTTCCATCTCTTTTCTTTTTATCGATATTCCTTAGCTTCAATTTTTTTTTGGAAACTATGTTCCATGTGTTTTTGGTAATATTTTGAAGCATTGATGCACTCTAGATGAACCTGTTGTTCTTTTGTCATGACTGAATCCTAGCTCACATTTTATCTTAGTTTACACTCTCTTTTTTCTCACACTCACTCTTGGCTTGCACTCTCTCCTACCTTACACTCACTCCTAGCTTACACTTCCTCTTGGCTCATAATTACCCTTGTCTCTCTTTTTTCTTGGCATTCCTTAGCTTCAATAATTTTTAAAAATTATGTTTCACACATTCATGGTAAGGGTTTGAAGCATTGATGCACTTTGGATGAATCCACCACTATTTTACCATGATTGAATCTCGACTCGCACTCCCTCTTGGTTCACACTTATTTTTTGATCTCATTCACTCTTGTATTGCACTCGCACTCTCTACTACACTTACTCCTAGCTTGCACTTGCACTTACTCCTAGCTTGCACTTGCACTCACTTCCACTTGATTTCAGCTACACTTACTCAAACTTGATTTTGACTACACTCACTCCCGACTCACACTTGTACTTGATGTTGCACTTACTCCTAGCTCACACTCGTACTCGCTACTGCACTTACTCTTGGCTTGCACTTGCTTTCAGCTGCACTTACTCACACTTTCTTTTGACTATTCTGACTCTCGAATCATGCTTGTACTTGATGCTACACTTACTCCTGGCCCATGCTCAAACTCACACCTGCTACTCCACTTACTTCCAACTTAAAAATCAATAAAAAAATTATTTTTACACAAATTTTATGAGGGGTCCCAATCCCCTCGTATCAAATAAGATTTGACTGGGGTAAACTTACAACTCCATAATTCTTATTGTTATTTATAAAAATAAGACTAATAATAAAAAATTAACTTGATATCTATAACAATTTTTCATTTTGAAATAAAACAAAATTTCTTTCTTTATAAATAGTGAGAAAGAAAGCTTCCACAACTATAATTAACAAGAGAATTGTCAAATGATATCAAATTTTATACAATAAATAAAAATATAATAATTATATATAATAAAGATAAATAAAGCTTTCACACAAAATTATCAAATAATATTATATTTTATATAATAAAAATACAATATAATTATAAGTAAAGGAAATAAAACTATATTCTGTTCACTATTTAATGTATTTTTACATCAATATTTTACAATGAATAAAAATAAAAATATAATAATAAATTAAGAAAATAATAAAAATTATATGTTAAAAGTTCTTTTTCATAAAATTGTAGAGAATTAAAGTGAATTTTATTAAGATTTAAATTATAATAAATCTAAGTTTTATATAAGCAAGTGCCTTTTATAAAATGTTTCATGTATTTTCAGCTGCTTACTAAAAATTGTGATGGTAACCAATTCATCTATGTAATAATAAAAAAAAATGGTTCATATATTTTATAATTTTTTTGTATTTAAAATTTTAAAATAAAGTTTGAGACTACAAAGAAATTTGAAAAATAAGGTTTGATATTATGTTGATGTCAATATATTAAAATTATTACAATATAAATATATAATAAAATATGCATTTAAACACTTTTGAAAACTTGACATTTCATAATATTACAAACCATTTTTTAAATACAAGACATCCTTGAGTTTATCAATTCAATAATTACCTTATAATATAATATGATATAATACTACAACTTTAATTACTTTATATATAAAATAAACAACAATTCATTTAAGTATAAAATAAACAAAGATAATCATCAAATATTAGCTATAAATTAGCTATCACCATATGGATTCTTGGAAAATGTTTTATTTTTTCCTAAATAAACTATAGAAACCATTTTCTCTATTACGAACGAATAAATAGGATTTGACGGATGGTTTAATAATAACATTAAAATTTGAAAATTTAAAATAATATATATATTAAAAATTTGAGATTAAGGCAAATAGATTAGATGAGTAACTAGCAACTTAAAGTTATGAATAAATAAATAGGATTTGACCAATGATTTAACTAATAACATTAAAATTTAAAAAATTAAAATAAAAAAGTATTTTATAAGTTTAAGATTAACGTAAATAGATTAAGTGGATATTTATGCAACTTAAAGTCATGAATGAATAAATAAGGTTTGACTGGTGATTTAACTAATAACATTAAAATTTTAAAAATTAAAATATAAAAATATTTTAAAATTTTAAACCTAAAATAAATAAATTAAATAAATAATTATATAATTTAAAATTATTATTTAATTGATAATTTAACTTAAAAATATATTTTAAAATTTTAAAATTAAGACAAATAAATTAAATAAATAATTGTAGAGCTTAATGTAAATCAAAAGATAAAGAAAGTTGTCCGTGCACTGAATAATAATTATATAATTTAACGTTACCATTTAACTGATAATTTAACTTAGAAATATATTTTAAAAGTTTAAGATTAAGAAAAATAAATTAAATAAATAATTATACAGCTTAAAGTCAATCAAAAATAAGAAAGTTGTCCGTGCACTGAATAGCTATTTTACTTTTCTTTTATCCTAAGTCAATTTACATTTCTTTTATTGATTTAATATCCAAGTCAATTTACTTTTCTTTTATTAATATCATATCCAACATTTTATATTTAAAAATAAATATTATTTATTTATTTTCTCGTACACTATAGTTTTCGATAATGATTGTCAAGTGTTTATTTTTATTACACAAATGCCCACCTTTTCTTTTATTAAATATCATATCCAACATTTTGTATTTAAAAATAATTATTATTTGATGTTAATAAGGATAGCTATGAGGAATCTACAAAGTGGGGCACTTTTAAACCACTTTAAGTCTTAGAACACAGTTAATATAAAATTATGCACAAACACACTATACTAACAAAATACACAAGTATTCATATCCAACGTTTTATATTTAAAAATAACAATTATTTGATGTTAATAAGGATAGCTATGAAGAATCTACAAAGTGGGACCCAATATTTGCACTTTTAAACTACTTAAATCCTACATAATTAATATAAAATTATTCATAAATACACTACACTAATATAATAGAAAGAAATTGCAATCATAAAATATGCCCTTTTAAGGGCATCTAAGAGTTTATTTTCATTTTGTGATGCTGTTATCAATTGAATACTACTCTTCCAAAGGTGCTACAGTTTTTCAAATTATTGCGTCCATGCTGTATATTTATCAGGTTTTCGCTTCTCATTATAAGTGAACCTTCTAACCAGCAACGAAAGGGTATTTGAAACCATAGTTGAGCTGTGCATGAGATAGGATATGGAAATCTGAGCGAATAATCTTATATAAATACTATATACCAAACTAGCACAGTGAACAAATGTTTCATGAATTGGCGCCTTTCATGTAACAGAGTAGTAAGGTTGAATATACTCAGAGTTGGTGAAAGACGACTTAACATTTCCTGACTATTCTCTTGTAAACTCTGAGTTTTTGGTGCCACCATATTCATAACAGTGAATTCTTTCCCTCCACTCTACCAGAGTAGTAATGA
This sequence comes from Wollemia nobilis, assembly GCA_028583015.1. Classification (NCBI taxonomy): domain Eukaryota; kingdom Viridiplantae; phylum Streptophyta; class Pinopsida; order Araucariales; family Araucariaceae; genus Wollemia; species Wollemia nobilis. The sequence continues at coordinate 7,030,278 of JAQPPZ010016930.1, read as the reverse complement.
TTTATATAGTCGTCGTGTATAAATTTCCTGAACAAGCAGGGATGAATTTCATCGATCAGTTGGGGCGCAGGACCAATTTCCTCGGTGAATCCAGGGGCATAGAACACTCCAACTGACAGCCTTGCTTTCTCCTTGTTTACTATTGCTCGGTGTTGGATGCTCTTGTATCTTCCATTTGTCATAACCTCCAAATTTTCCACCGCGCTTCTTAGGCAAAATTGGAACCTATAATAAAATATAGTTTCAATCATAGTAATTTTTAGACATGAAAAATAGATCTCGATTTAAATTTTATAAGATGAGGATTGCAGGGAGATTACCTCTATCAAGTTTCCAATATTAATGACCAGAGCATAAGTGATTGGTTGCACAGTTATCCATCGGCCATCTTTGTTAATCTGTAACCCTTCTACTTGGTCATCCTGAAGCAATAGCGTGAGGCCCGTCATGTCTGCGTGTGCACTTAGGCAAGAAGATTTATGAAACTTAAAGTCATCAAAGATAATAATAAAGTTGTCCGTGCTTAGAATTTTTTTTTATTTTATTTTTCAGTAGTCAATTTTAGTTTTGTTTTTATTGGATGTCACGTCTAACAACTAATAATTAATTTATTTTTACCCTTATAAACTATAATTTTGCTTAGGAATTTATTTTTACCGGTTGAATTCATCTTTTATTTATTCTTGTGAATAAAATAAAATCTATATTATTAGTATAATTTAGTAAATTTTTTATATATTTTTTAATTTTATTAATCTATATTATTAGTATAATGTAGTAAATTTTTTATATATTTTTTAATTTTATTAAATAAAAACGATGTCTTATGGAAAAGTAAATTTTATTTCAGGTTATATCTAAAATTTTAATCTTTTGGAAGAACAATTAAAAATAAACAAACATTACTTTTATTTCTCATAAATTATAGTTTTTATGCAGAATTGTTAAAATACTATGTTTTTACTGGATAGCTTGAACTTCTTTGATTGATAAATTTAATGGAAACTATAACCAATAAAGAATACATTCTTAAATAAAATAATTATCTTTTAATAAATAATAATGTATTGTTTAGGTAGTACATATAAACATTAATAATGATATAAAATATAAATGTGTAGTTTCCTTTGAATCTTTTAGTGAATAAGGGTTTCATGGAAGTGATAGAATGGTTTTTTTATGTTAGTAATAACATGAGTAGAATGGTTTGTCTATGTTAGTAGTAAATTGATGGATGTTATCAAAGAAGTCTTGTAATCATGCAAAAAAGTTAAAACCTAGGAAAATAAAACATGAAATATTTTTTTAAAATCTACGATATGACGAAAATGCAAAGCAATAAGGAGAACCTTGAAAGAACCAAGCAAGGAGAAAAAAAAAGTAAGATATATAAAAATCTAGTGGAAAAGAAAATATATATAAGAGCAAGGAGAAAATAGTTGATATATATTTCAAAACATAGCCCAAGACAATTTTAAAAGAGCTACAATAAAGCCAAAGGCACATCAAAAATAATATCACAAGGGAACAATGGTTATAGTATTCTAAGCAATTTTATGAGAGAAACCAATAAAAAGATATCTTTCCAATAATTGATACAACTAAGAAGCTTTTTCTCTAAAATATATGAAGGAGGACATTAATAAAATAGTAATAGGTAAATCTTAGGATATAGATGGTTTGCAAACTAAACATCTCAAGTGCGGAGTTGTATCTTAGCACCACATATCCAAAATAATTTTAATGGCATCATTAAAGGAGGATTTTCACTAAATGGATAACAAATTTAGTCATACCTTTGCATAAAAATGAAAACACTAATAATATATCAAATAATCACACCATCATGATTAATTCTCTTTATGTAAAATTGTTTGGCAACATTGTAGAAAGCAAAATTTGTCAATGAGTAGAAAATCAAGGAAAGAGAGAAAAGGACAAGCAAGGTTTAGACCAAAGTACTCAGCAGTAAATCACTACATTAAATGTAAAAGAAAAAATTTAGTGGTGTTTTATGGACTTTAAAAAATCTTTTGACACAATATCTAGGGTAACTTATAAAAATAATTAAAGAAAATGGTGTACCAACCAACTATATAGTAGTTATACATAGACTTTATAAGCATGTGGTGGGAAAAAATAAAACTCTAGAAGGACTATGGTAGTTTTTTGGTAGTGATATCATGGTGAAATAGGATTGTCCATTATCATCTACTTTATTTGGCCTTTACATTGATAAATTCAAAGAATGGGTAGAAAATATGGGAGGAGAGAGAATACAGTTTGTTAATTATGTAGTGAAACTTCTTATCTATGTTGATGAACTCATATTAATTGGCAAGATACTTGGAAGTTTAAATGAACATCTAAAATTTTTAAAATATTTTTGTAAAGAAGTGGGGATGTAGGTAAACACTAGCAAGAATAAAATTATGGTCTTCTCTACATAGAGAGAGCAAAAACAACTATGTATTTTATTTGAAGGAATCCTTTAAATGTAACAAAATACAAATACCTTAGGTTAGATTTTCAAAAGAAACTCAATTGGGATATATGCATGATGAAATGCATATAAGCAAAATGAAGGAGACTTTATTCATTGCTAAATAGGGGCAGAAAATTAGAGTTATGGTATTGGAAAACTATTAGGGTCCTTTTTGGGCTACTAGTTATTTTAGTGGTGATATATGGGTGTAAGATGTGTGCTTGTAATACATCAAATTTTAAATGGGGACAAAAAGAAAGAATTCAAAAGCAACTAGTTACAAATAATTTTAGAATTAAAGTATAAGTCCCATATGAGATTTTACTTCCTACAAGGACTTTTTTGCTAGAAGTAAAAGCTATGATAAGTCTATTGGGATACCTAATAAAAATACAAAGAATGGAAGATGGTAGGTTGTCAAAATTGGTAATCAAAGAAACACTAAATAAAATAAAAGACACATGGATAAAGCAAACTAAATGGATGGACCAATAGAGCATTAAATATAATGGAGTTCCAAATGGGAACAAAGAAACTACATACTATGTGAAGGAAAAATTCAAACTTGTCATGTGGATTAAAAATTTAACAAGAAAAAATCAGTTATATATTAATGAGTTCAACCCAAACTATGAACACAACCAAAAGAAGGACATATAAGCAAATATCAAATGGAATGAAAAAATACTTATAGTCCAACTAAGATCTAGTTCACACTATATTAGATGTAAAACTAGGAGATGGACAATTCCGTAGGAGGTATGGCTAGAAAGAATATATGTCTTTTACATAGTAGGAGTAGTGGAGACTGAAAAATATGAAGCCTACAAGGACATAGGATTACATATGAGAATACTATAAAAATGAACTTACTATTGGAATTGAAGAATTGAGAATATAAAAAATAAGGAAAATTTTGATTAAAATTAATAAAAAAAACACTCTAAAGGATGATAAGAGGATGTTGAGCTTTTTGACTTTGTTGAAAATTTTCTTTCCTAAATATTAAATTTTGAATAAATATTCAAAATTTAAAATAAAAAAGTAGCTTGTATATCATACCCTATTTTGTATTAAAACTCTTAATTTTATAAGTTATTTTGAAATCTCATAAACATAATTAAAATTATTTTATTTTCTTTGAGGTTACAATAATAATGGCTTGTTGTTGGAATTGAGCAAAGACCATAGGAAGTTTGGGCCGAGACGGTGAATGGTAATGAAAGTGGGAGTGAAAGTAGCAGGAATGGTGAGAAGGACTATGCATATTATAGTCTCATACCCCGAGTCAGATTTTGAGGATTCAAGTAAGAAGTGGATTTATCAAGGGATGCAAGAGAGCATCAAATTGATCCAAAAATATGGTCTTGGTTGTATGTAATCAATGAAAAAGGAAAAACCCTAAAATAAAATTTTGTTTTGCAACATGAAGGGGGATAACTCTTCATTCTTGATAATCTAGTTGATATAGCAATAGACCAAGGGGATCTAAACCCAATTGGATGTTTATGGGTATTCAACCTGATTTAGATGTAGTGAGAAAATTAGCCTTCTCGAAATTGAAACCAAAGGAACACATGGAAATTGCAGCATTCCTAAAATATTTTTTTATGGTTGATTTAATTTGTAAAGAGGATTCATATAGGATCCTATGGTTAGGCCCATGCTTTTTCCTAATTCAATCTGATTGGTTTTGAATTTGGATGTTTGGAACCAAAGAATTGAATATGAGAACACACTAGCTAAATGTAGTGCCCATAAAAAACTAGGGCATGGGGCTAGTGTATGTCCATTTAGAAAACAAGTGACCGAAAATAAAATGCTTTGGCATAGAAAGCAGAGCAGAGAAAAAAGTTCTAAACAACACAAAAATGAATGAATTAAGGATGATAAGAGGGAAGAATAGTAGAAGGAAGTTCCAATCCAGTAGGACATATTGGAAGAAGGGCAAATCATGGAATATAATCCAAAAAATTCCTAACAAAGCCAAAATGAGATCAGTGAAAAAGAGGAAGAAGATTCATCCAAAAATATGGACCAAGTAAGGTCCTCAATTCCAAAATCTAGTAACCCTTGGAATAGAATTGATAAAAAAATTCATTTAAATGTCTAAGGGAGAACATAGAAGACTTGGTAGAAACAAATGATGAATCCCAAGAAGTTGAGGTAGTGCCAGAAACTCAATAGGATGGTAATGTATGAACCAATTAGGAAAATATTGTTTTAAAATAAAATAAAGAACTAATTTTCTTTGATAATGAGGGAAAAAATGAAATGTTTTAGCTACCCCAATAAGAATCACTAGAAAACAAAAAAAGGAGGGGTAGATGTAGGAATTGATCCAAAAATTGGTAGACCCACTAATCAAGAAATCAGAGAAAGAGAAATAGTTGTTGAGATTGCGAATGGTACCTAATCTATATTGGATTGGGATGGAGGGAAAAAGTAGCAGACCAAACCCAAAAATGAAGATATTTTCTTGGAATGTGAGCTAAAATGATGTAGCTCCAACATGAGCATTTGGAAAACAGGATTGAGGATTGGTGGTGATAGGATTTTTTTGAAAGTAAGTTAACCCAAGTGGCAAAAAATCTAAGGTGTGGAATCGAAATATTTTTGGTGATATTTAGAAGAAAAAAGTAGAATTGAAAAAATAGCTAAATGATTTAGATTCAACCCTTCAGTTTGAAAATCTATCTTGTGATATGAGAGAAAAATAAAAAGAGCTTTTGTGTGAATTCCACAATATTTTAGATTGTGGGGAAACCTTTTGGAGATAAAAGTCTAGAGTAACCTGGCTAAAGGAAGGTGATAGGAATACAAAATTTTTCCATGTTTCTACTTTAATACACAAGAGTTATAATAAAATTAAAGAAGTGGTTAAAGTTTATGGATCAATAACTTTTGATCCCATACAAATAAGATAGGAGACTGTTAATTTCTTCTTCAACCTCATAGGTGTGGAAGATCCTATAAATGGATCTACTTCAAATTCAATTCTTTAGAATATTCCTTACCTAGTTACAAACCAATTAAATAATTACTTGCTCAGCCCCTTCAAAGAAGAGGAAATTCAAAAAGTTATCTTTGGGATGCAAGGAGACAAGGATCTAGGACCTGATGGTTTTCCAGCTATTTGTTGTCGTCATTTTTGGCATATTGTTGGAGGGGTTGTCACTCAAGCAACAATGGATTTCCAAAAAAAATAGTTTATGCCAAGATATGTCAACTCAAAATTTCTAGTTTTAATACCAAAAGTAGTTGGAGCTAAGTCCTTTTTTGACTTTCGATCGATAAGTCTTTGTTCCATTCTCTACAAAATTATTTTAAAATTCCTTGTCAATAGATTCAAAAATTTATTACCATTTATAATTGATTCTCAATAAGGATGTTTTGTGAAGGGGTATAAAATTTTATATGGAATCATTGCCATTCATGAGGTAATTTATCCCATTGATAAGAGTGGAAATGCAGGAATGCTACTAAATTTGAACCTAAACAAGGCATATGACAGAGTCTCCTAGGACTTCCTAATTAAGGTTTTGAGCAAGTTTGGTTTTCATCAAGAATGGCTAATTCTTATCAAGGGATGATTCTCTTCTGCTATGTTTTCCATCCTGGTGAATGGATCTCTAGAAGGGTAATTTCCAGGAAAGAGGAGGTTGAGACAAGGAGATCCCTTATCTCCCTATCTCTTTATTATCCTTGATAAGTCTTTGGGGTGGACAATCTCAATGGCATCGATAATTGGTAGGGTTGATGGGATCATCCTAGCTACTAATTTAAAATTAGTATCCCACAAATAGTTTGTAGATGATACACTTATCTCTTTAAAATCCTCTCTTCCATAGGCAAAATATCCAAAATTGATCCTAGATAGTATGAGTAGGCTATGGGTCAAAAATTTAACTATGATAAGAGCAAAAATTATTTTTTGAATACTTCTGGCCTTAGATAGGTTAAGTTAGCTCATCTCTTTGGTTGTAGTATTGAAGATATTTTAGCCACCTATCTAGGAATGCCACTATTTAAAGGGAGGATGAAGGTAGCTCTTTGGAACCTAGTGGTAGAGTGTTTAATGAAAAAAAAATAGGTTGTAGGGTTCTTTACTTAGCCAGGTTAGTAAAGCTCAATTGGTCAAGTCATCGCTTAAAAACATACCCATTTACTTCATATATCTATCCAAAATGCCAACCAAAACTTGTGAGAGAATAGAGAAAATTTAGAGAAACTTCTTGTGGTCCAAAGTAGAGGAGAAGAAAACATTAGCCTTAGTATCCTAGGATAAGGTGTGTTCCAAAAAGAAAGTGGGTGGACTAGGTTTTAGAAATATGAGGAAAATGAATTTGACCCTAATGGGTAAGTTAGGATGAAAACTCACAACTAATATAAATCTTAATTGGGCTCACATCCTCAAGGTAAAATATTTGATACCTACCTCAAATTTCTTAGAGGTAGAATCTACAAAAAGGGTCATACCTTTAGAATAGTCTTCAAACAACCAAGCTACTTTTACAATAATGAAAATATTGGCAGATTAGTGATGGATCCCAAGTACACTTTTGGAATGATAAATAGATTAAAAGCATCCCTCTCAATGAGGATCCAGATTTTACAAGGTTAAAACCTTCTATTGAAGTTTTTTATGGGGACCTAGTCAAAGATTATATAATCACTGAGGAAAATAGTAAGAAATAGAAATATTTACAGGTGGATAATTTTAATGACAAAAATTAACAAAATCTAAGAAAGCCAAATATACTTCTACAGGTTTATTTCTTGAACAATGCTAGATCTTCATACTCTCTTATTTGGATGAGTCAAAAGGAAGGAATATATTCAATCAAATTGGATTATTATCTCCTTGAAATGGATAGCTTTGGATGGTTTCTAGCAGCTAAGATTTGGATTGAAGACCTCATTCCCAAGATAGCACACTTCTATTGGTTAATAGTCCAAAATAAGATCTTGACTATGGATCTAAAAAGGAGGATCTTGATGCTCAAGGTCCAACAGAAAACACTGGACAATAAAGGGATGGTTTATCCTAAAGATAGTTTTTAATCTCTATTAGTTTAAGATTGGTCTGGATGTGTTAATTGTTTATTTTCTGTTACAATTTTTTTTGTAATCTTAAATTATTTTGAAATCAAAAAATTTAGATAGTATAGATGTTGTTTGATCTTCTTGTTTAAGGTCTAGAATCATATTTAAATTGTAAATTTTATTTTTTGATGTTTATTGTAAAAGGTTTGGGGTCCCTTTCAAAACTTCTTTCCCTACCTTAATAAATAAAAATAATAATTTTTTTATTTCAAATATATTTTTAAAAAAATCTGACAATATTGATCGATTCGCTTTTTCAATAATAAAAAGAAGAAAAAATTAGAAGTAACTATGGACAAAATTGACTGAAGATAAAAGGAATGTGATGCATTTAAAAGTTGCAACTATTGGTGATCCATTCTAGCAAGGGACTAATATCTTTAATATTATTTCAATTTATATCAGTGAATTTGCCTTCTATGTAAAATTACTCAGATAGAGTTTTTTTTTTAATTTTCTTATAGGTTTGGGTTTAAATTATGATAAAATAGGTATTTATTTTAGTTAATTTGTGAAGAAAAAAAAATTATTCAAACAAAAATAAGATATAAGAATAGTGTAATGGTTAGGGTTTTGGTCTTTTTTTTTTGAAGAGGTCCAAGTTTTAAACCATAGTATAGCTAGAAAAGGATAAGTCTTGGTTGACTGTCTCATTTTATGCCTTGAAAAGTCTGGTCCTTTTAACTTTGTTTAAGTCAACAACTTTGTTTATCCTTTTAACTTTGTTTAAGTCAACAACTTTGTTTATCCTTTTAACTTTGTTTAACCCAACAGTGACATCATCTAACTTAAATGACTAATATTTATAAAAAAATATAGTTAAACAAAAAAAATAAGAACATCGATATCGTGAGGCTGATAACAACAATACTCAATTATATCACTTAAACACAAATAAAAAACATATTATATTATATTATATTATATTATATTATATTTTATATATATATATATATATATATATATATAACTAAAACTTTGGTGAGATTAAAATATTAAACATCTATACAGACAAAAGTACATGGTTTATGGTGTAGTCTGTAAAAACATGGTTAGACAAAAATTTTAAAAAATTAATCAAACAAAACTAAAGAACATAGTCAAACAAACATATGAACATATTTAACAAAATTTAAAATTTATGTAGTGTATGAATTTCAATAATTAAAATTTTAAAATTTTATTTAAAATAAAATTTTAAAGCTTTTACTATAATATTTTATAACAAAAATAACATAATCAAATAAAAATAAGAACACGAATAAACTTAAACTTTAAATTTCTATTCAAACTTTTCATATCCCCATCATTATTAATTTAATTTTTATAATATAAAAATAACATAATCAAATAAAAATAAGAACACCAATAAACTTAAACTTTAAATTTCTATTCAAAATTTTCATATCCCCATCATTATTAATTTAATTTTTATAATAAAATTTTCCTATATTATCTTTTCTTCTACTAAACCTATAAAGAAAATTAATACGCATGGATAACGTTGCGTCCTCCAGCGACATTCTGTAATCCAAATCACAATGAAATTATGGTAAAAATCAGAATATCATGAATTACAAGGTTTCATTGCGGACTTGAGAAGGTTGTATGGCCAATTTTGTAAAGCTGTTTTCAATTGAATACTACTCTTCCAAAGGTGCCACAGTTTTTCAAATTACTGCCTTCATGCTCTATGTTTATTAGGTTTTCGCTTCCCATTACAAGTGAACTTTCTAACCAGCAACGAAAGGGTATTTCAAAACATAATTGACCTGTGCATGAGATAGGATATGAAAATTTGAGCTAATAATCTTATATAAATACCAAACTAGCACAATGAACCAATGTTTCATGAATTGGTTCCTTTCATGCAACATTGTAACGTGAACCATTTCCGTACAGTAAAGGTTGAATGTAATGAGAATTGGTGACAGGCGACTTAACATTTCCTTACTATTCTCTTGAAAACTCTGAGTTTTTGGTGCCAGCATATTCATACAATGAATTCTTTCCCTCCACTCTATGAGAGAAGTAATGATGTATGTAGTCGTTGTGTATAAATTTCCTGAACAAGCAGGGATGAGTTTCATCGATCAGTTGGGCTGCAGGACCGATTTCCTCGGTGAATCCAGGGGCATAGAACACTCCAACTGACAGCCTTGCTTTCTCCTTGTTTACTATTGCTCGGTGTTGGATGCTCTTGTATCTTCCATTTGTCATAACCTGCAAATTTTCCACCGCACTTGTTAAGCAAAAGTGGAACCTATAATAAAATATAGTTTCAATCATAGTTCGAAAATTTATGATTCTAAAAATTAGACATTTTTGAGTTTTTATAATTTGAAAAGAGTGTGAGAAACAAATAAAAAATAATAATTTAATTTAAAAATATATATATTTAAAAAATAATAATATTTTATTAGATCTTTATAATTTTCAATTACAACATACAAATTATTTCATCTAGTTTTATTTCATCTAGTTTTGGTTTTTTTTTTTTTATATGACTAAGTTTTATCAGATTATTTTTTAGTATATACAAACTCAAAAAATTTCAAACGATGACCAAATTCCTACCGATTTATATGAATGGAATTTCTCACCTAAAAATCAGGAACTCGTAAGAAAAATTTCGGCTATTATGTATAGATCTCGATCTAAAATTTATGAGAATTAGGATAAGAGGGAGATTACCTCTATCAAGTTTCCAATGTTAATGACCAGAGCATAAGGGATTGGTTGCACAGTTATCCATTGACCATCTTTGTTAATCTGTAGCCCTTCTACTTGGTCATCCTGAAGCAATAGCGTGAGGCCCGTCATGTCTGCATGTGCACTTAGGCCTATAACAAGATCTGGCCTGAGGCAGGGAGGATAGTAATTCATCCTCATTTTTTGGTATGCGTCCCCAAATTTCTTGTCAAAGAAGTCCGGTGGCAACTGCAATGTCTCCGCAATCAAAGCCAGGAGTTTCACAGCAAGTCTTTTAATTGCGGCATTGTATGCATCCACGCTTTCCCTGCAAAATCCACAAAAAAGTCAGCTAAACTCAGTAATCTTCACTTGAGGTAAGAGGTGAACAATAATCTTCTCTCCTCTCTAGCTTATATATGCATATATCTAAGGGGTCCGTCTGTCTAGACTCTATAGCAATCTATAATATATATGACCTGAAATGAGCAGGTTCAGTTGGCCACATGCTCATGTCTCTCAGTTGAGTGGGAGACATGATCAAGCCTAAGAAATTGGCCCAATCCAACTTTTGGTCTTCAGACGCAGCGAAGGTCTGGCCATAGCCTTGAAGATCTCCTGCCCTCACTGCCACCTTTTGTTTTTCTTCCAATGGAAGCTGGAAAAACTCTTTCCCAGCTCTCCTGACATTGTCTATCAGTGAATGAGGGATTCCATGGTTAACAACCTGCAAAACGTTCAACCCAGCAATATAATTAAATAACTCAATCTCTTACTTTGTTAAGTATGCATGGTCTAGTGGTTAGGTGAATCATCAAAATTGTCCAAGATAGCAAGAAAAATAGCTAAGCTGCTGACTTATCCTTCTGTAAATTTCCTAAGAGGAAGAATTAAACCATACCTGAAAGAAACCCCATTCTTCACAAGCCTTCGCAATCCTTGTAATCTCTTCTTGTCTGTGTTGTGGTTGTGCAATCTTGGCCATGTCAATGACAGAGATGTCAAGCTTTTAATGGTGAGATGGTGTTGTGGGTATTCCAGGTCTCTCTTCATCGCTTCTGATGTATCGTTCTGTTATTTCTTGGAATTGCTTTTTGGCAAGTTCATCAACATTCTCAACTTTAATAAAAGATTTTCCCCAGCTGGGTAAACTCAGATCAACTGAAACCATTGTTATTGCATGAAAGATTCAAAAACTATAGCTCAGAGTCTCAGACAAGGGATGAATTCCAAGAAATTTTAAGTTGCAGAGACAGTCAAGAAATATTTGTGAGAAGTTAGCGTCTTGTGTGTTGTATTTATACTAGCACAGCCCGGTATGCACAAGAAGGGAAACTCAGATTCCTCCCCATCCACATTAGAGTGATTGAAACAAACTTCTAAATGCGTTAAATGCATGTCGTTTGACAATAATATCACAAACCAAGCAAATACCATGCAACGTAACTTTATCCTAGCTTATCCTCACTACAATATCTGGACAATTTATCCTATCTACCATATAACTTTTAATTAACTTAGAATAGTCAAAATCGGTGAACTTTCTATGATTTTTTCAAATGTCAACAAACATCACAACTAGAGATTTTTATAGCCATCACGTATCCAGCAGTACCTAACAATAGCATTCCAATGGCATTGTTTTTAATGTAGCTCCGCCAATGGCTGGGATGTGGATCAAGAACAATTCAACAAATAAATCCGTCCGTGCCAAAATTATGAACTCTCACAGAAAACCACTGAGGATACGGCATCAAAATTCAATAAAATTAATGAAAATTTATCAAAATACAGCAAAATTAATAGAAAAAATGAAATGTGAATGATGTAATTATAATATGGTTTTACATGTGTTTTCTCCTATAATTCCCATTTAGTTGAAAAAACCTTTCAATCTTTCTTATATTTGACTATACCCTTTATGATGGTTTTAGCGTATTGATCACGTCTCAGTGCATACTATAAAAAGTATAGAATCATTTTTGTTAAGATATAGAATCGTTTTTGGAGTTATTTTAGTAGTATATTATTAAATTGTTTTATAAATTATGTTATATTTTTAAATTATTTAAAAGTATAAAATCCAAAAACACGGAACAGGAAAAGTATTAACAAACATAATATAACTTTGCGAGAAACATGGAAGATACAGCACTATAACTTAGCACGTTAAAAAGCAGGGTGCTTTTCTTTGTGTCGAGCAAGTTTTTGTCTTAAATAAAAACAGGGGGAAAAAACACATTGGACATGTGCGCCACATAAAAACATTCATTGGCATGCGAGTACGTACATTACATTTAATGGTCATTGAATTTGAATGAACTACAAGAATCTTTTATTGAGACTAGTCGTAAAATATTTGTTAATAGTAGTATATTATTTGTTTATAGGTTGTTTCAGATTTTAATGCTTATTTATGGGTTGTTTCAGATTTTATTGACTTATTTAAAATTTCAAATTTTAATGCTTATTTATAGGCTACTTCAGATTTCATTGACTTTTTAAAGGATAAAGTTTATAATGAAAATAAACAGAAGAATAGGGTATTACATTAGATGAAAATAAATGTCAAATAGTTGATGAGGATGTTTATAAAGTTTTTTTTTTTTTAAGTGAAAAGAGAAGAGATTTTAGGTCCTTACAAATAAGAAGTTAATATTTTTTAATTATATATATTTTGCTGGATAATAAGGAATTGTATTTGGGTCTGCCATGATAAATTACATCTCTCTTCTTTACGGCTTGAGAGTTTACAAACAGACACATTTCTCATCTCACTTGAGATGCTATAGTTAGAAACTTGCATCATTTTACATAAAATGTTTGAATTCTTGGTTTTCATTTTCTACATTTTTTTAAAATTTTGTATGAATACAATTACTCTAGAATTTAGCATATTTTTTGACATTTTCCTATAGCAGCCTTCACAATGCATAAATTTCACCTCTACTATCTATGCCTTGCATCTTAGTAAAGTAATATTTTCAAAACATCGCACTATCGTAGTCCACTAAAGTCATAGCCCCAGTCGCTTAGAATTTGTATCGTCATCATAGATCTAACATGCACTCAAAGGATTTAGATCAAACTACTACCTTTGCAAACAAATAGATATTCCTCCAAGGTTTGAACCTATGTATTTTCTTGGTAAGGGGTTACTCCCAACAAGCCTATACCACCTCATTATTGTTGACTAAATGTGAGGAGGACCACCGATCGCGATTCATATTATCATCGTAGATCTAACATGCACTCAAAGGATTTAGATCAAACTACTACCTTTGCAAACAAACAGGTATGTCCCCAAGGTTTGAACCTAGGTCTCTTCTTGGTAAGTTTCTGGTCATACAAACAATTACCAATTACCAATCCGCCTACTCTTGAGGAAAAAAACATCATATTAATTACAATAAAATAAAAAATGTCATATAATTTCACAGACATAAACATATCAAAACATAATTTCATAAATAGAAGTAATAGTTAATATTATTTTCACCATGACTTTATTGGCTTAAATATATGTTTAAAATTTTATAACTTAAATTAAACTACTTAAAGTTAAATACATATAATTAAAGTTAATAACAAATATCATATATTAAATTTATATCCACACTATGTTCATAGTTAGTCTTATCCAAATCTTATGACAGAGTGGATTGGCACTTCCTTATCAAAGTTTTGAGGCAATTTGGTTTCTCTAAGGATTGGATGGATTGGATTATGGGATGTATCTCTTCAGTTTCCTACTTAGTTATTATCAATGGCAAGGCCTTCTCGGTCTTTCCCGGCTTCTAGAGGTATTAGGCAAGGTGACCCGCTATCCCCTTATTTATTCATCATTCTTCTTGAATGCTTGGGTAGGACTATAACCAAAAAGAGGGAAAACAAAACCCTTGAGGGAGTTACCATTGCTCATGGAGCTAGACCTATCTCTCATATTCAATTTGTGGATGACTCTACCCTTTTAGGTAAAGCTATAGTTAAGGAAGCTTCTAATATTAAGCAAATCATTAGCTATTTTTCTAAGGCTACTGGGCATTTGATCAATGAAGACAAATCTAAAGTTATTTTCTTTCACTGCTCTGCTAGATAGGAATCCATGGTCTTGGATAAATTAAGATATAATAAGACCTCTCTTCCAATCACTTATTTAGGTATTCCCATAAATATTCAAAGGCAGAAAAATAAAGATTAGAATTGGTTGTTGGACAAAGTCAAGAAGAAAATTGGAAAGTGGACCAACAAGTGGCTTTCTTCTGGGAGTAGAATCACCTTGGTAAAATCAGTCCTTCAAGCTATTCCTATTTATGTTTCTTTCGTTTTGAATATCCCAAAGGTTGTTCTTCGAGAATTGGATCAAATCAATCATCATTTCCTTTGGAGTGGTACTAAGGAGAAAAAAAAATGGGCCTTGGTGAAAATGGGATACTTTATGTCTTCCTAAGAGTGAAGGGGGGTTTGGATTCCGGTCTTCTATTAATAACAACAAAGCTTTAGCTACTAAATTATATTGGAGGATGTTGCATAACCCCAATGCTCTTTGGGCCAATAATCTCCGTGCTAAATATGCTGAGAACAAAAGTCCTAAAGACCATGTTTGCTATCAACTTCCTACCAAAGGTTCTCCCATTTTAGCAGTTCTTAAGACTGGTGAGGATTTGATAAAGAAAAAATTATTTTGGATCATTCATAATGGTCAACATGTAAATTTTTGGACAGATTCTTGGGATGGTCACAAGCCTTTGATAACTCAGTTTCCCGATTGGAGGCCTTGGATGGAGGAGCTTCACCAAGCTAATTGGATAAAGGTGGCTAATTACTATCGGTACCATATTGGTAATTCAAAGGTTGGTAGATATTGGATCCCTATTGAGGACTGGCCTATTCAAATCCCAGAAAGGCAAAGACAAGATATCCAAGGCATCCTTCATATGAGATCCCTCTCTTGGTCCCATGAAAAGATTGTTTTGGATGGAACAACACTACTAAGGGTGAGTATTCAGTTGCTCAAGGTTATTTGACCTTATGCCATAATAATCCCAACCATTCTTTTGATATATTTTCTCAATTGTGGGATCAAAAGCTCTGGCCTAAGGTGAGGTTCTTTAATTGGCTTTTATTGCATCATAGGGTGCTTACTGGTGAGCAACTTATGAAGCATGGTTTTCCTGGCCCTTTTAGATGTGAAATGTGTGAAGAGAATGTAGAAAATATCAACCATCTTTTTATTGAGTGTACTTTAGCCTCTGAGCTATGGAGGAGAATGGTAACTTTACTTGGCTTATAGTGGTCCAATTTTTTCACTTTTGAACAGCTTTGGAGGGATTGGCCTAATAAAGAGGGTGTTGATCATTTTATTAGGCGGTTAGTTTGGATGGGTTCTACCATTCTTCTTTGGAATATTTGGAATGAAAGGAACAACCAAATTTTTAATCAAGATAGGAAGGATATTCACTATATTTGGCAAAAGACCATAGCCAACTTAGTTGAATCAGTCCATAAACTCCTTAATCACCCCCAAAACTCCCACCAAATATGGGATCAAGTGATGCAAATATTGAATATTAAACCTTCTAAGGGCAACCAACTTAAAGGGAATGTGAGTACTAGTAAGATGGATAGGACTAAAAATTTACAACCTCCTCCTAAGGATTTTGGAAAATTCAATACTGATGGAGCCTCTAGAGGGAACCCTAGAAAAGCTAGTGTGGGAGGAATTGGTAGACTTTCAGATGGCTTCCTGGTTTTTACTTTTGCTGAGAATTTAGGTATTCTTTCCAATAACCTTGCTGAGGGATATGGTATCCTTAGAGGCCTTCAGGAGGCTACTAAGGTTGGATGGGAAAAGGTGTTAGTTGAGTCTGACTCTCAACTTATGATTAATCTCTTGAAGACTCCTTCTAAGACTCATAAAGTGGATTGGAGAACAAAAAGAATTATTGAGAAGATTCAGTTAATTCAGATGGGATTTTTGAAATTTGATTACAATCATGTGGTCAAAGATCAAAACAAGAGTGTTGATGGTTTAGCTAATTAGGCTTTGGACAAAGGTGATCTTACTTGTTATGGCCACCCTCCTATATGGTGGGATTCTCAAATTAGGGAAGCTCTTCTTTCTATCATTTCTTTGAATGGCTCCAGTTCTGAAGATACCTAGTTTCTTCTTGTTTTTTTTTTTGTTTGTTCCTCTTTGGTTCATTCAGTTTTTTTAGTTCACTAGATCATTCTATTCTTTATTTTGTTTCCTCTGTTGATTATTGCATTAATAGTCTTCTGGTCTAGATAGGTCATTGTTTTGTTCATTTTTTTTTTCTTTTGTCTTCTTTGTTTTTTTGTTTAGTTTTTTAAGGTGGGTGGGTTATTTTGTTTTGTTTTGTTTTTGTGTTCTTTGTGTTGTTTTTTGTTGTTCTTGTGTTTTTGTTGTTTAGTTTTTTTTTTATGTTTTTTGTTATTGTTCTTGTGTTTTTTTCGTTCTTGTTCTTGGGTTTCTCTTTGTTTGTGTTATTTCATTTTTTTATGTGTGAGTGTTTTCTATGTTTTTTGTTATTGTCTGTTGTTGGTTGTTTTTATTTTTATTTTTATTTTTATTTTATTTATTTTATTTTTTAGGTTTTGGTTGTGTTTATTTTTCATGTTTTTTTGGGTTATGTCTTTGTAGTGTTATGTTGTTTTTGTCTTGTTTGTGTTTTGTTATGTGGTTCTTGTGTTTTTCTCTGTGGTTTGTGTCGTGGTTTCTTTTATCTTATTGTGCGTGTTTGGTTGTGCTTTTGGTTTTGACACACTCAAGGAGCATGTTTTTTATTTTATTTTATTATTTTTGTTGTTATTTACTTTTTTTAATTTGGTTTTGTGTGTTTGTTTGCTCCTTGAGTATGTCAAAGGTGGTAGGCCAGGTCCGAGTCCTGGGCATTTTTGGTGGAATGGATACCCCTGCCTCCTTGGGTCTTACTCGAAAGTGGCATCCCTTTTGGGATGTTTTCCACAAATATATATATATATATATATATATATATATCCACATAAATTAATAAGTATTAAGGTTGTATTTATAGTATGTAGTTATATGATATGTAAGTTTAATTATACCTAGAATATTAAAATATTAAGAATAATATTTATAAATAATTTTATATAAAATAAAATGTGTATTAATTTTGTGCATTAGAGATCAAGAGGATTTATGCTGTGGAAAGGAAATAAATGGAAATAAGTTATTTATTACTATAAAACTTAAGTATAATTTACTTACCTATTTACTGTGTATTTAATTTATAAATATGATTTTTTAGTTTTCATTTTATAAAATCCAAAGACCTTTTTAAAATGTTCATTTTTTTTTAAATAGTAAATTAAATATATTATGTAATAATAATAATATGTTTTTTTTCTTTATCTTAAGATTTTTGGGTGGAAGTTTAGAACCACTAAAGGAACTACAACGGAAGACTAGGATGTTGGGTGGAAGGTTGGATCGGTTGAAGGAACCGCAACGAAAGGCTGGGATACTGGGTGGAAGGCTATAACAATTGAAGGAACCACAACGAAAGGTTGGGATGTTAGGTGGAAGGTTGCAATGGCTGAAGGAACCATAGTGGAAGACTAGATCGGTTGAAGAAACCATAGCGAAATGTTGGGATGCTAGGTGGAAGACTGGATTGGCAAAAGGAACTACAATGGAAGACTAGGATTTTGGGTGGAAGGTTGGAACGGTTGAAGGAACTACAATGAAAGGTTGGAATGTTAGGTGGAAGGTTGGAACGATTGAAGGAACCATAGCGTAAGGCTGGGATATTGGGTGAAATAATGGATTTATTGAAGTAACCACAACAGAAGGTTGAGATGTTGGGTGGAAGGCTAGATCAGTTGAAATAACAATAGAAGAAGGCTAAGATGTTGGGTGAAAGGTTGGATCGATTGAAGGAACTGCAATATAAGGCTAGGATGTTAGGTGTAAGGCTAGAATAGTTAAAGGAACTATAATGGAAGATTGGGATACTGGGTGAAAATTTGGATTGATTGAAGGAACCGCAATAGAAGGCTAGGATGCTAGGTGGAAGGCTAGGTGGATGGCTAAAGGATCTGTAGTGAAAGGCTATGATGTTGGGTGAAAGGTTGGTGTGGTGTTTTAGCCCTATTTTTATCTTTGGTATGCTAGTGGGTTTAGAACCCATAAGGATTAGGGTATTTATCCCCCTCCTTTTGCAATGGGAGCGAGCCCCTTCCTCAAGAAATTATTGGCTAAACATTTTTTAGATTTGATCGTGTGTTTGTTGCTCGAAGAAAAAATTTAGATTGGTTAGAAAAACATGTTTTTTGGGTTGGTTAGGAATTTGTAGTTGTTGGATTTTTAATCATGAGCTAGGGAGGGTTGGAGCCTCCTTCTATTTTTTAGGCTCATGTTTTGATAGCTCGTGCTTTGTTGTGATCAACTTCAAGGGTCCTTTTTTAGATCCAGATATTTTCCAGTTATTGCAGAGCAAACCTTACTTTGTTGGATGTTTTCTTAGGCTTAGATTGGTTGTGCTTTAGGAGAGCTAGATATCAAAGAGTGGATCCATGTTGCAAGATTTGGGTGAGAATTTTTTCAAAAATCCTTGGCTCATTTAGGTGCTCCCTCCCATGGCCTTTATGGATGAGAATTTGTTTTTTGAGTTTGTTTGAAGGGCTGACTGAAAGAGATCTATGGCGGTATAGCGGTAAGTGCTGAAAAAAAATTCTAAGAGGGTTCTTAGGAGAATTGTGAGGACCAAAACTATAGAGGAGACCGTAGAACCTCCTCAAGTAATTAGGAGAAAATAACTAGCTACCAGATAGGACAAAATGGTCTGAATGATGCATTTAGTGTAGGAGAAAATCTAAGCACATGGCTCAACAGCGAGAGATAATTTCTCATCAAACAGAAAACAATAGAAAATTTATCATAAAGGAAAATTGATGGATCTAGGTGAATGACCTATCTATGTTAAACTTGAGAAGGAATGACACCTAATATTATATGAATGTATGTTACAATGATTTATTCACATTCCCTAAGGAATGATATAGGAAATGACTAGGTCATTGAAGAAATGAGGAGGATAGTTTAACTCCACACTTTCATGCCACCTACTCAGATGGACTTGAGTAGTGTGATAATTTTCCCAGATGGACTTGGGTAGTGAGATAGCTTACTCAGATTGACATGAGTAGTAACCTACTTAGATGGACTTGAGTAAGTGTGATGACTTACTTAGATGGATAGGAGTAGAGTATTGTGTTGGAGTGCTTCCTTCAAGAGAATGACGAGAGGTAAGTTAGCTCGATAAGGATAATGAGCAAGATAGGTTGCAAACTTATTTTTAAATTGCACCTAGTACACTCATGTAATCAAATATATATGAGTTATAGATATAGGAGTGACTTAAGAAGAGTTTATGTGGAAATCATTACGAGAAAAACCTCTATTGTAAAAAGGATCTAATAAAGGGTCATAATTATGAAGACACCTTGAGGAATACAAGGTGGTAATGAATCTTAATGACGTAAGTTAACTCCTAGGAAGGTATAACTACTTGTGGATATTTTGATGATTAAATTTCACCCCTTACTTTTATTTTTCCATAGAAATATTTTGAATAAAATAAAATCATTCATGATTTATTTTGATTGAAAAGAAAGAGAACATGCTAAGAAGAAAAATAAACAAAAATAGAATAGAAGAAAATGACCCTACGAGCGTTAGAAAGACTCTAACATATTTGCTCTCATGTTACACCCTATAATAATTATTTTTGCAATTATATTTAGGCTTCATAGAACAGTGATTTGAAATATAAGTCTTATTTTGTGGAAGGATTAGCCTTAATCCATAGCAAATCTTAAATGTTTTATGAAACTTGTGGAAATGTGGGAAGTGGTAAAGGAGTTGTTTGAATTATAAAGAACCAAACTCCATAAACTTTCTACAAACTAGCATTGGGTGTAGTTGTACTCGTCACTTGCTAAAAACCAAAACTTCATTACTGTATGGGTGAAGCATGCTTGTTATTGATGACCTGGATTGAAACAAGTGTGAACTACATCAATTTTATTTACTTGTGTTATTCTCCTAAGTGAAACGAGATTTACCCAGATGCAAAATTAGACTACATAATCAGGAAACTATTAAGTTTGTTAAATGTATGAGTAAATGTGTTGTCTATCGAAAAGAGATATCAACAGAAGGCAACATATGTGTGTTTGGATTAAAATTAGATTTGTAGTTGTAAATACCAGATTGTATGAATAGATGAGGTGAAGGTATTGGCACAAAAACCATGGTGTTTTCTCTAGTTGTGGAACCATAAAAATGACTATCTTAAAGGAACTCTAGTGAGACCTATGGTGTGAATGATGTGTTTTGTATTTTAATAGTATTATTAAACTATAGGTAATATTTGGGGATGGTGTAAATATTTTGAATTAATTCATGGACATTGATTGCATTAAAATAATAAAAGTAAGAAATGCTTCTTGAAACTTGTGTCCAGTCAATGTTAATAGTTGCCAGATTCTAAAGTTTTTCTAAGGATGTTTAAGTTTTTGTTGGATAGGCTATGAATGCAGTTTTGAGTGAAACAAAAATTTTTAGGGAGAAAAGAAAAAGTGATATAGAATTTTCTTGTCAATGTATTGGAGCTAGATGGAAATAGGAGTTAAAGTACTAACTCGTACATCAATAGTATACATGGAATAGAAATCCATATATAAAATAGAGCTCATATCTCTAGTATGGGATAGTCTGTGACTCTCAAGTTAAAGAATATTTCTTGTTGTATGCACAACAGAAAGATGAAATCCATAGTTCGAGGAAAAGGATTTTATAGAAAGCCATGAACAATAGGTGATTTAGTATAATTATGAACTAAAATAATAAAGGGATTCAAGATGGATTCAAGTGTTTACACTTGGTACACTTACAAAGAGGGCATTACAAAATATGTAAGGATAAGTGTGCCTTGAAGAAAGCACTAAGTAGAAAAATTAGAGAAGGAAGAGCAAACACTATGACTAGATTGCTTTGTGATATAAGACTAAGATCAACTCTTAGCGGTAAAAAAAAAAAGAGTTCCTTTCTTGTTGAAATAATTGTAAGAGTCTCCTTGTGGTGAAATTGGATTAACTTGTAAGAAGATTGGAAATAAATCTATAGAAATTGAATGAAAACTTGAATAAAATTGAATGAACATGTGGATTATAGGATTTTTTTTTGCATGCCTCTATGAGTATCAAATAGAAATGGATAATGAATTATTCCATGATTGTGATGAAATTGATTTATAAACTAAACAAATCATAGAATAATTTTGAATAAATTTTGATAAAATTGTTGAACCTCTTATGGAGGAACTATAGATCAGTTTTGTGTAGGATTTACAATGATCCATAGTGCAAATTTATGGGAAATTGTAGAGGACTAAAAGGATAATTTCATGGAGAAGTAAGTGAACTTCTTTAGCATGAACTTGAGAATTTTATTTTGATCATTTGGAATATATGGGAACTTCCATTAGTGTGCCTATTAGGAATTGAACAAGCAAGGAATGGATGATTCTTAATAGGTATTTTAAAAATTAAAATAGTCTAACCATGATAAATAAGATAAATGACTTCCTATGATATATTGAGATATGTCGAGTAAAGATCTTTGAGTCCCTCTCTTCTTCGATTTGGAATAGAGTGACACTAGCAATGGATTGAATCCCTTTTAATCTCAATATTAGTACTACTTAGCATCCAATGATAAATGAACAAACTAAAAAGGTAAACTAAATTTTAGATGATATATTATGAATGTGTGGTATGAATCATCAAAAAAATGGGAATATTTTCTATTTATG
Source organism: Wollemia nobilis (assembly GCA_028583015.1). Classification (NCBI taxonomy): domain Eukaryota; kingdom Viridiplantae; phylum Streptophyta; class Pinopsida; order Araucariales; family Araucariaceae; genus Wollemia; species Wollemia nobilis. The sequence continues at coordinate 7,008,132 of JAQPPZ010016930.1, read as the reverse complement.
GTGGGATTTGCTTTTAATAATAATAGTTATACTTACCTAGGTATGGATTCATTTAAGGCTATGTATAGGAAAAGGTTCAGAATGCCATTTTCATGGACTAATTTGAATGATTGGGTGATGATCGGTCTGGATATGGATAAATAAATGGATGAGTAATTCAATGAAATTCGTCAAAGGATCAAGGAAGATACAAATCGACAAAAGGATTATGTGAACATTAAGAGAATGCCAAGGGAATTAACTGAGGGAGACAGAGTATTCCTAAGGGGTTAAATCAACTAAAAACTCTATCAAATCCTCTAAGCAACTTTCTTAAGAAATAAGTTTCTGATTTCTTACATGTTTGGAATGTTGATCATTTGTTGATGGATGATTACCTGTGTATTGACGTGTGATCAGTTAATATCCTTGGTTATAGGATAAAAAAATTAAGAAAATGGAATATTGAACAATGAAAGGTCTAGTAGGACTAGTATTCTGAAAAACAGTGCCACGTGGGAGGATGTGGCTACCATGAAAATACAGTTTCCATTTTTGTGTAAACCGTGATATAATCATGTCGTAGTTTTCATTTTTGTTTAAACAAAGGGATAATCATATTTTGGTTTGAGAAGTATGATATGTGTATCTATTGTTTGTGCATGCATGTTATTGCCACAATAAATGATGATTAAGTTTTGATCATGTAAATTTGTTGCTATATTATATTGATTTTATATTATTCATGGCAATATTTATTTTTATGTTTCAAATGGGTAATGAAAGCATAGAGATTGTGTTTAATATTAGGGGGAGTATGTAATAACCCCTTCAAAATCCACTTTTCTTGTGTACTTAATTTTTTTACAAGGACTCTGGAATTGTTTGCTCGAATGTCGGGAGGTAGTCAGGAACGGCATCAGATGGAGAATTGGTAATGGAAGACAAGTGGACTTTTGGCAAGACCCGTGGTTGGAAGAGGCCCCTCTGAAAGATAACTTAGACCTTTAGGTCCTCCAACATAAACTTTCAAAGGAAATGGGAGGAAAAGTAGGGGATTTTATTGTTGTAGCACAGGAAACTTCCTCTTGGAAGAAAATCACAGTTCATAATCTATCAGAGCAAGAGAAGGTGGCCCTAACCAAACTCAATGATGCTTTAAGGGCGTTCCCAATCATTCCTGGGGAAGGAAGAGACAAGGCGATTTGGGGCAAAACTACAAGTGGGATCTATTCAGTAAAAATTGCCTATAAGTTAATCCACTCAGGATTCAATGGCTGGACTCCAAATTCTATTATTTGGTTAAATAATTTAACCCCAAAAATAGCTTTCTTCTTTTGGTTGGCAGTTCAAAATAAGATTTTGACAATAGATAATCTACAAAGGAGAGGTTTCCAATTCATCAATCGATGTATCTTGTGTGAGAAAGCGATAGAATTTGTAAGTCATATATTTCTAACTTGTGAATTTTCTTGTACAGTCTTCCAAATGATCCTCTCCAAATTTCATATAGATTGGGTCTGTCCAAATAGCATGTCTGACTTTTGCATACAGTGGGCTTCCCCCTTTCGGGCAAAAATTTTGACTTAGCTCTGGAAGCTCAGCTTACCCCATTTTTTATGGGGGATATGGAATGAGAGAAATAAGAGAGTATTTAAAGGACGTAAGAAAGATCCTAGGTTATGTGGTAATAAAATAATCAGAGCTTTGAAAGAAAACTGGAAAACTTTCTTCTTCAAAAATGAGACCATGTCTCTAAGGGAAAGGAGGATTTTGCAAAACTGGGGAGAGGAACTTCCAGACCTAGACATTACAACCAACCCACGGGATGGTGTCAAGTGGATACCCCCCATACAAAAGTGGGTTAAGTTTAATTTTGACGGGGCAGCTAAAGGAAATCCGAGGGCTACAGGAGCAGGAGGAGTTCTGAGAAATGAGGAGGGAAAAGTGGTCCTTGCCTTTGCAGAGCCTTTGGGAACTCAAACAAATCATTTTGTAGAATCTTGAGCCTGCATGCAGGCAATGAGAATTTCTAGACTTGAGGGTTATAAGGAAGTTATATTTGAAGGGGATTTGCTTAATATAATCAAGGCAATTAAGGAGGATAAATACCCTAGCTGGACCATCTTGGAGCTTATCCTAGAAGAAAAGATTCATAAATCTCATTTGGTTAATGCTCGAATCCAACACACCTTTAGAGAAGGGAACCAGGCGGTGGATCTAATGGCAAATATTGCAGTTTTTGTTGGGGAGATGCAAATTTGGAAGGATAACTTCCCTCAAGAACTATTGGTGTTGGCTTCTAGAGAAGAGCTAAGATCAAACCTGTTAGAGCATCAGGAGATCAGAGGGGTTGATGATGAGTAATCCGACAAATGGAATTAGGCAGAAAAGGCATCCCATTTGCTGGGGCCTGGGAGGTGACAAGTGTACAGTACAACAACCTAGTGGTATTAGTAAGTGCTAGGTGTTGTTTGGTTTTTGTTTTATCCTGAATAGTCAAGCAACAAGTATAGGACTTTGGACTCTAAGTATGGCTTAATGTGGGTCTTAGAAATATCCATTTTGTATTTTGATTATACGGGTTTGATGCTAGAACCAGCCCATTTTGACTATGTAAAAGGTTTGTGGACCTTATAACCACCTCTACCTTATACCAAAAATTAAAATTGTTTACAAGGATGAGATACTACTAATGTATATGTGGATGCAAGGATAGGTACTATTACTAGTGGTAATAATTCAAAGGAAAGATGTCTCCTCAATAGGAAAAAGGGTTGTCTGGTGTAAGGTAAGTCAAGGGAAATGATGAGCAGTGGTGTATTCATCTGGTTAATGGGGGCAAAGAATCCTATAGGTAATGCATTTGCCAACAGTCCATGTAGATGCATATCATGTAGTTGCATTTGTAGGAATGTTTGATGTTTGTCAAATTGTGAATTTATGATGTTTGGTTGGCAATAAAAATGCTTAAATGTATGGGATCCATAGTTTAAAATGTTGGTTGGAAATAAAAATGCTTAAATGCATGAGATCCATAATTTCAAATAATGAGATAAATATGAAGTAATGATATGACTATTGTTGTTTAAATATCTTAAAGAGAATAAAAGGAAAGAGAAAAGTAAGATAAATAATATACTTATGTATATTAATGTGTGTTTAAGATGAATTTATTTATTTAAAAATAACATATTTATATAACTATATGTATAAATATAAATATATGAAGACATTATAAAAAGATAATATTTTTTGTTTTAAAATAATATAAGCGAAATATTATAACCAATAATATATTAAAATGTTTAATACTAAAATGAATATGAAGGATTTATTGCTTGGCATTATAAAATAAAAAGAGGACAATTTCGAAACTATTGATATTTTGGGGAAATTACTATTAAGCTTGGGTTTTTGAACGTATGGAAGTGGATTCCACATGGCATGCTTTGAATAGAAGGATTCTAAAAGAAATGCTAGTTACAAGCAGAAATAGGTTAATTTCCTTAAAAAATTAGAGAAGGGGGAGATGGAAAAAAAAAGAGATGGTTTGCATGGTTATAGAAAGGGGAAGCGAGTGCGATGAAGGGAGAAGGACTTTGGGAAGCAAGGAAAGTAGTCAGCATTAATCAATAATTTGGAACTGGCTAAATTTATAAAATATGTTAAATGGGTTAATGGGAAAATGGAATTTTCAAAAGCATTGTTTATTCTATTCTACATGCGAATATAGTTTGATATTTTCTTTGTAAATTGAAGAAGAAATGAATTATTCTAGTGCATGTGTGGAAATTTTTTTAAAATGTGACGTATGTATGTGAATATAGTTAATATTTGCTTTGCAAACTAAAGAGAAATTGAATCTTTCCAATGCATGTGTGGAAAATTTTGAAATGAGAAGCATGTGTTTGAAAGAATTGTTGAAAAATAAAAAGAATTATAATTGTTTGTGATCTTGAGATGAATAGTTTCCATATTGAAACTCGTTTTAATTTTGCATGTTGTGTTGGGAAAATTTTGTGATACTTGCATGCTGTGTTGGAAGCTTATGATGCATTGGGAAGCTTTTGAAATTCTGCATGTTGTGTTGGGAAAAATTTGTGATACTTGCATGATGTGTTGGAAGCTTATGATGCGTTGGGAAGCTTTTGAAATTCTGCATGTTGTGTTGGGAAAATTTTGTGATACTTGCATGTTGTGTTGGAAGCTTATGATGCATTGGGAAGCTTTTGAAATTCTACATGCTGTGTTGGAAATGTAAAAATTGAATGCATGATAGGACTAGTTGCATGTCATGTTAGATTGATCGCTCTGACCCTTGAGATGTCACCGAAAACTCACATCAGAAAACTGGAGCACTGTGGAGAAATATAGCCAAAGTCTTTTACTTGCTATTGGAAGTTTAGTCCACATTCAGGTGTCAAGAATTGAATTTTAAATTGGAAATGATTTACTACAAACTGTAGAAGCTTATGAAATTTACTTAGTAGAATGATGAAACTTGAGCTATTATAAGTTTAAAATAAATATTGAAATTATATATATTTTTAAATTAAAAAATGTAGACTCTGTGGAATTGCATGGTAGTATTTTGAGAATTCTTTTGATGTAATAGAAAACAATTTAGTCGGTTACCTTCTAATATAATGAGGAATATATTTGCATTCAAGGAAAGAGACTTGCGTTGTTTTGAATGATATTAATTCTGATATGGAGAATGGTTTATGGAATAAATTTATTAGTTTATATTTTTCTTTACCATATATGGTTCATCTATTTAAATGCTTTTAAATTCTGCATAATTGAATATGATTGATTATCTTACTGGAAATGTAGTTATGGTAAGCTGCCAAGGAAAACTTCAGTTTCTATGATGGGATTTCCTATGTTTTAAAATGATTCGTATACTGTGCTTGTTTTGGTTGATGAGAAATATTTAAAACAAAAATTATATTTTCTTTTCCTGTAACAAATTTGAACCAACAATTGTGCACAGTAGGGATTGCCCGTTCGATTTAGGAAATAGGGATTTAGGGAAAACTATGACTTGAAATATAAGGAATTATCAGTCCAAACTAGCATGGTAGAGTGGTTTAGAGTGTTAGTGAGAATGAACTATATAGTAAGAATAATCACGACGACTGAGAAAACTACCATCTACAGGGTGATATAATGAACATGAATATTTATAATACGATATAAGTAATAGCTTTACTTGATTTAAGTTTACAAATTGAGCCTATGTTTAGAAAAATATGCATTGGAAATTGTGGAAAATTATTGGGAAATCTATTGTTAAGTAAGCAATATCTATATTATTTTCTAATCAAGAAATAATAGAGTCGGTATAAAATCCAAAGTAGAACTTGCTCATATTATAACCCTTGTGTATAAGGTGAAATAGATACAAAGGAATGATGGCTTAAACACAAGTTATTTTTGTATGATAGTGTGATAATGGGATTACCTAAAACAAGCGTACATAATGGCTTGGGTAGTTTGGATTAAGGTTACTTTATAAGAATAGCTCGAGTGGTATTACCTTAATATAATCAATTAAAGTCAAAAATATTTAAAATTTACTTAGATTATAGGTTTAAAACTATAGTGTAGTTACAACCTTACTTAGAATTATAAGAGTAGACCGCTCTTTTTCATGGTCATATAGTGTAATGTTGAAAGAGAAATTTATTTATGAATAAATTTTTATGTAGTGCCTACTAAAATAGAATATTAAATAAAAAGGAATCTTAATTAAAATTATTTTAGCGATTTATAAGAATCTATAATTTTGACTGCAATGGTTTTTCATAGTTCCTCTATATTTTATTCTTTCTTAATGAAAACATACAAGTAGCCAATTGGAAACTATAAATATTATAATATATATAATAAAATTTTTGAACGACTGTGAAATTGTATTCGTCAGTAAACATTTGCATAGATAAAATTTTCTAAATAATCAAAACTTAGATTAACCTTTGGTTAAGAAATTCCAAGATTTTGGGAAGGACAATCTTAACTTGCAACCTAAGGTTATGGTCAAGACAACCTTGATATTATTTCAAGATTGCGGGTAGGACAATCTTATGATACAACTGCTAGTGGTGCTTGCAGGTAGGCAATCATCATAAATCATGGCTCTAAATGTACTTCTAGTAGAAAAAGGTTATAATGGGAGTTAACGGAAGGTTGTATGGGCATCCTTTCTAGGTTATCCTTGCTAGTGATTAGTGGTAAATTGTGCTTGACTAGGTAATACCAACAACACAATGGTATGGGATATCATGTTGGTTAATAAATACAAGATGTCGGATGGTTACCAAGGTATTGGTAAGATCCTAGATGATGCTCCATGGAGGATAGTTGATCATATAGCTCTAGCATGTATGCACTAATTCTTACATGACATAAATACAGAACATAAATACATGATATCATGTTAATACATGGGGAAATTATGCATCACACCTGTAGATTTTATGGGCCCTAGAGAAAAAGAAACCTCACACCTGAACTTGGAATTATTGGGTGGAGAGTGAAGTTCAAAATAGGTAACTATATGGAATTTGGCCAATCTCGATCTCATGAGTAGTTTGATCACGACAGAATGACACTCATGAATATGGTTCTAACATGCTCCTACTAGAAATTAAATTAGAAAAATATTAAAATAAAAGAAAAAATTTCTCTTACTGTGACCTCTGATGTTGGACAACCAACTGGGTAGACTTGGGGTTTTTGGACAACCAAGTGGGCAGGACTTGGTTTGTTACAGTTTTACACAATATCTAGAGATAAATTATGGAAAATTTTGAAGAAATTGGTTACTCCATAGTAGTTATATATAGACTTTATGAGCACGTTGTGGAAAAAATTATAACTCTAGAAGGACTATCATAGTATTTTGGTAGTGATATCATGGTGAAATGGGGTTGTCCATAATCACCTACTTTGGTTGACCTTTACATTAACAAACTCGAGGAATGGGTATAAAATATGGGAGGTGAGGGAATAAAATTTGCTAATTATGTAGTGAAACTTCTTCTCTATGATGATGACCTCCTATTAATTGGCAAGACACTTGAAAGTTTAAAAGAACATCTAAAATTTTTAAAGTATTTTTATAAAGTAGGGATGTAGGCAAACACTAGCAAGAATAAAATTATGGTATTCTCTACTTAAAGAGAGAAAAAATAACTATGTATTTTATTTGAAGGAATCCTTTAAAGGTAACAAAATACAAGTACCTTCAAAAATTTTCAAATGAAACTCAATTGAGATATACGTATGATGAAATGAATAGAAGCAAAATGAAGGACACTCTATTCATTGCTAAATAGGGGTAAAAAAGTAGAGTTGTGGGATTGAAAAACTATTAGTTTCCTTTTTGGGTTATTAGTTATTTCAGTGGTGATATATGGGCATGAGATGTGTGCTAGTAATACATAAAATTTTAAATGGAGATAAATAGAAAGAATTCAAAAGCAACTAGTTACAAATAATTTTAGAATTAAATTATTAGTCCCATATGAGATTTTATTTATATGAGATTTTACTTGCTAAAAGAGGGACTTTTTTGCTAGAAGTTAAAGCTATAATAAGGCTATTGGGATACCTAATAAAAATACAAATAATGGAAGATAGTAGGTTGTCAAAACTGGTAATCGAAGAAACATATAATACAAGAAAAGATACATGGATCAAGAAAAACAAATGGATGGACAAATAAAGCATTAAATTTTATGAGGTCCCAAACTATGAACACAACCAAAATAAGCACATAGATGCAAATATCAATGGAAGGAAAAAATACTTATAGTCCAACTAAGATCTAGTTCACACTATCTCATATGCAAAACTAGGAGATGGACAATTCCTTAGGAGGCATGGCTAGAAAGAATATATATCTTTTTCATAGTAGAAGTAGTGAAAAACTTAAAAATGTAGAGCCTACAAGTACATTAGGATTGCATATAAAAGGATACTCTAAAAATAAACTTACTAATGAAATTAAAGAATTGAGAATAGAAAAAATAAGGAAACTTTTTATTAAAATTAATAACTAAAAAACACACTTTAAATGATAATAAAAGGATGTTATCCTTTCAAATTTTTTGAACAATTTTTTTTTCTTAAATATAAAATTTTGAAAGTTTAAATAAAGATTCAAAATGTAAAATAAAAAAAGTACTATTGTATATTATACCTTATTTGATATTAAAACTTTTAATTTTATAAATTATTTTGAAATTTCATAAACATAATTAAAATTATTTTATTTCATTTCAAATATATTTTAAAAAAAATCTAACAAAAATCTAAAATTTTTAAAATGCATATTTATCGGTTTGTTTTTCCAATAATAAGAAGATCAAGGAAAAATTGGAAGTAACTATGGACAAAATTGACTGAAGATAAAGGAATGTGATGCATTTAAAAGTTGCAACTATTCGTTATCCATTCTAGCAAGGGACTAATATCTTTAATATCAATTCAATTTATATCCGTGGATTTGGCTTCTATGTAAAATTACTCAGACAGAGTTTTGGAATTATTTTTTAAAGTTTAGGTTTTAAACTATTATAGGATATATATTTATGTTAGCAAGTTTATAAAAAATAAAAAATAAATTATTTAAGTAAGAAGTATGATAATTTAATGGTTAGAATTTTAGTTTTTTTGGGAGGTCTAAAGTTTAAACCATGGCATATTTAGAAGAGGAAAGGATGGATGTTGTCAGTTAACTGCATCTATTTTATGTCATCAAGAGTTGTCGATAACTTTCTCGATCGTAACAGACTAAGATTTATTAAAAATATATATATAATCAAACAAAAATAAAAAACATTAATAATATATATATAATCAAACAAAAATAAAAAACATTAATATCTGAAACTGAATAATAACACTCAATAATATTAATCAAACAAAAATAAAAAACATATATCATATATATAATTAAAACTTACATTTTAAGACTTTGATAAGACTAAAACATATTTAGTCTCCACCATAATATTTTATTTTACTTATTTGAGTATGAACATTAAACATATGGTGGAGTCTCTAAGAACATAGTGAGACAAAAATTAGAAAACAAAAGTAAGAACATAGTGAGACAAAAATTAGAAAACAAAAGTAAGAACATAGTCAAACAAAAATAAGACCTTTATTTAAAATTTTGAAGTCTTTACAGGTAAAAATAAAAACATAGCTAGATACAAATAAAAACATTATACATATAATATTTCTATTAAAAATTAAAATTAAAATTTTATATCTTCATCATAATATTTTATTTATTTTTTATAATAAAATTTTCCAAATTTTCTCTTCTTCTACTAAACTTACAAAGAAAATTAATAAGAATGGAAAACGTTGCGTCCTCCAGGGGCATTCTGTAATCCAAATCACAATGAAATTATGGTAAAAATCAGAATATCATGAACTACAAGGTTTCATTGCGGACTTGAGAAGGTTGTATGGCCAATTTTGTAAAACTGTTTTCAAATGAATACTGCTTTTCCAAAGGTGCCACGGTTTTTCAAATTACTCCTTCATGCTCTATGTTTATCAGGTTTTCGCTTCTCATTACAAGTGAACCTTCTAACCAGCAACGAAAGGGTATTTGACCTGTGAATGAGATAGGATATGGAAATTTGAGCGAATAATCTTATATAAATACCAAACTAGTACAATGAACCAATGTTTCATGAATTGGAGCCTTTCATGCAACAGAGTAGTAACGTGAACCTTTTCTGTACAGTAAAGGTTGAATGTACTGAGAATTGGTGACAGACGACTTAACATTTCCTTACTATTCTCTTTGAAAACTCTGAGTTTTTGGTGCCAGCATATTCATACAATGAATTCTTTCCCTCCACTCTATGGGAGAAGTAATGATGTATGTAGTCGTTGTGTATAAATTTCCTGAACAAGCACGGATGAGTTTCATCGATCAGTTGGGCTGCAGGACCGATTTCCTCGGTGAATCCAGGGGCATAGAACACTCCAACTGACAGCCTTGCTTTCTCCTTGTTTACTATTGCTCGGTGTTCGATGCTCTTGTATCTTCCATTTGTCATAACCTGCAAATTTTTCACCGCACTTCTTAAGCAAAAGTGGAACCTATAATAAAATATAGTTTCAATCATAGTTAAAAAAACTGGTAATTTATAGACATGAAAATCAAGAACTCGTAACAAACTTCTCAGCTATTATGTATAGATCTGGATTTAAATTTTATAAGATTGCCTCTATCAAGTTTCCAATATTTATGACCAGAGCATAAGGGATTGGTTGCACAGTTATCCATTGCCCATCTTTGTTAATCTGTAATCCCTCTACTTGGTCATCCTGCAGCAATAGCGTGAGGCCCGTCATGTCTGCGTGTGCACTTAGGCCCATAACAAGATCTGGCCTGAGGCATGGAGGATAGTAATTCATCCTCATTTTTTGGTATACGTCAGCAAATTTCTTGTCAAAGAAGTCCGGTGGCAACTGCAATGTCTCCGCAATCAAAGCAGGAGTTTCACAGCAAGGCTTTTAATTTCGGCATTGTATGCATCCACGCTTTCCCTGCAAATTCCAGAAAACTGTCAGCTAAACTCAGTAATCTTCAGTTGAGTTAAGAGGTGAACAACAATCTTCTCTCCTCTCTAGCTTATATATGCATATATTTAAGGGGTCCGTCTGTCTAGACTCTATAGCAATCTGTATGACCTGAAATGAGCAGGTTCAATTGGCCACATGTTCATGTCTCTGAGTTGAGTGGGAGAAATGATCAAGCCTAACAAATTGGCCCAATCCAACTTTTGGTCTTCAGACGCAGCGAAGGTCTGGCCATAGCCTTGAAGATCTCCTGCCCTCACTGCCACCTTTTGTTTTTCTTCCAATGGAAGCTGGAAAAACTCTTTCCCAGCTCTCCTGACATTGTCTATCAGTGAATGAGGGATACCATGGTTAACAACCTGCAAAACGTCCAACCCAGCAATATAATTAAATAACTCAACCTCTTACTTTGTTAAGTACGCATAGTTTATCGGTTTATTTGTAAAGATATTACTTATTAAATTCTTATGGTAAATATGTATAAAAAATATTAATAAAAAGTATGCATGTTCTAGTGGTTAGGTGGATCATCAAAATGGTCCAAGATAGCAAGAAAAATACCTAAGCTGCCGACTTATCCTTCTGTAAATTTCCTAAGAGGAAGAATTAAACCATACCTGAAAGAAGCCCCATTCTTCACAAGCTTTAGCAATCCTTGTAATCTCTTCTTGTCTGTGTTGTGGTTGTGCAATCTTGGCCATGTCAATGACAGAGATGTCAGGCTGTTGATGGTGAGATGGTGTTTTGGGTATTCCAGGTCTCTCTTCATCGCTTCTTATGTATTGTTCTGGTATTTCTTGGAGTTGCTTTTTCGCAAGTTCATCAACATTCTCAACTTTAATAAAAGATTTTCCCCAGCTGGGTAAACTCAGATCAACTGAAACCATTGTTATTGCATGAAAGATTCAAGAAACTATAGCTCAGAGTCTCAGACAAGGGATGAATTCCAAGAAATTTTAAGTTGCAGAGACAGTCAAGAAATATTTGTGAGAAGTTAGCGTCCTGTGTCTTGTATTTATACAAGCACAGCCGGGTATGCACAACAAGGGAAACTCAAATTCCTCCCAATCCACATTAAATGCGTTAAATGCATGTCGCTTAACAATAATATCACCAAGCAAATACCATGCAACGTAACTTTATCCTACCTTATCCTCACTATAATATCCCGACAATTTATCCTATTTACCATATAACTTTAAATCAATTAACTAAAAATAGTCAAAAATCGGTGAACTTTCTAATCATTTTGTCAAATGTCAACAAACATCACAACTCATGACATCACAACAAAACAACCATCACTTATCCAGCAGTACCTACCAATAGCATTCCAATGGCATTGTTTTTTATTGTAGCTCCGCCAATGGCTGGGATGTGGATCAAGAACAACTCAACAAATAAATCCGTCCGTGCCGAAATTATGAACTCTCACAGAAAACCTATGCTATAGATAGATCTAGGGTCCAAACTGGGCTGTGCCTTGATGTAAAATTGCCACTGAGGATAGGGCATCAAAATTCAATCAAACTTATGAAAATTTATCAAAATTCAGCAAAAATTAATAGAAAAAATGAAATGTGAATGGTGTAATTATAATATGGTTTTACATGTGTTTTCTCCTATAATTCCAATTTAGTTGAAAAAACCTTTCAATCTTTCTTATATTTGACTATACCCTTTATGATGGTTTTAGTGTATTGACCACGTCTCAGTGCATACTATAAAAAGTATATACTGACCACGTCTCAGTGCATACTATAAATAGTATAGAATCATTTTTTTTAAGATATTTTAATAACATATTGAATTATTATCCAGATTATAATTATGTCCACACTTTTATATTATTTTAAAAAATATAAAATTTAATAAAATTTGTTTTAAAAAACACTAGGAAAAGTATTAACAAACACGATATAATTTTGTTAGAAACATGGAAGATACAGCACTATAACTTAGCACATTAAAAAGCAGGGTGGTTTTCTTTGTGTGGAGCAAGTTCTTGTCTTCATGATAAAAAGAGGGAAAATGATAAAACAGGTAAAAAAAACACAATGGACATGTGCGTCACATAAAAACATTCATTGGCATGCGGGTACGTAGAGGAATTGAATTCTAATTACGGAACTACAAGAATCAGTCGTTTTAGATTTTAATGTTGTTACATATTTTTATTGACTTCTTTTTTAAATAAATAGTTTTAAATTTTAATATTTATTTATGGGTTATCCAAGATTTTATTGACTTTTTCTTTAAATAAAGATTAAAATTTATAATAAAAATAAATTAAAAAGTGTAATGATCAACTATATGAATATTTTATTTAATAGCAGTCAAAATGTTTGTTTATATTTTATTTTAGATTTTAATGTTTATTTATGGGCTGCCCCAGATTTTATTGACTTCTTCTTTATATAAAGAATTTCAAATTTTAATAATTATTTATGGGTTATCTAAGATTACATTGACTTCTTTAAATAAAGGCTAAAATTTATAATGAAAATAAATTCGAGATAAAGTATTTAAAAAAAAAAAAAAAACATTACATTTAATAGTCATTGAATTTGAATGAATAGTCAAAATGTTTGTTTATAGGTTGTTTTAGATTTTAATGCTTATTTATGGGCTGCCCTAGATTTTATTGACTTTTTAAATAAAGAGTTTCAAATTTTAATACTTATTTATGGGTTACCCAAAATTTCATTTACTTCTTTAAATAAAGGCTAGATTTTATAATGAAAATAAAGTGGAGAATAGGGTATTACACTAGATGAAAATAAATGTCAAATAATTGATGAGGATGTTTATAAAGTTTTTCTTTTTTTTTCTTTTTAAGTAAACAGAAGAGATTATAGGTTCTTACAAATAAGAAGTTAATATATATATATTGTTGGATCAAAAGGGGTTGTATTTGGGTCATCCATCCTCGATAAATTATATCTCTCTTTTTTAGATATTGAAAGTTTACAAATAGATACACTTCTCATCTCAATTAAGATGCTATAGCTAGAAACTTACATCATTTTATATAAAATGTTTGAATTCTTGATTTTTATTTTCTGGATTTTTTCAAATTTTTGTATGAATACAATTAGTCCAGAATTTAGCATCTTTCTTGACATTTTCCCATAGTTGCCTTCACAATGCCAAAATTTCACCTTTACTATCTATGCCTTGAATCTTAGTAGAGTAATATTTCTAAAACATCACAATATCATAGTCTTCTTTACCAAATCTAAATTGCTAGTTTCCTTTCTCACTGAAGTCATAGCCTCTTCATTGTTCTTCCCATTGTTCAAACCCTAGATGGAAAATATTTACAATTTCATTTTTCGCAGACTTGAAAATTTGTCACTACCCTTATTTTGAATGGTTGAATTCATAGTATCATATCTCACTCAATTTTGCTAAAATTTTTGCATATGACCACTCATTTTAAATCTATTCAAATTCTACACAAGTTGGTCCCAAAATCAGCTGAATCGGATAAATATTTGGGAAGATATGGCTCCTAAAAAATAAGATAGTTTTTAGGAAAAAACCTTAATCCTTTGCACTTTACAATTTTATTTTTCATGACTTGAAAAATCAAATCATCACTTCTATTGTTCTGAATGGTTGACTTCACATGGTCATATCTCACTCAATATTGCTAAAATTTTTGCATGTGATCACTCATTTTAAATCTATTCAAATTATGCACAAGTTGGTCAAAGAATTAGTTGAATCGGATAACTCTTTGCGATGATATGACTCCTAAAATATGAAATATTTTTCAGGAAAATTTCTAATCCTTCACACTTTGCAATTTTATTTTTCTCATTATAAGCATCCTTCCACGCTCCTTCATCCTTCCACTCAACATCTCAGCATTTCATTCTAGCTCCTTTAGCCAACCCAGCCTTCTACGCTCCTTCGGCCTTATTAGCCTTCCACGTTCCTTCAACCATCTCAGCCTTCCACCCAACATCTCAACCTTTCACTATAGTTCCTTCAGCCAACCCAACCTTCCATGCTCCTTCAACCAACCTAGCCTTCCACGCTCCTTCGTATATATATATATATATATATATATATATATATATATATATATATATATATATATATATATATATATATATATATATATATATATATATATATATATATATATATATATATATATATATATATATTATTTTAATGTTTATTTTGAAATAGAGCAAGAATATTTGTATATAGGTTAGAAGAAATACATTTTATTATATTGTCAATATAAAAATATGTTTTTAATAGAGAATTTTAATGTAAAGATAGCAAAGTGGACAAAACAACATGTTAAGTAGCAAGGATTATTTAGATAGCAATTCAATATGGTTAGCAAAGAAAAACAAAATGGACAAGGTGCACATAGGAGAAATGGGTCAATAATTATTTTGAAGAACTATTGGATCGTATGTGACTGATTATCTACAATGCTATGAATATGTGGAAGAAATTTAAAAATTACACATTGAAAATTTAAAATAGGGGAAGTGTTGTTGATAATGTCATTTGTTCATAAAATTTAATAGAGAAGATAATGGAAGTATAGATTGATGACATATCCTAGTGTGTATAAAATTACCATGACAAGAAAGTAATCAACAAACAAAAATGCTATAGCCCAATCAATAATATTTAGTAAAGGGAAGTGTTCTCACAAACAAATATAATTGTTTGATATTCAAGGAATCAATAAAAAAACAATGCAAAGATAAGAAAAATAAATAGAAGAACAAGGAATCAAGAGTCATGAGTTAACAACAATAATTAGAGAGGCACTAAAAGGGTGTAAAAGGTCTAAATATAGGAAGAAGAAAAAGACAATTTGTTAGAAAATGTTTGGTTTGGTGAAGAATATAAAGGAGGAAGAAAATCTCTAAAAAAACCATATGAAGAGGAAGAAAAATAAAGGAGCTTCAACAAGAAAAATAAATAAATAGAAAATAACATTACAAAAATTAAATGGATAGAATATTCAAAACAATTGTATGAACATAAACAAGAATAATAGACCCTCTCCTAAAATAAACATAAATTTATTCAACTTAACATAGGTTAAAGAAGGTATTATGAATTTTAGAAGAGGTAAGGCTTATAACATGTATAGACCACAAGCAAAATACATTCAAAAACATCAAAAAGATATGAACATGATTTTTTCATTAAAATTTGGTCCCTATTATATGAACTCTCCTAAAGTATTACCAATATTCTTCAAAATTTCCTTATTAATATGTTATTATGAAAGTCCAAAAATCCAAACCCTATATTGGAAAACCTTTAGTAATTTTTGTCTCTACAATCCATATTTTTCCCTACACCATGAACCATCATCCATTATATTTTCCTTCATTCTTAAACTACATAAGATGATGAGAATATTTTTTAAATGAAAACCATGGAAAATTTTGAATTCAATTCCACCTTTCTTTTAATCAACTTTTGAAACCATGAGAAAATTGGTTAATATACTTTGAGCTTATATATATTGCTTTTAAGAATTATTATATTGTATTTGATCATATCAACCTAGATAATACATCTAAATAATTACTACTTAAATAAGGATTACCATATATTTGCTCTCTCTTTGTCTTCAACTAGTGAATCCTTAATTAGAGATTCTATAAATAAATTATCTTCCTTGCTACTTAAATTTCCTTATGATAATGTTTTATTTCTTGATTTTTTCAAAGATCCAAGGCTAAAAAAAAAAAAAAAAAAAGTTAAACTTACTCTTTGTATCTAATAATAAAATGAATCTCTTTATATAAGTATTTTAGTTAACATCCCATTTTTTTAATGAAAATACTTTCACTAGAAAGAAAATGCATATATAATATAGAAAGTATGAAAGCATGTAATTATTAAAATCTACATGATTAATAATCTTAATATCTAGGTCTAAGTTGTATACCAATTGGTTCAACCAAAGCCCCTAAGGGGTGGAGTTCCAAGGTTCAAATATTGGGTCTCATTGGATTGAATGCTTGTCCCTTTGTTGGTGATTTGAGTGGCAAAAAGATTTAAAATGATTGTGGAATGGTGGTTATTGGGGCGGACTACATGAAAAACTATGTGGCAGCTTTCGGGATGGATAGCACAAAATACTATGGTGACCATAAACATTGGACAACCTACCCAGATTCATGGCGACTATCGATTCCACATGTAAATTAATAAAAATAAAAACAAAGAAAAGAATCTTAATATCTCATAAATAAATTGATAGTGGTAAGGATTAATATGGATATGCACCTTTACATTTTAAAATAATAATTAATTCTTATAATTAACCATGAAAATAATTATTAAAATAGTTAAAAATAGATTACGATATTTATATAAATAACTAAAATAAATTAAAAGTATTAGCTGAAAAAATAAAAATAAAATATGAATAATAGTATTTGAATATGTGATTATCCATGATATTACATTTCTTCAACTAAGATAATATTATATATATATATATATATATGGGATTTGGTTACATTCACACTATTTTTTAGTAGCGTGAGGGGGACCAAGTCACTTAGAATTCATATCATTATCATAGATCTAACATGCACTCAGAGGATTTTGATCAAACTACTACATTTGCAAACAAATAAGTATACCCCCAAGGTTTGAACCTAGGTCTTTTCTTGGCAAGGAGCTACTCCTAACAAGCCTATACCACCTCATTATTGTTGACCCAATGTGAGGGGGACCATCGGTCACTTAGGATTCATATCATCATCATAGATTTAACATGCACTCAGAGGATTCAGATCAAACTACTACATTTGTAAATAAACAAGTATGCCCCCAAGGTTTGAACCTAGGTCTCTTCTTGGTAAGGAGCTGCACCCAACAAGCCTATACCACCTCATTATTGTTGATCCAATGTGAGGGGGACCACCAGTCACTTAGAATTCATATCATCATTGTAGATCTGACATGCACTTAGATGATTTAGATCAAACTACTACCTTCGGTAAGAGGTTTCTTCCAACAAGCATATACCACCTCATTATTGTTGACCCAATATGAGAGGTACCACTAGTCACTTAGGATTCATATCATTATTGTAGATTTGACATGCACTCAGAGGATTCGGATCAAACTACTACCTTTGCAAACAAACACGTATACCCCCAAGGTTTGAACCTAGGTCTCTTTTTGATAAGTGTGTGACTATACAAACAATTACCAATCCACCTAACTCTTAAAGTAAAAAAAACATCATATTAATTACAATAAAATAAAAAATGTAATATAATTTCAAAGACATAAACATATCAACACATAATTTCATCTATAGAAGTAATAGTTAATATTATTTTCACCATGACTTTATTGACTTAAATATATGTTTAAAATATTATAAATTAAATTAAACTACTTGAAGTTAAATACATATAACTAAAGTTAATAACAAATATAATATATTAAATATATATTCGGTTGTATTTATAGTACTTTAATCTTTTAAAGTATATTTATATTTATATATATAAGTTTAATTATACCTAATGTATTAAACATAATATTTATAAATAATTTAATATAAAATAAAATGTTTATTTGTGCATTAGAGATACAAGAGGATTTATGATGTGGAAAGGAAAAAAAAAACTAAATAAGTTATTTTTTACTATAAAACTTACTTACCAAATGATCGTGTATTTAATTTATAAATATGATTTTTTGGTTTTCATTTTATAAAATTCAAAGACCTTTTCAAGATGTTCGTTCTTTTTTTTTAATATTAAACTTATAAATGTATAAGCTTTTCAAACTACTTTAACATAATAAATATTTTTATTTTAGTTTTGATATACAAACCAATGCATTCAAGATGTAAATTCACTATTAATAATATATTAATAATATGTAATAATAATTTGGTTTTTCTCTTAAATTATAATTAAAAGCTTGGATGCTCGACTAAAGGAACTGCAATGGAAGGTTGGGATGTTGGGTGGAAGACTAGAATGGTTGAAGAAACCGCAACGGAAGGCTGGGATATTGCGTGGAAGGCTACAATGATTGAAGGAACCATAGCGAAAGGTTAGATCAGTTGAAGGAACCATAGCAAAAGGCTAGGATGCTAGGCGGAAGACTGGATTAGCTGAAGTAACTATAATGGAAGGCTAGGATATTGGATGAAAGGTTGGAGCGATTGAAGGAACCATAATGAAAGACTAGGATGTTGGGTGGAAGGTTGGAACGATTGAAGGAACCTTAGCCGAAGGTAGGATCGACTGAAGGAACCACAATAGAAGGTTGGGATATTGGGTGGAAGGCTAGATCGACTGAAGGAACCATAGCAGAAGGCTAAGTTGTTGGGTGAAAGGTTAGATCGATTGAAAAAACTACAATAGAAGGCTAGGGTGCTAGGTGCAAGGCTGGAATTGCTAAAGGAACTGCAATGGAAGGTTGGGATGTTGGGTGGAATGTTGGATCGATTTAAGGAAAGGCTAGGATGCTAGGTGGATGGTTGAAGGATCTGTAGTGGAAGGTTATGATGTTGGACAATAGGCTGGTGTGGTGCTTTAGCCCCATTTCTATCTTTGGTATGCCAATGGGTTTAGAACCCATAAGGATTGGGGTATTTCTCCCCCCTCCTTTTACAGTGGGAGCAAGTCTCTTCCTTAAGAAATTATTGGCTAGATATTTTTTAGATTTGATCCTATGTGTCTCTTTTTGAAATGCAAAATCTATATTGGTTCCAAAAATATGATTTTTTGTTTGGTTAGGAATTTGCAGTGGTTGGATTTTTAATCTTGAGCTAGGGGGTTGGAGGCTCCTATTTTTTAGGCTCATATATTTTTATGTTCTGCTAGCTCGTGCTTTGTTGTGATCAACTTCAAGGGTCATTTTGTAGATCTAGAGATTTTCCAAATATTGCAAAGCAAACCTTAATTTTTTTGGATATTTTCTTAGGCTTATATTGATTATGTTTTGGGAGAGCTAGATCTCAGAGGGTGGATCCATGTTGTAGAGATTTGGGTGGGAATTTTTTCAAAAATACTTGGCTCGTTTGAGTGCTCCCTTCCATGGCCTTTATGGATAGGAATTTGTTTTTTTGAATTTGTTTGAATTTTTAGGGTATGTCTCTATGTTTCTTGGTTTGGGTGAGAATGTGCATTGTAATGTTGAATTTAAATTTTTTTCAAGCCATTGGAAGAGTTAGATCTCAATATTATTGAGATTGGATCCATTTTCTAGAGATTTGGGCAAGATTTTTTCTTTTCAAAATTTCTTGGCTCGGTCCCCCCATGGAAATATTTTTCCTTATGGGCAAGAATTTGTATTTTGGATTTTCTTTAAATTTTCTAGGTGCAGATATGCATTTCCTATCTTGGGTGGAAAGTTTTATTGTAATGTTGATTTAAATATTTTTTAGGGTGGTGCGGGAAAATTATGGGGATTAGATTTGATGGTTTTGTGGATTTTGAAATTTCCTCAGCACTCACGGTTTGTTTAACCCTCAATTTATGTCTGGTCATGTAGGATCCGACAATGTTCTTTCTTCCTAGATCCTAGCTTGTTGGATCGTGGTTCAACTCCACGTTTTGGTTTCTCTAAAAACCATTTTCTCAAAGTTATGTCTTTTTGTAATTGATTTAGGGTTTCTCTAATCCCCTTTCCTACTTTGTAAAAAGTTCAAAAAACTTTTCAAAATATTTTTTATACTTTATAAAAAAACAATATATAATAATCATTAAAAAATAAAAATATATTATATATTAAATAATGAATATGTATATCTATTTATATTTTATTAATAATCATTTATTATATTGATTTCATTCACTTTATAATGTGTTAGATGCAATTTTTCTTGACTAAAATCATATTTTTTTAAAACTTTCTCCACAATTTTTTTTTTTTTTTAATATTTAAATACATTAAACTATATAATTCATAAGTTGTAGAATTGATAATTTCAAACCATAAACTAGGATTCAAATAAATAAAATAGATAATACCAATAGGATTTTGTAAGGCTTTAAAAAATATTTTTTTATGGTAGAAATATTCTATAAGGCTGACCCTAAAAGTTAGGGATATTAAGATGCCCTTGTGTCTAATTTTCTAAGGTTGTTAAATTAAAAGTTACTTATGTGAAGGTGGCAAATATTTCTAAATTTATTGTCTTCTTCGTCTATATTTATTATGTTATATATTCTCGCTATATGTTATGTTATAAAGTTTCAGTTCATGTTTAAACTTGTCATGGTTTAAATGTGAAAAAATTTAACATTAATGA
Source organism: Wollemia nobilis (assembly GCA_028583015.1). NCBI lineage: Eukaryota > Viridiplantae > Streptophyta > Pinopsida > Araucariales > Araucariaceae > Wollemia > Wollemia nobilis. Next base: position 6,987,245 of record JAQPPZ010016930.1, on the reverse strand, counting down.
AAATAATATTTGGTTCAAATGTGAACAAATTTAAATTTAAAAATAATCAAACATATTAATTTATATATTTGTTAATATTTAAAAAATAATTAAAAAAATATATGATTTTATTTGAAATTTACTGATTTTAATATATATTTGATATGATTTGTTTTAAAGTAAATTTATAATCAAACTTTAATAATTAATTAAATTCATTATAAGTTTAAAATATGATAATTTTAAACTTTGAGGTTAAAATTTGTGAAATTTGTATGATATGTATGTGTTGAGTGGTATTTTCACCCAATTGTGAAAACACACTCTCCGATAGGATTTGGGTTCTAAATCCTCTCTTGCAAAGAAACAATTTCTCCAAGGTTCCACTATGTTAGCATTTGGTATATGTGTATCAATAATCTTAAATAAAGATATTCAATTTAAATGCTTGGAACACCTTAGTGATTGCAAGTAACTGTTAACAAGGGGCACTGTGGTTTATTTCACCATGAGACTTTAGTGATTGTTCATTGCTTTTTAGATTTTGATATTTTTTAGATATTTATTTTAATGCCTTGAAAGTTAAAGCCTCTGGAAAAATATAAAAAGCAGAAAATATATAAATAAAATGCAAAGAAAAATGAAATTAAAATGCATTCAGGGGCTACGATCCTACTTGACAAAACCGAAGATATGAGGTTTTCTCGCATACAACCTAACCTATTGAACCCGCAAACATGCACAATCCAGATAAGCTAGGTGCTGGTTTTTGGGTTTTTACTAGTGATTTCAGATTTAGACATTCGCATGAAGCAACCAAGAGCACTTGCATTAAACTTCACCTATAAGCCTAGAAATCTGAAAGGGGAAAATAAAACATTAAATCTTGCATGCAGAAAATGACTCCTTCTTTCTTGTCAATGAGATGCAAACTCTCTGTATTTTTTGTATTTAAAATATGTCAGTTTACAACAATAGAAGCTTCCAGTTTAAACAAAACCAGACGAAGTGGAGGAAAACGCTCCAAAAGCAGGCCCAGAATGGCCTATCACCTTCAGCTCTACAACTCTGCCCGCAGCGATTTTCGACCCCTGTACCTGTCCTGTGCTTCCGCTTTTAAACGTTCTAGTGCGGTTCTCTGTTTCGCTCTGTGGCGCTTCGTTTCATTTCCTAGATTGCATCGTTTCGTATTCCCCACCTTTTCGTTGCTTTTGACTTTATGTTCGATGTCGAAACGTTTGATATTCTCTATGAACTGTAACGCTTCTGTAACCCTTACACCTGTATGCCACGTGTTTTGCACTTCTCTGCATGTTTCGTAACTGCCCCCTTGTAAATCATGACAAAAAATAGCATGTCACGATATCATGACATTTTTTTGCATGCAACTCTGCTCTTCTACCTGCACCACGAAAACAAGACGTGTCACGAAATCGTGACATTTTTTGGCCAACAGCCTTGTCCGCCACCATGCACAGCGAAAATGATACATGTCATGAAATCATGACATTTTCCTGTATGCAGCCTTGTCAGCCTTCATGCATAGCAAAAATGATACATGTCACGAAATCGTGACATTTTTATGCTATCGGGCCGTGTGGGTGCAACCTGTCGCGAAATCGCGACGCTTTTCTGCTTCGCTGGGTTTTGTTGCATTTAGCCACGAAAACGCGACATGTCGCGAAATCATGACACTTTTCTCTTCTGCACCATCTTGCTGCATTCTATCACGAAATCGCGACGCTTTTCTATTTCGGGCTGTGCAGACTTAACCTGTCACGAAATCGTGACATCCTTTCATTTTAAGTCCCGAGAACAAAACCTGTCGCGATATCGCGACACCTTTTCATTTTAAGTCTGCCTCGTGATCTATGCCATGAAAATGCGACATGTCGTGATATCACGACATTTTTTCTCCTTGCGCTTCATCTCGTCTTCGGGCCACGAAAACATGACAGGTCACGATATCGCGACAACTTTGACGTCTTGCTCTGTTTGACTGTTTTGACCATGATTTCATGACATGTCACGATATCGTGACATTTTTCATTTTGTCTTTCTCTCTCCTCTATGAACCGCGATTTCACAACACGTCGTGATATCACGACATTTTCTCTTCATGATGCATTCTGCTGTTCTTAACCATGAAAACTCGACATGTCACGAAATCATGACACTTTTTCGTTCCACTGCACTTTGCTTGTCTGAGCCGCGATAGAGCAACACGTCATGAAATCACGACAACTTTCATTTTTGAGCAGCGACAACGCAACACGTCGTGAAATCGTGACAACTTTCATTTTTGGGAGCGACAGCGCAACACATCATGAAATCGTGACAACTTTCATTTCTGGGCAGCGACAACGCAACACGTCGTGAAATCGACAACTTTCATTTCTGGATAGCGATAGTGCAACACATCATGAAATCATGACAACTTTCATTTCTGGGCAGCGACAGCGCAACATGTCGCGAAATCGTGACAACTTTCATTTCTGAGCCGCGATAGAGCAACATGTCGCGATATCGCGACAACTTTCTTTTTCTTGCTTTTCTTCTTTGATTCTTTTAACATCTGGGCCACTGCAACCTTCTGGGAAAGCATACAAAAAAGGTGGGTCCCCAATTTTGGGGTGTGTTGTGGATCAGCCACAACAAATGGCGACTCTGCTATCAAATGCTCCTAAGCATTTTGGTGAGAACCCAACCTAAAATATACAAGCTTAGATACAAGCGTCAGCACATAAGAAATATAAACAAATACCGATAGATCAAAAATACATGAAACATCAGAATCATTAAGTATCAGCTCGGTGTGTGCAATGTGTTTTCATTCCCTATCGCTTGAACTTGATCAACATTCCATTGTCAATTTTATATGAATGCATATGTGAGATTGTGAATGATTTGTGTAACCTAATAAATATGCTTAGAGATTTGGCTTTTATAAAGGCATAGACCTTCTAGTATCATACACAAACATTCAAGATTATCAAACCCTCTTAGGATCAACTATATGTATAATGAATTGCTTTATTAGATCCCAAAGTTGGTTATGAGTCACTACTATCTTGAACCCATGTGCGAGTGAAAGTGAAATCAGAGCTTTGGGAAATCAGACTCCCAACCTAATCGAGATGGGAGTTTAACCCTATTCTTACTACTCCGATTTGGAATTCATTACCTCACTTTGAGCAAAATAATTTAACCAATTATGGAAGAAATGGTCATGCTAGCCTAACCCTTCGAACAGTCAGTGGTCTTGTTTTTTAGACAAGACATGCTGCCATGCATGGGCATACTTAACCCCATAATCCATAATTTGGCCTCATTCATTCTTTTTCTTTTATTTCTTGGACCTTTGGGATGACTACCCATCCTTGCTAGGGACATGTAGTACGATCCTTCCAATCCAATATTGAGATGAAATGGGAAATATTAGTTTTTTTACTTCTTAGACCTTGGGGATGACTACCCATCCTTGCTAGGGACATGTAGTACGATCCTTCCAATCCAAGATTTAGATGAAAATGGGAAATATTAATTTTATTTCTTGGACCTTGGGGATGACTACCCATCCTTTGCAGAGGACATGTAGTACGATCCTTCCAATCCAATATTTACGATGAAATGAGACATAGGAGTTTTGGGGAATCAGATTCTCAACCTAAGCGAGATGAGAATTATGCCCTATCCTTACTACTCCATGTAGGTCAAATCAGAGCTTTGGGGAGTTGGATCCTCAACCTAAGTTCGATGAGGATTTAACCCTATCCTTACTACTCGATTTTAGGCTTTAAGCTTTATGGAAGTGGTAAAAACCACTGTTTTAAGGATCATGTTGCATAATAGGATAGACATGAAATATTCTTTTCGCCTGACCTTTTCTTCCAAGCAAGGTTTTGATCATTTTACTCAAGATCCTTTTTAGTGTGTATAAAATGTGCTTGGTTCTAGATATCTTCGAGACTTAGTTCCCAACCTTAGGATTTTCTTCTTATTTATGTTATAGCATAACCCTAAGAGGATTTGACACACTTTAATGATTTGTATTTGAAATGCATATGCAACTAAGATGACATGTATATGCAAAGTGGAATGTGACATGAGATGTGAATGCACTGCTTCTTTTGGAATATATCATCTACTTTCCCATAATGTGCAAAACTGACAACTTCATGCATCACAAGATTCAAACGATATTACTTAAAATGTTTGTGTTACTTGTGGAGCTTCTACAACACAATTCCAATGTTTCATACTCTCCTGATCTTAGGCATAAGTTGACATCTCAATTTTTCCTCTTTTTTTTTTTTTTTTAAACAAACTAAACATGTCAAATGAAATCAAACACACAACTTAAATCATGATTAAACTAACAATCCCAAAAATGAAACTTGAAAAAAAACACAAACCAAAAAACAAACCCAAAAACAATCCCAAAAAAGAAAACTTGAAAGCCCACACCAAAAAACCAAAAATTATATACACTATTGTACAAGATGATGCCAAGCTTGGACTATTACTTTCCTGGATCCCAAACATGATTAGAACATATCAAAAAACATATGACACAATACACATGCCAAATTTTGTAGGAATCCAACAATAATAAGATCAAACCAAGCAATGCAACAAATTTCAACTTGCCATGCTCACCATACCAATTTGATTTAGTTCTATTACCAACATCATAGGTGAGATTCAAATCAAATTGATTAGACAATGGTTGGTATTCAATTTTATCTTGTCTATTCTTTAAAGTGCAAGTTTCATCATTCCATTCATGATTTAGAAGTAGGCTTTCCTTTTCAAATGTGAGATGTTGCAAACAAGAGCCTATTTCTAAAAGTCTTGAATTCAAATCATTTTCTAGGATTTTAAAGCAATCAAAATCATTCAAAACTTGACAAGCATCAACAAAATTTGGCATTTCCTCATTAATGATGTTAGCATCCAAAGGGACATCATGTAACCTATCACTTGAAATTTTTGTAGCTACTACCAAAGGTAAAGATTTCACCTTGTCATCCATACTCAACCCATCATGGTTAGAATTTACCACAACTTGATGAGTGTTAGTAACTTTTTCTTTTTTCTCATTGTCTTCTTCATCGTCCAATACCTGTTCAAAAACACCAAAGTTAGGCACCCAATCAAACATGCGTCCATATTTTTCAAAACAAGAGCCTAGTTTTTCAAGATATGTGTCACGTGACACCTTTCCATGATCAATGGCTTGAGTTGCCTTAAAATCCATATTTTCATTAGGATCATCAATAGTATCAAACCCACACCACTTAGGCTTCGTAATTTCATCATTTTGAGATGGCATAGACATTGTAGAAACAATAGGTGGATCAAGATTTTCGATTTCTTGCCCCCCAAGGGGAACAAAAACAATTGATTCTCCTTCTTCATCCATGGTAGTAGAATCATTATCCTTCTCCAACCTTTGATGAGATTCCAACCCTTCTTCCAAAACATTCTCAGATTGTACAGGACTTGTAATATCCTCATATGAAAGGGCAATTGTATTATCCCGCATATCAATAGACACACAAATTTCATAGAAGGTTTGGAGTGAGCATACTCTTCCCAAGAATCATAATGATCATCTTTCAAAATCAAATTGTGATGCTCAACTATTTCTTCATCATATTTTAATTCATCAACATGTTTCTCATCAAATTTATCTTCTCCTTCCTTAGATGGTTCGATTACTTCCAAAATTGGGTTATTGCTTGTATTCAAATTGATAAGGTTATCATAATCCACATGTGTAACCCATGATTCATGTTTAACATAATTTGGAAGGTGTGAATTTTTTGGGCCATTACTTTCAACAATGTCATCCAACGTGTCATCCGAATCAGATTCATCCTCATAGAATTCATCTTTTGGTGAGTCAAGGGTTTCCAATCTGTCACATGTTTCCATACTAGTTGGATCTAGTACTCCTCCCTTGCCTAAAATCATATTCTTATGAAAATCATTGAAATTGATTTTAGAAACATCTTTTGAATCAAGATGAGTATTTTGAAGTTGATTCATACTTAAGAAAGATGGTTGATCTTGCATAGTAGGTTGAGGATTTTGAAATTGATTGAAGCTTGGGAATGATTGTTGATTCTGAAATTGATTCACACTTGAACTTGGTTGAGGTGGATAAATCATTGGGTGGGTAAAGGAGGTATTAAATGATTGAAGATTACATGATCCAAAACCCACACCATAATTTTGACAACTCAATTGTTGCTCAATTGCCATTGCTTGAGTATAGGCTTGTGACAAAGATGTGATTTGAGGCATCCCTCGCAAATATGTGGACATGGGTGAGTCAAGAGCATTGATGTATATTTGGAGAGCCACTTCTTCTTGAAGAACATAAAATGTCACTAATTGAGTATATAATCCAAAGAACCTTTCAAAAAATGACTTCACATTTTCACTTGGTCCTTTTCTAATATAGACCAACTGATTGTACATGAGGATTGGGTCAACTCGCTTTTTGTTGAATTGATTGAGAAATGTTGCCTCTAGCTGAGCCCAAGAAGTGATAGACCCTAAAGGTAGACTTGTAAACCAATCATATGCCACTTTGTCCAAGGTGTAAGGGAACATTTTACAAGCAACATCATCATACCAACTTGTTAAGTGATTCACAACAAATTTGAATGCTTGAATATGTTCTTCAGTATTTGTCCCATTAGACAAAAATCGAGGAAGACATCTCTCAAAACCAATGGGCAAATAATGTTGAACTCCCGGTATGTTCAATGGGCTACCTGTCATCCACGGTGTAAACATAGCCATTAGTGAATCTTAAAGAATATAACTTTAATACCCAAAAATTCTTTTTTTTTTTTTTTTTTTTTTTTTTTTAAATCAAATCAAATCACATTATTCTTGTATGAACAATCAAAGCGTTAGAACGATGTATATGAATTTCTTAACAAAATCAAATGAAATAAACCGTTTCATGCCCTCCTTCTAGCGCCAATCTGTTGAGTGGTGTTAGAAGACTAAAGATAACAATCAGTAGGGCATGAAATATACAAAAATTTTAAATCTCACTAAAATAAACCCATCCAGCCCTCCTTCTAGCGCCAATCTGTTGAGTGGTATTTTCACCCAATTGTGAAAACACACTCTCCGATAGGATTTGGGTTCTAAATCCTCTCTTGCAAAGAAACAATTTCTCCAAGGTTCCGCTATGTTAGCATTTGGTATATGTGTATCAATAATCTTAAATAAAGATATTCAATTTAAATGCTTGGAACACCTTAGTGATTGCAAGTAACTGTAAACAAGGGGCACTGTTGGTTTATTTCACCATGAGACTTTAGTGATTGTTCATTGACTTTTAGATTTTGATATATTTTAGATATTTATTTTAATGCCTTGAAAGTTAAAGCCTCAACGGATAAAATATGAAATAAAAGTGCAAAAAAATATAAATGAAATGCAAAGAAAACTGAAATTAAAATGCATTCAGAGTGCTACGATCCTACTTGACAAAACCGAAGATATGAGGTTTTCTGCATACAACCTAACCTATTGAACCTGCAAACATGCACAATCCAGATAAGCTAGGTGCTGGTTTCTGGGGTTTTTACTGTGATTTCAGATTTAGACATTCGCATGAAGCAACCAAGAGCACTTGCATTAAACTTCACCTATAAGCCTAGAAATCTGAAAGGGGAAAATAAAACATTAAATCTTGCATGCAAAAAATGACTCCTTCTTTCTTGTCAATGAGATGCAAACTCTCTGTATTTTTTGTATTTAAAATATGTCAGTTTACAACAACAGAAGCTTCCAGTTTAAACAAAACCAGACAAAGTGGAGGAAAACGCTCCAAAAGCAGGCCCAGAATGGCCTATCACCTTCAGCTCTGCAACTCTGCCCGCAGCGATTTTTGACCCCTGTACCTGTCCTATGCTTCCGCTTTTAAACGTTCTGGTGCGGTTCTCTGTTTCGCTCTGCGGTGCTTCGTTTCATTTCCCAGATTGCATCGTTTCGTATTCCCCGCCTTTTTGTTGCTTTTGACTTTATGTTCGATGCCAAAACGTTTGATATTCTCTGTGAACTGTAACGCTTCTGTAACCCTTACACCTATATGCCATGTGTTCCATGCTTCTCTGCATGTTTTGTAACTGCCCCCTTGTAAATCGTGACAAAAAATAGCATGTCGCGATATCACGACATTTTTCTGCATGCAACTCTGCTCTTCTACCTGCACCGCGAAAACAAGACGTGTCACGAAATCGTGACATTTTTTGGCCAACAGCCTTGTCCGCCACCATGCACAGCGAAAATGATACATGTCGTGAAATCGTGACATTTTTCTGTATGCAGCCTTGTCAGCCTTCATGCATAGCGAAAATGATACATGTCACGAAATCGTGACATTTTTATGCTATCGGGCCGTGTGGGTGCAACCTGTCGCGAAATCGTGACGCTTTTCTACTTCGCTGGGTTTTGTTGCATTTAGCCATGAAAACGCGACATGTCACGAAATCGTGACACTTTTCTCTTTTGCACCATCTTGTTGCATTCTGTCACGAAATCGTGACGCTTTTCTATTTCGGGCTGTGCAGACTTAACCTGTCGCGAAATCGTGACATCCTTTCATTTTAAGTCCCGAGAACAAAACCTGTCGCGATATCATGACACCTTTTCATTTTAAGTCTACCTCGTGATCTGTGCCGCAAAAACGTGACATGTCACGATATCGCGACATTTTTTCTCCTTGCGCTTCATCTCGTCTTTGGGCTGCAAAAACACGATAGGTCGCGATATCGCGACAACTTTGACGTCTTGCTCTGTTTGACTATTTTGATCGCGATTTCATGACATGTCGCGATATCGCGACATTTTTCATTTTGTCTTTCTCTCTCCTCTATGAACCGCGATTTCACAACATGTCACGATATCGCGACATTTTCTCTTCATGATGCATTCTGCTATTCTTAACCACGAAAACTCGACATGTCACGAAATCGTGACACTTTTTCGTTCCACTGCACTTTGCTTGTCTGAGCCACGACAGAGCAACACGTCGCGAAATCGTGACAACTTTCATTTCTGAGCAGCGACAGCGCAACACGTCGTGAAATCGTGACAACTTTCATTTCTGGCAGCGACAGTGCAACACGTCGCGAAATCGTGACAACTTTCATTTCTGGGCAGTGATAGCGCAACACGTCATGAAATCGTGACAACTTTCATTTCGCAGCAACAGCGCAACACGTCGCGAAATCGCAACAACTTTCATTTCTGAGCCACGATAGAGCAACATGTCGTGATATCGCGACAACTTTATTTTTCTTGCTTTTCTTTGCTCTTTTAACATCTGGGCCACTGCAACCTTCTGGGAAAGCGTACAAAAAAGGTGGGTCCCCAATTTTGGGGTGTGTTGTGGATCAGCCACAACAAGTATGTAACTATTTGATTAGTAAAGAAAATGTGTTTGAAACCATAATTGAGATCCTCATGAGATATTTAACATAGAAAATTAAATAAATCACATAAATAACAAACTAGTAAAACCAAACAAATATATATATTCTTAATTTTATACAAATATAAATTGTGATTGTCCTCTTTGATTGTCTTGGCCATTGGATGGGTTGGACTAGATGCTTGGTACTAGTGCACCTTGCATAGAGCAACACAACAAGGCTAGTTTGAGAGCATAGGGTGAGTCTCTATCAAGGGCCTATGATATTTTATACAAGGTTGGCTTCTTTTAAGATGTGCCTTGAGCACCATTTTTCTAGTCAATATCTTTGGGGGAAAGGGGTAGAGAAATGTAAAAAATCAAATATTGTAGAAAATAAAAAACCTAAGCTAATAAAGCAATGTGCCAAGATCAATATAAGATTCCCTCGCACAATAACCTTGAGTGTAATGCACTAACACAATGAATATATACTCTTCTAAACATATATAAGCATAGATAAATACATATACATAAAGAAATCAGGATAGGGAGAACCAAAGGTTAGATCCAAATAGTCACATGCCTCTAGTATGTATATATGAATATAAAAAATTATAAGATGCCAAAAGTGGGGTTTGAGAACATGCCACAAGACCACTTAGAAATATGAATACTGCCATACAAAAAAAAAAATGAAGAGAAATATATCACTTGATGATGCTTTACAATGCCAAGCAAACCACTATTTATAGATTACAAAACGACGAGAGTTTCACTCCAAAAGTGTGCAAAGATTTTAAAAATGGATCCTCCTCTAAGTTTTGGGTCATGTCTTCATTTAATATGCTAGTTCCTTCATGGTACCTAGATATGAGTCCATTAATTTTGGGTGGTTTTGAGCCTTTGGATGAGCCACAACTACCACTATTGCACTCTACTCCTTTATGGGGATTTCCATAGTTTTGGTGTGATAGGTTTTTTTGTAATTAATGATCCTAATTTGAAGTTGTTTTGGTGCTACTACTGGTAGGAACCTAGGGTTCTAGAACATAAAATGAAAAATAAATAATAAATAACCTAAATCTAAAAGAATAATTGTCGGGAAGTCCCTTCAATGATTTAATAAATCATATATTATATATTTCCATGCATATTTCGAATGATAGAGTTGTATAGTGTTCTATACCCACTCTAGGGTTTTAGGTGAAATATTGCAATGCTTCTTATTCCTAATATTATAATAATATAATAATTAATATAATTAATTATTATATTATTTATTATTATATTATTTTATTATTATAAACTTAGTATAAAATATATTATTATTATTATTATAATTAATTAATGTTAGGATAGGATCCTAACATTCCATCCTCCTTAAAACAAGATTTGTCCTCAAAGCTTGGAGTTGTAGTGTGTAAGTCTCAAAGCGTCTGCCCTTGTAAGCTCCCAAGCAATGGAAAGTTCACCCAATGGATAAAAGAAATTGTAGATCATCTTTATCTTTGTCACAATGTTAACTAAAGAGAGTAACCCTAGAGACTAACCCTAAAAATTTGCATGTAAGCACCTTGTCATATACCGTAATAATAACTAATTGAATTCTTCTGAAATAATTATGATTCTTGGCACTGTAGCTTATACTGTAATACTATAAAAGTTTGGAACAACAACGCATACAAATAGTTTGGTCTTGTATTGTTCATCGCAGGTTGACTTGCCATTATGTTTTTAATTTCAGCAGCCATAGTCATGAATACTTCCTTGCTGGAGTTCGAACTCAGGAAGTCGGTAATACGTTCGTTCGTTGAAACTTTATATTCTCTATCTACAAATTTTCTCCATATTTGATTATGTGTGGGGTTTGTGTTAATAATGTTGGATGTGCTGAAGAGGCATGCCAAAGTGTGGCCTGATCTTGGTGATCTCCATAGGAATTATCACCCTGTAAATGCTACTCTTGTTAACAAGGGCCCGATAATATGGTCAAGTGGCCCTCCGATGCTTACAGTATTCATATTGACGAAAAGAAATAAACACTCAACCATTGCCATTGGCAAACCCAAGTAAGTGGGCTTGTTTTGGAAAGTTGTATTGAGTGAACATGAGGACACAGTCATGTGCAAATTCAGCGCAGAAGCGATCTACAGGAAGTGGGAATGCCATCGATGGTAGCTGTTTCCTCAATGATAGTAAGATATTGGCCAAAATTATTACAATAGATAAGGGCTTCATCATCACTTTCGTTAACACGGACCATCATCACCAACGAATAATAGAAGCCAATAGCAATGAAAAATCCGGTTTATTGGCGGAAGCAAAAGCAATTGGCATCCAGTTAGTTTCGATCTCTGATGAGCTTGATAAATTATAAAAATTATGTTTGGGAATCCAATAACTTCAAAATATGAAATTAAAGGAAATTATTGTGCATCTACGTCAATCCAAATTGCCAATAAAATATAAAAAATGGAGCTGGATCGAGGTGAATTGGCTTCGTGCATTCAATGTTACATGAACGACCATCCCGGGTGTACAGAAGAAGCAGCTCTGAAATATATGTACCATGTGAATGAATAATCCCTTACTAAATTGAATTATGGCAAAATACCAAAGTGTTACAGAGGACTTCTTGAGTTACGCAATTATTGTACAGGAATACTGACATATTCTTGAATTCCCAAACAGAGATGAAGGAGATTATGAAAGTATGTCTATTTGAACCAATGCAGTAATCTCAATCCCAATTCAATTGTCAATATTCTAGCCGACACTAAAATTCCATTGAACTTTGGATCACGAGACATACATATTATTTCTAAAATTTAAATTTATATTGTAGGCGATCCATTTTGGAGATCAATGTTGACTGGGTGGACCGGTTGCTCCACCTGAGTGGCATGGTGCTGTCGATCTGCCTATGTATCGTCTAGAACCAGGACCTAGAATTCTCAATCTTACATACGCGGTTAGTCTAATTTTAAGTGTTCGATTTGCTTTGTGCATATTCAATTCCAAGCATAACAATAATTATTCAAGTTGGTAGATAATATCCTTTGAAAGTATAATTATTTACAAAAGTGAGAATTTAACGTATTCCAGACCATGCTTCATTTACAAAAATATATTTACACGATTTATTACCCAGTATGAAATGGCTATCTTGCAGCATTTTCGATATTAGATTGGTTTGGAATCTATTTTAGTTATTTCTTTTTGATGTTAAGGCCAGACTTGTTTGGGTACCATTGTAAAAAAAGTGACAGTAATTTCCTTCACACATGTCATTTGGTTTCATAATCTTTTTGTGCACTATGTAGTGTGATAATTATGGGAATTTGAAATAGTTTCACGTCAGGTGCTTTGACATGGACAAATTTGTATTGGGTATCTACCACACAGCAATAGCTTTTGGAGCTATAAGGTACAAGATTCTTCTCATCGGTATAAGGAATCACAAAAAAAATTAATAAATCTGAGGTAATCAAAATATTGTTGACCCGCTGATAGAATGAGTTAAAAATATGGATAGAACGAAAACCATTAGATGGCAATTTCCACAAAAGAAACAGCGAAAAGGATTTGTTGATTCCTGTGGGGGAGAATTACATTCTAAAAAATAGTGGTGGCCATGGCGAAGGCCGCATAGATGAGAGCTACTTGCAGGAGAACCGCACGTAGGCTATGGTTATTAAATTTCTATTAAAATATTTTTCTTCCATTATTGATTGGCTTAGATAAAAAGTAGGTGTATTTCTATATATTTTTTTGTGAGTGAAATTTTACAGATAAATTAATTACTAACAGAAGCACGGGCCTGATAAGACTTGAATCTACCTTTTTGTATCGTATCTATAAGTTAATTTTGTTAAATACATCTTTTGCCCTCTTCTTATCACCATATTTAGCATAACATGAAATTATTACATTATGAGTCATATTGTTAAATTTATGGTATGTATCTGCTATTTTCCCACCTTTGGCATACCTATCTAGTAGGGCATTGCCCACTAAAATATTTGTGCTCAGATTAACCTTTTTAGGGTTTACTAATTTTTCTCCTTCCAAAAATGCATTATATACCCTTTGAAAATATTTGGCTTCTAGATTTTCGGAAGGAAATTTTTTTCTAGGGTTTTGATTTATTTCTTTCTTCTCGAAAGATGCAATGGATACCACCTAATATTCAATGACTATGGGTTCCTCCTCTACCTGGGATTCCATGGCTAGGGTCTCCTCCTCTTGCATTTTCATTAAATACTCTATAATACAATCAAAATATTCCATTTGTTTTTCATTTATTCTTATAATTTTTGCGATGTCATTTTTCATTCCCTTGATATTTATGTCCCATATGGTTGGATCCATAAGGCTCTGATACCAGATGGTAGGAACCTAGGGTTCCTAGCACAAATAATTGATAAAATAAATAAATAAATAACCTAAATCTAAAATAATAGCTTTTGAATTGTCGAGAAGTCCCTTCAATGATTTAATAAATCATATATTATATATTTCAATGCATATTTCCAATGATAGAGTTGTATAGTGTTTTATACCCACTCTAGGATTTTAGGTGAAAGGTTGCAATGCTTCCTAACCCTAATCTTATAATAATTAATATAATTAATTATTATATTATTTATTATTATATTATTTTATTATTATAAACTTAGGATAAAATATATTATTATTATTATTATTAATTAATGTTAAGATAGGATCCTAACAACTACCTTAATGCATCAACCAATTTTTCTAACCTTCCATGTTTTTGTCATTGTTGCTTTTATGAGTTTAATTTGTCCTTTTTGAGAGATAGACCATAATATTTTGTAGGAAAGAACAATATTCTCTAAGATATTATACACCTCAACACAATGTGCAGGGTCTAGGGTTGTGATCCTTCTAGGGGGTATGGGGGGTCAATGACCGTCCATACAAAGGATCAAGGGTGGGAGCACTTGAAGCAAATTTTGATCTCCTAAATGTTTGAAGCATGGGTGATTTCAACATTTGAAACTTTTATCACCATCTAAATTTTGAGCTTTTATCATCCTCTAACCATGGAACTTATATGTCAAAATTTTCTCACCATCTAACCTCAAAAACTTAGACATTAAGACTTTTACCTTTTCTTTTTGTTTGAAAAATTTATAAAAATTTTATTTTCAAACACTAAGCCTTCTTGTACCTTTTGAGAGTTTTTTATTTTACTTTTTTTATTCTCAAAACTTTTTGATCAAAACTTTTATCCACTCTTGTTTGATGCTTCATTTTCCACTTTCCATCTATTATTCCTCTGCCAAGGCCATATTTCAAGATTTTCCTAAGGTAACATTTTATGAGTGTAGTGAAAATTCATTTTAGTGACATGTACTATAACATAGTAGCAATAATGTGAATCTTTCGCATAAATGTGGTTGAACTTAATTGCAGATTTTAACAATTATTTAAGTTTCCACAACTTTTTTTTAATATTTTAGATATTATGTACATAAAAAAGGTCATGAAACCACAAGGGAAACTCTCAAGTGTCAAGAGGACTCAAATACTTAACCTCTTCACAATGAGTGCCCCCTACACACCACTCCACCAAGATATCATGATCAAATTTTAAAAATTAAGTGATTTAGTTAAAAATAAAATAGGGTGTCTTCATTTTGAAGAAACTATATATAATATATAGTCATGTTTGGTAAATACTATTTTTAAAATATAACTTATCCCCTAGTCACAACAAATAGATTTGCATTGTCATGGTGGTAAAATTACAAGTTTGTAACAAGAAAATCATCAAGTCAAGGAAGTGATCTAGTCGAGTCCAAGTAAAAGGAGGAAGTGCACCTCCAAATTCCATTAATTTTATTTCATGCAACCACCATATGCAATATATGCTTAACTAATTCACATGCTCATGGGAATCATGTTGTCTTGTAAGAGAGAGAGGGAAAATACTAAGTCAATAAATTGATCTAAACAAAAGACTTGTATTCTTGGGATTTGGACTACTTAAGGAACACTCACTTTTCTATGATTCAGAGTATTTAGGAAGAGAGGGAAAATGTAAAGTCAAAAAAATTAAATCCAACCAAATAGATCAATATTTTGCCTTAGTACCTTCCTTATGGATGCAAGCATGCTTGTACCACTACACCTACATATATGATTAAAAAAATGCAACTCAAAATCATCTTGGTATGTATAGAAAATACATGCTATATTCTTATTTTTTGACTTATAATATAATTGGTTGGGCTAGTAAAAAATGGTAGATACTATGTAAATATGATTATTATATAAGGATAACCTATAGAGCTAAAATTGCATAAAATAAGAATTTGGAAGGACCTATTCCCCTTAAAGCTTATCAATCACATATGTTCCAATAAGAAAATTGGTAAATAACATGATTGGTTAATCGAATAAGAATGTGGCTAAATATGTGTAAGACTCAAATCCCACTTATATGGAGATGAATGATGAAAAATACAAAGACTTTGGATAATATTATGATTTATGACTTTAGTTTGACTATCAAACTAGGGATGAAAAGTAGTGGAAAAATTAAGAGAGACACCTAAGAGTTTTCATAAATAATGCTAGAAATGACCAAGAAAATGGGAATCATGATCAAACACGATACTTGTGGAAAGACCAAAAGAATTCCAAACAACATCAATGAAAATTTGGGCTAAGTCGATAGCAAAACTAGTTTTATGACAAGAGATAAACTTAGCCATCTTACTAAAATGATCGACTACAATAAAAACACAATCATATTGATGGTCATAGGAAACCCATTGACTAAATCCATAGAAATGCTCTCCCAAGGATGAGATGCAAGAGGTAAAGGTATACTAAGGCCTAAATTTCTTTTAACTAGCTTAGATCTTCTACAAAGTGTACACTATCACAAGTACCACAAAACATCATGTTGCATGTGAAGCCAGTAGAAGAACATTTACAAGTGATGGAGAGTCTTGTGTTTGCCAAAATATCCACCATAGAGAGTAGAATGAGCCTCCCTAAAAAATGAGGGTCAATGCTCATGGGGTACACAATTTTTTTCCTGGCAATAAATTAAATCCTTCTTAAGATGATAGTCTTGAAAAGGGTCAAGTTGGAGGAGGAAGGATAATTAATATGTTGGTAAACTTATGCAAATTCAAGATCATGAGGATACTCAAAAGGCCAAGACTAAAAATCCAAGTGTGAGGTAGTGATAATGGTTAAGGCATGTGATGAAATAGGATGACTTAGACAATAAACCATATAATTTTTACTACATTTTTTGTACTTGATAACTAGGTGGAATTGTTGGAGGTAAGAAGCCCATTTCATGTGGTGAGCTTCTTGGATCTTATTTTTGGATAGAAGGAATTTTAAAGAAAAATTATCAGCATGGACAATGGTTTATTTGCCTAGGAGGTAATGACACCAGTATTTGATGGCTTGGACTAAGGCATAAATTTCCTTATCATATGTGGAATAGTTTTTCTTGGCTATATAAAAGGACTCTGAATGATACATGATGACCATGTTATTTTAGGACAACACCAAGGGTAAACTAAGAAGTATCAATTTTAATCTCAAAAGTTTGTCAAAGGTTAGGGATGGCTAAAATAGGGGTAGAATAAAGCTTATATTTCAAAGTAGAAAAGGTATGGGAATGAGCAAGAGTCCAATGGAAGATAGATTTTGGCTTAGTCAAGTGATGTAAAGGACTAGTAATGGTGGAATATCCTAGGATGAACTTGCAATAGAAATTAGCTAGGCCAAGGAAACTCTATAACTCAGTAACATTGGTGGGAATAGACTAATTAAGGAGTACTTCTACTTTTAAAGGATCCACTTGAATACCTTGCTCATTAATGATGAAGACAAGGTAGGAAATGGAAGTTTATCCAAAAGAACACTTACACAAATTAGCATATAATTGATGATGCTTTAGAATGAAAATAACATGTTCAATATGCTCCAAGTGTGCCTACCATGTAGGATAAAATAATATCATCAAGATAGATAATGACATAGCTATCCAAGAACTCTCTAAAAACTTCATTCATTATCCTCATAAAAGTATCATAAGAATTAGTGAGGCCAAAGGACATCATAAGACATTCAAAAAAACCTATATTAGCTTTGAAAGCAATTTTCCATGTGTTCTTAGCTTTAATATAGACTTGATGGTATCCACTCTTAAGATCAATCTTAGAAAAAAACTTAGCACCTTGAATTTGGTCTAAGAGATCATCAATGCGAGGGAGAGGATATCTAATTTTTATTGTGATTTTTTTTAGTGCTCGAAAATTAATGCAAAGGTGCCAAGTACCATCCTTTTTGAGAACATGAAGAATATGAGAGGCAAAAGGAGAAATATTGGGTTTTATGGACCCCTTAGCTAATAGGTTCTAAAGTTGTTTTTTAATTTCATCATATTACAAAAGTGATTGCCTATACATGGATGCATTAGGGAGAGGTGTTGTTGGAATGATATCAATGTTATGATTAATGGTCCTCTCGAGAGGTAAAGAATGGGGTTCCTAAAAAATACATTCATATTTTTGCAATATGTGATCAAGTGTTGTGGGTCTAGTGGACTTATAACTTGAACTGAAGATGGTTTATGTTGGCGAATGAAGATGAGTGCAAGTGTTTGTGCTTTATTTGCTACTTTTATGGCCTATCTACAACAAAGAAATATATTAGCGGTGTTCTTGGTGGATTCAATGAGGTAGTGTTGAATGATACATCTATCCAATTACAAACATATACCAATAGCTAGGACTCATTCAGGATGTCCTCTCTTGAAAGGAGATAATCGATCTCCCCAAGGTTTTGGTAAGGTTGGTCTAACCTGGTTATGTTATGGTCAAGTATTATAAACTAAATCATAAGAAAGGGAATCATATGGATAACTCAAAAGGTTTACATATAACTACTAATAAGGACGAGTGTCAATTCATTGTTTAAAGTTGAGGAATTAAATATCTAGCTTAATTGCTCAATTAATCATTAGATATGAATGTTCAATAGTACAAATTACTTCAAAATATCAAAGAAACACAATATTTTAGGCTTTCTACCTTGAAATTATCAATGTATCACATTCATTGCATTCTTAACATGGAAATTATAGCCCGTAGCAATATCTATTTTTGAAACTTATAGAAATGTAGCACATAAACCATGTAAGGTAAGCTCCAAAAATTGAAATTGATCTAATATACTCCTATTTTAATAAGGTTTCAAAGAAAATTCAAAAGGATAGAGTTAGAGAAATAATTAAAAAAACATGTAATCTTGAGTCATTATTTTGAATCTATTGAAGAAGCAAATCTAAATTCAACCAACTCTATCTCAATTAGTCTTGGCACAATCAGAGATCAAAGTGTTCCCATATTTAAAGGAAATAAAAAACAATATACTATAATTGACTTAAATGAGACCACCATCAACATGATCAGATCACACCAAGAATTCTAATACATTGCATTAATAAGATGTTCAATGATTACACTCAGACTTGCTTGCATTAGGTGATTGCAAGGATAATTCTCCAAGTTACAATGATAGGGGTGCATATGCTCATGAAACTAAGTAAGAGAAAAAATTCCTAAAATATCTATCATTTAAATGGCATCTAAACCTTTGGAATGGGGTCTCAATGGCTTTTTATAGCCTTACAATTTGAATTTTGAATACTTTACAGGTGTATTCTAGTGGTTTACAGTTGTAAATGAGTTGTCTATTTGAGTTTTCAAAATATGAGGTGGCCTTCTATTATGGTTCCTGATCTGGATCTATAATTTTAGCCTTTGATCTCTATAATTATTTATCTTATTGAGTTATTTGCCTTAAATAATTGAGTTAATATATCTATCAAGCATTGAAGGTATAAAATTTAGTCCAAGTCCAATGGATGTAGTCTTGATTCTTTAGCTTCTAGTATCTCTCATGACCTGGTTCAATTACCTTCTTCCACATGCTTAAATGGTCTCTAAATTTATCAAGACTTCCTCCATTTTCTTCATTTCTTTTTCCACTAGTTCAATTACCTAAGAAACATAATAAAAGCATATATTAATTCTAATTTATACTTGGCAAGAAGAATATTAAAAAATAATGACCATTATTATAATATTGTTATTTTCATTTATTTATTTATTAATATTATATATTATTATTAATTAAATCTCTAAGGTTTAATTTCCTTTAATTTTAGTTAATATAATTTCATGCTTATGATATTTGTATATTTAGTATTCGTAATATATCATTTCAATGCTTGTAATGTTTATTTTGTTGGCATTGTTACTATTATTATCATTAAAATTACTACTAAGGTTATGATTATTAAATTTATTAAATGATTTTCTAAGGTTTGACATTAGATTTCATTTTAATTTTAAGTCCAAAGTATTAGGTTTTAACATTTAAATTTCACTTGGTAACATGAACTATGGATGGAGAGTTAGAGATTTAATAAACAAATTTGATGCTTTTAACATATCTCTAATCTCTTGGCGATTTGGCGGGAAACCTTCTATGCAGGCACCGGGCGAAGCTCCAGGGTCTCTGGTTGGAAGATTTTTCCAGATCCTCTTGTGGTTTGAATCTACACTTCTTTGAAGGATCATTCGTTGCCTTGGGAGGGCCCAATGGGGTCTCCTCCAGGATCTATCGATGGGCAGAAAAGCTCTTATGCTGATATATTAAAATAAAACCCTGCATCTTCCTCCGATGAAGCTCAACGCAGTGCTTATCAAATGCTATTTAAGAATGCTAGAAAGGGTTTATCTACAAACAGAGTTAATGGCTGCCTTCCACAATCTGCGTCCAGGCCTAAGATTGTCATAGAGCCAAAACTGGTTGAGGATACGATTATATACTGTGCTACCCATGATCTGATCTGCAAATTCATGGGTATTCGGCCCACTCTGAACTTTCTACACACCTGGGTGAGACAGAACTGGGAGCCCATTGGTGAGTACTCTCTATGGCCTATAAGCAATGGATATTTTATTATTAGTTTCTCTTCTCTAGCAGATATAAATAGAGCATTTGAATCATAGAAGAGGAGCCACGGCCCGACAGGATTATTTGTCCAACCGTGGAGAGTGGGTTTTGATCCTCGCATTGAGCCCACGGCTGTCCCGGTCTGGATACGGCTGTATGCTCTCCCAATGGAGTTTTGGGGTGAGCAGATCCTTGAGTTGATTGGTAATTCTCTAGGTAGATATTTGGGAGTTTCAAGAGATACCATGGAAGGAAATACTATTGTCTTTGCTAGAATATGTGTAGAAATGGACATTAGCCAGCCACTTCCAGTCGAGGTGGAATTGGAGTTGGCAGGACTAACCTGGATACAACAGCTAGACTATGAAGCCTTACCTTTTAGATGCATAGTCTTCCATAAGCATGGCCATTTGGCTAGGTTCTGCCCAAATAGCCTGACCACAAAAGCGGAAGCTCCGTCGAGAGCGTCAAATCGCCCCAGAGAGGGTAAGTTCACTTCGGTCAAAGAACCCCTCAATATCCCCCAGGGTTCTGATGCCCAGAAATATGGCTTTGAACAGCAAAAGCGGAGGAAAAACAAAAAGAGAAATGGCAAAGAGCAGGCCCAAACCAAGCCAACCAATCGATATGAAATCTTCAAATCCCTTGTAGACCAGGAAGACCAAGTCATGGAAGGAATGGATGGGAATGCTGAGGATACTAAGACCCACTCTCATGCTTCTCTATCATATACTCCTGTCTTAGAACAAGTGATTGAAACCCCTGAGACTTTGCAGCCAGAGAACCCAGGGGCTATGGTAATTCATTCCCCTGCACAACCAGTTATTAAGGATGTCAACATGGGAAGTGCAGAAAAGAATAGAGAAAGACCAGCGTTGGGGATTACCCAGGTGGAAAAGAGGTCTAAGAATAGTAATTCCCAAGGAGCTGGTAGAAAATCCAATAAGGATCTACTAGTAGCGCAAGGGGACAAGCCGATCAATGGAGGATCGGTGAGAACAATTGACTCGTATTGCTCCCAAGGTTTCCAATGATTATACAATCCTCGGAATGTAAGGGGTTTAAACAAGTAGAACCCATCAATCTGTTGTTCAAAGACTTTTAGGAAGACACAAAACAGACTTTTTGCTCCTTCAGGAAACAAAAAAGTCTTTAGATCTTATGTGTAAAATTGCTAGTAGAATATGGAGGGGCGCTGGATATATGGATGTGGCGGCCCAAGGAGCTTCGGGGGGAATTGTTACTCTTTGGAATCCTCTGGTGTGGATAGCAATAGAACATACAGCTTGGAGGGGTGTTCTCACATCTCTCTTTAAGAACATTGTTACAGCTGAACAGGTTTTAATTACAAACTTCTATGGGGCTCAAAGCATTGATGGCCAGCGGTTTCAATGGAATGTTGTTCATTCAATGAGATCCTCCCGGGAAGATTGCGATTGGATTATTGCTGGGGATTTTAATGCCAAATTATCTTCCAGGGATCAGGAAGGTGGTTTCCCAGTTTTGGATCCAGGGGATAGGCTTCTGATTGCTCAAGTCCAGGCCTTTCACCTTGTTGATATCAAAGGTCCTGGTACTTATTTTACGTGGACTAATAAGAGAAGAGAGCCACACAGTAGGAAGGTAAAACTAGACCGGTTTTTGGTCTCGGAGGAAGCATTTGTGAAATGGAATATTAAATTTCAGATTTTGGAAGGCCCAGTTTCAGACCACTTTCCCATTTTACTGGTGGGAGGGGCTATGACAGGGCAGTACCATAAACCTTTTAAATTTGAAAATTTTTGGTTGCAAAAAGAAGATCTCTTAAGAAAAATTCCTCAGTGGTGGGAATATGGCCGCCCACCATTTGGGACTGCAATGTTCAAATTTCACAAACAGCTTCAATTTGTCAAGTGTAAATTGAAACAGTGGAGGCAAACTAACAAATCAGACTTCCAGCACCAACGGGCCCCCTTGTTGGCCAGATGGGATGAGGTGCAAAAACATTTCAGGGAAGGAAACATTTCTGAGCACCATAAATCTGAGGATGATGCTTTGCGCAAAGCGGTGGAGGATATTGATAATCAAGAAGAGATTTACTGGAAACAGAGAGCAAGAAATACTTGGTTATTAGAAGGAGACAGAAATACAAAAAATTTTCAGCGCTCTGTCTGTGCTAGAAGACAAATGAATAATATGGATTTCCTTCAAGCTGAGAATGGATACTCTTTTGACACTCTTCCTGGTATGCACTCCCACTCAATGGATTATTTCTCAAAACTCTTTAAGGAAAGTTTGGAGCAAGATGGGGCAGCCCAAGATGAAGTTATTGTTGTCATTCCTTCTATAATCTCTCCTGAAGAGAACTAGGCTCTTCTCAGACCTATAGATAAATATGAACTTAAGAAGGTGGTCTTTGGGATGAGTTTTGGTAAATCGCCTGGTCCTGATGGCTTCCCTATTGAGTTCTTCCAGGCCTTTTGGGATACCCTGGAGGAAGTTGTTCTGGCTGTCACTGAGGAGTCCAGAACCAATAAAAGAATGCTCAAGGCTCTAAATCATACCTTCATTACTTTAATTCCAAAAGGAGCAGGGGGGGTTCATCTATCTGATTTTAGACCTATTGCCTTATGCAATGTGATCTATAAAATAATTACTGAGATTATGGCTGAAAGGTTAAAACCTATCCTGCATAATATAATTTCCCCAGAGTAAGGGGGTTTTGTTGAAGGGAGGCAAATCTTGGACGGAGTGATTCTTGCTCAGGAGGCTATCCATACAATGCACCAATCTGGGAACAAAGGAATGTTCATTAAACTGGATATGTCCAAGGCTTATGACAGGGGTGGAGTGGGGCTTCTTTGCAAAGATGTTGACTGCCTTTGGTTTCTCTCGGGATCGGACAGATCGGGTCTTGAGTCGTATTTCTACGCCTTCATACTCGTTCTTATAAAGGGACTTCCCTCGCCTCCTTTTGGTGCCTCTCGTGGCCTGCGGCAAGGAGACCCTTGCTCTCCTTATCTCTTCCTCATCTTGGCTGAAGGATTGGTTAGACTCTTTCTGCGAAGAAGACTTCAAGGTCAGATAACAGGTATTAAGGTCGGGGCAAAAGTTTTGACTCATTTACAGTTTGTAGATGATACTGGATTGGTGGGAGTGGCCAGCCTTAGGGAAGCAAGAAGAATCAGAGATACTCTAAATGTCTACCTTCCGGCCTCTAATCAAGTCATCAATGACAACAAATCCAAAGTGATCTTCTTCAATATTGATCAATGGTTACAGGACAGATTTATTGAGATTTTAGGTTTCACTCGGACCTCTCTCCCAGTAGTCTACCTGGGGGTCCCTCTCCATTTCAAAAAAATGAAAATAGATGTTTGGAAGGACCTTTTGGATGGCATCAAAGATAGAATGAACCATTGGTCTAATAGATGGTTAAGTTATGGGGGTCGTCTAACTTTTTTGCGATCGATTATTCGAGCCATGCCAATTTATAAATTCTCCGTCCTGGCTGCTCCCCAGTCTATTTGGAAAGAGCTGGATAAAATGGCTAGAAGATTCCTATGGGAAGGTGCCAAGGGAGAGAGGAAATGGGCCTTGGTTGGTTGGGACAAGGTTACCCAACCCAAGGAAAAATGGGGGTTGGGACTAAGAAGCTCCAAGTTTAACAACAAGGCTTTGGCTGGCAAACTGTACTGGAGGTGGATTTCTCAGCCAACATCCCTCTTCAGCAGAATTCTCTCTAGCAAATACTTGGGTTCTGTCCATCCTAATGATGTGGGCCACTTTCCACTGGAAGGTTTTGGATCACCAGTGTGGCAGGCGCTCAAGCTTGGAGCTCAACTCATCAAAGACCAACTATTTTGGAAAGTGGGGAGAGGGGATAAATCTTGGTTCTGGACTGATTCCAGGGACCAGAATCCTCCCATTATTGCTGTGTTTCCTGAATTGCAACCGATAAAATCTGCTATAGAAGATAAGGGATGGATCCAAATTGAGAGCTACTTTAACACTAGTCAATTGGGGGACTACAAGATCATAAAGTTTAAGCGGCTGGATGAGTGGCCAATACCAATCCCTCCGAAGTTGGTACCTACTTTGGGAAAAATCTTGGTAGAACGGTTTCTTACTGGGAGAGATGAGGAGGATGAACTGGCCTGGGGCTATGGGAGCCTTGGGGTTTATACTATGAAACAGGTATATGGTGAGATCCTCCTAGAGCCCCCTCCACACTTTTTTTTGGTTCATGACTGGAGAAATATATGGCATCCACAAGGCTGGCCGAAAGTGAACTTCTTCGCCTGGCAGTTTTTGCATAATGGAATTCTCACCTATGACAATCTCAGACTCAGAGGCATCATTGGCCCTTCCCAATGTGTGTTATGCCACAAGCAGGAGGAAACGGCGGATCATCTAATGTTTGAATGTTCTTTCACACGACAGATTTGGAAGCGTTGGTTCTCCCACTTTAAACTTCAGGCTAATGGGGTCTTGTCTCGAAACAACATTTGGGAAAGCTGGAAGAAAGGTAGATTTAAATCCAAAGCTCTTCGAATTGGCTGGGAGCTTGGTCTATTTTTTATCTGGTGGCAGGTTTGGTTGGAGAGAAATGCCCGTATTTTTCGTGAAACCTTCTCCTCTTTAGAAGGAATATGGCAAGTCATTTGGAGCAAAGTGGCGAAAACGGTTGCCATTCATACCGAGGGGGAAATTCAGTCTGCTTCTGAGCCTTTGGACGAGGGAGCTATTTTTCAACAAAGGTAGGTGAGTGGTTTTTGGAAACCTCCTCCTGAAGGATGGATCAAAATCAATACTGATGGAGCTACTAAAGGCAATCCGGGAAGTTCTGGAATTGGAGTTGTGTGCCGCGATCATGTTGGGTCCTTGCTCTATTGGGAACTGCAAGGTCTGGGATGTGCCACAAACAATGAATCCGAGGCCTTTGCCATTAAATCTGCCTCCTTCTAGGCTGCCAAACAGGGACACAGGAAGATTATTATTGAGTCTAACTCCCAAATCTTGGTGGGTGCTCTTGATTGTATGAGAAAATTTGTCTCGAAAGCTTGGAGGTTGCGGATCTTAGTTTCCCAAATCAAAGAGCTTTGGAGGGAATTAGATGATGTGATACCTGTCTATGTGAATCGAGATCTCAATAAGGCGGTCGATTTCCTTGCTAAGATGGGTGCTGAAAGGGAGGTTGGGATGCAGCTGCACAGTGACATGCCTGTGGAGGATGCAGAGATTCGACAAGGCCTTGAACGTTTTTTGAAATGATGTGCAGTGTTTTTACGCTAAGGTAGGTTTCTGTCGCGATATCGCGACATGTTGCGATATCGCGACAGGTTGCGCCCTTTCGGCATTTGGCAGGTTTTTGTCGCGATATCGCGACATGTCGCGATATCTTGACAGGTTGCGCCCTCTCGGCCGTTGGCGGGTTTTTGTCGTGACATCACGACATGTCGCGCCATCGCGGCCCTCGAGGAAGGTGCATGGTTAAGTTGTCACGATTTCGTGACAGTTTTAGCAATTTGGGGCTAACTGGTAACATTGTCGTGATATCACGACACTTTTGCAGATGGAGAGCAAAGTGGAAAATCCGTCGCGATATCACGACAGTTTTGAGAACTGGGCACCGAGAGGAAAATTCGTTGTGATATCGCGACAGTTTTGAGAACTGGGCACCGAAAGGAAAAACCGTCGTGATATCGCGACACTATTGGCGATCGGGTGTCATAAGGAAAACCCGTCGCGAAATCGTGACAATTTTGGCTTTCCAGCGGATTGGCAAAAACTGTCGTGATATCGTGACGCTTTTGCGATCTGGATGCCATCAAGGGAATTCGTCACGATTTCATGACACTTTTGTCGAAGGGTTGCTGGTGGGTGTTGTTGTCGCGACTTTGCGACATGTCACGATTTCGTGACATGTCACGATTTCGCAACATGTCGCGTTTTCACGACTGTTGGCACCGCAGTGGGGGAGTCGGGGTTGACTGTCGCGATCTCGTGACATGTCACGATTTCGTGACATGTCGCTTGTTCGCGCCCAGTTGACTTCTTTGCTTTGTGTTGTGCTGGGTTGCCTTTGTGCTCCTCTCTTGTAGTGTTGTTTGTTGTTCTTGGTTGGGATGTGTTCTCTCCCACTTGTAATTGCTCTTTGTATTAATACAAGTTTTTCATTTTTTTCAAAAAAAAAAACATTTAAATTTCACTTTAAATTTAATACCACAATATTAAACCTGATGCTAATGTCTTATCCTATGTTTCAATATATTTTTTATTAAATGTTTTCCTTTTAATTTTAGGGCTTCTTAAGTTTAATATTAGGGTTTTGTTTTAATGCCAAAGTATTAATATTAAAACTAAGGTTTTCGATATATGTATTAACATGTACATTATTAATCTCATTATGCTTTGATTATAATGCCAAAGTATTAATGTTAATACTAAGGTTTTCATTTTAACTTTAATGTCTATAATTTAATTTTGTGTTCGCTAAAAGTTTTCACCTTAATCTCCTAATTGTATTAATTGTTCGCTAAAAATTTTCACCTTAATCTCCTAATTGTATTAATTGCTTTACTTTATTAACCTTATTACCCATAATAAGATAAAATTGCATGCCCTTGTTTAAAGAGACTCCATCTTGTATTCGTGGGTACCATTGACACACTGATTTCAGGATGATCGATGAGCACCATTGGATGACAAGAATATGCACGAGTTCTTGTATATCTGACCTTTCAAAACATAGGTATTTTAATCATCGAAAAAATAATTTTGCATTAAAACCTCAAGAACAATTTTTTTTATTATTATTATGACTTAGGGTTTAACATATTAAAAAAAAAATGTCAATGAAATTAAAATTTTCAAGTTTTGAAGAACACAAGCTTATACTGAGAGGGGGGGTGAACAGTATAAGACTTCTTTTTAATTTATCTATCAAAACAGCTTTCAAACCATTAACATGCAGAATAAGATAGCAGTAATAACAGTGCATAAGAAGCAATCCACAATGAGACACAACAATTTACGTGGTTCACCCAAGGTGGGCTACTCCACGGATAAAAATTTTCCTCTAAAAGTTATATCAAAACCTCTGGGAATCCTTCCCGATTACAATGTTTATGAGCCTCAGCTCAAAGGAGACACCTTCCCCTAAATCTTCTTTGCTAGTGATCCTCTAGAAGACCTCTATCTCTTTTGCCCTTAGCAAGTGGAACTCTTTCCACAGAAGACACCTGTCTTCCTTGCTCTGGCTGGAGATCTCTGTCCTCAACTCTGTCATAGCAAACTGGTCCTCTTTTCTGCACCAAAACACAGTCCTTCGGTCTGGCACAATTCTGTCCTCTTCCTCTGTTCTTTTCTGCACTTGATTGGAGAACAACTTTACACTGTCTGCACAACTACAGCAGCACAGTCTTCTTAAATTACAACCGCACTATCTTCTCAACTTTTGCGCAACCACAGTAATGCAATCTTTGCAAACACTGCAGCATTCAAATGTACAACAACTTATGCGCTTATGTGTAACCACAACAGCTCACTCTTTTTGCACAGTTTTCAACAGCACATTCTTCGCGCATACAACAGCATAGACTTCGACACTTATCAGATTCAACGAAATGCACTCTAATGCTGTAGTCGAACTTTGCTCTCTACTTTTTTGATGATCGAACCTCACTTGTCGCACTAACTCTGCGGATGCCTCACTTCGAATGCACACCACGATCGATGCTCAAATTGCTCAAACAGTCCTCCTTTTATATTCACAATCTCAAGATGAAATCTTGTTCTATAGTCGATTGTTCAACCTTCTAACACGTCGGCTGTAAAACTTTATACTTCGTCGGCCAAGGTTAACTTTGTCGACTTCAACCGCCTCTGTTGTTCTATGGCTTTTCTCGTGCGACACTCAAACATGTCACGATATCGCTACGCCTTTGTCTGTCGTACACCTTCTTTGGTTTGTTGTCACGAAATCGTGACACTGCAGCCTTTGCTGACGTCATCATGAATCTTGTCACAAAATCGTGACGCTCTAGACTTCACTACCTTCTTCTCCGTTGCTGTCATGAAATCGTGACACTACAGCCTTTGCTGACATCATCATGAATCTTGTCACGAAATCACGACGCTCTAGACTTCACTGCCTTCTTCTCCGTTGCTGTCACAAAATCGTGACACTACAGCCTTTGCTGATGTCATCATGAATCTTGTCACGAAATCGCGATGCTCTAGACTTCACTGCCTTCTTCTCCGTTGTTGTCATGAAATCGTGACACCTTTGCCTCTTGCTGATGTCATCATGAATCTTGTCATGAAATCACGACGCTCTAGACTTCAAAGCCTTCTTCTCTGCTGCTATCACGAAATCGTGACACCTTTGCCTCTTGCTGACGTCATCATGCAACTCTATCACGAAATCATGACACCTCTTGCTCCTTCATCCTTTTCTTGGTTTGCACTAGCGAAAATGAAACATGTCACAAAATCACGACGCTTTCGCTGCCTTAAGCTCTTTCTTGTCAACTTCTTGAAACTGGAACATGTCACGAAATCGTGACGCTTTTGCCAAATGCAAGCTGCCAACTCAACCTGTCATGAAATCGTGACACTTTCTGCATCCGTACAACTTCTTCAAAACTTGTCACGAAATCGTGACGCTTTTGCCAACTGCAAGCTGCCAACTCAACCTGTCGCGAAATCATGACACTTTCTGCATCCGTACAACTTCTTCGAAACTTGTCACGAAATCGTGACAGTTTTGCCCGTTCTGCCTCTGCCTTCCTGCATGTCGCGAAATCGTGACACTTTTGCCTGCTTTGCTTCTGCCTTCCTGCATGTCACGAAATCGCGACACTTTTGCCCGCTTTGCCTCTTCCTTCCTACATGTCGCGAAATCATGACAGTTTTGGCCAAACTTTCTCTCTCCTCAAACATGTCGCGAAATCGTGACAGTTTTTCCAGCAGCCTACAAACTTTTTCTAACTTATCTTTTTCTGGATTTTTGGCAACTGGGCTACTTTGATTTTCTTGGAGACTTACTGATCATCTGAAACCTTCATCAAAACACATCCTTAGACATAGAAACAAATTGCTCCAAGAACTCCTTGACATCAAAAACAACATCTACCAATAGCTCCTTGACATCAATGACAACAACTAAACTTAGGCAAAGGCAATGTACTCAAGGTACCCAAAATTGCCAACAATCTCCCCCTTTGTCATTGATGGCAACCCTTAACTAAAACACATCTTTCAAGAGCCAAAGACTGAAATCAATCTCTTCAAGTTTTGCTCCCCCTGACTTGAAGCTTTCCTCTTCTCTTGAAAACTCTCCCCCTTACTTAAATCTCTCCCCCTTTGTCATCAATGGCAAAGGGTCACCTTTGGGGCTTGAGACTAAGAATGAGCCTCTTAGCTTAGTCCCTCCCCCACCTCCTGATGAGGTGATTTAAAACAGGGTTGGGAGTGACACTCCCATTAAACACTCATCATCATTAGTGTCTAAGATTTCTTTGTCGGGCCTTCTCTTGAATTCTTTTCCTGTATTTCTGTTCTTGTCACTGTTCTGATCCTCGGACCTGTTAATACTACTGTTCCTGTTTCTATTATCTTTTTTGTTCTTATCCATACCTTGATCCTTGGACTTGTTCATGCTACTGTTTCTATTCCTGTATCTCAGAAGATCAGCTCTACACTGTCTAGCTAGGTGACCTTCATTGTTGCATTTATAGCAGGTAACAATATTAGTCATGGCCGTTCTTTGAATTTGCCTATTCTGACTAACCCAGTTCTTGTTATTTGCCTTGCAAAAAATTGCCTTGTGCCTGAATTGTTGACAAGAGTAGCAATACCCTTGAAAGAAATTACGTCTCCTAAAACTATCATTTACTCTCTTTATTTGAGTCATGCAATGTACAGCCATGTGACCAAATCTGTGACACGCATAACATCTGCCATGAAATTTACTTTTATTCGACTTCATGGGTCCCGAAAACTTCTTCTTCTCAGTCTGAATATCATTTTCTGTTTCTACGTATTCATCACTTACGGACTCATGATCTGAAGTACTTTCTTCAATAGGACTCTCTTTCTTTTGAAATCTCTTGCTAGATTCCCCAACCTGTTCCTTGTGAGGCTTAACAAAACCGAGACCTGATTTATCTGTTGGTTTTCTTTGTCCTTCGATGAGAAATTTAACCTTCTTGGAACTATCCTAAAATCTGTAGAGCTTATCCTTGTACTCTTTATTTTCTTCTTTCAAAGAAGCCATTTCCTGTTCTAACTCACTATACTCCAAAATTTTAGAATCTAACTCATTCTTGAGTTCTTGTGACTTAGCCATAGATACTTCAAGATTTTCTACAAGTTCATCTATCTCCATACAACATTCATCTAACTTAATCTTGAGTCTATCATTCTTCTTTCTTTCCTTTTTCAAAACACTAAGAGCATTATTGAGTTCGCATTCAAGATCCTCTATTTGATGGTACTTTGAATCATCACAACCTTTTTCAGATTTCTTATCACTAGAGGTGCTACCTTTTTCAAAAACCATACATGCATCTTCATTGGGGTTTTCTAAAACATCCTCATACATACTAGCAGCCAGATCATTATTTCTGCAATCATCCTCAAGGTGCCCAAAATTTCCACATCTAAAACATTTCATGATAATGAAATTATGTTTCGGTTCTTCCCATTTTTCCGAAATGAACAACATCTCATTTTCATCATCACTAGAAGAACTGTCACTTTCACTGCTAGAACACTTACTTGCTTTGTCTAAGTAGAAGCTCTTTTTATTCTTGTGAGAATGCCTCTTTCCATGATTGTTGTACTCATCTTTGCTTTTCTGGTGATTGTTGTACTCATTTTTGCTCTTTCTGAAATACCTGTGCTTTTCAGAATCCTTGCTTTTAACATCCTGTATATCTTCATCACTTTCATCTTTAGAGACAGTACAGTCAGTAGCATAATGACCAAATTTCCCATAGTTGAAGCATCTTATATTTTTCTTGCTTTTGTGCTTTCTGGAAAACTTGCCTTTCCTGCTGTAATATGCCTCTTCCTCACTAGAAGACTCATCACTTTCTTGAATCTGTTTGCCCTTCGATTTCTTGATAGCTTTGAAAGCTGCTTCTTTTTTTACATCAACTTTTACTTGAGTTCTCATCTCAAATGCCGCAAGAATACTATGGAGCTCATCCTTTTTCAATTTATCTAAATCTTTAGCTTCCTCAATAGCAGAAATATTTTCACTAAATCTATTAGGAAGGGATCTTAAAATCTTATCACACACATCATTTTCAGCAAGTTCAAGACCTAAGTCTTTCATAGAATTAACAACTTCATCCATCCGGAGCATGTAGTCACTAATATTTTCATCATCATTCATCTTGAGTTGTTCAAACATACCTTTAAAATGTCTCAACTTGGCCTTTCGAACATTCGCATCACCAGTATGAACAACCTGCAATTGTTTCCACATTTCACTAGTTGTCTTGCAGTGAATAACTTTAGT
Source organism: Wollemia nobilis (assembly GCA_028583015.1). Classification (NCBI taxonomy): domain Eukaryota; kingdom Viridiplantae; phylum Streptophyta; class Pinopsida; order Araucariales; family Araucariaceae; genus Wollemia; species Wollemia nobilis. The sequence goes on along the minus strand of JAQPPZ010016930.1, from coordinate 6,955,281 downwards.
GAGATCTGCCTTTTGTAAACCCTTCAAGATTGCATTCATGGCTTTTGAATTGTCTGTGATGTAGAAGCTCTGTCTTCTTTAGTGTAAGGACCATTTGCAAGAATGGTATACCCATCTTCAACAACTTCCCATACCTCATTACCGAGTGCCATTAGATAGACTTTCATTCTTGCACTCCAAAGACCAAAATTTGATCCGTCAAGAATAGGTGCTTGCATTGCCACTCGAGTAGTCCATTGTGTTCTTTGTAAACTTTTCCTTCAAGCTGTTAAACTTTTCGAAGGCACTGGCTCTGATACCAATTGAAGAACACAAGCTTATACTGAGAGGGGGGGTGAACAGTATAAGACTTCTTTTTAATTTATCTATCAAAATAGCTTTCAAACCATTAACATGCAGAATAAGATAGCAGTAATAACAGCAGTAAAACAATGCATAAGAAGCAATCCACAATGAGACACAACAATTTACGTGGTTCACCCAAGGTGGGCTACTCCACGGATAAAAATTTTCCTCTAAAAGTTATATCAAAACCTCTGGGAATCCTTCCCGATTACAATGTTTATGAGCCTCAGCTCAAAGGAGACACCTTCCCCTAAATCTGCTTTGCTAGTGATCCTCTAGAAGACCTCTATCTCTTTTGCCCTTAGCAAGTGGAACTCTTTCCACAGAAGACACCTGTCTTCCTTGCTCTGGCTGGAGATCTCTGTCCTCAACTCTGTCACAACAAACTGGTCCTCTTTTTTGCACCAAAACACAGTCCTTCGGTCTGGCACAATTCTGTCCTCTTCCTCTGTTCTTTTCTGCACTTGATTGGAGAACAACTTTACACTGTCTGCACAACTACAGCAGCACAGTCTTCTTAAATTACAACCGCACTATCTTCTCAACTTCTGCGCAACCACAGTAATGCAATCTTCGCAAACACTACAGCATTCAAATGTACAACAACTTATGCGCTTATGTGTAACCACAACAGCTCACTCTTTTTGCATAGTTTTCAACAGCACATTCTTCGTGCATACAACAGCACAGACTTCGACACTTATCAGATTTAGCGAAATGCACTCTAATGCTACAGTCGAACTTCGCTCTCTGCTTTTTCGATGATCGAACCTCACTTGTCGCACTAACTCTACGGATGCCTCACTTCAAAATGCACACCACGATCGATGCTCAAATTGCTCAAACAGTCCTCCTTTTATATTCACAATCTCAAGATGAAATCTTGTTCTATAGTCGGCTGTTCAACCTTCTAACACGTCGGCTGTAAAACTTTATACTTCGTCGACCAAGGTTAACTTCGTCGGCTTCAACCGCCTCTGTTGTTCTATGGCTTTTCTCGCATGACACTCAAACATGTCACGATATCGCTACGCCTTTGTCTGTCGTACACCTTCTTTGGTTTGTTGTCACGAAATCATGACACTACAGCCTTTGCTGACGTCATCATGAATCTTGTCGCGAAATCACGACGCTCTAGACTTCACTGCCTTCTTCTCCGTTGTTGTCATGAAATCGTGACACTACAGCCTTTGCTGATGTCATCATGAATCTTGTCATGAAATCGCGATGCTCTAGACTTCACTACCTTCTTCTCCATTGTTGTCGCGAAATCACGACACTACAGCCTTTGCTAATGTCATCATGAATCTTGTCACGAAATCATGATGCTCTAGACTTCACTGCCTTCTTCTCCGTTGCTGTCACAAAATCGCGACACTACAGCCTTTGCTGACGTCATCATGAATCTTGTCATGAAATCGTGACGCTCTAGACTTCAAAGCCTTCTTCTCCGCTGCTATCATGAAATCGTGACACCTTTGCCTCTTGTTGACGTCATCATGCAATTCTTGTCGTAAAATCGTGACACCTCTTGCTCCTTCATCCTTTTCTTGGTTTGCACTAGCGAAAATGAAACATGTCACGAAATCACGACGCTTTCGCTGCCTTAAGCTCTTTCTTGTCAACTGCTCGCGAAACTAGAACATGTCGTGAAATCGCGACGCTTTTGCCAAATGCAAGCTGCCAACTCAACCTGTCGTGAAATCGTGACACTTTCTGCATCCGTACAACTTCTTCGAAACTTGTCACGAAATCATGACGCTTTTGCCAACTGCAAGCTGCCAACTCAACCTGTCGCGAAATCGTGACACTTTCTGCATCCGTACAACTTCTTCGAAACTTGTCGCGAAATCGTGACAGTTTTGCCCGTTCTGCCTCTGCCTTCCTGCATGTCGCGAAATCGTGACACTTTTGCCTGCTTTGCTTCTGCCTTCCTGCATGTCGTGAAATCGTGACACTTTTGCCCGCTTTGCCTCTGCCTTCCTGCATGTCGCGAAATCATGACATTTTTGGCCAAACTTTCTCTCTCCTCAAACATGTCGCGAAATCACGACAGTTTTTCCAACAGCCTGCAAACTTTTTCTAACTTATCTTTTTCTGGATTTTTGGCAATTGGGCTACTCTGATTTTCTTGGAGACTTACTAACCAGCTGAAACCTTCATCAAAACACATCCTTAGACATAGAAACAAATTGCTCCAAGAACTCCTTGACATCAAAAACAACATCTACCAATAGCTCCTTGACATCAATGACAACAACTAAACTTAGGCAAAGGCAATGTACTCAAGGTACCCAAAATTGCCAACAGGTTTAAATTTAGGAAAAATAGGGTGTGTGAGTACCATTTGATTTGGAAAAGATGCATGAACTTCAGCACTATTTGACTTTGAAAATCTATGCACTTAATGATTGACAAGGGAAATTGATGAGTACCCTTGGATGAATTGCTACCATGCATTGGCTCATGCACATATTGTTAGATCTTAGGAAGTTGCATGAGTTTTATCATGCTTGACCTTGTTATCTTTTAATTATATTTGACAAAACATGACATGCTCAGTACTATCTTTCTAACATTTTCTGACATCTCTATCTTTTATTTTTATTATATTTTATAAGCTTTGAGTGCACTTTAATATTCTACAAGTTTTTATTAACGCATACCATAGGATTAAAATCGATGCATGAGTATTTTTGGATCTCTGAGACTTGCACGCCTTTTACTGATAATAGGGGTTATTCAAAATTAGTGCACCCAACAAGAGTTTCATCAAATCTAGCCATGATGCATTAGTATTGTTAAGATGAAGAAAGTTACACAATGTTTAACATAAAGGAGCATTGGTATAAATGTTGGGCATATTTGCTCTATTGGATACATTAGCACAATTAGATTTAGGGTTGATTGATGAGCATCGTTGGATTTTAGAGAACTGCATGAAATTTAACATGCTTGATTTTGAAAAAATATGCACTTAAAATCTGGGAAGGAAAATTTGATGAGTACCCTTGTATTTATTGCCCCATATGTTCACTCGTGCACATCGTTAGATATTAGTAAATTACACGAGTTTTATCATGCTTGACCTTGTTAACCTTGACAATGTAAAGCTCGATAAAAATGGTTTAATGAGCACCATCCCATGAATTGCCCCCATAATTTTGCTCATGAGTATGGATAGATCTTGAGAACATGCATGAGCTTTAACAAAGGAGAGGCTTGAACCTTTAGAATAATTTTAGTTTTATTTTTTATATGACTTTAGGTGCATACGATTTATGAAGCATGATTATTTTAACTTTTAAACCTTGGACAATTTGGATTTCCTTTGATGCATGTGTAATTATTTTTATCTTATTGGATGCATGAGTACCCTCATATTTGAAAAAGATGTACAGATTTTGCATGAAAGAGGAGGATGGACACATATTCCTTAGGTGGGTTTTCTTAGGCTTTGGATCTTGGATGAAATAATTATTTGTCATTATCGTGCAGGATTTTAAGGTACGAAGAGACATTAGGATTGGTAATTAAGAAGATAATTAATCCATGGGATAATTATCATTAAATCCTAAATTAATCAGAAATTAATCCATGATCATAAGCTTAGAGCATTTTCGTAGTGCAAAAATATGCTAAAATTTCAACTTGCCCAAAATTTTATGAAATTTCCCATGCTTCTAAAATGGCCAAATGATTCTAAAATTCACAAGCTATTTTGGGAAATTGTTTGTTCTCGAAAGAATTAACATCCAATTTTATGTAAACTTAGTATCATTGTATATATGGGCTTAAGGTATTTCCACCGGTTTTTTAATCAACTCAAATAGAATTTTGTGGCAAAATTTATGGTCATTTTAATTTTACATCAAATTGTAGGGCAAATTTGATGAAATTTAAATAATCCCTAAAATAAAATTTAATTTTTGAACCTTAGGAAACCATTGAAATTTGAATTTTTTGAAACATTTAATTTGAAATAATGCAATTAAGATGCAAATATTCAAAAATATTCAATCTGAATCACTACAACTAAATCCAAGTCTTCAAGATGCAAAAATGTCAACAATTTTAAAACCTCAATGTAATCAAAATTTATAAAAATCTTGGTGTAAGCAAATTTTCAAAGATCTTGATGCAAGCAAAAATTTCAAATTAAACCCAAAACTTCAAGTGGGTCCCCAAATTGGGGTGAGTTGTGCAATGACAACAACAAATGGTGACTCTATTGGAAAATACTCAGTATTTTGGACAAAGAACCCAACTTGAAATAAGTGATTTTTTACTAATGAAATGCAAATCACTTGGTAATATTCTAATAAAATGGGGTTAAAAAACTTTGTTTGGAATTAGTGCTCCATTTTACTTCAGCTCAAAGTGTGTGCTAGTGTAATTCATTTCCATTATTTAAATCCATCAGAATTTTATCACTTAATTTGAAGTTAGGCTACTAAATATGTCACTCATAAAAAAATGATTTACCTTTGCATTGCTCCACTATCGGTCAAGCATCTATAGCTCTGGTGGAGATGACCTCGATTACTTATAGATATTTCTCTACTTATAGATAGGTGTCTATAGCCCCAATAGAGGCTATCTTAATCACCCAAGTACTTTAGTTTTAGTGCATTATTAATATTTTCCTTCTTGATTAATAAGTATTTTGATTAATTATAAATATTGAATGTGCTTTTGTGTTAGGGATCTATGAGGCTTAAAATTAGAGTGTATATATTTTTCCTAATCATCAAAGTAAGATGACTTTATCCTGATGATCTAAGAATCATTTAATATTATTGATAAGTGTGATGCTTCAGCATTATGTTACACTTTTCCAATTTTATCTATTTCAGCCCCATAATCAAATAACATAACCAAATGATCTGATTCACTAATCCTCAACTTCACCTAATTTCAAAATAAGTAAGTCATCCTCAATTAATAAGAAACATTTCCTTAAGAGGAACCAAATATTGATTGCAATTTGAATCCACTTATCAAAATTTAAGGAAAGAAAAGACAACATGAAATTGAAACTAAAACATGAAATAAAAAGAACTTTCATGAAAGAAAATGAACTACTTTAAACAGGTAAAATCAAACAAATACCTAGAACACTAAACAATGAAAAGAAGAACCTTAAAAAATCAAATAAAGCAAAGCAAACTATGAACAAAATAAAAATTGTATTGAAACAACGAAAAACAAGAAACTATGGTACAATGTTTGTTTTACTACTTTGTCTCAAGGATGAAAGTATTGCTTTAGGAATTGCTCATTGATAGGTAAAGGGATATTTTCTCCACTCATATTCTTAAATATGAAGGCATTTTCTTCAAGTATTTTCAAATTTTGGTAGGGACATAACTAGAGATTGTGAAATTTATCATGGTCTCCTTTTTTCTCATTTGTTTTATCCCATAACAAGACTAGATTAGAAATTCTAAAATATTTAATCTTAGCTCTCTTATCAAACCATATTTTAATTATCCCTTATTGCTTATTGTATGTTACAAGGAAAACTCTTTCTTTTCATATAAATTCATCAAATTGGTTAGTCTAGCTTCTACTTTATCATCAACTTCCAAGTAGTCTTTCATGAATTGAAGTGTCAACAATTTCAAATTGGTGGGAAAGATAGGATCTTGACCATATACCAGATGATAGGGTGATGTATCTCTTGAAGCCTTTACTCTAGTGTTATCTACCCATAAAGAATATTTGAATTTATTGTGCCAATCTCTAGGATTTTTCTCTAGTAACTTCTTTATTATGGACAGTAACGTTTTGTTAGAGGATTGTGCTAAAACATTGCCCTATGGATAGTAATCAGAAGAAACATTTATGGTTACTTTGTTATCATAGGCAAATTTTGCAGATTAGAATGAGGTAAAGGTTGGACCATTATCACACACTAAAGAGTAAGGTATTCCAAACCTAGTTACAATATGTTCCTCAAAAAACTTAATTATGGCTTGGTGAGTGTTGGTTTCTTTTGAGTTGGTTGCTTGCCAGGGATTTTGGTCATTCGGCTCTACTTTTCTTCTTGGTCTCGGTATACCACTGAATATCCGATCGGGGTCCCTGTGGGAAGGGGATCAGACCAAAGGCTGAACCAAACCTGTTGGGGTTAATTTGGAGTGTTGTTGTTGCAGTTGCTTTTGGCTATTTTCCCTAGTTGGTGCCAAGTCAGGATTTTATCGCTCAAGTGGTTCATTGGTGGTTCTGGCAGGAAAGTTCATTTCTCCAAAAAATTTAGAAGTATTGCCCTCGTGGTCCCTAGTTTGTTTGGGTGTTTTCATTGTAGGGAGGTGTTGATTTCCTACAGGGGTCCTAGTTATTGGGGTTCTTCTTCGCCTTGGGCTTCATTTTATATGGTGGTCTCCTATTTTTGATGTGATACTTTGAGGTTCACCTATTTTTTGCTTTGGTGATTTTTTTGCTCTTGTGTTTGCTGTTGTGAGCATTTGGTGTCTGATGAAGTGATGCAAGGGACGTTGTTTCTCTGGTCTGCATCAACTTCGATTCTTTTTTTCTGCCTAAGGTGGTCTGTTTGGCTTTGTAGGATTTTTAGTCTTCCTTTGGCGGTGAATCTTACTTCTGTTGGGGTGGGCTTGTTTTTTTGGTTCTCTCTACAGTTGTAGGGGATCGTTGCATCGTTGGCAGTTTCCCCTGTAGGAGGCAATTTATGGTTTCCTTCTTGTGCAGGAATAGTTTCTAATTTTAAATTTTGAATTTCTTACCATTTTTTGTCTTTTTTCTTTACTCCTTCGAAGGACGGTTTCTTTTTCCATTCGATTCCTCTGGTGGTACCGTCTCTTGACATTGAAATAACTTCGATTGGATTTTTGGTTGAGGTTTTTGCTCATCGTCCTGTGTGTTGTTTTTCTATTTATGTTTGACGACAGTGGGTTGTTCTCCATATGGAGCTATGGTTTATTATTCTTATATTATGCTCCATAGGTGTTGTTCAAGGTTGTGGGATACATTTCAAAACCCTCCTTGGTTAGTTGTGTGTTGTGCTCCTCCTCGGAGCAGTTGTAAAAGGTTGTGGGAGCCTTTTAAAACCCTTTTTTTATCTTAATATTACCAAAAAAAACAAACTTATATATGACTTCTATAGTACAAATCTGAGTGGTGAGCTTATGTCCAGTGAGTGTAGTAGTTTGTTGCAGTCCAAATGTATTTGTGGTTGTTTGAAGAAATTGAATTAATGACTCCTACAAATTCTAAAACCCATTGGGAAAAAGGATGAATCTCAAATATTGGTTGTAAGGGCATGAGAGAATTTCTTTCTCTATTTGCAGCAATCTAGTAGGTATGACAAGATCTGACATGGGCATGGGCATCCTTAAAAATATAAGGCCAGTAATATCTAGCTCTCAAAATTTGATGTATAATTGCATTGGCTAAACCATGTCCAATCCCATATTTTCCATGAAAATTATTAAGGACTTGAGTAGATTCATATTTATTTAAAGACCTAAGATAGATGCCCTCATGGTTTCTTCTATATAGAACACTTGCTTTGATCATGAATTTGGTACTCTTCATACATAATCCTCTTCTTTGAGTAGCATTGAAATTACTTGGGCATTTTTTATTCAACAAGTAGTACACAATATCTTGGTACCACTCATCAATTGTGATATTATCCACAAAATATTGTTGGCAGAGGATTTGAGGATCTATCTCTGCTAAATTTTTACTTAACCCTTGACCTTTGACCAATTTCATAGGTTGGATCTCTAAATCAAATTCTTGTAAGGTTGTCATCCATTTACCTCTTCTTTATTCTAATTCATTTTGCATTAACATGATTTTAAAAGTTGGGTCTAGCACAATTGCAAATATTCTACTGTGTAGAATATAATACCTGAATTTCTTCACTACCTTTACTAAAGCATATGTTTTTTATCACTAATTATATATTTTATTTGGGCATCTTTTAATGGGGTGCTCATGAAGGCTATTGGATTTTCTTCATTGTTTTTATTTTTCTATGTTAGGACACTGGCAATTAAATTTTCATAAGCAAATGAATAAATGTAAAAGGGTTATGTGTAATCAAGGCTCACTAAGACTAGGGCATTAGATATGGCATCTTTAATTCCTTGGAAGGCTACTTGGGCTTCAGAATTCCAAGTAATATCAACATCTTTCTTAAGAATGTAATTAAGTGGCCTAACTATCTCTACAAATCCTAAGATGAATTTTCTAACAAAATTAATATTTCCAAAGAATGACCTTAGTTATTTCTTACTACCTAGGAGAGGAATTTTTTGTATTACCTCTACTCTTTTAGGGTCAATTGAAATACCATATTTAGAAATTACATGACCTAAAAGTTTTCCTTCAATTACTCAAAATTTATTTCTTGTGATTTAATGAGATACCATGTTCTCTACATTTTTGGAATAATTTTCGTAAATCATTAACATGATCGACATATTATTTGAGAACATAGGAACATCATCAACATATATGACTATGCATTTGTCAATTAGATCTCTAAAATCATAATCCATTGCTCTTTGAAAAGTAGCATCTACGTTAATTAACCCAAATGGTATTCTCTTATAGATAAAGGTGCCCTATTTAGTGGTAAATGTAGTCTTCATACTATCCTTAGGATCTATCATAATCTGGTTATATCCAGAATATCCATCTAAGAAATTCATCATTCCAAATCCATTTACCATTTGTAAAATATGATCTATAGAGGGCAAAGGATAATTATATTTTTGAGAAGCCTTATTAATATTTCTAAAGTCAATGCACAATCTGATTTCTCTAGTTTTATTTCTAACAGGTACTATATTAGCTACCCAAGTTGAATGCCTAATGGGAAATATAATGTGTGCATCTAGGATATTTTTAACTTCCTTCTGGATAAGGGATTCTAACAATGGATTAACATGCCTTTGTTTTTGCCTAAATGGCTTTGTGTCTAGTTTTAAAGGGATAGTATGAGTTATGATTTCCTGATTATATATTTTTAGATATTCATAACTCCAAGCTATGACATCTCCATAATCTTTAAGAGCTTGTATAATTCCTTATTTTTCTTGACTAGTACAAGCTTTCCTATTAACACATTTTGTGGATTTTTAGTAATATCTATATTAATAGCATCACATGCATGATTTTGACATGAAATTTTTGTTTCATTTCTTACTTTTATAATCAATATCAAATATTTTTTCAAGAGAGACCATACCTTTAGGGATTGAATTTATTTTTAATTTTACCTCTTGATCTTCTTCTGCTTCATCTTGTATCCTTTCATATTCATCAATAACCTAATTTTCAAATATACCAGAGTTAGTAACAAAATAAAAATATGTCTATCATCTTGAAACACTTGGATATTTTTCACATTATCAGGTATGGATGGATAGGCTACTAATTCAATAGAAAATTTCTTAAGTCTTCTATTATCCATAGGTTTCAATGTACTTGTTGCCACTACCAAAGAATCTGCAATTCTATTGTTTCTTCTAGAAACTAGTTTAATGTTAAAAACATGAAATTCATCAATTAAATCTCTTACTCTATTTCTATAATGGATAAAACTTTATGGCAATCATATTGACTTTTAACTTGCTTAAACACCAATTTAGAGTCTCCTAGAACTTTCAAGCATTTAATATTATTTTCTAGAGCTAACTGCAGTCCATATATCAATGCTTTATATTTTGTTGTATTGCATGTATAAGAAAACTACAATTTGTATGTTTCTAGACAAGACTTTCCTTTGGGACTGATTAACTCAACACCTACTCCACTACCTTGCCTAGATTTGGATCCATCAAACTTAAGAGTCCAAATTAGATTCTCATATTTATTTTTCTTACTTGGTGATACCTCAGTTTTAGATTTATCTATATTCTATTCAGTTTCAAGAGTATAAACTCCTAATTCATATTCATTAAAGAGATATTCATTGGTTTTATTGTAATCTATAATAAGATCTTTGAGTTTGGATTCTCTTTCTATTCCAATCTGGTTTGCAATACCTCACCAAGGCAACCACATGTGAGAGAAATCAGTGTCCATATATCCATTCATATTTCTATACCAATCTCTACTAAGCAACATTCCATATCCATCTAGGATATCTACTACTTGCATGTCTATGTAGTGTTGAATTCTTGGATTTGATGCTAATTGTATATGAACATGCTTTAGTACACCAACCACATTAACTTTTTTTTTATCCAATTGGACTACTACTCGGTTGGAATGAGTAAGTGAAAAACCTAACCTTTAGAAAACAACATGTGGCATGACATTACATGAGGTCCCTGAGTGAACAAGATAATTGTTCAAATTCTTACTTGCAATTCTAATAGGTAAGAGGAAAGGAGAGGCTTCCCCTTTGTATTTTTATGATACAAATTGGGCATCCATGGTTTTCTTGGATTCAATTTTATTTTGATCACTAAATGCTTTAATTAAAAATTCTTGTTGATCAACCAACTAGGAAACATCAAACAAAGATATATTTGTTTTTGTTTTCTTTAAATCTTCCACAATGTTATATGCAATTTTATCCTATTCTAAACTCTTGTGTGGTTTTGCTGTGACACTAGCCTTAGGTGGATTATGATTATTATTATCTTAAGCATCAAGAGGATGGAAGTATGATTAGGTGGAGTGGAAGAAGTAAATTATGCCTTACCTTTGCTTCTAAGCATATAATTATGATTTCCTTTTTTGAACTACCTATAGGCTTGTACTTCTTCTTCTAAGGATCCATCATCTCCTTCTCAAGATTCAAAAGTTTCTACTACTAAGGTCATTCCATTACTAATACTTGCTTGATTTGTATTATCCTCATTAGGTATTATTTCCATGTTTTCCATTTCTTTTTGGAGTATATCTAAAGTTTTTTTGAACTTAGGGTAATATTTTTTGTTATGTTGTGTCATGGAATGCACTCTACACCAATTTTTTAAGGTCAAATATGAAATATTGACTATGGTATTAGCTTAATTTTGATTGGTAACTGTGTTAGGTTGGTTGGTAATTGGATTGGGCACTCCTCCATTGTTTGGAAAAGTGTTCCATTGGTGGTTGACTCTCTAGAAATTGAAGTTCCTATTTTGAGGTGGATTATTGGGAGGAGGGTTCTAAGGTACCTGCTTCTGCAATTGAACCATATCACTACTAAGTTTCTAAACTAATCTCTATAGATTATCTAACTAGGAGTTAGCATTATTATTCTATACTGCAGTAGTCTAATTTGCTGCATTATTTGTAGGTGCAATGGAATTTAAGAAAGTAGGCATATTTTGATTTTGAGTAGTATTTAGAAATTATAAGATATTCTTATTAATATGGGTATTTGGAAATGTTGGTATATTTTGAGTAGGGGCAGTATTCAAAAATGTAGGTGCAATCTATACATTAGTTTTAGCATTCTTATGAGCAGTAAATTGATTATCTAAGGATGGTAGAGTAATAGAATGGGTGGGAGTAGTAATAGGATTATATGACTAATTAAAATTTGTATATGGTAGAGTATTCAACATTTGTAGTTTTTGTGAAAGGGCTTGATTAATCAATGGCACTTGATTGAATGCACTTGGTTGTCCTAGTGAAGGTAATTGACCAATTTCAAAACCCTGAGATGTTAATTATAGTTCTACGATTAAGGCTTCACTATATGCCATGGGTAAAGTGGTGATTTGAGGTGATCTTCTTACAAACATGGATGTAAGAGGATCTAAATCTCTAAAGTATATTTGTACTACTACATCAACATTCATAGTATAGGGTGGAGTTAGCCTATTATAAAGCTTGTGAAATCTAGTGTTGGATAGCTTTAAAGGGTCATTGGGATCTCTTATGGATACTACAAATTGATGGTATATAATGGTAGGATCTATGGGTAACCTAAAATAATTAATAAAATTTATTTCTAATTTAACCCAAGAGGTAATATAATTTACAGGCAGATTGATATACCAGTCATATGCTAGTTCATCTAATGTAAGAGGGAACATTCTACAAGTAACATCTTCATGTTAAACTTGTAATAAAATTAAGGCATCCTTACAAGCTTGCATATGTTCTTCAGGTATCCTAGCCTCGTCATGTCTATACCTAGGCAAATACCTTTCAACATTATTAGGTATATCATGTGTTTCTCCAGGAATACTCAGTGGAATACTACCACCTAACCAAGGTGTGAATGTTGCCATTGGAGTACTTAGTGGAGTGACAAATATATCAATAAATGGTATTATGGATTGAGATGAGGTATTAATAGGAGGAAGAGTGCTTGATTAAACTTTGATATTTTTGGGTCTTCTAGGAGGAGAAAAGGTGTGGAGTTTAGTATTACCTTTAGAATACTTAGACCTAGTGTTAATAATCCTAGGTTTCAGTTTTAACAATTAGGTAGTATGATGTATAAAAATGTATAATAGTGAAAATTCAACAATTCCAAAATTCAAGAAAACAAGAATTAAGCTCAGATTTAAATAATTTGAGACTAGAAGGAATCGAAGCTTATGGATGAGGTTATCAAGTAGATTAAACTATAGTAATAATAAATCAAACTTTATCAAGATTTAATAGTAAATCAAATTAAATACTTTTAGGCCCTCCTTCTAGCACCTTTTCATGTTGAGTGATACATCTGCCCAATTACAGACATATACCAATAGCTAGGACTCATTCGGGATGTCCTCTCTTGAAAGGAGATAATCAATCTCCCCAAGGTTCTGGTAAGGTTGGTCTAACCTAGTTATGTTATGGTCAAGTATTATAAACTAAAGTATAAGAAAGGGAATCAGATGGATAACTCATAAGGTTTACATATAACTATTAACAAGGGCGAGTGTCAATTCATTTTTTAAACTTGAGGAACTAAAGATCTAGCTTAATTGCTCAATTAATCAGATATGAGCATTCAAAAGTATAAATTACTTCAAAATATCAAAGAAAAGAAATATTCTAGTCTTGCTACCTTGAAATTATCAATATATCACATTCATTGCATTTTTAACAATGGAATTATAGCCTCTAGCAATATCTATTTCTAAAACTTATAGAAATGTAGTATATAAACCATCTAAGGTAAGATCCAAAAATTAAAATTGATCTAATCTACTCCTATTCTAATCAGGTTTCAAAAAAATCAAAAGGATAGGGTTAGAAAAAGAAATAAAACAAGCCATGTAATCTTGAGTTCTTATTCTATTTTTTTTGAAGTAACAAATCTGAATTCAACTAGATCTATCTCGATAAGTCTTGGTCCAATCAGAGATAAAAGTGGTACCATATTCAAAGGAAATAAATAACAATATACTATAATTGACTTAAATGAGACCACCATCAACATGCGTAATTCACACCAATAATTCTAATACATTGCATTAATAATATATTTAATGATTACACTTAGAATTGCTTGCATTATGTGATTGCAAGTATAATTATCCAAGTTACAATGACAGGGATGCAGATGCTCATGAAACTAACTTAAGTGGCCTAACTATCTCTACAAATCCTAAGATACCAAGCACCAAATGTCTAAAATTTAGTCCTTGTTCAATGGATGTAGCCTCCACACTTTAGCTTCCAGTATCTCGCACAGCCTAGTTCGAATACCTTCTTCCACATGCTTAGATGGTCTCTAAATTTATCAGGACTTCCTCCATTTTATTCATTTCTTCTTCCACTGGTTCAATTGCTTGCAACACAGAATAAAAGCAAATATTAATTCCAATTTATACTTGGTGGGAAGAATATTAAAAAACAATAACCATGATTATAATATTAAATTTTTCATTTATTTATTTATTAATATTATTTATTATTATTAATTGATTCTTTAAGGTTGAATTTCCTTTAATTTTAGTTAAGGTTATTTCATGCTTATAATATTTATATATTTAGTATTCGTAATATTTCATTTCAATGTTTGTAATGTTTATTTCATTGGCATTGTTATTATTATTATCGTTATTATTACTACTAAGATTATGATTATTAAATTTATTAAATGATTTTCTAAGTTTTAATATTAATTTCATTTTAATTTTAAGTCCAAAATATTAGGTTTTAACTTTTAAATTTTATTTTAAATATAATACCAAAATATTAAACAGATGTTAATGTCTTCCCCTAAGTTTCAAGATTTTTTTATTAAATATTTTTGTTTTAATTTTAGGATTTATTAAATTTAATATTAGGGTTTTATTTTAATGCCAAAGTATTAATATTTTTTTTTGAAAATTTTGAAAAAACTTGTATTAAAACATTGATCAGTTACAATTGGGAGAAGATACATTCCAGCCGAAAATAATGAAAGCACATGGTTACAAGAGAAGAGGAATATTTGCACTGGATCCAAATATCTTGAACCAATACCAAGCTAGCTGAGAGAGCTGATAGGTCAGTTACAACAACTTATCACGAAAACACGCAACAAACACCAACTTCACCTCTATCCATGAAAAAGCTACAAGTCACGAAATCACGACACAAGACACCTCTGACCACAAAAAATTCAACCTGGCGCGAAATCGTGACATGTCGTGAAATCGTGACAAAAATCCAGCAACAGCCACAATGATGCAACACGTCACGAAATCGCGACAACTTTCCTCCAACGGCTGCGACGGCGTAACATGTCGCGAAATCGTGACAACTTTCCTCCCTTGGCCACGACGGTGCAACATGTCGCAAAATCATGACAATTTTCCTCCCTTGGCCGTGCCAGCGCAACATGTCGCAAAATCATGACAACTTTCCATCCTTGGCCACGACGGTGCAACATGTCGTGAAATCGCAACAACTTCTCCTCGACGACAGCGATGGCGCAACATGTTGCAATATCACGACAGTTTTCCTCCAATGGCTGTGATGGCGCAATAGGTCATGAAATTGTGACAAAAATCATACTTAGCTTTTTCATTGATCATTTGTCGTAAGGATCTTTCAACGACAACTTCCCCTCAGTGGCAGCGACAGCGCAAAATGTCGTGATATCGTGACAACTTTCCCACATCGGCCGCAATAGCGCAACATGTCATGATATCGTGAAAACTTTCCCTTGGTGGTAGCGATGGTGCAACATGTCACGATATCGTGACCACTTTCCTCCCTTGGCAGCGACGGTGCAACATGTCGCGATATCACGATAGTTTTCCTCCAATGGCCGCGATGGCGCAACAGGTCGTGAAATCGTGACAAAAATTATACTTAGCTTTTTCATTGATCATTTGTCTTAATGATCTTTCAACGACAACTTCCCCTTGGTGACAGTGATGGCGCAACAAGTTGCGATATCGTGACAACTTTCCCACATCGAACGCAACAGCGCAACATGTCACGATATCGTGACAACTTTCCCTTGGCGGCAGCGATGGTGCAACATGTCATGATATCGCAACCACTTTCCTCCCTTGGTAGCGATGGTGCAACATGTCATGATATCGTGACAACATTTCTCCAGCAGCTGCGACGACACAACATGTCACGATATCGCGATAGCTTTTTGCCAATGGCCGCGATGGTGCAACAGGTCACGAAATTGCGACAAAAACCATACTTAGCTTTTTCATTGATCATTGTCTCAAGGATATTTCAAGGCCCTGCCTAATCACCTCATCTGCAATAGGCATGTCACTGTGCAGCTGCACCCCTACCTCTTTCGCAGCACCCATCTTAGCCAGGAAATCGGCCAAAGTATTAATATTAAAACTAAGGTTTTTGACATATTTATTAAGATGTACATTATTAATCTTATTTTGCTTTGATTATTATGCCAAAGTATTAATATTAATACTAAGGTTTTCATTTTAACTTTAATGCCCACATTTTAATTTAGTGTTCAAAATTTAAGATTATCCTTGAAATTTTTCACCTTAGATCTCACAATTGTATTAATCGCTTTACTTCATTAACCCTATTACCCACAATAAGATAAAATTCCATGTCCTTATTTGAAGAGACCCCATATTCTATTCATGCGTATTGTTTATTATGACTTAGGGTTTAACATATTAAAAAATGCTAATGAAATTATATTTTTTGGATTTAAAGTTAGGAAAAATAGGGCGAGTGTGCACCATTTGATCTTATTGGGTGCGTGAGTACCATTTGATTTGGAAAATATGCACAAAATTTAGTATTGTTTGACTTTGAAAATATATGCACTTAATGATCGACAAGAGAAATTGGATGAGTACCTTTGGATGAATTGCTACCATGCATTCGCTCGTGCATGTATTGTTAGATCTTAGGAAGTTGCCCAATTTTTATCATGCTTGACCTTGTTATCTTTTAATTATTTTTGAAAAATCCTAGTGTGCTCAGCACTATCCTTTTGACAGTTTATTGACATATTTTTGTATTTTATTTTTATTATATTTTATAAGCTTTGAGTGCGCTTTAATATTCGACAAGTTTTGATCAATGCGTACCAAAGGATTAAAATTGATGCATGAGTGTTGTTGGATCTCTTCGCACATATTTTAGTGATAATAGGGCTTATCCAAAATTAGTGTGCCCAACAAGAGTGTCTTCGAATCTAGCCATGATGCATGATATCATTAAGATGAAATTTGCACAATGTTTAACATAAAGGAGCATTGGTATAAATGTTGGGTATATTTGCTCTATTGGATACATGAGCACCCCTAGATTTAAGATTGATTGATGAGCATCGTTGGATTTTAGAAAAGTGCATGAAATTTAACATGCTTGACTTTGAAAACATGTGCACTTAATGTTCAATAAGGGAGATTCGATGAGTACCCTTGAATTTTTTGCCCCATATTTCCACTCGAGTGGATCGTTAGATCTTAGTAAATTGCACGAGTTTTGTCATGCTTGACCTTGTTAACCTCAACATTTAAAGCTCAATAAAAATGGATTAACGAGCACCATCCAATGAATTGTCCCCATAAATTTTGTTATGAGTATGGATAGATATTGAGAACATGCATGAGATTTATCAAAGGGAAGGCTCGAACCTTTAGAATAATTTAGTTTTATTTTTTATATGACTTTAGATGCAAGTGATTTATGAAGCATAATTATTTTGACTTATAAACCTTGGATAATTTGCATTTCCTTTGATGCATGCATGATTAATTTTATCTTATTGGATGCATGAGTACCCTCATATTTTAAAAATATGCACGGATTTTAGCATGAAAGGGGAGGATGGACACAGATTGCTTAGGTGGGTTTTCTTAGGCTTTGGACCTTGGACGAAATATTTGTTTGGTATTATAGTGCAGGCTTCAAAGGTACGAAGAGACCTTAGGACTGATAATTAAGAATATAATTAATACATGGGATAATTATCATTAATCTTGAATTAATCAGACGTTAATTCATGATCATAAGCTTAGAGAATTTTGGTAGTATAAAAATATGCTAAAATTTAAACTTACCTAGAATTTTATGAAATTTACCATGCTTCTAAAATGGCCAAATGGGTATCCAAATCCATTGAGAAAACTCAAAAATTCATTGTGGATCATGAGATATTTCAATTAGAAATTCATAAGCTATTTTGGAAAATTGCTATTTCTAGAAATAGTTAACGTCTAATTTTCTGCAAACTTAGTATCATTGTATAGATGGGCTTAAGATCTTTCCACCAATTTTTGAATCAGCTCAAATGGATTTTTGTGGCGAACGTTATGGTCGTTTTAAGTTTGCAGCAAATTGTAGGGTAAAATTGATGAAATTTGAATAATCCCTAAAATGAAATTTAATTTTTGAACCTTATAAAACCTTTGAAATTTGAATTTTTTGAAACATTTAATTTGAAATAATGTAATTAAGATGAAAATGTTCAAAATTATTCAATATGAATCACTACAGCTAAATCCAAGTCTTTAAGATGCAAAAATGTCAATAATTTTAAAACCGCAATGTAATCAAAATTTATAAAAATCTTGGTGTAAGAAAATTTTCAAAGATCTTGATGCAAGAAAAAATTTTAAATTAAACCAAAAAACTTCAAGTGGGTCCCCACATTGGGGTTAATTGTGCAATGGCAACAATAGATAGTGCTTATTGTCTTACTGGAGCATGTAGGTGTTTTTGTAAGCATCATATTGAGCATGCCTATCATATTGATAAGGCTTACAAAATAATAAACCACAACAATCCATTGGGGTCACATCACAAGTTATATTACCCCTAAACTTAGTGCCAAAAGCAAATTCAATGGTGCATGTGTGTGTAATCTATGAAGCGGTTGCACTATCCTTCCATCCAAGAGATTAAGGATGAGGATGTGGTGCAGTAGGAAGCTTGAGCCTATCGATAATGGACTTTACTATAAAGTTATTTTGCGAGCCATTATCAATGATACAATCAAATGTAAAATCATGAAGCAAGTGAGCACACATTGTACCCATGCAAAAAGCACACACCTAACTAATGCATGAATAGATATCAAACATTAAAGCATGAAAAATATTGAAAACAATAAATTTAATAAGAAATGGGGTTTCCTTTTGTTAAACTTTGCCATATCCAATTACATATACATCCCTTTTAGGGATACTCAATTTTGATACAATCAATGCAGTTTTGAAAAACCTCTAAATGAAGGGGTGGTGTAATTCGTAGACTTTTCGATAGGACACAAACTGCTTCAGATCAATGGTGACCTTCTTCTCTCTTTGGAAGCAAATTTTTTTGCCTTGAATGCTTTGATAATGGAGTCCTAAAAAACCTGCATTCGAGAAATAACAAGAAATATTAAAAGCAAAGGATGCCTCTCCTGATGAGTCTTTTAGAGGAATCTTGCATAAAACATGGCATAAAATCAAGAAAGCTTGTAAAACTATCAGTCTATGCAATAAATGATGAAATTGTGATAAAGCATAATAAAGAAAGACATAAATCTAGTTATAAAACATCCTAATTAACCGTTAGAAAAATGAAATGCATGAAAATAACTAGTATAGAATTGAAAAATGCTAAGAAATAAAGGAAATTTGCCCTAAATATCTAATTATAATCGTACAAATGCATCAAATAATATTAATATATGGTTAATCTATCATAGTAAATGCATAAAACTGGAAATATACTGCTAAAACAAGGAGAAATAAATATCAAACCCTCATTGTGGGTTTGAGGTACAGTTGGCACAATTAGTCGTGGTTGATAGCCGCAACTGAGCTAAAAATGTTCTTGCTCTCTAAATCTGGTCTTGGATCTCCAATTCTCCTTGTTGAATTGATGGTCAAGGGTTGCCTCAGTGTCCCCTGATGGATTGGAGGTGTGAATTGTCTAAATTGATGATGTTATTTTCTCAATTATGTTTCTTGATCCTCCTAGACCTCTAAGACCTTCATGGCTTCAAATGAATCCATGATCTCCAATTGGGCAGCAAGAGTGTTCCTCTCAAAGGTAGAAAATAAGTCTACAATTTGGCAGGGCTTCACTACATTTCACTCAAGATTATTCCATATTTATCCCCAATTTGGAGGGGGATCTTATATCACATTGAATGCCTTGCTCTAGTGTCATGGAGGAGCCAAGAACAAGAAAACTATAGTTAGAGTAGTTGGAGGGAAATTTCTAGAGGCTTCCCCACCCAAAATTCATTTGGATTCATTGCCAAGGTCATTGTAACCGATTCTGGGTCTAAAAATGCTTTGATTCTAGTCATGGCTTTGAGGCATAGCTAGCTTTATTAGCCATGGGTCTTAGCCGCATCAAATATTGATGTTAGGACCCTCCTAACATGTCCTAATTACTTATATTATTTATTCATTATATTCTAGGGTCACAACCCTTCACTCTTACAACTATTAGACTAGGTATATAAATGCAATCCACATATGATAATAAGGCATCATCGAACAAATATATAAATTAATTCTATTGTGGGTTTTCTACCTTACAATAAAAAAGCGATTCAATATAAAAATGATCATGCTTCCCGCACCATTTAGTTTCATACCATCTGGATCAGAGCTAGATCAAGGAGCAAATTCACCATTAAAAAATTTTCCCACCGCACATTTCAGCCAGTCCACATTCGCGAGGACGCAAACAGCATTCATGCTTCATGGATCCATGTCAAAATCCTCGTAGAAAATTAAACCTTCTCCTAAGGTATGAATTAAGTTGTCTTACACCCAAATTGCTCGACCTTTCGCGTGGTGACCGGTGGTTGTTTTGAAAAAGCTAAAATATTCAACGCAACATCAAGGTTTTCGACATCCGAAATGCAAAGGAAAAAAATTAAAATTATTTTTTATTTTTTTTATTTTTTTTTGCTCACCTGTACCAAGTCATATTGATCGTTACCTACACCAACCGCAATGGCTGAAGGACGACGATCACTAGATTCCATTCATGAGAAACACGAAAGGCTCACTAAAGAAGTTCAACAAGAAAGAGAGGAGAATACCCGGACCATAAGAGAACTCTTCGAGAAAATATTTGCAATCAATGTTAAACTTGATGCCATCAGTCAAAATCAAGCGACAACACATGCAAATTCACCCAACCATGGGTCATCAAACCGAGCAATTTTAGGAGGTCCACAAACTTCCATTCTACCATGGACGACCAAATTAGACTTCCCAAAATTTGAAGGAGGAGACCCTACAAACTGGATCTACCGAGCAGAGCAATATTTCTCACTAAATCAAATTCCGGAAATGCAAAAAGTGCATATCGCCTCCTTCCACTTGGAAAACGATGCCATCCAATGGTACCAATGGTTTGAGAAAACTAACGGCACTCCGATGTGGTCAACCTTTACATAGAATCTATTAGTGTGATTCGGCCCTAGCAAGTTTCAAAGCTTTACAGGGGCCCTCACTAAATTATGCCAAACCACTTCGGTAAGCGAATACCAAGCAAAATTTTAAAGGCTAGCTAATCGAACATCCAAATTATATGCTGCCTTCTTTCAAGAATGTTTTGTCAGCAGATTAAAAGAAGAAATTTGAATAGAGGTGCAAATGTATAACCCCACAAACATGTTAGAGACCATCGACTTGGCAAAATTAGTGGAGGACAAAATCAAGGCACGGAATCGGTTCACAAAATCAACTTGGGGGAAACCATCAAACACTTATACCAACCCCAAACCAATGCAAAATGGACGAACCCAAAACTCCTACACAGCCCCCAAAATTAACCCCGCTCTACCAATTAAGCGTCTGAGTTTCAAGGAAATGAAGGAAAGACAAGCTAAGGGTCTTTGCTACCATTGCGATGAGAAATTTGATAGAAATCATAAATGTGCCTCACAAAAATTATATATTCTAGATGCCACAGAGGAAGGGAATTCTACTGAAGAGGAACCTGAACTCGAAGTAGAGGTATTATCCAACACACTTGAAAGTGACGAAGAAAATGCACCAAAGGTTTCCTTCAACACCCTTGCCGAATTTTTTTCCCCTCAAACAATGCAAGTTAAAGGGTATTTTAAGAAACAAAACCTTACCATGCTCCTAGATTCTAGTAGCACGCACAATTTTATCAATCCAAAGGTGCCGAAACAAGCAAATTGTTTTATATACCCTTGTAATAACTTTGAAGTGATGATTGGAAATGGCAGAAAAATTGCATGCAAAGGAAAATGCAGAAATATCAAACTAACTATGGGGGTTTATAACATGAAAAGCGACATGTACGTCCTACCCCTAGGTGGGTGCAACATTGTACTAGGCATACAATGGTTACAAACTTTGGGCGTAGTCCAATGGGAATTTGATGAACTATGGATGAAACACAGCAAAGAACCAAACTTATATTATCCAAGGCCTGAAATCAGGACCTTCACAAATCGTCAGCTCGCATAGAATTGAGAAAATTATTCAAAGAGGAAACAAAGGAATGGTTGCCCAATTATTTTCAATTCAACCTAGTCACAAAGAAGACGAGACACCAGAGTTACAAAATATTTTAGACCACCATAAGGCGGTATTCAATGAACCAAAAGGACTACCTCCACAACATAGTCATGATCACACTATTCCACTATTTCTAGGGCATCACCCTCCTAATATTAGACCTTATCATTATCCATACCTCCAAAATACTGAAATAGATAAATTAGTTCAAGAGCTTCTTAAGTCAGGAGTCATTAGACCTAGAAAAAGCCCTTACTCATCTCCAATTATTTTAGTTAGAAAAAAGGATGGCTCGTGGCGTTTATGTGTCAATTTTTGAGCGCTTAATAAAATGACCATCAAAGATAAATTTCCTATTCCGGTCATAGACGAGCTATTAGATGAACTCCACGGGGCAGCTTATTTTTCCAAGTTAGACTTACGGTCAGGCTACCACCAAATACGAGTCAATGAAAAGGATATTCCTAAGATAGCCTTTTGCACTCACGAAGGGCACTACGAATTCTTGGTGAATCCATTTGGCCTGACCAATGCTCCTTCTACCTTTCAAAGTCTAATGAATAATGTATTTCACCCTTTTCTTCGTAAATTTATATTAGTTTTCTTTGATGACATTTTGATTTATAGCAAAACATGGGAAGAACATTTGGACCATGTTAGACAAGCGTTCCAAATCTTGGAGGAAAATCAACTTTATGCAAAAAGATCAAAGTGTTCCTTTGGAAAACAAGAAATTGAATACTTAGGGCATATTGTCTCAAAGGAAGGAGTTATGGTAGATCCTTCCAAAATCAAGGAGGTGAAAAATTGGCCTATTCCAAAAACCTTAAAAGCTCTACGTGGGTTTCTTGGACTAACGGGATATTATAGAAAATTTGTCCAAAATTATGGTAAAATTGTTGCTCCTCTAACAAAATTACTTAAGAAAAATGCTTTCAAATGGTCGTCTAAAGCGGATGAGGCCTTTATCACCTTGAAAACTATAATGTGTACCACCCCTGTTCTAGCCATGCCCAACTTTTCTAAATCGTTCGTCATTGAAAGTGACTCTTCAGGAATAGGAATGGGAGCCATACTCATGCAGGATGAAAGGCCTCTAGCTTTTATAAGCAAAGCATTTTCTCCTAAGAATTTATCTCTCTCTACATATGAAAAAGAGATGTTGGCGATTGTCCATGCTATTCAAAATTGGAGGCCTTACCTTATTGGCCAACATTTCATTATACGCACTGACCATCATAGCTTGAAGTATTTTTTGGAACAAAGGACTAATACCCCGGAACAACAAAAATGGGTTACTAAACTTCTTGGCTATGATTATGAAATTACATATAAAAAGGGAAAGGACAACATGGCAGCCGATGCACTTTCTAGAAAATTTGAAGATATGCCTCAAGTCCATGCTCTTTCCTCCCTTATTCCTAAATGGGTAGATGAGTTGCATGAATAATGGATAAATTATCCTACTATCCACGCCTTAATTCATCAACTTCAACATAATCCTAGTAGCAAAACTCCATACACTTGGAAGAACAATATATTAAGATACAAAGGTAGGATGGTCCTCACCCCCAATTCAACTTATCGTGAAAAACTTCTTCATGAGTTACATACCTCACCCACTGCAGGCCACTCAGGGTTCTTAAAAACCTATAAAAGAGCCACTACCTCCTTCTATTGGGTAGGAATGAAAAATTACATCAAAAACTTTGTAAAAGAATGTGAAGTTTGCCAAAGACAAAAGGGGGAGACCCTCGCTATTCCAAGATTACTTCAACCTCTTCCTATACCCACCAAAACATGGGCAGATATTTCTATGGACTTTATTTAAGGATTATCAAAATCGGGAGGAAAAACAACCATTTTCGTAGTCATTGATCGGTTATCTAAATATGCCCATTTTTGTCCCATGGCTCATCCTTATACCGCTAGCACTATAGCCCACCTCTTCCTAGATAACATCTTTAAATTACATGGTATGCCCTCCACAATTGTTAGTGACCGCGATCCAACTTTCACTAGCACCTTTTGGAAGGAATTGTTCAAATTACAAGGTACTCAACTTCATATGAGCTTCGCTTACCATCCTCAAACCGATGGCCAAACAGAAGTTGTAAATAAATGCTTGGAAACATACCTTCAATGTTTTGTTTCTACTCAACCACTCCATTGGGTAAAGTGGCTTTCACTAGCGGAATGGTGGTATAACACTTCATACCATACGTCCATCAAAATGACTCCTTATGAAGCACTATATGGTCAAACACCACCATCCCTCACTTCCTATATTCCAAGGACTACAAAAGTCCATGCGGTGGAAACGAAACTTTCTAATAGAGATGACATACTACGGATCCTAAAAGAGAACCTACACACCGCCTAGCATTGCATGAAGCAGTAAGCCAATCAACATAGAAGCGAACATAGTTTCCACGAGGGTGATATGGTTTTCTTATGTCTCCAACCTTACCGTCAATCCTCTCTTAAACAAAAAGGTTCTTAGAAGTTAGCACCCAAATTTTACGGGCCGTATAAAGTTCTCCAACGTATTGGGACCGTTGCTTACAAACTAGAGCTTCCTCCCTCTTCCAAACTTCACCTTATATTTGTCCAAGATCATTCATATGGTCTTTTAGCATGTCCCATATGAGTAGTCACCTCAATATGAGATGTTTTAGGTGTCTACAGATACCCCTTTTGGGATGCATTATGAGAATGAACAACACTGATAAAAAATAGACCTCCTAAAACAATTTCGTAGGTTGAATGATGATCATTGATCTGATCAACATTAGATACCTAATCCTTCCAAGGGGTACGCATCTTCGAATAATTGCTTCCAACTAAGGGAAAGCTTATATTTGAAAAATATTTTCAAGTTGTAGTGGTGATCGGGTAGCTTCAGTGCTACTATAGGATTTCGCACCATATAGATCCAAAAGGAGGAGAACTACTAACTTAACTATCATAGTTGCTTTTTACCCTAGAAAAGGGTAAGCTTATGATAGTCTTTGGTAATGATTTGTAAGATGAATACAATTTGACAAGATCAAGTGATCTCCTATTGAATTTGATTATGATAATTGATATAATGACTACCCCATCAAGTGATAATTATATGAGGGTAGAACAATTGAATGAAGTGACGAGTCACTTGACCACAATGAGTGATTTGAAAAATTTAAGGTTTTATCCCTTTAATTACTTAGCAAGGCTTAATTCAGCCATGATTACAACTGTCAATAGTAATTGTACATATATATCCCATGGAGTAGTTTTGCTGATGTGGCCTTCTTAGGGAATTGAAATGATAGCAATTGCAATTAGGTTCATGTTGAATCATATTGTTCGATGATCTACTAAAAATGTCATAGAAGAAGTTAGATGAGTACCTCATTCCCATGGAGCAGTCTGGCTATTTAGGCCATCTTCAATATTGAAGTGAAGCATTTCAATTCAATGATGACTAATTTTTCCCAAATGGACTTATGGTAATTTACTCATCTTGTCGGATTGCATGTATCACAAGTCACTACAACTGCCACGTGTATAGGGTAAATAACTAGATATGAGGCACATTTGAATTTTTTGTTATTTTGAAAATTTTGAGGGTACTAGCCCATTAGATATTTTTAATTTTGCATTTTGAAGCCCCTCATGGTTGAATTTTGAGGGCATTTATTTGTGGATGCTAGCCGCAGTACCAAAAGTAGCCAATTTTTACAATTTTCGTAGTTGTATCTCAGACACGGTCGAAAAACCGTAATTCTGCACCCATGGGTGCCAGGCACAGTAGGAGGCAAAATGAAAAATATAAAAGAAAATATATCATTTTCAAAGTCATTATTTTCCAATAGCCAGCTTGCAAACTGAGAGCTCTGAGAGGTGAGTTTGAACTTATGATACAAAACATTATCGTAAACCCTTGCAAATCAAACACATGGCAGAACCGATGGACACATCCACTAGTGGTGAAGCCGCTGCGAAGATGGTAGCCACACACAACTCCTATTTGATTTATCCAATAAAATGAACCTCATTAATTAATGGGTTAACTGAACCAAATTAAACTACCGGTAAAGAACCTCATCCTAGTTTATGATTAGTCTAGGTTAGATTTAGAGAGGAGGGTTTTATTTTTAATTGTTTTTTTTCTCATTTTTTGGGGTGGGACGTGACCCCAAAAAGGTCACTGGCCTTAGCTGTAGGTCATAGCCATGATTCCCAATTGGCAAATTGGGGGCAGAAGCTGTTAGTAGTGGCTAGGTTCAAATTCCAATGGTCATAAATTTGACCATTGTTGTCGACCATGGGTCTCATCCGTAGTTAAGCAACTTTAGAAAAAATATCAATTTTTTTTTTTTTTGAGTTTTTATCTATTTTAATTGATTTTTTTGAATATTTTGAAGTGCAAATTTAATTCTTCCAAATGTGTTGCTTGCATTTATGAATTTTTTATTTTTTTTGAAATTTTTTGAATTTTTTTGACTTTTTAGGTTTGTTTTTCTTTATGTTTTTGATTTATTTTATGTGTATTATTATGTTCTCTTCTAACTGACTTCCCAAGCGAGGGAATCTAAGCTCTATAAAAACCTCCTTTGAGATATTAGCGATGCTAACTGAGCATGGTTCATTTCTATTGGGATTGGCTATGTCATCCACCTCCCTACCATTAGGCCTGATTAGGCCTATATGACTACATTGGTCCATCTCTAGGATGCGAGGACCAACATATTTCACTTGCCAACCAAGGAGATCATGGTCACCTTGGAGGATTTCTACCGCATCTTTTGCATCCCCATTAATGGTGAGGCCATCACCTCTTCACCTACTATGGTGAAGATTACAATTTTTTTTATGGATCTTTAGCGATCAAAGTGATGTGGCACTGGAGGGCATTGACCATGGGGGTGTTCCCATAGAGCACTGGTATAGGGCACACGTCTTCTCAGAGATATAGGCCATATTGATATTTCTATGCATCCACATCCTCCTATCAGATACATCAAGAGTGAGGTTTCCCTGGAACCTCCTATCTAGGATGTAGGATCTTCTCAAGAGCACTCTAGAGGAGCTGATGATTCTATCATGGGGCAACGCCCTCTTGGCTTAGCTCTATTATGAGCTATAAAATATTACATAGTGCGGCCATGTTGGAGTTACTTTTAGGATGGTTCTATAGATATGGGCATGGTAGAATATCACCATTGATCATCTAGGGGGACTTCCACATCATATTGGCAACATTGCGGAGGCCTCATAGTGCTATGTTGTGTGTTGGCCCAAAGAGGCTGAGGGGTTTTGGAGTAAGACTCAAGCAGGAGACCTAGAATACTACATCAATCATATCTCATGACTATAGCCTGTATAGGTACTATGGAGGCCCTACATGGATTGTCCCATGTGGGCAGAGGCATATAGGTATCTAAGGCATACCAGGTGAGATAGGTGGTTTATCGAGCGTAAGCCTAACATGCATGAGTTTTTCCACTTCTCGTGCATCTTGAGGTAGTTTGGTATCTACCAGGATGTTCCACCCATGCCTACTATCTACCACTACATGAATCTAGAGAGAGATCTAGCATGGCCATAGGTCACCTCCTTGTGTCATGAGAACGATGACTAGAAGGACTCAGGGTTGGTAGATGCGAGGACCACTACAGATTATGACACCTGGTGGACTTTGATGATCTAGAAAGGTGGCAACCCACTCGGTAGGGATGGCTATGGAGCCGCAAGATCAGAGGTAGCTGAGGTGCACTTAGAGGGAGTAGAACCTCATGGGTGTAGGATTCACCAATGAACCAAGGGTGGATGGGAAGAGGGTGTAGCTATTGAGGATGCACCCCAGGTTGAGGAGGAGGAGTATGAGGAGTCTGATGATGATGTTGCACAACTTCGAGTTTAAGTAGCCAACTTATAGAGATAGGTGGGGACCCTAAAAATGCATATCCTATAGAGGGACCACTATGGCTACTTTACAGGCATATTTGAGCACTATGCAAGGTCAGTTGAGGTAGGAATAGGAGCAGTGGCAGAGCTACCAGGAGGAGAGGACCCTTCACTAGGCATAGATTGATAGTTCCACTATAGCCCTAGATAATATAACACTTAAGTAAGATCTAGCATGATCATAGATACAACTTGTGACACATGAGAGAGATCAGGCGATTAGTGCACGAGGGGAGCCCTCAACTCCATAGGTTGGTCCTATGGTTCTAGTTGCACATGGATGCACCAATTTGGATCTAGATGCAAATATCAGGAGGCTACAAGCTCTAGTTCAATGTCATCTTAGTGAGCAAGCATAAAAACTACTCACATATCTCACCTGGATGGAGATATCAAGCTACTTAGGGGTGAGGTTCCTAAGACAACCATAGATCCAAGGACTCAAAGGACTCAAACCCAAGATACAGGACCATATTTAGCTTGACCTAGTTATAGGACACCCAAGACAAAGAGGTCCACTGGTACTAGATCTAGGCGGACTCATAGGGAAAGTGGAGGCAATGGAGGAGCCTCACTGACTGGGGGTGTAGGCATTGCATAGTATAGATCTTGACAGATACTTTTGTACCATTTTTGAGTGTAAGGTCGAGGACCTACACAGTTGTAGCCTACGAGCATTTTGGACATATGCTTATGTACTTTTTTTGACACACATATATATATGATCTAAATTTTATGAGAGTCATTATATGTGTAGATTTATTTATTTATATTTTATGAGATGCATATGGATGCAATGGTTATATGTTATATTGGTTTGATGCTATATGATGTGATGTATGGATGACATGCACTAGCTAGATGATGGATGTATGACTAGATATTGTGATCTAGATATGTATATGGACTACTATGATGTATGCATATGGTGATATTCCCACAATGACACTAAGAGGGGGGGTGAATCAGTGTAGCTAAAAATCTGATCTGCAATTCCTAAAACTGAAGCAAAGAGAACTAGAAAACAGATAAAGCAATAATCACAAGAGAGCACACCACAACACACAATGTAACGAGGTTCACCAATTTGGCTACTCCTCAAAAATGACTGCTTGGACTACGGTCCAAATCCAGCCTTTGCAAAACACCAATTTTACAATCTGTTTACCAGCACCCACTGGAAGGAGCACCAACCCCTGATTTATCTGCACCTACAGAAAGGAGCACCAACCCCTATCCAAGCACCAACTTGGATCATATATTTGATAGTTATATCAATGACATACAAATGCCTTCACTATTACAAGACCCTGACTGGTCTCCAATTTAAAACACAATAATTACTCACTGCTCATCTTGTCACTCTCTTACAGCACTCTTCTCACCCTCTTTCGACAGCACTTTTACTCTTGCAACAATAGCAATATTCTTCACGCAGACCTGCTTTTATAGCATGTAAGTCTCTATTTTTAGCTTTCATAAATTCGCATGCAACCCGTGACTGTTCTTTTTAATTTTTACTTCTGCCACTTGTCAACTGTAACTTCTTCTTTGTGTAACTCCTTTTGTAATTAGAGAGTGTGCATTTACGTTACATGCAACGTATATCTCTAGCATGACTGTACGTCTTCTTGAACATGACTATTCGTCTTTATTTTTGTGCATGCATGTATTTTACGATTCTATTAATGCGACTGTTCGATTTACTCCAGTTAACTCCAGTTCATAAAAAGCTGCATGATTTCTATATGTAACTGCCGCATTTACTCCAGATGAATATTCTTATTCTGACTGCATGCGTTTTCTCTTCAACTGCCCCTTTAACTGTTGTTCTGTTCCAGTTAACTGACTGTTGTCGTGTTGTTGCGACTTGTCACGAAATCGTGACACTTCTATCTCTTTCTGCCCTTCTTCGCCTTTTACCCATGAAAATAAGACATGTCACGATATCGCGACATTCTCCGCCTCCTTGTTCTCTTCTTCGCTTGCAACCGTGAAAACCAGACATGTCACGAAATCGCGACACATTCGCCCTCTCGCTACTCTTCTTGGCTTGCTCTAGCGAAAATGGAACATGTCACGAAATCGTGACACCTTCTCCGCCTTGTGCCTTTCTGTCTTCTTGCCCGTGAAAATAGAAACATGTCATGAAATCGCGACATCTTTCTCCTTGTGCCTTTTGTCTTTGCCGCGAAAATGGAACATGTCATGAAATCGCGACATCTTCGCTGCCTTGTGCCTTTTCTGCCTTTTGCTCGCAAAAACGGAACATGTCTCAAAATCGTGACATCTTTGCTGCCTTGTGCCTTTTCTGTCTTTGGCCAGCAAAAACACATGTCACGAAATCACGACACCTTTCTCTATCAGACTCTCTCTCCTGCATTATGTCACGAAATCGTGACACTTTTTCTCCTTGGCACTTTTCTTCCCGTCGAGTCACGAAAACCCGACATGTCACGAAATCGTGACACTTTTTCTCCTTGGCGCTTCTTCTTGCAACTTGTCGCGAAATCGTGACACTTTTTCTCCTTAGCGCTTCTTCTTGCAACT
This sequence comes from Wollemia nobilis, assembly GCA_028583015.1. NCBI lineage: Eukaryota > Viridiplantae > Streptophyta > Pinopsida > Araucariales > Araucariaceae > Wollemia > Wollemia nobilis. The sequence continues at coordinate 6,924,565 of JAQPPZ010016930.1, read as the reverse complement.
TGTCGCGAAATCGTGACACTTTTTCTCCTTAGCGCTTCTTCTTGCAACTTGTCGTGAAATCGCGACACTTTTTCTCCTTAGCGCTTCTTCTTGCAACTTGTCGCAAAATCGTGACACTTTTTCTCCTTAGCGCTTCTTCTTGCAACTTGTCATGAAATCGCGACACTTTTTCTCCTTAGCTCTTCTTCTCCGAACATGTCATGAAATCATGATAGTTTTCTTTGCAAGCACTTCTTCTCCAAACATGTCACTGAAATCAATTTTCTACTTTCTTTTCTTTTAACATGTCACGAAATCGTGACAATTTTCTTGTCTTTCTAAACATGTCACTAACTTTTTTCACCTTCTAAACATGTCATGAAATCACGACAACTTTCTTACTTGCCTTCTTTGCTTCCAACATGTCACAAAACGCCTTCTCTCTCCTCGTCCATGTCACGAAATCATGACAATTTTACTTGCGCCTTCTCTCTCCTCCGATATGTCGCGAAATCGTGACGTTTTTCTTTCTGCCTTCTAACTTCTCAACCTCGTCGAAGAAAACATGTCGTGATATCGTGACGCTTTTCTTACTTGTCTTTTTCTTTGATTTTTTGAATCCGGGTCACTTCTGTTTTCCTGGAATTTCACCGTACATGATCTGACTGACCTCTGAACTCCTGTCCACTCGCTTCAATCGCATCAACTGATCTATCTGTCTATGTTGACAACAATGACAATACTTTTGTTGCACCTTGCTCAACAATCTCCCCCTTTGGAATTGTTGGCAACACTCATGCACTCTCCTCGTAATTCTTCTCCCCCTTTGACAATAATACCAAAGGGCTGCTGCAGACTCCCCCTGAGTCTATGCACAACATTCTCAGAAACACATTGTTATAGTTAGCAAAAATCATGAATATGAGCAAAACTATAAACATAGGCATAAGTACTCCCCCTGAGAATGTGATCCCAATTGATAGTCAGTTCTTTGGAAATGTGACCACTCCCAACTTACTCCGAAGGTACTCAAAAACTTCCTTGGGCAATGGTTTTGTGAATATATCTCGCTACTTGCTCTGTAGTTGGAACAAAATCCAATTTGACCTCACCTTCTACAACTTTATCCTTCAAGAAGTGATACCGGATTGCAATATGTTTGGTTCGAGAATGCATAACCGGATTCTTTGATATGTTTATAGCACTGGTGTTATCACATTTAACTAAAATTGGCTCTTTGAAGTGAATACCAAGATCTTTCAGTGTTTGTCTCATCCATAATATCTGTGTACAGCATGTTGGTTGCAATGTATTCTGCCTCTGCTGTGGATAGAGAGGCTGATTCTTGTTTCTTGCTGTGACATGCTACCAACCTGTCTCCAAGATAAAATGCTCCTCCGTTGGTACTCTTTCTGTCATCAATACATCCTACCCAATCTGCATCAGAATATGCAATAAGAGTGAAGTCCTTACCTTTTGGGTACCACAACCCATACTCCATAGTGCCCTTGAGGTACCTAAAAATCCTCTTTATAGCTGTCACATGAGTCTCTTTGGGACTAGCCTAAAATATTGTTACCATGCATACTGCCCGTAATATATCTCGGTCTAGTGGTCGTCAAATACAGCAGAGCTTCCAATCATAGACCTGTACATGGTTTGATCTACATCCGGAGATTTGTCATCCTTGCTCAACTTGCAACCTGTTGTCATGGGAGTGCTAACAGGTTTACTATCCTCCATTGTGAACTTTTTCAGCATTTCTTTCACATATTTAACTTGAGAGATAAAAATGCCCTTTTCACTTTGATTGACTTGCAGTCCGAGGAAATAAGAAAGTTCACCAATCATTGACATCTCAAATTCAGTCTTCATTTTATTTGCTATGTCTCTACAAGATTTATCATGATTGCTGCCAAAAATGATATCATCTACATAAACAACAAGGACAATAAGATTGCCATTTTCTGTTTTAACATATAGATTGTTGTCCACCAAACCTTTCTTGAACCCTTGTTTAATAAGATAGTTATCCAACCTTGCATACCATGCTCTGGGTGCCTGTTTCAGACCATACAACGCTTTCTTTAACCTGCAAACAAAATCGGGATTGTCACCGAGTTGAAAGCCATCTGGCTGTTCAATGTAAACCTCTTCTTCCAGATTTCCATTCAGAAATGCTGATTTTACGTCCATTTGATATACTTTGAAGTTTTTATGGACTGCTAAAGCCAAAAACATTCTGATTGCTTCTAGTCTTGCAACTGGTGCAAATGTTTCCTCAAAATCAATGCCTTCAACCTGAGCATAGCCTTTACAGACCAATCTTGCCTTATTTCTGACAACCTGCCCGTCTTCATTTAATTTATTTCAAAAAATCCATTTAGTGCCAATTATGTTTTTATTTGTCGGCCGTGGTACTAATTCCCAGGTTTTGTTTTTCTCAATCTGATCTAGTTCTTCATTAATTGCCTTCATCCAACTTTCATCTGTGCTTGCTTCAGCAATATTTTTGGGTTCAATGCTGGATAAAAGAGAGTAGTTCCATACTGCTGCTCTTCTTGTCTGAATACCAACTGTTGGGTCCCCAATAATCTGTTCTCTGGGATGATTTTTTTGCCACTCGCCTATTTTGAATTTCTTGTTCTCTTCTTCTTCTGAGTCAATTCTTAAATCAGTTGGGTCAATTTTTTGATTTTCTTCTGTTTCCATTTCTTCCTCTCCTTCAATGACTTCTTCATAAATAGGGTAGTTTTCTTGATGAGTAACTTCTCGATCTCTACCTTCATCAACTTTAACATCTGCACTCTCCACAATTTTCTTTAGCCTCTTGTTGTAACATGTGTAGGCTTTGCTTTTTGTCGAGTAACCAAGAAAAATACCTTCGTCAACTCTATCTTCAAACTTATCGAGATTATCTTCAGTTCGTTTGATATAACACTTGTTGTCGAACACTTTGAAGTATCTTGTTGTAGCCTTTCTGCCGAACCACAGCTCATACGGTGTTTTGCTTTCATGTGTTCTTAGCATGCACCTATTTTGAATATAAACTGTAGTATGTACTGCCTCTTTCCAGAATCTGTCGACTATTTTGTTCTCAGCCAACATTGTTCGTGCCATTTCTTGCACAGTCTTGTTCTTCCTTTCAACAACACCATTATGTTGAGGTGTCCTTGCTATTGAAAACTGTCTTCTAATCCCATATTTTTGACAGTATTCTACAAACTCCTCTGAGATAAACTCTCCTCCTCTGTCTGATCTTAGGCATTTAATTCTTTTTCCAATCTGATTCTCAACCTATTTTTTAAAAATCTTGAACATCTCAAAGGCATCTGATTTAAGCTTTAAAAATAGTACCCATGTCATTCTGGAGTAGTCATCTATGAACAGGATAAAGTATTTGTCACCATTTATGCTTTGTGTTCTCATGGGTCCACATAAATCAGTATGTATCAGTTCTAACGGTTTGCTGGTGAAATATTCCTTTGCTTTAAATGTGGATCTGGTTTGCTTCCCTTTTTGGCATGAGGCACAGATGCTATTTACCGGTTTGCCAATGGTGGGTATATCTCTTACTACTCTTTTTGAACTTATTTTTACCAGATTGTCAAAGCTAATATGACCGAGCCTCTTGTGCCACAGCCAGTTTTCATCTTCCTATCCAATCAAGCATGATCCTTCTAAAGTTTTCGAGAGAGTGTATAGATTTCCAGAAGTCCTCGATCCAGTAGCTATCAGCTTCCCATTGTGTGCTTTTCTGACTTCACAACCCTGCTTTTTAAAAATGACTTCATGACCTCTGTCATAGATTTGACTTACGCTCAGTAAGTTGTGCTTCAAACCAACTACAAACAGAACTTCTTTGGAATTGATCTTTCCATCACTTATTTTGACTGATCCTTTGCCAACTATTTTGGCTCCATCATTATTTCCAAACTTTACAGAACCCCCTTCATATTTCTGTAATTTTTCAAATTTTTGTTTATCTCCTGTCATGTGACTGGAGCATCCACTGTCCAATATCCATGGTGCTGATTTGTTCTATGCTTTGAATGTTGTCTGGACAATCAAGGATTCCTTTTCTTCTTTGAGTTGTTCTTTTTCTTTCCATTCTGATTTGACTGTAGTTTTGGTCACTTGTTTAGACTTTTCTTTGTCAGTGGCCTGTGCATGTTTATCTGGGAATTTTCTGTTTTGCCTTAAATTGTTTGGTTGAGTTCTTCTTCCCTGATATTTATTTGTTGTATATGTGCTTCTACAGTTTCTTGCAATGTGTCCAAAATTATGACAGTTATAGCATTCTATTGCATAATCCATCAAGGGTGAAAATACATTTCTACTAGAGAAATTTCTTTGTCCTATATTATAAATGCAGTCTGAAATCTTATGACCATAAGTATTGCATTTAAAACAATAACCAAAAAAGGAATGATTGAACCTGGGAGTTGGTCTTTGCCAATTTGTAGTGGGAGCCACAAATTTTCTTCTCCTTTGATGTGTGACTCTTGTGAATCCCTCATTGTCAACAGTCTTCTCGTGCCTGGCATTGTTGCTTTCTTTTGCAAGTTTCATTTTTCTTTGGTCAACCTTGATTTTATCCTCTTTCTTTACTGGTTCTACAGTTATGGCCTTGGATTCACTTGATGATTCTCCTTCGACAAACCCCAAGCCAAACTTGATGTCTGTAGTCCTCTGACTATTTATAATCTTTTCAAGCTTTGCAGAACTTCCTTCAAGTTTGTGATAGCAGCTCAGTTTTTTATTCTTTTCTTCTAGCCGCATTCTTAAAATAACAATCTCTTCTTCTAGTTTGCTGCACTCATCTATTCTCATGGTTAACTGTACTTCAAGTTCTTCAGACATTTTCTTAAATTCTTCTGTCTGTACTTTTAAACTATTTATTATGTCATTCGCATCTTCAAGCTTTCTTGAGATCTTATTATTCTTTTTCCTTTCTGACTTCAACTCTTTAAGTGCCGCAACCAACTCACCTTCCAGATAAACTTCAGCCTCATCCTTATTTTTTGTATCATCTTCCTATTTTTCTTCTGTTTTTGCTTCTTCAAATGCCATGAACAGAGCTTCACCTGTTTCTTCTTCAGAATCTTCACCTGAGCTATCTTCAGAAGAGTTGACATTCTTGGATATGAAACTTTTCCTTTTGAAATTGCTTTTCTTAAAGTTTGGTTTCTTCTTCCAGTCACTTCTTTCTTGGTGTGACCCTTCATTACTTTTGGTTTTCTCATTCATGGGACACTTAGCTGCAAAGTGACCGACCCCTCCACAATTGAAACACTTAAACGACAACTTTCCTCTATATTTTCCTTTTCCCTTTGTAAGTTTTCGAACAAAGTTGGCTTTCGTTTCATTCGATGTTTCTTCATCCTCAGATTCTTGTTCAACTTTTGTATTCTTGTGTGCTTTAAAAGCAACTTCTCTGTCTATGGGCTTAGTTTGTCCTATTCTCATTTCGTATGCAGTCAAGGAACCATGCATCTCGTCCATGCTAAAATTGTTTAGATCTTTAGCCTCTTCTATTGCAAAAACTTTAGAATTAAATCTTTTGTGAAGAGTTCTAAGTACCTTTTTCACGACAACCGCATCATCGATCTCTTCGTCGAGTCCTCTGATTGCATTAATGATTCCATTGACTCTCAGCATATAGGCCTCTATGTTCTCATCGTCATTCATTTGTAATGCTTCGAACTGAGCTCGATGAGTTTGTAGTTTGGCTTCCTTGATCTTGTTGTCTCCTTCATGGATGCTCTTCAGTTTATCCCATATGTCTTTTGTCGATTTACAGCTCATGACCCTTATCAGTTCACTGTCTACTAGCCCACACATTATGGCATTCTTTGCTTTGGAGTTATTCTCAGATAGTTTCTTACCGGCAGTATCTGTTGGAGGAGTAGCGGGTGTTGTGTATCCACTTTCTACTGACTCCCAAATGTCGTATCCTAACGCACTCAGATATGTCTACATCCTGAGTCTCCAGAATGAGTAATTAGTTCCATTGAACAAAGGAGCTTTGTTTGAAGAGAATCCTTCAGTACCTACCATTGTGTTCCTTCCAAGATCACCTTAGCTGATTAAGCTTGTTCAAGAACCTCGCTCTGATACCAATTGATATTCCCACAATGACACTGAGAGGGGGGTGAATCAGTGTAGCTAAAAATCTGAACTGCAATTCCTAAAACTGAAGCAAAGAGAACTGAAAATAGATAAAGCAATAATCACAAGAGAGCACACCACAACACATAATGTAACGAGGTTCACCAATTTGGCTACTCCTCAAAAATGATTGCTTGGACTACGGTCCAAATCCAGCCTTTGCAAAACACCAATTTTACAATCTGTTTACCAAGCACCCACTGGAAGGAGCACCAACCCCTGATTTATCTGCACCTACAGAAAGGAGCACCAACCCCTATCCAAGCACCAACTTGGATCACAGTTTTGATAGTTATATCAATGACATACAAATGCCTTCACTTTTTCAAGACCCTGACTGGTCTCCAATTTATCAACCCATAGTAAATACTCACTGCTCAGCTTATCACTCTCTTACAACACTCTTCTCACCCTCTTTCGATAGCACTTTCACTCTTGCAGCAGCAGCAATATTCTTCACGTAGACCTGCTTTTATAGCATGTAAGTCTCTATTTTTAGCTTTCATAAATTCGCATGCAACCCGTGACTGTTCTTTTTAATTTTTACTTCTGCCACTTGTCAACTGTAACTTCTTCTTTGTGTAACTCCTTTTGTAATTAGAGAGTGTGCATTTACGTTACATGCAACGTATATCTCTAGTATGACTGTACGTCTTCTTGAACATGACTGTTCGTCTTTATTTCTGTGCATGCATGTATTTTACGATTCTATTAATGCGACTGTTTGATTTACTCCAGTTAACTCCAGTTCATAAAAAGCTGCATGATTTCTATATGTAACTGCCGCATTTACTCTAGATGAATATTCTTATTCTGACTGCATGCCTTTTCTCTTCAACTACCCCTTTAACTATTGTTCTGTTCCAGTTAACTGACTGTTGTCGTGCTGTTGCGACTTGTCATGAAATCGTGACACTTTTGTCTCTTTCTGCCCTTCTTCGCCTTTTACCCGTGAAAACAAGACATGTCGCGATATCATGACATTCTTCGCCTCCTTGTTCTCTTCTTCGCTTGCAACCGCAAAAACCAGACATGTCACGAAATCGTGACACATTCGCCCTCTCGCTACTCTTCTTGGCTTGCTCTAGCGAAAACCAGACATGTCATGAAATCATGACACATTCTCACCTTGTGCCTTTTCTGCCTTTCCCGTGAAAATGGAACATGTCACAAAATCGTGACATCTTCGCTGCCTTGTGCCTTTTCTCTCTTTCTACCCGTGAAAACGAAACATGTCACGAAATCATGACATCTTCCGCCTTGTGCCTTTTTTTTCCCAAAATAACATGTCACAAATTCGCACCTTGTGCCTTTTTTGTCTTTGGCCAGCAGAAAACACATGTCACGAAATCATGACACCTTTCTCTATCAGACTCTCTCTCCTGCATTATGTCATGAAATCATGACACTTTTTCTCCTTGGCACTTTTCTTCCCGTCGAGTCACGAAAACCCGACATGTCGTGAAATCACGACACTTTTTCTCCTTGGCGCTTCTTCTTGCAACTTGTCACGAAATCGCGACACTTTTTCTCCTTAGCGCTTCTTCTGCAACTTGTCATGAAATCACGACACTTTTCTCCTTAGCGCTTCTTCTTGCAACTTGTCATGAAATCGTGACACTTTTTCTCCTTAGCGCTTCTTCTTGCAACTTGTCACGAAATCGCGACACTTTTTCTCCTTAGCGCTTCTTCTTGCAACTTGTCACGAAATCATGACACTTTTTCTCCTTAGCTCTTCTTCTTGAACATGTCACGAAATTGACATTTTTTTTTTTTCAAACATGTCGCGAAATCATGACAGTTTTTTTTGCAAGCGCTTCTTCTCCAAACATGTCAAATCGCGACAGTTTTTCTACTTGCTTTTCTTTTCTACCAACATGTCATGAAATCGCGACAGCTTTCCTTGTGCTTTCTAAACATGTCGCTAAATCGCGACAGCTTTCTTTGCACCTTCTAAACATGTCGCGAAATCGCGACAACTTTCTTACTTGCCTTCTTTGCTTCCAACATGTCACGAAATCGTGACAGTTTTGCTTGCGCCTTCTCTCTCCTCGTCCATGTCACGAAATCGTGACAATTTTACTTGCGCCTTCTCTCTCCTCCGATATGTCATGAAATCATGACGTTTTTCTTTCTGCCTTCTAACTTCTCAACCTGTCACGATATCGCGACAGAAAACATGTCGCGATATCGCGACAGTTTTCTTACTTGTCTTTTTCTTTGATTTTTTGAATCTGGGTCACTTCTGTTTTCTTGGAATTTCACTATACATGATCTGACTGACCTCTGAACTCCTGTCCACTGCTTCAACTGCATCAACTGATCTATCTGTCTGTGTTGACAACAATGACAATACTTTTGCTGCACCTTGCTCAACATATGGATGCACTATTTATTGTTAAATGTATGTTTAATTTATTGTACTTGTATGCATTTAATATATGATGTTATGATATGGTAATTGCAGTGTATGTAGTGCATTATTTACATTATGATGATCTAATGTAAATGGACATGTATGCTTTAATCACTTAAAACATAATGTATGAATGCAACATGTGCTTATCAATCTAATGGATGACACCATAAAATGTATAACAATCATGTACTATAATTGATATATTTTATCATAATAATTAACCAATTAAATACCTATGTGTGCTATGACATGATTAATTTTTTCCATTCATAAGCTTTTGTAAGTTAAAAGAATATGCACAACATAGTTAGTGGTCATTTAAATATCATTGTTGATATCCATTTGGTATCTAACCTATATTATGAATAGTCATAATAAACAAACTCTCCTAAAATAAAGTTTATATTTGATGATTGCATATGGTTGTTGCTATTTGGGAGTTTTGAGGTTTTCCATGAAACTCAAACATCCTAGTTGACTTATCAAAAGTTGTATAGTGACTATATTTGACTCCTAAAAAATAAATCTTTCGCTATGAAATACCAAGCTATTCATTAACCCTATGTGTGTAAATGAATATATTATATGATACATAAGCATACCCCAGTGCCATACATGATTCATTCAGCCCATTATTGTATTGGGGATCCTCCAATATCCATCTGATCCTAGGTTTAGATTAATTTAGAGTATACCACTAGGAAATAAGGCCACCTAAAGCTAGCTCATTTGTAAATTTCTTAGACCTATCCCAATGTTAGGTGGGATTCATTCAGCTCATTGCTATATTGGGGATCATTCTATGGCTTTCTAGTAGGGTTATGCATAAGGGGTTGGACTCAAAACGTACTTGTAAAAAAATGATGAATCCTAATCAAAATCAAGGTGAATCATGGAGATACCTAAGCAAATAAAATCGAGCATATTCACACCACAATTGGGGGTATTTGAAACCCTAAAATTTAAGTTCATATTTGGGGCTACTTTTGACCTATTAAATCATCTTATAACTTCCTAAAAAACCACTATTAGATTAGGCTTGAAAATATTTGTCCAACAAGTACAAATATGCCTATGTTTGGATATATATTGTGGCAAATTGACCCTAAGAAAAAAAATTTCCTAAAAAATTTAGACAAATGAGCCGACGTCGAGGGTCCTCATATTCGCCAATTTCCAATTTTGAAAATCCTAATAATCGCCCAATTTGTGAATATTCACCACTGTGCATAACCCTAATTTCGAGTATTGATCATTCTAGGGATTCAAGCTCACCCTCTTCTTTTATTCAATTTATTGAAAAACTTGCTCTTATATAGTGATGGAAATCACCTTTTATTTTGTATTTTGATTTTCCTTTGTTTTGAGCAAGGGATTTGATCTAATTTCTGGGATTGTGCTCCTTAATTTGTAAGCAAGGGATTTATTTGGGTAGGTGGATATGCTTGCCCTTTTTCCAATGACCACTACCCTAGACCATTGCGCCTCACAAAATGAGCAAGTAACAAAACTTTTCACCTAAGGTGACCCAGACCACTTTTGTAGTGTTCGTCCTTCCTTACCCTAAGTAGGATTGTTACTATGTTTGATTAGTGATAGCATTCTTATATGCTAAGTGATATCCCAACAAGACTTTATCCTCAAAAGTAAATCAAGATTTCTACTAAATCTGAAAAGACCACTAAGTATGGTTGAATGACCGAAAAACCCTAGTATATTCTTCATAGCAACATGAGGGGTTGTGTTGAGAATCACAATTACTCACAAGGGTTATGAATGATGATGATGCATAGATGCATGATTGAAACACAAACATGGTGTCATTTATAAGATTGCAAACACAACCTATCCTAATGCAAGTGTGATGGATGGAAATTCCTAATGTAATGCAATTAAATAAAATTCATGTGCAATATGAAAATGCATGATGTAAATTAAATGCAATGTTTTTAGATTTTATTGCTTTTTTAATTTGATGGATTTTGAATTTTTCCATTTTTTTTTTTTTGAGTTATTATGTGTGGAACACCTAAATATGAAGGATTTTGAGAGGTTCAAGCTCTTCAACACCTTCAAGCGATGTCAAGCGATATGTTCCAATTCCAATCAGCTCTGAGATTATATAAGGACCTAACTAGTTAGCCGTAAATTTTTCTCACAAGTGCAATCGTAGGTTTGAGTTTTGTTGGTTCTATTTTAGCACAATATCACCAACCTTAAATTTTTTCAAGTGGAATTTACTATTATAAGCTCATTTTAAGCACTCTTGGTAAACACGAAGATTCTCAAGGGTATTCATGTAGCGTTCATCAAGAAGCATCAATTGATCTAGGTGATCTTGTCATGTGGTGTCATCATCGATGAACTCTTTCAATACGACACGCAGCGTTGGAATTTCCAACTCTAGGGGTATGATGGCCTCAATGACATATACTACTAAAACTGAAGTTTCCCCAGTGGGTGTCCGAATGCTAGTCCTATAATCCCATAATGCAAGGGGCAGTTGTGTGTGCCAATCTGTGTGGTTTTCTTACATCATCTTTTTAAATATGGTGATCACTATTTTTTTTTAGGCCTTAGCTTACCCATTTGCCTGCAGATAGTATGGAGTCATAAAACTATGTTGTATATTGTACTTAGACATTAAAACCCTCATAGTTTTGTTTTTAAATGACGTTCCATTATCCAAAATTATTTTGGATGGTATCCCAAAATGACTAATGATATTGTGAAGTATAAACTCCATAATACATGCTCCAATAATTGTTGTTAAGGAAATATCTTCTACCCACTTTGTAAAATACTCAGTAGCCATTATAATGAATGTATGTTGGTTTGATGATGAGGGATAGATCTTACCAATTAGATCTAAACCCCATTAAGCAAATGGCCAAGCCGCTTGAATGGGTTGTAAGGCCTGTGATGGAAAGTGCGTAAGATTAGCATGATGCCGACATTTGATGTATTTCTTGACATATGTAGTGCAATACTTCTCCATAGTGGGTCAATAATAACCCATTCAAAGGATGCATTTGATAATGACCATGTCATTGAAATGGCCAATGCATGTACCGTCATGAGCTTACAAAATTACCCAACCTAATTCTTGGGGCTCAAGACAATGAAGAAGAACTCCATCGTAGCTTCTGCGATACAAGATGTCTCCAAGCAAGACTTAATTTGTCATTTTTTGTCTAAATGTATATTTTGTAGCACACGACAATCCTTGCGAGATTAACCCAAACTTCAGGAATTCATGTAGTTGTCGTATCTAATCTTGATAAGCTTCTACCTCGACTGTTAAGATGACTTGCTCCCCTGACGTTCCACTCTACATGAATACAGACTGGGATACACCCTTATGCTGCATGGTGGTGCCATTCTCTTTAGGACCTTGTGAGATCAAAGACCCCCAAGACGTCTTCTTGAGAAAGTCTCTAGCTCTATATAACCACTCATGGTTTGGTTCTATATGAATCATTTTGACTGATTCTTTATTATCAAATGCCACATCCTACGTCGTGGCATGTGATAGCATCTTTACATGAATGGTAGTAAATTCAGTAGATAGATTTTGACGGATTAAAGATCCTAAAGATACCATAGTATCTTCAAATATGTTCGACATACAAGGTGTATCGCTCCAAATTTTCTACATCCTTACCCTCAGGCTATAGGATCCACACCCAGAAGGGGGATGCGAGAAGGATGGGACAATACCTCGGACTGAGAGGCCCTTTGAAGGTCTCGCCTCTCGGGGGAGGAGTATAAGGGTGAATTTTCAATGGATGGTGGGTTCACCAAGAAAATTTTGAGTGGCAGTTTCCACGCCTAGGTTGGGAATGGGTTTGATGTGTTCGTTTTATACTCAATCATTCAACTCCTAGGTTTGGCCAAAATGAATCTAAACTATTCTATATGCCAATAATGATTTAAATGGATACAAAAAATAGAAATGGCTGCTAAACACAGAGAATAGGCAAATTAGGACAGATCATACTTGATTCCGGATGTCTGATGAGGATTCTGAGTTTTGTAGCAGTCCAGATCGCCTCAGTTCATACATAATCATCTGAGATCAGACAGGATCATCTGATATCTGACGAATTCATCAGACGAATTCGTTAGAAACCTACAATCACATAAATAGATACAAAATACCCAAGATGCAACTACAAAAGCGAAGGGAAATGATAGAAATAACTATAAATTTGTCTGAATGATAGATCCAAAAAGTAATTAGAGAGGACAAGCATCAACTTCACAATCTATTTTGATTTTATCATGCATTTATACTAGATGAGGTGAACTCCAAGATGCATAAACATAATAACCTAAGATAATGCAGAATTATAATGGAAAAATGCAAAAAAATTAAGAAGATGCAAACTCTGGACTCGGATTGCCCCCAATATGGACTACAGTTAGGATCGCCTCCAATCGTACGTGATCGTCTGTGCTCCTCGACAAAATCGTCCGTAATCGTTCGAGATCGTTTGCGACGATCCGAGCTATCTTCGACTAAAAAATAGTAGAGTTCCTGCAAGAAAATGTGAAATGCAACATACAAACAGTAGTACGAGGATGCTCTAGTGAATAAGGATCTGAATCAGTTAGCTAAGGGGTTTAGGGGAATCAGAATCAAGGGGAGTCAGGGGATAAACTAGAAAAATCCTAGTTTATATAGGATTAGGGGGAGGCTAGGAGGTTGGGGATCATCCCAATCTGGGAGATCTCCAACAGGGAAATCTCCAACTGTGCAGACGCGCTTCTGCCCAAGTTGGAGAGGCTGTTGAAATAGAAGCTAATTATGAAAATTTGGTTTTGGGACAAAATCGTCTAGATGTTCTGTCCATGACGATTTCGTCAGATCTGGGACGATCTCATCTAATCTGCGATGATATCGTCCAACGGTCAAAACAAATCCTAAAAATGGCACGAAAAACGAGGAAACGGGTAACAGGAAGTTTTGGAGTAGTTTTGGGGTTAAAATTCAAATTTTTATCTTTTATCTTTTACTAAGGTTTTAACCGTGCCAATTTTAGGGTGCTACATTTTGCCCCCTCTTTAGCGAATTTTCTGAAGAAAATGCGTTAAAGACGAGTTTTTCCCGTTTTATGAGAAAGCAAAAATGTACTCAATTTTTTAGATGATGATTCTTGGTCGAATCGTACAACTGTTGACTATGGTGCCCCCTCCGTGTTTTTACCCAAATCGAACGTTTGAGGTAAAAATGCGAAAAGGCAAAAAAAAAAATTAAAATGTTGATTTTTTAAATAAAATTAAGAAAATAGGGTAAAACCCTAATTCATTTTTACTGTTCATCTTTACTGTTCTAGAGCTCTACAAAGAGAAACAATGGTGGAGACAGCGCACAGAGCGACAGAGGTCCGACACGTGCTACGAGTAAGGATCTAATCCTAGTAGATTAGGTTTGATTTTACTTTGTGCAATTTGTGGATTTAAATTTTGATTATTTGGGGCATCGTGGCCGTTTTTAGGCCGTCGACGACGTACGGAAGAAATCATCCCTATTTCACCGAAATCATCTCTAAATCATCGATTTCGTCTGAGGGCAAAATCGAAAAACTATGGGCGATCTCGTTCAACAAGGGACGATCCCCAAGTTGCAAAATTAGAGACGATTTAGTCCTAACAAAGGATGATTTTGCCCAATTTGGGACGATATCATCCGATGGTGGATGATAGCATCTTTAACTTGATTTTAAAATGTGCTTAATTTGATTTTAATGATTGGTAATTAATAAATTTTGTTGTTATTATTTGTTTTGCATAAGGGATTACTAAAGAGCCGAGAATGGAAATACGGTGGACTAAGAGATGACATAGCCATGCTTGACCAAGCAGAGCATGAACGACTAGGACAGATCAGGCTACAGCATGTGGCAGAGATGCCACAAGTACCGACTGACATGGGGCTACTGACAGCCCTAGCAGAGAGATGGTATCCGGGGTCATCCTATTTTCGGCTACCGACAGGGGAGATGGCTCCCACACTAGAGGACGTATGGAGGATCATGAGGATCCCCATAAAGGGATGGCTCATGATGCCTATGGCCAATTAAGGCCAGGCGATGATGAGGCTGACTGGAGACCCGAGTTTCACCCTGGAGAAGGGTGGGGTGAACATCGAGTCTCTACGGTAGATGCCTAGGGCATCTAGGCTGACTCAAGTTTTGGCAGGGGTGGTAGGTGGCTTACTGTTGTGCCACCAGAGTGAGTGCAGGCTACCATGGCTCCTCTCAGATGTAGTTTGTGACATGAGAGACCACGGGTACAAGTTTGCATGGGGTAGCTTTGTACTTTGCCTCTTGTATAGGATCCTGCATGGGGTCGTATACAAGGGAGGTCGATATCTGGTCTTGACATCACTGCTACAGGTTTGGTGCTGGGAGCACATTGCGATGTGGAGGCTAGTAGGGCTCCCACTAATAGGGGTTGACCGGGAGAGACCCCGGGTTTACTATTGGTGGCTACAGAGAGGGTCACAGCGACGGATAGATCTGTCGATGTCTCGAAGGTTGCTGGATGACCTCATCCCAGACCAGATCACCTAGAGGCCATGGCGAGAGCACCCCGGGTGGGCAAAGGATGGGCAAGAGTTGGCTCGCATCAGGTGAGTCTGCTTGGCTGAGGATGGAGCAGGGAGAGGTAGAGCTCCACCGCTATGATCGGGTACTACGACAGTTCGGTCTACAGTAGGGGATCCCTTCTCTCAGGGATTACGAGTACTCCCGGACTGTTTGGGATAGTACTATGCTGAGCGGGGCTCCAAAAATGCAACGATTCTGGAGTCAGGATGCGGATGATGCCCCCATCCAGCCAATGGATGGTGATGATGTCGGGGTTGTAGACGGCTACGATGCCTGGTATGCAGGCATCCACCCTCCTCGGATGATGAGGGCACAGGGTCCGGTGCATGCGGTTGTGCGACGAATGGGGAGGCGATGCCAGGCTGCCATTGAGGCAGCACGGGGTCATGACAGGAGAGAGCAGCGATGGTCCCCATAGGAGAGACGCCAGCGGATGGGTCAGGCTTCGTAGAGGCCATAGGAGATAGAGCGAAGGGAGGAGAGATTCCCTTCATAGCAGGGGGAGAGACCACCATCGCCTGATAAGGGCAAGGGTGTTGAGGTAGGGGAGAGCAGCGAGACGATGGCTCTCCGAGTTGAGGTTGCCCGCCTCCGGGCTCAGGTGCAAACACTGCAGGATGAGGCTACACGGCTCAGAGCTCGGGGTGGAGGAGCGAGCACTCAGGATCTGGCACGGTCTATTGCTCAGACCGCATTCTACCAAGGGTTGTACTATCAAGCGGTCCTAGAGGGACAGAGGATACTATTGCCAACCCCCATTGCAGAGCCGATCATGATGGGATCATCGAGGACATCCTCACGATCGATGACGAGGACCCGAGATACGGCCCGGACCTCTATGGGACCACCTCCTCCACGTCAGGGTGGGGGAGGAGATGAGGCTGAGAGCTCGAGGGCTTCTCGAGGCTAGCTACTGTAGAGTGTAGATTATATTATTATTACTTTTGAGGGGATTGAGTATGCCAGAGTATGGATTGTGGCATACCAATCCAGATGATGTATATAATTCATTGATATATATATATATATATATATATATATATATATATATATATATATATTTATTATCTTTTTGATGATATGACTTGTGTATATGTTGTATTATGATGCTTGAATTGTTGATTCATGTAATTATGTCGTTGGAAGTAAATTATAATGTTATGTCATGCCATAAAATTTGTAAATGAAATAATCTGATGTGCATAAATTGGTTGTTTTGGTGTGATTTGATGAAAAATAAAAGAGACTTCTAACAATAATTTCAAAGGACATTGTCGTTGTTATAGACCATTTCATGGAGTCGTCGCTCGCTAGGTCGTCAAGCTAATCCTAGTATAGAAATATTGCTAAAAGTAAAAGAGTGCTTAAGAGACTGCCTTAAGACTTGGTGTTGTGATGATGAAAATGATGATGGTGATGATTTGTTTTCAGATTTTTCACAAAATTATGCATGAAATATGTTTAAAAGTGATTTTTGCTAGGCATAAATTCCTAAGTGTGATAAATTTTTGAATAATTCCTTAGAAATTATACCATGGTTGCAAGATGGAATGTTTGACATAATGACATGAATAAGTGTTCGTTCGTTTTGAAGCACAATTGTGTAACATAATGATGTAAGCCATATGTGTTTTTTTTTAAATGGATGGGAAAATAAAATTAGAACAATGGTTTGCGCTAGGCATAGAATTTATAGGTATAGACTTATACCATCATCGTGAAATCCAAAGATAAAATAGATATTTTAGTTTTATTGCATGATTGATTTTTTGATTTTTGATTTTTGATTTTTGATAAACAGAAAATAATAATATGATGAACATGTTGTTTGAAATCGTTTTGCAATTTTGTGACACAATGTATATAATTGTTTTTATACAAAACAAAATTCTGAAATAAGAGGATAAAATTGTTCTGAAAAGAATTACATAAATATTTTAAATTATCTCAAAAACAAATGTAGGTTTATAAGGGATCCTCATGTGCAAATGTGAGTTCATTACCGATCTTGATTTATCATAATGATACAAAATCTCTCAAATACAAATGTGTGTGCAATTGTATTGTTCATTCACCAATTTTGAGCAAGATAATTTGATACAAGCAATTTGCCTTAACCAAATGAATGTTCGTTAACCATGATTTATATGCATATAACCGTACCAGACTACTATGCAAGTTAGGTTATCAAGAGCTAGCTAATCCATAAGCCGACATAGGTCTATACAGAAGGTCGCTAATGTGACAGACATATCACCACGCTAGGAATTACCCAAGGCCAAGCGGGTTGGGCACAAACCAATTGTTATGGGGCTTACCTCATAGTTTTCGAATAATTGAGAATTCCAGGGATTCAAGCTCATTCACCCTTCTTTTCTTTTCAAGGGGTAGGGAAAGGATTTTATTGCATTTTGCTTTTGCTTTTCTCTTTTGCTCTTTTTATTTGTTTGTATTTTTGCTTGATATTTGAGATAATGCTAAAACATTGTTGTGATGATACAAAATAACATTTTTCTTTTTCTCTTTTTCTTGAACTTTTCTTTTTCTTCCTATGCTAGGGATACTTGCTCGGATTAGCTATAGAGCAAGGGATTTTTATTCTGGGTAGGGGTGAGCTTGTCCTTTTGTCAATTCTCAAAGATTCTAGACCATGTGCATGATAGGATAGCAGGGGAAACTTTTCTCTCAAGAAACCACGTCTACTATGTAGCATCATATTGAATTTGCAATGAAATCATTTTAATGTGAAAAGATATACTTGGTTCAAGTAAATAACAAGATCAGTTCTCTATGCTCAAAACTTTATTTAATGCCAATGTGGACTTTGATATAAGAGAGATTAATAATCATACTAAATAAAATCAAGATATTTATTCATGTGAGTGTGAAAGTGTGGGATTCCAAATAAATGCTCATTTATCCAAAATAATTGAAAATATAACTGCAAACTCCAAGAATTGACAGGTATGAAAAAAGATGTTTTTGAAGATTTTGACGATTTTGATGTTTTTTTATATTTTGATTTTTATTGATGAATTGAGAAGATACACAATGTGATTATTTTTTGAAATTTTTATTATTATTATTATTTTTTATTTTTTGATGATGGAATTGGTGGTATATACAAGATGATCTATATACACTATACAAGGTTATTTGAGTATAGCATGTCTAAGGTTGCTTCAAAATCAAAGGAGGTTTTGAAGGATAATTTGGTTGTGGTGAAGGTAAGAACAAAAGGTGATGAATAAAAGGTAGTGATAACAAAAGCTTTGTTATAATGTAGAATAATGTAGCAAAAGATTTTACTTTTATATGTGTAAAATTGATCATGTTACAAAATAAAATGTCCGAAGGATAAGAAGGTTCTTCATTCTTATCACTATCTTCCAAGTCTTGATAATATGGAGGGAGTATATGTGAAAGATATGCACGGGTGTTATTTGGTAAACAAGGATGATCATATATGGATGAAGAAAAGTGATGGATAGAAGTTAATTGTGACAATGGAGAATGTATAGAACTTGATGTTTCAATCGTTAAATATTCTTCAAATGGTGTTGGGTCATTATGTATGGTAACAATTTTACTTGCAAGTTCAAACTTTAAACATTGGTGAAGAGTGGAAGGGACAACCCTCATCGTATGAATCCAAGGACTTCTGAGAAGTAGGTTGTAAGGTGAAGGGCAATATGCTACATAAAACAAAGTATCCAGGATCTTGGATCCAATATTAAGGGGAAGAATTATAGTACCTTGAGCTTCTTGAATTTCATTGTTAAAAGATTTTATAATAACATTTGATTCATTAAGATCTTCTTCCTTTAATTTGAGTTTTTGGAATAATTGATAAGTGCATAAATTAAGAGAGGAGCCATTATCTACCATGATAGTTTTAACAGGTGTTTCTTTACTAGATCCTATAATGTAAAGATAGGAGTCTTCTTGTGGAGTAGAGGAAGGAATCTCCTCATCATAGAATGAAATATGGTTAACCTCAAGAGGGCTTACACCATTAATTATGTTCTTAGGGAAAATATCATGAGGAACAAATTGTTGGCTAGGTATCTTGAACAAAGTTTCCTTATGAGAACTTTGTAATACTTCTAAAAGGGATATCTTTGCTTGAGGATTAATCACTTGTTGTTGGCTATCAAAGTGGATTTCAGATTGAGATTTTGATTCTAAAGATGAGCTTTCTATGCTTACATTCCATTTTGGATCATTCTCTAGAGCCAAAGATAGTTTTGAAGGTTGGTCAAATGAGGAATCCATATCTTGAATATCCGATTGAGTTGATTGAACTTGAGGTTGCTCATTTG
The DNA here is from genome assembly GCA_028583015.1 of Wollemia nobilis. Lineage (NCBI taxonomy): Eukaryota > Viridiplantae > Streptophyta > Pinopsida > Araucariales > Araucariaceae > Wollemia > Wollemia nobilis. The sequence goes on along the minus strand of JAQPPZ010016930.1, from coordinate 6,905,060 downwards.
TAGTTTTTGTTACAATATTAGTAATATCATCATGATGGGACACATTAACATGCAATATTTGATTGGTTTCCTGTTGTTGATAATTGAATAGGGGTTCTTGGGAGATCCCCATGTCTTGATTGATTATTGGTATTTGTTGTGTAGGAGTTTGATAGTTTACTGGAGATTTATAATCAGTTGTAGATTGTAATTCCTTTATATTAAAAATACCCTCATCAATCAAATCTTGAATTGCACATCTTAAATCTTTACAATTTTGTGTCATATGTCCATCTACTCTATGATATTCACAATGTAGCTCAGGTTTAAACCAATCTGTTGTGGTATCAAGTTGTCTTATGGAAGGGAGTTCAATCTTATTTGTATCAAGTAAATGCTTGAGAATTATATCCATTGGTTGATTGAGCTTTGTAAATGTACGTGATGAAGGTTTTCGAGAGGTTTTTGATAAGTGCCTTAGGAGTTCAGTCATAAAAGGACCTAATGGTTTTTTACCTCTCTTTTCTTTATTATGGGTAGAATGATGATAGGAAGATTGTGAAGTATGATGTGAGTGCATGGTAGGATTGGAAGAATAAGTATTTTCTTGTTGAAATGGATGTGTTGTATTGAAAGAAGAATATTGAAAGGGTGGAGGAGGATTGTATGTGGATTGATAGACATAATATGGATATATGGGAGAATAGATAATATCATTATGGAGAGGATTGGAAAAGGGATTGTCCTGTTGGGTTATGGATGAAAAATGAGAAAAGTGTGATGGAGGTGATGTTGAATAGGGATGAGGTTGGTCATAATCAACAAATGTATTTGGCTGAATTCTTCCAACATTACTGATGGGCTCATATTGATTTGAGTAAAAACTCATGGTTTCTTTAGTACTTCTAAAAGTAATATTTAGTATCTACTATTTAGAATTGAATCTAAAACATACAAACTTGAAATGATGATTTTGTTTTTTTTGTTTTTCTTGTATACATATATATATATATTTTTTTATGTTTTTTTTTATATTTTTGAATCAGAAATATGCCTATGTTATTCACGTCGGGTTCACCAAAATGTATCGCTCCAAATTTTTCGCATCCTTACCCTCAGGCTATAGGATCCATGCCCGAAAGGGGGATGCGAGAAGGATGGGACAATACCTCGGACTGAGAGGCCCTTTGAAGGTCCCGCCTCTCGGGGGAGGAGTATAAGGGTGAATTTTCAACGGATGGTGGGTTCACCAGGAAAATTTTGAGTGGCAGTTTCCACGCCTAGGTTGGGAATGGGTTTGATGTGTTCATTTTATACTCAATCATTCAGCTCCTAGGTTTGGCCAAAATGAATCTAAACTATTCTATATGCCAATAATGATTTAAATGGATACAAAAAATAGAAATGGTTGCTAAACACAGAGAATAGGCAAATTAGGACAGATCATACCTGATTTCGGATGTCTGATGAGGATTCTAAGTTTTGTAGCAGTCCAGATCACCTCAGTTCATACGTAATCGTCTGAGATCAGACAAGATCATCTGATATCTGATGAATTCATCAGACGAATTCGTCAAAAACCTACAATCACAGAAATAGATACAAAATACCCAAGATGCAACTACAGAAGCGAAGGGAAATGATAGAAATAACTATAAATTTGTCTGAATGATAGATCCAAACAATAATTAGAGAGGACAAGCATCAACTTCACAATCTATTTTGATTTTATCATGCATTTATACTAGATGAGGTGAACTCCAAGATGCATAAACATAATAACCTAAGATAATGCAGAATTATAATGGAAAAATGCAAAAAAATTAAGAAGATGCAAACTCTGGACTCGGATTGCCCCCAATCTGGACTACAGTCAGGATCGCCTCCAATCGTATGCGATCATCTGCACTCCTCGACAAAATCGTCCGTAATCATCCGAGATCGTTTGCGACGATCCGAGCTATCTTTGACTAAAAAATAGTAGAGTTCCTACAAGAAAATGTGAAATGCAGCATACAGACAGTAGTACGAGGATGCTCTAGTGAATAAGGATCTGAATCAATCAGCTAAGGGGTTCAGGGGAATCAGAATCAGGGGGAGTCATGGGGATAAACTAGAAAAATCCTAGTTTATATAGGATTAGGGGGAGGCTAGGAGGTTGGGGATCATCCCAATCTGGGAGATCTCCAACAAGGAAATCTCCAACTGCGCAGACGCGCTTCTGCCCAAGTTGGAGAGGTTGTTGAAATAGAAGCTAATTATGAAAATTCGGTTTTGGGACAAAATCGTCTGGACGTTCTTTCCATGATGATTTCATCAGATCTGGGATGATCTCGTCTAATCTACGATGATATCGTCCAATGGTCAAAACAAATCCTAAAAATGGCATGCGAAAAATGAGGAAACGGGTAACAGGCAATTTTGGAGCGGTTTTGGGGTTAAAATTCAAATTTTTATCTTTTATCTTTTACTAAGGTTTTAACCGTGCCAATTTTAGGGTGCTACACAAGGGATTACCTTGATATCGTACCATTATAGCTGGGCTAGATATGTGTAAGTAAGATTCTTATAAGCTTTCAAGATGGGACATTGGCATTGAAAGAGTCCCTTAACTTGGTTGACTATGAGAAGAGAATCAACAAAAATGTTTAACCATTTAATATTCATGGTGACAATTGTTTGGAGGCCCAAGATTAGGGCTTCGTATTTAGCATTATTGTTAGTACAAGGAAAGTCTAGCTTAAATGACAAGGACATTGGAGCACCTTGTGGCATGAAAAATACAATTTCTACACCACCCCCTTGCTCAAAATTTGAACCATCGAAGAAAATCATCATATTAGCTTTGTTATATGGTTCTTTGGGTTCGGGTGCTTCTGATAATGCAAATACTACATCATCAGGAAGCTCTACGGTGAGGGGCCTACTATTCTCGAGAGGTGCCTAAGCCAGTTAATCAGCTATGACCTATCCCTTGATGGAATTTTGGCTAATGAATTCCAAATAAAATTCTATCAATAGCATGATCCACTTTGCATTACATGTATTATGATATGTCTTAATCATCATATACTACAAAGGATTTTGTTTGGATATCATGTTAGTCGTATGAGTTAACAAATAGTGATGAGACTTCTTCATTGTGAACACTACTATTAAACATAGCTTCTCCACATACCTATATCCGAGCTCATAACTCACCAAGGTACGACTGATGTAATATATGGTATGCTCTTTACCTTACACGTTCTTTTGGTCTAGCATGGTTCCCAATACAAATTTAGTTGTTGATATATATAGCAAGAAAGGAACATCTAGTCTTGGTGGAGCTAGCACTGGTAGCATGGCCAGGTATTTCTTTATCTCAATGAAGGATGCTTGACAGTCCTCATCCCAATTTAATGGGACCCCCTTGTGTAGCAATCAATTCATGGATCGACATTTGTCCAATAATTTTATGATAAATCACTTTATGGATGCTACCTTGCCTTGAAGGCTTCTTAATTCCTTGATATTTGTGGAAGAACGCATCTCTAATATGGCCTTGACCTTCATTGGGTCAACTTTGATGCCTCATTTTGAAACGATGAACCCCAAGAGCTTTCCTAAATTTATACCAAATATGCACTTATTGGGATTCAACCTAACATTATGCTCTATCAGGTGATTGAAGACCTTCCTCAGGACCTCGACATGCTCAGAATGCAGTAATGAATTTTCCAAGAAGTCATCGATATAATATTCCAAGATATTATGCATGTAGTCATAAAAAATATATGTCATGGCTTTTTGATATGTGACACCAGCATTTTTAAGGCTGAATGGCATAACTTTATATCAGAATGTCCCCCATGGTGTTGTGAACGTAGTTTTATGCTGGTCTTTGGGTTTAATATGAATTTAGTTATAACCAAAAAAATTATCCATTAGGGAGAGCATCTCGTGACCTATAGTTGTATCTACAAGAGCATCTATATTGGGCAACAAAAATGAATCCTTTGGTTTTGCCTTGTTGAGGTCTCTAAAATTTATATAGATACGGATCCTTCCATCAGGTTTTCCTATAGGTACCATATTTGATACCCATTCTATATAGTCGATGGAGATAATAAAATCCACATCCAACAACTTTTGTAGCTCGTCTTTAACTATTAAAGCAATTTTTGGATGTATCTTTCTAAGTTTTTGCTTGACAGGTCTCTTAGCGGTATCTAGAAAAAGGTTATGAGTAACCAGTTTTAGATCTAGTTTTGGCATATCCTTGTATTTCCAAGCGAAAAGGTTAGGTCTCTCTTTCAGTAGAGGGATGAGTATGGCATGCTCATCAGGAGATATAATCTCTCCAAATTTGACCTTCCTTGGATTAATGGGATCATTACCAATGTCCACATAGAAGGCCTTCTCTATTGATATATGTGATCCCTCCTCAATTTGGTGAGGCATAGGAATCAAGTGAATGTCATCAGCTGGGTTTAAAGGTCCTACATTAGAATTCCCCTCAGCATGATAAACATCATGTGCACATCCTAGTGCAAAATAAAAAGGTTGTAACATTTCTTCATTAGGGAAGAAATATTTAGGCTCTAGTGGTGAGTCAGTGTGATCCTAATCAATAGCATCTACATTCATATACAATGGTTTTGAGGGTTCAATTGGATTACAAAGTAGAGTGGTCAAATCAATGTATATCATATTTATGAAATGGATTAGATCTCTAGTACCACGTGTGTGTGACTTTACATTGATATAACTTCCATCTCTGTGATGTGGTTCTAGGGGTATGGGGATCTTCATATCTGGTCTATGAACAGACTATCGGATGGGATCATCGGGCTCAAGGAGCTCCATGTACATTTGTGGATTAGAGAAGACTATGTGATAGATCATATCCAAATTTTGGGGTCTCCCTCTGAGGCACAGTACAGGATAGACTCATCGATACATCTCATCCATGTCAAAAAATTCATGATGATGTCACAGATAGTGAGATCCGATATAAGCTCTCTTAGTTTCATCCTCATCATCACTGTCGTATATGAGTCCTTCTCTCCTATCCATTGGAATTGGGTGATCAGTAAGGTGAGGCCCAAAGTAGGCCTACTCTATTTTCATCCTCATAGTCACTATCAACCATGAAGAATTCTTTAGTCTCCCCCATTTGTTCCATGGGTAACAGATGACATAATTTTAATGTACCTAGGTAGGCCAACTCAGTTTTATCCTCATATCATTCATTGTGTGAGGATAGCTCATTATCATCTATTCCAAAATTGCAATCTGGTCCATCACTTTTAGCAATGGACATTGTTTGATCCTCAAAAGCAACTATTTATTCAATGTAAATCTCTATGGCTATATTCTAGATCTACATGCCAATGTCATCAATAGCTTCATGACTTTAATTATCCAATTTAGCTCTTTGATAGTCTCCTTGATTTACATCTACCACGATGTGCTCATGATAGAACTTTGGTGGTACTTTTGAGACATATGTTACTAGCCTATTACCCCTTTGTTGATATGAAGGGTTAGGGTGATAGGGATTCCACTCCACATTATCCCCCAAATAAAGGTTTAGATGACCTAAATATGTTTCTAGAAGATCATCTCATCCTCAAATATGATAGCCTAACCCAAAACTATTAGTTGGTAGCTGATATTGTGGTTCGTAATGAGTCCAGTGCCCTTTCTCAAATAAACCCAAACTATAACCATGCTAATGGTAACATTCAAAGTAGCACAAAGCAAACTCATGGTTAGTTAGATAATGAAAATTCACCATGAATGGTTCATCATCATCTTCATCTATGGGCATTAGATTTGTCATTGATCTAGCCCTCCATAAATGAAGTTTGTTTGGTTGGATAGAAGCCCTAGTGGTACCACCATTCCCATGAGAAAGTGATGGGCTTGACATCATCCCATATCTTGTGCATTTTCAATAATTTGTGTGAACATCATGTTCTACACAATGTACTCTGCTAACCCAGAGCTAACCCAATGCATGGTCACCGATGGTGCCGATGACCCTACTGAATATGCAGGCGAGGCAAGCTGAGGTACCTCCTCGACTAGATTTTGAGTGTCCTCTTTGTCCATGGGACTAGGACCTTTGACAATTTCTAATTTAGGTGCTTGCTTTGTTTCTTTTTCACCCAATTTCACCTTAAGCTTCTTTTCATCCCTATGCACTTTGGATGTCGTAGTTTTAGTCGAAGCTACTATAGTGTGCTCAAATAACTGCGGTGCTACCATGGAAGGTCTCGTGCACACACCTTTGAGTTTGAATTCTGGATGTTTAATAGGTGATACCGGTCATATATCCAGATGCATTGAGGAGAGAATGAAATCCCCTAGAAAATCAGCTAAGTTCACATACTTGAATGGTTCTTCATCAAAAGGTACCATGTGAACTTGTCCATCATGTATATACTTTATACCTTGATGCAAGATCAAGGGAACACAAGGTATTTCTCTAATCCAAGGTCTCTCAAGAAGGATGTTATGTTGCATGGTGCCTTCAATCACATGACACATCACAAGGATGGTCTTTAGTCCAACTTGAATTGGAATAACTATGGTACCTACCATTGAGCATAGCGCATCATTGAATGCTCTCAAGGTAAAATAGGAAGGTACAATATGTGATTTCAGTAACTTTAGATATGTTAATACCTTTGTAGTAATTATGTTGATTGATGACCCTGTATAAATCAGAACCAATTTGAATGATGTGTCATTAACGCACATAATGATATGCAGTAGTGGGTCCGCTATAACAGTGGAAACCATTTTAATCTCATGATCGTGAAATTATATTATCAATTCACTGCACTGTTGCACATGTCCCACAAAGTTGGTAAATGCTTCAGGGTATTGGTACTAAACTTTGATTAATATTAGAATTTCCATAAGCATATCCCTATGCTTGGGGGACTACTGGATCATTTCATAGATTGAAAACTTCACTGGAGTTTTCTATAGGCTTTGAAATATCCTACTCTTAATGGTCACCACCGATCTTGTTGGTGGTCCTAGAATATTTAGTGTTGGTCTTTGTTGAGGTGTAGCATGCACCCTAATGGGAGCTAGAGGTGGATTTTATCTTTCATACCTCCCCTATCTCATGATGATATTTATCATACCGATGAATCCTTGAGTTGGTTGTTCTACCCACACCTGATTCACATGTCCAACATGATTCCTCTGCAACTCATGATTTGGCAAGGGGTTCTTAAATATCCCCATATTTTGATTGTCAAGCACCTGAGGGTTGTCCACAGTTAACTCACCTCTTTCAATCATGTTTTGTACTAGATGTTTGAAACTCCAATATACTTTGATGTCATTTTCTTTCACCCTATGGAAATCACAATACAAATCATCCCTATACCCCTTCGGCTTGGGTTGATTAGGGTCTATCAATTTGATCTCCAATAATTTTATGGCCTTGGCCTCGTACAATTAATGGAATATCAATGTCATCGATTCCATAAAATATGTGAACTAGTGAGGTGAGCATTGTTATTTGTTCTTACTCTTTATGTTGTTATCATACTGATCATACTTCATAGGAGGAGGTTGGGCTTGATAGTTTTGTTATTTTTCCCCTTATCCCCTTTTTGAAGGTTTATCACCACCTGGTTGACATGGGCAAACTTAGCCTGTTCCTTTTGATTGTGGGTGGATTTTTCATTCCATTCCTTATTGTTCCTGAGTTTCAAGCTACTATCCTATAACTTGATATCCTATATTACCTTGGCTTACACCAAAGCCTCCTCGAACGTTTGATATTGCTACAACTGTAGTATTAACAAGATGTGCTTCACACAACTCTTGGTAAATATCTAAATTAGTTTAGTAGTCAGAATAGAGAATGAAAACTTTACCATTATCATTCTCCATATTTTACCATAATCCATGGCCAGCTCTTTATCATGTTGCAATAAAGCATCCAGATCAGATAGATTAGCTTTCTTATTGACACCGAAGGAGAAGCATTTAAGAAACGCATTAACCAATTGTTCAAATTTGGTTATGTTGTGCCATTTGAGTTGATTGAACCACTCTCAGGTAGGACCTGAGAGGGTTGTGATGAAAGTTCTCAATATTAGAGCATTATTGCTTTTGATCTGAAAGCACATATCCATAAAGCTTGTAACATGATCCTGAGCATATTTCTCATCTTGAAACTTTTCCAGCTTTGGCATCTCAAAATGCTTAGGACATGTTGGAATTGGCACCAAAGGGCATAAAGGCTCATTGTGAATCTTGTTCAAGGTAGGCTTTTGATAAGTCATCGCTTGCTTATCTATAGCCTAAACCTTGTCTACCAAGGCCTGATAGGCCTTCAAGTATAGGATTTCCTCTTCTCTAAGAGGTCCTTGAGGAGTCTTTTAGCTTAAATCCTTCTTCACTCGAGGTGGGGGCATGGGATCATCCTCCACATCAACTAGGGATATTTCAGGATATTCTTGTTCTTGATCATCTCTCACTTCTTCATACTACGTACACCTATGATGTTCCAATGCTAAGTGTTTCCTCATATTTTGGGTTGTGTGGTGGGTATTATTCTCAATATATTTAGGGCACAAATCAAGCTATGAAGTAGCTTGTCTGTGAGTGTGCTCCATGTACTCACTACAAGGTGTATATTGGCCCTATACAATCGGTCCTATCACTCAGCATGCTCCTTTTAATTAAGAATGTGTTGTTTGTGTATGCGTTACTTGAAAATATGTTGTCTATGCAACCTTTGCCTATAATTATTCTCATGTTTGAGATGCTCACACTCTACACAAACATCCTTCAATTGATCTTGGAGAATCTGGTATCATTGTTTTGACACCAACCTCTATGATCGATCTATAATATCAGTTGTGTGCAATCTTTTGTATACTCATTTTGTCCTAGAAAATTCTTTGGTATGACCTCTGATAGACTTGTTTGCCACACCTTTGCCCTTATCTATGTAGATGGTATTTCATTTTGGTGTTATCTGTACTCGGTGTCTGTGTAGGTCGACAGGGCAAAAATACTATGAGAACACTTAGAGCATTCTCCTGGTTCTCAAATGGTCTAATGTGTTCTCTCACTATGAGAACTCATATAATGAGAATGCACAACTAAGGTTTTATAGCCTAGCTTCCATAAGACTCTGTCTAAACCATCTAATTGTCTAGTGCACCACATATCATGTGGTGGCATACCATTAAATCCAACCTTGGACATATCAAAAGTGAACTTTACAGGTTCATTATTGTGTGGATTCTATAAGGGTCCGTGCTTAGAAGCTACCCTCTCTTCCTACCCCTAAATGGGTAGATTTTCTACATGTCTATTATTAATTGGCATGGGCCTTGATCCACCCTTGTCTCGAGTACATATGGAGACCAATTTGTTTATAGTTCCCTCCTCAGTGATGTACTCTTTGGTAGATCCAATGGATCCTCGAGGTGTACGATCATGATATATACTCTCATGCACGATGACATCCTATTGGGCTATCCCATGCTTAGATCTATCTTGTGATGCATGTGCATTGCCTCTTCTAAGCAGGGTGTTCTGATGAGAACCCCCATGCCTATAATTATCCCCTCTAATTCTCGTTGAATTTCATTTAGGAGGATCTTGTGGTTGAGGTTTTCCCACATTTTTTTGTGCATTGGGTGGGTATTCGACCTTGACCTCGATTCTACACCCATATTGGCCTCTCCATGTTATAACCATGATATTATATTATCTTGTACGTAAATTTTTAAAGCACACAAAGAAAACAATGATGATTCTCTTTTAATTTTTTGTTTGTGAGCCCTAACTGGTTTGATGTGTTTATTATTAAAAAAATTAAACTACTCTCATTGTGTTTGAATTTGTTGATAATATACTCAATAATTTAAGGCTTTCACTTGTATACTCATAGCTTGACAACCAGCAATGAAAGTCACGATCACATAAGACAACCTATAATGTGTGGTAATGATATCCACACATGATTAGGGAGCATACGCAGTCAACGATATACCTCTCCAAAGAGAGATACATGTAAATTTTCCACGGGCTATGTTGGTTCTTAGATCCAGTATTGGTCTAGTAACAAGTATCGATGGAGTTGGACCAATGGATGGAAATAACTTCCACCATCGTTGAACCCTACTATTGTTTGGATATGACTTCCAAATCGCTAGTGTTTAGCTAGTACGTGGTGTGTGTGGTTATTTTTACTTTTGCATGAAAATGAAATGCATAAAATATCATTCAAATGATTTTCCTACGTGCTTATTTTCAAAATAATGTTTATCTTTCAGATAATGTATGTCTATGCTAAATTACATTCAGATAATGCACACTAATAATGAAGTAATTACCACTAATTGGGCCTCATACATGTAAACTAAATAACATAACCTAGACCGATGGATACTAGGGTAGATTTAAAATCAGAAGTTCGTTGTTCCTAGCAATGACTAGTAGAAACCTAAGAGCATCTAAGAAATTTCATTTTACTCTTTCTCTATGATTTCTACTTAACCCATAATTCTACTATATTCAGACTATCAAAAATATAGACAAACATAGGAAAACACTGAGAAATGAATCCAACCTGAGATCCAAGTCTGATGGAGAAACTGATATCTCTTATTTTTCTATCCTTTGCTAGTCGTAGCAGGTAGGCACGACTAAGACTATTACCTATGATTGTCAAGCACGGCTAAGACTTTTAACCGTGGATATTACCAGCGGTGAGTGCCTACAATAAAAAAACATAGTCAATCAGTCATTGATAGCATTAATTATGGGGTTCCCATCGTGATCGCCATATGTACCCACACATACAGCTAACTAATGCATAAATTGATATCAAACATTAAAGCATGAAAAATATTGACAACAATGAATTTAATAATAAATGGGGTTTCTTTTTATTAAACTTTGCCATATCCAATTACATATACATCCCTATTAGGGATACTCAATGTTAATACAATCAATACAGTTTTTAAAACCCTCTGAATGAAGGGGTGGTGTAATTCGCAGACTTTTTGATAGGACACAAACTGCTCCAAGTCAATGGTGACCTTATTCTCTCTTTGGAAGAGGTATTTGTTGCCTTGAATTCTTTGACAATGGAGTCCTAAAAACCCTATGTTCAAGAAACAAAAAGAAATACTAAAATCAAAGGAAGCCTCTCTTGATGAGGATTTTAGAGGAATCTTTTATAAAACAAGGCATAAAATCAATAAAGCTTGTAAAACTATCAGTCTATGCTAGAAATTATGAAATTGTGATAAAGCATAATAAAGAAAGACATAAGTCTAGTTATGAAACATCCTAATTAACCTTTAGAAATATGAAATGCATGAAAATAACAACTAATATAGCATTAATAAATGTTAAGAAATGAAGGAAATATGCCCTAAATATCTAATTATAATCGTACAAATGCATCAAATAATATTAATCTATGGTTAATCTATCAAAGTAAATGCATAAAACAATAAATCTACTACTAAAACATGAAGAAAAAAAGATAAAACACTTGCCATGGGTTTGATGCGTAGATAGCATTGTTAGCTACGACTGAGCTAAAAATATTCTTCCTCTCCAAATCTAGGCTTGGATCTCCAATTATCCTTATTGAATTAATGGTCAAGGGTCACCTCAGTGTCCTCTAATGGATTGGTGGTGTGAATTGTCTAAATTGATGATGGAATTTTCTCAATTATGTTTCTTGATCCTCCTAGACCTATAGGACCTTCATGGCTTCAAATGCATCAATGATCTCCAATTGGGTAGCAAGAGTGTTCCTCTCAAAGGTAGCAAATGAGTCTACAATTTGACAGGGCTTAGCTGCATTTTAACTTGATATTATTCCAAATTAATCCCTAATTTTGAGGAGGATCTTATAGCACATTGAAGGCCTTGCTCTAGCTTCATGGAGAAGCCAAGAACAAGAAACCTACAGTTGGAGCAGTTGGAGGGAAATTTCTAGAGGTTTCCTTACCCAAGCTGTTGTAACTGATTCTAGGTCAAAAACTTCTTTAATGCCAGTCGCAGCTCTGAGGCGCAACTAGCTCTATTAGCCATAGGCCTCAGCTGTGACTAAGGTTGAATTAAGAAAATATGCCCAAATTGAGTGGTTAAAATCATTGCTTCACCTTGGAGCTATCTATGATCGTTCATATGGTATTTTAGCATGTCCCATATGATTAGTCACCTCAACATGATGCGTTTTAGGTTTCTACACACATGATGAATAGATTTTCATGGTCTCTTATGGTGGAATTATGATTCATCAAAGTGATATGATTAAGTTGTCCCCTTAAATTCTCATATACCTACCCCTCTCCAGTAGTGTTGATGGGGTTATCACTTGTTCCTTCATCAGAATGTACAAGTAAAGTCTTCTTCTTAGACTTCTGTAATTTTTTACATTTAGATTTATCATGCCATTTTTTCTTACAATAATTACAATATTTTTGAGACTTAGCATGAGAGGAATAAAAATAATAAGAAGCATGAAATGTATGTTTAGAGGCATAGTATTGAGTAGAAGTGAGAGTAGGAGAAGAATGAGAATGGGAGGAAGTAGAAGGTTTCTTTGGTACCTATTGATGTGGATGAGGCAATTTCTTGGAACCTCCTAAAGAGTATCGAGTCTCCTTGTATTATGTTATGAACTTCTCCTTTGTAAGTTATGCATGATTGAAAATAACATCAAGAGTAGTACAAGGAAAGTATTTCAACTCTTGACATAAATGTTTTAAAAGTTAACTTTTGAACTTACTAATGAGGGAAGCTACAAGATTGGATACAAAAAGCAAGACATGTATTCCATTGAATTGATGGACATAATATTGGATGGATTGGTGCTTTCCCTATCTAAGGTGGAACCATTTTTTAAGCAAGTCATCATCATAATTGTATGGATAGAATGTGGCCTTCAATATTATGACCAAATCATCCTAGGTTGTGATGGGGTTTTGAGTTCCTTGATGTTCAGTAATGAGAACCTTAGCCATACCAAAAATTTTGATTTTGGTGAAAGGAACTTTATCATAATTCGATGTTTGAATAAATGCAAACTAGGTCTACATATCTAGGATTCAACTATTGCGGACATTAGGATTCCTAGAGCCTTCATATATTTTGACTTCACACTTGGCATGAGAATGACTAAAGGATGAAGAAGACTGCATTTTCAGATCCTTAATGGTGTCAACTAAGGAAGTGACTAAGGATGTAACTTTAGCTAACTTATATACTAAAGCCATATTTGCAGCTATGTTTCTACTATATTGAGCTAAGGGAAATAAGTTTGTTTGACCAAATAAGATTATAGTACTTTAGTAAATGAAGAGGATTAATAAGCACATATAAAGGTGTTTGATAGTTGAAAATCGTATAATTTAGATGTTAAAATATTTAACAAGACTAATTGAAATGGTAAATAATTTAGTTAGCAACGTGAATACATATGGTCAAACATATAAAAGAAAGTTAAGAGTTTCTCCTATATTATGTACATGTGACCAACGTTGTAGCTTGTAGTTATAACAGTTGGTAGGAGCCTATAGAGTCTTGTGGCTAACTTTATAAGTAGAACACGTCTACCAGTACATATGTGCACTGGGTGATGGCTATTTATAGTGCTCCAAAAATTTGTATTACAGCAACATCCACTATGTTGGGTAAATTGGTATGGAATTTTTAGAGCTATGTTATGGTATGTAAGTAGTTGTGTGAGTTGAATGTGCCAATAGTCCTCTACTATCAAATTGCACAAACTTTTACCATGCACAAACTACGACCATGTGTCTTCCAAATCAACAAATGTCACCACCAAGTTGAGGTGGGTGTTTGAGCTTTACCATCAATTTATAAAGTGAGTGGACTGCCACATGTATTTATAGTCTTCTATGAGAACATTGTTTTAGAATGTCAACATCACCCAATGAATGCATCCAATGGTCTATAAACCAACAATAGGGATGTGAAAATCAGCATGACCAAAAGATAAATTTTTAGTTGCCTCCAATATTGTAAGGTGGAGAGGCCACATAAACTTCATTGGGATATGATGTGGATGCTACACAACCACATTTTAAGCATGTGATATCACCAAAACTTACTTGCTTTAATGAATTACATGGCTCTCTTAGAGCTAACGTGCATCTACTAAAAATTCCATGCACTCGATGAGCAAATTGGAAGTATGGCAGGTGGTCTACAAGGGTCTTAGACTAATTGTGTTGGTTATCTATCCTTATTATAGGAAATATAAACATGTGGGTAAACTTATTGTAGGTGCATGTGGTGTGCACATCTTGTATACATATGACTTCTCCCCAAAGGTCCTTCATAAAGCTAAACCTTTGCAAAGTACACCTTGAGCAATCTATATTAAGTATGTTGGAGTTTTAATTTTGCTAAAAGTGTTACCCATAGAATAATTTCTTTGTTTAATAGGCACAATGATGTGGTAGGAATAAAAAATATTTTTGAGAACAATGTGCTCACATTTAGCTTAGCACGTAGAATATACTTCAAAATTCTCTGAGGTGTATTACTCAAAATTGCTTTGGACTACAAACAGGTGGTCAAATGATCTTCTAGAAAAATATGGGGTGGTTTTTCATTCTATATTACTCAATCATCCTCAAAGTGAGATGAAAAACATGATGGATCAGATGCAACAGAATTACCTGCTCATCCATCACACATGTGCATGATGAACATGTAGGGATTATGTTGGTATATGGCTATAATTTTAGGAATACATGTGGTTGTATTTGATTTTTTGTTGCCCACAAGTTTTCCATGTGTCTGGTTAATTTCTTCCCAACATATAATGTGAACATCCTCTAAGATATCTTCAACAATGTATAGAGTAATGTGTGGGTCACTAAGATTTTACATTGAACAGGTCCCTGTAAAGAGATATTTCATCTTACTGTGACTGTGACTACAATGTTTTTACGTCATCCTTGGTGTAACTGAGACAACTAGAGGATTTTTGTGATAAGGGCATCACAAAAGGTTATAGTCTAGGACTATTTTTAGATAAAATTATACCAAATAGAATAGGGCTTATGGTGACATAACCACATGTAAACTAGGGATTTTATACATAAAATTACATAAAAATATGAACCCAAAATGCTTGATAAGAGCACATGGATTTATAGGGTAGAAAAAAAGAAAAAATCCAAGATCTACTGGGAGGATTTCTTGTTCCTTTTTAAACCAAACTTGGCCTAAGGAAGAGGATAATCTCCAAACCCAATGCTTGGCTTTGAACACCAAATTATGTGTATTTGGATGTTGAGGAACCCAAAATCCTTGATTGATATTTGCATTGGACATAAAATATGTATTTATAGGCATTATGAGCCTATTACAATATGTATGTTTGGTTAAAACCATCAAACAATACCATGATTGGCCAACCAACCTATTAAATGCTTTGGCTACCTAACATTTTCCGAATTCTAATATTTTCTAAGACATTATTAAATATCCTATGATTACTCATCATACTTTTATATTAATGCATATTTCCTAGATCACTTTTTGATCACTTAAATTCAAGTGTAGTATATATCTTGTAATCTAGTCTTTCTATTTACCTATAATTATTTGTATCTTTGTTGTTTATATAGCCCACTTATTTATTTCATTAAAATTTGCAATATAGCATATGTAGAAAAAGGAATTATCTATGTCTATTCATAGACATTTAGATTTATAACATATAGAATTGCATCATGTTAGATTCTTACTGGTTGTATTTTAATTCCAAGTTTACTACTTTAAAAAGTTTTGTTTTAAATTATATAAAGGAAAAGAAACATATACTATATAATCTATCTATTATATATTTTGATTGTCTACATATTTTCATCTTGTTATTAGAATTTTATTAAATAGGTCAAGGATCTTATTAAACCCAAAATGTAAGTGCTTATGAATGAATACACGAATTAAATATTTTAGCTCCATATACCCTGTATATGTACTTTGACCATGTTGAGGTAAGGAAGGGTATCCTTTTACCATCATTATAATGGCTCATGTCATTCCAATATTTAAATTACAAGTACTTGAGGAATTTTCTTCCTCAAATTCTCTACTTTGACATCAACATCATTTCCAAACAAAACAATCTTATAGTGAAAGCCTTTATAGATGTTGCAAGGATAGTAGGTGTGCAAAAATCAGCTTGCTAGCACCCATATTCTAAAATAAACATCCTTTATGAAAGTTTTTTGAGATGTTAGTGAATCAATCCAATATAAAAATCAACTTTTGATAGTTTGTGTGTGTTGTGTAAAACAAAAAATATGGTAGTCAACAAGTGGCACATGTGCCATCTCTAGCACATCTAGCATCAACACTAGAAGTTTTCATGCTATAACTACTACTGTTAGATAATACAAGATAAGTAAATATTCAAGGTAAGTTTTTGAATTCATGTTTTCCTTTGTTCTCCATTTTTCTTTTGAATATTGTGTGTGGTGAGAGTGTTTGCCATTTAATAAGCTATGTATTGGGGAAATAGTGAATGGAGGCATTGAGATGTTGTTTATGAGCCTACATCATGTGTAGCATGGTTTTAGCAATTGTACTATAAATATTATATATTCAAAGTTACAAGTGCTATATACTATGTGCTACTAGTTACAAATGCTATGCATTGTGTGCTACAAGTGCTACAAGTACTTCAATTTTCCTTTATCTCCTCTTGGAGAACCTATAGCACTAGTAGCACTTATTTATTATCACATATATAAAGTGATACAAGTACTTAATTTTTTCTCTATCTCATTTTAGAGCACCCATAGCACTTATATGAAAACTACTACATGTGCTACTTGCTAGCTAGAGATTCATGTACTTTGGTTTCATAGATACTTTATGGTTGGCATCACCCCTCTAATTTTTTGGTCAATACATACAAGTTTTTATGTTTAATGGTTTAGTTGCATTCCCATGTGAATACAACCATCATCATGCACTCATAATTCCATGTATTATGCTAGCTTATGTGCCATTATTAAGGCTATTTGCATGTATTTGTATACCATTTTTTTTTTCATTTTCAAAATTCCTCATATAATTTTTATATTTTCTTCCATCCTCATTCTTCACAAGCCCTACTTTTTTTCAAAAAATAAGAGGTGATAAAAGGTTCTTCATAAGGAACCAATAGATACTTTGGAAATCTAGATGCAATGACCCTTTTTAAAAATTTGGATGGATGGACTATTTTTGGCATCTATAGAGCTATGTTGATAATATTGTTATTGATTTTACAATGAATTTGAGATAAAGACACACAATATTCCAATGCATAGAAATCATAGTCATTGAGGCTACAATTTTAAAATCCATAGGGTTATCTTTTATAAGGCAAAGAAACTTTAGGAAGCTATTTCCTCCTTTACATGCTCACAATATATTTTTCCTACCTAGCAAGCCCAATATTTACACAATTATCCTGATTGGAGGTACCACCAAAACATAACTTCCTCCTTTGTATAATTTTATTACCTTCTACTCCATCAAGTTCTTCACTGGTGATGGCAGATTTTTTGTTATCTCTAGGCATCATTTTAGATTGTTAATTAATATTAATAGATGGAGAGAATTAGATGAGTTCATATTAAATGTATATTATTATCTCCTCTATACCCTATAAAATATGATCATAAAACAATAGTAGGATAGGAACCCAAAAATCCTACCCCACAATGGGTTTATCAAATTGCTAGTTCTTGACCAACTAGCCAAAAATAACCTTTCATGGGATGTGTGGATTAGAGGTGATAAATTAAAGTAACTGGTTGATCTAGTGTGACCCAATAAAATGATGAGAACTTATCGTTCTCAAAGGAATGTCTTTGATCTTGAGGTATCCAAAGATAAAACCCTATAGAACATCCAATAGAAATCCATAAATAATGATCAATAGGAACCCCTACAAAATATCTAGTAGAAATCCTTGTAAAATAGTCAACAAAACCCTAGTCAACACTATAAGAAAAGGTAAAAGGGTTCTCACTAAATAATTATATGAACTAAAGTTGTAGATATTGGAGTCTAATTTAAAAATTGGTGAATTAGAGCAAGAGGTAGAATATTTGAGGAGACAGTTGGTAGAGTATATATTGAAGGAGAAAAAAGTAAAAGAGACTACAATAGAAGTACTCAATACCTCTAGGTCACAAAGAGATGAAGATGCTACCAAGTCTAATAGTCCTACCTATGTTGATAGCCATATTCATATTGAAACCCCTATTCATACTAAAATTCCAATAAAGACCCCTATCCATAATGAGAAAGTTATATTTTAACCAACACACATGGACTAATAAAAGCCCCCTATGTAGTAGATCATCCAAGCCCATATAGAATGACAAGGACTACAAGATCTCTCCCTAAGTATTGTCGGAAATTTGGCTATTACATCATTTGGTTATTTTCTAATGTACCCTCATGGGTGCATATTTAGTTTAGGATTATATTAGGATTTATTGCTTTATTAGTATAATTTAATGCATGCACAAGTGTTAGAATGTGCAATGATGTAAATATGCATGTAGTCCACATGTACATGAGTCTTAGGGTTGAGTGAGAGGTAACCTATATTTCTATTTAAAGGCCTCATTGAGAGTGATTGTGGGAGAGTGAAAGTAGTGCAAAGGTGTGAGTAGTAGTAGAAACAATGTAGATCCATTTTATTATCATGGAGGAGTTGCAAACTCCATGAAATAAGCATTGTAATTTTCATGAGCTTTCTATATGTGAATTTCTAGAGCATTGTATCAAGTTTTCTATCATATTTTCATGCATGGTCTTTTGCTATTATCATAGTTGTATCATTTCTTGTGAATGCATTTTATTTATGTTTAAGACTCCAAAAGCTAACAGTGGTATCAAATCCATGGTGGATCCAAAGAAATCCACAAGCACTATTGTTGAGTATTTACAAACTGGATTAGCCATAGTGTGTTACTGCATGCAAATACCATAACAATAGATTTTTTGATAGAAGTAGCTCTAGATAGTAGAATAGAAAATAGAGAAATCCATGTGATAGATTTAGCTAGAGTTTTTCTATAAGAGTTATAATGATTTTGAGAACTAGAACTCAGCATTGTTCCACTAGATTGGCAATCCAACTAGTGAAGTTTATTTCTGATAGAGTCATAGAAATTTTTATTATCTCTAATATTTTATTACAAGAGAGAAAAGAAGTTTTTAGGAGAACCATTTGGTTACTATCATCTAAGTTTTTCTTGGTGCAAAATATTAAATTCTCAGAAGGTGGGAAGCTTCCTATAACATATAGAAAATAACTTCATCTTCATCGCCTGAAATTCGAAGTTAATTTCCTCATGCAAGGATTGATTCTTTGTTGTATAAAAATAAGGATTAAATATTTTGAGGCCTAAGGAGAAAGGTCCCATTGAAATATTTATAGATTGAATACTCCTAGTTGATATATCAAGGAGAGATTGAGTGGCCAAGAAAGCCACATTGAATATTGCAAATCTAGGAAGGAGGTCCTATAAATAATACCCCATTGAAGAAAGGAGGTCCTAGAAAGAAGACCCCATTGAATATCAAATAGACTCAAGGAGAAGAGTCCTAGAAAAATATTGGATATTGGTGATCTCCATTGAATATTGAAAATTTCCAATTGAAGAAGAGGTCCATTGAAGGCCCTATTGAAGAAGAGGTCCATTGAATATCCTATTGAATAAGATATTCATTGAATACTCCATTGAAGAATAGGTCCATTGAAGACCATATTGAAGAAATTCCATTGTGGAAGATTGAGCATTTTAAATAACTACCAAAATATTCTATTGCAGATTTTAGTAGCAACAAATTGAGGAGATCCTAGAAGAAGATATCATTTCCATAGTTGAATATTGAAGAGGCCAAGGAAGGTCTCATTGAATATTTAGAAGCTGCAATATTGATAACCTTGGAGAGGTCTTAAGAATAATACTTGGTGAGCCTCATTGAATGAGTTCATAGAAGGACTCATTGAAGAAATTACTACCAAATAAGAAACTAAGAAATTGGGACAATTATTGCAATTCGATGATAAGCCCAAAGGAGAAAGTTTGGAAATAAGTTTATCAAATAAAAATATAGTATTGAATAGATATCAAGATTGATAGATTGTTTGAGGAGGGGATCTACTTTTAATTAAGAATTAAACAAGAGAAAAGAGAAATAATAACCACCAAATCTACGAGATTTGGGGGCCATCATTGAAGGAAGTTATTGAACAACATCTTAGCTACAATTTTGGGAGAATCCTACCAAATTTTTGGGATTCAAGGACAACATTTCAATGATGGTATTGACTACCTTAAAATATGGAAAATTTTCAGATTTTAAGACAAAGAAAAGGATAGCATATTAACAGCTCTTAGAGCTACAAAATACAGAGTTTGTGGATAGAGAAAAGGTAGCAAATCAAAGAAATTAAAAGCAATAGTGAAGATTTTTAAGTGCTGAAAATTTTAGAAATTTTGGGAAGCATTAGTTATTACTAAAAATAAGATTCCAAAAGCATATTCTGAATAATTTTTAAAGCCACCAAATCATATTGTAGAGCAATAATTCGATAAAGTATTGAAGATGTAGAAATGTGAGAAAATATATGTTTTTGGACAGCATAGAGGAGGTGCAAAATCATCTACAAAAAGTAACCATTGAGGTGACTTGAATCACTACTATCTCCATCATATTTGAGATAAAAAGGTATGCAACAATAAGGTGCTAAATTTCATTATTAGAGCTTTCATATTTGGTTTCATATTAAGGTTTATCAAGCACCATTTTGAAAGGATAAAAAGTTGCATAAAATAGTTTTCATTCCAAGTCTTCAAAATAGTGCATAAGTTATAGTTTACAAGGAGAAAACTTGCATAAAAAAATAGAAGTTAGGAAGACTATATTTGCATCAGAATAGAATACAAAATATTATATTTATTAGATTGGGTTAATACGTTAAATAATATCCAAGAAAGAAAATATTGTCAAGAAGTAAAGGTAATATTTTACTTTAGTCAAACCAGTCACCAAAGATAGATTTTTTGAGAAGCTTTTTTGTAGAATAAATGGTATATTATTGTGGTAAGGGATAGCTACCAAAAGGATAACAATACCTTCTAAATATGGAGAAGAGAAGCCAACAAATTGTAGTTATAAAAAGAGCTTATGAGGAAAAATTAATATAGAGCTTAACTGCACATCTCCAAATAAATTTATAGAATAGTCTAGGAGAAGGTTAAATCAAACTTAGGAAGCATACGTTCGAACAACCACATTAGTACATTAAAGCCCATATTTTGAGCAAGTTAAAGGGCAGATTTTTCTAGCATAGGGTAACAGACATAGTATACGTTTGTGAGTTATCCAAAGGACTCCATGAGTACAGAAAAAATGGTATATTTTATAAAAGAATAGGAAGTTTTAAGAACTCCACTAAAGGGCACTCTACAAAATCTTACCAAAAGAGCCTTTGAAAAGCATTAGAAGGTGGATTCAAGAGGGTGAAATTATAGATTATCTAAGGTATCAAAAGACACCCAAAGAAGTGTCATAGACATCAAAATTTCTACCCATATAAAGTATGAAAATAGACCTATGTAAGGTATTCTAGATTATATAAGGTATCAAAATACACCCAAAGAAGTGTCATAGCCATCAAAATTACTGCCCATATAAAGCATGAAAATAGGAGTTGTTGGAATTCTCAGTATACTAAGACCTGTTGCTTTGATATCAAGTACAAGGTGGAATTGTTATTTCCAAGGAATAATTATAACCTAAGGAGGTGGTGAAGATTTTTCCAGAAATACCCATGATATACCTTTGATTTAAAAGCACACCTCCACTCTAGAATTACTATCGATTGCTTGCCAAGGTTTCTGTTAAAGCACTCTATTTTTTCTTCCATATAGTAGTTTTGTAACCTGACCATTATGGGTTTCATTGAACCAAAGACATTTGAAATTGAACCTGTTGTTGAGGTGATCATGAATGCACAAGGATTCATACCTTTTCTATAACAATTCTCTAGGATGGATTGGGATGTGAACACTACCTTTGCTTCCACATGAAATAAAGGTGTTGTTATCATCCATAGAGTGGAATTTCAGGTTGAAATCCATATCCATGTATAAATAATAGGTCAACCACTGGTGGGAAGAACCATTGTAGAGACAAGCATAATTAGGATACAGAGTTGAAGGATTTCAAGCCAAGATCAATTCTACGAAAGCTCATAAAACTAGGGATCGTCAAGGATGATTTACCTACTTCATGAAAGGAATTAATGAAACCTGTGATAGAGTATATCATGATTTATGACCCAATTTCCCCTATTAGGAGTTTTCACATAGCCTTTGTGAACCACTTTAGGGAAGTGAAACCTCTCAACATCCCTGAATTTCTATTTTTATCTATAGAATATTCCATTAAGGCAACTCACTCAAAGAAGGATGAGGCTTGGCCCTCACATTAGGGACTTTTTAAGGTGATTTACAAAAAAAATTTAGAGAATTTTCCAAAAGACAATGTTTTTATACAGGAGCAACAAGCGAATTCCAAATAGACTACGAAGGAGGATACGTCCTTTACCCCGTCCTTAAGTGCTCATGGTTTCAAGAAAAGGAAAGTGAAATGCAACTCTCAGGATGTTGAAAAATTGATAAGAAATAAATTCAAGGTGTAGGATCACCCCACCCCTTCAAGAAGCTCACAACACCTAAAAGATAGATTCGTTCAAAACCAAGAAAAATTCATGATTCCATTGAGAATGAGCATGAGGATCCCACGATCAAGTTGCTTTAGGAGTACATCATAAAGAATACTATTGCCACTATATCTCATATGGAGAGTGTATTAACCACAAGTATTGAAGCCATTTCCCATATGAAGGAGCATAAAAATACTTTGAATTTACTATTTTTTATAATAACTACTTCGAGGATCACCCTGAAAGGAATATCGCAGGAGCCAATGCTGGTGGTAACATCAAGGAGGATGACGTGGTGGAAATTACCAAGTAATTCTTCAAGGAAATCCTCAAGGATGTTGAAAAGGATGACACCAAGGATTTTACAAATGTGTAATACCCTTGCACATTATCATCTGCTTCTGGTTTTTGTCTAGTTGGAACGTTTTGGTTCTTGTTTCATCCTTTTGATCTGTTTCTATTTTAATTTAAAGTATTAGGCTTTGTTTTAGATGTTTTTAGGTGTTGCATCCTTTAATTCTACTTTTTTACTAAGGCATTAGGGTGCCTTTCAAATACCCTCATCAATACAATTTTGTTAACTTACCAAAAAAAGATAGACCTACATAAAAAGACAAAACAAATGGAAATACAAGGGTGAATGTTAAATTTATATTTCAGAAAATTTATTGCCAAAAAATGAGGCACCATATTTGTTGAAGCAATATAAAAACAATAGGTCTTCCATATCCAAGAGCACTATTAAATATAGTGTTAACTTTCTTCCAAAGAGAAAGTATTTGTAGGAAGAATTTGTAGGAATAGAGCATTGGAGAGTAATATGGGAATCGTTGGTTGCATAGAGGAGTTTTTCTATGAACTCAAGGAGAAGAGTACCACATTTTAAAAGGAGTTTGGATAGTCTAACGTCTTCTAGTCCAGGATAGTACAAAGGAGTGTTCAACATCATAAGATAACACTCCTCCATGCCAATATAAGACAAAGGAGCACTCAAAAAATGTAAGTAAGACAAAATAGGTTGATTACTCTCCATACATGAGTTCCCAACATGGATGTAGAAGTCAAGAGCATCTATAACAGCCATCAATCACCAAGGAGTAATAATATGAGTGTCACTTACCATAGGCATTTAAATAAAGAGTTGAACAAACATTTTCAAAGGACAAGTGTCACATGTCATAATCACTACAAGGAGGTGCAAGTATAAATTTTTTTCAAGAAGGTGAATAGGATAAGTTCCATTTGGAACTCCCATATCAGATTGCACCAAGTAAATAATACTCCTACATACGTAAACAAAGAAGGAGAGGCCAATATTACATCAAACACATTGAGGAATACACTGTTGTTCTGGAAATTACGTAGAAACCAACCATACAAGTGCACGTAAATCCAACAATACAAGTGCACATAGAAACTAGAAAAAGAGTGGTGGCCATTTACAAGATCAAATTATATTTGAAGTGAGCCAAGGCATCATACTTAGTGAACATAGCAGCCAAGAAAAAAGCAAGAAAAATAGTGCACACAATCAACCATCTACAAAATTAAGAAAAAGTGCACAAGTAAAGTGAAAGGAGAGCAAGAAATCAATCCTCTCAAACAACATTCTATCCATACAACTTGTAAATTAAAATCAGGATCAAGAAGGTGGGAAATATACATTACTATATTGCAAGTTTGATATCAAGTTCATTATATTCTAGAGATATTAAAAGTAGGAGTAATAAGGAGTTTAAAGGATCTCTAGAAAAGAGTATTGGATATTAGAAGGTATTGGTTTAAACTTGAAGCACATTCAAACCATTTCCATTTGCTTCAAAAGAACATTTGCAAACTCTTAACATAGGGAGATATAAGGAGTAGTAAACAAAAATTAGTTTGCAAACATTTAATATTTCTAAAAATTTTAACTAGGGAGATATAAGGAATCCTACTTCAAATTAAATTTTTTATAAGTTTAGAACCTATCATTGCATCAAGTTTTGAATCCATATTATTGAAGATTGCATTTCTAATAGTTTTCTAAAGTAATTGATTGCAAGTGATTGATGTGAATCATATTTATAGCATATCTCATTACTAGGGAGTTATAAGGAAGACTACTACAAAGGTTAATACTACAAGACCCAAATAAAAAGGGAAAAATAAATATGTCAACCTCAAAGAATGAATAAACAATAGCATGAAAAACATCATTATAATGGAAAATATTAATGTTATTAAATCAGGAATCAATAATCTTTTGAATAAAACTAAGAACATAGATCTTGGTTCAAGATTGATCTATAATGAGGTACTAAAAGAAGATTTCACTACTATGGAATTTTACCTTCATACTATACTTACTGAAGAAATTAAGACTAAAAAGA
Organism: Wollemia nobilis; assembly: GCA_028583015.1. Lineage (NCBI taxonomy): Eukaryota > Viridiplantae > Streptophyta > Pinopsida > Araucariales > Araucariaceae > Wollemia > Wollemia nobilis. The sequence goes on along the minus strand of JAQPPZ010016930.1, from coordinate 6,879,923 downwards.
AAGATATTCTATTACCCTTAGTATTTGGGAGCATTCTTTACATGGCATTGCTCTCACTTCAAATTCATAAAGAACTAGTTGCAAAGAAAAAATAATTGATCAAGCTAAGCAAAGTAAAAACAAAGATAGATGAATAATTCCTAGAGAAAAATTTTCAAGCATCTTGTAGTACTAATACTTCAAGTTATACTAACACAAATTTTTATCATTATGTTTATTCAAAAGTTTCTATAATCAACAAGGATAGTAGCAAAAAATACAAAGACGAAAGTAAAATTTTGTTGCTAGAATCAAGTGATAATGCAACCACATATGAAAGTTAAATAACTAGAAAATTTACAAGAAATAATAAGAAGAAAAGTAGGCATCATATCAAGGAGGAATACAATGCAAGGTAAATTAAAAAAATCAACAAGTAACCACATCAGGATGAAGACTACTCAAGATTCAAATAACCATATTTAAGACTAATATCTTCAAACCAAATAATGTAATATAGGAGGTGTTGGAAATTTGACTATTACATCATTTGGTTATTTCCTAATGTACCTCATGGGTGTATATTTAGTTTAGGATTATATTAGGATTTATTGCTTTATTAGTGTAATAGAATAAATGCACAAGTGTTAGAATGTGCAATTATGTAAATGTGCATGTATTCCACATTTACATGAGTCTTAGGGTTGAGTGAGAGGCAAGTAACCTATATTTCTATTTAAATGCATCATTATGAGTGATTTTGGGAGAGTGAAAGTAGTGTAAAGGTGTGAGTAGTAATAGACATAATGTAGCTCCAATTTTTTTATCATGGAGGAGTTGCAAACTCCATGAGAGGAGAATTGTAATTTTTGTGAGCTTTCTATATGAACATTTCTAGAGTATTGTATCAATTTTTCTATCACATTTTCATGAATGTTTTTTTTTTTATTATCATAGTTGTATCATTGTATGTTTATCTCTATACTTGTGAATGAATTTCATTTATGTTTAAGGCTCCAAAATATAACAAGTCTTTTTGTCACCATCACATGTAGAGATAGAGTATATTTCTATTTTAAAGTATAAAAAAATTCTTTTTAAAAGGGAAATGGAATGGACCTTGTGGCTTTTTTTATTTTATGGAAGAAGGGGTTTTTAAAGGAACCCTAAACCTTTTACAAAGATATGAAAACTACAATCTCAAAGGAGAACCTAGAGACTATAGATAAATGAACCAACTCTAAAAAGGATCAACCATATAGTGGCATTACAACACCCTATTTGGACAACAAAAAAGTAATAAAAGAACTAAGACACCCGATGATACCATCCACCTCGAGAAAAAAAGACACACCAAATATAAATTCCAAAAGTTAAATACCTCAACAATGATGAGATATGTACATGGTTGTAATAGCTACCCAACCACACCAAGCCCAAGAAGAAGCCCAAAAATCCTCAACCCTCAAAATCACATTCTCAAACTTCACCCTTGGACATAGATAAGCCTTTAGGATTCCATTTCTCCCAAACCATCATCATTTTAATTTCTTCAACATACAATATGGCCACATTTAGTGTTCCAATAAGGAATTTTTAAAAATACATTAACATTTTATTATAAGATTTTGGAGTATTGGGGAGAACATATGGTCTACAATTTTTTATTTTCTCTTTCTTATCGATCCATAGGAAAGCTTAGCTTTATTTCTAGAAGGGGAAAATTCATCCAAGGTAGATTCCTTTACATAGATCAGGGTCTTCTCAACTTTGACCAATTTCATGAAGAACACAAGCTTATACTGAGAGGGGGGTGAACAGTATAGCGCCCACTTTTTACTTTCTTTCCAAACCAATATCAATTAATGTCCTTAATTGCAATAACCAAATATAGCAATGTGCATTAATAACTCAGATAGCAATAGTAAGCAAGAGCACAAGTCACCACACACAATTTGAGACACAAGATTTAACGTGGTTCCCCCAATGTGGGGTACTCCACAAGATAATCTCCTTATAATATTTCACACAGAAATAAGGATCCTTATCCAATACAATGATTACTTTGATCTGCTCAAAGCTAGGCAATACACTGATCTGCTTAGGTAGGCAATCCATTGATCTGCTCAGCTAGGCAACACATTGATCTGCTCAGGTAGGCAATCCATTGATCTGCTCAGCTAGGCAACACATTGATCTGCTCAGGTAGGCAATCCACTGATCTGCTCAGCTAGGCAATCCATTGATCTGCTCAACAATAGGCAACACCAACTGTTCCAAAATCCTTGCATCTGCTCAACAAGCTCACACTTGTCAAATCTGCTCAACAAGCTCACATATAACTTGTCCAAATCTGCTCAACAAGCTCACATAGAACTTGTCCAAATCTGCTCAACAAGCTCACATAGAACTTGTCCAAATTTGCTCAACAAGCTCACACAAAACTTGTCCAAATCTGCTCAACAAGCTCACATAGAACTTGTCCAAATCTGCTCAACAAGCTCACATAGAACTTGTCCAAATCTGCTCAACAAGCTCACATAGAACTTGTCCAAATCTATCCAAAAATCTCCATAAAGTTGTCCAGAAATCTATCCCAAAAGCCTTCTCAAAGGCTCAATCAATCATACTCAAGTAGTACTCAAATCTCATCCACAAATATTATGAAGGCAAGGCTCAAATATGAACTCAACAATGAATGGTAATACACTCTTCAAAGGATGACAACTATGATCCACAATGATCTCAACTCAAATCAATCTCATAGAAGCATAAAGAGAATTGTTAGAGACTCAATATGTTCTATACTCAAATCCAATATCTTTCTCAACTCAAGGCAATCTCATAGAAGCATAAAGAGAATTGTTAGAGACTCAATATGTTCTATCCTCAAATCTCAATCTCAACTCAAATCTAGAATATAGAATAGTTTGTTTCATGGAACTTGAACAACCACTTCACACAATCACTTGACTAGGCTCAAACAACTCTTCTCAACCAACTACCACAAGGAACAACTCTTTCTTACAAACCCTAGTCCAAGCATGTATCAACCAACTCAAATGTTTCCAACAATGCTCAACCACAAATCTCACATAACAATGATACTCATGTTCTTCTCAAGTTCAAGTTCTTTGCATAACCAATGGGCTTCAACAACAATGCTAATAAAACATATCTTCACATAACAATGATACTCATGTTCTTTTCAAGTTCTTTGCATAACCAATGGGCTTTAACAACTATGCTTATAAAACAAGGTTTAACCACAACTCTCAAACTAGAAAACCTTGAAGCATTCAACCAACCACTTTCGAAAAGGAAACCACAATCAATCCTTTTCTCTCCAATGATATTTCAGAAATCAACCACCATAATCAATCAATAGGAGAATGTGCCCATACCTTTTATGAAGATGAAGAAACCCCTTTGGAAATCTGCCACACTCAACACACTTTGAAAAAGAACAAAACAACCTTCACTTTGAACCCCTTTACAAAAATAGAAATATCTCTTTACATACACCTTATTTCTCCATCTAATCAAGTTAATCAAATAGCCCTCGAAATAAGCTTTCCAACGATATATAATATGGTATACTTCTAAAAGAGGAAAACACCAAAAATTTCTCTTTTTCTAAAAGTGCATTTCAACCCTTATATCTTGCCTTCCAAGTAAATAAAAATTTAATCAAACATTATTCCCTTAGCATCACCTTATTCCTCCAACATTAGGCAATAATAAAAAATATTCAATAAAACGTTTACTTACCTCTTAGAGGGAATCGAACCCTCATCACTGCCCACTCAACACCACAACCATGGCACCAAAGACCACGTGAGCTATCTGCTCACATAGGACAAAGAGCAAAAATGCTCCCTATATTTCGTTGCCCTTGCTCATGCCAAAAATGTGCGCCAAATGCTCTTCTTCCACACTCTATGAAAATCGAACCCGGTGGGAATCGAATGCATGCCCTATCGCAACCAAAAACTCCATGCTTCCCAAGCTCACCGTTGGACCACGTTGTCACATCGAAGGATTTCGGGGCTTCCACTTTTTGTTCTCTTCGTTCGATGCTTAGACTTTTGAATCGAAAGCCTTTGCATATATATATGCAACCTTCCTTTAATTTCACATACGTCGGCACCTTTAATTATTAATTTCCTTTTGATGGCGCATGGTTTTTATGACGTCGATGATGACTTTAATTTTAATTTTAAAATTTAAAATTTTAAATAATTAAAATTTAAACTAAATATTTAAAATTAAATATCTCCATCATCGGGGCACCTTTTTCGATGAAATGAAAAGCCAACCTAGGTTTTAAGAAAAACCCATTTCAAATCTGCCATCCATGGTTTTAAATAAAACCTTTTATTTTGCCTACCTTGGTTTTCACAAAAACCTTGTATATATCCATGCTTTCCAAAATATCATAAATGCTTATTTATGAAATACTTTGGCCACCAAAACTCAATGTGATCCATGTGACATCAATGACAACATAAAATACCTCAAATTTCCAACAATCTCCCCCTTTGTCATTGATGGCAACACCTCTAATGCAAATCACCACAATCACTGCAAAAACCATTTCTGAGAATCAAAGTTGCTCCCCCTGACTCAATACTCTCTTTGGAGGCTGCTCCCCCTAACTCAATGCTCTCTTTGGAGGCTGCTCCCCCTAACTCAAATCTCTCCCCCTTACTCAAATCTCTCCCCCTTTGACATCAATGGCAAAAGGGACACCTATGGGGCTAAAATATATGACTCTTAAGCTTAGCCCCCTCACCACCTTCTCTCTTGAGGTGATTAATTTTGGGGTGGGAGTACTTTTACTCCCATATTACATTGTTTCTTTCCTCTATCAACTTCCTTCCATGTTTTTTTGATATCCTTCTCTTGATGAATTACTTGATCTTCTTGTCTAGAACCTGTTTGACCTTCTTGCCTTGAACCTATTTGGAATTGAGTCCTACACCATTTTGCAATATGTCCAAAGTTATTGCAATTAAAACACTTGATATTGTAGCCTTTGGATGGTGCCCATATCTTGAATTCTTTCTTGAAATAATTTCCATATCCATTCCTTTCTTGAACCCTGTATTGTGAAGCTCTGTTTTCATGACCATTATGACCATGACTTCTGAATTGTGTAGCTCTAAAACCAAAACCATTTTGCTCATTTTATTTGCACTGAGAAGCTCTATGACCAATCCTGTTGCATAAGAAGCAATGTCCCTAAAAACCATACCTTCTTCCTTTGAAGTTTCTTCTAGCAAAATCAAACTTCTTTGATCCATGGACCCTCAAGTGTATAGCCCTGTGTCCAAATCCATTACAAGAAAAACAATGTCCTTGAAAAGCCCTTTGTTCATGCCTTAGTTCCTCATACCTTTCTTGACCATTTTCCTTATGATCATTTTCAACTTGTGCATTGCATCCTTGAACCTTCTTTGTAGTATCTAAATCCTTTTCCTTAATTTCTTCCTTGCTTTCCTCTTCAAGTAATTTCTTTTCCTTTTGAACTTGATTCACCTATCTCAAAACAAGATCCAAATTGAATATTTGGAGCCATAGGAACTTTGGAACTTTCTTTATAAAACTTAGGTGCTTCCTTGCTTTCATATTTAAGAACTTCCTTTCCTTTTGAGTGTGATTCCCAAAATTGAAATATGAGACCTTTGGTGCTTTGGAATATTTCTCTTCTTTCTCTTCATTTGTGTCATGTAGCAAATTGGCATCCATATTTATTGTCTCTGAAATACATGTTTCCTTCTTAGTGAAAATATCTTGACCTTTTGAGTCATGTGATGGATCAAACTTCTCACGTATGGAACATCTCAATTCTTTTAGATTCTCCTTAACCTCTTGTAGTTGCTCATGGATCTCATTGAAATATTCCTTTAGATCACTAGACATCTGTCTTTCTTACACTATTCTCTTGTTTAACTTCTTCTGCTTGGAGTGAATGTTCTTCTTCTACTTCTTTTATCCCATAGAAAAACCCTTCTTCATCTTCATTATCACTAAGATCATTATAATCTTCTATAGCAAACAAACTCTCATGATTTCTTTGACCATGCCTGTTTCCTTGATGTGTCATCTCATCTTCACTATCACTGAATCCATTGCAATATCCTGATCTGTGATCTCTTTGACCACACACAAAGCATTGTTCTCTTTCACCTTCTATTCCAAGGAATAGATGTTCTTCCTTTTCATCATCTGACTTGTCTTTATCACTGTGATCTGAGCTATCACTTGCTTCTACAATGTAGTAAGATTTCTTTACCTTACAAAAATTTTCTTCTTCTCATACCTGTTTTGCTTGTATCTGTCATCTTTGTCATGCTTATGCTTTCCATATTCTTTTCTTCTGTGACCCTATTTTTCATCATCACTATTTTCTTCATGTGGACACTTGTGTGCATAGTGACCAAGATCACCACACTTGTAGCATCTGACTTTCCTCATATCCCTAAAATTCCTTGAGTCCTTATTCCTTTTGATGAAGTTAGCTTCCTCATCATTAACTGGATCTCTATCTATCTCTGGAACCTTCCCTTTCTCTTTCTCTGAAGCCTTGAATGCAATCTCTTTTATTGGAACCTGATGCTTACTCACCCTCATCTCATAAGCTGTGAGAGTTCCTTGTAGTTCTTCCATTGTTAGCTTGTTGATATCCATTGTTTCTTCTATTGCTGAAACCTTTGCATCATACTTCATGGGAAGTGATCTCAAAACCTTTTGAGTAACTTTTGATTCTTTCATCTCAAATCCTAGGCCTCTCATGGTGTTAGTAATCTCATCAACTCGAAGTAAAAACTTTGCAATATCTTCAGAATCTTCCATTTTCAATTCCTCAAATATTTTTCTATGAGTTTGTAGTTTTGACAACTTTACCTTGGAATCTCCTTCATAAGTATTCCACAACTTGGTCCACATTTCATTAGCTGAATTACATACCATGACCTTTGCAAAATCTATCTCACGTAGCCCACTCAAAATACAATTTATTGCCCTTGCATTGATCTCAACCAATTTCTTGATAGTCTTATCTACCTCGGGATCACCTTCAACCTTATACTCTTTTTCAACCATCTGCCATACCTCATATCCTTGTGATATCAAGTAGTTCTTCATTCTCATGCTCTAGAAAGCATAATTGTTATCATCAAATAGTGGTGCCTTATTTGTAGATGATCCATTCTATGAAGCCATCTGTGTTCTTGTAGAATCTACCCTCAAGTTGTTAGCCTTTCCGAAGGAACCCGCTCTGATACCAATTGAAGAACACAAGCTTATACTGAGAGGGGGGTGAACAGTATAGCACCCACTTTTTACTTTCTTTCCAAACCAATATCAATTAATGTCCTTAATTGCAATAACCAAATATAGTAGTGTGCATTAATAACTCAGATAGCAATAGTAAGCAAGAGCACAAGTCACCACACATAATTGAGACACAATATTTAACGTGGTTCCCCCAATGTGGGGTACTCCACAAGATAATATCCTTATAATATTTCACATAGAAATAAGGATCCTTATCCAATACAATGATTACTTTGATCTGCTCAAAGCTAGGTAATACACTGATCTGCTCAGGTAGGCAATCCATTGATCTGCTCAGCTAGGCAACACATTGATCTGCTCAGGTAGGCAATCCATTGATCTGCTTAGCTAGGCAACACATTGATCTACTTAGGTAGGCAATCCATTGATCTGCTCAGCTAGGCAACACATTGATCTGCTCAGGTAGGCAATCCACTGATCTGCTTAGCTAGGCACTCCATTGATCTGCTCAATAAGATTCAACAGAAACACACTAACAAGCTCACATAGAACTTGTCAAATCTGCTCAACAAGCTCACATAGAACTTGTCCAAATCTGCTCAACAAGCTCACATATAACTTGTCCAAATCTGCTCAACAAGCTCACATAGAACTTGTCCAAATCTGCTCAACAAGCTCACATAGAACTTGTCCAAATCTGCTCAACAAGCTCACATAGAACTTGTCCAAATCTCAACAAGCTCACATAGAACTTGTCCAAATCTCAACAAGCTCATTCAAATCTCAAAAATATCCACAAATTATCAAAAATCTATCCCAAAAGCCTTCTCAAAGGCTCAATCAATCATACTCAAGTAGTACTCAAATCTCATCCACAAATCTTATGAAGGCAAGGCTCAAATATGAACTCAACAATGAATGGTAATACACTCTTCAAAGGATGACAACTATGATCCACAATGATCTCAACTCAAATCAATCTCATAGAAGCATAAAGAGAATTGTTAGAGACTCAATATGTTCTATACTCAAATCCAATATCTTTCTCAACTCAAGGCAATCTCATAGAAGCATAAAGAGAATTTTTAGAGACTCAATATGTTCTATCCTCAAATCTCAATCTCAACTTAAATCTATAATATAGAATAGTTTGTTTCATGGAACTTGAACAACCACTTCACACAATCACTTGACTAGGCTCAAACAACTCTTCTCAACCAACTACCACAAGGAACAACTCTTTCTTACAAACCCTAGTCCAAGCATGTATCAACCAACTCAAATGTTTCCAACAATGCTCAACCACAAATCTCACATAACAATGATACTCATGTTCTTCTCAAGTTCAAGTTCTTTGCATAACCAATGGGCTTCAACAACAATGCTAATAAAATATTCTTCACATAACAATGATACTCATGTTCTTTTCAAGTTCTTTGCATAACCAATGGGCTTCAACAACTATGCTTATAAAACAAGGTTTAACCACAACTCTCAAACTAGAAAACCTTGAAGCATTCAACCAACCACTTTCGAAAAGGAAACCACAATCAATCCTTTTCTCTCCAATGATATTTCAGAAATCAACCACCATAATCAATCAATAGGAGAATGTGCCCATACCTTTTATGAAGATGAAGAAACCCCTTTGGAAATCTGCCACACTCAACACACTTTGAAAAAGAACAAAACAACCTTCACTTTGAACCCCTTTACAAAAATAGAAATATCTCTTTACATACACCTTATTTCTCCATCTAATCAAGTTAATCAAATAGCCCTCGAAATAAGCTTTCCAACGATATATAATATGGTATACTTCTAAAAGAGGAAAACACCAAAAATTTCTCTTTTTCTAAAAGTGCATTTCAACCCTTATATCTTGCCTTCCAAGTAAATAAAAATTTAATCAAACATTATTCCCTTAGCATCACCTTATTCCTCCAACATTAGGCAATAATAAAAAATATTCAATAAAATGTTTACTTGCCTCTTAGAGGGAATCGAACCCTCATCACTGCCCACTCAACACCACAACCGTGATGCCAAAGACCACGTGAGCTATCTGCTCACATAGGACAGAGAGCAAAAATGCTCCCTATATTTCGCTGCCCTTGCTCATGCCAAAAACGTGCGCCAAATGCTCTTCTTCCACACTCTACGAAAATCGAACCCGGTGGGAATCGAACGCATGCCCTATCGCAACCAAAAACTCCACGCTTCCCAAGCTCACCGTTGGACCACGCTGTCACATCGAAGGATTTTGGGGCTTCCACTTTTTGTTCTCTTCGTTCGATGCTTAGACTTTTGAATCGAAAGCCTTTGCATATATATATGCAACCTTCCTTTAATTTCACATACGTCGGCACCTTTAATTATTAATTTCCTTTTGATGGCGCATGGTTTTTATGACGTCGGCGATGACTTTAATTTTAATTTTAAAATTTAAATTTAAATTTTAAATAATTAAAATTTAAACTAAATATTTAAAATTAAATATCTCCATCACCGGGGCACCTTTTTCGATGAAACGAAAAGCCAACCTGGGTTTTAAGAAAAACCCATTTCAAATCTGCCATCCATGGTTTTAAATAAAACCTTTTATTTTGCCTGCCTTGGTTTTCACAAAAACCCTGTATATATCCATGCTTTCCAAAATATCATAAATGCTTATTTATGAAATACTTTGGCCACCAAAACTCAATGTGATCCATGTGACATCAATGACAACATAAAATACCTCAAATTTCTAATATTTACCACTAGGTGTCCAAAACGCTTGGTTCCTTCCTCGCTTCTACCAATTCCCTTAGGGATTTTGAATGCATCTCATGCACCCTTTGGTGTTTCCAAAACTTCTTTTAATATAGATATAGGGATGATATAAGTAGCCTTGTGATTCTAGAAATTATTATATTTAGAATGAGATGAATCATGAGATTCGTCGATAATAGGAATCATCATTGGGTTGGCCATAGAAGTGATAACTACCTCTCTCAATATACCCCTAACTTTTAACATATGATCAAAAATCAACTTTGTCAGTCCCTAATGGATGGGGTCTAACAATTTTTCTTTTGTAACCTTTTGCATGGAGTTCTTCATAGATTTTAAGAGAAAGGATGGTATGTTTAGTAGTCTCTTACGACGTAGCTAGTTGAGGAATGCAAAATGGTAACTCCTCAGTAAGTCCTAGTTCTCATCCAACATGAAGTATTGTATTATTATCCAAGACACCCTATCCCAAGGTAACTTGAGGGAGATTCTTTTGTTAGCGTACATTAGTTAGCATGTTATTATTACATTATTATTGTTATTTGTTATAACTGGGCCTATTTCAGCCATGGGTGGTTCCGTAACCTCTGGGCCTATTAGGGCATGTACTATTCTATTTAATCCTTTCTGATTAATACAAACAAGTTGATTACTCCGACATGGTATCAGAGTGGGACGGGCGAAGACTGGGAGGGCTCGGTATCTACTTGGCACGCTTCCCGAGGACTCAGACTCTGGATGCAGCTTGACTCGGGCATAATTCTCGAGATCCACCTCCGCAGCCGACTGGATCGGGCTTGGATCCCGAGACAGAGAGGATGAGAGAAGAAGAGCCGACTGAATCGGGCACGAAACCCGAGGCCGACTCGACTGGACCTGACTGGACCTCGGGCATGGAACCCGAGGCCGACTCGACTGGACCTGACTAGACCTCGGGCATGGAACCCGAGGCCGATGACGTAGCGACACGTGGCGGACTGGCCATGTGCCACCTGGACCGACGAGCGGGCGACATGTGGCGGACTGGCCACGTGCCACCCGGACGCGACGCGTGGTGGACTGGCCACGCGCCACTTGGCGCAACAAAAGGACACACGGGACGATTGATTGCCCGTAGGCAATCAAAAGGAAAAGGGCTTCTTTGCCCTTTTATTCCCTTTCATCATCGCCCGCCACGACGATGTGGGACTAAAATCCCAAAAAATTATTTTTCGCCTCTAGCCACGAAAGGGAATAACGGGAACGGACTTCCCTTCCCTTCCCGTCGGGCGGCATAGCCCGACTGGCAGGAGCGCCAGTCGGAAGGACTACAGCCGCGGGGTCGGGAGTTCGATTCTCGATGGCTTTAAAAATTGCCTTTTAGCACGGCGTGGCGGAAGGTAATTTTTTTTGAGCAATTATTTTTTTTTAAGTTTTTTTTTCTTTTATATTTTTTTAATTAAGGATTATAAAATTAAATTAAATAGATTTATTTTTATATAGATTTAAAATCTTTTTTTCTATATAAAATTAATTTATTTTTTTATTTATTTATCCTTAGTTATTTAAAAATATTTTAAAGAAAATACTTTAAAATTAAAAATAGTGGGGGGATGTTGAGTAATTTTTTTTTCAAAAAAAAAAAGCAATTTTGGCATTATTGTGAAGGTGCATTTTCGGCTGAGCCCGACACCTAGTGGGTCATTCCTGTGGGCACTTTTTATGTTGTAGGTTGCATTGTTCTTCTATTTTGCACTACTTCATCAAAAGTTAAAAAAAAAAAATCAAATTCACTCCCTAAGTCCCCGAAATAATTAAAACCCATCCGTGCAATTTATTGCACTGCAGCGTTCGGTATTTGTGATACCTCTGGCCAGCACTTACAGGTAAAGCTATCGTGATTGCACTACTGTATCCGCCGCCTAATATAGCTACCAAAATGACGTCTGAGCTTGTTCTCTATAAATCATCGGGGAGATATAAGTTTGCCATTTTGCATTTTTTTTACTCCATCCATTACCCTAATAGTTCTTGTGTTTAGGCGTAAATCCTGATGAGAGTTCTGAAATCCAAAGTGTTTAGGGGAAGTTACGCCCCACGCATGCGGATTGTAGACTTTCTATGGTAGGTGCCATCAACAAGACTATTCCCTTTCGAGTCTTGCTTATGTTCCACGTATCGTATGATCTCTAAAGATCACCTATAGTTTCCCTCACGTAAGGGCGGGTGATTTTTGTTGATCTTTCTAAATACCTATAGTCTCCCTCACGTAAGGGTGGGTATTTTGTATGGTATAACGGCCTAGCAAAAGGTATATCGAAAGGGGGACCAATTGGTGTTATAAGGAACCTTCATCATGTCTGCAAAACTAATGACTGATTCTCATCAGTTATTGAAAGGTCCTAATTACACACCATGGAAAAACAAGATGAAGGCCATCCTAGCAATGGATGACTTATGGGATGTTGTATCTGGAGCAACAACCAGACCTTCACCTGCTGCTGGTGCTATAGCTCCAACTACTGCTCAAAGAGACTTTGATAAGCTAGACAACAAAGCAAAAGTGCTCATCTTGCTTGCTGTGTCTGATGAAGTCCAACCCCATATTGCTGACTGTGCAACTAGTAAAGCGGCATGGGATGCCCTTAATACTATATATGAGGGAAAGAATGATTCCACCATTCTATTTCTTCAATCTCAATTACACAGTCTAAGCATGAAGCAGGGGGAGATGGTTGAATTCTTTCTTTGCAGAGTTTCTAAATTGAAAGCAAAGTTGAATTCTTTGGGAGAACCAGTTGAAGACAAGCTCCTTACTTTAGTTGTATTGAGAGCTTTACCTGATTCTTATCGGGTGTTGATCACTTCCCTTCAGGTATCACAATGAAAAGTTACTTTTGTAGAATTGGTTAATATGCTTCAAGAGGAGGAGGCACGCCAACTACAGAGAGATGATTCTTCTAACACTGCCCTCTACATCAACAGGCAAGGGCAGAACCAGAAGAAGGGTAATTTTCATAAGGGAGGGAATTCACAAAAGGATTCAAAAGGGAAACAACCTCAATAGAAAAAGAGATATTGCAAGATCTGTGACAAAGAAGGTCATGATACAAATAGATGTTGGCATAAGAATAAGCAATCAAAATAGAAAGGCCAAAAAAAACCACAGAAGAACAACCAACAAGTGAATGTTGTTGTTGAAGAATCTGACATGGATTCTGAGAGAGCCCACAAAGTTCTCATGACTACCACAGTGTCCAAGCAGACGGATCCTATATGGTATGTTGATTCTGGAGCCGAGTAAGCACATGATTGGTGACAAATCATGGTTTGAGTCTTTTGAGGCCAAAGAGGGCAAACCTGTCACTATTGCTGATGATAAAACCTACAAGGTTCAGGGAGAAGGCACTGTTTTAGTCACTCTTCCTGATGGCAAGTGTCAGATTGATAAAGTTCTCTATGTTCCAGGATTGGCAAACAATTTGTTGTCAGTCACACAAATTTTGGACAAAGATATGGTTGTGAACTTTAGTGTTGAGGGAGGCAAGAAGTGTTGTTCTATTACCAGGAGGGGTAAGAACATTGCAACCGCTTCATATAAGCATGGCTTATTTGCCTTAGATACTATCTCTACTCCACATGTAGCCATGAAAGTCTCTACAAAGGAGGCAACTTCCCTATGGCACAAGAGATATGGACATTTGAGTTCTGGTTACTTACTTGAGCTAAGTAAGTATGAGATGGTAAAGGGTCTTCCTTCCCTTTCTACCACTTTACCAGTTTGCTCTGATTGCTTGGCAGGAAAGCAGCATAGAGTGCCTTTTGAAAAGAGCTCTACAAGAGCAAAGAAACCTCTGGAGTTGGTTCATAACGATATGTGCGGTCCCTTCACTCCCAACAGTTGTGGGGATAAGAGGTATTTTTAGTTATTCATGGATGATTACTCACGAAAGATGTGGGTATTCTTTCTTCAACTAAAATCTGAAGCATTTGGCTTTTTTTAGCAATTCAAGAAATCTGTTGAGAAGGAGTCAGGGACTTCTATAAAGACCCTCCGCTCAGATCGAGGGGGGGAGTTCACCTCTAAAGAATTTTCTACATTCTTGAAATAAAATGGGATCACAAGATAGTTAACTACTACTTATACTCCTCAGCAAAATGGAGTTGCTGAAAGGAGGAATCGTTCCATCATGGAAATGGTTCATTGCATGCTCACAGGAGCTAGACTTGAGCAACTATATTGGGCAGAAGTTGTCACCACAGTAGTATATCTATTGAATAGGGCACCCACAAAGGCCCTACAAGGAATGACTCCACAGGAAGCATGGAGTGGTAGGAAACCCTCCATTTCTCATCTATGCATTTTTGGATGTAAAGCTTTCATGCACATACCAAAAGAGAAAAGGAAGAAGCTAGATGAGAAGGCATTGAAGTGTATTCTTCTTGGCTATGATGAGCATTCTAAGGGTTATCATTTGATTGATCCCTTGACCAAGAAGATTCACATTAGTAGAGATGTAGTTTTTGATGAGGCTTTCACATCAGCAAACACATCAGATGTATACCTAGACCTTGTGGAAACATAGGTTGCTAAATCTCCTTCATCAAAATTTGGAGGTTCTTCTTCATCTTCAACACCTAAGAAGAAGAATCCAAAGTGGTGTACAAATACAATCAAAGACTCTAAGCTATCCACTCCACCAGATTTGACATTGGATAGACCTCGTACTCGTAGCATGGCTCGATAGGAGAAAGCTACAATAGAGAATACTGGGGTTGATGATCTATGTCAATATTTTGAGGAACTTTCTATAGATCCAGAGAGAGATACAGAAGATATGGATATTGATAGTGATAAGGTGTTTATGTCTTCAATAGACGATCTTGAACCTGCATCAGTACAAGTTGCTCTCGGTGAGCCTCAGTGGAAGGCTGCTATGGATGCAAAGTATAAGTCTTTGATGAAAAACAAAACTTGGAAGCTTGTCGATCTGCCGCATGGAAAGAAACCCATTGGCTGCAAATGGGTGTATAAATTCAAGTACAAAGTAGATGGGACAATTGATAAGCATAAGGCCCGTCTTGTTGCAAAGGGCTATGCTCAAAAGGAAGGCATTGACTACGAGGAAACTTTTGCACCTACTGCTCGGATGACAACAATTCGAGTTATTTGTGCTATGGCAGCACAGTTTGGGTGGAAAGTTCACCAGATGGATGTCAAAAGTGCTTTTCTAATGGTGATATCCAAGAAGAAGTCTATATGACTCAGCCAGAAGGATTTGCAATGGAAGGCCAATAGCAAAAAGTTTGCAAATTGGTCAAATCCTTATATGGCCTGAAACAAGCTCCTCGAGCTTGGTATATAAAAATGGACAATCACCTCCTACAGCATGGTTTTAAGAGATGTCCGTTAGATGCAAACCTCTATTTCAAGAAACAGGGTTATGAGATAGTGTTGCTTGTACTCTATGTTGATGATCTACTCATTACAGGGAGTTCAAAAACTATGATCTCTACTATCAAAAGAGACTTGTGTCAATATTTTGAGATGTCAGATCTCGGACTTCTCCATTATTGTCTTGGTCTAGAAGTCAGCCAGAAGGAGCACTACATCAAAGTGTCTCAGAAAAAATATGCCAAGACATTGTTGGAAAAATATCGCATGACTGATTGCAAGCCAATGGCAACTCCGATGGAGACAGGACTTCAGTTATCGTGATATGATGAATCACCTCAGGTAGATGGTACTCTCTATCGATAGTTGATTGGGAGTCTCATATATCTGACCAATACTAGGCCAGATCTCGTATTTGCTATGAACTATCTTTCGAGGTTCATGCAGGAGCCTAAGACCACTCATTGGAAAGCAGCAAAATGTGTTCTTCACTATGTCCGTGGCACAATGGAATATGGCCTAGAATACAAGAGGAACAACAAATTCTTCTTACAGGGATACACGGACTCCGACTATGCCGGATCATTTGATGATCGCAAGTCAACTTCAGGATATATTTTTCATCTTGGATCCGGTCCTGTCTCTTGGCACAACAAGAAGCAACAGGTGGTTGCTATATCATCAACAGAGGTAGAATATCGTGCCGCACGTGATGCTGTGTGCGAAGTGATATGGTTGCGTCACATTCTAACAAGTATGGGTCATCCATCCAAATCTCCAATACACTTGTTTTACGACAATCAGGGTGTTCTGAACCTAGTCAAGAATCTAGTTCATCATGAAAGAACAAAACACATTGACACACAATGTCATTTCATTCAAGACGATGTTTCGAAGCACCAAATTCAGCTTCAGCACATTCCCACCGATGCTCAAGTTGCAGACATTTTCACTAAGGCACTTGGACGTGTCAAATTTGAATTGTTTCGCAGCTCTCTTTGTATTGCAAAATGATGTAATCAGTGGGGATGTTTAGTATAGCTAGTAGTTATATTATTGCCCAAATAATGTAATAAGGGGGGATGTTAGCGTACATTAGTTAGCATGTTATTATTACATTATTATTGTTATTTGTTATAACTGGGCCTATTTCAGCCACGGGTGGTTCCGTAACCTCCGGGCCTATTAGGGCATGTACTATTCTATTTAATCCTTTCTAATTAATACAAACTAGTTGATTACTCCGACATCTTTGGTATCCATTTTGCACTTTGACCAGATATTCATTTTCACCCAAAAGCTTCTTTTCCCTAGCAAGGGAGTGTTTCTCCCTATTATGACACATCCCATCCAAAGGAAGGATAATAACTTCGATAATTATCAGGATGGAGATTTCAAATTATAGATCTCCAGTTCGCACCATCCTATTCCTCTAGGAATACACCATTTGGAAATTTCAAATGGACATTGTGTTTTGAATCAATGCAAAAATGGGTATTACTTTTAATTAAGGGAAAATAAAAATTAAGAAGAGTTACAGAGCAAAAATATGAAATAATTATAGAATGTGAAGTGGAAAATATATTTTTATAGTTTGAACTTAAGATATTTAAGATCCATATGAATACATTAGTGTATTTGGTCTCTAATTTGGTATAATGAAAACCCCTTGAAATACTTAGAGAAAAATACATTTTTTTCAAAAAATTTAGACTTATTTTAGACCTCCCCTATGGAATTTATTGGAAATTTTGAGTAGTTTTATTGTCATTGATGTCAAGAGAGTATTGTTTCAATTTCATCATCATTAAGGACATCAGGTGGTTTTTACAAAAGCAAAAAGGTTTTGAAAAGGAATAGGATATAATATTTATTTTTAATATTATATGCCTAAAAAGGCCCAAAAGGATGAAGACCTAAGGAAGGAGAAGCAAGTTTAAATTAATATTATATTATTTAATATTATATCAGTTTGGTCATAAGACAGTTAATTGTAGGGTTCATAACAAGAATTGATATGGATTCACTAGGAGGAAATACAAGATATTTACACCTTAAAGGAATCACAAATTTAAGTGTTATAAGTGCAATAATGTTGGGCACATAGCTAAGTGGTGTCGAGAAGAATTTCTAGAGACAAGTAGGGATAGGAATATTCAAAGAAATCAAAAGGATCAGTTAATAAAGAAGGTGGACAAAGTTAAAGAGCAGTGTATGCTGGGAGTAGAGATACTCCCACCCCAAAATTAACCACCTCAAGAGAGGAGGTGGGGGAGGGGCTAAGCTTAGAGTCTCATATTTATCCCCAATCCCCTTAGGTGGCCCTTTGCCATTGATGACATAGCGGGAGATATTTGAGTTAGGGGGAGAGCATTCATTCAGGGGGAACAATTTCTCAAGGGGAGCAACTTTTTGAAAAAAAAAAAAGGAATGGTTAAAAAAAAAGGGTTGCCATCAATGACAAAGGGGGAGATTGTTGGAAATTTTGAGTAGTTTTGTTGTCATTGATGTCAAGAGAGTATTGTTTCAATTTCATCATCATTAAGGACATCAAGTGGTTTTTCCAAAAGCAAGAAAGTCTTGAAAAGGAATAGGATATAATATTTATTTTTAATATTATATGCCTAAAAAGCCCAAAAGGATGAAGACCCAAGGAAGGAGAAGCAAGTTTAAATTAAATAATAATATTATATTATTTAATATTATCGAACAAATTGATGAGGTGAAGTAAACCGGGTCCAAGAGATTATTAAAATAATTTATTCTTGAAAAGACCCATGAAGCAACTTGCAAAAGATTTAAATTAATTTATTTAAATTAAAATATTTTAACCCATGGTTAAAATTTTAATTTAAATAAATAATGGATGGGAAAGGTTTTTAAATTTAATATTTAAATCTAAATTCGATTTTCAAAATCGAATGATGGGCCGACGAGTTATGTGCAAGTGAAAATGTGTATAAAAAGGGAAAACAAATTCTTATTTTATTACCTTTGACATATGCTATCAAGTGTTGTGCAATGCTAATATAATTTGTGTGCTTCGTGTTTTGAGAGAAGAGGTTTTTGTGCTTTGAAAAAGAAGACAAGGAGCTATTTTTGAAAAATATGGAAGTCAAAGGAGGTACCACTAGTGGTGGTAGCACAGGTGGCAGTTGAGGCCAAGCGAAAGCATTGAGAGGGCAAAGACGTGGGTTTGATTCACGTCGTGTGCTTTGCAAGGGAAAACATTTTGGTTTTTTGTGCTAGAGGATAAAAGACATAAGGGAAAAAACGTAAATCATGCACCTTGAGTTTTGTGTGGGCTCATAGCCCAACCGGTTGCCTAGCATTGGCTAGGGTGTTGAGGAAGCAAGGTTGTGAGTTCGAATTTGGTTGGAAATATTTTTGGGCAAAGTGAAAATAAAAGGTATGCAATTTATGATTTGATTTTTTCAAAGGTTTTTGATATCCGAAAATTCACTTTAAAGGTTGCGTGAAATTTGAAAGGATAGCTTGTGAGTTTTTTTAAGGGAGGTATAAGGTGTAAGAAAATTAAAATATTTTATTTTAATATTGGTGGTTAGAATTTATTCAATGAGATAGGAGTTATAAGGTTTGGAAAGCTATGATGTGTTAATTATTTTGAGAGGAGAAATAAGGTGACTAAAGAAAATTATTGTGGTTGTTTTCTTTATCAAAATTGTTGACTTATATTTTGAAAGTGTGGAGATTATAAGGTGTATTTAAGACTTGTTATTTTTGTGTGGAAAAATAATTATTGGGAAAATATTTGCAAGGAGATTTTGAGAAATATTGTTGTTACCTAACCTTAAAATTGGCAAAGAATATTTGATTGTGGTTAAGATAGGTTTTGAAGACATATCTCCATAAAAACAAAAGGTATGGGCACATCTTCCTATGAGTGAAATATTGTTGGATTGAATGTTGTGAAATGCAAGGTTGGAGTGAAAAGGATTGTTTGATAAGCATTGTTGGAAATATTTGAGTGAGTGTTCATATGCATGATTAGGGTTTGTGAAAGATCATGAGTATCATTGTTATGTGAAGTTGAGAACTATCTTGAACTAGGGTTTGTGAAAGATCATGAGTATCATTGTTATGTGAAAATTGGAATTATCTTGAGTCAAGATTTGTAGTGTGAATTGTTGGAAGTATAGTGAAACACTTGGTTAGGGTTTGGATGCAAGTTGTGTTTCATTGAGTGGATGGTTGAGTAAAGTTGATTGATCATTATTGATTGAGAGCATTGGTGTGATAGTTCAAGATTTGTGAAACAAATTATTCTTTATTTCTGAATTGATTTGAAAAGGGAGTTTGAAAGTGATAGAGTGATTTGTGAGTGTGAAACATATTGAGTCTCTTACCATTCTCTATATGTTTCTATGGTTAAACAAGATTCTAAGTGAAACTTGTTTGTGTGATTAAAGAGGTTTTCTGGAAGAGATTAAGTTGAGTTTTGTGAGTGTGAAATATATTGAGTCTCTAACCATTCTCTATATGTTTCTGAGGTCAAACAAGATTTTGTGTGAAACTTGTTTGAGTGATTGAAGAGGTTTTTGTGATAGATTGAGTTGAGTTGAGTAAGCTTTTGTGGAAGTTTATGGTGAAGACTTGTTGAGAGGACTAGTGGATAGATTTGAGGTAAGTCTTGGTGAAGACTTTTGAGTAGATTGGACAAGTTCTAGTGAGGACTTGTTGAGCATATTTGAGGTAAGTCTTAGAGAAGACTTGAAATCAGATTGGACAAGTTCTAGTTAGGATTTATGGATAGATTTGAGGTAAGTCTTTGAGAAGACTTGAGAGCAGATTTGATTTATTGATTTGTTCAAACCTTGAGTTAAGGTTTGAGATAGATCTAGAAGAGTTGATTTATTATTATATCAAGCTTTGTGTTAAGGCTTAATGAGGATAGAGATTGAGAATTTGTGCTAGATTTGAAGGATTATGTTAGTGCATATTTGAGACATATATTGAGTAGATTTATGCTAGATCGAAGGACTATGTGTTTAGTGTAGATTTGAGATAGAGCTAAGAGCAAGCTTTGGAGGTGACAAAGTAGAGGATAGTAGTCTCTAGTGGATAGAGATCCATTAGCTAGGGTAGTGAGGATAAAGGTCTTCTGAGTGAGGATAGGAGTTCTTTGGAGAGAGATCCACAAGCTAGTGTAGTGGAGGCAGTAGTCTTCTAAGAGATCACCAGCCAGAGTAGAGGAGAAGGAGTTCTCTTATGGATAGACCCCCGGGGATGGGTCTCCTATGGAAGATCCATGAACTTGATTAGGGGATTGGTGTCTCCTTTGGACAGAGGTCCATAAATATTGTAATAGGGAAGGATTCCCAAGAGATTTGTTGAGAAAATTTTAGTGAAATATTTTCTCTGTGGACGTAGCCCACATTGGGTGAACCACGTTAAATTGGTGTCTCTATTGTGTGTGATGATTTATGCATTGCTTTGATTACTATTGTTGATATTACCATTGATATATTGGATAATATTGTTTTGGGAAAGAAAAGTAAAAAGTGGTCTTATACTGTTCACCCCCTCTCAGTATAAGCTTGTGTTCTTCAATTGGTATCAGAGTGGGTTCCTTCGAAAGAGTTTAATAACTTGAAGGAAAAGCTCACAAGAACACGGATGGATTCTCATAATGGATCTTCAAGGAATTCGACACCATTGTTCGATGGGAACAATTATGCACTTTGGAGTATGAGAATGAAGATTCACCTAATGGCACTAGGGAATGAAATATGGCAAGTAGTTGAGGATGGATACATACCACCAGCTACTCCACCTACAAATAAATATGGTAAGCTCCTACAACTGAATAATTCAAAGGCAATGAATGGAATTTTAAAGGGTTTGCGTGAAATAGAGTTTATAAAGGTTATGCATTGCACATAAGCAA
Source organism: Wollemia nobilis (assembly GCA_028583015.1). Lineage (NCBI taxonomy): Eukaryota > Viridiplantae > Streptophyta > Pinopsida > Araucariales > Araucariaceae > Wollemia > Wollemia nobilis. The sequence continues at coordinate 6,858,585 of JAQPPZ010016930.1, read as the reverse complement.
AGGAAATTTGGGATAAGTTGAAAGGTATATATGAGGGAGACAAAAAGGTCAAAAGGGCAAAGTTGCAAAATTACAAGAGAACATTTGAAGACCTAAATATGAAGGATGAGGAAAACATTGCTGCATATCTACTTCGTGTGGATGAGGTTGTTAACTCCATGCAAGGACTTGGGCTTAAAGTTGAAGAAACAGATGTTTGTGATAAGATTTTAAGGTCACTCCCAAAAAGGTATAGTGAAAATATTTCAGCTATAGAAGAGTCAAAAGATATTGAACTTTTGACAAGGGATGAGTTACATGGAATTCTCACAGCTTTTGAGATGAGAATAAAAGAGGAACCTATTCCCCAGAAAGAAGCAGCCTTCAAAGTTACAAAGAAGACAAAGGGTAAGAAGTCAGATTCAAGCAATGAGTTATCCAGTGATGAAGAAGCAAATTATGGCAGAAGGAACAAGGACTCAAGAAAGTATAAAGGTACAAAATCAGTTAAATGTTTTAATTGTGGTAAATATGGTCACTATGCAACTGATTGTCCATAAGCTAGAAATAGTAGTGAAGATGAGAAACATGATCATAAGAATAGGGAAGCAGGAAAACACAGGTATCAAAAGAAAAATAGGGATGGACAAGGCAAACAAGGAAAGAAGTTTTTCCAAAGGCATAAGAAGAGTTTTTATGCAGGATAAGGGTAGGTTCAAGAGTATTGTTGTTGTTGTAGGTCCTCGGGATAATGAAGAAGAAGAAATTCTATTTCTGGCAGAAGAAAAAGAAGTGGTTAGAAACCGAGTTACCAATAATTCTCAAGTGTTTTAGGTGTGGTAACTTTGGTCATCTTGAAGATAGTTGTACAAGGAATGGATTCAGTTTTAGTGAAGATGAATATGAATATGCTAGTGAAGGTCCAGAAGAAGAAAGTCTTCTTATGGCAATAGAAGAAGAAGGAAGTGCTTCTAGTGGAAGTAAATCAGAAAGGAATAAAGATGATTTTGAAAACAAAAGAATAGAGGAAGAATCAAAAAATAAGAGGAAGGAGAAGTTGATCTTGAGGGTGAGCTTATTTCTTCCCTTGATGCATTAAGGAAGGTAAGAAAGCAAAATTCAAAACTCAAGCTTCAATTTCAAGAATGTGATGAAGAGAAAGGAAAGCTTATAGAAGATCTAACCAACTCAATAGCTAAGACAAGGAGATTTAAAGAGAAGTTAGAAGCAAAGGTTTTAGAATGTGAAAGGTTAGAGCATGAAGTAGCTTCATTAAGGAAGGAAGTAAAAGAGTCTAAAGACAAGTTACATAGGTTTGGGAGAAGCTCAAAGACCTTGGATAAGATTATCAAGGTACAAAAATCTTCATCAAACAAGACAGGTCTTGGTTTTGAATAGGTACAAAGAGAACAAGGAGAGGAGTCAATCTCAAGCTCCAAGGAAGAAGAAGCTTCAGAATAAGAGAGTGTAAGAGAGAGTGAGACTTCTGAGGACATGTTGAACAATAGAAAGTTCAAAAAGGAAAGGAACAATGCACAAAGAAGGAACATATGGAACAGGAAACAACACAGGGTAGAAGAGACTAAGAGACCAATGGGGTCAAGGCAAGGTAGTTTCAATGGATGATGCTTCTCATGTCACAGGTTTGGGCACAAGGCTACATAGTGCAAGACACATGAAAGACAGGAATATGGGAATTTTAGAAACATGCATCTCTTTCAAGGGTATTGTCACTCTTGTAATCAGTTTGGTCATAAGGAAGTTAATTGCAGGGTTCATAATAGGAATGGATATGGCTTCACCAGGAGGAACTACAAGACATTTGCACCTTCAAGGAATCACAACATTAAGTGCTATAAGTGCAATAATTTTGGGCACATAGCTAAGTGGTGTAGAGCAGAATTTCCAGAGACAAGCAGGGACAGGAATATTCAAAGGAATCAGAAGGATCAGTTAAGGAAGAAGGTGGACAAAGGTAAAGAGTAGTGTATTTTGGGAGTAGAGATACTCCCACCCCAAAATTAACCACCTCAAGAGAGGAGGTGGGGGAGGGGCTAAGCTAAGAGTCTCATCTTTAGCCCCAAGCCCCATAGGTGGCCCTTTGCCATTGATGACAAAGGGGGAGAGATTTGAGTTAGGGGGAGAGCATTCAGTCAGGAGGAGGAGTTTCTCGGGGGGAGCAACTTTTGAAAAAGGAAAAAGGAATGGTAAAAAACAAAGGGGGTTGCCATCAATGACAAAGGGGGAGATTGTTGGAAATTTTGAGTAGTTTTGTTGTCATTGATGTCAAGAGAGTATTGTTTCAATTTCATCATCATTAAGGACATCAAGTGGTTTTTCCAAAAGCAAGAAGGTCTTGAAAAGGAATAGGATATAATATTTATTTTTAATATTATATGCCTAAAAAGGCCCAAAAGGATGAAGACCCAAGGAAGGAGAAGCAAGTTTAAATTAAATAATAATATTATATTATTTAATATTATCGAACAAATTGATGAGGTGAAGTAAACCGGGTCCAAGAGATTATTAAAATAATTTATTCTTGAAAAGACCCATGAAGCAACTTGCAAAATATTTAAATTAATTTATTTAAATTAAAATATTTTAACCCATGGTTAAAATTTTAATTTAAATAAATAATGGATGGCAAAGGTTTTTAAATTTAATATTTAAATCTAAATTCGATTTTCAAAATCGAATGATGGGCCGACGAGTTATGTGCAAGTGAAAATGTGTATAAAAAGGGAAAATGAATTCTCATTTTATTACCTTTGACATATGCTATCAAGTGTTGTGCAATGCTAATATAATTTGTGCGCTTCGTGTTTCGAGAGAAGAGGTTTTCGTGCTTTGGAAAAAGAAGACAAGGAGCTGGTTTTGAAAAATGTGGAAGTCAAAGGAGGTACCACCGACGATGGTAGCATAGGTGGCAGTTGAGGCCAAGTAAAAGCATTGAGAGGGCAAAGACGTGGGTTCGATTCACGTCGTGTGCTTTGCAAGGGAAAACATTTTGGTTTTTCGTGCTAGAGGACAGAAGACATAAGGGACAAAATGTAAATCATGCGCCTTGAGTTTTGTGTGGGCTCATAGCCCAACCGGTTGCCTAGCATTGGCTAGGGTGTTGAGGAAGCAAGGTTGTGAGTTCGAATTTGGCTGGAAATATTTTTGGGCAGAGTGAAAATAAAAGGTATGCAATTTATGATTTGATTTTTCAAAGGTTTTTGATATCCAAAAATTCACTTTAAAGGTTGCGTGAAATTTGAAAGGATAGCTTGTGAGTTTTTTTAAGGGAGGTATAAGGTGTAAGAAAATTAAAATATTTTATTTTAATATTGGTGGTTAGAATTTATTCAATGAGATAGGAGTTATAAGGTTTGCAAAGGAAATTATATTTTTATTTTGAGATAAAGCTATGATGTGTTAATTGTTTTGAGAGGAGAAATAAGGTGACTAAAGAAAATTATTGTGGTTGTTTTCTTTATCAAAATTGTTGACTTATATTTTGAAAGTGTGGAGATTATAAGGTGTATTTAAGACTTGTTATTTTTGTGGGAAAAATAATTATTGGGAAAATATTTGCAAGGAGATTTTGAGAAAGATTGTTGTTACCTAACCTTAATATTGGCAAAGAAGATTTGATTGTGGTTAAGACAGGTTTTGAAGACATATCTCCATCAAAACAAAAGGTATGGGCACATCTTCCTATGAGTGAAATATTGTTGGATTGAATGTTGTGAAATGCAAGGTTGGAGTGAAAAGGATTGTTTGATAAGCATTGTTGGAAATATTTGAGTGAGTGTTCATATGCATGATTAGGGTTTGTGAAAGATCATGAGTATCATTGTTATGTGAAGTTGAGAACTATATTGAACTAGGGTTTGTGAAAGATCTTGAGTATCATTGTTATGTGAAAATTGGAATTATCTTGAGTCAAGGTTTGTAGTGTGAATTATTGGAAGTATAGTGAAACACTTGGTTAGGGTTTGGATGCAAGTTGTGTTTCATTGAGTGGATGGTTGAGTAAAGTTGATTGATCATTATTGATTGAGAGCATTGGTGTGATAGTTCAAGATTTGTGAAACAAATTATTCTTTATTTTTGAATTGATTTGAAAGTGAGTTTGAAAGTGATAGAGTGATTTATGAGTGTGAAACATATTGAGTCTCTTACCATTCTCTATATGTTTCTATGGTTAAACAAGATTCTGAGTGAAACTTGTTTGTGTGATTGAAGAGGTTTTCTGAAAGAGATTAAGTTGAGTTTTGTAAGTGTGAAATATATTGAGTCTCTAACCATTCTCTATATGTTTTTGAGGTTAAACAAGATTTTGTGTGAAACTTGTTTGTGTGATTGAAGAGGTTTTTGTGATAGATTGAGTTGAGTTGAGTAAGATTTTGTGGAAGCTTACAATGAGATTTGAGGTAAGTCTTTGTGAAGACTTGTTGAGATAGTTGGACAAGTTCTAGTGAGGACTTGTTGACATATTTGAGGTAAGTCTTGGTGAAGACTTGTTGAGCAGATTGGACAAGTTCTAGTGAGGACTTGTTGAGAAATTTGAGGTAAGTCTTAGAGAAGACTTGAAAGTAGATTGGACAAGTTCTAGTGAGGACTTGTGGATAGATTTGAGGTAAGTCTTTGAGAAGACTTGAGAGTAGAGTTGATTGATTGATTTGTTCAAACCTTGAGTTAAGGTTTGGGGTAGATCTAGCAGAGTTGATTTGTGATTAGATCAAGCTTTGTGTTAAGGCTTGAGGATAGAGTTTGGTGTAGATTTGAGGGTAGATTTGTGCTAGATTTGAGATAGATATTGAGAATATTTGTGCTAGACCGAAGGACTGTGTTTAGTGTAGATTTGAGATAGAGCTAAGATCAAGCTTTGGAGGTGATATAGTAGAGGATAATAGTCTCTAGTGGATAGAGATCCATTAGCCAGGGTAGTGAGGATAGAGGTATTTTGAGTGAGGATAGGAGTCTTCAGTGGAGAGATATCCACAAGCCAGTGTAGTGGAGGTAGTAGTCTTCTAGAGGATCACTAGCCAGAGTAGAGGAGAAGGAGTTCTCCTATGGATAGAGATCCATGAACTAGGGATTGGTGTCTCCTGTGGATAGAGATCCATGAATTTGATTAGGGGATTGGTGTCTCCTTTGGATAGAGGTCCATAAAAATTGTAATAGGGAAGGATTCCCAAGAGATTTGTTGAGAAAATTTTAGTGAAATATTTTCTCCGTGGATGTAGCCTACATTGGGTGAACCACGTTAAATTGGTGTCTCTATTGTGTGTGATGATTTGTGCATTGCTTTGATTACTGTTGTTGATATTGCCATTGATATATTGGATAATATTGTTTGAGTAAAGAAAAGTAAAAAGTGGTCTTATACTGTTCACCCCCCTCTCAGTATAAGCTTGTGTTCTTCAATTGGTATCAGAGCGGGTTCCTTCGAAAGAGTTTAATAACTTGAAGGAAAATCTCACAAGAACACAGATGGATTCTTAGAATGGATCTTCAGGGAATTTGACACCATTGTTTGATGGGAATAATTATGCACTTTGGAGTATGAGAATGAAGATTCACCTAATGGCACTAGGGAATGAAATATGGCAAGCAGTTGAGGATGGATACATACCACCAACTACTCCACCTACAGATAAATATGGTAAGCTCCTACAACTGAATAATTCAAAGGTAATGAATGGAATTTTAAAGGGTTTGCGTGAAATAAAGTTTATAAAGGTTATGCATTGCACATCAGCAAAGGAAATTTGGGATAAGTTGAAAGGTATATATGAGGGAGACAAAAAGGTCAAAAGAGCAAAGTTGCAAAATTACAAGAGAACATTTGAAGACCTAAAGATGAAGGATGAGGAAAATATTATTGCATATCTACTTCGTGTGGATGAGGTTGTTAACTCCATGCAAGGACTTGGGCTTAAGGTTGAAGAAATAGATGTTTGTGATAAGATTTTAAGGTCACTCCCAAAAAGGTATAGTGAAAAGATTTCAGCTATAGAAGAGTCAAAAGATATTGAAATTTTGACAAGGGATGAGTTACATGGAATTCTCACAGCTTTTGAGATGAGAATAAAAGAGGAACCTATTCCCTAGAAAGAAGCAACCTTCAAAGTTACAAAGAAGACAAAGGGTAAGAAGTCAGATTCAAGCAATGAGTTATCCAGTGATGAAGAAGCAAATTATGGTAGAAGGAACAAGGACTCAAGAAAGTATAAAGGTACAAAATCAGTTAAATGTTTTAATTATGGTAAATATGGTCACTATGCAACTGATTGTCCAGAAGCTAGAAATAGTAGTGAAGATGAAGAAAAATAGGATCATAAGAATAGGGAAACAGGAAAACACAGGTATCAAAAGAAAAATAGGGATGGACAAGGCAAGCAAGGAAAGAAGTTTTTCCAAAGGCATAAGAAGAGTTTTTATGCAGACAAGGTAGGTAAGAGTTCAAGTGATAGTGATGACAGGTCCTCAAATAATGAAGAAGAAGAAATTCTATTTCTGGCAGAAGAAAAAGAAGTGGTTAGAAACAGGTTACCAATAATTCTCAAGTGTTTTAGGTGTGGTAACTTTGGTCATCTTGAAGATAGTTGTACAAGGAATGGATTCAATTTTAGTGAAGATGAATATGAAGATGCTAGTGAAGGTCTAGAAGAAGAAAGTCTTCTTATGGCAATAGAAGAAGAAGGAAGTGCTTCTAGTGGAAATAAATCAAAAAGGAATAAAGATGATTTTGAAAACAAAAGAATAGAGGAAGAATCAAAAAAATAAGAGGAAGGAGAAGTTGATCTTGAGGGTGAGCTTATTTTTGCCCTTGATGCATTAAGGAAGGTAAGAAAGCAGAACTCAAAACTCAAGCTTCAATTTCAAGAATGTGATGAAGAGAAAGGAAAGCTTATAGAAGATCTAACCAACTCAATAGCTAAGACAAGGAGATTTAAAGAGAAGTTAGAAGCAAAGGTTTTAGAATGTGAAAGGTTAGAGCATGAAGTAGCTTCATTAAGGAAGGAAGTAAAAGAGTCTAAAGACAAGTTACATAGGTTTGGGAGAAGCTCAAAGACCTTGGATAAGATTATCAAGGTACAAAAATCTTCATCAAACAAGATAGGTCTTGGTTTTGAACAAGTACAAAGAGAACAAGGAGAGGAGTCAATCTCAAGCTCCAAGGAAGAAGAAGCTTCAGAAGAAGAGAGTGTAAGAGAGAGTGAGACTTCTGAGGAAGAGTTGAACAATAGAAAGTTCAACAAGGAAAGGAACAATGCACAAAGAAGGAACAGATGGAACAGGAAACAACACAGGGTAAAAGAGACTAAGAGACCAATGGGGTCAAGGCAAGGTAGTTTCAATGGATGATGCTTCTCATGTCACAGGTTTGGGCACAAGGCTACACAGTGCAGGACACATGAAAGATAGGAATATGGGAATTTTAGAAACATGCATCTCTTTCAAGGGTATTGTCACTCTTGTAATCAGTTTGGTCATAAGGCAGTTAATTGTAGGGTTCATAACAGGAATGGATATGGCTTCACTAGGAGGAACTACAAGACATTTGCACCTTCAAGGAATCACAACATTAAGTGCTATAAGTGCAATAATGTTGGGCACATAGCTAAGTGGTGTAGAGCAGAATTTCCAGAGACAAGCAGGGACAGGAATATTCAAAGGAATCAAAAGGATCAGTTAAGAAAGAAGGTGGACAAAGGTAAAGAGCAGTGTATGTTGGGAGTAGAGATACTCCCACCCCAAAATTAACCACCTCAAGAGAGGAGGTGGGGGAGGGGCTAAGCTAAGAGTCTCATATTTAGCCCCAAGCCCCATAGGTGGCCCTTTTCCATTGATGACAAAGGGGGAGAGATTTGAGTTAGGGGGAGAGCATTCAGTCAGGGGGAGCAGTTTCTCAAGGGGAGCAACTTTTGAAAAAAGAAAAAGGAATGGTTAAAAAAAAAGGGTTGCCATCAATGACAAAGGGGGAGATTGTTGGAAATTTTGAGTAGTTTTGTTGTCATTGATGTCAAGAGAGTATTGTTTCAATTTCATCATCATTAAGGACATCAAGTGGTTTTTCCAAAAGCAAGAAGGTCTTGAAAAGGAATAGGATATAATATTTATTTTTAATATTATATGCCTAAAAAGGCCCAAAAGGATGAAGACCCAAGGAAGGAGAAGCAAGTTTAAATTAAATAATAATATTATATTATTTAATATTATCGAAAAAATTGATGAGGTGAAGTAAACCGGGTCCAAGAGATTATTAAAATAATTTATTCTTGAAAAGACCCATGAAGCAACTTGCAAAAGATTTAAATTAATTTATTTAAATTAAAATATTTTAACCCATGGTTAAAATTTTAATTTAAATAAATAATGGATGGCAAAGGTTTTTAAATTTAATATTTAAATCTAAATTCGATTTTCAAAATTGAATGATGGGCCGACGAGTTATGTGCAAGTGAAAACGTGTATAAAAAGGGAAAACAAATTCTCATTTTATTACCTTTGACATATGCTATCAAGTGTTGTGCTATGCTAATATAATTCGTGTGCTTCGTGTTTCGAGAGAAGAGGTTTTCGTGCTTTGGAAAAAGAAGACAAGGAGCTAGTTTTGAAAAATGTGGAAGTCAAAGGAGGTACCACCGGCGATGGTAGCACAGGTGGTAGTTGAGGCCAAGCGAAAGCGTTGAGAGGGCAAAGATGTGGGTTCGATTCACGCCATGTGCTTTGCAAGGGAAAACGTTTTGGTTTTTCGCGCTAGAGGATAGAAGACATAAGGGACAAAATGTAAATCGTGCACCTTGAGTTTTGTGTGGGCTCATAGCCCAACCGGTTGCCTAGCGTTGGCTAGGGTGTTGAGGAAGCAAGGTTGTGAGTTCGAATTTGGCTGGAAATATTTTTGGGCAAAGTGAAAATAAAAGGTATGCAATTTATGATTTGATTTTTCAAAGGTTTTTGATATCCAAAAATTCACTTTAAAGGTTGCGTGAAATTTGAAAGGATAGCTTGTGAGTTTTGTTAAGGGAGGTATAAGGTGTAAGAAAATTAAAATATTTTATTTTAATATTGGTGGTTAGAATTTATTCAATGAGATAGGAGTTATAAGGTTTGCAAAGGAAATTATATTTTATTTTGAGATAAAGCTATGATGTGTTAATTGTTTTGAGAGGAGAAATAAGGTGACTAAAGAAAATTATTGTGGTTGTTTTCTTTATCAAAATTGTTGACTTATATTTTGAAAGTGTGGAGATTATAAGGTGTATTTAAGACTTGTTATTTTTGTGTGGAAAAATAATTATTGGGAAAATATTTGCAAGGAGATTTTGAGAAAGATTGTTGTTACCTAACCTTAATATTGGCAAAGAAGATTTGATTGTGGTTAAGACAGGTTTTGAAGACATATCTCCATCAAAACAAAAGGTATGGGCACATCTTCCTATGAGTGAAATATTGTTGGATTGAATGTTGTGAAATGCAAGGTTGGAGTGAAAAGGATTGTTTGATAAGCATTGTTGGAAATATTTGAGTGAGTGTTCATATGCATGATTAGGGTTTGTGAAAGATCATGAGTATCATTGTTATGTGAAGTTGAGAACAATCTTGAACTAGGGTTTGTGAAAGATCATGAGTATCATTGTTATGTGAAAATTGGAATTATCTTGAGTCAAGGTTTGTAGTGTGAATTGTTGGAAGTATAGTGAAACACTTGGTTAGGGTTTGGATGCAAGTTGTGTTTCATTGAGTGGATGGTTGAGTAAAGTTGATTGATCATTATTGATTGAGAGCATTGGTGTGATAGTTCAAGATTTGTGAAACAAATTATTCTTTATTTTTGAATTGATTTGAAAGTGAGTTTGAAAGTGTTAGAGTGATTTGTGAGTGAGAAACATATTGAGTCTCTTACCATTCTCTATATGTTTCTATGGTTAAACAATATTCTGAGTGAAACTTGTTTGTGTGATTGAAGAGGTTTTCTGAAAGAGATTAAGTTGAGTTTTTTGAGTGTTTTGTGAGTGTGAAACATATTGAGTCTCTAACCATTCTCTATATGTTTTTGAAGTCAAACAAGATTCTGTGTGAAACTTGTTTGTTGGATTGAAGAGGTTTTTGTGAGAGATTGAGTTGAGTTGAGTAAGCTTTTGTGGAAGCTTACAATGCAGATTTGAGGTAAGTCTTTGTGAAGACTTGTTGAGTAGATTGGACAAGTTCTAGTGAGGACTTGTTGAGCAGATTTGAGGTAAGTCTTTGTGAAGACTTGTTGAGCAGATTGGACAAGTTCTAGTGAGGACTTGTTGAGCAGATTTGAGGTAAGTCTTAGAGAAGACTTGAAAGCATATTGGACAAGTTCTAGTGAGGACTTGTGGATATATTTGAGGTAAGTCTTTGAGAAGACTTGAGAGTAGATTTGATTGATTTATTTGTTCAAACCTTGAGTTAAGGTTTGGGGTAGATCTAGTATAGTTGATTTGTGATTAGATCAAGATTTGTGTTAAGGCTTGAGGACAGATTTGAGGATATATTTTGGTGTAGATTTGAGGGCATATTTGTGCAAATATGAGATAGAGATTGAGAAGATTTGTGCTAGATCGAAGGACTATGTTTAGTGCAGATTTGAGATAGAGCTGAGATCAAGCTTTGGAGGTGATAGAGTAGAGGATAGTAGTCTCCAGTGGATAGAGATCCATTAGCCAAGGTAGTGAGGATAGAGGTCTTCTGAGTGAGGACAGGAGTCTTCAATGGAGAGAGATCCACAAGCTAGTGTAGTGGAGGCAATAGTCTTCTAGAGGATCACCAGCCAGAGCAGAGGAGAAGGAGTTCTCCTATGGATAGAGATCCATGAATCAGCTAGGGGATTGGTGTCTCCTGTGGATAGAGATCCACGAACTTGATTAGGGGATTGGTGTCTCCTTTGGATAGAGGTCCATAAACATTGTAATAGGGAAGGATTCCCAAGAGATTTGTTGAGAAAATTTTAGTGAAATATTTTCTCCATGGACGTAGCCCACATTGGGTGAACCACGTTAAATTGGTGTCTCTATTGTGTGTGGTGATTTGTGCATTGATTTGATTACTACTATTGATATTGCCATTGATATATTGGATAATATTGTTTGAGTAAAGAAAAGTAAAAAGTGGTCTTATATTGTTCACCCCCCTCTCAGTATAAGCTTGTGTTCTTCAAAATTAGTACTTTTAAATGATTTTATGAGATATATATCTTGATTATTATAGAACAATAATATTTGTTGCACAAAATATACCTACATAATTATATAGTTTGTGATATTATAGACTAGACATGAAACAGACATGTGGAGCATGTACAACTAAAATCATTTTTAGCAACCCATTAAATAGAATCTATTAGAAAGAAGGATCTAGAAGATTTCTAAAAGAGGGAATTCAATGTAGGATTGATGGTCAAAATTGTACATCTATACCCCAACATTATAATTAGGGAATATAAAAAAATGCTAAGTCTTAGGTGCATAGAAAATATTCATGAAACATGGGACCTATGTTTATGATAATTTCGATAAACAACTAATAGGTATTATAAGTATGCAACTAATAGTATTACGTGGATATATGATGTATTTCCTATATATTTTAAAATAAGAGATCCCATGTCAGCTCCAAACTTGGCTATGGTAACAATAAGAGCTAAGTTTTTGGTGAAACAATTGGAATATTAGGGACTTGACTTAATGGAATAAAGGTTAAATTTTTCCCTATTATTGTACCCTATTATAGATTATATAAAACCTTAGAATGAGATTTATGATGATGCCCATAATAAGTTCCTCAAAAATATAGGTTCAAAAGGTTTTCATGGTTCTAGGAATAAATCATACACTATTGCATACAATTTCAACTTCCAGGTATCTCAAAACTAGTAAGGCTTCCATGAGGACATGGAAAAAAATAAGTTGGGAGGATGATAACACCATGTAATGACCATTATAATTGCCATTATTGTTGTCTATTTTTTCCAATTTCTTGTATTCTAGTCACTTAGTAATTAATTAGCAAACATTTTAGCTAATTGTGTATTTTTTTGCAAAAAGAACATTATGGATAATAGATGGTTATTTATGTGGATTTTGGGATTAACTTTATGTTATTATGTTATAAATATTTTATTTGTATAGTACAAAAATTTTCTTAACCATTTATGATGACTATGTTTGAAAACTAAAGGTCCTATTAAGTGCTACAAGTTTTTGGTAAAACCAATATATTCTACTTGTAGCTCTTTGTCACTACAAGTTAGAATAATTATATCCAAAAAAAATACAACACACTTACAACACATGACCTTACTTGATGATATTCATAAAGTAATACAATCACTATAGGTTTATTACACTAAATTGATATAGCACTATAGGTTTAATATTCCTTATATTGCTCACTAGTGCTACAAGCATGTCACTACAAGTTAGAATATATTATACCCAAAAAGACTTGCAATACCTAACCTTACTTGATGATATTTATTGGAAATATTGAAGCTTATTGAGTTGTCATTGATGTCAAAATGTTGATGTTAAAGAAATTGGTAAGGCAAATATTCTTCTATGGTTGGACATTTATTCATGGCAAAATACATCTCAAAGGAAACAATTGTGGTAAGAAAAGGATTATCAAAGGAAAAGGAATTGTGGTAAGAAAAGGATTATAATATTTATTTGTAAATATTATAATAAGGACAAAGACCTAGAATAAAGAGGATTATTGTATTTATTTTTTAATATTATAAGAAGGACAAAGACTAGATTGTTGATTATGGAGCCTGATTAAATCGGAGGCCTTTGTTTCAGCCGCACTTAGACCCACTACGTGAAAGAGGGGGGTGTAGGGGGCATTAGCCCCCCTACTACTGTCACTGGGGGTCCAGGGGGGGGAGCACCCCCGAAGCTAAAAATAGATGTTTTTTCCTCTATGTAAATCTGGACCATTTGATATTAGGTCACAGATCGGACGATAGATTTTAGGCGGGTTTTTTGCCCTAAAATTGTAATGCATTATTATAAGAGGAGGTTGTACGATGACTAAATATGTAATGAGGTGCGTGGTTGTGTACAGAGGGGTTTTTTGGATGGAATACAAAGGGCCTGGTTATTTTCTCCGTGGAGTAGCCCGATTTGGGTGAACCACGTTATATCTGTGTCTATTGTGTATTGCATAATTTCTTCTGTGTTTATTTCCACATTATATTATTGCTCGTATTTGTTAATTAATCCTAACAACTGGTATCAGAGCTTAGGGTTTGAAAAATGCACTTGAAAGGAGGGTTTCCAGTTCGAGTGGGAGCAATGGCAGAAGAAGGCAGATTTAGGGTTGAGAAGTTCAATGGCCAAAACTACCAGCTATGGAAGATGCAAATGGAGGATTATCTTTATCAAAAATATCTTTACCTACCATTAGGTGGAGTAGCAAAGAAGTCGACATCAATGACTGATGAAGAATGGGAAGTTCTGGATAGAAAAGCACTAGGAACAATACGATTGTGCTTGGCATCATCGGTGGCCTTCAATATTTCGAAGGAAAAGACAACGGAGGGTTTAATGAATGCGTTGGCTAAACTGTATGAAAAACCCTCGGCTTCGAACAAGGTATTTCTTATGAAACATTTATTTAATATGCAGATGTCAGAAGGTGGGTCTATTACTGATCATTTAAATGAATTTAACATGGTTACAAATCAGTTAAGCTCTGTAGGAGTAAACTTTGATGATGAGGTTAGGGCTCTCTTGATTTTGTGCTCATTGCCAGAAAGTTGGAATGGCTTGGTAATGGTTGTGAGTAATTCTGTCTCTGGTTCAAATACTTTAAAGTTTGATGATGTTATTGGTGTTATCCTTAGCGAGGAAATGCGATGGAAAAGCATAGGTGAAACATCAGGTAATGCTTTGACTATAGAGAATAGGGGGAGACAAAGGGAGAGAGGAAAAAGCCCAGGGAATCATGGAAAATCAAAGAAAGGTAGATCCAAATCCAAAGGGAAGCAGTTGGAATGCTGGCATTGCGGGAAGAAAGGACACCTAAAAAGAGACTGTTGGAATCGAAAAGAAAAATAGGGAGAAGAAAAATAGGGTAATCAGGAAGCAAACGTTGTAGGTGATGTATTGCAAGATGCTTTAATTCTTTCACTAGATAATATTAATGATTGTTGGGTGCTAGATTCTGGTGCATCATATCATGCCACACCCCATAGGAAATATTTTCTAGATTATGTTCAGGGTGATTTTGGACAGGTCTATCTGGGTGATGATAGACCATGTAAAATCATAGGAAAGGGTAACATACAAATAAAGTTACCAAATGGAAACCAATGGTTGTTGAAAGAGGTAAGGCATATTCCTGAATTAAGAAGAAATCTAATTTCCATAGGGCAGTTGGACAATGAAGGATGTACAGTTACATTCTCAACAAACTCATGGAAGGTCGCTAAAGGATCAATGTTATTAGCAAAAGGAAATAAGGAAGGTACATTGTATGTATGTACTGGTAATACTGACCTTTCTATTGCTTTAGCTTCTACAGGAGTGGATACAACTTCGTGGCATCATAGGCTTGGGCACATGAGTGCGAAGGGGATGCAGATTCTCCATTCAAGAAATTTGTTGCCAGGTTTGAAGCAGGTTGATTTAGACTTCTGTGAGAACTGCATTTATGGAAAATAGAAAAGAGTCAGATTTCTCAGAGTTGGAAAAGAAAAGAAGAGTGAAAAGCTAGAGCTTGTACATTCAGATGTATGGGGACCAACTCAGGTATCATCTCTTGGTGGCTCTCATTATTATGTTACGTTTATTGATGATGCAACTAGAAAAACATGGGTTTACTGTATTCGAAAGAAATCAGATGTTTTTGATACATTTAAGAAATGGAAAGCTTTGGTTGAGAATGAGACAGGAAATAAGCTAAAGTGTCTCAGATCTGATAATGGAGGTGAGTACTACAACAAAGAGTTTGATAGTTATTGTTCATACCATGGGATTCGTAGAGTGAAGACGGTTCCAGGAACTCCACAAGAAAATGGTGTGTCATAAAGGATGAACAGGACTATCATGGAACGTGCTAGGTGCATGAGAATACATGCAGGATTGCCCTTACAGTTTTGGGCAGATGTTGTGGATACTGTAGTTTATTTAATAAATAGAGGACCTTCAAGTTCCCTAGATGGTGGGATTCCATAAGAGGCATGGACAGGTAAGCCTGTTAATTACTCATTTTTAAAGACTTTTGGTTGTGAAGCTTTCATGCATATCAGTAAAGAAAATCGAACTAAACTTGAGGTAAAATCCAAGAAGTGTTTTTTCATTGGATATGGAGTTAATGATTTTGGTTATCATTTTTGGGATTATGCAAATCACAAAATCATTAGGAGTAGAGATGTAATATTCAATGAGAAGGTCATGTATAAGGATCAGTTGCAGGAAAAGAAACAGGAAAAGGAAAACATAGAATACACAGTGTTTGATGAAATTGAAACTCCAAAGGTGCTAGAAAATCAACAACAACAGCAGCAAGTAGCACCTCAAACTCCTGCAACTATTGTTAGAAAATCTACCAGGATAAGTAGACCTCCTGTACGTTACTCTCCGTCATTATATTATGTATTATTGTCTGACTCTGGTGAACCAAAAACATATGAAGAAGCAATGCAGGTAGAAACCAAGAAGAAGTGGGAGCAAGGCATGGAAGAGGAGATGGACTCTTTGATAAATAATCAGACTTGGGATCTGGTTCAGTTGCCTACAGGAAAAAGAGCATTGCAGAACAAATGGGTTTACAGGGTGAAAGAAGAAGATGGAGGAAAAAAGAGGTATAAGGCTAGACTGGTTGTAAAGGGGTTTGCATAGAAGAAAGGTATTGATTATGATGAAATTTTTTCTCCTGTTGTTAAAATGACTTCAATTAGAACTGTTTTAAGCTTAGTGGTTGTAGAGGATTTACACCTTGAATAGTTAGATGTAAAAACAACTTTTCTCCATGGGGATTTGGAGGAAGAGATTTATATGCAGCAACCACAAGGGTATGAGGTCAAAGGAAAGGAGGAATTAGTATGCAGGTTGAAAAAGAGCCTGTATGGCCTGAAGCAAGCTCCAAGGCAGTGGTATATGAAATTTGACAGGTTTATGTCAGATCAAGGTTATAGTAGATGTTATTCTGACCACTGTGTTTATTTTAAGAGAATGGATAATGGTAACTATATTATCCTGTTATTGTATGTAGATGATATGCTTGTTGCAGGGTCTAACATGCAGGATATAATTGTACTCAAAAGAAAATTGGTAGAGTCATTTGCAATGAAGGATTTGGGTGCTGCAAAGCAAATCCTTGGTATGAGAATAACAAGAGATAGGAAAAATCATAAATTAACATTGTCTCAGAGTGAGTACATTGAGAAGGTGTTGGAAAGATTCAGTATGCAGGATGCAAAACCTGTTAGCACACCTTTGGGAAATCATTTCAAACTGACCAAAGAGATGTGTCCTAAGACACAGGAGGAGATGAACTACATGTCCAAGGTTCCTTATTCATCAGCAGTTGGCAGTTTGATGTATGCGATGGTGTGCACAAGGCCAGATATTGCACATGCAGTGGGAGTTGTGAGCAGGTTTATGAGTGATCCAGGAAGAAAGCATTGGGAGGCAGTGAAGTGGATTCTCAGGTATTTGAGAGGTACTGTCAATCAGGTATTATGCTTTGAAGGATCTAATACTGCTTTACAGGGATATGTTGATTCAGATATGGCAGGTGATATAGACAGCAGGAGGAGTACCACAGGGTATGTTTTTACTGTAGGTGAAACTACAGTAAGCTGGATTTCAAAATTACAGAAGGTTGTTGCACTATCAACAACAGAAGCAGAGTATGTTGTTGTTACAGAGGCTAGTAAGGAGATGATTTGGTTACAAAGGTTTATGGAGGAGTTGGGAAAGAAGCAGGAGAATAGCACATTATACAGTGATAGTCAGAGTGCCATTCATCTTGCAAAGAATTCAGCTTTCCATTCCAGGACTAAACACATACATACCAAGTACCATTTCATACGCTCAGTATTGGAAGATGGACAGTTAAAATTGGAGAAGATACACACTAGCCAGAATCCTGCAGATATGTTCACAAAGGCAGTAACCAAGGAGAAACTGAGTTCCTGCTCAGTTTCAGTTGGTCTTAAAGCATGACAGTAAAAGGTGAGAAAATTTCCAGGCCCAAAGTTGAAGCATAGTCCAGCAAGTGCAGTAGCGGTGGAGTTGTTGTGATCAGTCTCCAAGTGGGAGATTGTTGATTATGGAGCCTGATTAAATCGGAGGCCTTTGTTTCAGCCGCACTTAGACCCACTACGTGAAAGAGGGGGGTGTAGGGGGGGCATTAGCCCCCCTACTACTATCGCCAGGGGGTCCAGGGGGGGGCCCCCAAGCTAAAAATAGATGTTTTTTCCTCTATGTAAATCTGGACCATTTGATATTAGGTCACAGATCGGACGGTAGATTTTAGGCGGGTTTTTTGCCCTAAAATTGTAATGCATTATTATAAGAGGAGGTTGTACGGTGACTAAATATGTAATGAGGTGCGCGGTTGTGTACAGAGGGGTTTTCTGGATGGAATACAAAGGGCCTGGTTATTTTCTCCGTGGAGTAGCCCGATTTGGGTGAACCACGTTATATCTGTGTCTATTGTGTATTGCATAATTTCTTCTGTGTTTATTTCCGCATTATATTATTGCTCGTATTTGTTATTTAATCCTAACATAAGAGAATAAGGATTATAATATTTATTTTTTAAATATTATAAGAAGCATAAAGGGTTTAAGAGTTGAGACGAAAGTAAGAAAAACTTTTGGGCCAAAGGTTAAAAGTTTAAATTATAATATTCAAATATTTTAAGATTTAAATTATTATAATTAAATAAAATATTTAAAAGTTTGGGTGGCAAAGTTTCAAAATGATAATTTATCATTTCACATTTCTAAGCTCCAATATCATGAAATCGAAGGGCAAGGACATATATATGGAGCATAAATTATTTACGAAGTCTAATGTTGTGTGAAAGTGCCATTCAAAATATTATGGTCGCATTTCATTCATATCAGCAGAGAGGAGAAAGGACAAAGGTGCATGTTTTTAAATACGAACTTACAATTCAAAATGGAGCACGCGTGGTGGAAGTTTCATCTAGGCATCTAGCCCAGACATTAGGGAGTCCCAACTCTAAGTCACTGGTAGAGAAGAGGTCATGGGTTCAAGGCACGATAGGGTCATTTTGGTGAATTTTTTGCTAGAACGGATATAGCATCACAAAGGCAGATTGAATGCATTATTTGTGTGCTTTGGTTGTTGTGTGGGCATTTAGCCCACGTGGTAGCCTAGATTTGAGCTAGGGTGTAGGCCAACAAGAGGTCGTAAGTTTGATTTGTGATAGCTGTAAAATTAAGGGAAATTTTTTTGAATTAAATTTATCCTAAATTCTAAGGTATGTGTTCCATTTGCTTGCATTAGGGAGTCATAGGTTAAATTTTTGTTTTATCTTTTGAAGACAAAAGGATAGCGTAAAATTTAAATTTAGGTTTTTTACTATGACATGTGCATTAGTTAGAATTGATATTATGATTTACACCTTGAAAGTTTGAGTGCATTAAAAATCATTTTATTTTAAGTAGGAGGTATAAGGTGTATGTGGTAATTTCAATATTGTAATTTGTGCCTTGCAATGGTAATTGCATTGAAAATTATTTTATGAAAGTAGGAGGTATGAGGTGTATGTGGTTGATTTAAATAATAGTAAATTGTACCTTGGGTTGTTAAATGCTATAAGAAATATTGTGGTGTGTTGAGAATTATTTCTTGTAAAAGGAGTTATAAGGTGTTATTGTGGTTCAATTTTGTATTGTAATTTTTGTGTGGTGGAAAAGAAATTGGAGAGGCTTTTGATGCTTTATATTTTGATAACAAAAGGAGATTCATAGATCATTATTTTAAGATTAGATTGAGCACATTTTTGAAGAAAAAATTAATGTGGATGATTTGAAAGAGAGCTATTAACAAGTTTTGAAGTGGCACTTTGAAAGGGAAATTCTTCTAAGACAGGTTTTGAGGGCACAATTTCATCAAAGCAAATTAAAAGGTATGGTGAAAATTATTCCTTTCTTAAGGTGTTTGGTTGGGCAAATATTTTGATGTCATAAAGAGAAGATATAAGGATTAGGTTCATGTGTATTGTTGGAAATATATGTGCTAGGGTTTGTGAAAAATTTGTGCTTCATTGTTAAAGGAGATTAGAAACACATGTGCTAGGGTTTGTAAATAAGTTGTGCTTCATTGTTAAATGATATTGGAAACACATGTGCTAGGGTTGAGAGCAAGTTTTGTGCATAATCTTGATTGATATTGGGATAAACTTGCAAAGGTCAAAAATAATATTTGTGAAGTAATTTGTGAATTGACCTTGAGCAAAATTTGGAAAGAAAATATTGTGAAATTGTATTGCATATCATTTTCTATATGTTCTTGAAAGAATTCTAGGTAGAATATATCTAAATTACCTAGTTGAAGAAAGCATTACTTGAAGAGATACAAGCATTATTTTGAACATCATTGTTTGCAAGATTTGGGATTGGTTGAGCATGTGCTATAAGTTGTTTTGAGCATTGTTTATAATCTATTTTTAGCATGTGTTATGAGTTGTTTTGAGCATGTGTTATGAGTTGTTTTGAGAATGTGTATGAGTTGTTTTGAGCATGAGTGATGAGCAGTCTTGAGAAGAGTTAAGAACAGGTTTGTGAGCTATTTTGAGCAAGCCTTTTGAAAAGACTTGTGAGTAGTTTTGTGCAGATATAGTAAGCAAATTTGAGTAAGTCTTATGAGAAGACTTGAAGCAGGTTTGAGATATATTTGTGCATGTAATGTGTGTAGATTTGGGACAGAGTTGAGATAGATTTGTGCATGTAATATGTGTAGATTTGGGATTGAGTTGAGATAGATTTTTGCATGTAATATGTGCATATTTGGGGCAGAGTTGAGACAAATTATTGCATGTAATGTGTGCAAATTTAGGATAGATTTGAGATAGATTTGTGCATGTAATGTGTGTATATTTGGGGTAGATTTGAGACATATTTGTGCAAGTAATTTATGTAGATTTGGGGTAAATTTGAGATATATTTGTGTATGTAATGTGTGTAGATTTAGGATAGAGTTGAGAGCAAATTTGTGAGCAGACCTGAGTAAGCCTTATGAGTAGGCTTGGAGCAGAGAGGAGAGGTGTATCCTATGGATAGAGTTCAACAAACCAAAGCATAGAGGAGAGGTGTCTCATATGTATAGAGTTCCATGAACCAGAGTAAAGGAGAGGTGTTTCCTGTGGATAGAGTTCCATGAACTAGAGCAAAGTAGAGGTGTTTCCTGTGGATAGAGTTCCACAAACTAGAGAAAATAAGAGGTTTCTTCTATGGATAGAGTTCCATGAACCAAACCATTAAGGGATAGAGTTCTTCTGTGGATAGAGGTCCATGAACTAGAGTTGAGGGGATATATTTCTCCTATGGGTAGAGGTCCACAAACTTGAGCATAGGGGATTGGTGTCTCCTTTGGACAGAGGTTCATAAATATTATAATAGGGATTTTGTTCCTAAGATATTTATTGAGAAAAAGAAATATTTTCTCTATGGACATAGCCCACATTGGGTGAACCACATTAAATCTATATCTCTCATTGTGTGTGATGATATTTGCATTATTTTGCTACTGTTGTTGATAATATTGGTTAACATTTCTTTTGAAATATGTTGTAATTAATAACATTGGATAATATTATTTTGGAAAGAAAAGCAAAATATTATCTTATAATTTTCACCCCCCCATATCATTATAATCTTGTGTTCTTCAAAAATCACAAAGTAATACAAGCACTATATGTTTATTATACTAAATTGGTACATTCCTTATAGCACTGATCAATACTACAAGCATTGTAGGTTTAATATTTCTTATAGCACTCATTGGTGTTGTTAGAATAATATATTATATACTAAGTTGTTACTAGGATAATTTGTGTGGTTGAGATTAACTCAATTGGTTATGATCCAATGGATCAGATTGTACACCTTTGCTATTTAAGCAAGGTCTCTTTCATTGAATAATATCAAGTCTTTTATTTTCCAACATGGTATCAGAGCAGGCTTTCCCTGCCCTGTGAGCCTGAGGAGCTTTTCCTCATGGGGGGATTTCCCTCATGGAAATCCCCCCTCTTTTTTTTTCTCATTTTTTTCTCTTTAGCAATTTTTTTTCAGAAAACTGAGGGAGTATGCTCTCCATATTTTATGGATCAGAAACCATAAGTTTAAGAAAAATTCATGGCTACCATTTTTTTATGGGAAATTTTTTAGTTTGATTTTATGAGTAGTAAGTAGTGGGGATCCTCCTTCGGATTGCTAATTTTTTCTTCTCAGTACCGTTCTGCAAATCCTCTCTCTCATGCATTGTCATCCTCATCCATAGCCTGTCCTTCATCTCAACCCTTGTGATGGCTTCTTCCTCGATCTTAAGAATTTATTGTGAGGGTTTTTTCCTCAATTTTGAGAAGAACGGATGGGTTTTTGTGATCGTAGTGGTGGAAAATCTATGTGGTGCAGGTGATCCATAGTAGAGTGGTGGTATCAAATTTGTGTGGTGTAGATGATCCATAGTAGAGTGGTGGTAGAAAATTTGTGTGGTGCAGGTGATCCGAATCGCAGTGATGGAGGAATGCCACAACCCGACATGCTTCATGTGGTGATGGTCTTTTTTGCTCTCATTTTTGATGCTGCCATTATAAACTAGTTTTTTCCTAGTGATAAATCTTGAAGCTTCCCACGTGGAACTCGAGTGATGGCTCAAAATTATTGCAGGTTGAGGGTTTCAAATTTTTTTTGTAGGAATATATATTTTTTAAAGTCACTTTAAGTAGGCCATCACGAAAGACGATGTGGTGGGCTGAAACTATTCTTTAAAATACTAGTTGGTAGGTTTTTATCCCGTGTGCATAATGCTACTTATATTCATCAAGTACAACCTATAGAACATATCATGTTGGTGGAAATGCTACCCAAACATAAACATCAATAGAATTGAAGCATCTATAGAGGTCACAATGCCATAGAAATATTGCAGATTGTATTTCTGTAGTGGATGACGAATAATGGTTTTCACTAAAATGTGTTACCAGAGTGAATTCTCTTTTGAATATCCCAAGATTTTTAATGGGATATAAGACTTTAGGAGGCTTGAGAAAGTGGTATTGATAAACGAATTTTATTGTGGAGAGAATTTTTTTAAATATTGGTAGTGGTAGTGGTTCTCTTTATCTTAATGTCCCTACCAGACTTCACCCAAGGATTTAACACATCTCATGCATTTGTGCACACAAAAATGGAGGAGAGCTTTGTCGTCATTCTAGATGTGTTGTTCGGGTAAAGATGTCGTAGGTGTTGTGGATAGTGTACCATTACAACAAAATACACTATGTTTGCTTTAATATTTGTTGATGCATTGGAAAATAATGTTTTTGTCTTTCGATAGATGGTGGTGTCTCCTTATGAGGCACAACGTGATGATAAAGAAACCTTGGAGGTATAAAGTCTGATGCACTGTATTAAATGGTCGATATATGCAATAACATCATTTAGGATGCTGATAGATTAGGTCTGATGGAGAGAGATATTTCTATCATCAAAATAAGGATGTTCATATATGCGTAAAAATATACCACGATTCATATCATCTAACATCATTCTCAAATTCTTGTAATCATCACGCGAGATCTCGACGTTCATGATGCAGGACGTCGATGCATATGGAGCAGATTTTTGACAATCATCCAAGTAGATATCGATGACATCCTATTCCTCACTAGGATGCTAATGTGTGATGCTCAACATGCAGGTCATTCAAATCAAAGCAAAACTCCATGGATGCTCTTGGAGCTCTCTTTTTTTTCACAAAGAAAAATGGCGTATTTTTCATGGAGGAGGCTTCAGAGTCTTGAGGAGAGGAATACTATGTGGATCAAATATTAGAGACACAACACCAGGAGATATCAAAGCAATGGACACTATTCCTTTATGACATAGGAGGAACTCGTATTGAGCAAGGTGCAGCGACAGTATTGTCATTGTTGTCAACACAATCAGATAGATCGGTTGATGCAATGGACAGGAGTTCAGAGGTTACTCAGAGTATGTACAATGATGTTAAATGCTTATGAGGATGTTTTTGATGTTTGGGTGAAGTTGTTACAGGTTGTCCAAGAAGACCGAAGTGGCCCATATGCAAAAGAGAAGCGAAAAAGCAAAGAGGAAAAAGTGTCGCGATATCATGACATGTTGCATTTTCACGGCCAAAAGAGAAGAGAAAATGCAAGGAGAAAAAGTGTCGCGATATCGCGACATGTTGCATTTTCATGGCCAAAAGAGAAGAGAAAATGCAAGGAGAAAAAGTGTCGCGATATCGCGACATGTTGCATTTTCGCGGCCAAAGAGAAGAGAAAATGCAAGGAGAAAAAGTGTCGCGATATCGCGACATGTTGCATTTTCACGGCCAGAAGAGAAGAGAAAATGCAAGGAGAAAAAGTGTCGCGATATCGCGACATGTTGTATTTTCGCGGGCCAAAGCTAAGAGAAAGAGCAAGGAGAAAAAGTGTCACGATATCGCGACATGTTGCATTTTCGCGGGCCAAAGCAAAGAGAAAGAGCAAGGAAGAAAAAGTGTCGCGATATCGCGACATGTAGTATTTTCGCGGGCCAAAGCAAAGAGAAAGAGCAAGGAAGAAAAAGTGTCACGATATCGCGACATGTTGCATTTTCGTGGTCCAAAGCAAAGAGAAAGAGCAAGAAAGAAAAAGTGTCACGATATCGCGACATGTCGCATTTTCGCGACTCAAAAAGGGCAGGAAGGAAGAGAAAGAAAAAGTGTCACGATATCGCGACATGTCGCATTTTCACGACTCAAAAAGGGCAGCCAGGCAGAGAAAGAAAAAGTGTCGCGATATCACGACATGTCGCATTTTCACGACTCGAAGAAGGGCAGGCAGGCAGAGAAACAAAAGTGTCACGATATCACGACATGTCACATTTTCACGACTCGAAAAGGCCAGGCAGGCAGAGAAACAAAAGTGTCACGATATCGCGACATGTCACATTTTTGTGACTCAAGAAAGGCAGGCAGGAAGAGTAACAAAAGTGTCACGATATCGCGACATGTCACATTTTTGCGACTCGAAGAAGGCAGGCAGAGAAACAAAAGTGTCATGATATCGTGACATGAATACCAGGATGGTGAAACTAAAGACTGCATAGTGACGTGGACCCATAAGGAATCTTTAATGATTTGAAATCATTTAAGATGGTCGTTACATGTGGAAAGAAATGGATGCATGCCCATGTGGAGAAAATGAACAGTCATGGAAGGAGAAAATGAATAGTCGTTAAAATAGAAAATGAATAGTCATGAAGGAGAAAATGAACAAACATTAAAAGAGAAAAGAAAAGTCGAAAAGAAAATGATGCATGCAAAGGAGAAGATGAACAGTCATGACCGAGAAGACGAACAATCATGGTAGGAGAATATGGTGTCAATTCTTTGCATGTAACGTGTTTGACGAAATGCCTACTCTATATATACAAAAGGAGTTACATAAAGAAGGCGTTACAATTGACAAGTGGCGTATGAGAAATGAAAGGAGTTACAACTGGAGTTACAAAGAGAAAGGATGGTTATAAAAGGAGTGTTGCTTGGAGAATTTTAGTGTGGGATTTTATCTTGCGAAGTGCATGAGAGGAGAGCGAGAGGCGAGCGAGAGGCGAGCGAGAAGGGTGTGTGTTGTGTGAGAGATGTTGAGTAAGCAATAGACTAGTCAGGGTCTTGTAAAAGTGAAGGCATTTATATGTCAATCTTCTAGTTTCAGAATTGAAGTCCAAGTTGGTGCTTGGCATCATGGGTTGGTGCTCCTTCCAGTTGGTCTTGGTAAATCAAGGGTTGGTGCTCCTTTCTATTGGTGCGGATAAATCAGGGGTTGGTGCTCCTTTCTGTTGGTGTAGATAAATCAGGGTTGGTGCTCCTTCCAGTTGGTGCGGTAAATCAGGGGTTGGTGCTCCTTTCTATTGGTGTAGATAAATCAGGGGTTGGTGCTCCTTCCAGTGGGTGCTGGTAAATTGATTGTAAAGTTGTTGCTTTGCAAAGGCTGGATTTGGATGGGAGTCCAAATAGTCAATTTTTGAGGAGTAGCCAAATCGGTGAACCTCGGTACATCTTGTGTTGTGTGATGCTCTCTTGTTATATTTGCTTTATTTGGTTTTAAGTTTTCATTGTTTCGGCTTTAAGAGTTGAAGATTTAAGTTTTAAAGAGCTACACTGATTCACCCCCCTCTCAGTGTCATTGTGAGACTAACAATTGGTATCAGAGCCAAGTTCCTGAATAAGCTTAACCGGCTAGGGTGATCTTGGAAGTAACACAATGGCAGGTGGTGAAGGCTTCTCATCAAACAAAGCACCATTGTTGGATGAAACTAATTACACATTTTGGAGACTCAGGATGCAGACATATCTTTGTGCTTTGGGATACGACATTTGGGATTCAGTAGATAGTGGATACACAATACCCACCACTTCTCCAACCGATGTTGTCGGTAAGAAATTGTTTGAGAATAACTCAAAAGCAAAGAATGCTATCATGTGCGGATTAGTGGACAATGAACTAGTAAAAATTATGAGTTGTAAAATGGCAAAAGAAATATGGGACAAACTAAGGAGCATTCATGAAGGAGACGATAAGATCAAGGAGGCCAAGTTACAAACACATCGAGCTCAGTTCAAAGTATTAAATATGAATGACGATGAGAACATAGAGGCATATATGTTGAGAGTTAATGAAGTCATTAATGCGATTAGAGGACTCGACGAGGAAATCGAAGATTCTATCATCGTGAAAAAGGTATTAAGATCTCTTCCCCAAAGATTTGATTCTAAAGTTTCAGCTATAGAAGAAGCTAAAGATCTAAATTCTTTTAGTATGGATGAGATGCATGGTTCTTTGACTGCATATGAGATGAGAATAGGAAAATCTAAACCCACAGACAGAGAAGCTGCTTTTAAAGCCCATAAAAATATGAAAGCAAAACAAGAATCCGAGGAAGAAGAGACATCAGATGAAATGGAAGCAAACTTTGTTCGAAAACTAAAAATGGGAAAAGGAAAATACAGAGGAAAGTTACCGTTTAAATGTTTCAATTGTGGAGGCATTGGGCATCTTGCAACTAAATGTCCACTTAATGAGAAGAACAAAAGTGATGAAGGATCACACCAAGAAAGAAGTGACTGGAAGAAAAAACCAAATTTTAGAAAAGGCAACTTCAAGAAGAAAAGTTTCATCTCCAAGAATGTCAGTTCATCAGAAGACAGCTGCAGTGAGGATTCTGAAAAGGAAACAGGTGAAGTTCTTTTTATGGCACTCAAAGAAGAAAAAATAGAAAAAGAACAAGTATGTGATGAAAACCTAGAGGTTGAAGTAGATCTAGAAGGTGAGTTGATCGCTGCACTTGAAGAGTTGGGTTTAGAAAGGAAAAAGAACAAAAGACTGTCCAAGAAGTTGGAAGAATATGGGGATAATATTGAAGATCTCTTCTTACAAATTCATAAAGCCAAGAAAATAGAAGAAGCCTTGAAGTCACAAATCAATGAGAAAGAGATTGTTTGCTGCAAACAAGAAGAGGAGATTGTTTTATTGAGGAAACAACTAGAAGAGGCCAATACAAATCTCAAATTTGAGAAGAGCACAGAGTTGCTAGATAAAATGATAAGGCAACAAAGAAGCCCCATGTGTAAGCTTGGTCTTGGATGTGAAGCTGAACAACCTTCATCTTCTAAATCTGCAGAGAAGAAGAAGTCCACTGCTGAAGGATCAAAGCAAGAAAAGCTTGAAGTTGAATCCTCAAAAGGAAGAAAATCTCAAAGGAGATCTACAACGAAAGCAACCACAACAAAAGAGGTTCTATCACTCTCACTTTATTCATAATAATGCTTTTAATGGCTATTGTTTTAGATGCAACCATTATGGTCACAAGGCAATTTATTGTGGATTGAATAATAGATCAAAGAGTTATGCTGGTAGAAATACATCTGTTATTCCGGTTGAACACCATGTGCAATGTTTTAAATGTAATGGTCATGGGCACATAGCAAGGTCTTGTCCAAGAACTTTTGTATCTAATCTAAGGCAAGACAGTAGATTTCATCAGACACAAAGAATGCAACACAGACAGGGAAGAAATCATGTGCATCAAAGAAAGGAAAATAATCATCCATCAAGGATGTACAAGAGACAACCACCCAAGAGAAATGTTCAAGTTCACGAAAAGGTTCAAAATAGGGATGCAGTTGAAAACCTTCAGCCCAAGTTCAAGAAAGATTGGAGAAAGAAAGAAGAGAGGAAATCGTGTCTCCTTGGACCGAAGGAGATTACTCCTCTATTGCACTAAGCAGCTCCAGGTAGCACATCCTCAAGGGGAGCAATGTTAAAGTTTTATTTTAATGCTCCTATGTATTTGTGTGGTTATCTGAGGATGAAAGGAAAGTAGTCGGGGAGTTGTCGTATAGTTGCCAAAGTGTGGTTCAGTTCATGTCGTTGTTTGTGGCGGTACCGTGAAGGGTGGTGATTAAATTGAGAGTTGTCACCATTGGTAGTATTGCTATATGTCAGTGTTGTACTTTTGATGGTTCTTACTGCCATTGTTCAAAGTTATGGAAAATTACAGTTCTGATAATTTGGTTTAGTGAAAGAGATGCTAAAAAGTTCACAATGGAGGATTGTAAGCCAGTTAGCACTCCCATGACGACAGGTTGCAAGTTGAGCAAGGATGTGTAGATGACAGAAAGAGTACCAGTGGAGGTGCATTCTATCTTGGAGATAGGTTGGTCACGTGGAACAGTAAGAAACAAGAGTCAGTCTCCTTATCCACAACAGAGGCAGAATATATTGCAACGACAGCGTGTTGTACGTAGGAGAAAGTTGCGGAAGGTGAGGTTAAGTTGGATTTTGTTCCAACAACAGAGCAAGTAGCGGATATCTTCACAAAATCGTTGCCCAAGGAAGTCTTTGAGTACCTTCGCAATAAATTGGGAGTGGTCACGCTTCCCAAGAATTGACTAGCTATCGGGACCACATTCTCAGGGGGAGCATTTGTGTATTTGTTTATCTTTTTGCTCATGTTTGTGATTTTTGCTAAGTGTAATAATTTTTGTCTGAGAATGTTGTGCATGGACTCAGGGGGAGTTTACAGCAGCCCTTTTGGTATTGTTGTCAAAGGGGGAGAAGAGTTACAGGAAATTGCTCAAGAGTTACAAGAAATTGCACGTGTGTTGCCAACAATTCCAAAGGGGGAGATTGTTGAGCAAGGTGCAACGACAGTATTGTCATTGTTGTCAACACAGTCAGATAGATCGGTTGATGCAGTGGACAGGAGTTCAGAGGTTACTCGGAGTATGTACAAGTGATGTTAAATGCTTATGAGGATGTTTTTGATGTTTGGGTGAAGTTGTTACAGGTTGTCCAAGAAGACCGAAGTGGCCCATATGCAAAAGAGAAGCGAAAAAGCAAAGGGAAAAAGTGTCGCGATATCGCGACATGTTGCATTTTCGTGGCTAGAAGAGAAGAGAAAATGCAAGGAGAAAAAGTGTCACGATATCGCGACATGTTGCATTTTCGCGGCCAAAAGAGAAGAGAAAATGCAAGGAGAAAAAGTGTCGCGATATCGCGACATGTTGCATTTTCACGGCCAAAGAGAAGAGAAAATGCAAGGAGAAAAAGTGTCGCGATATCGCGACATGTTGCATTTTCACGGCCAAAAGAGAAGAGAAAATGCAAGGAGAAAAAGTGTCACGATATCGCGACATGTTGCATTTTCACGGTCCAAAGCTAAGAGAAAGAGCAAGGAGAAAAAGTGTCACGATATCACGACATGTTGTATTTTCACGGGCCAAAGGTAAGAGAAAAAGCAAGGAGAAAAAGTGTCGCGATATCGCGACATGTTGCATTTTTGCGGCCAAAGCAAAGAGAAAGAGCAAGGAGAAAAAGTGTCACGATATCACGACATGTAGCATTTTCGCGGGCCAAAGCAAAGAGAAAGAGAAAGAAGAAAAAGTGTCGCGATATCACGACATGTCGCATTTTCGCGACTCAAAAGGGCAGGAAGGAAGAGAAAGAAAAAGTGTCACGATATCGTGACATGTCGTATTTTTGCGACTCAAAAAGGTAGGAAGGAAGAGAAAGAAAAAGTGTCGCGATATCACGACATGTCACATTTTCGCGACTCAAAAAGGCCAGGCAGGTAGAGTAACAAAAGTGTCACGATATCACGACATGTCGCATTTTTGTGACTCAAAAAGGGCAGGCAGGCAAAGTAACAAAAGTGTCACGATATCGCGACATGTCGCATTTTCGTGACTCAAGAAGGGTAGGCAGGCAGAGTAACAAAAGTGTCACGATATCGCGACATGTCACATTTTTGTGACTCAAAAAGGCCAGGCAGGCAGAGAAACAAAAGTGTCACGATATCGCGACATGAATACCAGGATGGTGAAACTGAAGACTGCATAGTGACGTGGACCCATAAGGAATCTTTAATGATTTGAAATCATTTAATATGGTCATTACACGTGGAAAGAAATGGATGCATGCCCATGTGGAGAAAATGAACAGTCATGGAAGGAGAAAACGAACAGTCGTTAAAATAGAAAATGAACAGTCATGGAAGGAGAAAACGAACAGTCGTTAAAATAGAAAATGAATAGTCATGCAGGGAGAAAATGAACAGACATGCAAAGAGAAAAGAAATAAGAGAAAATGCATTCATGCAAGGAGAAGACGAACAATCATGACCGAGAAGACGAACAGTCATGGTAGGAGAATATGGTGTCAATTCTTTGCATGTAACGTGTTTGACGAAATGCCTACTCTATATATACAAAAGGAGTTACATAAAGAAGGCGTTACAATTGACAAGTGGCGTATGAGAAATGAAAGGAGTTACAACTGGAGTTACAAAGAGAAAGGATGGTTATAAAAGGAGTGTTGCTTGGAGAATTTTAGTTAGGGAATTTATCTTGCGAAGTGCACGAGAGGAGCGAGAGGAGTGCGAGAGGCGAGCGAGAAGGGTGTGTGTTGTGTGAGAGATGTTGAGTAAGCAATAGACCAGTCAGGGTCTTGTAAAAGTGAAGGCATTTATATGTCAATCTTCTAGTTTCAAAATTGAAGTCCAAGTTGGTGCTTGGCATCAGGGGTTGGTGCTCCTTCCAGTTGGTGTTGGTAAATCATGGGTTGGTGCTCCTTTCTATTGGTGCAGATAAATCAGGGGTTGGTGCTCCTTTCTGTTGGTGCAGATAAATCGGGGTTGGTGCTCCTTCCAGTTGGTGCTGGTAAATCGGGTTGGTGCTCCTTTCTTTGGTGCAGATAAATCGGGGTTGGTGCTCCTTCCAGTGGGTGTCGGTAAATTGATTGTAAAGTTGTTGCTTTGCAAAGGCTGGATTTGGATGGGAGTCCAAACAGTCAATTTTTGAGGAGTAGCCAAATCGGTGAACCTCGGTACATCTTGTGTTGTGTGATGCTCTCTTGTTATATTTGCTTTATTTGGTTTTAAGTTTTCATTGTTTTGGCTTTAAGAGTTGAAGATTTAAGTTTTAAAGAGCTACACTGATTCACCCCCCCTCTCTTAGTGTCATTGTGAGAATAACACCTTGATGTCCAATGGTATTACTATTTTAAAATGGCCCATTCAGAGCAACAATTTGATGATGATGGAGTCCAGCTTGGAGGGTAGTGTGCTATTTTTTGAATGGATCTGGTTCAAATGTATTCAAGAGATTGAAATGATAATTTACCACCAGAGATGAAGCTCATTGTTCATATATGATTTTGGCATTGAAACTCTCAATCACGGTGAACCCTCGTCATCACAGTTGGATTCTTATTGAAGGTTGAAATTTGTTATCTATGTAGATGTAGCGGTGGTGGTGTTGCATTTTTTATCAATAAGATGTTGTGTAAGTGGTGTCGTGGAGGTGCGTCAATGAATATTAAAAAATGATGCAATTTTTCCTAGGGTTTTAGCCTTAGGAAAAAAATTTCAAAGCATCTTATCCGCCAAATAGAGAATATCCACGTCAAAACCGTAATATACAGAAAGATGGAAAATGCAACATCAAGGGACCATAAACTTTATTTAAGTGGTGTTGGTGCATATAAAAAGTTGCAAAGGAAGGACACTTTTTAACGATAATATTTTTAATACTTTTTCCTATATTTAGTGGGATGTTGCCTAGCATTTTTTTAATATGTTTGTTAGGCAAATGGTTTTTTGGCCCATGTATTATGATGGGTAGGGAAAAAAAAATATTATGAAAGTATTGAAAGCCCAAATTTGTTTACTATGAAAATTGTTTTTAAAAACCTGCTTTCTTTCGAAGGAGGTTTCATAATATTCTTTTGTGAGGGTTAATGGAGAAGATGTAGTTTTTCCTGCAAATGAAGGCCTCATTAACACCCGATCATAGGGGTATTTATAGTCGTCGAAAAGGTTTTTTCGAGTCAAACACAATGGTGATATCCACTTTTAGTTTTGGAACTATTTTCTACACATTTTTGTGGCTCGAATATTGTTGTATCATGGAGTACATTTGTTAGAGTGATCCTTGTATCTAGTCATATCCTCTATATCACCTAATGGTTGTAGTGGCTGGTTATCCATGCATTCCGATAGGATGAGGAGGTCACCATATGGACACATTTGATAGTTATTGATGCTCTTCATTTTTATTCCCTTGTTTTGTTGTTTATCCACAAGTTTTGGACCTTGTTATTAGCCCATTGTGTTCATATAGGTGGAAACCACAATTTATGCTTGTGGAGTCATTTTGGACTACCCTTGCAATTTTGGTGGTTCTTTCTCCATCCTATATTCTCACTCTTTTTGTGAGACACTTTGGTTTCAAGGGGTTTTTCTTTAGTGACATTTTTTCATGGTTCATAACCTTGATCTTTGTCACAAGCACCAATTTGGGAGTAAGTTTTCATTCAGTTCAGAAACGAGGCTTCTCTACTTTTTTGAGACATCATATGGATCCTTTGCAGGCTTCTTGATGGAAGTTGTCCTAGGGGGGTTGAAGAGGACATCTTTCTCTCCATACTCCTTGCACATATTCCTCCTTCTTCTTCTTCTATTATGGTAGGTGGTTTTTTCTTCATCTCTCCAGTAGAGTTTTCTTATGCATATATTGTACATGAGTACCTTATCAAGCCTTATTGCTGAGACTCATACTTGTGGATATGCCACTTATTTTATTTTATTTTTTTTCACTACCTCCTAGTACCACTTAAGGGGGGTGTTAGAATAATATATTATATCTTAAGTTGTTACTAGGATAATTTGTGTGGCTGAGATTAACTCAGTTGGTTATGATCCAATGGATCAAATTGTACATATTTGCTATTTAAGCAAGGCCACTTTCATTGAATAATATCAAGTCTTTTATTTTTCAACATGTGCTACAAGTGTTGCAGGTCTATTCTACTATTTTGGGATATTCCTTGTAGCATTTGTCATGGAAAATGAATGAACAAAAAATAGGACATTACCTATAGTGTTGGACATAATTGTAAGCTATATTTATTCTACATGTGGCACAATCTATACAAGGGAAGTGATAGATGTCTCATAATGTGCAATACTACAAGATAATACAACAAAATATGTAGACAACCTATAAAATTCAATGGTTGTTGTAACCATTTTTTTTTATTGTCTATTGTACCCATTTTCTATATAGGTTGTTTTAACCATTTTTTTATAGATAAAGAAATGATTTTGTTTCAATAATCATGCAATTATTGATGTCCTCTTGTAAAATTAGTTAGAGCATAATTCTATTCTATTTTTTACCCTTATTTGGTTAAAGTAGTTGAATAATATAATTGACAAATTGTTCTCCTTCCTCTATATAAATAGGGATATTTGAAATTCCTAGGGGAGGATGCTATATTGATATACAAAGACAAAAATAAGGTAGGTTAGGTATATAATAGGTAATCATTTGGTAGGTATTATTTTTAGCTTTCAATTGTAATATTATGTTAGTTGACATAGCCAATTATGGCATGAATCAATAAAAATATCATTTCCATATTTCTATCTTTGATTGAGTATGTTTATTAGTTAGTCCCATGGGGACTTCTTCCCTCTAACCTCTTGGAAAAGGGCCTACTCAAGAGTGTTAGTAAGTGAGGATAAACTCTCTATTATTTTTATTTTGTAATGCTTTAGTAATTCCCATTATAAACATTCATAGTTCTCATAATAACCTAGTTCAACTCTAGTTAGATAAACCAAAGGAACAATTGTTTCATTCCTTCATTTATCTGCACATACAATGTTGATATCTTGACCAATTAAACATCTATATTTATAGATAAATATGGTGCTCATCATACCATTGTATCATAAGAAATGTTGAATGATCTGAGGAGGCTTCTAAGTGATGTGATTGAATTTGGTTTTATATCTTTACAACCAAATATTGGTGCTTTTGGTGAATATGTTGGACTAGTGGCCATTCATGCTTATCATCAAGTATGCATCCCAAATGTTTGAATTTGTTGTTCTAGTTATATCCTCCCTAATAATTGTAATTATGTCTTGCATTTTAACTTTGTCATTTTTTCATAGGAAAGAGGAGAGGGCCATAGAGATATTTGCATAATCCTTTTATCTACCCATGGAACTGATCTAACAAGTGTTGCAAAGTGTGGGATGAAAATTGTTGTTATTGAAACTAATGCAAAATGAAATGTTAATATAGAAAAACTAAGGTAGATTATTGAGAAACATAATGACAAACGTGTTGCCCTCATGGTACAAAACTCAAAATACTTTATTTTAATTGAAATCTTCATAATAGATTTTATAAGATAAAATGGAATTTTTCTTAAAATTCAAAACTAATTATGCTATATTAGTGGTTATGTCATATGAATGGAAGAAGTCTTATCCTAGGTAGGTTGTTGCCTTCCCTACTTTTTGGGTTCATGCATCAAATTTTTGGCCTTCATGAGGTAGAATGGCATGCACCCCTTAATAACAAGCTATCACATTGCAATATAGCCCAAAAGAGTGTCCATAATTGTAGCTTTGTATGTTTACTACCACCAAAGTTCTAAATTTGGACTAACTTGATCATGAAAATTTATTAAAATTGGTACATTTCATTGTGGTCAAACTAGGGTTCCAAGTAACTACATGATACATGGCTAAGGCTATATTCTTAAGGATGGTGATGGGTTTATTGCTTACTTTGGATGGAGCTAAGTTTTTTTCCAAGAATTTGAATTTCAAAAGTGTTATTAATTCTAATTTTAATTAGGCTTTTCAAGGGTACTATCATAAACATATTTATGATGTCTACAAATACAAGGAGTTTGGCATTTGAGCATACTACCATAATGGGAAATATTTTATGATCAAGTCTATAAAACATGGAATATGCATATTCAAATCATGTGTTGTGGGTTTTCTATTATTCAAGGATGACAAACACATGATTATTCTATAAATATGTTATCTATAAATAAATTCATAGTTGTAGTCATTTCATTTCTTAAATGGACTAATCTTCATTTTTTATTGCTTTGTAGAGTATACTCATTTCTCTCAAAAGCAATTCAAGGTAAATATAACTTTTGAAATAGCTTCCTCGATAATCTCAAGTTCAAAATATGCATGCACATTTACTTAAAATTTCTTAGATTATATATTTTAGAAATACTTTTATAATAAATTATTGTCACAATATAGAATGATTCATATGCATTCTCACATAGTTGAAGCACAACTACACTAGTTTTATGGTCCAATGTTTTTGCTACTTCTACAACTTCTTGTGTACTTATAAATTATCACAATCCATTTAAAATATACATTTTAGACAACTCCCTAGAAAAATATAGTGGTGTTATTTTCTATCTTAAATACTACAATGGCATTTTTTATTTGCACAACAGCTTATTATTAACATGTTTTTTTCAAGGCATTGTTAGGTTTGTAAATGAATTAATATCTTGTAAAAGCCCATGTTTGTTTTCTCACATTTATAAAAGGACTTTATTTATCATTTGTAAAATTACCCTTACCATTTAGTACAATATTATGAGCCATGTAATAACCTTGTCTCACATCGTGACCCGGTATTACAATAACTAGGTTATTATGCATCTATTATCGAGCAAGATTCAAACATGAAACTCTTTAAAAGTTAAAGGAATTTAAAAAATTTAATTAAATATTTAGTTATTGGTTTATTTATTAAAAAAAATTCAAATGCATTAAATAAACACGTGATTTAAATTCAAATATAGGTTTTTTTAACCATTTTTTTATAGATAAAGAAATGATTTTGTTTCAATAATCATGCAATTATTGATGTCCTCTTGTAAAATTATTTAGAGCATAATTATATTCTATTTTTTACCCTTAGTTGGTTAAAGTAGTTGAATAATATAATTGACAAATTATTCTCCTTCCTCTATATAAATAGGGGTATTTGAAATTCCTAGGGGAGGATGCTATATTGATATACAAAGACAAAAATAAGGTAGGTTAGGTATATAATAGGTAATCATTTGGTAGGTATTAGTTTTAGCTTTCAATTGTAATATTATGTTAGTTGACATAGCCAATTATGGCATGAATCAATAAAAATATCATTTCCATATTTCTATCTTTGATTGAGTATGTTTATTAGTTAGTCCCATGGGGACTTCTTCCCTCTAACCTCTTGGAAAAGGGCCTACTCAAGAGTGTTAGTAAGTGAGGATAAACTCTCTATTATTTTTATTTTGTAATGCTTTAGTAATTCCCATTATAAACATTCATAGTTCTCATAATAACCTAGTTCAACTCTAGTTAGATAAACCAAAGGAACAATTGTCTCATTTCTATCCTTCATTTATCTGCACATACAATGTTGATATCTTGACCAATTAAACATCTAGATTTATAGATAAATATGTTGCTCATCATAGCATTGTATCATAGGAAATGTTGAATGATCTGAGGAGTCTTCTAAGTGATGTGATTGAATTTGGATTTATATCTTTACAACCAAATATTGGTGCTTTTGGTGAATATGTTGGACTAGTGGCCATTCATGCTTATCATCAAGTATGCATCCCAAATGTTTGAATTTGTTGTTCTAGTTATATCCTCCCTAATAATTGTAATTATGTCTTGCATTTTAGCTTTGTCATTTTTTCATAGGAAAGAGGAGAGGGGCATAGATATATTTGCATAATTCTTTTATCTACCCATGGAACTGATCTAACAAGTGTTGCAAAGTGTGGGATGAAAATTGTTGTTATTGAAACTAATGCAAAATGAAATGTTAATATAGAAAAACTAAGGTAGATTATTGAGAAACATAATGACAAACGTGTTGCCCTCATGGTACAAAACTCAAAATACTTTATTTTAATTGAAATATTCATAACAGATTTTATAAGATAAAATGGAATTTTTCTTAAAATTCAAAACTAATTATGCTATATTAGTGGTTATGTCATATGAATGGAAGAAGTCTTATCCTAGGTAGGTTGTTGCCTTCCCTACTTTTTGGGTTCATGCATCAAATTTTTGGCCTTCATGAGGTAGAATGGCATGCACCCCTTAATAACAAGCTATCACATTGCAATATAGCCCAAAAGAGTGTCCATAATTGTAGCTTTGTATGTGTAATACCACCAGAGTTCTAAATTTGGACTAACTTGATCATGAAAATTTATTAAAATTAGTACATTTCATTGTGGTCAAACTAGGGTTCTAAGTAACTACATGATACATGGCTAAGGCTATATTCTTAAGGATGGTGATGGGTTTATTGCTTACTTTGGATGGAGCTAAATTTTTTTCCAAGAATTTGAATTTCAAAAGTGTTATTAATTCTAATTTTAATTAGGCTTTTCAAGGGTACTATCATAAACATATTTATGATGTCTAAAAATACAAGGATTTTGGCATTTGAGCATACTACCATAATGGAAAATATTTTATGATCAAGTCTATAAAACATGGAATATGCATATTCAAATCATGTGTTGTGGGTTTTCTATTATTCAAGGATGACAAACACATGATTATTCTATAAATAGGTTATCTATAAATAAATTCATAGTTGTAGTCATTTCATTTCTTAAATGGACTAATCTTCATTTTTTATTGCTTTGTAGAGTATACTCATTTCTCTCAAAAGCAATTCAAGGTAAATATAACTTTTGAAATAGCTTCCTCGATAATCTCAAGTTCAAAATATGCATGCACATTTACTTAAAATTTCTTAGATTATATATTTTAGAAATACTTTTATAATAAATTAGTGTCACAATATAGAATTATTCATATGCATTCTCACATAGTTGAAGCACAACTACACTAGTTTTATGGTCCAATGTTTTTGCTACTTCTACAACTTCTTGTGTACTTATAAATTATCACAATCCATTTAAAATATACATTTTAGACACCTCCCTAGAAAAATATAGTGGTGTTATTTTCTATCTTAAATACTACAATAGCATTTTTTATTTGCACAATAGCTTATTATTAACATGTTTTTTTCAAGGCATTGTTAGGTTTGTAAATGAATTAATATCTTGTAAAAGCCCATGTTTGTTTTCTCACATTTATAAAAGGACTTTATTTATTATTTGTAAAATTACCCTTACCATTTTGTACAATATTATGAGCCATGTAATAACCTTGTCTCACATCGTGACCCGGTATTACAATAACTAAGTTATTATGCATCTATTATCGAGCAAGATTCAAACATGAAACTCTTTAAAAGTTAAAGGAATTTAAAAAATTTAATTAAATATTTAGTTATTGGTTTATTTATTAAAAAATTTCAAATGCATTAAATAAACACGTGATTTAAATTCAAATATAACTAAAACTTCTTAAAAGAATGCTAATTTTAACAAACGTGTACCTCTAAGCCGTATTCGAATTATATTAATTTTTCAATTAATTTTGTTCTTTTCGTATTTATCTCATCAATGTTTCATCAATTCTTTAACTATGAAAATTTTAACTATTTGAAATAAAATCAAGCCTCATGAAATATATCAATGCTTTTAATAACTTATAAATATATCAATGTTTTTAATAACTTATAAATATATCTATGCTTTTAATAACTTACTACTAATTAAGGTTTAAAATATGTAATGCATCAATGTCTTGTTCTATCTAAGAAGATTTTAATTTTACGTGTAATCCACACACTTGTAAGCTTCTCTAGGACTTAACATATTAATTATTTTAAAACAAGATTTCATATATTGTGGGTATAATGAACTCATTAAGTGGGTGTTAATTCCAAATTGGTTATAGCACATCTATTCCTCATGTTTCTCATATAAGATCACCATTTAATTATTTTATCCAAATGGGATGTATATAGGGTTTTAATTTTCAAACGCACTATTAGAAAATAAAATTTAATTGTTTTATCAAAATGGGTGATATCTAGGGTCTTCATTTTTTGACACTTTGAAAATTAGTTAAATATTTTAAATTTCAGCTTAAATGAATTTCACCTTGATATATATAATTTGAATCAATCCACATCAATCATCAACTATCCTTACATTTTAACATCTTTTGAAAATTAAAAGCATTAATCATAATTAATAATATATCAATCTCTATATACAATACATTTAATTAATTCAAAAGACTAAAATAAATTCAAATAAATGAACTCAAATATATTCAAGGTCTTCATTCTCATTGAACACTTGTAGCATCATTTCATGATCCATAATATTGAAGTAGTATGTTGCAAGTTTACGTTTTCTATGATTGTATGTCAATTTAGGAGATATTGCAATTACATAGTGGCTATAGGGCATAAGCTTCCACCTTCTTGAGTATTCTTGAAATTGCATCTCCTTATCTTGAATTGGCTTCTTTTTTATTTATTGAAAACTCGTGCCTTCAAGTATAACTGACCAATTCTCAAACTATTTTCTCTCTTCATTAATATATCTTTGAATCAACTTTGATTTCTTCATTGTACACCTTAAAAAATAGTAGTCAACATTTTATTTGTTATATTTATTTGCTATGATTGCAAAACTAAAAAAAAATTAAATAATGTGAGTATAAATTGCATATATACATTGAATAGACATATAGTTTAAAGGTAAGGATATTAAGTTTATAAAGTTATCTTTTTTTACTAATCCTAAAATCTAATCATAATAGATGAAGCAAAGTCATCTTTGATAGCTTCCCCTTCAGTTGCATCATCCCCCATAAGATTTGTGTTAAGCATGACATCTCTTAAATCATCTACATATCTTTCCTTTATTTTATTGCACTCATTTGGAGCAATGGAGAGGGTATCTCTAATGCAATAATTGCAATAACATGAAGTATTTCTAACTTCTATTGTCCACTCTAAATGATTGGTTCTCCTTATAGAGTGAAGTGCCCTTATTCTATGAATAGTTTTTCAATTGGGTACATGATCATGATCCATGTCTACAAATAATTTTAGACAAAAATCGATAATTATTTAATGCTTCATAAACTATACTATTTATTAAAAATAAAATACTATGTACTAAATAATTTTAGGTTTATATATATATATATATATATATATATATATATATATATACCTTCGACTAACTAAAATAATCTCTTATAGTCCATTCATTGACCAAAGTTATTGGAACACCGTTATACAACTATTTAGCATCTTTTAGTCTCAAAATGAGGATTTTGTTGATAGCATCTAAGAGTTATTTTGATTATGGATCTTGCTCAATCATGTTCTCATTTTCCATGGCCACTCTTGAAGAAGCTTCACAAATATTTAATGTTGAGTTTGCAATAAATCCTACAAAATTGAAAAAAAATATCTTGTAGACTTAAAATATCCTACACATCCATTTGACAACACCCAATGCTCATCAAATGTGATATCCCTCTCACATGTTGAAGTGGATAATATCTCAAAGCAATATTAAACAAATGCACTATCATAAATATGGTCATCACTTATACAAAAATGGACCACTTTTTTATGACTCTATTCTAAATTATGCTAGACTCACCCACATCCACTATGGCTTGTGCATGTCTAAAACTAATATGCACCATCATGGAGATAGTCAAAATGATAATATTGACTTTGGATATCTTTTTGAGGTATCGATATGTAATTTTCTACAAATTTGATAATTTATAAAATGGTTTGTCAAACTATGGCATGCACACAACACTTCCTCAAGCCCTCCTCTTACTATGGTCATTTCCATAGACATAGTCTTAAGCTGGTGATGGTATATTACCATGCAACTTTTATGCATAAGAAAATATTAGTAAATCGTGACAAATAGGAAATTTATGGATGCATAAGAGATGTCAAAAAACAAATAAAATAAATTGTATCATAATAGTACATAAAATATCATTAGATTGTCTTATGAGCAACCCTTTTTTTTATCCTCCAACTCCTATGGACTTGCCTAATGAACATTCTCCATACCATCACTCTAATACTCTAAAAATCTTGAACAAATATCAAACAAGGAGACACTCTTTCTTACTTGGCTTAGCTTGCTAGCTCTCACTCACACCCTAGATTCTTTATTACTTCTTTAATATTACACTTGCTTAACTCAACTTGACTTACCTCCCATTAGGGGTCTCTCCCCTATGAATAGGTTCCTAGGATCTATATATTACGCTTATGGAGAACTCTAGATGGATACATGGTAATACTTTTTAGAAAATTCCTTTTTGGACTCTTCAATAATATCGAGATATTTGAGATATCTTTCTTGGAATAATCCTAAGATAATTTATAATTACATGATATAGTCAAAATATTGCATGCTTCTAAAAAAATTTCTTTTGTACTTTTCTTATAATTACATAATACTTCCAAAAGTTCTTTTGATTTCCCTTTTCAACTTTTTCTATAATTACATAACACTTCCAAAAGTACCTTTAACTATATTTGATTTCTAAAGTTTTTTTTATTTACAACAGATCTCCTTGTGACAAAGATACTTGACAAATATAATTTACCATGACCATGACACTTATTTTTACCATTCATGGCTACTATTCATTTTTTACTATCACTATTATTATTCACTTTTTACTATCATTGCATTATTCATTTTTTACTCCTCAATGTGACCTATCCCTATCACAATATGATTTTTATGCTCCTTTTGTACAAACATTATGTTATTTAATGGTAGTTGCGACCTTCTTAGTGAAGCTACTCCATCACAATAATCTCAAACAAGCTACCAAATTGTAATATTCTCTAATAAACCATTCCACTATATATTCTATATGCTACTAAAAATATAAATAACCTAAAAAATATGTGTGTAACTCTTCCCATCCTAATTTCTAATCCATCCTTGGAGTAGACCCAATTTATATTGGATATGAAATATCTTGATTTTATGATGGATTAGCCATTTCTTGATATGTCTTCCATCCAAATCATCAAGCTTGTAGGTCCCACTATCTAAATAATTACAATTTTATAGGGGCCCATAGATGTTAGTATAAATATTTTATGCTTCTTTTTGTTTTGGGCATCATATACCATCACCAAGTCATTGAACTTGAAGGGGGGCCACTTCAATGTTTTTTCCAATACTCGTTTTCTTTCATTATCTTCTTTGCAATGTGGTCCTGCATCATCTATCATATTTCATCCAGTTGGTGTAGTTGTACCACATAGTCCTTCATAGATTCTCTTTTATTATTTTTTTATTTTATCATAATTTATATGGTGGGTACATCATATTTTATGGGAAGGATATGATCATTTCCATACACAATTGGAATGGGGAATACCTTATGGATGACTTAATTCTGGCCCTATAAGCCCATAGTGTTATATGGATTCTTTTGTCCAATGTGTCAACTTGTAAAGTTGCATCCTTTACAAGGAGTTGACATAGAAAATGATTAGTTGATTCCACTTGCTCACTGGTACTCGATTTATATACAATCAACTTCCTATGCTTTATCACAAATTGAGTCGCCAATTCTTCCATCACTTTATTTAGGAAATGGATACCTTGATCAGATACAATCTCCATTTGGTATCCAAAATTGCTAATTAATTATTCATAGATGAACCATACAACTTATTTATTTATCTCATGTTTCATTGGCTGAGCTTTAGCCCACTTAGATAATATATCACAATAATAATATATATATTCCTTCATGTTGTTATAGGAAGGGATCCAATAATATCAATTTCTCACTTCTCAAAGGGCCCAAGAGGAAAGATAAGACATAAGGTATTATTTTTTATCCTATGATTCCCAAAGGACAAGCACACATCACATGTTTTTACAACACTCCATACAATATTTGAAGAGTGTTGGTCAATGATATCCTACAACTAAAATCCTTTTTTTTTCAATATTTCTAAAGAATTTTTCTCTACACATGCCATCATGGGACTTTGCAATGAACTACTTTTCTTGCTTTCATCCAAATACTTGTCAATATTTTTCATATAGCCCTACTTGATAAAAAACTTCCTATATTATTGAATAGGTTCGACTGCCCTAAACAATCCTCTTATTATTGGTATTTCACCATTTAGAAACCTAAATTTGATTATCACAAGATATCTTCATATTCCTCTAGAACATCTTCTACTACCAGTAGAATTGCATCTAAAAATTCATCATCTATACATTCAAATCCAACTCCTTCATTTTCTCTCAAAGAGCATCTACATTGATATGCTTCTTACTTGGTTGATCAACAATATCAAGTTTAAATTATTATAATAGGAGAATCCATCTTGATATCCTTCCTAACAGATTAAAATTATTTATAATATATTTGATGACAACATGGTCTATAACAATAGTGAATTTTTTCCCCAAAATATGGTTTCTAAACTTCTTGAGTGCAAAGATGATGGTAAGTACTTCCTTATCTAAAACTGTATATTTTACTTCTACACTACTCATTTTTCTACTTTCGGCATGGATAGGATGATCATTCCAATTCATACTATTGACTCAATGTTCTCTAAAGTACTATTTTAGTTGTATCTATGTACACAATAAATGGTTTACTCTAATTTTAATTCTTCAACATCGGAGCAGTAATCATGACTTTCTTCATTTCCTCAAATATAGCCTTAGTTTCTTTTCCTATTTCATAGGGAATATCCTTCTTGAGAAAATTTATTAATGGTAGTGCAATCCTTGAGAAAATATTTATGAACCTCATCCAATAAACTGACATGGTCCAATAATGATCACAACTTACTCTTGTTATTAAAAAATGGAAGCTCCTTAATTCTTTGTAGGATAAGTTACAAGCCCTTACACGTGACCTAACAATACACCTTTGGTGTATCCAAATATGTATTTTTAAATATTAAATAAGGCCTTAGCCTCATTCAAACATTGAAATGCATTCTAAAGAGCAGTTATATGATCTAGATTTCTTCCATAAATACAAAAATTATTTAGAAAAAATATGATAAAAGTTCTAATATAAGGTTCAAACAACTTATTCATCAACCCTTGGAAAGTTTTAGGTGCATTGCACAACCTAAAAAACATCACTCAATAAGCAAACATATTCCAAAAAATAGTGAAGGTTGTCTTTAGTTGATCTTTCTAT
The DNA here is from genome assembly GCA_028583015.1 of Wollemia nobilis. NCBI lineage: Eukaryota > Viridiplantae > Streptophyta > Pinopsida > Araucariales > Araucariaceae > Wollemia > Wollemia nobilis. Next base: position 6,814,823 of record JAQPPZ010016930.1, on the reverse strand, counting down.
GAAATACAAAACTAATTGTAGCCACTATAGTAATTTGTAAAGCTATAACACTCTTGTCCTACAACTTTATCTAAACTTTGATCTAAGAAGGGATAAAATACTATTCTTTGTTTGTAGACTTATTTAGGTTTTGACAATCCACATGAACCCTTAAATTCCCATTCTTTTTTCTTTTAATGATGATTAGAGACACACACTCTAAGTTGTCTATTGGAAAAATGAATTCTACATCTAACAATTTATCTATCTCTTCCTTGACAAACTTGGAAAATTTTGAATTCATATTGTATGGCATTTTCTTCATACATTTAGCATCATTGATCAACTCTATCAAATGCCTCATAGAATATACTTGTTGTAACTCTTTAAAATTAAAATTGAGCAAATGAATATACCTATAAAAGAGCCAAAATTAATCCTCTTTTTCATACTCTTCTATTGCATCCCCAAAATATTACTTTTATAGTCAGTTCTCCACCTCTTCCTCAAATAATTGATGTGGGTTGTCTATTGGAGCATCAAGAAGGATGTTAGACACTAAGACATCAACATAACTTTCTTCATATTTAGTATATACCTCACTTTTACTCGCATAATATAAGATTGTCCACTCTCTTTCTTTCTTTGTTTTTGTTGTCCTCAATGTATAATATTGAGGTATCACATTTATCTTCACTCACTTGGAACCCTAACCAATGGTCATGTATCCTTCATGCCAATAATTATGAGCATGGTATTTTCTTAACCATGGCCTTCCTAATAATATTGGATAGGCTACTAAACCATCTTTCATGACTTAAAAATCTACCACACAGGTTACTCCCTTGACTGATATTGCTATATCAGAGACTAATCCTATTGGCTTTGTTTTTCTTTATTCAAGGATCTAGAAATTTAATTTAGATGGATAATATTTCTCTAGTCCTAATGTCTTCAAAGTAAATTCTATCATTATATTAATAGTAACTCCACCATATATCATGACATAAAGAATAGAAATACCTTTGCATAAGAATATGGATTAATCTCTATGTCAAACATAGTGACTTTTACTTTTCTCCTCCATTTGGAATTGAGTCTGCTATGTAGTTCCCTTTGATTTTTTGATGATAACACCAATAGCTACACATATGTGATGATGAAGGTTTACTTTGATAATTCCTCTATGATTGAATATGGTGCATGATCTTTTGAGATTGGAAATTCTTGAACTTCTAGTTTTTTCTCTTCTTTTTGGGCCCTTCTTTCTTATTCTTGGCTTCCTTTCCTTCATTGGTAGTCCTATCATGAGCTCGCTTCAGTACCATAATATCAAGTTCCTAATTATATTGAACAAGATCAACAATATTAAATAGAGATTTACCCTTCTCATTACTCTTTGTTCCTAAAGAATATTTCTTATTAAATAAATTTGTCTTGTAATGCCCTTTCTATTTACACTCATAGCAAACTACCTCAGACAATTTCTTCCTAACACCTTTATTTTTGGATTGGGCTCATTGATTTCCTATGTCCTTTCCTTGCAAAAAATAAATTACAAGTTGTCCCATAAATTTTATTATATCTTCTACTTCAACTATAGAAGTAGATTAATATGAACTTACTATTTCTATTGTTGTTCGTAGTTGTGCAACCTAGCTAGATGTTGGAGTAATTGGTACTAGTTGAACTGGCTCCTCCTTTAGACTCTCCTCTTTCTACTTTTCAACATCATATGCATGTTGGGTAGTGGTAGGTTTCCCATACTTGACCCTTTGCCTAATCATTACCTTGAGGTCTATAATAAAATCCTTACAGAGCATGTTATCCGCACACTCCATTAGGCCATTACAAAAATTATCGTTTTATAATTGACCTCCATATTCTTCCAAAGCTCTTGCACTCATGCATAGTAGTCATATAATTTCTATTTATTTCCTTGAACTAGCTTCAATATCTTGATCATTAGGTTAGAATATTTCTACCATGGATTGTACTTCTCGATCATATTTTCACTAATCTCATCCCACGAAATCTTTATCTCCTCCTCTTGCATATTGTACCATCTAAAAGTAACACCATCTAGATGTTTTAGAAGCAACTTTTCCAATTTCTCCCTTTGTATTAAGTTGTTATAAATGCACACTCTCTTATATTCTTTAATGAAGGTCTTGGTATCTTTAGAAGAATGGACTAAAAAGATAAATATTTTCATTTTTACGATGGCCTTGGAATCTCAAGTTCTTCTTGGTGAAAGATACAAGGGATCATGAACTGGAAGCTTAATTTACCTATAGAGTACTATGAATATCCAATTTACCAAATTCTACCTGCCAATTCCTTACTCTCATGCCTCTAGTGTAGACACACAAATAAGAACAAGGAAAACTAGATGGTAGATTATGATGGGATAATTACAAACTATCCATAAGATCACCAAAACATACACTTTTTGACCATACTTCACCAAAAAACACACCTTTAAATGCATAAAATTAGGTTTATGCAAAGGAAATCAACTAGTAATAATACTTAGTAAGGACCCCAATAAATAGACTTTACCACATAGGATGGGCAAAACCACCACCAAAGAGGGGTGTCTTGATAACAAAACCAAAAATATCAAACTATGGCATGCACACAACACTTCCTTGAGATCTCCTCTAACTATGGTCATTTCAATAGATGCATAGTATTAATCTGGTGATGGTATATTTCCATACAACTCTTTTTCATAAGAAAATATTAGCACATATGAAAAAATAAAGTTTATGGAAACACAAGAGATGTCACTTCAAACAGAAAAAATGTATTATATATACAAATTATAATAGTACACAGATATTTATTAGATTGTCTTATGAGTGAACATGGCCCTCCTATTTAGGCTCCACCTCCTATAGAATTTTCCAATGACCATACTTTACAACCTCACTTTGATAATCTTGGACACACCTTAGACAAGGAGACACTCTTTCTTAGCTAGCATAGCTTGCTAACTCTCATTCACACTCTAGAATATGTATTACTTCCTTAATAAAATCAACTTGAATTGCCTCCCATGAGGTGTCTCTCCCCTATTTATAGGCTCATGGGAGATAGATATTATATGTATGGATAACTCTAGATGGACATTTGAAAACACTTTTGACAAATCTCCTTTTTAGAATCTTTCAATAATATCAAGATATTTGAGATATTTTTCTTGGACTTTTCCTAAGATAATTTACAATTACATGAGATAGTCCAAATATTAAATTTTGGTAGATATTATCCTTTTGTACTTTTTCTATAATTACATAATGCATTCAAAAGTTCTTTTGATTTTCCTTTTGGAGTTCCTCTATAATTACATGATACTTCCAAAAGTACCTTTGACTATATTGGATTTTTAAATATTTTATTATTACAACATATCTCCTTGTGACAAAAATAATTGACAAAGACAATTTTCCATGACCATGACACTTTTACTTTTATTTAATCTATTCATTACTACTATTATTTTTTACTATTCAATTTTTACTATTTATTATGACCTATTGCTAACATGATATTATTTTTATACTCCTTCCATATAAATATTTTGTTATTTACTAGTCATTGCATCCTTATTGGTGAAGCTAATCCACTACAAACATCATAAACAAGCTATCAAGTTGTAATATTCTCTAATAAGCCATACCACTATATATTCTATATGTTACTGCACATGCAAATAACTTGGAAATTTTGTTTCTCGATAAGTTCCCTATGGAAAAATAATTTTGACAACTAATATTCGGTGAATTGGCAATGATAACCATGTGCATAATCAATGAAAGTGTGAATAAATGCATGAAATATATCCATAAACTATCAAGCATTGATCATGTTGGACCAGTAAGGTGTTGGATAAAATTTATTAATAAAAATTGTAAATATATTTAATAAAAGTGAAGTTGTTTGTTTAGATAACTATTAACCACCTATCTAAGTGCAACTCCTAAAAATATACTATAACTATATTACATGATGTAATAAATTCCTAACATTTCTCCCTTTATTACATCATGCTACAAATAGGGGTAGGAGTCAATAACTCAAAACGTTCATGAATATCATGGACTAGGTGTAGACACCCAATTTTGACATGCTACCCAAGAAAAATACATCAAACATCATACCAAACATCAATAGATAATCAAAAAACATAAATGAAACCTTCTGGGCATCTTTTTTAGCCCTTGCCAAATTGCCACTCTTTGAAAAAGGTGTTAGTGGTGATTTTTCCACTTGATGGCATTTTTGCAAGAAGTTGTTTCTCAACCTCTAAACCAGCCAAACTCATCATTGGTAAAAATCACCAAGTCGAGACAAAAATACTAGTGGAAATTTTGATATGAAGTGGAAATTTTGATATGAAGTGGTAATTTTGACACGAAGAGGTAATTTTGACACGAAGTGGTGATTTTCCCAAAATGGCTAGAATCCTTTGGCATGACCTAGAGGTACATTGATTCCTCTATTCCACTACCTCCTCTGACCTTGCATGCTCCAGCCATAAACTAGGCCTCTTCTAAAACCCTAAGAGCATATCACACATAATTTTACCTCTCAATACCTCCTCCAAAAATCTATAAATGCATCCCTTGGGGAAATCATTCCATAAGAAATTGGAGCTAATTACACTCTACCAAATTTTCACTCTCTTTCTTTCTCTCATTAGCATTCTCCCATTTTGAGCATCTTCATCAAGCATTTGGGGAAATTCAAGCAAGGCAAATGGGGCTTTGGAGTAAGGGAATCATCTTGGAAGGAGAGGAACCCTTTGTTAGGATTTTATATCTTTCTTAGCATTCTTTCATGTCTTCATTTCATGCATTTTTCCTCTTATTTTGGTCTTGCTAACTTGTATTTATCATTTGGATTTTTCTAATTCTTTGTCTCTTGTCTATTTAGCATTTCTTACACACTTTTTTGCAACCTTTTTATGTTTATTTGCATTTATCTTCTTCATTTATAGCAAGTTTCTTCCATTTCATAAGCAATTTCTCTTTCATTATAGCATACTAACATCATTTTCTCTTTGAATCTATGCATTTTAGTCATTGATCTCTTTCATATTGGAGGTATTTCTCTTTTATTTCATCTAAATTAAATTTATTTACAACTTTAACCTCTATTTAGCTTCTCTTTCATGCTCATTTTTTATTTCATATGTTAGATTATATGCTTATTAAACTTCTTATTTACATGCTCTTTACTTTTATGCATTATAATTTTCATATCATATTGCTCTCATTTTGCTTTATCATTTGCTCTTCCATAGCCTTGAATCCCTTTGAGTTTTATCTTAGAGGTATTTTAAGATTTCTCTTAGCATCTAGTTCCTTTTGCATCTCCATTTGGGGGTATATCAAGAATTTGACAACTAATTCACCTTTCGCTTAGCTTCATTCACCTCTCTCCATACGACTTTTAAAATTTATAGCAATCCTCTTTAGATTCTACAAATATCTAAGTTGTAGGCCTTAGAGATTAGCTCTTTCATATCCCTCCCCACATTTTAGAGAAAATTGAATTATATAGCCCAAAATTTTGACCAAAAACTCAGGCAACCTATATCATAGGGCATCATTTCCACTACCTATAGCTATTGGCATATTTGACTCTCTAAAAAATTCCACTAGTGAACTTGCCACTCTATGGTAAATTTGACAAGGACTGTTTCCATTCTGAAAGGTTTAGGTTCACACTCAAAACTATTTTAACATGGGGTTTGATTATTTGGGAAGATAGCCTATCACCTCTCTGCACTTAGACATACCCCCAAAATCAAACAAACCTATTTTTTTATCTACTTTTGTAGGTTTCAAAAATAGCACTTAGTTGTACTACCATACTTGTTGTCGAATTTGATAAGGCATTGGTTTAAGTAATCCTACCATGCTTGTTTTCATTTCATCATTTTTACTTTGCAAACCTTCATTTCTTGCTAAATTGTTTATTTCAAGTCACATTTATTTTGGAAATAAAGAAATATTAACATAGATATTTCTTTTCAAAATGCACTTAGGCAAAAATCATATAGTTTTCATCCTAAGCTAATTTTTTGTTGTTGTATATTCCTTTGTTTCCCTTGAAATAAAATAAAAACCTCTTTAGCATATCCATCATTTGAATAAAAAAGGTATATTAGGCTAGCACTTGTTTTCTTACATTTTGTGCGATTGCATTTAGCCTACACTTTAGGTGATCATCACTTTAGGTTTGAATAAATTTCATCTTATGAAGGCTCAATAAAGTGTTATAATAGCAATCCAAAACCTTAGGTTTTTTTTTAATTAAGTCATTAAACATCGCATAAACATAACATCAACACAATACATAGCCACCTTTTTAATACATGAGGTAGAGCCTACTCGTGTTGAATATTCCCATACCTTTGGGGTCTCCTTTGGAAAGATACCCTCGAGTGAGGAAGTAGGGGTCCTAGTGTATCAATATCATGCATGTCCAAGGTTTTGAATCAATATTTTGGTAAACCTAACATGAACACTCTCTTTGCCTTAATAAGACAAAAATATTCAAATTTAAACAACATCATCTAATTTTTTTTGCATAGTGTAAATCACATTAACTCAAGATAACAAGAACATAATAATATTATTAGTCCTATTGGCGGAAGTATAATGACCCCTTGAGTAAATCAACATAAAAACCTTGGGTAAGCAATATCTCTTGGCTAGTATATTATGGTGGTCTAGAAGGAGTCACAAGAAGGTTTGTTTTCCAAGGTGACATAAGGATTTCAAAACATCTTCTCTTCTTTTCTATAAGTACCTATAAATAAAACCTTAATAAATTAACTTGTTATTATTAAAAACCCTTCAAAATATGGCTTAATATCCCTATAGTACCCAAAGCAAAGGTCTAGCATCTTCATCATATGAAGTCTTTACACATGAACATGAGGACCAAGTAGAAAATCCTTGGTCAAACTGTGAACCTAGGAAACAAGAACACCTTATTGAGAGATTCAATTTTAAATCTCTATATCATATTAGATATTATATTAAAAGGAATAAATATATCTTTCTATACATTCTTAGGGAAGAACTTGAAGAACAAAATAACAAAGAATCTTCTGTAGCTCATGATAATCTTGAACATTTTAATGGATAATCCACTATCACACAAATGAATGAGAATCAAAATAAATTTGCTAGTCTTATTGTGGTTATGGCACACTTGGATGATTCTACAACTCCTCAAAACATATCCATAGGCATGCCTATTATGGCCATACTGATTTCAACATCATCCCCTAGTATCACAATACCTATTACAAAACCCAATTCTACAAATCCTTTTTTTATCCCATGATTTAGGGGTTAGTTTTACCCTTCCAATTACAACATCTAATCAAACTACTTCATATTTTATGACCTTACCTTTTCTCTATAAAAATCTCTCACAATCCCCCTTGACTTTACCTACTCCACCAAATCTACTAATGAGTGTCAAATTGACACATATTTTATGCAAGGATTATCTATTTTCTATCTGCAAAATCATGAAATTAAATGTGTTTTAATGATTATTTTACCTTATTTATGTGATTTATTAGTTAATTTGATGAATGAGGTTAAAATGATAAATGATAATATTTTACACAAATTGTGCGAAGTTTTTGTATGTTTTTGGCAGGTAATATTACAACAAAATATAGGTCATATATTGAAGAAAGGATGAACAAATACCGAGGAGACATGTGGATGTGCGCTACAGAAGGGTGCTATGGAAGGGCACTACGAAAGGACACTACAAAAACCTGGAAAAATCTACAAAATAACCTATTTCACATAAATGCCACATAAGTTATGGCTTGGTCAAATACCACTTGGGCAGCTAAAAGAATCAAGCACGAAAGGTTTCAAATTCCACATAGGCGGTTAGAAGAATCAAATGTGGATGACTCACCATTTATTTGGGGCATATAAGTTGTTACGTGAGTATTTGTAATAAATGTATCTTTCCCTAAAAGAAAGGATAAAAGCTGTAGAAAAAGTCTAAATCAAGGGTTGTATTGTTACGTAGCTATCCCACCAAGTCAAAGTTAGTATTATGTTATAATTAGTTGCTACTTGGACCAATTAGAATATATATTGAGTCCAAGTATTTTAGAAGATGTATTAAATTAGCTTTATTCTTGATAAGAACATAGTTATTGCGTATCAAGCCCAAACCATATGGGAGAAATACGGGGAGTTATGTTTGGAATTATCTAAGTGACAATATATATTTGCATACGAGACCTTTGAAAGGGGATGGCAAGCTAATGGAGAAATATATGTAATCTATGATTATTCCTGATGTAATATTTTGTATGCAATTCTAGAAGTTAGATGCGCAACCATGTACGTTTGATTTTCAATAATAAAGCAACAACAATATTTTCTTCAGGATATGGTAATTGTGTTTTATAATTATTTTATATTTTGCTTGCTTTGGTAATTTTTATTTTTTTTATTCTCTTTTAATTATGAAATAATTAATAATTATATTAATTTAAATGAGAGTATATTATTGAAGTTAAAGTAAAGTAGAAAATAGGGGAAGGGGTTAACACTAACCTTCCAGAGGTAGGGCCCACTCCGAAAGGTTAGTCCCTAAATCTCTTTCCCCCACTAACATGGTAGATAGAATTAGATTAAAAGATTAATTTACATGAAAATATAATTAGAAATTATAGTAGATAAATAATGCAGTAAGTAAATCATTACATGGATCCACATTAGAATAATTCATAAATTGCATATTTAATTTTATTTTATTTTATTTTCCACAAACTTTAATTTCTGCAACACATGAAACCAGAAAGAGATATGAACTAAGCTTAGTATTAATTACTACGATATAATCTATATTGGGTTGCTATTCTTTAAATATAACCTTGATTGCCCTCGGATTGATAAAATTAAATGTAAGCTCTACAACCGATCATTTTGGCATTGTTGTTGGGGAGAGTAGCATCGTAGTGGTTAATCATAAAAGTTTTTTGGCAATGCAAAGAGAGAGGCTTACTTGTATGTGAAAAGGGGTATGTATGAGACCTTGGTGTGCATACGAGTCAGAGTGGCCCAAATATGGTTCCAACAAACTCCTCCGTTCAACATTGCCAGGTTCATTTTTCTTAAAGGAATCATTTTTACTACTTTCGTAGATTAAGATTTATTTTCTGCAAATTTCAATTTCTGCAAATTTCCTGCTTTGGGTAGTTATTATTGCTTAGTTGACTTAGGACCTATGAGAAAGAACAGGAAGTAGGTGAATGTCGAAAGTAACACCCTATTTTTTATAGTAGGAAGTAGTTACGTTGAGTGACACAACTGTAATGAAATCCCTCCTAATAATCAAAGAAGCAGTAATAAGTTACCTTTTATTTCAGCATATTTAATTTCCTGCAATTTCCTTGCTTTGGGTGATTACTATTGTTAATTTGATTTAGGACCTATGAAAAAGAATAGGAAGTATGCTGAAATTAGTTCTATAAACACATATAATTTTAGTAGCATTAGGACTGTTTAATAATTTTAAATTATTTATTTTCTACTATGTTAAGAGTATTTATAAGTTCTGAAATTTATATTTAAACTTGGTAGACAGTAGGATTGAAACAGAAAAATCAAAACCCAAATAGAAAATAAAAATATATATAATAATATAAAATCAAAGAGAGAAAATAAAATAAAATAAATGGTGGAAAATAGTCCAATAAACCTCTAGAAAATATTACAAAAAAATAATATATATATATATATATATATATATATATATATATATATATATATATATATAATTAGAAATGATAATAATAAATATATATAAAATAAAATATATATAATTAAAATATATATATATAATAAAATTAAATTAAATTAAATATATATATATATATATATATATATATATATATATATATATATATATATATATATATATATATATATATATATAATAGAGATATTATAGAGGACTAAATCATTGTAACTATAAAGTGGCAAGACAAACATATTTTATCATGAAATTTTCAATTAGAAAATATTTGAAAGGGTGTAGTAAAACTCAAATATTATTGATAACTCAACTAGAAAATCACTAATTAATGGGCATAGGTTTTAACTATACAAAAAGCCACTATCTAAAAAAAAAATCCATACACCACCTTAGACAACAAACTGATTTGTAGTGCATTTCTGAACTGCAACCAACTACTATCCAATAATTTCTCTCTTTGAAAAGAAAAAAATAATAATATAATTATATATATAAAAATTTAAAAAAATTAATATATAAAAATAAAAATGATTATGCTTCCTTTGTTTCATCATGAAGTATCTATATTCCCTTCCATTTTTAGTCTTAATATTTTAAAGATAGCCCAAGAAAATGTTCTCTCTAAAAAACCTTGTAGGAATATGATTACCACATGATGCATAGTACCTTATTGCTAGATGAAGTCTAGGTGTTCTTTAAATACTCAAACTATATCTGGTATCTTGAGCAAAATTTTCATTGAAAATGAAGCAAATCTTTTTAAAATGTTGTAAGTTACTTCTAGTTGATCAAGTTTCTCTTTGGCCACGCACAATTGCACACCTAAAAATATTGTGAAGTATTTGAAAAATTAACTCATGTGTTATTTATGCCATAAGTGAATAGTTTCCCTTGCTTATCTATTTTTATGCATGGTCTAGAATACTAACGAATTGGCAAAAGGACAAGCTCGCCCTTCACCCTTGAAAAAGAAGACAAAAATCCTTTGCTCCTCATCTAATCGAGCAAGTATCCCAATAAAAATCTTCTTGCTTCTCCTCAAAATAAGCAAGAACCCTAAAAAGCACTAAAAATCCCTTGCTCCTCACAAAATGAGCAAGTATCCCAAATAAAACAAAAGTAAATAAAGGGCAAAAGAGCTTAAATCCCTAGAATTCTTAGTATCTCAAACACCATAGGGTACTCTTTATTAAGGTATCCTTATGTATTAGCACTAAGTTTGTATAAGCCCTCTAGATGCTCATAAGATCAGCTAGTTTTTTGGCATATATAACCCTTGTTGTTTTTCAATCCTTACTCATAATGAGAAATGAATCCTCACTACACACACATTTGGTCTTGAAAGAGGCTTGAAAATACTAGGACAAGTTTGACATTAAATTGGTTTGTGAGAGGAGTAAATGAAGTTGTTTCAAAATTTCTAGAATGTTTGAAGTCCTTGAAGAATAACCCTAGAAACATCACATGCAGGTAAAATTCCAAAGACAATCCTCATGAAAGTACTATGGTTTCAATTTTTTCTACAAAAGCATGGCTTGTGTCCATCACATTTTTATCCTTTGAAAAGCCATCTTAACATCTATTTCATTTTTTCACATGATTGAAGATATCCTAGAAAGCTGAAATCAAATTTCATATCCATTACCTTTCTATCTCATAAACTTCTTAATGACATACAGGAAGCACAATCACAAAAATTATAATAAACCCCCATAAATAAAACTTATTATTATATTATCCACCAATATAAATAAAACACCCTTCATCTTGTTTTGGCTAAAATTATAGTTTGGGGGGAGTAAATAAGGTATACAAAGTTCACAATTCAGTTTGGGGGGAAGAATCAGGTAAAGTATTTTCTTAAACTCTAACAACTACAATTTTGTAGATATCTTCTATAGACAACTTCTGTAATAATCTTCAGTAATATAGTTTATAATACTTAATACAATAGAGTTTATAATATAGTTTAGAGGTATAGTATAGGTAATATAATATTTTATAGTTATATAATAATAATAATAATAATAAAATGAATATATATTATATTAATTTACTATTTTTTACTATATCTTTACTTTGATCATTCTTCTAAAAAAAATAAAGATAAATAATAATAATAATAATAATAATAATAATAAAATAACATATATATATAATAAAATAAAATAAAATAATAATAATAAAAATAATAATAAATAAATAAATAAACTTTAAAAGTTAATTTAAATTTTATATGTTACATATATAATGATTTTTTTATTTGTTAGTGTGGTTTTGTAGATAACATTATTATAGAATTTATAAGTCTTATTTATGCATAGTTTTGATATACATCTAAATAAGTCCAATGAGCACTATTTTTTTTTGGTAAATAAAAGTCTTCATTAATTACCGGGTTTTGCAGGTTAACCCAAAACCTATTACAATATCCAACATTCTGCTGAGATTGTAGATCCTAGTCATCCTTGAAACTTTCTTACCAGAAATTGTGTTGAATCCCCTACAACACCTTACTAACAAAGCACACCCATACCTAAACATAACTGTAAACATTACTTACATTGACAGGAATTGAAGTTTGGAACTTTGCACTTGTGAAACCTGTTGCTTGCCCATTTCCTATTCTCTGTTGAAATATTCCAAGGCTTACACCCTGTTACCTTCATTTCCAATTTGGTATGATTTAGAGGGAAACCCCATAGTTATTACCAGCTCCATGGGGAAAGAACACCCATTCATATTTCTCCTTAATGGGTAGGTTTATTTTCATGACTAATAATGTTTTCCACTTCATGTGGCACACCTTGTGTCCATGTCACCAAACTACCAACATCAACACCTATGTTGGCTAATTTGTCAGCTGACCTGTTGGCCTCACGGTACACGTGACAAGCCCTCTTGTTCTGTCTTGCCTCAAAAAGGATCCTCACTTCATGGATGACTCCCTCGATTCTCCATGGAGGTTTTTTGCCATTGGTTAATAGGTTGATTATGTTCATAGAATCACCTTCAATCATCAAGTTACCTTGAGTTGCTTGGGCTACTTGCAACCCTCTCCAAAGGGCTCTAGCTTCTGCTTCGTTATTAGTTCTGATTCCCAATGGTTCAGCGAAGGCCTTGACCAAATTTCCTTGATGATCCCTAATTATTCCTCCAGCTCCAGCTCTTCTCGGGTTCTCCTTGGCTGCACCATCAAAATTTAGTTTAAACCAACCCTGGGGGGTGGCTCCCAAGAAATCCCATTTCTGGGATTGGGCAAAGGAATGGAAGGCTTGTCCTCAATACCTAAGGCCCGAGATAATTGTTTTTCTTGGGGAAGAATTAAGTGGTTCTCATCCACTAAGGTGCTAAGGTTTTCTTTCGCAAAGACAATAATCCTATTGACGATGGTTTTTGGGTTGTGAATGGTATCCTTAAAGGCTCTATGGTTCCTTTCTAGCCAAATCTGCCATAGAAATTTACGCCAACATATTTTCCATAGGTACTTAAGTTTTAGGCTAACAAAGGGTTGAGTCCATTGATGGAACATTTCGGATATAAGAGCAGGCTTAACCCATGAGATCCTAAAGGCATGGAAAATTTCATCCAGGATGGACTCGACTACCGGACACTCCAAAAACAAGTGTTGGGTTGTCTCCCATCCTGCCCTGCACATGTAGCAATGGTTAGCAATAACCATACCTTTGGATAACATATTGTCCATAGTGAGGATTTTTCCTTGAATCACTAGCCATGAAAAAAATGATATTTTAGGAATTAAGCCTTTGATCCAAACCAAACTCGGTTGAAATTATTGACCTTCCACATTGAGAAGCAAATTATAGGCAGACTTAACTGTGAAGTCACCACTTTCAGTCTCAGCACAAACAATGTGATCTTCATCCTCTCCAGAGGGAATAATTTGCTAAGTTAAAATGTTATAAAGCTCTTCAGACTCCGCTTCAAAACCCTATACTCTGATGTGTTTCCACTTGTTGATATTTATATCCTACCACATATAATTTGCAACCTTATTTCCAATATGATGCTCCATATGCTCTTGAATCCTAGCCAAACGAGGATTCATGGATAACTCCTCAGCTCTCACCCACCTATCCTTCCAAAATTCTATTGTTTGCCCATTTCCTAGAATCCATATAAGACCTTTCTTGACAAGATCCCTACTCGTGAGGATTGCCTTCCAAAGAGTAGACCCCCTGCTTGCTAATTTGTCATTAAGGAAGTTCACTCCTTGTAGGTATTTCCTCCTAACTATGGCAGTCCATTCATTATCGACCTTAGGCAATAACCGCCATGCTTTTTTGGCTAACAGAGTTGTATTGAGATGAGAAACTCTCCTCAATCCTAACCCTCCATCAGCTTTAGGTTTGCAAACCTTGTTCCAACCTACTAAATGGATCCTTTTCTTATCCTTAGTCCCTTACCAGAGAAATTTTTTTTGAAGTTGCTCAATTTTGTATACACCTTGTTGGGAGCTCTGAAGATTGATAAGAAGTAAACGGGTATACTTTGAAGTGAAGCCATAGTTAAAACTGCTTTGCCTGCTTGAGATAACAGATGTCCTTTCCAACCTACTAGATTTTTTTGGATCCTCTCCAGAACTATGTTCCACATTGATCCTTCAAGTTTCCCCATAAATAGGGGAAGACCTAAATAGGAGGTGGGAAGGGATGCAATCTGACATTCCATGATCCTTGCTATGTTGTTTTGCCTAGGAATGGGGGTATTGATGAAATAAAGTTTTCTCTTATCAAAATTCACTTTCTTTCCAACCGCTTCTTCATACATTATGAGAATATTTTTAATCCTTCTTGCCTCAACCATAGAAGCCAAATTCAGTAGCAATGTATCATCAACAAATTGCTGATGTGTCATCGGGGTGGTTAGCGACGTGGCCTTGATACCTAATATGAGTCTAGCTACCGTTGTTGCCTTAATGGTTCTTCCCAAGGCCTCAGCTACAATGATGAATAGCATAGGACTTATGGGATCTCCTTGTCTTAGACCACATTTTCTTTGAAAAAAACCTGTAGTAGACCTATTAACCAAAACTGAAAAACAAGGCTTAGAAATACACTCTCTTATTAACTTGACCCATTTCATGTTGAAGCCAAATTTTAATAAAACTGCCTCTCGAAATTCCAAATTTATACTATCATAAGCTTTATTCTTGACAAGAACATAGTTGTTGTGTATCAAGTCCAAACCATATGGGAGAAATACAAGGAGTTATGTTTGAAATTGTCTAAGTGACAATATATATTTGCATACGAGACCTTTGAAAGAGGATGGTAAGCTAATGGAGAAATATATGTAATATATGATTATTCTCGATGTAATCTTCTGTATGCAATTATGGAAGTTGGATGTGCAACCATGTACATTTGATTTTCAATAATAAAGCAGCAGCAATATTTTCGTCAGGATATGGTAACTGTGTTTTATAATTATTTTATATTTGCTTGCTTTGGTAAATTTTATTTCTTTTATTCTCTTGTAATTATGAAATAATTAAGAATTATATTAATTAAATGAGAGTATATTATTGAAGTTAAAGTAAAGTAGAAAATAGGAGAAGGGGTTAACACTAACCTTCCGAGGGCAGGGCCCACTCCGAAAGGTTAGTCCTTAAATCTCTTCCCCCCACTAACATGGTAGATATAATTATATTAAAAGATTAATTTAAATGAAAATATAATTAGAAATTATAGTAGATAAACAATGTAGTAAGTAAATCATTACGTGGATCCACATTAGAATAATTCATAATGGTTCTATAATGAAACATTGGATCTCATGATAGTCAATCATTCTTGTTTAAAGAATTTTGAAACTCCTAAGTTTCAAATGTACAATGGAAAAAAAGATCTAATTAATCACTTGAGACTATTTCAAATAGAATGTAATGACATCAACCATGATGAGAAGTTTTTTCTTAGGTTATTTCCTAAAAGTCTTAGTATATTAGCTTTGGAATGGTATTTTCAAATACCTTATCATTCCATTAAAAAATTAAAGGAACCTATGGAAGACTTTGTTAAACAATATTTAGTTTACATAGAAGAAAAGGTTACCATAGATTACCTATACCAACTCAAAAAACCGAGAAAAAATTTCATATTTCTTGGACAAATGAAGAGCCTTGATGGGAAACATTTAATAAATTCCTCCCTCTAAATAAATTTTACACATGTTCATAAGAAACCTTCATGAGCAATGGTCTTATACTTTAGATATGGCAAACATTACTTCTTTCAAAGAAGCCATGGAAAATTCCAAGAGGGTAGAAGTTTTCCTCATAATATGGGGACAACTTAGCTACAAGAAAGAAGAAGAAAAAGTCTTCAACAAGGACAATACAAAAAGAAACATTTTGTAGGATATGGTGTAACTAACTCCTATGAAAACAACAATGTAAATTCAACCTAATATACTTTTCAAAAGTTAGTAATATCAAGACAAGACAAATCCAAATGACATATACAAACACTGGGCAAAGCCAAACCACCATGTTAAATATACTTATTGATTCAAAAATGGTAAATTACCCACCCATATGAACTTGGGATACTACCAAAGAGTTACCCAATTGGTATAAGCATTATGAACATTGCAATTATCACCACACATAAAGGTACACAACAAACAAGTGCATCACATTGAGAAACCTCATCCAAGATCTTATAGAATAAGGAAAGATAGTATTTAACCAACAAGATACTCCTAATACAAATTTAGGAATTTTCCAAAATCGCTTGCCAACACATGACCAAAAGTCTACAAATTTTGTAGGTAGGGTTCATTTGTCAAAGTCGTCTTATGCAATAACTAGACAACAAGCTAAAAATCAATCTATAAAACAACTACCTTTGGTCATTCTTCATTACGCTAGAGTATATATTCCTAATAGATCATCTTTAGTCCTCACTGAAAACACGAGATTTCGAAAACAAAAAGGATAAACTAAAAATGCAATGTAAACGAAACTAAAATAACGCTTAAACCCTATGTTATTAAAAAATATGTAAAAAGAAAGAACATGAACACAAGATATCAAAGCAATATAAAAATCGGCCCTTTTATTGATATGCTTTTCAAATTTGTGTTACAATGCGTCTCCTTCCTTTTTAGGGGATAGAAGCGTTAAATGTTGGTCTTTTACAACTTGTTTCAGAATTCCTTCTTTCGCGTGCCCACATATAAGATGGGCGAACCAGAACGTTCTCGTCGCTTGCGTTGGTAAAGGTAGATTCCTCGCTGCTCCTCTAATGCTGCAAATCTGCGTTCAAAGAAACAAACAAAGAATCAGTAGCACCTGTGTATGAAAAATAAAAGATGAATCTAACGATGGTTAAAATGAATCTAAATAAAATGAAAACTTGACAAAAGCATAAACCTGAAACTAGCTAAATACTACAAAAGAAATAGTCACCAAAAGCAATAAAGTGGGGGGTGCCCGAAGGCAAACCACTCGCGGGTGAAACTTTGCTTCGACACCAATCCGCTTGGGATGGGTCCGAAACCTGATGTGATGTGTTGTCACCAAATTGGTAGGATATTGTGGTCAGAAAAATCGGGGTTGGTTCTTGATTCGTGCCTTCAAAAGTCACCCAATAACCTCTCTTTCGATTAAGAGATTATGGATGTCAAAAGCACAAATCGCAAGTAAGTGAATTAGCAGCACTTCGTCACTCAAAATGCTCCTTCTCTGTATATATTTTGGGTGAGGAAACTCAGCATTTTATAGACCCAAGGGGTCTCTTTGAATTAACATGCAAAAGTGTTTCTTTGCATGAATGCTTTTTGTGAAGAGAAGACTTCTTTCTTGATCAAGGGTTTCTTAACTGCCTCTGTGCATGTATTTGTATGTTTTAGAAAAGCTCACTTGCACTCCCATGCAATGAAGGGATAGCTAAGTGGCAAATCTGAGTTGTCAAAAGAACTCACTTGCACTCCTATGCCATGCAAGAAAAGCTAAGTGGCAGTTCTAAGTTGTCATGCGTCGAGATCTGACTTTTTGTTGGTCAAACCTGGCATTCGTCCCACCCCGAAGTGAGCGTTGGTAATCGTATTTGGGTGAGACGAGTATCAATCCGCACTCGTCCCTGGGAGAGACGAGTGCTAATCTGCACTCATCCCTAGGTGGAGCGAATAAGCAATAAAGTGTCTAAAAGGTGCCAAATTGATCCCTGACTTGCAAAACTGCTGTGTGAGTGGTTAGAACCATTGTTTAACCTCTGGGGGCTGCCCTGGGGGCTGTGTGTGTTAGTGCGATCAGTGCTTGTTGTCACATAATTGGATTGGTGCTGTTTTGGTGTCTACAGATGCCCCTTTTTGGGAAGCGCTGCACATGGTGCAGTGTTGAGCAAAAATATATAACCAAAGCACTAATGATTAAGGTTTTCAGTAACCTAACCAACTCTTGATGCCCCAAGTATGGAAAGGGCATGCATTCTTGAATCCTTGCTTCTGACGAGCTAAGGAACTTAAATCAAGCATTAACCTGGTTCGGTGAGGTATTACTTGAACTTAGACATTGATCAGTCATGAAATAGGCAAAGGGCATAACCTTTTGTCTATGGGAACCTTGAGTTCATGATTCATGAATGCCAAGTATATGATTAGTTTGTGATAATTGCTTGTTTGCTGCCCCAAGCAGGGGCGCGATTGTCTTTCGCAATGATCCTTTGAATGCGTGTCATTTCCGAGACTGGGTATATTGGTGTTGATTGGCAACTAAGTGTGACTACCCCCTCAAGCGACGAATCGATGAGGGAATGACCGACATGAGAAAAGCGACGAGTCGCTTGACCCAATATGACTTAAGTGAGGGTGCCTTCAGATGTTAGCCGGTGCATGCTCGAGCAGTTTCCCGATTGTTGTGACCTATTTTTGGTGGGTGTGAACCCATTTTGCAATGCCATTTGGGGTTAACATTGGTGAAAATCCGTCTTCCTATGGAACAGTCCAGCTATGGTAGCCTTCTTGGGGAGTAGGATAATGACAAGGTATACCCCGACATCAATTTTCTTATGCCAAAATGTTAAGTGCAAGAGCACTTTTGTCCGGCAATTTTTTAGTGGTTTTGTTGGTATTTGTCATTTTTTTTAATTTTTGTTTTTTTTTTTTTTTTAATTCGTCCCGGGGGGGGACGAACGCCAGGATGATACTCATCCTGGGGTGAGGCGAGCGTGCCACGATGGTACTCGTCCTGGAGTGGGACAAGCGCCCCGTCGAGGGAAAAGTGCTCATCCCGGTCAGGGACAATTACCAGCTAGCAAAAAGTATAAATATGCAAAAATAATGGATTTGGCTCATTTGCACTGTTCATCGATTGCGATTAGGAGCTCTGGGGAGGAGGAGGTAGATTTTCTGACGCGAAGCGCTGCCAGATTTTCCAGCCACCATGAGTGCACAGATCGGGTCATCGAGTGGCAAAGCCGAGGCGAGACCAGTAAGTGCACTATCTCCTCGAGTTTGAATTTGAAAAATGCAAATGTGTGTTTATTGTGTTTTTCTTTTGTTTAAGACATGAAACCCTAATTAATTAATTTAAAAGGTGAATGAATTAAAGACCATGAAACCAAATAAAACGTGGATGCAAACCGATGGAAACTTAGATGAAAACCATAGGATAAACCCAAAATGAAACTTAGAGTAACACCTTAGGGTAACCATGGTTATAAAAATGTTTTGTTTTTTATGTGAATGGTAAAACTTAGGTCGAAACCGTAGGTAAACCATGCCCATTTTTTTTTTTTGTAATTTTTATGGAATTAAAAAATGAAAAATGGATGAATTTTTTTTTTTGTTTGAAATGGTAAACTTAGGTAAACCATGTCAAATTTTTGTCGTTTTTGATGAAATTAAAAAATGAAAAATGGATGAATTTTTTTGTTGAAATGGTAAACTTAGGTCGAAACCGTAGGTAAACCATGTCGATTTTTTTGTCGTTTTTGATGAAATTAAAAAATGAAAAATGGATGAATTTTTTTGTTGAAATGGTAAACTTAGGTCGAAACCGTAGGTAAACCATGTCGATTTTTGTGTCGTTTTTGATGAAATTTAAAAAAATGAAAAATGGATGAATTTGTTTGGTGAAATGGTAAACTTAGGTCGAAACCGTAGGTAAACCATGTCGATTTTTTGGCGTTTTTGATGAAATTAAAAAATGAAAAATGGATGAATTTTTTTGTTGAAATGGTAAACTTAGGTAAAACCGTAGGTAAACCATGTCAAATTTTTTGTTGTTTTTGATGAAATTAAAAAATGAAAAATGGATGAATTTTTTTGTTGAAATGGTAAACTTAGGTAAAACCGTAGGTAAACCATGTCAAATTTTTGTTGTTTTTGATGAAATGTAAGATGAAAACTAAATGAATTTTTTTTTTTTTTTTTTGTTTTGAAATGGTAAACTTAGGTAAAACCATAGGTAAACCATGTCAAATTTTTGTTGTTTTTGATGAAATGTAAGATGAAAACTGAATGAATTTTTTTTTTTGTTTTGAAATGGTAAACTTAGGTAAAACCGTAGGTAAACCATGTCAAATTTTTGTTGTTTTTGATGAAATATAAAATGAAAACTGAATGAATTTTTTTTTTGTTTTGAAATGGTAAACTTAGGTAAAACCGTAGGTAAACCATGTCAATTTTTTTTTTTTTTTGGATGTACATGTGAAGAAAAGATTTTATTGTACAGTTATGCATTTTTGTACATGTGATGGTAATTTGATACATGTTTTTGATGTGTGTTATGTTCTGTGATGTGCAGGTGGTGAAGATTCGACATCGGGTACCGACTATTTTTTCTAATGCCCGCAAGGCATTGAGTGCGGAGAACTAGGAGTGGCTTGATGCCTTAGGGCTCAAGCATGTGGCACGGTTGGATGCAGTGGTTGCAGATCGGGCGTACATTACAGCTTTGATTGGCCTGTGGGATGTTCGGACGAACACCTTCCATATTTCGATAGGGGAGATGACCGTCACCTTAGAGGACATGTATCGGATTCTTCGGATTTCGATAGACGGGGTTCCCATCCGGACGACACCACGAGGCCAGAGGACAGCTGTACTGACCCAATATTTTGGACACAGAGAGGATGAGGATGGGATGACCTCGTTGGAGAGGGCGGAGCTGGATTGTCAGATTGGGGGGATTTTGGTACGATGGTGGTATGCGAGGGGAATGTTGGGAGTGAGGCATGCACTACTCATGAGCCTCATTTCCAACATGCTCCTGCCAGACTCATCAGGAGCGAGGTTCCCATGGAACCTATTGGAGGTGGTGTGGCAGTTAGTGGATTATCCGGTGATAGAGCCGATGATTATGAGATGGAGCTAGACGCTTTTGGCTCAGTTATATGATGAGTTGTATGAGGTTCACTGCCGAAGGTGAAATGGGATTGGCTGCAGTTACTTGTTGCAGTGCTGGTCATGGCAGCATATAGCCGTAGAGCGACCACGTGGGCTACCCTGGACTACACGGGTGGACATGGTGGACAGGGATATTGGTTATGGTGCTTTATGGTATCGATCGGAGGAGCGAGGGCAGAGTCGGCGGTTCACGGGAGACGTGGACCATTACAAAGATGTATTGGCATGACTGACCCCAAGAGATGTGGTATGGAGGCCATATCGGGATTGTCCTGCATGGCCATAGGCAGATGAGTGGCTTCGACAGGTTCAGAGGAGGAGATGGGTGATTGGATGACACGGGACGAAGCAGGAGTACTTTCACTATCTTCGAGTGACACGATAGTTTGGGGTACACCAGGGGTTGCCTGGGGAACCCGTAGTCTATTGGCGTCGGAGTGATGAGAGGACCTTAGCTATGCTGATCCTCGAGCCATTGGGGGAGGAGTCTGATACAATACTGGACATTCCAAACATGGATGACGTCCGAGTGACTGTCGAGTACCAAGAGTGGTGGACGCTTCGGCAATGGCAAGGTGAGGGGCCATTGGGAGGAGATGAGGCAACGGGAGGCAGAGAGGGTGCAGAGGCACCAGGAGAGGGTTGGGGAGCTCCTGTTGATGTGGACATGGTGGAGGTGGCAGATGCAAGAGAGGACATTTATGAGGAGGAGCAGCCAGAGATGCAAGATGCTTTGGAGCAGGTCGATGCTCTAGAGAGGCCGACGCAGCCGACCATGTCGGGGGATACAGAGGCGAGGTTGCACGCTGATGTGGCACGGTTGACAGAGTTATTGCAGAGGTGATATCAGGAGCTGAGGGAGATGGTATAGGAGAGGGATCTCCTGCAAACACAATTGGGGCA
This sequence comes from Wollemia nobilis, assembly GCA_028583015.1. Classification (NCBI taxonomy): domain Eukaryota; kingdom Viridiplantae; phylum Streptophyta; class Pinopsida; order Araucariales; family Araucariaceae; genus Wollemia; species Wollemia nobilis. The sequence continues at coordinate 6,792,743 of JAQPPZ010016930.1, read as the reverse complement.
ACACGAGGATAACCTTGCGACATACCGACAGTGGGTGAGGGACTTGGAGCGATAGCGAGACGAGCTAGAGGATGAGGTTATCCGCCTTGGTGGGCGAGTACCTGCATTCTTCGAAGGTGGATCATCATGACGCTCGAGAGGGAGGGACATGGAGCAGACAGCATCTTCGCAGCAGAGGCAGCGGGATGAGGGAGAGGCCAACGGGCATGGTGCAGGGGCGAGCAGTAGCCATCCTGAGAGGTCTCAGAGGACCCGCACCATGGGGGGTAGTTCCCGTCGCACTGATCCTACATGATCATGGTGGACGATGCCCTAGACTTGGGGATTTTGGTGTATGATTACGGGGTCAGAGGACCAGTTTTGTAGCCTACGGGCAATTTTATTATGATATATATATACAGATGACTCTTTTTGGTGTTTATACATTTTTCATGATTTATTTTTATGTACATGTTTTTACATTGATGTATGCATATGTGATTATGAATGCGATGGTTCTAATTTGTATGATGTATGCATATGGAATGAATGCAATGAATTGTTGATGATTTGTCAAGGCACCATAGACTGTACAAGATTTGGATTGGACTTGCTAGAGTAATGGGATAACTTTGTGGAATGCTTGTGCATGTGAAAACTTTGTTTTTGTTTTTTGTCTATTTTCTGATGGTGATGTATGAAATGGAATGTATCGGTTGTTTGAAAATGTAGTTAAGCTTTTCTGAGATGCAGATATTTTAACTAACTAGCTAAGACTGTACATTTATCTCGCAAGACTTTTAAGCCAGGTCTAAATTCAACTTGAATTTAACCAAGTTATTTCACCTCCCTGTGTGTGCAATTGAGTTTGTTTATGTGTTATTCATCAGGATACCGCCAGTGCCAGATGGGCTTTCAACCGAACCTATACTGAGGATCACCTAATTAGCTCCACTAACTCCTTGATTGTGTTTGGTTAGATTAATCTGCGATGCTATCTAGGATACCATAAGGTAGCTCATCCACATGCAAACATTGATCTATACACAAGTTAATGTGATAGATATATCATCATGCGGGAGGTTTACTACCAGTGACCGATAGGCTATCAACCAAACCGATACTGAAGCTTGCCTCATGACCTATCAAAATGCTGAGAGTTCCAGGGATTCAAGTTCGACTCCCTTCTTTTCTTCAATTGTATTGGGATACTTGCTCTTTATAGTGATAAAATCACTTTTTATTTTTGTTTTATTTGTTTTTTTTTTTTTTTTTTGAGCAAGGGATTTGAATATGGAGTGACGAGAGTCACTATTGTTTGTGCCTTTTGATGTGTGCACTGTAGGATGTCAAATTTTAGTGCTTTGAAGTTTTGCAAATTTTTGATGTTTTACAACTTTTGAGAATTTGGGATTCACGGGGAATTGGGTAGGGAGGATGCTTGTCCTTTTGCCAACTCTCAGCATTCCTAGGGTCATTCGCACAGGGGGATAAGCAAGATAGCCATTTCGCTTATGGTGACCTGGATTACTGTGCAGGTTTCATCTTTCGTTCACACTTAGGAATTTTTATGTGTGGTAATTTGTGTTGGGATGCTACGTAACAAGGTGTGATCCACGTAAAACTTTCTCATGTAAAATCTGCTTAACTATGTATAGTTTTTGGCTAGAAATTTAAAGACATCTGAATGACGAAAACTTTAGTTTTTGGCTAGAAATTTAAAGACATTTGAATGACGAAAACCCTATATACATTAGGAGACAACTGACTATGCTAAAATAAAAGGGTGATATGCTGGATGTATGCATTTATGAAAATGGATCTGATGTGAAAAAGGATGGAATTTCCAAGTAATGACTGTCTATGGTGCTTTTGACTTGTATGACCTAGCGAAGTATGCAATGTATGGAGGCAATGCTTAATGCAACCTATATTTTTGTATTTTGATTTTTATGAAAATGCATGGAATTGGAATGCAATTGTTTTTGTAATTTTGATTTTTATGAAAATGCATGGAATTAAAATGCAAATGTTTTTGTAATTTTGATTGTTTTTTTTTTTTTTTGTATGCATGGAATTGAGATGCAATTGTTTTTGTGATTTTGATGTTTTTATGAGTATGCATGGAATTGCAATTGTTTTTGTGATTTTGATTTTTTTTTTTTTTTTTATGAGTATGCATGGAATTGAAATGCAATTGTTTTTGTGATTTTGATTTTTGTGTTGTTTTTGTTGATTTTTGAATATTTATGTTGACCAAGCAGTTATGGTAACGCTTGGAGCTTTTGGCTTGACCAAAGGGTTTATAGATACCTTTGGGGCATTTAGGGTTGACCAAGCGATTATGATAATCCTTGGAGCTTTTGGGTTGACCAATGGGTTTATAGTAATCCTTGGAGCTTTTGGGTTGACCAATGGGTTTATAGTAATCCTTGGAGCTTTTGGGTTGACCAAGCAATTATGGTAATCCTTGGAGCTTTTGTCTTGACCAGAGGGTTATAGATACCTTTGGGGCATTTAGGGTTGACCAAGCGATTGTGGTAATCCTTGGAGCTTTTGTCTTGACCAAAGGGTTTATAGATACCTTTGGGGCATTTAGGGTTGACCAAGTGATTATGATAATCCTTGGAGCTTTTATCTTGACCAAAGGGTTTATAGATACCTTTGGGGCATTTAGGGTTGACCAAGCGATTATGATAATCCTTGGAGATTTTTGTTGGACTATGGCTCTCTAGATGTGGAATGGCCTCAAATGAATGATGTTCAAGGGTTTTGTTTCCTTGATTCCTTCAAGAGAGGCAAGCCGGTATGTTTCAGGTCCTATTCTACTGTCAATGATGTAAGGACCTAACCAGTTTGTCGTGAACTTGTCCCATAAATGGGACGGTAAATTAGAATTTTTCTAGTTCTCTTTTAAGACCAAGTCACCAACCTGAAACTCTCAAAGGTGGACTTTCATGTTGTATGCTTTCTTAAGTCGCTCTTGATAGATACGCAAATGCTCGAGAGCATTAATGCATCGTTCGTCAAGCAACGTCAGTTGATCTAATCAGGCCTGTTGCACAGTGTCATCATCGATGAAATCTTGCATTGAAATGCATAGGGAAGGAATTTCCAACTCAAAAGGCATGACTGCCTCGGAGCCATACACCAACGAAAATGGAGTTGCCCCAATGGGTGTTCGAATGTTGGTGCGATAAGCCCATAGGGCAAGCGGGATCTGAATGTGCCAGTCCTTATGATTGTCTGCAACTGTCTTTTTTAGAATGGCGACTAGCATTTTGTTTGATGCCTCTACTTGCCCATTTGCCTGCGTATAATAGGGTGTTGAAAAGCTATGCTGAATCTTGTACTTTGTGGTCAAAGCACGCACATCTTTATTCTTGAATGGTGTCCCATTATCTGACAGGATCTTGGATGGAATACCAAAACGATATATGATGTTATGCAAAATAAATTCCGCAATGCGGGCTCTAGTTGTAGTGGTCAACGAAATTGCTTCCACCCATTTGGTAAATTACTCTATGGCCGTTAAAATAAACGTGTGACGACCAGACGACGTAGGGGATATCTTTCCAATTATATCAAAGCCCCACTGCAAAAAAGGCCAAACCGATTGAATCGACTAAAAGGCTTGAGAAGGTACGTGTGTCAAATTAGCATGGTGCTGACACTTCACGCACTTCTTCACATATGCGCAACAATCTCGCTCTAAATATGGCCAATAATAACCCATGCAAAGAATGCACTTTGCGATGGCCATATCGCTGAAGTGGCCACCACATGTACCATCGTGAGCTTGGGTGATCGCCCAAGCGGACTCTTGTTGGTCCAAACAACGAAGGAGAATTCCTTCATAATTTTGACAATACAAAATGTCTCCTAACAAGACATGATTTTCCGCTTTCTATTTGAATGATATTTTCACGGCTTGTGTCAATCCAAGTGGGAGATTACCTAGCTTGAGGTAATCCCGAATGGGTGTGTACCAATCTTGCTGATCAGAAACCTCGATAGTATGAACGGCCAATCCCTCTTGAAGTCCATCCTAAACAAAAGCTGAGTAGGAAAGAACTTGTAAAAACAACGTGGTGTTGCTAGTAAGAGGGGTCGGGGAGAACAAGGACCCCCAGTTGGCTTGAGTCAAACAATCTCAAATTTGAGAGAACTTATCCAGAGATGGTTCAATCTGGATCATGTAGATTCCTGGTGTCAGATTAGAGCTTGCACGCTCCATCGCAGATTGTGATAATGTTTTAACTTGAATGGTTGTCATTTCACCAGAAGGGTCTTGCGGGATGAGTGACCCCAAGGAGGCCATAGTATCCGTAAAATTATTTGATGATCGAGGGAGTGCCTCGATGTCATACCATTCAAGTTGTGCCAGGAATTTATCCACAAGGGCTTTATAGGCCTGCAAAATTGGACATTTACATTGGAATATCCCCTTTACTTGATTGACAATTAATAGCGAATCACCAAATATGTTCAATCGTTTAATGTTCATGGTGATTGTTGTCTGAAGACCTATGAGCAAGGCTTCGTATTCTGCATTGTTGTTGGTGCACGGGAAGTATAATTTAAATGACAAGGGCATTGGAGCGCCTTGCGGAGTGAAGAATACAATTCCTGCACCACCCCCTTGCTCACATTTAGAACCATTGAAGAATAGGGTTATGTCAGCCTGTAACTCAGGCTCATCAGATTTTGGCGACTACGAAACATGGAAGACCCCATCATCAGGTAGTTCGAAAGTCGGAGGCTGATCGTCTTCAAGAGGAGCCTCGACTAGTTGATCGACGATGACTTGACCTTTTATGGATTTTTTTCCAATGAACTCTATGTCAAACTCCGTCAACAACATGATCCATTTCATCGTGCGGCTACTATGATAAGTATGACTCATCATGTATCACAATGGATTCTCCTTAGACACAACACCACTGCCAAGCAGAGCTTTTCAACGTATGCATAGTTAAGTTCATAACTGACCAGGGTGCGGCTAAGATAGTATGTAGCCTATTCTTTGTGAAGTTCATTTTTCTGGGACAGCATGGTGCCCAGTGCCACCTCAGTGGCTGAGATGTATAAATAGAATAGCACTCCTGGTCTAGGTGGTGCCAATACTGGTAGCGAAGACAAGTACTATTTAATGTCATCAAAGGCAGACTGGCACTTGTCATCCCAATGAAATGTGACCCCCTTATGCAATAATTTATTCATGGGTCGGCATTTGTCAGATAACTGCGCTATGAAGCGCTTGATCGATGCAACTTTTCCCTACAGACTCTTGAGCTGCTTAATGGTGGTTGGAGGACGCATTTCAAGGATTGCCTTGACTTTGTTTGGGTCTATCTCAATTCCTCGTTTGGAGACTTTGAAACCCAAGAGCTTTCCAGAGGTGACGCCAAAGATGCACTTCTTGGGGTTTAGTCTGACTTTATGTTCAATGAGGCAATCAAGGACCTTGCTCAAGTCACCAATGTGATCTGGGCGCAAAAGAGATTTGGCCAACAAATCATCCATGTAATCTTCCAAAGTTTTGTGCATGTAATCATGAAATATGTACGTCATGGCATGTTGGTAGGTGGCTCCAGCATTTTTAAGGCCAAAAGGCATGACCTTATAGCAAAATGTCCCCCAAGGTGTTGTGAATGCCATTTTTAGTTGGTCCTCAGGATTGATACGAATCTAATTGTATCCTGAGAAACCATCCATAAGGGAAAGCATTTCGTGGCCTGCTGTAGCATCTACCAACGCGTCAATGCTCAACAAGGGAAAAACATCCTTAGGACTCGCTTTATTAAGATCTCAAAAATCGGTGCATATGCGAATCCTCCCGTCGGGCTTCTTGACAGGAACCATGTTAGACAACCATGGAGGATAATCCACACAGATGACAAACTGGGCATCCAAAAACTTTTGTAACTCATATTTTACCATTAAGGCCACTTTTGGATGCATCTTGCGTAGTTTTTGCTTGATTGGCTTGATTGTCGAATCAAGCGTTAAATTGTGTGTGACTAGTTGTGGGTCTAGTCCCGACATATCCTTGTATGACCATGCAAAAACCTCCTTCTTTTCATTAAGAAGGGTAACATAATCGGCTCGCTCTTTGGTGGAAAGACCTACCCCCAGCTTGAGAATCTATGGATTCATTGGATCTGTGTCGATGTCTACATCAGTCGTTGCTTCAATCAACATGTGAGATCCATCTTCCAACTGGTGTGGAATTGGGATCAGATGGATATCGTTTGCTGAATTAAGATTGTCATTAGGAACGTCAAGTTCCTCTTCAGCATGGAAGACATCCTGAGTCTGTCCCGGAGTGAAATGAAACATCCCACCGCAAGGCCAATACTCTGATGGAGATGGTGGTGTGTCAGCGCGATCCCAATCTATAGCCTCTATGTCTAGATGCAATGATCATTTTGGATTGGCTGGATCATGGATGGGGGTGGTCAAGTCAACGGAGACCATGTTTATGAAATGATTGTAATCTCCATTATCGCAAATGTGATAACTCTGACATTCTAGATGCTCTTGGTGCGTTGGATCTGGCTCTGTAGGTACTGGCACAAAGGGATTAGCCCTATGCGTGGACCTGCAAATAGGGTCTGCCCTAGGCCCTAATGGTTTGATAGGGTCTCCAAGCGAAATATGCTCTATGTATTCTTGGAGTGGCGGGTGCAGTAATTGCTATAACTGTGCTAGGTTGAAATGCCTCCTATGTCTTGGACCTATGTGTAAGTGTTCAAACATGTCATCTATGTCCAAAGGATATTGTTGTTGTTGAGGTAGCCTATGCTCACTGGTATCATTCAATGGGAACATCATCAAGAAGCTTTCTTGATCGTCATTCATTGGATATTCATGCGAATGATCGTACTCCGACTCATCTTTAGAAGACCCTTCATGGTCTTGTCTATCTTCCCCTTGTGGGTGAGTCCATGAGGTTTCTCCTTGTTCAGCCATAGGGAAAGGTTTGTTGAGGTCAACAAGGTTATTTGTTTGTAATGGGAAATAATCCCCCAATGTATAAGTTGTATTTGGATTGGCATATGGATCTGATGCCAACCCATCCTTGTTACCTATCCCTAGGCTTTGCATGTTTTCGACCAAGATGTCGAGGGTAAAAGGGTGATTAAACCCTACTCCTGACTTTTCATAAGGCATTTGGTATCTTGGTTGACATAAAACATGCATTCCTTGTTCATACCTACCTAACCCGTATCCATGCCAATTGCATTGGCTAAGATATCGTAATGCGAAGTCTGGGTTAGCCAGATAGTTGACATCTTCCACAAAGGGATCTTCATCTTCCTCTTCTTGTCGAGAAGGTTCAATGCCATGATCTAGGCCCCCAAAAATAAAGTTTGTCTAATTAGGTGGGTAGCCTAAAGGAACCACGGAGCCTATGGGGAGTCGAGGTCTTCCCATGTCTTGCATAGACTGAAGTGTGGGCGTTGCAACAACATTGCACACTATATACTCCCCCATACCTGTTTTAGACATCTCAACAGTAATCATTGGCAATTTAGGGGAAGCGAATGGGAGTTCTCCTTGAGTCCACTCCATGTGGGGTGAACTAGGTGTCTCTTCTATAGATATGTTGGAGACTAGAGGTGATTCCGCTTCCAGGGGCTTCTTTCCTTTGTCCATTGGAGTGGCCACCGTAGGTGGTGTCATTATGGGAGGACTGGATGAAGAATATGAACCCGCCTAGGGATTTGATTGATTTGGTAATGGAGATTCTTGCTTAATCGGACCCCTCTTAGATGGATTTAACTGGAAATCCATGTGTGTTGAAGGGAGGGTCGACTGCAGCATGATTTGCACTGAATTGCAATATTCAAAAGGTTCCAAATCTACAAGGACCACATGCACTTGTCCTTCAAATGTGTATTTCAAACATTGATGAGCAATTGAAGGGACACACTTCATATCCCAGATCCAAGGACGCCCAAGCAAGATATTGTAGGCCATCTCACCTTCTAAAATGTGGCACAATGTATGAATGGTCTTTTGTCCCACTTGTATGGGCAGGACAATTGTGCCAACTGTCGAGCATATCGCATCATTAAATGCTCGAAGGGTATAAGTGGAAGGTGCAATGTGAGAGGCTAGCAGTTTCAAATGTTTCAGTGCAACGGTTGTAATAATGTTACTGGACGAACCAGTGTCTACCAACACTCTCTTGTACGAAGTCCCGTTGACCTGCACAATAACGTGCAGGGGTGGATCTGATACATCTCCAGTCACCGTTTTTAGCTCATCTTCCCTGAAGGTAATGACTGGTTCAGTACACTGTTTGACATGCCCCACAAAATTGTTGAACGAATCCGCTTCATGGAGTTGCAACTCAATTACCTTTAATATATCCATAAGAGCTTCTCAATGGGGCATCGATTGTTGAATAAGCTCATAAATGGAGAGCCTAGCCGATGTGGTCCGTAGACTTTGAGTAAGTCTAGTTCGAATCATGGCCACTAGTCTAGGTGGGGGCAACTGTGTAGGATTCGGTTGAGGTTGTGACATGGTTGGATCTTCCCTGGTGGCTGTCGTGGGGGTAGCCCCTGAGTGTTTCTTGTTTCTTGTTTCTTGTTTCTTATCACAATGCTAATCATCCCAAAATACCCCTCCATGGGGCAACTCTGTTGCACTTCATTTACATGCAGAGGTTTTTTTTGTGCATCATGTGTGGGTAAAGGATCTTTGAAAACACCCATTTGTTGGTTGTTGGGTGCGATGGGGTTATCCACTACCAATGTGTGATTATCAATGAGATCTTGCACTAAACATTTAAACATCCAACAGACATTAAGGTCATGCCCTTTCCTTATATGGAATCTATAGAAAAGATCCTCTATGTAGCCCTTAGGCTTTGGCGCATTAGGATTGATTGTTGGAATATCTGGCAGATTAATCAATTTTGCCACTAAAAAACGATCAAACAAGGAATCCCTAGACTCAGTGTATGGTGTAAATTGCCACTTAGGGCAACGCTGCTGATTTTGATCCTGCTTTTTGTTATCTTTCTCATAATTATTGTGAGGCATCGCCTGATAATTAGCCTTTGGAGGCTGTGTTGCTTGGGCAAGCGTAGGGGCATTGATAGCAACTTGATTGCCCGTGGCGGGTGTTTGTTGCGTATTCTCTATTTTGGTGCTCTTATTCCACTCTTTTTTCTTAGGCTTGGCAATTTTGCCATCCTGTATCTTGATCTCTTCGATAACTCTAGCTTGCGCCAGAGCTTCTTCTAAAGTGGTGTATTGCTACAGCTACAATAGCACAGAGATCTTTTGCAAATAGCTCTTTGCAAACATTTGAGTTAGGTCGGACATAGGAGGGAGGTAGGACAGCTTTGAAAGCACCGTCCTCCATCAATTCCCATATGCTACCATAGATTCCTCCTCATACTGCTTGAGGCTAGCTAGATCACTGAGTGACACCTTTTTCTTTGTATTGAAAGCAAAACATTCTAGGAACGCGTCCACTAGCTGATCCAAGTTGTAGATGCTATGCTTTGATAGATGGGTAAACCAATCCGAGGTAGATCCTGTGAATGTGGTTATGAATGTTCTCAATAATAATGCATCATTGTCTTATATACCGAAGCATTGGCTCAAAAATTGAGTTACATGCTCTTGAGCATCTTCATCCCCTTTAAAGAGTGCCAACTGGGGTAGCTTGAAATGTTTGGGGTATGGAGGTGTTGGAACTGATGGATGCACCGGATGACTACGGAGTTGGCATAAGGTAGGCTTTTGGGGCCCAGCAGTCTTGAGTTCCATAGTCTCTAAGCGTTCTAACAACACTTTGTATGCATCGGAGGACGTAATCTCCTCCTCCTTGGTTTGTTCCCGTTGTGGGTTGCGAGGAACTTGAGGCCTTTGGATGGATAAATGGGTAGCATCCCTTCTGCATTGATAGGGAATTTCAGCCCGCTCTTCTTCTTGGTCATAATCCTCATAATCTTCTTGAGGAGTGTTTGGCCTAGGCCTATAAACATGGATGGGTGCCCGCGGAGGATGCCCATCACGGTTGCGAGGAGTGGCCTCCCGCTCAGGTCTAGGATGTCTTGGAGGTAATGCTTGCTAAAGTTGCGGAGACCTATCTCACACTAGGGGATTGTGCCTCACATACATCTCAGATTGTTGTGCGAGAGGGACTGGGGCCTTCTCAGGCACATTATTGTAAAGCAATTCAGCTGTTTGACGTTGAATGTGCTCTTGATTAAGGTGACACAAATGTTCTAATTGTTTTTGTTCTTTCCTAAGTCACGTAATTTGTGCTTGGCGGGCGACTAATTGGGCAAATTCCAAGTCATTTTGTTCTACCGTCTCTTGTTTAATAGGCCTAGATGTCTCCCCTACATATATGTTTCGATCATGGTGCTTTGATACCCCTATATGTTGCTTCCCTCTGTCAAGGTTGGTAGCATTAACTTGAAGCTCTAGTCTTAATGAGCAATCTGGATATAAAGCAGGTGTAGACGTGCATCATTTCTGCCTTGAGTACTGTTCTTGAGGAACGTAGTGATCCTCCTCACTCTCTCTGTGATATGCATAAAAAGTGCAGGAAGAATTGTCTTGCCCTGGCGGGAGAACCTGATGTTCTGGATATGGTCTACTGTGTCTGACATTAATCAGGGGTAAATTAGGAACAACGACATCATATGGTTCTTCCTTTTGGACATTTTGTTGTTCTAGAATAGTACACAATGCTTCATCACTAGGCCACCCATAATGAACTTCAAATGGAGGCCTCGTACTTAGACCAGGTGCTACATATTGGTTATTTTCTTGAAAATATTCTTGTTGCTTAGGAGTTTCCCTTAGAGAGGGGGTTCTATAGTCTCGTCTATTGATGGCCTGAGTTGGAGAGCCCTTTAAGGAGGTGCCTCTAGAGCCATGTTCTATGACTGTATGGGTTGGAGTGCCCCTCAAGGAGGTGCCTCTAGAGCCATGTTCGGCATGGTGTGAACTAACTTGTGAACCCTGTCGTCGAGGCGGGATGGCCAAGTCTTCAGGGCTATATCGAAGACGATTTGTCTCTCTTGGTGCATTTTTTTCAGCTTCTGCCCGTGATTGGGCTTGGATACGAGTAAACACCATGGTAATGCTAACCTAAAGATGCAGAAATTCTTTTTATGATTTTCTTTTTATGATTTTTTTTTGTCTAAACAGAAAGTAGCACACACACACAAGCAATGATTATCTCTTTTAAAAATTAATAGTGTGCCCTAAATATGGTTTAGTGTGTTTTTGTTGTTTTTTTTGTTTTTGAAAATTTATGTGAAACGTTTAAATGCAATTATGAAGGCTCTTATGACTCCCAAAATGGTCGCCCCTTCAATATACCATTGCCGGACCGATATACCAACCTCTCTATATACCCGCCCTTATGTGAGGGAGACTATAGGTATGTGAGAGCAGATGATACATGGAACATAGGCGGTACAAAAGGGGAATCGCTCTATTTATGACACCTACCATAGAAGACTTATCCTCATGCACTAGGAATCACCCTAGCTACACTCGATCAGCTTTCATCAGGATTTACGTCTAGCAACAGTTGCGATCGAGGTAATGGATGCAATATCTCAAGCCAAAGTGATAATGGAATCCACCTTTGGTCTTGCTCAAGGGTTGGGGTTTTACGACCAATGCCTTGGTTTAAAATACCACGTGATGTGTGGGGTTCATTTTAATTTTTCAAAAATTGAAATAGGAAAACGAAAAAGAAATATTTCCCTAAGCCATACAAAAATTGAAAACCAAAAAATAGAAAAACAAAAATTTGACAGAAGCTTTAAAAACCCCTACCTCTTCTCTGCCTAACAGGATGTTTTTGATTTTCTCTAAAAATTGCACAGAAATATACTCATCCCTAGGTGAGGCGAATATCAAAACAGTAATCATCCCAGGGTGAGACGAATAGTTTATTCGTCTCGGGGTGAAACGAATACCAATTTTGTAATCGTCACTTGCAGAGACGAATAGCAGTCTGATGTTGAAAAATAGGTACCTGTAAAAAAACAAGCAATTTCATATCAATAATTTAACCTAAAAAAAAATAGAGGACAGAGGTCCCACCGTGATCGCCATTGAAAACACAAGATTCTAAAAACAAAAAGGATAAACTAAAAATGCAATGTAAACGAAACTAAAATAACGCTTAAACCCTATGTTATTGAAAAATGCGTAAAAAGAAATAACATGAACACAAGATATCAAAGCAATATAAAAATCGGCCCTTTTATTGATATGCTTTTCAAATTTGTGTTACAATGCGTCTCCTTCCTTTTTAGGGGATAGGAGAGTTAAATGTTGGTCTTTTACAACTTGTTTCAGAATTCCTTCTTTCGCGTGCCCACATATAAGATGGGCGAACTAGAACATTGTCGCAGCTTGCATTGGTAAAGGTAGATTCCTCACTACTCCTCTAATGCTGCAAATCTGCATTCAAAGAAACAAACAAAGAATCAGTAGCACCTGTGTATGAAAAATAAAATATGAATCTAACGATGGTTAAAATGAATCTAAATAAAATGAAAACTTGACAAAAGCATAAACCTGAAACTAGCTAAATACTACAAAAGAAATAGTCACCAAAAGCAATAAAGCGGGAGGTGCCCGAAGGCAAACCACCCGCGGGTGAAACTTTGCTTCGACACCCATCCACTTGGGATGGGTCCGAAACCTGATGTGATGTGTTGTCGGCAAATTGGTAGGATATTTTGGTCATAAAAATTGGGGTTGGTTCTTGATTCGTGCCTTCAAAAGTCACCCAATAACCTCTCTTTCGATTAAGATATTATGGATGTCAAAAGCACAAATCGCAAGTAAGTGAATTAGCAGCACTTTGTCGCTCAAAATGCTCCTTCTCTGTATATCTTTTGGGTGAGGAAACTCAACATTTTATAGACCCAAGGGTTCTCTTTGAATTAACATGCAAAAGTGTTTCTTTGCATGAATGCTTTTTGTGAAGAGAAGACTTCTTTCTTGATCAAGGGTTTCTTAACTGCCTCTGTGCATGTCTTTGTATGTTTTAGAAAAGCTCACTCGCACTCCCATGCAATGAAGGGATAGCTAAGTGGCAAATCTGAGTTGTCAAAAGAACTCACTCGCACTCCTATGCCATGCAAGAAAAGCTAAGTGGTAGTTCTGAGTTGTCATGCACCGAGATCTGACTTTTTGTTGGTCAAACCTGGCGTTCGTCCCACCCCAAAGCAAGTGCTGGTAATCGTCTCTGGGTGAGACGAGTATCAATCCACACTCGTCCCTGGGTGAGACGAGTGCTAATCCGCACTCATCCCTGGGTGGAGCGAATAAGCAATAAAGTGTCTAAAAGGTGCCAAATTGATCCCTGACTTGCAAAACTGTTGTGTGAGTGGTTAGAACCACTATTTAACATTTGGTGGTTGTGTGTGTTAGTGCGATCAGTGCTTGTTGTCACATAATCGGATTGGTTCTGTTTTGGTGTCTACACTCACAACCCTTGAAAACACTTTACACTCTTTTGATATTTGGCAACAATTAGAAAAAATACTTGTAAAAATATCTCTTCTAGAATTGATAAAAAAATCACCCACTCATAGGGATATATTGCTAAAAATCTAAAGTAAACAATAAGTCCCTCAAGACATATCGCCTAACAATATTATTGATATACTAGCATTTCATGAGACAAACACACCTATTAAAACCATATTAGGAGATTTGCCTCTTTATATAGTAGCCCAAGTAGGGGATAAACATATCAAAGGATTCCTAATGGAAAATGGACTACCCTTAAATGTTTGCAATATTAATTTTTTACAAAACTTTGACTTAAGCATAAAATACTTACAAAAATTAGACCTTGTTATTAGGGCATTTGATAATGAAGAAAGAGAGGTCAAAGGCACCATAACCTTACCTTTTAAAGTAGGTTTGTGTGTCCTTAACACTCTCTTTTATGTTATATCATGTGATGTAACATACATCATGTTGCTTGAAATACCTTGGATACATGCCATGAAAGCAATAACATCTACCTTACATCAATGCTTAAAATATGATTATCAAGGCAAGATTATCTATATTTTGAGAGACTCGAAACCTTTTGTCTTATGTAGCTTTTTAGACACTCAAAAAATGAGTTTAACCTTTGCCCTTTACTTCAACCAACATTACCATCTACTAAAGGGAAATAAGTATTATAAGAACCCCTTATAAAATTAGCAAATTATCCCCAATATTCTTCCAAAGAACAAATCAACTTAATTCATCCAAATTTATATCCCTTTATAGAATGAGTTATATTATTCATTTCCCCTTGCTCTACATGTTTAACTAATAGAAAATGATTGAAAGTACAAGTAAGCACTTGTAGTTTCATCTATGGGAGTACCACATTTGACAAAAAAATCCAAGGTGGTAACTTCATGCCTAGCCAACAAACATATGCATCATGTTACATGTCACCTACATTTTTTGTATCTAAACAAATGCTAGTTAATATGGGTTATCAAGGCAAGGGCTTAGGTCAGTTTGAACAAGGCATCAAAGAATATTTAGAAGTTGAACCTTGGCTAGGATGATGTGGGATTGGATATATCCCCAACAAAAATGAACCATCACCTTTGCTAAAATAATATGATGAAGAAAATTACACCAAATATTTACATGGCTCCCAATGGGGTGATGAAGATGAGAAGTAAATATGGTCACTTATCAATACAACACCTCATAAAATCCTACATTTTTCTAGCATTAATATGTCAACAATTTTCCACCCTAAATATATATCATATCAAAAGGATAACAATATCCAAGAATCTTATGATGAATATCACATTGAAGAATCTTATGATCAAAATCATATTGAAGAACCTCTTAAACAAATATTCAATCTATATTTTTCCCAACTATTTGAATAAAAACAAACATTGCTAGGTCCACAAGAATTAAAAAACTTAGGTATATTAGTAGCCCCTCTTCACTTCAAAGATGAATCACAAGTTCTAATTGAAGAAACAATAGATATCAACATTGGCACTAAAGAAAACCCTTGACTTATTAAATTAGAAAAGATCTTTTCCCAAAACAAATAGAATACACAAACCTTTTAAAATAATTTAATGACATTTTGTATTGGACATATGATGATATACCTAGACTTGACCCCTTGCTAGTGGTACATCATTTTTTCATACACTCTGATGCTAAACCAATTAAGCAAAAACTAAGGAAAATGTATCCCAAGCTTGCTATTTTAGTTAAGGATGAATTCCAAAAACTATTAGATGTTGGCTTCATAAAAGATATAGATTACTCTAATTGGATATCCAACATTGTGCCTATTACCAGGAAATAAGGATCCATTCAAATTTACATAGACTTTAGAGATATAAATAGCACATGTCCCTAGGATGACTTCCATTTACCAAACATAGACATGATAGTAGATTTCATTGTAGGGTATGAAATGTTGTCTTTAATGGATGGATTTTTAGAATATAACCAAATAAATATCACTCCTGAAGACTAATCCAAAACAACCTTCATAACTCCTTGGGGAACCTTTTGCTACCAAGTCATGCCTTTTGGCCTTAAAAACATAGGAGCAACATATCAAAGAGCCATGAAATATTTTTCTTGACCTCATCCATAACACTATAGAAAACTATGTAGACCACCTTTTGGGATGCTCCAAGAAAAGAGAAAATCATTTTTAGGACCTAAGATGCATCTTTAAAAGATTAAAAAATACAAATTTTGTCTAAAACCCCAAAAGTGCATCTTTAGGGTGATATTAGAAAAAATATTAGGGTTTATTGTATCTTGTCATGGAATTGAAGTAGACCCTTCCAAAACCATAGCAATAACAAATATGCCACCACCAACAAAATTGATAGAATTGCATAGTCTCAAAGGTAAATTACAAGCCATCCATATATTCATCTCACAATTAGTAGACAAATGTCAGTCTTTTTCTAAATTATTCAAGGACATGAAATTTGAATGTGATAGTTAGTGTCAAAAATATTTTGAAGCTTTAAACAATTACCTCCTAATGCCACCTATTTTTATGTCACCTAATCCAACCCAACCACTGTTGATATACATAGTTACTACTAATCATGTCCTTGGAGCCTTATTGGCTCAATATAATGACCAACATTGAGAAATGGCTATCTACTATATAACTAGAAAATTTGTGACTTACAAAAGTTGTTATACATTTTTTTTTTTTGTGGAAAACATCCCAAAAGGGACGCCACTTTCGGGTAAGACCCAAGGAGGTAGGGGTATCAGTTGTTATACAATATTGGAAAAGTTATGTCTAGCAGTCATTTTTTTCTCCCTCAAATTAATACATTACATGCTCAACCAAAATACCTACTTCATAGCAATATTTGATCCTCTATTGTATCTTATGTCAAAACAGTACCTCTTGGGAAGGACTACCAAGTGGATCATAGCCCTCAGTGAATTTGATCTTGAATTTATTAGCCAAAAATCATTAACGAGGCAAGTTATAGCTGATCAACATGCCAAAACACACCTAAATTTAAAATATCCCTTAGATGTAACCTTCCTAGATGAAACAATCCTAGCAATAGAAGCTCAAAATCCTAAATCCTAGGTCTTATATTTTTATGGATCTCAATGCATCAAAGATAAATGAGTAGAAATTATTTCAGTCACTCTAGAAAAACTCACACCATTATCCTTCAAACTTCAATTCACATGCACCAATAACATAGTGGAATATGAGGCATTCATCTTAGGTCTTTGATCCATGTTAAACTCAAGACTAAAACCCTAATGGTATACCATTCACAATTAGTGATTAACCAATTCATTGGTATTTATCAAACCAAAGATAAAAAATTATAGCCTTACAAATATATTATAGATAAATTAGTAGCTTGTTTTCAAAAAATCACTATAAAAGCTATTCCATGATCTAGTAATTGTCGTGTTAATACTATGACTATATCATCATCCATCATCCCCTTAGAATTAGAGGATGAGAAATCCTCCATTGTAATATTATCAATAAAAGGAACTTCAACATAAAAATCCTTCCTACAACTTCTAATATTTGCACCATCGAATCAACTTCACCACAAGAACCTTGGTACCAAGACATCCTTAAATTCCTAAAATATGGAACATTCCTCAAAGGATTCAATCACCAAAAATTGTATATAGTTCATACTAAAGACTTGCAAGTACATCATAATTGGAGAGGTCTTGCATTGACACTCCTTTGAAGGCATACTCCTTCGATGTGTGAATGTGAAAGAAGCCCAAGCAATCATTAAATAAGCCCATGATGGATCATGTGGTAACCACTTTAGTGGACTATCCATAGCTAGAAAATATTTAGGATGGGTTACTATTGGTCATCCATGGAAAAAGGCACATACAGCTATGTTAAGAGATGTGACAAATATCAATGACATGATAATCTTGTTCATGCTTCTTCCCAGAAACCGCAACCAATTACATCACCTTAGACTTTCTCCACTTGGGGACTAGACATTATAGGTAAAATTAAACCTCAATCATCATAAGGCAATAAATTCATTATCACCACCATCGAATATTTCACCAAATGATTCAATACCATACCTCTTTGTTTCATAATAGTAATTTGAGTTTCCAAGTTCATCATCAACCAAATCACCAGTCATTATGGTATCCCATCCATTTTGATAATATCTAATGGTACATCATTAAAAATAATGAAGTTTCCAAAATTTGTGCCAAATATAGAATTCAACAAAAATGGTCAACACCATACTATCCACAATAAAATGGCTAGGCAAAATCTTCCAATAAGATATTAATCAATATCCTTAAGAAATTGGTCAACAAAAATGGCCAAGATTGGTACTTACAACTATCCCCTACCTTATGGGTATATCATACTAACATACAAACCCATATAGGTGCAACACCTTATTATTTAGTCTATATGACTAAATTAGTTTTTCCCTTCAAAATCAAAGTCCTTACCCTAAGAGTCTTGTTATAAGACTCCTTGGTTAGTGATGAATATCACCTAGGGAATATTCAACAATTAGATATTTAAGAAAGAAATTACATTCATTGCTCTAGAACATTCAACAACCTATCACAATAGAATTTGGTATGCCCATCATAAGAAATTTTACCCAATATCCTTTGAGGTTGAGGACTTAGACCTCAAAGAAAACCAAAAGAATACTAATGCTAGATATGAACTCAAAGGAAAATTTGAACCCAATTAGCTAATACCTTTCATCATCACTACTAAATTTGGTTTTCAAGCCTACCTTCTAGCCACATTAGAAAACAAAGAACATTAAGAACCAATCAATATAATGCACCTTAAAAGGTACTACACCTAAATGCTACATGACTTGCATACTCATATGACTAATTGCATGATTTATTTATTACTAGTAGTCTAAAATATTATATTGTATGCATGGTTTCCTAGTTTGCTTGATCATACCATAAATTTAGGAGGATTTACGATGAAGTAAATAACAACCCTACTCACTACAATAGTGATTTGCTTTATATTCACATAAGAAACCTAATGTTGAGTGATCCTCCTAGTTCAACAATTTGCTTGTTTTTCATCCTCTTATCATACTTTCTTCTACCTTCTCTTTTCCTATCTATCACATTTCTTCTCTTATTCTTCCCCTATTGGGTTAAGTGATGTATGATGTGATTATTCACATCCCTGATGACTTGACCTCACCCATTTATTCTATCCCAATTTTGGGACACCTAACATTAACAAAATCAATTACTCTAGCTTTATATTTTATTCCAACTTTCTTTATCTTATCTATCATATTTCTTCTTTTCTTCTCTCTTTCTTGGGTTAAGCAATGTATGACGTAATCATCCATGGCCTTTATATCCTGACCTTACCCTTTTCTTCTATCCCAATAACATAATAATGTATACTTAACACACATCACACTCTCCCACCTTATGTCAACACCATTTTCAAAAAAAAATCCTCTCTCCAATTCTCACAATTATTTAATAGGCCCTTCTAGGGCACTGCTTTCCTCCTCTAATGTACTATAATATTATATTTTTTTTAGGTATGTTGTGCAACAAAGGAATATTTCAATATCTTTGTACAACCTATCAAATATATCATGACATCTATTTATCAAATGGATCAAATACAACTTGTCTAGTAGACCACTCAGGCTTATAAGCCCTCTTAATCTAATATCTTATAGGCTTACAATCATTTGTAAGCCTTACTAGATACTAGATTAATAAGTTCCTCTTTCCCACTTGGTTTACCAAATAAGTGTGAAACCAAACATAAATTATAATCTCACCAAAAATCTATTTGTCTAACAAACCATTTGTGTTGCAAGGCTTTTCCAATCCAATATCTTGTCGGCCTACAATCATTTGTAAGTCTTACCATGCACTAGATTAGCATAGCTCTATTACCTTGCCTAGTTTACTAAATAAGAATGCAATCAAATTCAAATCCTATCATCTATGTGGCAGTGAAAATATGGCTTCAAGTGCTCATTAAGGTAAGTAGATATTCTCTATCCATTTGTGTAATTTATCAAATGTCAATTAATAGATAGAGAACATAGTTAATCATAATGGGTACAATAGCCAACATTCATACCATAATAGTTCTAATTTTCCTTATATATCAATGATGTCCTTAGTTTCTTATGTCCTATATCTCACATGTATACAATTTTTGCATACACATTAGATAGGGGATAGGCATGGCTGACGATAGACCACTGATATACTAGGTAACTTAGGATATCATCACCTCATTATTATAATTGGTCTTCAACATTCTCAAACCCTCTTCTAGATCACCAGGCTAAATTAGGTTCCTCATTTAAATTTTTTTTATATATAAATTTTTATATTTACACTAGGCAACAAAATAGGGATGATGATTCCACTTGTCGATATACTAGATAGTCCAAAAATAAATCCTTCTAATTTCCTTATTGCACCATCACCTCACCCATTAATGGACTGGTAGGGAGATATTGGTATGAGGAGACCTACATCTTGCATTCCTACAATAACCTATAAGTGTGTCAAGTAGAAAATCATGTCGTATCAATGTTCCTTGTTGATCTATGAATTGATGGAAATAAAAATCAAGCAATTAAACTACATCATAAAAAATCCTTGCTAATTTGTATACCCTAAGTGAGCATTGAGACTTAATGATCAAAAATTTTCTACCCTTAATTATTTATGGGTGTGCCAAGTAGTATATCATTAAATATCTATGCTTTATAATAGTCTATAAACCAACATGAAGAATTTTTCCTTGTATGTACAACAAATTTCTAGGCTAGGCACCATGCTAGTGTGTGAACCTTGAAGAAGAGATGATTTTTTTTACCCATGTTCTATGCATATACAATTATTTGCACATACATTAGCCAAAGGTGAAGGATTTCATCTTTCCTTTGATGTCCATACGATAGCATTGTGCCTAGCCTATAGACTTGTTATACATTTCTCATATAGTCTTAAATATGTTTATTATAAAAATCAAATCTTAATATTTTATTATGGAACATCGTAATATCTTCTATATCAATAAGGGAATCAAATCCTTAGGATTAATTCCTCATGTATTTGTAAGTTTTTTTATATGCATTAGGTAATTATCCCTAGACTTTGAACCTCTTATTGATATATTGAGAGATCTAGGATATAACCATCATATTTCAACTAAGCAAATCCTCTCACAAAAGTCTTAGCTCTCTTCACACATAAAAATGATTCTAGGTCTCAAGTCCATCTCTCATTTATCTATAAATATTTTCATATGTGTTCAATGAGGGAATTGTAGATCCAAATGCCCTCTCTGATTTGTCAAACGATCTAGGACATCATCATCAAGTAACCATAAATCTCTCATTTTTTATAACTTGAAGTGCAGCCCAATGTGCCCTTCAACAAGATTGGCTTATCATATTCACTCATGTTGCATATTCATGATTATGTTGTGGGTATTATAGTTAAGGGATATGATTCTCTAAGTCATTGTCATTGGAACCTTTGGTAGTAATCTTCTCATACAAGTCTTAACTTTCTTCACACATCAGATATGGTAATGGGTCACAAGTCCAATTCCTTGTGTGTCTATAAATATTTGCATATGTATTAGGTAATAGACTTATAGACCTATAATACCCTCTCTGATATATCAAGAGATCTAGGACACAATTACCATAAAATTTTTATCAATATATTTTGCATCAACATTCCTACCTCATCTAGGTGTAACCTACTTTTAGCATTTAGAATCAAGACACTTTCCATACAAATTATGGGGGAAACCTACTCACCACTATTTCACATGTCCATACACTTTTTTTCTCTCTTGGGGGCATCCATCAGGATATGCATACATAATCATTTCTTTCGTACATATTTGCTTAGTCAAATCCTTTAGGTATGCCACTCAAAGCATGTATTTTCTTAGTAAAATCCTCAAAGCATACATTTGCTTGGTAAAATCCTATGGGAACACCACTCAAAGTGTGTATTTTCTCAATAAAATCCTTTAGATATGCCACTAAAAGCATGCATTTTTTTAGTAAAATTCTTCAAGTATGCCACTCAAAGAGTGCATTTGCTTAGTAAAATATTTTGGGTATCCCACTCAAAGTGTGCATTTGTTCAATAAAATCCTTTAGGTGCATCACTCAAATAATGTATTTTCTCAATAAAATACTTTAGGTACACCACTCAAAGCATGCATTTGCTCAATAAAATTCTTTGGGTAGTAAAATCCTTTAAGTATGCCACTCAAAGCATGTATTACTAACAATCACTAACAAATAACTTTACTAACAACAATATATATATATATATATATATATATATATATATATATATATATATATATATATATATATATATATATATATATATATATATATATATATATATATATATATCTTGTACATATTACAAGTACCTCATCATGTCTTAAGTGCTTGTCTTTTATGTGGAATCTTAGGCCACCATTTAAGCATGGTGATATTTTTATTCCATCTCCCTCAGCACTTGTCCATTATCATGGCTCTTAGGCCACCACTTGGGAATGGAATCATCACATATTTTCAAGCACTAGTCCATAAGTATTTTTGGGCTCAAAGGATAATACTAAATACTTTTCTTAAATATGTACATTTATCCCACAAGTGTTCTCTTGGATCAAAGGATGACACTTGAATTGGGATCACAATGAGAACTTGTCCTTTATTAGGTCTATAGACCACTAGTAATGCAAACAAACATATCTAAGTGTTTATATATTATCAGAATCTTAGGTCACTACTCAATAAAAATACTCCTTGTCATTTAGTGTCTATATATTATTTGGTCCTTTGGACCACCGTTAAAATGACATCATACTTTCTTCAAATGCCTCCTATATATCTCATCAATTCAATAATTATTGCATTAAATTATCATACCAAGTTAAATCAAAATTAATAATAGTTTATTCCCTATGGAGAATTACTAAGTGGTCCACCAATCACTCCAACTAAGCTTTCAAAAAGTTCATTTATTGTTTAAAACCCTGGTATGTATCAATCCATTGTCATCTAGTTTTATCCGCTATTGTGTGTCCTAGGCAGTAAGAAGCATAGTGTCTGGTTTCTATGGTCTTCCTTTTTCCTCAATCTTACCAACATGGCCCTACTTGAGCCATCTAACCTTCAGCTTGATCCCCTATCTCAGACCTTTCTAGAAGCTCATGGTCTCATTCCTTTCCTCAGCAATTTTAAATAGGATGAGCAATATTTCACCAAAGCCTTTATCAATTCATGGAATAATGGTTATGTTGTTGTGTGTAACCTCCATTTTAGAGTTACTATTAAGTTTATGGTTGAGGTCACAAAAATTTTAACGAAAGGGTGAGCAGTGCAAAGAGATCATCATAACTAGGAACTTGAGATCCAGGGCTTCCCTTTACTGTTTCTAAGTTCTTTTTTACCCCATGCATGGGCCTTTTTGAATACTATGTGTAGACACCTAAAAAGCATCATGTTTATGAGACTACTCATATGGGCATCCTTTGCAGACCATATGAATGATCTTGGATCTTTCCAAGAGCTAGCAATGGTTTTAACCACTCATTTGGGGTAGCTTTATCCTATTCAATCTTAGTCATTGATCACCAAAGCAGCCTCTAGCCTAGCCACTGACAATCAGAGCAGCTACGAGCTAGCCGCTCTGAGTGAGAGCGGCTAGAACTAAAACAAAATTGGCCTCCCAAGCCAAGAAAAAATTTAGTTGCAATGACTTTATAAATGGTTTTTGAAGTGGTTCAAGCTTGGAAGCATCCAAAATATTTCTCCTAACTACTCTAACCTCTCAAATATTGTTCTTGTCTTCTCCATGAAGCTAGAGCAAGGAATTGAGAGGGCTATAAGACCCCCCTCCAAATTGGAGAGGATGGGAGATGAGATATTGGATTTTATGTAGCAAATATCTACCAAAATGGACAGTGAAGTGACAACCCCTTAAGGATAATTTAATTGTTGGACAATTGCAGAGTGATAAGCATGAATTGATCAATGAAACTTCCAAAGTATTGAGAAGCACACATTGCGATTCCTTGTCAATCTAACATAAATATGAATGATTTCAACTACCAATCCATCTTGGGACACTCGAGCAACCATTGATCATCAATTCAACTGGTGAATTGTGCACTACAACCCCATATTCAAGAGGTACAATAGTCAGTTCATGGTCATTGTCTTTGATAACTGCTCGTAGGCTTAGCCATCCTAAGTGATAGTGATCAAGGTTTGATGCACTTTCTCCTCAGTTTTAGCTTAGATTTTATATATTTTTGTGTTACTAGATTAGATTAAAGTAGATTCATCATTTTTAGCACATTTGAATGGTTCATTAGCCAAATTTAAGGTAGCTTTGACTATATTCATTCACATTTGCTAGTTTTGTTTAATCTCCTTATATTAGCTTTGTTTCTTACTTTTCTTGCAAATTAGATGCTAGATTAGTTAGATTTACTTATCTTCAAGCATAATCTATATTTATTTAGCATTCTTACATATATTGTTGCTTACATTGACATATCTTTATGTTTTATTGCAAGTCTTATTACATTCTTTACAAATCTTCGACAAGAGACTCATCATGAGAGGCCTCATATACTCCAAATTGTGCTATGTTGTTTCTTGAATGTAGATTTACATATTCTTGAAATCTTTGAAGTATTCTTGGCATCAACTTCCTCCAAGCAAGTGATAATAAGGTATCCATAAGCCTTAAGCAGTTCGTGTCGAATCTAGAAAACCTACAGATTACACCACCTCCGTTTAGGGGATTCAAAATATTGTAATAATTGTATCAAGAATTGGTATCCCTCAAAGGGACCTACTTGTAATCAATATTTATCATGACTTAATAAAATAAGGCTTCACATATTTTGTTAATTCATGGTTTTACATGCTTTATTGTTTTATCTTTGGTATTAATGATACAATATATTAGGTGCATATTTTTTAGGATCGTACAGATGGTGATCACGATGGAAACACCTAAAAATATGTTGTTTGATGATCTATTTTATGTTTTTATATGCAGGTACAGCCACTCTGATTGATAGTGGCTAGTAGAGGTAAGCCACTTTTGAATGCAACGGTCAGTCAGAGTCACCCTGAGTGATAGCGATCGGTAGAAAACTTGCAACAACACACAACCTGAGTATCAACAAACTTGGATTCCAGGTTGGTGGAATTCTCTGTAATTTTTCACTTCTATGTTTGTGTTTATTTCTAGAATGCAGTAGATGAAATTTTGTTTAAATAGAAAACATAGAGAAAGTTTAAGGTTAAATTCTTAGAATCTCTTAGCTTTTCTACAAGTTGTTGCTAGGAAAAATGGACTTTTGATTGCAATCCTCCCTAGTCTCCAGTAGTCTAGGTTGTGTGTAGGATTTTTCATGTTTGAGGCCCAACTAGAGGCTATTTCTTCATAATTAAAACTTGCATTCTATGAATATCATGTAGCATTAGACGTGCATTTTCTTAAAGTAAAATATTATTTTAAGCATGCAGGAACATTATTTGAATGCTTTATGTTGCATTTCCTTTTTCAAGCAAAGTTTAAAAAGAACAAACACACACCATGTCACATGTAAATTTTAGTGAGTTGGAATTCACCCCCAACCACTAATAGAGTTCAAAAACGGTGGGTTTCATCTCCATCCATTGGCTCAAATCCCACAAACCCATTCTATTGGCCAATATCAACTCCAAGAACTATCATATCCATGCAAAATAGCACACATTCCTCTTCAAAGGGGTGTATCACTGCACACAGTGTATTGTGTGAGAATCGGTAGGACATGTGCTCCCTGACTGGGTGTGGGCTTCATCTCCACACTTTGGTGGGTTTATGTGACCGTGACTTTCATTTTTGGTTGTCGAGTTGCAAGTATACAGGTGAAAACCATTAAAATATACAAGCATTTCATCAAAAAAAATTCAAACACAATGAGAGTTAGTTTAAGTTTATAAAAAATTTTAAACGCACTAAAACAAGTTTTAGGGTTCAAAAAAAATCTTTAAAAGAGATAATCATACTTGTATACTTTGTGTTCCCTAAAATTTACAAAGGATATAATACAAAATATGGTTAATGCTTGAAGAGTTTGACCTCGGTGCATAACCGAGGTTGATATCGAACCTCCAGGAAAAACATAAAATAATGCATTAGACTCTCAACCATAGGATCCTCCTGAACAATGCTCGGTGAGTATTAGAGGGGAAAATTCAACACATGGGGATTCTATTCAAAATACCCTAGTTATAGGAGGTAATGTACACTCCTCAAGGGATAGACCTAAGGGTGGTTCAAGACCTCCATCATCCTAGGATAGACAACAAGAAAATCCACCTGTTGGAGCCAAATTTGACTCAACTTTGAAACCCCCAAATTTAAATTTTTGGTTTCAATCAAACTGCTTATACTATTGGTCATTGCTTATAGTTATTGTGGGTAATTCAAATTTTTATTAGTTGGTTTGATTAAGTCTAACCTTAGCCTTTTTAATAATGTGGGCTTCATGGTATTGATCAAAGTACCTCGAATGGTTAGGGACAAAAATTTTAAATTAAATCCCCAAGTCAAAGTTTGACCTTCCTAAATATTTTCCTTGCACCTAAACCAACAAATAAAGTCCCTAAATCATGAGTCGATTAAAACATTCACCATGGTCTCAAAGTCCAAAAAATCTAGGTTAAAA
Organism: Wollemia nobilis; assembly: GCA_028583015.1. NCBI lineage: Eukaryota > Viridiplantae > Streptophyta > Pinopsida > Araucariales > Araucariaceae > Wollemia > Wollemia nobilis. The sequence continues at coordinate 6,766,448 of JAQPPZ010016930.1, read as the reverse complement.
TAAATATTAATTAATTAAAAGCCTAAGGGTATGCACCCCTCTAAGCTAACTGGTGAGCACCTTAGATTTAATCCAAGGGCCATGCACGATCCAGAGAAATTGGACAATAGCACTTTAATAAAATCAAACCGAAGATAAGTCAAAAGTCAAGCATAGTCAAGGGGTAAAAAGGTTGCATCTTAAAACTCGATCGGATGGTAGCGCATCACCAGAGGAAATCTGACGGATGCGCACTCATGATAAGATCCAAAAGATAAAATCAAAGAGTCAATAAGATTTAACCCAAAGTTTAAAAATTGAGCAGGTTGCCTTCAATCTAATGACAATGCTTAAACACCTCTAAAATCAATGGTTGTGCGCCCTCTAAGAAGTCAAAGTCTTAAGAAAAGTCATCATGGGTCAAGGTCAAATTAAAATCAGAGCAGGTCTGACAGATCGGATGATCGCGCCAAACAACGTATAGATCGACGATTGTGATTGCTTCAATCTAAACAAACTTTAAAGTCCATATTAAAAAGGATGCACCCCATTTGATTAATCATTGGGCTTGTTACCAAGATCAGACGGTCATGCTCAAACGATTTTTAATCTAAAGGGTGGCACACTAATTGAAGATACATTAAAGAGGGTTAAGGATCGAGCAAAATTAATTAAAGTTAATCATAATTAGCAAGGGTTTAATACATCGGCTAATTTTCCCCCTTTTTGCCCTAATCATGATTAATATTATAAATGCTTAATTAAACTAACTTGCAGGTTGATTAGATCCAACGGCTGCACGTGTCTCCACTTAGATTCGATGACCGCACCAAAATCGTAGGATGGAAGGTAAAAGGCATGGGTAAGGACAAAATTAATTGACATTAATAATTTTTAGTAAGGTTTTAATACATTGACTAATCTTCCCCCTTTTTGCCTTAATCATGATTAATAAAAAAGCAAAAGAATATACCATCATTATCTAGCATGCATCTTGTTAGTGATCAAATGGCAGTGTACAAACTACATCGAGAATCAAACGAATGCGAAGGCCTGTAACTAGAGACAAATATCCAAAGGCTAAATAAAGACCTTTTTATAACACAGGAATCGAACGACGGTGTTCATTGACCACCCAAATCCAACGGTGTGCATACGAGAAGATAACCAAAGGTTAATCTAAGCATTATTATTTCAAAAGGCTGATTAATTAAACCAAGGTATGTATAAATGTTTCCCATTTATTAAAACATGTACATATATACAATCCAATGGTCGTGCCTCACCACAGTATGATCTAACGATGATCGCAAAGGAAAATGCATGTATCATACAATTGCCCTCAATTAATACGAGTCATAAAGGTTTGAAAATAATGAAGATTAACATTGGATAATCATGATTAATTGAAGACCATAAAATATGTTATGTCAAGTTTTTATATGCAGCTAGGTACAGTAACTATCATATAGGTTTCAGAATGGCAACGGATGCGCTACACCCCAGATCAATCCAATGGTAGTGCACGATTCAAAGGTTGAAAAGTGCCAGAAACTGCCATGATGAAACCTATGAAGATCGCAAACCAAAAAAATTGGTAAAACCACCCTTAAGAAAGATTCAAAGGATTAAGCCTCCAAAGAAAAGTGATTACTTCACAGAAAAGCCTACAACATTATCAAGGTAGGAATCAAAGAAGTGACTCATTCACAACAAGGTACACTAAAAGACATTATAAAAATTAATAATCAAGATGGATTCAAAATAGTACACATAGAAGCTATGAATCTAGAAGAATACTAATGGGAGGAAAGATTTGAAGAAATAAAAAAAAAATCCTATGTACAGTACCTTGTTAAGAACAAAGTAAACCAAATAAAATACAAATCCTGATGCTCAAGCATGCCACCAGATCGTGTATATCTCACAGGAATAACGACATACCATAAGATAAGACTACAAAGCATAGTCACTGGCTTATAAATAAGAGATAGTAGGGCAGAGCTAAGAGCACCAGCAAAAGGAAATAATGGAGCATAAAGGATTCCAAAATTATCATTTTTAATTCTACAAAAACTTAAGACGAAGGAGGTGTGTGAAGAAAAAAGCATGGTTTCAAGTTACAAAAAGTCATGTAATCCATGCTTCGATGGAATATAGTTACCAGGGGAGCACTTCTATGGAGTATAGTTATGAAAGAAAATTATAGATGCTTCCAGATCTTGTTGTCCATTTCTACCTTCTTCCTACTTATCACTACCCTCCTCCTCTTGGGCATTCCTTTTTTACCATCCTAACATTTTTCCTAGTATGTCACCCTCACCCACTACCACTTCTTACCATTTACCCTGATCATTCCATCCATTAGAGACCCTAACCATCCTTACTTCTTCACTCTATCTCATGATCATTACAACTCCATCTGTTTACCATTGACATGCCACCCCTTGTCTTCACCATCACGTTGGGTCCCTCTCCAATCCTTATCTAGAATTCATGATGACAACCTGGTCGGTCCCTAACAGCTAAGCATAATGGCCAGGACAAGTAGAACAAAAATGAAAAATATAATGTTGAATCCTTAGTTTCTAGGGCCAACCAAAGAGAGTAAAAATGCCAAATTAAAATAACGAAGAGCTCCCTTCAGTCCAAAGAAGAACCTTAACAGTCAGTTCAAAGCCACGCCAGTTGGATAGCACGCAAAATGGATTCAATCAGATGCTGCCAAGTGTACAGCCAAAATTCAACCAAAAATAATAGAATTAAGAACCAGCAGCTATAAAGGGAAGCAGGTAGGTCTGGATTCTGCATCAAGCAATAAGAGAATAGCATTTTTGCTAAGAGGTATATTTGAGTTCCCTATTAGTTGTGTTGTTGTATTTTATTTGTGTCTATTTTCTTTTATTCATTCTTTCTTCCTCCCCTTGTTGTGTAGGATTGTATGATAGGAAAGCGTTCAAGAAGCTGAGAATATTTCCAGTCTTATTGAGCCTAGGATTCAGAAATAATTTTGTTGCTAGATTGCAACAAGGAGAGTTGGAGAGACCTGTTACATTATTTGAACAGAGTCCTCTTCATTGTATTGATGTATTTTTTTAAGAAAAACAGAGTTAAAAGTCATCTCGCCCACTCTGCATGTAATATTTTATGAAATCAATACAATTTTGGGTTTTATTCCTATCATTTCTTTATCTCAGTATTATGTGTATCTTTATAATGTGTTACATTATTTAAACGCATTATATACGTTTTTTTCATTGGTTAACTCTTGATTTTAATATGATATTCGAATGAGATTAAGAACACCAATTTTATTCTCCCCTTCTCTCTGTTTCATATTAAAATTGTTGTTAAATTGCTATAATAGCCCAATGAATCTAGGCACCAGTCTACATAAGGCATAACAGTTGGTTATTTTCATGCTTGGTCATTTTAATAAAAATACTTATAGTTTAATATAAATCTGGAGCGTGCAAATTAGAAGCTTAATTAAAGAATTATCATTGGGGTTTCCTTACCCGTTCTATCATCTTCTTTAGCAATATTCGAGTTTAGCAGAACATGAGATAGGTCGACCAGAGCCTGTAATAGCTCATTGGTTTCAAACGGATTCTTGTAGCATGACAATTGATTTCCTACGGATGCAAGAATCGGTTCCAATAGTTTTTTGGCACCTTTGTCGGGGAGGACTTCTTAGAAATATTCAATTATCTTCTTAAAAGTTTTCTTTAATGATTATTTTTAATCAATGGACGACCAGTTAAAGTAAAGAACCAACGTTTTAATTTTTACTTAGTTAGAAGTTCTTTATTTTTCATTATGTCCATTGTTTACACCTTGAAGTAAGTTCTTTATGTTCTTGATGTTTTTGAAAATTTCTTATTTCTTGATTTTCTTGAAACTTTGATTTCTTAATTTTCTTGATTTTCCCCAAGAACTGACTTCTATGAGGATAAGACATAATATCAAGCATTCTTGATAAGAGTATACGTTGTTCTTTCTACACCCTAGTGCTGGAAACTCTACTAGATGAACCTAGAAGAAAAATATAAAAAGGAGAGAACATAACGTGTTGGGGAACACCGGGAGAAGTGGTAAGGAGTTGTTTCCAGAACTCGAGAATCCAGAGGTATTTATACATACCCAAAAAAATCCACTTTTTAAGAATACCATTTATAATAGTAGATTAAATTCTAGTGGTAAAATGTGCGAGAAGAAAATCCAGAATATTATTACTGTTGATATTACTGTAGATGAATGTTTAAAATCAGTAGTAGAAGATATATGTGATTATCCTCATTTAAAGGTAGAATTCATCAATCTATGTTCAAACTGCCTAGACCCATACCACTGTAGGTACTACATCTGTGAAATTAAATACAATAGTACCTTTGGCTTAGGGTAATGTTCATTTGTGGAGAACTAACAGATATAGACCTTTTGTATTACCAGTAAATTTACCCAGTAAAGCTCACAAATACTTTCTTAAGTTTTTAGGAAACAGTGCAGTAACTAGAGATGATCATATCAAAAGTTTCTTATACGCAATGGATAGTCTGGAAGTTGAACATGAAGATGTAGTATTAAGACTGTTTCTGTAGACTTTAGAAAAATATGCTAGAGAATGATTTAATTCCGTTCCTAATAATGATATCCCAAACTTCACCAAAATGGAAGAGGTGTTCCTAAAGAAGTATGGTGAAAGGAAAAATGAACAATCATTATTAACTGAGCTAGCCACTATGAAGGAGAAATAAAATGAGGCTGCTAGTGATTTTAACAGAAGATTTTCAAAAACAAGAAACAAAATCCCTACCAACCTCAGGCCTAATGATATTCAGTCTATTTGTTTTTATAAGAATGCTTTTCAAGGAGAGTTTAACTATAAATTAAGGCAAGAACAAGCCACTACCATTGATAGCTATATGGAAAAAGCAATGGATATAGAAAGAAATATGCTTGATAGTGGTAAGATGAAGCCTTATTCTTTAGAGGTTAACATACCTAAGAGAAAACCTAAGAGAGTGGCTTTTGATATACAAAGAATAACTGAAATTGATCTTGTGGAGAAGTTGACCAGTCAAATGATAGAAATGTTCAACAACATGAGTAACATGTTAGCAAGAATTGAAAGAAATAGAAATAATGGTGAATATTCATTCACAAACAGAGTGACCACATGTTGACAACTGTCCCCCCTCTAAGAAAATTACAACAATAATTGGGGAAACAACAATGGTTTTGAAGAAGGAAATAGGAATAAGGGTAACGAGAATAACAACTAGAAAAATAGAGATTCTGATAGGGATCAGAACAATGTCCCTAACCCAATACCATCTGCCAATGTAGCTGAAGGTTTTCCCTATTTTTTCTCTACTTGTGATGCACCCTATAACCCTAATGCATGTGGAATACACCCGAGTGATCAATGTAATGTAGATATGCATGCAGAATCAGAAGAGGATATAAGAATCAATGCATGTTGGTCTGTTGAAGATGAATCCAGAGAAAGGTTGTTTGAAGAAGACATGGATAAATATACTTCAAATCATCATCCTCAGATCTTAATGACTGAAGGAATTAAAATCTTACATAAATCACATGAGTCAAGATATGATAAGATGAAGCAAGGGAAATTTATTCCCACTACTCAAGAGGTTGAAGAATTAGAGGCAACCCATGTTTTAAATTTAAGGAATAGAAAAGTCCTTGAAAGAACAGAGAAATTATCTACAAATGAAACAAGAAGATAAACTTTCACCAATAAAAATATCAGTAAAGAGAAAACTGATAGGAACCATAACAAAATTACTCCTAAGGTAATAGAATAAATAGAAGAATTTCCCAAAGAAGAAAGTAATAAACCATTGGATATAAAGAAGATAGAATTTTATGTTGGGTCAAAACTTAGTAAGCAAAAATTTAATATCACATTTGGTGAACTTATGAAAGTTCAAACATACAGAGAACAAGTATGTAGAGCAAAAAGAAGACTCTACTTGTCATGCTGCTAGACAAAATCAACATGATACAAGATCACCATCTTCTGTCAGACCCTTCTACATGTCATTAAGATATAATTTAGATGAAAGGGAAATATATGTGACTCATAATTACATGCTTGATAGTGGAGCTTCACATAATATCATGCCTAAGTTAATAGCTGACCAAATGGGATTAATCTGTACTAGAGATTCTGCCCTTGTTTCTGTAATGGACAATAGACAAATTCCCTATGTAGGGGTGATAACTGGATTATTAGTTTTCCTAGACCAACACCCCAAAAAGGGTATTTTCATGGATGTAGCAATAGTTGATGTTGACCCATTCTTCTCACTATTACTTAGTAGGCATTAGGCATAACAACTAAGGGGATCAATACAACTAGACTGGTCTTATGCTACCATCCCCATATTAGATAAGGAGAATATAATTTTAAGAAGGGAACCATTCAATAAACACTCCGTAGAGTTAATTCAAACATATGAAACTATGATTAACTTAGTTAACTCTATGGAAGAAAAAGGGATGGGATTCTATTCAATATGGCACAACCCATTCCTGATGGAAGTACCAGATGCAAAGAACATGGATCCAGAGGATATGAGAATAACTGATGCTGAATCAAATCAAGTATTAACCCAAGAAATGTGGACCATGTCATTTTATGGGACTAAATCCCAATCTGGAGCAGGTGTAGGTGTAAATTTGATTGATATTAAAGGAAATTACCTTGGTATACCTTAAAAATTGTAATTTCCTTGCACAAACAATGTAGCTGAGTACAAAGCTTTACTATTACAGGATAAGAAAAGCAAAAGAGTTAGGTATAAACTACTTTTCTATAATAGGGGATGCATAACTTATTATACTACAAATAAAAGGCAAATATCAGACCAAGCATCCTAGACTTAAGCAATATAGAAATGTAGTACTAGAAGAAATTGATAAATTTTTGGCTTTCAATATTTCTTATATTCCTCGAGAACAAAATTATGTTGTAGATCTCTTAGCTATGAATGCCTCAGGTCTAGATCACCCAGAGATAACTACAGAATATATGGATATATTTCCAACGATATCAGTCTATAAACCTTTTGTGCTAGATAACATAGTCTATCTTCAGGTCTTTCAAGATGATGTAGATATTAAGGATTTTATGACTTTGCAAAATCAGTATGCAGATGTCATCTGTGATGAAAAAGATGAAGAAAAGCTAAAATATCAAATAGGAGAATTAGTAGAAGTAATCCAGTTGAAAACTAATAGAATACCTAAAGGATTGGTGTCTCTTGAAAGCCTATTTGATGATTTTGACAAAGCCTATAAACCTATACATAGAGAAGTGATATCTAAGGATATTAATATTAGCTCTATGAAAGAACCCAAAATAGTGAAAGTAGACATGGCACTACCTGCTAAAGAAAAAGCTGGATATATCAATTTCCTAAAAAAGAACATTTTTCTTGGACCTATGAAGATCTCAAAACTTTCAAAATGGATGTGATGACACATATAATACCCTTGAAAAAAGATGCCAAGCCTTTTAGACAAAAACAGAGAAAGTACAATCCAACTTTGCACCGAGTAATGCAAAAAGAGGTTCAAAAATTGTTGGACTCCAAGATAATAAGAAAAGTCAGATTTTCCTCCTGGATATCCAACTTATTACCAGTTAAGAAAAAGAATGGGGATATTAGACTATGCGTGGATTTTAGAAATTTAAACAAGAGCTCACTGAAAGATAATTACCCATTGCCTAACATGGAACAACTGCTGCAAGCAGTAGTAGGTTCAACTAGATTGTCTATGTTAAATGGATTTTTAGGGTATAATCAAATTATGATAAATCTAGAAGATAGACACAAGGTAGCATTCACCACACCCTCAGGCACATTTGAATATTTAAGAATACCTTTTGGATTGACAAATGCAAGTGCTACTTTCCAAAGAGCAATGGACTTTGCTTTCAAAGGACTAATGTTTAAAATTGTAGTAGTGTACTTAGATGATATCACAGTTTTTTCTAAAAATCCAGAAGATCATCTAGAACATTTGACTGCAGTTTTTGCTTGGTGTAAGGAATTTGGAATTTCTCTAAATCCAAAAAAATGCATATTTGGAACTACACAAGGAAAATTGCTAGGTCATATAGTTTCATAAAAGGGAATAAGCATTGATCCAGAAAGGATAGAAGCCATTTCTAAAATTCCCCCACCCAAGAATCTAAAAGGGGTAAGGTCATTCTTTGGAAAAATAATTTTTATCAGAAGATTTGTCCCAATTTTTGCAGAAATAACCAAACCCATAAATGATATGGTGAAAAAAACTAGAGAAATAAAATGGACATTGGAAAATATGGAAGCATTTAACGAAATCAAAGAAACCATATCAACCACACCAGCCCTAAGTTGCCCTGATTATACAAAGGATTTTAATATCTACTCCTATGCATCTGAACATTCTATTGCAGCAGTTATTTCACAAAAATATGAAGAAAATAATTAAAGGCCAATAGCCTTTATGAGCTCAAGTCTAAAAGGAGCAAATCTTAAATACACCCTACTGGAAAAACATGCCTATGCAGTCATCCAATATTTGGAACACTTTAAAGGTATATTTGGCTCAAACAAAGTTTACTGTTGTATTCTCTTTATAGCAATAAAAGATATCTTTTCTCAATCAGAGCCATTGGGAAGACCAGCAAGATGGATCATAAAAATTTAACAATATGATGTTGAATTCAAAATAGTTAAAACAGTCAAAGGGCAGGGTTTAGCTAAATTATTGGCTAACAAAGAAGAAACAGGATCTGAAAATATTCTTACCATAGATCAGACATATGATGATAGAATAATAAAAAATGAAGAATGCAAACGGTATGAAGAAATTTTGTCCTATCTACAAACTCTGTCATTCTCCAAAAACATGTCAATAAAAAAAATGAGGTTAGTCAAACTTCAAGCTCAAAAGTATTATATGCTAGTCTGCTTATATGAAAGAGAAGTCCCAAAAATAATTAATGAATTTCATAATGGTTTTTGTGGGGGACATTTTGCTCCAAGAGCTACAGCCAATAAAATCATGAGAGTAGGATATTATTGGCCATCCTTTTTAAGGATGTATATAAATATGTAAGGAATTGTCATAAGCTGCCAAGTTTTTATAGGGGAAAAAGCATCTACTAGCCATGCCCCTCAAGCCAGTAATCATTGAAGCACCTTTTGCTCAATGGGGTATTGACCTGATTGGAGAGATCAAGCCTAATTCATCTGGCCAACATAAGTGGATCATAACTGCAATAGATTACTTCACCAAGTGGGTGGAAGTTGCTCCTTTGAGAACATCTACATCGACAGTAGTCATCAGATTCATAGAAGAAAATATCTTGACTAGGTTTGGATTTCCTAAACATCTTGTAACTGATAATGCTCAATATTTTGTGTCATATAAAATGGTAGAATTTTGTGCTGAATATGGAATTGAATTATCTCATTCTACTAATTATTATCCCCAAGGAAATGGTCTACCTGAGTCATCAAATAAAAATTTAATTACAAGAATTAAAATTTTATTAGGTAAAAACAAAATGGGATGGTACAGTGAGCTTAAATTTGTTTTATGGGCTGATAAGTTGTCTGTTAAAATAAATACAGGAAGAACCCCCTATGAGATGGTTTATGGAGAAAAATCCCTACTGCCCCCAAAAATGGAAAAAAATGGCACTTTCCCTTTTATTGCAAGATCATGAAAACCCTGATCCCATTCAGAGAAGGCTTGACCAAATTTTCTTGTTAGAAGAACAAAGAAGAGAGACCATTAATAGAATGAGAGAACAAACCCAAAAAACTGTAAATTTGTTCAATAAAAAAGCCAAGGGTACTCCTTTTTCTCAAGGAGATATAGTCATCTATTGGTAAATTTGTTCAATAAGAAAGCCAAGGGTACTCTTTTTTCTCAAGGATATATAGTCATCTATTGGGATCCTAAAAATGATAAGCATGGTGAAAAGGGTAAGTTTGAACCTAAATGGATTGGCCCATACCAAATTGCCCATGTTATCAGTCAGAATACTTACAAGCTACAGAATTTGTAGGGAGAAATAATGGTTATCCCTATTAATGACCAACACCTCAAAATGTACAATCCCTATTGAAGGTGTACTTTACAAAAAAAAAATAGAAAAACAAAAATCCAAAAATAGAGTGGTCTATTTTGTTTATTAGTTAAAGCTTCCCGTTTGTTCTTGAATAATTTTGATTTTACTGTATACATGATATCTTAGTTTGATGAGTATATCTAACTGTTGATTCCACCAAAAACAATAAAAAGAAAAAGGGAATTTATTTTAGATATTTATGAACTTTACAATTCTATCAAAAATGAGTGTTTATGTAATAGGTGTTTGATATGAGATAAAACAGAGAAAAAAAGTTGATTGAAACATCATGTCAAGCCTCACATTACAAATAATACTTAAAGTGACTTCAAAGGTCCAAAGAACTAAGTTATATTTGAGAGGTTAGTTGAGCCAAAAATTATTACACTCATATTTTATAGCCAGAAACTAATCCTCAACTTAGGCATACTTATTGCACAATTTGCTTATATATCCAAACACTTCTCTCATGAGAAAGAAAAATAAAAAATAAAGTAAAATTGATTCACTGCCTAAGATATCTTGTAAAACCTCTATCGGGGCTATAAATTCTTGACTGGAAGTATGGTAAAACTAATATGGGATTAGAAGCAACTCCACTGAGGCTATAGATGCCTGATTGGCATTGGAGCCCTGTAGAATGGTGAAAAATTTTAAAGAGTGAAATCACATATTAGGCTTGGCTATTTTGCTCAGATATGATAAAGTTCTAAAATATTTAGAAATCCCAAAAAATAATGCATAAACACACACATGGGAAAAAATATGATGAGACAAATGGCTGTGACAAAATATGTGTAATCATATCTTATGACTTAGCTAAAACAAGCATTACAATATTTCAAAATAAAACTCATCGATTTCAAAAAATTTCTAACATTCGTTTCCAAATTGAATGAAAAGGGATCTACAGTTTTTCATACTCTACTTGCTTTGATATCATGTTTTTAGTATATATATAATAAAAAAAAAATGAATGATAAAAAAAAAAAAAAGGAAGGAAGTTTTTTTGTTATACATTTAAATTTTTTTTAGCAATCAAAATTTTGTTGTTTTTTGTTAAATTTTTAAAAAATAAAACCAAGAGATTTTGTGGTTCTCAAGTGCTTCATGTTTTCAACACATTGTCCCAATCAGAGCCTATGTTGGAGCCAAATTTGACTTGACTTTGAAACCCCCAAATTTAAATTTTTTGGTTTCAATCAAACTACTTATACTATTGGTCATTGCTTATAGTTGTGGGTAATTCAATTTTTCATTAGTTGGTTTGATTAAGTCTAACCTTAGCCTTTTTAATAATAATGTGGGCTTCATGGTATTTATAAAAGTACCTCAAATGGTTAGGGACAAAAAATTCAAATTAAATCCCCAAGCCAAAGTTCGACCTTCATAAATCTTTCCTTGGGCCTAAAAATTGATTAATAAAGTCCTTAAATCATAATTCAGTTAAACATTCACCATGGTCTCAAAGTTTGAAAAACCTAAGGTTAAAATAAATATTAATTGATTAAAATCCTAAGGGTATGTACCCCGCTAAGCTAACTAGTGAGCACCTCATATTTAATCCAAGGGTCGCGCACGATCCAAAGAAATCGGACGATAGTACTTTAATAAAATCAAATCGAAGATAAGTCAAAAGAAAGTCGCAAACCATAAAAATCAATAAAATCACCCGTAGGAAAGATTCAAAGGACCAAGACTCCAAAAGAAAAGTGATTACTTCATAGAAATACCTATAAAATTATCAAGGTAGGAATCAAAGAAGTGACTCATTTATAGTAAGGTACACTGAAAGACATTATGAAAATCAATAGCCAATACAGAGTCAAAATAGTATGCATAGAAGCTATGAATCCAGAAGAATACTCATGGGAGGAAAGATTCAAAGAAATTGGAGAAAATCTCATGTATGGTACCATGTTAAGAAAAAAGCAAAACAAAATAAAAGACAAATCCTGATGCTCAAGCATGCCACCAGATTGTTTATATCTTACAGGAATAATGGCGTACCACAAGATAAGACTACAAAGCATATTCATTGGATTATAAATAAGAGACATTAGGGAAGAGATAAGAGCATCAGTAAAGAGAAACAATGGAATACAAGGAATACAAATGTATTAAATTTTTGTTCTACAAATATTTAAGGTGAAGGATGCGCATGAAGAAAAAGCATGGTTTCGATTATCAGAAAGCCATTCAAATCTGCACTTCGACGAAATATAGTTACTAGGGGAACACTTCAACGGAGTATAGTTATGGAAGAAAATTATAGATGTTTCCAGATCTTCTTGTCCATTCCCATCTTGTTCCTACTTACCACTACCTTCCTCATCCTAGGTATTCCTCCTTGACCATCCTGAAATTTTTCCTAGTATGTCACCCTTGACCACTACCGCTTCTTATCATTTACCCCCCGTCATTCCATCCATCAGACCCTCACCATCCATACTTATTCACTCTATCTCATGATCAGTGCAAGTCCATTTGTTTTCCACTGGCACGCCACCCCTTCTATTCACCATTACATTGAGCTCACCTCCATCCTTCATCTAATATTCATGATAACATCCTGGTCGGGCCTTAGCATTAAATCATAGTGACCAGGACAAGTAGAACAAACAGGAAAATTATAACGATGAATCCTTAGTTTCTAGGGCCAACTAAGAGAGCAAAAAGGCCAATTAAAATAATAAAGAGCTCCCTTCAGTCCAGAGAAGAACCTTAACAGTAAGTTCAAAGCTGCACCAGCTAAACAACATCAATTTTGGAGATTCAATCAAAAGCTACCAAGTGTACAGTCAAAAGTAAACCAAGAATAACAGAATCAAGAACCAGCAGCTATAAAAGGAAGTAGGCAGGTTTGGATTCTGCATCAAGCAATTAGAGAATAACATTTTTGCTAAGAGGTATACTTGAGTGCCATGTTAGTTGTGTTTTTGTATTTCTTTGTATCTATTTTCTTTTTATTCATTCTTTCTTCCTCCCCTTGTTGTGCAGGATTGTATGATAGGAAAGCATTCAAGAAGCTAAGAATATTTCCAGTCTTATTGAGCCTAGGATTTAGAGATTATTTTGTTACCATATTGGAACAAGGAGAGTTGGAGAGACCTGTTACATTATTTGAACATAGTCCTCTTCATTGTATTGATGTATTTCTTTAAGAAAAACTGAGTTAAAAGGCATCCTGCCCACTCTGCATGTAATATTTTATGAAATCAATACAATTTTGGATTTTATTCCTGTCATTTCTTTTTCTCAGTATTGTGTGTATTTCTATGATGGGTTGCATTATTTGAATGCATTATATATTTTTCTTTCATTGGTTAACTCTTGATTTTATTATGATATTCAAATGATATTAAGAACACCAATTTTCTTCTCCCCTTCTCTCTGTTTCATATTAAAATTATTGTTAAATTGCTATAACAACCCAATGAATCTAGGCACCGGTCTACATAAGGCATAACAGTTGGTTATTTTCATGCTTGGTCATTTCAATAAAATTACTTATAGTTTAATAAAAATTTAGAACGTACAAATTAGCAGCTTAATTAAAGAATTGTCGTTGGGGTTTCCTTACCCATTCTGCCATCTTCTTTAGCAATATTCGGGTTTAGAAGAACATGAGGCAGGTTGACCAAAGCCTGTAATAGATTGTTTGTTTCAAACTAATTTTTGTAGCATGATAATTGATTTCCTACGGATGTGATAATTGGTTCCAACACCACCCAATTAGGGGCAGGAAGAAAGGGTTGCATTAGAGCGTAGACCTGTGAAGATGCCAAACCCTAGTGGACCTGGAAAGTTCACTATAGATTTGGCCACATTGGGAGCTAGTGGTATGCCCCAAAATAAACCATGGAGAACTAGATAGCTGGATGAACTAGATCAATTCCTATGATAAATAGATTATAAATCCTCAACTACTCATTCTCACTCTGCAAGTTCATGTAGTGAGAGTAAACATAGGCAAATCATTGAGCCAAGATATTTCTCAAAGTTCTCTCAAAGTACGTGTGTAATAGACTACTACTTAACACAAATTTCATCTATACAAACATCAGGGATAAGAGTATCACAGATAAGTCTGTAGGGTCTCACACTAATAAAGTCCCTAGAACTGAGTTGAACAACCAAAGGCCTCCCACTATCGATCGTATAGATCGATCTTAGAGGCTAGCTTCAGAGTAGAGGCAATGTATCTTCCAAGACCAATTGGAATACATGCACATAGAGAACAAACACCTCAAACGTGAATATTTTAAGTGTCAAATGTTGCTTAGGCAATGACTGTATGAGTATTGCATGAGAGAAAAGTGCATCCTAGATCAAAAGGAGCATGAAGAGATAGAGGATAAATTATCTTGAGCTAATCTTCCCCCTTGAAGTGAATATAGAGAGCATGAGCAAAAATGTGTTTCTTCATAGCCAGAAATGCACCCTAAGCAAGTTGGATAGTGTACCCATCATAGGACCTAGGACACGCTACAACACCGTGTGCTTGAAACACGTGGGCATACCCAGTACGTAGAAGCAAAAGGAGATGAGCAGGAATAGCATTATCTTGAGATCTCCTTAGTAGACATGGAGGATGAGCCTAGTCCTCCATCTCGACCCAAGAAGAATCTACCTCTAAAATCTCCCTAGAGACGTCTCAGGGGAGAGGAGATTCTACCTTCATAGGCCTACAAAGCCTTGGCAGAGAAGGTAAGAGCCATTAAGACACAAGGTATGGCTTATCAAAAACCTACCTTGAATAGAAATTATAATGCACCTCTATGTCCCTCAGTGCGTAGTCTAGTATATCCTAATCATTTTGAGATGCCCAAGCTAGATAAATTTAAAGGATATGAATATGCGTAGGAGCATGTCATGAGTTTTATGAACATGTGCTTTCAGATATGAATTGATGATGCTTTATTATTGAGGATCTTCATCATAACACTTTTAGGCCCTACCCTAGAATGGTTCAAACAGTTAAAAAGGTATATCATAACCAACTTTGAACAACTGGAAAATGCTTTTCTTGAACGCTTCTCCTTCGACATAAAGAAGAAAATAAATTTGTCCAATTTGGTCGCTTTAATGCAATATGATGATGAGCCAATCATGGACTATGGTAAGAGATGGAGAAAATTAATGGTTAAGCTACCATTTTTCATTCCAAAAACTAAATTGACACAAATTTTCACTAAGATTTATGTAAAATACATCTCGTTGTTGCAATTGCAGTAATATCAGACATTTGAGGAGGCCTTGGTGCAAGCCAAGTTTATTGATGATATCAAATTATAGGAGGGTAACTTGAAACTCTAGACCAAAAGAGATTGAAATAACAAGAACACTAATAATCAAAATTGGCCCACGTGAATCAAGTAGTGTTGAATCTCCATAAAGGGAACAAGGGCCAACAACAACAGAACTATCAAGCTCAACCTCCCCCTACGCAATACAATCAGTGCAATAATAAGAAATAGGATAAGAACAAGGAAAAATTCCCTCCTCGCTAGTTTATACCATTATTAGATACAATGGAATAAATTTTTCATCAATTATGCAAGATTAAGGCCATCGCCTTACCCGATATTAAACTACTCGATCCAAACCAACCTAGATAAAGAGGATTTAGAGAGGATCAATATTATTCGTACCATAGGCAAAAAGGGCATGACATTGAAGGGTGTCATAGTTTCAAATATTTGGTCTAGAACATGATTTATAAGAACAGACTAATTATTGATAATCCTAGAGCTCTAGATAATCATAAAATGGGGATATTCAAAAATCCTTTGCCAAACCATGAGCCCCCGAGGAACAACATCAACCAATTGAACCAAGTGTGGATTGATCCGCCTACACAGGGCTTCTTCAATATGGTGAATGTTGTTACCAAGAATAGGAGGTAGTATCAGTGATGTCCTCTTCCTGCTCTAGTAAGGATTCAAGCTACACTCCTAAAAAGTCCAATATAGAACAATCTACGAAGCCCACCAACTAGACCGATGGTGACCATAATAAATAGGTTTACCCAAATCCTATAGAAATCCTCATCAAAGATATCGATTTATGAAATAATACAGCAATATCCTAGGCACAAGTAGACACTAATGGACATTTTGATGTCCATAGAATTTTAGTCCCAAGACTTGAGAGCATTTACTAATTTTGTGGCACATGTGCAATAGTGTAAAGAGCTTGTGATTCAGTTTTATGACTATGAAATAAAAATAGTCTCTACTATTATAGCAAAACTACCACTTCATATAATTTCATGTGTCAACCTCACATATTTCAAGAAGGTATTGATCAACATAGGATCTTCAATCATTATTATTACTACAAAGGCCTTAGCATATTTGAAATTGCCAAAATTGCATAATGTGCCATCGACCTTCACATTACGAGCATTCAATAATGCATTATGCTCAACGGTTGGCACTATAATCTTACCTATTTAGGTAGGATTGAAGACCATCTTGATGATGTATCACATACTAGAAGGTGCAATGAAGTATAACATCCTCTTAGATTAGCCTTGGATAAGAGATATGCAACGTGTACCTAATACTACATCAGTATATCAAGTACGCACATGAGGGGTAAGTGCACGTGGTTCCTTCTGACGAGGAGCCATTCAAATATGTGAATCAAGTAGATTTACCTAGATATTTTGTGCTCCCTTCAACACACCTGGATATAATACCAACATCACCTATTAAAAATATAGAAGGTAAATCAAAGGAAGCATGTGCTAGAAATTCGACATCAGCACAGGGACCATCTACGCATACAATAGCTACTTTGGCAAAGCCTACATCATCGATGATGCTTAGAAATGACCAGAATCTCAAGGTAGTAATGGGAAAGAAAGAGTCAAAAGAAATACCTAATGTAGAAACTAGTAAGGTCTCTAATCCCATGGAAGAGGGTATGCATAGAATAATATCGAGGAGGCACCTCATCCTACCTCGTCTATTTATTTAGCTGGATCATTTGCACTACAGGTGACCATTCACTTGGTTAATCTCAGGTTATCAAAATACATAGTATAGAATGTGGCATTCACACCTTTTATCCAAACTAAACAATACATGGGTAGACCTCAAGCCTAACTCTTTCCTTTAGAGATGGTGGTACCACTAGGGGTGCCACCCAACCAAACAAGCTTCATCTATGGAGGTCTTGATCAACTTGCAGATCATACGCCTATAGACAAAGATGATGATGAACCATTCATAGTGAATGTTCATTATCTATCCAACCCAGAGTTTGCCTTGTGATATTTTGAATGTTACCATTGGCATGGTTACGATCTCAATTTATTTGAGCAAGGATGTCAAACTCGCTAAATATTGCAATGTTAGTTGCCAACTGATTAGTTTGGGTTGGTCTATAATATCAAAAGTCAAGATGAACTTCTAGCAATATCTCTTGATCACCTGAATATCATCTTAGGAGATGATGTGGATTGGAACCCCTACCATCCTAACCTTCTCGCTCGTGAAAGGGTAACAGGCAAGTGACCATGGTTGCTATCGAACCACCTGAGATCTATCATGACAACATTGCGGTGGAGGTCAATCTAGAGGATTTTTTGAGAACCAAATTGGTAATCAAAAATTGTGAAGATGTCGATGACATTGTCATGTAAATTCAGAATCTGGACCTAACAATAGACGCTGAATCAGAAGCCACTTTTGAGGAATTTAGAGCAGAATCTATTTTTGAAAGAGATGGACTAAAATGTGATTTCGAAAATGATGATGATGAAGAGTCCTCAAACAATGAAGAATATAAGGATGAGACAAAGATGGCCTACCTTGGGCCCTGCCATTTACATCATCTCAATGAGATAGTGGTTATGGATAATCGATACTTCATAGATGATAGCAATTACGAAGATGATACCAAAATGGTCTACCTTGGGCTATGATAATAATGTCATAATAATGAACCATTCAACATAGACAATATGTATCAAAGATTTTATCATAACCATCATCTCAAGGGAAGACCGACTAATGCAGATAAAATTTATAGCATAGTCTTTCCCAATCCTCCTACATTCAGGTAGCTCCTTGATCCAAACGATCCCATTTTATTGTTTGTTCATAGATTGGATCTTGAGATCCCCATACCCCTAGAGCCACATCTTGGGTATAAGAGTTACATAAATAATGTAGAGGTGCACACATGTGGTCCTAGATATATCATTCATTCCATCAACATGATCTCCATTGATCTAACCACTCCACTCCACAACCCAGTAGATCCTTCCAAACCATTATGTCTCAATATAGATTCTATTGATTGGGATCACACTGATTGATCCTTATATCCTAAATATTTCTTCCCTAATGAAGAAATGTTACAACCATTTCACTTTGAACCAGGTTTCTCACATGATGTTTATCACACTAAGGGTAATTCTGATGTGGAACCTTTAAACCCAATGGATGACATCCACATGATCCCTACACCTCACAAGCTTGAGGTATTACACATGTCAAAATAGGAAACCTTTGATTTAGATATCAATGATTATCCCAATAATCCTAAGAAGGTTAAGTTTGGAGAGAGTCTATCTCCTGAGGAACGGGCCAACCTCATTCCTCTACTGGAAGAGAGACATGATCTCTTTTCTTGTACATACAAGGATATGCTAGGGCTAGATCCGAAAGTTATTACCCATAACCTATTGCTAGATCCCTCCAAAAATCCAGTCAATAAAAACTTAGAAAAATGCATCCAACCATCTCTTTAATGGTTAAATACGAGTTGCAAAAATTTTTGGATGTAGAGTTGATCATCTCCATCGACTATACAAAATGGGTATCAAACATGGTACCTATAGGAAAACCTAATGGAAGGATATGTATCTATATAGATTTTAGAGACCTCAACAAGGCAACACCAAAGGATTCATTCACATTGCCTAACATAGATGCTCTCATAGACACAACTACAGGTCATGAGATGCTTTCCCTTATGGAAAGTTTTTTTGGTTACAATCAAATTCAGATTAAACCCGAAGACCAACATAAAATCGTGTTCACAATGCCATGGGGAAAATTTTGTTATAAAGTAATGCCATTTGGTCTTAAAAATGTTGGTGCCACATATCAATGGGCTATGACATACATATTTCATGACTACATGCATAATATCCTAGAGGATTATATAAATGACTTATTTGCAAATTCAAAGCTGCATTCAGAGCACACTGAGGTTGTAAAAAAAGTCTTTGATAACTTGATAGAGCATAATGTCATGTTGAATCCCAATAAAAACATATTTGGTGTAACATTCAAAAAACTCTTGGGATTCTTCATTTCTAAATGAGGAATCGAATTTGACCCAGAAAAGGTCAAGGTCATACTTGAAATGCATCCTCTCACCAATATCAAAGAATTAAGAAGCATGTAGGACAAAGTAGCATCTATAAAGTTATTCATCGTACAATTATCAAAAAAATGCTAACCCATGAATCATTTGCTACACAAGGGGGTCTTATTTAATTGGGACAAGGACTATCAAAAGGTCTTTGCTAAAATTAAGTAATACCTTACAATGTCACCAGTACTAGCTCCACCAAGGCCATATGCATAATTCCTGCTTTATATATCAACTACTAACTTTGCACTGGGAACCATGCTAGCCCAAAAGAACATGCAAGACAAAGAGCAAGTGATATATTATATCAGCCACACCTTGGTGAGTTATGAGCTAGGATACGCATACATAGAAAATCTATGCTTAGTAGTGGTTTTTGTGACTAAGAAGTTGCACCACTACATGCTAATTCATACGACGTATGTGATATCAAAACAAAATACTTTGTAGTATATGATGAGCAAGACATATCATAATACATGTACTACAAAGTGGATCATGCTACTAATAAAATTTTACTTGGAATTCATTAGCAAAAAATCCATCAAGGGACAATTCATAGTTGATCAACTAGCAAAGGCACCTTTACAGGATAGCAAGCCTCTCATAATAGAGCTTCTCGATGATGCAATAATTGTGTTATCAGAGTCACCTGAACTCGAAGAACCAGAATACAAGACTGACATGACTTTGTTCTTTGACAGTTCAAAGTGTGAGCAAGGGGGTGGTGCAGGAATTATATTTTCACACCATAAGGTACTCCAATGCCCTTATCATTTAAACTAGATTTTCCTTGTACCAATAAAAACTCTAAATACAAGGCCCTAATATTAGGTCTCCAAATAGTAATCACCATGAATATCAAAAGGTTAAACATCTTTGGTGACTCCCTTCTCATTGTTAATCAAGTTAAGGGACTATTTCAATGTAGGTGTCCTATCCTGAAAGCTTATAAGGATCTTGTTGACACTTATCTAGCCTAGCTAGAGTGGTATGACATCGAGGTAATCCCTCGTATATCAAACAGATTTGTAGACACTATGGCATCTTTGGGATCCTTGATCCCTCAGAATCTATCTGCCAATTTTACTATCATTAATGTGAAGATGCTTTTGCAATCCATGATGCTTTTGACAATAAAGAATTAGTCAACATGATTCATATAGAACCAAACCATGATTGGTTCTATAAAGCTAGAGACTTTCTTAAGAAGGCACTCTGGGAGTATTTGATCTCGTAGGGTCCTACGGGAAATGGTACCACCATTCACCATAAGGTTAGGTCCCAGTTTGCATTCGTGCATATCAAAACACAAAGGGAACAAGTCATCTTGTTAGTCGAGGCTATAGCTTATCAAGATTGGATATCACAATTTCACTTCCTTAAGCTTAATTTAATCCTGCAAGGATTATCATGTGTTGCAAAGCACACATTCAAATAGAAAGTGACAAAGTATGTCTTGCTAGGAGACATATTGTACCATCAAAGCTATGATGGAGTTCTCCTTCATTGTCTTGAACTCCAAGAATCAACTTGGGCAATCTCGCAGGATCATGATGGTACATGTGGTGCCTATTTCAATGGCATGGCCATCATCAAGCACATCCTTTTATTGAGTTATTATTGACCCACTATGGATAAGTATTGCATCACGTGTGTCAATAAATACATTAAATTGTAGCATCATGCTAATATTTTGCACTTGCTATTGTAGATCTTATAACCCATTCAAGCGGCTTGGTCATTTTCTCAGTGGGGTTTGGATCTAATTGGTAAGATATTTCCCCCATAATCAGGTTGACATACATTTATTATAATGACTACTGAGTACTTTACAAAATGGGTTGAAGCAATCCCTCTAACAATGACAACTGGAGCATGTATTACGGAGTTCATACTTCACAATATCATATGTCATTTTGGGATACCATCCAAGATCATATCGGATAATGGAACATCATTCAAAAAAAAAATTGTGTGGGATTTAACATCCAAGTACAATATACAACACATTTTTGCAACTCCATACTATATACAAGAAAATGGGTAAGTTGAAGCTTCTAACAAGACTGTGGTAGCTAGGAAATAGGAATTTTTTAGGGTTTTTTGGCAATCATCCGCATTGATCGTATATGAAGACAGAGAAGAAGAATTGATCACCGCAGAGAATCCCTTAGCAAACCCTATATAGGATGAGGCAGATGATGTCAGACATAAGCATTCATAGGCTTTGTAGACAGGAATTTGCAAGGATATCAGGCGATGAACGAATGAATCGCATAAAATTTAAGTGTTCACAAGCTTCGCAAAAAAATTAAAACCATCTCCAAAGGTTTTAAAATGGATGAATCAGGTGTAGTATTCAAACCCTAAAAACCAGATTCTGTGAGGGTTTCAAATAATTTCAACAAATTCGATGAGGGTTTCAAATAATTTTGGAAAATTCGACGAGGGTTTCAAATAATTTCGGCAAATTCGGCGAGGGTTTCGACAAATTCTAGGTTGAGTGCAAGTAGATCCAGAGGTTGGTTTTTAGGGCCTTCGGGCCCTAGCGGCCAATATTTTTGTGGTTTATACTCAATATTTTAGCAGGATATGTTGCAAGGGATCCAAGATGGGTTAGAAATTTGTCTTCCAATAGATCATGTTGTGAACTTGAGTGACAATGGCTTCCAATTTGCTGCACAAAATAAAAGTGAAAACCATACCTTTCCACGACGTCTAGGGCAAGGATTAAAGAGATCACGAAACAAGTTTCAAGCAACTGATAAAAAAATGGCTCAGATCTCAAGTAAATCTGGTGCTAAGGTGCACCCACAAAATAAATCTACTATGCAAACCCCTATCAAGGGTAAGAATTTTGAAGACTCAGCCCCAAAAATGAATTTTAGGGATGCCCTCCATGGTGGACAACCTCAACCCAATGCTAATATTAATCTTAGGGCTTCCCATAAACCTCTAAGAATGCCCAAGATTGATCCCAGGAAAATGGAGTCAGGATGTCTTAAAGCAGCTGATGGAACTCCTATTGTTAAGCTTGATATGGGTAACATTCAAACTGGCATTGAAGATCTGGAAAAAAGAGGACTAATTTGTCGGTTCGTGGGTTTTCGTCCGAGCCTACCTGCTTTCAAAGTCTGGGCTACAAAAATCTGGAAAACTAAAGGTGAGTTACAAATATCTATCTATCCAAATGGTTATTTTCTTGTTTTATTTGCAAATAATGAAGATAGAGAGAAAACTTTTCAAGGGGGTCCCTGGTTTTTTGGAAGGGCAGGGCTTTTCATGAAGCCCTGGCATACTAAATTTAAAGTCGAAGAAGAGATGCCTTCTATAGCTCTCGTGTGGGTTAGACTCTTTGGCCTCCCTATTGAATTTTGGAATCCTACTATTTTTTCTTCAATTGGGAACTCTTTAGGAACTTTTATGATGACTACTGATTGTACTCAAAATTTTGAACATATTATTTATGCTCGGATTTGTGTTTTAATGGATTTTGACAAACCCCTACCTAAAAATATCACATTACAATTTGGGGAAGACACTTGGGAGCAAGTAGTGGACTATGAGAACATTCCTTTTCGTTGTAGAATTTGCCATGAATATGGTCATTTGGCTAGTGCTTGCCCAAATAAAATTCCTGATCAAAAGAAAGAAGATATAAACTCAACAGGTTTCCAACTGCCTAAGAAGAAGAACACTCGAAAAAACCAGTTATGAAAGATCAATCAAAGTCATCTGCTAATATGTTTGAAATCCTTTCCACAAATGATGTCCCAAGTGAGGAAGGGGAAATAGTAGAAACAGAAATCTTAGAAACACAATTTAAATATGAAGGGAAGAACTCAGAGATAAACCAACAAATCAAAGGTTTTCAACAGAAAAAAAGGGAGAAAATTTACACAAGAAAAACAATCTTTTAAATGTCAAAACTTCAAATAATACAGGTCCCAATATAGACTCTGTTGAACCCTCTAGTAAAATTTTGGTTGTGTACGAGCATTCTTCAAGGTTAGAAGCCATCTCAGATTCAATTGGAGTAAGTCAAGAAATAGGGAAAAAAAACTGAAGATGGATTCTAATCAAAAGGCAGGTCGCAAGACCAATCAATATCATATGGTAAAAGAAGGTGAAAAGCTTGTAGAGGAAGGTAAGATTAATGCCCTTCCCAACTTTTTTAGCACTGGTATTAATGAAGATCATCACTTGGAATATTAGAGGACTCAAAGGGAGTCTTTCAAAACAAAATGAAATTAGAAGAATGATTCAGATAAATCATCCACATCTTGTTTTCCTTCAAGAAACGAAGATGTCAATGGAGGATATGGACTCAATTGCTAGTAAAATTTGGCCAGCTGGAAAAGTGGTTTCCCTCAGTTCCCAGGGGACTTCTGGTGGCATTGCTTGTCTTTGGGACCCAAAAGAGGTAGTTATTCACCATATGGTTGGCAGTTTGGGTATTTTGGCTATAGCTATTCAAAGTAGACATTCCAACCAAATTATGCTCTGCATTACTATTTATGCTCCGACTACTTTGGAGGAAAAAAGAAGTCAGTGGAAGAATATTACTCATATTATCTCTCATTTTCCTGAAGCTTGGATCTTGATTGGAGGAGATTTCAATACCATCCTCTCTTTGGATGAGAAAATGGGAGGAAACAAAAATTTGGACAAAAGCACTGACCTCATGAGCGAATATATTTCAAACCTCCATCTTGTGGACATCCAACCAGATAATGGCCTTATGACTTGGTCTAACAGAAGGCAAGGCTTAGCATGTATAATGGAGAGATTGGATAGGTTTTTGCTCTCTAAAAATTTCTTAATCCAGGGTCACATTCCTAAAGTGAAGACTCTTAACAATGTTGGTTCGGATCACTGGCCAGTCATGGTGGAAATCTGGAAAACCAATGTGAGTTTCTCTCCTTTTCATTTTCAATTAATGTGGCTTAGAGACAGTTCCTTTAGACCTCATGTGCAACAATGGTGGAAGGAAGGTAAGCCTAGGTATGGGACTAAGATGTTCTATTTTGCCAAAATACTGCAATACATTAAATCCAAAATCAAGACTTGGAACTGGAAGGAGTTTGGGGATGTTCATAAAAAAAACATGAAGTTATTGCTCAACTTGAAAACTTGAATAAGAAAATCCGTTTAGATGGCCTCACAGAGAATAGAAGTGCAGATGAAATTAAGCTCACAACTCAGTTAGAGGAATGGGAAAAAAGAGAAGAACTCTTATGGAAGCAAAAATCTAGAATTCAATGGCTCAAAGAAGGAGATCGAAACACAAATTTCTTCCACAAATCTCTTCTAGCTCGTAGATCTCACAACTTTATTTCTTCCCTAAAATCATATTCTGGAGATGTCGTCTATACTTGGGATGGCATGAGCTCTATTGTTGTCGATTACTTTTCCAATATTTTTGTTGCTACTCCTCTTGACTCAGCTTCTCAACAAAATGTTCTTCAAGCTATCCCTTCTCTTATCACTTCTGAGGAGAACTCTATTTTAACTGCTCCTATTACTATCAATGAGCTTCAACATGTAGTTTTTAAAATGCAAAAAGGAAAACCCCAGGTCCTGATGGTTTTCCCATTGAGTTCTACCAAGAGTTCTGGGATATCCTTCATGCTGATTTATTAGAGGTGGTGGAAGAAGCCAGGAAAGCCAAAGATATTTTGAAGGTTATCAATAAAACTTATATTACTCTTGTTCCAAAAGCTCAAGAGGTTGATCACATCTCAGCTTTTAGACCTATTGCTTTATGTAATGTTCTCCTCAAAATCATTACTAAGATCATGGCAGAAAGGTTGAAGCCTCTTTTGCATAAGATTATTTCCCCTGAACAAGGGGGTTATGTGGAAGGGCATCAAATAGTAGATGAGATAGTTCTGGCTCAGGAAGCCATCCATTCCATGGATATGCAAAAATCTCCTTCCATGTTCATTCGGTTAGACTTATCCAAAGCTTATGACAGAGTGGATTGGCACTTCCTTATCAAAGTTTTGAGGCAATTTGGTTTCTCTAAGGATTGGATAGATTGGATTATGGGATGTATCTCTTCAGTTTCCTACTTAGTTCTTATCAATGGCAGGCCTTCTCAGTCGTTCCCTACTTCCAGAGGTATTAGGCAAGGTGACCCGCTTTCCCCTTATTTATTCATCATTCTTGTTGAATTCTTGGGGAGGACTATAACCAAGAAGAGGGATAACAAAACCCTTGAGGGAGTTACCATTGCTCATGGAGCTAGACCTATCTCTCATCTTCAATTTTTTGATGACTCTACTCTTTTAGGTAAAGCTACAGTTAAGGAAGCTTCTAACTTTAAGCAAATCATTAGTTGTTTTTCTAAGGCTACTGGGCAGTTGATCAATGAAGACAAATCTAAAGTTATTTTCTTTCACTGCTCTGCCAGACAGGAATCCATGGTCTTGGATAAATTAAGATATAATAAGTCCTCCCTTCCGATCACTTATTTAGGTATTCCCATCAATATTCAAAGGCAAAAAAAAAAATATTGGAATTGGTTGTTGGACAAAGTCAAGAAGAAAATTGGAAAGTGGACCAATAGGTGGCTTTCTTCGGGGGGTAGAATCACCTTGGTAAAATCAGTCCTTCAAGCTATTCCTATTTATGTTTCTTCCATGTTGAATATCCCAAAGGCCATTCTTCGAGATCTAGATCAAATCAGTCATCGATTCCTCTGGAGTGGTACTAAGGAAAAAATAAAATGGGCCTTGGTGAAATGGGACACTTTATGTCTTCCTAAGAATGAAGGGGGTTAGGATTCCGGTCTTCTATTAATAACAACAAAGCTTTAGCTGCTAAATTATATTGGAGAATGTTGCATAACCCCAATGCTCTTTGGGCCAATAATCTCCGTGCTAAATATGCTGAGAACAAAAGTCCCGAAGACCTTGTTCGCTATCATCTTCCTACCAAAGGTTCTCCCATTTTAGCAAGTTCTTAAGACTGGTGAGGATTTGATAAAGAAAAATTTATTTTGGATCATTCATAATGGTCAACAGGTAAATTTTTGGACAGATTCTTGGGATGGTCACAAGCCTTTGATAACTCAGTTTCCCGATTGGAGGCCTTGGATGGAGGAGCTTCACCGAGCTAACTGGATAAAGGTGGCTAATTACTGTCGGTACCATATTGGTAATTCAAAGGTTGGTAGATATTGGATCCCTATTGAGGACTGGCCTATTCAAATCCCAGAAAGGCAAAGACAAGATATCCAAGGCATCCTTCATATGAGGTCTCTCTCTTGGTCCCATGAAAAATATTGTTTTGGATGGAACATCACTACTAAGGGTGAGTATTCAGTTGCTCAAGGTTATTTGACCTTATGCCATAATAATCCCAACCAATATTCTGACATATTTTCTCAGTTGTGGGCTCAAAATCTCTGGCCTAAGGTGAGGTTCTTTATTTGGCTTTTATTGCATCGTAGGGTGCTTATCGGTGAGCAACTTATGAAGCATGGTTTTCATGGCCCTTTTAGATGTGAAATGTGTGGAGAGAATGTAGAAACTCTCAACCATATTTTTATTGAGTGTACTTTAGCCTCTGAGCTATGGAGGAGAATGGCCACTTTACTTGGCTTACAAGTGGTCCAATTTTTCAACTTTTGAACAGATTTGGAGGGATTGGCCTAAACAAGAGGGTGTTGATCATTTTATTAGGCAGTTAGTTTGGATGGGTTCTACCATTCTTCTTTGGAATATCTGGAATGAAAGGAACAATCAAATTTTTAATCAAGATAGGAAGGATATTCACTATATTTGGTAGAAGACCATAGCCAACTTAGTTGAATCAGTCCATCAACTCCTTAATCACCCCCAAAACTTCCACCAAAAATGGGATCAAGTGATGCAAATATTGAAGATTAAATCTGCTAAGGGCAACCATCTTAAAGGGAATATGAGTATTTGTAAGATGGATAGGACAAGAAATTGGCAACCTCCTCCTAAGGATTTTGGTAAAGTCAATACTGATGGAGCCTCTAGAGGGAACCCTGGAAAAGCTAGTGCGGGAGGAATTGGTAGACTTTCAGATGGCTCCCTGGTTTTTACTTTTGCTGAGAATTTGGGTATTCTTTCCAATAACCTTGTTGAGGGGTATGGTATCCTCAGAGGCCTTCAGGAGGCTACTAAGGTTGGATGGGAAAAGGTGTTAGTGGAGTCTGACTCTCAACTCATGATTAATATTTTGAAGAATCCTTCTAAGAATCATAAGGTTGATTGGAGAATAAAAATAATTATTGAGAAGATTCAATTAATCCAGAGGGGATTTTTGAAAGTTGATTACAATCATGTGGTCAAAAATCAAAACAAGAGTGTTGATGCTTTAGCTAATTGGGCTTTGGACAAAGGTGATCTTATTTGTTATGGCCACCCTCCTAGATGGTGGGCTTCACAAATAAGGGAAGCTCTTCTTTCTATCATTTCTTTGGATGGCTCCAGTTCTGAAGGTACCTAGTTTCTTCTTGCTTTATTTTTGAGGTGTGTATGTTTTTTTGTTTTGTTTTGTTTTTTGTTGTTCTTGTGTTTTTGTTGTTTGGTGTTTTTTCTATTTGTTCTTGTGTTTTTGTTGTTCTTGTTCTTGTGTTTATGTATGTTTGTGTTATTTCGTGTTTTTTTGTTGTGAGTGTTTTCTATGTTTTTTGTTTTTGTTTATTGTCTGTTGTTGGTTGTTTTTTTTATTTTTTATTTTATTTGTTTATGTTGTTTTTGTCATGTTTGTGTTTTGGTATGTTGTTCTTGTGTTTTTTCTATGTGGTTCGTGTTGTGGTTTTTTTTTTTTTTGTGTGCTTGGTTGTGCTTTATCTTTTTGACACACTCAAGGAGCATGTTTTTTTTAATTTATTTATTTATTTATTTTATATCTTATTGTGTGTTTGTTAGCTCCTTGAGTATGTCAAAGGTGGTAGGCCAGGATCGTGCCCTAGGCGATTTTGGTGGAATGGATACCCCTGCCTCCTTGGGTCTTACCCGAAAGTGGCATCCCTTTTGGGATGTTTTCCACAAATAAAAAAATACTATGGTAGCTATCTTAAAAAATATTGTTCAAGAGAACCACAAATATTGGCATGTAGAGCTGCCCCTTACATTATGGGCTTATAGGACTAGTATATGGATGCCCACCGGGGTAACACCATTTTCACTAGTATATGGCGTTGAGGCCATTATGCCCTTGGAGTTGGAAATTCTAACCCTGCATGTTGTATTGAAAGAGTTCATCGATGATGACACTGCGTGACAAGCTCACCTCAACCAATTGATGCTTATTGATGAACACATGAATACCTTTGAGCATCTTCGAGTTTATCAGGAATGCCTAAAATGAGATTATAACAATAAAGTCCATTTTTGAGGCTTTAAAGTTGGGGATCTTGTACTAAAAGAGAACCAAAGGAACTCAAACCTGTCACCGCACTTGCGAGATAAATTTATAGCCAAATGGTTAGGTCCATATATCATATCAGAGCAGATAGGACCTGGAACATATCACCTAACATCGCTTGAATGTGTTGAAGAGCCTGAACCTCTCAACATTATTCATCTTAAGGTGTTCCACACATAAAATTCAAAAATTCAAAAACATTCAAAATAAACTTCAAAAACATGGAAAACATCAAAATCCATAAAAATCAAAAAGCAATAAAATTCAAAAATATTACAAAACATCAAAATACAAAAACATTTATATTTTGTAATACATTTTCATTTTGCATATGCATTCATTTAATCGCATTACATTAGGTATATTCATCCATTGTATTTGTATTAGGATAGGTTGTGTTAGCAATCTTACAAATGACACCACGTTTGTATTTTAATCATGCATCTATTCATCATCATCATCCATCACCCTTGTGAATAATTGTATTTTTCAACACAACCCCTCATGTTGCTATTAGGAATATACTAAGGATTTTCGATCATTCAACCATACCTAGTGATCTTCTTAGATTTTATATAAAGTTATCTTGTTTTTGTAGATGAGGTCTAGTTTTTATAGCACCTAGAATATATCAAAATCCCATCACTAATCAACACATTAACAATCCTGATTAGGACAAGGAAATATGAACACTAAAAAACTAATCCTAGTCACCTTAAGTGAAAGGTTTTTACTTGCTCATTTTGTGATGCGCATGGTCTAGAGTGTTGATCATTGGCAAAAGGACAAGCTTCTCCCCACCTAAAAAATACCTTGCTTACAAAAATGAGCAAAATTCCAAAATAAAATAAAATCCCTTGCTCAAAACAAAAGAAAAAAAATACAAAATAAATAGTGATTTTCATCACTATATATGAGTAAGTATCCCAATAAATAAAAAGAAAAGTAGGGGGTGAAGAGCTTGAATCCTTGGAATGGTCACTACTTGAAGCTATAGAGTGATCCCCATTACAAAAATGGGTTGGATGAATCCCACTTGGCATTGGGGTAGGTCTAAGCAATTTATAAATGAGCTAGCTTTAGGTGGCTTGTATTACCTGGTGGTCTACTCCAACTACATCCAAACATAGGATCATGATGAACATTTGGTGATCCTCATTACAATAATGGGCTGAATGAATCCCACCTAACAATGAGGTAGTCTTATATCTCATCTAATATATTCATTTGCACACACAGAGATAATGAATATCTTGGTCTTTCATAACAAAAAATTTATCTTTTAGGAGTTTAGTATGGTCATTATACAACTTTTGATAAGTCAAATAGGGTGTCTAAGTCTCATAGAAAACCTCAAAAATTCCGTAATAGAAACAAATCATCTCATCAATCAAGCATCAATTTTCCTTATGAGATCTTTTTTATTAAAGGATGGTCATAAAGTAGGATAGATACAGGATGGATATCAGCAATGATATTTAGATGGCCATTGACTATTTTGTGCATATCTTTTAATTTACAAAATCTTGTAAGGAAAAGCCATACATCTCAAATCACCTTATCTCATATTTGGATGTTTAAATGATTAATTATTATGATAAGAGTTACCATTTACATTCATGATTTTTATACATTCTATGGTTTCATCCATCAATTTGTAAACACATTAGATTTATTTCTTATGTTTTAAGTGATTAAAGCGTACAGGTTCATTTACATTAGATCATCATCATGTAAATAATGCATATCATACATTGCATTTACCATAACACAAATTAGATGCATATACTTTAAATAAAAATTAAACATGCATTTAACATAAATCATTGCATCCATATATGCATACATAGGTAGTCCATATACACATCTAGATCATATTATCTACACATACATAAATCATCTAGCCAATGCATGTTATCAAAAAATTACATCATATAGAAATAATCAAATCATCTAAGCATTGCATGCATATTGCATCACAAAACAATCAAATAATACACATAATGATCCTCAAACAATAATATCATATATATATATGAGTGTAACATATCCAAGTACATAGAGGTATTTCAAAATGCTCATAGGCTACAACTATGTAGGTCCTCAAACCTTACACTCAAAAAGAGATACAATGTACTTAAAACATGATCATGAATGTCCTAAACCACTCCTTGTGAGGTAGCCTAGAGCTAATACCTATTGTCCTCTCTATTCGAGACCCTAACCTATGACTAGGTTGCACTGATAACTGCCCTGACTCACTTTGCCTACCCCAGTGTGAGCCCCTTGCTATAGATCTCTCTTGAGGAGTGGCAACCAACATCCTAATCTAAATCTATAAAGTGATAATGTACCTAACATCTATCGCCATCTAGGCTTGGAAATCCTCTAAGAGCCCCTATAGGCACCTAATATCTACCCCTGGGTCTAAACCCCCTAGTCCCTGAGTAGTTGGAGTGGTTGGTACAACCTATGATCACAGAGCATCTCTCTCTGTAGTGAGTTGCTTTATCATAGTCAATGTTGAGTCTAGTCGAGTCTGGAGGGAGGTCCAATCCTCCTCGTATTCCCACAAGGTGGCTTTCCCTGCTACTAGGTGGTTTTATGTCATAGCGAGAGAGGTATCCTTCTCTAGGATTTATCATTGAGCTATCTAAAGCTTAGTCTTGATGTTGTGTAGCTGAGCTCGAAGGGGATACTCTTGCTCCTCTAGAGCTACCTCCTCCTCTAGTGCTACCTTCTCCTCAGTAGCCTAACCCCACTCCTCTATCTTGGCATACACCCATCACACATTAGAATCCTCCTCAAGTGCCTCATCCCTCGATCACCCTAGGCTACTACCACCCTACCATAGCTACGTCACCCACCAATGTGTGTATGCCTTGGTAGTATTGATGTCAGCTATACCAACATCAACTATAGGAGGATCTACCTCCTCTACCAAATCTATCATGTGGGGCATAGGGAGATACCTTTCCACCTAGATCTGCCTATATAAAACTAGCACCAGTGGAATGTCTTCCTGGTCACCTAGGAGTAATGAAAGAACTTCCTCACTTTTGCCTTGCGATCGATGACCCATCGATTGTGCCTTGTCTATGCTATGAATCGGTCTACCTTAGGCCAAGTAGGAAAATCCACATAGGGCCTCCAGATGATGTCTTGAGCCTGTAGCCCAGTTAGAGAACCTATGTAGTGGGTCAAGTCCCCTACGTGGTGATGACTTCATCACTCCTCTACATATCGTGGCCACTTGGACCTGTAGCACTGTGCCCTTACAGCTATAGTAGTGATCTTCTAGGAAAATCGATTTGGGCGATCCACTCTAATATGATTCCAACCCCATATCTATAGGAGCAAGCTACAAGCAACCCCCTCCTATTACTATCATTGGATCTTGTATATCTCATCATAGATTTGCGCCAATAGGGCATTCCCCCAAGCTATGATGATGGGCTCCATTCTATCCATAAGATCCTACACCATCACCACGAGGTTCCATGGGAACCTAACTCTAGAAGTATCAAGAAGAAGCATGTTGTAGATTATGTGCATCAGAAGGGCCTATCACTGTGTGAATACATCAGCTCGATACCAATGAATGATAAGAACTCCTCCATGCTAAATATTTTCCAAGGCTGCTTGTGTCTCGGTACCAAAACCCCTAGCAAAAACCATTGGCTTATGTCCAGTAGGTGAGGAGATGATGGTGCATCCATCGAATGGGATCCTAAAGATCCTATAGATATCATTTAGAGTAATTGTCATCATACATGTAGGGATATGTAAATTTTTCATGTAGTAGTCCCATCTATGGACCAACGTTATGATGTATGCCTGATCTGACATCGTCGTCGACAAGCGAGTAATGTACATCAGGCCCTGCACATCAAACCAATTTTGGTTAGTGCAAACCATGAGGGACAGTATCTCAGCTAGCAATTCAAGCTCTCAAGCATTTGAAGATAAGATCTAAGTTTATAAATAAAATGCCTAATTAGATGCACTTATACTAACAAAATATCAATAAAATCCAAAAATGGTGTAACAATAGCCCATAATCAAGCAAGGGTATAAACACAATAAGCAAATGCACCAAATCTTGCAAAAAAAATTAAAATTTACACTTGAAAAACTCAAAAAAAAATCAATTAAACTAAGCCAAAATAAAAAAATTAAATAATTTACCTAATATTTTAGCGATCGCTCACATTGATAGTGGATGACTCAGCAACCACTGACGCCTATAGTGCCTAGCCACCAACGGTCAATTTTTTTACTATTGGAGGTTTAAACCAATTGTGCTCAGTGATAGCGGCCCCTCTTCACCAATTAAGGATAGCCCTAAGCAATAGCGTCCATGAGACGGCACACCAAAGATGTCCACCCTCACCCCAAAATTCAAAAAATTAACACAAACCTAAAACTAAGAGAAACCCACCTAAATTAGCCTAGTTCTACGACTAGCTATGGGTGTGATTCATTACCAACAGGTTTAATGTGGTTTATTTACCAAATTCTTAGTTTAGTTCATTTTCTCGATTAAATAAACAAGCTAGGATTTGATAAATACCCATGAAGCTTTGGGTCCTCCACTCGTAGAAGCCTCACCCTGCTCCACGATGGTGTTAGGTAATAAATAGTCTTCTTGGGTGACTTTCTCACTTTTCTCTCAAATCTCACTGTTGCACATTGGTAGTTGGAAAATAATGAATTGAAAGCCCTAATTTTCTTTTTATATATTTTAGTTTTGTCATAGCCATTGCTGGCATCAGTGGCTAGCAAGTGCAGGTCACTTATACTAATAGCAGCTAGAAAATTACAAAATTACGCCACCTATTTTAATAGCGGCTAAGAAGTAGCAATAAATGCCCTCAATTTCTCACCATGGGAAGATTCAAAATGGATAATTAAGCATATCTAATGGTCCAAAATCATAAAAAAATGCAAAATAACTAGAAAACTCATTAATTTAAAATCTCAAAAACAATTGAAAAATTATCCAAATTAACAAAAAAATCAAATAACATAAAAATTTCAAATGCACCTCATACCTAGTTATTTACCCTACACACTTAGCAGTTACAGTGATTTGCACTCCATGCAATCCAACAAGATGAGTAAATTACCATAATATTATTTGATCCAAATTAGTCATTGTTGAATTGAAATGCTTCACTTCAATCCCAAAGAAATCCATGGTGGCCAGACTTCCC
The DNA here is from genome assembly GCA_028583015.1 of Wollemia nobilis. NCBI lineage: Eukaryota > Viridiplantae > Streptophyta > Pinopsida > Araucariales > Araucariaceae > Wollemia > Wollemia nobilis. The sequence continues at coordinate 6,732,287 of JAQPPZ010016930.1, read as the reverse complement.
CATGGGAATTAGGAGTTCATTTCATTTCTTCCATGGCATTTTCTTAAGATCATCGAGTGATGCAACACAAGCCTAATGGAATTGCTATCATCCTGATTTCCTAATAACGTCATTGCGGTCAGACTTCTCCGTGGGATAGAGATATACAATTACTATTAATGGTTGCAATCACACATGTAATAGGCCCTACCATATAAAAAAAAAGCAATCATCTTAAAGAGTCTAAATCAATCATCTTGTTCAAGTGACTCATTACTTTATTAATTTTTCTTCCCTCATTGATTCATCGCTTGAGGGGGTAGTCATAATATCAACAATAATAATCAAATTCAACAAAATATCACTCGATCTTGTAAATTGCATTCATCTTACGAATCATTACCAACAATTATCATAAGCTTACCCTTTGCTGGGGAAAAAATAAAATATAATAGTTAAGCTTGAATCTTTCCACCTATCGAAACAATTGTAGCACTGAAGCTACCAATCATCGTGGACACGCAAAAGCTTTGCAAATTTAAGCCTTCCATCTCATTGGAATCAATGATTCTAATATGTGCATCCATTTGTAGGACTAGGCATCTAATGTTGATTAGACCAATGATCATCATTCAACCTACAACATGGCTTTTGGTGGTCTATTTTTTTTCAGTGTTGTGCTCTCCCATAATGCATCCTAAAAGGGGCATCTTTAGACACCTAAAATGCATCATGTTTAGGAGACTACTCATATGGGCATCCTTTGTAGACCATATGAATGATTTTGGACCTTTCCAAGAGCTAGCAGTGGTTTTAACCACTCATTTGGGGTAGCTTTATCCTATTCAAGCTTAGTCATTGATCTCAAAGTAGTCGCCAGCCTAGCCATTGATGATCAGAGCAAATACAAGCTAGCCGCACTGAGTGAGAATGGCTAGACCTAAAAAATACTTGGCCTCCCAAGCCAAGACAAAAATCAGTTGCAACAACTTTGACAATATTTTTTAAAGTGGTTCAGGATTGGAAGCATCTAGAAGCTTCCTCCTAACTACTCTAACCTATCAAATCTTGTTCTTAGCTTCTCCATGAAGCTAGAGCAAGGAATTAAGAGGGCTATGAGACCTCCCTCAAAATTGGAGAGGAGGGGAGATGAGACCTTGGATTTTATCCAGCTAAGCTCTACCAAAATAGATAGTGAAGTGGCAACCCCTTGAAGAGATTCAAAGTGTTGGTCAATTGCAGAGTGACAAGAATGAATTCATCAATGAAGCTTCCAAAGTATTGAGAAGCACACCTTTTGATTCCTTTCCAATCTGACACAAATTGTTAGACTTACAATGGCACTGAGAGGGGGGGTGAATCAGTGTAGCTCTTTAATTATGAATTAACAACTCTTAAAATAGCAGCAGTTAAAACTTATAAATAGATACAATAAGAACAACAAGAGAACAACACACAACACAAGATTTAACGAGGTTCACCAATGTGGCTACTCCTCAAAAATGACTGCTTGGACTACCATCCAAATCCAGCCTTTGCAAAGCACCAACTTTACAATTAATTTACCAACACCAACTGGAAGGAGCACCAACCCCCGATTTATCTGCACCAACAGAAAGGAGCACCAACCCCTGATTTACCAGCACCAACTGGAAGGAGCACCAACCCCTGATGCCAAGCACCAACCTGGACTTCAAATTGAATCTTTTGGGTTTAACAATAAGATACCTTCGCTTTTACAAGACCCTGACTGGTCTACTTCACCTTTGCATTCTCTACTTTTTCTGCGTAAGCACTTCGCACACTCTGCTGCACCTCGCAGTCGTCTTCTCCTTGTTGCGCACTCTGCTTTCACTCTACTGCACCTCGCAGTCGTCTTCTCCTTGTTGCGCACTTTGCTTTCTCAGCGAAATTCCACACTTCGAAAGATTCGACACGACTTGCTCTTCTGCGCTCAGCGACCGTATTTCGCACACTTCGATACTTCACAATTTCTCCAAAATAGCCCTACTTTTATAAGAACATTTTCATGATGAAAAACTCTAATCTTAGTCGGCTGTACCCCTCATCATAGTCGGCTGCAAACCCTAATCTTCGTCGGCTGCAAACCCTAATCTTCGTCGGCTAACATCGGTCTTCGTCGGCTTCAACTGCCCCTGTAACTCTTCTGTTGTTGTTGCCGTGAAAACACATGTCGCGATATCGCGACACTTTCGCCTTCGTACGCTTTCTCTTAACTTTGGCCCGCGAAGAACATGACATGTCACGATATCGCGACACTTTTCCTTCCTTGCTCTCTTCTTGGCTTGTCCCACGAAAACATGACATGTCGCGAAATCGCGACACTTTTGCTGCTTGTCGCCTTTCTTCGCTTTGCCCACGAAATGAAACATGTCATGAAATCGTGACACTTTTCTCCTTGTCTTTTCTCTCTTTTGCCCGCGAAAATGAAACATGTCACGAAATCGTGACACTTTTTCTCTTCCTTTCTTTGCTTTGACCGCGGAAATGAAACATGTCACGAAATCGCGACACTTTCTCCTCTTTCTCTGCTTGTCGTGAAACTACATGTCACGATATCGTGACATTTTTCCTCCTAGACTTTTCTTCTCATCGGGTCGCGAAAACCTGACATGTCATGATATCGCGACACATATTTTCTCCTTACACTTTTCTTCTTTCGCGCGTACAATGTCACGATATCGCGACACTTTTTCGTCCGTACACTTCTCGTAAATTGTCGTGAAATCGTGACACTTTTCTTTCGAGCTCTTCTCTCAAACATGTCATGAAATCGTGACACTTTTTCCCCGTACGCCTTCTTCTATTGTCACGAAATCGTGACACTTTTCTTTCAAGCTTCTTCTCCGAACATGTCACGAAATCATGACACTTTTTCTTTCTTGCACCTTCTCTCCAAACATGTCATGAAATCGCGATAGTTTTCTTTCTTTCTCTCCAAACATGTCGCGAAATCGTGATAGTTTTTCTTCTGCTTTCTCGCTCTTCCAACATGTCGTGAAATCGTGACATTTTTCCTTGCGCTTTCTCTTCTTCCAACATGTCATGAAATCGTGACATTTTTTCTACTTGCCTTCTTTTCTTCCAACATGTCACGAAATCACGACAGTTTTCCTTGCGTTTTCTCTCTCTTCCAACATGTCACGAAATCATGACAGTTTTTCTTGTGCTTTCTCTCTCTCCAACATGTCACGAAATCGTGATAGTTTTTCTTGTGCTTTCTCTCTTCCAACATGTCATGAAATCGTGACAGTTTTTCTTTTTTCTTCTCAACATGTCATGAAATCGTGATGTTTTTCTTGTCGCGATATCACGACACTTTTCTTACTTGTATTTTTCTTTGATCTTTTGCAAGTGGTCCACTTCGGTCTTCTTGGAAAATCACTGTACATACTCTGAGTAACCTTTGAACTCCTGTCTTCTGCATCTGACTAGCCTTTGAACTTCCTGTCCACTGCATCAACAGATCTATCTGACTGTGTTGACAACAATGACAATACTCCTGTTGCACCTTGCTCAACAATCTCCCCCTTTGGAATTGTTGGCAACACATGTGTAATTTCCTGTAACTCTTCTCCCCCTTTGTCAATAATACCAAAGGGCTACTGCAGACTCCCCCTAAGTCCATGCACAACATTCTCAGGCACAATTTGTTACACTTAGCACAAATTATGAACATGAGCAAAAAAATAATCAAATACTTAAATGCTCCCCCCGAGAATGTGATCCCTGTAGCTAGTCAATTCATGGGAAGTGTGACCACTCCCAATTTGTTTCGAAGGTACTCAAACACTTCCTTGGGCAATGGTTTTGTGAAGATATCTGCTACTTGTTCTATGGTTGGAACAAAGTCCAATTTAACCTCACCTTCTGCAACTTTCTCCTTCAAAAAGTGATACCTGATGGCAATGTGCTTTGTGCGTGAATGCATAACCGGATTCTTGGAGATGTTAATGGCACTGGTGTTATCACACTTAACTGATATTGGCTCACTGAAGCTAATACCAAGATCTTTTAAGGTTTGTTTCATCCATAATACCTATGTACAACATGTTGTCGCTGTAATGTATTCTGCCTCTACTATTGATAAAGAAACTGACTCTTGCTTCTTACTATGCCATGCAACCAATCTGTCTCCGAGATAGAATGCACCTCCACTGGTACTCTTTCTGTCATCTACACATCCTGCCCAATCTGCATCCGAATATGATATAAGGGTGAAGTCTTTACCTTTTGGATACCACAACCCATACTCCATAGTACCCTTGAGATACCGAAGAATCCTCTTTACTGTCGTCACATGAGTCTCCTTGGGATTGGCCTGAAAACGTGCTACCATGCATACTGCCTGCAAAATATCTGGTCTGGTAGCTGTCAAGTACAGTAAACTTCCAATCATGGATTTGTACATGGTTTGATCAACAGATGAAGATTTGTCATCCTTGCTCAACTTACAACTCGTCGTCATGGGAGTGCTAACTGGCTTACAGTCCTCCATTGTGAACCTTTTTAGCATCTCTTTTACATATTTAACTTGAGAAATAAATATGCCCTTCTTACTTTGATTAACTTGCAATCCGAGGAAATATGACAGTTCTCCAATCATTGACATTTCAAATTCTTTCTGCATCTTATCTTCTAAGTCCTTGCACGACTCATCTTTGTCGCTGCCAAATATGATATCATCTACATAGACAACAAGAACAATAAGATGCCCATTTTTTGTTTTGACATACAGATTACCATCCACCATACCTTTCTTGAACCTTTGTTGAGTGAGATAGTTGTCTAGTCTAGCATACCATGCTCGGGGTGCCTGTTTTAAGCCATATAATGCTTTCTTCAACTTACAAACAAAGTTGGGATTATCACCAAGTTGGAACCCATCTGGTTGCTCAATATAAACCTCTTCTTCAAGTTTCCCATTCAAAAATGCTGATTTCACATCCATTTGATAAACTTTGAAATTTTTGTAGACTGCTAAAGCCAGAAACATTCTGATTGCCTCTAGTCTAGCTACTGGAGCAAACGTTTCCTCAAAGTCAATGCCTTCAACTTGAGCATAACCCTTGCATACCAATCTTGCTTTGTTTCTGACTACCTGTCCATCTTCATTCAATTTGTTTCAAAAAATCCATTTAGTCCCGATTATATTTTTGTTTGCAGGTCTAGGAACTAACTCCCAAGTGTCGTTTTTCTCTATCTGATCTAATTCTTCATTTATTGCCTTCATCCAGCTTACATCTTTGCTTGCATCATCAATATTTTTAGGCTCAATGGTGGATAGTAGAGAGTAGTTGCTTACTCGCTTCTTCTTCTTGTCTAAACTCCAACTTTGGGATCTCCGATGATTTGCTCTCTAGGATGATTTCTCTGCCAGCTACCTGTTTTGAATTTCTTATTTTCTTCCATTTCCTCATTATCATCTGAGTCAATTTTTTGTATCTTTTCAATTTCGTTTTCCTCATCTCCTTCAATAGCTTCTTCATAGATTGGGTAGTTTGTTTCATAACTGATTACTCGTTCTTTACCTTCATCAAACTTAACATCAACACTGTCCACAATTTTCTTTAGCCTTTTGTTGTAGCATTTGTAAGCTTTGCTTCTAGGCGAATAACCAACAAAAATACCTTCATCTGCTCTATCTTCAAACTTACCAAGATTATCTTCAGTTCTTTTGATATAGCACTTGCTGCCAAACACTCTAAGGTATTTTGTTGTTGCCCTTTTACCGAACCACAGTTCATAAGGAGTTTTGCTTTCATGTGTTCTCAGCATGTACCTATTTTGGATATACACCGCAGTATGGACTGCTTCTTTCCAAAATCTGTCAGCTACTCTACTTTCAGCCAACATAGATCGTGCCATTTCCTGCATAGTCCTGTTCTTTCTTTCTACCACTCCATTTTGCTGAGGAGTCTTGGCTACTGAGAACTGTCTTCTGATACCGTATTTTTCATAGTATTCTGCAAACTCTTCTGAAATGAATTCTCCTCCTCTCGTCTGATCTTAAACATTTGATCCTCTTTCCTATTTCATTCTCAACCTGGTTTTTGAAAATCTTGAACATATCAAGAGCTTCTGATTTCTGCTTCAAGAAGAATATCCATGTCATTCTGGAATAGTCATCAATGCACAACATAAAATATTTGTCACCATTTATGCTTTGTGTTCTCATGGGACCACATAAATCGGTGTGAATTAGTTCCAAAGGTTTGCTTGTGTAGTATTCTTTTGTTTTGAAAGAGACTCTAGTTTGTTTCCCCTTTTGGCATGAAGCACAAATGTTGTTTGCAGGTTTGTCGATGGTGGGAATATCTCTCACTGCCCTTTTTGAGGTGATTTTTACTAGATTATCAAAACCGATATGACCAAGTCTCTTGTGCCACAACCAATTTTCTTCTTCCTGTCCAATAAAGCAAGCTCCTTTTGAAGTCTCTCGAGAGCGTGTACAGAGTTACCGGATGTTCTTGACCCCGTTGCTATCAATTTTCCACTGTTTGTTTTTCCGACTTCACAACCCCCGCTTCATAAAGACTACTTCATGACCTTTATCACAAATCTGACTTACACTCAATAAATTATGTTTCAACCCATCCACAAATAAGACTTCTTCTGATTTAATCCTTCCATCACTAATTTTGACCGAGCCTTTGCCGACTATCTTGGCTCCATCATTATTTCCAAATTTTACCGATCCTCCTTCATATTTCTGTAACTTTTCAAATTTCTATTTGTCACCTGTCATATGACTGGAGCATCCACTATCTAGTATCCATGGTACATATTTATTCTTTGCTTTGAATGCAGTTTGAACGATTAAGGATTCCTTTTCTTCCTTCAGCTTGTTCTTTTCCTTTCCACACTCGTTTTGATAGTAGTTTTGGGCTCTTGTTTTGCCTTTCCCTTATCAGTAGTTTGAGCATGTTTTTTGGAAAGCTTTCTATTTTGACTCATCCCGTATGGTTGAAATTTTCTTCCCTGAAACTGATTTGAAGTAAATGTGTTTCTACAGTTTCTTGCAATGTGCCCAAACTTATGACAGCTTATAACATTCCACCGTATAATTCATCAGAGGAGAAAAAATATTTCTACTGGTGAAGTTCCTTGGTCTTACATTATATTTGTAGTCTGAGATTTTATGCCCATAGCCATTGCATTTAAAATAGAAACCAGAGAAAGGATAATTGAACCTGGGTGATGGTCTTTGCCATGTTGCCGTAGGAGCCATAGGTCTTCTTCTTCTTTGATGTGTGACTTTGGTGAATCCATCATTGTCAATTCTCCCATCGTGCCTGGTATGAATGCTTTCTCTTTCATGAGACGTTTTTCCTTGATCAACCTGTTTCTTAGCTTCATTCTTTATGGACTTGGCCTTTGATCCACTTGATGATTCTCCTTCGATGAAGCCTAGACCAAATTTGATGCCTGTAGGTCTTTGGTCATTTAAGATCTTATCCAACTTCATAGAACTTTCTTCACGTTTGTGATAACAACTGATTTTCTTATTCATCTCTTCTAGCTGTATTCTTAAACCAACAATCTCTTCTTCTAACTTGCTGCAATGATCTATTTTCATTGTTAATAGCACTTCGAGATCTTCGAAGATTTTCTTAGATTCTTCTATCTGTACTTTTAATCTGGTTATGATTCCATTTGCATCCTCAAGCTTTCTTGACAGTTTCTTGTTCTTTTTCTTTTCTATCTCCCACTCTTCAAGTGCAGATATCAACTCACCTTCTAGATCTACTTCAGCCTCGAGAATCTCATCACAAACTTCAGACGTCACTCCTTCCTTTTCTGATTTAACTACTTCAAATGCCATAAAAAGAGCTTCATCTCTTTCTTCTTCAGACTCTTCTCCGAAGCTATTTTCTGATGAACTGACATTCTTGGAGATGAAACTTTTCTTTTTGAAGTTGCCTTTTCTAAAATTCGTTTTCATCTTCCAGTCACTTCTTTCTTGGTGGGATCCTTCATCATTTTTGTTCTTCTCTTTAAGTGGACATTTAGTCGCAAAATGCCCAATGCCTCCACAGTTGAAACATTTAAATGGAAGCTTCCCTCTGTATTTTCCTTTCCCCTTTTTTAGTTTTCTAACAAAGTTTGCTTCCATTTCATCCCGATGTCTCTTCTTCCTCGGACTCGTGTTTTGTGTTTTTATTTTTAAGAGCTTTGAAAGCCGCTTCTCTGTCAGAGGGTTTAGATCTTCCTATCCTCATCTCATATGCAGTTAAAGAACCATACATTTCATCTATACTAAAATAATTTAGATTTTTAGCTTCTTCTATCGCTGAGACTTTGGAATCAAACCTTTGAGGAAGAGATCTTAATACCTTTTTCACGACAACAGAGTCATCGATATCCTCGTCGAGTCCTCTGATCGCATTGATGATTCCATTAACTCTCACATGAATACCTCAATGTTTTCATCGTCATTCATCTTCAATGCTTCGAACTGAGCTCGATGTGTCTATAACTTGGCTTCTTTGATCTTATCATCTCCTTCATGAACACTCTTCAATTTGTACCATATTTCTTTTGCCGATTTACAGCTCATGACCTTTACTAGTTCACTATCTGCTAATCCACACAAGATGGCATTCGTTGCTTTCGAATTATTCTCAAACAGTTTCTTTTCATCCGCTTCTTTTGGAGGAGTGGTGGGAATTGTGTATCCACTGACTACTGAATCCCAGATGTCGTAACCCAATGCACAGAGATATGTTTGCATCCTGACTCTCTAGAATGCATAATTAGATCCATCAAACAATGGTGCTTTGTTTGATGAGAAGCCTTCACCACCTGCCATTGTGTTATTTCCAAGATCACCCTAGCTGGTTAAGCTTGTACAGGGACTTGGCTCTGATACCAATTGTTAGACTTACAATGGCACTGAGAGGGGGGGTGAATCAGTGTAGCTCTTTAATTATGAATTAACAGCTCTTAAAACAATAGTAGTTAAAACTTATAAATAGATACAGTAAGAACAACAAGAGAACAACACACAACACAAGATTTAACGAGGTTCACCAATGTGGCTACTCCTCAAAAATGACTGCTTGGACTACCATCCAAATCCAGCCTTTGCAAAGCACCAACTTTACAATTAATTTACCAGCACCAACTGGAAGGAGCACCAACCCCTGATGCCAAGCACCAACCTGGACTTCAAATTGAATCTTTTGGGTTTAACAATAAGATACCTTCACTTTTACAAGACCCTGACTGGTCTACTTCACCTTTGCGTTCTCTACTTTTTTTGTACAAGCACTTCGCACACTCTACTGCACCTCATAGTCGTCTTCTCCTTGTTGCGCACTCTGCTTTCACTCTGCTGCACCTCATAGTCATCTTCTCCTTGTTGCACACTTTGCTTTCTCAGCGAAATTCCACACTTCGAAAGATTCGACACGACTTGCTCTTCTGCGCTCAGCGACCGTATTTTGCACACTTCGATACTTCACAATTTCTCCAAAATAGCCCTACTTTTATAAGAACATTTTCATGATGAAAAACTCTAATCTTAGTCGGCTGTACCCCTCATCATAGTCGACTGCAAACCCTAATCTTTTTCGTCGCAAACCCTAATCTTCGTCGGCTAACATCGATCTTCGTCGGCTTCAACTGCCTCTGTAACTCTTCTGTTGTTGTTGCCATGAAAACACAACATGTCATGATATCGTGACACTTTTTGCTTTCGTACACTCTTCTCGGCTTGTACCCGCAAAAATATGACATGTCATGATATCGTGACACTTTTTGCTTCCTTGCACTCTTCTTGGCTTGTACTAGCGAAAACATGACATGTCACGAAATCGTGACACTTTCGCTGCCTTGTGCCTTTCTCTACTTTTAGCCCGTGAAAATGGAACATGTCACGAAATCATGACACTTTTGCTACCTTGTGCTTTTCTCTGCCTTTCACCTGCGAAAATGGAACATGTCACGAAATCGTGACATTTTCCTCCTTGTGCTTTTCTCTGCCTTTCGACCGCGAAAATGGAACATGTCGCGAAATCGTGACACTTTCGCTACCTTATGCTTTTCTCTGCTTTGGGTCATGAAAATGAAACATGTCACGATATCGCGACATTTTTCCTCCTTAGCACTTTTCTTCTCATCGGGACACGACATGTCGCGATATCGTGACACCTTTTCTCCTTACACTTCCTCTTCATATTGTCATGAAATCGTGACACTTTTCTTTCATTTCTCTCAAACATGTCATGAAATCATGACACTTTTTGTCCGTATTCCTCTCTTGCGATTGTCATGAAATCGTGACACTTTTCTTTGCGAAGCTCTTCTCTCAAACCTGTCACGAAATCGTGACACTTTTTCGTCCGTACTCCTCTCTTACAATTGTCATGAAATCGTGACACTTTTCTTTGCGAGCTTCTTCTCCTCGAACATGTCATGAAATCGTGACAGTTTTCTTTCTTGTGCCTTCTCTCCAAATATGTCGTGAAATCATGACAGTTTTCTTTGCCTGCGCCTTCTCTCCAAACATGTGAAATCGTGACAATTTTTCTTGTATGCGAAGCTTCTTCAAACATGTCACGAAATCGCGACAGTTTTTCTTGCTCCTTCTCTCCAACATGTCATGAAATCGTGACAGTTTTTCTACTTGCCTTCTTTGCTTCCAACATGTCGTGAAATCATGACAATTTTCCTTGCTTTCTCTCTCTTCCAACATGTCACGAAATCGTGACAGTTTTTCTTGCGCTTTCTCTCTCCTCAAACATGTCGCGATATCACGATAGTTTTTCTTGTGCTTTCTCTCTCCTCAAACATGTCGCGAAATCATGACAGTTTTTCTTGTTTTTTCTCTTCCAACATGTCACGAAATCACAACAGTTTTCTTGTCGCGATATCGCGACACTTTTCTTACTTGTATTTTTCTTTGATCTTTTGCAAGTGGTCCACTTCGGTCTTCTTGGAAAATCACTGTACATACTCTGAGTAACCTTTGAACTCCTGTCTTCTGCATCTGACTAGCCTTTGAACTTCCTGTCCACTGCATCAACAGATCTATCTGACTGTGTTGACAACAATGACAATACTCCTACTGCACCTTGCTCAACACAAATTTGAATTATTTCAACCACTAATCCATCTTGGGATACCGAATTGACCATTGATCATCAATTCAACTAGTGAATTGTGCACTGCAACCCCAGATTCAAGAGTTAGAATAGTCAGTTAGTAGCCATTATCTTTGACAGTAACCCGTAGGCTTAGCTGCATTGAGTGATAGTAGCTAGGGTTTCATGCACTTTCTCCTCATTTTTAGCTTATCTTTTATATATTTTTACTTTACTAGATTATATTAAAGTAGATTCATCATTTTTAGTACATTTTAATGGTTCATTATCCAGATTTAAGGTAGCTTTGACTAGATTCATTCACATTTGCTATTTTTGGTTAATCTCCTTAGATTGGCTGTTTTTCTTGCTTTTCTTGCAAATTAGATGCTAGATTAGTTAGATTTACTTATATTCAAGCATAATCTACATTGATTTAGTATTCTTGCATATATTGTTGCTTACATTGACATATCTTTATGTTTTATTGTAAGTCTTATTACATTCTTTACAAATATTTGACAAGAACCTCATCATGACAGGCCTCATATGCTCCTAATTGTGCTATGTTGTTTCTTGAATGCATATTTATAGATTCTTTACATCTTTGAAGTATTCTTGGCATCAACTTCCTCCAAGCAAGTGATAAGAAGGCATCCATAAGCCTTGAGCAGTTCGTGTCGAATCTAGAAAACCTGTGGATTGCACCACCCCAGTTTAGGGGATTTAAAACATTGTAATCATTGTATCAATAATTGGTATATAGGGACCTACTTGTAACCGATATTTATCATGATTTAATAAAATAAGGCTTCATATTTTTTGTTAATTCATGGTTTTACATGTTTTATTTCTTTATCTTTGGTATTAATGATACAATAGCTTAGGTGCATATTTTCTGGGATCATACACTATATTTCTTCATGTTCAGGTATCTATTATAGTTTTTGTTGATCTTTTACAAGCATCCCCTGCATGGGTTTTTGTTATATCTTCTTTACAAGGTTTATAGGTAGTTAATCCTCTTAAGCAACCCCTATGTGGATATTGCTCAAGCTATATTTTTGTGCTTATGATGTCAGGAATCCACTCATCCTTTTCTACTGCTATTTGGTTCTTTTCATTCAGGTTGCAACTGGCTAATGTGTAGGCCTGTGTCATCTTATGCTATTATTTTAGCTATCAATTTATGTACTTGGGTTTGGGTCCCATTTAAACCCCACACTTAAGCAATTTTACCTACCAAAAAAAATCAATAATATCACATCATCAAAAGATAGTCATTGTCAAAATGGCCAATGTGAAAAGATAAAATTATAGCATAATATCATAGCTGCATAAAATACCTCAAAATCATGCATGCCTATAAGATATGTGTACCATAATAGCATAATTGATACACTCAACCCCATATATACAAAAATAGAGGATGTACCACATGATAAAAATTGGTACACTTACTTCCAAAATCCAAACTCTAATAGCTAGATCCCACGCCCCCACCTCTAGGTGTGAGTAGATAAGTTGTAGGCCTGAAGCCTACTAACCTCTATGAATAGACACTCATGGTTGGATTCCTCGATCGTTCCTATGATAGTTATGGACATTGCTACTCTAGAGGGACAATGGAATGATAAAGTTGTTGATAATATATAGCTCAGGTCCTCTCCTTTACCTCTACTTGAGACATCTATAACTCCTCCCTTGTATTGTCAAAATCAGGCCACACTCTATTTATCTCCACCTTCTATGTATCCATATCCCTCTCCATCCATTCCAATAATCACTCCTATGGATCAACCATCACATCCATCATGCTTACATCTACCCCATAGCCTATCCTAGACAGTGCTTCATCTCTCTCCTAGGTAATATGATCTAGAGAAACCTATATCTTAGTCAAAGCCTCACTATAAGTCACTCAATCCTATGTCATTCAAACTATATCCTCTTGATATCAAGATATCTCCTCCTCGTATGCATCCTCCATTTATTTCAACCACTCCCTGGCCTTATGAAAGCTCCTAATCAAAGCCTACAACTCTACTTTAGTAGCCTCTACAACTGGTATGCTAGTACAAGCTCCACAAAATATCCTTGGCATCATAGGAACCATGGCCAATGGAGGGACATCTAATGTGAAATCCTCTACCCTTCTCTCACCATGGTCCTCTCCCCTGGATATCTACCTTGTAACCCTTCTCTTACAAAAATCCTCCCTAACCACTATCATATATCCCTAAGAATCTTAGCCATCTCCTCCACCAATGCATCTTGTTCTATCAAAGGCTCTATCGATATCAACCAAGATGGACAAAATATAGTGTACCATCACATGTATCCCTTTGTCATCCCAGTATCATCTCTAATCAGATCTAGCATCTTTGGATCATCTATAGCTACCTCAATATGAGAGTATATATCAACAAGCTCAAACCATCTCTCTTAAGTAATTCATTGTATTCACACCTCTTCCAACTTAGTTATCCCCTAAACTCCCTCAAACTGGAAAACACTCGATCATATTGGTACAACTCATAGCATAATCCTCCATCATATAACCATCATATCATCCATGCCTAAGACAAATCCTTACCATCATTTTCCCACATATATCAGCCCCTCCATGGATGTCATGTAACCCATATAGTAGTCACATCATTAATAACCTACCTAGTCTATGCTAATGAATATCAGCTAGGCCTAACACTACCTATCCATTGATATGTTTTTGACCTATCTACCCTAGGTCTCTTATATTATATCATAGGCTACCTAATCACTATATGCTCCCAAGCCCACACCTGAAGAAGAGTGCAACATACTAGGCTCTTACCACTCTAATATACCACCCAATATAATACCTAGTATAGCCTAGCCAAAATAGTCAAACCCCATGCATAAATAATACCATAATCCCATAAACAACTATCACCACTTCCCATCCCTAAAATATAGTCTTCGTACTAGTATTTACCATCAGAATTCCAAACACAATGGAGCACAACAATATTGTAAAACAATTTGTGTCCTCTCTTATATGTATCATTAATGTGTATTCCTGTAGTCATCCTTGTGAACCTCTCCTTCCCTGTCAAAATTTTCTTCCCAATTTTTTCATCCTTCCCAAGCTATATTAGGACTCCTCAAATAGGAATCTAAAGAATGCACTAAACATCCTTAAGAGTCATCATCATCTCCCCTGTGGGTAGCCTAAAAGTTTTGGTCAAAGGATACCACCTCTTCATAAATGTTGTCAAGAGTGGTCAATCAAACTCAAACTTTGGCATGTATGCCACATGGTCTAACCTAGTGGTCAACAACATTGCATAATCATGATCATTGATGCCTCTATATATAATTTTTTCCATCGCTCTTGGCTCACCAACATATTTATCCTCTACCAAAAATACAATTCCAAACCTGATCAACATCATTTTTGGTTGTTTTTACCCCACTAGAAAATTTACAACTATAAAAACATTAAAAAAATGTTTCAAAGTCACGAAAATTGACCTCTATTTACATTCTTACTTGGAAAACCTTATCTGAATTATCCATCAAACAATATCCTTGCAATGAGCGAGCCTCCCATTATTAGCCATCACATTTGTATCCTTTTTGAAGAACGTGTGCTTATACTAAGAGGGGGTGAACAATATAAGATAAAACTTTTTACTTTTAAATCCATATGATAACATCAATAGTAATAAAGCAGTAAACATCACACAAATCATAACATACATGAGAGACATGATTTAACGTGGTTCACCCAATGTGGGCTACTCCATGGAGAAAATATTCCTTATAAAATTTTCTCAAACAAATTCTCTTCAAAATCCTTTCCCTATTATAATGTTTATGGACCTCTATTCAAAGGAGACACCAATCCCCTAATATCAATCTCAATTTTTTACTAAACATAGTCCTTCTGTCTAGCATAAATTTGATCAATATTTGTCTATGATTTGTACTAAACACAGTCCTTTGGTCTAGCATAAATATGCTCAATATTTGTCTTTGATCTACACTAAACACAGTCCTTTGGTCTAGCACAAATCTGATCAATTTTTGTCTTTGATTTACACTAAACACGATCCTTCGGTCTAGCACAAATCTGCTCAATATCTGTCTCTGGTCTAGCACAAATTTATCCTAAAATCTGTACCAAAATCTGTCCTCAAATCTATCCTCAAGACTTAACACAAGACTTGACTCAATCACAAATCAACTCTGCTAGATTTTTCCCAAACCTTAACCCAAGGTTTGAACAAATCAATCGATCAACTCTGCTCACAAGTCTTCCCAAAGACTTGCCTCTAATATATCCACAAGTCCTCTCTAGAATTTGTCCAATCTGGTCAACAAGTCTTTACCAAGACTTACCTGAAATCTGTATTGTAAGCTTTCACAAAAGCTTACTTCACTCAATGAAAACTTAGTCAACAATGCTTATCAAAAAATCTCACATAACAATGATACTCATGATCTTTCACAAACCCTAGTTCAAGATAATTCTCAACTTCACATAACAATGATACTCATAATCTTGCACAAACCCTAGTTCAAGCATATGAAAGTTTTACTTCAATATTTCTAATAATGATTATCAAACAAGGTTTTTGTCATCAACTTTCACTCAAAAAATATTTAACAATCAAACTCAAAAATGGTTATCAAACAACCTTTTTCACTCCAACTTAGCATTCACAACATCTAACAATCACTCACAAGGAAGATGTGCCCATACCTTTTTGTTTAATGAAGAATTGCCCTTAAAAACCTTTCTCAATCACAATTAATCTCTTTACCAATTTTAAGGGTTAGGTAGCAAAAACCTTCTTAGAATTTTAATCAATAATTTCCTCACAAATTATTTTCACCATACAAAACATGAGAACTCAATTAACCTTATTACTCCTTTCAAACATTAAATAAAATAAGACTTTATTTTGAAATAACATTCAAAACCATATAAAGCCTTATCACTCCATTCAACACTCTAATCACCAAAAATAACAATATAAAAATCAACTTTCACAAACCTTATATCTCCCTAAAATCTTATGCCAAACAAACTTAGGACAAAAATTAAATTTGAAAATTTTAAATACCTTTTGCCCTTGGTGGGAATCGAACCCACACTGCGCTTCCACCAATGCCCTAGACGCGGCTCTAACCGCCATGTGATCTAGGCACTCACCTTATAAGCAAAGAGCACCACGTGCTTTATATGCTTCCCTTTTGGTGCCTAAACTAAAAAGAGTGTGATGCTTCCTTTGGCGCCCAAACAAAACTCTCACCAAACTGTGATCGATATTCGATCGCGGGTCCTCCCGCTTGCCAAATCCCTAAGTCACAACCACTTACCACCAAGCCAACCCATTGGATGGATATGAGGCTTAGAGCCTCGCCAACCTTATTCCTTTGTTGGCACACACAAGACAAAAAAAACTTGTGTCTTCTTCCTCGCATGAAATCACATAAATCGTAGGCTTAGAGTAATTTGAATGAAGGTAAGTTCTTTGCCACCAAGGCATATGGTATTTATACCATTATGCCACTACAACATTAGACGTCGACGCATTTCATTTTGCCTTGCAACCCTAACTTTAGGTTTAATTAAATTAGATTATAATTTAATTAATAATAAAATTATTATAATTAACTTATAATTAATTTAATAACCATAGGGTTAATTAAATTAAATTACAAATTAAATTATAATGAAATTATTATAATTAATTTAATTACTTTAGGTCTTTCCATTAGACCTTTAATATTATAATATTATTTTCCTTGAGACCTTATCTAATCACCTTCTTATTTTTTAAACTGATTCTTGAAATCCTTCCTCTTGCACTGCTCACTGAAACTGACTTTTGACATCAATGACAACAAATATTGCTCATATTTCCAACACTTTTTTCATGAACTCTCCAAATTTCTAAATAAATTAATTAAATTTTCACCCCTTTTAAACTTGCCATACCCACCCTCACCATTTTCACTCCAAATTATCTTTTCTAGTTTTTCATTTTCCACCAATCATCTCCTCACATCAAGACTTTCCACCAATTCAAATTTGGCAAAAAATCTCAAGGGGGCACACATGGGACACATGGGGCATAAGTTTCAAATACCTAAATATCACTAGTTCATGATATACATCACCAAATTCAAGGTATACATGTAGCAATGACATTAAACAACCAAAATCAATCACAATTGCAATCATCTATTCAACATAGCATCCCAAGACATTAACAAGAATCAGTGTCAAAATTGAATTTCTACAACTTATTTTTTATGCAATTTTACAAAAATCACATCAAAATAGGGATAAAATGTAGACACCAAACATTAACACCCTACCCAAGAAAAATACATCAAACATCATACCAAACATCAATAGACAATCAAACAACCCAACCAAAGCAATTTGGGCATTATTTTTAGCCCTTGTCAAAATTACCACTCCTTGAAAAAATACCAATAGTTATTTTGTCACTCGGTGGAATATTTGCAAAAAGCTATTTTTTAGCCTCTTGACCAGTCAAACTGATCATTGGTCAAAATTGCCATCTCAAGACAAAAATGTCAATGGTTATTTTGACATGAAGTGGTGATTTTTCCAAAATGGCTAGGATCCTTTGGCATGATCCAGATACATGCAAATTCCTCTCTCCCAGTACCTCCTCTAACTTTGCATGATCTAGCCATGAACTAGACCTACAAATTAAAATGTGGTCTAAAACCCTAGAGCATATCACACCTAATTTTTCCTCTCAATATCTTTTCAAAAAATATATAAATGCAACCCTTGGGGTAAGCATTCTATTATAAATTGGATCTAATTACACTGCCAAATTTCTATACTCTCTCTTTCATTAGCATTCTTCATTCTCTCATTTTGAGCATCTTCATAAACCATTTGGGGTAAGTAAAGTAAGGCAAAGGGGTCATTGGAGCAAGGGAATCATCTTGGAAGGGGAGGAAACAATTGTTATATTTGTATAGCTTTCTTAGAATTCTTCTCTTTTCATTTTCTTGTTTTAATTTCATTCATTTTCCCTCTTGTTTTGGCCTTGCTAACTTGGGTTTATCATTTGGTATTTTTTAATCCTTTGTCTATTGTCTATTCATCATTTCTAGCACTCTCTTTTGTAACCTTTTACGTTTATTTAAATTTATCTTCTTCATTTATAGCAAGTTTTTTCCATTTCATAAGAAATTTTTCTTTCATTATAGCATACTAACATCATTTTATCTTTGAATCCATGCATTTTACTTATTGATATCTTTCATTTTGGAGGCATTTATCTTTCTTTCATCTAACTCATATGTACTTACAAATCTAACCTATATTTAGCTTCTCTTCCATGCTCATTTAACTTCTTATTTACATGTTCTTTACTTTTATGTATTTTAATTTTTATATCATATTGCTCTCATTTCATATTGGCATTTGCTCTTCCATAGCCTTGAATCCCTCCTAGTTTCATCTTAAAGGTATTTTAGGATTTATATTAGCATCTAGACCCCTTTGCATATACATTTGGGGGAGTATACAAGCATTTGACAACTCATTTCCCTTACTCTTACCTTTATTTACCTCCCTCCATAATACTTTTAAAATTTATAGAAATCCTCTTTAAATTCTACAAATCTCTAAGTTGCAGGCTTTAGAGATCAACTCTTTTCATATCTCTCCCCAAATTTTAGAGCAAATTGACCTATATAACCCCAATTTTTGACCAAAAAATTAGTTGATCTCCATCACAAGGCATAGTTATCACTACCTATAGCCATTGGTGAATTTGACTCTCTGGAATTATACAAAACAAAAACACCACTATATCAAAAATACCACTAGTGAATTTACCACTCTATGGAAATTTTGGCAGTGACAACTTCCATTCCAAAATATTTAGGTTCACACTCAAAACTATGTTAACAATGGGTAAAATTAACTAGGAAGATAGCCTATCATCTCTCTACACTTAGAAAAACCCCCAAAATTAGACAAACCTATTTTTTGGGGTCTACTTTTGCAGGTTTCAAAAATACCACTCAATTGCAAAAATGTTAATGGTATTTTTGACAAGCTATGGAAAATTTGATCAGACATCAGTTTAGGCAATCCTACCACTTGACACCCCTCTTCTTGCTATCATTTCATCATTTTTAGTTTAAAAAACTCTATTTCTTGCTAAATTGTTTGTTTTAAGTCACATTTATTTTGGAAATAAAGGAACCTTAGCATAGATATTTTTTCAAAATACACTAAGGTAAAAATTGAAAATTATATAGTTTGCATCCTAAGCTAGTTTGTTGTTGCATATTCCTTTGTTTCCCTTAAAAGAAAAGAATATTTTTTTTAGCGTAGCCATCATTTGAATAAAAAATGCATATTAGGTTAGCACTTGTTTTCTTGCATTTTGTGTGATTGCATTTAGCATACACTTTAGGTTTGAATAAATTTTATCTTATCAAGGATTGATAAAGAGTTATATTAGTGATCCAAAACCTTAGTTTTTGTTGAACTAAATTACTAAACACTACATAAACATAACATCAATAGAACACATAGCCATATTTTTAATACATGAGGTAGAACCTACTCACATTCAATATTACCATATATTTTGGGTATCCTTTGAAAAGAGGTCCTCAAGTGGGGAAGCAAGGGTACCATGGGATCCCCCTATACACATGCAAGGTTTCAAATCTACACTAGGATGCATGCATCAGTTCATGATTTACATCATCGTGAATAGGGATAGACTCAACTACTCACCTTGGTACTATTCACATTGAACTCGAGTAAGGATAGGGACAAACATAACTATTCAATATTTTACATCATAAATAGATAGAGACACACACTATCCATAGATATAGTTGAAAATAGGGATACACTCATCTATATACAAACCTTGACGATTAGGAATACACTCACTAATCATAGGTATAAAACTTCACTTGTTAATAGCAACACATGCAACCATTCACAAAATCATATGTGAATAGGGGTACGCTCTACTAGTCATAAAATATAAGGTCTCCATGTCTCTTGAATGAAGCACTATCTCCAATAGAAAATGAAATATAATTTTATCTTCAATATGGATCATAGATAGGTCAGCCATATGATAAGCTAAACAAAGTTTTTGAACATGAGGTATTAAAAAATCCTCAGCATATTTCTTTAATAGGATGATTGTATTGGGATCATAATTTTCTTTTGATGAGTATAAAGATGCATTGAATCCACAACAAGAGAGTAGAAAAAATAATTGATTATATCTCCTTTATATAGTCACATCAAATAATGGCATTTGCACCAATCATAATTTTCAAGCCCCTCACTTCCATGTGAGCACAATCAATCCTATGTAAAGTATCATATAAAGGTCCAAATATCCCATATTACAGATAATGTGAGATATTAGATATGTTATTCTTTATAAAATATCTCAATATGTAAGTAGCTCCAAATAGCAATAATTCTTCATATCCGTGGCTCTAGATGACAACAACTTTAGGCAATAGTAGCTATCGATGATAGCATCTTTAGACAACATCTCTAAATGATAACTTTATATCGCAACAAATCTAGATGATAACTTTAGACATATCTTCTAGGTTGCAACTTCAAATGCAAGATGATTACCAACATGTTCAAACTCTAGTGCAATTCTCTAAATGGCTTATTATTTTCTTTAGATGGCATGTTTCTTGCACCAGTCAATAATATTTTTTTACTAGATGAGAGCAATCAATTTCATGATGGTAACTCTTTTGACATGAACTAATTTTTTCTTGGATAACTTTGCAACTCCTCCAAGATTAAATAAATGCTTGTAACACCTACAAATACAAATAAAAATAGCCAATATTTTTTTCAAATGGTAAGACCTTATCCTTGATTAAATTTTGATCTACTCCTTTCTAGAATATCAATGCATGCATTATTTTCCAACACAACACATTCTTAAATGGAAACTTCTTCTTTATAAAATGCAATAATTTTTTAAACTTATTTCAACTTATGCATCTATAACTCCTCTCATCCTGGTCTTCCTCTTAGCAAAATCTCCATGTCATTGTTGATAAACACCTTATAAAGTTGATATTTTATTGCTTGCTCTAGGAACGATGAGTGCTTTGATACCACATGTTGCACCAATTGGGTATTAGGAAAAGTTTCATTAATAAAAAAATATTAATATATACAATTAATATTAGGTGGTTGGTTTGGATAACTAATTATCAACCACCTATTCAAGTGCAACTCTTGAATATCTACTCTAACTATATTACATAATGTAATAAATTCCTAACAATATCAAACTCTATCAGCTCTATCTTCTTTGATTTACCCCCTTGATTATTTTTGTAAGTCATGTACTAGAATCTATAATCCAAATAATTTATATATAATTAAAATATATTATAAAGTAAATATATAAATTATTTAATCTAACTTCTATAAGAACATAGAAAACATAAGTACTTCATACATTTTCCAAAGCTCAACTCATACCTTTTTCCATCTAACTTGCAAGGTGCCTAAAGAGTCAATATCATTAGTTGAAAAGTTTGAAAGGTTCCTCCAAGGCACACAATCAATGAATAGTCTTGATCGTGAAGGAGGGAGAGGTAACCTTGATCTATTAACTTTTCTAAATATCATAAAACTTTCAAGATACAACTCAAATTCAACATGGTACCTACAACAAGAGGTCTCCCTTATTTTGGTTTATCTTATAAAGCATGGCTTGAGATTTTCAAAGGTCCTTTACCCAATTTTATATTGGTATATTCATTATAAAAACTTGTAAATAGATCTATTTGAGTGACATCAAGGAAATGCTTTTCATGTTGTTCTCACATCTTATTACAACTTAATCCTAGTATTGCTTGATTAGCTCTAAGATAGGGATGGCCTATCTTAACCCATAAGGTGATGATGGTGTTTTGCATATCTTGATCTATGCAATCCCTCCAAGGAGCCCTATAAATTAATTCCCAAATAGATTTTAGATCTTCCTCTATATTCCTCCTCCTTGTAGAAATCCTTTGAATGGTTTCTTTTAAGCACCAATTGCTTGAGAAATTTTAAAATATTTTATATTGTTTTCTTCCTTATATCTTTACCATCAACACTTATTAGAAGTGTTCTCCTAGCTATACTATGGTATTTATTGCAATTATTTATTCCAATAGTATGGAAGGCATTATATCCACTTTTTTTTATATCTTTAACTATAGCTTTTATCTTTCTTTCCACACCAACACCCAACAAACACATGGATTCCTTCAATATTAATTGTGTAAGTAGTTTGGACAACATCTAAGCTTGTCCAACAATAGACTTTAGCTTAAATCATGTTGTTTCTATTTGTTCATAATGATGGTGTATTGTTCTTTGTGAAAAATTTGTTTCTACCACATTCCTTAGAGTTGAAATATCAAGATGGATCAAATGTTGCATACTAGGTAGAAATTTTGAAAATTCTATAATAAGTTTTTCATGTTGAGAATTTTATGGTTCCATTTTTAGTTTTGGATTTGGATCTAGTTCACCACTTTGTTCTAATTTGGATTCATGTACAATATGTGTAGGTAATTGAGGTTGAGTTTCATCCTCTAGTCTATCATGTGATCTCTCATCTCCTACAATATGCATACCTCTTGTTTGAGATCTCAAAAGTATTATCTTTTTTACTTTATTTTTGTTTTTTTCTACTTCTTTTGAAAGATATTTTTAATTACTCTTATGTGATATTCTTGACTTGTTATCCATAATAAATATGTACACCTTATTAATATCAAATATATATGTTTTAAAATATATATAAAATTCTATTTTTTTATTGACTAAATACTTCATATACATACATATCCGTCGTGGGGATTGAACCCAGGTCACATCATCGATAATGCAAGTGGTGTCCTTGCCAGTAGACCACATCACACGGATATTATATAACATTCTATTGATAATCTCTAAAATTCTCAAACTCTCACTCCCTACCAATTGCCCTAAACCCCATGGGTATATTAGGCTAACTACTTTGATGTCTAATATTCTCAAAATAAAATATTGAAATACATCTGAGAACTATAACAATTAAATTCATAAGCTTAAAATGGAGTGGTCACATCGTAGATAATATGAATACATATTAGTATCATAATAGAACTTCATTTAAACAAAATTGATATATATGCATAGTTTAGTGATTAGGTTGCAAAGGATTTGATGCAAAGTTTTACATGTCAATTTTACAAAGAATATGGAAGATAATTCAAGTGAAGGAGATATTGAAGATAAGTAGTTAACATTGTTTGGGAGTTATTATACAATTTAATTTTTTTAAATCCATGTAAATAAATAGTAAAATAAGAATATCCAAATTCTTAGTGGTGCTTTTCCAAAATCCAAAGTTTTAAATGAGTTGCTATGTCAAATAAGATATGAACTTTTTAAAATATGAATAATTTTAGTATTTAAGTACCATGATTCTATCATTTATGTTGGCAAAAGTAAGAGGATATTTATCATCTACTTAATACATGTTGTTTTGATCAATATTTATGGAGAAGAGTATTTATCTCTATGCATCTATGTTTGTGTTTGGCAAATAAATTTTTAACCAACATTATGAAAGTTGATAAGAAGATGATAAGAATAACAAAGAATACTTTATATGAACCACGATTCTATCATTTATGTTAATAGAAGTAAGAGAATATTTATCATCTACTTATACATGTTGTTTTGATCAATATTTATGGAGAAGAATTTTTATCTGTATGCATCTATATTTATATTCATCTTTGGCAAATAAAAATTTAACCAAAATTATAGAAGCTAATAAGAAGGTGAAAATAAGAACAAAGAATACTTGATATAAAAATTATAATACATGCAATCTAAATTTCTTTTTAAAGAGAAATATTTTGGAGGGTATGGGGCTTCATACAAAAAATATTGCTTTAGCTATTTATTTTTAGTTTTATTGCAATTCAATTAGGTTATGTGTATTTTTCTATAGAAGATTCACCCAAGGGTTATGCATAGCGGCTATTTATCACCAAATTGGATAAAATTAGGATTTTCAAAATTTAGAATTAGCTAATATTTGGGACCCTTGACCAGGGCCCATTAGCCAAAAATTTATGGGTGTAAATTTTTTTGGGTCAATTTGCCCCAATTTTATAATAATTTGACCATTTTAATTTTAAATTTCCAACATTACCCCTAATAATAATTAACCTTCTACATGTGTTTGGACACTATTTGCTTGGATCTTAAAACTGATTTGCCAAAGTTTTATAAATACATTTTGGGGTCGATCCCTTACGCATAACCTTGCACCCGAAATAATCATTGTTCTAAGGGCTTTAACATTTATAGAATGAACAATGAATATCATGAACTAAAAAAAAAATATCATGTCAAAGAAATAGCTTAAAAAAATATATTATTCCATTAATAAATAAAAAAATCTTCAATTTATTTCCATATACAATATAAATTATAAATTAATTGAAAAACACCTATATTCAATCCAATGCACATGATATGTTTGACCAAACACACACAGTATGTTAAAAAAGTAGCTTTAAAAAATTATATTAATAAATAAAAAAGTATTTCAAATTATTTTTGTATACAATATAAATTACAAGTTATATGCACAAACTTCTAAACAACAAATTCAATTCAATATTTTTTATCCCCTCTCTCACCATAGCCTCAACCTCAACGTAATCTTTGTTATCCCTGCTTATCTCTATTCCAATAGAAACAATGCAATTACCTCCAAACTAACACCTTATATAAACATTTCATTTGAATCGTTAAAGTGGAAAATTTTACTAAAATGCATAAATCAAGGAGAACCATTAAAGTGAATAGCTTTATTAAAATGCAAAAAAACAAGAACTATAAAAGCATAAAGCTTTACTTAAAATCAAGGAGAATCATTAAAGCACAAAGCTTTACTAAAATGCATAAAATCAAGAACCATTAAAGTGAATCTTCTTAGGGAGGTCCAAGGTTCAAACCGTGGCGTGGGTGTGTGGGTGAGGGGGTGGGTGTGTGGTGGTTGTGTATTAAATTCTCTGACGTGGGTGTGTGGGTGAGGGGGTGGGTGTGTGGTGGTTGTGTTAAATTCTCTTTTGATAAGCATAGCTTTGAGCTTCACAAGGGGTCATGGTTGGGAGGAGACTGCTTAGCCCTATGCATTGGTCATTAGGGTTTCTCACACTAACCAAAAAATATTAATAAAAAAAAAAAGTTAAAGTGGAAATATTTACTAAAAATGCACAAAATCAAAGATAACCATTAAAAATAAAAGCTTTATTAAAATGCATAAAATCCTTCTTTTTAAAATAAGAATGGACATTTTTTCCACATGGAGATGTGTATAAATAAATTAAAAATATACCTTTTTTTCTTTTTTTTTTTTTTTTTTACATACAATAACCACCAAAGCATAAGCTAGGGAGACATGGGGGTTCACCCTTCCTCTGAATTACCTTGGGTCTCCACTAGGAGATCCCAAATCCTTTACCATTGTGGTGTCCCAACAAAGACTAGATATACCTCTTTAAATAGTTCATATTGCAATCTATATTTTAAAATTATATTTTTTAAATAATTATAAAATTTTAAACATTTTTACAAAATATATTTTTGATTGGGTGTTTTAAAAGCATGAACTTCTTTGAAATGAAAATTATAATAAAAATAAACCATGACACATAAATATGTGTTCTATTATCTAGTATAAATGAATTTAAATATTAATAATAATATTAAAAAATGGTGTGCACAAAAAAATAATTTTTTCAATAGTTTTCACTTTAAGTATTTATTGAAAAAATTGTTTATCAAAATCTTTAAAAAACTTTACCACACATTTTAAGTTATGTAGATTTTAGATGAAAATTTCATTACAAGAAATTTTCTCTATTATTATTATTATCATAATGGGTTTGACAATTTACTATCTTTACATGCATTTTAATATTCTATTTCATATAAAATCATGCATTTTATATGAAAATTTTAATTTTATTAAAAATAAAAAAATTTAAAAACATTTTACACTAGAATATTTCAATTAATATTTTAATGATTTTTTCATATTTTAAGTGCATATCATGTTAAACTGTTAAAATGCTCAAATTAATATAAACTAGAATCAATGATTAAAAACTCATAAAAAATGGAATTCATCAACATGCACTCACCTGATGTTTTTTTATTATTATTTATTTGATGAATTGGATGGTACATACTATTTTACTAAGTTATACATGCATTGTAAATTTCATACAATTTATGTTAGAGAATAGAATATTTCTAAAAATTATTTTTTAAACTCATAAAAGTCATTATGAGTTTTTAAGGATGCTAGTTGGTCTAACCAATGCCTCATCCATATTTCAAAGTTTTATGAATTATGTCTTATAACCTTTCTTGTAGAAATTATTTTAGTTTTTTAATGATAGTTTGATTTACAGTAATATTTGGGAAGATCATTGCATCATGTGGAACAACTGCATAAACTTCTAGAGTAACAAGAATTATTTGTCAAGAGATCTAAATGTTATTTTGGGATTCTAAAGTAAAATATCTAAATCATTGATGGGTGTCGTTAAACCATACTTTTTTTAAGTTATTTTTAATTTGTCAAATCCGAGGTGGTGTATAAAGTCTGAATGTGCTAGGAGAGGTTCAATGATAAAGTGATTTGTAGGGGCTTTCTATTATGCACACATGCTAGAAAATAAAGCATCTTATCATTCTAAACTTGCAAGAAGAAGAAATAACTCATAAAGAAAGATGTGGAAATTAAATCAATGAATCTCACTTATGCTTTAATATGAAAGCAAAAATATTGGAATCAAATTAAACTATCATTAAGTAGAAGCAAAATATATTTACTAGAATAGAACTAATTAAATTATTAAACACTAATATGCAAAACTTTATAAAAAAAAACAATTAGATACAATGGATATTTCAAAAATGCACGGTTTACAATGCAATACAATATAACTGAATAAAAAACACAATGAATGTTTAAAATAGCATATGCAACTTATATCATGGTAGAAAATAGAACAATAATGAATAAAAATGAATATAGATGCAAATAACAACATGGCATACTTGCCAAAAGCAATGCAACAATCCTTTACCTCCACGTAGGAGTGGACCAAGGCTCCTTAGTGGCAAAAAAGGATTCTAACTTAGTAGATAAGTAAACTTCTTGAAATCTCTATTATTCTAATCAATGTTCCAAATAGAGAGTTCTTGAAAAAAAAATGAAATATAGAGCAATTTCTTATGCATTAACAATTCAGAATAAAATTAAAATTTACTATTAACCTCTAAAGTATCATGAATGTTATTATTTATATCTAGGGATTTAGAATAGATTTCTAATTATCAAATAACTACTTAGTTGTCCAAGTTGTCAATTGAGGATTTTCCTGTTAATGTGCACATCTAAGAATAGAAGATTCATTATACCGTATAGTTTCTCCCTATTATGGCCATTTGGGATTGCACAACCTCATATTCATTGTGAGAATTACACTCCCTAAACTTGATTATGTTAGTCAAGCAATTACCGCATTAGCGTTATGGATGCAGTCATATTTATAAACATTGTTTGCATCATTCTGAACCCTCTTCAATTAATGTTATTCACATACATCTGAGCATAGTCATCCACTTTTGTCTTCTAGTGTTGACTTGATACTTTATCTCCTAGTATTGACTTGATACCTTTTGTTCACTATGAGTCCATATCAACATATGTTGTCAGGATTTGTGAGTTGGTTTTTAGCAAGGTATGGCCTATCCTACATTCTTAATTATTCAATATACCTAGGTTCCAAATGCATCTAACTAAAATTCTCTATTGCTAACTTTTGCAAAATCCTAATATACTTTCCAATGCCAAAAATCCAACAATTAGATGCAAAAATTATCTAATTAACTCTTAAAAGAACATATACAAACATCTATCTAAATTAGTATTGTATTCTCCTTATTTACCATGCTTTTGAATCATTTAGGTAGAATGTGATGTTACCATAGGAGAAGATAACACAAAAAAAAGGTTCAAAACTATAATTAAACGAGGCAATTTAGTACCTTATCACTCCACACCTAAACCAATTTATGTCCTTGTGTATTCATCTACTTTTTTTGATAAATTAAGGTACCTCTAATGATTTCCCTACTGCTTTTGTGTATTCTTTTGTTATTTCCATATGTATAGGTTATGGCATATCTTCTAGTGGTGCTTGTTCAATCTTAGTAATTTTATGGGGTATTATTGCTAGTCAAAGGACTTTGTAGCCTATGTCAACAATTGGAATGATTGATTGAAGGCTTATGTTTCCCTAGCTAGAAAGTGGATTGGGTGGTCATGAGTTTTCATTGATCCTTCTTCCATAACCCCTGGTGTATACCTTATTCCATAGATTGAAGTTATTTTCTTTCGAATTTACATTGTGACCAGTTGTTCTTCGAGTTGACTGTTGCTTTCATTTTTGTCTTTTAGTAGTCTTTCAAGTACTATGACCTCTATATATATATATATATATAGATAGATAGATAGATACCATATGGTTGATTGGGCTCCTTTTTAGTTCAAATTATTTGAATTTGTCTCAATCTCTTAAATTGATCTTAGACTATTGATGCCTTCACCACTTGGCCCTATGGTGGCCTTAGGTAAGTTAATTTCCACATGCATATCCTCTAATTGGGTTGGTGAGTTAGCATTATTTATGGGTATAGGCAAAAAACTTTTCTCCAAAGGTGCATCTCTTGCTAGCCCATCCAATACCTCTTAAAGGCCCCTACTTTATATTTTTTTTGTTAGATGTAGTCAGCCTAGATTTTGTACTCTTTCATCATCGATTATCATCATCCCATGCCAATATATATCCTTCATCATGGTTGGTGGTTCTTTTGATGTCACATAAAATTTTCCAGACTACTTCATGATAAATCTTGTTCATATCCTAAAACCTACATCTTCATAGTTTGGGAGTACTTCAAGATTTTTTTTTTAAATCCTACTTTTAGGGGTTTTTGAAGTACCCATACCATCATGTACTTTAGATGGCTATGGTACCTATGAATTCTCTAGGTTTTCTAGAGGAATTAATGTTTCATATGGGTTTGATGATTACTCAAGTGTAGGGATGCTTTCCCATGGGTCCTCCAACTCTTGGTCTTCTCTATCCATCCCTTACTCTCAAATATTTTCCTCCAACTCATTTAACCTCTCAAACCTCTATTTATCCACTTCTTATGCTAGCATTTTTATGATTTTTGTATTTTTAAGACTTATTGCAACCCCAAAATCCTTGGTATCATGGTGTATTTCTACAAGAGAATCCTATGGTTGGGGGTCAATCAATAGAAACTTCTACCATTTTATTTCTCCCTTCTACCCGACTTAAAATAACATCATCAATTAACTTGATGAGGCCATGGTGTTTCAATTCAACCTTCCTATCCAAATGATTAATTGCTATTTCATGCAGTAAGTGACTCAAACAAATGGTAAACTAATTTGGTGCTCAGTTTGATTGTGACCTCATCGAATATGGAGAAGAATGTTTAATTATGACCTGAAAATCATTGTAAACTAGCCATCATAGGTTATGAACCTCATTACCCACATTCCCACTACATTCTAAGTTTGCACAAGACTGATTCACTTCAGATCCTTGAATGTATTATATGCTTGAAGATCAAACTTGGGCTTAGGATCAAATTTACCTCAAAAATGCTTGAATAATTTAGGCATCCCATAACTATTTTTAAAGAAATGGTGCCTTTCATATGAAAACCTTGAGGCTTTGCTAATGGTTTTGGGGTGATAGAAAATTTTGCACCCCTTACATTGGCAACTCCATTGCATAAGCTTTTGGAAAACTCCATTTCCAATTAGACATGGTTCTCATCAAATATTTTGAAGAATTGCAACCAAATGGCTATGAAAATAAATTTGTTGCTTCAATATCTTGGAGCAATTGCTTGAAACCATAAAGTTTGACTTTGTGCTTCTTTCTCATGGCTCTTCATAGTGAATGGACTTTAAAGTATGACAGTATTACTATGGTAGCATGCTTGTACAAAAAATTGATAGAATGGAAATGAATGATGAGATCTCCTTTTTGTCCCTTCCCTTTTCGATTGTTAGATCTAGGGCAACACAATGATAGTGTATCGCTCCAAATTTTTTGCATCCCTACCTTCAGGCTATAGGATCCGTGCCCGGAAGGAGGATGGGAAAAGGATGGCGTGGTACCTCGGACTGAGAGGCCTTGCGAAGGTCCCGCCTCTCGGGGGAGGTGTATTATGGTGATTTTTTGATGGATGGTGGGTTCACCAAGAAACGTTTGAATGGCAGTTTCCATGCCTAGGTTGGGAATGTGTTTGATGTGTTCAGTTTTAGCTTTAATCATCCAAGTCCTAGGTTTGGCCAAAATGCATCTAAGCTATTCTATATGAAATGCAGATTTAAATGAAGACAGAAACAAATTTGGACAAAAAAATAGAAAGAACAAGATGGATTAAAGACCCATACCTGATCCGGATGTCTGATGAAGGTTCTGATTTTTGAAGTAGTCAGGATCGTCTGGAATTCGACAGGATCGTCTCCTATCTAACAAGATCGTCTGAGATCTGACGAATTCGTCAGAGACCTACAAACAGAAAAATAGATGCAAAATACAGAGAATGCAACTATGATAACAGAGGGTAATGATGTAAAATGACAGTAAGAACATTAAAATGATAATAACAAGCTAAGACACGAGTGCATTATAATGATCTAATGACAATTTATGATTATATTATGCATATAAGCTATATGGGTGAACTCCAAGATGCAGAATAATAAAGAATAACCATAGAATTAACTAAATGCGAGAATAATACAGCAAAAAAGGATGAAGAAATGCAAACTCTGGCACTGGATTGCCCCCAATGTGGACTGTAGTCGAAATCATCTCGAATTGGTACGAGATCGTCTCTAGATTGTACGGGATCGTCCACGACGAACTGAGCTTGCTCCGGCTGAAAAACAATGAAGTTCCTGCAAACAAACTTGGAAAAATACAAATGCAAACAGTGATTTAAGATGGTCTAGTGCGTGTAGAATTCGAGTTACAGGGAATTTCAGCCAGGGGGATGCTAAGGGGAGGGCCTAGGATTAAATAGGCTTAGGATGGAGGTTAGGAGGTTGGAGATCATCCCTATTTGGGAGATCTCCAATGGGGAGGGTCTCTAACGGCGCAGACACGCTTCTGCCCGGATTAGAGACGCCGTTGGAACAGAGACTAATTGTGAAAAATCAGTTTTGGGACAAGATCGTCTGGACGTCCTAGCCCGGACGAAATCGTCCGATCTGAGGCGATATCGTCTGATCGGCGACGATATCGTCAAACGGTCAAAACAAACTCTAAAAATGGCACGAGAAAGGAGGAAACGGGTTAAGCGGCGGTTTGGGAGCGGTTTTGGAGGTTAAAATTTGAATTTGAATTATTTACTAGAGTAAGTGTAATTATTAAGGTTTTACTGCGCCAATTTTAGGGTGCTACATTTTGCCCCCTCTTTAGCGAATTTTTTGAAGAAAATGCGTTAAAGATGAGTTCTTCTCGATCTACGAGAAAGCAAAAATTATTCCCATTTTTAGGCGATGATTCTTGGTCGAATCGTACGACAACTTACTATGGTGCCCCCTCCGTGTTTTTACCCAAATCGAACGTTTGAGGTAAAAACGCGAAAAAGCAAAATTTTAAAATGTTTTTAATTGTGTTTTGAATAAAATTAAGAAAAATAGGGTAAAACCCTAATTCATTGTTACTGTTCATTTTTCTGGTTTTTAGAGCTCTACAAGCAAAAATGGTCGAGACAACGCACAGATCGACAGAGGTCCAACGCGGGCTACGGGTAAGAGTCTAAACTTAGTTTAGAATGCTTTAAGTTGAATTTACATGCTTTTTAGGTGAATTTTGAGCAATTTTTGAGCATCGCGGCCATTTTTGGGCCGTCGACGTCGTCGGGATGAAATCGTCTCAAGTTCGCCGATTTCGTCTAAGGGCGAAATCGACGAAAGGGGGACGATTTCGTCAAATTAGGGACGATTTCGGCTTGCAAAATCGGAGACGATTTTGCTCAAATTTGGGACGATATCATCCAATAGTGGACGATATCATCATTTATAAAATTGAACTTATTTTAACTTGCATTTTTAATTAATGATTTATTAATGATTTTTATTGTGTTGTTTTTGTTTATGTTGCAGAGAGGATTACTAAAGAGCGAGAGAATGGAAATATGGCGGGTTGAGGGATGACTTGGCCGCCCTATCTCAAGCAGAGCGAGATCAGCTGGCACAGGTCGGCTTACGGCATGTGGCAGAGATGCCACAAGTTTCTACGGACATGGGGCTACTGACAGCCCTAGCAGAGAGGTGGTATCCGAGTTCTTCCTATTTCCTGTTATCGACAGGGAGATGACTCCCACATTAGAGGATGTATGGAGGATTTTGAGGATCCCCATACAAGGATGATTGATCACTCCTACGGCCAATCAGGGCCACGCGATGATGCGATTGTGTGGCGATCCGAGCTTCGCCCTGGAGAAGGGCGGAGTGAACATCGAGTCACTGCGTCAGATGCCTAGGGCATCTAGACTCACACGGGTTTTGGCTGGGGTGGTAGGTGGACTTCTGCTGTGCCACCAGAGCGGATGCAGGGTACCATGGGTATTGGCAGATGTGGTATGTGACATGAGAGACCACGGCTACAGGTTTGCTTGGGGCAGCTTTGTTCTATGCCGATTGTATAGGATCCTGCATGGGGTCGTGTACAAGGGCGACCGATGTCTGGTTATGACATCACTTCTACAGGTTTGGTGCTGGGAGCACATTGCAGTGCGGAGGCCGATAGGGCTTCCTTTGATAGGGGTTGATGGGGAGAGGCCCCGAGCTTTCTACTGGTGGCTCCGGAGAGGGTCACAGCGGCGGATAGATCTACCGATGTCCCGGAGACTACTTGATGACCTTGTCTCCGACCAGATCACCTGGAGGCCTTGGAGGGATCATCCAGGGTGGGCCGAGGATGGACAGGAGCTGGCTCGCATCAGGCGAGTCTACTGGTTGAGGATGGAGAGGGGAGAGGTGGAGCTCCACCGCTATGACCGAGTTTTGCGATAGTTCGGTCTATAGCAGGGGATCCCATCTCTCAGGGATTACGAGTTTTCTCGGACTATCCGGGATAACACTACAGTTAGCGGGGCTCCAGATATGCAGCGCTTCTGGAGTCAGGATGCAGATGATGCCCCCATTCAGCCAGTGGATGGGGATGACGTAGGGGTAGCCGACGGCTACGATGCCTGGTACACAGGCATCCGCCCTCCTCGGATGACGCCAAGCGGGGCCATTGAGGCAACCCAGGGTCACGGTGGGAGAGAGCAAAGGAGACCACAAGCGCAGGAGAGGCCACGACAGTGGGAGAGGAGGGAGGAGAGACCCCCTTCTCCATAGAGAGAGAGGCCACCATCGCCCGATAAGGGAAAGGGTGTTGACACTAGGGAGAGCAACGAGACAGCGACTCTCCGAGCGGAGACAGTCCATCTCCAGGCACAGGTGCAGACATTGCAGGATGAGGCTGCACGCCATCGAGCTGAGGTGACACAGCTCAGAGATGAGATTGCACGCCTCAGAGCACGGGGTGGAGGAGCGAGCACTCGGGAGCTAGCACGGGCGATTGCTCAGACCATGTTCTACCAGGGTATCTACTTCCGGATGGTGCCAAAGGGTCGCGAGGGTACAGCTGCCAGTCGACATTGCTGACCCGATCAAGATTGGGTCATCGAGGACTTCATCTCGATCGACAACTAGGACTCGCAGTACCACACATACTGCGATGGGGCCACCTCGTCCACCTCAGGGCGGGGGAGGAGATGAGGCTGAGAGCTCGAGGGGTTCTCGAGGCTAGGCTACTGCACTACACTGTATAGATTGAGACATAGTTTTTATTATTTTTGAGAGAGGATTGAGTATGCCGAGGTATAGATTGTGGCATACCGATCCGATTTTGATATGATGTATATATATTGGTGATATATATAGATGAGATATTTTTGATCATATGACTTGTGTCTTATGTATTTTTATGATGCTTTTAATGTTTTGATTGATTGATTTGATGATTCATGTAATTATGTCGTTTGAAATATTATGGTTGAAATGTCATGCTTGAAAGATTTTAAATGAAATAATCTGATGGAACAAATTGGTTGTTTGTGATGTGATGATTTGATAAAAAATAAAAAGGGACTTCTAACAATAATTTCAAAGGACATTGTCGCTATTATAGACCATTTCATGGAGTCGCCGCTCACTCGGTCGTCAAGCTAATCCCAGTATAGAAATATTGTTAAAAGTAAAAGAGTGCTTAAGAGACTGTCTTAAGACTTTGGTGCAATGGTGCAAATGATGATGATGATGGTTTGTTTTCGAGTTTCATAAAAATAGTATGCATGAAATAATGTTAAAATGATTTTTGCTAGGCATAAATTCCTAAGTGTGATAAAATTTTTGGATAATTCCCTAGGAATTATACCATCATTGCAAAATTGAAGGTTGACATAATGACATGAAATAGTGATAATGTGCATGCTTTTTGTCAAAAAAACATAATTGTATAACATAATGATTTAAGTCATATGGTTTTCATGATTTTCAAATAAATGGGGAATAAAAATTGGTACAATGGTTTGCGCTAGGCATAGAATATGTAGGTATAGACTTATACCATCATCGCGAAATCCAAAGAAGAGATAGTTTTATTGCATGGTTGATTTTTAATAAACAAAAAATATGAAGATGAGGACTTGCGCTAGGCATAAAATTCCAATTTTGGTTTTGGAACTATACCATCGTCGCGAAAGTCGACAATATATATATATATATATATATATATATATATTGTGTGTGTGTGTGTGTGTGTGTTTTGATTGTATGGTTTTGAAAGAAATTTTGATTTTTTCTATTATGTATGTAGTTGTCTTTATACTAAACATCTGTACTTTAAAGAAGAAAATGAATTTATTCCAAACAATTTGCAAAAAATATTTCAAAGTATCTTAAAGACAAAAGTTAGATTTATAAGGAATCCCATGTGCATATGTGAGTTCATTTCCAATCTTGATTTATCATAATGATACACAAAATCTCTCAAATACAAAATGTGTGTGCAATTGCTATGTTCATTTACCAGTTTTGAGCAAGATAATATGATACAAGTGATTTGAATGAACCAAATAAGTGTTCATTAACCATGATGTAGATGCATATAACCATACTAGACTACTATGTAAGTCGGATTATCAAGAGCTAGCTAATCCATAAGCAGACATAGGTCTGTACAAAAGAAGGTCGCTAATGTGACAGACATATCGCCATGCTAGGAGTTACCCAAGGCCAAGCAGGTTGGGCACAAACCACCTGTTATGGGGCTTACCTCACAGTTTTCGAATAATTGAGAATTCCAGGGATTCAAGCTCATCAACCCTTCTTTTCTTTTCAAAGGGTAGGGAAAGGGATTTTATTGCTTTTGCTTTTGCTTTCTTTTCTTTTCTTTTGTATTTTTGCTTGATAATGCTGTAATGATATAAAATAATATTTTTCTTTTTCTCTTTTTCTTGAACTTTGCTTTTTCTTTTTGTTCTATGCTAGGGATACTTGCTCGGATTAGTTGTAGAGCAAGGGATTTTTATTCCGGGTAGGGGTGAGCTTGTCCTTTTGCCAATTCTCAAAGATTCTAGACCATGTGCATGATAGGATAGCAGGGGAAACTTTTCGCTCAAGAAACCACTTCTACTATGTAGCATAGCATGGATATTACAAATATAATCATTTTATTGTGAAAGGATGTGCTTGGTTTAAGTAAATAACAAGATCAATTCTCTGTGCTCAAACTTTATTTAATTGAATTTTGTGGACTTTGATATAAGAGAGATTAGTAATCATGCCAGATAAAAATCAAGATATTTATTTTTGTGATTGTGAAAGTGAGGGATTCCAAATAAATGCTAATTTATCCAAAATAATTTGAAACATATAACTGCAACATTTGTAAGAAGATATATATAAATACTTTTTGAGAAGTTTTGAGAATGTTGACTCTCTCTTTCTTCTTTATGTTGTTTTGGTTTCGAAAGAGTCAAGAATATTGCTGTTTTTTTATTTTTATTATTATTTTTTTGTTTTTGAAAGAATTAACAAGTGCCATAAATAAATACAACAAGTAGTTTTGAATATTTTGATGATTATGAATGTTTTTGGTGTTTTTGAATTTATAAATTGAAAGAAATACAAGATAGTGATTTTGAAATATTTTAAACAAATATATACAAGGATGAAATGACCAAATTTATACATAGTAACGTTTAAGATGCAAAATGTTCATGGGTTCTTTAAGTTCTTTACCATCTAAGGTAGATAATTTGTATGCTCCCGATTCAAATTTAGTAGTGATAATGTATGGTCCAAGCCAATTGGGCTCAAATTTACCTTTAAGGTCCTTAGTTGCATTAGTATTTTTTTGATTTTCTTTTAAAACAAGGTCACCGATCTCAAAGGATCGATGACGAAATTTTTTAGCATATGATCTTTTAAGCTTGTTTTGGTAGGCACGGAGATGCTCCAAAGCATTGATGCATTTTTCATCTAGGAGTTCCAGCTGACTGAGTTCTTGTATAAAAATAACCTTCAACAGTTTTTCTAGTTCTCCTGTGGACTAGTAAGGCCACTTTTGGGATGCATTTTTCTAAGTTTTTGTTTAACAGGTTTAGCATCCGGATGGACCACTAGATGATGCATGACTATCGAAGGGTCTAGACCTGGCATATCTTCATATGTCCAAGCGAAGACATCTTCATATTCTTTAAGGAATGCAATGTATTGCTCTTGTTTTTCTTGACTTAATTCTGATCCAATATTGATTATGTGAGGACTATCCTCGGTTCCAATATTAATTTTAATGACGTTTTCTACCTCCATGTGTAGATCTCTTTCAAAATTAGGTGGGGCGGGTGAAACGCCCAATTCTTGTAATTCTTGTAAGGTTAAGTTGGATAATTCATCTTGAGGATTAGTGGTCTCAAGTTGGGCTATAGTTGGTATAGAACCATCAAAATAAAATCCATTGTGTAACATCTCTTCAACGGAGACATCGTGGAAGATATCTCCTTCCAACTCCTCATCGGAGTTTGCAATCATTTCGGGGTAAGCTATGGATAGCATGTTACATGTAAATGGCTGATTTTTTAGAGGCAAATCATCACGCCTATCCAAATAATCTTGATAACATATGAGTTGATCATCATCTTCAAAAGGAAAGGGTTGACCCTTACTAGGAAATAGGCCCACACCACAGCGGGGAGGCCACGGTTCTACCTCGAAAGGTTCTTTCATGCCATTTTGGAAAGGTCCCAAGCCTTTCCCTTTATATCCCATTTTAAGCATTATGGGTTTAGCTTTAATATATTCATTGGTAAAATAACATCGAGCATATCCCTCATGATGAGTTTTGATATTCCGAGGGATTCTTCCCCAGTCATATCCTTTATAAATGAAGGCACAACTCCCGACTTGGTAAGTACTTCCCATAGGTTGTGGGAGGCCCAAAGTACGAGGAGATGGCGGCAAGTTATTTAAAAGAATTGAATCTTGCATGAAAGCATTTGTTTTTTCTGATATTAAGATTGTGGATAAATCAGGTAAAAGTTCATCAAAAAGAGCATAAGATGTAGAAGGATCATTCCCTATATCTTTAGATGTGGAAGGTATGATAGATGTTGATAATGTGGAAGTGTTAATAGATGGGTCTATAGGTTTTGAAATTATAGGGATGGAACATGAAGGATTGGTCGTAGATTGAAGATCTTTTTGAGGTTCTAGAGTGGTTTGTTTAGAAGATTGTTGATCTATATATGAGGGTGAAATGAATGGAGGGGAAATAGGTGAAGCTATGGGTGTGTGTTTCACAGTTTTAGATGAAAAATAAGAATTAGGATGTGTGGATGACAAAGCAGGGCAAAATTGCACTCCAACAGGTTCTGCCAAAGCACACATATCAAAGGGTCTAGGATCACCATGGATAGTGACCAACTGATTTTTAAATTCGAATTTAACACATTGGTGTAAAGTTGATGGGACAGCCCGCATTGCATTGATCCAAGGATGACCCAAGAGTATATTGTACGATGCGGGGCAATGTACAATAAACATGGTGGTATCTAGAGTTCGAGGACCAACTTGCAATGGGATGGTAATAACTCCACACGTTTCTTGTGTTTCGTCATTGAAAGCTTTGATAATCATGTCAGTTTTCTTCATTTCATCACTTCTAAAGCCAAATCGTTGGTAGAAGTCAAAAGTGCAAATGTTTAGAGATGAACCATTATCAATCAGGACTCGTTTAACAACTACATCTCCAATTAGAGCAGTAATATATAAGGGATTATCCTTATGTAAACTGTGTTGTGGGATATCTTTATCCCGAAAGTCAATACAATCAACTTCTCGAGTGATGATAGTATTGGCCATGGCTTCGAGTTGAATATTTTGAGGTACCATCATTTGGCTTAATGTAAGCATCAACTCATCCCTATGGGTAGGAGAAGATCTTAATAAATCCAAAAGGGAAATTTAGGCTGTAGTATTGGATAATTGCTCATTAATATTGTAAGGGGGTTTAAGTTGAACATTGGAAGCATGATTCCCTTTATTGGGATTTTTCAAAACAAATGGAGCTGATCCATCATTCTGGTTTGGTTCTTGTTGAGAATTTTGAGCCTGTTGTCGGGTAACGACTCCAATGGTACCTACAATGTTATATTGAAGACGTTGAACTGGTCTCGGTTGAGCGTTTATGGCTTGTTCATTTGGGAGGAATTGATTAGAAGAGGGTCGAGTAGTAACTCTTCTAGGAAATGGTTCTTCTGGAACCATAGCATCCGTGATGGGTTGAATAGGATCTGATTCATTTTTAGAACTATTCGATTGGTTTGAAGTGATGTCTATTTCACTTTCAGTATCTGATTCTATATCACTAGGATCTGGAGTTTGAATATTATGTAGGGGCCTGGTTGTGACCATGGATAAAGTTGTGTCAAATTTTTGAGGATCATGATTAGGTAAATGTCCGCTAATAGTTCCTACATATCGGGTAGGAGGAGGAACATTATGATGTTCGATTTGATTGGCCACCTCTTTACCATGTCTTGGTAAAGGGTGTTGAAATATGTCTAATGATTGATTAGCATTTTGATTTTGATTTTGGGGAATGGTCTTTTGAGGATTATTAGGAGCATTTTGTTTAGGTTGGAAGGCTTGCACCTCCATTTCATTATTATCAATCAGATCCTGTATTTTATGTTTCAACCTTTTACAAGCGTTGGTAGAGTGTCCGGGCCCTCTATGGAAATCACAGTGTAAGTCGACTCTGTATCCGGGTATAGTTGGATCGGGTTCCCGGATAGTCGGTAATTGGATCAAACCTCTTTCGAGTAATTGAGGTAAAATAGTTGATAATGGTTGATTCAATCTAGTAAATTCTCGAGGAGGCTTATCAGGAGGTTTCAATATAAATTTTTTTGTTGTTTTCGTTGCATTGATATTAGCAACATTTCTACTGTCAGTGACTCCGTCACCTACAACTTGTTTGTTTTTATACTGATTTTTGGATGTTTTCTCATCATCCTTCTTCCTAAGTTGGCCTCTCCTAATGAGGGCATCTTCTACTCTTCGAGCTAAATCTATAGCCTGATCGAAGGTAGTTAAAGTAGCAGTTGATAGCTCATAAGATATTTGTTCTTGTAAATTATTAATAAAAATGTCCAACATTTCCCTATAAGGTAGCACAAAGTGCGGTTTTCCTGTCAACTGCCTCCATCTAGCTAAGAAATCGGCAAAACATTCATCCTTGTCTTGTTTTAAGTTGTATAAATCTTTAATGGTTACATGCCTCTCGATGTAGGCACTAAATTGATGGACAAAAGATTCAGTTGTTTCTTCAAAGTTTCTCAAAGAATGAGTGGGCAATTGATAGTACCACTCTAATGCCATTCCACCTAAACTTTTCGGGAACATTTTTAGTAATAGCAAGTCATCATGTGATATATCATGACATGCTATCCTAAACATGCGAAGATGCTCTATGGGATCTTCGGTTCCTTTATATATAGGCAGGATGGGCATGGGAAAATGCTTAGGGTACGGTTGTGCTACAACTATGGGATCCAAAGGTTGACTACATATCTCTCGATAATTGTACGAGGGACGGTAAGGATCTATCTGGTCCATACGCGAAGCTAACTGTTTCACCATGGCTTCCAGATTACTAGTTTGCCCACCATATTGGTTCGGTAGGGCATTGATATGGGATTTGTGAGCATATGATGGAGGGACATGAAGATTAGATGCTATGTTGCTATTGTGTAAATTGTTGGTAGGAAAGGTGTTATGAAGGAATTTTGAAGTTGTATTATGTTGTATTCCAGATTGTTGAAAATTGGTGTTTGGCTTCATTTTAGGTTTTTGTTTACTTGAAGCATATTGATCAATAGTTTGGCGAAGTAAAGTAGTGAAGGAAGTTTTCTTTTGTGTGGGAATGATTTTAGGCTCAATAACAGGTTCCTTAGGAGGTTGGGTACCCTGTTGTTTTGGCATGTTCTGAATCATAGTGACCATATCTCTATTGGATGGTCCAGCCTTATCACTTTCTTGATCAATGAAAGACAAGGGATTAGTGTGCACATCAAACATATGTTCCATGGCTGCTTGAGTGTCACTAATTTGCCCTTTATCAATACGAACTGCCATATTAAGAGCGCCAATGTTATTATTGAAAAATTTCCAGAAATGATCTAAGTTGTCAAAAGCAATAGTTCCATCTGGAGCTACTCTAGGGGATGAGGATCCATCCTCTTTAACATTTTCTTCTTGTTCATTGTCTTCACCTAGGTCATCTTCTGGTTGATCTAGAGTTTCTCCTTCCGGAATTGGATCTTCAGGAAGGACATTTGGGTTTCTAGTTTTATCTTCTAACCAATCTTCTTCTTCTCCTTCAGTTTGTTTACCATTCCTAAGTTTAGGCATTGTGCTTAATTTAGATTTCAGCAAATATATATATATTTATATATATATATATATGCAACAAGCTTAAGAGGTATATATTAAT
Organism: Wollemia nobilis; assembly: GCA_028583015.1. Lineage (NCBI taxonomy): Eukaryota > Viridiplantae > Streptophyta > Pinopsida > Araucariales > Araucariaceae > Wollemia > Wollemia nobilis. The sequence goes on along the minus strand of JAQPPZ010016930.1, from coordinate 6,690,885 downwards.
TATATACCTACTACAATATTTAAAATGAAAGGTTTTGGTTTTTGTTATGTTTTTTTAGTTTTTCTTGTTTTTGTAATAATATTGTAAAGATAACAAACAACACAATAAATGCAAGAACTAATACTTGAAAGTAATGATCTAGTTTTCTATAAACAATTTATAAATATCATTAATGGGCTCGAGTTCTTCAGGAGTCATGAAGTGTTCTTCTTCAAATTGAAAATTTTCTTTCAAAAATTTAATGAAAAAAGCTATAGTGATATTATCTGTCTCGGATTCTGGTTGATAGAAGTAAAGCTCGTGGCAATACTCTCGATATAACACAGCTCGAGGAACTCTATTCCATATTTCCCTATCCGTAAGAACAACCTCTTGGTCTTCTACACGACCTAGGAGCTGGTGTATAATGGCTGCGTTCTCGAGGTATTCCTCGAAGGTGAACAATTCTGAAGACACAAGAGCTCTCCTATAAGCTAACCATCTATGGGAGGCTCTCTGAAGTTCATGATAAAAGACGAGTTGATGAGGATCCAGAATTCTATCTAGGACAAGCCTCTTGATTTGTTTAAGTTTTGTTGACCTAGATGAAATGACACTTAGTCTTCTATCAAGTTCGTCCCACAAAAGTTGATTTCTATCTGTTTCAGGCACACTAAGCACATAATTGATTTCTATGGCTGCCAATTGGTTTTCAACATTTATAGTAACTGCTAATATTTTCTTAGGAGCTACCATCTAAACATGATATGCAACTTATTAGTTTTAGATGATTTGAAATGCATCTATGTTTTGGTTGTTTTATTTTTTTTTTTTTGTTTTTTGTTTTCAAAAGGTTTTAAATGCATTCACGTCGGGTTCACCAAAATGTATCGCTCCAAATTTTTCACATCCCTACCTTCAGGCTATAGGATCCGTGCCCGAAAGGAGGATGGGAAAAGGATGGCACGATACCTCGGACTGAGAGGCCTTGCGAAGGTCCCGCCTCTCGGGGAGGTGTATTATGGTGATTTTTTGATGGATGGTGGGTTCACCAGGAAACGTTTGAATGGCAGTTTCCACGCCTAGGTTGGGAATGTGTTTGATGTGTTCAGTTTTAGCTTTAATCATCCAAGTCCTAGGTTTGGCCAAAATGCGTCTAAGCTATTCTATATGAAATGCAGATTTAAATGAAGACAGAAACAGATTTGGACAGAAAAATAGAAAGAACAAGATGGATTAAAGACCCATACCTGATCCGGATGTCTGATGAAGGTTCTAATTTTTGAAGTAGTCAGGATCGTCTGGAATTTGACAGGATCGTCTCCTATCTAACAAGATCGTCTGAGATCTGACGAATTCGTCAGACGAATTCGTCAGAGACCTGCAAACAGAAAAATAGATGCAAAATACAGAGAATGCAACTATGATAACAGAGGGTAATGATGTAAAATGATAGTAAGAACATTAAAATGATAATAACAAGCTAAGACACGAGTGCATTATAATGATTTAATGACAATTCATGCTTTTATTATGCATTAAAGCTACATGGGTGAACTCCAAGATGCAGAATAATAAAGAATAACCATAGAATTAACTAAATGCAGAATAATACAGTAGAAAAGGGATGAAGAAATGCAAACTCTGGGCACTGATTGCCCCCAATGTGGACTACAGTCGAAATCGTCTCAGATTGGTACGAAATCGTCTCTAATTGGACAGGATCGTCTACGACGAACTGAGCTTGCTCCGGCTAAAAAACAATGAAGTTCCTGCAAACAAACTTGGAAAAATACAAATGCAAACAGTGATTTAAGATGGTCTAGTGCGTGTAGAATTCGAGTTACAGGGAATTTCAGCCAGGGGGATGCTAAGGGGAGGGCCTAGGATTAAATAGGCTTAGGAGGGAGGTTAGGAGGTTGGAGATCATCCCTATTTGGGAGATCTCCAATGGGGAGGGTCTCTAACGGCACAGACACGCTTCTGCCTGGATTAGAGACGCCGTTGGAACAGAGACTAATTATGAAAAATTAGTTTTGGGACAAGATCGTCTGGACGTCCTAGCCCAGACGAAATCGTCCGATCTGAGGCGATATCGTCTGATCGACGACGATATCGTCAAACGGTCAAAACAAACTCTAAAAATGGCATGAGAAAGGAGGAAACGGATTAAGCGGCGGTTTGGGAGCGGTTTTGGAGGTTAAAATTTGAATTTGAATTATTTACTAGAGTAAGTGTAATTATTAAGGTTTTACTATGCCAATTTTAGGGTGCTACAGATAGATCTTATTGGATATCATGTTGGCCCTTTGCATGGGTAATGATATTGCCTTCTAGAAATTGACATCTTTATAGTATAGTTAGTCCATTCTCTAGTGAACACATGGCCCTTGACTTCTATTTCATCCCTACTTGTTGCGTAGGTGTCCATGGCCACATGCTATGAAAATCACCCCTTTTATCCTAATAAATGTGCACAAGCACTTCACATGCCCTTACACATACCATTGACCTGTTATATTTTGTGTGAGACATCATAATGGTGGTAAGTATGGGTGGTGCACAATCTCCTTTGTCCATGTAGCCTTGACTATTTACCCCTTTCTTCCACAACCTTTACATACTACTAAGAATCATACCACTTTCTTAGGTATTGAGTTACCATGATTTACATTTTGATGCTCATTTTTTTTTGTTTTTTGTTTTTGTAAGCGTAGGATGTGTCTGATGTCATACTATGAAAAGTACTCTACCATTGCATGATTCTAGCACTCAAGTGAAGGATAAAGCAACCTCTAATTGCAAATCACATGACCCCTTATATTGTGTATCACACCCTAGGTTAGTCATAATTTATATTGAAAATTCAATTTACGCAAAATTTAACAAGAAAATTGTGTACCTCACTAGAGTAGATGTTGTAAAATACCTCGAAAGAGCAGGATGAAGAACACAAGCTTATACTGAGAGGGGGGGTGAACAGTATAAGACCACTTTTTAATTTTTCTTCCAATTTAATATTATATTGTGTAAAGATAGCAGTATCAATAGCAGTAATCAAAGCAGTGCACACAAACCATACATAATAGAGACACCATAATTTACGTGCTTCACCCAATGTGGGCTACTCCATAGAGAAAATATTTTACTAAAAATTTCTCAATCAATATCTTTGGGAATCACTCCCAATTACAATGTTTATGGATCTCTGTCCAAAGGAGATGCTGATCCCCTAATCTCAAGTTCGTGGATCTCTTCCACAGGAGAACTCTTTCCCCTTCTACTCTGACTATGTGATCTTCTAGAAGATTATGTCTCTCTGCTGCACTGACTGGTGGACCTCTCTCCACTTGAAGACTCCTCACTCAGATCTGTCTTCAACTGTGCTGGCTATTGGATCTCTATCCATTGAGACTTTGTCCTCTATACTCTATCACCTCCAAAGATCTGTCAATAGGCTCACTAAGAACCTAATCAATAGGCTCACACAGAACCTGCTTAACAAGCTCACATAGAACTTGTCAAATCTGTGCTAGCAATCTCACCAAGAACTTGCCCAAATCTGCTCTAGCAAGCTCACCAAGAACTTGCCCAAATCTTCTCTAGCAAGCTCACCAAGAACTTGCCTAGATACTATCCTCAAATATGTCCCAAAGGTCATCTCAAAGGCTCAATAAATCATTCTCAAGTAGTACTCAAAACTCATCCACAAATATATCAAGGCAAGGCTCAAATATGAACTCAACAATGAATGGCAATGCACTCTTTAATGAATGACAACAATGATCCACAATGCTCTCAACTCAACTCAACTCATAGAAGCATAAAGAGAATTGTTAGAGACTCAATATGTTCTAATCTCAATATCAACTCAAATCAACTCAAGTCTTGTAGAACCATAAAGAGAATTGTTAGAGACTCAATATGTTCTAAACTCAATCTCAACTAATCACCACAAGGGATAACTCTTCTTCACAAACCCTAGTCCAAGTATGCATCAACCAACTCAAATGTTTCCAACAATGCTCAACCACAAATCTCACATAACAATGATACTCATGTTCTTCTATAGCTTAAGTTCAAGTTCATATCACAATAAATGGGCTTCAACAACAATGCTTATAAACAAGGTTTAAACACAACTCTCAAACCAGAAAACCTTGAAGCATTCAACCAACCATTTTTGAAAAGGAAACCAAAATACAATATTTTTCTCTCCAATGATATTTCAGAAATCAACCACCACAATCAATCAATAGGATAATGTGCCCATACCTTTTTATGAAGAGAAGAACCCCTTTGGAAATCTGCCACACTCAACACACTTTGAAAAAGAGCACAACAATCTTCACTTTTCAACCCCTTTACAAAAATAGAAATATCTCTATATATACACCTTATTTCTCCTTCTAAATGACTTAGTAAAATAGCCCTCGAAATAAGCTTTCCAACGATATATAATATGATATACTTTTATAAAAGAAACATACCAAAAATATCTTATTTTCTTAAAAGTGCTTTTAAACTTGCCTTCCAAAAGAAATCAAATCAATAATGCTTCAACACATATCTAGGTTAACTAAATTCAACCTTATGACTCCCTAATTGTTAACCAAGAATAACAGGCACCTCTAAGTTCTCAACACATGTATTTCATTAATAAATTTCATGTACAACAAACACCTTTTAAATAAATCCTTATATCTCCCACATTAGGCAAAAATTAATTTTAATAATAAAAAATTACTTGCCTCTAGAGGGAATCAAACCCTCGTCGTCTGCCCATGCACTTCCTTAACCATGGCACCAATGACCATGTGAGCACAGTGCTCACATGAGACAATAAGTGCGAAAGGCGCTTTTGTCTTCTCCTCTCTCTTCGCAAAACAAAACGTGGGCCTTTCTTGCCCCGAAAACACAACCAAACGTGGGCCTTTTGTTTGCCCCAAAAATCTCAATCGGCAGGAATCGAACCTCAGTCTTCTACCTAGAAAAATGCCTTTGTCTCCCCTCGCTCACCGTTAGGCCACGCTTGCCACACGAATTATCTTTTGCGCTCGTCGTCTTCTCTCCACTTTGATTCCAAGGTTTTTAAACAAAAGCCTTGGTGTATATATATGCACCCTTCATTATTTTTCCAACGTCGGTGGATTTTGAATAATTCGATTTTTATGATGACGTCGACGGTGATGTGATTAAATTTTAATTTTAAAATTTAAATATTAAATTTTAAATATTAAAATTTGCACCAATTATTCAAGGTTGAATATCTTCATCTCCAGGGCACCTTTTTCGATGAAACGAAAAGCCAACCTGGGTTTTAAGAAAAACCCATATCAAATCTGCCATCCATGGTTTTAAATAAAACCTTTTATTTTACCTACCTTGGTTTTCACAAAAACCTTATTTTCCAAAATATCATAAATGCTTATCTATGAAGTACTTTTGCCACCAAAACTCAATGTGACATCAATGATCCATGTGACATCAATGACAACATAAAATAACTCAAATTTCCAAAAATCTCCCCCTTTTTCATTGATGGCAACACCTCTAATGCAAACACCACAATCACTGCAAAAACCATCTCTGAGAATCAAAGCTGCTCCCCCTGATTCAATACTCTCTATGGAGGTTGCTCCCCCTAACTCAATACTCTCTTTGGATTTTTCTCCCCTAACTCAATGCTCTCTTTGGAGGTTGCTCCCCCTAACTCAAATCTCTCCCCCTTTGACATCAATGGCAAAAGGGACACCTATGGGGCTAAAATATATGACTCTTAAGCTTAGCCCCCTCACCCCCTTCTCTTTTGAGGTGATTAATTTTTGGGTGGGAGTACATTTACTCCCATATTACATTGTTTCTTTCCTCTATCAACTTCCTTCCACATCTTTCTGATATCCTTTTCTTGATGAGTTCCTTGCTCTTCTTGTTTTGAACTTGTTTGACCTTCTTGTCTTGAAACTGCTTGACCTTCTTGCCTTGAACCTATTTGGAATTGAGTCCTACACCATTTTGCAATATGCCCAAAGTTATTGCAATTAAAACACTTGATATTGTAGCCTTTGGATGGTGCCCATGTCCTGAATTCTTTCTTGAAGTAATTTCCATATCCATTCCTTTCTTGAACCCTGTATTGTGAAGCTCTGTTTTCATGACCATTATGACCATGACTTCTGAATTGTGTAGCTCTAAAACCAAAACCATGTTGCTCATTTCCTTTGCACTGAAAAGCTCTATGACCAATCATGTTACATGAGAAGTAATGTCCCTAAAAATCATACCTTCTTCCTTTGAAGTTTCTTCTAGCAAAATCAAACTTCTTTTATCCATGGATCCTGCAATGTATAGCCCTATGTCCAAATCCATTACAAGAAAAACAACATCCTTGAAAAGCCCTTTGTTCATGCCTTGGTTCTTCATACCTTTCTTGACCATTATCCTTATGATCATCTTCAACTTGTGCATTGCATTCTTGAATCTTCTTTGTAGCATCTAAAACCTCTTCCTTAGTTTCTTCCTTGCCTTTTTCTTCAAGAATTTCTTTTCACTTTGAACTTGATTCACCTATCTCAAAACAAGAACCAAATTAAATATTTGGAGCCATAGGAACTTTGGAACTTCCCTCACAAATCTTAGGTGCTTCTTTGCTTTCATCTTTTAGAACTTCCTTTCCTTTTGAGTGTGATTCCCCAAACCTGAAATATGGGACCTTTGGTGCTTTGAAACCTTTCCAAAAATTGTGCAACTTATCCTTGGAGTCTTTCACTTCCAACCTTAAGGAAACAACTTCATGTTCTAATCTTTCACATTCTTGCTTCCTTACCTTTAATTTTTCAAGCATATCTTCTTCAATTTTCTTTGCCTCTTCAACCGTGATTTTTAGATCAATGAGATCTTGTAGGAGCTTTGCCTTTATCTTCTCATCCTCTTGTGCTTGAGCCTTTAGTCTTGAGTTTTCTCTTTTCATTTCTTCAAAAGCTTGTTCTGACACTTTCTTTTCTTCATGATCATAATTGTGCCTATTTTTCTCTTCATGATAAATTCTTACTTGAGATTCCTACTTTTGATCTTCACTAGGAGCTTATTCTTTTTCACTGACTGAGAGACTTTAATTATTGTTTTTAGAAGCACTGATTGCTTCTTCCATATACAAGCTCTTATTTTCATGCCTACCTTGTCCATACATGTTTTCCTTTTCTTTTTTATTCTTGCATTCATCTTCACTATTTTGATTGTGCATGTCTTCCTTGAGTTCCATTTCATCTTCACTATCACTGAAGCCATTGCAGTAACCTGAGACATGATCAAGTTGACCACAAGCAGAATATTCTTCTTTTGAAACCTTGAATGTTGCCTTTTGAGAAACAATATCTTTGAAAATCTAGTCAAGTTCCATTTCCTCTCTATTGTTGCTATACCCATTTTGTGGACAATAAAATGCCATGTGACCAAGCTTACCACACTCAAGACATCTTACTGATTTTTCTTCTTCCCTTCTTAGAGCTTCAATATCGGATTCATTTTTCTTCTTAGATCTCATGGTTCTTATTTTTCCTTTCTTTGCCATGTGTGTTCTTGTAGAATCTTCCCTCAAGATGTTAGCCTTTCTAAAGGAACCCGCTCTAATACCAATTGAAGAACACAAGCTTATATTGAGAGGGGGGGTGAACATTATAAGACCACTTTTTACTTTTTCTTCCAAATCAATATTATGTTGCATAAATATAGCAGTATCAATAGCAGTAATCAAAAAAATAGCACAGTAAGACCATACACAATTGAGACACCACAATTTACGTGGTTCACCCAATGTGGGCTACTCCACGGAGAAAATATTTTACTAAAAATTTCTCAATCAATCTCTTTGGGAATCACTCCCAATTACAATGTTTATGGATCTCTATCCAAAGGAGATGCTGATCCCCTAATCTCAAGTTCATGGATCTCTTCCATAGGAGAACTCTTTCCCTTTTTCTCTGGCTATGTGATCTTCTAGAAGACTTTGTCTCTCTGCTGCACTAACTGATGGACCTCTCTCCACTTGAAGACTCCTCACTTAGATCTATCTTCAACTGTGCTAGCTATTGGATCTCTATCCACTGAGACTCTATCCTCTGTACTTTGTCACCTCCAAATCTCTATCAATAGGCTCACTAAAAACCTACTCAATAGGCTCACATAGAACCTGCTTAACAAGCTCACACAAAACTTGTCAAATTTGCTCTAACAAGCTCACCAAGAACTTGCCCAAATCTGCTCTAGCAAGCTCACCAAGAACTTGCCCAAATCTGCTCTAGCAAGCTCACCAAGAACTTGCCCAAATACTGTCCTTAAATTTGTCCCAAATGCCTTCTCAAAGGCTCAATAAATCATGCTCAAGTAGCACTCAAATCTCATCCACAAATCTATCAAGGCAAGGCTCAAATATGAACTCAACAATGAATGGCAATGCACTCTTTAATGAATGACAACAATGATCCACAATGCTCTCAACTCAACTCAACTCATAGAAGCATAAAGAGAATTGTTAGAGACTCAATATGTTCTAATCTCAATCTCAACTCAACTCAACTCAAGTCTTGTAGAACCATAAAGAGAATTGTTAGAGACTCAATATGTTCTAAACTCAATCTCAACTAATCACCACAAGGGACAACTCTTCTTCACAAACCCTAGTCCAAGTATGCATCAACCAACTCAAATGTTTCCAACAATGCTCAACCACAAATCTCACATAATAATGATACTCATGTTCTTCTATAGCTTAATTTCAAGTTCATCTCACAATCAATGGGCTTCAACAACAATGCTTATAAACAAGGTTTAAACACAACTCTCAAACCAAAAAACCTTGAAGCATTCAACCAACCATTTTCGAAAAGGAAACCACAATACAATCCTTTTATCTCCAATGATATTTTAGAAATCAACCACCACAATCAATCAATAGGATAATGTGCCCATACCTTTTTATGAAGAGAAGAACCCCTTTGGAAATCTACCACACTCAACACACTTTGAAAAAGAGCACAACAATCTTCACTTTTCAACCCCTTTACAAAAACATAAATATCTCTTTGTATACACCTTATTTCTCCTTCTAAATGAGTTAGTCAAATAGCCCTCGAAATAATCTTTCCAATGATATATAATATGATATACTTTTATAAAAGAAACATACCAAAAATATCTTCTTTTCTTAAAAGTGTTTTTAAACTTGCCTTCCAAAAGAAATCAAATCAATAATGCTTCAACACATATCTAGGTTAACAAAATTCAACCTTATGACTCCCTAATTGTTAACCAAGAACAACATGCACCTCTAAGTTCTCAACACATGTATTTCATTAATAAATTTCATGTACAACAAACACCTTTTAAATAAATCCTTATATCTCCCACATTAGGAAAAAATTAATTTTAATAATAAAAAATTACTTGCCTCTAGAGGGAATCGAACCCTCATCATCTGCCCATGCACTTCCTTAACCACGGTGCCAATGACCACATGAGCACAGCGCTCACATGAGACAATAATCATGAAAGGTGCTTTTGTCTTCTCCTCTCTCTTTGCAAAACAAAACATGGGCCTTTCTTGCCCTAAAAACACAACCAAACGTGGGCCTTTTGTTTGCCCCAAAAATCTCAACCGGTAGGAATCAAACCTCAGTCTTCTGCCTAGCAAAACGCCTTTGTCTCCCCTCACTCGTCGTTAGGCCATGCTTGCCACATGAATTATCTTTTGCGCTCGCCGTCTTCTCTCCACTTCGATTCCAAGGTTTTTAAACAAAAGCCTTGGTGTATATATATGCACCCTTCATTATTTTTCCAATGTCGATGGATTTTGAATAATTCAATTTTTATGATGACGTCGGTGGTGATGTCATTAAATTTTAATTTTAAAATTTAAATATTAAATTTTAAATATTAAAATTTGCATCGATTATTCAAGGTTGAATATCTTCATCTCTAGGGCACCTTTTTTGATGAAACGAAAATCCAACCTAGGTTTTAAGAAAAACCCATATCAAATCTGCCATCCGTGGTTTTAAATAAAACCTTTTATTTTACCTACCTTGGTTTTCACAAAAACCCTATAAATTTCTATGCTTTCCAAAATATCATAAATTCTTATTTATGAAGTGCTTTTGCCACCAAAACTCAATGTGACATCAATGACAACATAAAATAACTCAAATTTCCAACAATCTCCCCCTTTGTCATTGATGACAACACCTCTAATGCAAACACCACAATCATTGCAAAATCCATCTTTGAGAATCAAAGTTGCTCCTTCTGATTCAATACTCTCTATGGAGGTTGCTCCCCCTAACTCAATACTCTCTTTGGAGGTTGTTCCCCTAACTCAATGCTCTCTTTGGGGGTTGCTCCCCTAACTCAAATCTCTCCCCCTTTGACATCAATTGCAAAATTGACACCTATGGGGCTAAAATATATGACTCTTAAGCTTAGCTCCCTCACCCCCTTCTCTTTTGAGGTGATTAATTTTGGGGTGGGAGTACATTTACTCCCATATTACATTTTTTATTTCCTCTATCAACTTCCTTCCACATCTTTCTGATATCCTTTTCTCGATGAGTTCCTTGCTCTTCTTGTTTTGAACCTGCTTGACCTTATTGTCTTGAAACTGCTTGACCTTCTTGCCTTCAACCTGTTCGAAATTGAGTCCTAAACAATTTTGCAATATGTCCAAAGTTATTGTAATTAAAACACTTGATATTGTAGCCTTTGTATGGCGCCCATGTCTTGAATTATTTCTTGAAGTAATTTCCATATCCATTTCTTTCTTAAACCCTATATTGTGAAGCTTTGTTTTCATGACCATTATGACCATGACTTCTGAATTGTTTAGCTCTAAAACCAAAACCATGTTGCTCATTTCCTTTGCACTGAAAAGCTTTATGACCAATATTGTTACATGAGAAGCAATGTCCCTAAAAATCATACCTTCTTCCTTTGAAGTTTCTTCTAGCAAAATAAAACTTATTTGATCCATTGATCCTGCAATGTATAGCCCTGTGTCCAAATCCATTACAAGAAAAACAATATCCTTGAAAAGCCTTTTGTTCATGCCTTGGTTCCTCATACCTTTCTTGACCATTATCCTTATGATCATCTTCAACTTGTGCATTGCATTCTTGATGCTACTATTTTCATTAGGATGTTCTCTAATTTCCTATTGGTAACTTTTACTTGATTATTGGCTTACGAGTGATATGGTGAGGGCTTTTTATATTTCAATTGGTAGTATTCCATGAATTAATGGATAATAATTGACTCAAATTGAGGTCTCTTATTGGACATAATCTCACAAGGAGCATCAAAGCATTGAAATATATGCTCATATAAAAATTCAACTACTTTTTCATCTCAAGTGTATTGGAGAGCCACTACCTCAACCCATTTAGTCACATAGTTTGTGCACACTAGGATGTGATGTTTTCCTTGTGATGGAGGATTAATAGGTCCTATAAAATTGATGCCCCATTTCTCAAATGGTTCTAGAAAAATTTGGGGTTGAAGAGGTATCTTATTATGTGTTGTAGGTTTTCCATTCTTTGACATTGATCGAGACATATTTTTTCACATCCTTGTGAAGTGAAGGGCAATAGTACCTTGTTCCCAAAATATTTTGTGTAGCTTGTTTTGTAGAGTAATACCCTCTAGAAGGTTCATCATGACATACCCAAAGGATATCATAAACTTCATCTTCCCTTACACACCTTCATAAAACATTGTTAGGTCTACATTTAAATAGTAACCCTTTTATCCATTGGAAGGATGAACTTTGTCGATAGTTGGCATCTCTCATTTGGAGTAATATGGGAATGGATCTTCCTAGTTACCCGGTAGTTATAAATATCTACAAACTCTAGAGAGTGCTTTGATATTACAAATAAATGTTCATTATATAAATAATCATCCATTGGTTCTTGTTCTCTAATAGTATTTAATCTTGATAAGAAATTGATAACTATGTTTGTCCTATTAGGTCTATCGACTATAGTGATATCAAATTCTTAAATTAATAAGATCCATCTAACCATACATCCACTCACCATTGGTTTATTCATAAAATACTTGATTGTAGAGTAGTCTGTATGCACATATACAAGGTAACCTATAATATAGTGATAAAATTTATTGATGGTATATACCACTACCAGAACTTTTCTTTCAGTTGTGGTATAATTATTTTTGGAACCCATTCATTTTTTATTAAAATAATAGACAGCATATATTTTTACATTTTTCTCATCTTGTTGATCAAGAACTACACCAATTGTGGTGTTGGAAGCATCTATGTGTATATTAAAAGGGAGCTTCTAATCAGGTCCTCTTAGTACATGCATAGTGGTCAAATTTTATTTGATAGCTTCAAATATTGCTTAGCATTCTAGGGTCCATTTAAACTCGGTTTCTTTGGTAAGAAGAGTGAATAATAGAGCCATGAGTTTGCTAAAAAAATTAATGAACTATCTATAATAATCGACATATTCTAAGAAGCTTTTGATATCCATTTGAGTCTTGGGTGAGGGCAACTAATTTGACTTCTATATTTTATGATCTACTTTTATATGTGTTATCGAGATATGATGACCCAATACAATACCTTCATCCATAATCATTAAGCATTTTTTGTTGCTTAGAGATAGATTATGGGCTTCACATTGGGTGAGGACTCGATCTAGATTATGGAGGGCTTCATCAAAGGTTTCTCCATAAACCATGAAGTCATCCATGTACACCTCAATGCATTCATTGGTAATATCCACAAAAATAGAAAGAATTACCCATTGGAAATTCATGGGAGCATGGCACAACCCAAAAGGTAAGACTTTGTATGTGAATGTTCCCTAGGGTTAAGTGAAATAAATTTTCTCTTGATCATATGGTGCCACATATATTTGATTTTATCCACTAAAACCATCCAAAAATAAGTGCTTCTTTCTAGAAAGGGTATCAAGTACATGATCTATAAATGGAAATGGAAAATGGTCTATGTGAGTGTCTTTGTTGAGTTCCTTATAGTCAATGAACACTCACTTTTTTCCATTATTTTTGGGAATAATTAAAAATGGTGAGACCCATTGGCTATCAAAAATTGGACGGATAAATCCAATGTCTAACATTTTTTTAATTTTTATTTTCACCATGTCCCTCAAAACAAGATTTATCCTTCTTTGGGGTTGTTAGACCAATTTTTTTTATTCTATAAATCTAATGAGTGCATATTTTAGGATGGATCCCCTTCATATCACTCTATTCCCATGCAAATAAAGTAGTGGATTAATATATAAAATATTTTAGCCTCTTTTACTTCTAACAACCAACTATTAATATTAACAAAATCTCTTGGTTGTAATTCAATATGCTTGGTGCTTGGCAACATTGAATTGACTCCTTTCTTTATCAATGAGTTTAGAGGATAATGACGGGGTAGTAGGGAATGAAAAATTTGAGTATTTTCATTGAAGGTAATCCCTTTAGGATTAATTTCCTATAGGAGTAAGGGATTACTATAGTATTTTCGAGTGTTCTTTAAATTAAAGGACACTTGAAAGATGTGAGGAGATGCATTTATTGTCTATGTGGCAATGTGAATGGAATTTTCTATAATGATATAGGTTACAAAGGCTCAGAGGTCTCCTCATATTTTCACAAAAACCTATGAACTATAGTTCCCTCCTCATATGAGAAAGGCTCGCTCAAAGAATCCCTTAAAATTATTTTATCTTCAAAGAGGGCTTCTTTCCATGGGTCTAGCTCTTTGACGTACTCTTCTACTATGACCATTGCTAATCAAGGAATATTATTTTATTCACAAGGATCATCTACCCATATATTTCCAAATAAATCCATAGAAGGTCTAGTTGGGGGGTAAAGAGAAATTTTCTTAGAGTTCAATCCATTGGAGATAGTCATGTCCCTCAAACAACAATCTATGAAGGCTACAACTATAGCCAACCAAGGTCATCCAAGAATCAATGGATAACCATTCATCTTGGATGTTGGATGGAGAATCATAAAATCAATAGGATATTCCTAATATTCCATAGTTATAGGTATATCCTCTACTACTCCCTCAAGTTGGATTGTAGATTGATTTTCTAGTTGAAGGATAGTAGAGGTAGGTCACATATTTGTCAAAGATAATCTATTCATTGTTTTAGTGGTCATGACATTAATTTTTGCTCCTAAGTCAACTAACACATTTGGTATTCTTGTTGTACCAATGAAAACAATTATTATTGGGTTCCCAAGATCTCCATATTTTGGTGGAATAAGCTTTCTTGCTAAGAGGTCAACTAGTTTTCCATCTACTTGTATGGTTTTAGGATAAGCTTTTTGTTTTCTCTTTGGTTTATTTATGCACATTTCCCATATAACCTTGTTGAATATTTGTACATCCTTAATAGCTTGGAGCAAAGGGATTGTTATATTTAAGCATTTTAGTTCCTCAATTATATTATAATCTTAAGAATGTTCTTTAGATTCTAATATTTTGGGGTATGATACTTTTTGAGTTTCTAAAGGCATGATTTTTTGAAGATCTCATTCGTTTCTTATTATTAGCTTAGGGTAAAATGAAGTTGATTTACTCTCCTATGATCCTTCTATCTTAGGAGGATCTGGGTCAGGAAAAACCTTCCTTGAGAGATGTACACTATCATAGTCAATGACATTAGTATTGACTATGCTACTATACTCTATATTATAGACATGGTTTGTGAGCCTATTATTATTTGGGTTGGCCATAGGTTGGGAAAATAATGAAGGTTTCTTGGGTGGTTGTGATTACATTGCTTGGGGAACACTCATGGGTGCTAGCAATAGTGCTTGTTACTAAATTTGAAACCATCACTATCTTTCACAATATTGGTTGGATTGGGATGGCCTTGACCATTGTTGACCTTGGTTCAACCATGAATGATTAGACATATGTTATGTCCATAGTGGATTGAACCAATCTTGACTTTCCCACTCTAGAGATGGATTCAGGATACTAGACCCATTATTGTTGTGGTGGAGGCATATTCTAGAGAGCATTCCATGTATTTTGTCCCCATGGTGCTATTTGACAATAGGAAAAATTATTTCTTTATCCCACATAATTGAGTTAGTCTACATTGGGATGAATCTTTCCAAGGTTGTATTTTATTTTTGGAAGGAGATCACACTAATCAATAGGGTAAATTTTCTTACAAATATTGTAAATGTTGGTCTTATTGAGAGGACATTCTTGTAAGGCATATTTTTATCTACACCTTGGACAATATATGGTCAATGGTTCATTGGGTTTAGCTTTAGTTTGTATTTTATCCAATGTGGTGTTCAAATGTAAAAGAATATCAATTTTAAAATTGGTAATTTATAGGTTCGAGGTATAGACCAATTGGTTCTTCCAAACCCTGTAAGGGGGGTGGAGGTCCAAGGTTCAAATATTGGGTCTCATAATACTGGATGCTTGTCCCTTTCTTGGTGATTTTAGTGGTGTAAAAGTTTTAAAATGATTGTGGCATGGTGGTTATAGAGGTAGACTGTGTGAGTACTATGTAGCGACTTTCGAGGAAAACAACACAAAATATTATGGTGGACATAAAAGATGAACAACATACCCAAATCAACATGGCGGCTACTGATTCTACCATGTAAACTCCAAAAAAAAAATGGTGAATTCCTCTATTAGTTCTCCTACACTACTACCACTCTTACCTACTTGGTGTCTACTTGTTCCTTTCCTTTTTCTAGAGTATTTACTACATAATTCTATAATATCAAAAAGATCTATCTTATTTATATCATATTTTACCATGGTGTTTTAGATGCCCCTTGACTCATCTTATAATCCTCATAGGAATATAAATTTAATAGGTTATAAATCCATTCATTCCCCATATATTTTTCTAACAAAAATAATCTATCTAAGTAATCTTCAAGACTCTCATCCTTGTTTTGCTTTATCCTAAATAGTTCTTCCTTTTGATCCTTGACATGACAACACTCTTGATGTTTTCCTAAAAAAATATTTTCCATATCATACCAACTACATCTGCATCCTGGAGATAACCCCATGAACCATCGCATAGTTGCATATTTGAGTGTAGAAGAAAATATTTTAATTTTATAATTTTCAGTTGTATAGTCATAGTTTTGATATATGATCTTGAATTCAAACAAGAATTGGTTTGGGTCTTCTACAGCAGTTCCCCTAAAGATAGATAGATTTGAAGAAGATATGTTTTTCATCTGAGCTTGCACATAGGGTTCTAACCAAATAGGATATGTAAATATTTTAATACCATTGTTGTTTTTTCCCTATTGTATGTTGATTTGTCTATCTCTTATATTGTTTTCATCTTTCCTATCTCCCATCTTTCTATCTTCCCACCAAATACTATAAAATTGTTTGTATTCTTGAAGAGCTCTAAATGGAAGATGTAGACCACTATAAAGTTCTTCTATTTTAGAGAATACTTCAATGCCTAAGGTCTATGATGATTGTTCACTAGTAATTTCTTTATATAATTGCAACAAATTGTTTAGAGGCTCAATTACGAGTATGGGGTATTCTTGTGCAACCTCTAAACATGATTGTTCTTCCCCTATGATAGATTATGGGTTCCTTTTGATAAAACCCCTTTTGTTATCTCTAGGTCTATTCATGCATTCAAATAATTTTTACCCTAATTACCTCTACCTTTCCTTCTCAACACCACTAGTTTCACTTAGTTTTAACCAACTAATCTCCTATTGGCATAAGGTGCTTAGTAAGGACACTAGGTACCTCAAGCTATAATATTAGATTTTTAGTATATCCTAGTTGAACACTTATATAATAATGGCCAATAAGGAGGTGTGATATCTCTATGACTAATCAATTTCTATCTAAGTGAAATTTTATAATGTTGGATGTTCAACCTAACAATTCCTAGCAACACCATGTTCCCCGATAACAATACCAAAAAGTGATGGGTGTTGTTAAACCACACTTTGATTAAGTCACTTTTAATTTGTCAAATCCAAGGTGGTTTTCGAAGGCTATATATGTTAGGAGATATTTCACAATAAGGCTATTTTTAAGGGATTTCTATTATGCACACATGCTATAAAATAAAGCAATTTATCATTCTAAACTTACGAGAATAAGAAACAACTCATAAAGAAAGATGCAGAAATTAAATCAATGAATCTCACTTATGTTTTTAATATGATAGCAAAATACTAGATTCAAATTAAACTATCATTAAGTAAAAGAAAAAGACATTTACTAGAATAAAACTAATTAAATTTTACACTAATCTATTTCTCCCTAGGGTAAAACTTTAGAAAATAAAACAATCAAATATAATGGATATTTTAGAAATGTATGGTTTATAATACAATACAATATGATGTAATAGAAAACATGGTGAATGTTTAGAACAACATATGCAACTTATATCAAGGTGGAAAACAAAAAAATAATGGATAACAATGAATATATGCAAATAACAACATGGTATACTTGCCAAAAACAACACAATGGTCCTTTTCCTCCATTCTAGAGTGGACCTAGGCTCCTTAGTGGTAGAAAAGGACTCAAACTTAGCAGGCAGGTAATTTTTTTGAAATCTCTATTATTCTCATCAATGTTTCATATAGAGAGTTCTTGCACATTAATGGAATATAGATAAATTGCAAATACATTAATAATTTGAGAAGAAAATTACAATTGACCATTAACCTTCATATTATCATGAATATACTTATTTATATATGGGGGTTTTCAATAGATTCCTAATTATCAAAGAACTACTTAGTTTCCCAAGTTTTCAATTGGGGAGGATAACAGTGCATCATTCTAACAACGATCCAAATATTGCTCGATTTGGTTATAAAGGATTGTTCCTATTCAAGTGCACATCCAAGAATATAAGTTTTACTATATCAGATGATTGCTATCCATTATGGCCATTCAGTATTAAATGGCCGCATAGTCATCATGAAAATTGCACTCCCTAAACTTGGCGATGCTAGTAGAGCAATCACCACATTAGCATTACAGATATGGTATTGTTGAGAAGAATTATCTACATCCCTTGATGATTGTGTCATTGTGATCCCTATTTAGTCAACATCATCCATGTGCATTTATCCATATTCGCCCACCCTTGTCTTTTAGTTCTCACTTAATTCCTTGTCTTCTACTACTAACTTGATGCCTCATATTCACTATGTGTCCATTTCAACACCTGGTGTCATTAGGATTTGTGAGGCAGCTATTAGCAAGGCATGGCCTAACTTGTGCTCTTAATTTTTGAATGTATCTAGGCTCCAAATTTATCTGATTAAAACTCTTCCTTGCTAAATTTTACAAAATCCCAATATACTTTCTAATGCCAAAAATCCAACAATTAGATGTAAAAATTATCTAATTAACTCTTAAAAGAACATATACAAACATCTATCTAAATTAGTATTGTATTTTTATTATTTACCATGCTTTTGAATTATTTAGGTGGAATGTGATGTTACCATAGGAGAAGATAACACATAAAAGAGGTTCAAAATTGTAATTAAATGAGGTAATTCAGTGCCTCATCAATCATATTATGTTTCATGAGGGTATCAAGGTGGATCCTAGCAAGATTAATACAATGCAAGATTGATCAATACCTAAAACTTTAAATATTCTATGGGTATTTTAGGTCTAATTAGTTATTTTATAGGAATTTTATTGAAAAATATGGGGAAATTAGAACTCTTTTAATGACTCTCATCAAAATGGATGCTTTTATTTAGACTAGAGATGCTATAATATCCTTCACTACCTTAAAGGAAACCATGTGTTTCACTCTAGTTTTGGCTACTCTAAATTTTAGTATAACCCTTTAACATGGAGTGCTATGATTCGAGAAATAGTATAGGTATTATATTGATTCATGATTGACCACCTAAAATATAAAAGCAAATAACTCTCCAAGAAGAACTTGGGTGAATCTACTTATGAGAAAGAATGTTAACTATCTTACATATAGTTGACAAGTGGAATACTTATTTGTTGGGACAACATTTCATTACTAAAATTGATCACTATAATCTTAAATATTATTTAAATCAACATCTCTATTATCCAAGGAAAAAACAAATGGTTAACTAAGCTACTATATTATGATTTTAAGATTAAATATAAGACACAAAAGAAAAATGTGGTAGCAAATTCTCTTTCTCAAAAATACAAAAATCTAGTAGTTATTCATGTTATATTCAATGCCCTTCTTCTTTGGATCATTTAGCTTCATGAAGAATGATATTCTAATCATGAGACTTTTCACCTAATTCATAATATTGAGGCAAGTACTTCTCACAACATGTGGCTCTCTTGGTCCACTGGGATTTTATAGAAGAAGGATTTAATATTATTTATTCAATCCTCCTAGGTCAACAATGAAATTCTCTTGGAATTACATACCTCTCCTTTAGAATGTCAATTAAGGTTTCTTAAAACATAGCAATTAATGAAAGACAATATCAAATAGTTTATTGTATAATACAAATTATGCCAGTAAAATAAGGGTGAGATAGTCAATTCTCCAATATTATTACAAGTTCTCACTATTTTTTATTGCTAATGCGAGCAAATATCGATGGATTTAATTTATTGTATTCCTAAACCAAAAGGTAAAACAATTATTCTCGTGGTTGTGGATCACCATTACAAGTATGCATGATTTTTTTCCTTGCACCACACATTTACAATTAGCAAAGTGGTCAAGGTATTCCTCAACTTTATCTTTAAATTACACAATATGTCATGTATTAAGTATAATCATGATCATATCTTCACAAACAACTTTTAGAATAATGTTTTCACAATCAACGGAACTCACCTTGACATGAACTCTTCCTCCCATCTCCAAAAAAATGAATAAGCATAATTTATGAATAAATATCTAGTACATATTTAAGTTGCTTTGCTTATAAAAATCAATATTAGTGGGCTAAGTAGGTTCCCTTAATAGAGCGGTGGTACAACACTTCTTATTATATTTTTACTAAGATGCCCTTATTTAAGGTTTTTTATGGTCAAGAGCCCCCATCTTTGATATATTATCTTTTAGGGTCCTTCTGTTGTTGAAGTTGAAACTTTCCTATAATAGAGGCAATATATACTCAAGATCCTTAAGGAAAATATATGTTAGGCTTATAATTGTAAGAAGTAAAAATATTATTTGCACCACTTAGAGAGTAACTTAGAAGTGGGTGATATGGTTTATTTAAGGCTCCAACCATATAAGGAAATTTTTCTTTATCTCTTAAGTAGGTACTCTATTGAAAATTGTAGGATAAGACAAAGTTTTTATAATTAAATGAAGAAGATCATATTGAATTGATGCCTAAAGTAGTGTTAAAGTCTCAAGTGCATAATCTTAGGACACATGTGCAAGAGCTACTCATAATTAAGTGGTAGGATCTTCTAGATAAATATGCAACATGGAATTAGTGGCCATTCTCTAAATATTTCTGCTTTGAGGATAAAAAATTCTAAAGAGGTAGGTCATGCAACAACCCTCATATAGTCACGCTAGCTATTCTTAATTATTTGTCTTAGGACCTTTGGGTTAAGATGAATCAACCCTTGAATATTAGGATTGGGGTTTGTTACTTTAAGAGACTATAAATATGAAGATATATGTTGTGGTTGGATCATCAATTCATATTTTTATCTTTCTATATGTATCGCTCCAAATTTTTTGCATCCTTACCTTCAGGCTAAAGGATCCGTGCCCGAAAGGAGGATGGGAAAAGGATGGGACGGTACCTCGGACTGAGAGGCCCTTTGAAGGTCCCGCCTCTCGGGGGAGGGGTATTAAGGTGATTTTTCGACGGATGGTGGGGTTCACCAGGAAACGTTTAGTGGCAGTTTCCACGCCTAGGTTGGGAATGAGTTTAATGTGTTCAATTTTAGCTTTAAACATCCAAGTCCTAGGTTTGGCCAAATGAATCTAAGCTATTCTATATGAAAATGCAAATTAAATGAATACAAAAAATAGATTTGAACAAAAAATAGAGAGAATAAGCTAGATTAAAGAGCCATACCTGATCCGGATGTCTGATGGAGATTCTGATTTTTGAAGCAATCCAGATCGTCTGGAATTTGACAGGATCATCTCCGATCTGACAGGATCGTCTGAGATCTGACGAATTCGTTGGAGACCTGCAATTGCAGAAATGGATACCAAGAACAAAAAATACAATTGCAAAAGCAAGGGAAAATGATAGAAATGAAAGTATGAATGCTAGAATGACAACTTTAGATAACAAATTAAGTAAAATGCATGGTTTTAATGACTAACTTTGACTTTATTATGCATCTAGGCTACATGAGGTGAACTCCAAGATGCAAAGCAGTAATAAGCTTAACTAATGCAAAGCAAAACAACAAAAAAGAGTAAAGAAACGCAAACTCTGGGCACTGATTGCCTCCAATGTTGGCTGCAGTCGAAATCGTCTCGGATTGGTACGAAATCATCTCGAATTGGACAAGATCATCTGCGACGATCTGAGCTTTGCTCCGACTGAAGAATAACAAAGTTCCTGCAAGAAAATTCAAAAAGGGACAAAGGCGAACAATAATCTAGGATATCCTGAAGCATGTAAAACTTGAAGTACAGAAAAATTCAGCCAGGGGAATGTCAAGGGGAGGGCCTAAGATTAAATAGGCATAGGAAAGAGGTTGGGAGGTTGGAGATCATCCCATTTTGGGAGATCTCCAATGGGGGGAGACTCTAACGGTGCAGACGCGTCTCTGCCCGAGTTAGAGAAGCTATTGAAACAAAAGCTAATTATGAAAAATCAGTTTTGGGACGAAATCGTCTGGACGTTCTGCTCCAGACGAAATCGTCCGATCTGAGGCGATATCGTCTGATCGGAGACGATATCGTCCAACGGATGAAACAAACTCTAAAAATGGCATGGAAAACAAGGAAACGGGTAGCAGGCGGTTTGGGAGCGGTTTTGGGGTTGAAATTTGAATTTGAATTATTACTAAGGTAATTTTAATTATTTACTAAGTTTTACTACGCCAATTTTAGGGTGCTACATTTTGCCCCCTCTTTAGCGAATTTTTTGAAGAAAATGCGTTAAAGATGAGTTCTTCTCGATTTACGAGAAAGCAAAAATTATTCCCATTTTTAGGCGACGATTCTTGGTCGAATCGTACGACAGCTTACTATGATGCCCCCTCCGTGTTTTTACCCAAATCGAACGTTTGAGGTAAAAACGCGAAAAAGCAAAAAATTAAAATGTTTTTAATTGTTTTTGAATAAAATTAAAAAATAGGGAAAAACCCTAATTCATTGTTACTGTTCATTTTCATTTTCTGGTTTGTGGAGCTCTGCAAACAAAATGGTCGAGACAACGCACAGATCGACAGAGGTCCGGCACGGGCTACGGGTAAGGGTCTAAACTTAGTTTAGAATGCTTGAATTTTGATTTTCTATGCTTTTTAGATTAAATTTTGATGATTTTTGAGCATCGCGGCCATTTTTGGGCCGTCGACGTCGTCGGGACGAAATCGTCTCGATTTCGTCGAAATCGTCTCGATATCGCCGATTTCGTCCAGGGGCGAAATCGACAAAATGGGGACGATTTCATCAAAAAAGGGATGATTTCGGCTTGCAAAATCGGAGACGAATTTGCTCAAATTTGGGACGATATCGTCCAATAGTGGACGATATCATCATTGATGAAATTGAACTTGCTTTACTTGCATTTTTAATCACTGTTTTATTAATGATTTTTATTGTTTTGTTGTTTATGTTGCAGAGAGGATTACTAAAGAGCAGAGAATGGAAATACGATGGGCTGAGGGATGACTTGGCCGCTCTATCTCAGGCAGAGCGAGATCAGTTGGCACAAGTCGGCTTGCAGCATGTGGCAGAGATGCCACAGGTTTCTACAGATATGGGGCTATTGACAGCCCTAGCAGAGAGGTGGTATCCGGGTTCTTCCTATTTTTGGTTACCGATAAGGGAGATGACTCCCACACTAGAGGATGTATGGAGGATTTTGAGGATCCCCATACAAGGATGGTTGATAACTCCCATGGCCAATCAGGGCCACGTGATGATGCGACTGTGCGGAGATCCGAGCTTCACCCTGGAGAAGGGCAGAGTGAACATCGAGTCGCTACGCCAGATGCCTGGGGCATCTAGACTGACACAGGTTTTGGCTGGGGTTGTAGGTGGTCTGTTGCTATGCCATCAGAGTGGATGCAGAGTACCATGGCTACTGACAGATGTGGTCTACGACATGAGAGACCATGGGTACAGGTTTGCTTGGGGGAGTTATGTACTATGCCGATTGTATAGGATCCTGCATGGGGTCGTATACAAGGGCGATCGATGTCTGGTTATGACATCACTACTACAGGTTTGGTGCTGGGAGCACATCATGGTGCGAAGGCCGGTAGGGCTCCCACTGATAGGGATTGATGGGGAGAGGCCCCGAGCTTTCTACTGGTGGCTCCGGAGAGGGTCACAACGGCGGATAGATCTGCCAATGTCTCGGAGACTACTTGACGACCTTGTCTCCGACCAGATCACCTGGAGGCCTTGGAGAGATCATCCAGGGTGGGCCGAGGATGGACAGGAGCTGGCTCATGTTAGGCGAACCTGTTGGCTGAGGATGGAGAGGGGAGAGGTGGAGCTCCACCGCTACTGACCGAGTTTTGAGGTAGTTCGGTCTACAGCGAGGGATCCCATCTCTCGGAGACTACGAGTTTTCCCGGACCGTCCGGGATAACACTACAGTTAGCGGGGCTCCAAATATGCAGCGCTTCGAGAGTGAGGATGCGGATGATGCCCCCATTCAGCCAGTGGATGGGGACGACGCAGGGGTTGCCGACGGCTATGATGCTTGGTACACAGGCATCCGCCCTCCTCGGATGACGAGGGCTCAGGGTCCGATTCATGTAGTTGTGCGTCGGATGGGGAGGCGGTGCCAAGCGGCCATTGAGGTGGCATAGGGTCACGGAGGGAGAGAGCAGAGGAGACCACAGGCTCAGCAGAGGCCACGACAGTGAGAGAGGAGGGAGGAGAGACCCCCTTCTCCATGGAGAGAGAGGCCACCATCGCCCGATAAGGGCAAGGGTGTGGACATAGGAGAGAGTAGTGAGATGGCTACTCTCTAGGCGAAGACTGTCCATCTCCAGGCATAGGTGCAGACTCTACAGGATGAGGCTACACGCCATCGAGCGGAGGCTACACAGCTCAGAGATGAGGTTGCACGCCTCAGAGCATGGAGCGGAGGAGCGAGCACTCAGGAGCTGGCACGGTCGATTGCTTAGACCACGTTCTATCAGGGTATCTACTTCCAGATGGTGCCAGAGGGCCAGAGGGTACAGCTGCCAGCCGGCATTACGGATCCGATCAGGGTTGGGTCATCGAGGACTTCATCTCGATCGATGACTAGGACTCGTAGTACCACACATACTACGATGGGGCCACCTCGTCCACCTCAGGGCTGGGGAGGAGATGAGGCTGAGAGCTCGAGGGGTTCTCGAGGCTAGGCTACTGCACCTGTATAGACTGATTATATGATTTGAGAGGATTGAGTATGCCAAGATGTAGATTGTGGCATACCAATCTAGTTTTGATATGATGTACATATATTGTTGAGATATATATATATATATAATATATATATATATGATATTTTTGATCATATGACTTGTCTTATGTGTTTGTATGATGCTTTATTGTTGTGGTGTGATTGATTTGATGATTCATGTAATTATGTCAGTTGGAAATATTATGGTTTGAATGTCATGTTTTTAAAAATTTAAATGAAATAATCTGATGTAAACAAATTGGTTGTTTGTGATGTGATTTGATAAAAAAAAAAAGGGACTTCTAACAATAATTTCAAAGGACATTGTCGCTATTATAGACCATTTCATGGAGTCGCCGCTCACTCGGTCGTCAAGCTAATCCCAGTATAGAAATATTGTTAAAAGTAAAAGAGTGCTTAAGAGACTGTCTTAAGACTTTGGTGTGATGATGCAAATGATGATGATGATGATGATGATTTGTTTTCAGATTTCCATGAAAATATTATGCATGAAATATTTTAAAATGACTTTTGCTAGGCATAAATTCCTAAGTGTGATAAAATTTTTGGATAATTCCCTAGGAATTATACCATCATTGCAAAATTGAAGTTTGACATAATGACATGAAAATAGAGTAAGTGTTTGTTTTGTTTTAAAGCATAATTGTGTAACATAATGATTTAAGTCATATGTTTTTATGATTTTGAATAAATGGAAAATAAAATTGGTACAATGGTTTGCGCTAGGCATAGAATATTTAGGTATAGACTTATACCATCATCGCGAAATCCAAAGAAGAAAATAATATAATAGTTTTATTGCATGGTTGATTTTTTAATTTTTGAAAATAGTCAGAAAATATGAAGATGAGGACTTGCGCTAGGCATAAAATTCCAATTTTGGTTTTGGAACTATACCATCGTCGCGAAAGTCAAAAGTTATATATAAATGTAACTTTATTGCATGTTTTGAAAATGATTTTGATTTTTGATAATGCATATAGTTGTCTTTATACTAAACAACTGTTCTTCAAAGAGGAAAATGAATTTATTCCAAACAATTTGCAAAAATATTTCAAAGTATCTTAAAGACAAAAGTTAGATTTATAAGGAATCCCATGTGCGTAGGTGAGTTCATTACCAATCTTGATTTATCATAATGATACACAAAATCTCTCAAATACAAAATGTGTGTGCAATTGCATTGTTCATTTACCAGGTTTGAGCAAGATACTATGATACAAGTGATTTGAATTAACCAAATAAGTGTTCGTTAACCATGATTTAGATGCATATAACCATACCGGACTACTATGTAGGTCGGGTTATCAAGAGCTAGCTAATCCATAAGCAGACATAGGTTCGTACAAAAGAAGGTCGCTAATGTGACAGACATATCACCACGCTAGGAGTTACCCAAGGCCAAGCGGGTTGGGCACAAACCACCTGTTATGGGGCTTACCTCACAGTTTTCGAATAATTGAGAATTCCAAGGATTCAAGCTCATCAACCCTTCTTTTCTTTTCAATGGGTAGGGAAAGGGATTTTATTGCTTTTGCTTTTGTTTGTTTCTTTTTCTTTGCTTTTGCTTTTCTTTTTCTCTTTTTTTTTTTTTGTATTTTTGTATTTTGGCTTGATATTTGAGATAATGCTGAAATAACTTGTTTCTTTTTCTCTTTTTCTTGAACTTTTCTTTTCTTCCTATACTAGGGATACTTGCTCGGATTAGCTGTAGAGCAAGGGATTTTTATTTCGGGTAGGGGTGAGCTTGTCCTTTTGTCAATTCTCAAAGATTCTAGACCATGTGCATGATAGGATAGCAGGGGAAACTTTTCGCTCAAGAAACCACTTCTACTATGTAGCATAGCATGGACATTACAAATATAATCATTTTATTGTGAAAGGATATGCTTGGTTTAAGTAAATAACAAGATCAATTCTCTGTGCTCAAACTTTATTTAATTGAATTTTGTGGACTTTGATATAAGAGAGATTAGTAATCATGCCAAATAAAATCAAGATATTTATTTTTGTGTTTGTGAAAGTGAGGGATTCCAAATAAATGCTAATTTATCCAAAATAACTTGAAAATATAACTGCAATACTTCAAAAATTGAGAGATATAAAAATAAAAGATGTTTTTTGAAGATTTTGATGATTTTGATGTTTTTGTGTTTTTATATTTTAATTGATGAATTGAAAGAAATACAATTTTTTTTTTTTTTTAATTTTTTATTTTTATATGAATTTTTAGATGATGGAATTGGTGGTATATACAAGATGATCTATATACACTATACAAGGTTATTTGAGTATAGCGTGTCTAAGGTTGCTTCAAAATCAAAGGAGGTTTTGAAGGATAATTTGGTTGTGTTGAAGGTAAGAACAAAAGGTGATGAATAAAAGGTAGTGATAACAAAAGCTTTGTTATAATGTAGAATAATGTAGCAAAAGATTTGACTTTTATATGTGTAAAATTGATCATGTTACAAAATAAAATGTCAGAAGGATAAGAAGGTTCTTCATTCTTATCACTATCTTCCAAGTCTTGATAAGATGGAGGGAGCATATGTGAAAGATATGCATGGGTGTTATTTGGTAAACAAGGATGATCATATATGGATGAAGAAAAGTGATGGATAGAAGATAATTGTGACAATGGAGAATGTATAGAACTTGATGTTTCAACCGTTAAATATTCTTCAAATGGTGTTGGGTCACCATGTATGGTAACACTTTTATTTGCAAGTTCAAACTTCAAACATTGGTGAAGAGTGGAAGGGACAACCCTCATCGTATGAATCCAAGGACTTCTGAGAAGTAGGTTGTAAGGTGAAGGGCAATATGCTACATAAAACAAAGTATCCAGGATCTTGGATCCAATATTGAGGGGAAAAATTATAGTACCTTGAGCTTCTTGAATTTCATTGTTAAAAGATTTTATAATAACATTTGATTCATTAAGATCTTCTTCCTTTAATTTGAGTTTTTGGAATAATTGATAAGTGCATAAATTAAGAGAGGAGCCATTATCTACCATGATAGTTTTAACAAGTGTTTCTTTACTAGATCCTGTAATGTAAAGATAGGAGTCTTCTTGTGGAGTAGAGGAAGGAATCTCCTCATCATAGAATGAAATATGGTTAACCTCAAGAGGGTTTACACCATTAATTATGTTCTTAGAGAAAATATGATGAGGAACAAATTGTTGGCTAGGTATCTTGAACAAAGTTTCCTTATGAGAACTTTGTAATACTTCTAAAAGGGATATCTTTGCTTGAGGATTAATCACTTGTTGTTGGCTATCAAAGTGGATTTCAGATTGAGATTTTGATTCTAAAGATGAGCTTTCTATGCTTACATTCCATTTTGGATCATTCTCTAGAGCCAAAGATAGTTTTGAAGGTTGGTCAAATGAGGAATCCATCTCTTGAATATCAGATTGAGTTGATTGAACTTGAGGTTGCTCATTTGTAGTTTTTGTTACAATATTAATAATATCATCATGATGGGACACATTAACATGCAATATTTGATTGGTTTCTTGTTGTTGATAATTGAATAGGGGTTCTTGGGAGATCCCCATGTCTTGATTGATTATTGGTATTTGTTGTGTAGGAGTTTGATTGTTTACTGGAGATTTATAATCAGTTGTAGATTGTAATTCCTTTATATTAAAAAGACCCTCATCAATCAAATCTTGAATTGCACATCTTAAATCTTTACAATTTTGTGTCATATGTCCATCTACTCTATGATATTCACAATGTAGCTCAGGTTTAAACCAATCTGCTGTGGTATCAAGTTGTCTTATGGAAGGGAGTTCAATCTTATTTGTGTCAAGTAAATACTTGAGAATTATATCCATTGGTTGATTGAGCTTAGTAAATTTACGTGATGAAGGTTTTCGAGAGGTTTTTGATACGTGCCTTAGGAATTCAGTCATAAAAGGACCTAATGGTTTCTCACCTCTACTTTCTTTATTATGGGTAGAATGATGATAGGAAGATTGCGAAGTATGAGGTGAGTGCATGGTAGAATTGGAAGAATAAGTATTTTCTTGTTGAAATGGATGTGTTGTATTGAAAGAAGAATATTGAAAGGGTGGAGGAGGATTGTATGTGGATTGATAGACATAATATGGATATATGGGAGAATAGATAATATCGTTATGAAGAGGATTGGCAAAGGGATTGTCCTGTTGGGGTAAGGATGAAAAATGAGAAAAGTGTGATGGAGGTGGTGTTGAATAGGGATGAGGTTGGTCATAATCAACAAATGTATTTAGCTGAATTCTTCCAACATTACTGATGGGCTCATATTGATTTGAGTAAAAACTCATGGTTTCTTTAGTACTTCTAAAAGTAATATTTAGTATCTACTATTTAGAATTGAATCTAAAACATACAAACTTGAAATGATGATTTTGTTTTTGTTTTTCTTGTATACATATATATATATATATATTTTTTTTTTTTTTTATATTTTTGAATCAGAAATATGCCTATGTTATTCACGTCGGGTTCACCAAAATGTATCGCTCCAAATTTTTTGCATCCTTACCTTCAGGCTAAAGGATCCGTGCCCGGAAGGAGGATGGGAAAAGGATGGGACGGTACCTCGGATTGAGAGGCCCTTTGAAGGTCCCGCCTCTCGGGGGAGGGGTATTAAGGTGATTTTTTGATGGATGGTGGGGTTCACCAGGAAATGTTTAGTGGCAGTTTCCATGCCTAGGTTGGGAATGAGTTTAATGTGTTCAATTTTAGCTTTAAACATCCAAGTCCTAGGTTTGGCCAAATGAATCTAAGTTATGCTATATGAAATGCTGATTATATGAATACAGAAAACAGATTTGAATAGAAAATAGAGAGAATAAGCTAGATTAAAGAGCCATACCTGATCCGGATGTCTGATGGAGATTCTAATTTTTGAAGCAGTCCAGATCGTCTAGAATTTGACAGGATCGTCTCTGATCTGACAGGATCGTCTGAGATCTGATGAATTCGTCAGACGAATTCGTCGGAGACCTGCAATTGCAGAAATGGATACCAAGAACAAAAAATACAATTGCAAAAGCAAGGGAAAATGATAGAAATGAAAGTATGAATGCTAGAATGACAACTTTAGATAACAAATTAAGTAAAATGCATGGTTTTAATGACTAACTTTGACTTTATTATGCATCTAGGCTACATGAGGTGAACTCCAAGATGCAAAGCAGTAATAAGCTTAACTAATGCAAAGCAAAACAACAAAAAAGAGTAAAGAAACGCAAACTTTGGGCACTGATTGCCCCCAATGTTGACTACAGTCGAAATCATCTCGGATTGGTACGAAATCGTCTCGAATTGGACAGGATCGTCTGCGACGATCTGAGCTTTGCTCCGGCTGAAGAATAACAAAGTTCTTGCAAGAAAATTCAAAAAGGGACAAAGGCGAACAATAATCTAGGATATCCTGAAGCATGTAAAACTTAAAGTACAGAAAAATTCAGCCAGGGGAATGTCAAGGGGAGGGCCTAAGATTAAATAGGCATAGGAAAGAGGTTGGGAGGTTGGAGATCATCCCATTTTGGGAGATCTCCAATGGGGGGAGACTCTAACGGTGCAGACGCGTCTCTGCCCGAGTTAGAGAAGCTGTTGAAACAGAAGCTAATTATGAAAAATCAGTTTTGGGACGAAATCGTCTGGACGTTCTGCTCCAGACGAAATCGTCCGATCTGAGGCGATATCGTCTGATCGGAGACGATATCATCCAACGGATGAAACAAACTCTAAAAATGGCGCGAAAAACAAGGAAACGGGTAGCAGGCGGTTTGGGAGCGGTTTTGGGGTTGAAATTTGAATTTGAATTATTACTAAGGTAATTTTAATTATTTACTAAGTTTTACTGCGCCAATTTTAGGGTGCTA
The DNA here is from genome assembly GCA_028583015.1 of Wollemia nobilis. Classification (NCBI taxonomy): domain Eukaryota; kingdom Viridiplantae; phylum Streptophyta; class Pinopsida; order Araucariales; family Araucariaceae; genus Wollemia; species Wollemia nobilis. The sequence goes on along the minus strand of JAQPPZ010016930.1, from coordinate 6,660,374 downwards.
CACTATATTTTATCACCTTGGTGCACATAAAAACTTCATCCTCTCTAAGTGATTAAGAGACTTTACCTCTTAGGAGTTAAGATTATTTTTTAATATTTAAATCTAAATTTGTTTAAAATTTAGTGAATTTGCTATTCTGATTATATAATTCTATAACAATTATAGAATATTTGATAAATGTTATAAAAATTATCATTTCCATAAAGTTGTTTTGTTACAATTTTACTACTTGACAAAGTGAATATTAGTTTATACTATGACATCTAAATTCTTGAAGTGTAATTATTAATTTATTTAATAAAAGATAACATTAATTTGCAACCATTGTCTCAAGCGTACCTATAAAGGTCTAAAGGTTAAATATTATATTATTATCAGTGATTTCTTTTAGTAACTTGGTTGAAGGAGAGGAACTCAAACAAATTGCAGATGAACTTCAAAAGATGCTTTGAGAGTTTTATTTACCAATTTTTACACAAGGATGATTTGGTTTAGAATTTATCAAAGTATTGTGGATACTTGATCAAGTTGAGATACGAGGATTCAGAACAATCAAAATTTTCTTCTTCCAAATATTTTTCTTGGAAGAACGTTTGGTCATTAGAGGCTTTTCCTAAGACCTCAACATTTCTTTGGTTAGTAGTTCAAAGTAAGATTTTTACAGGAGAGATTCTACAAAGAAGAGGATATTATGAACCCTTTAGATGTGCCTTGTGTGAGAAGGATTTAGAAATGTCAAACCATTTACTTCTTCATTGTTCATTTGTTCACACCATTTGGGGTTATTTTTTAGCAAATATGAAATTATACTTGGGTAGCTCCATCAACATTGAAAGAGTTGATAAAATGTTGGATAAATTATTTCAAAGCTAAAGCATTTTGTATTCTTTGGAGGATTGGTCTTGCCCTTATTTGTTGGAATTTATGACTTGAAAGGAATAATAGAATTTTTAAAAATAAAAATAAAAACCATGCACAAGTTTGAAACCATATTAGTGCCTCTCTTGCAAAATGTCTACAAATATGGTGCTCATCATGGGAAGTCTCAATTGCAAAAAAAAAAGGTGCTAATAACTTGGCTACACGATTTTAACATACATAGAAGAGTCATCTGCGACAACAAAATTAAAACAAAGGATCTACTTCAGTCTATGGTAAAATGGAAATATCCAGAAATCGGGTTTATCAAAATTAATTTTGATGGTGCTTCGACAAAGAAATTAAAACAAATGATCTACTTCAATCTATGGTAAAATGAAAATATCCAAAAATCGGGTTCATCAAAATTAATTTTGATGGTGCTTCTAAAGGAAATCTAGGAAAAGTTGGTGGAGGTGGTGTAAAATTCTCCTCACTTATTCAGAATCATATGGAACTTCAACTAACAACTATGTAGAGGCTACAATACTTTTTAAAGAAAGTAAATTATAGCAAAAAAAGAAAGGAAATATATTTCAATTGAAAGGACTCACAAATTATCATCAATGCTATTAACAAAAATGGATGTGGAGACCGAATAAAAAATAATATTATTGTTGATATTCATCATCTATTACTAGAGGCAATCTCCTACTAATGTGAGCATATTTATAGAGAAGGAAATCAAGTAGCAGGTAAATTAGATAATTATGATGTTAATCTTCATCGTGACAACTAGCCAAGTGAGATTTAATATCTTAATCAAAATGATGTCAAGGAATTGCTTGTGGAAACATAACACTTAGAGGAAGTTGAAAAATATATTTAAAAATGTATGCTACAAATGTAATATTTTGATAGGAGTAGCCCCAATTAAAACCACATATAACCTATTAAAAAAATCATTAGTTTTCAAAAAATTATTTAAAAATACTTAAATGTCTACTATAATCTTTTACATCAAATTTTATAGTGATTAAAAAGTCTTAACAAAATAGATCGACCACACTTATAATAAAAAATTTAAAGTTTTAAATCCTTTAACAAGACACCTCCTTGCCTGAGATTTAATATTAATAATATAATATCCTTCAAATTTCATTCATGCTTACCTAGGTGTTGTAGGTGAGTTGGAGAGGAGAGGGCAATCCTCCAGGGGAGGTCCAGGTTCGAATATCCACCCTACCAAAAAATTGAATTGAGTACCCAAAATCCAATTGATAATGTTGGTGCGGGCAGGTCGGGCGCAACTCCTGGGTGACTTTGACGATGTAGAACCCCTATTCGTGGTCTCTCAAACCAAAGCGGCCCGATTTTTCGCTTTAAAAAATAAAAAATAAATTTCATTCATACTTCACTAAGTTGAATGGAACATTCTCGTTGCCCTAATCAAGTGCAATGAAACATTCATGTAATTGTGTGTTTTCCTTGTGCTCATGGACCTCAAAACGACTTGCTTTTTAATGTGCTATAAGCACTTTGCTTTTGTCGTCGTCAACGTAGCGTGAATTGAATGCTTTTCATATAACATGTTTTCCTCTGGTCAATTTCATTTGCTTCTGAATTCTCTGTGATGTGAGAGATGCCTAATTTCTAGACCATCTCCACCGCACTAAAACACCAATTTTGCGATTCGACAAAATATTTAGATAGTTCAACGAAGTTGGCTTGACTTGAGAGGACAATACAGTAAGGAAGTTGACTTGCGACAAAAATTCAGTAAGGCAGTTGACTTGACTTGGTTTCAAGTCTGAATCTCGTGTCCTCTAGCAGGCCAGACTTGAGTAAAATCCGGGGCGTATTATACCATTCTCCAACAATTTTTTGTTTTCTTTTTCAAATTAACTGGATTCAAAATTGGAAGTGCTTTAACACATTTTCCTCGTAAACTCACTGTCAACCAGCATGTATTTATCGGGTGAATTTTATTTAAAGCACTGGCGTATTTTTTTTTATCTTTAATAGGGAATGGGTTATCCTTTTCTACTATCAAGTATGTTCAAATTTTGGGGCTGCCTCCTATAACCTTTATTCGTCTAGTTGTTGTTGACGAGATGGAGACCATCTATCGCTCTTACTCAAAGGGATTGGAACCTAGGTCTCTTCTTGGAAAGTGTCCAGTGGGCACACCAAGGTTTGAACCTAGGTCTCTTCTTGGTAAGTGTCTAATCCACACCCCAAGGTTTTCTTCTTGATAAATGTCCAACCACACTTGAACTTACCAATCCATAATTTGAATACTGGGACTGACGTAGATTATTCTTCACTGGGAGAACTCTGAGTTCTCCTCTTATAAATACTTGACAGAAGAGGTTAACTTATCACAAAGATTTCTTGAGTGTCTCTGTAACTCAAAATTCTTGGAATTCATCTATTGTCTGAGCTCTAGTTTCCTGAATCTTTCGTTAGCTTAGGAGAGGACCTATAGCAATGGATTCAGTTGATCTTAGGGGGAGTTTACCCAACTGGGGGAAAACTCTTACTAATGTTGAGAGTGTTGATGAACTTGCCAAAAAGCAACTCCAAGAAATACCAGAACGATATATCAGAAGCGATGAAGAGAGATCTGCAATACCCACAACACCATCTTTTCATCATCAGCTTGACATCCCTGTCATTGACATGGCCAAGATTGCACAACCACAACACAGACAAGAAGAGATTACTAGGATTGCTAAGGCTTGTGAAGAATGGGGTTTCTTTCAGGTATGGTTTAATTCTTCCTCTTAGGAAATTTACAGAAGGATAAGTCAGCAGCTTAAGTACTTTTCTTGCTGTCGTGAACCATTTTGATGATCCACCTTCACATTAGACCAAGCCTGCTTAACAAAGTAAGCAGCTGAGTTATTTACCTATATCTCTGGGTTGGACGTTTCGCAGGTTGTTAACCATGGCATTCCTCATTCACTGATAGACAGTGTGAAGAGAGCCGGGAAAGAGTTTTTCCAGCTACCATTGGAGAAGAAACGAAGGATTGCAGTGAGGGCAAGAGATCTTCAAGGCTATGGCCAGACCTTTGTTGTGTCTGAAGACCAAAAGTTGGATTGGGCCAATTTGTTAGGCCTGATCATTTATCCCACTCAACTCAGAGACATAAGCATGTGGCCAACTGAACCTGCTCATTTCAGGTGATATAGATTGCTATAGACAGGCGGACCCCTTAGATATATGCGTATATAAGCTATAGAGGAGGGAAGATTATTGTTTAACTTTAAGCTCAACGTAAGATTAGTGAGCTTAGCTGACGATTTTGTGGGTTTTGCAGGGAAAGCGTGGATGCATACAATGCCGAAATTAAAAGACTTGCTGTGAAACTCTTGGCTTTGATTGCGGAGACATTGCAGTTGCCGCCTGGCTTCTTTGACAAGAATTTTGGCGACGCATACCAAAAAATGAGGATGAATTACTATCCTCCATGCCTTAGACCAGATCTTGTTATGGGCCTAAGTGCACACGCAGACATGACGGGCCTCACGCTATTGCTTCAGGATGACCAAGTAGAAGGGTTACAGATTAACAAAGATGGCCGATGGATAACTGTGCAACCAATTCCTTATGCTCTGGTCATTAATATTGGAAACTTGATAGAGGTAATCTCCCTACTATCTTAATTCTCATAAATTTTAAATCGAGATTACCATGTATTCCAAAAGATCGTAGAAGTGAAATTGCTTACCATGTATTCCAAAAGTCCATCTCAAGCTTAATGAGAATTAAAGGTCTACCCTAAAATGCTTAAAGCTAAGAATTTGATGAGTCAGTCAAAATATATTGTATTTTAGGTCCCTCTTTTGCTTAACAAGTGTGGTGGAATACTTGCAGGTAATGACAAATGGAAGATACAAGAGCATCGAACACCGAGCAGTAGTAAACAAGGAGAAAGCAAGGCTGTCAATTGGAGTGTTCTATGCTCCTGGATTTAACCAAGAAATCGGTCCTGCTCCCCAACTGATCGATGAAACTCATCCCTGCCTATTCAGGAAATTTATACACAACGATTACATACAAAATTACTTCTCTCGCAGAGTGGAGGGAAAGAATTCATTGTATGAATATGCTGGCATCAATAATTCAATGTGTACCACAGAATAGGCAGATAAATTTCCTTTTGGAACTTTCTGTTCAAAGAAGTAGAATGCCTTCTTAAAATGGGAATCACATGTTAATTTTCTAGACCTTGTAAACTTATATTCCTTTTTATGTTTTACCTTCAAAAAATTCCCATTAATTTTGTGTGCTTCATAGAAGTACTAATGCATCACATTTTGATTATGAGTTTGCCTTTGTTACCTATATAAGTAAGACATCCTCACATGCTGAAAAGATAAACCAAACCCTTTGTAATTTGGCTTAATTCTAGCTCTAGTTATAAACCTTTCTTCTTCTTCTTTTTAGGAACACTAAACACCTCACATTTTTTTACAACTTAACAATTCACAATTTTTTACAATATTTTTCAAACCTTTGATTCTTTATCTTTAGAATTATTATTTTTTATTTTACCATATAAATATGCCACCTAATTTACCAATAGTTTATTTATCATAAGTTGACTAACCATTGGTTGACTAGCAATAATGGGTTGATTTACTACTATAGCCTGATTTTCCACTTGTTGATTCATTATCTGGCCATGTTAGATGTCCATAGCATAGTTTGTCAAATCATGATCCCTTTTTTCAGGCAAAGTACTAGAATTTTGAATTCATATTTCCCATGCCATTGGTCACTTGATTAGTCACCCCTATGTTTCCCTATTAGAGAATATGCCAATTTTTCTTTTTTAAGTTTATAAGATATGTCTTATAGACCAAAATTACCCAATAATGGAAGTTAGTTGGTTTAGCTATTTAGTTAATGGCCATTGAGACTCTTGATAGGTCAACCCCATGTTTTCTTGCTGAAGAATTTGTAAATTCCCATCCTTGAGTTCACAATCCTATATTAGTATACAAAGAAATTACATGGGGCATGGAATAAAATCTTTGAACACATCCATATCAAGAGTCAGTGTGCTTTTTTGTTGGGTCTTAGGCCATTAATGCACTTGTTTGTATTACATTTGTGAGTTGTGTTATCTTTGCCCATATGACAATTGGTATGCAAGTTATCCCATCAAAGCATATGTTAGTTGTTGTTGAGGATATTGATTTAGTTGTTGATTTTATGTAATGAGAAGTTGGAGCCACCATCTATTGTTGTTTTTGCATGAAAAACTATATTGGTTGTTGGCTATGAGTGATATTCAAATTTTATTAAAAATATTGTTGACCTTGGGGAGTTTTTAGGTGCTAGGGCAAGGAGGATTCTAAATCCATATATTCTACATCATTTGAGTATTCTCCCTAGTTGATTCAACATGGCATTATGTGAAGCCAAAATTTATGGAAGACAAGGGTAGAGATCATATGATTTCCCTTGTTTAGGGGACAAGTTTTGGGATAATGCCCCAAAAGAAAAATTTGGATGTTTATTTTTTAATAAAAATTTATTGTTATTATTATTATTTAAAATTGCACAATTACATCTAAAAAGTAGCAAATCACTCAAATGTACCGCATCACTCCATGAAGGGGAGTGGATCACTCCTTTGATGAGGACTTGGTAAAATTTCTTCCAAATTGGTAAATCACTTTTGCTAATGGAAAATGATAATTTTTGGTTAAAAGTAGATCAAATCACTATTTGGGTGAAAATACAAGAAATTTTTTGTTTAATTTGGCACATCATTATTTGTAGTAGCGAACTATAGTCTTTGTCAAATTGAGTGAGTCACTATTTTTTGCCTTGGAAAAAATGCTTACAACTTAAATTAAATTGTCAATCTCCTAACTTCACAAGTTGAATTCATGAAAGAATTGATATGATTCTTGTAAAGTCAGGATGTACCTTATTCATCCCAAAATGGATAGAATTTTTAGGTTAGAAAAAGGTTATTTTTGAACAGAGAAGCAAATCACTTTATGAGATACAGTGAATCACTTCCCAAATACTTGGAAAAAATTTAGCAAAAATAGTTGGAGTGACTCACTTTAAACAATTTGTTTCTATTTTTTATCAAATCACTCTTCCAACACTTCAAAAAAATATGTTCTTCTATTGAGAAATTTGTATTCTATTTCTAGGAAAATCACCTTTTCAAAATAGATTTTTTTATTTCCAAGAGGCAAATCACTCTCCAAATTGAGAATTTCAAAAAATATTTCGAATTTTGACAAATCACTTCTTACTAGTGGGAAAAAACAATATGGCACCAAAATCAAGAAAACTTGATGAAATATTATGTTGCTTTGTGAAAAAATAGATATCTAGTGAATTTCAAAATGGAGTTGCCATTCACAATGTACCTACAAAATCACAAGAAAAAATTTTAATGATATGCAAACTTAGATTTAAAAAATAGGACTAGGCTCAGTTTCAATATGGAAATAAAACCCATGGTCCCACCAAGCATGCAAAAACATCTATTAATTGGGGGATTGTCCAACTTCTTATGTGTCTTGCAAATCCATCAAAAAAATTGGAAGAAGTGAGTTGTCCTAAATCTAGAGGTTGAAGGGAGCATGATCTCCTTTCTTCCAAATTCTTTGAAAAATTTATGAGGCACATAAGAAGCTAGACAATTTACTAATCAACAGGTCCATGTTTTATAAGTGGTTGTTATGTATGTTCTTTTTGTCTCATAGTCAATTATCAATAGAGTATAGGAAGCAACTACCTATCAAAGAGGCCTCATGAATGATAATAATGTGCAATTGTTCACACTACTTTTATAATTTTTCCAAGGAATTGTTACTGAGCGAGACAAGTCCAAACTTGTTGAAATGTAATAGAAGCATACAAATTGTGTCACCATGTGACATACATTGTATGCTACTTTGACCATGTATGCTAATATCAAATTTATTGGTTTGATTTTATTTATGTTAAGGTCAATGATGAAAATGTAAACAAGTGTTTATAGTATTTATTTTACAATGAATGTCTTGTTAGTCCCTATTGTATTGATGAGTAAAAAATATAATGGATTTTTTAGTGGCTCATGTTTTCTTGAAGGCTATGCCCATTATAATTGTTTGATCTTTATTCAATGCTCTCTTCATTTTGTGATATTCAAAACATTCAAGCAACTTTGGATCCTTTGTGATCTGAAACCCAAGAGCACCAAGGTCTTATATATATGGTCATCATAGGAGATCCAGATCATATTGTAAGTCATAATTCTTACAATGTACAAGTGACATAATTGTTAGCTTTCTAGCTGGATTATCTCACAGGTCCTTTTAACAAGGATCAAGTATTAATCGCATATAATAATCTCACAAGATCAAATAACAATCACATATAATATTTCACAAAATACACAAAATATTATTGATAAAATATCTACTAATGCATGCATAAAGCTATGCATGTTCAATGCTTATTACAATGCTTTATCACAAATATATAATTATATGTGACTCCTCACATGCTACACTCTTGACATTCTCTCTTCTATAAAACTCTTCACTTTCCTACTTGACACCTAGCACACATTATTCTTGACTTACTAATATGACACATTGTACACTCTAACTCTTTACACACTTGCACAGTTTATTATATGATACTTGGACACACATCACATAATGACACATATTAAACAAATATTAAACTCACTTCGTAATCTAATGAATCACTATCTAAAGTAATATTTACAATACTACCAAATAATGTAATATGTCCAACACTAGCTTATTACATTATTTGGTGTGAATACTGTTAGTCTTCAATATTTTATTCTGGTTTTCATTCTTTGGATTTGGCTGTGATACTTCAACCTCTAATATTGAATCTTAATGATATTCCCTATTCCTATCATGGTATGCATGTTAAAAACTTAAAAACTTGTTTTTAATAAATCAATTTTCTTTGATGTAAAAAACCTTATTACTCCCAAATCAATTTTTTCAACTCCAAATTATCTTCCTTCAAATTTCTTTCAATTTTTTATTTTCACTTAACATTCCCTTATTTCTTTCTATATTTTTATTTCTTTTCATATTATCTTAAAAAAATATCATTCAATTGTAGAAAACTTGCCCCTTATATCTCCCACTATCCATTCATATTTAATTTTTTTTAATAAATATCAATTAATCTTTCAAAAAAGTGAGCTACTTCTTTTTTTTTCATTCTTATAAAAATATATACACTCCTTATATCACTTAATCATATTTTCAATATTTCAAAACACTCCAAGATGTATCACCCAGAACAATTAAGACTAAAACAAATGCACTAGAATAAATACATTAGGCCTTGAAATTTCACTAGACATATTAATAAAACAAAAAAATGGAAAAGTGTGGATGTATTTTAGATGTTCTAGCTCTAAATTCAAGATCCCTTATCTGATCAAAATGAATCTAATTATGATATTATCATAATATATTATTCATAATTCTTAATACAATAATATAAAAATCTCATGTATGTTATATCTTTGACCATGAAGTTACCTAATTGACATCTTTGATTGAATATGAGTAATAAAGTTATATGCACCACACATCAAATATTTTATATCTCTTAAATATATGTGCACTAAGATAACAAAACATCAATAAATATCATATTTTTAATAATCTATATGTGGCTTCTATTGGGACCACTTAAATAGAAATATCAAAACATTACATCCTCTATTAGGTTAATTAGATCATATCTAGCTTGTCATTTTATTAGATATTTTTCATCTTTGTCAAACCACTATTTTTCCTTTATTGAATCTTTGATATCATTTTTATTAAGAAATCCATGGCCAACTAAAATTTATGGCATAGGCTAAGTTGAAGACTAAAATTTAAATTTTTCCAATATGAAGACTAAGAGAATGATTGGCTAAGTTTTCGACTACCTTATTTCCTATTGAAACTATAATTTGATTTATGGCATAGGCTACATTGTCCGATGATTTAGAAAGGCCTAAGGGCATTTCATTGTACAATGTATTAATTATTTATAATATTTTATTATGTAATCCCTATGGGTTGTAGTTAACCTTGTTATGGTTAAACACTCTTTATAACTTGTAATTAACCTAAAACCCTCTTGCTATGTCAACTTAGGCTAAAATTTATTATGTAATTGGAGCTTTAGTATTGCTATAAATACCCACCTCCCATTCCTCGTTTTTCATTGGAGTGTTGTGTAATATTATCTATGGATATATTGAATATTTATGGTACCTACAATTACCTACCATATCTCTCTTTTGTCCTTTTTTTGCTTTTTGTAAAATATTTGAGTAAACAAATCATTTATAGAAAATATTGTGAATTCCAACAAGGTATCAAAGTAGGTATGGAGTGGCATCGCTTGGTCATACAAAATATCTATTCAAAGACTTTGATTTTTCTTTTTGTCATGTAGAATATATATTTAAAGACCCTAATTTTTCTTTTTAACTTTAGGGAAATGTTTCTCTCATTGATTCATAAGGATCATTTCCAAAAGGTAGGGAGATTATTCCATGTTTTTACTCATTCATATTTTTAAATTTTTTGGAGATCTCTTAACTACTCCAATATTTCCTTGTTGTCAAGTATTCCTCGATGCTTTTGGTATTTTTTTATCCAAAATTAATCAAACCCTTCTTGCCTCCATGGAACAACTATGGCATGATTGGATGTATATTAGGTTTTTAAAACCAAAATTTTATGAATCCATAAAAGACCCCATTTGCACCTTTTTTCATGAATATTTGGTGCTTCAATGACAAGGATGCATTGTTGCCTTCTACAGAAGTGACATGCTTGAATGGTTGTTTCAACATGCTACTGATTTAGATAGAGGGATGCAATTTTTAATTGATTTTTCCAATGGTCATGGGTTTGAGGCACTATTGATCAATCTTACAACATGATCACAATTTTTTACAATTCAACTCTTTGAAGATGCTTGCAAATCGTAGACATGACACATTATCCATAAGAGCCATGGGTTGGACACTTGTAGAAGGAGATCCATATTTGATTTAAATGAAGTTGTCTTACTAATAGTGGCAATGTTGGGAGGTTTTACCTATAAGAGCATCACCAATCAATCCATTTCAACTGGATCTTTTTTATTGGCTATGTCATACTCATAAAGGCACTTACATGTTGATGATTGCTTATTACAGTCTCTAGGTTAAGCACTTTTTACATAGTAAATGTGATTGGTGAGCTTGTTCCTTTGAGTATCAAGTGCAAGCATCTCAAAGGATGTGTTGTTTTCTTGGCTAGTGGAATGTGCTTTGGCCCCATAGTTTTCTATTTAAAATCCTACCTAGGGCACCTTTTGGGATTTTAGATAAGATGAATGTCTCAACCAATATGGAGGTCAATGTGGTGCTTTCACACACAATAAAAAAATATTTTTTCTATATCTAAAATTCTTCAACTAATCAAATGCTTGCAAGCGTCAATAATAAACTAAACTAGATGACTTGAAGTGGAAAATCAATTAGAGTACAATAGTGAATAAAAATTTGCCAAGTGGCAAGTCAAGATTAGCTCTTGTAACCCTAAGGTTTGAGTTTTTTTTTTTTTTTTTTAGGGTAACTTAGGAAAAAATTGGAGGCCATAACTTTTATATATGAAAGTGTTTTTAGCCATTTTTTTAAAGTGCATAATTTGTTGAGCTCTACACACCAATATCATTAGTTCATAGACCTATTATGATGTTATGGGTTGGATTGTGTAATTTGAAGCACAAATCCCTAGTTTCTCATCTTAATGGGAAAAATTATAGTGTTTGGTAAACTCAAATGAGTATTTTGTTACAGAGTTATAACTTGTGGTGCATCTTTCAAGAGGATAAAGCAATTGTTCTTGATTGTGAAACTTGCCATCAAAGAGAAGAAGAGGAGCTTGAGTTATTTTCCTTACTGATTGAACTAGAGATATTTTTCTCTCTTAAACTAGTTGAGTTTGATAATGTTGAGGATTATATTCCAATACCTAGGCCTTTGAAGATAGATGTTGTATCTTCTAGAGGCAAAAAAAAAGATGATGCAAAATACATAATGTAGACATGGAAATTGACCCACTAAAGTGAGTTAATCTTCCTAGAATATTTGGGAGGACCCTCAAACTTGTCCAAGCATAATTTTAGACCTCTCTTTCTATCCCCTTCCTTTTTTCCTAGTTTTACCAAAATTTTGGTCAGCCCTTAAAGGGCTTGATTTTGGTAAAGTTAGAGAAAACCTTATTTTTTGGGCCAACTCCTAGGGTGTCGATCCTCCTTAGATTTTCTCACTCTTTTAACCTCCAAATATATTATAAATAGAGGGTTTGGATCCCTTTTTTTAAACTAGATATGAAAATGAGACCACGATTGGAATTTTCTAAGCAATTTTTGAGAAGTGTGATTTCAAGTGCTCTTTGTTTTGGCAAGCAAGTCTTCTAACAAGATCAAGTGTTATTTGGTGTTTTGCTATTGCTCTATTACTTATTTGTTGCTCTTAGTGGACAAGTGTGGAAGCCTTAAGAAGGAATCTACCATTTTATGGAGGACTTCATCCTTTTGTATGTTCTCTCGTTGCCACCAAGTTTATTCTTTCATTGTGTTACCTCTATAATTGTTTATTCTACATTTTATGTTTGAAATTTGCATCCATTTATTGTTTTACACTTCTATCCTAAAATTATGGTTACCCCTTATAGGGCATGATTTCGATAGGACCCAAAATCGTGGTCACTCCTTACAGGGCATGATTTTGGCAGAACCTAAAATCACAATCACTCCTTATGGGGTATGATTTTGGTTTCACTAGGTTTGGGGGTAAGGTTTCACTCCCAAACCCTCATTTTCACTTGCATGTTCCATTTAGGCCATAACATTGTTATCTACATTCTATTTTTTTGTACTATTTTATTTCATTGCATCTTATCTTATTTGTTTCCAAAAGGTTCAACAATCACTTTTATTTTTGAATGATTAGCTAAAAGGACCAAGGAGGCTTGACTAATGCACCTCCAAGCTCAATATTATAGTGGCCTAAGTAGTCCCCCAAAATTTGATCAAATTTTCTAGGATTTTATGAAATTATTTTATAGGTTTTGAAGTTGTGGGATACATCTAGATGCAAATAAAATTTTAGGTTAACTACTAGATTAGATAAGTGTTATATATTAAATCTCTTAGATTTTTTGTTGTTTGCTTTCTACCCATTTTTTATTTAAAACCTAGATCATAAATAAATGATAAATACTTTGATCATATTCTAGGCATTTGAAAGACAAAAAGCATATAGTTTGCATCCTAGGGTTAATTTTATTTATGCATTTTCTTTAAATCCTCACTAAAAAGAAAAGGATCTATTTTGCAAGTTAGGGTTAGTTATCATTGAAAATCAAGAATTATTCTAGGGTTAGTCCTTGATTTCTTGTATTGATTGTTTGTATGGCATTGGCCTTTCATTTCTTAGTTTATATTGTAGAGAGACCAAACATAGGTTATTAATTTAATATGTACATCAAGCATATCCACCCGAAGTTGGAACGAGTCCTAAAACTGTTCCTAGTGAACCCTTCGATCCCTAAGCCCTCGAGTGTAGAGAATATAACACACCCCTATGGTAACCTTGGCTCCCAATAGATCCAATCAAGAATTATACATGGTAGGGTAGTTTTCCATGTCTACATATTTGGTGAACCCAATGTGAAAACATGTCTTAGTGGCCAAGATAGGAAACCTCTTTCTTTTGTTTTTCTTTTGAAAAATTTAAGTAATACCACTAGAATTTTTTATTTATAATTTGAATACATTAAGAACATCTTGAAATATTCTTGTGTGTCTTATATTAGTGTTATCCCATATCCTTTCTCTTCCTCCTAATAGCTCCCAACACTAGGAGTGAGTGAACGCTTTTAGAATATGATAAGATTTTTCAAGAAGGTCATCAGATTGATAGGAAGAATCACAATCTAGATGTAGAAGAGGAAGAACATGAAGAAATTGGTACCAAATTTTATTCTCTTGAGGGGCCCAATGGAGGCTTTACTTTCACATATTTTGATTATATATAGGATTTTATAAAACATCATAGGGAGGCTTTGGTTAAGTCTATGGAAGAGGAAGCCCAGCTCGAAAGAGGTGGGATGTCTCATGCTCCAAATGTTTCTCCTAAGCATGTGTGTAACAACCCCTTGCTTGAATCTTCACATCATGTTAATACTTTCCATAAACCAACATAGGCTACTACCATGACCACCAACATTGGGGGAATTCCACAAGTTACTCCAACTAGTAGTGCATATCAATATTATGTCCAATTTCCTCCTGATTCTTCTCAACTCAAAATTCATTCTTTTATTCCACAAAATGTTAGTTATCCTCCAGAGCAAGATACCACATATCATAACCCATACCATAATAGTTTTAATACCTCCAACATTGGCCAATTTCCTTTTCAACATCCTACCTATACCCTTTCCCTAGGGAATCTAGGGGTATTGCACAACAACAATACAAATATGCAAAGTTTTACAAGTATGGTGAAGCAATTGGTTTCAAGAGTGGATATGACTCAACCTCCAAGTTTAACCAATAACTATAGAAAAATGTGCAATCAGCCCTTAGACCCTGTTGTCACTTCTAGGCCCTACCCTAAGCATTTTCCAATGTTGGTTTTACCTATTTATAAGGGAATAAAGGACCCGATTGAACATTTAAGGATGTTTAGAATAGCATGCTATGATATTATATATGATGACATATTGTTACTAAATATATTCCCTATGAGCCTTGGTGGTATGGCATTGGAATGGTATTATCTATTGCCTCATCATTCTTTGAGGAATTTTAAATATACAATGGAATTTTTTATTCAAGAATTCAAAGCTTATGTTGAGAAAAATATGACTATGAAAGTTGTTCATATGTTGAAACAAGGTAAAGATGAAAGTTTTTTAGAATTCCTATCTCAATGGAGAAGTTTAGTTGGACGGTTGAGATATACTACCTCCTTGAGACATGATTGAGATATTTATTTTAAAATTACAAGAGAAAATATCTTATGAATTGGAAACAATAACTATTACTTATTTTGACCAAGCCATATATCTGGCAAGAAGGGTAGAGCAAACCCTCATTTGAAGAGGTCAAATTAAGACAAATAAAGAAGAAGATAGGACCACAAAAAAATAGTATAAGATTAAGCAATTATTTGGTGATGAGGTAACATATAGTAGACTTGTTAATAGTGTTGTTAACACCCTATAAAATATGGTGCTTATCCAATCCCAAAAACCCCCACCAAGGAATTTTATAAGACTCAACACACCTATGAATGTGGTCCTAAAGTAGCTTTTGGAAGTAAATATGATTGAGTTGCATCCCATAAGGAAACCTAATACCATGATTGATTGGTATAATCTTGGTCAGAATTGTGAGTATCATAGAGTGAATGAGCACATGATAAATTCATGTAAGAGGTTGAACCATGTGGTTAAGGACTTAATTGATGAAGGTTTCCTTGTTATAGAAGGTCCTCAACCTAATACTCCAATAAACAATCAACCTCCTACTCAACAAGCACCCACAACTAATAAAAACAAGGGGGTCTTCCAATACCCCCTACCTAAGCATGAGCAATAGGTAGCTAATCAAATGTCATGTCATAATGTACCATCTCCCTACAACAACATGGTTTGTATAATAGCAATCACTACAAGGCAACAATCTCAGACTCAGCTGAATCAACCATATTAAAAGGAGATGAGTTCTACATCAAACCACCCTTTGAAACCACCCTTAGTTTTTAAGAATATCCCAAAAAGGAACATGGGAGTAGAAAACCCATATGTAGTGTTGAAAACTCAACACAAAGTTGATGAGGCTAGCCAATGCCTTATTTTTGCATCATTTTTTGACATAAAAACTATCACATTTCAATACATAATATAGTTAAATGCTAAATATTTGATTAAAGTGCATTATTTTGTTGATGTTTGCATGATTAAGTGTTAAGAGATAACATGCCACTGTTTTGATTATTTTCTACATTTTCTATCCTATTTTTGCATGACTTTAGTACTAAAACAACATAGTGAAATTAGTAGCAAATAAATATTTTTTGTAACTTGTGATTGGTGAGCTATTTTGTATGTTTTTATTACCTAAACAAGTTTTTGAGGTGATGTGATGCCAAATAAGCCACTTTTTTGTTGAAATAGGGTATGATAGATATACACAACATATACAAGGTAGCCACCTGCAACATTAAAGGAGGGCCAAGATAAAATCAAGAGAATTTAAAACTAGTTGGAAAGAGGACTTACCATGCACTTGGAAATACCCCCATATGGCACAGCTAGCAGCAACATAGCATTATAAGTATTCAGCCTGATATTCTAGAGTTGCTCTGAAATGACAGACAAAAATAGTCAACTTCAGCCAAAAAATAGAGTTTGTGTCCAGTTTGCAAGGATAAAAGAGGTTGGTGTGTAGACAGTAGTTGTAGTTAATGATCCACCTATTCTTGTGTAATTACCACCACTTTGGAAGTATGGATAAATGCACAGCTGGATGCTAAAGTGGATTTTATCTTATTTAGACTAAGTCTATTATAATAGAACAATAAATCAAGCACGCACAACATATTGGTGATTTTGTAAGTTAGAATAAAGATGTAAGAATTAGTATAAATAATACTACTCACCTATTGGTTGGGGTAAGTCACAAACTAGAATTCAGAAAGTAGATTCAAGCCTAGTCAAGAAGTAGGACCATAATTGCAAAATGTAACAACATAATTAAGTAATAAAGTGCAGTATTTTTCAATTATGTGATTTATGAGTGAATGAGTGATTAGAGCTTAGGATTTGGAGTGTTAGTACCTTCTACTAGACCAGGGAGCAAAGGCCTACTCTCGAGGTTTGTGTAAGGAGGTATTTTTTAGGTTTTTATAGTATTCTATTTTGTGCAATTTTTGCTAAATGTTGTCAATTTCTTGTCATTTGTTGTAGACATAATTTCCCATATTTTTACCCTAGTTTTTCTTGTGTTTTAAGTGTGATGTGTGAGAGTGGATTTGCATCTAGTTGACCTATGTTTATGTGTGCATTTATTATTTATGTTTTCTACAATTTCAAATTCAACAACTTTTTGATAGTTTTTAGCAACTTTTTCCAGTTTTTCAGCAACATTTTTATTTTTTGCAATTTCTTTCATAGTAGTTAATTTTTAGCAGTTTGTTAATTTAGTGATTTCAATTCAACATTTTCACTTTAGTCATTTC
Source organism: Wollemia nobilis (assembly GCA_028583015.1). Lineage (NCBI taxonomy): Eukaryota > Viridiplantae > Streptophyta > Pinopsida > Araucariales > Araucariaceae > Wollemia > Wollemia nobilis. Next base: position 6,643,186 of record JAQPPZ010016930.1, on the reverse strand, counting down.
AATTTAGAAAAATTAATTTAGCATATGTTATTTTATCAAGTTAATTTTTGCAATTAAATAGTTTTCATGCAAAAGGGAGCAAAGTGACATTGTTTCCTTTCTACCAAGATTTCCAACTTTCTTAGAATAATCTAGTGTCTTGATATCTGAGTTGAATTTTAATTTCTCTAATGTATAAAACCCTAGACTCATAAAAAATCTCCTTCAACATTCAACAATAGTTAGCTAGTACCCTAGCTAATATTTCTCTCTTAGAGTTTTTGCATACTTCTCCTATTCATAGGGAATCCTTGTTAAAGCTTCTAAGAAAACAATATATTCCTCAAGGCATTTCCCCTAGTGCTATAGCTAATGTTGTAAGCACTCTTGGGATATATCATATCACATTTTTGGATAATAATATTCCTTCCTCAAATTTGTGAAGGGATTATTCCCTCTACATAAATGTACTTATTAGGGAAACATTTATCAAGTAAATTTTGATACATAATGGTTCTTCCCTCAATTAATGAACTTATCATTTTTTCCAAAAAAATAGATTAAAAGAGAAATATTTAACTAAATCTAATATCATCATCAAATCTTTCAACAATGAGTCCCAAGAGGCCTAGAACATTATATATCTCCCCCTTAATGTTGGACCTAAGATCTTAGATACCTTTTTCTATGTGGTTTTTTACCCTGCATCTTTTAATATTCTTCTTGGATGTCCTTAGATTCATGCAATGAGGGTTGTCCCCTCTACTTTTCATCAATGTTTGAAGTTTAAATTTAAAGATCAACTTGTCACCATTTTGGGTGATCCTCATCCATTTCAATATTCTTCAAAGGTTGAGCAAGCTCAATCTGATCTCAATTTATGTCCATCAGTTTCTTCATCTCATATCATCAAGAAATTTGAAAATCTAAAGATGAGTGAGGAGCCATTAATCAATGTTTCATCATAGGATCAAGTCAATCCTTTTATTCAAGAGCTTCTTCTTGATCTTGCCAAGCTACCACCTTCATAAAGGACTATGGGTTTACCTTATAATAAGGGTGAATTTGTACACATTGGCACATGTACTTTTATCTTGTACAAGTCTCCCTCAAAGAAAAGATATGTGGTACCAACCCTCTTCCTATAGAGTGTTCTTCTTTTCATTGTTACCTATCCAATGATTACCCACTTCCCAAGTAAATCCTATCTAGAATGGAATATATAGGTAAATTTTTGGAGCCATGATAGAAAGGTACTCAAGAGCCTTTGGAATTTGAACTTTGGTCTGGGAGATGTGGCATAGGCTACATCCCTAATAAAATCCAATGTTTTCCATTTTATTGTGATGATCACCTCATTACTTATGTTGAATATCTAAATAATCAAGAGTTGGAGTGGATTGATGAGGATGAGGGACCACCTTATCCCTTTGATATTCTATTTTGCAATGTGATAACTTTGGTGCATCCTAAGTTAGCTTCAACCCCTAAGGCATGCATAGTATTTTTTTTTTTTTTTTTTTTGTATTTCATTCATTGGTTCCTCATAATCATGCCTTTGCATTTTCACTTAGTTGCATCCAGGTTTTTTGTTCATATTGCATGATTTATCATATCTTGCATGGTTTTCCTAATATTCTGTTCTGCTTTGAATTTTTGCTTGTCATATCATTACATTATTGTTTGACCATATTTGCATGATTGCTTGATCATATAAATTTTTGGGGACTTCATGAGGATGGAAAGTGATGAAACCTAGTTAGGTCTTAGCTCACATGTATTGCACTCATACTAAGGCTCTAATACCTAGCGAATCCCCAACCTATGTCTCATATCCATGCATTTTTATCTTTGCATTTCATCCATCTCTTCTTCTTTTCTCTTCTCTTATGTTCCTTGACCATGAAAGCCTAAAATGATCATCAAAATCCTATCTAAGTCAAGATATATAGTTATTTTTTTGTATATCATTTTTCCTTTAAATTTTTAATTGTTTCTTATCCTCCCCAAGACAAATGATATATGTTATTTCTTCTCTCTACTTTTTATTTTGCTAACACCCACTCCTTTATTTTTCACATGTTACAAGGTCCTCATCGAATAGGATAGATACCACATGGATATCATTTATGATACTCATACGACCACTAACTATCTTATGAAAACCTCTTAGATATTGAAATTTCATTAAGTATACACACACACTATCTTTTGCTTATTACTTCCTTCTTTCTTCTATCTCTTTATTCTAACACACGCACACACTCACACTGCTTTGTTGTGCTTCTTTTTTCTCATACATATTTTGTATACATCACGCCCCTATAAGTTAGTACTCAATTTTGTAAATCAATCACATCTCTTCACCCCATATAGGATATATTTATGGCCACATGCAATGGGAAGCCTCCATCTCAATCATTTACAAGCATACATCCTAGTGGGTACCTCTTCTTTTTTGGCCTCTAGTGAGCACCACACTCATGGTGGGTATCACTCCACATTTGACCATATTTATGAGCACAACATCCTTATAGGATAGCTTTATGGCCACAAGTGAGGGGTAACCTTCATCTCAATCATTTGTGATCATACATCCTTACAGGATCCCACTCATTTTCTTATGTTTTTGCTTGGTCTATAATTGTTTGATCACTCTGATATTTTATAATCTATGCTAATTCAAACATCATTTTTTGAGCACCTTTTTACTTTGTTGACTTTCTCCATATTTTGTTTCTTCTTCTCCTTCTTCCTATCTTCTTTTTCTTCATATTTTCTTCCTTTTTCTTCTCTTTTTTAAATCATGATTGGTCTTTATGAGGTATGACTTTGCTCTATGCCAAAATTGTAGTTCATAATTATAGGGTGTGATTCCAGCTAGAGGTGTATTTTTCTCCTTTAATTTCACCTCTTTCTTCCATCCTCTATTTCTCTCATTCCTCTATTAATCCATCACCTATTTCGTTTAGCTTCATATCCTCATACATTGCATTGGCTTAGTCCATTCATGCATTTCATAGTTGTGTTATCATTCATTCATGCATATCCAAAACATATAAACACATAAAAATATAAAAAAACATAAGTTCACACATTTTAATCAAATTAGCATGATATTAATTGAGAAATAAAGGGTACATAGGTTTATTTTATCATTTTTCCACAAGTCTGAGCCTGGCACACTTGACCCTCCCCAAGGATGCATGCCACACTCGGCATGTCATCCTGATTCTATCCTAGCTCTGGGAGCTCATCTCCTCTGCTCCACCCATTAGAGGTAGTCTCGATGGAGGTATGTTCATGGACTATGAAATTGTTCATGACTTGGATTGTGACTGACTCAGTGACTAAAAGGAGGTTGGTGGATGCACCCTTTGATCCACTGGCATTGCTTAAAAGTATAGCATATAGTAGAAGGTCTCCCTCTATACCAACACCTCCTACCTCTCATTTTCCCTATACAACTATTCTTATAGAAGGTAGATCACCTCATCAAGCTGACTACTCGCACCTGTAGCCATACTCTCTACCTCTACCATACCCTCTATCTCTAACTCACCTCACCCCATAGGTGGCCTACCTCAACATGCATCACATCCTGGTCCATGAGTTTTGTACTCAAGGTACTCCATAGCCACTCAATCTTCTTGGAACTATTCTCTTGAAGCAGTTCCATATCCAAATGCATGGCTACTATATAGTCCTACAATGCCTCTATTTCCTTGATTGGGTTCTCCTGATCCATGTTCCCACTCGGCTTGACTATCGCTGATATTTATGCCTCTTTATCCACTCTGCTTGATCCAAACTTGAATATTATTGGGGCATCTCCTACACTACCCACTCCCCTTGAGGCATAGATGGTGATTATCCTCATTGTGATCATCACTATCTCCATCTAAACCTACGCTTGGGCTAATATCAGTGGGACTACACTTCTCGGTTCCCACTTTGTGGTGCATCAAGTGGTCTCTCAAAGTGTTAGCTGCACACATCGACTCATGATCTAGCATCTCTACATTGATACTAGTGGGGATATCCTCGATGGCATAACACTCCTATGCCATCTTTGGTACCCAATAGCCACCTTGAGATCCACTCCTACATCTAGGGTTATGCATAGTGGTGAATATTCACAAATTGGGTGAATATTAGGATTTCTAAAATTGAAAATTGGTGAATATGAGGACCCTCGACATCGGCCCATTCACCTAAAATTTTTAGGACCAATTTTTTCTTAGGGTCAATTCACCACAATATATATCCAAACATAGGCATATTTGTACTCGTTGGAAAGATCTTTTTGAGCCTAATATAATGATGGTGTTTTTATGAAGTTATAAGGTGATTTAATAGGTCAAAATATATCCTAAATATGACCTTACTTTTTAGGGCTTCAAATACCCCAAATTTTGGTGTGAAGATGATTGATTTGATTTGCTTAGAATTCGCCTTGATTTCGATTAGGATTTGCTATTTTTTTACAAGTACATTTTAATTCCAACCTCTTATGCATTACCCTATCTACATCTATGTAGAGTGGGTCATCTAGGTCCTTCTCTACCCATCTCTACATATTTAGGTCCCTTTTGACTATTTATGGGTCCCTCTAAACCTACCTGTACCAGTAGTCACCCAGGTTTGGTATCTCTTAGAATATACCAAACTATCATTGGATTTGGTCAAAACATAACAAATTTTTAATTAGTTTTGCATACAAATATAACAAAATAAAAAAATATATATATTGTCTTTTCACACACAACAAAAAAAGAGGAACATTTTAACACCAAATTCTACTGGTCTTGGCCTCTTTTCTTTCTCTTTCTTCTCTATTTGTCTCTTTTGTTCTTTGTTTTCTTTTTGTCAAAATCGTACCCCATCCTCCTACGACACAATTTTGCTTTTTTTCCTCTTCTTCCAAAATCGTACCTCATACTTGTGAGTCATGATTTTTTGAAAATGTGCCCTACATTGAGACATCATTTTTATTGTCATGATGATCCAACCAAAATCATGTTCAACCTCCAAAATTGCATTGGGGTCACGCACGGTGATTTCTTCCAAAAGATAAAAATGATTAAAAAAAGAACTAAATTTCTAATCTAGCCTAGTCTAGAAGAAGGATTTTAGTCCTTCCCATGATCACTCTATTTCTACACTGGCCTCACCTCTTTTAATGGTTGAATGGTATGTTGGTAGCACCATTTGTATTTTTTCTCCAAAGCTCTTCTTCTTCGCACAATGAAAATGAATTAGGTTTTTCACCCCATTTGCCTTTTTATTCTCCTTTTTTCCTTTTTCTCTCTTCTCTTTGACACTCTCTTCATTGTGTGTTACTCTAATTCTTTCTACATCAGCCATTTCAAGTTGCCTTAGGAATTTGGCATTCTAAAACTTGAGGGGCACCCCATCTTGAGAGGCATTAATATCCTTAATACCTCATTTTACGTTTAAAATATTTAAGTGTCTAGAATGGCATCATTTTTGCACCACCCATTTTTTCTAAACCAACTACCCCTTTTTGTGTTTGTTGTCCCTCATCCATAGGATTCTACATCTTTCTTTGATGCATTTATTAGGCCATAAATGCATCAAAGAAGGGGTAAAATATAGATAAAAATTTGACCCACTAAAGTGAGTCAATATTCCTAGAACCCTTGGGTAAACCCTAATATTTTCCAAGCACAAGTTTAGGCCTCTCTTCCTATCTTCCTTCCTTTTTTGTAGTTTTCTAAAATTGCATTTGGCCCTTACAAGGCATGATTTCAACAAAGTTAGGGTTTTCTCTTAGAAAACCCTATTTTTTGGGCCAACTCCCAGGACGTCGACCATCTCTTAGATTTTCCTACTCTTTTGACCTCCAAACCTCTAATAAATAGAGGTTTTAGATCTCCTTTTTTTAGACTAGAGAAGAAAACGAGACCACAAAACGAGACCACAACTAGAATTTTTTTAAGTAATTTTTAAGAAATGTGATTTCAAGTGCTCTTTGTTTTGGAAAGAAAGTCTTCTAAAAATATAAAGTGTTCTCTGGTGTTCTGCTATTGCTCTATTACTTTTGTTGCTCTTAGTGGACAAGTGTGGGAGCCTTAAGTAGAAATTTTCCATTTTTTGGAGAACTTCATCCTTTTGTCTATTCTCTTACTTCCACCAAGTTTATTATTTTATTGTGTTACTTTCAAAAGAATTTATTCTATATTTCAAATTTTAAATTTGCATCCATTCATCATTTTATACTTCTATACTAAAATTAAGGTTACCCCTAATAGGGTGTGATTTTTATAGAACATGAAATCGCGATCACTCCTTACGGGGCATGATTTAGGTTTTTCCAGGTTTGGGGACAAGGTTTCACTCCCAAAACCTTATTTTCACTCGCATGTTCAATTTAGGCCATAGCATTGTTATCTACATTCTTTTTCACATTGTTTCATTTCATTACATCTTATCTTGTTCATTTCTAAAAGGATCAACAATCACTTTTGTTTTTGGATGATCACCTAAAGGATCAAGGGGGATTGATTGTTGCACCTCCAAGCTTAGTTTTATAGTGGCCTAAGCAGGCCCCAAAATGTTGATCAAATTTTCAAGGTTTTGTGAAACTATTTTATAGGTTTTGAAGTTTTGGAATACATCTAGACATAAGTAAAAATTGAGGTCAATCACTAGATTATATAAGTGTTCTATGTTAAGTCTCTTAGGCTATTTTTTGTTTGATTTCTACCCATTTTCTATTCAAAACCTAGATCATAAATAAAGGATAAATATTTTGATCATATTCTAGGCATTTGTAAGAGAAAAATCATATAGTTTGCATCCTAGGGTTAATTATGTTTGTGCATTCTCTTTAAACTCTCACTAAAAAAAATGATCTATTTTACAAATCATTCTAGGGTTAGTCCTTGATTATTTGCATTGTCCTTTAATTTATTATCTTAGAATGTAGAGAGGCCAAAAATAGATAATTGCTTTAATATATACATCAAACATCTCCACCCCAGAGTTGGAACGAGTCCTAAAACCATTTTTTGTGAACCCTTCGATCCCCAAACCCTCGAGTGTAGAGAATATAACACACCCCCACAGTCACCTTGGATCCCAATAGATCCAACCAAGAATCATACATGGCAGGGCAATTTTCCCCCTCTACATATAAAAATTATCCTTTCTAATATCTCTACCTTTTTTCAAATGTTGAACCTAATCGTTCATAGGATTCTTATATTTCTAGAATCCAAAACAACTCTTACTCTTGATAAAAAATTTCCCTTTCATTTTACTTTTAGGTGACAATGAGGAATTGTGGTTGTTAGATATGGGGGAAGACATACACAATATAAAAGATAAATGAACAATATTTAACACAAATATCAATCTCACCAAATATTTTCACACTTCAATATTCTCTCATATTCATCATTTTTCTTCATAATCCATTAGTAAATATCTAAATACATTAAGCATATGTATGCTTTAATATGTATCTTAATTTCAAGAGACTTTTGATGTTTCACCTCTTGGTGTTTCACCTTCATCAACGTGTCTTTTCATCTCCTCATATTTTCATAGGATGTGACTATTTAATTTTCACATGGGAGAGATAATTATCAATTCTGCCAATAATTATAAATATTAAATGATTACATAACTCCAAATAATTTAATAGAGTATAACACTCCCTTATTACATTATTTGGTATAATTATCATTACCCTTATGCATTCAAGAGTGGTATATTAGAACTATTATCTGGATGTAGCTTTGTATTTAATTTTATCATTGGTTGGATGGTTTTTAATTTTCTAGCTCTAGCTTAGTTAGATCTAAGTAATCTCCACTTTTTCTACCTTTATTATTATTCATTGAGTTTACTTCTATTTCAATGACTTTAGGTCATTGCCTTCGAGTCATAATTATCTTAGGGTTGTCTTTTTGGCTCATCTCTAGGTCATCATTACCTCTGGTTCCTTTGCCTCTAGGTCGACTTTGGATCACCTCTAGGTTACCTCTGGGTCCTCTACCTTTGGACCACCTCTAAGTCATAATTACATCTAGGTCAACCTCTAGATCTACCATTAGATCATCATATTTTAGAAATTACCACTAGACTATAGCTTTGGAATATTTTACATCTTCATAATTATTCCACATAATGTTTCATCTATAGGTCCTATCACTACAGTTATTCCAAGCATTGGTTGGATCATATTATTCTAATATTGAAATCATATAGCTCAAGTTTTCGAAGACATTTTTCCAAGGGAAAAATTACATTCTTATTCAACAAACTATCATATTTTTTAACCACCAAACATGGTCTCCTTTTATAGAAACCATTCAACATTCATTTTGTCTTATCCTAATCACACACATTCATATAACCACACCTTTGGAATGGTTCTACATAGTGTTTCATCTATAGGTCCGATCACTACAAGTCTTCCAAGCATTACTCAAGTCATATTCTTCTAATATTGAAATCATTTATCTCAATTTTTCCAAGATATTTTTCCAAGGAAAAACTTACATTCTTATTCAACAAAATAGGATATTTTTTAATCACCAAACATGATCTCCTTATGTATAAATCATTCAACAATTCTATTATCTTATCCCAATCACACACATTCATCCATCCATAATTAATCTATATTTGTTTGGTCACTTTCTTTTGGAGTAATTATTACCTCCACAAACTTCACAAGAATGCAAGTTCCAACAACTAGTTGTTACATATCCACTTCTTCCATAATGACTATAAAAATCCACACTAGAAACTTCTACATATGATTCCTTTCTCAAAAATTTAGTAATATTACCACTTGTTACAAATTTGGTTTCACTACCTCTATCTTGACCTGTATTTTTATATTTTACAAAGGTTTCCCTTTTTACAAATTGGGTCTCATTGCTTCCTTATTCACCTATATATCCAAGGCCTTCATGCTTTGACCTTATATCTAGTACTATGGTATCTTTCACACCTTAACCATTTCTTCCCAAGCTTGTACCTTATTCATTTGTATACTTTTTAAAATATCGAAATTCTTCATCAATATTTTGATCTTTATCATCATTATCACAATATCCTTCAACACAATTTGAACTATCACTATCATTTTTAACTTTGAAAATATGGTCTTTGTCATGCCCAATAAAACCATTTTTTATATAACCTTTATTTTCATGAACAATCTTCAAATAATTGGTGTCACAAACTATATTTATCCCCTATACAAGATCTCTTCTATCGCAACACACATCAACCACTATAGACTTCAAATCACTAGTATCACAATAACCATATACCATAATGGGCCTCAAATCACATGTATCACAACTTATATTTATCCTTTTAAGAAGATAATTTGTATCATAATAAATATATTTCATCATGGGATTGTCCTTAAGATTTTCAATTATCTCAAATTTATTTCTACATTGCACTTAAACGACGTTAAGAGTGAATAGCACCATGCACATTCTTCTAAAAAAACCAATTGATATTGTCAAACCATTTTTAAAGTATCCTTCACCAAACTCTATGAGTTTTACTTATAAGAAATACCTTATTTTAGAGAACTCTCCATCTTCACTATATTTTGAGGACACACAATTTTGAATTTCACCTTTTATCTTGTCTTGTTTATGATCACCTTTATTTCTTGGTTTTGACCCTTATCTTACCTTGAGGACCTTATATGATGTTTCACCTTTTTCTTTACAATCTGGTTATGATTCACCTTATACAATGTGCTTCTACTATTGTGGACTTTCTTGATATTTCCCTCTTTAATATTACCCTTGTCATTGTTAATCTTGTTGCATCCTTTAAGATTTTTTATTCCCTTAAGGAGATCTTCAATATTGATTCCTTCAAGCCAATTAATTATATTTACAAAATCATATACTATGTCCTTCTTTTTAAAAATATGATAATACCACCTTTTCCTTTGAGGTTGAATATATGATGAAGATGGAGTAGAAATAACCTCTAAATATTTCTATGATTTCCTAGTGGAGATAAGAACATTGGTGGGAAACTCATCTCTCAATTGATTCTCCACTTCATACTATTGAACTATGTTTACCAATTCCTCAAATGACACGCTTCTAGTTAGCACTTAAAGAGATGTCACCAATATTTTGAATCATTTAGGGAGATCTCTAAGCACAACTAAGACCAAAAGTTTATCTTCCACCTTTTCTCCCATGATATTCTACTTTAATTTTAGCTTTGCAATTTTTGAAGGATTTATTCAAAATTCTCACCAGCTTAAACCCTTAATGTATGAATTTATGATTGTATATGAAGGATTGTGGCTTCATTTCTTCCTTAAAATATGATACAAAGTTTATCCCATATTTTTTTTGATGTTTTTGTCTGATTGATATGTGGTTATATTTCATCAGCCACTTCAAATGTGATTATAATAAGTGCATTTGCATATCTTTCCTCAAAAATTTTCTTATCTTCTATTTCTTCAAGATAAATTTCATCATAAATGACTATATCCTAGATATTTCTGACCATAAGTATTATTCTCATTTTTTGTCTTCCAAGGTGAAAATATTGAACCCTATACTAACTAAAGATTTTGTGAGAAATATTTTTAATGTAGACATGGGGAAGGTTCCTTATATCTACAAATTATCCCCTTTCTATATACCAATAGTCTTATATACCAATCCTTTTGATATACCCACCTTTTCAATATACCTTTCAGTACATGGAATAAGCTAGTAATCTTGATATACATGGTTGTACATGAGAGACCTTAAGGTACGTGAAATAAATTGATATGTGGCATCAATATAGTACTAAAAATAATCATTCTAACAATGACATATGCTTAAAGATAAATCCTCGTATGTGGGTGTAACTTCCCTATATACTTGTATTTTCTCAATTTTAGGATTTATATCTAATGATAGTAATGAATGGGGTAAAAATAGAGTGAAATAAAATATCACAAAAATGTGTCCTTATTCCTCCTCAATGATTTATAGGGTTGATTCCTAGACATCATTATGGTAGCTATATTAGGCTTTAGACATAGTAACTTAATGCAAAAAAATTACCTATAAATGCAAGTTAGAGGTGTTGTTTATATTGAACACTACAATTTTATAAAGTAGAGCAAAATGAGAGCCAAAGAAGAAATCCAAAAGAAAGAAATCATTTTTGGGTAAAAACCCCTTGAGGTTATCTGATAAAAGTTGCATCTCATTCTTCCCTAGAATTCCTAAAAATGATACCCCCACATGAGGTGCAAGGCATCAGATGCACCCACTCAACCAAAGGTGATGGTAGACATCAAGATCTCAACCATGGAGGGTCATGTTTCTTGGAGAGCACAAGGGTGTCACTATTTACCCCCTAAAAATTTAGATTGGTATACCCAATGGGACCCAAAATTAATAACGTACATCCCTGATCTAGAAGTAAAACCATAGTTATAGTAAAAGCCATAGTTATCAACTTTTTGAAGCACTCTACATATTCACTTGGTGATTCTGCTACTAAAGAAGAACCCAAAAATAGAGAATTCATCATCTTAGGCAAGGTTATTATGGGAACCTTCATCTGGTCAATAACCTCACCCACTTGGAAAATTTATTACATAAAAGAACCTAAAGTAGTAGCCAAAATAAGTGCAAAGATAAGGTCCCAATAGGAGCCACTACCTCTAGCCAACTAACCAAAGTAGAGAAATTAGAATAGAGGTATGGTTGAAAACATTCTAACTTAGAAATTGCATAGCCCCTTGGTCAAATTAGAAATAGCATAGCCCCTTGGTCAAATTAGAAATAGCATAGCCCCTTGGTCATCCTTGTTCCCCCTCATTATTTGGATTTCATTCCTGAAGAGTCTTTGATTCCCTATTAAATTTTATTAGAGAAAGTATTATCACCATGTTAGAGCACTTGTAGTGCATGGCTAGATATTACAATGTGCTTAATATCACAAAGCAAGATATAATCCTTAGGATATTGTGACATATTTCAAAAGGAAGGCCTATAAGTGGTACATATCTTTACCCATATAGTCAATAAGGCATTAGAAATAGTTGACCATCTAGCTAATGGATCATTTCAAGGAAGAAGGGTCCCTACTACTAGATTACTTGACCAACATTAGGTAAAATTTTGGTGAGGTAATGAAGGAATTAAATTCTTGATTTAACAAAGCCTAGAAAAGAATCCCAAGTAATATTAGACCTTCCCCATGTATGGAATTTATATTTTATCTTAGAGCTATCCATCCATAAATTTTCATGATGATAAAACCCTAGGGTGAATTCTCTTCTTTTTGCCTATCAAATCACCCTTGAAGTAGAATAATATCTCATTCTGGTAGTTTTTTTTCCTCAATACTTCCAAATCTCATATCCCTCTGACTCTGATACAATCCCATTCCCCTTTGCATACAAAACTCCCCTACCCCATGCCAATAAAAATTTTCCCTAATAAAGGTTTTGTGGTGTGTAATTTTTTTATTCTAAAGGCCTACTTTGAACAACAATTTTTAGAGGAGTCATCAGAGCAAAATTGGGCTACCCACTAGGAATTAGATTTAGGCCCAAAAGACCTCTAGGTAAACAAAAATATTAACAAGGCAAAGGCACCAAATCACAAAGAAGCATAAAAAATACAATCATCGACTTTATTAGGCAATACTAACAATCACACTTAGACTTCCCCAAAGATATTTAGGCCTCCATAAAAAATCAAGGAGGAAGATAAATGATAGGAGGAAAGGGAGATAAGAGGGCTTGTGTAGGTAAGGATATGACCACCATACTTGGATCTAAGGTACAGAGGAAATACATTATAGGCATGCCAAACATGCATAATTCATACATTCTCCTTGCCTAAGATAGTGGTCCATGTGCCAAAAATAACCCAATATTTGATTGAAGAGGAGATGGACCAAATAGGTAGTAATCCTAGCCTAGTGATTGATCTCCCATTGCAGTACCACCATGCCTTCCTTCAAGACCCTCTCTAAACACAAAAAGGACCATGCACCAAATTCAATGTAGGATCTTATCCCTAAAAAGTTATCAATGATAAAAATAAAAAAGGAACACCCCAAAAAAATTGACAAAGGAAGGAAAAGGGACTCCACCTCACTAGAGAAAGCATCTATCCCACATGGGGATTTGAGGGCCCAATTCGATGAGATTTTTTTACTAAAATGGCATAGGATGAATGCCAATTGAGAGCCTTTGTAGAAAAAAAAGGTATTGTTTATCTTTTCATAGACATATCTAGCAAATGCAAGAAGCAATTGAATTCAGACAAGTTACAAAGAAGCAAAAATTTCACAAGCTCAAAGGACAAAGTGGTCATAATAAAGGTATGTTTGACAATCCCTAAATATTAGTAAAGCATTTTTCAATCAATTGAAGGATGACTACCATGCTAGATCGGGTGGAATATTAGAAGATAATGATGTCCTCCAAATCATAGGTATGAGAGGATGATTCTTTGTGTAATAAATTGATGTCAGCTAATCTAAAATGTGGAGGTAAACCTTAGGAGTTGTCCAAGTGACATGGCCTATAAATAAATAATCTCCCCATTTTAGCCTTTGCTGAATGTTGAGTAGAGTTATCTCCATCACTCCTTATTTAGATACATACCACTAGTATATAATCCTCAATATTTTCCCAAATCAAACTCCTTACCCAATGGATAATACAACCCTCTCTAGGTTTCTTAACTCTTGCTAGCAAGAGTTCTATTGTGAGTCACCAAAAATATAGTGAAATATCACTACAATAGGAAAATCCTATTGGTAGAGGTAATTTTGACCATAGAACCTACCTAAAGCTAAAATGAGGGGGCTCAATACCTCTACTACTTACAATATATCCAAATCCAAAAGACCATATAAGATGCAATAAAGGAGGAACCACCATTGCCAACTGATCATGTATCTTAAGATTCCTCCACCATAAGCCCAACCATCAGACTAGAATCAAGTAGCAACTCAATAGCATTTTCAATGGTGGATAATATAGGTCTTGATAATAATTTGAATCCCTAAGATATTTTGATGATGGCTAATTGGGAACCACTCTTATTGAGGGTCTGCTCCAGTCGAGATCCATGGTCTTTTCTTTTCTTTAATGAGTAAGGACCCAAAAACTTGTCCCTCCCTTTATCCAAAAGGGAAACTTAGTTCCAAGTATTAATCCAAGTTAATATCACTAGTGAATCATGAGGACTAAGGCCCCCCAATTGGTAAAATGGGAGGGGTACCTGAGGAGACCAAGTAATGAAGTGAAAAAGTAAACCTCACTCCTTCTCAAGGAAGGTATTGGTACCTGAGGGTCAAGGATGAATGAATAGCCTAGAAAAATTCTAACTACAACATCCCCTCTCTCCCTTCTAGTTGATCAACCCCACAATAGTCTTCCTATGGTATGTGGTGGAAGAGGAGCCCTCAATAGTAGAATATGGTGAATCTTTTCCCATCCAATGCATTAAAGGACATCTTCACCAAGTAAGACTTATAAGAGTATGGATGAACCATACTTTGAACACTATAACACTATACCAACCCAAATCAATTAAACATGAGGTAATGAATGTCGATTCAGTTGTAATTTTAACACTCCACAACCATATGTAGTTCCTCAAGTGATAGCTAAAGCATTAAAGCATTAACAAGGAGGACAAACCAAGGGGCAACATGCTTGAGATATTAATTATGGATAATCATAGAAGTCTAATCATGGAGATTTGTTATAGATCTCCAAATTCTCTAGATCATTCATTATTGATGTCAACTAGCATGGGCAAATTTTTAAATTCAAATTTTGTAATCCTACATATATTTTAGAGGGAATCTCTCCTCATTTCTTCTTATAAATATCTCTCTTATTCTCTTTGTAACAATTGAAGATCCTCTATTATTTTGAATGGGGCACTTTCCTTCATTTTTCTTTGTGTCTTAGCTTGGGCCGAGCCTTGTGTAGCCCTTCGAGTAGTTCTTTAACCTCTTCCTACTATATATAACTTGGATTTTGTATTAATAAAGAATCTATGACTATTTTTTATCTTTATCTTGGTTCTGGCATGGGTGTTCTATTTTGTTGCATGCTCTTGAAAGGGTCATATGTTCCTTATGCACTATTGTCCACTACCCACTTGTTCATATGAAGCCCATCGGGGTGTCAGGGGAGTCTTATTTCTCTTTTTTATTTGGTGCATTGCCACCCCTTAGTCTATGCTAGATAGGTTTATTTTTCCTACACCTTTACTACTTTCCTTTACTTTCCCTTGTATTTTACCACTTTTTACAATTTGTTTTACTATCCCTCTTTCCCCCCTTTCAAATTTAGCCTAGGCTATGAGTAAAGTAAAGTAACAAATCAAGATCAAATAAAAGCAAGTACCAAAGAAGAAATATAGAAGCAAGAAATTGGTCTTTAGTAAAAACATTAGAGGTCATCCAACATAAATTGCATCCCATGCTTCCTCAAACTTCCTAAGTTTAGTACCCCCACACAAGGCATAGGGAATTGAATGCACCCCCTCAGCTAGAGGTGATGGTAGAATCTGCAACCATGAGGGGTCACGATCCTTGGGAAATGCAATGGGATCATGCATGACCCCCCAACAATAAGTAATATGATCTTTTCCATCCTCTCTAGTTTTAAGTAAAAAGAAGGGGTAATGGTTTCAAATGGCAAGGAACCAACTACAAGTACTAAAATCCTTGGACATTCCCAAGATGTAATTGTACCACTTCATTGCAATTGTTATTTTAGGTATGGTATTCTTTATAAATGCTTATGATCTTTTCTATATTTTAATAAATATGAAACTCCTAGAAAATATCTATTACTTTGATCAAAGCAACAACAATCATGGTGCCCTAATTTTAAACACTTAATTCATAGTTAAAGGTGTGGCTTTATGTGGAGCACTCATAATACAACTCTTATTTTATCTGTTGAGTGATAATTTATGACAAAAAAAGGTGTTCAAAATGATGTTGATTCTCATGGTCATATACCCTATGGATTTGGGCCTCTCCTTCGACAACATGGCCAAGTCCATGATGATGACACTATGCTTTTTTAGATTGTAGCTTGGATTTAGAATCGACAAGGACTATCCCTCATCTATTATGATAATGTTAAAGTAAACCAACAAAAAACTCTAAGGGATATTTATCATAGTGGGGTTTTTCATGCAAGGTCTTAGAATTCTCTTAGGTAGTACCATCTCCATTATTATCTTTGTAGGGTTTATGAACAAGTATGATAGGTATTCATACAAAGTGGATGATCTATGAACCATGAACAAGTTCATGCACTTTAGACCATGCAAAAACTTCTTGACTTTAAATGAAATGGTGATAATATGGGAGACCAATAATAAGAAGACACTCCCCAAGGTAGTGATCACTGAGGACAATCTCCTCATAACAGCGAACACAAACTTCATTTTTTCAAACATAGTGGAACCTCTAACATGTTCCATATTTATTAATTGATGTCAATTCAAATTTTAATTGAGGGAGTTGCATGATATGGAGTCTTATGATCTATATCCCAACTTGAAGTATTACCTTCATGACAATGTTTTGCTACAATACATCGAACTTAGCAAAAAATGTAGAAATGAATATAGTATATTGTGGAGGTGTGGATAATGAAGGATGACTAGTCATGATTGTATTTGGTGACTATTTTTTTGCTATAATACCTTGATGTTTAATGGTTTGTTATTTTTTTCTTCAATTGGTTATATGGGATTGAAACGAACCCCACTCATATTACATTATAAACACATAGTGGTATTACAACAAAGCTTGGATATTATCCATGTATCACTTGGAAATATTTGAAACTTGGTCTCCTCCTTGAATGTTGAGGAATCTAACCGGTTGACCTAATGCCACTTGATGTTAATGGTTTGTTCTCTACATAGTAAAGGAATTTGAACCTCTTATACATAGACCTTATATGATCATGTATTTTCACTCAATTGTAGATTTGCAATTGCAACCTAAGTTAGGATGGATGAAGTACTTATAGCAAATAATTATTTAAAAGCACAATCATAATTTACATGTTAATATGGTGTTCATATTAAAAAAAACTAATCACACTTTGGAAGATATAATTTTATCTTTGATTGATGAAGCAAATTTAGTTAAGTAAAATGGATCAATTAATTAAGAAAAGTATTGTTTGTATATAAGAATAAAAATAGTAAGGCTTATTCATCCAAGGACTAATTTGTGTACTTCTACTACAAACAATAGGGTCATATAGTGATGAACTACATCCAACAATCCAAGGACCTAATAGATGGAAATAGTAGTAGTTTGACTGATTATCTATTAATAGTTATATGTGTCTCCAATCATAGTTATTATGAATAGTAGTATGTATCCTTATTTGCAACTACAATGTTGGATAGAGTGTGTGTCCTTGTCCAATTATGTTGTATGACCATGGATAGAAGGGTTTGTTTGTCCTTGGTTAAAATTCCAATGAAGCCATTCCCACTAAAGAAGCATAGTGAGGCCATCCTCACTATTGCTTGTTGCAAATAGTTGTGTGTCCCTATTCATACTCTAAGTGTACTTGATGAACTATTAAGTGTGTCCTAGTTCATCATATTGTTATTTATACTATTTTTGGTATCCCTATCTATGTTTGGATCATGATGTAATAAGGGGAAATGTTAGGATTTATTAAATCATAGGATGTGATAAATATTAGAACCACTCATGTAGGAGTGTTGTGAGTTGTTAGCAAGTCAAGTTAATTGTAAATTAGTTGTATGTAAGAGTCAAATTGTTTGTAACAAACATTTATATTTTAACTATTTGTTAAGTTTATTATTAGTTAATTGTAATGTAAAAATATGTTCATTTGATGAATAAAAATTTTCTAGCCTTGTGTTATTCCACTAATAGATACCAAAAACTTTTAAATTATTTGCATGTGTAGTAGCATATAGAATATATAGCGAGATGACTTGTTAGAGAAGTGTTGGCTATTTTGTATTTGCCACATTGGGGGTTTTTTTTGTTAAAACTATGGTTCAATTTTTTTGTGTATGGCGGTAGTATATTTGATGACAATTATATGTGTATTATTTTACCAAGTTTTTATGCACTTTTGAGGATGTCCTCTGAAATACCTCCTTGAATTTGTTTCAATGTAAATTTATTTGAAAAGGAAAGCATTTGTTTAAAAACATTTAAAAAATGGAGAAGCGAAGGGGTTTGAGCAAAAAACTTTGAAGTCTTTCCATTGTGTTCATGATCACCCCAAGAGAGGGACTAATGCCCCGTTTGCCCTTTGGAAGTGCGAATGAGATCAAAGAATCAATGAAGGTAAAGTATGAAAATTTAAGTTCGCGTGCGCCCTTTCCCAGGGGTGAACGCGTTGTTCACCCTTCTTAGGGGCGAACGCACCCTAGTAAATCATGTCGCACATACACCCAAAAACAATGTCAATTTTGGTTCTCCCTGGTCGAACGTCGAACATCTCATTCGTCCCTCCCATGGGTGAATGAACTTTCAAGGGGAAGTCATAGTGCAATCACCCTTTTTTAGGGGTGAACATCCCTTTCAAGAGGTGAACAATTTTTTTGTGTGCATTCTCAAAAAAAAATGGGGCAAAGCAGTTTTAAAGGCAAAAATGATCCCGGGACGAAGCAAAAAATTGGTCAAAGGTCTGAAAATGCTTAGATCATATATATTAAATAAAGGAGGCATGGAAGTAACTTGTATTTTTGGATCTCGGAGCGAAGAAGGAAAAATATGAATCTTCCATATTTCCAAAGTAGTAAGGGCACTTTCAAATATTCAATGCCACTTTCATCATCTGTGCACCAACGCTCGAGTTGCAAATTTTTTGGAGGTTGTCTTCCAAGGAGAATGTATTTTCAATGAATTCGAGGAGGATTTTCCTTGTTTTATCCCTGATCCCTGGATATTTTTTTCTCCAATGTATTTAATGAAAGAGGCAAAAACCTCTATAAATACTAGAATAATTTCATTGTAAAAAGGAGGTTAGACATTTTGCAAGAAATATCTCCAAGCTCTCCGCATTAATACAAGGCATTCAAGATTCTAAATTCATGAGTGATTTTGTGTATGATATATTTATGTGTGTTGCACTTCTATTAAACACTCGCTTCTCTTATTTTTTGTTCAATTTAAATTCTACACTTGGATTTAAATATTGCTAGTGGGAGAGTAAACATTGGAGTGTTAATTTGAAAGTTATTATTGCAAGATTGCAAGTTTATTCTATTGCTTTTCCTTCTATTAAATGATATTTTGTGCTTGGGTGTTTTCCAGATAGTAGTCTACCCCAAATCCTACACTTCGGCCTGTGGCCATACTTCTTATTTCTTTCACAATTTGTAATTTATTTCCTGCATCCCTAGTCTTTTACTAGTGTAGGATTTAGTTTGGGAACCAGCCCTCTCTGGATATTGGCATGGAGGACATCTCTTTCCTTTGACATTTTAATGTTAGTCATATCTAGGGCGCATAAACGTAGTGTTTATCAATTTGGCAAATATTTGACCAATAGTTTTTGGTACGCCTGGTGGGACATCAAGGATTCCACTTCCAGTAGTGTTCAGGTTTGATGTTCACCTTTCTACTAAAATTAGGATATCTGGCAACTCAATTTTACCCAAAATTTTCCAAATCGTGAGGACGACAAAAGTTGTATGTCATGAATACAAGATCGAAAGCCAAGAATCCTGATAATCAAATTGATTTTTATGAACTCAATATCCAAATATTAGGAGATCATCCTTAGATAGTCGCTTTTCATCATACGTATTCACTTCCTCACATATCCCATATACCATCTATTTCATCCTCGTGATTGATTAGTGTATTTTTTGCTTCTGTAATTTTGATAAGTACTGCAACCAGTTTTCCCTAATCTTTGCCTCACATAGCCACTAGCATTCCACAATTTATACCTCATATTCTTGTTAATATGGCTCAAAATCCTCCACCACATCAACAACAACCTCCAAGGCAGTTTCTAGTATGGAATAGCTCAAAAGCATTGAATTTGCAAGCGCAAAATCCAGTGCCTCAAGCATATTTAAAGGCTTTGCCAACTTATGATGGTATTGGAAATGCCATGTATGAGCATATTCAAGATGTAGCCTCTCTCGCAACTATACATGACATAACTTATGAGGATGTAATGATAAAATTATTGGTTTTGTCGCTAAGAGGAAAATTATTATATTGGTACCAATCCTTGCAACTTGTTACTATTACTTCATGGGATCAGCTGGTAGAATTACTGATCAAGAATTTTCATGAGCAAGATGATCCATATTCTTTTTTGCACCAGTTCACCATGATTCAAAGACATCCGTAGGAAGAGATCATAGATTTTAATGTTCGATTTGTGCAAAGTTGGCAAAGAGTTCCAAATGGTCTGCGGTTGATGCACAAGCAAGCAGCATTTTATTATCTTCGAGCGATCAGCACTGACATTGGTATGGTAGTACGTTAGGCCAATGTGACCATGTTCCTAGATCTGTATACACAAGCTCAAAATTTTGAGTCTGACTTGATTGCTATAGGTAGGCTTCCTTTGAAGGCAACTATGGTAATCCTCCCTGACCTCCCGTAATATCTTTACTCTAGTGCATTTTTGTAGCCTATACCATCAATGTACCTAGTCCCTTCATGGAACTCAATTCCCCCTCATATTGCCCCTATTCCTGTTCTGCAACAATCAAATGTAATTTTACACAATTACCTACTCCATCGGTACCCCAACAGCCATCATTTGTTCCTTTTCCAACATTGTCAACACCTCCAACTTCTTTACCCTTACTCGTGCTACAAGTGCCTTTGCCTTTGCCTATGCCTTCTCCAACACCCAATTTCGATCCTCTCATAGCCTTATTACAAGAAGTGAAATCTAATAATGCAGCCTTGAGAGCGATATCCAATGAGCTTACAACAGTGAGAAAAAACAAGCCAAAGCTGATTTTTGATTGCAACGATTTTAGACTCCACCTATTACATGGGAATAAGCTTCTACTAGTAGAGGACCTAAGAAAAATTCAACGGTACAAGTAAATGATGAAATAAATACGATGGAGAGAGCATATTGGTGCTCTACATGCAATGATCCCCATGGAGAAGATACACGTATGGTGCATATGAACTATGTTCAAAATCTGATAGAAAGTTTCATAGGCAAACAAATTAACATGATTCAATAAGTTGAGCACAATGGTATGATGTCATCCCTAGAGCAAGTTTCAGTACTCACAAGGTCTAGAAAGAAGCTAGTGATCGTTGATCCAGCGGAGTTGCAACCTTTGAAGGTACTTGCAAATTCAAAGGTGCAAGAAGAGAAGCAGTTACCTCCAGTGAAGGCACATGTTTCTAAATCTAAGGAACATGATGCTATTAATATTAAGGATCTATTACCTAGGCAAGTTCAAGATAAAGTACAAGCTAAGCCTTCAACTTTGCAACCTACGACTGCTGCTCAAAATTTGAATGAAACGAAATAGCAAGCTAAGGAGAGGCTCGAGTACCCTTCATTAACTAAAATGCAAAGAGTAGAAGCTACTCAGCAGTATCAGTATAAATATGAGTGGGACCCAGAGGAGAAGGTTTCAGTTGTTCCAAGCTATAGTATTTTGTAAGAGATGAAAAGGATCCTAGCAAAGGTGAGTTTGTATGATGCATTGTAACTTCCTAGACAAATTGATTTATTACAAGAATATTTGAAAACTGCTCAGGACCAAAAGAAAAATCAATCTCAAACGATCCTGGCATAGGCACTTCCCACTTCTGTGATAAGTAAAAATAGGTCTCCCCATTTTTACTTATCTTTGAGAATGGAAGGGTGGATTGTGCATAATTGCATGATTGACTCCGGTGCTGCAACTATTGTCATGCCAAAAGCAGTATATGAAGTAATGGAAATGGAATATACTAGAAGTAGTCCAAGAGTATTGCAACTGTATGGAACTCCAGTCAAGACTATGGGTATAATCAAGGACATTCCTATTGTTCTACATAGTATGCCATAAATTGCAGTCATCCAAGAAGTGGTAGTGGTTGATTTGGAGCCTTATTTTAGCATGTGTCTCTCAAGGGAGTTCACAGCTAAGCTG
Organism: Wollemia nobilis; assembly: GCA_028583015.1. Classification (NCBI taxonomy): domain Eukaryota; kingdom Viridiplantae; phylum Streptophyta; class Pinopsida; order Araucariales; family Araucariaceae; genus Wollemia; species Wollemia nobilis. The sequence goes on along the minus strand of JAQPPZ010016930.1, from coordinate 6,621,038 downwards.
GGAGGTTATCTTTCCCTAGACTATTCGCATTTGGACATACCGTTTAAAGGAAAGTAAATTCGTATCCATAATGAGAAGCCCTCACCCTTTCATATAGAGATGTTATAAGAGGAAGAACAATATCCAAGTATGATGAATATGATGACTAAAGAATTGGAGGAAGTCGATCTGGTAGAAGAAGCACTAGGTGAGCTTTGCTTGGAAGACGAATTTCTGCTGATAGAATTTAATTCTATGATCGGGACAGATATTGGGTGTTACTCAATAAAGAAGCTAGTATGAATTGAAAAGAAAGTTCCTTATTCTTCAGATCTTGTTTCACCCCAATTATGGAAACTATTCTTCAATGATTCCAGATGTAAAAATGATGCAGGAGTAGGTGTTGTACTAATTTCCCTTGAAGGAATACAAAGGACTTATTCTTATACATTGACCTGGAGCTATACAAATAATGCAACTGAGTATGAAGCATTATGTCTTGGGTTGAAAAAGGTGGAGAAATTGGGCATTGCATAGCTACAAATTTTTGGTGAATCTGAGATTATTGTGAACTAGGTCGCTACTAAATGTGTGGCAAAGCATCATTATTTGAAAGCTTACCGTACTCGGGTCTGGGATTTATTGGAAGCTTTCACAGCCTTGAATATTTAGGCAATTCCTCGGGAGCAAAATAGACATGTTGATATTCTAGATTCACTTGGTGTGAATTATTCCCTTGTCGAGCAGGTGGTCCGAAGGCCCAAAATAGTTAGGGTGATCTATAGACCTTCGGTCCCAAATAATAATCTTTACTGGAAAGTGTTTGATAATGATGAGAAAATAGTTAATTTTTTTCTCAGAGAGGCTGCTAGCGCAGATGACAGAGTCCTTACGGAGGAGGAAAATGAGGGAATGTTCCAGTTAAGGAATAATCATATTCCTAGAGGATTGATTTCTCTAGAGAGTCTGTTTGACCAAAATGATAGAGCTGATAAGCACAGAATTAAGGTAGATGCCAAAGAATAAGGAGAATTGTAGTTGGAATCAAAAAAACTATTAAAATCAGGATCGATTGTGAATCAGATGAGCTGGAAGGAATTAAGAATTTGTGCTTTGAATATCCTGACATTGTAGCATGGCGTTATCAGGATCTAAAAAGTATATGGCAAGAATGTGATCCAGCACACTATAGAGCTACAAGAGGGAGCTAAGCCTTTTCAACAAAAGCAATGCCCTATCAATCCTAAAATTAAAACCCTCATGAAAGTAGAATTATTTAAAATGTTGGAAGCAAAGATCATATACCCCATCAAGCATTCAACTTGGGTGGTGAATCCGGTTCCTGTGAGGAAGAAGAACAGAGACACGTTTGTGTGTTGATTTTCGTAATTTGAACTAGGAATCCCTCAAGTATCATTATCATTTATCCCAAATTGATCAAATTCTCCATGTAGTCACTGGCGCTTAGATATTTTCACTATTAGATGGCTTCTCTAGGTACAATCAAATTTAGGTAAAATATGAAGATCAATATAAAACAGCATTTACTACCAAGTGGGGCACATCTGCCTATCAGCGGATGCCCTTTGGGATTTTAAATTTTGGTGCTACTTTTCAAAGAGCTATGGATGTCGCCTTTGGTAAGTTACTGAATAAGATTATTGTAATTTATCTTGATGACATGACTGTATTTTTGCATTGCATAAAAGACCATGTTGCTCATCTAAGATAGGTGTTTGAAAAGTGTAGATAATTTGGGATTTCTATAAATCCAAAGAAATCAATCTTAGTTATTAAGGAACGAAAGTTGTTGGGTCATGTGATCTCACAAGAAGTTTTGGCGATAGATCCTGCAAGAGCCGAAGCGCTCATGAAATTGCCACTACCTACCAATAAGAAATATTTATAGTCCTTCTTTGGTCAAATAAACTTCATCCATAAGTTTAACGTCGATTTTTCTCAAGTCGTTAAGCCCATGATTGAGCTCTTGAAGAAGAAAGTTGAATTTAGATGGACAAAAGTTAGAAAGTGAGTATTCCAATAAATCAAAGAGAGAATCACTCAAGCATCGATGATGATTAATCCCAACTATTCCAAATACTTCATTCTTTATGCAGTAGGTGAACAGCAGAGCTATGTTGCGGTGCTAACACAAAAACAACGTGATGGTGAGGAGAAACCCATTGCTTTTTTGAGCTAGGTCATTGTGCCACATCAGGAGAAGTACAATTTTATAGAAAAGCAAGTTTATGCAGTGATGAAAGAGCTTAAGAAATTTTGGCATTTTGTTTCTCAGAGTAAGACTATTATGTACGTAATTCATCCTGATGTTCGAAACTTCATAATCCAAGGAGAACTAGGTGACAAGAGGGTCAGATGGGTCACAAAGATCTAGGAATATGATGTGGAAATCTGACCGACAAATATGGTTCATGGGTGCGCTCTATGTCAAGAGCTGGCTAAAAGTACTATCACTAAAATGATAAATATGATCCTTGAACAAGATATAGGTGAAATTGTTTGGAAAAATCGCACAGTAAGCGATAAGGATTGGACAGAGAAATTGGTTGATTATTTTACTTTTTTAAGGTGTCCAAACCGCCTGGATCCTTCACAACATCGTCGGTTCAAATTGCAAGTGCTCAAGTATGTATTTTTGCCTAATGGATTATATTATAAAAATATATATGGTGTACTCCTCAGATGTGTAAACACTTCCAAAAAGGAAAAAAATTGGAGGAATTCCATTATATACTATCTGGAGGGCATTATGTAGGCAGACCTATGGCTTTGAAGATTATTCAAGTAGGTTATTATTGGCCTACTCTGTTCGTTGATTTGTATAAGATAAGCCAGCAATGTGATAGTTGTCAAAGGTATGTGGGTTGGGTCATAAAAGAAGCATTGCCCTTGCATCCAATTCATGTGGAGCACCCTTTCAATAGTGGGATCTTGATTTTATTGGTATCATTTATCCACATTCCTCCATAGAACACAATTATATCCTATTAGCAACAAACTATTTCACCATATGGTCAGAAGCCATACCCACTAAGAAGGTTGATCAAACGACGGTTATCTCCTTTCTAGAAAGCCTTATCACCCAATTTGGTATACCAAATTCCTTGGTCACTGATAATGGTACTCCCTTCATCGGAGCCACAATCACTGAATTTGCCAGTAGATATGGTATTTACCTAAAAACATCTTCTAATTATTTCCCATAGGGTAATGGGTTAGCTGAGTCTACCAATAAAAATTTGTTACGAATTCTAAAGAGGCAAGAGGAGTTGGCACTTTCTGTTAAATCAAGCACTTTGGGTCGATCGCATTTTAGTGAAGAAATCCATAAAGACTTCCCCGTATGCTTTGGTTTATGGCAAAGAAGTTGTTCTCCCTACACACATTGAACTTCTAGTGCTTCAAACTTTATAGTTTTTTTCAAGACGAAGAGGAAAATTATGATCCCATGAATGCAAGGTTGGCACAATTGTTACAGTTAGAGGAGGATAGGGAGTAGGCCTACCAATTTTTCACTAAACATGCCATCGAGATGAGGAGGTGGTTTGATAAAAAAAATACTGACAGAAGCTTTCAGGTGGGCGATTTGGTCTTAAAATGGAACGAAAAGAAGTCCAAGCCAGTAAATCACCATAAGTTCGATGCTATATGGGAGGGACCTTTTCTGATCTCTACTGTAAATTCTACTAATGCATACCATCTTTGTGATATGGAGGGTTATGAGCTTCCCATTTCGGTAAATGGCCTTCATTTGAAGGCCTATGTTTCATGATTTCAATTTGTTGAAGGTAACACTTTGTACATATGTAAATATTTTCTTTGTCTTTAATGATTTTTCTATATAAGGATACATATATATAAATAAAAAAGAGTAAAAAGCTTTTTCGCCCTAAGAGGGCTTTAAATTTTTGTTTTCCTCGAAAGATATGTTTTGGGGATAGCGGATGGACTTCGCGTTCGCCCTAGGGAAGAGGTGAATCGGATGTTCGTCCATCTTTTGGATGAACGTGTTTTGGATGACGTCAGCTTAGAAAGCAAGAAAAGAGAAAAAAAAATCACAGTCGCCCTAATACGTTAAGCAAAAAACTTTCATGCAAAATTTAAAAATTGCCACTGAATTCTTGAGCACCCAAAGGATTTTTGTTGAAGGATAAAATATCAGTTTCGAGGCACATTGTGAAATTAATGCACCTCTAGGTTACGTGTCGGTAATCAAAAGTTATAAGCGCCAAAATTGAGCAATAATTTTAAAACATGGGAGGCGCTAGGGTTTAAGTTTCCAAGATGGCTGCAAACATTAATGATTGGTCGACGAGTGGCTAAATTGGCTTCCCTAGTAAGCTTCGAACGCTAGGGCACATTTTTCAAGGTGATTGCATAGTGCATAGGGTACAGGTTTCTAAGAAGATCCTATAGTGAATCCAAGAAAATAGGTTGCATCTTGGGGGTAGCGATCGATTATTAGCTCCAGGAAAATTTTGTCCTGAGAATATTTGCATTTACTGTAGCAGGTTTCGGAGGCGTCCTATAAATTTCAAAAGGTGAAAAGGTAAATTTGTTTTTCCTCCTTATTTTAAAAATATCCTGCTTCGTTGTCCCCTATGTTTCAGTTGTAGAAAGCTTTCAGAGGATTCCTCAAGGTAGAGAATCGTAGACATTTTTTAGAAGTTTGTCAAACAAAAGGGGTCGACGCAGCAAGGAGCCTAAGGACGTTGAAGAAGCCGTGGAACCTAAGCAGGAGAAGAAGAGAAAAAGGAGTTTGAGGGCCAAGAAAGCTCAGAGGAATGATTATGTTGATTTGGATCCCTATGAAGATGATGTTGCAAGTGTGAACGAGTCTACATTCGAAGTAGCCTAAAAAAGTCTTGTTTTCATGTTGCAGTGTGAACGGGCTACCATTTTGTCTATAAAAAAATTTCGGCATGATTTTATTTGTTCTCTCCTTTTTTTTCTCCTTGTTTTTCGCTTCCTCTTATTCCTCCATTTTTTTTCTCTCCATTATTCTCTCCAACTCCTTTATCTCTCCAACTCCTCCCCTCCTTTCCTCATCTTATTATCTCCTAAAGTAGCGATGGTTTCTTGAAGGTAATCAAACTTCAATTCGTGCATTCAAAGTTTTAAAGCTTCCTGCAGGCTGTATCCTAGTCCATGTGGGATAAAAAAGGATTTTTTTTTTTAACTTTGAATGCAGCATATTAAATTTAATTTCGTTCACCTTGCTAACCGATGGAGCACATAGCGTATGTGGCAAAGGTGTCTGAGTGGCTAGCCAGAGGTCTAGGGTTCAAAACTTGTAGACGGTCAAAATACATTTTTCAAAAATTATTTTTTGATCATCAAGCGTGCAGTGGAAATTAAAGGCACAAGGTGCCATTTTTTTTCAAGGAGACTGCGGGGAGTAGCATTTGAAACCCCCATTTGGAGGCTCAGGGTCACAATTTTGACCCACTAAAAGGTTTTTTGCATTATTGATTTAAAAGGGTTACATTAAATTTTTTTTATTAAATTTTTTTCTTGATATTAATTTAATAATTGCTTTTTTGATTATTTAAAAATAATAATAATAATTTAAAAAAGCATATTTTATTATTGAATTAAGAATTAGGAAAAGCTTTATAAAATTTATTGTAAACTTTTATAAGAGAAGTTTTGTGACAAATTGTAAATCGCCCAAGGGGCTTGAAAAGTTTTTTTTGAAAACTTTAAAAGGGCAATCTTTGTAAAAGGGGAAGCATAAAAGTGATGGTAAGAATTCTGGAGTGCCCGTTTAGCATGCCAGGGGCGCTGCCCCTTGGAACCCCGTTTAAGACTAAAAATTTTGTGTAATAGCCTCAGTGGCTGTAAAAGAGCGAAAATTGTAACCTCAGAAGCTCTAACAAAATTTTCTTTTTGCCTTGATGAGTAGATGATCAGATCTACCGAATGTTACCATGATTTGTGATCTCTACTATGGAGAGAAACTATTGAATATTTTGATGAACGAGTTCGACGAGACGGACTGCATTTCATATTCAGTCAACTATAGAATTTTGTTATAGCCCACCAAAGGAATCTAGATTTTGGTTACGAGGCTGACTTAGAAGACAATATATTCGGACAATGAGTGGAGGAGTCCGATTCAATTGCATTTGAGCCTAAGGAAAAATCTAGTGAGAGCTATATCCCATGCTCTCCTGAGCTAGTAGATCCTGAGCCAATAGAGCCTAAGCTAGTAGAGGTCGAGCCAGTAGCAGTTCCTAAAATCATCGTCATCAATGATGACGAGGATTCCATTGCAAACAATTTTGGGCCTCTAGAACTGGGCAATCCACAACAAGAGGAACGTGAAATTAGTGAGAGAATTAAGAAATCTAGATTTTATTTGAATCTATAATTTCTTTGTACTTCCTGTTTTTAGTCAAATCAAAGTTTACTTTCAAGTAGTAGAAATGGCCTCAAATTCAAATCTCCCAATTCCTGAATTTAATGGTAGTGATTATGAATACTAGTCAATAAAGATGAAAACTATGTTGATAGGTAAAGGTTTATGGGAAATAGTTGAAGAGGGTTACATAGAACCCTCTACTGCTGACTGGTCTACTTTAAGTGCTACCGATAGAAAATCCAAGAAAGAAGCCCAAAAAAATAATTCCTTTGCCCTGTACCATTTACAAGTAGCTCTAGATAAAAGTATATTTCCTAGAATAGCATCCTATGTAACAGCTCAAGATGCTTGGAAGGCTTTAAAGGAAATTTTTTAGGGTAGTGATCAAGTAAAATAGGTCAGACTTCAAACACTGAAGAGAGATTTTGAAAATCTCATAATGTAGGAGAATGAGAAAGTAGGAGACTACTGCGTGCGAGTCAAAGCCATAGTAGATAAAATGGTCACTCTAGGTGAAGAGGTTAAACCTGAGGTTGTGGTGAAGAAAGTGTTGCGAACACTTCTTCCTAAGTGGAATCATGTAGCAATCATTATTGAAGAGTCAAAATATTTGACCACTCTTTCTTTTGATGCATTAATTGGTTCTCTCCTTTCACATGAAGAGAGATTGTAAGAATCTCCTTCCACCAGCCACGGAGGCAATGACAAAGCATTCACTTCACAAGAAGGAAACGACCAAGGTAGAGGTCATGGCAGAGGTCACCAAAGAGGAAAATGTAAGAATAGTCCATGAGGTGGAACTCCAAGCAGAGGAGGATCTTCAAACAGAGGTGGAGGTCAAAACAGAGGTGGTCAACAAAACAAAGGAAAGCATCCAGGCTGAGGAAAAGGAAGTGATAAGTCAAAGCAAGTTTGCTACAATTGTGGCAAACCTGGCCACTTCGCTCGTGACTGCTGGTCAAAACCCTCACAAGGGAGCAGCAGCAGCCAGAGCAGTCAATATGGCAATTTTGGAGAAGAAGAAGGGACCTCAAATCTCTTTCTCTCATATGGCAAATCAGATCAAAACTTGAATGACACCTGGATCTTGGACACTGGGTGTTCAAATCATATGAGTGGAAAAGAAGAACTCTTTGCTACCATGGATTCTTCCTACAAATCTAGCATCAAGTTAGGAGATGACAAGTCATTGGCGGTTGAAGGTATTGGAGCCTTGGAGGTTCCAACAAAAGAGGGCGTCAAACAGGTGAATGACATCTATTACACTCCTCATCTCCAACACAATCTTCTTAGTGTTGGTCAAATTTTGGAGAAAAAATATAAGTTGCTATTTGATGAGGGTAAATATATCATTTTTGATCAAAATGATAGTAATAGAGTCATTACACAGGTTCCAATGACTAAGAACAGGTTATTCCCTTTTAAGTTTGTCCAACCATGAGGAGATCAATTGGCAAATGTTGCTATTGCAAATCCAAGTGTGTTGTGGCACTTGAGATATGGTCATCTGAATTCAACCAGTTTGAAGATGTTAACTTCTCAAGAGATGGTGACTGGACTTCCTAAAATTTAGGATCATAAGGAAGTCTGTGAAGGTTGTACTTTGGGGAATCATGCCAGAGCCAAATTTCCATGAGGGTAAGCATGGCGGGTCAGTTATCCAGTCCAGCTAGTGCATTCGGACATCTGTGGTCCAATGCAGACCAAGAGCATTGGTAACAACTCTTACTTTCTTCTTTTCATTGATGATTTTTCAAGAATGTGCTGGATATATTTTTTGAAGCATAAAGATGAAGCATTTGACTGCTTCGTAGATTTTAAAGCAAGAGTTGAAACTAAAAGTGGATATTATGTTAAGTGTTTCAGTCAGATAAATGAGGAGAATACTCCTCAAATAAATTATTGAATTTTTGTAAAAAACATTGAATAAAGAGGTAGTTCAATGCTACCTATACTCCATAGCAAGGTGGTGTGGCTGAAAGAAAGAACCGCACCATTGTAGAGATGGCAAGATCTATGCTTCAAACAAAGCATTTGAGCAATATGTATTTGGCAAATGCAGTCAGGACCAGTGTGTATATTTTGAATAGGAGCCCTACTTAATGTTTGAAAGGGAAAACTCCTTACCAATCATGGTATGGTAAGAAACAAAATGTCAAGCATTTCAGAGTGTTTGGTTCACTGGCTTACTCACACATTCCTGATGAGCAGAGGAAGAAGCTCGATCCTAAGAGTCAAGCATGCATTTTTGTAGGGTACTGTGAGACCACAAAAGCTTACAGACTCTACAATCCTATGACTCGAAAGATAATACTTTCCAGGTATGTTCTTTTGATGAAGGGGGAGAATGGGGACATCCCCAAATTTATAGTGATGTTGAATCTCATGATGCAAGTTCTTCACAAATTCAATAGGCGCCACAGAAAGGCAAGAATTCTCCTCCTCCAAGCCCAACTAGACATTCTACATCCAGTTCATCATCTTCTTCACCAAGTCCTTCTCCACAAAGGTCAGTTAGTTCCTCACCAATGGATATTGATTCTCCATCCAGAGGTAAGAGAACACTCCAAAATAATCCATCTTATCAGATGGATAAAAATTTTCTAAAAAGATATACTAGAATTCAAGCAAGTGAAATGAGTTCAGTTTTGCAAAGGCTTGAAAATATACATTTGTATGGAGATGATGATTCCCAAGAACCTCGGGGAGATGTAGTTAACTATGCTTTGTTAACTAGTGCATAGCTTGAACCTTCTAGTCATGAGAAGGCATGTACTCAAAAAGTCTAGAAATATGCCATGAAAGAGGAGATAACCTCTATAAAAAACAACGACACTTGGGAGCTGGTAAATCTTCCTAAAGGCAAGAAATGTGTTGGATGCAAATGGGTCTTCAAGACCAAATTCAATGCTGATGGAATCATTGAAAGGCATAAAGCAATATTGGTTGTAAAAGGATTTATACAAAAGTATGGTATTGACTATGAAGAGACATTTGCTCATGTAGCCCGATAGGAGACCATAAGAATAGTTCTTGCTTTAGCTACTCATAAGGGTTGGAAAATCCAACACATGGATGTTAAGAGTACCTTTCTCAATGGGTACTTGATAGAAGAAGTGTATGTTGAGCAACCTCAAGGATTTCAAGAGCAAGGTAAGGAGCACCTTTTTTATAGACTGAAAAAGGCACTCTATGGCCTCAAGAAGGCATCACGAACTTGGTACTCATGCATTTATGGGTACTTTAAAGATTTTGGGTTCACCATAAGTAGAAATGAACCCACCCTTTACTACCTGAAGCAAGGTAATGACATCCTCATAGTTTGCTTATATGTGGATGATCTCATATTCATGGGTAGTAATGAAAAAGTGAATATGGAGTTCAAACGCTCCATGATGAAGCAATTTGAGATGAAGGATCTCGGCTTAATACACTACTTCCTTGGAATGGAAGTCCATCAGTCAGATATAGGGATATTCATCTGTCAACATAAGTATGCTCGGGACATGATCAAGAATTTTTCTATGGAGCATTGCAAACCAGTTGCAACTCTAGTTGGACATGGGATCCAATTAAGCAAAGATGATGGAGCACCTAAAGTTGACATGACCACTTTCAGGAGTATGGTTGGGATTTTGATGTTTCTCACCAACACCAGACCTAATATTCAGTATGTTGTTTCTCTTATCTCTCGATTTATGGCTAGCCCATCTGAGATGCATTTACAAGCAACTAAAATAATTCTCAGATATGTGAAGGGTACATTGGATTTTGGAATCCAATACCATAAATGTAATACTATCAAGCTTGTAGGCTTCAGTGATAGTGATTGGGGCAACAATATTTATGACAAAAAATCAATTTCAAGGAACTTTTTTAGTCTGGGATCAGGACTAATAACATGGAGTTCAAAAAAATAAACTATGGTAGCTTTGTCTTCTATAGAAGCTAAGTATATAGCAGTCACATATGCTAGTACTCAGGCCCTTTGGTTAAGAAAAGTGCTGGAAGAGATAGGAAAGCAGAAAAATGGTCCAACCAGGATCTAATGAAACAACATCAGTGCCATTCATTTGGCATACAATCCGATCCACCATAGCAGAATGAAACATTTTGATATGAAGTACCACTTCATCCAAGACATGGTGGAGCAAGAAATTGTTGAGCTTAAATTTTTCCACACTTTGGAGAACGTTGCAGATATCTTCACCAAAGCGATGGCTAAAGCTCAATTTATAAAGTTGAGAGACTGTCTAGTCAGTCCTCTCAACTTTAAGGGGGAGAGTTTTGCAAGTGTGAACGAGTCTACATTCGAAGTGGCCTAAAAAATGCTTGTTTTCATGTTGCAGTGTGAACGGGCTACCATTTTGTCGATAAAAATTTGTCGACATGATTTTATTTGTTCTTTCCTTTTTTTTCTCCTTGTTTTTTGCTTCCTCTTATTCCTCTATTTTTTTCTCTTCATTATTCTCTCAAACTCCCTTATCTCTCCAACTCCTCCCCTCCTTTCCTCATCTTCTTATCTCCTAAAGTAACGATGGTTTGTTTCATCATATAATATATATATATATATGTGGTACGAAGGTTGAGAAATTACAAATAATTAATTTTATGTTTTGCTTGCCTTATATTGTTGTTGCGACTCCATATTTGGTCACAAATGATATTGCAAAAATTGGTGACTATTTGATTATGCATAAGTAAATTGAGCGATTGAGGCAAGACATAGAGGTAGTAGTGAGTCAGGGCATATCGCATAACAGTTGGCTCATGGTGCCTCATTATTCTCAGCTTTCATGGTATTTGTGTTCGCCTGTTCATCCGTGCCCTGAGCTAGTGCAACCGATTGCACAATTTTATGATCCTTTCACCAAGGTCATGCAAAACGCTATGAGAGAGATTCTCTTCACAATTATGTCGAACGAGATTCGAGAGGATTTTGCATGTGGATTAAAGCCTCCAAACTTCACGATGAACAAGAAAATTCATATTGATGAGCAGGAGGACAAGTATGTCTCCACAGTTACTTTGAGACAGTTTATGGAGACTCAACTTGTCAAAGAGCCGTAAATGGGGCAGCTATCAAATTTTTCCAGGCCACTTTCAGAGTTCAAGAGCCAAGACATTTATTCCATGTTGTCTTGGGTCACCAGATTACCTTCGGATGAGATAGTGCATAAATGGCAGGAAACTATGGCTCAATGCATTTGTAAGGTAGAATTTTATTCTCCTACTACCATGAGACTGGGTGGAAACTCAATTTATTTTGATTGGGTAGAGTTTATTTCCTAGAGGATTAATTCACAGTTACAAAAGTTGCAAGCAGGGGAATCTAAGTCATTTCGACATACGTCATTGCTGGTCTGGTTCTTTTTCTTTCAGATGCAGCATCGCTTTTCTTTTATTACAGTAACACAAATGGGAAAAAATGATGAGCCCTTGCCTGTTTATAAGTGGACTCATGTTTTGACAAAGAGAGTCTTTTTATAGCTTTAATAGTTGGTTTTTGGGGCCGACGATCGAGATGCTCTATGGTAACTATAATAGGGTACCGCATGATTTGAGAGATGTTGTTGTCGCCGAAGAGAAGGGCAACGTCTTTTTGCTTACTCGGTGTATGGTTGTCTAAATTTTTGGGATACGGGTAAGGCCTTTTTGCCATCGTATTTTTCCATAGTGCATATTTTTGCAATGGAAGTCATGCACCAGATGGATTATATGAATGATATATACAACGTCGGGTGAGAAAAAAATGCCACCTACACTATGTCATTTAAGTGCAGGAGTATAGAAGTAAACCAAGTAGGGCAAAATCGGATTTTGATGGTGGTGCTCCAAGACTTGGGGTTTATTGAATTGCCGCAGTGCTGGCGATACGATCCTTTGGGAAGATTTTTGGAATTTATAAAGGTGAAGACCTTTCATTTTTGTCCACACCCAGATATTCAAAAGCGATGAAACAATTTTGATGGGCCGAACATGAACTGGCATATAGATAAAATGTCCTCTCTTCCTCTGTGGCATGATTATTATGAGCATGAGGTAGAGTATAAACCGGCTAAGAATACAGTGCATATTATTCCTCTGGGTTTGTTCAGAACTTTTAAATATGCTAATCACGAATGGAGTGAGGAGAAAATAATGAATTGGTGGGTGATGCGCATTCATCGAAGGAAGCCACATGCTTCTTATGGGTTGAAGCTTGATACTCAATTTTTTGAGGCTTATGATAAATTTGTAGAATCATACCAGCCAGTTGCTTTCGCCAATGTTTTACCAAAAAGTATTCAATAGTCAAAAAGTGGTGAGAGCGAACCTGAGCAAGAGAGCCCAACCATTGAATATGAGACCTAAGAAGAAGAGAATCAGCAATATGTTTTTTAGATACGGTCTCAGTGGACTAAGTGCCCTCAAGAGAATCCACCTGTGCCTAAGTAGTCAAAGTATCCAATGGCGCCTCCCTTCCCAAAAGCGATAAAGAAGCCCCGAATCGGTGTGGCGACAAATTTTACTACTATGGTGCCTATGGTTTCGATCATTATGATTTTTGTAGCACTAAGTATAACAATTCTTGTGGTCACTTGCATTCCAGTTGTAAATCCTTCATCTTTTGATGAACTTTTGACATCATTTACGTAATTTTTTTTTATGGCACAACAAGAGGAAGAGGAACAGTCTGTAGAGGATTCTCATGTAGAAATTATGGATGAGGAAGAGGCTTTCAATGTCGAATAGCAAATGGTAGAACAATAATAGGAGGTAGTTGTACAACCATCTCCATCCATTGAGAAAATAGCGCTTGCATCCCAAGGTACGTCTTCTTTTCCTTCTTCTTCTTCTCATATGGAGTATGCAGTGGTTTCTTCTTCAGTTCCATCTGTTACATTTTTGTCTCCTCCACTTTCTGCTTTATTGTCCTTCGATATTCCTTCCACTTTGATTTATGTGGAATCCTCTTCCACTCTTCCTTATTCCGCTCCCAAAATCACTATTGCTCCTTCTTTCATTCCTGCTCCTTTGTCTTCCATTTCTTTTAGTTCATTTGCATCTAGGTCGAATCCTTTTTTGTGCCCTATCCCTTCGATTGTCACCACCTCCATTATCAAAGTTGTAAGTACACAAGCTCCTCCCAAGGTTATTGTAACTACAGTTACGTCTGCGCCTACCACCACATCTACCATTTCTCTTCCTTCCACCATTTCCACTTTTGTCTCCCCACTTTTGTTTGTGTCATCCTTACCCACTGGGCCCAGTCACTTAGAATTTTTTGTTCCTTTCACACCATTTTTGGAGTTACAGACAGTCCCAGATGTACAGGTGGCCCAAAAATAGCCAGACATTGAGAAAATCAATCGAGCGCATCTGAGCTCTTCTCAGTGGTTAAAGAGCATGCGATGAAAGGAGGCCTCGACACCGATGCAATAAATCAAGATGGTGGCCTTTGATCCTATTTCTAAGGAAGCCCACATTATGATACTCACTCTGCTGGTTTAGAAACCTCGGGGCAAATTGCTACCTGAGGACGTCATCTCTCAAACCATCACTAAAGATCTTACGTGGATTGATCCAATTGAGAAAATGGGCAATATGCAGGTGGATATGAGCTCGTTGTATCTGTATGGTGAACATTACAAGAAAAAATATTTTGAAGTGCATAGTAAAATTATTGAGCTTGAGAATACCTTAGCCAAAAGCAAAGTGACAAAAGAAAAAAAAACACTGAGAATGAATACCTACACAATCAAGTCAAGGTCCACCTAAAAGAGTGTGATGTTGCTAGGATCGAGATGCATAATCTTCAATAGCAGGTTGGAGAACTCAAGAAGCAGATGGAAGAGAAAGTAGCACCTATTGCAGGGTTTTCACATGACAAAGTTAAGAATGCTCGCCTTCGCTTTGCTCAAAATTTGGAAAAATTATTTGTGCACACTGTTAAGGTACTACAGTATTTATGGGAGGCACAAATATAGATTTAGCTCGAGCAATAGTTAATTAACACTATAGAGGAGATGCTTTCACCCTACATGGAGACGGTTGTAAAAATACAAGATTTTTTGAACTTAAATTTACATATTCACCCTTTTAGTGAGATGGATTACGCTTGGTCCCAAGCTCGAATAACATTGCATAGCTAATTTCAGCGCATGGACCTAGTGAGGGAAGGGCGAGCTATCCTCAATATTATTGAGCATAAGCATACCATTTCTATGAATCATTTTGATATTGTTGACCATTTGGGTTTTCCCACCTTTGTGTATGAATGGGGTAAACCTCTTCCGATGGAGCAATTGTAGGCACTATGGAGTAAATTGGTTGAAGATACCTTAAAAATTGATACCTTGGAATAACCTCTTGTTGAAGCATAGGTGTTGCCAATGATGGAAAAGTATACGTGTTTGGAGCTATCACTTTATGAGTTGGCTCAACGATCAAAGCATCTCATTTTGATGGATGTGTAGAGTCTTCGCTTTGTCTATGAGTCACTCAGTGTTCGCTGCCTGTTTACCACTTATGCTTGGAATGATGCATTTTGTGCCTATGAAGTCCTTTTTAAGACCATTTGGAAGCAAGAAGAAAAGGTAGCGATAGATCACAAGGTAGCGATGAAGGCAGTAGTAGAAGCTAAACATGCTAAAGTTTTCAAGGTCACGATCGAGGTGAAGAAAAAAGAGTGCGTGCAGGCAGCAGCCAAGAAAAATATGTCTACATCAAAGAAGATGGCTCCAGCTACATCGGCTAGAGAGAAGGACTCTACACCCAATGGATAAGGGTTTGGGGTTCATTTGCATCCATATGAGCTAGATACCCCATGAGTCACCAAAAATGTTGGCTATTTTGTATTTGCCACATTGGGGGTTTTTTTGTTAAAACTATGGTTCAGTTTTTTTGTGTATGGCGGTAGTATATTTGATGACAATTATATCTGTATTATTTTACCAAGTTTTGATGCACTTTTGAAGATGTCCTCTGAAATGCCTTCTTGAATTTGTTTCAATGTAAATTTATTTTAAAAGGAAATCATTTGTTTAAATTCCTTTAAAAAATGGAGAAGCAAAGGGGTTTGAGAAAAAAACTTTGAAGACTTTCCATTGTGTTCACGTTCACCCCAAGAGAGGGGTGAACACCATGTTCGCCCTTTGGAAGGGTGAATGAGCTCAAAGAATAAATGAAGGTGAAGTATGAAAATTTAAGTTTGTGTGCGGCCTTTCCCAGGGGCAAATGCGTCGTTCACCCTTCGTAGGGGCGAACACGCCCCAGTAAATCATGTAGCACGTGCACTCAAAAACAATGTCACTTTTGGTTTACCCTGGTCGAAGGGTGAACATCCCATTTTCCCCTCCCATGGGTGAACAAAATTTCAAGGCGAAGTCACAGCACAATTACCTTTTTTTAGGGGTGAACGCGTCATTCACCCTTTCAAGGGACAAACGTGTTTTTTGTGCGCATTCTCAAAAATAAATGGGGCAAAGCAGTTTTAAATGCAAAAATGATACTAGGGTGAAGCAAAAAATTGGTTAAAGGTTCAAAAATGCTCAGATCATATATATTAAATAAAGGAGGCATGGAAGTAACTTGTATTTGTGGATCTCAGAGCGGAGAAGGAAAAAGATAAATCTTCCATATTTCCAAAGCAGTAAGGACACTTTCAAATATTTAATGCCACTTTCATTATTTGTGCACCGATGCTCGAGTTGCAGATTTTATGGAGGTTGTCTTCCAAGGAGAATGGATTTTCAATGAATTCGAGGAGGATTTTCCTTATTTTTTCCCTTATCCCTGGACATTTTGTTCTCCAACGTATTTAATGAAAGATGCAAAAACCTCTATAAATACTAGAATAATTTCATTATAAAAAGAAGGTTAGACATTTTTCAAGAGATCTCTCCAATCTCTCTGCATTAATACAAGGCATTCAGGCTTCTGAATTCGTGAGCAATTTTGTGTATGATATCTTTTTGTGTGTTGCACTTCTATTAAACACTCGCTTCTCTTATTTGCTATTCAATTTAAACTTTGCACTTGGATTTAAATATTGCTAGTGGGAGAGTGAACGCTGGAGTGTTAATTTGAAAGTTATTATTGCAAGATTGCAAGTTTCTTCTATTGCTTTTCCTTATGTTAAATGCTATTTTGTTCTTGGGTGTTTTCTTGCTAGTAGTTTGTCCCAAATACTGCACTTCGGCCTGTGGCCATACTTCTTATTTCTTTCGTAATTTGTAATTTCTTTCCTACATCCCTAGTCATTTACCAGTGTAGGATTTAGTTCAGGAACCAACCCTCTCTGGATATTGACATGAAGGACATCTCTTTCCTCTGGTATTTCAATTTTGGTCGTATCTAGGGTGCATAAACACAGTTTTTATCATTTAGGCAGATATTTGACCAACAAGAATATTACTACTTGATAGCTTATTTGGGATGCTTGTGATGGAGTAGCTTCACCAAGAAGGTTGTGATGATCATAAAATAATAAAATGTTTGTACTAGATTATAATATGAATATTATGATAGGGACAAGTTATGGTGATTAGTAAAAAGTGAATAGTGATAATAAATAATAAAAAACAAATAGTAGTAGTGACTTGTAATAGCAAAAGTGAATAGTAATAGTAAAAGTGTCATGGTCTTGGTAAATTATTTATTCAAGTATCTTTATCATAAGGAGATATATTGCAAATAATAAAATATTTATAAATACAAGATAGTTAAAGGTACTTTTGTAAGTATTATGTAATTATAGAAAAATTTTGAAATTAAAATCAAAAGCACTTTTAGAAGTATTATATAATCATAGGAAAATTCCAAAAGGACAATATTTTTTTTTTAAGCGAAAAACCTCTTGTGAGGCCGCCTTGGTCTGAGAGACCACGAACAGGGGGTTCTGCACCATCAAAGTCACCCGGGAGTCGCACCCGACCCTGCCCGCACCAACATTATCAATTGGATTTTGGATACCTAGTTCAGCTTTTTGGTAGGGTGGAGATTTGAACCTGGGACCTCCCTTGGAGGATTTCCCTCTCCTCTCCAACTCACTGACAACACCTGGGTAAAAAAAAAAAAGGACAATCTTTAGAAATATATAATATTTGGACTATCTCATGTAATTATAAATTATCTTAGAAAAAATCAAAGAAAGATATCTCAAATATCTTTATATTATTAAAATATTCCAAAAAGGATATTTCTATAAAGTGTTATCATAAGTACATCTAGACTTCTCCATGCATGTAATAGCTAGCTCCCATGAGCCTATAAATAGGGGAGTGGTCCCTCATGGGAGGTAAGTCGAGTTGATCAAGTGTGAGCTTGAGAAATAAATAGAGAGTCTAGGGTGTGAGTGAGGGCTAGTAAACCAAGCTAGCTAAGAAAGAGTGTATTTGACCAAGCCCCCATCATGGTGCATATTAGTCTTAGAAATGTAGAAGCCACATTGGGTGTAGGTGATTCTAGCATAATTGAGAATAAAATCATAAAAAATAGATCCATTTTTCTATAAGCAATGACTCTATTCATGATAGTGTATTTTTTTTATATTACTTTGAGATATTATTCGCATCAACACATCATATAGGCATCACATTCAATGATCATTAGGATTGATCAGATGGATGTGTAGGATATTTTCTTTAGTTGTGTAGTATCCACTAGAAACTCAAAATTATATATTTATGAAGCTTCTTCAATAGTGGCTATGGAAAAGGAGAACATGATGGAGTAGGTTCTATAATAAAAAGAACTCTTAGAAGGTTTTAACTAAATCCCCAATTAGATACTGAAATATGCTAACTTAGTTGTATAATGGTGCTCCAATTATTTTGGTCAATGAATGGATTATAAGATATTGTTTTGGTTGGTTGAAGGTATGTACATGAATTTAAAATTATTTACCACGGTATTTTTATTTTTAATAGTATTAAAAAAATTTAAGCATTAAATAATTATCTATTTCTATCTACATTTACTTGTAGGCGTGGATCATGATAATGTACCCAATTGCAAAACTATTTATGGAGCAAGGGCACTTAACTCTATAAGGAGCACCAATCGTTTAAAGTGAACAATAGACGATAGAAATACTTCATGTTATTGTAATTATTGCATTGGATAACCCCTCTCCATTGCTCAAAATAAATGCAATAACATCAAGGAAATATATATAAATGATTGTATGGATGTCATGCTTAACATAAATCTTATGGAGGGTGATGTAGCTGAAGAGGAAGGAATTGAAGATGACTTTGCTTCATTTGATTACAATTGGGTTTTAGGATTAGTCAAAAAAGGTAACTTTATAAAATTAATATACTTGGTGTTAAATTATATGCATATTCAACCAATATATGCATGTTATACTCACATTATTAAAAATTGTTATTTTTGTAGGAGATGTTTTTACAATCATAGTAGAGAAATATAACAAAGAAGATATTGACTACTATTTCCTAAGGTGTACAATGGAGAAGTTAAAGTTGCTTCAAACACACATATGAAGAGGGAATAGAGTTTGAGACTAGGTAAATAATACTTGATGGTATATATTTTTAACAACTATAAAAAGAATTTAATCCAAGATAAGGAGATCCAAATTTAAGAGTACTCAAGAAGGTGGAAGCTTATGTGCTATAGCCATAATGCAATTGCAATAGCTCTTAAATTAACATGCAGTCATGGCAATCATAAACTTACAATATACTACTAAATATATTGAGGATCATAAAAGGATACTACAAGTTATCAATGAGAAAGAAGATCCTAAAGACAATAAAGTTTATTTACTTGAATTTATACAGCCTTTTGAGTTAATTAGTTGTATTTTATATACAAATTGATATATTATTGATTAGGATTAATGCTTTTAGTTCTCACAATGAGGTCAAAATAATATTATAGTTGATGATTGATGTAAATTAAGTCAAATTATATGTATCAAGTTGAAATTCCTTTAATAAATTGTCAAAATATCCAAAAAATAAAGAGCCTAGATACAACTCATTTAGAGAAAATTATTAAATTTGATTCTCTACTACTAAGTCTAAAAATAAAAATACTAGATATTAGTCTATTTGGAAAAATTTGGTGACCTTATAGGTGTTAGCAATCCACCAATATTCTCATATAAAATTACAATATACCAACACAATAATCACATGATTCAATAATAATGAACAATGAATAAATACTCACTGAATATTATTGATAAATATCTACTTTAAGCAATACAATGAAATGTGATTCTTATTCTTCGATACTCTATTGCAAAGCTTTTGATTCAATTTATACATACATGAGACTCTTCATATTCACAAGACTCTTGACCTTTGCACTTACATGAACTCTTCATCTCCTTATACTTATGGGAGATCTAACTCTTCACATATTCACATAAGGTAAAAGACTCTCATGGTACTCATAAATCCATAATTATTTACATGACACTTCACTTACATAACTCACGCTTACTAACATGACACCTACTATACACTCAAATATTAAACATACTCTAGACTAAATTATTTACATGGTCCTTGCATTAATCTTGCAATGTACCAAATAATGTAATACTTCCAATACCCCTTGCATTACATTAGTTGGCATGAATATTCTTTGCCTTCAATATTTCAATCTTTTATTTTGGTCTTGTTCTTTCTGCTCTATCTTTGGTATTCCTTTAGGTTCATGTTTTTAATTTATCATTTTGCACAATTTATTGCACAAATTAGATACAAATATGTGCTTATCAAAATTATTTTATTTTTGTAGAAACACTTTAGCATTTCCATAATGTTGTTTCGTCTTGTTCTATTTATCCATCCATAGTGTACTTCAATTTTATTTTGCTTTCTTGAAAAGATTTTTGTTTATTTTTTTTTACAATTTTGGCACATCCATTGATTTTGTTTTGGTTCATGCTTTCTATAATTTTTATTCCTTGTTTTGTTGTCAAAACTATTTACTATTGAGAATTTTTGAGTGGCGTGTATCATTACTATCTTTTTCATACTACTTTTTAATTTGATCCATACATTTTATATTAATAAGATATTTATTTTTTAATCTGCATTGTCAAGGATGGAGAGATATATAATTTTTTCCATGAGGACTCTATGAATTATTTTATTTCATCCTCATTTGTATCCTCTATTTCATGCACTTATTGGACCATGTTTCCTCTTTTATTTTCCTATTTTATATATCATTTTTGTGTTTATGTGTATCATTGTAGATTTGGTTGATATTGTCTATGTTGGTATCTTTGAAAGGGTTTATGCATTTGACTCCATTGATTTAAATAATTATATTTACAATAATTGGTGTGATGAACTTCTCTGTACATATGTGACATTGTCTTCTTTTCCATTCTTGTTGATGTTATGATAAGCGGTAGTATTATTTGACACATTTTTTGTTGAGATAAAAGCATTGTTTGTCATTTTATCTCCAACTTGAATTTATGTTTCATATTCCTACAGTATGCTAACCAGTTCATCAAAGGATAAAACTTAATTTAGTACTTGAAGAGAGGTGACTAATATCTTAAAAGTTTCTAGAAGTGCTCTTAGTGTAATCTAAACAAGAAATTTTTCTTTCACTTTCTCTCCCATAGTTTGTAGCATAGATTTCAATTCTACTACCCTTCAAAAAAAATATTCTATGTTTTCTCCATCATGAAATTTTAGTGAATATAGATGTGCTTTCAAGTGTAAAATAGTAACTTTATTTTTTCCTTCAAATATTGTGCATAACATTTCCAAACCCTTTTATTTTAAGTTTTAGCCTCACTTATGTGTGCTTGAATTTTATATTATATACCAAATGCTATTAGCATAAGAGCCTTTGCATCTTCATATTTCAATTGTATCTTTTGAAATGGTTTTCTATCCATTTACTACTTCCCAAAGGTTTGTTAAAATATATTACATTATTTGGTTCCTTACTAATGTACCATCATGGGTACATATTTATATTAGGAGTATATTAGGAGTTAAGTACTTTATTAAAGCAATGTAATAAATGCACAAGTGTTAGAATGTGCAATGATGTAAATGTGCATGTAGTCCACATGTACATGAGTCCTTAGAATAGAATAATGAGGTGTCATAGGAATATTGAAGGCAAAGAGTTGCATCTCATTATAAATAGGCCTTCATAGAATAGAAGAGAGAGAGAATTTTGGAGTGCATAGGTAGAGTAGTTGTAGTTACAATGTAGATCCATTTTGCAAATATGGAGAGGTTGTGACCTCCATTGGAGAGCATTGTATATTTTTGTGAGATTTCATATATGAGCATTTCTTGAGCATTGTATCAAGTTTTCTATCATATTTTCATGCATATTAGTTAGCCATTATCATAGTTATAACATTGCATGCTTATTTCCATACTTGTGGTTGCATTTCCTTTAAGTTTAAAGCTTCAAAAGCTAACAGTGGTATCAGAGCACACGGTAGATCAATAGGAAATAGAGAGAAGCCACAAGAGAGATTGAGAGGAGATTGTAAATCTCATTTTTCAGATTTTTGAAATTTACTATTGGCTAGAGTTTTTCCACAGAGTTGTAGAAAAACTTGTGAAGACTAGAACTCAACATTGAATCCACTAGATTGGCAATCCAACTAGTGAAGATTTTTTTTTATAGATTTACAAAAATTTCTATTTCTAATATTTTGTTGCAGAAAATTAACTCCTAGAAGTTGAGAAACTTCCTACAATAGATAGAGAAGAATTTCACCTTCGTTGCCTAAAATTCTATGTGCTTTCCTCGCGTAGGGATTAGTTCTTTGTTGCAAAAAAGTAGAGATTGAAGATTTGGAGGCCTAAGGAGAAAGGTCCCATTGAAATATTTGTGGATTGAAGACTCTAAGTTGGAGATTGAGAAGAGATCTAGTGGCCAAGGAAGCCACATTGAAGACTACAAATCAAGGAGGAGGTCCTAGAAAGAAGACCCCATTGAAGGAAGAAGAGACTCAAGGAGAAGAGTCCTAGTGAATATTGGAGATTGGTGATCTCCATTGAAGATTGAAAACTTCACATTGAAGAAGAGGTCCATAGAAGGCCCTATTGAAGAACTTCCATTTTGGAATATTGAGGATAGAGAAGGACTAACAAAATTCCTATTGCAATATTTTAGTAGCAACAAATTTAGGAGATCCAAGGAGAAGATCTCATTGCAAAACTTCCATAGTTGAAGATTGAAGAGATCAAAGAAGGTCTCATTGAAGGTTTTGAGAAACTGCAATATTGAAGGCCCTAGGAGAGGTCTCAAGGAAAAATAAGGAGAAGGCTTGGTGAGCCTCATTGGAAGAGTTCCTAGAAGAACTCATTGGAGAAACTTACTACCAAGGAGAAGTTTTTGATAAAGAACTTGGGACAATTGTCGCCATCTGACAACAAGCCCAAGAGAGAAGGATTTGGCAAGAAGCTTGCCAAATTTTAGAGAAGAATAGCAAGAGATCTCAAGACAATCAAAATATTGAGAAGAAGGCCATTAGATAGGCTAAGATTGAAGTTAGAATTTGACAAGAGAAAGGAGATAGAGAAACCACCAAATCTGAGAGATTTGGGGATTATCATTGAAGGGTTCTTGAGTGAATATCTCAGCTACGATTTGGAGGAGTGTCCTACCAAATTTTTGAGATTCAAGGATAGCATTTTAGTGAAGGTTTTGACTACTTTACAATCTAAAATTTTTTAGATTTGAGGATAGTGGAAAAGCAATAATTTGGGCAGCATTGGTAGCTTCTAAGGTTTAGATTTTAGAGGTACATCCTGAAGGAGTATTGGAGCCACCAAATCATAGTTTTGGGTAGTAGACTAGTGAAGTGTTAAAGCTACAAAAAGGTGAGCCAAAGAGCTATTTTTGGACAGCCTAGAAGAGTTGCAATATCATCTACAAAAGGCAGCAATTTAGGTGACTTAAATCACCATCATTATCATCATCTATGAAGATAGAAAGGTATGCAACAAGGGTGCAAAAAGGTTCATTAACTGAACTATTATATTTGGTTTCTTATTAAGTTTATTAGGCACTAGTTTCAAGATTAAAGGTTGCATAAATAGGTTTACATTTGAAGTCTTCAAGGTAGTGCAAAAGTTATTGTCTACAAGGATCAAACCTGCACATAGAAATAGGAGTTAGATATATTTTGAGAGAAAGAAAAATATCAACATTCTATTGACTATTCTAAACAAAATAAGACTCTACATATTTGCATATACTATAGTGCAAAATCTTGGATTAGTAAGTGTAAAAGTAACCAAGCAAGAAAGGTATTTCCAAGAGTTTGAAGGTAATATTGACTTCAGTTTATCTCAGCTTGCAAAGGAAGTTGAAGCCAACATTTCGAGAAGTCAAGAGTTGATTTAAAAGTATAGGGAGGAAACATCTACATCATCACATTCTACATTTGCAAAACACCTCATTAGAGCCATTCAATAGAGCTCTAAGGTGAGTATCTCCAAGGTGAAAAAGGAGATATCCTGCATAACATCTACTTGCACATTTACAGGTAGATCAAATATCACTTAAATAAAGAATTCATTAATGAAAAGGTAAAAATAAAAGGTTATTATTAGACTTCTCACTATTGAGCTAACACAATATAAATCAATAGCAATACTAAGAGATATCAAAGCAAGTACGAACAACATTTAGAGGCCTTTGGTGAAGGTAAGGTAAGGTTCATCTAGAAGTCTATGGTGAACACAAATCAAAGAGGTACAATGAAGTATACCTTAAGAAACACACATAGAAGATGTTAGCATCATTGGGCATAGGTTTTGTTCTACCCACATACCAATATTGATGCATTGGAAAAGAGCATCGTTGGCACTAAAACATTGACTTACATGAAGGAAAGCAATATCATTCGAGCTGAGTAAATAGAGTTGATAAAACCTTTGTAGATTCAAAAGGAATTTATAGTAGGCATACACTACCATAGAGAGGAGAAGATACATCAAATTACAATGTTGAGTCATTATAGTTTTGAACCAAATTCATAAGAAATTAAAAAGGAGTCATCAACTAGCTGAATACTCCTTACAAGCCACCACATACATCTGGTTGACACTCTTTAGAGTGTTGGAAGTATAATTGTCTCTACTAGAGAAACATTGAGAGAATCACCATCATTTCTCTCCAATAGAAGTGTTAGGAGAATATCAATCAAGTGAAGCACTTAACCATTTTTCAAAACCTGTAGTGAATGCATGATAAGCTAGCAAGACAAGAGCATTTTTGAATAGCCTAAGGTATTAGGACACAATAGTAAATGAAACACACCATGTGGAAGAATATTCATATAAACTATAGCAAGTAGTAGCCACATTGTTGAGAATAACTCAGGTACACAGTGAGCATAATATTTTAATTAATAATGCCTTCAAGGAAGCATCATTTACATGCCTACCATCGAGTCATTATAGAAAAATATTAAGACTATTATTTCCACTTGTTATAAGCATTGGAAGATGGTGCAGTAGTATCATTTCAAGGAAAGTGAAGAACTCAAGTGCCACTTGGCACTATTCACTCTATACAATGTTCGAATATAGTGAAGACAATCATAAAGAGGTACATATATATAGTGCATTGAGTAAAGGGAGCATTGGAGAAAATAATCATGAGTCCAAGGTACACATAGGAGATCTTAAGGTGCATTAAAGAAGTAAAGTAGATCCAAGATCGAGGAAGAATAACCAAGTAACTCATCAAATAAATAGAATTTCTCATACCAGCATGCACAATAGAAGCTAGAAGTTTGTAAACCAAGCCAATTGACATTGTAGAAGAATACATCCACTAGGAGAGATAGAAGTTAGAAGGCCAAGCGAAATGATGATTGAAGAAGATCTCAGTTGCCACCTTGAACAGAAGTGTGAAGGTCATGATATCAACATTGAAGGAGAGCACATTCATCGAATAGATTAGACATGCATAAGCCTAAATATTGGCATCGAGAAAAAGCTCACAAGTGAAGTGAAATATCTATAGGAGCATTTCAAAGTTGATAAGAAGGAGTCAACCACCTTCAATACACAACAAACAGAGTTGGTTTCAGTCAACTTGCAAACTCGAATCAAGCATTCGAAAGGTGAGAATTATTCATAGTCATATTGCAAGTTTATTAAGGTTGACATCAACTAAACTTTATACTCTAGAGATATTGAATGATAGGAGTAATAAGGTGTTAATCTCTAGAAAGCACATTGATTACCTTGAGAAGGAAGTAGGAAAATAGAAGCATTAAAATATTTATTATTATTGCTTCAACTATTTGCAAATCTTTAACAAGGAGATATAAGGTTAGTAAAACTAATTTGCAAATACATATTTATTCTAAATTTCTAACTTGGGAGATACAAGGAATCCTACATCAAATTGAATTCATAAGAAATTTAGAAACTTCATTATATAAAGGTAGAGGAAAGTCAAACTCTAGATTTATTTAAAAGTTGGAAGATTGATTTTATTAGTCTCATACTCAAGTTGAAGAGACATAGAAAATCCAACTTAACTATCTCAAAGATATTGTATTCTTTCCTTTGACAATTTCATCATTAAGCTTTCTACAAGAAGAGATAAAATAATTGTTTTAGAGAAGTTGAACATTATCACATTACTAGGGAGACAAAAGGAATTCAACCTAAAGCAAGTCTAGAAATATTAGCATACTATCATGTCCAATATTTACCAAAAATATATATCTCAAAAGGATATTTTTACAAGAATTGGAAAAGCATTTTCAAGATTGATTCTACAAATTGAAGAAGAGTACTAATTGTTTTACTAGGGAATCATAAGGTAGACTACCTCAAAGATTCCATTAAAAATTATTCTCAATATATAAACTAGGGAGCTATAAGAATGTCTACTCCAAAGAACTCACTAGATAATACAATTAGAAAAGGAGCAAGAAAAATACCAATATGGCTTAGAAATACACTCGATTTAATGATTGTTAGTTTAGAAAATTCATTGGATAATAAGGAATATGAAAATGGAAGGGAAGAATCAATGGAATTTAAAAGGGGCTTTGAAAATTCACAAACTAATAGTTTGGTGAAAATAGATTCTTCAAGAGCATCTTCTGGTGAAATAATAAAGGGATTTGATGATAATAATTTACAATAGCTACTAGGCTATCAACTGAGGCTCTAGGTGGTTGGCTAATTGATTATTATCCCATAATTGATTATGCATACCTATATGAATTTAATCATCCATATTACCCCTGATTTGTCTTTGTCATAACTTCCTTGACCTTAAGTACCCCATTTTTGGTGGATGATTTTACCTCTTCCACCCTCAAGTGTACATAATCCTATATATTAACAATATGTCAACAGTACCATTTTCTTCCAAAAATCAGATAAAGCATCACATAACTTATTCATTTGCACAAAACTAAGCATCATTAATCAATACATAGTTTTTCATTTCAAAAATCCTACCAAGGAGGGTCATGACATCCTACCCCTTGGGGCTAAAAACCTTCCTTGGTATTTCTTGTTTTACAAAAATAGAAATTATTATATTATATTTTGAAATAAGAAGGAAAAATGTTTTACATGTCCTCCACTTTTTTCCAAGTGGTATTTCTTTCAAAGAAATGGTCCCACTGGACCTTACAATGTTCAAGAGTCCATTTTTGCATTAACTTAGAATGAAACTCAAGAATATTCACCAAAATCACTTCAATAGCCTCTAGGTTTACCATCTGCAATTTATAAATATCCCACATATATTCAAGGTCAGCAACATATTTTCTAAACAAGGATGTGTGGAAGGTGTCATGGATCTTTGACAAGTTATGTGCTAAAGCAAGTTGGTATGCAACCAGGCTAATCTTCTCAGTGATCTCAAAGGATCCCACAAATTGAGGATCCAACTTTGTGGATTTTATAGCACTCTTCTTCGGCTTAACCCTTAAGAACACTTTATCTCCTACAAAGTACTATCTTGGAATCCTTTTCAGATCAGCAAAAATTTTCTATCAGTCAATGGCTTCTTTCAGCCTTTGCATGATTACCTTCAACTGATACTCCATTTATATGACCATATATAGCCTAATTACAACCCGATATTCTAGGTTGTCCAAATATAATGGCGTTCTACACTCTCATCCATACAAGGCATCGAAAAGAGTCATTCTTAGAGAGGAATGATATCCATTATTGTAGGTAAACTCCACAAGGTAAAGATAGTCTTCCCAACGAGACTTTTGATCCATGTAGTACATGTGAATCATGTCCTCAAGTACTTGGTTTACCCTTTCTATTTGGTCTTCTATCTCAATATGGTATGTTGAAATCGTATTCAATTTCATGTCTATTGAACGATGTAGGAATTCCCAAAATTTAGAAGTAAATTTGGAATCCCTATCTAAAATGATTATTTCAGGAAATCCATACAATTGGAATACCTCTTTGACAAATCTATTAGCCACTACCTAAGCATCATCCTTGATGTTCTTTGCTATGAAATGTGTAACCTAAATTAATCTATCGACTATTACAAGGATTACATCATGTTGATACCTGATCTTGGGTAAACCTACTATAAAGTCCATAGATATAACTTGTCATTTCTATGTAGGTATATCATGTGGATATAATTGTCCTACAAGATGCCTACGTTCAACCTTAACCTTCTAACATTCAAGACATCAAGTGATAAAATCAGTGATATCCTTCTTCATTCTTGTCTAGAAGAAGGTTCTTTTCATGTTTTTCCTCATTTTGGCTCCTCTGGGGTGAGCAGAATAAGGAGATCTATGGGCTTCCTGCATTATTAGTTTCCTTAAATAACCCAATTTTTGTATGATGATTCTACATTTGTAGCACAAAAGGTCATCATTCATGCTAAATTCCTTATTACCCTCAAGGTCTTTTCTCAACTTAGACCAAATTTTCTTGCAATGCTCATCTTGAGATTGCTCTTTCCTCACCTGATCCATTAGATCCATGTGACTTCTGGTTATGGCTTCTATGTGCTTCCTTCTGCTTAAGGCATCAATAAACTTATTCTCTTTCCCCTTTATATACTCAATCTCAAAGTCATATTCAATGAGAAACTCAACCCATATTCTCTATATCGCATTGAGTATAGGCTGGGTGAATATATACCTCATACTTTGATTGTTATTTTTCAACTCAAAGGGCTTTCATACCAAGTAGTGGTGTCAAAATTTTAGAGCGTGCACCACTACGACTAGATCTAAATCATGCATAGCATAATTAACTTCATGCTTATTAATATTCCTTGAATTATATGCTACTACTGACTCATCTTGAGAGAGTATTCCTCCTAAACCTTCTAGTGATGCATCTGTGCATACTAAAAAATTCTCTTGAGGGTCCAGAATTTTCAATGTTGGTGTTGTAGTGAGTTTATGTTTTAGCAATGCAAAGGAAAATTCACACTTTTCTAACCAATTAAATTCCTTTACCTTCTAGATGTCAGTTATTGCTACTATAATCTTAGAATAATATTTTATATAACACCTATAATAGCCCGTCATCCCCATGAAGCTTCACGCTTCTATCACATTGGTAGAGGGTGGAAAATCTAGAATGGCTTCAATTTTCTCTGGGTCTACAACAATTTCTTCTGTTGATATAATATGCCCAAGATATCGTGCCTATGAGACATAGAAATCATTTTTTTTAAGTTCCATAGATTTGGTTCTCCCTTAGCAACTCTAACACGATCCTAAGTTGTTTATCATGCTCCTTCTTGTCTTGAGAGTATATTAAGATATCTAAAAATATGAGGACAAACTGATCTAGGTGCCTCTTGAACACACTATTCATTAGATTCATGAATGCAACTGGGTTGTTACTTAGTCCAAAGGGTAGAACTGTAAACTCATAATGTCCATACCTAATTTTGAATACCATTTTGTGAGTGTCCTCATGTATTCTTAATTGATGATACCCTGATCTTAAATTAGTCTTTTTGAATACTATGGCATCTCTTAGTTGGTAGAACAAATCTTTTATTCTATGTAAAGAGTATCACTTATTGATTGTAGCCTTATTGAGCATCCTATAATCAATACACAACCTTAGTGAACCATATTTCTTTTTCACAAATAAAATCGATGCAGCCCAAGGTGACACACTTGGTTTTATCAATCTCTTTTCTAATAGCCCTTGCAGTTGTACCTTTAATTCTTGCATCTCAATAGGATTCATCCTATATGGATATCTATGGATAGGCTCTTTTTTCTGGAATAAGTTCAATAATAAAATCAAATTCCCTTACAGGAGGAAGTCCAGGTAAATCCTTAGGAAACACATCCTTAATGTCCTATAAAATTGAGTGTTTCTCCAACACTTATCTCTTCTAGTCTTCTCCAACTTCATTGATTTTTACAATATAGACTATACCTCATTTCTTTAGGGCTTTCTTTAGTTGCATAGCCAACAACATCTAGGATTTGAATGACCCTTGTTCACTATGAATTCTTAGTCTATATTTACCCCTTTCTGAATAATCGATCCATATATCTTAGAAATTGATCAAGGCTTTATGGACCTATAACCAATCCATCCCTAGGATAACAACAAAAGCATGAAGTGGAGTTACATACAAACAACCTTCAGTGGTACCACTAGTTAGAGTAATCCCTACCATTGGAAACATTGGTTTACTGAGTAGGTTTATCCATAAACATACTCGACCTTCCATCCTTGGGCCAAATATCCTAACCTTGCTAGCATATACCTTGCTAAACTAGAAGAAATAAAATTATTTATGGCCCCACTATCAATTAAAATTTTAACTTCTTTATTAAAAATCTTACCTTTCACAAGCAATGGGGTAACTTGCCCATCTAGCTTTTGATTCCCGGTTGTAGCATAAATTTGGTGTGTAGGTTCCTTTCCCTTGGTACTATATGTACTTAGCCCTAATTGATGCGGACACTGACTAGCATAGTGAGGGCCTTTGCAATTATAACATCCATCCTTGGGTCCCTACCACTTTTCATATTTTTGTTCCCCTGCCTTACTTGTTGGGGATGAAATTTATAGTTTCTGAGGTTGAAGTTTTGTATTGTTGGGATTATGGTTGGTCCTCCTTTGGAAGTTCTTCTTAAACTTCCCATGTTTCCCATTATTTCTCTTATTGAATTTTTTAGGGTTCTTACCCTTTTGATATTGTTCCTCTTCCCATTTCAAGAATTCTTGACTATTCCTCTTCCTAAGTGCTTGCTAATATTTTTCAAACAAGATGAAATAGTTGAATTATAAGTGAGACTCTTCCTTATTTGTTAGGTCATATACCTTCTACATTTAATTGGGTTCATTCATTTTTACATCATGCTTCACTCTTGATTCTAACCCTAGAATGAACTTACGAACCCTCATCTTCTCATCATAAGTGGGTACATACTTTAGTAATCATACCAGATTTTTGTAATATATCTCCACAATTTTGGTTCCTTGCCAAAGGTTGGCAAACTCCTCAAACTTTAATGCATAAAAGTGTTATGTAAGGAACCTCTTTTTGAATATTTCAACAAAATCTTTTCATTTAATATCGATAGGTTCGATCTTATTCTTATCATAGTGAGTTTCTCATCAATTTAAAGCAGCTATTTCTAGGTAGATTATGGCCCAAACTATTTGGGTTCCTAGGGAATAGCCCTTCACTATAAAATAAACTTCTAATTCCCTTAACCAGGCTTTGGCTACATCCCCATCCCCTTCTCTACCAAATTTATTGATATTAACATTTATCAAATCCCTAACTAGTTCTTTTTCCAAAAGAGCCTTAACTTCCAACTATTCTATGGTTAGTCCATCAGCTTGGCTAACCTCTAAACTTCTATCTTCCAGATTTTGATTCACAATGGTTTCCAAAATTTATTTCATCTGATCCTGCATGGTAGTAACTGTAGCAGTGAGGTCTTCTACCTCTTTGTTGGAATTTCTAGGATCCTCATATCGAATCCCTTCTTCGATATTATTAAGTCGAGTCTACCTAGTTGAAGTTGTAGGCCTCTATTTTCTAGCCTTAGTTGCCATTTATCCTACGGCAACCAATAATATAAGGTTAAGTCACAGTTCCACCTTTGAACTAAACTACTAACACAAGCCATAATGCAAATTTCTCTTACTAAAAATATCAATAATATAATTAGGGTGGTGCTCCAATGTTATTATGAAATTCAATGCCAAAGTCCATATAAGGTGTCATAACATTCCAATCACCCCTTGGGGTTAATTCCCCTTAGATTCTAGCAAGCAGGGGATTATAGGTCTTCTCGACTTTAGCTTAAAACTTAAGCAAGCCTTCATAGAAATACATCCAAATCCCTAAAACACATTAATAAGCTCTATACCATCATACCTAGAGCTCTGATACCATATTTAATACCCCCAAAAATTATCTATAAGAAAACACATAAAAAGAAAATATTTTTTCTATAAATACGGATTCATAAACCCCTAACGAGTATTTAGTTTATCTATTATCTTAAGTTTACTAAGTTTTCAAACTTTCCTATTGAGCTACATCTCACTCAATACCCTATACAAATCTGTTTGTGTAGGTATGATATGCATACTACAATTAAGCTATCCATCTTGTCTCCACAGTGAGCCATCTCAACTCATATGCAATCAATTAGTTTACTTAGTTTGCATTCTCCCTAAGGGGTCTTAATCCCTTAGGTTCTTTCTATGTTCACCCTAAGATCTCAATCTCTTAGGTCACTTTCTAGGTTCACCCTAAGGTTTCATTTTCTTAGGTTACTTTCTATGTTCACCCTAAGGTTTCATTTCCTTAGGTTACTTTCTATGTTAAGCAAGAAGACAAGAATAACTCTATCTACTTAAACAATCAAGAACAAAATCTATGAAGCATACAAGAGGTACTTTAGAAAGGAAACAACAATTAAATGAAGGTAAGCATTAAATAGAAGAGAAATCTAATCAACAAAACATAGACAACTCATGATAATAAATTAAAGATACAGTTCTCATTCATCCAACAATTTATTACATATATCCAAGTATGGTAAAACCTCCATACTTTTAAAGAATAAAGTAATACATTAATAATCTAGATATATCTCCCTAAGTAAATGCATAGGGTCCAGCTACCATCTTTGATCCTCCTTGTCCTTCCATCATTCATTTGAGGGTAGTAGGGGATCAGGGCAACTCATGGTTCCATGATAGACATACCTCTAAATACATCCATTACTTACATAAAATGAGTGCATTTACTGTTTACTCTGCCAAATTGTAACTATACAAATTAAATTAAAGTATTCATCCATCTATGTTTAACTAATATCATAAAATTCTCCTCATTTTTATTTTCACCTCTTCTTTACCTAAGAGAGTCATCTCAACAAATACAGATAGATCACAATTCAATCAAATTATTTCAAACATTTACTCAACATAATCAAGGTCCTAAGGTCTGAGGTATAGACCAATTGGTTTGACCAAACCTCGTAAGGGGTGCGGAGGTCCAAGGTTCAAATATTGAGCCTCACCGGACTGAACACTTGTCCCTTTCTTGGTGCTTTCAATGGTGTAAAAGGTTTAAAATTATTGTGGCATGATGGTTATAGGGACGGATTACGTGAAGATCTATGTGGCATCTTCTGGGGTGAACAACGCAAAATATTGTGACAGCCATAAAAATTTGGACATCTTGCCTGGATTCGTGGCGGCTATCGATTCTACCATGTAAATTCAAAAAATATATATAATCAAGGTCTTATACCTTTAATTATTTAAATAAACTAAGTCTCCTTTATTCAACATAATGAAATCCATAAAAACCAATGAAGTGCATCTGATTCAAAATTAAAAGAAACAATGGTCAACCATAGGAAATGATCAATATTATGAAGAGTGAAATATTATTTTGCCTTACAAATCCATCCCTTAGGATCTTTTCCATCAAACTTGGGAAAGTCTAATTTTGGTAACCTCATTCCATTGTGAGTTGGGATAATTCATTGGTGGTTGCTTGTACCAATGTCTTCATGGTCATGGTGATCTACGAAACCAGTAGAGACACGAATTTCCAACTCAACCTTCATTTATTTTTGTGCAAGGGAAATATTAGTTATAGTTTCCTAGAAATATTGGAGTTGTGATTGTATCAACTCTAAGTTTTTGTTAAATTAATCCCATAGTTTGGTTTCTAGAGCATCCACTTTGTATTGAATATCCCTTTCTAATTCTTGTTGTTGAGTACCCTTGACCATATTTAAAGGTTTTTATCTTTTTTGTGGAACTTACTAAAAATAGAAAGGTGATTTTAGGAGTTATTATTTTTAGTAAGGATCCAAAAAATGGTTTGGGTGTGGTATATCAAAATTATCAGCTTGAAAAAGATCACAATGAGCTAATTATCACAACACTAATTTTGGGCACCCTAGACTTTTTTATATTGTTGTTTTAATGACTCTACTAGTGTGGTCAGTTTTTCCTTTGGAATATTTGTTTAAAATTTATGTTTTGATTTGGTCACCCTTTTCTATCCTCTGCTCTAATATTTTTATTATTGACCACTCCTAACACCGTACTATCACCTATCTGGTTTGACTCTATCATAGATATTATTTTTAACTATCCTAATAACCTGACAATCCTATACAAATTGTTATGAACTATCACAAATATTCCCTATCCATTTGAGATCTGACTATAATAGGTAAATATTCTGACCTAATGACTTGACAACCATGTACTAATTATTGCTAACAAATTTTTGGGCTAACTGATATGGACTTCCCCCTATCCCTGCTTTTGATTATGTTGGTAATTTTTCCTATTATCTTTCTACACTATTTTTTTGTAGGATTGCATGCAGAAACTTTATAATAATGATTTCTTATTTGTATGCTCAACTTTTGTGGCAAGGGTATGGTAATAGGTTTAAAAATTATAGAACATGATGTTTGCTATAGGATATTATTTTGACAAAAACAAGGTGTACTAGGCAAAGGTGTATGTAATATCCATAGGTCCTCTGTTATATCACATTGATGAACAATAGTACTCAAACCAATATTTTAGGCCACTACTCAAGGGTATTTCACACATACCCTTGATCACACTATCTACCTCTCTAACAGTACGAGAGGGTAGTCTTCCGGGATGTTGTATCCTGTACACTATGGATAATACAAGGCCAAAAAAGCTTCATAGGGATAAAATTTTGTTTAATCACAGATGGTCTCCCAATCTACCTGAAGACACATGGGAGCTTAAATCCATGCATGAGTGTTGTTTGAGGCCTAGGTATTGAATCTTGATCACCCCTCACTTCACTAGACGCTTTATGGGTTATCTAGCTTAGCCAATAACAACAAATCCTTCACGATTTTTAAAATCCTTGACATAGGGTTTCTAAACTACTCAACTATTGTGGATATAAAACTGTATATTTTTTGTTGGTTTTCATTTTTTTTAATGAGGAAAAACTAAAACATAGAAATCTTATACCTAATAGTCAAAATGATAGAAACCATTGCAGTCACAGTAGAACACAGCATTGGAAATTTCTTTGATACCACTTGTTAGGAACCTACTATTAAAAATAAGCGTACTCACACAAGTACAAAAAATTAACATATATGATATCAACACACTATGGAAATAAAATGCACACTGTGGAAATAAATTACAGAATGGGAATAATCTCACAATAGCACTGAATTGCAAGCCTCTTTTAAGGGGCAACCTCCTTCAATACTTCATTCAATTATGTAAAAAGATACATACAATACTACCCCTCACAATTTTAAGGAATTCTTCTAGCACCTAACTCCCAAGGTTGGCTTACATGCAAAATTCCACTCAGGCTAGAATCTCCTATGTACAATCAGTTACATTCTTGAAAAATGCTTACATATATGAGCACCATTTGGCTAGACACTTCTTAATCCAAAGTTATAACAAAACATTAGAAAATATTAACGTGGGTGTTACCCACGTTCCATAAGGACTATTATATTAATGTGTTAGGATGGGGTCCTAAAATTTCTAATTAGGCCTTTCTTCATGCTTTTTTGTGACTTAAAATTTTACTTTTATAAGGTGCAGTGATTTATCACTATAATTAACATGCATTGGGTGTTCATTCATTGAGTGGACAATTTGTTGTGCAAGAAAATCATCCATAGGAGTATTCCCTTCTCTCATATACATCATTTGGTATTGGAGTAGGATTTTGTGATACATGTTGAAGGAAGATGGCATAATGAGGAAGAGGAAGACCACATGGTGTGGGACCCTAACCCACAGATATTGAAGAAGTGTTGAGAGAAATTACCACCATGTTAGATGTAATTGAGACTGCCCAAAGGAGATGCATTCATCTTGAAGATATTAGTGATAATGAAGAGGAGGAAACTGATCATTTGGAGGCTTGAGATGAAGAGCAAGGAGGAAAACTAAAGCAACAACTAATTTGAAAAATCTCAAACATGGAACGTAAGCCAAGAATGAATACTCCTAATGTTAATGGAAGTTTAAACCTAGAATATTTGATTGAATGGATAACGAACATGGAGAGGTTCTTCAAAATTAAATCTATGGAAGATCCAAAGTGGACCAACTTCATGTGTACAAGTTTGAATGGATTTATATCAATTTGGTGGGATCATGTTTCAACTAAGAGATAAGGAAAGGGAAAATATAAAATCTAAACATGGAAAATATTTGTGGCCATGTTGAAATCTAAATTTTTACCTATGGATTATCAAATTGAATTGTTTAGAAGAATTTAAAACCTCAAGAAAAAATATTTGGGAGTCAAAGAGTCTATATAAGAGTTATATAAATTGACCATAAGGGTATATCACATTAAATATGGTGAGGAGAAAGTTACAAGATACATAAATAGACTAAGGTTGTCCATACAAGATGAAATTGGTATGCTTCAGTATGCACTCAAGGAAAAGAAAAATTTGATCTATAAGAAATAAAATAATTCTAGAGGAATAGGACAATTCTCTAGAGGAATAGAACAATAAAATAGTGGTAGAGGGCAACATATGCAAGAAGGATAAGTTAGTACTTCTTAAAGTGATTTAACAAAAGTACCCAAGAAAAGGATGAATTGTCTAGAGGACGATTTTTATTTGGTAGAGGAAGAGAAATTTATTTTATTGGTAAGTGTTATAGGTTCTTGGAGGAATGGAATAGAGTATATGAGTTCCCTCAAGCACAATATACTAGCAAACATGGAAATAAATCCCATAACCATATTGTACAAGAAAATAAAGAGAATATTATTTTATTGAAGCACATGGAGGAACCAAAATAAGTAGTCACTTATGATGAAGAGGGTGCTGCTAAAACCTGCAAAGAAGGTGCATAAACCTATGCAAAGGATTTTATTCAAGATAATTTGTAATTCAAGAGGTAAATATTGTAAAGTGGTTGTGGACAATGGAAGTATGAATAATATATTGTTTACAAGAATGGTAAAAAAAAATAGATTGAAGAGGATTGAACATACAAATCGATATAAAATATCGTGGTTGCAAAAAGGGCATCAAATTTTAGTAATTAAACAATGTATGGTGAAATTTTTAATTGGTTTTTATAATGATGAGATACTATGTGATGTTATCCCTATAGATGCTTATCATGTCTTGTTGGGTATACTCTGGTAGTTTTATAAAAAGGGAGTGCATGATGGTAGGATGAATGCCTACACTATTGAGAAAGATGGAAATAGGTACACATTAATTCTCTTAAAGGAGAAAGTAAAAGAGATATATCACAATCCTATAGTGTGCTTGAGTACAAAAAATAATGCTTTAAGGGTTATGAGACCAAATTAAAGGGAGAAAAGGTAGTAGTTTCGAAACAAGTAGAGAAAAATATGGGCACATGTAAGAGAATAAGCATGATAAAGAATAAATTAGTCTAGATCATTAGTAGTAGTGATGATGAATATGATAATGTAATAATTCTTGTTTTAGATAAAGAGGAGAAAGAGAAAAAGAATATAAAGAGATACAAGATGAATATGAATGTCATGATGACATTGATTGTCATGTTGGACATGATAAAAGTCATATTGCTAGACTTGATAGTAATAATGGTATTTTAAAGTGTGGTGAATAACATTGTGATAGTGTGAGGTATCTAAATAATGATGACAAAGATCAGAATGGTGATGAATAAATTGAGTGCTTTGAATGGTACACCAAAAGGTATTAACTCCAATTTAATGAGAAGAATGGGGTACAATGGTAATAGACTAGTAAGGTATCTGAAAGATGTGAAAATGTTTATAATGCCGTAAATAAGACCTAAGAATGAAGACCTTGGATATATAGGTCAAATAGGAAGTTGTAAGACCAAATTTATGAGAATAACAATCAATACAGGGGATGAAGATCTTATGATGGATTGTTACAGCCAGCATGGAGGATTCGGACATGTAACAACTAGGTATTGGAACTTACATATTGTGATATTTGTGGATGATACAATCACTCCAATAGAAGGTGTTGGCACCAAGGGAAGGAAGACATAAAAATACATGTTAAATATGGTTTTATGGATGCAATGGAATGGAACCAAAGTGAAATAAATGTTGAGTGCATTATATAAGAGGTAATTTTATTCTCAAATAAAGACATGGACAAGATAACAAAGATGGCTTTGTGAAGATATCCAAGCTAAAATGTTAATACCTTGGAAGAACAATTCATGTTCAATATTTGGAGCCCATGAAACATTTTCTCTTACCCAATGAGTATGATGCAGGAGCATTCAAACAAATAATGAATAGTTGAAGTAATTATGAAAACGTGTTGGGTAGTTTTTATAGTAACTATCACCTGCAAACACAACTATTTCAAAAAATAAGGGGAAGATGAAATAGGGATTATGGAAAAGGAAGGAGGAATGACAAGCAAGGAAGAAGGAAAGGAAGTAGAAGGAAGAGGAAACAACAAGAAATATAAATGGTTACAACACGTCGAGAAGAAGAAAATGGCATAGGGAAGAGAAGAGGAAGAGGTAAATAGGAAAGGAGAAGATAATATATGGATAAGATGATATAGAGATATAGGATCAGAGAGATGTAGGGTCTAAAAATGGCTAGAGAGGAGAACAAGAGGTATCATGAAAAAAAAATATCATTTCCATGAATGGATTGTATGACAACATGTTTTTTATGAACCAAACATAGAGAGCCATTGTATCTAGTGAAGTATTTTTTTTTTTAAACGGATTTTTCACCTTTAATTCATATTTTCACACACTCCAAACTTGTACAATGCAATTGTAATGATATTAATCTATCTTGGAACTCAAACCTAAAGAATATATGGCAGTTACAAACAAGGTAACAAGTTCAATATTGTTACAACTACAATATTCCTACACCTACACTTGTACAAAATTGTTACAAAGTGGTTAAATATTCTCTTGTGCCTTCTAATCCAAAAATGCACACATATTAGCATCATTTTCCAACATTCTCCCCCTTGATGCTGAAAGGGATCACAAGACTATTTCTCAATTTAATAAATTGAGCTTTAGCAACACCTTTAGTGAAAACATCAACCAACTGATCATGGGTGTTGCAATACCTCAACTCAACTAATTTTTTTCCACCATATAATGAATGAATTGGTACTTCATGTCAAAATTATTAGATATTATATGGTTGGTAGGGTTATTTTCCAACTTCATGGCACTCAAAAGGTCACAAAACATTGTAGTACGACCACTTGGTTTCTCACCTATCTCCTCAAACACTTTCCTGAGCCATAAGGCCTAAGCACTGGCTAAAGTGATAGCAATGTATTCAGTCTCTATTGAAGAGAGTGATATTGATCCTTGCTTCCTTGAGCTCAAAGTGATCATTCTAGATCCAAGAGAAAAAAAAAATTGGATCAGTCATCCAAGTTTATACCCCAATCTGAGTCACTGAAACCAACTAGCTCCATCTCTTTAGCAGGATAGTAATGTATGCCAAAGTCAATAGTACCTTTAACAAACCTTAAAATTCACTTTGAAGTCTTCAAATGCAAGATATATGGCTCACTCATATACCTAGAAATAAGTGAGACATCATATGCAATATATGGTTTGGTATTTGTGAGAAACATCAAGCTCCCAAAAATGCTCCTATAATTGGTCACATTCACCTTTTCAGTCCCATCATATTTGCATAGAAATTAACCATGAGCAATGGGAGTAGGGACTGGT
This sequence comes from Wollemia nobilis, assembly GCA_028583015.1. Lineage (NCBI taxonomy): Eukaryota > Viridiplantae > Streptophyta > Pinopsida > Araucariales > Araucariaceae > Wollemia > Wollemia nobilis. Next base: position 6,581,459 of record JAQPPZ010016930.1, on the reverse strand, counting down.
TTGCAACTATCCATGCCATACTTTTCAGCATATCCTTAGCATATTTAGTTTGACAAATGAATATTTTATCCTTACTTTGATGCACCTCCATACCAAGAAAATAGTGCATCAATCCTAAATCCTTCATTTCAAACTCACTCATCATGGTAGCCTTAAAGTCATATTTCAACTTAGAACTACTACCCATATAAATCAAATCATCAACATGTAAATAAACAAGCAAAATATCATTACCTTATTTCTTGAAGTATAGGGTAGCTTCACTTTTGCTTCTCTTGAAGCCACTTTGCTGAAAGTATCCATCAATACTAGAGTACCATGCTCTAGGTGCTTGTTTAAGGTCATACAATGCCTTCTTCAACCTATGGACATGTTCTTCTTTACCTTTCACCTCAAAACCTTGAGGTTGTTGTACATACACTTCCTCATCTAAGTACCTATTCAAGAAGACACTTTTTACATCTAAGTGATGTACAGTTTACTACTTTTGAGTAACCAAAGCAAGTACCATCCTTATTGTTTCTTGTCTAGCTACACGAGTAAATGTTCCTTCATATTCAATTACATACCTTTGTGTGAATCCTTTAGCTACAAGTCTAGCCTTGTGTCTTTCAATATTGCCATCATTGTTATACTTAGTCTTATAGAACCACTTAGAACCCACATGTTTCTTTACCTTGGGCATTTCTACAAGCTCCCAAGTATCATTTTTCTCAATGGAATTGATCTCCTCTTGCATTGCTTGCATCCAAAAACCATTAGTACAATATTATTCATAACAAGAAGGTTCAAAATCAGTAACAAACATCAAAGCATAATTAACAACATCTCTTTTTGGCTCACCTTCATCTTCATCACCATACATGTGCATCTTCTCAAGCCTTTGAACAACTTGGTCAATTTCTTGAGATTGGATTCTAGTAAGTCTTCTATGGAAATTGATGTCCAAAACTTGAGTAAGATGATGAAGTGCCTTTTCCCCCTTTTTGTCTTCATAACATCTGAAAATATGTTTGGAGAATCATCACTTGAAGAGGGACTAGAACTGCTTTGTTTAGGACTATTTGAAGAGCTAGTTAGTAGACTTGGTGGGACTGATTTTAAATTGGGTTGCACATTAGAAGAAATTCCACCACTGTTTCCATCATCAACATAAATTTTTTTATGGCCATATACTCCCCCTTCATCAAAAATCACATCTTTAGACACCACCACTTTGTAATTTTTTGGGTTATAAAGCCTACAGGCCTTAGTATTTTCATAGTAGTCAATAAATATATATTCTACAATCTTAGGATCAAGCTTATTTCTAAGTTCATCAACCACATGTGCATAAGCCAAACAATTAAAAACTTTAAAGTGATTAACATTGGGCTTATTTTCATACCATACCTCATAAGGAGTCATCTTCTCCAATGAGCTAGTAGCACTCCTATTAAGTATGTAGACTATTGTACGAATTGCATCAGCCCAATACATATTGTTAAGTCTCTTAGTTTACAGCATACTTCTTACCATCTCAACAACTGTCCTATTTTTCCTTTCTATCACTCCATTTTTTTGTGGAGTATAGGAAGTTGTGAATTACCTTTTAATGCCAACATTATTGCAAAATTGTTTAAACTCATGAATTTTAGTATACCAAATGAATTTTTTTTATCATACCAAATGAATTTTTTTTATCATACCAAATGAATTTTTTTTTATGATACCAAATGAATTTTTTTGACCCAGCACTTTTCCCAAGAGCACTAAAATTGATTAAATAAAACGTATTCAGAATTTCATAAAAACATTAGGGTAAATTCTACTCAATAATGGGTACTCAAAAAACTTTATTTCATAAAAAAATACCAACTACTAAAAATTTATGAGGTCTGCAATACATTCTGAAATCTAGGCAAAAAAGACTAATAACCATTTTTCAAAGGTAAAAATGAAGTGTTTATCATATGTGAAATGGGGCATGTAACTATCACCTGCAAACACAACTATTTTAAAAAATAAGGGGAAGATGAAATAGTGAGTAGGGAAAAGGAAGGAGGAATGACAAGCAAGGAAGAAGGAAAGGAAGTAGAAGGAAGAGGAAACAACAAGAAATATAAATGCTTACAACACATCGAGAAGAAGAATAAAATGGCATACGGAAGAGAAGAGGAAGAGGAAGAGGTAAATAGGGAAGGAGAAGAGAAGATATGGATAAGATGATATAGAGATATAGGATCAGAGAGATGTAGGGTCTAAAAATGGCTAGAGAGGAGAACAAGAGGTATTAGGAAAAGAAAAAGATCATTTCCATGAATGGGTTGTATGACTACATGTTTTTTATGAACCAAACATAGAGAGCCATTGTATTTAGTGAAGTATTTTTTTTGAAAACAGATTTTTCACATTTAATTCATATTTTCACACACTCCAAACTTGTAAAATGCAATAGTAATGATATTAATCTATCTTGGAACTCAAACCAAAATAATATATGGCAGTTACAAACAAGGTGACAGTTCAAGACTATTACAACTACAATATTCCTACACCTACACTTGTACAAAATTGTTACAAAGTGGTTACATATTTTCTTCTACCTTCTAATCTGAAAATGCACACATGTCAGCATCATTTTCCAATATCTAGGAGTATTAACACCCAATTATGTGTATCCTATAGGTGCCTTTCAAAATAAAATATTATATTTCTTTACTATTTTTTGTGTGTTGGATGAGAAGTTATTGTGTATTCATGAACAGTAAGTTTTATATTTGAGTAAACCTAGTATATGCAAAGTTGTATGTGCAGGTTGGAGGAGAATTCTAAGTAGTGACATTGCCTAAGTAGATGTATAGGGGTGTCAATAGCCTAGGTTTCATGCAAAAAAAGAATGTGTGATTACTGTTCATACCATTATAGAGTATTTTTCAATCAAAGAAGGGATAATTATCATTCGAAAAGTGTCATTCGAAGTTGAAAGCATCCAAATGGCTATATACACAGGAGTGATAGTCGATAGGGGAAGCTTCACTATACAAACATATGCTCTTGTGTCTTAGAAAAAAGTCTTATAAGGTAAATAATGACTATTTTACCCATCCATAAGTTAAAGAACCTATATTACAACTAAACCAACCATATGACTAATTATTTCTATACAATTGAATGATTTCATACAAGCCATGGAGGTCCACCATACAATTAAACATTGGTTCAAGTTTTCATACAACTAGGATGTTGTACAAGAACAACTAGCACCATACAAAGATTGTAGGTGTCATACATAAGACTTAGGAAGTTTTTTACAAGGGAGCTATCGTACAAGGATGATTGAGGTATCACCATAAGACATTGTTATCTTAGACTCTTCCAACGCAAAGAATATTTGAATTTTTTATTGTCATATTGAACCTTGTTGATTGCATGTGTGATCACCGTGCATTGAGTGGTCATTGGTTGAGTGGATAATTTGGTGTGTGAGAAGGTTATCCATAGGAGGATTCTCTTATCTCATCTACATCAAGTTATCCATAGGAGGATTCTCTTATCTCATCTACATCAAGTTATCCATAGGAGGATTCTCTTATCTCATCTACATCAATACAATAGTAAGGTTGACTGATATCTATCCTTTAAATGGGTCATCCAAGATGTGCATGATCCATAGTTAGATTAGACTAGAGATGGAAACACAATCTACCCTAATGAAAAAATTGAATGAAGCTTCAATATAGTAGAAAAATTTCATGATTCAATGAAATATATGAGGGTGTAGTTGAACCTAGATTGAGAATTAAGGAAATGATTATATTATGAGATAATTTATATTCTTCCATGATGCTTGATTTTAGATCAATTTGATAGCAAAGGAATGGGTCCTCAAATTTAGTATCAGATCATTATTGTAGAGAATCTATAGCATGTTATTATGCTATATTTGGTCTTAGAGTTAGTTTTAAAGATAAATCTGGAGTCAAAGTTAGAATCCCTAAGCACCATAGTATGATTTAAGTGGGAAAGTTTGAGAAGTGAACCAAAACTTAAAATTGAAGGAAGAGGTTAAAAATACAATGATAGAACAATCTAGATACAAATAAGTCTTATATTTGGATCCTCTCTATATCTTTAATAGGATATGATATCCAAAATAATATAATTTAAGAAGATAACAACAAGAATAGCTCCAAAAGAGAAAAGTCAACAATAAAAGTGTTCCCCAAATCAAAGGGAAAATATCATTGGATGAATGTTGTGTGGTATAAGTAGGAACCCACATAGAAGAGAAGAAGATTTAAGTGTGAAGTAGTAAGAATATATATAATAGATAAAGGAGAAGTTATTTAATTATTCATAGAGATAAAGATATGAAACAAAAAATAATATGTTCTAACAAACAATAGAGTGAATATTATTTGTAGTGATCTACTCTATTGGACCTAATGGTTGTAGTGACCAGTTATCCATACAATGCATTAAGATAGGAAAATTATCATAAGGATACTTCTCATCAATTGATGGGATCTTACTCATGTTGAAGAAGAAAATAAGTCAACAAATATATAAATGATAAAATAAGTTACTCAATAAAGTTAGTTGAACAAGTAATCAAGAAGAAAATTTGAAGATATATGCACATGTATGCACAACAATGAAAGTGCATGTGCAATAACAAAATGATGAGATAATTTTGTTCAAGAAATAAAAAAATTAAACATTAAACATTAAGAGGAAGAATATTGGAAAATGTATTACTTAGTGTAAAAAAACCACATGCACAAGTTTTCTTAGAGAAAATAAAAAATGCATTTGTGAAAACAAACAAGATCACTGCAATAATAAACAATAAGTTATAAATAGAATAACATTACTTGATGGTTAAGAAAATCTATACAATAACATTACTTTATGGTTAAGAAAATCTATTATTAACTTTGCAACGATTATATATTTCATGTAGTCACAGCCACTTGATCCATCCATTCCTTGGATGGGTCATCTTGTATTATCCACAAGTGAAACACATTCTTCCTTAATGAAGAATTTGTATGAACTTACAATATAATAGAAAAAATTATAATTAAATAGAGTAGTACAATTGTATCTAGATTGATAACTGAAGTAAGATAAATTATGAGATAATTTCTATGCTTCCACAATGTTTGATTTCAAATAATTTTAGTATCAATTTAATAGATCCAAAATTTTAACATCATAGCATTATTATAGAAAATATGTAGTACATTTGTATTATATAAAATAATGGCACTAATGCTTTAGCAACTCAACATTTTTGGGGGGTAAATAATATATTAAAAATATAGACCTTATGATAATATCTTAGAAACTTCAATGCTTTGATATTATGCCCATTGAATAATTACATTGAAAATATAAACACAACACAATTATCAAATTGTCACAAGATATAAAACTAGGTGCAATAGCACCTCTAAAATATAATACTTGTACTCATTGAGATTGATATAAATAAATTATACTAAATATATTTAATACACTTGAAGTCACTTTATAGTCATATAGGAATACACACATTAAAAGGGGGTTGCATACATTGAACATGGATACTCAAATTTATGGAGATACAATATATTTATAACATGAGAGTGCTAATAATAAATTGGTTACCCCTATCCAAAAATACAATTGTTAGCTTTCCCCAAAACATAACTACTTTTTTTTTCTTTTTCATTCCTTTTTTTCATAACTATTATTCTATTTTTACCACAACTTTTATTCTTAGTTGTTATTTTCCTTCTTATATTTTTCTATTTTTATATAAAATAAACATTAATATTCCAACGTCCCTTGTAAATATTTATTTTGGATAGGACTAGATACAATCACCAAATTCAATTCACTAATATGGGTCCCAACAACTTGGTCTTATTAGGTACCCATTTACAAATTGAATATACCTCTTTAGTTTATTGAAAAACATCATGGTTGATAAAACTATTTTAAATAGATTATCAATTAAAAGTAATGAATTCATAGATTACCTATAATCATCACATGATGACTCTTTTTAACAAGGCATCAAAAATGAAAATCACTGAGTCAACTAAAGTCCTTTTAAAGGAAAATGGAGTATTTATTTTAGCTCCACCATGCTTTCTTATAATATTTCCTAAACATGTTTGTCATATGATGTCATTAGGGTACACCCAGCAACCTATAGTTGATATTTATCATGTTCTTAAATTGATATTTACTAATATATTTGTCATTATGATTGTTCAATCCACAAACACTACATAAATGTAAGTCCTAAATTTTCATGACCTAGGATTCCATGATAATTACAACTACATTCATGTTGTTTAAATAGACTTTGTGTACTTAAATTTATACTTATATCACATGCCTCATAACTTGAAGATTCATTTTCCATGTGTGATTCCCCTCTAACAAATTTAATTGCTTCATTTGATTTTCCTACATATCCAAGGCCTTCATGTTTTAACCTCACACATATTTTCATTGGCTTTTAAAAATATTAACCATATTTACCTAAATTGTTTTCTTCATATCCTATCTTAATTTCCAAAGAATAGTATGCTTTCATCATCCATCTAATTAGCTTCTTCAACATTAGCGACACATAAAGCATCATGATTTATTTGAATATTTGAAACTTTATGAATACCATCAACTATCAAATTAGTCAAATCTTTTATTTTGCAGAAAGAGTTAACCATATTTACCAAATCATTTTTGCAACAAGAACAATCAATCATTGGATGCTTATCCTTTAATTTGTATTCTTCTTAACCAATAAAAGAAAGTATTCTTCCTTTCTACTCATTTGATCACCACATCTCATGATCTCCTTATCCTTGAAAATAACAATCTTTCTCAAAGCATCAATCTCTTCAGTAATTTTTATTTAATGATCTTAACTTATTATTTTCACAACTCAAATCAAATATCCTATTTTGAAAAATATGAAGCAACTCAAGAGTATCCATAACATCCATATTGAAAAGCATAAAGAACTTGAAAATTTAAGATGTAAGAATACCAAAAAATAAGAAAATTGATATTAAATGTTCTTATTTTACCACCTAGATCTAGAATAATACAAGCATATATTATGCACTTATTTTCAACTTCACTTTAATAGTTCATTCCACTTGAAAAAATATCTTCTTCACAATCTTGAACCAACATCGCAAGCCAAATTGAATAATCTACAACTTGAAAGATTTGAAACATGTATCCATTAACATGATCTTCACCTAGTTGTCACTATCTTTCATGTTGCATACCAAAGCTCGAATACCATGTTGGAAATATGAACCTTCTAATAATATCTCAAAAATTTCAATGCTTTGATATTATGCCCAAAGAATAAATACTTTAAAAATATAAACACAACACAATCAACAATTCTACCATAGGATATGAAACTAGGTGTAGTAGCACCTCTAAAATATTGTACTTACTCAAATTGATATAAAGAGATTACGCTGAATAGATTTAATATACTTGAAGTCCCCTTACACTCATTGAATGAGAATACACACACTAAATAAGGATTGCATATAATGAACAAGGATAATCCAATTGATGGAGATAAAATATATATAGAGCACTCTTAGAGTGTTAATAATAGACTGACCACCCCTATTGAAAAATACAATTGTTAGCTTTCCCAAAAATATAACTACTATTTTTTCTTTTTCTTTTTTTTTCACAACTGCTATTCTATTTTCAACATATTTTAATTTTGTATTTGTTTTTCCTTGTCCTCTTTAAATTTATACAAAATAAACACTAAAATATTCCAATAAAATAACCGTATGATATACAACTATGACAATGTTAAAAATATATATCCATTACCTCCACTAAAATGTACAATGAACATGTAAATCAAATACCAAGTAGAATTTGGTATAAGTATAATAAAAAATTTGGACAAAGTGCTCATGTAAATGAATCCAATGCTAGCATATAATATTAGAAGTAAGCATCTAACAATGCAAGATGGTTTATACTTACTTTGCTTCAGCTTTCTACACAAAGAATATGTTATATTGATATGCACGTATGACCCTTATGTAGGTTTTTTCGTTAAAGACTCATTGTTAGGGTGCCTAGGAATAGGTATATGGGGATATAATATTATATTGTATAAGGTTTGGCATGGGCCACACATAATCCAAGGTTGATTATATTATAATATAATCAACCTTGGATTATGTGTGGCTCATGCCAACCCTTATAATCAACCTTGGATTATGTGTGGCCCATACCAACCCTTATAATATAATCAACCTTGGATTATGTGTGGCCCATGCTAACCCTTATACAATATAATATCATATCCCCATATACCTATTCCTAGGCACCCTAACACTCATATCTATAGTATAAAGTTATAATTTTTCATCCCTAATTTTAAAGGTATCATTGATCAGTGAAGGAACTTAATATGTGAAGATGAATATATTGTATTTCATAGAAAGGAAGTTAATATATTAACCTAATTATGTATGTTTTGTTTGTAGGGTATCATGGATCATGGATCAGTGAAGGAACTTAATATGTGAAGATGAATATATTGTATTTCATAGAAAGGAAGGTAATATATTAACCTAATTATGTATGTTTTGTTTGTAGGGTGAGCTATGGAGGTATATGGTTTATTATACCTTAGCCTTGTGTCAAAACTAGATGGCTTTGAGGTGGAATTTTATAGAGTATATAATAAACAAGTATTTTAATGTGGAATAAGTCTAGTTAGCAAAGGGTATTATTATATAAAATAATTTAATTTCATAGGAGCTATAATTAAAAGTATTATTTTAATGTGTTTTTTAAACAATTATATGATTAGATATTAATGAAACTTTATATATTATTACAGTTACTTCTCTTATCATCATAAGATGACAAGTGATGTTTTAAAGATACTATTTGATGGTTCCTTATTAGTCCCTTATGAAACTACAATTATAAGCCAACAATATAATTATAAAGGAAGTAATAATTTTTCACAAGTAGTGTTATTGTAGTTTTAAATGTAATTTAGATGATTATGATCCAATTAAGATTTAAAGTCATTATATTTTGTTTATTTCTATTTTTCTCAAGGATTAGGGATAAAACCTTCGTATACTTAAATTTTAATAGAATTTTAACATTGCATTTCCATCACCACCACCATCATTTTAGAAACTTCCACTCACATTAACACCAGATACCAGCTTCTCAAAACTTTAGTGTCATTGTTGATTGCCTTAGCCCTTCATTGTCATAGTTGATTGCCATAATATTAGAGGGTGCTTAGGAAGGATGAGATCTAGGTGCATTATGTGACTTTATGACCCATAGATATTCAAACCTACCCAAAATTTGATGGTCTATGACCCTCCTTATCGATCCCAATAATGGATTTTAATAGATGGAGGTATTGATCTATAGTGATATCCACCACACTTTTGTGTGGGAGTTAGACTAAGGAAATTTCATGCTAGCCTCCAACACATGTGAGCACCTTAAGACTATAAAGATTTTATGACCAATATCTTCACCAGAAATATCTATGTCAATAATATTCTTATCAACATGCACATTAATCGGCTCCTTAAACTCTTCTCCCAATATTATAGAATCAAGAAAGAGCCCCCTTAGGCTTCGATAAGGATTCTAATTGATCCAATTTTTTCTCTTTTATTTTCAAGATAGTAGAAGTCATGTGATGCTCAATTAACGAGCATACCAAGACCATTGATGGCCACCAACTCTTTTGTAAATTAGTGGTTGAAAGCTTAGTTATCAAATTTGTCAAATTTTTAAGATAAAATTTGAAATTCGTCGAATTTAAAACCCTGTCGCATAAATTCGACGAACAAATCTTAAATTCGGCATGGAAAAAAATTGGCAGAAAAAGCGGGGAGGGAAAAAACGTATGAGAAAAAATTGATTAAATATTAGTCTTTTCGCGAGGCACTGGGCGACGACCTTGGCTACGTAATTCATTCTATGATGTTGGATAAACCCATGGCTGTTTGATCCAGTGCAAGAATTGTGGATGGTGGACACCCATGGTGTGTCGACGGTGGCTACGATGGGATAAGTAAGCGGGTGGATGGACACCGATGGTGCCGACGGTGGCTGCGATGGGATGAGCAAGTGCCCATTGCTGCCTAGAATTTGCAGGGCTGCCAAAAACTATAGCATGATTTTTAGGTTAAAATTTTTAATAAAATTTTAAAAATATTTAAATATGAAAGTTAAAATTATAAATTAAATTATTATAATTAAAAATAATAATTTTATATTTTTATTATTTTAATAATTATTAAAAACTTATTCAATTATAAATGAAATTTATTATATGTTTAATTAATTTTAAAATATCAAAGAAGACCGTGATCCTGCTATTTCATGCTATTTTGAATTGGAAGGAACAATTTTTTTTAATGGTGAGATAAGCTATAAGATACATAATATTTGCTATTTCATGCTATTTTGAATTGGAAGGAACAATTTTTTTTAATGGTGAGATAAGCTATAAGATACGTAATATTTAAAAAAGACATATGATAGATAATATTTTTTTTTTTTTTTTTGCAGGAGAACGTTTACAAATTACATCAACAACCACCCTCAAGGGGTTTGAACATAAGACCACTTAAGAAACAACCATTATCTTAGCCACCAGGGCAATTTCCTGTCGGCATATAATAGATAATATTGAAAAAAGATATATGTAAGAAAAAAAACACATATGTACATTTATAATATATCGAATTTTATTCCGAATTTTTTCACATGTCGAATTTATTTCAAACTTTAAAAGTGATGAACTCGAATACTAACTCGAACTTGATAACTAAGGTTGAAAGGATGAATAAAAGCTGAATGAAATTAATATTAGCAACCTCATGATGGTCAATGGATTGAAAATAAATAGCTTAAAAAAACCTAACTCCATGATTCCCTACACTAGCATGGGTCATGGATTTATGAATTATGTACTCAAGATCAACTAGTTTTCAAATCTTGTGGTGTTGTTAATGCATTAAGGTTTAGGTCATAATGGGCTTAACAACTTTGCTTTATTGATGCTTTGAGGTCACCCAAATCCTAGCAACATTTTGGGTGGTTCCATAGGTCATCTAGTGAACCCTTCTTCCATGAATTCAACTTTTTCCTTGCATGATGAAATACATTTTGTAACAAACCATATGCCCTCATCTTTAAAGATGGATGCTTATGGTGCGCATAGAAGGGGTTAGGCCCTTGTGGTACTTTGTGAGTTGTAGGAAATAGAAGGAATCAAGGGGTTATGGTGCCATGGGCTCGAATCCATTTATGGAGGTCCTTCCACTTTTAGGCATTCTCAATTGATCGAATACCTTGACAATAATATTATTCCCTTTCATATCAAAGTAAACATCAATAACCACGGGCATTGTCAATGCCTAAGGTTAATAGTAGAGGATTGTAATCTAGCATTCAACCCTTTTATCTTGTCTTTATATATTTTCTAACCTCTTCTTTCTCATTATTTTATTAAGTCCTTTAATTTAAAGATATTTCAAGTAGTGTTTTACTATATAAGACAAAGTTTACATTTTTCTTTACATACATGTTTTTAATGTGTGTTGTCTTATGATGGTTTTTAACTTGTTTGTGACTTTTGCATGCTTGTAAATATATTTGTTCTTGTATTTATGTAATTTTTCTAATGGATGCTTCATTGTTTTAATTCAAGTTCACAATTTAATGATTTTAATTGTTTACTAAGATAAAATGAATATTTGCACTTTATAAAAGTATGGTGATTTAATTAATTAGAAAAATAAAAAGTGAACACATGGATTTGTTGAAAAAGATAAGCATTCATAGAATAGAAAAATATAAGTATTCATACTTAAAGAATATAATAGAATCTATAATTGTAACAATAACATGACTGTGTATTCACTTTACAGTTGATTTAGCTTTCATTGCCATGGAGATGTATGCATTTAAGAATAACATGATGATTATTAAATGTTAATTCAAAGTAAAATATAACATATGGAAGTTTAAATCGCGGTGTGGGTGGGCGAGTGTGTGACGGGTGGATGTGTGGTGGCTTTGTGTTAAATTCCTTATTGATAAGTATAGCTCTCAATTTTAGGAGGAGTCATGATTGTGGGTGGGCGAGTGTGTGACGGGTGGATGTGTGGTGGCTTTGTGTTAAATTCCTTATTGATAAGTATAGCTCTCAATTTTAGGAGGAGTCATGATTGAGAGGAGCCTGTTCAGCCTTCTAAAGAATATATATATATTTATTTATTTATTTATTTATATTCACCTATCTAAAAAAAATTAGTAATTAAGTCTTAATAGGCATAAAATCCTGATATAATTATTAAACTTTTTAATCCTAATATAATTGATGATTAATAATTGCACAATGTGGTCCAGCAAAGCATCAATAGTTCCCTTAATATCTGCGGTATAATGTATTGTATTGGATTAGGAGTATATATCACATCCTAAAAGCAGACGAAAATCATTTGCTGTGAGTTTCTTGTTAGAATGAACAAGGGATATGCGTCTCGTTGTATTCAAAAATCGTTTTATGGGGCTGGCGTGGAAAATAATGTCTTAAAGTTTGCATAATTGAGGCAATCATTGATCTCTTCACTATTTTAAAGTGTCAAACAAAAAAAATACTGAAAAAAAAACTTGATTTATGCTGAAAGATTACCATATGTCAGGATATGAATAGAACTGATTAAGATCCCCATAGTTTGTTTATTTTTCCTTGTTGCTAGTGATCACAAGAGAACAACGCACAAAAATTCTTTGCGTTTTTCATGATGATCCACAATGCAAAAGTTCAATCAACTTTGCGTTTATCATTCCACGGATATATTTTGTGACCGGGACCAAGGAAAATATTATGCAAAATTTGTGATTATTGCCATCAATGTTCTTTGAATCTTTTGTTTATTTTAGAAAACCTATTCATAAATTTCATCATATGATGGGTCTAGCTTGTTGTGTTGTTAGAAAATTAAATCAGATTTGAGACTTTTGGTAAATCCAGCTACTGTACCATTCGTCGGATCCAATTGCACTTGTATTTATTACTGGTAGTTGAGACTGTCAGTCAGTTTGGCAATTGGATGGAAACCCTGATTTTGTGTTAACTGCATGTCAGAGCATTTGGTGGGATCTCCCATGAATCCCTAGATATATATTTCTTTCGGGGTTCTATTTTGTTGGTTAGAGAGAAAAACAGAGTAGAGGGTTGGAGAAGAACAGAGAAGCCGAGAAGAGCAGAGGAGAAGAAAATCAGGAGCTGAAGCCGCAGTCTTCAACATTCTTGTATGTGTGTTTATCCTGCAATATTATTTGCAGATGTATGTAAGCTTCTAGAGCAGAAGCACACGGGTATAAGCTTTATTTGGCATTGTAATACTGCGATAGCAGTCTGGTTTGTTTCAATATGTATATATTCTACATTTGAGAGCACCGCAGGTGCTTCCTGTTGATTAATGGAGCGAGGTTAAAATACTGTCTTAAACTTCTCTGTTTATCATCTTTGTTTAATGATATATAGAGACTCTCGTGTTTTACATTTAAATGTGTGGGCTTTCATTCTGTAAAAGATAAAATATATTTCTTCTCCTAAGTCCCTCCGTTTTATTTCTTCGAAAATAAGACATTATTTTTCGTGCCCCTCTTATTATAATTTTGTTGACCAAACTTTGACTCTAAAATTGTGACATTTTCGGGAGTCGCAAAATCACGGCATTTTTATGTCCCCTAGCACCTTAGTCTAAGTCTCTTGCGAAAGTGACGCAAAATTGTTGGTCACGATTTCGCGTCACTTTGGGGCCTTTATCTTATTTCTCCCCAGCTTGTCGCGATATCACGACAAGCCACTAGCTCTTGGGCTGACCATTGCAGCAAAATTGTTGCTCCCTTTCCGCTGTGTCCAAAACTTTCAAATTTGTATCAGAGCTTGAGCCTTCCCGTGGAAGATAGAAGCAATGGCTTCCAAAAATAACTCATTGTAGTTGTAGATCCCACGGTTCAGTGGCAAAAATTACGATTACTAGAGCATTCAAATGAAGATCTTATTTGGGTCTCAGGAGCTATGGGACTTGGTGGAGAATGGTTATCCAGAACCAGTGGATGCAGCAGCATTGGCCGCTCTCTCCCAAGCAGATTCAGACTTGTTAAAGGAGAATCGGAAGAAATATCAGAAGGCATTATTTTATATAATGCAAGCAGTTGAAGAGACAATTTTCCCAAGAATTGCGTCAACAACAAAATCAAAGCAAGCTTGGGAAATACTTGCCAGCTCTTATCAGGGCACCAACAAAGTGAAGTTGGTGAAGTTGCAGATGTTGAGAAGGGAGTTTGAAAATCTGCAGATGAGTGAATCAGAGTCCATGAGCGACTTCTTCACCCGGACCATGGATGTCATCAACCAGATGCGGTTGAATGGGGAGATTGTGAATAACCAGAGAATTATGGAGAAAATTCTGAGAAGTCTGCCAACAAGGTTTGATTCAGTTGTGATAGCGATTGAAGAATCGAGGGATTTGACAACCCTCTCTATAGATGAGCTCATGGGTTCTCTACAAACACATGAGTAGAGGCTGAGTCGGTCATCTCAGTCCTCATTGGAGCAAGCCTTCAAATCGTAGGTCTCATTTCGAGACAATAGCAAAAGAGATGAATCTCACCAAGGCACTTCAAGTTCTCAAGGAGGAAGAGGACAGAGTAATAGAGGAAAGCATGGAAGAGGCCACAAGAGAGGAGGAAGGTCAAACTCCAATTATGGAGAGACCAGCTGCAATTTTCATCAAGCCAGAGGAAGAGGCAACGATAGAAATCAGCAAGGAGGATCAAATCAGAGGTATGATAAATAAAAAATTCAATGTTATTACTGCAAGAAATTTGGTCATTATAGTTATGAATGTAGAAAGAAATTGGCCAAGGATAATAAACAACAAGCCCACTACACAAATGAAAATGAAAATGTAGAAAGTAGAGATGTATGTGGGAATATGTTGTTAACTTGCAGTACTGATGAAGAGAGCCAGAAGAACACCTGGTATCTTGACAGTGGGTGTAGTAACCACATGTCTGGAAATAGAGATATGTTTTCACATCTTGATGAATCCATTAAATCTGAAGTGAAAATGGGGAACAACAGCAAGGTACCTATCATGGGCAAAGGAAATATCATTATCCGTACCAAGCATGGTGAAAGAAAGAACATTTCTGATGTGTACTATGTGCCTGGGTTGAAACATAATCTGTTAAGCGTTGGACAACTTGTACAGAATGGGCACACTGTACAGTTTAAAAATGGAGTCTGTATCATTCGGGATAAAGAGAATGGGCTCGTGGCAATAGTTTCCATGACAAAGAACAAAATGTTTCCCCTGCAAATTCAAAATGAATTGTTGCTTTCATTTAGTGCAGTTGTAAAAGATGCTACCTGGTTGTGGCATCTTAGATTCGGTCACCTGAGTTTTAGTGGCCTGAACCTCCTGCACAAGAAACAAATGGTGAAGGGTTTACCCCTTATAGAGCAACCAAATCAAGTTTGTGAAGGTTGCTTAGTTGGGAAACAACATAGGGATGCTTTCCCCATAGGATAGTCTTGGAGAGCTTCACAACCATTGGAGCTGGTACATTCAGATATTTGCGGTCCTATGCAGACCAGCACATTTACCGAAAATAAATATTTTTTGACCTTCATTGATGACTTCAGTTGGAGGACGTGGGTTTATCCCATCAAGCAGAAGTCAGAAGCTTTCGATAAATTTAAAGAGTTCAAGGCTCTAGTTGAAAAACAGAGCAACTATTATGTGAAGACTCTCAGAACAGATGGAGGAGGTGAGTACATCTCCAATGAATTTCATAATTTTTGTAAAGAAAATGGAATTAGAAGACATTTTATAGCTAGATATACACCACAACAGAATGGTGTTGTAGAGAGGAAGAACAGAACAATAATGGAAATGGCACGGAGTATGCTAAAGGCAAAGAATTTGCCACATGAGTTCTGGGCAGAAGTTGTATGTTGTGCAGTTTATCTGCTAAACAGATGTCCCACCAAAAGTGTGAAGGACAAAATTCCTCAAGAAGCTTGGAGCAATCAAAAGCCCAGTGTGGCTCATTTAAGAGTTTTTGGGTGCATTGCATATGCACACATTCCAGATGAGAAGAGAAAGAAGCTAGATGATAAAGCAGAGAAGTGTATTTTCACTGGTTATAGTGAGAAATCAAAAGCTTACAGGTTGTATAATCCTGTCACAAAGAAAATGGTTATAAGCCGTGATGTGAAGTTCCTAGAGGATGAAGCATGGAACTAGAAGTCAAATATTGGCCAGTCAAAGCCAGCAATTATTGAATCTATGGATTTGGATGAAAATAGAGTGCAACCACCTGTAGCTTCAAGCAGTAACAATGGTGCCAACAACAACACAACCTCATCATCCCGCTCACCTCCACTTGCAACAAGGATCTCCAACTTGAAAACACCATCAAAGACACGGAGCTTGCAAGATATTTATGAGGTAACTAGAAATGAAACTGATGAAGAACATTCTGATTTTGCTTTATTTTTTGAGTGTGATCCAATTACTTTTGAAGAAGCAATTCAGAATAGAAAATGGGTGAATGCCATGGATGATGAGATTGTCGCAATTGAGAAAAATCAGACCTAGGAATTAATGGATCTTCCAACAGGTAAGAAGACCATTGGGGTCAAATGGGTGTATAAAACAAAATTTAATGCCCAAGGTGAAGTAGACAAGCACAAGGCCATATTGGTGGCAAAAGGCTACAAGCAAAAATCAAGGATTGACTATCATGAGGTTTATGCACCTGTAGCCCGACTTGACACAGTCAGAATGATTCTGGCAATGGCAGCCCAAAAGGCTGGAATGTTTATCAGATGGATGTTAAATCTGCATTCTTGAATGGAGTGTTGGAAGAAGAGGTCTACATAGACCAGCCACCCGACTATGAGCTGGAGGGGCAAGAAGGCAAAGTCCTAAAACTAAAGAAAGCTCTATATGGGTTGAAGCAAGCACCCAAAGCTTGGTACAACATAATTGATGCTTACTTTCAAGACAATGGGTTCATTAAATGCCCATATGAGCACACTTTGTATATGAAAACAAATGTAGAGGGGGAAATGATAATTGTCTGCTTGTATGTAGATGATCTGATTTATACTGGTAATAGTAATATGTTGTTTGAGCAGTTCAGAACAACCATGAAGAAGGAGTTTGAAATGATAGACTTGGGGCTGATGAATTATTTTCTTGGTATTGAAGTTGACCAATCTGCAGATGGCATCTTCATTTCTCAGGGCAAGTATGCAAAGGATGTCCTAAAGAGGTTTAAGATGGAGGACAACAAACCTGCCATCACCCCGGTTGCAACAGGCCTGAAGTTGAGTAAAACTGATAACAACAGAACTGTTGATCCAACTCTCTATAAAAGGTTAGTTGGAAGCTTGATGTATTTGACTGCAACTAGGCTAGATTTGATGTTTGCAGTGAGTTTAATCAGTAGGTTCATGGAATCACCCAAGGAGACTCACTGGCAAGCAGGCAAGAGAATTTTATGGTATGTCAATGGCACAAGGAACCATGGAATCCACTATGCCAAAAAAGACCAGCTTGAATTGATTGGCTACACAGATAGCGATTGGGCTGGCAGCATAGATGATCGAAAGAGCACTTCTGGATATGCCTTCCATCTTGGATCTGGAGTAGTCTCATGGTCCTCAAAGAAACAACCTATTGTTGCATTATCAACTATTGAGGCAGAGTATGTTGCTGCCACCTCAGCCTCTTGCCAGGCAGTTTGGCTGAGAAGAGTTCTAAGTGAACTAAATCATCTGCCAGAAGCAGCAACAACTATGTTTTGTGATAATAATTTTGCCATAGCATTGTCCAAGGACCCTATGTTTCATGGCAGAACGAAGCACATCGACATCCGCTATCATTTCATCAGGGAGCTGGTGAAATTTAATGAGATTGAACTACTGTTTTGTAGGTCCAAAGAACAGATAGCAGATATATTCACAAAACCTTTGAAGGAGGAAGACTTCAAAAAGCTGAGGGAGATGCTCGGTGTCAAAGTTTTTATGAAATCTGGTTTAAAGGAGGGTGTTAGAAAATTAAACCAGATTTGACACCTCTGGCAAATCCAGCTACTGCACCATTCGTCGGATCCAGTTGCACTCGTATTAATTACTGGTAGTTGAGACTGTCAGTCAGTTCGACGATTGGATGGAAACCCTAATTTTGTGTTAACTGCATGTCAGAGCAGTTGGTGGAACTTTCCCGCCTCATGCATGAATCCCTAGATATATATTTCTTTCGGGGTTCTATTTTGTTGGTTAGAGAGAAAAACAGAGTAGAGGGCTGGAGAAGAACAAAGAAGCAAAGAAAAGCAGAGGAGCGGAAACTCGAGAGCTGAAGCCACAGTCTTCAACATTCCTGTATGCATGTTTATCCTGCAATATTATTTGCAGATGTATGTAAGCTTCTAGAGCAGAAGCACACGGGTATAAGCTTTTATTTGGCATTGTAATACTGCGATAGCAGTTTGGTTTGTTTCAATATATATATATATATATATATATATATATATATATATATATATATATATATATATATTTTTTTTTTTTTTTTTTTTTTTTTTGCATTTGAGAGCACTACGGGTGCTTCCTGTTGATTAATGGAGCGAGGTTAAAATATTGTCTTAAACTTCTTTGTTTATCATCTTTGTTTAATGCATGTATAGAGACTCTCGTGTTTTACATTTAAATGTGTGGGCTTCCATTCTATAAAAGATAAACTATATTTCTTCTCCTAAGTCTCTTCATTTTATTTTTGGGAGTTGCGAAATCGCGACATTTTTATGTCCCCTAGCACCTTAGTCTAAGTCTCTTGCAAAAGTGACGCAAAATCGTTGGTTGCGATTTTACGTCACTTTGGGGCCTTTCTCTTATTTCTCCCCAGCTTGTCGCGATATCGCAACAAGCCACTAGCTCCTAGGTTGACTGTGATATTGTAGCAAAATCACTGCTCCCTTTTCGCTGCGCCCAAAACTTTCAGGTATAAACCAATAGGATGACGACTTGGTCGAAGGATGTATCCTACCGATGAAGACATGGGATGACGATTTGGTCGTGGAGAATGTTAGGTCGGGTTAAGGATTCGAACATTCTAGTTAGTCAACAGTGCTGCCAATAATTCTTAAATTCCGGTGTGCCTACTTAACATTTCACATTGACAGTGGGCCTCCTTTGAGTGATTGACAATAAAGAATGCTCATGGGTTGTGACCAGACGTACTATAATCGAGCATGAATCAACTTTGTTTTTTTCTTTTTCTTGGTTATATAAGAGAGGTGGTCCCCGAAAACTATCATTTCAGCTAGAATATCTCAACCGGCCAGCACCAAGTCACTCCATGGTTTTCGGGGAGTTGTCTCCTCGTTATATGTATACGAAAATCAGCGGCCAAATTC
Source organism: Wollemia nobilis (assembly GCA_028583015.1). Taxonomy (NCBI): domain Eukaryota; kingdom Viridiplantae; phylum Streptophyta; class Pinopsida; order Araucariales; family Araucariaceae; genus Wollemia; species Wollemia nobilis. Next base: position 6,561,923 of record JAQPPZ010016930.1, on the reverse strand, counting down.
ATTGCGCAATAGCCTTTCAATATTATAGTTATGTTCCTTCTTGACACGCACCAAGAATCTACTTTTTCAATGTATTTGTGGATTGGTAAAAAGTTGGGCATTTATTAAGAGGAGATTTAGGTTCAAATCGCGGGTATGTTCAATCTAAAGCAAAGTAGTAGTCTGACAAGAGTCCGCAGAGTGTACGCCAGCTTAATGATGGTGGTATCAACCCTGAGTCGAGTCTCCCTCACTTTGGGCCCTATTTAGTGAGGCGAGGTAGGGATTATAGTGATAGCACTCTAACATACTTTGTTTTGTGAATAGATAATATAAATTGGAGGATATAGTTGTGGTTGGATCATCAATTCATTATTTTATCTATCTATTTTATCACTTGATGTGCATAAAAGATTCCATCCTACTTTACCTCTAAATAGATAAGATTGTTTTCTAAGATTTAAATCTAAATTATTGAAAATGTACTGATTATATAATTTTATTACTATTGAAATCTTTGGTAAATGTTATGAAAATATAGTTGTAAGCTTAGTGTAGTGGTAAGAGTTTTGGCCTTTTTTGAGAAGTTCAAGGTTCAAACTCCACTCAATATGAAAGAACCCACCCCTTATAAAAACTTATGTAAACTTGTTTAAAAATGTATTTTTTTTTTATCATAAACTCATTTAAAAAATTATATATTTTTTATTATTTTATTACAATTTTATTATTTAAAAAATAAAAAAATATAAATTTATACTACAATATTTAAACTTCATTATTAATTTTCATTTAATTACGATTATTAATTTTTTTCACTAAAAAATCACATTGATTATCAAAATTTTAGTTTAAATTATTTAATTATCTATTATACCCTTTTCTATCAAGTTTTATACTGATTTTGAAGTCTTGACAAAATAATTGGACAACGCTTACTCTATATATATATATATATAAATCCCTTAACAATACGCCTCCTTGCCTAAAATTTAATAATAATATAAATTTCATTCGTGTTTCATTAAGTGGAATGGATTAGTGAATGGGTTCTTGTACATGCCCGGTTAAAGTTTAAAGAAAAATACATGTACTAGAGTTTTTCCCTCGTGCACTTTGCTTTTGTCGTCATCGTAAGGTGAATTGAATACTTTTCATATAACATGTTCTCCACTGGTGAAATTCATTTGCCTCTAAACCCTGCGGTATGAGAGATGCACCGCACTGATTCCTTGCTTCAAGTGCTTTTGCGATTTGACAAAATATTTAGAAAGTTCAACGATGGTAGTCAACATGGAATCTTTTTATTTGATCAGTATAAAAAACTTTTAGGATTAAGTATAAGGTTAATAGTAGTTTTTTAACTATGACTCCTAAAGCTATATTTATCAATTGCAAATTTAACACACAACCACCACACTCATCCTTAGCACACTGGCTCATACTCGATTTAAATCTTAAGCTTTAAAAAACCAAAACCCAAACCATTAAACTATTCCTCAAAACACATTCAATTGGTTTGTGTCCCTAGCCGGCTAGGCTTGAGTAAATTCCGGGGCGTCGTCTACCATTATCCAACAATTTTTTGTTTTTTCCTTTTCAAATTCACTGGATTCAAAATTGGAACCACACGGTCAACCATCATGTATTTATCAAGTGAATCTTATTGAAAGCACTGACGTAGATTATTCTTATCAAGTGAATCTGAGTTCACTTATAAATGCTAGACATAAGACGTGAACTTATCACAGATTCACAAAGTTTTCTTGACTGCCTCTGTAACTCGAGATTCTTGGAATTCATTTATTGTCTGAGCTATAGTTTCCTGAATCTTTCAGTAGCTTAGGAGAGGACCTATAGCAATGGTTTCAGTTGATCTTAGCGGTAGTTTACCCAACTGGGGGAAAACTCTTATTAATGTTGAGAGTGTTGATGAACTTGCCAAAAATCAACTCCAAGAAATACCAGAACGATATATAAGAAGCGATGAAGAGAGATCTGCAATACCCACAACACCATCTTTCCATCATCAGCTTGACATCCCTGTCATTGACATGGCCAAGATTGCACAACCACAACACAGACAAGAAGAGATTACTAGGATTGCTAAGGCTTGTGAAGAATGGGGTTTCTTTCAGGTATAGTTTAATTCTTGCTATCTTGAACCATTTTGATGATCCACCTTCCCACTAGACCAGGCCTGCTGTAAGCAGTTGAGTTATTTAGTAATATTGCTGGGGTTGACGTTTTGCAGGTTGTTAACCATGGCATTTCTCATTCACTGATAGACAGTGTGAAGAGAGCTGGGAAAGAGTTTTTCCAGCTACCATTGGAGAAGAAACGAAGGGTTGCAGTGAGGGCAAGAGATCTTCAAGGCTATGGCCAGACCTTTGTTGTGTCTGAAGACCAAAAGTTGGATTGGGCCAATTTGTTAGGCCTGATCATTTCTCCCTCTCAACTCAGAGACATGAGCATGTGGCCAACTGAACCTGCTCATTTCAGGTGATATAGATTGCTATAGACAGACGGACCCCTTAGATATATGCGTATATAAGCTATAGAGGAGAGAAGATTATTGTTCACCTTTAAGCTCAACTGAAGATTAGTGAGCTTAGCTGACGATTTTGTGGGTTTTGCAGGGAAAGCGTGGATGCATACAATGCCGAAATTAAAAGTCTTGCTGTGAAACTTTTAGTTTTAATTGCGGAGACATTGCAGTTGCCGCCTGACTTCCTTGACAAGAATTTTGGCGACTCATACCAAAAAATGAGGATGAATTACTATCCTCCATGCCTTAGACCAGACCTTGTTATGGGCCTAAGTGCACACGCAGACATGACGGGCCTCACGCTATTGCTGCAGGATGACCAAGTAGAAGGGTTACAGATTAACAAAGATGGCCAATGGATGACTGTGCAACCAATCACTTATGCTCTGGTCATTAATATTGGAAACTTGCTAGAGGTAATCTCCTATGGAATATGTCATTATATAGTAAGAAAGCCAACCCAATACTATATATTACAAAAGTCCAAGTCTCCTTAACTTGTTTAAATCTAGGGATTCGATGAATCGGTCAAAATAAATTGTATTTTGGGTCCCCTTTTGCTTAAGAAGTGCGGTGGAATACTTGCAGGTTATGACAAATGGAAGATACAAGAGCATCGAACACCGAGCAGTAGTAAACAAGGAGAAAGCAAGGCTATCAATTGGAGTGTTCTATGCTCCTGGATTTAACCAAGAAATCGGTCCTGCGCCCCAACTGATCGATGAAACTCATCCCTGCCTATTCAGGAAATTTATACACCACGATTACATACAAAATTACTTCTCTCGCAGAGTGGAGGGAAAGAATTCATTGTATGAATATGCTGGCATCAATAACTCAAAGTGTACAACAGAATAGACAGGATATGTTAAGTTGTCTTGCAAGAATTCTAAGTATACTGAGCTGTGTTCTGTACACGGACCCCTCACGTTTCTGCTCTCTCGCATGACAGGTACCAACTTATGAAATGTTGGGTCAACTGTACTGGTTCAGTATTCATCAAAGATTATTCATTCGATTTTACATATCTTATCTCATGCAAAGCTCAATTATGTTTTCAAATGCCCTTTGTTTACCGGTTACAAGATTCAATTTCTACTTTGCAACGACAGGGGAGAACATGATAAACATACACCATGAAGACAGTAAAAATTAAAAACAACTCTACAAATATTGGACAGGAGGAGTCAATATATACATAGTATTTCTGCTGTGTATGATCGTGCCAAAAAAACGAAGAGCAAAAAGTGCAGCAAAAACTGCAGCAAGAAAAAATTGCAGCAGCAAAAAATGCAGCAATTTTTGCAGCAGCGCAGGACAGTCTAAATTTGAGGGACCAAAACTGCTCAGAATTTGATGAAATTTTGGGAGTGAATTCTACACAAAAAGACCTTTCCAACGGTGTATCACACATGCAAAACGGAGCTGTAAAACAAAAGTTATGAGCTCTGAAAGTTGACTACAGGTTTCAGAAAAACAGGGACAACAAGCATGTATTTCACAAAATGAATGGAATAGAATGTTGTTTTTCATTCCAAACGAACTCAGAAGTATTACAAAGCTTTTTCCACAATCTTCTACAGCTATATTACTCTATTGTACATTTACAAGAGAGAAAATGATGTTACAACACTTCATTTCACATTCTAGGAAGTCCAACAGTCATGGTGACTCTTCAAGGCCTATAGAAACTTTTGGGCTTCTTCAAATTCATGGGAGAACTTTTGGTTTTGTCTTTTTCTTAGTCAGCATCAATCTCCAACATACTCCCCCTTGATGCTGAGTGGTGAGACAAGTTTATCTCTCAATCTCAAAAATTGTTCTTTATTGACACCTTTGGTAAATAGGTCTGCAAGTTGTTGTTTGGTGCTGCAATATTTCAAATCTACAACCTTCTTTTCCACCATGTCTCTTATGAAATGAACCTTTAAATCAATATGTTTAGTTTTACTATGATGGACTAGATTTTTTGCAATCTTGATTGCACTTGTGTTGTCACAAAAAATTGTTGTTGGACTATTTTGAACTTCACCAATCTCTTCAAGTACCTTTCTCAACCAAAGTGCTTGTGTACTTGTTGTAGTAGCTGCAACATATTCTGCCTCTGTAGAAGATAAAGCAACAATACTTTGCTTCTTTGAGCTCCATGTTATCACTCTTGAACCAAGTGAAAAATAATTTCCAGAAGTTGATTTTCTATCATCCAAGCAACTTCCCCAATCTGAGTCACTGTATCCAACAAGCTCCATTTTGTTGTTAGCATCATAATGTATGCCAAAATTCAAGGTTCCTTTGACATACCTCAAGATTCTCTTGGCTGCTCTCATGTGGTTTTGTGAAGGTTCATTCATGTACCTTGATACAAGTGAAACTGCAAATGCAATATCAGGTCTTGTTGTAGTAAGGAACATTAAGCTCCCAACAATGCTTCTAAACAATTTTTCATCAGCTTTCTCTTCTCCATCATCTCTACACAACACTTCTCCATGTGCCACAGGTGTCCAAACTGGTTTACAATTTTCCATGCCATATTTCTTCAACATATCTTTTGCATATTTTGATTGACAAATGAAAATTTTGCCATCACCTTGATGTACTTCCACACCAAGAAAGTATTGCATCAATCCTAAATCTTTCATATCAAATTCCTTCATCATAGCATGCTTAAAATCATTCATCATCTTTGAACTACTTCCCATGTAGATCAAATCATCAACATATAGGCACACAAGAAGAATATCATCACCTTCATTCTTGAAATAGAGTGTGGGGTCATTCTTACTTTTCTTGAAACCACAATCTTGGAAGTACCCATCAATTCTTGAGTACCATGCTCTAGGTGCTTGCTTCAGTCCATACAATGCTTTCTTCAATTTGTAAACATGGTTTTCCTTTCCTTCCACTTCAAAGCCTTGAGGTTGCTGAACATAAACCTCCTCATCTAGATAACCATTCAAGAATGCACTTTTCACATCCATGTGATAAACTTTCCACTATTTATTGGCTGCCAATGAAAGAGCCATCCGAATTGTCTCTTGTCTTGCAATAGGGGCAAATGTTTCTTCATAATCCACACCATATCTTTGAGTGAATCCTTTTGCAACCAGCCTTGCTTTGTATCTTTCTATGCTTCCATCACTATTAAACTTTGTTTTGTAGACCCACTTGGATCCAACAATCTTCTTGTCCTTGGGCAATTCCACAAGTTCCCAAGTGTCATTTTTTTCAATGGACTCAATTTCTTCTTTCATTGCTTGCACCCAAACATCATTAGTACAAGCATCTTCATAACATGAAGGTTCCAAATCAGCTTCAAAAAATAGAGCATAATTCACCAACTCACCTTTTGGTTCTTCTTCATCATCACCATACATTTGGAGCTTTTCCAATCTTGAAACAACTTGGTCCAACTCTTGCAATTGGCTTCTTGTTAACCTCCTTTGAAAGTTCTTGTCCATCATTTGGTTGGTTGGATGTGCTTTGAGTATTCTCTTTCCTTTATTTGTATTCTTGGTGGGACTTGTAGATGAGTTGCTTGTGCTTGAACTTGGTGTAGTCTCCTTTGAACTTGTTGATGGGCTGCTAGGTGGGCTTGGAGGAGTAGAGGGAACATTTGAAGGTTGTCCCCCAATTGTATTATCTTCTTCAACATCATATATTTTTCTTGCAGATTTTTGATGACTGTACACTCCCCCTTCATCAAAAATTACATCTCTAGAGACTACAAACTTGTGAGTTTTTGGATTATACAGTCTATATGCCTTACTTGTTTCAGAATATCCCACAAGAATGCATGGCTCACTCTTGGGGTCCAACTTCTTTCTCACTTCATCATTCACATGTGCATATGCAAGACAACCAAAAACTCTCAAATGACTTATAGTGGGTTTTGTGCCATACCATGCTTCATGTGGAGTCTTCTTGTGTAGTGCTCTTGTGGAGCATCTATTGAGAATGTACATTATTGTATCAACTGCATAAGACCAATAAGAATTGCTCAAACCTTTTGTCTTCAACATGCTTCTTGCCATTTCTACAATGGTTCTATTTTTCTCTCAGCTACCCCATTTTGTTGTGGTGTATAGGTGGTAGTGAGCTGCCTCTTGATGCCATATTGTTTGCAAAAATCATTGAACTCATTTGAATAAAATTCTCCTCCATGGTCAGTTCTCAAACACTTTATTTTATATCCACTTTCATTCTCAACCAATGCTTTGAAAATCTTGAACATGCCAAAAGCTTCATCCTTATGTTTCAAAAAATACACCCAACACTTCCTTGAAAAGTCATCAATGAATGTGAGAAAATATGAAGACTTACCCAAACTTTGTGTTTGCATAGGTCCACAAATATCAGAATGTACAAGTTGGAGTGGGTATGAGGCCCACCATGCTTTTCCTTTTGGAAACTCCTTCCTTGCATGCTTTCCAATCACACATGCTTCACACACACCCTTGTGCTCTCCAACCTTAGGTAGTCCATTTACCATGTCTTTTGAAGACAAAAATTCTAGACTTTTAAAATTCAAGTGTCCAAATCTGAGATGCCAAAGCCAATTCTTATCTTCAAGTGCCATGTGTGCCATGTTCATACTCCCTTTTCCTCCAAACTTCAAAGGAAATATCCGGTTCTTTGTCATAGGAACAATGGTGACCATACGGTTCCTATTATTCTTATCATAAATGATACATTCATTGTTATCAAACACAACTTTATAGTTTTTTCTACAAGTTGTCCAACACTCAACAAATTATTCTTCAAATTGGGAGCATAGTAGATATCATGAATTTTCTTTGTACCTTCTTTAGTGCCAACCTCCATGGTGCCTTTTGCAGCCACATCCAAAGCATTATTGTTCCCAAGAATGATCTTGGTCTTGAAATTCTCATTCACATCAACAAACAACTCTTTCTTTCTAGTCATGTGGTTAGAACAACCAGAATCTAGATACCAAACTTCTTGACTAGTTTTTTCAGCCATGTCACTAGTCAAAAATAAATTACCTTGTGCAACTTCATCCTCACATACATAGTGAGCTCTTCTATATCCATTTGTGGTCTTCACTCTACAATATCATGCAATGTGGCCCATTTTATGACAATTGTAGCATTCAACTCTTTTTTATCAGCCCTTCCATGTCCTCTTCCAACAACAACATCTCCTCTTCCTCTTCCTCCTCTACCTCTTGAGTAATTTTGATTTCTTCCTCTTCCATGTGCTTGTTTACTTGTGCTTGGACAGCTTCATCATTCTCAAAAATTTTCAATTTAGAATTAAAAGCATTCTCCTCATTTTCTTTACTGGTTTCTCTTAGTCTTTCCTCATGTGACATAAGAGAACCAACTAGACAATCAAATTCAAGTGTAGACAAATCTTTACTCTCCTAAAAAATTATTGCAACATGATTCCATTTAGGGGTAAGAGATCTCAATACCTTCTTCACAACTACCTCTTTCTTCAAGGTCTCTCCAAGGGTGGCCATCTTGTTCACCACATCCTTCACTCTAACACAATAATCACCCACACTTTCAGCCTCTTTCATCTGCAGATTCTCAAACTCTTTCTTCATGGTCTGCAACTTTACCATTCTCACTTGGTCACTTCCTTGGTAAGCCTCTTGAAGAGACTTCCAAGCCTCCTTGGCTGATGTAGCAGCAACAATACGTGGAAATAAACTCTTGTCAAGAGCAGACTGAATATGGTAGAGGGCTAATGAATTCTTCTTCTTTGTTTCCCTTTTTGTTGTCCTATCATTTCCTTGTAATGTGTTCCAATCAGGTGGTTCTTCATAACCACTCTCCACTACCTCCCAAAGATCTTTTCCAATTAACAATGTTCTCATATTTATGCTCCAATAATCATAATCTTGCCCATTAAATTTTGGAATGGGTAATGAGTTGTTGAAGTTGGCCATTAGACTCAAGCAACAACAAATGAAGTTTTTCTTCAATGAACTTGTCCAAGAACTTGATCAAATGTTAGATTGACCACGAACCCAAGTTCACTCAAACCCAAAAACCAACCAAGCTCTGATACCAAATGAAGTAAATGACCCAAAAACGAAGAGCACCAAAGTGCAGCAAAAACATAGCAAGAAAAATTTGCAATAGCATAGGACAGTCTAAATTTGAGGGACCAAAAGTGCTCAGAATTTGATGAAATTTTGGGAGTGAATTCTACACAAAAAGACCTTTCCAACGGTGTATCACACGTGCAAAAGTTAGGAGCTGTAAAAGTTAAGAGGTTTTAGAAAAACAGGGACAACAAGCATGTTTTTCACAAAATGAATGGAATAGAATGTTGTTTTGCATTCCAAACGAACTCAGAAGTATTACAAAGCTTTTTCCACAATCTCCTACAGCTATATTACACTATTGTACATTTACAAGAGAGAAAATGATGTTACAACACTTCATTTCACATTCTAGGAAGTCCAACAGTCATGGTGACTCTTCAAGGCCTATAGAAACTTTTGGGCTTCTTCAAATTCATGGGAGAACTTTTGGTTTTCTCTTTCTTAGTCAGCATCAATCTCCAACATTGAATTGGTCAAGAGCACGGGCATGGGTGAGTGATAGATATTGATGTCAACTATTAGTTTGTCTACTGTTATTGTTGTTTTTTAATTAACTTAGTATCATCCTTTAAAGCATCCAATTATTGGAATACAATTTTTACCCTAGTTGTATGCCTCAAATGGGAAAATTTCTCATTTGTAGAGTTAAGGCTTCCCTGTTGCTCAATATAAGCTCTTTGTTTGGAATCACTTGAATAATCTTAGGATTCACATATGAACCCTTTTATATTTTTTGAGTGGTGCTTGTTTCTAGGATTTCATCTTCATAGAGGAATACTTCTATGTCAGAGGACCCCCATGAGATTTCTCCAAATCTTGTAAACTTATATTTTTCTACAATAAAATTATATATTTCATATTTTGACTTTATTTCTTCTTCCATCACTTCATTAATACCTCATGTTCTTATTGCAGACTTGCTTCTACTACTTATATAGGATCCTCTTCCTTTAAAGATAAACCATTTTTCTCATAATATGGGAAACCAAACAGTTTACCTTCCTTTCTAACTCCTAACTCCTCATTTTAAAATTTATTATTTTTCATTTCGGGTCCTCTCTAATTGAGAACTTAACTCTTGATATAGACGAATTTTTTATTCATGAGGATTACACATAACAATATCTTAGGAAGGAAGGTGGAATTTGCTTGGTCTAGGAACTTTAGGTGTTGTATTAGTTTATCTTTCACATATTATCCTAGGAAATTGGTAATTTATTTTTGGAAATTTTTGTTCAAAGAAGTAGAATGCCTTCATAGAAGAGGAATCACATGTTAATTCTTTAGACCTTGCAAACTTCTTTTCATTTTAATATTTTGCCCTAATTCTTTTTCCATTACCTTTGTGTGCACGAATTCATCATTTGAGAAAAGCACTAATACATCACATTTTGATTATGAGTTTTTGTTTGTCACCTACATAAGTAGGGCATCCTCAAAGGGGAAACCAAACCCCTTATAATTGGTTTAGTTCTAGCTTTCGTTATAGACCTTTCTCTTTCTAGAGGAACACTAAAAACCTTACATTCTTCTACAACCTATGACTCCTTGTCTACAATCTTCTTCAACCTTTGATTCTTCTACATGCCATCTGATTTGCTAATGGTTTATTTATCATGAGTTGACTAACCATTGGTTGGTTGACAATAATGGGTTGATTTACTACCATAGGCTGATATTTCACTTGTTGATTCATTATTTGGTCATGTTGGATGTCCATAGCATTGTTTGCCAAATCATGACCCATTTTTCAAGTAAAGCACTAGAACTTTGGGTTCATATTTTCCATGCCATTAGGCACCTTATTAGTCACCCGTATGTTTTCCTATTGGAAAATATGCTAATTTTTATTTTTTAAGTTCATAATATTGTGTCTTATATGCCAAAATTTCCTAAGAGTGGAAGTTAGTAGGTATTGTTATTGAGTTATTGACCATTGAAAATCTTGATAGATCAACTACATGTTTTCTTGCTAATGAATTTGTCAATTCTCATCCTTGACTTTGCAATTCTATATTAATACCAAGAAAAATTGTAGTGTATGGAATAAATTCTTTGAATACATCCATATCGATAGTTAATGTGCTTTTTTGTTGGGTTCTAGGCCATTAAGGCACTTGTTTGTATTATATTTGTGGGTTGTGTTGTCCTTACCCATATGACAGTTGGTATGTAAGTTGTCCCATCAAATCATATGTTGGTTTTTGTTGAGGATATTTAATTAGTTATTAATTTTATGCAACTTGAGAAGTTGGAGCCACCATTTGTTGTTATTTTTACATGAACAACTACATTGGTTTTTGGCTATGAGTGATATTCAAATTTTGCAAAAATTATTGTTGACCTTGGGGAGTTTGTAGGTATTAGGGTAATTAAGGATTTTGAATCCATGACATATTTTTTGGGCAAAACATTGGTTAGTTTTTCTATGGTTCAATTAATTACCTCCATTTAATTGTCAACCCGGGGTAGCTCGTAGTCTTGTGAGCAGCCGTGCAAAATCTATGCTTGTAATTTCTCCTTCAGAGATGAGTCCCTTGGATTATGGTTTGGGGGTGTTTGGTGTTCATTGAAGTTTATGTTTAAACCAATAATCTCATGCTAAGTCTAAGAAACAGGACTGAAAACATTCAAAATCTAAATAACTACCTTGCTGGAAATTACAAAAAATAGGGAAAATAACTAGAAATAAATTAATCTATTAAAATAATTACAGAAAATAGGGGAAATAGGGAAGAACTCTATTGTAAGTGGGCCCACGCTTCCAGCAGGTTCTTCCCATGGTAGAATGATCACCGGACGCTTAGAAGATGTTTTTACAAGAACAATGCAGAAATTTTATTAACAATTTACAACAGAAGAAATTTACATAAAAAGTTTGGGGGTCTTCTTCAGGGGTGGCCTACATATTTATAAGATATGCGGCCAACCCTATTACAACCATTTGCTTAATTAAAGGAGTCGGGTAAAATATCATGATATTTCAGCGTATTCTATTTCTAGAATACGTTGATATTTGATTTGCCCGACTTACAAAATTAATTTATGTTTCAGCTGAAAAATAGGTGACGAGTCACCTTTGACATTATCCCATGTTCGGTTGTGATACTGGAAATCCCTTCACGCTGGTTGCCGAAGTGTTCACTCTATTCTACCGACCACAGAGTCATGCTGAAGTTTGGCATTAACGGGAATCAAGCACCACGGTTGAAGAAGTCGGGAAGTAGGCACCTTCTATCGCATAATGGGAAGTAGGTACCTTCTATCATATAATGGGAAGTAGGTGCCTTTCATCATATAATGGGAAGTAGGCACCTTTCATCGTACAATGGGAAGCAGGTGCCTTCCATCATACAATGGGAAGTAGGTACCTAATGAAAATTAGGCGCCTAATAGTTAGGTGTCGAATGAAAGTCAGGCACTTCAAAGGACTTGGGCGCCTACTTCCCTACATTTACTTCATTAATTTGTAAGTGCTAGGTCCGAGTTGGACCTCGATGAAAACATGCCAAAATGCAATGATTTCCACTAAATCTACACAAATTACACTTAAAGACAAATATTAGAGAACATGCAAAATAAATTATCAATTATATATATAATTTCCATAAAACATTTATATCTACAAGAATATATGTCACACATTATGGGGAAAAGAGTACAAAAAATGAGCAATTATGTGGCTCATCATCCCCCCATGCTTAAGGGGTGGCACGTCCCTATGCCACTTTGAACTGGTAATTACTAGTTCTGTTCACCTCATCCCAATAGGCCCGGTTGGTCTGTGTCCTCTTTCTTTTAGCGGCCTTGGATTTCTCTTTGTCCTGGGGCTTTCACCCCTTTGATGTTGTGGGAGCTGTTGTCTCCTATCCCTACTACTTCTGGCGTTTGTTGCATCAAAGTGGTTCACTTGGCCTTCCCTCTTCTTGGGTGGTTCTCTGGTCTAGGCCACCTTGCCCTTATCAACATTCAGATAAAAACTAGAGAATCTGGTGGTATCCTTCTGGAATGCAGGCTCAGCCATTTTCCAGTACTCATGGTGAAGTGGCAACTTCTCACCCATAGGCACTGATTCCTTATCTCCAAATGGGATGCTAGATTCCTTAGCAACCCTGGTTGTGGGTAAATCTACCCCTATTGGGTCAAGCTCAGGTTCAGCTTTGACCTCTATTTTTGACATAGGGGAGTTCTACTGCTTGATGCTAGATCCTCCTTCTACATAGGGCCTAGAAATCCCATCCACTTAAAATATGCCTGCATCCTCGAAGGCTTTCCATCCTCTGACCCATACAAATACTAAAACTGCTTAGGTTGAGCAACTAGAATCTTCTTGTGAGGTCTGCTAGATTATTTTCTGGCCTCTTTTTCTGCTTCCTTGAGGGCTTTCTTGGAGGTCTTCTTCTAGTTCTTCTTGTCTACCTTAATTTCCTCCTTGAGCTCCTCAAATTTCTATTTTTGGGTAGCAAATAGATTCTTTGTTACCTCCCATTCCTCATTGAAATCTAACTCTGATTCCTTGTCATATTCAATGCCTAGGGCCTTCAACTCTGCAACTCTTGCTCTGGTCCTGGGTCATCATTGAGATGGCCTTATGACTTTTATTTTGATCTCAGCTTGATACTCTGTACCCTAGGATATGTTGGTGCCACTATTGTTTCCTGGTGTACAGGGGATGCAGGTTGTTGAGCCTCTTGGTCCTCTACAGCTACTTGTTGCACATCAGGGATTGCTTCTTTTTCCTCTATAGCTACTTGCTGCACATTAGGGACTGCTTCTTCTTCTTGAGGCTGATCGGCCCCTGTATTAATTGGAGAGTGCTCTGCCTCTCCCTCTCTACCTATAATTTGAGGCTCTTCGACCTCCATATCCTTTTCTCCATCTTCTCCCCCCTTTGTAGGTTGCTCTACATTTTGAGGTTCTTCAACTTCAACCTCATCCTCCTGAATTACCTGATCTAAAGAGGGGGGTGTAGAGTAGGGCTGCTCTACTTCCATTGTAGTAGTGTCTCCTTGTTCTATTTCCTTATCAGTAGGGGGTACTTCTGTTGCCCCATCGGTCTGTACTGCTACATCAACTCTCGGTTGCTCAGCTCCTTCTGGTCTACCCTACAACTACAATTGTCTTTGTAGTTGCTAAATTGTTTGATATAATTCATGCATTTTTAAGGTGGCCTCCTTTTTGGACTCTTCAAATAGAGCTCGTTCCTCTTTAAATTTGGCTTCCCAAGTGGAAGCCTGTTCTTTCAAAACCTAGCTACTACTGTAGATCCTTTCCTGGCCTTCTGGTGGTACATCTACCATGGATGCCTCTTGTTGAGGAGTTGGCCCATAAGAAATATCCTATAAAATGTGGGCCAAATACTCCTCCTTGTTGAGCTCATCGATGGGTGTCTCCTCATCAGATGAGCTTGAAACCACCCTCGATGCCCTCATTCTTCTACTTCACATCCTGGTGGATATAGGCATGGAATCCTACTCTACCTCATCCTCAAATTGGGGTGCATAAGGGGATAGAGCCTGCCCTACTTCCTCCCCAAATTGGGGAAAATTAGGGAATGAGGTTTGTCCTGCTTCCCCTGTATTTCCTATAGGCTGGGATGCAGGCATCATCGTTTCTCATTCTGTCACCTCTTGGGCTGACTGTTCATTTTGAATGGGCACCTCCTCCTCTACTTGTGCCCCTTCCACTACACTAGTGCCCATAACTTCCTCAATTATCACATTTCTATGTGACTCTACATATCTCACCAAGGTAAAAATTAGGCCATGGTGAGCTAGGGTAGAGGTGGTTCCTGCCTGGTATCACTTGGCCTCATCTTTCAAGGTGCATGTAAGGTAGTGGGGGATATTGATTTTATCCCCATGCAGAATATGATTGAGGAAATAGAAGTGGTTGGCATTCAGGTGGGAGTACCTACCAGAGCATGTGAAGAAATGGGTGATCTATTCAAAAATGGCCCTCTAGAGCTCGAGAATGTGTCATTTTGGCAAGCCAGTGTGTTAGGTACTCAATTGGTGCTCCAAAAATCCTTATGCGCATAGAGGGTAAGGTTATCCTCCTTGTACGTGCGCTCCCTTGTAAGAGGGAGGCCCGTAACTCTAGCGATGTAGTCCTTAGTGATTGGGATCTCTAGCCCCCACATGCGCATGACCCCATCACTCATCGATATCACAAATTCATTTGCTACTACCGCATCCTGGCCTTGACTGACTAGTCGATAGTAGTCCATCCATTCTATAGTATCCAACTATGTTTGGACATCTACAGAAATTCTTGAGCAATCGATCGACTCACTCTTCTTAAGGTCATGATTTTTTGACTTTCCCCCATGCTTTACCTCTAGTTCACAATTCACTCAACAATGTTACTGCCTCCCCTTCGAATTACCATTGTGCCTCACTGCTCTATGTTTTTCTTACTGAATTTGGCTGCATAGTAGTTGGTAAACAACTTTTTAAAACAATTGCGTTCATGCACGCAGGTGGTTAATTACCATAATCAATAGTGATTATGGTTATCCATAGTAAATTTCCTTCGAGCATGTGCCCGATTGTGCGGAGGTGATAACCATAAACTATCGACCAATCAGAGGCATGCCATGCAACATCATGCCAAGTGGATTTTTTCAAGTGGTTAAGGTAATAATGGGGGGTTGTGCTAACACATTTCCATAGACACACATGTTCATGAAAATAATATAGACAAGAAATAAAAAATTTAAACATGCACCTAAATTTGTTTTATGGGTGCATATGTGTAAATGTCTATGGTGCATCGCTATTGGCTGGCATTTGATGATGGGGCAAACCACAATAGACAATGATGGCCATGGTTCCCATGCAATGAATTTCCTTTGACGTGATTGGTTCTTGGTAGCTGCACTATGGGTTATTCAAGAAAATCCTACAAAAATTAAAAATAAAAATTAGAAAAATGTATCACCTTGGGATGACAAATGTCCCCTCCTTGGAAATTGGTTGATGTCAAATTTTAATTTTATCTATGGTGGAGTTGACTTTGCACGTGTATGGGGTGCTGACGTGGCTCGAGCCACATCCCAATGCTGACGTGTTATTCTGTCAAGGTAGAAAATGGTCGTAATAGATGAAAATTAGGCACCTTTTTTGTATGGAAATTAGGTGCCTTCTTTTGAATTATTGCGTAGGTGCCTTGTAAATTAGAAATAGGCATCATAGGAATTAGGTACTTTGCTTACATGGTAAGCATGTGCCTTAGTAGTCAGGTGCTCTACTTAACATGGGAAGTATGCACCTTAGCAATCAAGCACTTATGTCTATCATGGGAAGCATGTCATTTTTTCTAACTGTCGGGTGTCGTACTTATAAAATAAACTTTATACAAACATCATTTTTTTATATATATGCTAAGAATATTTGGTGTCAGTTTCCAAAAACTGGCAGTCGGTCGTTCTCTTGAAAAATTGGGAGTCAGGCATTGAGTTACCAAAATGGGATGTAGGTACCATCTTCGTAACATACTGGGAGTCAGTGCACATGAAGTGTACAATGGAAGTAGTGCCTTCAAGTACAATGGAAGTAGGTGCTTTTGTACAATGGAAAGTAGGTACCTTCCATCGTACAATGGGAAGTAGGTGCCTTTCACTGTACAACAGGAAGTAGGTGCCTTTTCTAATAATGGGAAGTAGGTGCCTCCCCATAAAATATAAAAACATGGCACTTTTATTTTATTCAATAGGTGTTGACTTGTCCTTGTATATGCATTGTCAGGTTGATCAGGCCTTTCAGTGCTTCTGATTGAAAAATAGGTACAAAATCAACATCTACCCCTGAACTAATAGTTGAGTGTTTTATTGTCCAAAAAGACCAATCCAAACACTCTTGTGCAGGTTCAGGTTTAGTATTCCCCTCTCTGAATGGGGACTAACTACTCCTAAGAAAATTCTCCTAGAAATATTGGAAAGTATAGGTTCATGGATCCTGTGCTTGTTAGGCCTAGGTCTCCCAGGTTGCCTAATAATTGCACAAAGGGCATTGTTCCTACAAAACAAAAACACAACTAAAAAAAAAAATTTTAAAAGAATAATTGTCTTTGGGACTATGTGGACTAGGTCCACATCTCATTGACTCAAGATAAAATCAGAATCAACTAGGGTCTCCCCCATGCCTAATCTAGACTCAATCATGTATGCTTCAGACACATAGTATGGACGTAGGTGGTGGCCATTGACTATTAATGTAATGTTGTTGCCATCTATTGTTCTAACTCTTACAACCCCATTATTGATGATTTCAATTACTTCATATGGCCCCATCCAACATTGCATGAGCTTACCCTTTCTTTCCTAGAACCAGGAATCATAGAGTAATGCCCATTCTCCCACTTTAAGCTGCTTTGGCCTGGTGTGGCGGTCATGCCACTTGGCCCTTTGTTTTTGAATGATCTCTATTTTTTATAGAGCCTCAAGGTGGTATTCATCCAGCTGATTAAGCTATTGAATTCTATATTTTTGTGCATCATCCAGATTGATATTCAATTCTACAGTAGTCCTAAGTGTTTTAACTTCAAACTCTATAGGCATCATGGTTGTTTTCCCATAGACTAACTAAAATGGTGTGAAACCAGTAGTAGTCTTCCAGGTGGTCTTGTAGGCCCACACTGCTTCTGGTAATCTAGTAGCCCAGTCCTTCCTGTGTTGTTGCACTATCTTTGTCAGGATATTCTCCAATTCTCTATTGGTCACCTCAACTTGCCCATTTGCCTGTGGATGGTAGGGAGTGGTTTTGTTATGCCTGATTTTGTATTGTTGCATGAGTTCTTGGATCATCCTTGAAGTAAACTGAGGTCCTTGATCTATTGTGATCTCTCTTGGGACCCCAAATCTTGTAAAAATTGTTGAATACAAGAAATCTGCTACAGTTTTCTCCTTTGAATCATGCAAAGCCTGTACTTCAACCCACTTTGTCACATAGTCAGTACAAACTAGGATATACCTCTTACCTCCTGACTATGGATTAATAGGTCCTACGAAGTCCATCCCCCATTTATCAAATGGTTCAATGTGAACATGTGGTTGGAGTGGCATCTCATCTCTAAGAGTAGGTCTACCCATCCTCTGACATTGATCACACTGGCTCACATGCTTGGCTGCATCTTTGAATAGTGAAGGCCAGTAATAACCAACCTGCAACACTTTATATGCAGTCCTTTTTCCTACAAAATGGCCACCACAAGGTTCATCATGGCAAGCCTTTAGTATTTCAATTATTTCTTCTCCAGCAACACATCTTCTCATGATTTGATCAGGTCCTATTTTGAACAGGCACCCATCAATCCATGAGAAATCTACACTTTTCTCAATTAAAGTCTATTTTTCATGAGGTAAAAGTGTAGGGGATACTCTACTAGTGGCTAAATAATTAGCCATATCTACATACCAAGGTATCTGATCATTTAGAGCAAACAAATGCTCATCTAGAAATTGGTCTTCTGTAGCTGCATAGTCTGGAGGTGTCAATCTAGATAGGAAATCAGCTACCACATTGTCCTTTCCTGGCTTGTCTACTATTGTCACATCAAATTCTTGCAAGAGCAACAACCATCTGATAATTCTACCACTAATCCTAGGTTTGTTTGTCAAGTATCTGATTTTTGAGTGGTCAGTGTGTACAAATACCTGATAACCTGTAATATAATGATAAAATTTGTTAAGAGCATGTATTACTGCAAGAAACTCTTTCTCTGTGATAGTATAATTTAGTTCAACACCTATAAGGTTTTTACTAACATAATAGATGGCATAAAAATCATCACCATATTTCTATCCCAGTACTGAGCCTATTGCATTGTTAGATGCATCAACATATATGTGAAAAGGTATGGTCCAATTTGGACCTCTCAGCACTAGTGCAGTAATCAGTTTTTCCTTCAGGGTGTTGAATGCTTGTTCACATTCTTCAGTCCAGACAAACTCTACATATTTTGTTAACAATGTGGTAAGAGGTTTAGCAGTTTTTCTAAAGTCTGATATAAACCTCCTATAATAACCGATTGATCCTAGGAAACTATGAATGTCCTTTTGTGTTTTGGGAGTAGGCAGAGTTTGGATGACTTCAATTTTCTTTCTGTCTACTTTGATCCCTTCTGCAGAAAGGTGATGTCCTAAAACTATCCCTTCCTACATCAACATATAACATTTCTCATTGCTTAAGGATAGGTTAGTTTCCTCACAATGTTTAAGTGTCTTTTCTAGATTTTCTATGGTAGTTTCAAAAGTCTCACCATATACAGTGAAATCATCCATGTATACTTCCACAGTCTCTCCAATCATATCTGAAAAAATGCTAAGAACTACCCTCTGAAAGGTGGTAGGTGCATTGCATAGGCCAAATGGTAAAACTCTGTAAGCAAATGTCCCCCATGGACAAGTGAAGGTGGTTTTATCTTGATCTTCCTCCCCTATTTGGATCTGATTGTATCCATTGAACCCATCTAGGAAAGAAAAGTACTTCTTGCCTGCTAAGGTGTCAAGGACCTGATCTATAAATGGTAAGGGGAAGTGGTCCTTTTTAGTTGCTTTATTCAGCAACCTGTAATCAACACAAATTCTCCACTTTCCATTCTTCTTGGGCACCACCACTAATGGTGATACCCACTCACTATCTAAAATGGGGTAGATGAATCCAACTGTGAGGAGTTTTTGTAACTCTATTTTAACAATTTCTTTCATGGTTGGGTTCATTCTCCTCTGTGGTTGTCTTACTGGTCTGACCTGGTCTTCCAGATATATTCTATGTGTACAGGTCTCAGGAGCTATTCCTCTCATGTCAGAATACTCCCAAGCAAAGGCATCTTGATGTTTTTCCAATGTATGTTTCAGTTTGGTTTGTTGTTCAATTGTCAACTTGTTATCCACATTCAACATTCTACCAGGTGCAACTTCTATTTGCTGAATATGATGGTCTATTCCTCCTACCAATGGCAACTCAGGAGGAGGACAGGAAGGTTCTCCCTAAAAAAAGTGGGAGATCATCTTATCCTCATCACTTTCATCTTCCAACTCCTCAAGTGTTATCATAGGTTGGATCATTGATAGACCATCAATATTTTGATTTTCATCCTCAGGTTCTCCCAACAAATCTGTAGACTATGCAGGTGGATGTATGATCAGTTTCTTTATATTCTGACCATCTGAAATGGTCATTTTCCCATCTCTATAACTTATGTAGGCATCAACTATTGCCAGCCAAGGTCTACCTAAGATTAATGGGTATCCACCTAGTCCAGATTTAGATTGCAACACTAAGAAATCTGTTGGATACTCCCATGCATCTATTGTAATAGTGATATCTTCTAGTATTCCATCAGGAAGTACTGTAGACCTATCTTCCAATTATAACATAGTTTTAGTGGGCTTTAGGTTGGTCAATTTCAGTTTTTGCATGGTTTCCTAGGGCATGACATTGATGGTAGCCCCCAAATCTACTAGTGTGTTGGGTAAAATACAACCCTCTATTTTTATAGTCAGCATAGGGCTTCCTGGATCTGAATACTTCTGGCTGTAGGTATTCCCTAACATAAGGTCAGCTAACTGACCTACCAAACTGATTGATTTAGCTGGTTTCCTCCCTGGTTTCTTGAGGCACAACTCTCTTATGGCCTTCCCATAGATAGGTATGTCTCTAATGGCCTGAAAGAGAGGAATTGTGACTGTTAAGTTCTTTAAACTGGAGAGGATATCAAACTCTATTTGTATTGGTTTCTTGGGTTCCTGCAACCTTTGTGGAAAATGTGGAACCTCCTCTTTGTTATGTACAGGTGTTGATTCTTCTTCTATCTCTTCTATAAGGGGTGATTCCCCTTTCTCTATTTCTATTGGTTCCTCTTCTTCTACAAGAGGAGTGACTTCTACACCTACTTGCTTTCCTGACCTTAACTGGATAGGATCACAATCTACCTTAATATTATACATAGGGTACATCTCATTTTCCATCTGATAGGTTGGCTGCTTGTTGTTTGGGTTTGTTGTTGGTTGTGTTGGTAACTGAGGAGTCCTTGGAGCAGGTAAAGTTGGTAGACTTGGTTGTAGTGGAGTTGGAGTAGTATGTTGTGGATACTGATTCCAAGCATTCTGATTTCTCCACTACTGCCTAGGCTATTGATATTGGTTCCAAGGATAAGGGTTGTAAGGATTTTCTCCTTGGGGAAATGGATTCCAAGGTTGTTGACCATACCAACCCATGTTGGGTGGTTGGTTTTGACCTTGATTCTGGTAATTGCTGCCCCCATAGGATGACATTCCTGATTGCATATTGTTACCCATAGGAGACTATTGCCAGTTCCTCCTATTACCCATGAAGTATGCCTCTACTACTTCAGGTTCCTCTTTAGATTTCATTAATTGTGGACACAACTTCATTTTATGATCCTTCTTACAAACAACACATACACGAACTTTGTTTTCTGGGCACTCATTTCTAGGGTGTTTGCCTCTACATTTAGGATAGAAGTAGGCCAATGCTACCTCATTCTCCTACTTCTTTCTCTGAAGTAGAAGAGTATCCATTTGAAGAGCCAGATATGATAACATCTCACTCTTAAGGTCTTCTAACATGTTACCTATTTCTATTTTAGTGATAGTGGCTAACTGCTTAACATTTCTAGAGGTTAATTTACCCTTTCTTCTTGAGAAATTTTGACACAACTACCGAATATCATCCATTTGGTGTTGGTAAATGTCTCCCCTAGAGATCATGTTTAAAGCTTCCAAGGATTCATTTGTTAGTCCTTTCAAAAAAATGCTTCTTAGGGACCTATCTCCTAGTTTTGAATGGGGTGATCTTTGCAAATTGAAGTTGAACCTATCCCAGTATTCTTCCATAGATTCCCCTTCCTTTTGGGTCATATCTAGGACTTCCTCTCTTGCATCTCTTGCTCTACCAAAATCTTGATACTGATCCAGGAAAATTTTCTTCAACTATTCCTAGGTAGTTATCCATTTATCCCCCAAGCTGATGAACCAATGCAAAGTTGAATCATCAAGGGTGGAAGGGAATAATTTTAGTTTTTGAGGATCTATGGTGTAATCCATAGATCTACATAAAACATCAAATTTGAATAGAAATAGGTCTGGATCTTCTATTGGTAGTCCTCTAAAGTTTGGAAGGTGGGTAGGAGAGATGTGTTTCATCTTGTGATCTCCTCCTACCTCTCCTATTGGAAAACTAAAACTAGTGGATGTTTCCTCTAGATTTTTTACCATTCTACCTACTACTGGTGTTTCTACCCCTACTTCATTCAAAGTAGTTATCAATGCTTCTATTTCATTTCTTTTATCCTTCAGAAGGATGGATAAGTCAGTGTTTGAGATAGTTCCATCTAACACTACTTGCCAATATTCAACATTCAGTAGATCCTCCTCAGATTGAACTCTACTTATCTCTGATCCTGCTCTAAGATTCTCTTGATTATTTTAGAGGGATCTTATGCAAATAGTGGGTGTTCTCACCAATGCACAGGTGGAGATTGAGATGGTGAGAGTTCAGTCTCAGGTTGAGGTTCTACTGAAGTAGAAGGATTTTGAGAAACAACTTCTTTATTTTTGACAAAATGATCGTCTGGTCCCCTGTTCTTAGGTGGACTCATACAAAGTTTCAGATGAAGGTTTCTGAAGAAAACACTCTAGACTACTGTAACTATGCTTTCTTCAGAATAAGAAATTACAATGGCTACTCCTCGACAATGATGCCAAAATGTTGGGCAAAATATTGGTTAGTTTTTCTATGATTCAATTAATTACCTCCATTTAATTGTCAACCCGGGGTAGCTCGTAGTCTTGTGAGCAACCATGCAAAATCTATGCTTGTAATTTCTCCTTCAGAGATGAGTCCCTTGGATTATGGTTTGGGGGTGTTTGGTGTTCATTGAAGTTTATGTTTAAACCAATAATCTCATGCTAAGTCTAAGAAACAGGACTAAAAACATTCAAAATCTAAATAACTATCTTGTTGGAAATTATAGAAAATAGGAAAATAACTAGAAATAAATTAATCTATTAAAATAATTATAAAAAATAGGGGAAATAGGGAAGAAATCTATTGTAAGTGGGCCCACGCTTCTAGCAGGTTCTCCCGTGGTAGAATGATCACCGGACGCTTAGAAGATGTTTTTACAGGAACAATGCAGAGATTTTATTAATAGTTTGTAGTAGAGAAATTTACATAAAAAGTCTGGGGGTCTTCTTCAGGGGTGGCCTACATATTTATAAGATATGCGGCCAACCCTATTACAACCGTTTGCTTAATTAAAGGATTCAAGAAAAATATCATGATATTTTAGAGTATTCTATTTCCAGAATACGCTGATATTTGATTTGCCCGACTTACAAAATTAATTTATGTTTCAGCTGAAAAATAGGTGACGAGTCACCTTTGACATTATCCCATGTTCGGTTGTGATACTGGAAATCCCTTCACGCTGGTTGCCGAAGTGTTCTCTTTTTTCTGACCATAGAGTCGTGCTGAAGTTTGGCGTTAACGGGAATCAGGCACCACGGTTGAAGAAGTCGAGAAGCAGGTGCCTTCCATCGCATAACGGAAAGCATTTAGTAAAGGAAGCGTTTACCATAATGAGAAGTAGGTGCCTTCCATCATACAATGGGAAGCAGGCGCCTTCCACCGTACAATGGGAAGCAGGCACCTCCTACAATGGGAAGCAGGCGCCTAACGAAAATCAGGGCCTAACAGTTAGGTGTCGAACGGAAGTCAAGCGCTTCAAAGGACTTGGGCGCCTGACTTCGTACCTCTTTACCGATATTCTGCAGATGTTTTTCCTTCATTAATTTGTAAGTGCCAGGTCCGAGTTGGACCTCGACGAAAACATGCCAAAATGCAACGATTTCCACTAAATCTACACAAATTACACTTAAAGACAAATATTAGAGAACATGCAAAATAAACTGTCAATTATATATATAATTTCCATAAAACATTTATATCTACAAGAATATATGCCGCACATTATGGGGAAAAGAGTACAAAAAATGAGCAATTATGTGGCTCATCAATATTCTACATCATTTGAGGATTCCCCCTAGTTGAGTGGTCATGATATTGTATGAAGCCAAAATTTAGCGAAGATAGGGGCAAAGTGCATATGATTTTCTTATTTTAGGGTGCGAGGTTTGGAGAAATGCCCCAAAATAAAATTTTGGATTTTTTTTTTTAAATAAATAAGTATTGATATTGTTATTAAGAAATGTATAGTTACATCTAAAAAAAGGCAAATCACTCAAAAGTACTAAATCACTCCACGAAGGGGAGCAGATCACTCCTTTGATGAGGACTTGGTAAAATTTCTTCCAAATTAGTAAATCACTTTCTCCGATGGTGAATGAAAATTTTTGGCTAAAGATAGATCAAATCACTATTTGTATGAAAAGATAGAAAATTTTCTCTTTAATTTGGCAAATCATTATTCACCAACAAAAAATTATAGTCTTTGTCAAAGTGAGTGAATCACTCTTTTTTGCCTTGGCCAAAATATTTACAACTTGAATCAAATTGCCAATCTCCTAACTTCACAAGTTATAGTAATGAAAGATTTGATATGCTTCTTCTAAAGTGAAGATGTACCTCATTTGTCCCAACATGGATAGAATTTATGGGTTAGAAAAATGTAGTTTTTGAAAAAAAGAGCAAATTACTCTATGAGGTGCAGTGAATCACTTCCCAAATACTTGGAAAAAATTTAGCAAAAAAAGGTGGAGTGAATCACTTCAAACAATTTGCTTCTAATTTTTTATAAAATCGCTCTTCCAACACTTTGAAAATATGTGTTCTATTGAGCAATTTGCTTTTTGTTTCTTGGTGATTTGCTTTTCAACACTTAGAATTTTTTTTATTTCCTACAAACAAATCACTCCCCAAATTCAAAATTACAAAAAGTCCTTCAAATTTTGGCAAATCACTTCTTACTAGTGGGAAAATCTAATATGGAACTAAAAAACTTGATGAAATATGATGCTACTTTATGAAAAATTAGCTTTTTAATGAAGTTCAAAATGGAGTCGTCATTCACAAAGTACCTATAAAATCACATGAAAAAAATTAAGGATATAAAAACTTAGATATAAAAAATAGGACTAGGCTTGGTTTCAATGTGGAAATAAAGCCCATAGTCCCACTAAGCATGCAAAAACATTTATTGATTAGGGGATTTTCCAACTTCTTATGTGTCTTGCAAATTCATCACAAATTTGGAAGAAGGGAGTTGGCCTAAATCTAGAGGTTTAAGGGGTCACAATGTCCTTTCTTCCACATTTTTTACTAATTTATGAGGTGCATAAGAAGTTGGACAATTTCACAATCAATAGGTCCATGTTTTAGAAGTGGTTGTTATGTATGTGCTTTATGTCTCATAGTCAATTATCAATAGAGTATAGGAAGCAATTGTCTATCAAAGAGGTATCATCAATGATAATAATGTGCATTGTCCATAATACTTTTATAATTTGTCCAAGGAATTGTTACTGAATGAAACAAGTCCAATCTTGTTGAAAGGCAATCAAAACAAACCAACTATATCATCATGTGACATACATTGTATGCTAATTTGACCATGTATGCTAATATTAAATTTATTAGTTTGAGTTAATCTACGTTAAAGTTAGTGGTGAAGATTTAAACAAGTATTTGTTGTATTGCTTTTATAATAAATGTTTTGTTGGTCCCTACTCTATCAATGAAGAACAAATATAATGGATTATTAGTAGCTCATATTTTATTAAAGTTTATGTCCTTTATAATTACTTGTTTTTCTTTATTCAATGCTCTCTTCATTTTGTGATACTCAAAACATTCAAGCAACTCTAGATCCTTTGAGATATGAACCTAAGATCACCATGGTCTTGTGTACGTGTTCATCATAAGAACTCCAAATCATGTTGCAGGTCATAGTTCTTACAATGTACAAGTGACATAATTAATTGTTTAGTTGCATCACTATTTGTATTGCCTTTTCAACTTGTTTTTTATTTCATTGAAATAAATTCCCTAGTGATAAGCATAGCTCAACTCTCAGCTTTACAAGGGATCAGGGTTGGAAGGAGACTGCTCAACACATCACTTATTATAATATTATATTAAACAACCGTTATACCAAATCTTCCTATTTTAACACTCATTCTAAACACCTATTGACATAATAAGGTTCTTTCACATGCTTGTGCTTCCTCTTATTTTTTTAAAAAACTTATCAAGATGAGGTAAGTATTTTCTATTTAGACGATGGAATTTATTTCTAAGATCCTATTTTTTCAATGAGTTTATGATGTGGTATTTGCCAAGCTACCTATTATTTTATTTACAGGCTTAAATAGCCAACTAAAACAAAGAAAGTCGGCAGGAGAAGATAAGAAGCTACCGACAAATGAAAACAAGGAATGTCGGCAACTGCCGACATTACGAAGCTGCCGACAATAAAATGTCGGCAAATACAAAACTTTAGGAAAAACAAAAATTAAACCTAAAGTCTAATTAAACCTCATCACTCGTCCCATCAACAAAAGCATTGGACTCCAATGCTTGTAACAAAGTGGGAAAATCCCGGGACATGAGGTGAGCAGAAATCCAGCGAGCTTGGTGTGGAAACTGGCCACGACGGGCCACCAAATAGGAAGTAGAAGTACCCTAGCGAGTTTGTCGAGTCTTCGTATCAAAAAGTGTATCTTTAGAAAGTGGAAGCTGTGCATCAGGAACCACATCAACCGGATGACTGATAGCTGGATCAGATTCCAAGGTGGAATCATAGTACGGCTTAAGAAGATCAACATTGACGACATCATGAATGCCTAAATGAGCTGGAAGATCCAGGCGAAAGGCATTCTCTAAAATCTTCTGAATAATGGTATAAGGACCATAGCGTAAAGGTTTGATTTTGCTATGGGTCTTATCCACAAATCGTCGCTTGTCGAGGTAAAACCATACTTTATCACCCACTTGAAAGTGATGAGGAATACGATGTCGGTCCATCTGTTGTTGTTGTTTCTGCTGAGTCTTCTAAAGAATCTGAACCACTTTGGACTGAAGGCTCTGCAGATGCTGGATGAAAGAGTTCGCCTTTTCTTGCTCCTTTTGAATATGCATAGTAGCTGGTGAGGGCAAGGACATAGGCAACTCATAAGGAGCCAACGGCTGAAAACCGAAACAAACCTCAAAAGGAGAGTGCCCTGTCAAACTATGAACAGCTCTGTTGTACGCGTGCTCAATGTGAGTGAGGCTTAAGTCCCACTTGGTTGGAGTGGAATGATGATAAATCCTCAAACTCTGCACAAGCGTACGATTAACTACCTCAGTCTGCCCATCTGACTGTGGATGATAGGCAGTAGAGAAGTTAAGTGAAACACCTAAGATCTTCCAAAGGGATCGCCAAAAGTGACCCACAAATCGGGAGTCGCGATCAGAAACAATGCTAGTAGGAAGACCAAAGGAGCGCCATCATTGTCTCAAAGAAGAGCTGAGCCAAGTCCTGAGCAGTACTCGTCTTACGACATGGAATGAATTTGGCCATCTTGCTGAATCTATCCACAATGACGAAGACACAATCATGTTGTCGAACTGTCATTGGAAAACCGCTCAACAAGTCCATGGAAATGCTTTCCCAAGGACGAGAAGGAATGGGCAAAGGCATGCTCATACCCAATTTCCTGTTGGTGGATTTAGAACGGTTGCAAACGGCACATTGTCGCAAGAAGTGAAGGACATCTCTCTGCATATGGGGCCAAAAGAAGAACCTCTGAAGATGATGAAGAGTTTTCTGCTTGCCAAAGTGTCCTCCATAAAGTGTAGAATGAGCCTCCTTCAAAAGAGACTCTCTATGCTCATGAGGAACACAAAGTTTATCCAACTTATACAACATTCCATCCTGCATGTGAAAGTCTTGAAGACCTCTCAAGTTGGAAGAAGAAGGATGAGAAAGTTGTTGAATAACTTTGGCAAAATCAGGATCTGATGAATACTGAGAAGGCCAAGTCTGAAAACCAACATGAGACATAGTCACTACAGTCAAGGCACGAGCTAATGGAGGTCGACTCAAACAATCTGCCACTACATTATTTTGTCCTTTCCTGTATTTGATCACCAAATGGAACTGCTGCAAATAGGATGCCCACTTCATGTGTCGAGCTTCTTCAATTTTGGATTGAGATTGAAGAAACTTAAGGGGCATGTGATCAGTATGAACTACAGTCTCTTTACCCAGAAGGTAATGTCTCCAGTATTTGATGGCCTGCACCAATGCATACAACTCCTTATCATAAGTGGAATAATTCCTCTTTGCCTCTGAAAATGTCTCAGAATGATAGGCCACTGGATGGCCATTCTGCTTAAGCACGACACCAAGTGCATATTGTGAAGCATCTGTCTCAATCTCAAAAGGTTATGCAAGATCTGGCAACACAAGGACAGGTGCACTACATAATTTTCGTTTCAAAGTGTCAAAGGCCTTCTGCTGGTCCTGTGTCCACTGAAACTGAATCTTGATCTTGGTTACAAAATGAAGAGGAGCAGCGATAGTGGAGTATCCTGCAATGAACTTGCGATAGAAATTAGCAAGTCCAAGAAAACTCCTCAACTCCGTGACAGAAGTAGGAGTTGGCCATTTGACAATGACTTCAATTTTGGTAGGATCCACTTGAACGCCTTTTTCATTGATTACAAATCCCAAATAGGCAATGGAAGTTTGCCCAAAAGAACATTTGGAAAGATTGGCATACAATTGATTCTTCTGAAGAGTTTGAAGAACATATTCCAAATGCTCAAGATGACTTTTCCAAGAGGAAGAGAATACAAGGATGTCATCCAAATAAATAATTACAAATTTGTCCAAACAATCACGAAACACTTCATTCATTAGCCGCATGAATGTGGCTGGAGCATTCGTAAGACCAAAGGGCATGACAAGCCACTCAAAGAGTCCCATCTTAGTCTTGAATGCTGTCTTCCAAGTGTCCTCTGCCTCAATCCTGACTTGATGGTATCCACTTTTGAGATCGATCTTGGAAAAGAACTTAGCTCCTTGGAGCTGATCCAAGAGATCATCAATTCGTGGAAGTGGATAACGATTTTTGATGGTGATCTTATTTAATGCTCGAAAATCAATGCATAGTCTCCAAGTGCCATCTTTCTTCAATACAAGCAAAATAGGTGAAGCACAAGGAGAAGTGCTAGGTTTAATGAAACCTTTAGACAATAAGTCTTGAATTTGTCTTTTAATTTCCTCCATTTGCACTATTGATTGTCTATACATTGGAGCATTAGGAAGTGAAGCAGTAGGTACAATTTCAATAGAATGATTAATTGTTCTTTGATGTGGAAGACTTGTGGGTTCTTGAAACACACCTGAATATGATTGCAACAAAGAATTAACTGAAGCATGCTTGTCTTGTATTGGCTTGGATGCTTGCTTATTTTCATTATGTGGTCTGATGAAGATGAGTGCCAATTCCCTTGCTTGATTTACGACCTTACGTGCTTGTCTACAACTTAGCATTAAATTTTGTGGAGTTTGCTGAGTGCTTCGGATTATGTAGGCTTTATCATCTTTGTGCAAGGTATATGTGTTTTTAAACCCATCATGAATAGACCTCCTATCATATTGATAGGGTCTTCCAAGCAATAAACCGCAACAATCCATTGGAGTAACATCACACACCACGGTGTCCACAAAAGAGGGACTGAAAGCAAAATTCACAGTGCAAGTGTGTGTGATGTCCGATGAAATCCCATTATCCTTCCACCCTAAAGGATACGGATGAGGATGGGGTTTCATGGGCAGCTTCAATTTGTCGACAACAGACCTCGCAATTAGATTCTTCTGCGAGCCGCTATCGATGATACAATCAACTACAAAAGATGCATCAAGGTGGACCGTGGTCACAAACAAGTTCTCTCGATCCCCTAGTGAAGTGTTCATGAGGGTCAATTTGTTCAACCCAGCCAACTCTTTGTAAGTCTTTCGTTCCCCTGTAGCCTCAATGGGACCTTCTTGAGGTTCCTCATTAGAAGGCTTTACAACTAGGGACTTCTTTTTCAAAATTTTCAACTTAAAACATTGATGTTTTTGATGGCCCTTCTTCTTACAATATGTACATTCCACAGAAGATTTGGAAGATTTTGGAGAAGAAGAAGTAGAAGAAGAAGTAGGAGATGGAGAAGAGGAAGAAGAAGAAGACTTAGCCGCCTTGGATTGCTGATTTGAAGCCTTCGAATTTCCTCCCGATGACGAAGAGCGAGCCCCGCGCGATGAATCTCGTAATTCCTCCTCCGCAAGAATGGCTTGATTGAAAGCCATATCAATGCTCAAGATGGTTTTGTATTTCAACTTGCGATAAAGTGGTTCCTGCAGTCCACTTTTAAACTTGGTAACAAGTTGAATTGCAATATCCTGCACAAAATTCAGAATTCTCAATTTATTAAATTGCAACACATAATCATGAACACTCATGTGAGTTGTTTGGCGAAGACGTAACCACTTGATTTGAAGGTCTTCGGCATAATTTGAAGGGTAAAAACTACTCTTCAAAACGCGTTGCAATTCGTCCCATGTATCAATGGGATTCTGAGTTTGGTGGCGATCTGTGACAAGGATTTTAGCAAGGCCCGTCAACTTGAGTTTGGCAAAAGCAACTCGTTGGACCTTCTCCAATTTGGTATACTCGAACCAACTATCCATGTCAAGAATCCAGCTGTTAAGAACCTCCGGATCCCGTGAACCGTCATAGTTGGCAACATCACAATGGGGTTGAATGTCTTGAGTGGTGACTTTATCGGCCAAAACACTCACAAGTTGCGTGAGTTGAGCCATTTTGTCAGCCAACTCGGCAGCCATTTGGGCCCGAGTACGCGCCAGCAAGGATGGTAGCAAAAAGTGGTTATAAGAGGTCGATAGAAAAGTAATTGCCAATAATAATTGCAAAATAATATGCAATTTTACAAAAAGAATGATTTTAAATCAAAAATAAAATTACTTTTCTTTTCATTTCTTTGTCTTTTTTTTTTTTTTTTAATAAATGAAAAACAAAAGAAAAGTGTGAATAATAACAGAGACTTCACAAAAGGTTAATGGCAATTAGGACCTCCAAAACAAAACAGCACAGTCCACCATGACCGCTGTGCGTATGCTATCGACGCGACAACTAGGAGAAGACAGAACGTAACACGATGCACGTCCTCCACGTGGTGGGAACCTCCGCCTTCGGAACCAGCGTCAAACGACGCGTCCTTAGAACTGAAACAACAGTCCGTCGTCTCCTTCACAGCTCTAAACAGCTGGCCCGCATGTCAAGAAATTGCCGCCTACTGTTTATTTGGCCCGACACAACAGACGAAAACCAAACAATCCCTCGTCGAAGCCGGATCTGCAAGTCAAGTGCAGAAGAGGAACAAGGCAGCAGAGGGACAACTGTCGCCGCGTCGCCGTACGCGTCTTGCCGCTGTGTGCTAGAAAAACCAGGCTGTGGAGGATGATTCAGTCACTAGATTGCGATGATGACAACTTTCACGATGCGACAATGTCAGATCTAAGAAAGTGGCCTTCAGATCTGGATTTATTCCTTCTGAAAACCCCCTTGTTCAAAGGAAACGCGTCAGGCGGCAAAGGAATGTGCAGTCTTCAATGCACGAGGCGGCAAAACCAGTTTTATGTCCCCTTAAACATCGCTATCACCAGCAAGTCGGCCAAAAATGGTCGAAACAAGCCAGATCTGGCCGGTTCGCGCTGAAGATGGCCGAAAATGGCAGAAGAGCGTCGAAATCACGCCGATTCAGAAAATGAACTGTCGGAAGGTGAAATGGCGTAGCCAAGCGAGAGAAACCCACCAAAATTGTTTAATTTTGTCGTCAAAAATGAATCTATTGCTGGTGGCGGCCGGAAAGGACGACGCCGTGAAAATTCGGCGAATATTGCCGAAAGATTGTCGTTAGAAGAGACGCACGTCGGAGTGGCACCAGAAACCGTGAGGTAGAACCCGAAATCGCCAAAGATTGAAAAATCTTCAATGAACCCGTCGGTAGTTACGAACCGATGTCA
Source organism: Wollemia nobilis (assembly GCA_028583015.1). Taxonomy (NCBI): domain Eukaryota; kingdom Viridiplantae; phylum Streptophyta; class Pinopsida; order Araucariales; family Araucariaceae; genus Wollemia; species Wollemia nobilis. Next base: position 6,530,256 of record JAQPPZ010016930.1, on the reverse strand, counting down.
GAGAATCGGAGGAATGACCTGTCTGGGAAACAAACTCGCGCTGGAAAATTATGAATCCGCGACAGCCACGGTGGAGAAATGGATCGGCAAATCATGAGGACACCTCTAGAATTAATTTGGAAAACGTTGTGAGTTGTTTTCTTAAACGCAGCGATTCAAATTTTGACGACAGGCGTCGAATTCTGACGCGGCTTCACATCTCGGTAAAGTTTTCGTTCGCTGGCCCAAAGTCGACGTCGGAAGTGCAGACAATGGTTCAATCTATATTCTACGAACAATTTTGCTCTTGCTAGCTGGGACGAAAATGTGCAGAGAACTTGCACAGACCACGATCGGAAATTAGCAAGAATTGCTAAAATTTGACTACAACAATTGCTGTTCAAAACAACAATTTACGCAGCAAAATTTTAAAATTTGTTTTCACAGGACAATGTGGTCGAAAATGACCCAAAACCACAAAATATTGCCTGCTCTGATACCAATCTGATGTGGTATTTGCCAAGCTACCTATTATTTTATTTACAGGCTTAAATAGCCAACTAAAACAAAGAAAGTCGGCAGGAGAAGATAAGAAGCTGCCGACAAATGGAAAACATTATGAAGCTGCCAACAATAAAATGTCGGCAATACAAAACTTTAGGAAAAACAAAAATTAAATCTAAAGTCTAATTAAACCTCATCAGTTTAGATATGTTTTTATGAGTGGTCATGGTCCCCTCATACTGAGTGGGGTTTGAAACTTGGACCTGTCAAAGAGAATTCAAATCCCTTATCATTGGAGTAAGTTTGCATCTCATCAATGAGTTTACATAGGTTTTTATGAGGGATCCTGGCCCCTCATATCGAGGGGGGTTTGAACCTTAGACCTCTCAAAGAGATTTGCAGATTTGAGTTTCTAAGATCCTATTGTAGTCATGAATAACTCTATATAAAATAGAGACAAAAATAATATTATTACTTGAAAATTGATATAAATGTTTGAGAATGAGACATTGACATAAAACACTTGAGAATAATATTGATGCTCTTATTTTTTTAATATATATTACATAGGAAAATCAGTAACATCATTAGATGTTGCCTCTATAAACCTTAAGTTCGTTGGTTAAAGTAAAGTCAATATACTTGAGAATAATATTGATGCTCTACTTTTTTTGGTATATACATAAGAAAATTAGTAACATCTTAGATGTTTTTATGAACTCTATAAACATAGGAAAATCAATATCATTAGATGTTGCCTCTATGAACCCTATATACATAAGAAAATCACCAAGATCATTAGATGTTGCCTCTTTGAACCTTAAGTTCGTTGGGGAAAGCAAAGTCAATATACTTGAGAATAATATTGATGTTCTGATTTTTATTTTTATTTTTAATATATACATAAGAAAATCAGTAATATCATTAGATGTTGTTTCTATGAACCCTAAGCCTGTCCATTGGGTAAAGCAAAGTCAATGAGACCCATATTTTCTAGGGCATCGAACTAAGGTAACCAATTGACACACACTCGACCGCTATCGTCCAATCTATCTTCTTTTGAGACTCAAATTTTCTAGGGCATCGAACTAGGATAAAGCAAAGTCAAGGCATCGAACTAGGATAAAGCAAAGTCAATGAGACCCAAATTTTCTAAGGCGTCGAACTAGGGTAACCAATTGACACACACTCGATCGCTATCATCCAACCTATCTCCTTTTGAGAACCCAACTTTCTAAGGTATCGAACTAAGGCAACCAATTGACACACTCGACCGACTATCATCCAACCTATCCCTTTTTAAGTATGTTGTGGTTTGAGCCTTAGATCTCTCCAAAGAAAGGTCAAAGCTCTTACCATTGCACCATCCTTACAGACATTTTAATTATATCCTCAATAACACTCAGAATAAAATAAATTTAAAATATTTCAATACAAGCTGGCAAAGATTACCCTTATCCATCTTGGTTTAAAATAATATAATATAATTTAAAATATAAATAAATAAATATATATATATCCCCAAATTTCTAAGGCATAAAACTAGGGCAACCAATTGAAACACTAGACCGCTATCATCCAACCTATCCCTTTTAAGTATGTTGTGGTTTGAGCCTTGGATCTCTCCAAATAAAGGTCAAAGTTCTAACCATTGCACCATCCTTACAAACATTTTAATTATAGCCTCAATAATACTCAAAACAAGATAATTTGGCCGATGGGCAATTGCCCTAGTGGCTAAGATGATGGTTGTTTCTTAAGTGGTCTTGTGTTCAAACCCCTTGAGGGTGGTTGTTAATGTAATTAGTAAACATTCTCCTAAAAAACAAGACAATTTTAAAATATTTCAATTCAAGTTGACAAAGATCACCCTTATCCATCTTAGTTTAAAATAAATTAATATAATTATATATATCTTGGTTAGTGTGAGAAATCCTTACTCAGAAGAACAAGATAAATTTAAAATATTTCAATGACAAAGATTACCCTTATCCATCTTGGTTTAAAAAAAAATAATATAATTATATATCTTGGTTAGTTTGAAAAACCCTTATGATCGATGCTCAGGGTGAGGCATCCCCATCCTTACCATGAACTTTTGTAAGGGCGAGAGCTAAACTTATCAATAGGGGCCAAACACACAACCATCACACACCCACCCCCTCACACACTTGCTTACGCTGCAGTTTGAACCTTGGATATTTCAAAGAAGAGCCAAAGCCAAAACCGTTGCACTATTCCCTGAAGGACTTTTTTCCAATGAGTTTACACAGGTTTTTATGAGGGGTCCCCATAGTTTAATATATTTTAAAAATTTACGTATTTTTTCAATGAGTTTACACAGGTTTTTGAGATATTATAAACTCTTTTGTAGAAAATTTACGTATTTTTTCAATGAGTTTACACAGGTTTTTGAGATATTATAAACTCTTTTGTAGAAAATTTACGTATTTTTTCAATGAGTTTACACAGGTTTTTGAGATATTATAAACTCTTTTGTAGAACATCCCATGTTAATGTCTTCTTAACTATAACTAACCAATATTTTTTCAATGAGTTTACACAGGTTTTTGAGATATTATAAACTCTTTTGTAGAACATCCCATGTTAATGTCTTCTTAACTATAACTAACCAAGAAGATGATGTTTGCTATAAAATTTTAAATATATAAGGCTCATGATTAACAATAAGGCTAAAAAAAAAAATTTACCTCTATCTATGATAAAATAAGAAAAATTAGGATTATCAAAACTCTCTTTTAATTTTTTTTCAAATCTTTAAAAAAATAATAATAGTATTTTTTTTTAAATAATGAAGGTCAAATTCTCCTTTGTCTATATAAATTATATGAAATCTAGACTATGAGGGATATTGTAGGTCTTTGGATTTTCATTTAGAAAACCCAAGTTCAAACCTTAATACGAGGGGACCACGAATTTTCATTTAAAAAACCCAAGTTCAAACCCTAATACGAGGGGACCACGATCCCTCTCAAAAACCCACTTGTATTTTTAACTCAATGTTTTCACAAAAACCCGCATTTTAACATGTTCCATGAGATAGTGTAGTGGTATGTCTTTAGGTTTTCATTAAGAAACCTAAGTTCAAACCTTGGTACATAGGGATTAAACCTAAGTTCAAACCTTCATACAGGGACATTAGGAACTGCTCATAAAAACCCATGTTTTTAACTCAAAATTTAAAGTCATGTGAAAAAATGAATTAGTGGTTTGTCTTTGGGTTTTCATTTAGGAGACCCAAGTTCAAACCTCGGTATGAGGGAACCGGAATCCCTCTCAAAAACCCACGTTTTTAACTTAAATTTTTTTGTCTTGTGAGGGTTGTCGTAGTGATATGTCTTTGGGTTTTCATTTAGGTGACCCAAGTTCAAACCTTGGTATAAGGGAACCAAAACCCTTCTAAAAAAGTTGCATTTTTAACTCAAAATTTTAGTCCTATGAGGTATATTGTATTGGTATGTCTTTGGATTTTCATCTAGGAGATCCAAGTTCAAATCTCAAAACTAGGGGATCGGGACCCCTTGCAAAAACCTGCGTTTTAATTTTATCCAATGGTATTAACTCGACTAGTTAGGTTTCTTAACTTTGAGAGAGGAGACCAAGGTTCGAATCTTGCCAAATCGATAATGTTTATAAAGCTTTAATTTTATCCAATGGTATTAACTCAACTAGTTAGGTTTCTCAACTTTGAGAGAGGAGACCAAGGTTAGAATCTTGCCAAAAGGATAATGTTTATAAAGCAAAGTGATGTAATATAGATGAAAGTTGATTCAATTTCAAATTTTTATTTTATTTTTATAAAATATAAAATATTTTTTTATAAAGTTTAATATATTTAAAAAAATAAAAATATTTGTTCCAAGGGGACAATGCAATGGTTCGGGCTTTAGCTCTTCTTCGAAAGGTTCAAGGTTCAAACCACGACGTGAACGAGTATTTTAGCTCTTCTTCGAAAGGTTCAAGGTTCAAACCGTGACGTGGACGAATATTAACTCGACTAGTTAGGTTTCTCAACTTTGAGAGAGGAGACCAAGGTTCAAATCTTGCCAAAAGGATAATGTTTATAAAGAAAAGTGATGTAATATAGATGAAACGTGATTCAATTTCAAATTTTTATTATATTTTTATAGAAAATAAAATATTTTTTATAAAATTTAATATATTTTAAAAAATAAAAATATTTGTACCAAGGGGACAGCGCAATGATTCGGGCTTTAGCTCTTCTTCGGAAGGTCCAAGGTTCAAAGGACGAGTGTGAGGGGTGGGTGTGTGTTAAATTTCCTATTGATAAGCATAGCTCTTAGCTTTACGAGAGGTCATGGTTAGGAGAAGATTGCTATGTGCGTTGGTCGTAGGGGTTTCTCACACTAACCAAATCTAAAAAATAAAAAAATATATTTGAAATATATTATTAAAAAAAAACATAAAATTTTAAATAAATATAACATTATTTTTAATATTAACCTTAATATATTTATATTTAATCAATCTCAACGTTAATAATGTATGCTATTGAATTTAAGTTTTAAAAACACTTGATTTATTTTTTGATTACATAGGAGAGTTGGTTACAACCACTATTTTTAGTAATTGGCCAGTACATGGTTCAAACCAGAGGGACTACTTTCAGCAAACCAATCCGTCTCGTTTCTGGGTAACCCGACGTGAGATGGGGACAGTTGGTTGCTTGGGGTTCGTATTGTCATCAGTGATGCACTCAAAAGATTCGAAGCAGACTACTACCTTTGCAAGGGTTGGCTTCCCCCTAAGGTTTGAACCTAGGTCTCTTCTTGGTAAGTGTCCAACCACACTTGCACTTACCAATTCACCTAGCCCTTGGGGGTTTAAAAATTTAAGTTTACATGGATTTTTATAAGGGGTCCTAGTCCCCTCTTACTAAGGTTTGAACTTAGGTGTCCTAGATGAAAGACCAAGGTTTCAAATTTTTATTTCAAACCGTGGCGTGGGTGAATGTGTGAGGGGGTGGGTGTGTGTCCATAAAAAAAAAAATATTTTTTTATAAAGTTTAATATATTTAAAAAAAATAAATATTTTTGTCCTAAGGGGACAATGCAATGGTTCGGGCTTTGGCTCTTCTTCGGGATGTCCAAGGTTCAAACCGTTGCATGGGCGAGTGTGTGAGGGGGTGGGTGTGTGGTGGTCGTGTGTTAAATTCCCTATTGATAAGCATAGTTCTCTACTTTACGAGGGGTCATGGTTGGAGGAGACTGCTCAGCCTTGTGCAATGGTTGTAGAGGTTTCTCACACTAACCAAATCTAAAAAATAAAAAAAATATATTTGAAACAACATGTGGAGGTGTAGCGCAACGGTTCGGGCTTTGGTTCTTCTTCGAAAGGTCTAAGGTTCAAACCGCGACGTGGGCGAGTGTGTGAGGGGGTGGGTGTGTGGTGGCTTTGTGTTAAATTCCCTATTGATAAATATAACTCTCAAATTTAAGAGTCATGGTTGGGAGGAGACTACTCAAGACAACCCTGTACGTTGGTCAGAGGGGTTTCTCACAATAACCAAATTAAAAAAAAAAAAAAATATATATATATTTATTTATTTGAAATTTAATATTAAAAAACATAGTATTTTAAATAAATATAACATTATTTTTAATATTAACCTTAATATATTTATATTTAATCAATCTCAATGTGTTATATTTTTAGTATTAAGCTTAATATATTTGTATTTAATCAATCTCAAATGTTAATAATGTATGCTATTGAATTTAAGTTTAAAAAATACTTTATTTGTTTTTTTATTACATAGAAGAGTTGGTTACAACCAATATTTTTAGTAACTGGCTAGTGCAGGGTTCAAATCAGAGGGCCTGCTTCCAACAAATCTATCCGTCTCACTTATGGGTAATCCAGCGGACATGGGAACCGCTGGTTGCTCAGGATGATTCGTATAATTGTCAATCTAACATTCACTCAAAGGATTCAGAGTAGACTACTACCTTTGCAAGGGTTGGCTTCCCCTTAAGGTGTAAACCTAGGTCTCTTCTTGGTAAATGCCCAACCACACCTGCACTTACCAATCCATCTAGCCCTTGGGGGTTTAAAGATTTAAGGTTTTTTTTTCGCAGTAGGTGTGTTTTTTGGTCTTGTGATCGGAGCTCAGTCAGCTTGGGAGTGACTTCTTGAATTTTTCAGACCTTTTATGTAAGAGGATTTTACTTGGGTGCATGCTATTTTGGGTGACCCTATTGTTTTTTCCTTCAACTTGGATGTTGTTTGGAATATTTTTAGAATTGGTACCTTGTTTTATCTTTGGAAGTCCCGGAATAGAGCTATTTTTCTCAGCAAGATGTCGGACATGTCTTCTCTATTCTCGATAAATATGATATATTCTTTGATTGTCGAGTTCTGATTAAAGTACAGAGTTAAAAAAGTACGAGTGGAGTCGTAGTACTTGCATACCCTCATGGATCATTGGGGGAATGCACCTGGCAGTATGAGTCATGTGCATCTTCCTTCCCCTTCCAGGTGGCAGTAATTTCTCGACTTCTTTCTTTCCGAATGCATATTTAATATTTGTTTTGGCAGTTGTTATTGGCGGTTGTGGGTACATTTCGACACTCTTGTATACTCTTAACCACAATGGTTAATGTATTGGTTTACGGGGTGTGCTAATCCCACCCACCCTTTTTTGTATGGTTAAATATATTATTTTTTAATACAAATAAAGTGTTTTTAGTCTGACCATTATTTTTAGTAACTAGCCAACACAATGTTCAAATCAGAGGAATTGCTTCCAACAAACCTATCCGTCTCGTTTATGAGTAACCCGACGCGAAATGGGGACCGTTGGTAGCTCGAGATTTGTACCGTCGTCGGTTTAACGTGCACTCAAAGAATTTGGAGCAGACTACTACCTTTGCAGGGTTGGCTTCCCCCTAAGGTGTGAACCTAGGTCTCTTCCTGGTAAGTGCCCAACCACACGTGCACTTACCAATCCACCTAACCCTCGGAGGTTTAAAAATTTATGTTTTCATGAGTTTTGATAAGGGATTTCATTCCCCTCTTACCAAGGTTTGAACTTAAGTGTTCTAGATGAAAACCCCAAGACTAACCACTACGGTATAAAAAAAAAAATAAATATAAAAAATATTTTAAAATATTTTATTTTTTATTTATTTATAATAAATAAAGGAATGGTAACACCATTGGGTGTTGCCACTCTTAACACTAGCTTGTTGGGTTAGACGAATTCAACATGAATGTTACCATTATGGGTATGTTGTTTGAACCTTCGTCCTCCCCAAAGAAAGGCCAAAGCCCTAACTACTGTATTGCCTTTGTAAAAATAAAAATAAAAAAATACTATTATTATATATATTTTTTCTTCTTTATATAGATTGAAAATTAGTCTCTCTTGTAATACATTGTTACTACTCAACGTATTACAACCACCTATATATTATTCAGGTATGATTTGACAAGATTATCTCATATTTTTTTTTAGTAATACTTCTTATACACATCCACCATGAGGATTGAATCCGGGTCACATCACCGATAATGCAAGTGGCGTCCTCACCGGTAGACCATAGGGAAAGTAATGCCATTTGATATATTCAATTATAGTAGAAAAGGTAATATATAAGTAATAAATTATTGTTATTTTATTTATTTATTTATTTTTTGATTGGTGTGAAAAACCCTAACAAGTTTATCAATTAAAAATTTAACAGTCTCACGCATTTGAAATTTGAACCTCCTAAAAAAGTTAAAGCCAATATAATTGTGTTGAACATTGTAATGCCATTTTTATTGGGTATAACCAAATTTAAAAAAACCGAATAAGTATAGTTTAATTAAAAAATTAATTAATTTTTTTTTTTTTTTATATTTCGATATATATATGACTGCCTCTTTTCTACAATCTGTCGAGCCAAATTTAACACAAAAATTACCTCGTTAAAACAGAACATGGCCATGGTGAATGAGAGCCAAACGAAAAGGATCAACCCAGAGAGTTCAGGAATTGTAAATAGTGGCAGCAGTAGAGCGCGCAAGAAAAGAAGAGACAATTGCCTTGCTGCTTCACACGTGCCGTATGTATTGCTGGCATCTTCTTCCCGGATGAAAAGAGTATGGGGCCACTCCATGGTTGTTGAATTACTGAATTTTTCTCTCAAAGAAATTCTACAGAAGTCATCCATGGATTCCTCCTCTGCGGAAGAGCTTTTGTCTGATGGATTGCTCCCGGTATTGCCAGTTCTGCTGGGTTCTAGGTAAGTCATACCAAACCCTAATGAGCGAAAGAAAATGCTTTCGGAGTACAAGTTGCAACCCTAGCCTATACCCCTGCTAGAGCCCTACAAGAGTTTTTAAAACCTTATCATTTGTAATTCTCAGTTGGGGTCAGTGGTAGAGGATATTGGTTATATGAAATTGAAACAACCTCATTTGTTTTACAACAAATAAGGAAGTGGTATTAAATATTTATAAGATAATTATAAACCAGATTCAAATTTAGGTCTCTGTCAATTAATTAATCTATTGAGGTTATGTCATTTGATAAAAAAAAATATACAGGTTATGTCATTTGATAAAAACAAATATACAAGTTTTTTTCCTTGAAAAAAGGTTGTACTTGGTTTCATCCTTGACAAATCACAACTCTCTCTTAGAGTTGAAGAGTTTACAAACATATTCAATTTTCATCTGAATTAAGATGTTATATTTTTTTTTTTCATAAAAAGTCAGAATTCTTAATATTAACTTTCTGAGTCTTTTTAATACAAATATTCAACATCCATATTTCCTAATCTTGTCCATCCATCCACCAAGTGACATCTTCATTAATTTTGTTCATCCATTCATCTAAGTGAAATCTTGATTTGTGGTGGTCTTTGATGATGCCAATCTGCCATTGTACCACTTGAATATCCATAATTGCTCTGTTGGCTCCATGCTTCTGTTGTTCTCTAATGCATCCTTTAAAATCCAGAATCATAATGCTTTTTCTGTCAAACACTGCCATACTTGATGCCTTTTTGACTCCATGTAGATCTATAATATTGATGCCTTAAGCCATGCCTCCAAGATTGTTGCCACTTAGGGTGGTGTGGGTGTCGATATGTTGCAACCTTAACCTAACATTCTGTTTCCTTTGATTCTTCAACAATTTGTTTCTTTATTTTAAATTCTTCTTCACAATCTTCTCTCTTATGCCCTTCTTTTGGTGCGTCCTTGTGCACTTCTGATAGGGCTTCCTTGGACTTTGCTGCTGCTTCTTCCATGGACTCTATTTCTGCTACTACTGTAAATTCAACTTTTGAGTCTTCTGTTGGTTCTTCAACTTGTTCCCCTGCCATAACTGCTTCTTGCTTCTCCTTGGATCCTTGCTTCTTAAGCTTTTTCTTCTGAATGCAACCATGAACTTGCACATTGTCATCTGTATTTTTTCCTTTTATTATATCATCTTTATTCATTTCTTTCAGTTCCCTCTGAAGCCTTTTTATTTCTTCTTCATATCCTTTGATGGTAACCTTCAAACTAACTATCTTTTTATATGGGTCCCACTGACTCAAGAATGCATGCTCCATTTTGTCCCAAGTGTAACTATAATTTCTTTCCTTAGCAAAACTTGCCCACCAATCATAAGCTTCCTCTCTTAAAATTTTGATAAGTTGGCATGGCAAAAAATGGTCACTAAAATATAGAGATCTAAACTTCATCCACCATTTTTGAGCATCAATGTCATCCTTTCTAGTGAAAATTGGTAACTCCATGATCTCAATCCAAAACAATCTCCAAAAGCAGCTAGGGTTTTGAGAAAAAAACTAAGGTTTCTCATTTTTTTTTTCAAATCTTCTCTTTTTTATACTATCAACAAATAAAAAACATATAAGTTTTGATTACTTATTTATATGTATTATTGTTATAGGATTTCCAATTTTTATGTTTTTTTAGGGAGTATAAATTTGACTCCCTGCAAAATCACACAACACAGGTAATTTGCAGAAGTTAATCGTTAATGGTTCAGCTTAAGACAGGTATCCCTCAGGAGTGCAGAGATTCTTGGGGCAGCAGCTCTCTGGTCATATGAAATGAATGTGAAGGTGGCTAGCGATAAAGAAATTGTCAGTGCTTTTGTAGCCATGATAACAAGGCAGGATAGAGATTTCTCAAGAGTTGCTTGTGATGCTCTTATGGATTTGGGAACAACATCGGTTGGAAGAGAAAAACTACGAGACTCTGGGGCTGTTGAACAATTATTGTGAGTACAAAAATCAGATCTCTTATTTTCTTTTAAGGGCCGAACTATTTTCAAACAAAGGTATCTCTGGATAGTGTGCTTTTTGTGTAACTAATGTAAGATTAGAAACAGGTAATGTGGAAAATGTTCTCTAGCATAAGGTATTTAAATGAGAGATATGTAATACAGGAATAAATTGCTGCTTTCATCACATGTAGAAAATCATTCAGGATTATTGCAAATAAGTGGAGATAAAAATGTGACCGTTCAAAGTTCAAACCAAGCAACGCCCACGAGCTATTTCATATTTATAGTAAAATTAATGCATAATATAACTTCTAGTCATTAGGTTTCTAAATTGTGTGCAAAGGGAACCATGGCCAACATTTTTTTGCTGAGGTGATACAAAGTCATTATTGCTCGTTACTGAATGCTGGCCTATGGTGTTGGGGCATGCATCAAAAAGCTCTTTGACCCTGGCTTCTGTTTGGCATTATTCTTTCTCAACCATTCCTTGTTTTTTTTTAAAATTGGTTATATGGGATTGAAATGGCCACCACCTGAATTACATTGTGACCACGTGGTAGTATTACAACATCACCATGCATGTATGGCTTGGCAAGATTTGAATCTGGGTCTCCTCCTTGAAAGTCGAGGTATTTAGCGGTTAGTTCATATCATTTGATCCCAACCCTTTCTTGATGGGAAATACATTCATATTTTGTGGTTCGACATATTTACCTTCAATTTCCTACTACTGTCAATAATATGTTTTATAAATGTCTTTGAAATGCTATTGTAATGCTATTGTATCCGGGCTTTAGGCAGTTCATTTAACTATAGTTTCTCTATTGAGATGCACTGGTCCAGTTAAAACTAATTATTGTTGTGGTTTATAACTACCTGGGATCCAGCATTTCTGATGTTTTGCAAAAGCAGTTTCAAGGGCAGGAATTTCTTCACTTTTAACTAAGATCAACTCCTGATCAAGCGGGGTTTTGATAAGCATAACTTAGATCCAAGAATATTTACAGCAGGCTGGAGACATTTTCAAACTTAATACTTACCAGACCAGTGACTTATTCATTGGGCCTTTCAAATTTATGTTTATTGATATCAGTGGAAGCCAATGCATCAAAGCATAGTTGTAGATGTTAGAATTGTATAAATGTAAAAAATGAGGATGGAGATCTGTATATATCAGCTCAGCTAAATTAAGAAATGATAACATAAATGTTCTTCGAATAAAACAATAGTAAAGCAACAGCGCTAGATCTGCTGAATGGTCCAAAGTAAAATAAATTTTAAAATCTAATTTGTTCATCAAACATTACATATATTCAGTAACATAATGACACCAATGACATATAATATGTTCAGCTTGAATGTATGTTAATGAAATTGCAATATTATAGATCCATTGCAGATATCAAATGTGTAGCCACTTGCATGCATTACAATATAGGTGGTTAATTAAAAAAAAATTCAGCCCAGAGATAAAACAATAAGGGCTTCTAACCTGAAATTGCGAGAAAAATCATAGACACAACCACAGTGTAAACGAATGACACACCTGGCGATTAGACCAAAGGAAAGAAGAAACCATAATTATTATGCATACTCTAAAATAAACAATGTGGCCTCTTCATTCTCTTGTTTGCCTTTTGCCTTATTATAAATAAACAAAAATGATTGCTAGTTGGCTAGTTTGCCACTACTTTCTCGTATGATGATTCTTCTTTAATGGGCTCAGTATGACATGTCTCCTCAAATTTTGGTAATGACAATCTATTTGCGGTCAATGTTGATGACTTGGATGGAATCTACTTTTGAGTGGGTGGACATAATCATTGCCAAAATTTGTTGGAGTCCCACAGTAGTTCTGGAGGAGTTTGCTGACCCTTTGATTAGGATAATATTGATTTAGTATGTAGAAGTCCAGTTGAGTCAGCAACTGCAGTTCTTGAAATCATTGGTGCTTTATTTACTGCAAAGATATATTCTTTCTTTGTCATGAACATATTTGCAGATATTTATGGGCTTGGCAAATCCTATTTCTAGCATAGTTCCTGTAATAAGTTGCCAAGTTCAAATATCTTTTGCTTGGTTTGGTTGAATCAAGAAATTGCCTGGTTACAAGCCTTAATTGTATGAACTATGACCCATAGCTAGGACAACACCAGATCCTGCTTTTTAGGTAGGCCCCATTGGAGTAAAACAAATCTTACAATAGATCAATTCCTTTCAATGTTCTTTATGTTCTGGCCTTAGGTTTTCTTGTAACACCAGATGGTTTGCAAATTTGGAAACAAAATTCTGAACATCCTTATCCAAAACGTTCCTTTGTTCTAATGTCTTGTGAGAGGATAAGGTTTATACCATAGTTAAGAAAATCGGAATCGGCATGGAAAAGAATCGGGAAAAATAAGGAATCAGCAAAAAATCGGGGACAAAAGCGGCAAAAAATCTGCATTTTTTCATTGAGAAAACCAAAGAAAATGCAAATTTTCATTGAAAAAAAGCTTTTTTATGCATATCAGATTTTTTCGGGATAAAATCGACAAAAATCGGCTAGCCTGTGAATCGGGGAACATCGGATCGAATTGGGATTTTTTTCAGATTTTCTCAACCATGGTTTATACTCAGTTCTAGATGTCCTTTCTTAGGTCTGGATGGTGTCCGAGCCTGATTAGCTGCACTAATGGCTTATTCATAATCTTGTAGACTTACTGTCTGCTTTTGATTTTCTTTCCAACTTCTTTAATTATTTTGTTTGGTCCCTTGGCTTTTGTAGTATTATGGGAAATGTACTTGCATATAGCTGTATGCAGAAATGACTTTGCTATCTGACTCTAGATAATTGAGATCCTTTTCTTTCATTTGGGAGTAACAAACAACATTTTAAGCTTATTCTTATCAAACTTGGCTTGAACTTTATCGAGTTCCATTGTTATTATGGCTGCTTGGCTGCCAAAATCTAACTTGTCAGTTGATTTGCTTGAATGAAGGATCCAAATCTTAAAAGTCAACATCAACATATTCGATTTTTGTAGGTGCTTCTTCACTTGGGTTCTAATCTTGTGTGCTCTTTTTTAAACCACGAGTTATCTTATCCTTCTGTTTTTAGGATGTGGATGATGCATTACAACAAGATGTGCTTTTTGGGCAATGCAACACTTTTCTGGGACTGTGGCATGTGTTTTCAAGATGGTGGGATGAGCCTTTTCTGGCTTGGGATGCATTCCTATGGAACATAGATTTCAAGGCCTTTTCTGGCTTGGGATGCATTCCTATGGAACATAGATTTCAAGTATAATATTTATGGCCCAGTGTTGAAAGATTAATGGCATAACTCGTTAAGTCCTCCTTTGATCCATATTTGGCTATTCTAGGAGTAGGCAAAATTCACTAAATCATATCTCTCAAGATGCAGATTTAGAGATTTTATAATGTGACTAGAATTTGAACTTTTTGTATGTGGAAATATAACTACAGAAATATTAAACAGTAACATGCATCCCTACAAAAGACAAATGTTTAACATAAAAGAACACTCTTGAGGTACAAAACTCCAGGGAGAAGATTAGGAACTGCTCTTGTTCTTTTTGGATCACTGTATGACCACAAGCCAAGAAAACTTGCTTTGATACCAATATAATCTGTAATTACTAATTCCCAATAATGTAATGTTAAGCAGATAGTTTTTTGAGATTTGCAGTACAAATCCAATTTAAAAAAATGCAACCTTAATAAGACCCCTACGAATCTAGGCAATAGTCTTTAGTGAATTGATGGTTTCTGCATCAAGTTTGTTCTTTTTTTGCATATGGACCAAGACCAAATGCAATTAGGGATGATTTATCTTCCATCAATGAGCTTGATGAAGTTACTGATAAAGGATGAACTATGAAATTTGTTTTAATGAAAAAATATACTTTTGTGGCAAATCTGGTTATTCATGTGCTGGGTCTTGCTTAAAATGAAACAATGTAAATCCCTTAAAACAAAGATAAAGATAAAGATAAAGATAAAAGTGGTTTTTAACGTCCATGGGACCATAGGTGTTATGAAACTTTATTCTCATTAACAGAAATCATTCACCAATATGCAGAAATACCAAATCGTTCATCTACAAATAATTATTTACAATATTAATCCACACAATGAGACAAAGATAGATAATACCCTTAGGGTAGGGCAACACCAATAATACCCCTTAAGGAAGGAAAACTCCACAAGGGCAAATTCTTATAAGCCACTTCTTTGGCAAAGATGATTACAAGTAATGCTTCATATGAATGATGATGATTATAATGACAATATCCTTTCTTTATATACCCATCTTATAAACCCTCATCCCACTCATTATTATACTATAATATACTAATATAATCAACCTTGGGTTATGTGTGGCCCATGGCAACTATTCATAATAGTCATACACAATATAATATTATATCCCCATATACCTATTTCTAGGTACCATAGCAAACAATAGTGACTATTTTTTTGGTATTACTGCAATATTCCCTCTAATTGTGTAAACACCCAATTGGGAAGCCTTGGTGAGGGCATTGAGGGAGGCTGGCAAAGGGATCAAGCTACCTTCAACAAAAGATTTCAGCGGGCCATTGTTAGAGTGTGTCATGATACATACTCTTGTAGAAGAGCGAAAGGAAATTTGGAGTAGAAAGGGCTGCAACATTCTCTCTGATGGATGGATGGATGCTATGAAGTACATGCTCCTCAACTTCATAGCGGCTTTGGTTGGATCCATGGTCTTTATGAATTCAACTGATGCCTCATGAGAGGTGAAGAATGCACATATGCTATTAAATTTGTTGGAGAAGATTGTGTTGGAAGTGGGAGTAGAAATGTTGTCGTAGTGATGGACAATGCAATGACATATTTGTTTATGGGAAGGCTTTTTTATATTTAATTAAATATATTAAGTAAATTACAATGATTAATTTTTATTGTTCAATTGCAAGTGACAAAACCCTTTGTAAGGGTTCTTTGCCTTGTAGATGGTGAAAAATTAGCAATCGGGTATCTGTATGATGCGATGGATAGAGCAAAAGAGGCTGTCCAACACTATTACGACGAAAATCAGCACAAGTATTAACCCATTTATTCTATCATTGATAAGAGATGGATGAGGCAACTGCATCGACCTATTTATGCAAAACCCCAAATTCTTTTTCATTGGTAATCGTAATGTTGATGAGGAGGTCTAGGGGGTTCTATACTTGCGTTGATAGGATGACGGATGACCTTGCCAAACATTGTCTCATCTCTATTGAGTTGCAAAAAGGAGGCATAGGGGAGCTTGCTTAAATCCCCATTTTGTAAAGCATCAAGGTCGAGCTTGCGACTAGGTAAAAAATCTAAACTTTTAAACACTTTTTCTGGTAGTTTCCAATGACACAATTACAAATGTAAGTATTAATTTGAAAAAATTCTTTCTTTGTAGATTTATGGTGGGAGGATTATGGCTCAAGAACACCTAGTTTGAGGAGGATTGCAATTTGCATTTTGAGTAGGCCTTGTAGTGCATTTGGGTGTGAGCGTAATTGGCCTCTTTTTGAGGCCATACACACTAATAAGCACAATAGGTTGACCCAAGAGTGCCTTAATGACCTTGTCTTCTTACAATATAATCTTTGGCTTTGCACTAGATAGGTGGAGGTTAATGAATCTTGTGAGGCGATTGACTTGGATGAGCTAGATCCACTATTAGATTGGATTGTCAAAGGTCTCCCAGATACCGAGTTTACGATAGAGGACATCAAGGAACTACTGGTGGAAGCATAACATATGAGAGGATTGGAGGAGATATACCATGATGAACCTATACTCGAGGAGTCTTCTATTCAACCATTTGTCCAAAGCCAAGTCCAACCATCTAGTTCGAGAGGGAGGAGGGGAAAACAAAAAGCAGTTTAAAAACTGCTTTATATTTTGAAATTTTGAATTTGTATGATGTATTTTGTTGGATTTCATGATCAAGAACTGTAATTGTACTCTTTTTTATGAATATTTAATATAAAATCAGCTTTCTGGTTCTCCAATTGTTGTTTAAAAAGTTTTATTTTTTTAATTGAATTCTCTCTCTCTCTCTCTCTCTATATATATATATATATATATATATATATATATATACGTTTGGCCGAGTCTTCCCGAGTTGTTGATAAAATCTTCAAAATTAGAGTGCCAAGGTTTCACCAAGTTGCAATTTTTCTAACTATAGAACTTTCACATACTATTGATAATAAAGGATTTGAGTGCATACAAACCTTTGAAAGTGATGGATATCATACTTCATCTTCTTGAATGTAGCATAGTGGATTGACAGATTAACTATTCACAACTTGTAGTGATGTAGTTGAATGGCCTGCATCATCTCCTTGCCTTTGATAACCTTGTTCACTATAGATAACAAATATTACTCGCGACCCCTTTCAAGGCTAGGGCTTGGTCATTTTGAACCAGGAAATCCTCCACCTTCATCTTCCATAGGGCGAAGTTCCTGTCATCAAACTTTTCAATCTCGAACTTGGTTACACCTTCAGTCATTATTGCAGCTCCCACTCAGACAAAACTCTAGGCTCTGATACCAGATGTTAGAAAAAACATCAAATTACATGCAAGTAGAAAACACAATAACGCAAGAAAAACAGTAACACACAATTTTTACGTGGAAAACTTGCAGTGTGCAGGAAAAACCACGGGGCAATGGCAACTTCGTTATTTTATTGATTTCGGGAAACTTTTACATTCAATCAACTTTTACATGCAAGGGGTCATTCCCATTTTATAGAAAAACAAAGGAAGACTTCCAAAAACTGTTCGCTTCCTCTCCCAGAAGAATACTCCAAAAAACTGTTCGTTGCCTCTCACAACGTACGGTTGTACAGACGACCAAAATTTTTGGGTTGAGGGTTGAGCCCCTGAACCCTCAGGCAGGGGGGAACCTAGCCGGTTCCCCCTTGTGACCCCCCGCGATGCTCCCGGTGCATACAAACAATACATAGGGATGGATCACAATAAACTGCACCACCATACACCTTGCTGTTGAAGAACATTGGAGATCTAGATATTGACTTCACCTTCGAACATAAAGTGATGGATATCATACTTCATCTTCTTGAATGTAGCATAGTGGTGGTATGCCACCCTTGGATTGACAGATTAACTATTCACAACTTGTAGTGATGTAGTTGTAGGCCTGCATCATCTCCTGGTCTTTGATAACTTTGTTCACTACTCTAGACTCTTGCTTTGCTGCCTTTGCTTCCTTCCTTGCAGCTTTTGCTAGCTACTCATCCCGTTTTGCGATCAGTTGATCTTTGTGGGCAAGCTCCTTCATCTTGCCTTCAAGAGTTTGTTCCCTAATTGTGCATTTGGACTTCAATTGTCCTATCAACTGATGTTGCTGCTCATTTGTCTGCCTCAACCTCTATCTCGTTTCTCATCCTAGCTAGTTCTGCTTCGGCATCCTTCTTCACTTGCCAAAGTTGACCTTCCACCATCTGGACTTGGTTAGTCAGCTCCTCCTTCAACTTCAAGCTACAAGCCATTTGCTGAAATGTCTCCAATCTTGCTGCTAACCACTGAATCAAATATGCCAAAAAATTCATCCTGGCATATGATTTCACCAGCTTAGGTGCTAGCTTCACATACTTAACACCTGGAATTTTAGGATAAGGCACCAGATTCCCTTCATCAACATACACTCGTGGTGGATATCGGTATAATACTTGGGTTTTTCTGGTAAGTTTCTGATTTCTAGCATCGAATCGACATTGTTACTGCCAACTCCTAGCTCCCATGGCTGCATTTGGTAAATTTCGGCAAACTTCTTCATATGCTCCTCATCACAAGCCCAATGCACCAATTTGCTCAACTCACATTCCATTCTCAACTGCCATAGTCGCCAGTCTCCAACACACCCAACTCTGAACTCATTGCGAACCTTGTCAAACAATCCACTCACTTTTTCAAAAAATGTATCAACCTGCTCATTGATATTTGCTCCCAGAATTGGTGGTTTCCTCAAGTTTGGCACTTCTATAATGAAATGCTTGCTTGTTTCCTCCTCTGCCAGTTCCATATCTGTGTCATCCTCGATGGTAGTCTCCTCCACATCCTCCCCACCGTGACTTGTCAGGTTGATTTTTTGTTTGGCTGCCTTTCCCTCTTGATTCTTCTCTCCGGTTGTATTAGTAGTCTTCTCCGGTTCTTCTAATGGCGGTTCACTTGCTTGGCCTTCTTGCCATATTCTATACTTTGATATAGGTTGTTTCCCTTTCTCTCGACTCTCCTCCGGCATTGCTGAACTTGGTGCCGTAGTTTGCGTTGTTGTAGATGTAAACTCCATTGGTGGTCCCTCATCCAATGGAGGTGATCCACATCTATCCACAACATCTGCATATTGCCTAAGCGGTGTGGTGTTACAACTCTTTGGTGTATCAACATTGTCCACCTGTATCAAAACATCACCAACAAAGTCTCCTCCTCCTTGGTGCTCCATCCAATGGTGGTGATGCTTCCACCGCATCGACTGCAATCTGAACTTCCACATCTACATCTACAATCACCATTGTTTCCTGCGTGGACTGTTGCGCAACTATCTTATCCAACTATTGCGTTGTTTTCTCCACACACTGCACATTTTGCGCAACAGGTTCTTGCAACTTTGGCTGCTGTCCACTTGTGGTAGCCTCACTCGAAGTCACCTCGGTACCTGCAATGGCACCTGCAGTGCCTCCTCGCACAACCTGACTTCTTGGTTGTGTTGGAGTTCCCCTCTGCACTGCTTGCTGCAATGTTCCACGCTTTTCACTCTGTTGGCCCACTACTACCTTCTGTACACTGCCACCTTCTTTCTTCTTTCTTGTGGCCTGTTGTGGGGGTTCTTGACTCACTGGCTGCTATTGCTGCTTTTGAGGTGGTTGTTGTATTTGTGCTCCCATTTGTTGTCGTTATTGCTGCTGTAGTTGTGCTCCCATTTGTTGTTGCGTTGCTCCAACTTTCTTTGCTTCTTATCCTTTCTACCCAACTCCTTTGAATTTGGTAGCTGCTCTTCAGCCCCATCAGACTCCTCACTCCCTTCAGCTACAACATCCATCTCATCACTTGATGCTTCCTGTGCCTTTCTCTTCTTTGATGCACTTTTCTTTTTCTTCCTTGGAGTACTGGCTTTCATCAATGGGACATGTACCCATCTGAAAATCATTGGTGCATGCTCTGGAATAGTATGAGGATTCAGCCTTGGAAATTGAATCTTCTCCTATGAAATTGCATCCAAAATTAGAGCAATGGCATGGAAAGCCATTGAAAAATTCTTGGTATACCGCATTAGAAAATTTTGAATGCGGTCTGACAAAAATGTAGCCCAATCATACAATTCTCCGGCCATTATTCCTTCCATATAGGGTATGAGCCAAGTGGGCATCTCCGAGGCTCTTTGCTCTTCGGACAGTTTGGACATGATCACATTCATTGTACACCGCAGTTCATCAGACTTCAGATGCTGCATCTTCAATCCGCGACTCCCATGCTTTGTCAGCTTAGCCACTTCCTGCGGACTGAGATTGGCAACCTTATCAACAAAATTCCTTAACCAGTAAGGCTCCACTCCTTCCTTCTTCATCGGTCTTGTGGAATTTAGCAATCCAAAAATTCTTCGAAAATTGCTTGGAGAAAATGACACTCGAATCTCTTTGTTACCAATCATTATTCTACTTTGATTCCGCTCAGCATCATAGGTCTGCAGTAATTCTAACAGGTATGGCTTAAAGAAATCTTTGTCAAAGCCTGGCACTTGTAGAATAAACTGCACTCTTGCACTTCGAAATGCGGTCTTCAGTGGGTGATCCATCGGATGCTCCAACCACCATGTTCTGCAAAAGTCTCCCATTGGTGTTGTCCAGGTTATTTCTTCCAAGGGGATCTGCATCCTCTCCTTCCCCTTATTCTTCACCTTTGGTGAAGTTGCTTGCTCCTTGCCATGACGTTCATCAGGAGTGCCGGTTCGTGACCTTGATCGCGACTCCATTCCGTGCTGCCTTACTCTCCCTTGCTATGCGTCCCTACCATGTTCTCTCTCTCTCTCTCTCTCTCTTCCATATACATGGTCTGCTAGGCTTCTCCCAAAGCCAAATCCAACGCCTCTCCCACGAGTGCGAGGTCCTTGCAACATAGCCTCGGGTGGAAACCTCCTCTGCAATTCCACCCATTCAATCCGCTCCAAAATTCATGGCCTTCTCTGCATCACTTTTGTAGTCAATCTTTTCAGCTCCAAATTTTGCCAACTTCCGACAACAACAATCTGCAATTGTCTTCCCGATGACGTGTCTTTGTTGCGCAACTCCACTTGGCACGTGACTTCACTCCTCTCGTGCCTACATTCAACTTTCGTTGTACGACCTTGACTAATTACATAGAGTAACTGTTGACACCTTGCCTCTAGACGACTCTGCCTTGGACGACCTCCTACTAGATGACTTAGCCTTAAACGACCCAATCCTGGATTGCCCAGTCTCGAACGACATCTCTGTAGACTGCTTGGTTTCCAACGACTTTGTCCGTGACTACTAATTTCCGAATGGCCTTTTTCTCGCTTGTCTTGGTCTTCTGTACAACACCGCTTGCAAACCCTCAAATGGTTTGTATGCTTTTGTTTAGATTCTTCTTTCCTCCTGCGTCGATACTCAGTACAACTCAATTTTTTTTATTCTCTGCAATTGAACCTTTCTTCCTTTGCTCTAGTTGGCTGCAGTCGACTTCTTCGTGTTTCCTTCTAGCTATGCTGAATTGCAACCCTTGTACCTACAAATTAAATTTACTTTTTACGGGCACTAGGGAGGGATTTCCTGCAAAAACCCTTTTTGTGACATCTCCTTGGCAATTTTTTCTTGCAATGTAGCATCCTGCTTTAGGGTTTTCTTCTTGAGTGCTTCTGCTCCGGTCTATTAATTCACACAATCTTTGCTTATGGAACTCTTCTTGCCCGTACACTCAACGCAATTTTCACTTCCTTCGTTTATACAGTCTGCACTAGTTGCATTTCCTTCGTCTGTATGGTTTGCGCAAGTTGTAACTCCTTTGCGTTCTGGCTGATTAAGATTCTGACTAGTCGAACTCCTTTGGCTCCTTCCATGTTGAGCACTTGAGTGTCTTATGGCCGTCTCCCATCGTGTATTTATAAGATGGAGGTGGTAAGGGGACAATTCTCTTACATGCGACAACTGTTTCTCAACTACCACTTTGCCACCTTTAATTGCTTTAATTGGACGTGCTTTTTTTGTCTTATCCTCGCCACCTTGCGCATGTTTATTTCCCACTTTGTTTTTATCTCCTTGCGCATGTTTATTTTGCACTTTGTCCATTGTATGACCATAATTTAATTGCTTTTTCTCCTTATCCATACATCTAGGTGGCTCGTTCACTGTCTTGACGACATCTCCTGACGACTCCTTGTCTAGACGACCTTGCCTCAAATGACCTTTTCTGACCCTCCGTCGTCATGATCTCATGCTTTGTTTTATATGACTTGGTTGACTTGACTGTTGACCAACTCTTCTAGATTGCCTTCTATGGTTTTTGTGATTGAGTTAGGTTCAATTCCATCATTTTGTCTATTAGTTGGCATTCCCATAGCTCTTTCTTTTGATGAGTTGACATTCCTTTTCTCTTCCATTTTTGTCGGACGACCTTAGTGCTGGTTGAACTTGTTCTTGATATGGTCCAGTTGCATTCAATCCCTCATTTCTTCCTCCTGGATTGCCTTTAGCATCCTTTGAGGACTGACCCTTAGTTCAAACAATCTGAGGGCCATTTGGGGTCTCCTATCTCCTAGATGGCCAAGGGTTGGTCTAGACGGCCCACCTTGTTGGCTGTACGACCTAGGGGCAGTTTGAGGGAAAAAACTTCCCCTCAGATGATCGAGAATGAAGCCAAATGACCTCCTCCCTTGGCCTGGCAGATCCAGACAATGTAGGGGACTTGATGGCCTTCCTAGACTACCTGAATTGCCTAAGTCATAAGCATGCCTTGGGTCGTCTAGTAGTCTTTGTAGGCTACTTCGACTTCCCAAGGAACCGTTCAAGTTTGGCGGATCCTGATTTCTCCAACTCATCCACCTACCTGCCTCTAAGGCATTTCGGCTCTGAGTTGCTTGTTGTTGTTCATTGCCTCTGGGTTGATCATCTTGGTGTCTTCGTGGTGTCATCCTTCTTGCTCGATTCCCAAGTTCCAAGCCTGAACTATCATTGCTCCAATCTTCTTCATTACTACTTGAACTTGTCAAGGATACACTACTTGACTCTTGCCTCAAATTCTCAACTTCTCCCCTTCTTGGCAATGGTACTTCATGTACATCCCTCCATACTTCTTCACTTGCAATAGGTCTTCTTGCGGGGTTAGTAGTCTGTTTCCAGAAACTCAACTTTCTTTGCTTTGGCGTGCACTTCCTGGAGTTTCTTTCGGACTTGTCCCATTCCCAAAAACTTCTACCCATTGCTTGAATATCTTACTGCATTCTTAACAATTCTCGTGCACGTTGTCTCCTTAGTTCTTCCATTCTTCTATTCAGTTGCTCACTCTGCTCTCACAATGTGTGTTTCTTCTCTCATTCGTTGTTGTGCATGACCAATGGCTGCAAGCAAACTCATGCCTTCATACTCATTGCCCTCACTATGAGGCTCTTGTTCTGGTGGTTCTCCTTGCCCAACATACATTGCCACCATTCGTTGTATGTTTTCTGCATTCAATGACCTCAACCGTTCTTCTACATCTGGAAATCTAACATGTACTCGAATCCGTCTACGCTCTGTAGATTGAGGCTGTAATTCCTCTTGTTCGATCACGGGTTGCATATTTTCTCCTTCTCTACTTGCGTTCTCCCCTTCATACAACCAAGCTAGTTGCTCTACAAGTTCATTGTCTGAGTCACTGCTTTCTATTGCACCATCTTCCTCCTTGGTCCGACTTGATTCCCCAACTTCTTGAATCGAGATTCCCTCAAAAGGTTTTGAAGATTGAGTTGGTGCCATTGTCAGCCTTCCTATACTCGTTCCTTCTCTAGTTGGTTCAAAATTCACCATGTTCACTTGTGCTTTCATCTTATATGGTTTCAACTTCGAACCATTAATTGTTTCGGGGCACAATGTCCCATCTAGTTTTTTCAATCTTACTGTGCCATTACTCATCACTTCATCTACTTGGAAGGGTCCAAGCCATAAAGTTTTCAACTTTCTTGGCTTGATTTCTCTCTTGCCATTATATTTCAAAACCAAGTCACCTGACTTCAAATCCATCTTCCTTAGGTGCTTATCATGCCACAACTTCCTATGACGTTGGGCAATCTCCATGGCCCACTGAGCCATCACTCTCCTCTCGTCCAATTTGATGAGTGTCGTTAGCCTCTCTTCCAGGCTCTCCTGGTCACCTAGATAGTTCTGTACCACCACTCTCAAACTTAGTACCAGAAACTCCACCGGCACAACTGCTTCCTGACCATACATCAGTTGGAATGGAGTGTGATTCGTTGTTGGCTTGAATGTAGTCCTGTATGCCCACAGGACTATTGGCAATCTCTCCTCCCAATCAACATCTTCAATTGCACGTCTTATACATTATTGACACTAAGACCTTATTCGTTGCTTCCGCTTGCCCATTTGCTCTGGGGTAATATGGACTAGACAATGAATGCAAGATCTTAAATTTTATGGTCAACTTCTGAATAATCTCATTGACAAAGTGTCCTCTACGATCACTTGTCAATTGAAGAGGTATGCCGAATCTTGTGATCACTTGTTCATACAAGAAATGCATAGTACTCTTTGCAGAATTATCAAGCAATGCCCTTGCCTCGACCCACTTTGTCAAATATTTCGTCGCTACCACAATGTATCTACATCGTTTTTATTTGTCTTCAATGGTCCAACAAAATCGAGACCCCATCTCTCAAACAATTCTTGTGGCTGTGATGGGTGCAATGGCATGAAGTCCCTCCTCAACGGCTTCCTAGCTCTCTGGCATGTATCGCATGTGGTCACAAACTCCTTCGCATCATGATAGAGGGTGGGCCACCACAACCCTGCTAGAAGCACCTTCCTCGCAGTCGCGTCTGGTCCCATATGCCCTCTTGCCAACCCTTCATGAGCTTCCTTCAACGTTGCATTCACTTCCTCGTCCATCACACATCTCCGCAACACTCCATCAGGTCCGATCTTGTACAACAATCCAACTATCAATTGAAAAGGTGCTGATTTTACAATTATCTTCTTCTCAGTTGTCGTCAACTCCTGTGGCAGCTCCCCTATCGACAAGTATTCTCCCATATACTTGTACCATGATGGTAGTGTAGTGATTGAAAACAAATGAGCGTTTAAAAATTCATTCGACACTCTTGCAGGCTCTCTTGAGCGAATCCTTGACAATTGATCCGCTATCATGTGTTTCTTCCTTGGTTTGACTACCACTCGAAACACAAATTCTTGCAACGTGACGAGCCACTTGCTAACTCGTCCGTGAATAGTTGGCTTGTTGATTAAATACAACAATGCTTGATGGTCTACATAGAAAGCAAAAGGATTGGCGAGCAGATAATGTCTAAACTTTTGTACCGCATACACCATCCCCAAGGCTTCTTGCTCCATAGTGCTGTAATTTTCCTTTGCACTAGACAAGACTAGAAAGATATGGGTTGCAATCCAACTCAACTCCTAGGCCAACCTTCCATCAAAATGCATCAACATGGTGGATTTCATGAAACTCCTTCCCAATCTGGAAATACCAAAATGGGTGCCAAACCAACTTTGCCTTCAACTCCTCAAAGGCCTTTTGATGCTCCTCCGTCCATCGAAAAGGAACATTCTTGCACGTCAACACGTCTAGAGGGTGCGATACTTGTGCAAAGTTTTTGATGAAGCGTCGATAATACCCGACATGTCCCAAAAAAGACTTCAATGAACTCATGTCGTATGGCTCCTCCATGCTCATCACGACTCGTATTTTGTCAGGATCGGTCTTCAAACCCTCCTTACATACATGTCCAAGTAACTTCCCATATGGTACCAACAACTTACATTTCTTTGGGTTCAAGGACAATTGCGCATTCATACACAGTGTCATGCATTCCTCCAATGCCTTCAAATGCTCATCCTTCTTCCCGTACAATGACCAATCATCTAGGAATACTTTGAATTTGCTTGTGGACATTTGTTCAAAAATATACAGAATTATCCTTTGAAATGTGGCAGGGGCATTGCATAAACCGAAAGGCATTCGATTATATGCATAGATGCCATTCTCTACTACGAAAGTAGTCTTCAACCTATCTTCCTCGACTATACTAATTTGGTTATAGCTCGAGAATCCATCCAAAAATGAATAGATCTCGTGTCCAACTACCTCTTCCAAGATTGAATCAGTGAAGGGTATTGGAAAGGGATCCTTAATAGTTACTGCATTCAAACTTCTGAAATCAACAAGATGTGGATCTGATTACTCTCCTTCAAACTGATCACAATTGGTGACACCCACTCACTCACAATCACCTTGAAAATGATTCCAACATCCAACATCTTTTCAATTTCTGCATTGACTAAGGCTGCATACTTTGGATTCATTCTGTACGGCCTTCTTCGTATTGGTTGTGCACCTAAAACCAATGGAATCCGATGCACACACAATTTAGGCGGAATCCCCTTCAAATCCTTATAGGTCCATGTGAAGACCTCCTTATACTGCATGAATATTTTGAAAGTTGTTGCTTTCAAGACTGGATCCTAATCATCCCCGCAATGGATCATCTTCTCTTCATCTCCTTCATCGAGGTTTACCTGCACCATCTTTGGTCCTTCATATTGTATGGTGTCAGGTTCTTTTGCCACTTTCTCTACATCAAATGGATGTGTTGGCTTTTCATCAATCAAGGCATCGCCAACACTGTATTTTGCAAAATTTTGTGGAAAAGTCCACTTCTCTTCTTCAACCTTGGTTGCAGACTTTGATTACATTTGCCGATCTCATATACACTTCATACTGGTTCATCTTGGTCTTCTTCTGTGTTGATACACATACAATTTGGTTAGAAGACTTCATAGTCTTCCATTTGCCAATGGAGAAGTCCGTTGTTAGAGTGCTCCTCATCCTCCATGCATTCCTCCAACTCCAGCACACCTTCATTTGGTTCTCGTCTGTTCTCATCCTCCGATGATGAACTCTCGGACTCATCGGATGTCACCAATTCTTCACTTATGGATTGATTCTTCAAGTTAATCACATACTTGTGTTGGCCTTTCTTGAATGTCAAACAATCCTTCTCCTAGTTGTGGTTTACCTTTGTTGTGCATAGCCACCTGCGTCCCAACAATGCATCATAGGCTGGTTTTTGCATAGCAATTACCACAAAATCCATGATGAACATTTGATCAACAATCTTCACTTTTTGTGCAGTCAATACTCCTTCATCTCTATCCCATATTGGTTTGCGCCATACAACCGAAAGTTGGGAGACCATAAAAATGGTGCCCCCAAATCTTTCCACGTCTTTTTAGGCAAGACATTTACACTTGACCCTCCATCAATGATTACTTGAGTCAACTTGTGATTCAACAACTCGATGTGAATCAATGTTGGTTTCTTCCGGCATCTATCATCAAGAGTGTCGGGTCAATATACTGATCCTTCCTTATTCGTGTTGCTTCTAGTTGGCGTTGCGGCTCCTCCACTCTCCTTGTCTGCACCATCTCTCCTACCGTTGCATATAGCTCCAGTATTGCACCTAGTAAATTGGATACTTTCACTTCGATACTGGCCAACTGGTTCGTTACTACGTCCTCTTCTTCAATCTTGATGGGTTCCTTCAATTTCTTTTCCTGGAGCAATCTCTCCTGATTGGTCTTTTTCATCTCTTCTTCAATTTGGACATGTGCTTCCTGCCATCTCTCCTTCTCTTTAGCAGGGTTTGGGTATTGTTCTTCCTTCTTTGCTTGTGCCCAGTTACTACTAGCACATGTTTTTCCTTCTTCTACTGGTCCTGTGAAGATTCCTCAATGTCAATAAAATTGACATTTTGTGAGTTGTACTTGCTTTCTTCGGGCAATTTGCCTCCTTGTGATTGCCTGGTCCACACCATCGACACATCATTGCATTATTGTTTCCATTGCCTCCTCTTGTCGAGGCATTTTGACAATTGCGTGCGAAGTGTCCCCACTCTTGACATCTTCGACATTGAATGATTGGCCTCCTATCCGAATCATACTGCAATCGACCCTCTCCTCCTACGGATCGATTTCCTTGTTGTGGTTGCCTCCTTCCTTGGCGGTTATTTTGATATCTACCACTTGTTGCTCCTTGTCCGCTCTTTGAAGTGCTTGGCTTCTCTTCCTTACTCTCCTTTTGCACCATCAACGTCTGGTGTCTGGCGCTTTTGAGATTGAATGGACAATCGACAACAACATGCCCCACAACTTCACAAATATTGCAGAATGCTTTCTTTGGACAATTGACATTGGTGTGTCCTGATTTGCAATCAGAACACCATATGTCCTTTTTCTCCTTTTTCTTCTCAGCCTTCACATCATTAATCATACGCTCTAGGTCCTTCCTCATGGCTTGGATTGTCGCGCTCAAGTCATCTCGATCACTATCTAAATCATCGTCTCGATCATGGATTGCACTTCCTCCACTTGCTGCGTTGTCTTCATCTCACTTTCTAAATTCAATGCTCTATCAAATGCTTCTTGATAGGTAGTTGGTGGAACTACCTTCATCTTCTTCTTGTACCGTGACAACAATCCATCTAGGAACCATCGTTTTTGCAGCCCATCTGTTGCTTTTGCTTCCATCTTGTCGATAAGTTCCTTCAATCGATGATTATATGACTTGATGTTCTCATCCTTCTTTTGCTTCGTTGAGTAGATCTCTCCAATGATCTCTGTATCATCTCGAAGCAATCTGAATTCTTTATTGAATTCAGTCTTCAATTCATCCCAAGTTGTGAAGGGTTCTTCTCGTTTTAAATGCCAATCCATTGCTATTCCATGCAATGTGGCTGGAAACAATCGTAACCATGAACCTTCATCATCTACGCCATTGGCTCTCCATATCGTTTCACACGTTCCGATATGGCGTTCTGGGTCTTCCTTCCCATCACCCATGAACTTTGGGCACTTTTGCTTGCTTGTAGTTGCAACAATATTAGCCATTGGTGGTTGTTTGTCTTCACTTGACGAACCTTTGTTTGCAAACAATCTTTGATCACTACCTTGCGCTCCCACACTTCGTGATCTCCTCCACAAATACATGAGCGTCGGATCTGGTCTCTTAAGCACACTCTCCTGTGGTTGCCTTTGTGCTTGACTCTCGTCCTCTGCACCTCTAGGCACTCTCCCTCGCACTTGTGTTGGCGTCACCAATTGCTTCGCCTCGTCTTGTGCACGCTCCACGTTTGCGCCTTCTTCACAACTTGTACGAATGTTCTCCTTGGCCCGAACCTCGTTTGCTCGTTGTGCCTCCACTTGCGCTTTGTCTTCCATTGTTAAAAACAATGTTTGCCACCTTTCTTGTTCCTCGTCTGAACTATCCAACACTTGAGGATTCCAAACTCGTTCAACTTCTGGTATTTGTATCTCTTCACTAGCAAGTTTTGTCAGTATTCTTCTTTCGTGCAGTCCTTCGTCAGCAACATGCAAGTCTTCCTCAACATGCCCACGTTCTTCTCGTTCTTGTTGTTGTGCAATCCTCAAACTTCTACGTATTGGCTGATCTCTCGCTCTTCCGCATCCACGTCTCCCACGTCCTCGCGGTAAGTTATCTGTCATCCACCTCTCCAAGCTTCACGCGGTGCTGGTTTGAACTTCAAACGACAATGACGCCAAATGTAGCACGGTGGTGGTATTCCACCCTTGGAGGAACAATTTGGATTGACAAATTAACTGTTTACTGAAGAACACAAGCTTATACTGAGAAGGGGGGGTGAACAGTATAAGATAAAACTTTTTACTTTTCTTTCCAAAGCAATATTATCCAATATTATCAATTACAATAATGAAACAATGCACAAATCACCACACACATAAGAGACACAGATTTAACGTGGTTCACCCAATGTGGGCTACATCCACGGAGAAATATTTCTTATAAATTTCTCAACAAGTTTCTTGGGAACCAATTCCCTATTACAATGTTTGTGGACCTCAATCCACAGGAGACACCAATCCCCTTTTGCCCTGGTTTGTGGACCTCTATCCACAGGAGACACCAATCCCCTCTCTGCTCTAATCTGCTCCAAAACCTGCTCACAACTCTGCTCAAATCTGCTCACAAAACCTGCTCAACTCTGCTCAAAAACCTGCTCAAATCTCTGCTCAAATCTGTTCACAAAAACCTGCTCAAATCTGATCCAAAATCTTGCATACAAATAATGCTCATCTATATCCAAACCAATCATATACAATGCACAAATTTACTTTCAAATCTGATCTATAATCCTTGCATATTTACTCCCAATATTAATCAAAATCAATGTACAAATTTATTCACAAATCTGACCTAAAACCTTTGCATATTTATTTTCAACTTCAAGCAAAAACAATGTACACCCAATAATTCCTTATACCTCCAACCTTATGAAAAAAAATATTTTCCTTAACAACAACCACCTTGTGAAAGAAATTAAATCACCATACCTCTAAATCTGCCTCAATAATGATGATCCTCTATGAGCTTCCCAAACCTGTCTTGACAAATAATTTTCCTTTCTTTTGCCACTTCATAAACAGGTTAGCAAATCTCTTTTTCTTTCTTAATAAAATATCAAATCATCCACTCAAAAACCCTTATCAAGAAATATAAACAATGAAGCTTTTAAACCAATAAAACCACTTCTTATTTTATCCTTTTATGTCATGTAAAAATACAACATTAAAATTCCAAGGTTACACCTTATAACTCCAACTTATAACAATCAAAATTACACCTTATAACTCCAACTTAAACCATATATAATACAATTTTATAACAGTCAAAATCACACCTTATAACTCCAACTTAACACATATAGATTCCCACTTTTATAATAAACAGGTAGCACCTTATAACTCCTACTTGAATTAAAATAAATTTAATTTACCTTACCTTGCACCAAAACTCTAACTGCCGCGGAGGGGATTTGACCCCTAGACCTTCCAAGCACAATGTCTTGCTCACGTCCTCCTTGACCAGCTGGGCTAGCCCACTGGTTAGAACCAAAAAGGGTTTCTCTTCTCATAAACCTTCGTGCACTTCCAAACAGCCAGAACTGCTATCACTTTTCCAAACAAAATGCACCCAACGGGATTCATCCCTCGGATCTCACGCTCAGTAGCAACTTACCATGGCCTAGCCAACTGGCTGGGTTGCACCACAACTCGAGAACAAAAAAGAAACAATTGGCTCTTAACCTCTACACCTTCGTAAAAATGTCACAAACCAAAACGATGCCGCAGGGTTTTGAACTGCCCACACAGGGCTAGACGTCCGGTTGGGATACCCCAACCGATGGAACCTGTTGGGAATTCGCTGTTCAAACTCTCTGCCCCGGAGTTCTGCCATGCAATCACACGCTTTCCTCTTTCCTCATTCGTCAATCGTTTGCATTGGAGATATTTCAAATTTCGCACACGAATTGTAAATCTTCAAAAATTACTCGCATTGAAATATTTTCAAATATAGCATTGCATATTCGTGGATGATATAATGAAATATTTTGCTCCATATTTATATGCCTTCCTTTGTCCTTTGAGAATTCAGCCCGTGATTATTTTTGATTTAAATCATGCTTTCCAAAAATTGTGGATGCCAAAACGTATAAACTCATTTTATATTATAATATTTAAAAAATATTATAATAATAGCTTTTAAACCTTTGGCCTTCTCTTTTAATATTTAAACCTTGCCTTCTCTTTTAAACCTTGGCCTTCTCTTTTAATATTTAAACCTTACCTTCTCTTTTAAACCTTGGCCTTCTCATTTAATATTTAAACCTTGTCTTCTCTTTTAAACCTTTGTCCCAAATAACTCTTAAACCTTTCTGCCCTTCTTTATAATATTTAAATTAAATATTATAATCCTTTTCTTAAAACAAATTTCCTTGCTTTGAGATATACCTTGCCTTGAATAATTGTCCAACCTTAGAAGAATATTTTCTGCCTTGAATATCATACACCCTTTGACATCAATGACAACTCAATATTTCCAACATTCACAACTTGTAGTGATGCAGTTGTACGACCTTCATCATCTCCTTCTCTTTGACGGCCTTGTTCACTGTTCCAGACAGCCTAGTCTGAGAACCAGACGACTTGCACTCTTCTCAGACAGCTAGCACTAGCCCCTTCAGTCTTGACAACTTGGCAATTGCACTGTAGACTTAGCAACTTCATTGTATGGCTTGGCAACCACATTGTACTGATTAGAAACTTCACTGTAGGGCTTGGCAATTGCATTGTACTGCTTAACAACTTCACTGTACGACTTGGCAATTATGTTGGATGTCCTGCTAAGTGCCCAAATGACCCTGTATGATAGAACTTGGAAAAGAATACAAATGACAGGATTGAATCTAAT
Organism: Wollemia nobilis; assembly: GCA_028583015.1. Classification (NCBI taxonomy): domain Eukaryota; kingdom Viridiplantae; phylum Streptophyta; class Pinopsida; order Araucariales; family Araucariaceae; genus Wollemia; species Wollemia nobilis. The sequence continues at coordinate 6,497,912 of JAQPPZ010016930.1, read as the reverse complement.
CTATTGCAACAATCAATCAATAGCAATACATGCAGATCACACACAATAGCAATAGCAAATGATGAACAAGTATGAACAAATATTGCATTAATGATAGCCTATATGGTGAAATACGTACGACATTCTCTTACACAGTATTTGATCCTGTGCAGAATACCTTCAATGCACTCCACACTTTATCCTGGCATACACAATGCAACTACAATGTACTCTCTCCAGCATATGCAACGTCTCCTGTGTGTGTGTACCCTCTCAAATGAATGAGGGGGGTCTTATTTGAACTATGGGGTTGGTAGTTACAAATAAACTACCACCCTTGACACCTCACCTCCTAACCTACAAGATAAACTGGATGTTAACTACCTTTGCACATAACACCATCTTGAGTCATTATTACAACGTACATCTTTTATTCACAATTACAAAACTTAACATATGTGTAGTTGACATCCATGCATATTTTTTAACTTGTCTAGTTCCTTTGTTGAGGTGGCACGTTAGAAGTAGTGTCTACATTTTTCCTTCCCTCTAGATTGGTCGACGTCCTCGTCGACGACTGTTGTTGCTTCTGGGGACTTTGGCTCTAATGAGGTTGATGCAATGGGAGAGATACTCCTCCAAGTTCCTGAATTTGCAGCTTCAAAGCTTCATTCTCTCCCTTGAGCCTCTTAGCATAGGCCTTGTAGCAAGTCCACTGGAAGCCATAGTGATATGACTTTTGCTCGATCTCTGCTAGCCTAGCTCTCAACTTAGACTCCTGCTTTGCTGATTTTGCTTCCTTCCTTGTAGCTTCTACCAGCTGCTCATCCTGTTCTACAATCAATTGATCTTTGTGGGCAAGCTCCTTCATCTTGCCTTCAAGAGTTTGTTCCCAAACTGCGCTTTGGACTTCAACTGTCCTATCAATTGATCTTGCTGCTCATTCGTTTGCCTCATATCCTCAATCTCGTTTCTCATCCCAACTAGTTTTGCTTCGACATCCTTTTTCACTTGCCGAAGTTGACCTTCCACCATTTGGACTTGGTTAGTCAGCTCCTCCTCCTTCAACTTCAAGCTACAAGCCATTTGCTGAAACATCTCCAATCTTGCTGCTAACCACTGAATCAAAAATGCCAAAAAATTCATCCTGGCAAAGGATTTCACCAGCTCAGATGCTAGCTTCACAAACTTAACACTTGAAATTTCAGGATAAGGCACTAGATTCCCTTCATCAACATACACTCGTGGTGGATATCGCTATTTGGAATTTTATGGTAAGTTTCTGATTTCCAGCATTGAATCGACATTGTTATTGCCAACTCCTAGCTCCCAGGGATGCATTTGGTAAATTGCGGCAAACTTCTTCGTATGCTCCTCATCACAAGCCCAATGGACTAGCTTGCTCAACTCACATCCTGTTTACAATTGCCATAGTCGCTAGTCTCCAACACACCCAACTCGAAACTCATTGCAAATCCTGTCAAACTATCCACTCACTTTTACAAAAAATGTATCAACCCACTCATTGATATTTGCCCCGAGATCTGGTGGTCTCCTCAAGTTTGGCACTTCTATAATGAAATGCTCACTTGTTTCCTCTTCTGCTAGTTCCACACCTGTATCATCCTCGGTGGTGGTCTCCTCCACATCCTCCTCACTGTGACCTATTAGGTTGATTTTCTGTTTGGTTGCCTTTCCCTCTTGATTCTTTTCTCTGGCTGTATCAGTAGTCTTCTCCGGTTCTTCTTGCGGTTCACTCACTTGGCCTTCTTGCCATAATTTGTACTCTGATACAGGCTGTTTCCCTTTTTCCTGACTCTCCTTGGGCATTGTTGAACTTGGTGCCATAGTCTGCGTTGTTGTAGATGTAAACTCCATTGCTGGTGATTCGTATCTATCCACAATATCTGCATATTATCTCAGCTGTGTGGTGTTACAACTCTCAGGTGTATCAATATTCTCCACCTATATTGAAACATTACCAGCGAAGTCTCCTCCTGGTGGTCCATCCAATGGTGGTGATGGTTCCACCATATCGATTGCAATCGGAACTTCCGTATCTACATCTACAATCATCATTGTTTCCTGCGTGGACTATTGCGCAGGTATCTTATCCAACTGTTGTGCTGTTTTCTCCAGACACTGCACATTTTGTGCAACAGGATCTTGCAACTTTGGTTGCTGTCTACTTGTGGCAGCCTCATTTGAAGTCACCCCAGTACCTGCAGTGCCTCCTCGCACAGCCTAACTTCCTGGTTGTGATGGAGTTCCTCTCTGCACTGCTTGCTACAACGCTCCACACTTTTTACTTTGCTGGCCCATTACTATCTTCTGTATAGTTACCTTCTTCTTTCCTGTGGTCTACTGTGGGGGTTCTTGACTCATTGGTTGTTGTTGTTGCTGCAGTTGTGCTCCCATCAGTTGCCGCTGTTGCTCCAACTTTCTTTGCTTCTTATCCTTTCTACCCAGCTCCTTTGAATTTGGTAGCTACTTTTTAGCACCATCAGACTCACTCCCTTCAGCTACAGCATCCATCTTGTCACCTGATGGTTCCTATGCGTTTCTTTTCTTCGATGCACTTTTCTTTTTCTTTCCTGGAGTACTCCGGAATAATATCAGGGGGATTCAGTCTTGGAAACTGAATCTTCTCCTGTGAAACCGCATCCAAAATCAGAGCAATGGTGTGGAAAGCCATTGAAAAATTCTTGGTATACTGCATCAATTGTTTTTTTTGAATGCGGTCTGACAAAAATATAGCCCAATCATACAATTCTCCGCCATTATTCCTTCAACAACATGGCATTACAGGCTGTGGGTTTGGGTGTTATTTGAAGTTTGAACCTTTTAAGCTATCAGCATGGGACAGGGAACTGTCTTGTGTGAAACCCATGGTTATTGTTGGAACTGTCTATATTGACCCATGGATGTTGAGTTTGCCCCACAAAAGCTGCAAGTGTCACCACTAAGCAGGATGGCACAATCTTCTGTGCTAAAGATATGCACGTGCTTTGAGGGAAGGGTTTCTTTTGTATAATTTCAAAGCGGTTTTGCAAGGATATATATATATATATATATATATATATATATATATATATTAGTTTTTTTGTCCACAACTGAAGTCTGAAGATTTGAAACACATTTTTTAGCAGACCTTGTGGGGGTGCCTTCAGGCACAAAATGAAGCTATGGTTCAGTCATAGAAATTTGAACTTAGTAGCAGAGGTCTTCCACCAGAATAGTAGGTAGGGTACACTTGACACTGATTGTGGCTTTGAGCATTCCATATGCAGAGCACAGTCCAAAATTTAATCTCTTTTCTTTATGAACTTTGTATTCTATTCAGTATTTGGTTCATCATTTGAATTGGATGAATTTAATTCGCAAATGAAAACAATTTGTTTTGGGTAGTTAACTTAGCTTCCCAAAGGTGTAGGCCTTGAGATTGCTTCAGTGGGGTCTCTCATTCTTTCAACTTTCTTGCCAAGGCCTTGGATTTCATAGCGTATCTTTGTGAAAATCTTGGAGCCTATACTGTTTTTATGCTGCTCAATACTTGCAAAAATTAGAATGCTGCTTACATACCGTGGTCTCTCAGGTATGTTGTAAGCATCCTTGGTGGAAAAATGAAAGAAAGTATTCTTGCTGTGCATCTTTTCACACTTGGCTTGAAGTTGAGCCAATGACTCATCCATAGATGTCAATTCATCTTGCAACTTCTCCAAATATCAAGTCTATCTTCCTTTTGCTTGTGCAGTTCCATCCAAAGCAAGGACAACAACTTGTGCACCCTCATCTTGTGCTGCCAAAGCTTTTTCATGATTTTATCGAGGCTATCTTTCTTCTCTTGCAGTTTAAGCAACTCCTTATCTTCCTTTCCTAGCTTGAAAGTCATCTTGGATTGTTCTTTGATTCACGACTCTTACCTTTCTCATCTCTTCGTAGAGCTTGAGCTGACCACTTTTTTTAGACTATCTTATATAGCAAATTTGGTATGCTGACCGCAAGGCAAGGAAAAACTGCTCTGATACCAATATGATCTATAACTTCCATTAATGGAATCTGAAGCACATCCTTTACTAATATTTGCAGTGCAAACTTGGTGTAAATAAAAATGCAACCCTACTAGGACCCCAAACAATCTAGGCACTAATCTCTAGTGGATTGGTGGTTCTTGCATCAAGTTTGCTTTTTTCTGCATATGGACAAAGACTAAGAGCCCATGAGGGATGATTAATCTCACAACACAGAATTGAATATGGTTACTAATGAAGTATGAAATATTGTATAATGGAGAATTGTACTGCTCTGACAAATCTAGTTGTTCATGTGCTCATTTTGCTACAATGAAACAGTGCAAATTCTGTATGACAAAGATGCATGCAAATTGACAACCAGAACACTGAAAAAGAAAAGAAAAGAAAAGTGTGACAACAAATGACAGAGTGGTTTAACATGGGAAAAGCCCTTTTTGAGAAGAAAACCCATGGATGAATCAATTAAGCTTCATGATCCTTGCAAATTAAGGAGAATACAGGAATTTTTTGCTATCAAATTTAGCCATAGTTGAGGCATATAGCTTCTATGTACTCACTGCAGTATAATGTAATGCCTCTTATTGGTCTTCTTGCTCTCTCTATGCTGGAATTTGCTTTTCTTTTGTTCTTGGTTCCAAGGTTCCCCTTCTTTATTTCTAATCTTGGCCAAGAATGCTTCATCTAGATAACTACCCTTCCAAATCTGGGAGTAATCGATATTTCTTGAATGATAAGGTTTCTTGATATATAAGGCTCTGCTTCGGGGTGATGTGGCAACCTCTTCATGCTCATTTTTCTCTTGACATTTGTTCTTTTCCAGTTTTGGACACCACTCTCATTCATCTTTAGCTGACACCTTCTCAGTGTCTAGCTTGATCTGTTTTTGGATATTTGGGGGCCCAAACGTATGAGTTTTGGGCTGATCTTTGATGAACATGTAAACAATGACATGATGACTGGTTGGCAAAAAAAGTTAGCCTGAGTTCTAGATTGTATGGCTGAGTAATTAAGAAAGAACAGCTCAGTTTTGCTGTTTTGAGGAATAAACTGGATGAACTTTGGCATGCAAATCATACAATGGAGAGTCGTTGCAGTTATCGTCCTTCTAGAAAAACAGTCACTCAAATCTGGTTTTGCTTGATTGAGTTATCACCAAAACACAATCTCCAGGTCTGAATTGTTCTTCACTGCTCCCCAAAATCCACAAGCCCAAGCTTTCTGGTCGACCCATCTGTTCCTACTGTGGTTTCATGCTCGAACTTGCCTCCAAATGGCTTCATCATCTGCTCTTGCCAATTTTGTTGAAGCAAAAAAATCATCTCTTGGATTCCATATCTCTTATTAAAGATTTGCATGGCCGTACTTTTCCTCAGGATATTATTATTTTCTCTTTTGATGTTGAGAGCCTCTATCCCAGCATCCCCACCTCTCAAGGATTGGCAACCCTTCGTCATTTTTTGTGGAATGAATTTGATCCGACCAAGACAAACTTTGTGGTAAGGCTTGCAGAGATAGTGTTAACACAACACTACTTGGAATTCAAAGCGAAAACATACAGGCAGATAAGAGGAACAGCCATAGGAAGCAATTTTGTTGTGGTTTATGCTTGTTTATTTCTTTGTCATCTAGAGGAACAGGTATTTAATAATGTTGCTGTGGAAAATATTTTATTTTATAAAAGATATATTGATGATGCCATTGGAGTTTGGCATGGCCCTAAGGAGGATCTTAATGGTTTTCTTGCTGCCTACGGTTCCTTCTATGACAATATTAAAATTACTTCCTTTATTTCTGATTGTGAAGTAACACTTCTGGATACTGTGTTTTTTAAGGGGCCTGATTTTGCTCAGACTGGAATTCTTTGCACCAAATTTTTTCAGAATCCGATGAATGCCTATCAATACATCCCCGCTTTCTCCCATCATCCAGTTCATCAGAAAAAGACTTTTATCATGAGTGAACTCAACAGATTTCTGGTTAGAGAAAGCTCCAAGGATGGATTTATTTTTGTTAAAAATAATTTTTTTAATAGACTCAGAGCTAGGGGATATCAAATTAATTTTCTCTTGCCTTTGTTTGAGAAAGTTAAATTTGATGGCAGGCCTTCACTTTTGGCCAGAGTTCTGGAGCGAGCAACATGCAAACATGGATCCAAAATAAAAACAATTCCTCTTATTTTGAAGCTGGACAACTGCAATTTTGTCAGAGATCTTCGTATTGGCACAGCTATTATTTCTCCAATGTTTGAAAAATGGAGAAAAGATAGAGAGCTCAAGCACATTGCTCGAGGAATCATTTGTTGGAGGAACCAAAAACCTCTTCGAAATTATATATGTAAAAATAAAATTGTTTGAGGGACTCTTTCCCACCTTGTATTTTCACATTTTTTAATACGTTTCTTCTCTTTTCTGGGTGGGTGTTTTTTTTGGGGGTTGAGCTTGGGACTTCTCTTCAACTCACCGTCTTGGTCTATAAACCTGTGGTTTGTATTAATGCTTGGGTGTTTTTATCCCATATGCATTACTCTTTAGCTCCCCCCTAGAGTTAGGTCTTTATAAAGAGAGGTTGTACCTCTTTGAAACTCACTTCGCTGATGAGACCTGTAGGTCGAAACGCGTTCGGAGTTTTGTAGATGTATCACTTCTTTTTGATGGAATAAAAATTCAATCAAATGTTTTTTGTTCCTTTCCTAACTCATCTCTTTCTTTAAGTTTATAATCCCTCATTTTTTCCTTTTGTTTTCTAATACGTTTTGTTGTCGGTATTATGCTCTTCACTTGCACGTAATGTGATCTGGTGAATCAAAAAGCTTGCAGCACTAGGAGTATGCTCTTCACTTGCACATCTGTGATCTGGTTAATCAGAAACTAGTTTACGTTTTTAGAGTACTGCTTCGCCATGTTCTTTTTTCATTAATGACATTTGTTCTTTTCTAGTTTTGGACACCACACTTATTCATCTTTAGCTGACACCTTCTCAGTTTCTAGCTTGAATTGTTTTTGAATATTTGGTGGCCCAAACGTATGAGTTTTGGGCTGATCTTTGATGAACATGTAAACAATGACATGATGAATGGTTGGCAAAAAAAGTAAGCTGAGTTCTAGATTGTGTGGCTGAATAATTGAGAAAGCACAACTCAGTTTTGCTGTTTTGAGGAATAAACTGGATGAACTTTGGCATGCAAATCATATAATGGAGAGTCATTGCAGTTATCGTCCTTCTAGAAAAAAAGTCACTCAAATCTGATTTTTCTTGATTGAGTTATCACCAAAACACAATCTCCAGGTCTGAATTGTTCTTGTTGTCATTTCTGCAGCATTGTGTATATTTTGCTGTCTAGTAATTTCTGCTTCCCAGAAACTCTGTCCTTCTTGTTCAAGATGCTTTTCTCTTTCCTACGTTTTGCTATCAAGGTTCTCTTGACTGCTCCTAAAGCAGTGTGCAGTTGTTTCTGTTTACTCATCATGCAGGGTGCCCGTCCTTTGGAAGGCGAGGGTAGTTTGCATTGTCCCCAGGCGTAGGTTAAGTTTGAAGAGTATGAAGAGCGCAGGCCAGTTTCGGTCCGGAAGGCAGTAAACCCCAGCTTTGCAAAAAATACTAAGTGATTGCAAAGTGTTGCGCTCAAATTCCCAGTGCAATGCCTTTGCGCTCTGCCTGAGGAGCGCATTGCTGTTTCGCACCAAGTATGGGTGCAAGACAGACTTCATGCAAAGGAGAGCGCAACGCTGTTTGACCAGTCGAAGCGCAGCAACAGAGAGCGCTATGCATTTGCACCCTTCCTCAAGTGCGCAACGCATGTTGACTGGTCAAAGTGCAGCATCTTGTTGCAATAAAAAATGGCTAAGTATGACGCAAGACAGATTTCATGAAAAGGAGAGCGCAACGCCGTTTGACTAGTCGAAGCGCAACAACAGAGAGTGCTATGCCTTTGCGCCCTTCCTCAGGTGCGCAACGCATGTTGAATGGTTAAAGCGCAACATCTTGTTGCAATAAAAATCGACTAAGTATGACGCAAGCCTGTTTCGCACCAGATGGGGAGCATAGGGCCGTATCGGGCCCAAGAGGTGCGCTTCGTCCTTTGACTTGTCAAAGCGCAGCGCAACCACCAAGGAGAGGATGCCGCTAGTGTTTCGCTCCCATCTCAGAGCGCCAAGCAGATTCGCACCAAGTATGGGCACAAGGGCCGTTGACTATTCCACTCTGACGCTGCTCCTAAGACCCCAAGACGTTTCGCCCAGTTTCTCATGCGCAAAGTATTTTCAGAGGGGAAAGCAGTGCATTCCCCGTTGACTGTTCAAACACCCGCACCCCTCCCGAGGCTGCAACTTGTTGCGCTCCATTTTCTAGCGAAGGGCGCTTGCGCTCCATGTTAATTGCGCTTTGGCTGTTGACTTTTCAACGCCAGCGCTCCTCCCAAGGGTCCAGACTCTTGCGCTTCAACTTTCAGGTGTAGGGCATTTGTGCTCCACTCCATTGCGCTTAGGCTGTTGACTTTTCAACGCCAGCGCTGTCTTCAAGGTGCCAGGACGTTTCGCAGTTTTTTTTTTGAGCGCAAGCTGATTTCATGCAAAGGAACAACGCTTTGTGCCTTGACTTTTCAACGTTTGCACTATGTTCGGAACGACGAGTTGTTTTGCTGCAGTTTGTCTAAGCGCAAGCCTGTTTTGGGCCAGGAAACAGCAAAGCGCAGCGGCTGGGGCTTGCATCTGGCGCCTATTCCTGCCTAGCCCCCTTGCCCCAGCCAAGACTCCCCATAAATGCTCCTCGACAACAGACACAACACATCCTTATCTGATTAAACGCAGTTGGTTCGGGAACCTTCTAGACTCAACGTTTCAGGATTTCAGGATCCTATCTTTCACGAAAGCGGTTCCAGCAAGTGAGGAGGCAACGTCAGCAAGCTGAACCTGTCAGAGCATTGAAGGGGGTTCAGCTGCATTTCAAGGAGTCATCAGTCCCAGCCATGCCTGATTACTGTTTCATGACTGTAGTTCCTTGTAAATCTTATCTTGGCCACCACCGCCACATTTTGTAGGTGCGCATTAAATATTTCAAGCGGCAGAATTCTCTATATAAGCTTGCTCTTTTATTGTAAAATGATGGACGTTTGCTAGAAGCTTGATGTAACTTGAATTCTGCTATCAATACAGCTATGTCTGGTTCTAACTCTAGACTTCTATTTTGTGTGTATGTCTCCTATTGCTTATCTTCTATTAAATTCTTTGTTCTATCTGTAGGCTTGAATTCTAATATCTGGATTTAGCTTCTGGTAAAACGTGAACCCTGGAGTAGCTTTGGAGATTATGCATGTTAGATGCCTAGTTTTAATTTCTGTTAGTTGTCTGTATTGAGTGCTATTTGATTCGGCGTACATTAGAGCTTTCGTGCTGTTAGTTCATCACCCCTGTTCTATCTGGCCTGTGGCCATATTTCCCATCCCTTTTAGTCATTTCCCATTTCTTTCCAGTTCCTTAAATCTCAATTCGCCCCAGTTAAAATAGCAAGGGAACAAACCAGCCCCTCTCTGGAGATTGGCACGGGAGTGATTTCTTCCTCTCGGCCTTTCAATGTTGGCCGGGTCTAGGGCGCATGAATGATATACTTCATACCTAAGGCAAATCTCTGACCAATAGTTCTTCATTGCATTTTGAGGGTCAAACAATGAAATTTTGTGTTGAAATGAGTTCTAGATATTTCTTTTATTGTTATCAAGTTTCCTTTAAAGTTTAAAACTTTAATCTAATTCCAGCATCATTTGAGGGAAGTATGGCCAAAAGACCATGAAATTCTACTGTGGCATTTTGTTAGGACACCACTGCTTGGTTGTCTTTAAAATATGCAGACTTATTGGGCTTCCATACGGCATCATCTGATCCAGTATGGATCTAAGCCACAATACAATTTATGTATTGTGGAACAACTATTTTGTGATTCTCCAATTATAGAAATTTCTATAAAAGGAAAGAAGAATATTTAACTTGGGCTCTGTGCGCTCTGAAGTGGCTCTTATGATTAACTTCCACTGGGATCTATGAAGTGGCTTACATTGGGTCTATTTTGATCTTGAATCCTGCCTTTGATTAGATACTGACAATGTCAAAACACTATTTAAATTCTAAATTGTTCATTTGATGCTAGATTGACTTACAAAACATCTTGGAAAGGAAGCTCTACTCTAACTTTTATATATTAGAAGTTCAAATTATATATCCAATTTGCTTATCAATATTCAGAACTCATGTATACTTTCCCACAGATCTGCATCATATTACTACAATGCTTTACAACTGCTTTTTTGCATTAAGTACCATTGACCTACTTTGCTCATCGATGGCCATTAATAGAGCCATCTCATCTTATCTTATGCCAGACCTGCGACTTCTTATTTTGCCAGGTTTTGATTATTCAGCGCCTTCGACAGTCCGAGTTACAACATCCAAGAACTTGATGCATGTGTTTTCCAGGACATCTGCTTCAACCTCTGTAGGTCCCTCTTTGTCCTGCCTTGTAAAGTCTATTCTGCAATTGGAGTCGTGATTCTGTCACTCTTAGGCTTGGCTTTGTGGTTTATCCAACTTTTCAGGTGAAATTTGGCAAGAACCTTATGTCTTGTATGAGAGGCCTGATTTTTTCACTTATTTTGCAAAAAGTCAGAACTTTAGGTGGAATTTGGCAAGAACCTTATGTCTATTATGAGAAGCCTGATTTTACACTTATTCTGGAAAAAGTCAGAACGTAGATGGTGGATGCTAACATATTTTGGCTTATATGCTGCATGAGCCATTTGACCTTTTGTCTCAGTCTTGCAGCATATTTGCGGCAAATGAGTAGTCAGATTTTGGTTTTGATTTTTTTGACACTTTTAGCCTTGCCCCAATATATCAATCTTTGAGCTTTTTAGACTTGCCTGGTTGCAAACTTGGAAATTGGCCTACCAGATGTTTATTTGTTTACTTGGAGCCCTGTAGCCCACATGGTTTAAGGTCATTAACTATCAGCTAAGGTCTTATCATTGTTTCATCCATTTCTGAGACTCTGCATAAGTGTCTGATCATATTGCCTATCTTATGCATACTTGGTCTTATCATTGTTTCATCCATTTCTGAGACTCTGCATAAGTGCCTGATCATGTTGTCTATCTTATACATACTTGTGATTGTTTGACTGAGTTGCTTGCTTGATTGACTGAATTTGAGTGAACTGTTAGGGTTTCTGTCATTTTCAAAATTTTATTTACCTAATGATTAATGGGTCTTTGAAGTGCTTAAAAAAGGTGTCAAAAACTTGCTAAATTGTCACGTTGCTGCCAAAAACATTTTTGATAAAACCATTGTCTTTGTCTGCTTTTGCCAGCTGTCTTTTGTTGAGGGAATCAACGGGATATATTGAGTGGTCTGGCTTGCTCAAGATAGTTTTAATTTGTTTTTCTCTCATATATTCTTCAGCATTCTCTTCTTCTTATTCCTGTTACCATCACCTCCTTTACCCATTCCCAGTACAGGGCTAGGGACTTGGTAGTATTCTTGAATGTGCTTTCCAAATGCTCCTTTTCACCCATCAGAATGGCCAGGAGATTCTTACATTGGGACTTAGCTGGATCAGTTCCAACATATTTAGGCTCTTTTGGAACTGGTTTGCTCTGGAGCTCTTCCTGTGTATTTGTGGAATCAACCTGTAGCTTTTTCCCTCCTTTTGAGCCATTTTTCTTTGAATGAGATGTGGAGGATGTACTCTCTTATTCATTAGAAGTGAGAGCCCACAAAATTGGATGAAGAAATTGAAGTTTTTGGGCTTCTGCACCTTGTCTTCTAATGTGTCCGTCACATGTTTCAGTTTCATCCTAATGATCAGCCATCAAGGCTTAACAATGCCTTGCCTTCGAGGTCATACTCCCATGCCATCATTTCCATCAATTTCAATTTGGCCAGCTCCACTTTGCCATGCCTGTGTTTGAAGCATAACTGAAAATTCTCCCAATTTGAGAACTGGAATTTTTTTTTTTGGTTTATTGCATGGATCTCTTACAAAAAACTACTTTCATCTTTCAAGCTTTCTTTCAAGCTGAGTGAAAAGTGTTGGAGCCAAACTTTCATAGGCTGCAATGAATGCATTATGCTAAAAGGCTTTCCTCAAGCATGCTTCAACTAATATTTAATTCTCAATGCAATCTATGCATAGTATCGAGACTTGGACTTGGGATCGGGGCAAAACTTGTCAAAGAAGACAAAACATAAAATATTGTAGTTTCTATAAAAAATGATAAAATGCAGTTCTTTTACATTTGACAGCAAAAAAAACTATGTTCCATAAGGTTCCCAAGATGGATATAGTGCGAGACATTGGGATACCTTTCCTCAACAGTGACGAGACAGTGGGACATGTATCCAAGAGAGCTTCTGAAGCTGGGGTTTGTCTCTATGGAACAAAGAAAATAGCATAAATAAAATGTAAACTATCCATAACTGTGGTAATATCCACAATATTTATTATGTTATAATCAAATTCATTTTACATCTAAAGCGAAGTAGGTCAGATTATAATAAACTTCAAAATCTGTTTCAACGGTACAACAGTCACGAATTTTTGTATCTGCTATCATAAACGTAATATTAAATATCATAGTATCACTAAGATAAATCATGAAGTAGAATAATTAGATTCTAGATAATGCACTGGCATCTCCAGCCCCTCCATGGTTTGAGTCTTCCCACGAGCAATCACAGCCCTGTTGTGCATCTGAATACTTCTGGTTGTGGTCTTAAAGTTTGCAATGCTATAGCTTCAAATACTCGGTAAAATTTGGTGGCCTTTTTTCCAAACCCTTATTCTAAGCTCCAAACACACTTGCAAAATGCTGCACTTATTCAAAACACTTTCTTTTTGTTTGCTGTAGTTGGCTCAAATCAAACTGTGAGAGTAAGTAGCAAGAATGGAAGGAATGGCATGTGCTTTCATTTTTTAGGCATGTAGGTTTTATTATTATCATTATAAGTTCAGTCATCCTCCTGTACTCACCAAGTCCTGGCCCCGATTCAATGGTTTCTGCCAAATCCAGCAAGTCTTCACCAAGACATGCTAGTCCAACGGGTTTGAGGCAAAAATAATTCGCCCAGGTTCACTTGTCTCAAGGACTGATGATGAGTTTCAACCAAGGTTACACGGGGACACGTCCCCCACCCCTAGGAACGCGTCCCCGTCTCCCTTTCGTCCTCAGTATGAGGGGACGTCAAAGGGGACGTTTCCTCGCCATCCCCCTTTTGGGAGGGCTAGGCGGGGCATCCCCGAGACGACGCCAGGCCGTGGGGGACTGTGCCCGGTACCCCAGCTGTGAGGGGACACCATGGGGGACTAGGCATCCCCCGGCCGTTCCTGGGGACGGCCAACCATCCCCCCAAGCTGGGCGTCCATATAAATAGGCTAGACGACAACGATGGCCGTAAAAAAATCGCTACAGAGCCAAATGATTCTTCAGAAGATTTTGAACTGGCGATTAACGAGGAAGGAAATCTTAATAAGAACGCCAGGGCTCCTGAATCTTCAAGTCCGAATGATTCTTTTGAAGGTATTTACTTGGCAATTAACCAAGAAGAAAACCTCAATAAGAAAGCCACGGCTCCTGAATCTTGAGGTGAACGTGTAATTTCATTTAACATTCCATCGCGTTGTGCTTTATACTGTATATCATGATTTTGTCGGAAGAAGCTAATGCTGTACAGTTATAAAGTGCTTAATAGGCAATGCTATCTCTAACTCCAAGGCTGTTATGTTATCCATGAATAAACTTTTAGTGGTTATCTCTAACTCCAAGGCTGTTAATTGTTATGCGTGAATAAACTTTTAGTGGTGCCCTGTATACATTTTTTTAAAATTTCCAGTGATTTCACATTATTTTTTTTTAGAGTCTATAGCTGTTTTATTCTATATTTATTTAAGAATTAAATAATTTTTTGGTCTGCAGTACTTATTAATATTTTTAATTTGATAAGCAACAGCCGTTTCACTATATACTTTTTAAGTCTATAAGTGTTTCATTTTATATTTATCTTATAATTATAGTTATCTGTTATGCATGGATAAACTTTTGATGTTCTGCGGTACTTTTTTATAAATAAATACAATAAGACCTGTCTTATAGATGTTAAATGACAAATAAAATAAATGCCAAAATAAGAAATAAAGTTCTTGCTGTATTAAAAATAATAATGTTTATCAATAAATTATAAATAAATTACATGTCACAATATATAAAATTAAATAACTGTATGTAAGAATATCCAAAATGATATCGCTTCTAAAACTATTTTAATTTAGACGTTAAATCTATTAATAAATTGTATTTCCTCCACTTTAATAAAAACAATCAGGCAATTTTATTTTTATTCCGTGTAATATTTTGTAATTACAGCATTGTCATATGATTGAACTCTTCATAGGTGGCTGAGATGTTTTGTTCTGTACTATTGATAATTTATACTTTTTAGTTGAATGTTTGGAGTATGTTTTTATTTTTTCAACGAGTTTACACAGGTTTTTATGAGGGGTTTTGGTTCCTTCATACTGAGTGGGGTTTGAACCTTGTACCTCTCAAAGAGAGGTCAAAGCCCTTACCACTGTTGTAAGCTTGCAGCTTGGAATATGTTTTTTAAATATAGTAAAATTTATTTTATAATTGAATTCAACTTTTTAATACTACCGCATGAAAATTTCTAAATTTTTTAATACTATTATACTTGCCTTCCCCTAACCGTCCCCCAGCCATTTCCCAAAATTGGCTTGCCGTCCCCTGCCATTTTTGAAACCTGTCCCCCCATCCCTCCGTCCCCGATACTACTGTAACTGTGGTTTCAACACCCTGGATTTTTATGTCAAAATTTTCTGCAGTTAACAATACTGTCTGGCATTGGTTGGGTCGATATTGCAAGTTAATTGTGCCAGGTGGAGAACAACAAGAGGTTCCATTGGGAACTAAAGATGTCTCATTGCTTGTATCTCATTCATACAGCTTTTTTTTGGCCACTCATAAGTCTATTATTTTTAGTTATAGCTGCTGGTGCTCTTGCACTGATGGACCTTAGGATAATGATATAATAAATTTCTCTGTGCTTCTGTTTTATATATGGTTTGTGATAAATATAATCTTTTGAATTGCATTTAGTTTAGGATTTAAAATTTATTGCTGACAGAATTTTTTATAGCTTTTTGTTTTGTCAGGTTTCTCATTTTTTGTGCAAAGGTAAAATAGATGTTGCTGATCAAAATCACTTATTAAGATCAAGTGGCGGAAGCTTCAATTTTGAGATGGAGGGGATCGACTTCCTAGTGTTGGTTCTTGATGCAATAACATTGTTGGTCTTTGATGAAAATGTCAACCTCTTGGCATTAGTCTCAAAGGACCTAGCTATTGCTACTTTGTCTTTTATGCAAGAACTATGGGCTAGGATTCGAGGCCTGAATCAGAAACAGCTGCAGACTTTAGATTGTAATTATAAGGATAAGTTGTCAATTTCTTTTTCTGGAAAGAGGCGCTCGATAGCAAACATCATTTTTAGGCTAGCTATGGAGCAAGCTTCTCCTGATTCCTTGTCATCTTTTGTTGATACAGTGAAGAAAGGTCTTTTTGGAGATACATATTCTTGCTTTGAACATTTTATACAGCACCATTGGGAGTGCTGTCCAATGCTGATAAGAAAAACATTAAAGGGAGAGTGTAACAATGACATTAGTTCTTTATTGTTGGAAGCAACACAAGAACAAAATATTCATGATATTTTAGACCAGATAGTGACACGAATGGTCTCATGTCCACCTGTTTCAGCAGATAACTTGAATGTTTTAGATTTTCTAAGAGAGATACAGGACAGTCTGGGTCACCCAATGGTTTATGGCCAGGACATTAGGCTTGTAAGATCAGTTATAGAAGAGATAAATGGTGATTTTTCAAACATGATACTAAGAACAAAGGAAGAACACTTCTTTAGAGAATTTAATCACATAATAAGAGCAGAGATGCCAAAATTTGTATGTTTGCAGGATTGTAAGCAAGCATATAAATTGGGCTACACTATTGCAATAAGAGGCATGGAGTTCCGTTTGCGTAAGATTTCTGAAGTAGCAGATGCTTTAGCTGTGATATTTGGACAGGCGTCTGTAGGTGCTAACCTCTACCTCACTCCCCCAAACTCTCAGGGGTTGTCTGCTCATTATGATGATCATTGTGTCCTAGTTTGCCAACTTGCAGGAAACAAGAGATGGAATGTCCTCCCCTGTGCAAAATTGCATCCCCGGTTATATGAACCTTTAAGTGCTGTGCATGATGCACAAGATGATGTGACTAACATTGAGGAAATTCTGCTAACTGAAGGGGATATTTTGTATATTCCTAGAGGATTTCCACATGCGGCACATACTATAAATGGTGACTGTGGCAATCATTACAATCAAATAACAGATAAAAGTGAGCATCTTCCTGTGTGCCTTTGTGGGAGTGACACTCATCCAGGTAGAACAGTTATAAAGACAAACATGGGTGAGCAAAAGTATGGTTTTGATAGTACAACTTGCAAGACTAAAAGTAGTCACCAAATGTGTCCTGAGGCCATGGGGCTTGAGACTTCACCAAGCATTGCAGATGAACCTACTAGGGATGATTTCTCCTTGCATCTCACCTTTGGGATTGAGGTGGAGCCTCCATTTGAGTAAGTGTTGTGCATAAAGATTTCAGTTCTTTTGCTTGTTCTATATGAAATGCTTCTTTACTGAATATATTTGGGAAAGGAATGCCTTACAAAGATTTTTCTGAATTAGGAGTGTGCTGAAGGTGCAAATATATCTAAAATCCTTATTGATAGTTTTTATTGAGAAAAATGGTTTTTTACAGTGCTCTTTTCTAAATTCTTTTCATTACAAAACCTTCTAATTTAACATCAAGGCTACAACTTCTATGGATAAATATCAAAGTGGTTTTAAGATGGGTTCTACTTTATGAGTGTTTATAGAGCAATGCATTGTCCTCCACTTGGTAATCAAGTTCATGGTAAAATTATATATTTTGCTTTTTCCCATGTCTGGCTATCGTATGAATCTGTGATATAATTAATGAGACATACTTACAAAACCTCAAAAGGAAGATGAGAAGGGTCTGTTTTTCTTCTCTACATTGCAGTTGTGGCCTTTCATTCAAGTTGAGTGGATTTTTGTGTCAGATTTCGCAGTAGTTTCCAGAAACGAATGGAATCAAACATTACCCAGTATTGCTTAACAAAAAAAAATACACAGCATGAAAAAGAACATAGAATACGATGGGGTGTCTGTGGACATCAAACGATCTTCATTAAAGGAAGTGAAATTATGCTCCAAACGATAATCAAATGATCGGTGAGAAGGGATATTTACACCCAAGTACATGATGACTTAGGTCAAGGTTGTAAGATCGACCCTTAGGAATAAAATATTATAAAAAATTACAAAAATATCTTTTACGAGGTTTACATGGGTTCAAAGGGAAAATATAACAAATACAAGTTGAAATAGTTGATCGCGGCCTCAAGAGAAGCTTAACTACGACATATTGCAACATCCCCCCTTAAGTTGAAGGGGGGACATAGAGAATGGTCCTTATGTACAATCCCCCTTAAGGGACACTATTCAACTATAGGAAGTCCTGCATGGGCACAAATGTGACCTCAGGTATGATCTTGGTCAAGACATCTGCTGCCTGCTTTGATTAAGGCACCGATATTGGATCTAACATCCCACAAGCATGAAGCTATCTCACAAAATTCATCCATATCTCAATGTGCTTTGTCCGCTGATGAAACATTGGATTGCGGACAAGCTGAATAGTACTCTAATTGTCACAGCGAAGAGAAACAAGAAGGTTTTGAGGAATGCCAATTTCCTCCAAAATAATTAGCATCCACCTGAGATGCTTAGTTGTCTCATTGGCATCTGGAACACCATGAAACCAAGCCAGATCCCAAGTAGAACACAAAGCCTGTGGTGGACCGCTGCTCATCCAAATCAGCTGCCCCATGAGCATCTGAAAAGCCTATCAAAATTGGAGGGGAATGAACGGAATAATGGATGCCCATCCGATAGAATGCTCTGATGTCTACTGACTCTCACAAGGTGCTTGCATGTACTTGGAGCAATAGCTAACAATAAAGTCTATATATGGTCTAGTGTGAGTGAGATAGAGAAGTCTTTTACAAGAGACTGGTATAGGGTGGCATCAACTAAAGGTGTTGTGCAATGAGCCTGAAGTTTCAATCTTGAGGGAAAGGGGGTTCAAGCAGGCTTACCTTCCATCTTGAACCGCTGAAGAAGATCCAAAGCATACTTGGGCTGAGAAATAGTAATGCCAGTTTCCCAAAAAATAGTGCAAAACCCCAAATCTGTCATCTCAAAGGTGGAACAAAGCCATGACTTCATATCCTGAATCAGAGTAGTGGAGTTGCTAGTGATGTGAAGATTGTCAACATACAACACAATCACCAAATTTTCCTCATCTTGATGTTTGACCGTTGACGTGAACATCATGTTCAACCTCACATTGCTGAAATCCACAATTGAGGAAAAAGGAATGGATCTTCTCATCTAAGCGCAAGGAGCTTGCTTAAGTCCATTCAAAAGATCTGGTCAAGCGACATACCAAAGAAGTAGGTCCCTCTAGCTCAAAGCTGGGTGGTTGTTGCATTTAGAATTCATCGTGAAGCTCGCCATGAAGAAAGGCACTCGTTACGTCCATCTGATGAACCTTCCATCCATAGGAGGCAGCAATGGAGAGAATCATCTTGAAGAGTCCATCTTGACCATAGGTGCAAAATTCTCAGAATAGTCCACTCACTCCTGCTAAGAGAAACCTTTGGCGACAAGACGTGCCATGTGCTTCTCTACCTGACCATCCGATGTGTATTTGGTCCTATAGACCCATTTACACCCACAATATTCTTCCCTTTTGGAAGAGGAACCAAATCCCAAGTCTTGTTCTTCATCAGTGCCTCATACTCTTCCGCCATAGCATCTTCTCATTTAGGCTCGCCCTTAGCCTAAGAGTATGTGAGAGGATCCTGAGAATGGGCTACCTTCGAAAGCAATGCTTTGGAAGGAGCCTTTCAATGCCACTCAAAGGATAGAATAGACGGACCATCCTTCAGAAGTGTCTTAACCCACTTGGGTATAGGATGAACAAAAGAATGATGTGTATCCTGCACTATCTCAACATTAGAAACTGAAATGGAGGAATCCAACTCATCACCACTCACCCCATCATCCAAGGCTGGAACATTATGAACTGATGTGTCCTGCTCATCCTGCCCTGCTCATGGGGAAGAAGAAATTGCCTGAAAAGCTGCACGTGAAGGGGTCAAATCGATAAGCAACGAACAACAACTTGAGGAAGATGAAGAGGAAGGTGCTTTAGTAGGAATAAAGCTAGCTAAAATCTTTGAAGAACCTATTGAATTTGGAAAAGAATTAGAAGAATCAATAGCCAAAAGTTCTTGAAAGGGGGTGGAAGGTTTACTTGGAAGAACCTCATTAACGATGACATCTCTCCTGATCAAAGCCTCATGCCTCTGAGGATCGTAAAGATGATACGCCTTTGAGGTATCAGAATACCCCACAAGGATATACTTATGGCTCTTTGATGCCTCCTCCTTTTGAAGATCCTTGGGTATGTGAGCCCATGCCGTTGACCCAAAGATATGGAATCGAGACACATTTGGCTTATCCTCTATCAATTACTCAAGAAGTGTCATGCCCTGGAGTGTTGTGGTAGGAACCCTGTTGATGATGTATGCTGCACAATTGACAGCCTCACCTCAGAACTTGTGGTCTAGTTCCCTCGGCATGAATCAGACATTGTTCCATTTCCATGATCACCCTGTTATTCCTTTCAACCACACCATTATGTTCAGGAGTATAGTAAATAGTCCTCTGATATGCTATCTCATGAGAAGCCAAAAATATTGAAAAGCATAACTAACATATTAACCACCCCCATCTGTATTGAGATACTTGATCCTCCTATCTAGCTGGTTTTCAACAAGAGCCTTGAAGGTCATAAACCTCTCAAACACCTCATCCTTAGTATGAATAGTGTACACCCACACATATCTAGAAAAATCATCAATGAAAGGTTGATATGTGCTCCTAGCAATTCCTTTTGGAAAGGTCTTTGTGATGTTTCCCCAAAATGCATCCCTCACATGCACCACTTGGAGGAGATATGTGTAGAAGACCAATAGTCATTTGACGCTAACTCATGTATTTCAAGGAACCATAGCTGAGATGCCCCCGTCTATGATGCTACTTCTTGTTAGGAGGTGAAGTCAATATCCGGATCTCCAATGTTCTTCAGCAGAGAGGTGCATGGTGGTGCAGCTTATAAAGAGGAAACAAACAGTATTCTGTAGTCTTCCTTTGGGAGAGGAAACAAACAGTTTTTTGGACTCTTCCTTTGGGAGAGGAAACGAACAGTTTTTTGGACTCTTCCGTTGGAAGAGGAAACAAACAGTTTTTGGACTCTTCCTTTGGAAGAGGAAACAAACAGTTTTTGTTTTTTCTATAAAAGGGGAATGACCCCTTGCATGTAAACTATTGATTGAATGTAATTCTGCCAAAATCAATAAAAGATCAAGCTGCCATTGCCCCGTGGTTTATCTTGCACATTGCAGGTTTTCCACATAAAATCTGTGTTCTTGTTTTTTCCTGTGTTATTGTGTTTTTCTGCTTGCACATAGTTTTGCTATATTTTCTAACATTTGGTATCGGAGCCTAGGGTTTTGTGCGAGTGAGAGCTGCAACAATGACTGGAAGTGTAACCAAGTTTGAGATTGAAAAGTTTGATGGCGGGGAACTTCGCCCTATGGAAGATGAAGGTGGAGGATTTGTTGGTTCAAAATGACCAAGCCCTAGCCTGGAAAGGGGTCGCGAGTAAACCAAGCAGCATGAAAGATGAGGAGTGGGCAATGCTGGATAGGAAGGCGGTTTCTACAATCCGTCTATGCCTAGCGGACTCCGTCTTGTTCAATGTTGTTGAAGAAAAAACCGCGGAAGCCCTTTGGAAGAAGCTTGAAAAGTTGTATGAGACAAAATCTGCAACAAATAAGGTTTTTTTGAAAAAACAGCTTTACAGCCTAAGGATGAAAGAGGGCTCATCTGTGACAGATCACTTGAATGAGTTTAATATCCTTATCAGTAAACTGGTTTCAATTAATGTGAAGATGGAGGATGAGGACAAAGCTATCACCCTACTTTGTTCCCTCTTGGAGACTTGGGATCATTTGGTGATGACCATCAACAATTCATCATCAGGAGCTGTAACTTTTGATGATGTGGTAGCTGCTTTGTTGGCAGAAGAGTTGAGGCGGAAAACTCTTTGGAACCCTCAACCAATGAAGCCATAGCTGTGAGAGGTCGATATTTCGAGAAGAGCTAACAAAGTAGATCACAGTCCAGATCTAAGTCTAAAGGACGCAAGTTGAAAGGGAAGTGCTGGCTTGCGGGAAGCCAGGGCACTCAAAGGACTGTTGACAGTTAAAAAAGGAAAAAAATGGTGAAAAGCAATTTTAGCATTCAGCTGAGGCCAGTACAGTAAATTTTGGAGAGACAACAACATGTGAGGCTTTTTGTATCAGCAACAACAAATCTGTTTTATATACCTGGGTTTTGGACTCGGGTGCATCTTTCCACATGTCTCCTCACAAATACTGGTTTGACAAATATCAGCCGTATAGTGGTGGGAAGGTCTACTTGGGTGATGAACACCCTTTAGAAATTGTGGGAAGAGGGGACATAAGGATCAGGCTGGACGATGGTAGAGAAAGGATGTTATGTGATGTGCGACATGTGCCAGATTTGCGGAAGAATTTGCTCTTAATCAAGATGATGAATAAGCTAGGGTATTCTGTCACTTTCGGTAACAACTATTGCAAAATTACCAAAGGTGCTATTGTAGTAGCAAAGGGAGAATCTTATGGGACCCTATATCATTTATGCGGTGATACGGTGACAAACCATGCAACAACAACAACTTCTGTTCAGGATGCAGTAATGCTATGGCATCAACGCCTAGGCCATATGAGTGAAAAAGGTCTGAAAATTCTGCATGATAGAGGTATGCTTTCTAGGATTAAGTCTTGCAATTTAGACTTGTGTGAGCATTGTATTTTTGGTAAACAAAAGAGGGTTCGGTTTACTGCAAGCCTTGGTAAGAGTTTTGATTTTCTGCAACTTATACATTCGGATATATTTGGACCAGTCCCCACTCAGTCTTTAAATGGTGCCATCTATTTTCTGACATTTATAGATGATTATTCTAGGAGAGTGTGAGTTTATTTTCTGAAGAAGTTGGAAGCTTTGCAGAAATTTAAAGAGTTCAAAACTCGAGTAGAGAAAAGTTTGGGCAAGCCTGTTTTATGTCTTAGGTCAGATAATGGGGGTGAATATTGCTCCCAAGGAATTTGATAAATTTTGTACGCAGGAAGGAATTAAGCATCAGAAGACTATACCATATACTCCACAACAAAATGGTGTGGTTGAGCGGATGAATCGCACAATCATGGAACGTGCAAGAAGCATGCTCAGCGCATCCATGTTGGATAAAAGGTTCTGGCGGAGGTCGTTAATACAACTCGTTTACCTCATTAACAGGTCACCTACAACTGCGTTGGATGGACAGATTCTAGAGGAGGTTTGGTGTGTTAAGCCATTTGATTACTCT
The DNA here is from genome assembly GCA_028583015.1 of Wollemia nobilis. Lineage (NCBI taxonomy): Eukaryota > Viridiplantae > Streptophyta > Pinopsida > Araucariales > Araucariaceae > Wollemia > Wollemia nobilis. The sequence continues at coordinate 6,475,175 of JAQPPZ010016930.1, read as the reverse complement.
CATTTGCGTACCTTTGGTTGTGATGCATTTGCCCATGTGCCTAAAGAAAAAAGTCCAAACTTGACCCGAAGTCAAGCAAACGTGTTTTTCTCGGCTATGGAGATACAAAGAAGGGGTATAGACTGTGGGATCCTACTGCCCACAAGGTAATTATTAGCCGAGATGTTATTTTGGATGAAAAATCCATGCAAAGGAAGGAGGTACAACAAACACCTAATGTTGTACCAGTTGAAGTAGACATGAAAGAAGATGAAAATGAAAATCAGCATGCTGAAATTTTTGACCAGCATGCTGAATTTTTTGACCAACATGCAGAACAACATGCAAAACAGCAAGTAGAACAACAAGTAGAGCAGCAACAATAGTCACAACACCAAGAGCCACAATCAACAGATCATTGGGTTAGAAGATCTACACGTCCACAAAAGTGTCCGAAAAGGTACTCTCATGTTTATCAGTCCTCTTTTGCTTTGTTAACTGATGATGGTGAGCCTAGTTCATTTCAGGAAGCTAGAGAGTGTGAGAATGCACAAAAATGGAGGAAATCCATGGAGGAGGAAATCGAGGCACTTCGCAAGAATAAAACGTGGGAACTTGTGGATCTCCCACCTGGAAGAAAGACTGTTGGAAACAAGTGGGTGTACAATGTGAAGAAGAACAACGATGGGCTGTTGGAACGCTATAAAGCTCGCTTGGTTGCAAAAGGCTATGTGTAGAAGTCAGGTATTGACTTTAATAAAATTTTCTCTCCAGTTGTGAAGATGACAACTATTAGAGTTCTACTTGCACTTGTAGCTGCACAGGATTTAGAACTGGAGCAGCTTGATGTAAAGACTGCTTTCTTGCATGGTGATCTTGAGGAGGAGATTTATATGGATCAGCCTGAGGGCTATGAGGAAAGAGGCAAAGAGCATCTGGTTTGCAGACTGAAGAAATCTTTGTATGGGTTGAAACAGGCGCCAAGGATGTGGTATAGGAAATTTGACACCTTCATGAAGAGCCAAGGTTTCAGCAGGAGTGAAGCTGACCATTGTGGATACTATAAGAGGTTTGACGATGGCAGTTTTATTATTTTGTTGTTGTATGTTGATGATTTGTTGGTTGCAGGTCCAACATGAATAAAATCATTGATCTTAAGGCTCATTTGGCTAGGACATTTGAAATGAAGGATTTAGGAGCAGCAAACCAAATTTTAGGGATGAATATACACAGGGACAGAAAAGGAAGAAAGATCTGGTTAAGTCAAAAGTCATATATAGAAAAGATTTTGCAGCGCTTCAATATGCAAAATGCAAAACCAGTTAGTACCCCACTTCTTTCACACTTAAAATTGTCTTCCAACCAGTGTCCTAGAATAGAAGCAGAGAAGACAAGCATGTCTCGTGTACCGTATTCATCAGTAGTAGGAAGCCTCATGTATGCCATGGTGAGCACCAGACCGGATATTGCCCAAGCAGTGGGAGTAGTTAGCCGGTACATGGCAAATCCTGGTAAGGAGCATTGGAATGCGGTGAAGTGGATATTTAGATATTTAAGAGGCACTTTAGATGCTGCTATTTACTACGGATCGAATAGTTTGCAAGTTAAAGGTTTTGTGGATTCTGATTATGGTGGAGATAGAGATGGGAGAAAGTCCACTATAGGATATACTCTCACTCTTGCTGGTGGAGCTGTGAGTTGGGCTTTTAAGTTGCAGTCTGTGGTGGCTTTATCAACCACTGAAGCAAAATATATTGCAACGACTCATGCCAGCAAAGAGCCAATTTGGCTAGAGCGACTGTTGGGTGACTTAAAGGTAATGCAGGGGAAAATTACGTTGCATTGTGATAGCCAAAGTGCTATTCAGCTAGTGAAGAACCCAACATTCCATGATCGCACAAAACACATTGATGTCAAGTACCACTTTATAAGAAATGTGGTGGAAGAAGGTAGGATCTTGTTGCAAAAAATCGACACTGAAGTGAATCCTGCAGATATGCTTACTAAGCCGGTCAAGACAAAGAAGTTTGAGTGGTGCAAAACTTCTCTGGGCTTGCTGAAAATGTGATAAGGGCAGCATTGGGCAATTGGCACTTGGATGGAATAACATAGGCAAAGAATTCCTGTATATCGACTTCAAGTGGGAGAATGTTAGGAGGTGAAGTCAATATCCAGATCTCCAATGTTCTTCAGTAGAGAGGTGCATGGTGGTGCAACTTATAAAGAGGAAACAAACAGTATTTTGTAGTCTTCCTTTGGGAGAGGAAACAAACAGTTTTTTGGACTCTTCCTTTGGAAGAGGAAACAAACAGTTTTTGGACTCTTCCTTTGGAAGAGGAAACGAACAGTTTTTGTTTTTTCTATAAAAGGGGAATGACCCCTTGCATGTAAACGATTGATTGAATGTAATTATGCCAAAATCAATAAAAGATCAAGCTGCCATTGCCCTGTGGTTTTTCCTGCACATTGCAGGTTTTCCACGTAAAATCTGTGTTACTGTTTTTTCCTGTGTTATTGTGTTTTTCTGCTTGCACATAATTTTGCTATATTTTCTAACATTTCTGACTCTCATTATCAGCATGTGCAACCATAGCAACAAAGCTTTTCTTGCTAGAAGAAGAGGCAGAAAAAGCAGGTCTTTCACCCAGCTTATACATGTGGTCAGTTTCATCACAATATCCAGAAGCAACAGTTTTGAACCCATTGTCTATATCCTTAATCACCCATCTATCAGGCCAGAATTCAACTTTCTTATTTGTATGAGTAATGCAATAAATAGACAAAAGCTTAGTTCCAAATTTAGGAACATGAAATACCTTATCAAATGACAATGATCCAATAGCGATGTCTCCACTTCCTGCAACCTACAATGAAGAGTCATCTCCAATCACCAGACGTTCCCTTGCATGAGTTTTGTTATAGCCCTGAAGAAGGTGCTTGTGCTTCATCATGTTCCTAGTAGCCCCTGAATCAGCTGTCCACTCATCTGAAGAGGTGGGTATCCAATGTTTAGAATGAACTGCAACATGTGCCTGTGAGGTTTCTGCATCAAAACTGTCCTCACTTAGTGCGTAGAAGAGAGCAGCATCAGCACCCCCATTTCTTTCTACTAACTCCAATTTTTTGATCTGAATCCTGCAAAATTCACAAGTGGGTTTCTTGAAGGGCTTCTTGGGCTTTTTCTCATTGTGTTTGGGATATATATATTATTCTGAACTTTAGCAACAGCTTCTTTTGGATGCGTCATTAAAAACAGAATTTCCCTTGCACCTATTTCTTCTAGCTTGATGATGCAAAAAGTATTAAAGTACCTCATCAATAGTTGGTGCAGGAAGATCTCAAAAATACACATGAAGCATCTTGAAGACTATAACAACTATTTCATCTGTTTTTGACACATTGTTGAAGACAATATTGAGTAGCACTCCTTTATTTTTCCAATGCTTCTTTTCCTTCTCCTCTCCTTAGGTAGTCTTCTCGCAATTCGGATGTCCTCTTGCAATTTCTTGAACCGAATAATATACTCAACAACGGTGTCAAAGGAGTCCATGGAAAAGATTGCAAGCTCAGCCTCCAGTTTGCTGATTTGAGTAGAATCAATTTGATCACACAGCCCCTGACACTTCTCAAGCATTACTTTATGATCCATAGTGCGCTGACATGAGTGTCATATACATTGTCCACATGGAGGGCAATGGCACGATGAACTTCATCCTTCTTATCCCTTTAAAGCTGCTTTACCTCTTTAGAATCAATGTCTCAGGGTTGATCATTCATATACTTGAGTAACCCTTTGCTTTAGAGCAGAGCTTCAATCTTTATCTTCCATTTGGCATAGTTAGGGCCACTCAACAAGGGCACATGATGATCCATAACTATTTTGCTAAAAAATAAAAAATATGTAAGCAATTGTGACCAGAACCAACACTACCAATGCAAAGACTCGAAAAATCGTGTGGTTTGAAAAAAAGGAGCTCAAAACGCTTCCGTATGCAAAAGCTATGGCCTCCAGAAGTTCAGCCCTAAAATTGCAAAAATTGCATCCAAAACCTTTGAAAGTTTTTTTTTTTTTTTTTTGTTACTATCTGCAGAGAATGAGAGGCCGCCATGTGAGTGGCTGAGGGGGTGCTCAGTGTGCGTTGACTGTGCAGTGTATTAGTGAACTTCGTGACACCACCTGTCACAATCTGATTTGCTGCCTTATCTGTGAACCATAATGTGTCATTTTTCATCTGACTCACTTTGAAATTCGTGCGCTGCCAACTCTGTTACTAAAAATAAAAAATCTGTAAGCAATTGTGACCAGAACCAACATACCAATTCAAAGAGCTCGAAAAATTGTGCGATTTGAAAAAGAGGGGCTCAAAACACTTCCGTATGCAAAAGCTATGGCCCTTGGAAGTTCAGCCCTAAAATTGCAAAAATTGCCTCCAAAACCATTGGTTTGAGTTGTTTGTATGCTGACGCCATTATCAAAAAAATAGAGGGGAGGGGGTTTGAACCTGAGACCTCCCGTTAGCAAGTATCTTAGGTCTCTCCAACTAGCAATCTCCCCAAGCATCAAGCTTTGGAGATAAAGGAGGACACTTAAAACAAACCAATCTGCCTTATGCCCCCCTATGCCGTTGATGGGCATGTGCTTTTGCCCCCCTTTTATGAAATAATCTCAAGAATATTCCTTTTTAAAAATTTACAATTCAAATTTTGGAGGGAAAGACAAGAAACTTTCAAATGCAATTTGGGAGTACTTGGAGGCAAAACAGCAAAAAGTGCTGAACTTTGACCCCCCCTAAAATTTCACAGAGAATCTAAAAAGGTTGATGGTTTGTTTGTATATGTTACGGTTTGCCCTACACAACCATTTTGTCAAATGCAACCAATCAGCCTCTCCTCTCATGCCTATGCAACAAAAAGTTGTCGGACCATTTTTGCAACTTTGTCAAGTGGCTTGGAGGTCTTTGCTGAGCAGGAAAGTTTACTCAGCCTTTGAGGTTTTTGCGGAGGTCTTTGTCAAGTGGCTTGGAGGTCTAAAAAAAATCAGCCTCTCCTTTTCTCCTTTCATGGCGACCAAGCAATCTACCCTCTTAACAGTGTTGCTATTGGATAAAAAAAAGCGGAAGAGAAAAGGAAATGGTTTTTTTCTAAAAATCCGTAAAAGACAATTGAGGTTTTCAAAAAACCTCAAAAACCCAATCTTGAAACTAGGGCATCCATTTGGTCAGAAAAATTAAAGACAAAACAAGATTGAGTGCCAATGAGAAATGAAATGAAATGAAATATTATTAATGTCCTCAGTGGGCCAAAGTAAAACCCAAGGGACTATAAGAAGGACAATAATGACCTGCCATCTGGCGGGCTAAAAACCCCAACAAAGAAAAGAGCTAAGATAAATACAAGACGAAACCCGACAACCGGGCCAAAGAGAAGGAGAAGGAAAAAGGAGCGTAGACGGGGGGAGGGCTGCAGTCCGAAAGAGAGGAGTACACGCCAAGAAGAACGAAGAGAAGAGGAGGGGGGGAGGGAGCAACCCAGGAGGGGCAAGCTCCAAGAACCCCCCAAAACTAATCTCTCCTAATAGTCGAGGCCGAAGTACCGGAGTTGAAGAAGTCCATAATATGTCTTTGTCCATCTTTGGTTCGAAACCCCGACAAGCTGTGGGTGTGTTATCTAGTGACCCTGCTCCCGTCCGAGTGGAGCGTTTTCGTTCGGAGTCACTCGAGCCATCGAAGCGGGTGAAGTATGTTGTGATGAGCCGATGTTGAGGGTGAGATCCATTTGGAGGAGAACTTTTATGTTGTCGAAGCTGAGTTATCTCCCTAAGGAAGAGTGCGAGACACCGTTGGGCCGGGTATCTGAAGAAGGTAGAAAGAGATCGAGAGTTGTCCCTAAAAAGGCAGTGGAATCTACCCCGGATCTCATAATAAATGGGACAACAAAAGATAAAGTGATGAAGGGTTTCAACTTCACCCAATGAGCAAAACAAGCAAATCCGCTCCTCCGTCGGAAGATGGTGGTCTGACTCAATCCGGAGTTGGTGAGAACACACCCTGAGTTGCCCAATGGTTATCCAAAGACTATGCATTGTGTGCTGTTGAAGGTATTGTGGAGGAACTATTCTAGCCTCCTATATCTGTAGGAAGTGCTCATGGTAGAAAGACAGCTTGGGGGAATGAGGAGTGACAGGAGAGGTCCATGTGCATCTGGTGTACTGGAGACTAACATCCTTCCGGATCTTGTGGAGCATCTTCACCTTACTAAGCCGAGAGGGGGAGAAACCCAAAGAATAAGGGGGGAGCCTGTCCATCCAAATTTGAATGCTAGCCAGGAGGGCAATAAAATGGAGGTGCGGAGAATTGAACTCTGTGCCTCTTGCATGCGAAGCGAGCACTCTACCATATGAACTACACCCCTGATAAACCTATCGGTGAATATTTCCCTTGGAGCAATTCTCTTGATTCTAGTGAGATCCTCGCAATCCAAGTCCACCAGGGGTTTTTATCAGAAATAGTTCTTCAAATTATGCCGTTAGCCTTAAAAAAACCTTCTTTTCTAGCTCCTGTAAAATTAGCCTTAAGAAAAGCTGGAAGAAGAAACTCCTGGCGGTAGAAACAATCAAATAATGAAATATTCACACCTTATACAATAGCAGATTTCACAGTAGTTTCCAGAAACGAATGGAATCAAACATTACCAGTATTGCTTAACAAAAGAAATACACAACATGAAAAAGAATACAGGAAAAGAGGGGGTTTCCATGGACACCAAATACTTTTCACTAAAGGAAATGAAATTACACTCCAACCGATAATCAAATGATTGGTGAGAAGGAGTATTTATACCCAAGTACATGATGCCTTTAGGTCAAGGTTGTGAGACCAACCCTCAAGAATAAAATAATATAAAAAATTACAAAAATACCTTTTACAAGGTTTACATGGGCCCAAAGAGAAAATATAACAAATACAAGTGCAAATAGTCGGCAGTGGCCTCAAGAGAAACTTAATCACCACCGGTTCGAACATTCTGGCTGATGCTTTTTTTATGTGATCATAAATTTTTATCACAACATTTTTAAAAAAGTTAAAAGATGAGACCTGTAATACGCTTCCAATAGTTAAGGCATTTTCTCTGTATGGGATATTCTATATGTTGTACATCTGGAATCTTTTTTCTAATATTATTCTTTTCAGTTGTAAGAATTAAACATTTTACCTTAATGGAGTTTTTCATTTGTCAAGTTCACGGTTCGGAATTTTTGGAAGTAGAGTAGGGACATTTTTCAATTGCAAGGCACTTGCTTAATCTTTGACTCATGAAAATAGCGCTTTAAAAATAATACATAAAGCTGAATTTTTCCCATTTGTTTTTTGCTTAAAGTCATTGGTGCTTCGTTTCACAAAATTGCATAATCAATCATATCCGGCTATCAAGCATCCTGCATCTCTTCTCATCTCATCCCAATGTCGGGATTATTACTCGTGCCTTTGGTGATTATGTAGACCTCTGTAGCGAAAATCGGCAGAAAATCGCGTTTCCGCGAAGATCCGATTAAAATCGCATCGGAATCTGCATTTTTGAAAAAATCGGCAAAAAATCGAAATCGCGATTTTTTCGGAAAATCGCGATTTTTTGGCGAAAAAATCGCCCGCGGCCGCATGGGTAGAGGAAACTCTATAAAAGGTGTTTTTTTTTTTTTTTTGCTCATTTTCTTCCTCCAAGCTTTGAGAAAAACGTCTGCCTACCTCCTGCCACACTAAGGACAACCCTAAAACGCATCAAATATCCGGATTTTTCGAAGTTTGAAGGAATCTGGTAGTCACCAACAACCACCAACAGCGAATTGCATTGAAGTTTTAAGGATCCTGGCAGCTACCAACAACCACCAAAAGGATTCATTTGAGGTAAGCAAACTGATTTTAGGGTTTAGTTTTTTTTTTAATTAGGGTTTAGTTGAATGTTTGAAAATTGAAATTGAAACAACTTAACAAGTATGCCAGGGTTTAGTAACTTAGGTTTTTTTTTTTCAACTAGGGTTTAGTGAAAGTGAAACAAATATGGGTTTATTTTTATTTTTTTTTAAAACTAGGGTTTAGTTGAAAGTTGAACTAGGGTTTAGTTTGAACTAGGGTTTTTTTTTTTTAAACAACTAACAAGTATGCCAGTTCAAACTAGGGTTTAATTTTTTTTTTAACTAGGGTTTAATTTTTTTTTAACTAGGGTTTAGCTGAAAGCCTGAAACAACTACAAGTATGTTAGTTCAAACTTCAAACTAGGGTTTAGTTTTTTTTTTTTAACTAGGGTTTAGTTCAAAGTTTCAAACAAGTATGCGAGGGTTTATTTTTTTTAAAGTAATTCTAGGGTTTAGTTTTTTATTTATTTAACTAGGGTTTAGTTGAAACTTGAAACAAGTATGCTAGTTCAACCTTCAAAGTTTCAAACTAGGGTTTAGTTTTTTTTTTAATTAATTGTTTGTTTAGTATTTGTTGTCTTAAATTTGTATGCAAGTGCATGTTTTCAACTGCCAACGTTTACAGTTTCAAACTAGGGTTTAGGGTTTAGTTTTTTTTTTTAAATTATTTCTTTGTTTGATATTTGTTGTCTAAAATTTGTATGCAAGGCAACAAGTGCATGTTTTCAACTGCCAACGTTTACAATTTCAAACTAGGGTTTAGGATTTAGTTTTTTTTTTTTTTAAAGTAATTCTATCTAAATGTTTGTTATTTGTTATTATGTGCAACCACAAGAAAATGTCAGGGTCCGGAAAAAAGGATAAAAAAGATATAGCATGGAAGTATGGAGAAGAACAAGAAGAAAAAGGGAAATTTTTTTGCAAATTTTGTAAAACTGTTATACCTGGAGGAATATACCGCTTTAAATTTCATTTGGCAAGGAAACCGGGTGAGAATGTTAGACTCTGCCCAAGTGTCCTTGTGTTGGACAGGGTTGGATGAACCAGGACACGTATGGCCAATTGATGTTGAAAGAGAATGCATGGCAATTGTCACTTCAAAAGCAGAAAAAAAGGAAATAAAGAAAAGAACATTTCAAGCCATGTCAACTCCCCCCTCTTCTCATCATCATACAACAACTAGTGGGACCAACCCCTTTGGCTTTAGGGGATTTCAGCAAGAAGGTTTGAGTCCATCAACTGCACAAACACCGACACCGGCAAGGAGTGGGATGGATGAGTCCAATTTTGGGACAGGGACACAAGCCACACTTGATGGTATGGCCTCTTGGAACCAGGAGAAGCATAGGGCAGCCAGGAAGGCCATTGGTAATTTTTGGTATTTTTCTGACCTTCCCTTCAATGCGGCAAGGTCTCCATACTGGCGAAGCATGGTGGATGCCATCGCAGCTTGCGGCACAGGATTTAGGCCGCCAACTTATGATGACATTAGGGGCCTTCTCCTTCAAGAATGCACGCTTGACATTAAGGTTATTCTTGAGGAGCAGCGCAAGGTGTGGAGCACTAACGACTGCAGTATCATGTCTGATGGGTGGATCGATGGCAGGGGAAGAACATTAATTAATTTTTTGGTTTCTTCGGCAGGAGTGGTATTCCTCAAGTCAGTGGATGCATCGACGCAAGTTAAGAGTGCCGAAATGCTCGCAGGGTTGTTGGGGGAAGTTGTGATCGAGGTTGGGGTGGAGAATGTTGTCCAAGTCATCACGGACAACACAACAACATATGTAGCAGCTGGCAAGCTGTTGGAGGAGAGATTTCCCACCATTTTTTGGTCCCCATGTGCAGCCCATTGTCTTGATTTGCTCCTTGAAGACATTGGCAAATTACCTTGGGTGTCCGAGGTTGTACAAAAGTCTAGGGCAATTACAAGATTTATCTACAACCATTCTTGGGTCCTCAACCTCATGAGGCAATTTACCGATGGGAGAGAGATAGTGCGGCCTGGAGTTACACGCTTTGCAACAAACTTCGTGACATTGCAAAGCATGTATAATGCAAGAGGGTCCCTCAAGCAAATGTTTGTGAGCGAGGAGTGGAATTCTGAGCAAGTTGCTAGATACCGATTCTCCAATGAGGGGGACAAGGTATATGAATATGTGTTTGAGGAGCCCTTTTGGCAAACCATGAATGAGGCCATCAAGGTACAAAACTGTTTTTAATATATTTTAATTATATTTTTTTAATTTAAATTTTAAAATATTTTCTTTTTGCAAATCTTGTATTTTTAAATAATTTTATAAATTTTATTTAAATAATTTTTTCTTTTTCTCAGGTGACAGAGCCTTTGGTGAAGGTTCTTCGTCTTGTTGATGGAGATGAATCACCAATGGCCTATATATATGAGGCTATGGATAGGGCAAAAGAGGCAATTGCCTCATTTTATAGACATGTCCATTCCAAATATGGTCCCATTTGGGATATTATTGATAGACGATGGACATCTAAGCTCCATAGCCCTCTTCATGCAGCGGGGTACTCCCTCAACCCCAAAATTTTTTACTTCAGCACGTTCCATGTTGATTATGAGGTGATGGCGGGCCTTCGATTATGTGTTGACCGCATGTACCCTAATGAAGAAATAAGTGCTAAGATACAAACTGAGATGCATTCTTATAAAAAATGTGAGGGCATCCTTTTCCCATCGCCAATGTGCATTTGGTCAAGGTCAACTATGAGGCCAAGTAACCCTCATTGAATTACTGTTTATTTTGTCATGTCTTTTGAATTTGTTTTAAAAAATAATCTGAATTTAGGATTTTACATGTGAATTATTAAGTTTCCTTCTTCTTGGTTGTTTCCAGATTTATGGTGGGAGGACTTTGGTGCATATACGCCTCATCTACAGCGCTTCGCCATTAGAGTTTTGTCTCAACCATGTAGCGCTTCAGGTTGTGAGCGCAATTGGAGTATGTTTGAGCACATACACTCCAAGAAGCGCAATAGGCTTACACAAGAAAAATTGAATGATCTTGTGTTTGTTCACTACAACCTTCGCCTCCACCACAGGAAAATTACAGGAACAAGTACCGAGGCCTTTGACCTAGACGAGATTGATCCATCTAATGATTGGATCACACAGGAGGAGGAGCAACAACGAGATGTTCTCTTCAGCATGGAGGAAATTGAAAACTTAGAAAACCTAGCAGAGGAGATGGCAACAAAGGAACAAGAAGATGCACAAGCCTCACAACCAAGGCACCAAAGTCAAAGAGAGACTAGAGCTTATAGTAGGGCAAAGGGAAAAGGGATTCAAAGACATTGATAATTTGATTGACTGTTGACTCATGACATTTTGACATTTTGTAATTTGTAATTTTGTACTGTTATAAACTTACATATTATAACTTATAAGTTATAACTTATAAGTATTAAGCAATATAAGATGTGTTTTGTCTCTTTCGTGTGTAGTAGTTTAAAACTGTAATACTTTGGCTTTAAACTTGTAGCACTTGCCATTTTCATGTCTATTTTGAGCTAGTATCACTTATAGTATTAATATTTGATTTGCATAGTGTTAATTCATTGTGATATGCATGAAAAAAAGAAAATTCAAAAAAAAAAATGTTTTTTCTTCGGTTTTTTTTTTGCCGATTTTTTCCCGATTGCCGATTCGATCCGATTTTTTCCCTAGCCGATTCCGATTCGATTCCTATTTTCTCAACTATGATGTAGACTATTACACTCCATACTTATATAAATAGTCTCAATCTTGAACCATACGAAGGTGAAATTTTTGTGTGTACTTGAGAAGAGGTTAAAGTGCTAAAAGGATGATTCATCATTTTAAGCGTAAGTCTTTCTCGACCGTGTATAAGGGAGAGCGCTTATCTAAAAGCTATCTCCATCTCGACCATTTATATTAGAGAGCTATCTCATTCACATTCTCTCCTCTTCCTATCGAGTGCCTAAAGGCCCTCTATCGTTCCTTACTTTCCAATCCTTTCCTCCCTCTTCCCAAGCCTTTTTAGATGATAAAATATGTTCTCCTCTCTTCTTCCATAGCCCGTTTTTAAGGACCGGGCATCTCCAAAGGATAGGACGGCATATCTCTGATCAGCCCCGAAGCGTAATTTCTTTTTTAAGGAGTTGAACCTTTACTTAAAACCCGTTTTCCTTCATGCTTCGGAGTAGATTCGGCCCATGCTTTGTATCTCACGTGCTCCGCTATGGATATGCCATGGAATCGTGGAATGAGATTTGTTCCCTCCGGCAGACAATGGAATGAGCCACCTATTGGCACTGTGAAGGCAGTAGCTACATCACGACATGGAGGATCAATGGCTCGATCTACAACTCCTCCAGTGAGAAGATTTGTTATTCCTTCTGGAATGCTGTTCTCTTTCTCCAGGTCCTCCTTTTTCTCAACAAGCTTCTATTGGTGAGGTACGAGTCTTGAAAATAGGTTTCGAGGTTATAGATTTGTCTGTTCTTTAAGCTTACGACCCTGTACCATTCCCTTTTATCATGTTTTGTGAAAAAACACATTGACCTTTAGTCATTCTGCTTATGGCTTTAGTAACCGGTATGTTTCTCTTTATGCCTAAGCATTTATATTTGCCTAGTAGCAGCCTTGCCAAATGAAAATTTTTATGTGCCTTGTGGATTTTGCCTAGACCATCTGAGTGGTGCATAGGTTATGACATACTATGGCATTACAAATGCTTTTGAGTTTTGTGTTCTTGGTCAATAATTTCGTGATGAGATAGTGATCTTGTGTGCTTGCGTTTCTAAGAAATATCTTTGCATCATCTCAAAGCAGATAGCACCTTCCAAACCATCTTGGGAAATTTGACTTCTAAACTGTGATTCTGGTTCAAAACTATGTTGATGCTCTGTAAAAGAACAAGCAAATTCAGAGCGGTGGTTGTTGAGCTCTTAAACTTACTAATTATTATCATTTAATATTTTAAGAACACATTATCGGGAGGGCCATGGTCTAGTGATAGGTTGGGGATCCTGTTTCCAAGATGACAGGTTTAAAATCCGAAAGGCATGTCCGACATGAGGAGTGAATAATGATGGAGGCCATCGAACTCATAACCTTGTACTTGAGGATATGGGTCCTTAAGAAAAAGCCCAAACTGGGGGCCATGGCAAGTTGTCCTCTTCCCAAACTATTCACAACAGCTTGTTAATAGACTTGCCACTTCCCAAGCTATTCACAACAGCTTGTTAATAGACTTGCTACCACTGAGCTTTATATCCGTCGATGAATGGATGAGGCTGGTGGACTTCTTGGTTGCTGTGTTTTCAAGTGCTTGCATCTAAGGATGTTGCAGATCGTACTTGGAGGAAGTCCCACTTTGGAAAGATTGGGCCAAATTACCTACTTTTTTTTGGCTTTCTGTTTTCTAAGAAAACATCAAACTGGGAACAAACTTTTGACAATCTTGTAGGATAAAAATTTAAGCCAGTCTTGCAAATTCACTTTTAGGACGAGACTTTAATAATTGCTGATATTTAATATTTTAAGACCATGTCAAAATGGAGACACTTTCGAACAATCTTGTAGTAAACTTCAGCAACCCTCGCAAATTATTCTTGTTACTTTCAAATAACATCCACAACATACATGCATATTGTGTAACAATGCCAGATTATACGTTCACTTGTAGGAAGAGTTTTTTTAAATGTTTTACTTCACTGTTTGGTTTTTCTTCTAACAAGTTGTGAAGCATATGAAGTTTGCAGAGTATGTCTTCTGTGTCTCTATTTTGTGCTTTACTGTTTCAGAGTATAGATTGGTACAAGAATTAGAATTTGTCTATTATATTCTGCCAGAATCTGGGCACTTTGAGTAAAAGATAACATTATAGTTGCTATGATCATTGATTTTGTAGGTGGGAAGGTATCATACACATTGCTCTTCACTGCTGGGAACAACACCAGAAAGTGGAGGATATAATACGAGATTACAATTCAGAGAAAATATTCTACCTTGGGGTACAAATGCTACATATTGCAATCAGGAACTTAGGAGATTCAAGCAGTCTTTTACGGAAGGCTTGTACGGTTGCAGCCCCTTTTTGGAACTATGACAGAAGGAACAGAGACTGGGTAGTAGAATTTGGATTAGATGCGGACAGTGATACTGTTTCACCTCTATATCCTGAGAAGGATTTGTCTTCAGAGGAAGTTTTTTCTAGCTTAATAGGCACAGTAAGAAGAAAATGTAACTTTGCAGATGCATATACAATTGTAGAGACCAATGTGAGCAATTTGAATTGCGACTCCTTTCAGTGGATGAATTGGCTTCAGCACCTACCTTCAAGAAACACTAGCTCAAGCAGTCAATACGGCCCGAATTTTTTTTCTGAACACTTAAGGGAGATGCTGCAACCTGACCGAGTGAATGTATTGGATGGTGAAAGGGCATTTTTGCAAGTGCAATCAAGGTTCTCGAATGAAGTAAACTTTGACGAGACATGCGAACGTTTTCAGTTTGTTCTTGAAAAATACAGGCATGCCAGAAAACAGTATATCAATGGAATGTTGGCTTTGCATTCAAGTTAAATGAAAGTAAAGAAAAGAGTTTTTGGTGCTTTTCCGTTTGTGCAAAATATTTTGCTTAAGATAATAGGTCCTCTATGATAGTAGATGTATTTTGTAAGTCGTCTGGTCTAGTTCAATTACTAACATTATTTTTGGTGTTTTCTTTGTGACTAATTCTCTTTAGGAAATTCAATTGTTGAAAGCCCATTGCATTACTTTATGGTGATGACAAGCAGCTTTGTAGGTAGAAAGTTGATGCTTGTTGCATATAAACATGAATTCTAAGTCCTGTCCCTCCAATGTAAGATTTAATTTTCTACCAAAGGTTTTATTACATTGTGATTTATTCCTGAATGATGGGAAGTCCGAGGTTAACAGATTGAGCGACGAGTAGTTATGGTAGTCCTTAAACACAGTGCCGGTTTCAGGAAAATTCCATAATAATCCATACCTTGTTTTTAAGGGTTTTTTTTGCAACGATGTTTCGTTTGGTTATATAACTAGTGGTCTTTTATTTTGAATTTATTGAATCACAAGATATTTCAAAAATCAAGGATTATGTAATCCTCTTCCTACTATGAAATGATATTTCAGTACGAGGTGAGACGGGGATAAAGGCATCGTAATAACACTGTTGAATTGTTTGCAACGACTCTCGTATATAAATTGAAGGTAATAATTAACATAGTAATGTAATACGAGGTCTAGTTGTCCATTACGCGTTCTTTCCTTCGAGTGATGGTATATGCGTTCTTAGTATTGCACATATAATTAATAAATTATTGTTTTTTTTAAATTAGTTATATGAGATTAAAAAGAGTCTAAATCATACTATCATGATTATAAGGTGGTACTATTACAACTTAATAATTATATGGTAACATTGAATTTGGATTTCTGGTGAAGCTAATACCATTTGATATAATTTATTTAGACTTTTGAATATTATAGTTTTTAAATTTGTTCTTTAGTGAATATATTTTTTTAAAGAATAATCCCCACTAGTTCTATTTTTACCAATTTATTGAGAACACCTTGAAATAGTCCATTATATCTTTAATTCAACTTTAACTTGAATAAATGAAAGTGCAGTGTTTACATGATATATATATAAGATATTTTATATATTTTATGGATGTGTAAAAATAGTATTGCGAAAAGGGAAAATGGGGAAGGTTTTATGAAGGATCTTTTTGGGATGTTTTTTGTTCTCTTCATTACAGGATAGGGGCAGTTTGTTAACTTAGAGTTTAGAATTTGATTTGAAGATTTCTCATAGGGTATTTTTTTTTTTTTTTTTGACTAAATTTAACCTTAAATCTAGCCTTAATGCAAGAAGGCTTAGAACGAAAATGCTTTTGCTTTGGATGATGAAGTAAAAGACGATTTTCCTTTTAAAGGTAAGGGTATAAGAAGAATCTAACAAACAAATCTTAAACGCTACTACGTGTAATTTTAATTTAATGTTAAAGCTTGGAAATTTAGTTGGTTCTTTTTATGATTAAAGACTAAATTAGTTTCTTATGTTCTTTTATTATTTTTAATAAGTAATAGAAAAAGAAAAATTGAAATGGAAGGAATAAAAACATAATTAAGGTCATTAATAAAAAAAGAAACATGGCGAAACAATAAAAGTGTAAACTAGTTTTTGATTCACTAGATCGTAGATGCACAAGTGAAGAGCATACTCTTAGTGTTGCAAGCTTTCTGGTTCACCATATCACATTACATGCAAGTGAAGAGCATAATACCGACAACAAAAATGTATTAGAAAACAAAAGGAAGAAAAAAAGGGATTATAAACTTAAAGAAAGAGATGAGTTAGGAAAGGAACAAAAAAACATTTGATTGAACTTTTATTCCAAAAAAGAAGTGATACATCTACAAAACTCCGAATGTGTTTCGACCTACAAGTCTTATCAGCGGAGTGAGCTTCGAAGAGGTACCTCTCTTTATAAAGACCCAACTCTAGGGGGAAGTTGAAGAGTAATGCATGTGGGATAAAAACACCTAAGCATTGTTAAAAACCGTAGGTTTATAGACCAAGATAGTGAAAAGAAGAGAAGAAACACATTTAAAAATGCGAAAATACAAGGTGGGAAATAGAGTTCGTCAAGCAATTTTATTTTTACAAAGATAAGATCAAAGAGGTTTTGGTTCCTCCAACAAATGATGCCTCCAGCAATATGCTTGAGCTCTTTATATTTTCTCTATTTTTCAAACATTGGAGAAATAATATTTGTGCCGATTTGAAGATCTCTGACAAAACTGCAGTTGTTCAACTTCAAATAAGAGGAACTGTTTTTATTTTGGTTCCATGTTTGTGTGTTGCTCACTCCAGAACTCTAGCCAAAAATGAAGGCCTACTATCATATTTAACTTTTTCAAACAAAGGTAGGAGAAAATTAATATCCCCTAGCTCCGGTCTCTTAAAAAAATATTTTTAATAGAAATAAACCGATCCCTAAAGCTTTCTCTAACCATAAATTTGTTGAGTTCACTCATGATAAAGGCCTTTTGTTGATGATTGGATGATGGGAGGAAGCATGGATGTATTGATAGGCATTTATTGGCTTCTAAAACAATTTGGTGTGAAGAATTCTAGTATGAGCAAAATTAGCCCCCTTAAAAAATACATGTATATAGAAGTGTTACTTCAAAATCAGAAACAAAGGAAGCAATTTTAATATTGTCATAGAAGGAACTGTAGGCAACAAGAAAACCATTTAGATCCTTCTTAGGGCCATGCCAAATTCCAATGACATCATCAATATATCTTTTATAAAATAAAGGATTTTCCACAACATCATTAAATACCTGTTCCTCTAGATGACAAAAATAAACAAGCATAAACCACAACAAAATTACTTTCCATGCCTGCTCCTCTTATCTGCCTGTATGTTTTCCTTTTGAACTCCAAGTAGTGTTAACACTAGCTCTGCAAGCCTTACCACCAAGTTTGTCTTGGTTAGATCAAATTCGTTCCTAAAAAAATGGAGGGCTACGAGTCCTTGAGAGGTGGGGATGCTAGGATAGAGACTCTCAACATCAAAATAGAATAGAATGATGTCTTCAGGAAAAGTATGGCCATGCAGATCTTTAATTAGAGATTAGAGATATGGAATCCAAGAGATGATTTTTCTGTTTCAACAAAATTGGCAGGAGCAGATGAAGCCATTTGGAGGCAGGTTCAAGCATGAAGCCACAGTAGGAACAAATGGGTCGGCCAGAAAGCCTGGGCTTGTGGATTTTGGGGAGTAGGTAAAAGACACACTCTGACAGAGGATGGTGTTATCTGGAGTATAAATTTCCTATGGTTTTTTGAAAGCAGATGCCTCCTAAAAGCCCAACCAAACAAGTTCTAGAGTTGATAAAAAATATCTTGCCAAGGGACTATTCACTTAAGAGTACATATTTTGATTTGAAAGCTGTGAAAAGCCTTCTAAAATGTACTATTCCATGGACAAAACACAAACACCCAAGTTTTTATCTTCGGGCCTAATGATAATCGATTTGTCATAGGCAAGAGAACAAATAGTAGATCAGATATGGTATGGAAAGGCACGTTGGCGGGTGGGATTGGCAACAAATAATTTGTAATTGAGGAATTTTGCACCAATACCAATAATTTATTCCAAAGGCTTGTAAAAATGTGAGGGATTAAAACTTGGGTTGTAGACACGAAAATTATCAATGGGCTTAGGCGGTTTTGGACGGCCACCTCTTGGTCCAAAAAACCTTGAATATGAAGATGTCTACAAAAGGCTAAAAATCCTATTTTAGAACCTCTTTGGCCATGGGAGGAGGAACACGGATGAACTCTAAACCTAGGCTGAGGGCCTCAATTTCATTTTGGGTAAGTTTTCTAGAGGAAAAAATATGGATGACAAGATTTGTGAGTTTACCATCCACAATCCAAACATGACTCCTGCAAAAGTATCAACGACAAAAATCCTATGGGTTGAAAATTGTGGACCAAGGGGTTATTTTTGGTTTCTGTCGTCATTTTGGCGTCAGAAGAACCCTTGCGCTTGTTTCTTATTTTTATTTTTAATAAGTAATAGAAATATAAATAAGTTTTAAATGTTGAAATGTAAGGATTATGAAGCATAAAAACTTGCTTTTGCCACATAGGCAAAAATGATGTTGGTGCTTTTGTCGTTGGTGGCGCTTGCACCTTTCTACAAAACAGATAGAAAAATATTGGATTAGCAACAAAGGGGTCTCCTTGAGTTGGAGAACATTTTTAAACTTCCTTGGTCAACATCAAACACAATTCAAATAATGATCGAAAAATGATAGAATGAGGAATACATAAATTAATGATCAGTTTGTCAACACTTTCAACTAACAAAAAACCTTTTTGCTCTGTGTCTATGTAAAAACCAAAGAGCAATAACACCATCAAACCTGCAATCTGGTAGTGCTTTTGCTTTAAAGAGTTGCAAGCGAAGATTAAATGCAATATTGAGAGGCTTTCATGACTAATATGAAGGCCTTTGCCTAAGAGGTACAAAACCCTACCAAATGATAAAACAAAATATTTGCTTGCTTAAAGTAAAGATTAACAATGATAAAATGAGATGTCAAAACAGATACAATTGTGATATGCAAAACTAGCTAGTATGTAACAAGATAAAAGCTTGAAGCAATAAAGCAAAGAAAGTGTCAAAAGCAAGGATAAAGAGCACAACCCAAGATGCTAAGGTTTTTTCTCCCTTGTTTGTGCAAGCTTGTTGGAAGCTTGCTTGTTTGCTTTTAGACACTCGAGAGCTTGAGCTTAAAGGCTTGCATGGAGTGCTTGAAAGAGAGCTTGAAGAAAGCTTGGATGTTTGAATGCTTGGAAGAGATCTTGAAGAAAGCTCGGATGCTTGATGCATGAAGGAAGCCTTCACCAAATTATGGAAAGATTTTGGCATAACCTTGCCATGCATGAAAATGAATTCTTACGAATCTAGAGAGATTTTGATAAAATTTTGCTGCTTTAAAACTATATATGATCCAAGTGTTGGTTTTATAGGAAGCCATGGCTTCTTGGAGGAAGGATTGCATTGAAGTTGATAGGATTGGAGATGGTAAGAATTTGAAATGGGATCAAGATGCCATTAATGGAGAAAAATTGAAAATAAAAAATCTTGGATTTGGGATTTTTGTTGGGGGTCGCATCTTGGGGATTGGATCCATTAATGGTAGGTGGCTTGAAATGTACTAGCAACCATTTTTTTTTATTTTGATGCATGATAGTCAAAAGCATTGGTTGACAAAAGTGTTGGTAGTGTTTTTGTTGACATGATTGTTGAAGGTCAAATTTGGGTAGGAAAGGTCAAAAAGTCAAATTTGGCAAAGCATTGCTCGAGATGCGAAATCCCTATCGATGCATTCACTCATGCCACAATGCTTTCTCTTTTGTAGCAATAAATACTCCTAATTTGGGCATAAGGAAGATTAATTCAATTTTGCTGATTGATGAACAGGTTTGCAAACTTGAAGATTAGTTATGCGATAAAAATTGAGTGTCTAGATTTACCCCTTTTTGATGTATTTATTGCATAATAAATGCATCAGAAACTAACATAGATGCCCTAATTTTGAGATAGGAAGATTGATGTTTTGATTGTTTATAAGTGACGTTAAAATTTGTGTTTTAGACAGTATTAGATGTCGTTCCCCCTTGAATTTTAAAGGGAAAATCAAGTTGGATAGAGAAAACCTAATTTGATTATGATCCACACTAGTGTAGTGATGAAAAACTAACGATAGGCAACGAAAACGATCATGCAACTCGAGAAGACCAAGGGGTAAAATGAATTAATTTTCATCATAGAGAGGAGCTTTAAGCTTTAGAGTAGTGAAGGTGACCTGATTTTGGATGGCTCAACATGCGCACAACCCCCACATCGAGCAGACCAGGTGAGGGTACCCATAGCAGGAGGAGCACTAGCATTGGTGTGTAAAAAACCCGACCCTTTAATACAAGTTGGCCTTAAAAAGCATGCTTGAAGAAGGGGAAGCACTTTTGCACAGTGATGGCACTATTGCCCAAAATTTTGTGTTGGTGGCGCTTTCACTCCTTGAAAATGCTCTCATTGGGCGATAGAGCTATTGCCACTTCTGTGGCATTTTCACTGGCTAGCTGTGCTTTTGCCTCGCAATGACGCTTTTGTACCTTCAGGTTTTTATAAATTTTGATCTTTTATTCACTGATTTTGAGGTTAATAGAAATCCTATCTTGTCTTGGGTGCAGGAGAGATTGTAAACATTAGTCTATAAGGAGTGACGACCACATGCATTAGAGACATAGAATATCATCAGATTTGTAGACCATAAGCTCTTGGTGACATTAGAGATTTATCATGTGGTCTTGATGCTAAAGGTGGAGTTTGATTGTGTGTTGTTGATGGCTTTGGTAGAGAGATGGTATTTAGAGATGAATACCTTCTTACTACCAATTTGCGAGATGATTGTCATAGGGAGGATGTGTGATAGATCTTGAGGATCCTCATCCGGGGGTGGAGGTGCATCTGGTGTAGGACCAATGCAAGTACTTAGAGAGGTTGATTGGGGATGCAAACTTCTTGATGTTGTAATCTAGCATTGACATCAATATCGTACATGTTAGGGGCCACATGGATAAATAGACGACATCACTATGCATCATCGTGTTTGGAGTGCTACTAGGTGACACTAGCTATAGGGTCTTTCACTTGGGCTATGGGGAGGTGGTGGTGGAAATGCAAGACAAGCAAACCATTTTTGCTTGGGGTATCATGCTAACATGCATATACCAATCGCTCCATTGAATTGTTTAAAGAGAAGCAGAAGCCAGAGTGGGTTCACTTTGCTCTAGGTGTGGGTTTGGGAGCATATTATAGTTTTTAGACCTTTAGGATTTCCAACATAGGTTGGGGATAAGGAGGTACTGATAGCCTACATGTGGAGCTACCATTTTGAAGGTGGATAGAGCAGGCCCCATAAGGAAATGCTAGTAGCGGCTAGGAGGGCAATGTTGAGTGGTAATTTTACCCAATTGTAAAACCACACTCACCCTTAGGATTTTGATCACAAAACCCTCTCTTGCAAAGAAGTTAAAACAAAACAACTTCTCCAAGGTTCTGCTATGTAAGCATTGCACATGTGTATTAGTAATCTTTGTGAAGATGTGTAAAATAAGTGCTAGGAATACCTTAGTGGTTTGCAAGTAACTGTTAAAAAGGGGCCTATGTTGGTTTATTTTATCATGCTATACTAATGATTGTTCATGAAACTTAAAGAGAAAAACAAAATATGATTGGCCCTTATATGACCACGATGAAAGGTTTAGTTCATTTTATCTTGAAGTATTTTAGGTAGATTTTATCTTTCTTTGATTAAGTAGATTTTAAACAAGTTTTTATCTTGCATTAAACCCTACTTTAAGCATGAAATAAAAGATTAAAATCTATCTCTAAATATGAACCTTAAATGATGAAAGGATTTATTTGATGTAGCTTCTATCATGAAGATAAATATAGCCTTTAATATAATAAATAAATTACCCTTCTTTGATGAATTTAATTTTCATAAAGAGATGATAATTTATTGCTTGAAAATATTGGCCTTAAAATATCATTATAAATTATCTCTCTTCAATAAAATCATGATTTTCATAAAGAAGAAATAATACCGCTTCAATAACAATAGCCTTTGATATAATGCATAAATTACCTCTCTTTAATGAAATCAGGATTTTTCATAAAGAGAAGACAATTTATTGCTCTGAAAATGATGGCCTATGGAATGCCATATAAATTACCCCATTTAATGAAATTGCAATTTCCATAAAGGGAAGTTCATTTATTGCTTGTCCAAAAAAATGCAAAGCTGAAAAAATTGATTTGCCTTCAAAACATGAAATAATGAAAAATCCTAAAATTATAAAAACTCTCATAAAATAGTAATTTTCAATAATTTTTATAATTTCGAATTGACTTCGGAATGAAATCGAACTTGCTTGAAATGAAATATTGAAGTTCATTCTTTATACTCATACATTTATTTTTAGAGTTTTATTTTTTTTAATTTTTATTTTAATCGTTCGACGTTTTAAAAAAAAATCTGCAAAAGGAAGAGTTAGAAAAATAAAATAAGAAAAAATGAAATAACAGAAATGCTGCAACCCGAAAATTTTTCACAGACCCTGCAAGCATTAGTATTCTACACAAAAACCAACATTAGATCCGAATTCACGTAGTCAAACAACTAACGCGATGCAATATTATAGGGAAATGATGCAATATGCCAAAAATAAAACAAAGTTAACCATAAACATACATTAAAACTTAAAATATATTATATTACAAAAAAAAAGGGTTTTCACCATAACTCATACATGTATAAAAAACCATGCCCTAAACTTAACATCAAGTGGTAGAAAAAAACAGTCCAGCGGTGCGACTTTCTTTTAAAAAAATCCAACATCTGACCTCCAAAAAGATCAAGCCCTTCTTCTGTTGTTCGAATGAATATTTCAAATTTCCTCCGCAACTGTTAGTTTCGTTTTCCCAACACAGGTTTCAAAAATCCTCTTTTTCTCTTTACTTTCCTTGTTTTATCTCTTGACAACCATCCACGCTTCCAAATGTAACACTCTTGCGATTACGTGAATCACCATACGTTAAAACCTTCAATTGGATAAATGTCACAAAGACTTTTAAATTTTCTTGTATCTCGTTTGTACCCTTATCCCTAACCCAATATAAAAAACATAACCGTTCACAACACAGTAACCCTTTAATCTTCATGGATATATACTGTATACGATAGCTGAGCTACATAACAATTGTGGATCCTTTGATTAAAAGTTGGTGTATTCTAAAATTGACCCCCATTTGGAATTTTATCATCTTAATGTAATACCCCTGGCGCCCAAACCATGTGCGTTTTCCAACGCCTCAAGGTACAACATTTGTTCTTCGAATAATGAGAATGTCTTCGTATTTGACTCATCATATTTTATTTCATTTCACCATGTAAAAATGAAATGAAAGATTTTAATTACATCCACGACACCCAAATATAGTTTATGGGATTTTAAATATGGAAGTGCAATTATTCAAATCATATTATATGATCTTTAATATCTTTGAGAAGGTTGTTCCTTCTCGTGCTGATTTGTGTTAGCAATTCTCCAACTTTTTTTATTTTACTATCTTCAAATAAATCTGCCATAAACTCATTCCCAAGTGTTTTTTTGTATTTGTCACGGATATATATATGAAAAACTTGGGCATTTATAGATGAAGTGTTTCTCTGTTTCTACTGCCCTTGTGCTGCATAGAGTACATATCCTTTCTTTCCATTGTTCTTTGGGCGTTGTCCATCTCCCTGTTTCACATCTAAGCCTACGAGAGCTAGTCCTTATCTGAGCAATGAGTATTTTTTCCTTTCACTTGATTCCAGCGTTTATATACGCTCTTTCCTTGTGGTCATACCTTAGGTTAAAATTTGCAATATAATATTATCTTTTCCTGCTTGCATTTTTCCGCATTCCATGTCTGAACTTTTCATTCACATAATTCATTCACATATGTTTGTTGACATTTGGCCCATACATTTATGTGAACCTTTGTTTATTTATCTTTTCCCATGGTGCCCTGCCATCCGCTGTATTCGACGCCCTGGTCGTCCCTTCGTCGTCGGACCAGTCCAGCTCTTCATCCACTATCCACGTGGAACTACTGGGTCCTTGTCATCGCTCGAGAGTGGCATTTTGCCTGAGAATTAGAAACCGCCGTGCCTAGAGTGCATTCCCCAACGAACCACATCGTGTCTTTCATCAACATCTGTCCGGAGATGCCGTGTTCATGCTTATGGTCCATGTCAGCGACCAAGATTTTCATATGTTGGAATTTCGTTCCACTTTAGTATCTCTTCTTTGCTAGGCGTAGTCGAGCCTCCTCTCGCAAGAACAATTACGCCCTAGTTGTTTCGGGTATTCGTGCCAATCCTTCTACGACCGTGTCCAACTTATCCACATGTGTCCGCCAATATGACGCGTCATTCCTTGCAAACACACTAATCAAACATCAGAACTTTCCACCCATTACTCTTAATAAAATGATAATATACGTTAGATATTAACAATAGAGGGATTTCATATGTCTATGAAAAGATATTTCATTAACGTATTTTATTTTATATCTTATTATTTTATTTTTATATTTATTATATATATTATATTTTCATTTTTTGGTTTTTTATTTTTATTTCGTTTTATTAATTATTATTATTTTTAATTTTTTATTATAAAAAAGGAACATATTCTTTTTAATCACATTTCGTCTTTTCTTTTTATTATCTTTTGTTATTAAAACATATATACATAAATTATATATATATATATATATATATATATATATATGTTTTTATTTTATTTGTTTATATTTTTTTCTTTTTCTATTTTTTATTGCTTTTATAAATTGAATCAATAAGCTTCCAAGCTTCACATTATTGTAACTCCAAATGAACAAGGAGGCCACACTGAAACCAAAACTTAAAACCAAAGCCTCCATCGCAAGCCAAAACAACAAAGCACACCAAAATAACACACGAAGGCATAACACAAGCAAGAACCTTGAAACTCGCATTGCAACTCAAGGGTATCGATATCTCAACCTTATCGCTCGAAGAAGACCAATATCCTCAAAAATTCAAAACAAAAAGGTGGGTCCCCAAGTTTTGGGGCTAGTTGTGCAATGACCACAACAGGCGGTAGTTGAGTTGTAGCTAGATTATATAATCTAGAAGCCATATAGGCATCATCTAGGTTGGCATGATGATGCTTACCATCTAGCTCACATTAGGTAGGTTAGATGGTTGTTGGGACCATAGGGGGAGCAAGAGCTCCATCATTTCAACAATGGTCTACTAGTTCAACATAAGGTAGGGGATACATGAAGGGCAAGTATGGTACAAGAGATTTACTCGAGAAATGAGATTCAATGATGCCCTAGATCTGGACTCATGTTGAGGTAGACTTAGATGATATTATCATTTTAGACCCCAGATGTGATGACCTTGGTGTTACCCATGATTATTGGAGATGGTACCAAACCATCTAGTCAAAGTGGGTGATAGTCACAAAAGTATGACCTATAGAGTAGTGATAAAGGTCGATCAAGGCTAGGTAGGTAGTGCTAGTTTTGATGTGGCACTACAAGAAGGATTAAAGATGATGGGAGGATCAGGGATACTCAACAACAATGATAGGACCTCCATTGCTTGTTCTTCCTATGAGTGTTGTTGGCAAGGTAGGATCGAGTAGGTCACCTTAGTAGACCATCAAGGCAGAGTGAGATACCTTAGAAGGTAGGTGGAGAGCTTGCATGGAACTTTTATGGCAAGGACAACAAAGAAGGACCAATTGGCAACATAGGTTGTAGAGATATAATAGACCATTAAGGGTTTGATTGTGGAGCAAGATGCAGTGGTGACAAGAGCCACAATAGCAAGAGAAGCAACTAAAGGGGGCTAGGTGGTGTAGGCTTTATTGGATCAAAAGGCACTTATCTAGAAGGACCTATAGGATGACAGTGCATGGGTAGTGCACTATAGGGTTGTTTATCATGTAGTTATCTCGATAGACAAGCACCTACCATCACCTACGAGGACATAATCAGAGAGTAACTGAAGGTTTGTGACTTAACAATCATAGTGTTTAGATAGGATGTTGCCACCTACAGGAGGAGGAGGAGCCACATGAGTACTAGACATGGGCTCTAAGCACTAACCATAGGAGTTGATTGTCTTGAGAGTAAGAGGTTGAGATGATTGTATATTTATGATGATTTTAAATTTTGTATTGACATTATATTATGTATAGACATACTTTGAGTTATTATATATATTTCAACATTTATAGGTATCACTTATATGTTATGATGTGATGGTTATTTTATGTTTGTATTTAATGTTGATTATGATTGATGATTGTAAGTATGATTTGATGTGTTAATGAATTAAAATATCATGCATGTTATGTAATAATGAATTGAGTTGGGACGGTTTAATTGAATATTAATTAAGGATGGATGATTAATTAAGGGTTATGAATTGAAAAGGAAAGGGGAATGAGTAAAAAATGATTAAATGCACTAAAGATAGGATGATTGAATATGATAGACTAGATGCATGATGTGCTTAAGAGGATGTTTCTATGGTACTACTATTTACAACTATTTATAAAAATATATATAAATATGTACAACTATACATACAGGTCTGCTTAGAGATTTTCCCAAAGAGACTTTAGTTAGCTTTGTCCGAAGGACTTCTAGTTAGCTTTGAGATACCTAAGGAGAATTTAGTTAGTTTTTTCTAGAGGTCTTCTAGTTAGTTGCTATGATACAAAGATATGTACCTACATGAAAATAAAAGATTTACCTTTAAACACATGTCTAAAGGACTTCTACTTGTCCCATGGAACTTTTAATTTACCTTTAAACAAACGCTTCAAGGACTTTTGCTTGGCTTGTAGGAATTTTGAATTACCTTTAAACAATTGCTTAAAGGACTTTTAGTTGGCCCATAGAATTTTTTATTTAGCTTTTTTTATTTTACTTTATACAAATGTGTAAAGTACTTTTGCTTAGATTGATTTTACTAATAGAGAAGTGTCATAGAGGACTTGTGATTGATTGGTGTGACAACAAATGATGCCCCAAATTGGGAGGAGGATTCATCGTTGACTAGTTACCCCATGCATGGTGGTACTTAGGAGATAAGATATAATATGGTTGATATTACTATCAACACTTGAAAACCTTGTAGTATTCATCATGCAACAAGATATTGATGAAATAAATGAAGTTAATTTGATAGATCTTGCCATCAACACTTGTAAACCTTGTAGTACTAATCATGCAACAAAAGACTAGTAGTTTGGAAAAATTGATAAAGATAATGTTTAAGGAAAATTAAATTGAGATAGAGAAAAATTGGTGTTATATGAATCTTGATTTGGTTCACAAAGAATACAATTAGGAGGATTGACTAAC
Organism: Wollemia nobilis; assembly: GCA_028583015.1. Classification (NCBI taxonomy): domain Eukaryota; kingdom Viridiplantae; phylum Streptophyta; class Pinopsida; order Araucariales; family Araucariaceae; genus Wollemia; species Wollemia nobilis. The sequence continues at coordinate 6,447,701 of JAQPPZ010016930.1, read as the reverse complement.
ATCAATCATCTAGTGAATGAAAATGAACTATCTTGAGTTGGATTTTTATTTGTATGTCATCGTATATCCTTGACTCAAGATGCAATATAGAATCCTCTTGGTTTGAGATCTACCTAATGGATAAAAGAATTCCCTTGAGTACAAGTTCAAGATTGAATGGTTTAGGATTTCTCCTTAGCCAACCTCTGGAGTAGGTCAGTTCCTTATTGCAAAATAAAAAATAAAAAATGGGGAAAGACTAAAGTGAGAAATGGAGGATTAGGGATAGAAATTACGGATTAGATGTAGAAAAAATTTAGCTAACAATGTTGTCGTATACTATGCAAAACACACTGTAACTAAACTACATACAGGGCCTAATAGACCAATTACTAGATAAAGTATCATTGAAAGTAAATTGAGCCCAGATCATGCCTTCTCTACTCCAATATCTCTTAGCATCCTAAGTAAATTTTATAGAAGGTAGAACCACACAACTAGACACTAAAAATCCCTAATATTCCAATAGTTTGGAGTGATAATCCAAACAACAACTCAGGCCTAAGATAATAGACCACCCATAAAGCTTTTATAGAAATATCTAGGACCTACAGAGCATCCACATATGAAAAATTCAATAATATAATTTACAACAAGATGATTTATTAAAATTGTAGAGCATAATTACATAATATACAACATGAAAATATTCAAATTGTTGACCTTCATGCTGAGGTAAATGTTGCTATTTATGGATTTCTATACTAACCTAGCTAATGATTACAAGGATGGCTTACCATAGGCTTGACAATATAGGCACAAATTGACCTTATTTAGAATTCATGCTCAATAAACATGCTGGGAAGGAGTGGATGTCACTTTTTGCTCTATCTTGGATAACTATTTTTGATTAGCATCGTCCATATTTTACGGAAACCACATCTTTAGTAGATTTTATCTTCTAATCATGCTTGAATTCTCCCATCATTCCTTGTGCAAACTATAAAATTTGTGAGAAATTTTGCTTATGATTAGTGATAGTTGATGCTACTACAAATTCCAGGATACTACCTATCACTTTCTTGTAACTGCTTCGCTCTAGATGGCTGAGAAGTATCTAGATGGCCCATGTTTATGATGCACATGATCTCCCTTGAAAGAGACTTATTTGAGAGCGCTATTCTTTTGTCGTTATCTACTGTAGGCTTTATATTTGTAATTGGGTTCTCAAGGCTTTGGTCGAGGCTTTAGAGGTATTTGCTAGAAGACACCAACCACTCATAATTCTGGTCACTAGTGTACCTTACCACCTTTATACTTGATAACTCATGCTTTGCCAATTTAAGTGGCTGAGGCTTTTGAATACTTAGGTTGATATTTTTTTTGAAGACCCCAATCATTTTTTTCTGGACTAGCCAGGTCCCAACACGGACAAAAGTTATTGCTTGATTTAGAATTTTGGGTTCAACTACATGCTTTCAAATTTCTGGCCAACAATGTGCAATAGTTTCCAATTTTAGTGAGACTTGTAACAAAATTTTACAAAAATTGATAGTTCAACAAATTTGCTAGGAGCTATCTATGTGGTAACTCTCTTGGATACACATTATTGGCACCTCCAAGGGATTTTTTTTGTAAAATTATAAACCTAGAAGACCTTATTCATTGGGCATTGGAGTAAAAAATGGGGGAAAAGATTTAGAGCAAAACTTAAGGTAAAGGATCCCCTAACAGGCTTAATGTTTCTAAACCCCAGAGGTTTCACCTTGTTCCTACCACCTTCGCTCCTCTAAAATTGGCTCCTTTTCTTGATTGTCTAAGATATCTTTGCTAGGTTGTAAAATTTTATAGGCTGCATCCCAAATCTCTTGTGGAGGAAGCTTGGGTCCATTAAGTTTCTTGTAGATACTTCTAAGCTTGTAGGATTTTTTGTAAGAGGGATCCAAGTGTCTTGCAAAATCTTGTAATTTTACATGCATAGTAGCTAGATTATCAAAATAATCTAAGATAATCTCTACATCAAGTTTTAGGAAGTTGTTGAAATCTACTTCATTATTGCTTATACTGTCAAATTCTAGATTTAGTTGCTCTATAGTTAACATGCTTTAATTTTGGTCTAGGATCTGAGGAAATCCAAGGCTAACAACTTATTGCAATGGATAAACTATTTTATCCCTTTTATCATTGAGTTATTTAGATATCTTCTAACCTTGTTGAATTAGTTGATACCATTCAATGAGTTCATTAGCAAACTCTATTGATTCATATTTCTCTTGGGCTATTAATGTATTTATATGAGGCTCAAGTTCTTCCTTTAAAATTTTAAACATATTATACGCTTGCTCTACTTTTGTTTCTATTTGGATTTGAATATTTTTAAACTCAGCTTGGGCCTCCCTGATTGCTTGCAGGCTAAAAGTTGAAAAATTTTACAGTTGGGTGAAGTGACTTGGTGATTTAAAATATTTTGTTTCGTCTAAACATTTTGATTTGCATCAAGGCTTCTTTTGACAAATGTGAGGCTTATGCTTTCTTATTTTCTTCAACAAAATCTTGCCTTAGTCACCCCAAATCTTCTTCTAGACCTTGAATTTTTTAGTATTTCTCTTGTAATTGTACCTTAGTGGGAGCATTACCAAGCTTCTACTACAATTATCTAACCTGCATTTGTAGGGTTTTTTGAGCCTGCTCTTCGTACAAGGATTTAGTTTGGCATTCTCATCTGCTTCTTGTGATACTTTACTTTCATCTGGATTGCTTTCACACGTACTAATTCAATGGTTGAATGAGTACTTTATACCACATATTCCAATGGAAATCTAACAATATCTACCTCATACATTCTTTTGATGTGAGCGTTGGGGTAGGCTTGTCAGTATTAGGAGTAATTGTGGTCATGATATGTTTTACCTTCACTCGAATTAAAAATTTGTTATTCTTAGTGATGCTCTCTTTTTCTTCTTTCATGGTGTATGATCACTTATCCATCTTTGTGTGTCATCCTAAGTCTACTGGGATTGATTAAGGATATTGGGAACTGGATGGATAGATAAGGGTGTGTGAGAAATGCAATATGATAGAATATGGAATGAATAAGGAAAGGAATTATGAGTTATAACAACATCTTTGTAGGTTGAAGGCTATGAATTCTTGGGAACTTGTTGATGTTGTGGGGATATGGCAGAGGTGATGCTTTTATAAGGTGAATCAGGATGAAATTCATATGATGGGGGTGGGGGTTTCTCATGGGTAGATGAAGATTATAGAGGTAGTATAGAAGAAGAAGAAATATTAGGGTAATGAGAAAATGCACTTGTGCCTTATGCTTTGGTATGCTAATGAGTTGTTGAGGTTGTATGCTAGATTTTAACCCTTTTCCCTCTCTTTTCTAGTTGTTGCAATGGGGATATTTTTTTCTTTTAGGTTTTTGGTTGTTCTTTAAAGTTTTAAAGTACAAATACTTGTTCTAGAAGTGATAAATTTTCCCTAGCTTTTTTGCACTCCATTTAGTATAAGAATTTCTAGTCCCAATCTCAATTTATTCCATCCTTTAAGTGGGTCTAGCCATAGTTGATAAAGTATCCCCTAGACCTACTAGCTCATCCTCTATATTATATTGGTTCCCACCGTATATCATGATCAAAGCTCACACCTTTGTTGGAGTGCTTACAATGAGATATACTTATTTCCTAAGTATCTCACTAGGACCTCTTCTTCTTGGTTGTGCTCATCTATGCTTGTTTCTATCAAAATTTCATCCCCTTGTTCCTTAATTTATACCTCTTTCAAAGCTCGATGTTCTTCTACGTGTTGAGAGGTTTGATCTTCTTGAGAATCAATTTTCTCCTCTAAGATGAATTCCTCAATATTTTGATTCAAAGGCTCATTTATGTCATTATCTCCATCCTTCCACATTTGGTAATTAACAATGTAAAGAGATGAAATTTTTTGGTCCATGTTAATAGGGCCCTTCTTCTGGAGACTATTTTTACACCTACAAATCCATAAATCCATTATTATTGAATCTTTTCTTATGTTCATTTATGACTATTTTGCATTATTTCTTTCCTTTGTATGCTCAATATATGGTCTTTGTTCTTAATTGGATCATGTGGATTCACCACAACATTCCATGGAGACCTTTTCTCTACCTGGAACATATCCATATCTTCCTTATTTTTGAGTTTATTTTGAAATGTCTCTATCTCTTGTCTTTGAACATGCTCAAATGTAGGAGGCTTATTATTTACTTCTATCAACTTGGCTATGGAGATACCTGAAGAACACAATATTATACTGAGAGGGGGGTGAACAATATAAGATCACTTTTTACTTTTCTTTCCCAAACAATATTATCCAATATAATCAATGGAAATATTAATAGCAATAACCAAAGCAATGCATAAATCATCACACACAATAGAGACACCAAATTTATGTAGTTCACCCAATGTGGGCTACTCCACGGAGAAAATATTTTACTAAAACTTTCTCAATAAATATCTTGGGAATCCTTTACCTATTACAATGTTTATGGACCTCTGTCCAAAGGAGACACCAATCCCCTAAATCAAGTTCATGGATATCTATCCATAGGAGACACCAATCTCCTAACTTTGCTTTGGCTGGTGATCCTCTAGAAGACCTTTGCCTCCATTGCCCTTAGTAATTGGAACTCTATCCACAAAAGACACTTGTCCTCCCTGCTCTGGCTGGAGATCTCTATCCTAAACTCTATCACCTCCAAAGCTCTATCTCAAATCTGTACTAAACACAGTCCTTCAATCTAGCACAAATCTATCCTCAATATCTATCTCTAGTTTGGCATAAACCTGTCCTCAAATCTGCACCAAAATTTGTCCTCGAATCTGTACTAAACACAATCCTTAGATCTAGCACAAATCTATCCTCAAGCCTTAACTCAAGGCTTGACTCAATCTCAAGTCAAATCTACTAGATTTGCCCCAAAAATTAATTCAAGGTTTGAACAAATCAATCAATCAACTCTGCTCTCAAGTCTTCTCAAGGATTTGTCTCAAATTTGCCTTGTACGTTTCCACAAAAGATCACACCAATCTGTCCTCAAGTCGTCTATAGAACTTGTCCAATATGCTTAATAAGTTCTCACAAGAACTTATCCAAATCTGTTCTCAATCTGTATTGTAAGCTTCCACAAAATCTTACCCAAAACTGTCCACAAGTCTTATCAAAGACTTACCTCAAATCTAATCAACAAGTACACACTAGAACTCGTCCAATCTCATAGAAACATAAAGATAATTGTTAGAGACTCAATATGCTCTATACACATCATAATACTCAATAACTTTCAATTACTCTTTTAGAAACACACAAAGAATTTTTAGAGACTCAATATGCTTCACATTCACCTCAATACTCAATCACTTCCAATAACTCTTTCAAAAACATACAGAGAATTGTTAGACTCAATATGCTTCAAATTCGACTCAATACTCAATAAATTTCTCAAATCAATTCAGAATATAGAATAGTTTATTTTATGGAACTTGAACAATCACTTCACACATCCACTTGACGAGGCTCAACCATGTTGGGAGTGAAACTAAAGGGATTAATTTTATTGATACAAGTGGTTACAATATATAGGCATAAGCCTAAATTCAACACATGAAACTTGTCAAGAGAAACTGACAAGTGTCAAGGTGAAGGCATAGTGCACTTTAACTCTAACATTCCCCCTTAAAGTGCACTATCCTAACTAAAGAAGAAACAAAACAAGTCAACATTAGGTAACATTCCCCCTTAATGTTGACTTCTCGAAAACAACCTATCATCCTATCTTATTGCTGATTTTGTCTAGGCTCATGCTCTTTGCGCTTGGCTCTCCAACTATTAATAATGCTAGATTCACTATGTATACATCTCGGTCTATTGCCTCAGGGTCAGCCACTTCCATGGGTTTGTTGCCACTGGGTCAACTTTCTAAGTGCCTTAGGGTCATCATGGGTGCCTCAGGGTCAGCCACTTCTGGGTCTGTTGCCTCTGCAGGTCATCCTCAGAGGATGTTGCCTCTCGTAGGTCACTGAATAGTCCCACCATAAATATCAAATCCTTCCTTATGGTGAACTCAATCTAGAAGGTTTTGGTCTCTACCGAAAATGCACCTAATACAAAGGAAAAAATGAGCCATATAAGAGTGTCGGTCTCTGCCGAAAATGCACTCTACAAAAAATGAGCCATAGAACCAAATATGGAGGAGAAGAAGAAAGAAGAATAAAAGAGAATCTTCTGAAGTGTCTTCGTCTGTAGTCTTCAGAAGTAGATCCGAAAAAGAACTCGGATAGAGTCTGGGGTGTCTATGTCTGTAGTCCTCATGGTGAACTCAATCTAGAAGGTGTCGGTATCTACCGAAAATGCACCTAATACAAAGGAAAAATGAGCCATATAAGAGTGTCGGTCTTTGTCGAAAATGCACTCAATACAATAAAATGAGCCATAGATCCAAATAGGAGGAGAGAAGAAGAAAAGAAGAGAATCTTTTGAAGTGTCTTTGTCTGTAGTCTTCAAAAGTAGATCCAGAAAAAACCTCGGATAGAGTCTAGGGTGTCTTTGTCTGTAGTCCCTAGTATAAGTGTCCTTATGGTGACCATGTCATCCCATCGAAATGCATGGGTAACTAGCCGCTGCATTTGCCAAGTGTATAGAAAAGATCACTAGGTATAAGGATCACATATGAAATTACCTTGGGAGTGTCGGGTACAACCGAGAGTGCACTCCAAGGTAAAAAACTTTGAGGCTAAAAAAAATTCAATTGAAATAGCCTCAAAATTACAATTTGACACCACCATTGTTTCCATCACGGAAAAACATTTCCAACGACTATAAATACCCCTATACTTGTGTCTAAATGGGGCCTTCAACTTGCTGGGAAAACAATACCATGCCTATCTAGGCAGCAAAATAAACTTTAGGAATATCATATTCCTGGCATCGCACTATGGCGGAATAAAAAAATAGACTCAATGTTCAATTTTCCCTCACAGGGGAATTACATGGGCCATCTAGGCCATCATCAGTTTTAAATGAATGAGTACAATAAGGATCCATGTGGGCCTTCCACTTCTACTTTTACTCTTCCATGTGGAAAAAGCATTACTTTTCATTAGATGCCCCCTCACTTGTCAAAAAATAAAATGTTTCATGTTTTAAATAAAAGGCCCCACCCATGATTTTGAATAAAATTGCCCCCCACGATAATGACATTAAATTATTCTCCATGATAATCAACATTAAAGCCATAGCTACTAGTCCACCTGCCATTCCAGATCTGCGCAAGAATCAATGCCGAGCAATGCAGTGCACCTTCACCGTAATGATCATTCAAGTCTATCCTCCACTGTACTGCTGCTCTACTATAGTTGCAGGTGTAGTAACGTTCTTCGTAGACTCTGGCGTCCTCCATCAATGCAAAAATCTTGCTAGACATTTAGTGACGCGTAAAGTCTTACGAGAAGGGGCTCCCAGCTACCTTGAAGTTCATGAGCTCTCTGTGTGCCATCGAAAATGTTTACACAGTGCGCCTTGGCCTCCAACCCTTCTGCACCTGTCCGGACTTCCTCCACGAAAAAAACTGCAAACACATCCGCGTCCTCAAGCTTCTTGGTGGTGGAGCAATGGATGACAGAATTGGTGGATGTCTTAGGGAATTTACATGGCGTTCTAGTCGGGAGGGAGGTTCTTCCAGATGGCATTTTGTATGCATCCAAGGAGACCCATTATTCAATTTTGAAAGTAAGCACATCTTATTAAGCTAGAGCTCTGCCATATTATCGGGCTTTCGAGGAGTCGAACTCAGGACTAGGGGAAGCATATTCATCGGATCTGTTACAGCAGCAATTATAACTAGCATCTAGAGACATACAACCATGGTTTCCACCGTGCAAGTTGCTGAGAATGAAAATCATAAGGCCTTGTAAAGTCGCGTGGTCGAACCTAAGCCCCTACCCGAGGAGTTCAGTCTAGCAAAGATTCAGACATATTTAGCGCCCGGGTTTGACAATGCCCGGGAGACATACGATGTCACGATCGACGAGCACAACAACTTCCAACTGGTGAATTTTACGATGTGCCAAATTTACAACAGCATTAAACATTGATCCTAATAATCAATCATCGCGACACCACCAACAATCACGTACGGCTCCAAACAATGGCTCGCCCGTCCACTTGCGGGAACACTGCGTAGATTGAAACTCCTTCAAAATTCCACAAAGAAATAGTACCAGCAATTTTCCATTCACCACGCCTTCGAAATAGCAAAAAAAATAGCTCAAAAATAATGGCAGCCATGGTTTTTTTTTTTTCAAAGGTCTGGTTTCTGATTCATCAACAAGGATGAAGAGCATACTCCTTAATTTGAAAAAAAATGATAAATGGGGGAAAGGATGAGGGGGGAGGGAGGATTTCCATGAGGGAAATCCCCCTCAGGGGGTTTTACAATATATAGGCATAAGCCTATATTCAACACATGACACTTGTCAAGAGAAACTGACAAGCGTCAAGGTGAAGGCATAGTGCACTTTAACTCTAACATTCCCCCTTAAAGTGCACTATCCTAACTAAAGAAGAAACAAAACAAGTCAACATTAGGTAACATTCCCCCTTAATGTTGACATCTCTAAAACAACCTATCATCCTCGCTTATTTCTGATTTGGTCTAGGCTCGTGCTTTGTGCTCTTGGCTCTCCAACTATGAATAATGATAGATTCACTATGTATACATCTCGGTTTGTTGCCTCAGGGTCAGCCACTTCAACGGGTCTGTTGCCACTGGGTCAGTCGTCTAAGTGCCTCAAGGTCATCATGGGTGCATCAAGGTTAGCCACTTCTAGGTTTGTTGCCTCTGCAGGTCATCCTCAGAGGATATTGCCTCTCGTAGGTCACTGACTAGATCCACCATGAGTATGAAATCCCTCCTCAGGGTGAACTCAATCTAGAAGGTGTCGATATCTGTCGAAAATGCACCTAATACAAAGGAAAAATGAGCCATATAAGAGTGTTGTTCTCTGTCGAAAATGCACTCAATACAATAAAATGAGCCATAGATCCAAATAGGAGGAGAGAAGAAGAAAAGAAGAGAATCTTCTGAAGTGTCTTTGTTTGTAGTCTTCAGAAGTAGATTCAAAAAAAACCTCGGATAGAGTCTAGGGTGTCTTTTTTTGTAGTCCCTAGTATAAGTGTCCTTATGGTGACCATGTCATCCCACCGAAATGCATGGGTAACTAGCCGCTGCATTCGCCAAGTGTATAGAAAATATCACTAGGTACAAGGATCACATATGAGATTACCTTGGGAGTGTCGGGTACAACCGAGAGTGCACTCCAAGGTAAAAAACTTTGAGGCTAAAAAATACTGAATTGAAATAGCCTCAAAATTACAATTTGACACCACCATTGTTTTCGTCGCGAAAAAATGTTTCCAACGACTATAAATACTCCTATACTTGTGTCTAAATGGGGCCTTCAACTTGCTAGGAAAACAATACCATGCCTATCTAGGCAACAAAATAAACCTCAGGAATATCATATTCCTGGCATCGCACTGTGGCGGAATAAAAAAATAGACTCAATGTTCAATTTTCCCTCGCAGGGGAATTACATGGGCCATCTAGGCCATCATCAGTTTTAAATGAATGAGTACAATAAGGATCCATGTGGGCCTTCCACTTCTACTTTTACTCTTCCATGTGGAAAAAACATTACTTTTTATTAGATGCCCCCTCACTTATCAAAAAATAAAATGTTTCATGTTTTAAATAAAAGGCCGCACCCATGATTTTGAATAAAATTGCCTCCCACGATAATGAAATTAAATTATTCTCCATGATAATCAACATTAAAGCCATAGCTACTAGTCCACCTGCCATTCCAGATGTGTGCAGGAATCAATGCCGAGAAACACAGTGCACCTTCTTTGTAACGATCATTCAAGTCTATCCTCCACTGTACTGCTGCTCTACTGTAGTTGCAGGTGTAGTAACGTTCTTCGTAGACTCTGGCGTCCTCCATCAATGCAAAAATCTTGCTAGATGTTTAGTGACGCGTAAAGTCTTGCAGGAAGGGGCTCCCAGCTACCTTGAAGTTTGCGAGCTCTCTGTGCGCCATCGAAAACGTTTACACAATGCGCCTTGGCCTCCAACCCTTCTGCACCTGTCTAGACTTCCTTCGTAGAAAAAATTGCAAACACATCCGCGTCCTCAAGCTTCTTGGTGGTGGAGCAATGGATGACAGAATTGGTGGACATCTTAGGGAATTTACATGGCGTTCTAGTCGGGAGGGAGGTTCTTCCAGATGGCATTTTGTATGCATCCAAGGAGACCCATTATTCAATTTTCAAAGCAAGCACATATTATTAAGCTAGAGCTCTGCCATATTATCAAGCTTTCGGGGAGTCGAACTCAGGACCAGGGGAAGCATATTCATCAGATTTGTTACAGTAGCAATTATAACTAGCATCCAGAGACATACAACCATGGTTTCCACCGTGCAAGTTGCTGAGAACGAAAATCATAAGGCCTTGGAAAGTCGCGTGGTCGAACCTAAGCCCCTGCCCGAGGAGTTCAGTCCAGCGGAGATTCGAACATCTTTAGCGCCTGGGTTTGACAATTCTCGGGATACATACGATGTCACGATCGACGAGCACAACAACTTCCAACTGGTGAATTTTACGATGTGCCAAATTTACAACAGCATTAAACATTGATCCTAATAATCAATCATCACGACACCACCAACAATCACGTATGGATCCAAACAATGGCTTGCCCGTCCACTTGCAGGAACACTACATAGATTGAAACTCCTTCGAAATTCCACAAAGAAATAGTACCAGCAATTTTCCATTCACCACACCTCCAAAACAACGAAAAAAATCACAAAAAAAATGGCTCAAAAATAATGGCAACCATGGTTTTTTTTTTTTTCAAAGGTCTGGTTTCTGATTCATCCAACAAGGATGAAGAGCATACTCCCTAATTTGAAAAAAAAAAAATGAAAAATGGGGGAAAGGATGAGGGGGAGGGAGGATTTCCATGAGGGAAATCCCCCTCGGGGGGGTTTCACGAGGCGAGGGGAAAGCTCGCTATGATACCAAATGTTGGGAGTGAAACTGAAGGGATTAATTTTATTGATACAAATGGTTACAATATATAGGCATAAGCCTAAATTCAACACATGACACTTGTCAAGAGAAACTGACAAGTGTCAAGGTGAAGGCATAGTGCACTTTAAATCTAACAAACAAAATCTACTCAACCAATCACTCAATGAAATAATCATTGCTTACAAACCCTAGTTCAAGCATATAAAAAACTCACTCAAAATGTTCCCAACAATGCTTCATCAACCAATCTCACATAACAATGATACTCATGTTCTTTTCAAACCCTAGTTCAAGTTCTTCACTCAACAACTCACTTCAACAACAATGCTTATAAGACAATCTTCACATAACAATGATACCCATGTTCTTTGCAAACCCTAGTTCAAGTTCTTCACACAACCAATGGCTTCAACAACAATGCTTATAAAACAATCTTCACATAAAAATGATACCCATTTGTAAACCCTAGTTCAAGTTCTTCACACAACCAATGGCTTCAACAACAATGCTTATAAAACAAGGTTTTAACAACTCTTTATTTCAAAAAACCTTGAAGCATTAACTCAACACACTCAATAAGGAAACCCTAATCAAGTCCTTTTCACTCCAAACTTATTTTCTAGAAAACCAACCAATCAACTCAATCAAGGAAGAATATGCTCATACCTTTTTCTTGATGACGAAGGAACCTCAAATATTTTTCACAACCACAAATACTTCTTTGCCAAGCTCAAAGGAGTTAGAGGATGATAAACTATCTTAAGGATACAATGCAAATATCAAAGCACACATACACCTTATCACTCCATCTTAAAGAAAACATCCATCAACATATACAAAAATGACTGACCAAATACTTTATTTAAAAAATAAATCCAATTCCTTATTCCTCCAATTAACCAAAAATAATGATTAATTAAAAACTTTTTAACTAACCCTTTAAACTCCCTAGGACCTTATGTCAAAACCTTAGGCATCACAAAACATATTAAAAATTTTATTACCTTTGCCTTGCTGGGACTCGAACTCACGATGCCGCCTCTACCAATGCCCTAGCCACAACTCCAACCGACATACGATCTAGGCACTCGTTTGAGAGCAAGAGCACAACGTGCTCTATATTCCTCTCTGCATACCCCAAAATAGAAAATCATGCGTCGCTTCCTCAACGCTTCAAAACACACACACCAAATGCTGTCGCCATGTATCAATCGTAGATCACTTCATCCACAAACGCCTTAGCACTTCGTCCACTTGCACTAGGCCATGGTGCCTCGGTGGATATGACGGTTTAGCCCACAATAATATTATCCCTTTCGCTGGTGCTTAAGACAAGGTGTTTGTCTTCTTTCTTGCACGAATTCTCACAACAACAATTGCACACTATTATTTTGAATGAAGGATGATTTAAATGTTGGCAATTTTGGGTACCTTGGGTACATTTCCCTTGCTCAAGTGTTGATGTTGTCATTGATGTCAAAGAGCGGAAGGGTTTTTGTGAAAACCAAGGCAGACTAAATTATAGGTTTTTTTAAATCCATGGTCAGCAGTTTTGAAATGGGTTTTTCTTAAAACCCAAGTTAGCTCTTTGTTTTGTTGAAAAAGGTGCTCCGATGATGAAGATATTTAATTTTAAATATCCAGTTTAAATTTTATTTATTTATTTAAAATTTAAATTAATATTTCAAAATTAAATTAAAGTCGTTCACCGGCTTGTTTTCAAAGCCGATGTTGCTAGGGTTTTGCAACGGATCAATTAGGGTTTCCTGCTGACAAAGCAAGGTTAAGCAACCAAAAAATTCTAGGGTTTCATGTTGACCTAATTAGGGTTGCAGCCGACGTGTTTGAGAATGTTTTGATGGGATATTCTATTCTATAAAAATGCGGGACTGTTGCAAGGTTAAAGTGTGGGCGTGATGCGATATATGCGAATGAAGTTCGTGTGCAGCAGAGTGTAAGTCGGTGATAGTTCTTTGGAGTTAAAGAAAAGAGATCGCAACGATGAGATAGTGAGTGAGTGCGTATCGGCTGATCGAGAACAAAGAGAGCGATATGCGGACGACGTGTTTAAAGTCCGAGGCAAAAATACGCGAGATGGTAGAAGTGAGATTTCATGGAAGGTGCAGCGGAGTGAGTGGTGCAAAGAGAAGATAAGAACGCGATATGCAGAAGTCGTGTTTCGAGTGTGAAATGACACTGTGCTGGCTGTATAAGTAATATTTCTGTGAAGTTGCAGCAGAGAACATGGAGAGATATAGAGGAGTGGTTGAAAAAGTGTGAATCATTTTTCACAGCAGCAGTCGAATGCCGACAAGCAATAGATCACATAAAAATAGCAGATCGTGATAATTGAGGTGAAAGTTTACATTCTGCAATTTTTATTATTATCTTCAAGTTGTAGCTTGAAAAAGGGGTTGGTGCCTCTTTCCAGTTGGTGCTAGAAAAATTGGAGTTGGTGCTCCATTTCGTTGTAGCAGATAAAATTTAGAGGTTGGTGCCTCTTACCAGTTGGTGCTAGTGAATGATTATGTAAAGTTGTAGCTTTGCATTTGGTGGATTTGGATGGTAGTCCAAGCAGTCTTTTTGAGGAGTAGCCACATCGGTGAACCTCGTTAAAATGCCATGTTATGTGTGATGCTCTTAGTACTTTTATTATTTCTGTTTTAATCTGCTGCAGTTTATTTAAAAGTCTAAATTGCTTTTAAGTTTTTAAAGAACACACTGATTCACCCCCCCTCTTAGTGTCATTGTGATTGTAACAATTGGTATCAGAGCCAGGTTCCCAATTTTGGCTAAATCAGTCAGGGTTGATCTTGGATTAGTACACAATGGCTAAGAAGAATAAATCCTCATCTAAAAAGGCATCCCAGTCAGTTTCAGTTCCTATGGTTGAGAAAATTGAACCAGAAATGGCAGAAGGAATGAACTCTGAAGTTGAAGAAGTTGAGGCTGAAGTTGATTTAGAGGGTGAGCTAGTGTCTGCCCTTACGAAATGGGAATCGGAGAAAAAGAAGAATGAAAAATTGTCAAGGAAACTTAAGGATGCAAACAACATTATTGCCAGTTTAAAAATACAGACTGAAGAATACAAGAAAATGTCTGAAGATCTGGAAATACGAGTATCCATGAAGATAGACCATTGCAGCAAATTGGAAGAAGAAAACGTGAGTCTTCGAATACAGATACAAGAGTTGGATCAAAAAATCAACTGTCATGTAAAACGTGAAGAAAGCTCGATGAAATTGGACAAAATTCCGAGCGATCAAAGATCCACAGGTATCAAATTTGGTCTCGGCTTTTCTGAAGGAGAATCATCAACTAGACCAAAAGCAAGCAATGTTGAAAGTGAAAAGAACAAAGACAAGAATCAGGCAAAAGAAAGATATAATGCCAGATCTGAAATAGCAGCTGACAATGATGGCTTTACTAAGGTCACATATCAAAAGAATAGAATATCCAAGGCTCCAGCAACAACCTGGCCAAGACCATCTTTCAGGTTTAATCGTTATTTCTATGGTTTTTGTTTCAAGTGTAATGTTTATGGGCATAAAATTGTTGACTGCAAATACAACGTAGGTCCAAGAAGTTTCACTAGTAGAAATGCGTTTGCTCCTTTAATGAGTTATGCAGTAGAGTGTTTTAAGTGTCACAACTTTGGTCATATTTCCAGAAATTGTCGTAGTATGTCTGTTTCATATCAACCTCATGAAAGCAGATTTCAACCGTATAGAGCAAAAAAAAATAGAATTTATACTGAAGGATATGTGCAAAATTCTAAAAAGGGGAAGTCACAGCTAGAACCCAATACCATAGTTAAAACAGAATGGAAACAAAAAGAACAGCTCAGGAAAGAACAAGATTCTTTAATAGTGCAGACAACTTTTAGAGCTCAGAATAAACATGTTCCTTGGATTCTTGATAGTGGTTGCTCAAGTCATATGACAGGTGACAAACAAAAATTCGAAAATCTACAAAAGTATGAGGGTTATTCTATAAAATTCGACAATAATGACGGAGCCAAAATAATAGGTAAAGGAATGGTCAAAATTAGTGAAGGAAAGATCAAGTCAGAGGAAGTTTTATATGTGGATGGTTTGAAACATAATCTATTGAGTGTGAGTCAAATCTGTGACAAAGGACATGAAGTAGTTTTCAAGAAGCATGGTTGTGAAGTCGAGAAAAATAAACGAGAAAAAATTAATAGCAATCGGCTCAAGGACGTACGGCAATCCGTACACACTCTCGGAGTTTTCGGAAGGTATGTGCTTCATGGGACAAGAAGAAGAGAACCGGTTGTGGCATAAGAGGCTTGGACACATAAGTTTTGATAATCTGGCAAGAATTAGCGCTAAACAAGCAGTGAGAGATATTCCAATCATTAAAAAACCTGCAAATAGTATGTGTGCTTCATGTCAGAAGGGTAAACAGACCAGAGTTTCATTTAAAACAAAAGAACATCACACTAACAGGCTTGGTCAAAACATGTTTAGTCAGAACTGGCTTAGTTAGAACATGTGGATTCAAAGAACAGGTATGCCTAAAAGAAACAACATTATTACTTGTTATAAGTGCAACAATAAAAGTCACACTGTCAGACAGTGCAGAGTTGAAATTCTAGGATATAGGAACAAGAACAGTGGCATGATTAGGTCCAAGGATCAGAACAATGACAGGAACAAGAATATGGTCAAAGAGTTCAAGAGAAGACCCGACAAGGAAGTTATAGACGTTGATGTTGATCGATTGCCTAATGGGAGTTTTACTCCCACCCAGAATTAATCACCTCATCAGGAGGTGGGGGAGGGACTAAGCTAAGAGGCTCATTCTTAGTTTCGATCCCCAAAGGTTGCCCTTTGCCATTGATGACAAAGGGGGAGAGATATGAGTAAGGGGGAGAGCTTCAAGTGAAGAGGAAAGCTTCAAGTCAGGGGGAGCAAAACTTCAAAGAGATTGATTTCAATTTTGGCTCTTGAAGATGTGTTTTTAGTAAAGGGTTGCCATCAATGACAAAGGGGGAGATTGTTGGCAATTTTGGGTACCTTGGGTACATTGCCCTTGCTCAAGTGTTGATGTTGTCATTGATGTCAAAGAGCGAAAGGGTTTTTGTGAAAACCAAGGCAGACTAAATTATAGGTTTTGTTTAAATCCATGGTCAACAGTTTTGAAATGGGTTTTTCTTAAAACCCAAGTTAGCTCTTCGTTTTGTTGAAAAAGGTGCTCCGATGATGAAGATATTTAATTTTAAATATCCAGTTTAAATTTTATTTATTTATTTAAAATTTAAATTAATATTTCAAAATTAAATTAAAGCTGTTCACCGGCTTGTTTTCAAAGCCGACGTTGCTAGGGTTTTGCAACGGATCAATTAGGGTTTCCTGTTGACAAAGCAAGGTTAAGCAACCGAAAAATTCTAGGGTTTCATGTTGACCTAATTAGGGTTGCAGTCGACGTGTTTGAGAATGTTTTGATGGGATATTCTATTCTATAAAAATGCGGGACTGTTGCAAGGTTAAAGTGTGGGCGTGATGCGATATATGCGAATGAAGTTCGTGTGCGACGAGTGTAAGTCGGTGATAGTTCTTTGGAGTTAAAGAAAAGAGATCGCAGCGATGAGATAGTGAGTGAGTGCGTATCGACTGATCGAGAACAAAGAGAGCGATATGCAGACGACGTGTTTAAATTCCGAGGCAAAAATACGCAGATGGTAGAAGTGAGATTTCATGGAAGGTGCGACGAGTGAGTGGTGCAAAGAGAAGATAAGAACGCGGTATGCAGAAGTCGTGTTTCGAGTGTGAAATGACAGTGTACTGGCTGTAGAAGTAATATTTCTGTGAAGTTGCAGCAGAGAACGCGGAGAGATATAGAGGAGTGGTTGAAAAAGTGCGAATCATTTTTCACGACGACGATCGAATGCCGACAAGCGACGAGATCGTGAAAAAACAGTAGATCGTGATAATTGAGGTGAAAGTTTACATTATGCAATTTTTATTATTATCTTCAAGTTGTATCTTGAAAAAGGGGTTGGTGCCTCTTTCCAGTTGGTGCCTCTTTCCAGTTGGTGCTGGAAAAATTGGAGTTGGTGCTCCATTCTGTTGTAGCAGATAAAATTTAGAGGTTGGTGCCTCTTACCAGTTAGTGCTGGTGAATGATTATGTAAAGTTGTAGCTTTGCATTTGATTGGATTTGGATGGTAGTCCAAGCAGTCTTTTTGAGGAGTAGCCACATCGGTGAACCTCATTAAAATGCCGTGTTATGTGTGATGCTCTTAGTACTTTTATTATTTCTGTTTTAATCTGCTGCAGTTTATTTAAAATTCTAAATTGCTTTTAAGTTTTTAAAGAACACACTGATTCACCCCCCCTCTCAGTGTCATTGTGATTGTAACATTAAATGCCACTAAGGCATATAGTATATATACTAATTTCCTCCTTTAATTTTGAACATCGGCACCTTTGAAATTTGAATAATTAATTTATAAATTATTTAAATTATTTAGAATTTAAATTTTATAAATTAACTTTTAAATCCTTTTGGCTTTATCAAATCCTTCTTTGATTTTACCACTTTGTATAAATAATATTTATTTATAAAATTTAAATTCAATTTGAATTTAAATATTTTATAAAATAAATATTAAAACCTCCTTGGGCTTCCTTGGGTTTTTATGAAAAACCTTTTATTTTTTCTCAACCATGGTTTTAATGAAAACCCTCTTAACTTATGCTTCCACATAATATTAAAAATATTATGAAGCTCTTTTGCCTTTAACCTTTGCATTGTTCCTCTTGACATTTTGACATCAACGGTAGCTTATTCCTTGACATCAATGACAACTTCATTCCTTGACATCAATGACAAATTTGGATCAAAATTTCCAACAATCTCCCCCTTTGTCATTGATGGAAACCCAAATTCTTTTTACTAGAAACTTAACCTTTTCTTTGTTTTGCTCCCCCTGGGACATTGCTCCCTTGGCTCAATGCTCTTTTCAAATACCAAATCTCTCCCCCTTACTCAAATCTCTCCCCCTTTGACATCAATGGCAAAGGGTCACCTTTAGGGCTCGAGGCTAAGAATGAGTCTCTTAGCTTAGCCATACATAATTTTGGAACTTGTTCCTTCAACAGAATCACCAATCTTAAGTTCTTTAAATAGTGGAGTCATCAGGTGAATGTGTATTCTCTACTTGTGAGGTTAATATATTCACCAAAATCTTGGGTCCTTTGGATAAATGAGATGAATATTGAATGATTCATCCCACTTGGCATACCAAAAAGTTAGTCTAGCATAGTGGATGGGAATATTGTTGCAATAACTTGTTTTATCCCATCAATAATGCATTTGTGGAAACAAAATAGATATGTTTGGTCCCATTGGGTATTACAAAAACTCTTAGTCTATAATATACCTAATGAATAGAAGTGTGCCATTGATTGCAAGGCCAATATTGGATGGTTTGATATTTCTCCTTAGCCAACCTCTAGAGTAGGTTGGTTCCTTGTTGCAAAAAAATAAAAAATATGGGAAAAGACTAAAATAAGAAATGGAGGGTTAGGGATAGAAATTATGGATTAGATACGAATGATATTTTTCTAGCAACATTATTGTATACTATGCAAAACCCACAAAAACTAAACTACATACAGGGTCTAGTAGACCAATTACTAGAAAAAGTATCATTGAATGTAAATTGAGCCCAAATCATGCCCTTCACTACTCTAATAAATCTTATCCCCCTAAGCAACTTTGATAGAAGAAAGTAAAACCATACAATTATACACTAAGCATCCTTAATATTTTGATAGACTATAGTTATAATCCAAACAACTTAGGCCTAATAGAATAGACCACCCACAAATATTTTACAAAAATATTTAAGGCCTACACAACATCCACATACAAAAGAATTCAATAATACAATGCTAGCAAAGGTCAAACAACAAGTTGATTCATTAAAATTATAGAGCATAATTACATTATAAACGACAAGCAAATACTTATATTTTTAACCCTCATACTAAGGTAAATTCTGCTAGTTATAGATTTCTATAGTAGCCTAGCTAATGATTACAAGGATGGCCTACCATAGGCCTAATAATATAGGCACAACCTGGACATGTTTGGATTTTATGCCTAATTAGCATGCTAGGAAGGAATGGAAGCTACTTTTTATTCTATCTTGGTCAACTATTTTTTATTAGCATCATTCATCGTCTATAACTTCCATATGTCTTTAGTAGATTCTCACTTCTAACAATTCTTAGCTTCTCTCGTCATGCCTTGTTGTTGCACAAACTATCACATTTGTAGGGAAACATACTTATGATTAGTGGTGGATGATACTATTGTAGGTTCTAAGAGACTATCTATCACTTTCTTGTAATTGTTTTGCTCTAGATGGTTGAGAAGTATCTTGGTAGCCCATGTTTCTAATACATATGATCTCCCCTAAAAGATACCTGTTAGGGAGTCTTCTCCTTTTATCATTATATGCTACAATATTTTTACTTATTATTGGGTTCTCAAGGCTCTATTAAGGGCTTCAAAAGATTTTATTGGAAGATGCCCAACCACTCATACTTTTTGATCACCAATGTACTTGACCACCTTTATAACTGGTAACTCATGCTTGGCTAATTTAGGTGGTCGAGGCTTTTGAAGAATTAGGCTAATATTTCTTTTGAAGATATCAACCACTTTGTTTTGGAATGATCGAGTCCTAGAGTTGCCAAGCTTTCCTTCTCGAGTTAAAATTTTGGTTTCAACTAGCCGCTTTCAAATTTTTGACCAGCTATGTGTAGCAATCTCCAGTTTCAATGGGACTTCCTTGTAACAAAATTTTACAAAAAATTGTAGTTCAATAAAATTTACTAGGGTCTATCTATGCGAGAAATCTCTTGGGAGTACAAGTCCAAATAGAGATACACATGAATGCATGTAGACATGAAGTTAGGCAAGATACAAGCAAGCAATGACAAGTAGCTAAAAGTAAATAGGTAGCCGATGCAAACTCAAATGTAATATTTTTAAGATGCATTATATTCATTAGTTATTTTCCATTAAGTGTGCTAAGGTGATAAGTACCTAAACCATGCTTAGCTGTTATGATATATGGATCTAACCAATTTGGCTCAAATTTTCTTTTGAGTTTAGTTTTGTCATAGGCGTTCTTTTGATTCTCTTTGAGGATGAGATGATTAAATTCGAAGTAATGAGATAGTATCTTCTTACTATAGGTTTGTTTAAGTCTATGTTGGCACACCCATGGGTTATTTAAGACATGGTGTACTTTTTTCCAAGTAGTTCCAGTTGGATGAGATAGACAAGATGATATTCATATTTGATATAGTATTCTTGCAAGAAAATGCATAAGGCACCTCTATCTCAAAGGGGAAGATAGTTTTATAAACTAAAGCATAGGATGTCATGCCAGTGGGAGTTCTATCACTAGTGTTATAGGACCACAAGGTTGGATACAATTGGACGTGTCAATATCTACTAGTCTTGTTGACAAGATTCTTAGGGATTTTGATAAGGGTTTTGTTAGAAGATTTAGCTTGGATATTTCATTGAGGATAGTAATGCATAGACAATTTGTGTTGAATCTTATATTTAACACAAATGTTTTAGACATCCTTGTTCTTGAAGGGTGTTCTATTGTTAGATATTAGCACAAAAAGGAAAGCCATAATGACTAAGGATTTGGTTAAGGATAAACTTGGAGATAGACTCTAATGGTTGAGGCTAAATCCATGGATTTGATCCAACTAGTGAAGTACATAGTAGCCATAATGATGAACTTATATCCATCAAATGACACTAGGTCGATCTTCCTAATGATGTATAATTCCCAAATGTAAAAATACCAAGGAGAAGTCAATGGTTAAAGATCTTGGGAAGGGGCATGAATAAGGTTCTCATGCTTCTAACACTTATCACACGTATTGACATAGTTGTAAGAGTTCTTTTTCATGGAGGTCCAATCATAACCCATTTGTAAGAGTTTCTTGGTGATGGTAACACCACTAAAGTGACCACTACATGATCCATAATGAAACTCTTTGATGACTGCCTGGGATTCAATTGAGGCTAAGCATCTAAGAAAAATGCCATCAAGGGTACACAAATATAAGATATTGCTAGTAATAAAATACATTTAGTCATGTTACCTGATGTTATTGAACTTATTGTAATTCAAATGATAAAGCAACATGTCATTCCTCAAGAAAACAAACATGTCCTTGTACCAAGGATTAGAAGAGGGAGCTAGTTCTACAGAGAAGACTCTTAGAGGAATATAGCTAGAATTTAGGATTGAAGATTCTCTTATTCATCAAATGATAATCATGGCTTGTTCATAATCCAAATATAAGGGAATTAGAGGCATGGTATAGGCTATAACATTGACATGAAAATTACTAAACCTAAGGATAATTTTAATGGTCATTTTATCAAAAGCAACCATGAGTTTATCAATGATGTCTTTGTATGGATTTATATTTTATCTTTTATTTGATAAACACCATTAAATTGGTTGACAAAAAACTAGGAATATCCAAAGATAAAGAGTATTCTAGTATGAAGGGATAACGCTATAGAGATACTTACGATAAGGGCTTAATACTCAACGATATTTTTAGTATAGGAAAAATTAAGCTTAAAGGATAAATGGTTTAGATTCTATTAAGGATTGACCAAGATGACTCTTGCCCTTGCTTCTTTGATGCATCAAGCACCATAAAAATATAGGGTCCATGAGTCATTTTATCTACTTCTAGGCTAAAGACTAAGTCATTAGGAAATTATACTACTAAGGTATGGCTAGATTCTAAAGGTATAACTGCCAACTAGTTAGCAATGACTTGACCTTTCATAGAATTTTAGTTGTCAAACTCAAGATTGAATTCATTAAACATGATGACCCACTTAGAAATTTATCTTGAGAGGTAAGGCTTGGATATGAGATATCACAAGGGATCAACCCTTAAGATAAATATTTATTGGATGAGCACTTAGTGTCGAAACTTCTAGGAAGTAAACACTACAACTAGAAAAGTATTCTCTAAAGGGGTATATTAGACTTCACAATCGACCAAAGTCATGTTAACATAGAAAATGACTCACTCTTCATGTTGGTTGTCATATTGGACCAACATATTTTCTAAGGCATGGTCTATGGTTGCTATGTATAACAATAAGGATTTAGAAGGATTATGAGGGATAAGGATACGAGGAGAAAAAAGGCAGGATTCCAGAGCATTGAAGGTTGCTTGAAAATCAATGTCCTATTTGAAGACCACTTGATAGTCAATGTCCCATTTGAAGGCCACATGCTTCCTCAAAAACTTGGTATAGGATTAACACTTGTCAATCAGCTAGGAGATCAATCTCCAAATGACTTAGATTTTGCCCTGGAGACTTCTAAGCTGGTTTAGAGTTTTAGGGGGTGGCATATTGACTATATCTAATATCTTGTTAGGTTTAAATTTAATGCAACATTCAGATATGATTAATTCAAATAATTTTTCTTATGTAACCTCAAATATGTATTTATGAAGCTTTAGATATACCTTGCATTTTCACAACTGCTAGAAGATGTAGCTTAGGTCTTGAATATTATCTTCTCAATTTAAAGACTGAATAAGAAGATCATCAATATAAGCCTCCATGATGTCATGCAAGATGTATGTCATGGTTTTATGGTAGTGTTGGCATTTTTGCCACATTGATTCTCATTGATGAATGCATTGATGTATTGTTGGGGATCTGACCTTTGATTGATGCAGCTTGGGCGAAAAAAGGAGAAAAATTGAGCAAAAAATGGTTAAGTCTGAAAACTGCAGCGATGCGCTGACATGTTGCAGAATCGCGGTCAACGTAGTCAACGCAGGCAGGTTGACGGAACCGTCGCGATATCGCGACGTGTTCCGAAATCGCGGGTCGGCGGGCAAAAAAAGCATTAAGTTGAAAACATGCAGCGATTCGCTGACATGTCAGCGAATCGCGACCCGGGCAGCTTCGAAGGCGTTAAGTCAAAATTTGCAGCGCGTCGCTGACATGTCAGCGAATCGCGACCGAAAAAGGCGATTGGTACGGCGACGGAAACATGTAGCGAAATCGCTACATGTTCCGTTTTCGTGGGGCATAGCGCAGGGAGGAGCCAACGGCGGAAACATGTAGCGAAATCGCTACATGTTCCATTTTCGTGGGTCAACGGTGGTCAAAGCGTACTGCATGATAAGACGTCGCGATTTCGCGACCCGTCGCGATTTCGCGACCCGTCGCATTTTCGCGACCTGCGCAGTTTTCCCGCCAAGTGCAGTATGAACGGCCGAGAGGGTTTTTTGGGTTTCCGATGATTTAATGCTGACCCGAATTAAATATTTTGCGGATTTCCGATGCGGTTAAGGTCGAAGAGTGTCCAGGCCACCAAAATTAAAGGATTTATTGGTTCAAAGCCGCGGTTCGTGGATTATTTTAACGGCTTCATGCACATGTTTGAAAAAACGAATTTAATGAAGGGCCGCGAACGTTTCATGGTATTTAATTTGTATTTCCTCGAGGCCGCTATTAAGGGGTCGTGTTCCTGATTTCCAAGTGACGGTTGTGGATCACGAGGAAGTTGTTTTTAAATTTTTAATGCTGCAAAGAGGACGGACCTCTATAAAAACCAATGTAATTCTCATTTACAAAGGTTGGAAAAACTTGCTGCTAGAAACTGGAATTGTATTTGCGGGAATACAAGGATCGACTTCTAATTTTTCAAGCGTCGCATGGATGAATTTGCTTTCTGTTTTCTGCATTTCTAATAGCATTCGTACTCCTGCATTGCTATTACATTTAAATTCTGCATACTGGATTTAAATACTACGGTCAGGGTACAATTCCTGGAATGTGGGTTTGGAGGGATTTGCGGCATGTGATTGTGCGAGGATGAAGCTGATTTCTTATGTTACTTGTCGTTGTTGCGTTTGTAGTTTCCTGCTATTGTTTTTCTCGATCCCATCACTTTGGCCTCGTGGCCATATTTCCCATTTCTTTCTCGCAACCTTTTAAATCTCTTTCCAAAGAACCCTATCTTAAACCCATTTTTAGAGTAGTGAAGGGAACCAGCCCACTGGAGATTGGTCTGGGAGCCATTTCTTGCTTCCAGCCTTTCAATGTTGGCCGGGTCTAGGGCGCAATTGTAAAAATCCTTTCCTGTGGCAGATTCGTGACCAACAGTTTTTGGCACGCCCGGTGGGACAGACTTTTTCTGTCTCCAAGAATTCATAATCGGTGGGATACGCATAATTTTCCAAAGTGATAACCCCACCGGTGCCAACAGTTTTGGCACGTTTTAACACCCGGAGGTCTCAAGATTTGATGAGCTGTCTTGGCCTCACAGCGGAGATTTGTAAGTTCATCTGGCGACTTTGCTGAGTTGAAGATCTGTTCGTGGATGCCTATTGTTTTTAAAAAAAAAAAAAAAAATTCAAAGAATGTTTTTTCTGGCGACTCTGACTTAATGGCGATGGCCGTGATCCCGCAGACCATTGCCACAAAGGCGAGGGTTTTTTCTAGATGGGATGATCCTGGCCCTCTGAATCTCCAAGTTCGGCATGAAATTCCCGAAGGTGCCCTGAAGAACCTGGCAAAATATGATGGTACCAAAGGCATGGCTCTGGCACATGTTGAAGATATTGCTATTCTGTCCATGATCCATGTCATAGAACACGAGGATGTCATGATCCGACTTCTGGTTCAGTCTTTGGAAGGAAGAGCATTGCAATGGTACGGATTGCTCAAACGTCAAAGCATCAGCTCATGGGACGATCTAGCGGGAGCACTGATCAAAAGATTTGACGAAGATCCTTTCTACGCTTCTTTGGATCTCTACCAATTTTTCATGTACATCAAGAGAGCACCTCAAGAAAGCATCACGGACTTCAATGTCCGATTCTTGATAAGTTGGAAGAGAATTCCAGAGAAGATCCGTCCATCACCCACCCAAGCCCACCTCTTTTATGTTCGAGCTTTTAACTCTGACATAGGTCTCTTTTTGCTGCAGTCAGGTGAACAACGCTTCCCACAAATCTTTGAGGAAGCAGTGCGAGCGGAACAGCTGTTGCTCTTATCAAGAAAGTTACCGTGGGGAGAAACTCCATTACCCTCTCCGGTGGTTGCTGTTCCTGTTTACCCTGCACATTCATGCCAGATCCCTGAGATGCAGTCATGTGGAGTTCAAGGGACAGATCTCGTCCAAAGTCAAGGATTGGAACATGCAAGCACTTTTCCAAGCAATGAACAATATGGTTGCTTGCGCTTTCATCAAGAGATGGGCCAAGTAGAAGAACAAGTTCAAATTCCGTAACCCGAGGAGATCCCGAATCGGAGTTCTCACTTGAAGAGCCCCGTGATCACATCAAGGAGTTAGAGGAGCCTCGTACTCAACCCACAACCAAGCAAAGTCTGCAAAGTGGTGGTGTTGGTTCCAGCCACTACATCCAGTACCTGAAGAAGTCTTCCATATGGGTACTAGTAAGAAGGATAATCTGCCGAATTGCATCCTATCAGCACCATGGAGAACTTCAGGAAGGAGCCAGCCTAATTTCAAGGACCGACTTAAGTATGATCAGATCTGGTCGGGACATTGCAGATTTATCGGATAACATTCTGAGATTGGGTGTCTGGTGGCGACATGCCAATCATGTCGTGCATTATTGTATATAGTATTTTGAAAAAAAACAAAAAAAAAATAGAAAAAAGAAGAAGAAAAAAAAAAAAGTGGTATTGTTTTTATTTGTTCATCTCGGCTCTTGTTGCCTGCGAGCCGTAGATGCTTGTTTTTTCCTTTGTTTTTCTCCTCCCAACAGTTTGGTGGCTTTCTAGCACTTTCTTCTTTTCCCTTCCCCGTTTCCTCTCTTTCCTTTCTTCATCTTCCTTCCTTCTTTTTCTTCTGCATTAAATCAAAATAAGCCACAGCTGTTGTTTCTTTTTCCCTTTTCTGTTTTTCCCCGTCCCTTCTTATCCCTTTCCTCTAAGTTCAGTCTTTTACGCATTTGCTAATAGTCTAGTTCATTTCATTTCACAGCTTTCCTAGTTCCATTCCCACTCCATAACTTCGTTCATTTTCATTTCATCATTCCATTGCAGTCACCGCTTGCGCAACCGCAAGAGCTCACTCCATCATCGCGTTCCATTAGTCGTTTCATAATCAGTTATATGCAGGTTTTTTCCAGTTTCAATTTTTCAGCAGAACATGTATTGCAGCATCCCACCTTCTGTTCGGATATGACTCTGTGCCCAATGGACTAAGGCCTGGATTCTTGCATACAGCGAGCTGTATACCCCGCGAGCCGCCAAGAATGTTGGCATTTTTGCCACATTGATTCTCATTGATGAATGCATTGATGTATTGTTGGGGATCTGACCTTTGATTGATGCAGCTTGGGCGAAAAAAGGAGAAAAATTGAGCAAAAAATGGTTAAGTCTGAAACCGCAGCCGACGCGCCGACATGTTGCGTAATCGCGGTCAACG
Source organism: Wollemia nobilis (assembly GCA_028583015.1). NCBI lineage: Eukaryota > Viridiplantae > Streptophyta > Pinopsida > Araucariales > Araucariaceae > Wollemia > Wollemia nobilis. The sequence goes on along the minus strand of JAQPPZ010016930.1, from coordinate 6,421,060 downwards.
CAACCAACGCAGCGAGTTGGCGGAACCGTCGCGATATCGCGACGTGTTCCGAAATCGCGGGTCGGCGGGCAAAAAAGCATTAAGTTGAAAACATGCAGCGATTCGCTGACATGTCAGCGAATCGCGACCCGGCAGCTTCGAAGGCGTTAAGTCAAAATTTGCAGCACGTCGCTGACATGTCAGCGAATCGCGACCGAAAAATGCGATTGGTACGGCGACGGAAACATGTAGCGAAATCGCTACATGTTCCGTTTTCGCGGGGCAGAGCGCAGGGAGGAGCCAACGACGGGAACATGTAGCGAAATCGCTACATGTTCCATTTTCGTGGGTCAACGGTGGTCAAAGCGTACTGCATGATAAGACGTCGCGATTTCGCGACCCGTCGCGATTTCGCGACCCGTCGCATTTTCGCGACCTGCGCAGTTTTCCCGCCAAGTGCGATATGAACGACCGAGAAGGGTTTTTTGGTTTCCGATGATTTAATGCTGACCCGAATTAAATATTTTGCGGATTTCCGATGCGGTTAAGGTCGAAGAGTGTCCAGGCCACCAAAATTAAAGGATTTATTGGTTCAAAGCCGCGGTTCGTGGATTATTTTAACGGCTTCATGCACATGTTTGAAAAAACGAATTTAATGAAGGGCCGCGAACGTTTCATGGTATTTAATTTGTATTTCCTCGAGGCCGCTATTAAGGGGTCGTGTTCCTGATTTCCAAGTGACGGTTGTGGATCACGAGGAAGTTGTTTTTAAATTTTTAATGCTGCAAAGAGGACGGACCTCTATAAAAACCAATGTAATTCTCATTTACAAAGGTTGGAAAAACTTGCTGCTAGAAACTGGAATTGTATTTGCGGGAATACAAGGATCGACTTCTAATTTTTCAAGCGTCGCATGGATGAATTTGCTTTCTGTTTTTTCGCATTTCTAATAGCATTCGTACTCCTGCATTGCTATTACATTTAAATTCTGCATACTGGATTTAAATACTGCGGTCAGGGTACAATTCTTGGAATGTGGGTTTGGAGGGATTTGCGGCATGTGATTGTGCGAGGATGAAGCTGATTTCTTATGTTACTTGTCGTTGTTGCGTTTGTAGTTTCCTGCTATTGTTTTTCTCGATCCCATCACTTCGGCTCGTGGCCATATTTCCCATTTCTTTCTCGCAACCTTTTAAATCTCTTTCCAAAGAACCCTATCTTAAACCCATTTTTAGAGTAGTGAAGGGAACCATCCCACTCGGAGATTGGTCTGGGAGCCATTTCTTGCTTCCAGCCTTTCAATGTTGGCCGGGTCTAGGGCGCAATTGTAAAAATCCTTTCCTGTGGCAGATTCGTGACCAACAGGTAGATAGATCCTATGTACTTTAGTCCAAATGGATTGAATTGATAGTAGAAGGTTCCCCATGGGATGGTGAAAACTATTTTGGCTTGATCCTCAATAACAATTTTGATCTAATTATAACTTGATAATATATCCATAAAAGAAAATATTCCACATCCTGTAATAAAATTTATGGATCATTTTTATGTTGGGAAGAGGGAAGCCATTCTTGTAACATGATTTGTTAATGTCACAAAATTCAATGCACACTCAAGAACTGATGAATATGATATCAAGGAGCTTCTAGATATTCTCTTTGAATAGGAAAGTGACTTTTAGATGTATTTTTCATAATTTTTGCTTTACACATTTGGCACCACAAGTGACGACTAGGTGGTGGATGAGTAAAGAAGGATCAAAACATGTCATATTAACGTATAACCAATCAAGGATGTATTTGAATTCTACAAAAGCTTGATGTATTTTTCACACTTAGTAGGGATCATGACCTTGTCTAGCTTAAGGATATTAGGATATTTAGGAGTCCCAATGTCAATGTCCATAGTTTTCTACATTCCAATATGAGACTCATATTCTATTTGGAGGGGATCTAGCATCACTCTTAAGATTTTAAGATTTATAAGATGTAAGGTTGGATGAATATTTTGTATTAGCTATGATATAGTGGCACTCATAATTTGGAAAAAATATCCATAATAATAGAAGATATTTTGGCTTAGATAGTTGGAGGAACCATCTTGAGGAGGATCATTTGAGATATTCTCTATCTCATAACTATTTTCATCCAAAATAAGCTTGGGATAGGCTAAAGTTAGGATATTTATATTGATAGATTGTGTAAACTAAGAGAGGATATGATCTATAAGAAGTAATGAACCATCACCCTCCTCATCCCAATCTGACTTGTTTAAATAAATAACGTTGTCATGGGATGCCCTATCAGGAAGGCTAGCCTCATCTTCACCATTAGAATAAGAATAGAGAAAATGCTAACTATGGCTAGGGATATAATCTATCCCATAACACATCATCTAGGATTTGGTTTGTAGGTAATATTTGATGCCCTACTCATATAGGTCTCATAATTTACCTTGATATCCATTATTAGAAAATATCTACATAGGAATGGAAAATGGGTTTAACAAAATGTGTGAAGCATATTATCATTCAATAAAAAATGGGTTACTACCATAGATTTTTCATTATTTATAGTTGTAGTAAAAAAATCGTGTCATTTTATTAACATAAAATAGTGTTACAATTTGAATCTTTACAACTACCCCTTAGGATACAATGAGAGTCTTCCAGTGAAAAAGCCCTTTACCATATAGTTTCTAATACTCTTGCTTTCTATGGACAACTCAAAGGGGGTGGGTTTATGCCTACCATATCTGGTTGAGTGAGTCTCCTAAAATATACACACAACCAAAACAAATGATTAGTAGTGATGATTACACAATGACACTGAGAGGGGGGGGTGAATCAGTGTAGCTATTAATTTTTATATCTACAGCATTTAATATGAAATAAAGAGAACTTGACAACTGAAAAACAACTTGAACAAGAGAGCACACCACAACACTCAATATACCGAGGTTCACCAATTTGGCTACTCCTCAAAAATGACTGCTTGGACTCCAATCCAAATCCAGTCTTTGCAAAATCAATTTTACAAATACTTTACCAGCACCAACTGGAAGGAGCACCAACCCCTGTAATTTTTTGCCGCAACGAGATGGAGCACCAACTCCTAGTACCAAGCACCAACTTGGACTGCAATTTCGATCAATTTAGAATGACATAAAAATGTCTTCACTTCATGCACGACCCCGACCGGGTCTGCAATTAACCCAACTCTACACACTCTCACGGCTCTGCTTATTTTTCTCTTGATTCTTTTCTAACCCTCCTTTTACAGCAATTTCTCTCTAACAGCAGCAACATCTTCTCTGTACGATTATTCTTTTATAACCTTTCAATCTGGCATGCAGTCGAATGACCTTCTCCAACTGTTCGAATTCATTACTCCTGTCCATAATGTGACTGTTCGAATGCATGAACATACGGCTGTTCGAGTGCCTTTTCTTTTCTCCATATGCAATTCTTCGAAAGCTTTTCGATTCTTCATGTTCGGCTTTTCCGTATGCTTCAAATACGTCTGTTAGAATGCCTGCAAATACGACCTTTCGAATGCTTTTATTATCCTTCATATTCGGCTTTTCGAATGCGTTTCAATTATGCATGTTTGGCTGTTGCATTGCATGTCCAACACCTGTCAACGTTTAACTGTCTGTCTGACTTCAGTTACTTCTTATGTGACAGACTGCATGATGCTTTTCTGCCATGTGTCACCTTTCATGTTGCTTCGGCATTTTCCAGTCTAACTGTTTCCTATCGCGATATCGCGACACTTTTAACTTATGCTGACGTCACCCTGAAGGTTGTCGCGAAATCGTGACCATTTTGGCCTTGAAAGCTTTTCCCCCGCTCATGTCGTGAAATCGTGACACTTTGAACTTTTGCTGACGTCATCCTCAATGCTGTCGTGAAATCGCGACCATTTTGGCTTTGAAAGCTTTCCTTCTGTTCATGTCGCGATATCGCGACACTTTGAACTTTTGCTGACGTCATCCTCAATGCTGTCATGAAATCGTGACCATTTTGGCTTTGAAAGCTTACCTTCTGTTCATGTCATGATATCGCGACACTTAGAACTTTTGCTGACGTCATCCTTAAGCATGTCACGAAATCGCGACCGTTTTGGCTCTTGGAAGCTTTCCCTGCATCTTGTCGCGATATCGCGACACTTTCAACATTTGCTGACGTCATCCTTAAGCATGTCGCGAAATCACGACGCTTTCGGCTTTCGTACACTCTTCTTTGCCAGCAACTGTGAAAATGGAACATGTCACGAAATCGCGACGTTCTCTGCTTCCGTACAATCTTCTTTGCCAGCAACCGCGAAAATGGAACATGTCGCGAAATCGTGACACTTTGCTCTTCCGTACAACTCTCCTTGCCAACTCCAACGAAAATGGAACATGTCGCGAAATCGCGACACTTTGCTCTTCCGTACAACTCTCCTTGCCAACTCCAGCGAAAATGGAACATGTCACGAAATCGCGACGCTTTCGGCTCTTACTGACGTCATCAATCTTCTTGTCGTGAAATCGTGACGTTTCGGCTTCTAGCAGCTTTCCTTGAAACTTGTCATGAAATCGTGACACTTTCGGCCCTTGCTGACGTCATCGTTATCTTCGTCGTGAAATCGTGACGCTTCTGGCTTCCGTACGCTCTTTGCTCCATGCAGTAGCGAAAATGGAGCATGTCGCGAAATCGTGACACTTTGGGCTTCCGTACACTCTTTGTTTCGTGCAGTAGCGAAATCGCTACCACTTTGTGCCTTGTGCTTTTGACTTGTTACATCTTTAATTTTTTCAACTTTGAATGGTAGCGAAATCGCTACACCTTTGTTTTTATACATTTTGTCATGCAGCGAAATCGCTACATCTTCTTGTTTGTGTCTTTTCACTTGTAGCGAAATCGCTACATCTTTGTTTTCTGCACTTCCTAATTGTAGCGAAATCGCTACACCTTTGTGCCATGTATTTTCATCATGCAGCGATATCGCTACAACTCTGTTTCCATTCATTTCAACATGTAGCGATATCGCTACACCTTTGTTGCTGAGCATTCTCTCTCCTCTTCGGGTCACGAAAACCCGACGTGTCGCGATATCGCGACACTTTTCGTTGCTAGCTCCTTTTCTCCATTTATGTCATGAAATCACGACAGTTTACCTTTCACTTTCTCTCTCCTCTGCCATGTCGCGATATCACGACAAATTGGCATGCACTTTCTCTCTCCTCGGCAATGTCATGAAATCGCGACAATCTTCCTTGTAGTTTCTCTCTCTTCAGTTTTGTCGCGATATCGCGACACATTTTCTCTCTCCTCAGCGAAAACTCGACATGTCACGAAATCGCGACATTTCCGGCTGCGCCTTCTCTCTCCTCGACCATGTCGCGAAATCGCGACAAAAAACATGTCGCGATATCGCGACAGTTTTCTTCCTTGTCTCTTTCCGCCGCTTTCGAATGCTGGGTCACCTCTCGTTTTCCTTGAAACTTTCTGCACTTGATCCGATCGACCTCCGAATCGCATCAATCGTATCAATCTGTCTCGTGTTGACAACAATGACAATACTTTTGCAATTCTTTTGCTGCACCTTGCTCAACAATCTCCCCCTTTGGAATTGTTGGCAACACACTTGCAACCTTGCTTAATTTCTTCTCCCCCTTTGCCAATAATACCAAAGGGCTGCTGTAGACTCCCCCTGAGTCTATGCACAACATTCTCAGACTTAAAAAGTTTGAATGCTCCCCCTGAGAATGTGTTTCCCATAGCTAGTCAGTGCTTGGGTGGTGTGACTACTCCCAACTTCTTCCGAAGGTATTCAAATACTTCCTTTGGCAAAGGTTTTGTGAATATATCAGCTACTTGCTCTGTAGTTGGAACAAAATCCAATTTAACCTCTCCTTCCGCAACTTTATCCTTCAAGAAATGATATCGGATTGCAATATGTTTGGTTCTTGAATGCATTACTGGATTCTTGGATATGTTGATAGCACTAGTGTTATCACATTTAATTGAAATTGGCTCTTTGAAATGAATACCAAGATCTTTCAACGTTTGTCTCATCCATAATATCTGAGTACAACATGTTGTTGCTGCAATGTATTCTGCCTCTGCAGTGGATAGAGATACTGATTCTTGTTTCTTGCTGTGCCATGCTACCAGCCTGTCACCAAGATAAAATGCTCCTCCACTTGTGCTCTTTCTGTCATCAATACATCCTGCCCAATCTGCATCAGAATATGCAATCAAAGTGAAATCTTTACCTTTTGGGTACCACAACCCATAATCCATAGTGCCCTTGAGATATCCGGAAGATCCTCTTTACAAGTTGTTACATGAGTTTCTTTGGGACTGGCCCGAAATCTTGCAACCATACATACTGCTTGTAATATATCTGGTCTAGTGGCTGTTAAATACAGCAGGCTTCCAATCATAGACCTGTACATTGTTTGATCTACATCTGGGGATTTATCATCCTTACTCAACTTGCAGCCTGTTGTCATAGGAGTGCTGACCGGTTTACTGTCTTCCATTGTGAACTTTTTCAGCATTTCTTTTACATATTTAACTTGAGAAATAAAAATGCCTTTTTCATTTTGATTGACCTGCAGTCCTAAGAAATAAGAAAGTTCACCAATCATTGACATCTCAAATTCTTTTTTCATTTTAATTGATATGTCTTTGCAGTATTCATCCATGCTGCTCTCCAAATATTATGTCATCTACATAAACAACAAGAACAATAAGATGACCCTTCTCTGTTTTGACATATAAGTTGCTATCCACCAAACCTTTCTTAAACCCTTGTTTAATTAGATAATTATCCAGCCTTGCATACCATGCTCTGGGTGCCTGTTTTAATCCATATAAAGCTTTCTTTAACCTGCAAACAAAATCTGGATTGTCACCAAGTTGGAAGCCATCTGGTTGTTCAATGTAAACCTCTTCTTCCAAAATGCTGATTTTACATCCATTTGATATACTTTGAAGTTTTTATGAACTGCTAATGCCGGAAACATTCTGATTGCCTCTAGTCTGGCTACCGGTGCAAAAGTTTCTTCAAAATCAATGCCTTCAACCTGAGCATAGCCTTTACATACCAATCTTGCCTTATTTCTGACAACCTTCCCATCTTCATTCAATTTATTTCTAAAAACCCATTTAGTGCCAATTATGTTTTTATTTGTTGGTCTAGGTACTAATTCCCAGGTATTGTTTTTCTCTATCTGATCTAGTTCTTCATTGATTGCCTTCATCCAACTTTCATCAGTGCTTGCTTCAACAACATTTTTAGGTTCAATACTAGATAACAGAGAATAGTTCCTCACTGTTGTTCTTCTTGTCTGAATACCATCTGTGGGATCCCCAATAATCTGTTCACTTGGATGATTTTTCTGCCAGTTGCCTGTTTTAAATTTCCTGTTTTCTTCTTCTTCAGATTCAGTTTTTACACCATCTGGATCAATTTTCTGATTCTTCTCTGTTTCTTTTTCATCATCACCTTCAATGACTTCTTCATACATAGGGTAGTTTTCTTGATAAGTAGTTTCTTGTTCTCTACCTTCATCAACTTTCACATAAGCACTTTCAACAATTTTCTTCAACCTCTTGTTGTAACATGTGTAGGCCTTGCTTTTTGTTGAGTAACCGAGAAAGATACCTTCATCGGACTCTATCTTCAAATTTACCGAGGTTATCTTCAATCCGTTTTATGTAGCACTTGCTGCCAAATACTTTGAAATGTCTTGTTGTTGCCTTTCCGCCAAACCACAACTCATAAGGTGTTTTGCTTTCATGTGGTCTCGAAGCATGCCCTGTTTTGAATGTAAACTGCAGTATGAACTGCCTCTTTCCAAAATCTGTCAGCTATTTTGTTTTCTGCCAGCATTGTCCTTGCCATTTCCTGCACTGTTCTATTCTTCCTTTCTACAACACCATTCTGCTGAGGTGTCCTAGCTGCTGAAAACTGTCTTCTTATCCCATGTTTTTGACAGTATTCTACAAATTCTTCGGAGATAAACTCTCCTCCCCTGTCTGATCTTAGGCATTTAATTCTTTTTCCTGATTGATTCTCAACAAGATTTTTGAAGGTTTTAAACATCTCAAAGGCTTCTGACTTGAGTTTCAGAAATAGTACCCATGTCATTCTTGAGTAGTCATCTATACACAACATAAAATATTTGTGTCCATTTATGCTTTCAGTTCTCATGGGTCCACATAGATCAGTGTGAATTAGTTCTAATGGCTTGCTAGTGAAGTATTCTTTTGCTTTGAAAGTGGCTCTGGTTTGTTTTCCCTTTTGGCATGACTCACAGATGCTATTTACAGGTTTGCCAATGTTTGGTATATCTCTAACTGCTCTTTTTGAACTGATTTTTGCCAGATTGTCAAAACTAATATGCCCAAGCCTCTTGTGCCATAGCCAGTTTTCATCTTCCTGTCCCATCAAGCATGTTCCTTCTGCAGTTTCTAAAAGTGTATACAGATTTCCTGAAGTTCTCGATCCAGTGGCTATTAACTTTCCATTTTTTGTCTTTCTTACTTCACAGCCCTCCTTCTTGAAGATTACATCATGACCTCTGTCACATATTTGACTTACACTTAGCAAGTTATGCTTCAGGCCAATTACAAACAAGACTTCTTTTGATTTTATATTGCCATCACTGATCTTGACTGATCCCTTTCCAACAATCTTTGCTCCATCATTATTTCCAAATTTCACAGAACCACCTTCATAATTCTGTAAATTCTCAAACTTTTGCTTGTCACCTGTCATGTGACTGGAACAACCACTGTCAAGTATCCAAGGTGCTGATTTGTTCTGAGCTTTAAAAGCAGTCTGGACAATCAAAGATTCCTTTTCTTTCCATTCTGGTTTGATAGCAGATTTTGCTACTTGTTTTGCCTTTGTCCTTTCATTAGCATGTGCCTGTTTTTCAGGAAATTTCTGGTTTTGTTTCAACCCACTTGGCTGAGATTTTCTACCCTGATAATTATTTGATGCAAAAGTGCTTCTGCAGTTTCTAGCAATATGTCCAAAATTATGACAATTATAACATTCAACTGCATAATTCATTAAAGGAGAAAAAACATTTCTGCTGGTAAAATTCCTTTGAGATACATTATGCCTGCAATCTGAAATCTTATGGCCATAAGCATTGCATTTAAAACAATAACCAGAAAATGCATGATTAAACCTGGGTGCCGGTCTTTGCCAGTTTGAAGTAGGAGCCATGACTCTTCTCCTCCTCGGATGTGTGACTTTTGTGAATCCATCTTTGTCAGTATTCTTCTTGAATCTGGCATTATTGTTTTCTTTTGCATGATTTTGTTTTTCTGGTTCAACCCTGATCTTTTCTTCTTTCTTTATGGGTTCTATATTCAAGTTCTTTGAATCCTTTGAAGATTCTCCTTCATCAAAGCCTAAACCAAATTTGATGCCAGAAGGCCTTTGGTTATTTAACATTTTATCCAGACTTTACAGTACTTTCTTCAAACTTATGAAAACAGTTCAATTTTCTATTCATCTCCTCTAACTGCATCCTTAACTTAACAATGTCTTCCTCTAGCTTGCTGCATTCAACTGTCTTTACAGTTAATTGTTCATCAAGAACTTCAGACATTTTCTTGAATTCCTCTGTCTGTATTTTCGGATTGTTTATTATGTCTCGTGGCATTCTCTAATTTCTTTGAAAATTTTTTATTCTTCTTCCTTTCTGCACTCAACTCTTCAAGTGCAGCAACCAATTCTCCTTCCAAATACATTTCAGCTTCATCCTTCGAATTTTCATCACCTTCTCGATTTTCCTCTGTTCTTTCTTCTTCAAGTGCCATGAACAGAGCTTCACCTCCTTCTTCTTCAGACTCCTCATCCGTGCTTTCTTCGAAACTGCTGACATTCTTGGTTATGAAGCTTTTCTTCTTGAAGTTGTTCTTTCCGAAATTTTGTTTCTTCTTCCAGTCACCTTTTTCTTGGTGTGAACCTTCACCATTTTTGGTTCTCTCCTGCATTGGACATTTGGCTGCAAAATGACCGACTCCTCCACAATTGAAGCATTTAAAAGGTAGCTTCCCTCTATATTTTCCTTTTCCTTTTGTGAGTTTTCGAACAAAATTGGCTTCTGTTTCATCCAGTGTTCCTTCATCCTCAGATTCATGTTCAGCTTTTACATTCTTGTGTGCTTTAAAAGTCGCTTCTTTGTCTGTAGACTTGGTTTGTCCTATTCTCATTTCATATGCTGTCAGGGAACCATGCAACTCATCCATGTTGAAGTTGTTTAGATCTTTTGCCTCTTCTATTGCAGAGACTTTGGAGTTAAATCTTTTGTGAAGTGTTCCGAGAACCTTTTTCACAACAACTGCATCATCAATTTCTTCACCGAGTCCTCTGATTGCATTAATAATTTCGTTGACTCTCAAGCATATAAGTCTCTATGTTTTCATCTTCATTCATTTGCGGTGCTTCGAACCGTGCTCGATGAGTTTGCGGTTTTGCTTCCTTAATCTTATTGTCTCCTTCATGGATGCTCTTCGATTTATCCCACATGTCTTTTGCTGATTTACAACTCATGACTCTTATCAGTTCACTTGTCAACAAGCCCACACATTATGGCATTCTTAGCTTTGGAGTTGTTTTCAAATTTCTTTTTCTCAATAGTATCCGTTGGAGGGGTAGTGGGTGCTGTGTATCCACTATCCACGTAATCCCAAATATCGTATCCCAATGCACTCAGATATGTTTGCATTCTGAGTTTCCAGAAGGTGTAATTTGTTCCATCAAATAAGGGAGCTTTGTTGGATGAAAATCCTTCACCACCTGCCATTGTTCCTTCCAAGATCTCCTTAGCTGATTAAGCTTGTACAAGGAACCTTGCTCGATACCAATTGATGATTACACAATGACACCGAGAGGGGGGGTGAATCGGTGTAGCTATTAATTTTTATATCTACAACATTTAATATGAAATAAAGAGAACTTGACACCTGAAAAACAACTTGAACAAGAGAGCACACCACAACACTCAATATACCGAGGTTCACCAATTTGGCTACTCCTCAAAAATGACTGCTTGGACTCCAATCCAAATCCAGTCTTTGCAAAATCAATTTTACAAATACTTTACCAGCACCAACTGGAAGGAGCACCAACCCCTGTAATTTTCTGCTGCAATAGATGGAGCACCAACTCCTAGTACCAAGCACCAACTTGGACTGCAATTCTGATCAATTTAGAATGACATAAAAATGTCTTCACTTCATGCACGACCATGGTCGGTCTGTAATTAACCCAACTCTACACACTCTCACGACTCTGCTTATTTTTCTCTTGATTCTTTTCTAACCCTCCTTTTACAGCAATTTCTCTCTAACAGCAGCAACATCTTCTCTGTACGATTATTCTTTTATAACCTTTCAATCTGGCATGCAGTCGAATGACCTTCTCCAACTGTTCAAATTCATTACTCCTGTCCATAATGTGACTGTTCGAATGCATGAACATACGGCTGTTCGAGTGCCTTTTCTTTTCTCCATATGCAATTCTTCGAAAGCTTTTCGATTCTTCATGTTCGGCTTTTCTGTATGCTTCAAATACGTCTGTTAGAATGCCTGCAAATACGACCTTTCGAATGCTTTTATTATCCTTCATATTCGGCTTTTCGAATGCGTTTCAATTATGCATGTTTGGTTGTTGCATTGCATGTCCAACACCTGTCAACGTTTAACTGTCTGTCTGACTTCAGTTACTTCTTATGTGACAGACTGCATGATGCTTTTCTGCCATGTGTCACCTTTCATGTTGCTTCGGCATTTTCCAGTCTAACTATTTCCTATCGCGATATCGCGACACTTTTAACTTATGCTGACGTCACCCTGAAGGTTGTCACGAAATCGCGACCATTTTGGCCTTGAAAGCTTTTCCCCCGCTCATGTCACGAAATCGTGACACTTTGAACTTTTGCTGACGTCATCCTCAATGCTGTCGCGAAATCGTGACCATTTTGGCTTTGAAAGCTTTCCTTCTGTTCATGTCGTGATATCGCGACACTTTGAACTTTTGCTGACGTCATCCTCAATGCTGTCGTGAAATCGTGACCATTTTGGCTTTGAAAGCTTACCTTCTGTTCATGTCGCGATATCGCGACACTTAGAACTTTTGCTGATGTCATCCTTAAGCATGTCGTGAAATCGTGACGCTTTGGCTCTTGGAAGCTTTCCCTGCATCTTGTCGCGATATCGCGACACTTTCAACTTTGTCTGACGTCATCCTTAAGCATGTCGCGAAATCGCGACGCTTCGGCTTTCGTACACTCTTCTTTGCCAACAACCGCGAAAATGGAACATGTCACGAAATCGTGACGTTCTCTGCTTCCGTACAATCTTCTTTGCCAGCAATCGTGAAAATGGAACATGTCACGAAATCGTGACACTTTGCTCTTCCGTACAACTCTCCTTGCCAACTCCAACGAAAATGGAACATGTCACGAAATCGTGACACTTTGCTCTTCCGTACAACTCTCCTTGCCAACTCCAACAAAATGGAACATGTCGCGAAATCGCGACACTTTGCTCTTCCGTACAACTCTCCTTGCCAACTCCAACGAAAATGGAACATGTCACGAAATCGCGACGCTTTCGGCTCTTGCTGACGTCATCAATCTTCTTGTCGCGAAATCGCGACGTTTCCGGCTTCTAGCAGCTTTCCTTGAAACTTGTCGCAAAATCGTGACACTTTCGGCCCTTGCTGACGTCATCGTTATCTTCGTCATGAAATCGCGACGCTTCTGGCTTCCGTACGCTCTTTGCTCCATGCAGTAGCAAAATGGAGCATGTCGCGAAATCGCGACACTTTGGGCTTCCGTACACTCTTTGTTTCGTGCAGTAGCGAAATCGCTACCACTTTGTGCCTTGTGCTTTTGACTTGTTACATCTTTAATTTTTTCAACTTTGAATGGTAGCGAAATCGCTACACCTTTGTTTTTATACATTTTGTCATGCAACGAAATCGCTACATCTTCTTGTTTGTGTCTTTTCACTTGTAGCGAAATCGCTACATGATGACTACAACTCTGTTTCCATTCATTTCAACATGTAGCGATATCGCTACACCTTTGTTGTTGAGCATTCTCTCTCCTCTTCGGGTCGTGAAAACCCGACGTGTCACGATATCGCGACACTTTTCGTTGCTAGCTCCTTTTCTCCATTTATGTCACGAAATCGTGACATCTTTTCACCTTGCTTCCCTCTCTGCCAACATGTCACGAAATCGTGACAGTTTACCTTTCACTTTCTCTCTCCTCTACCATGTCGCGATATCGCGACAAATTGGCATGCACTTTCTCTCTCCTCGGTAATGTCGCGAAATCGTGACAATCTTCCTTGCAGTTTCTCTCTCTTCAGTTTTGTCGCGATATCGCGACACATTTTCTCTCTCCTCAGCGAAAACTCGACATGTCACGAAATCGCGACATTTTCGGCTGCGCCTTCTCTCTCCTCGACCATGTCGCGAAATCGCGACAGAAAACATGTCGCGATATCGCGACGCTTTTCTTCCTTGTCTCTTTCTGCCGCTTTCGAATCTGGGTCACCTCTCGTTTTCCTTGAAACTTTCTGCACTTGATCTGACTGACCTCTGAACTGCATCAACTGTATCAATCTGTCTGTGTTGACAACAATGACAATACTTTTGCAATTCTTTTGCTGCACCTTGCTCAACAAGTAGCACCTATGATCTGATGGGGACTCGCAAGTCACGACCCCAAACTCACAACAAATCTCAATGGGAGCCAAAATAACTCACAACAGGTTCTTAAAATCCTCATTCATTAAGATTGGAATTGATTTACAACAATGGCAGCAGTCTGCCAAATGAACTCTTTAATCCTGAAAGGCAGTTCATATTTTCATCTCTCTTACATTACAATATCTTCCCCAGGAAGAATTTTCTAATACATTATAGCATCTCAACTCTGGATGAAAAACATAGCCTTCACAGGTTCAGATAGGCCCTCTTGCCTTCTCGTCTGCAACTCTATCTCTGTCATTTTTTGACCCTATCACCTTACTGTAATTCCAACTCTAGATGAAAACAGCATCAACAGGTCCAGAATGGCACTCTTGCCTTCACGTCTGCAACTCTGTCTCAGTCGTTTCCAACCCCTGGTGCATGCCATCGCTTCTCCTTTTAAAGTCTTTGGCATGACTCTTTGTCTCCCTTTTCTGATGCTTCGTTTCATTTCCTATGCCTCGATTTTGGCTTTGCTTTCGAAGCATCTTTCTTTTTGACTCTTGATCTTCGTCTGCTTTCATTGCACCTTGGTGCCACGTGCTTTTCCAGTGCTGCCACTGTAGACTTTGTTCGCCTGTCAACCCATGATGACGTTCAGTATACCTACCGCTTGATAATTTCCTTTGTAACGGTTCCTATAATCGCCTGCACTTTCGTTTCTTTTGTTGGTCATGAAAATGTGACATGTCACGATATCGCGACACTTTCAGCTTCCCTGCCTTCCTGCTCTCTTCGAGTCGCAAAAATGTGACATGTCGCGATATCGCAACACTTTCAGATTCCTTGCCTTCCTTTTCTCTTCGAGTCCCAAAAATGTGACATGTCACGATATCATGACACTTTCGGCTTCCCTACCTTCCTGTCCTTTGAGTCGCAAAAATGCGACATGTCGCAATATCACGACATTTTTGGCTTCTCTGCCTTCTTGCTCTCTTTGAGTCGCGAAAATGCGACATGTCGCGATTTCGTGACACTTTTGCCTTTCGGCCTTCCTGCCTCTCTCGAGCCACAAAAATGTGACACTTTTCTCTCTTGCACCTCCCATCGTCTTCTGGTCGTAAAAATGTGACATGTCGCGATATCGCGACACTTTTCTCTTGTGCCTCCTTTCGTCCTTTGGTCACGAAAATGTGACATGTCACGATATCGAACACTTCTTCTCCTTGGAACCTTCTCTCGTTCTTGAGTCACAAAAATGCGACATGTCACGATATCGTGACATTTCTCCTCCCTTGCGTCTTCTTCCATCCTTTTGTCGTGAAAATGCGACATGTCGTGATATTGCGACATTTTTTCTCCTTAGCGCCTTCTTTCGTCCTTTTGTCATGAAAATGCGACATGTCGCGATATCACGACACTTCTCCTCCCTTGCGCCTTCTTTCATCCTTTTGTCGTGAAAATGTGACATGTCGCAAAATTGCGATATTTTTCTCCTTAGCACCTTCCTTCGTCCTTGGGTCACAAAAATGCAACACGTCACGATATCGCGACATCTTTCCTTTTCGGCTCTTCTTCCTCCTTTTTGGTCATGAAAATGCGACATGTCACGATATCATGACATCTTTCCTTTTTGCATCCTCCTCTCATCTTGGGTCATGAAATCGTGACATGTCACGATATCGCGACAGCTTTGCTCTGCTTTCTCTCGCTCTGTTTCGGGTCACGAAAAATGCGACATGTTGCGATATCACGACATTTTTCTTCCTTGCTTTCTTTCTGCTCCTTTGGTCGTGAAAATGTGACATTTCGTGATATCATGACATATTTCCCTTCTGCCTTCTCCTTGCGTCTAGGGTCGTGAAATCACGACATTTTTCTTCCCTGCCTCCTTTTTGTTTCTTTGATCGCGATTTCGTGACATGTCGCAAAATCACTACATGTTGTGAAATCACGACATTTTCCTTCCTTGCCTTCTTTCTACTTCTTCGATCGTGATTTCATGACATGTCATGAAATCATGACATTTTCATTCCTTGCCTTTCCTGTCTTCTTTCGATCACGATTTCATGACATGTCGCGAAATCATGACATTTTGCTCCATGCCTTCTCCTGTCTTCTTTCGATCGCGATTTCATGACATGTCACAAAATCATGACATTTTTGTTCCGTGCCTTCTCTCTCTTCCTTCGGTTGTGATTTCCTGACATGTCATGAAATCATGCCATTTCTGCTCCGTGCCTTCTCTCTCCTTCTTGAGTCATGAAAACGTGACATGTCATGATATCACGTAAGTTTTTTCTATCGCAATATCATGACATCCAGGTGAACACTTAGAAAATTTTTGTCGATGCAAGATTGCTCTGCTGCCACCGGATGCTCCTGCATCAGACAACCGAGGTGGATTGAGAAGTGACCTTTACTTCTGTACTATTCTGTCACCTTCTTTCTCAATATCTCAAATCTTGCAAAATATTCAACCTCAGCCTGACTCTTTTCTCCTTGGCTCAATCCCTCTTTGCAACTCCTCTTGCAGGGCTTGCACTTGCCTCTGCAAAGCTCTAAAATCTTCTTTAGGTACCACATTTCTCCCACCACCATGGTTTCTTCATGGAGGCATTCTTCCTTGCTCTCTTCACACAATATTTTCATAGATTCTAGTGTAAACTGCCTCACGTCCGGTGATCTATTTACACACTCAGGAACCCTATTTCCACTGATCCTGGTGCAAACTGCCTCACTTTCGGTGATTTGTTTACATGCTCAGGAACTCTAAGCTTTTCAACTAATCCTGGTGCAAACTACCTCACTTTCGGTGATCTGTTTACACATACTTAGGAACCCTAAGCTCTTCAACTGATTCTAGGGCAAACTGCCTCACTTTCGGTGATCTGTTTACACGATCAGGAACTCTAAGCTCTTCCACAGATCCTAGTGCAAACTGCCTCATGTTCGGTGATCTATTTACATGCTCAGGAACTCTAGATCTGATACCACCTGATGGGGACTCGTAAGTCACGACCCCAAACTCACAACAACTTTCAATGGGAGCCAAAATAGCTCACAAAAGGTTCTTAAAATCCTCATTCATTAAGCTTGGAATTGATTTACAACAATGGCAGTAGTCTGCCAAATGAACTCCTTTATCCTGAAATGCAGTTCATATTTTCTTCTCTCTTACATTACAATATCTTCCCTAGGAAGAATTTTCTAATACATTACAACATCTCAACTCTGGATGAAAAACACAGCCTTCACAGGTTCAGATAGGCCCTCTTGCCTTCTCGTCTGCAACTCTGTCTCTGTCATTTTTTGACCCTATCACCTTACTGTAATTCCAACTCTGGATGAAAATAGCCTCAACAGGTCCAGAATGGCACTCTTGCCTTCATGTCTGCAACTCTGTCTTAGCCGTTTACAACCCCTGGTGTATGCCATCGTTTCTCCTTTTATAGTCTTTGGCATGACTCTCCGTCTCCCTTTTTTGACGCTTCGTTTCATTTCTCGTGCCTCTACGTTGGCTTTGCTTTCAAAGCGTCTTTCTTTTCAACTCTTGATCTTTGTCTGCTTTCACTGCATCTTGGTGCCACATGCTTGTCCAGTGTTGCCACTGTAGACTCTGTCCGCCTGTCAACCCATGATGACGTTCGATATACCTACCGCTCGACAGTTTCCTCTGTAATGGCTCCTGTAACTGCCTATGCTTTTGTTTCTTTCGTTGGTCGCAAAAATGCGACATGTCGCGATATCGTGACACTTTCAGCTTCCTTGCCTTCCTGCTCTCTTCGAGTTGTGAAAATGCAACATGTCGCGATATCGCGACACTTTCAATTTCCTTGCCTTCTTGTTCTATTTGAGTCTAAAAAATGCAAAATGTCGCGATATCGTGACACTTCTAGCTTCCCTGCCTTCCTATCCTTCGAGTCACGAAAATGCGACATGTCGCGATATCGCGTCATTTTTGGCTTCTCTGCCTTCTTGCTCTCTTCGATTCGTGAAAATGTGACATGTTGCAATTTCGTGACACTTTTGCATTTCGGCCTTCCTGCCTTTCTCGAGCCACAAAAATGTGACACTTTTCTCTCTTGCGCCTCCCATCGTCTTTTGGTCACAAAAATGCGACATGTCACGATATCGCGACACTTTTCTCTCTTGTGCCTCCTTTCGTCCTTTGGTCGTGAAAATGTGACATGTCGCGATATCACGACACTTCTTCTCCTTGGTGCCTTCTCTCGTTCTTGAGTCATGAAAATGCAACATGTCGTGATATCACGACATTTCTCCTCCCTTGCACCTTCTTCCATCCTTTTGTCACAAAAATGAGACATGTCGCGATATCGTGACATTTTTTCTCCTTAGCGCCTTCTTTCGACATTTTGTTGCAAAAATGCGACATGTCGCGATATCGTGACACTTCTTCTCCCTTGCGCATTGTTTCATCCTTTTGTCGTGAAAATGTGACATGTCATGAAATTATGACAATTTTCTCCTTAGCGCCTTCCTTCGTCCTTGGGTCGCAAAAATGCGACATGTCACTATATCACGACATCTTTCCTTTCCGGCTCTTCTTCCTCCTTTTCGATCGCAAAAATGTGACATGTCGTGATATCGCGACATCTTTCCTTTCTGCCTCCTCCTCGCCTCTTGGGTCATGAAATCGCAACATGTCGCGATATCGCGACAACTTTGCTCTACTTTCTCTCGCTCTATTTCGGGTCGCAAAAATGCGACATGTCGCGATATCGTGACATTTTTCTTCCTTGCTTTCTTTCTGCTCCTTTGGTCGTGAAAATGCAACATGTCACGATATCGTGACAACTTTCCCTTCTGCCTTCTCCTTGCCTCTAGGGTCACGAAATCATGACATTTTTATTCCCTACATCCTTTTCGTTTCTTTGGTCGCGATTTCGCGACATGTGAAATTGCGAAATTTTCCTTCCTTGCCTCCTTTCTGCTTCTTCGGTCGCGATTTCATGATATGTCATGAAATCGTGACATTTTCCTTCCTTGCATTTCCTGTATTATTTCGATTAGAATTTCCTGACATGTCGCGACATTTTCCTTCCTTGCCTTCTCCTGTCTTCTTTTGGTCGTGATTTCATGACATGTCACGAAATCACGACATTTTTGTTCCATGCCTTCTCTCTCTTCCTTCGGTCGCGATTTCGTGACATGTCACGAAATCATGCCATTTTTGCTCTATGCCTTCTCTCCTTCTTGAGTCATGAAAATGTGACATGTCACGATATCATGACGATTTTCTCTATCGTGATATCGCGACATCACGAAATCATGCCATTTTTGCTCTGTGCCTTCTCTCTCCTTCTTGAGTCATGAAAATGTGACATGTCGCGATATCATGACGATTTTCTCTATCGCGATATCGCGACATCCAGGCGAACACTTAAATTTTTTTTGTCAATGCAAGATTGATCTACTGCCATCGGATGCTCCTGCATCAGACAACTAGGGTGGATTGAGAAGTGACCTTTACTTCTGTATTGTTCTGTCACCTTCTTTCTCAATATCTCAAATCTTGCAAAATCTTCAACCTCAGCCCGACTCTTTTCTCCTTGGCTCAATCCCTCTTCGCAACTCCTCTTGCAGGGCTTGCACTTGCCTCTGCAAAGCTCTAAAATCTTCTTCAGGTACCACATTTCTCCCACCACCATGGTTTCTTCATGGAGGCATTCTTCCTTGCTCTCTTCGCATAATATTTTCATAGATTTTGGTGTAAACTGCCTCACATCCGATGATCTATTTACACACTCAGGAACCCTATGCTCATCCATAGATCCTACTACAAACTGCCTCACTGTCGGTGATCTGTTTACACACTCGGGAGCTCTAAGCTCTTCCACTGATCCTGGTGCAAACTGCCTCACTTTCGATGATCTGTTTACATGCTCAAGAAATCTAAGCTTTTCAACTGATCCTGGTGCAAACTACCTCACTTTCGGTGATCTGTTTACACATACTCAGGAACCCTAAGCTCTTCAACTGATCCTGGTGCAAACTACCTCACTTTCGATGATATGTTTACATGCTCAAGAACTTTAAGCTCTTCCATAGATCTTGGCACAAACTGCCTCATGTTCGGTGATTTATTTACATGCTCAGGAACTCCAGCTCTGATACCACCTGATGGGGACTCACAATTCATGACCCCAAACTCACAACAACTCTCAATGGGAGCCAAAATAGCTCACAACAGGTTCTTAAAATCCTCATTCATTAAACTTGGAAATTGATTTACAACAATGGCAGCAGTCTGCCAAATAAACTCCTTTATCCTGAAAGGCAGTTTATATTTTCTTTTCTCTTACATTACAACATCTTCCCCAGGAAGAATTTTCTAATACATTATAGCATCTCAACTCTGGATGAAAAACATAGCCTTCACAGGTTCAGATAGGCCCTCTTGCCTTCTCGTCTGCAACTCTGTCTCTGTCATTTTTTGACCCTATCACCTTACTGTAATTCCAACTCTGGATGAAAATAGCCTCAACAGGTCCAGAATGGCACTCTTGCCTTCACATCTGCAACTCTGTCTTAGCCATTTCCAACCCCTGGTGCATGCCATCGCTTCTCCTTTTAAAGTCTCTGGCGTGACTCTCTATCTCCCTTTTCTGACGCTTCATTTCATTTCCCGTGCCTCTGCATTGGCTTTGCTTTCAAAACGTCTTTCTTTTTGACTCTTGATCTTTGTCTGCTTTCACTACACCTTGGTGCCACATGCTTGTCCAGTGCTACCACTGTAGACTCTGTCCGTCTGTCAACCCATGATGACATTTGGTATACGTACTGCTCAATAGTTTCCTCTGTAACGACTCTTGTAACTGCCTATGCTTTCGTTTCTTTTGTTGCTCACAAAAATGTGACATGTCGCGATATCATGACACTTTCGGCTTCCCTACCTTCCTGCTCTCTTCGAGTCATGAAAATGCGACATGTCATGATATCATGACACTTTCGGCTTCCTTGCTTTCCTGTTCTCTTCGAGTCATGAAAATGCGACATGTCGTGATATCATGACACTTTCGGCTTCCCTACCTTCCTGTCCTTCGAGTCACAAAAATGCGACATGTCACGATATCGTGACATTTTTGGCTTCTCTGCCTTCTTGCTCTCTTCGAGTCGTGAAAATGCGACATGTCACGATTTTGTGACACTTTTGCCTTTCGACCTTCCTGCCTCTCTCGAGCCGTGAAAATGTGACACTTTTCTCTCTTGCGCCTCCCATCATATTTTTGTCGTGAAAATGCAACATGTCACAATATCACGACACTTTTCTCTCTTGTGCCTCCTTTCATCCTTTGGTCGCAAAAATGCGACATGTCGCGATACCGCGACACTTCTTCTCCTTGGTGCCTTCTCTCATTCTTGAGTCGCAAAAATGCGACATGTCACGATATCACGACATTTCTCCTCCCTTGCACCTTCTTCCGTCCTTTTGTCATGAAAATGCGACATGTCGTGATATCACGACATTTTTTCTCCTTAGCGCCTTCTTTCGTCCTTTTGTCATGAAAATGCGACATGTTGCAATATCGGGACACTTCTCCTCCCTTGCACCTTCTTTCGTGAAAATGTGACATGTCGTGATATCATGACATCTTTCATTTCTGCCTCCTCCTCACCTCTTGGGTCATGAAATCATGACATGTCGTGATATCGCGACAGCTTTGCTCTACTTTCTCTCACTCTGTTTTGGGTCACGAAAATGCGACATGTCGTGATATCACGACATTTTTCTTCCTTGCTTTCTTTCTGCTCCTTTGGTCATGAAAATGCGACATGTCACGATATCGTGACATCTTTCCCTTCTGCCTTCTCCTTGCCTCTAGGGTCACGAAATCATGACATTTTTCTTCCCTGCCTCCTTTCCGCTTCTTCGGTCGCAATTTCGCGACATGTCGCAAAATCATGACATTTTCCTTCCTTGCCTCCTTTCTGCTTCTTCGGTCGCAAATTCACGACATGTCACGAAATCGTGACATTTTCCTTCCTTGCCTTTCCTGTCTTCTTTCGGTCATGATTTTGTGACATGTCATGAAATCATGACATGTCGCGAAATGCCTTCTCTTATCTTCTTTCGATCGTGATTTCGCAACATGTCGTGAAATCGTGACATTTTTGTTTCATGCCTTCTCTCTCTTCCTTTGGTTGCAATTTCATGACATGTCACGAAATTGTGCCATTTCTGCTCCGCGCCTTCTCTCTCCTTCCTGAGTCATGAAAATGCGACATGTCGCGATATCGTGATGGTTTTCTCTGTCATGATATCGCGACATCCAGGCGAACACTTAGAAAATTTTTGTCGATGCAAGATTGCTCTGCTACCACCGGATGCTCCTGCATCATGATCCTACCTTGGTTAAAGTTTACAAAATATGCAAAATATTAAAAATGTAAGAAATCATGAAAATAACTTGAAATGCTATGAATATTACAAATATTAGCAGGGTTATCCTATGTTATGCTCCTTGTTCCAAATGAAGGAAATGAGAAGATATTTATAGAATTTTAGAAGGGATAGACACTGAGAGTGATGTGGCATATGAGTAATATCTTGTCTTGACTATGGATAAGAGTGCACATAGATTAGAGTAATGCTCACATGGTGACTAGGGACTAGGTATAGGAGGGGTTTAATGAATAATGAATAGTGACTAGTGACTAGTGACTAGTGAATGAATAGTGATTTGTTGATATTAGATGAATAGTATTTTTAAGAAAATTATGTAAATTTTTAGGGTATTTGCAAATTACGTAACCATTAGCACCGCACAAAGGATAACATGAAATTTTAAGGTGTCTTCATTTTTACCTTTTTATACTACATTGTGTATGAACACAATGCAGTGAAAAAGTAGATGACATCGACTTTATGGATTAGTGATGGATGATGATGAATGGATGATGGATGACCTAGGATTTTGGCATACTGTAATGATAGTTGAGGGAAGAGACACAAGATTTTTATTAAACCATGAACAATGTAAGATGCCTTAATTATGAAATTGATAAATTCCCTCAAAAATTTACCTTCAAAAAATTGATGAGATCATTTAAAATGGTAAACTAACCAACCTTATGGTAGGCTACCTCAAGATGCTATGAATCAATTGTAAGTGGTCTTAAGTTACCACTTGATGCAACGTAGGCATGGATAACCATGCATTCATAGTTGTGGTTTGTACTAATTTGGTTGAGTTGTATTTTGAGATAAGAAGAGAAATTCTACTTTTTTCCCAGTAGAGGAGGGTTAATAATGGTTTTCGACAAAGATTTTTGGAAAAATGAAATTCCATAATTGAGTGTCCAGGTATTTTAACCTATTTGCTTCATGTCTTGTTTTTAATTTCTTAGATTAGTTTTATTTCATGTCTTTTCCTTTGTTGTCTTAGAATAATTTCATGCTTTTACTTCCTTTCCTAGAATAAATTTTCTTTCCAATCATTTCCATACTTTTCTAGTTTAGGTTTATTTTCATGTCTTGTCATTGCTTTCTTAGAATAGTTTGATTTCATGTCTTGTAATTCAGTTTCCTTGGGTTAGATTTACTTTCATGTTTTGCAATTTCCTTCATTAGCATAGGATTTGTTTCACAAAATCATTGGCTTTCAAGCCTTATATTGCATCTTAGATAGCAAAACATCATTTTAGGATTCGTGTTTGATTACTTTGCATTTTGAATCTTTAAGTTATTTTTATTCATGTATTATAGATAGGAATATTTAACAAAACAAACAAAAAAAATTCTAAAACACACATCACTTTACACAACATGATTTTAAAAAACCAATCGATGACATTGGACTTCATCCCCAACCATCGATTGATTCCTTTTAGATACCTTAGATCACATAGTTTCTTGGGTTTCATCATCGAGAAGCTCACTACCCTTGGGACTACCACGGGGTAGCCAAACACTAGACACCCTTGCTCACAAGGCTAAATAATTAATGGGTGCACAAATATCATTTTTATTAATCCTGCCCGAGGGTGAAGGGGAAGCCCATTTGGCCTACATAGGTTCTAGATAGTGCCACATCTTATATCCCCTAAAAAGGGTATTGGAGGTCTTTTTTACCTTAGAATACCTAGAGCCAACCCCACCCTAGAAAGCTCTTTTAGCTATTTGTGTGCTGCTTCTACCCACATACTTTCGAGTATATCAGGAAGCACACATAAACACACCCTATAGATACCACCCTCATCCACATTTTATATATTTTAGGGATAGGTTACATCAAAAAACACAAAAAAAACTAACACCTAAAAGTTTCAAAAAAACCTAAACATCAAAATGTGCGTAATTGAATACTTGCAACATCCTGGTTTGTCTATTTGATCATTTGTGTAGATATTTTTTTTCTACAAAACCCATCAAAAGTAGCCATAAAATAAATAAAAACCTTAACACACAGTCCTGCCATCATTTTATCATTTGTATTTGCCCCTATAACCCTTGTAGTCTACCTCTAGAGTCAACTGTTTGATTCCTGACGGTTCATATTAGTAACCATATGACCCTACATGGTTGACTATTGTGGTCATCTGAACCTAGACAATCATACTTAGGGTTAGTCTATAACCTTATCTTTTTGACCTATTAATCACAACACACTTTGTTTGATCCTCAATTGTTTATGATCCTAACCCAAATCCAAGTTAGATATCAAGCGCATAATTCCATAGAGCATTTTGAGAAAATCCCCCCTTCCTTGATAAATTCTCCAACTAATATGGAGGAAGCATCCCATACCTCACCTAGTAGCCTATCCACCATCCTTCATATCCCATATCCTAATGACAATGGAGAATTTTAGACTCACACACTATGACCTAAACCTCATGCATCAAGGCCTTCATACCAACTTAACCAAGACTCCTAACCATGACACCCCTCATATTCCTCAAACCTCAATGTATTATTCTATCACTCTAATGCCCTTCATGCTCTTCAACATCCACCTCCTACTTATCCTAGTTCCCACCATCTTCCTTTGTTGAATTCATGATGTGTCTCCTTACCCCCACTCTACGTTCTTGCATGTTTTATTCCTTCTTTCTCCCAATAATCAACCCACTTCAATTCTTCCCATATCCCATATGTCACATCCCACCTCGACTGAACCCTTGTGCTTGATAAAGAAAAAGGAAACTAATGCTTATTTTTGTGAAGTCTTAAAAGGTATTGAAAATTTTTAAGAGTTTTGGAAATTAGGGTGATTTATGTGATGCTTTTGAAGAATGCACCCTAGAAGAAAGTATAAACTAAAAAAAGAGAGGATTACTTATGAATTAAATTATTAGTATGTTTTGCATATTAATGTGGAGCTAAATTTTAGGGCAGGAAAATTGTGACTCTAAGTGCCATGGGAAAGGAAATATGGACTTATAAGACACTAGAATGAATTTAAATTATATTTTTAGGTCTCCTAAGTTACTATTACTCCACCCTATATGCATCATAATGTCCTTAGGTATTCTAAAACACTATTTATCCACCTTACATGCATCACCACATTAGTGGATTTGTACTCCCAAATGACCCCACTAGCAGGTCATTACCTAGCTTGCAATTCACCATATCAAAAGGGAACCTCCAAAATATTATATAAAGCCACCATTTTATGTTTAGAATGGAGGAGGCATGAGGAAGAAATATAGGATCACAAAGAATATTGAGAAGCATCTTGTGGGAAAATCTAGACTGCTTCATTTGGAGGGGCTAGTTTGAAAGAAGAAGCCTTGGATATTTTCCAGGTTGGTTCTTCCATTACTCTTAATTTGTTAACAAATTATTATACTTGAGATATTCCATTAAGGCTTAATTTATAGACTAGTATAACACAACTTCATTATTTTGAAATTCATGATTTTCTACCCGAATGTATACTATGTTACAATAGACATGATGTTATACCCAATTGAAAACCTACAAATTTTGGACGTCAGATAGGTTTGGCTATATAGTGTGGTTTTGGATAGCCTACAAATGTCTATCAAATTAAATAAGAAGATAATCAAACCTTCCTGTAAGGTGTATGAATACCACTACATTTCATCGGGTGTAATATCGAATTGGGAATTAATTTTTGTAGGGAAATATCTTATGTGTGTGGTGCTATTTGATCATGTGGTTTGCTGTGAAACTTTACATTGGTTCTGAATCGAGAGTGTATAAAATAAAAATTTAACCCCTTACTTTAGATTTGTAATCTCATAGAACTACCCTTTGAGGTTTTAATATATCACTTGTTGCTGATATCTTTTATCAGAAATTGATAATCTTAAATCAAACTTACTGATTCTACATAACCCATATTATAATTACTGTTGTGCTATCCTATGTTGATGACTGATAAGATTGATTCCCACACAATTTTCATTTGGATGACCAATGATTCATGCTACCTTTGCAACAATAGAAAGGGGAATTAAATATTTATGTTTGATTCTCTTATTTGATCGACTATTGCGAGTGTTTTATTCTTCAACGGTTCAGGAGGCATAATGTTTTGTTAGGGTATTCAAATATATTGTCCCACATAGATTGTGTAAGTGATATTTGCATGAGTTAAAGCAAGGTAATCTTTGTATAGATCTCATTCACCATTCTGTGGACCGCTAAGCATCGATTGATACATGTATTGCCACCAGGAAGATATTTGATGATCGACCCATATATTTGGATCGATTAGGTATATACACTTATCCAATTGATGTTGATACTTGCCAACCCTTCAAGAGATCGGTTGCCACATATTTTAGTTAATATCCATTGTTACCATACCCCGGGTCACTTTGTGCATTGTTAACCTTATATCCTATACATGAGATAATAGTCCCACATTCCTCCTATGGGAGAAATGGGGATAATATGAAAGGGAACTTACTTCCCTTAAGAAAATAACCACATGATGGTGGTCATGATGACATTGGTTGATAGAAATTGATGAAAGTTTGAACTTCCTTACTAGATTGCTAATATTTGACTAGTGGAGGTTTGATTTGCTATGTAATGACTGTTGACAATTTTGTCACATTTCTCAAGGGGTAGAAAAAGAAACAAGTTTTGTATAGTGTTGTGTAAATTTTTTGCTTTGTTATTTTTATTTTGAAAAGTTGCAGCAATTTTGGCTTCCAATGCCACCCATTTGTACATAAAGTAGAAAAGAAAGAACTTCGCTGGCAAACAAGCTAGAGAAAAGAGCTTCGCCGAAGGAGAATAAAAACAGCTTCGCACCCGAAGCATTTCCCGCATTACTTCGGGTAAAAGTTTTGCGAAGTAGTTTTCGCCGAAGTAAAACACAAGCAAAGAGAATGAAACTACTTCGCGCCCAAAGCGCTTCCAGCAGCTACTTCGGGCGAAAGATGAGCGAAGCGGCGTTCAAAAGAAAAGAGAGCTTCGCACCCGAAGCATTTTCAACACTACTTCGGGTGGAGTTTTTTGCGAAGTAGTATACAAGGATAGCAATAGAAGAACTTCGGGCCCGAAGCGCTTCAAGCAGCTACTTCGGGCAAGATTTCTACGAAGCAATGTGCCGAAGAGAAATACAAAGGAGAAGGCAAGAAAACTACTTCGCATCCGAAGTATTTCCATCAGTCACTTCGGCCAGAAAATCAGCGAACCATTTTTACTTCGGCGAAAGTCATTGCGAAGCATTTGCTTCGGCTAAGCTTTCACCCGAAGTGACGGAGGTCATAGAGAATGAAACATCTGCTTCGGCCGAAATCTTCCCGAACCACAGTTTTGAAAAAGGATCGCAGCGAAGCATTTCTCGAAGACATCAGCGAAGTAATTTAATCAGCGAAGCGGTAAAGAAGAAGAGACCCATTTTGCGAAGTAAATATGCTTCGGCACTCCTCAACCCCGAAGCAATTTTGCGAAGCTCAGTTTTGCGAAGTATAATCCAAGGAGGAGTTTTGCTTCGGCCCGAGAACCATTGCGAAGCGAAGTGGTGAATGAAGACTTAGCGAAGCGCTTCACGGGCACGCGTTCCAAGCCGGGTATTTTCCCGAGGCGATCAAGTGCCTCATAAATGCAATTTTTCGTGCCCAGCAAGCCCGCTGCTCATTTTTGGCAATCAAAAATGAAGTATCAAGCCATGATGGAGAGCCCGACGAGCATGGCGGCCACTCGAGCACCGCACCCGAAGACCAAGGACGTCTAGACGGCTCATCAATGCACCTTTCCATGGTTGACCAGGTTGCAGTTGCCATTTTTGGTAACAGATTTGAAAGCTCGGTCACGAGAGCCTCGGGGAGCCGATTCTCAGGGCTCGAGGGCGTACTCTTCTTCGCTATGTAATTATGATTCAGAGGCCCGGGTCCTCTATAAAAACCCGGGCATTGTAATGGAAAAGTGGGGGGAACTATCTGCTAGAAAGCTGCTGTAACTTGATGTCCTACGATTAATACTAAGAGGCTTTGAGCTCAATTCTTCTCTTTTATGCTGCCTTCTGTGCTTGATTCTTTTATCTCTCCTCGTTTGTATGTTGGATGTTGAATCCTGCGTCCGATGTGTGATCGGGGACTGTGTCCTGAAACTCGCTCTGAAGGATACATAGGAGTAGAAAAGTGTCGTATTGGCTTTCTTTTATGCTGCCTTCTATGTTTGCTTCTTTTGTCTTTCTTCGTTCGTATGTTGGATGCTGAACTCTGCGTCTGGTGTGCGATCGGGGAAGGTACCCTAAAACTCGCCCGAAGGATACATAGGAAGGTCGATATTGCATTTCCTTCATTTTCCCTTGGTGTTCCTTGCTGCTATTCAAGTTGTCTGTTAGCGATCGTGCTTCCTGTTCTCTCCCACCTCAAATCACCGATCTCTCTTCCCTTACCCTTATTTATTTATTTCTCTAACCCTAACTCCTTTTATCTCTTTCCTGCACTCTTGTCTTCAAACACCCAAGTAGTTTAGCATAGGAGCCGGCCTTTCTCCGGAGATTGGCATGAGGGGCATCTCTTCCCTTCGGCCTTTCAATGTTGGTCCAGGTCTAGGGCGCATCCATTTACTCAAAATCCTTACCTAGGCAGATTTGATGACCAATAATTTTTGGCACGCCCGGTGGGACCAACTGTATCTGTCTTAGAAAGATCCATAACCAGTTAAGGTCCCATATTTTAATGCAAACCCATCTTCATCGGGGCCAATAGTTCTAACTAAGTTCCCGGTGTGACCCGGTCAGTCTCACCTGATTAGTGGTAGTGAGGACCGATGCTCTCATTACCGAAAGACTTTTAGCATCTGGCGACTCTGTTTACCCAAAAATCTCTAAGTCGTAAAGACCAGTACCTAAACCTGTGCCTTCATGGCAAAAGTCCCCATGTTTTAAGGAAGCCCGAGTTGGTGAATCTCTGGCTTGCCCCCATCTGTCAAAATCACCTGGCTATTCTAACTGAGCTGAAAACCCAGATTCCTTCATCGTAGACGCCTTTTAAGTTGAAAGAAAACGTCCCAAAAAATCAAGGCCACTGCCATAATGGAAGAAGCACGTTATCCTAGTTGGAATGCCCGTTCCCCTCTGAACCTTCAGGGTTATCATAAAATTCCTAGAGGAGCCTTGCATACATTGGCAAAATATGATGGCACTAAAGGAATGGCCCAAAGGCACCTTGAAGACGTTGCTGCATTGGCGAACCTCCACAACATAATCCATGAAGATGTCATGGTGAGACTTCTGGTCATGTCTCTGGAAGGAGAAGCGATGCAGTGGTTCAGATTACTCGAATATGAAAGCATCTGCTCGTGGAGCGATTTAGCAGAAGCATTGATCAAGACATTCGACGGCTCTCAAGATCCCTCCCAGCTTTTGATGGATCTGTTCGCTATCATGAGAGCACCTCTGGAGAGCATCACGGACTTCAATGTCCGATTTTGCAGAAGTTGGAAGAATATTCCAGTGGAGATCCAACCGACGCATGCCCAAGCTCACCTCTTCTATGTTCGTGCCTTTCACCCGGACATACGCCTTCTCTTACTACAATCAGGTGAACGAAGATTTCCTCAGATATTTGAGGAAGCAATACGAGCAGAACAACTCTTGTTCCTATCTAGAAAGTGGCAGTGGGGAGAAAACCCATCACTGTTCACTGCTCCTGGCCATCCTGCATAGTATTCATCATGGCAGACTCCTCGTACTGAGCATAGGTTTGAGATGCAGTCATTCGGAGCTCAAGAAACAAATTTTGCCCAAGAACAGCAATGGGAATATGCAAGCTTTGACCCAACAATGAACAATGTGGCTGCTTGCAATCTCCATCAAGAGGTAGTCCAAGGAGAGCAGTCTCAAGCGGTAAGGCCTGAGAATGAGGAAGGCACCTTTTTGCGCCCTTTTTGTATCCCAAGGGGTGAGACACAAGAACTCAGCCAGAATCCATTGAATGTGTCTCAAGAAGCAGAAGAAGAGGGAGAACCAGATGCAGAAACGCTCCCAGAGGGAGTGAGAGGAGAAGGGTCTGGAGGTGCCTCTGGCCCAATAGATCAAGGCTAAAGGTTCTCCCACCCAAACGAGCTCGTTGCCCCGCGAGCCGTCAAGAATGTTGACAAGTCTTGTCACATTACACAAGGGGTAAAAACATAAAAATTCAAAAAAAAAAATTTCAGAATCTCCTTCGGGGATTTTTACCCAAAGTAGCAGTTGCGAGGAAGTAAAGGGCCGAACCAAAGTTCAAACAAAGGCACGAAAGAGCTTCGCACCCGAAGCATTTCCAGCAACCACTTCGGGTAGAAATTTTGCGAAGTAATTTTCAAAAGCACAAGCTTCGGTAGGTGGTCCTTGCAAAGCACGGCAAAGGATAAGTACCTCGGGCCCGAAACGCAGAAGAAGAAGTTCAGCCACGAAGCATTTCCAAGTCCGACCCCAAACTTCGCCGAACCAATAATGTGCAGAACGGGAGCATTTAAAGCACGTCTCGAGAAATGTGCTGACTACCACCTTGAAAAGAGCTCGAAGCATACGAATTTAAGGCGAAGGTGGCGGGGCATGTCCCGAGGCAATTCAGTTAAAGCTCGCACCCGAGTACAAGATGTGCTTCCAATGCAAGGTGTAATCATTAGGGCGCGTAACTCCGCATACGATGCCGCTGGATAGCCAATCGGATGGTGCAACAATTTCCTAGGCCACTAGCATAGGTTTAATTATGGCAAGAACCATAAATAGGGGTAGTTGCCCCTTAAGGCTATAAAGGGCAGGCTTTAGCAAAGAAAAGGTTATTTGAAAGTGCAAGATTGAAAGCACATTGCTTGTCCACGAATTCTGCTACCACTCATCGAGAAGCTCCCTGACGCCGAAACAGTCTACGCTACTGGTGTTGCTGCCATAATCATACAACATGGGAAAGAAAAGTTCTACGCAGAAAGGAAAGGAGCCAGAGATGACAGTGCCTGAAAAAATGAAAGGTTCGGAGGAGAAAAAGTAGAGACCTAAGAAGGTCAACCCGAACACCCGCCCAGAGAAGCAAGTTGTGGAAGAAAGAGAAGAATCTGAAGAGGAGCAACTTGTAGAGCCACCAGTTGACAGGTGGGAGAAAATTAAAGATACAGAACTCTCAAGAAGCGTGGCCGAGCTCAGGTACACTATCGACTTTATGAGGAGTAGGCTCTCGGCTGACAACAAGAGGGCCACCGCGTATTACTCCCAAATCTATTGGTATCTGACTCCTCCTGTGCACCATTGCCCTGAGCTGATTTACGCTATCGCACAGAACTATCAACCAGCTTCCAGGCAAGTGCTGAATGCCGCTGGTCACAAGTTGTTCTCTATCTTGAAGGAGGATGTGCAAGCAGCTTTTGCACCACAGCAAGGGCCTCCGAAGGGGTACACGGTTCGCAACGTCATTCTGAGCGAACAAATGGAGAAGTTTACCTCAAACAACTACGTGCTAAAATTCCTCCGAGAAAATCTCAAAAGCGGGCTCCCTTCAGGCAAGCTGCCTCAAATGCCCCTACCCTTGGAGGCCTTCAAGAACATAGATATTTTTTCCATCATCGCATGGGTGGCGGGCCTGTCAACCGACGCTTCGGTGCACCCTTGGCAGGTGTCCCTGGCCGAATGTATTTCCAGAGGGGAGTTTTATGCCCCCGATGCTTCGAGGCCGAACACCAACCCAGTCTTCTTCGACTGGGCAGAATGGGTAGCCCAAAACCTGCACACGCGGCTTACCGCTATGAAGAACTCTGGAGCAGAGCAGCACTTCAGTCCATGCTCTTTTCTTGTATGGCTTTTCTTTTACCATACACATAAGAATCTTCCCCATGTTGCAATTACACCAAGTGGCAAGGATGGAAATCCTTTGCCTGTATATCAGTGGACTCGCCTCCTATTGAGGTCGGAGTCCTATTATTCTTTCAATCAACAATTTTTGGGACCCGCCATGCAATTGTTAACAGGGTCCAGCCCTCGGGTGCCCCTCAGTTTGAGAGACAGGGTGGTACAGGCGAGGAAAGGAGATGTATTCCAGCTAACACAGGGGCTCGTGATACGCCTGTTCGGCTTCGTGGGGAAGCCCTTCCTGCTGCCTGTTTTCCCATCCGAGTACCAATTCATGCTAGAGGTCACTCGGCAGAGTGACGCAACCAATGAGATCTACGGCCATGGCCGAAAGTGGGCCCCCACCTGCGATTTCCCCTTTAGGATGGGGGTGATTGAAGTTTTCGCCTTGAAGCAGAACATTTTCCTGGAGGAAAAACTGGCTAATTTTGGCCTGCTCCAGATTCCTCAAAGGTGGCTTTATGATCCCATAGGGGTGATGAAAGATCACTTGAAATGTAAAAATTTTCATGTCTGCCCCCATCCCGAAATAATGAAGCAGAGAAACAATCCCAACGGGAGAGATCTAGAGTGGCATTTAGAAAAAATGAGGACATTACCTCCCTGGCATGACTTTTATCCCATGGAAATAGAGTTCGATCCTGATCAATACCCATTTCCAACCCCAGACTCCACATTCTGGAGGAAGGCCAAGGACGATCTGAAGGAAGAATTGAAGAACTGGGATGAGGACCAACTGAGGGAATGGTGGATAATGAGAGTCCATCGCCGAAAGATGAATTCCTACGGACTCTTGACAACGGATAGGGACTTCGCGATCGTCTACGAAACTAAGGTTGGATCTTGGAAGCCCATATCCTTCATCGATTTCGTCCCTCCAGCTACCCCAGGATCGGGCGAAAGTCCAGGGAAGACTGACGATGCCTCGGGAGTACAGGAGAAAGCTGAAGCTGCGCCAAGGGTACTAACGCAAGTACCATCTGAGGATACAAGCGCCGAAGAATCAGAGCAGCCATTGGAAAGGAAGAAGAGGAAAAGGCCAGAGCAAATACAAGCGCCCTCGACCCATCCAAAGCGATCCCGTACAGGGCATCCGAGTCTGCCTGTCGAACAACCTGCGCCAGTCTCGGCCGAAGCAAATAATGAAGATGTTGTGCCACCAAATGCCGAGACGGTCCCAGACATAGACGTTATCAATGTGGAGGAACTCCTCCAACAGGAAGGGGATCCTGAAGTAGAAGTCTTGGAGGTCGAAGGTGCCGAGGCCCAAAAGGGCCAAGAGCCGATCACGCAAGAAGTTACCATGGCCGCTTTGCCAGGAGGGCACGCAGGTACGCACTCTCTCCCTTTCGCCTCGATCTCTGACACGTCCACCATGGTCCCGGTTGAGGGTCATCATCAACCCTTTCCCCCCTACAAGGCCAATCATCTCTCCAAGCATTGCCTGTTTCTCTGCCTAACCCCATTCCACCCGAGTCATCCGGCCAAGACAAACCTGTTAAAACACCTTCGCCCGCCCACGCCACCGACCCTGCCATCCTCAGCCAGGGCGAAGTCAATATCTCAACACCGAACCCCGAGACCCAGGTTCCCATCATACACGGTGCTGTCCCGCTAGCCGAGGCCCCCGCTACACCTGTCGTCGAACCTTCTGGTGAGGCATTCCCCGTCAACCCTTTATATTTGTTTACCCCTTCGGCTGGAGATCCAGCCTCATTTGAATCCGAGCTGTCTATAATAAAGGAACGTCCTCTAGCTGAAAAGCTACTCTAGGCCTAGAAAAATACAGAGAAGATGCTGAAGGAGGCTAGGAAGAAAAGAGGGCGCTCTCTGGCCCAAGTTGAGAAATGTGCAGTCTTTGATCTGGAGGCAGGAAAATTGCACAAAGTGAAGAAGGTCCCCAGGGTCCAGAAGCCTCTGGATGAGATGACCCCAGCAGATTATGATTATCAGGAGAAAACCAAGGACCTGGAGCACCTGAACATAGACAATGAGTCTTTGTCTATGCATGTGGGGGTCGAGACCTTCCGAGCGCACGCAAACATTGCAAATCAGCGCAGATTCGAAGCAGAGAGCACCAATATTAAGCTAGAGGAAGAGTTGGCAAGAGTCCGGTCCAAGCTAGCGGATGTCGAAGAGCAGTGCAAGTTGATGAAAAAAGAAGCACATGCCCTAAAATCGCAAATAAACCAACTGGAATGTACAGCTAAAAATCGAGCACAGAGACAGGCCGAGAATGAACTGAGGGCAAAAGAGCTCGAAGGAAAATTTTTGCAGATGCAGAACCAGCTATACGAAAAGGAGGGCCTAGGGCTGTGTGACAGGAGCAGAATCAAGGAGATTCGCTCGCATTTGCTCAAAAACTTCAGATCTCGGGCCTCCAGCGCTCTTTCAATTTTGGCCTACATTATGGAAGCCCGGGATGCCACTGTCGAAGGAGGGCCAATCATCGAAGAGATCACCCAGAAAGCTAGAAGCCGACTCAAACTAGCTTTCGATGTACAAAGCGCCAAGTATCAAGACTTGCAGGTCCCTGCGATGAGCCGAACAGCTAGGGACTGGTCTACAGCCCGAGCCACAGTACGCGCTTTCTTCTCCAAGGTGCAAAAAATGCAAAAGGCAAAAGACCTCCTGGATATATTTGAGAACGAACAACGCACATCAATGAGCTATTTTTAGGATCTCTCTTCCATGGGCTTCCCAAGTTTCACAGATGATGACGGGCATCTCCTGTCCAAAGAAGAGATTAAGCCAACATGGCTTCAGTTTGAAGGCGACGTCTCGGAGATAGACAGATGGATGGGCGGAGCCCATCACAGAAAGGCAGATCACAGATTACCTCCTGAGATACTGCAAGATCGCGGCCTGCCTAAATGACCTGTATACTAGAGCCCAACATGCAGACATCGGGAAAATCGATCGGTTTCGAGTGTTGATCAAGGCACTACAAGATCTGGAACCTTTCTCGAAGAGTGCCTGGTCCCAGGTTCGCCGAACCATGAGGAAAATTCATGAGCGTCTTGCCCCTTCGCCGTCGTGAGGAAGCCGAAGATGAAGAGGGAGCCGAAGAAGAAGGAGAACGAGAACCAGCTGCGGAAGCACTCCCAGAGGAAGAAGAAGGAGAAGGATCGGGAGAGGACTCTGGCCCAATGGATCAAAGTTAAAGGGTCCTCCCACCGAGACGAGCTCGTTGCCCCGCGAGCCGCCAAGAATGTTGACAATTTTGTCACATTTCTCAAGGGGTAGAAAAAGAAACAAGTTTTGTATAGTGTTGTGTAAAGTTTTTGCTTTGTTATTTTTATTTTGAAAAGTTGCAGCAATTTTGGCTTCCA
Organism: Wollemia nobilis; assembly: GCA_028583015.1. Classification (NCBI taxonomy): domain Eukaryota; kingdom Viridiplantae; phylum Streptophyta; class Pinopsida; order Araucariales; family Araucariaceae; genus Wollemia; species Wollemia nobilis. The sequence continues at coordinate 6,385,741 of JAQPPZ010016930.1, read as the reverse complement.
ATGCCACCCATTTGTACATAAAGTAGAAAAGAAAGAACTTCACTGGCAAACAAGCTAGAGAAAAGAGCTTCATCGAAGGAGAATAAAAACAGCTTCGCACCCGAAGCATTTCCCGCATTACTTCGGGTAAAAGTTTTGCGAAGTAGTTTTCGCCGAAGTAAAACACAAGCAAAGAGAATGAAACTACTTCACGCCCGAAGCGCTTCCAGCAGCTACTTCGGGCGAAAGATGAGCGAAGCGGCGTTCAAAAGAAAAGAGAGCTTCGCACCCGAAGCATTTTCAACACTACTTTGGGTGGAGTTTTTTGCGAAGTAGTATACAAGGATAGCAAGAGAAGAACTTCGGGCCCGAAGCGCTTCAAGCAGCTACTTCGGGCAAGATTTCTGCGAAGCAATGTGCCGAAGAGAAATACAAAGGAGAAGGCAAGAAAACTACTTCGCATCCGAAGTATTTCCATCAGTCACTTCGGCCAGAAAATCAGCGAACCATTTTTACTTCGGCGAAAGTCATTGCGAAGCATTTGCTTCGGCTAAGCTTTCACCCGAAGTGACGGAGGTCATAGAGAATGAAACATCTGCTTCGGCCGAAATCTTCCCGAACCACAGTTTTGAAAAAGGATCGCAGCGAAGCATTTCTCGAAGACATCAGCGAAGTAATTTAATCAGCGAAGCGGTAAAGAAGAAGAGACCCATTTTGCGAAGTAAATATGCTTCGGCACTCCTCAACCCCGAAGCAATTTTGCGAAGCTCAGTTTTGCGAAGTATAATCCAAGGAGGAGTTTTGCTTCGGCCCAGAACCATTGCGAAGCGAAGTGGTGAATGAAGACTTAGCGAAGCGCTTCACGGGCACGCGTTCCAAGCCGGGTATTTTCCCGAGGCGATCAAGTGCCTCATAAATGCAATTTTTCATGCCCAACAAGCCCGCTGCTCATTTTTGGCAATCAAAAACGAAGTATCAAGCCATGATGGAGAGCCCGACGAGCATGGCGGCCACTCGAGCACCGCACCCGGAGACCAAGGACGTCTAGACGGCTCATCAATGCACCTTTCCATGGTTGACCCGGTTGCAGTTGCCATTTTTGGTAACGGATTTGAAAGCTCGGTCACGAGAGCCTCGGGGAGCCGATTCTCAGGGCTCGAGGGCGTACTCTTCTTCGCTATGTAATTATGATTCAGAGGCCCGGGTCCTCTATAAAAACCCAGGCATTGTAATGGAAAAGTGGGGGGAACTATCTGCTAGAAAGTTGTTGTAACTTGATGTCCTGCGATTAATACTAAGAGGCTTTGAGCTCAATTCTTCTCCTTTATGCTGCCTTCTGTGCTTGATTCTTTTATCTCTCCTCGTTTGTATGTTGGATGTTGAATCCTGCGTCCGGTGTGTGATCGGGGACTGCACCCTGAAACTCGCTCTGAAGGATACATAGGAGTAGAAAAGTGTCGTATTGGCTTTCTTTTATGCTGCCTTCTGTGTTTGCTTCTTTTGTCTTTCTTCGTTCGTATGTTGGATGCTGAACTCTGTGTCTGGTGTGCGATCGGGGAAGGTACCCTGAAACTCGCCCGAAGGATACATAGGAAGGTCGATATTGCATTTCCTTCGTTTTCCCTTGGTGTTCCTTGCTGCTATTCAAGTTGTCTGTTAGCGATCGTGCTTCCTGTTCTCTCCCACCTCAAATCACCGATCTCTCTTCCCTTACCCTTTTTATTTATTTCTCTAACCCTAACTCCTTTTATCTCTTTCCTGCACTCTTGTCTTCAAACACCCAAGTAGTTTAGCATAGGAGCCGGCCTTTCTCCGGAGATTGGCACGAGGGGCATCTCTTCCCTTCGGCCTTTCAATGTTGGTCCAGGTCTAGGGCGCATCCATTTACTCAAAATCCTTACCTAGGCGGATTTGATGACCAACAATGACTAAGCAGAATGAATGGTTGGGATTCTTCAAAACCATTATTTAAGACTAGATGAGCTAAAGAATGGTTGGTTGAATATGTTAGGATTGAGTAAACCCACTTTTACATAAGCCCATACCAAATCTATTTACCTGACCCATCAAGCATGCTATGAGATAATACATTTGCTAAATTTGGTACAAAATATAATGAAACTCATTCCAATCAAGTATTTTATGGGATAATTTAAACTCATCTCAAATCAAGTATTTTTTGATATAACCCATTTGAAAATCTTGGTACAAAATATAACGAAACCCATTTCAAATGTTGTGGAATAATTTGAGTATTCTTTAATGAATTATGTTAATGATTATGAGATAAATTTTATAAATAAAATTTGTTTAGCTTGAATAAATATCATTTTAGAATATGAGACAAATTTTATGGGTAAAATTTGTGTAAATAATAAGGGTTCTTAAAGAAGGACTTTTGGAACAAATTATGAAACAAAACTTGCAATAAAATTGGTGTAAATCCTAGTTTAGTTTTGTGAAAATATTTGGGGTAAGATTATGGTAAATTATTATCTAAAAATGTGGAATCAAATTTGGGATTTTTTTTTTAATAATCTTGAAACGCTAACATAAAACTATAGTTTAATCTTGATGAAAGATTAGTTAACAAATCTATTTTCTAATTTTGTGAATCTATAGTGTGTTCTTGAAATAAATTTGAGGCAAAGTTTGTAAATCTATAGTGTAATCTTGTTGGTAGATTACAAGAAAAATTATAGTTGAACTTGAGTAATATTAATGTTAGATTGCATGACAATTTATAGCTAAATTTGAGAAACTATAGTATGATCTTGTTGATAGATCATGAGATAAATTGGTAGCTAAATTTGTGGAAAACTATAGACTACAAGACAAATTAGTAGATATATTTGTGAAAGAACTATAGTGTGACCATGATGGTAGATTATAAAATAAATCTAGTATATAATCTCGTGATAGATTATGAAACAAATTTATGGGATGATTTGTGAATCTATAATTGAATCCATTTGTTTAAATGCTATTTTTGGGTGAAAGAAATATGAGTTACTTGTGAAAGTATTGTTTGTTTATACATGAAAGGATTCCATTTGTGAATGAATTCTATTTTGGAAAGTATAACAATGTGAAATATAGTAATATTTGTTTCAAAGGTATATCTTGTGGAAAATGATATGGGATGCAAATGTGGATTTCATTCTTAGGAAAGTATAGGATTTCCTTCCTTTGAAATTTGGGAATGCTTTAGACAATTACATTAAGAGAAATGTATTGTATTTAGTTGCATTAATTTGGATATTATTACATTCTATTATTTACCTAGCATGTATTTTCATATACATATAATGACTTATCCTGAACCCGAAATACCAACAACCTAATATTGGTGGTTCGAGTGGAGTCGAGTGAATATTGGATCTATTCAATTACATTTGAAATGTATATATGTTGTAAAAAAACCTCTCTAATATAGGGCCTCATTTATTGTAATAATACCTATATTGAGGATGATTGTAAATTGATACAAAGAAATTGAATTACTTTAAAATTCTTAGTTATAAGAAATTATGAGAAACAAAGTAAAGTTATATCATAGCATGAAGTTATCATATATTAGGGCTTAGATATTTAAATGAGAATTAAAGATTGTAGTTAGATGACATAAATTAACCCTAATTAAAAGAGAAAGGATAAATCGTGTATAACACTTAAGGATGTATCTTTAGTGATTAAACATGAGAATGATCATAAGGGAGAATTTGAATGTTATCTCATATCATGGAGATTATAGTTGAATAGAGCAAGTAAGGTAAAATGGTACACATTAAAATATCTATGAGGGTTTGTGTGATAACCCCCTTAGCTACCCATTGTTGATATGAGAGAGTTAAGCATTGCAATGATTGATTATTTTATCCTTAAGGAGGAACAAGATAATTCTCAAGGCATACGCCTAATGTACGAGTTGAAAGAGACTTAACATAAAGCTAGCTTGATGTGGAATTAAGCTAGTAGGGAAAATAACGTTCCTATTCTAGATGGGAGAATTCCCAATTGCAAGGGAAAGAAAATTTCTTGCAGGTCATTATAGGGGTTGGCCATTCCTATCCATGGAATAGACGCTGACCACATTAATTCATGTGAAGTGTAGCCTTGGAATTACTTGGATATTCATATATAAGAAAAACACATGGAGATATTCTTAATCACTTATTGATCAATGACTTAGATAAGAATATATTAAATACAAAAAAAAATTCTCTCTAATATTGGTTGGTTTTGGTAGTAATGTTATAGTTGGTATTAGAGCCTAGGTTGATTAGGCACAAAGCTTCCATAAAGGGATAGTAGAACTCTGAACTAATACATGCTTGGTAAGGAAAGAGAAATTTCTTGGAGGTTACTAATGGGTAAGTATTTTCTCCCAATATTGAACCATTGTTGAGTCACTTTGTAAGAGTTAAGCGAACCCTCCATAATAGCGGGTCTTAAGTGATGTACCTGAGACTCTTTTGAGAATCGTACTTGACATTCATAGATCCAAGCTAAGCCTCTTCCTTAATGATACATTGTATTTTCAATCAACAAGAGTTATAAAAAATGTATATGAGTAGACCCTAATAGATTTAGTAAAAGAATATTTTAGTAGGGTCTCCATATTAGAAGAAAATATCAAAATGTTTTTCTTTTAATTTTGATTGATGTTACAACATGGCCTTTTGGCCAAATATGAGAGTCGTATGAAACCTAGCTAGGATATGCTAAAATATTTTCAACTAATAGTAGCAAAATAAAACTTTACCATGGTTGAAACACCATTACATGACCACAAAATGGTAGTAAAATCTAATAACATGTTGCATGCTATTTATGCTTTGAGATACATTTTAACAAGACACATGGTATTTAAAATTTGCAATAGCAAAGGTATCTGCATAACGATAGGTAATTTAGATATGTGCATGTATGGTAAGACTTACTACTAGTAGGATTGCAAACTACTAAAAATTTTATAGCTGGAAATATACCACCTAAGTTGAGAAGTGGAAGGAAGAGAGTTTCTCGAAAAGAGAAACCAGATAGCACAGATAGTGTTGAAGACAGACTCGTAGGGGAAAGTTTTGAAAACTCAAACAAAGTAGAGAATCTCACAACCATTGTTCATATGATGCAAGGAGAAATAACTCTATATTGAGAGAAAATGGTCCAACAAAGCAATTTTTTGGAGGCCATTAGGGCTAAAATATGAAAACCTAAGAATAGGGGTTCCAAGCCAACAAATCATATGATAGAGCAGGTAAATGACACAGATGAAAAGGATCATGTGGCTAAAGCCCAAATTAATGGGGAATTGGAAAAATATTTGAAACATGTAAAGATTAGAAAGTTTACTGAAAAAGGAGGAGATTCAGTAGAATCTTAGTTAAATAAAATGGAGGTTTACTTCTCCATGAGAAACTACTCTCCAAAAATCAAGATAGTATGGACCATAGGGATTGTAGGCCCAAAATAGCCACATACTTAGGAAAATTTTGTAAATTTTACCTATATTATAAGATCCTCATTCCACACACCTTATAGTGTATTTTGAAGCGGATCCACAACATGAGGTATGAGCTCACCCGAAATTTAGTAAATTTTCACTCTTTGAGTAATTTCGGGAGACTTCTTTTATTTTTGGCTCCAGACTGGCAATGCATCTCGAATATGCAAATCTTTTTAAGAAGAGATGACACCAATAGTTAAAAAATGTGGATTGGTGACCACTTGATATTTTGAAATACTTCGCGAGTGGCTAAATATTAGAACACCCGATTCCAGAGAACCCATAGAGTATTTTCACCCGAAATAATGATAAGGCAGGATGCTGTGAACAAAGTAGATGTGGATTCGTGACAAGAGATGATTTTGACTAACTCCTTTCTAGAATGGTGATGAAGCGGGATGTTTTATTCTAAAGATAGTGCAAAATGGAGGAGTCACTTTGCACTATGATGGATCTGGATTGATGATCATATGCCAATACACTTGCTCAGCTGGAATGGAATCCGTAAACATTGTAAATAAAGGATGATGTCATCGATTTTTTTTGTGCAAATTTATGGATAATTTTTGGATAATGAAGGAATATAAAGAACAAATAGTGGATTCTATTCCACTTAGCCTTTCGGTCATTTGGAAGTTGGATTGGTGTTTTTTAGTTTATAAGACAATAGAATGATGTCACCAACATTTTAAAGTGGAATGGTGTTGTGTTCTCCTTGCCATTATGAAAAGCTTATATCTAGATGGATCACAACCATACGATGAGGGAGATCAATGGTGGAAATTGTGTCAAAGAATCTGAGGTATTTAAAGGTAATTCTTCACCAAGCATTGTAATAGTTAGTTGGAGAGGAAGTTGAAGCATCGAGGTTTTTCAAGAAGACAAAACCAAAGGTCGTTATAGATCGATAGTAGCAGATGGTTTCCAAGAAGGATTGACGATGATACATAATATATAACAGACTGAACTCCAGTTTGTGCCAAGCGACTAGCAATTTGTAGAGGCCCCGAGCTGCCATGTCGATCCACTTGCAGTAGATTTCCCAGAGTATGTACTGGTAAATAAATTCCAGAAAGAACTCTCTATTGCACTGTCAAAATTAAATCTTTGTTATTTTTTTTGTAATTTTAATTTTTGCAAAAACTATAAATAGAGGTTAAACCCTTATTTTTAAGAGTCGGCTCTAGTGTTTTCCTGTGCTACTATAAATATTTCCAAGAGCTAATGGAAGGATCATTACATTGATCTTCACCTCAAAATTTGTATCTTCATGCTTGATATCAGAGGTTTGAATTCTTTAGCTACATTTTTGTGAATACTTAAGTGGTTAGTTTGTGCCAAATTAATGGATTACTAATTGTTAAAGTAATTGAAATTTACTTCTGATATTGATATTTATTGTTAGGAAGTGCATTTCTATAGAATCTAGGTATTTGTGAATTCTATTATTTGGATTATCACTGTCTGGATATTGAAATCGATTTCTACAATATTTCTCTGTCATACATTAATGAATGAAGAGTCATCCAATTTGTGATAATATTGATCTGAGTTATGTATCTTTGGGTTAGTTTTTTGGAGCTTTTTACTATGGTGCAATGTTGTTAGCCTATCCATCCACTATTGTTCATATTTCTCTAATCCTAACCTTTTCTTACCCTAACCTTCAAACCCTAAGTGAGCATAATTGTGTCAGTACTCTATTTAAGTTGACAAGGAACCAACCTACTCTGGAGGTTGGATCAGAAACTCTATTTTGGTCTAACCAATATTGAGTGTTGAATTGTAGCTATCAGGTGCAAGCCTGGAAAAAAATTAGGAAGATAGACAACCACGATATTGAGTGAAAACTTGGTGCAATTTAGTTTTCAACAGTTTTTGGCACGCCTGGTGGGACCAGTTCACAAGGAACATGAAACCCATTCAAATGAGTTATTATTATCTCAACCTAAAAGAATCAAGATTTGGTGAATTGTATTGACCTTATAAGTGGAGAATAATAAGTTCACCTGGTAACTCACTGGTCCTTAGACTCAGAAAAAGAATTATCCCTGTAGATAAGTGTCCTTTCATGTATACCAAATCTTTCAAAAGGAATAACCCTAACTCCTATTTTCACTGCAAGTTACCTTATAGAGGGGCTACTGTTACCAGAAGTTTAGATCAAGATTTACTCATCGAGGAAGAGCTTCTAGAGGATGATCCTGAAGTCCATCCAATAGTTCCCCCAATAAGACCTACAACCAAAAATATGACACAAAATGTAGCTCCTAATAAGCCATTACAGAAGTACCCCAGTTGGAACACAATCAGTCCCCTTAGATTAGCCCAAATGCATACCATTCCCAAAGATATATCTAAATCTATCCCCACTTATGATGGATCTAGAAAATATCTTATGAGCACTGTAAAGATATCTTGAATCTGGCAAAAATTCACAACATAAAAGAAGAAGATATCACTGTAAGGATTCTAACCCTATCCTTCAGAGAAAAGATATTACATTTGTTTAGAACTATGGAAGACAATACTATCACTTCATGGCAAGCGTTAGCCAAGCCATTCATAGAGGAATTCAATGGATCTATTGACCCATTTTCTTTGCTTAATAAATTTACATCCATGCAGAAAACTCAGTAAGAAACTGTCTCAGATTTCAATTTGAGATTCAGTAGAACATGGAAAAAAATTCCCCCCATTGCCATACCAGCTACCTATTTGGCTTATATGTATTATATCTGAGCTCTTGGATCAGATTTAGGGCTACAAACACAAAAATTGGGAGTAGAAATCTTCTCCCAAGTTTATAATGAAATAGTTCATGCTAAAAATATCCTAATTAATGTTGGAAGACTTCCCCCCAAAACTATGTTACCTTACAACTCAGAAATCACCAGTAGACAAATTCAAGCCACAAACCCTCTTACATGGACCCCATTTATTTATCATCTCCATATCCAAAAATGAATGCAATCCCTAAAACAAAGCCTATATCCTCTACAACTCATTTTCCTCCACTTCATTCTTAATCATCTTAGGAGTTTTCTTCTATCCTGGATATGCAAAATACTTTGAAAACTATGAGTAATAGAATGAATTCAATGGAAAAGAGAGACCAAAAAATTTCACAACAGAGGAGATTCCCATATGTGAACAAATATCAGAGACCTGGTCCGAGTAATAGTATTGGGGTTAGGGTGAATGCAACATATGAGGATCCAGAATGTTCTTCAGATACTACTCTTGTGAATTTTTGGTGTTTAGTATGCAATAATCCACATGAATCATAATATTGTGTAATGTACCAGCACCATTTTCAATAAGCTATGGATCAACTTGAAAGGAATCAAAAGGGGAGGCTTAATATGTTATGGCACCCTGATCAATTCATGGTTGGGAAAGAGATGGCCGAGGAAAGACCAATTACTGTTATGACAAGATCTAGAAAGAATTATTTGCAAGTAGATCCCTAAAAAATGGGGTAGTTTCAAGTCCCTTTCCAAAAAAGAGTTGATCCTCTCCCTCAGAGCAGTGAAAAATTACCTATTCCTCAAGATAAGGGGAAAGAGAAGACATATAGTCTCCCTAAGAGATCATAAAATGAGATAGAAGGAGACCGAATGAGATCTAAAGATGAAGATCAATAAAGGCTTAAGTTTACCTCTATCACTAAGAGACAAAGATTAAAGGCTACCCAAAATTATAAAAGAAGATATGGTGAGCAAGAGGGAAGGCTGGAAAAAATCTCCTTGACTAAATATGAATACAACATTGTTGAAGAGATGAAAAATATTCCATCAGAAGCTAGCTTGTATGACACTCAGTTCATTCCTGGTCAGATTGACCTGCTTAAATCTTCCCTCAATAAGAATCCATAGAATAGGTTGGCCACTACAATCCTTAGTATGCCATAAAAAAAATATGACACTTGCTGTTCTAAAGAATAAACCTTCCCATTTATATATATCCCTAAGGATGGAGGGTTGGGTAGTCTAAAATTTTATGATTGACTCAGGAGCATCAACTACAGTCATGCCTAAAGCATTTTGTGAGGATATGGGTATGGAATATACCTGATCTTGTCCTAGAGTGTTACAACTATATGGGACACCTGTCAAGACAGTTGAAGTCATTAAGGATGTACTAATGAGGTTGCATAGAGCCCTTGAGGTGATAATAGTACAAGAAATAGTCATGGTTGACTTAGAACCCTATTTTGGGTTATGTATTTCAAGAGAGTTTATTGCAAAACTAGGGGGATGTATGTACATAGATTATTCTAGCATGATAATTTCCTTCAAAGGAAAGAGAATAAGGATAACACCTAAAAAACCAGTAGCTTATCACATTAAAAAGATTGAAGAGGATATGTGCAATATTAAACCCATGGAAGAATTTGAGCTGGTGGAAAACATTGAAGATCTGGACATTGAGGACAAGTTGCCTTTCAGAGAAGATTATAGTCAGTTCAAAACTGATATGGAAACATATAGCATCTCAACAAAATCAGAGAGAAAAATCCCTGCTATATCCAATCAATATCTAAGAGAGAAAGAAACATGGGTCATGTACTTTGATGGTGATAAATGCAGGAATGGTGTAGGAGTTGGTGTGGTCCTATAATCCCAATTGGAAGGGATAAAGTTTTGCTTACAGACTTACTTGGTCATGTACTAACATTACAGTAGAAAATGAGGCCCTATGTCTTGGATTGATACAAGCAAAAAGCATGGGCATTAAGATTTTGAACATATATGGTGATTCTGAGTTGATAGTCCATCAAGTAAGAAATAGGTGCAGCAGTAAGCACCATTACTTAAAAGCTTACAGAAATAGGGTATGGAATTTAATGGAATCATTTGATACCCTAAATTTAAAGTTTATTCCAAAAGAAAATAATGCTCTGGATGATTCATTAGCAACAAAGGGAGCTAGATTCAACCCTTTTGTAGACTTAAGAATCAAGAAGGCCAAGGAAATTAAAATTATTTTTAGACCTATAGTACCAAACAAAAAGATTTTTTGGCAGGTTTTTGAAAGTGATGAAAAAATAATTGAATTTCTGGTGAGAGAAACATGTCTCTCTACTATCCAAGAAGAGAATTTAGAAGAAATTGATCAGCAAGATATTATCCAACTAAGAAATAATCATATCCCAAGAGGGTTGGTCACCCTGGAGAGTTTGTTTGATAATGAGGATAGGAAAAAGATCAAAGCCATGAAGGTCAAAAAAAAATTATATAAATAAGTTAAGGTCAATATAGAAAAGAAGCTCAATGTTGGAGTTTGATGTTCACCTGAGGAAGCAGAAGACATCAAAGCTCTATGCTTAAGATACCAAGGCATTGTGGCATGGTCATATGAAGACCTCAAGGTGTATGATAAAAGGTTATCCAACATACTATTGAGCTAGAGCCTGATGCAAAACCATTTATGTAGAACCAGAGTCCAATAAATCCAAGGACCGAGGCCATTATGAGATAGGAGCTTTTAAATTTGTTTAAGGCTAAAATCATATACCCAATAAAACATTCTACTTGGGTAGCGAACTTGGTACATGTAAGGAAAAATAATGGGGATATACACTTGTGTATGGACTTTAGAAATCTAAACCAAGCATCCCTTAAGGATCACTACCCACTCAATTAGATTGATAAGATATTTCAGGTAGTGGTAGGAGCAGAGAGATTCTCACTACTGGATGGTTACTCTGGATACAACCAAATCTGGGTGAAAGATGAAGACTAGTATAAAATAACATTCACCACAAAATGAGGTACATTTGCTTATCAGAGGATGCCTTTTGGGCTATCCAATGTGGGTGCCACATTTTAGAGAGCCATGGACTATGCTTTTGGATAACTAATCAATAAGGTTATTTTGATTTATATAGATGACATGATGGTGTTTTCTCATGATAAAAAATACCATCTCTCACACCTGGAGCAAGTTTTTCAAAAGTGAAGAGAGTTTGGATTTTTGCTCAATCCTAAGAATTCATTCTTTGTAGTCCATGAAGGAAATCTACTAGGTTAGGTGGTCTCAAAAGAAGGCATGGCCATAGAACTAGATAGAATCAGATCAATTCTTGCTCTTTATTTGCCTACAAATAAAAAGACCTTATAGTATTTACTAGGCTAAATCAATTTTGTTAGGAAATTCATTTTTGATTTGGCACGAAAAGTAAGGTCTATATTTGAGCTACTCAAGAAAAATTCTGAATTCAAGTGGACTGAAGTCAGGAGATAGGCTTTTGAGATTATTAAGAAATCCATTGAAACAACCCTCGTACTGGTATACCTAGATTTCAACAAAGATTTCATTCTTTATGCATGTGGGGTTGAAGAAAGTTATGCCTCAATACTCACCCAGAAATATGATCAAGAGGAGGAACATCCTATGTTCTTTTGGAGCCAGAAACTCCATTATTATCAAGTCAAATACAACTTTATTGAAAGACAAGTATTTTTTGTGATGAAGTCACTAAAGAAGTTCAGGCAGTATTTAGTACAAAGCAAGACCCTAGTATATGTGGTTCATTCGGATGTAAGAAGTTTTATTCTTCAGGGTGATCTAGGAGACAAAAGAGCTGGTTGGATTACCAAAATTTAAGAATATGATGTAGAAATACACCCCACCAAGCTAGTAAGAGGTAGAGCCTTATACCAAGGGTTAGATTTCATAGGGGTTATCGATCCTAATTCTTTAGCGGAGCATAATTTTATTTTAACTACCACAGATTATCTCACTAGATGGGTAGAGGCCATTCCTACTAAGAAATTAGACCAAGATGTTGTGATCAATTTTATGGAAAATTTGATTTCAAGGTTTGGAGTCCCAAAAGCCTTGGTGAGTGACAATGGACCAACCTTCATAGGAGCCAAGTATATTGAGTTTACTAGAAATTATGACATTACTATTAAAAATACTTCAAATTATTACTCAGAATGTAATGGACTTGCAAAATCTACCAAAAAAAACCTATTAAGGGTTTTGAGGAAATAACTTGAAGGTAATAAAAGAAGCTGGCACATACTGCTGGACCAAGCTTTATGGGCAGACAATATTACTATAAATAAGTCCATAAAGACTTCCCCTTATGCACTAGTATATGTCAAGGAGGTAGTATTACCCATTCATTTGGAGATTCCAGCACTGAATCTTGTTAAAACAGAGGAAGAGTCAGAAGAAGATCCTGTGAAAACCAGGTTGACACATTTGCTACAATTGGAAGAGAATAGAGCTTAGGCATATGACAATTTTCAAAAGCATTCATCAGATTTTAAAGAATGGTTTGATAAGAAATCCATATTCAAAAAATTCCAAGTTGGAGACTCAATTCTCAGATGGAATGTTGATAGAGCAAACCCAAGAAAGCATGAAAATTTTGATTCTTTTTGGGATGATCCTTTTAGAATAGTAGATTCCAAGGAGTCCAATGTATTTTAGCTGGAAGATCTAGAGGGAAACATACAATCGATTCCAGTGAATGGTTTTCATCTCAAGCTCTACTATGTGTAAGGAGTGAGTTCATTGTAACATATGTATATACATTGTATAATTATTTTCCCTCCTTTTTGCACTTTGTACTTTAATTTCTTTCTACACTTTGTAATCAGTTTTTTTTGAAAAATATTAAAAAAAGAAAAAAATTGCAAGAATGACTAAGTATGGACCAAGTACACAACAAAATTCCATTTAACACTCAATTATTTGTAAATTATTCTAGAATGACGTGCACTCTTGAATCTGCATCGAGATACACTAAGATCCTTATAGAATGGTGAGTCGATGGTCAAAAGAAAGTAAAGACTTTTCCAATCTGGGAACCTTTCGAAGCTAATGCAAGGTGAAGCAGAATCAAGATGGAAACTCACACGAAGAATTTTATAAGTTTTAGTGGAATCAGAAAGCTATTAATTTACTGGTTTCAAAATCGAAGTGGATCCAATCAGCAATTTCAACTGTGACACATGGAAATCAGAGAACCATCCTACATTCAATGCTAACGAACTTGTGCCCTAACCAAAGAATAGTTGACAGGGTGTAGTGAGGTGGCAACACAATTTGAATTTTTGACCAATGAGAAGATATAATGTCATCGTTTAGCCACCAAAGGGAATGATTAGAAGTTGGAAAGTGTGTGAGCGGGGAGGTCATGCAATAACTACATTAATGGTGGAATATACGCATGCTCCATAAAATAAAAGTGACGAAAAATGATACACAAGGCTCATTTGGTAGCTATTTGCATCCCAAGAGTGGTAAGAAGGTGAAGTGATAATCTAAAGAATTTACTATGAATTGCAAGGAGAACGAAGTTTTACTACTACCAAAATGGTCCCTAAGATATCATTCACTGAGGCATCAAATATGGGAGCAGGGTTACAGGCTCATGTGCATTAGACCAGACAAATCACGGATACAGTAATGACGAGAGTAAGGAGGACCCTCTTAAGGATCAGTTTTGAATTCCCATATTTCAGAGGAAAGCCAATGCGTCCAACAAGGTACTATAGCTATAAAATATTTCTTGTTCTCCTATATATGTGATTTTATACATCATTACCCCAAATTAGTCTCTGCTATGATTCAATTCTATGATTCTAAAAATAGAATAATTAAAACCTTTGAGGGTGTTCCCCTATTCACAATTACAAAATAACTTTACTATGAATTATTCATTGTAGGAGTAGGACCACCCTTAAATCCCAGATTGTTTAACATACTAGAGATGGCTAGGGCTTATTCTAAAATGGTAACATAAAAAAAGAATGGGGTTATAGAAAAATAGCTACGTTTTAATTTCAGAAGGATTAGGAATGAAGATGAAATGCCTAAAGTCCCTATTCATATTGATGAATTTACAAATCCTAAACTATTTTCTATGTTGGATTACATGGAGGGTTTAGATTTTGATAGAATGGTACATGGTTGGCAAATTACCATAGCTTACTGTATTTCTAATGAAAGGATGTATGGGAAAGATGCGGGAAATAAGGGAACTAGGGTGATTTATTTTGATTGGCTAGCTTTTCTCACACAGAGGATACATGAGCAGCTAGTAAGTATGAAGGGGGACACTGATACTCCTATTTTTAGGCATTTCTCAAGTCTGGTGTGGATGTTCTATGTTGCCACTAAAGATAGAATGTCATGGATTTTGGTCAAAGATAAAACCAATGATGGGAAACCCTTGCTAGTTTATTACTAGAAAAATAATTTGAGGAGTGATGAATCTTATTATAGGTTCAATTTGGAATTTTTGGGATCTACCCTAAGAATAATGTATGGTAAATGCCCTAGATTGCCACCCTTGGCTGAACATATTTTAAGAATAAAGGGTGTAGAAGAAGGAGACTGGTATTTGTTGACCGAGGGCACAGTAATCAGATTATATGGTTTTATGGGTAAACCTTTTCTTCTTCCCAACTTTGTCATGGAGAGGCTTTTTTCCCTAGAATATCTGAGGTAGGCAGAGTACATCGATGTGAACTATGGTTTTGGAAGAAAGAGAAAGTCTATTTACCCACCGCAATATGGACGACATTAACATCACCAAGAAGTGGCAGAGCCAACAAATTGACCAATACCGTGATAGGTTATGTTTATTTTATATTCTCCAAATATGGAGCTATGACCCTGATGGTATTTTTACTATGAGGAATAAATCTATAAATGGAGATAAGGCTTATAAGTTTGAAAAGAGGCCCAAAGCTCATTTTGAATAGGGTAGAAACAATGATGAGACTACTCTATTAGAGTGGAATATCTCAAATATGAGTCAATTGCCCCCATGGTTGGATTTTTATGAGCAAATTATTAATTTTGACCTTGAAAATAAGCCAAGCCATCAGATTATAGAGGCTACGATTAGTAAAATTGAAGGAGAGACTTCAAAGAAAAAGGATCCTCTGCCTGAGGGAGAGGCTACTGAAGAAGAATGAGAGGAAGGACCATGGAATGTAGTAAAGATAAAATATTGGTGAAGGATGAGGGTTGAAATTGGAAATCCTAAATCCAAGTTTGGAATGAAGAGTGATACAAATTTTTCAAGGAGATATAATAAAAATATTAAGACTTGGAGATAGAAGGATGTCAGAAACATAGTATTAACGGTTGAAAAACCCCAAAATGGCTCTGAATCCCTCCCTCATATAGATCAATAAGATCAACTTGAAGAGCAAAAAACTCCTTTGATAGCACCTAAAGTACTAAAAACCTTTCATCCTACCACTAAGCAGGTGGAGAAGTTTCTTGAGGGGGCTAAGTTGATGAGCAAAATACAATATTCTAAGGAAAAATCTATCAGTACTCTAGTTATTGAAATAGTATCTAGGCCTAAATGCTTAGCTCTGGTGGGTCAGCCTCCAAGAAAATATATTGAACGGAAAAAGAAATATGAAAGTTTATGTTTCAAACCCCTGTATTTTACTTCTGCAACATCAATTGAATTACATCTCGTTTTTGAGAAATCATTACTTTTTAGAGTAGTGCAAGGAAACAAATCAGAAGAGGAATCTAAAAGTGATATGGCTACCTTTCAATTGGTTCATATAAGGACTAAAAGAGTTATAGAAAGAGAGAAAAGATAAATTTCAAAGAAAAAATGGATACGGAGGAGATTGCAAAAGAGGTAGCTGATTTTACTGCTAAAGAATTGATTCATCAAGAGCAGTAGCAAGAGACAGATCTAGAGCACCCTACATATATAGGTTAAGGTATGGTTTCTAAACCCTCCTCTAATCTACATCCTTATGAATCCCCAAAGAAATTTTCCTCCCTTTATGATCAAGAAGATATGACAAGAGTACCATCTCCCTCTCATAGTCCACCACATATGTCATCAGTAGCCATTGAGGTACAAGTCACTTCTATTTCATCACAACCACCTCAAATTCCATTTTCAGCATTTGAGATTCCCACTCCATCATCTACCATCATTTTATTTCCATATTTTTCATCACCACCATCAATGGGACACTGCGTTCCAAGTTTAACCATCCATCCAATTGTTAGTCTTACATCGGTTTCCATGAGTCTACAAGTAACACTAACAACAGTAGTTACAAAGTCCACTATTTTCATAGAGGCTATTGTAACTATCCCCGCACCTCCATCATCAGTAGTTTAGTATGCCTTTTAATTTCTAGTATCATCATATCCACTGGCTGCTAGTTTCTCAAGACCTATCACTTGTATAAAAAGAGTAAGAATCCACTCATATTTTAAATGATTATTGGGCAGAGAAGCTTGCTAAGCCTTCGAGTAGGATGGATGTAAGAAGAAGAAGCATGTATGTTGATCCTATTTCTAGACAGAGAGTATCAAGATCTATGACTCCACTGGTGAGAAAACTTGAAACTAAGATGACTATTCAAGATTATCAAGTGGAGGAGGTCACAAAAGATATTTACAAGCTTCCTAAGGAAGATGAGTTGATTATAGCCAAAGCCCACTTGGATACCTTCTATGTGAAAAATGATATAGTTAGAGGGAAGGTGGACAAATTGGAGAAACAGGTTGAAAAACTCCATAAGAGTCTGAGTAATCAAAAGGAAGTAGAAAAGGCTCTGAGAAAGGAGGCTAAGGGTTGGCAAGATAAGTTTCAAGAGGCCAATAAATTAAAATACCAATTAGAAGAGCAAAGAAGCTGAATGAAGATCAAGCAAAAGAAATTCAGAATTTAAAGCATAAAATTTAGATCGAGAAAGCTAAGCCTTCAAGATTTTCTAAGGATGAGTTGAAAAGGATTAGAAAATAATTACTCTTTGAGGTCCAAGCGAAATGTTCAGGGCTTCAACATGTTATTGATTATCTTAATGATGTTAGTCGCCTACTCTCCAATATTCAAAAAGAGCTAGATCAGATCTTTAGAGAGTTGTAGCCTATAGTGATTCCAATAGAATAAATGTATAGGTTGGTTGAAAGTAGACTCAATGATTCTCCTAAACCTATTCCTAATAAAGAATGGAATCTCGCCAAAATTATTGCCAAGATGGTGGTTAAAAAACACAGGGCACTTCAAAGAGCCTGGTTTTTGGTTGACAAGATTGAAAAGGAGATAAAGGATGTTGTTGAATTGAACAAGGAAATGATTCAGGTTGGCTTAAAAGGCCTCTATAAAGTGGATCACAACTTGTTATATGTGGAAGATATCCAACAGAGCATTAATGAGAATTTGCAGGATGAATTTGGAATAGATTCTCCAGAAGAGCCACTACCCCAAAAATAAGTTTTCTAATTGATCATTGATCTTACCCGGTTGAGAGATCTCATGGAAGATCATGTGAATAAATGGAATGTTGCTAACTATGAGGAAATTGGAGAGCTACAATATGTTTATAAGCAGTTAAAAGAAACATAAAATCCCTCTAAATAAGCCTAGAAACAGGCTCTCCAATCTTTGGAATTGATGGTTCAATTATTTGGGGATACTTCTAGAGGAAGGAGTTAGAAAATACCTACTCCAGAAGAAGAAGAAGAAGAATAAGAAGAAGAAGAAGAAGAAAAAGAAGAAGAGGCTGAGGAATAAGAAGATCAGGATGGAGCAACTATAGGCCCAGAAGGGGCTCACACTTAGTTCATTTTTGTTTTGTACATATGCATGAGTTTTGTATTTTTATTTTGACTCTGATAATTGTCAAAAATGAGCAATAAAGGCATGAATCATACAAAGGTAGAAGACCAACAGATTGTGTGTGAAGGCATTTATTGAAATAAGGCCTTATAAAAGGAGTAGAGTTGCGTCTATTTTTTTTGAAGACAGTGACAAGATCCATATTTTTGACACAGTCTCTATATGAGCAAATGAATTCTAATATTTTAGCATCACTTCGATATGAACTTTTACTCTCTAGGTAAACTGTTAAAATTTTTAGAGAGTAGTGTTTATATAGAAGTTATTCTGTAAAATATGTTTTTGAGGATGAGTATGTTTGACTCTGTGGCCCAATGGATTAGACTCCGAGTTCATTGGATTTGCAAGAAAATCCACCTGAGAGTTGCCAGAATGTAGGCCCAAAATGGCCACATACTTAGGAAAATTTTATAAATTTTGCCTAAGTAATAATGTCCTCATTTCGCACACCTTACAGTGTATTTTAGAGTGGATCCACAATAGGAGGCATGATCCCACCCAACACTTAGTAAATTTTCATGCTTGGAGCAATTATGGGAGACTTATTTTGTTTTTGGCTCCAGACTTGCAACACGTCTCACATCCACAAATTTTTTTAAGAAGAGATGATGTCAATGGTAAAAAATTACGGATTGGTGACCGCTTGATATTTTGATATACTTAACGAGTGGCTAAGTATTAGAATACCCGATTTTGGAGAACCCATAGAGTATTTTCACTCAAAAATATGACAAGGCAAAATGCTATGAACAAAGTAGATGTGGATTCATGATAAGATATGATTTTAACTAACTCCTTTCTAAAATGGTGATGAAGTGGGATGTTTTATTCTGAAGATAGTTCAGAATGGAGGAGTCACTTTGCACTGTGATGAGTCCAGATTGATGATCATATGCCAATGCACTTGCTCAGCCAAAATGGAATTCATAAAATTTGTAAAGAAAGGATGACACCATTGATTTTTTTTGTGCAGATTTATGGATACTTTGTGGATAATGAAGGAATATGAAGAACAAATAGTGGATTTGATTCCACTTAGCCTTCAGGTCATTTGAAAGCTGGATTGGTGTTTCATAGTTTCTAAGACAATAGGATGACATCATGAACATTTTAAAGCCGAATTGTGTTCTCCCCACCATTATAAAAAGCTTATATCTAGATGGATCATAGCCATATGATAAGGGAGATCAACAGTGAAAGTTGTGTCAAAGAATATGAGGTATTTAAAGGTAATTCTTCACCAAGCATTGTAATAGTTAGTTGGAGAGGAAGTCGAAGTGTCAAGGATTTTTAAGAAGATAGAACTAGAGGTTGTTATAGATTGACAATAGTATATGGTTTCCAAGAAGGATCGACGATGATACATAATCTCTAATGAACTGAAATCTAGTTTGTTCTAAGTGACCAAAAAATTGGCGAGGCCCTGAGATACCATGGCGGTCCACTTGTAGTAGATTTCTCGAAGGGTGTACCAGTAAGAAAATGCCAACAAGAACTCTCTACTACGCTATCAAAATTTAATCTTTGTAATGTTCTTTGTAATTTTAATTTCTACAAAAACTATAAATAGAGGTCGAACCCTCATTTTTAGGCTTTGGCTCTAGTGTGTTTGCCTGTGCTACTATAAATATTCCCAATATCTAATGGAAGGAGCATTACATTGATCTTCGCCTCAAAATTTGTATCTTCATGCTTGATATCAGAGGTTCGAATTCTTTAGCTGCATTTCTATGAATACTAAGTGGTTAGTTTGTGCCAAATTAATGGATTACTAGTTGTTAAAGTAATTGAAATCTGCTTCTAAGATTGCTCTTTATTATTAGTAAGTGTAATTATATAGAATATAGGTATTGGTGAATTTTGTTATTTGGATTATCATTGTCAGGATATTAAAATTGCTTTATGCAATATTTATTTGTCATACATTAATGAATGAAGAGTCATCCAATTTGTGATAATGTTGATATGAGTTATGTATCTTTGGGTTAGTTTTTCAGAGCTTTTTACTGTGGTGCAATGCTATTAGCCTATCCATCCATTATTGTTTATATTTCTCTAACCCTAACCTTTTCTTACCCTAACCTTCAAATCCTAAGTGAGCATAATTGTGTTGACACTCTATTTAAGTTGATAAGGAACCCACCTACTCTGGAGGTTGGATCGGAAAATCTATTTTGGTCCATCCAATATTGAGTGCTGAGTTGTAGCTATCGGGTCCAAACCTAGATAGAAAGTAGGAAGATAGATAGCCACAATATTGAGTGAAAACTTGGTGCAATTTAGTGCCCAACAGGGATTTTAATGGAAACAAGTCTAGAATTGTGGAAGAACTTTTTTAAAAAGTAGAAAGTTAAAGTTTTTCACTTCAAATGAGAGGATTTTGTAAAAGCCTTTAGAAAAGGTTCCTCATTAAGAAATTTCATATGAAAAAAATTGATGAATTCATCCAACTCCAACAAGGGATCCAATCCATAGAGGGGTACTATAGAAATTTTTTAAGGTTGCTCAAATATGTTCTATCTTATAAGAAGGATAATAAGTTGAAAATACATAAATTTCTCTCAGGAACTGAGTATCAAATCATAAATTTAGTGAATATGCACAAACCAAGTGTTTTTGAGATGGCTTACGAGCTGACATGTTAGGCAGAGTACAATCTACACCAATAAAAGAGGAAGTGGGAACCTAAAAAAAATCATAAGGGTAGAGAAAATTCCAAATTTGCAAAGATGAACAATGGGAAACTGGGAAATTTTAAGAAAAGGTTCCAGAAAAGAATAAAAATAACACTGAAAGACCTCAACCTTTGAAATGGGTAGAACCATATCCCATAAACATGAAGGACAAGATACTTCAAGGAACAAATTAGAACCCTAAGACTATATGTTATGATTGTGGGGGTCGTCACTATGCAAAAAATTATCCCCACCATGCAAAATATAGCTAGAAGGCAAATGATAAGAACCACAAAATCTACACAGCCACCAAGAACTAGAACCTGGAAGGACAAGCAACTCCCTTGCTCATAAATGGTAAAATATTTGGTAGAGATGTTAAAATTTTGATAGATAGTGGATCTATTGATAGTTTTATTTCTAGTAGCATAATAAAGGACATGTCGAAGAGACCTGGATCTTTGGCACAAGGATGGAAATTGGAATATGGGTCAGGATATACCTACTTTATGGATCAATGTTTTTCCATAGCTAAAATTTCCCTACCCACTAGTTCTATCACTTGGCACCTATATGTAGCACCGCTACATGCCTTTAACATAATTTTGAGTATGGATTGGTTAAAAGCTCACAAACTTTGATCAATTTCCAAGATCGATGGATTGAGTTTACTAATGATGAGGAGAAAAGAATAAATATGGATAGTGAGCAAGGATCTTTTGATCCAGTGCTATTGTCTACAATGCAATTAAATAAATCCATAAAGAAATGAGGAATGGTATATGTGGTTAAAATAAAAAAATAGAGGATGATAATAAGGAAGAAGTATTTAAGAAATTTCCAATTCTACAAGAATATAGGGAAGTATTTACTTCAGAGCTTCCTAGAATACCTCCTAAACATGATTTTAATTTCACCATTGATCTAGTACTAGGCACATAACCTATCCATAGAGCTCCTTATAGAATGAACCCTATTGAGATGCAATAATTGAAGGTGCAACTCCAAGAGTTGCTCGACAAAGGATTAATTAAACCAAGTGTACCTCTGTGGGGTACATCGGTACCATTTGTAAAGAAGGATGGTTCACTAAGATTGTGTATAGATTATAGAATGTTAAACAAAGCAACCATAAAAAATAGGTATCATTTTCCAAGGATAGAAGACCTATTTGATCAATTTAAATAGGAAACCATATTTTCAAATATTGATTTGAAATCAAGGTATCATCAGTTGAGGATTCGGGATGAGGATACTCACAAAACTACTTTCAAGACTAGGTATGGGCACTATGAATTCACTATCCTACCATTTGGGTTAACCAATGCACCAACTACTTTCATGAATTTTATGAATAGTGTATTTAGAAATCAGCTAGACTGGTTTGTCTTGGTATTCTTAGATGTTATTCTAGTTTACTCCCGTAGTAAAGAAGAGCATGATAGACATCTAAAAGTTGTGCTAGAGAAATTGAGAAAGAATTAACTTTATATGAAAATATACAAATGTGATTTTATGTTCCACAGGTACACTACTTGGTACATATAATTTTTTCAAATGGAATTGTGATATATCCCTAGAATATTGAGGCCTTTTTAAATTGACCACCTCCTACTAATGTGACTAAAGTACGGAGTTTCATGGGATTGGTGAGATATTATTGAAGATTTATGAAGGAAAATTCTAAGGTAGCTTCTCCAATAAAAATATTCAAATAAAAGGAAAGGAGTTCAAATAGACATATAAATGTGAAGCTGCCTTCTAATTGCTTAAACAAAAGCTCACTTTCGTTCCTATACTAAAAATCCCATATCCCCAAGAAATTTTTCTAGTATGCACATATGCTTCCTTGGAAGGATTGGAAGGAGTATTATCCCAAGATAAAGTAGTAGTGGCATATGAATCAAGACAACTCAAGAAACATGAGATTAACTATGCTACACATGAGGTTCAAGGTGTAGACCAAATGGTTCAACCAAACCCTATAAGGGGAGCGAAGGTCCACTCGGGCCTCGCTAAATTGAATTCTTGTCCATTTCTTGGTGCTTTCAATGGTGTAAAAGGTTTAAAATGATTGTGGCATGGTGGTTATAGAGGTAAACTACATGAAGATCTATGTGGAAGCTTCCAGGGTTGACAATGCATAATACCATGGTAGCCATAAAATCTAGATAGCCTACCTGAATTTATGGTAGCTACCAATTCCACCATGTAAATTAAAAAAAAACTATGCTACACATGACCTAGAGTTAGCTGTAGTTGTACATGCCTTAAATATTTTGTGACACTACCTTGTGGGTAATCCATTTGAATTGAGAACTGACCACCAAAATAAAAAATACATTTTTACCCAACCTTTGCTTAACACAAGATAGAGAATATGGATTGAGTTCTTGGATGAATATGATTTTGGTATTGAGTATATCAAAGGGAAAAAAAACAAAATTGCCAATGCTTTGAATAGGAGAAGGCACATTGCTACACTGACTCAAAGTCATGTAGATCTTATGGATCAAGTTAGACAAGCCCAATCTTAAGATCAACTTTCTAATGAAGTTAAATTTAATATGGTACATGATCCTAGGATAGATAAGGATTATAGTCTTAAAGATGGCCTTTTATGTTTTAAAAATCAGGTAGTCATTCTTGAAATTGGTAATTTAAGAAGGTCGATCATGAGGGAAGGTCATAGATCCCTATATTCCACTCATCCTAGATGGGCCAAGATGAGAGAAAACATGAAGAAGACTTTCTATTGGCCTGGTATGAAGAAGAACGTCACTAAATTTGTTGCTTGATGTTTGGAATACCAAAAAGTGAAGGTGGAACATAAAAATCCAGTAGGACAACTGTATCCATATGATGTGCCCATGCAAAAGTGGCAGGTAATATCAATGGATTTCATAGTTGGGTTACCTAAAAATAGGTGCCAACATGATGAAATACTTGTTGTGGTCGACAAACTAACCAAAGTGGCACATTTCATACTAGGAAGCACCAAGGATGACTCAGTAGTAATAGCCAATATATTTGCCAAAGAGATCTTCAGGTTACATGGGTTTCTTGAAATAATCATTTTTGACTGAGATTCTAGGTTCACATCCAGATTTTGGCAAGCTCTTCATCATTCAATTAGTACTACACTAAATATAAGTTTTGCTTATCATCCAAATATTGAAGATCATATAGAAAGAGTCAATCAAGTCATAGAAGACATACTTCACATGTATTGCATGGATTAGAAGTCTCGATGTGAAGACTTCTTGCCCTTAGTAGAATTTACCTACAATAATGGATACCGTACTTCTTTAAAAATAACTCCTTTTGAGGCTTTCTATGAACAAATATACATAACATCATTTTCATGGGATAATCCAGAGGATCAGGTCACCATTGGATGAGATACACTCAAAGAAATAGAGGATCAGTTGAAGGTAATCTGAAAAAGGCTTAAGGAAGCTTCATATTGCTAGAAAAGTTATGTTGACTTGAAGATAACTCCTCATGAATCCTCTATGGGAGACAAGGTATTCTTGAGAGTAAAGCCTATTAAAAGTGTTATCAAGTTGATTAAACTGGATCCTAGATATGCTGGACCATTCACCATCGTAGAAAAGATTATCCCTGTTGCTTATAAACTTAACTTGCCACCTAATTTGGAAAAGATCCATTATTATTTTCATGTGTCCCTAGAAATATATTGATGATCCTAATCATGTTCTGGATGTTTGAAAGTTGTAGATGGTGGACCCAACATACATTAAGGTAAATCTGATAAATATTCTTAAGTTTCGATCCAAGAGGACGAGGAAGCAAAACATAGAACAATGCAAGGTCTAGTAGGACCTATATTCAGAAAGAAATACCACTTGGGAAAGGGTGGAGGACATGAGGAATAATTTTACTTATTTGAAAATAATATGTAATATTATTTTAGTTAGATGCATTGATAGACACTCTAATACTTTATAGAGGTACTTATGCATTGATAGATATTGCAGACCTTTATGATGATAGGTATGCATTGATTTATGACTCGATGCTTTATGATAAAATTTATACTTGTTTTTATGCTTTGATTTCACCATGCAAAGTGATTATTGATGGATGATTCAATACTAATTCATGTAGTATAGATGATTTATTTCTTGAAGAATATGGTATTGCTGATATTTTGTTGCATCACAAGTCTAGGAGTTCTCGTGGGTGGAAGAAGTTGCTCTTCTCATAGGAAGGAGTTGCTCAACCACAAGGAATGGGATACTGGTAAAGGGAAAGGATGATGAAGACAACTCATGGGTAACATGGATTATTACCCGCATGTAGGTGCATTATATACTCATGTTTACACCATTGGACAATGATGTCTGAGACTAGTCTCTTGGATTGGATGGTGATAGTGAGTCTATCTTAAAAAGGTCATCCATAGGATAAAACAATGGTGTGGAATATTGAGGTTGCATGGATGCTTATGAGTGCAAATTGGTAAAAGCATTATAATTATTTGTTTCCTTTGCTATATTTTTGAAATTCATTAATTTTTTATGTTTACTAACTATGGTAACACAAGGGACTGCATTTAGTCTAAGGGGGGAGTATGTCACATCCCACCTCGACTGAACCATTGTGCTTGACAAAGAAAAATGAAACTAATGTTTATTTTTGTGAAGTATTAAAAGGTATTGGAAAATTTTAAGAGTTTTGGAAGTTGGGGTGATTTATTTGATGCTTTTGAAAAATGCACCTTAGAAGAAATTATATATTTAAAAAAAAGAGGATTACTTATGAATTAAATTATTAGCATGTTTTGCATATTAATGTGGAGCTAAAAGTTTAGGGTAGGAAAATTGTGACTCTAAGTGCCATGGGAAAGGAAATATGGACTTATAAGACACTAGAATGAATTTAAAATTATATTCTTAGGTCTTCTAAGGCACTATTACTCCACCCTATATGCATCATCATGTCCTTAGGTCTTCTAAAACACTATTTCTCCACCTTACATGCATCACCACCTTAGTGAATATGTATTCCAAAATTACCCCTCTAGCAAGTCATTACCTAGCTTGCCCTTCACCATCTGAAAAAGGCACCTCAAAAATATTATATAAAGCCATAATTTTATGTTGATAATGGAGGAGGCACGAGGAAGCAATCTAGGGTCATGAAGAAGCTTGAGAAGCATCTTGTGGGAAAATCCAAATTGTTTCATTTGGAGGGGCTAATTTGAAAGAAGAAGCCTTGGATATTTTCGAGGTTGGTTCTTCTATTACTATTAATTCATTTCCAAATGATTATAATTGAGCTATTCCATTAAGGCTTAATTTATAAACTAGTAGAATGTAGCTTCGCTATTTTGAAATTTGTGATTTTTTTTTTGAATGCATATTATGTTACAATAGGCATGATGTTATACCCAATCGAATATGTACATATTGAGGATATCGTGTATATTTGGATATATAGTATGGTTTTGGATAGCTTTCAAATGTATATCATATTAAATAAGAAGATAATAAAACCTTCTTATAAGGTGTATGAATGCCACTATGTTTCATTATGTGTAATGTCATATCGGGAATTACTTTTCATAGGGAAATCTCTTATGTGTGTGGTGCTATTTCATCATGTGGTTCACTGTGGAACTGTGTGTTGGTTATGAATCAAGAGCGTAGAAAAGAAAAATTTAACCCCTTGCTTTAGCTTTGTAATCTCATAGATCTACCCTTTGATATTTTAATATATCACCTATTGTTGATGTATTTTATTGGAAATTAATAATCCTAAATCAAACTTATTAATGCTACAAAACCTGAATTATAATCGTTGTTGTGCTATCCCGTGTGGATGATTGATGAGGTTAATTCTCACACTATTTTCATTCATATGACCAATGATTCACATTGACTTTGTAGCAATATAAAGGTTAATTAAATATTTATGTTCAATTCTCTTATCTGATCGACTATCATGAGTGTTTTATTCTTAAAAAATTTAGGAGGCATAGTGTTTTGTTAGGGTCTTCAAACCTATTATCCCACATGAATCGTGTGATAATTGCATGATTCAAAGCAAGATAATATTTGTATAGATCTTGTTCACCATTCGATGGATCATTAAGCATTGATTGATAGGTGTCTTGCCACCAGGAAGATATTTTATGGTCGACCCACACATTTGGATTGATTAAGCATCGACACTTGTCCAATTGATGTTGATACTTGCCAACCCTTCAAGAGATTGATCATCACATATTTTAGTTAATATCCATTGTTACCACACCCTGGGTTGCTCAATGCATTGTTAACCTTATATACTATATTTGAGACAATAGTCCAACATTCCTCCTACAAGAGCAATGGGAAAAATATGAAAGGGAACTTACTTCCCTTAAGAAAATAACCACACGATGGTGGTCATGATGATGTCAATTGATAGGCATTGATGAAATTTTGAACTTCCTTGTTGGCTTGCTGAGATTTGACCGATGGAGGTTTGGTTTTCTATATAATTATTGAGCAGACTAAATGGTTTGGGTTCTTCAAAATCATCATTTAAGACTGGATGGTCTAAAGCATGGTTGGTTGACTACATCAAGATTGAGTAAACCCACTTTTATATAAGACCATACCAAATCTATTTACCTGACCCATCAAGCATGCTGTGAGATAATCCATTTGCCAAATTTGGTACAAAATATAATGAAACTCATTTCAATCAAGTTTTTTTGTGGGATAATTCAAACTCATCTCAAATCAAGTATTTTGTGAGATAACCCATTTGAAAATCTTGGTACAAAATATAACGAAACCCGTTTCAAACATTGTGAAATAATTTGAGTATTCTTTAATGAATTATGTTAATTATTATGAGACAAATTTTACAAATAAATTTTGTATAACTTGAATAAATCCTATTGTAGAATATGAGATAAAATTTAAGGGTAAAATTTGTGTAAATAGTAAGGGTTCTTAAAGAAGGACTTTTGGAACAAAATGTGAAGAAAAAATTTCAATAAACCTGGTGTAAATCCTACTTTAGTTTTGTGAAAATATTTGGGGTAAGATTATGGTAAATTGTTGTCTAAAAATGTGGAATCAGATTTGGAAAAAATATTTGTAATAATATTGAAACACTTTAACATAAAACTATAGTTTAATCTTGATGAAAGATTGGTTAAAAAAAACTATTTTCTAATTTTGTGAATCTATAGTGTGTTCCTAAAATAAATTTGAGGTCAAGCTTGTAAATATATAGTGTAATATTGTTGGTAGATTATGAGGTAAATTATAGCTGAACTTGAGTAATCTTAGTGTTAGATTGCAAGATAATTTGTAGCTAAATTTGTGAAACTATAGTACGATCTTGTTGATAGATCATGAGACAAATTGGTAGCTAAATTTGTGGAAAAATATAGACTACAAGATAAATTAGTAGATATATTTGTGAAATAACTATAGAGTAACCATTATGGTGGATTATAAAACAAATTCAATATATATTCTCGTGATAGATTATGAGGTAAATTTATGGGACTATTTGTGAATCTATAATTGTATCCATTTGTTTAAATGCTATTTTTGGGTGAAAGAAATATGAGTTACTTGTGAAACTATTGTCTTTTATGCATGAAAGGATTCCATTTGTGAATGAATTCTCTTTTGGAAATTATAACAATGTGAAATGTAATAATATTTGTTTCAAAGGTATATCTTTGTGGAAAATGATATGGGATGAAAATGTGGATTTCATTCTTAGCAAAGTATGGGATTTCTTTCCTTTGAAATTTGGTAATTCTTTAGACAATTACATTAATAGAAATGTATTGTATTTAGTTGCATTAATTTGGATATTATTACATTATATTATTTGCGTAGCATGCATTTTCATAGACATGTAATGGGTTGTCTTAATCCTAAAATACCAACAACCTAGTATTGGTGGTTTGAGTGGAGTTGAGTGAAGATTGGATATATTTGGTTTCCATTTGATATGTATATATGTTGTAACAATACCTCTTTAATATAGGGCCTCCTTTATTATAAAAATCCTTCTATTAGGATGATTGTAAATTGATATAGAGGAATCAAATTTCTTAGTTAAAAGCAATTATGGGAAATAAAGTAAAGTTATATCATGGCATGAAGTTATCATATATTAGGGTTTAGATATTTAAATGAGAATTAAAGATTGTGTTTAGATGACATAAATTAACCCTAATTAAAATATAAAGGATAAATCATGTATAACACTTAAGGATGTATCTTTAGTGATTAAACATGAGAATGATCATAAGGGAGAATTTGAATGTTATCTCATATCATGGAGATTATAGTTGAATAGAGTAAGATAAAATGGTAGACATTAAAAGGTATATGAGGGTTTGTGTGATAACCCCCTTAGCTAACCATTGCTGATATGAGAGATTTAAGCATTGCAATGATTAATTATTTGTCCTTAAAAAGGAACAAGATAATCCTCAAGGCACACACCTAATGCATGGATTGAAAGAGACCTAACATAAGGCTAGATTAATGTGGAATTAAGCTAGTAGGGAAAATGAGATTTCTATTTTATATAGGAGAATTCCCAATTGTGAGGTAAAGAAATTTACTTGTAGGTCATTATAGGGGTTGGCCACTCCTATCCATGGGATAGACACTGACCACTTTAATTCTTGTGAAGTGCAGCCTTGGACTTAATTGGATACTCATCTATAAGATAAATACATGGAGGTTCTTCTTAATCACTTATTGATCAGTAAATTAGATAGGAATATATTAAATACAAAAAAATATCTCTCTAATATTGGTTGGTTTTGGTAGGAATATTACACCACATGTATCCACTCCTCCTATCACATCCCAAATAATAGTCCCCATAAACCCCAGCCCTAAGGGTACCTATTCTACTAATATCACCCTTCCATAGGTGTGAAATCCCCTTGGATGTCCTCTAGGTATAGTTTCACTGATGTTTTCCCACTCCATGGATATTGTGTGACTCCTGTTTACCAAACCATAGGCACTATATTAGTTGCTACTAATTCTAGTAGTTCCTCCTCATCTAACCTCACTTTATCATAATATCATCCTACTTCTAACCCACTCTCATATTATATTTATCCTAATAAACCTTCTAATTCTTAAATCAATGTTGCTTCTTATCCTACTTCTATTTCCCCAGTCTCCTTTCATTTTCCTACTCTCACACAATAATTTTCATCTCTTAACGCAACTTCATCTTTCATGAATTTTACTTCTTCTACCACTATTCGCCCCACTAGAGTGAATGCTGCTTATTATTTTACTTCTTACCATCCTTCTACTTTATCCATTCCTTCTTATTCTTCTTCCCATATTCTTCAATCTCATCTTCCTTATACCATTTATTACAATTATTATTTGTATCAAACTCACACCAATGATTCTCAAAGAACTCCTTATCCATCATATCACATTGCCCCTCAACCACCTCCTAAAATTTGAGTCTCTACACCCCCTCCTAATCCCTCTCCATCCAATCAAGGTTACTTTTTCACTCAATATCCTTCATGGGTTTCCATTCCACCTAATGTGTATCCACCACCACCTCCTCTAACTTCTCATCAGTGACCATTGACACAATCACAAACCCCACCTCACACAATACCTACCAAATATCAACCTACACCTACCTAATATAAAACCCCTCCAACCCAACACCAACCTCCTTCTACCCAAAACCAATCCCATCTAGGTTCCTATACACCCCATCAATCTCCACCTAGTCATTCCAATACAATAATTGTGCCACCAACATATCAACCCCCTCCAATCACTCTAGTTGTCCAACACCCATACCCTCCTCCTTTATCAATTGCTTTCTTCTTCATCACAGGCTCCTCACACACCCTCTACCACTCAACCTCTTATCCTTATTATCCTCCACATATATATTACCCATATACCTATCCTCTCAAAGTTACATATTTTACCCTATTGATTGAGCCCCCTCAAGCATCCCAAGACCCATATAATTAAATTTAGAGACTGACTAATCAAGTTAATAGTTTAGAGTTATAATTAGTTGGATCTAGGTATCAAAATCCTACTCTTAGCTAGCTACAAAATCAACGCATCCATCTGTTAATGCCTATACCTCTATACCCCTTTCATTTTGAGATGCCAAAATTTGGAAATTTTAAAGGGAAAGAATATCCTAAGGATCATGTGCATAATTATATCAATGCTTGTTATTTAATCAATAAAAAATATTCTCTCATGCTTCATACTTTCCCTTAGGGGGAGGGATTTAGATTAGTATAACAACTTGCCCCAACATAGTCTTTATAGTTTTGAACAATTGGCTAACCTCTTCTTGGATTGTTAGGATCTCATCCTAACCCTTAATGTAATAACTTCCATGATGTAATAATTCCTAGTGAACATGGGTGGTACCCATGATTAATATTTTGTAATGTTCTAAGTTTTAGCTTAGGTAGTGCCCATGACAAATGGCACCCTTTTTATGTAACACATGGTAGATAGGTGGCATTGTGCATGTAATTCGTGTGGCATTATGCATGTAATTCGAGTGGCCTTGTGCATGTAATTCGAGTGGCATTGTGCATGTAATTCAAAGTGGCACTATGCATGTAATTAGGGTGGCATTATGCATGTAATCCAGGTGGCATTTTGCATGTAAGCCAACCTTGGAAGGAAACTCTTTAAATACCCGAAAGGGCACCAATGTAACGATCTTTTGCAAAATTAATGAAGTATTGAAGGAGGTTGCCCCATCGAAGAGGCCTGCGATTCAGTCCTATTGTGAGATTGTTCTTTATGCAAATTTCTGTTATATTAATGTGATGTTTATGTGAGTTATTTCCAAGTAATTGTGTGAGAGTGTGTTATTTGAGTTTATTTTATAGCAGGATCTTAACAAGTGGTATCAGAGCGCTTTCCAGGGCCAAGTTCTGCTGCAACTGCAACGATTCTTGCCATCCAATCCGCCTGTTAGGTATAAATTCCATGTGTTTTTTCCATTCTATTTTTCCTTATTAAAAAATCCAAAAAAAATACAGTGTTTTTTTTTCCAGACCAGAAACAAAAAAATATATTGTTAGTTGAGTACGTAGAAACCCTGTACCGGGGTTTTAAAATATCATGAAGGATCTGTCGTTATTGGCTAAGCTAGATAGCCCATAAAGCATCTAGTGAAGTGAGGGGCGATCAGGCTCCAATACCCAGGCCTTAGATAGAACTCGCGCACGAACTTGAGCTCCCACGTATCTTTGGGTATATTGGGAGACCATCTAGGATTAAACAAACTTTTAGCCATTAGGAAGCTCTTTGGCCTTGTATTACTCATAGTCTATGGGACACAACATCCTGGACGATTACCCTCCCGTATTGTCAGAGAGGCAGGTAGTGTGCTCAAGGGTATGTGTGGAATCCTCCTTGAGTAGTGGCCTGAAATATTGGTCCGAGCACTATTGTTCATCACTTTCGGTATATTAGAGGGCCTATGGGTGGTACATACTCCTATACTTAGCATTCCCTGGTTCTGTTAAAACTTCAACCTGTAAAAAAACGTAAAAATAAAAATAAAAATCCAAACATCCATGTTCATAAACCTGCATTTCAAAAGTGAGCATATGAGAAAGGAGTCCTCTACTAAAAAAATAACAGAAGGGACATGCATTCGGGATAAGCCATGAGGGTGACACTTAAGTTGAAAGTCTGGAGAATAACAGTAAAATTTACAGTGGCAGTCACAGTCAGGTCAGAGAGGTCAGCACAGTCAGGGCAAAATTCATAGTCTTCAAGGTCAGAACAAAACTGTCATATCAGTCACCTACAAAATACAGAGAATCTTGAGTGTGAAACACGACCAGTTATAGATAGTGCTCCAGTAGCCAACTTTTGCTCAGTAGCTCAGAATCAGAATCTGTAAAGACCGTTAGACTCAGCAAAACAGGAGATAATAAAAAAAAAAAGTAGTGTTGAGATATATATCTCATTGTGACCACCTCCTTCTACTGATCATTTTGATATATAGCACCCAAGCACTTTTTTGGGCACTTACTAAAAATAGTAAGTCCTAAGAATTCTATTCTATTTTTAGTAACTGGTCACAAAAGGTCAAAAAAATGGCCCAAGGTACCCGTGGACACCAGAAAGAACTAGAACACTTGGAGTCCCTAACAAAAGCCATTGAGAACTTGCACTCGGCTTTTCACTCCATAAGGGAAGAAGTCCAAGGTCTTTGCCTAGAGCATGAGGCCACTAGCAACCGCCTAGAAGAAGCACTGACAGAAGTGGACAGCAAACTGAGAAGAGAACCACCCAAATCAGAATACCAAGTTGAGAGTTCTACAAGGAATCGTGACCATGATCCACCCTTTAGAATGCCCAAATTGGACTTTCCCAAATTTAGTGGGAAGGATGTTGATGGGTGGCTATGTCGGGTTGACCAATTCTTTCGACTTCATAATGTACCCATATTTCATCAAGTCCAGATGGCTTCCTTTAACTTGGAATCTGAGGCTCTACACTGGTTTCAATGGTTGCGTCTTGCCTACCCAAATATCTCTTGGGAGGATTTTGAATCCCAACTACTCACTCGATTTGGTCCTAGTGAGTTTGAGGACTTTACAGGAGCCTTAACCAAACTACAACAAACAGGGTCAGTCCGAGAGTACCAAGATCAATTTGAAAAATTGGCCAATCGGACAAGAGGATTGAGTGAAGGGTTCTTCCAGAGTTGTTATATCAGTGGGTTGAAGATGGAACTCCAAGCAGAAGTCAAAATGCTGAAACCACGAACTATGATGGAAGCTATCAGTTTGGCCCGTTTGGCCGAATCTAAAATCTCTGCCCAAAGACACCCATCAAAGTTTCCTCAAAATAGACCTTCATTTCCCCCTAGATCCCAACACCCAGATGATAATAAACCTACTGCACCCAAGCACCTCACCACCGAAGAGATGGATGCATGTCGTGCCCAAGGATTATGCTACAATTGTGATGAAAATTTTTTCAAGGGGCATAAGTGTGCACACAAAAAATTGTTCTTGATAGATGTTGGAGAACCTGATACCGCTGATGAGAGTGATGAGGATGAGGACCCTCCAGAAACACCTCCTCCACAAGAAGAAGGGAAACAGGAACCTGAGACATCAATTACAATCCATGCCCTTGCAGGCATTACTACTCCTCAAACCATGAAGGTTACAGGATGTTTCAAGGGCCAACGTCTTTCCATCCTTTTGGATTCGGGAAGCACGCACAACTTCATTGACCCTAGAGTTACTCAACGGGAAAATTGCTATATCCACAATTGTAATTACTTTGAGGTCATGGTAGCCAATGGGGGAACCTTATCTTGTCAAGGAAAGTGTCGCAATGTTCAAATCAAGATAGGGGACTATGAACTCAAGCAGGACATGTTTGCCCTCCATTTGGGTGGATGTGATATTGTTTTGGGATGCCAATGGTTGAGTACGTTGGGCACTATCAGTTGGAACTTTGCTAAACTTTGGATGCAGTTCTTCCAGAATGGACAAACACACATCATCAAGGGCTCCCCGACAGGAACACCTCAAATTATCAGTTCAAACAGCATGGAGAAATTGCTAAAGAAATCATCACGTGGGGTCATTGCACAACTATTCTCCATACAGCCATCCACATATCCAATGGGTGAAATCCCACAAGACATGCAACAGATTCTCCACAAACATGCGACCATCTTTTCAGAACCCATCACACTACCACTGCATCGCTCTCACGACCATGCCATTCCATTATTGTCGGATAGTACACCTCCCAATATCAGACCACCTTATGAGCGACTCAAGCGCACCTTATTTTGGAAAGGTAGGAAACAGGACATTCGCTCTTTTGTGGTAGACTGCGACACAGGTCAAAGGATGAAAAGAGAAACAGTGCACTCTTCGGGCACTCTTCCACCCTTGCCGATACCAGATCAGGTGTGGACTGACATCTCTATGGATTTCATAGAAGGGATACCTAAATCTGGAGACAAGTCTGTTATTTTTGTGGTAGTGGACCGCCTTTCAAAGTATGCTCACTTTTGTGCCCTAACCCATCCTTACACAGCATTCACTATTGCCCAAATTTTTCTTG
The DNA here is from genome assembly GCA_028583015.1 of Wollemia nobilis. Classification (NCBI taxonomy): domain Eukaryota; kingdom Viridiplantae; phylum Streptophyta; class Pinopsida; order Araucariales; family Araucariaceae; genus Wollemia; species Wollemia nobilis. Next base: position 6,350,806 of record JAQPPZ010016930.1, on the reverse strand, counting down.
ACTCCATATTTCGCCTTCATGGCATGCCAACCTCCATTGTATCTGATCGTGATCCCAGCCTTACTAGCAATTTTTGGCAAGAGTTGTTTAAGTTGCAGGGGACTCAGCTCACAATGAGTTTAGCCTACCATCCACAAACGAATGGTCAAACAGAGGTTGTTAATAACTGCTTGGAAACCTACCTTCGCTGCTTGCCTCCGATCATCCTACTCATTGGGCAAAATGGCTTTCTTTGGCTAAATGGTGGTACAACACTTCCTATCTTACCGCCACCAGAGGCAGTTTACGGGCACCCTCCACTCACGCCTCCCTCCTACATTTCGGGCAACTCCAAGGTACAGGTTCCATCAACACTTCCCGAATTGGATGAAGAAGGCTCCATCTTACTTGCACCAAAGCAATTGCTGTATCGTCGAACTCGTAACCGTACCATCACAGAGGTCCTGGTTCGATGGCGTGGACTTCAACCTGAGGATGCTACATGGGAGTCTCTCCATCAACTTCGACAACGGTTCCTCATTTTCAGCTTTGAGGACAAAGCTTCTTCAAGGAGAAGGGCATGTTAGGATCTCATCCTAACCCTTAATGTAATAACTTCCATGATGTAATAATTCCTAGTGAACGTGGGTAGTACCCATGATTAATATTTTGTAATGTTCTAAGTTTTAGCTTAGGTAGTGCCCATGACAAATGGCACCCTTTTTATGTAACACATGGTAGATAGGTGGCATTGTGCATGTAATTCGTGTGGCATTATGCATGTAATTCGAGTGGCCTTGTGCATGTAATTCGAGTGGCATTGTGCATGTAATTCAAAGTGGCACTATGCATGTAATTAGGGTGGCATTATGCATGTAATCCAGGTGGCATTTTGCATGTAAGCCAACTTTGGAAGGAAACTCCTTAAATACCCAAAAGGGCACCAATGTAACGATCTTTTGCAAAATTAATGAAGTATTGAAGGAGGTTGCCCCCTCGAAGAGGCCTGCGATTCAGTCCTATTGTGAGATTGTTCTTTATGCAAATTTCTGTTATATTAATGTGATGTTTATGTGAGTTATTTCCAAGTAATTGTGTGAGAGTGTGTTATTTGAGTTTATTTTATAGCAGGATATTAACATTGGAACACTTTTTAATCAACATTAAGAAGAGAACCACATTAATATATCTTTATAATATTCACCAATATGATGATGAGACTATCATGGATTATGTTGCTCTATGGAGGTGCATAATCAACAAATTTCCATTTTCACTATCCTCTATCGAGTTAGTTCAAATGTTTGCTTGAAGTTGTACGAAACATATCTCTACAACATTGTAAATACATCAACATCACACCTTCAAGGAAGCCATGGCTCAGGCTAAGATAATTGAGGATATTAAAGTAAAATAAGAAGAAATTAAGCTTAAGAAGAAGGAATACCCCAATAAAAATTCTAAGGGTAACAATACTAGCCAATCTAAACACTCTCAATTTAATCATGTAGTTTTGAGTACAATAATAGTCCCTAGTTCTCAAATTTAACAACTTACTTACCAACCCCAACAAATAAATTTTTAGGCTCAATCAACCCCTACACAACCACACAATCTCCTCTCTTCTACCCAATATTTCACTTGTCTCTTGCTCCCTCCCTGAACCCTTATAAATTTAACTCTTCTTTTTGAGTCTTTGTCAAAACATTTTTAAAAGCTTTATGAAACATAAGTGATCTTCTTGCCTAAAATTTGCCCTAAAGATACTAGAAAATCCAAGCCTAAATGGTAGAAGGAGCATAATTTTTATGTTTTCCATCACCAAAAGGATCATGACATCAATTATTGTTGATAATTCAATAACCTAATACAAGACATGATCGATCGATAGGACATTAAAATCAATAATCATCTAGCCCCTCCCAACAAGAACCTTGGCATTTACCAAAATTATTTTCCACAACATGGGAATACACAACAATATAGTGGTGCATCAACCTTTACACATGAACCCAATCAAGTTAACCATACAAATAATATTCCATATTATCAAGGTTTTGTGGGAATGATTAACATTGTCACCAAGAACCAATGATATCCTATTTGACAACCCCAACCAAATGATCCTCCAAGCATCCATTCACCATCAACTGTACCACCTCCACCAGTGCAAGCTACACCCCCTATGACATGCCTGATTCTAAATTTAAAAAGTCACCTTTCCCATAGTATTAAAATGACATCAACTAGATTATCAATTTACAAACTTATTGAACAATATCCTCCACATCAAGAGGCTTTGATGGAAATATTAAAGTCTATAGGCTTTCAAAAACAATATCCTAATGCCTTTTCCAACTTTGTGGGTAATATAAGAGCCTACATGTCACCATCCATCATATTTTATGATCATGATATTAAAAATATTCCAATAGAGGGACTTGATCTCCTGATGCATATCATGGCTCGTGTAGATGATACAACATTTAAGTTAATTCTCATTGACATAGGATCTTTTATTAACATCATTTATTTTGCCACCCTCAAAAATATTAACCTTCCCTCATCTCATATTGCCACCCTCAAACATATTAACCTTCCCTCATATCATATTGCCACCCCAACCTTCACCCTATGGGCCTTTAGTGACATATTGTGTTCAACACTTGCTATTATCATCATTTTGACCCAAGTGGGTATGAAAACCATCCAAATATTATGTCACATCATTAAAGGTGATATGTAATGCAATTTTATTCTTAGGTGACCATTAATCAAGGATATGCAATGCATACCATACACCTTACATCATTGTCTCAAATATTTTTATGAGGGATGTGTCCACTGTATTCCTATAAATGATGAACATTTTAAATATTGTAACATGATATCCCCTCTACATGAGCCTACATTACCATCCAATCACTTAGCTCTCACTAGCATCCAACCCATACCTCCTATCCAATCAACCTCGTTTGTTCCTATCCCATCTATTCCATTGATGGTTAATCCTCCATATATCATCCTATCAAATCAGCCTCCTTCATCCTCCATATAATATCCCCACTCTCCTAATTATTTGACTTCACATAACTATCTCCCTCTTCCTCCATCTACTTGCTCTCTCTTTATTCCCCCTGCTAGACTGCCTCCATATTCTTCTCCTCTTTCTTCTTCATTTTTCTCTTCATCCATTTCCATTGTTTGCACTTCTTCATATTTCCCTTACCTTTTACCTACACCTCCTTTTGTCCTAAGTCACTCCCATTTAGTCCACATGGTCCATAATACATGTTTGAACATACCATGATTGCCTCTTATCCTGGCTTCCCATAATATTTTTGCTTCGTCACTCCCCTCGTTTATTCCCTAATCAAACAATTATCAAGATTGGCACCCTACCCAATCTAATTATAAACTAGCCACCCCAACTCCTCCTTCCATATATACCATTGGGAAAGCTACCATGGATTCAATAATGCCTTCTCAAGTTAACCTTACCTCTTCACAAATCGATGCATCATCCTCTCAAATCACTCCTTCCTCCTCTTCCTCCATTCCTTTCAACTCTCAGTCTACACACTCATCTCCTTCATCTTCTTCATTGAAATATCCTCCTTATTCCACTAAGTCCTCCACTTCTTCAAATCCACCTAGCTCCAAATACCTCCTCCAACCACCTCAACAACCATATTCCCATGTCTTTGTATAAATGTCTAGTTCTAGTCTAGGAGAGTACATTGTACATAATGTAATCTTTGCTCCCCATCTAGTAGAGTTAGTTAAGGATTTTTATCACGCTCTCAACATCCCCTTAACTATTAGCACTATTGTTCCCCTTGGATTTTCAACCAGTCATACCAATTTTATCTATGGGGGACTTGATTCATCTTCTAAGAAACTAAATCCTAAAGAGTTTGAAGTGCCATTTTGTGGTAATGTTAAGTATATGTCTAATCCATCCTTTTCCATGAGATATTTTCAATGCTTCAATTGGCATGGATTTGGTCTAGTGTGCTACAAGCAGGGCCTCCACTATATTATTGAACCTCCTTACCAACTACCCAAAGACAAGTATTGTTTAGGGTATGACAAAAGTTATTTTATAGTGCCCCTTTATAGTGATCTCCAATACGTTAACATTGATATCAAGGAGGATAATTTTCATGAGTATATAGATCTTGAATACACTAATTTGATCTCTCAATTTTTTTCTAAGTTTCCACGAGCCACACTCTTTCACCCGACACCTTGAATGTTGAGCATGAGGTACACTTTGATACTCTCTCAATCATCATAGACAAATTTAATGAGATGTCATCCACTATAGTACTCATGAATGATGACCTAAATACTGGTAACTTTTACCTTCACTTGTTCCCCCTTTTTCCACCCATCTTAACCATGCTTCTTCCAATAGGGCAACCCTATCCTACTCTTTTCCTTCATCCCCTAATTTCATTACTCCACATAATCTGTATCCACCCATCCTTAACCTGCTCCTTCTGTGAGAGCATGAATCTAAATTCTCATACTATAGCAATCATTATTCTTCATTGCATCATGTTAACACAATTTTTACTGACCTATTTACATCACATCATCATGCTTCTAATCCCCTTTGATTCCTTAGGATCGATCCAAGTAACATTGAATTTAAACACTTTTCTTCTCCTCCCTCCCTTTTTGACTTTCTTCCTACGAGGGACTTAATCCAACGCTTGAATGTCTATATTTCTCATAAATTTACTTCTCTTTCTCTCTTAAAAATTTAAGGTAGTGGTACCAAACCTATCTTTACTACAAATTTCATAGATGACATTTATCTCATCCCTACCCCCCACAAGCTAGAGGATGGTTCCCATATGCTTATGGAAGAAACCATTGACACCCATATCATCCTTTATTCTGTCAATCTTCACATTATCAAACATGAAAAAGTCTCTCATCCAAATAAAGAGAGCACTTTATGGCTATCCTAACTTAGTATAAAGACATTTTTGCATGGTCATATAAAGATATACCTGATCTTGATCCCAACCTCATAGCCCATAACCTTACCCTCAATCCTAATGCAAAGATGATAAAAAAACTATGGAAGCTTCACCCCACCATTGCTCTTATTTTCAAGGAAGAATTATAAAAACTCTTAGATGTGGGATTCATCCAACCCATCGAATATCTAGAATGGGTATCCAATATGGTCCTTGCTAGAAAACCCAATGACGGTATATACATGCACATATTTTTGTGACCTTAACAAGGCATGTTCCAAAGATGAATTTCACTTCCAAACATTGACACTCTCATGGATTTTACCATAGGCCATGAAATTATTTTACCTCATCCATGCTTTTTTAGGATACAATCAAATTCATGTTAATCCTGATGATCAACATAAGACTTCCTTTACAACACCATGGGGGACATTTTGCTACAAGGTCATGTTATTCAATCTAAAAAATGTAGGTGCTACATACCAACATGCTATAACCTATATATTGCATGACTACATCCACATAATTATCAAATATTATGTCGATGGTCTACTGACTAAATCTAAATAGTGCAACATGCATGTCAATATCCTGGGAAAAGTCTTTGCCTAACTTTTAGAGCATAATGTGCGAATCAATCCTAAAAAGTGTATCTTTGGTGTAACCTATGGTAAAATTCTTGGGTTTATCATCTCCAAGAGGGTCTTTGAAGTGGAACCTAACAAGTTAAATTCCATTTTGAAAATGCTCCCTCTAATGAAACTCAAGGAATTGTGCAGCTTGCAAGGTAAGATCCAAGTAATTCATCACTTCATTGCCTAATTATCAGATAAATGCAAGCCCTTTAATCATATTTTACAAAAGGGGGTCACTTTAAAATGGACCATGGCATGTGAGGAGTATTTTGACATCATTAAGTGTTATCTCACATCCCCACAATTTTTGTCCCTACCTAGGCCAAATATTTCATTCCACTTGTACATATACACCATAGAATTTACCTTAGGCACCATGTTAGTTTAGAAAAACAAAGCCAACTATTAGCAAGCCATATATTACATTAGCCACACCTTAGTAATTTATGAGACTAAATATGATTATGTGAAGAAGTTATGCTTAGAAGCCATTTTTTCATCAAGAAGCTATGCCACTATATGCTCAATCATACCATGCATGTCATTGCTAGGTAAAACCCATTATACTATATGATGGGCTATACCTACAATGACAATCAAAATGTAAAATCGATTATGCTTGTAATAGAATTTGATCTCAAGTTCGTCAGCCAAAATTCTATTAAAGGTTAGGTCATCACTGATCAACTTGTCAAAGCTCCCATCCATGATGACAAACCTCTCATCCTTAAGATTTTTGATGACTCTATATTCAATGTTACTAAGCAAGAGAAATATATCAAAAATGAATACCAAATTGACCTCACCTTATTCTTTGATAGTTTTAAGTGCAAATAAGGCGGAGGAATTGAAGTAGTATTCTTCACACCACAAGGGGCTCCTATCCCATTTTCATTCAAAATTGACTTCCCTTATACTAATAACATTGTTGAATACAAAACTCTCATCCTTGAACTCAAAAATTTAATTTCTATGTATATCAAGCACATTAAAATTTTTGGTTATTATCTCCTCATTGTAAATCAATTCAATAGAATCTACCATTGTAAGTGTCCCATCCTGTAGGTATATAAACAAATTGTAGATAGGTTATTGATAAATTTCAAGTGGTATGATATCAAATATTCCTCACAATCAACTAATTGCTTTGCATACACTATGGCTTTTATTAGTTCCTTAATCCCTCAAAATACACATTACAAGGTCACACATGTCCATATTACTAATATTTCCTAATTTTCCATCTCCCATGAATCTTCCAAGAACAAACAAGACATCCATTTTATCCAAAAAGAGCCTTATAATCCATGGTTTTCCCAAGTGATAAATTTTCTCAAGCTTGGTGTACTCCTTGCCGATCTGCCTTTGAATATAAAATAAATGTTAAAAAAATGGAAGTAAGGTATAATATCTTGGGAGATGTGCTTTACTATCAAGGTTATGACTGTATTCTCCTCTGTTGTCTCAAACAACAAGAAGCAAACTGGGTTATTTCTCAAGCTCATGATGGCACATGTGGTGGTTATTTTAGTGGAATGGCCATCGTAAACTATGTTTTGTGCATGGGATATTATTGGCCCACCATGTAACATGACTATTGTACATATGTCAAGAAATGTCCTAAATGCCAACACCACACCAATTTATCCCATGTACCTTCACAAGATTTGCAACCAATCCAGTATTTTGTAGCCCTTATAGTAATGGGATCTCAATATTGTGGGTAAAATTTCACCACCTTCATCCAAACAACATACCTTTATAATCAAAACCAAAAAATATTTTACTAAGTGGGTTTAGGCTATTATTCTTACCAAAACAACTAGGCCTTGAATTGCATATTTTATTCTCTATAACATTATTTATCGCTTTGGTATCCCTTTTAAGATCGTTTTAGATAATGGTCCTCCATTCAAAAATAAATATGTTCGAGATATTTGTAACAAATATAATATTCAACATAGCTTCTTGACACCTTACTATCCTCATGGTAATGGTCAAGCCAAATCCATAAATAAGACCATTTGTGTGATCTTAAGAAAAATTGTGAAAGAAAATCACAAGGATTGGCACCTTTAGCTTCCTTTGACACTTTGGGTTTATCATACAAGCATTATCACTCCCACTAGGGCAACACCATTTTAAATTGTTTATGGTGCTGAGGTCATCATATCCCTTGATATTAAAATCCCATTATTGTGAATCTCATTGGAAGAATTCATGGATGACACCAATGCTCACCAAGCATGACTTGATCAACTTACCCTTCTTGATGAGCATCGAATAAATTCTCTTGAGCATATTTGTATTTATTAGGAAAGTATTAAATGTACATACAATAAAAAATTCCATCCATGATAATTGAAATTCAACAACCTCATTCTCAAAGAGAACCAACATAACCCCAACCTCCCTTGTCATTTGCATGACAAATTTACTATCAATTGGATTGGTCCTTACATCATCAACCAAAAGTTTGATTATGGTGCCTACAAGCTTATCAAATTTGAAGGGATCAAGGACCCTGAAAACACTAACATCATTCAATTTCATTCCTTTTACACCTAACTTCATAGGATCTCTCCTCTTGTATACTCTCATTCTATAAAAACAACAATCGAATCCAAACCAAATGGTTGTAGTCACTACAATATTAGTGCCATAATCCTTCTTTTCTCACCCAACCCTCCATTTCATATTTTATTTTATGACTTTTACCCATTAACCATTATATATTTCTCTCGTCATCCACTCCTATTTATGGTTGTATGGTCATGCTTCAAGTGGCTACGTACCCTTGATTGGTTCTCCTTCTCTTCATTCCATTTCTCTCTTCCCCTACCCCAATTATGTTCTTTCTCTTCTCACTTATCTTATTTTATCTTTCCTTCTCCTTTTTTCTTCTCTCTTATTTTATTATAACATACCCACATCCTACATCTCCATTCCATACAACACAACTTAAGACTCATCAAGCGCTACTTTGATAACTTTTTGGATCAATTTGTACACTTTTCCTAGTCTTGATTAGTCATTAATCAAGGGTATCCACACAATCATACATGAGGTATCAATATCAATATATCTAGTTTTGCAATTATTTCCCTTCCACTCATCTCACACCCTATATTATATCTTATGTCATCCTATTCATTCTACAACACACCCATTACCTATCCTTTATATATTTTCCCATTAATTACCCCTATTTATATGTCTTATCCACTCTTTATCTTAGGTTTTTGGAATCTCAAAGTTCTTTTGGTTATTAAACTATCCCTAGTGTTCCACTCAACCTTTATCAAATGTCATCATATCTTAAAGATATATGGGCATCCCTTGGCTACCTCAAGCTCTCTCTTGGACCACACACATATATTATATATTAATCACATTTTAAGCCTAGGAAAGATGAAGCCATGCATCGTTCTCACCATAAAATGAACGGTTTCCCCTGCTCATCCTATCATGTGCATAATCCAAACCTAAGGACCCATAATGCTTTAAACAAATACACACACACATATATAATAAAATAATAATATTCATAATATTTGGTCCTTAGTCATTTTAGATGCCTCCATCAGGGCTATAGATGCTCGATTGGTAGTGGAGCTATATCGAAAGATTATGGGGCTATCTCCACTAGGGCTATAAATACTTTATTGGTAGTGGAGTATGCCATCTATGTGGTGATATATCTATCACATTAGCAACCTTATTTTGTATATACCTTTGACCAATCATAAATGAGCTAACTTATATTGGCTTGAACTACAATTGGTTAATCTAACCTCGCTAAACATTGGAAATGAACCTCATTGCACATTGGTCCCTGAGTGACTTGAATTATCTAAGATGGTCTATATATCTAAAATACACTAATTGGCTACTAGATGAACTTGATTAATACCACTACAATATTTGATTTCCTTGAAATACTTCTAAGATCCAAACCTCCTAAGATATTTGAGGTGACAACTATTGCCATTCCACCCCTTATTACATCCATGTATCTATACTTTGGTTTGTATCATTACCATCCATCCTTCGATGTTGTTCACTATAATCATACCTTGTGTTAGGTGTCTATTGTGATTAATATATCTCATATCTTGATGCTATGTTATCATGCTTGTGTGCTTATCCTTTATTAATTAACCTAATCATGATTAATAACATACACTTAATTTCAAAAACATGATAAAACAAATATTTATGAGTCTATACTATCCATCATAACCATCACATCACATATTATCTTTATCTACTATATCTATATACATTATCTATCATATACATCTATCACTCATCATGTCTAACATCACATTACAACAAACACATCATATGAACACAAAAGTCATATATATATATATATATATATATATCAAAAAACATACTTCTACATCCTCTTATAATCCCATAGACTACATTAAAATTTCTCTTAGGCATATCCCATGATGCATAAGCATATATTGTGCAAAATGGTGGTAGATCAATCCTATTGATATCGCACAACCATCTCCCTACTCCCTACCTTGGCACCCTATCAATCATCACCTACAATTCTCTCTTATCTACCATAAATGTCACCTTCACTTATTTATAGCATATCACTCACCTATGATAGATCTACTCCCAATGGTCATGTTACTATTGGATCTCTAACCCATGGTATTGTTGAACCCCCTGCTATCATCCTTCTATGGCTGCATCAAGATTTAGAAGTCGACTATGATGGAATAAGAAAATCATGACTGATCAGTGCATCAAAATAGGATAACAAATATATCACCTTGTACTCTTCCTTAGATTATTGTAGCTAAGAATTCTCTACCTATATAGCTACAGTGTATCCCATACCACTCCACTATGCTACCTCCTATCAGAGCCTCACTCTGTAATGGTAGCATCTCTCTACATATAGTCCCACTATCTCCAGTGTCCATGCCACCTCTCACTTACTGAGTTGTACCTCTAGTAGCCACACTCACTCTCTTAGGGTCACCTCATCAATTGCATCCATCACTACATCTCATTCATAGTTATCATCTAGCCCACTCTTACCTTGACCCTTGGTATATCCTTAGTTTTTTCCATTTATGGGCCTACTATTACCTCTAATTAATGATTTACATGCCACTTAAAAAAATCTTCCTTCTCCTCCTCATTCTCATCTCTATCTTCTCTCTTGAATCTCTCTTCATGTCCATCTTTATCCATATCCTCTACTATACCTACTCCTGCATGTCATTGTCGAATGGCCCATCATCTATCATAGTCTGAGGTCATGCCGACATCCTTCATATTTGGCACCACTATAACATTTTTTACCTCCACATCTAGTGGATTTACATGTGGTGCCACTATAGCATACTTACACTTCCTCTTCTATATCATAGGTGGATCTAGTACCCCTGCCTAATACCACACTATCATAGTACTTGAGTATACTAAAAATACTCATATTGCATGCTCTATGATTTGATAACCCACTTTGCTCATCAAAATTGAGCTAGCTATATTGCATCCTTTGTCCATGTTGGGACCCTCCTCCATGGCTACTAGATAACATCCTATGGCCTCAAAATCACAAAAATAGAGCAATAATGCTCCCCATCCCCTACATAGGGCCTATTAAACCAACCCTCCTTGTTCCTCTACCACCTCAAAGCATATGGAACCTCTAGCTCCACCCACCAATGTGCATCATAAGGTAACCCTCAGGGCCTATCCATGACCATGTGCTCCTATAACCACACCTATAGAAATAGGCTACATCTAAGCCCCATATGATTAGTCTTTCACACCTCATACAACTCTTTGTAGGTCTACACTAATAATTATGGATCCCATGCAAACACCATTGACCTCTTGATAAGGTCTTGTACCACTCATAGCATATTCCATTGGAACCACAAACCTAATGAATTAGATAAAACAATACTCGATATAAGAGCCATCACCATAGCCTACCTTTGAGTCAGCATGCCCACTTCATAATAAAACTCATAAAATACACTGTCCTTATTAGTGTTCACATGACTCTACCCTACTCCAAACTCCATCTCCATAACCACACTTTTCTTTGGTCCACTCACAACAATAATAGTACATCCTTCAATTGGTAACTAAAATATCTAGTATACATCTTCCAATGTAATTGTCATCTCCCTAGTTAGTAAGTGGAATATCCCATTATTTGGGTCCCACCTCTCAACCAAGGCCAATAAGTAGCATCTATTTGCATGCACAAGCTCTAGATGAGTCACTCTCAATCCTATATTCATTAACCATAACCAACCATCCACATCCAACAAATCCATCACCTTGAGTTGTACCTCTAGTAGCCACACTCACTCTCTTAGGGTCACCTCATCAATTACATCCATCACTACATCCCATTCATAGTTATCATCTAGTCATTTGACACCAGTAACATCGACCATTGGTATATCCTTAGTTTTTCCATTTATGAGCCTAATCTTACCTCTAATTTAATGATGTACATGCCACTTAAAAGACTCCTTATCCTCATCCTTCTCATCTCTATATTATCCATCGACTCTCTCTTAATATCCCTATTTATCCATATCCTCTACTACCTGCTCCTACATGTCACTGTTGAATGACCCATCATATATCATAGTCTGAGGTCATGCCAACATCCTCCATATTTGACACCACTATAACCTTGTTTACCTCCACATCTAGTGGCTTTACATGTGGTGTCACTATAGCATCCTTACACTTCCTCTTCTATATCATAGGTGGATCTAGTATCCCTGCCTAATCCCACACTATCATAGTACTTGAGTATACTAAAAATACTCATACTGCATGCTCTATCATTTGGTAACCCCCTTCGCTCATCAAACATGAGCTAGCTATATAGTATCCTTTTTCCATATTGGGGACCTCCTCCATGGATACTAGATAACATCCTATGGACTTAAAATCATAAACATAGATAAATAATGCTCCCCATACCATACATAGGGCCTATTAAACCAACCCTCCTTGTCCCTCTACCATCTCAAAGCATATGGAACCTCTAGCTCCACCCACTAGTATGCATCATAAGGTAACCCTCACGGCCTATCCATGACCATGTGCTTGAATGCCCACACCTATAGAAATAGGCTACATATGAGACCCATATGATTAGTCTTTCACACCTCATACAACTCTTTTTAGGTCTACACTAATAAGGATGGAGCCCACGCAAACACCATTGACCTCTTGACCAGGTCTTGTACCACTCATAGCATATTCCATGGGAACCACAAACCTAATGCATCAGATAAAACAACACTCAATATAAGATCCATCACCATAGCCTACCTTTGAGTCAGCATGCCCACTTTATAATAAAACTCATAAAAAACATTTCCCCTATTAGTGTTCACATGACTCTACCCTACTCCAGACACCCTCACCATAACCACACCTTTCTTTGGTCCACTCACAATAATAATAGTACATCATTAAATTGGTAACTAAAGTATCCAGTATACATATTCCAATGTAATTGTCATATCCCTAGTTAGTAAGTGGAATATACCCCTATCTGGGTCCCACCTCTCAACAAAGGCTAATAAGTAGCATCTGTTTGCATGCACAAGCTCTAGATGAGTCACTCCCAATCCTATCTTCATTAACCATAACCAACCATCCACATCCAAAAAATCCCTCATCCTTAGAAAAATATCTATGAACATATGACATGGTCTCAAAATATTTAGCAATCATAGTTTTTTCTATCAACAACCCCCACAGCCCCCCAAAAAAAATCACAACCTACGATTCATTTTACAAGTAAATGCACAAACAATGAAAATAGAGATAGTAATCCACTAACCAATATGGCACAATTTGATTTAGCCCCTCCACTAGCCATCTTGATTGATCATATATCCACTCTGACAACACTTCACATACTATTCTAGCCCACACCTCTTTGTCTCTCTATTTATCTCTCTTTTCCCATGTGGCATGACATTTATGAGAATTCATACCCCATGAGTGCCCTTCAAAATACTAGGACGAGTCTTCAATCCTTTGGATGCATGCTTATCCCTCAAAGAGTATGTAGAAAAATATTGACAAGAAATAAAATAATGACAACTAATAATGCTACAGGGAATACAAAGCATGATTATGCATAAAGGGTTGCACCTATATTTTGAAATCTTGGCGAATTCGTTTCAAAAACCTGGTGAATCCTGGCCAACTTCATGTAGGAAATGGCAAATTACCTTATTTTTTCACCAAAAATTATAAAAAATTTGTGAATTTAATAGTTTTGATCAGACCGGGTACAAAACAATACTAGACCATAAACTAGGTGTAAAAAATAGCCCATATGTGGACTAGGTGCAAAATAGGGTCTAAATGAACTTGGGTTATAACCTAGGAAAAAAAATTAGTTTAGAGGGTGCAAAACTAAGACTTCCTAGGAGGTCACCCATTCGAGTACTACTCCAGTCGAGCATGCTTAATTGTGGAGTTTTTATTGGGTTGGAAAACATCAAGTCATATTGGTTTTTTGATTTTTTTTTATGGTTGTGAGGAGGTCCAAAAAAAACCAAAGGAGTCATTTTTTGTTGCTTACCTTGAAACCCTTGTAAATTATTTTTTTCCCACCTTGTCCAACCCAATTTTTTTGCTCATCCCCCCTCCAAACTTCCTGAACCAATTTTTACACTCGGTCCAATCCATCCTACCCAGACCAATTTTTGCACCTAGTTCACTCCACCGCTCCTGGGCCAGATTTTGCACCCGGTTCACTCCACCTCACCTAGAACAATTTTTGCACTCGGTCCGCTCTACCTAGCCTAGAAAAATTTCTACATCTGATATTCCTCCACCTCACCCAAACTAGTTTTTGCACCTGACCTACCTCCACCCCACCCATACTAGTTTCTACACCTGGTTTGCTCCACCTTACCTAGACTATTTTTTGCACTTGGTTCGCTCCACCTTACCCGGTCTAGTTTCTGCACCTCGTTCGCTTCATCGTGACTAGACCAATTTTTGCACCTGGTCTGCTCCACCTTGCTCGAACCAATTTCTACACCTAATATACCTCCATCCTACTTGGACCAATTTTTACACCTGATCCGCTCCACTTCACTCAGACCAGTTTCTGCACCCAACCTGCTCCACCTCACCTGGACCTATTTTTATACCCGGTTTGCTCCACCTCACTTGAATCAATTTTTGTACCTAATCTACCTCCACACTACCTGAACCATTTTTAGCACCCAACCCACTCCACATCATCCAAAATAGTCTCTCAACATAGTTCGCTACACCTTAATCGGACCATTTTTGCACCCAATCCGCTCCTCACCCAGATCATTTTATACACCTAGTATGACCCACCTTACCGAACCAAATTTTGCACCCACCCTGCTCCATCTCATCTAGACCAAGGTTCCAAAAGCGGTCCAGATGTGACCTAGGTGTAGAAAGTGGTCTGAATGCGGGTCAGGTTCAAAAATTGGTTTATATGGTACCCAATCCAGCGTACACAAACCACACTCTAATGTTTTAGTTGTATGGGTATGGTTTTCATGTTATGTTTATATACTACTATAATAGGTGAATTTGGTAGGATAATTTATAAATTTTATAATTTCAAGGTAAAAAGGGTCCTCAATTTAGGCAGGAGTGTTGGAAAATTTAACAAAAATATGTAATACTATTATATTCATGTGGCGAACCTACCCCTAAAAATTTTTTGTCCCAAAATTTTTGGGTGAATGGGCCGATGTCTAGGGTTCCCATTGTCACCAATTTTCAATTTTTAAAATTTGAATATTCATCCAATTGACGATATTCTCCACTATGCATAATCTTGATACAAAGTATATACTCCAAAGGACAAGAACAAAGAGACTCATAGAAAGAATGATAGAACAAAATGATATACTTCACTCCCTTAAGTGTCAAATGATAATATTATCTTCACATTAGAAAGGATTACATATAGAAATATAACTAAGAGTTTATGATTCATTAGATTTCACTACATGCTGATGAAGAGCATACTTCTCGAAGAAGCTTTACAAGACTCTAGAGAAGAAGAGACTAGTGATCAGTCAAGACATGCCTCCCATGAAAACATGGGCTGATATTTATACAAAAACCAAGACCAACCGCCAACTATGATCATGATGGGATTAGCGGTTAGGATCTAGATCTTGAATTACAACTTAGGTAAGGGATAAGTATCCCACCGATCAATGATACAAGATAAATGATCGATATCAAAAGGATAATTGTATCCAATTGAACAAAGTGCAATTCTTTTTGATAAAAAAGGACCATGAGAAAATGAAATTACATGATGAATCACTTTTTAAAAGGATAAACATCATAAGAACATTTAAAAACATGTGGGTTCTCATCCCATGACATATTTCACCATAGAGCAGTCTAATCACTGTTAGACTTAGAATGATTTGGTGCTGCTAGATATTCCAAAGTGCGCCGATACGTTGAAAATACCCAATGTTGGATAAGCTTATATGATTGGGTCATTTGAACTCATTAAAGTAAGACAAATCAATGGCTTGATATATAGCACAATGGTAGTGGTTTACAACCTGAGTGTTTGACACATGCCTAGGGCCACTATCCAACCATGTGACTTTTTTGTCGATAACAATCCTACAAAACAAAAAATTAGGAATGAATCCCTAATCAAATTTATCAGTGACTTACTTAGTAAAATTGATTTTTTAGATTCTTTGGAGCAAAAGGAGAAATATTTTATCAAATTAGAGAACATACCTATATGCTCTAGAATTTGGCTTAAGATGTAGAGAATTCAAATCATAGAAGTAAAGATTCCAATAAGGAATTAGTGCACCAAGGACAATGGAGTTATACCAAATTAAATTCTTACAAAGGAATATTACTTCTAGATTATTCCAAAAATGAAGATCCCAATCCATGAGATGAACCATAATTAACCCTTTTACAAAATAAGTGATAGAGACAAGGTAATACAAAGATTCATCTAAACCAAGTTTGAAAGGAATCTAAAATTCTATTGACATTCCACTAACTCTAGTAGATATCCAAGCTTTAAGGGATTGGATTAAATTTTATTTTTGAGAGGTAGATGAATTAAATTTAAAGATTCTATCAAGGAGTCATTTAGGAAGGTCAAACACTAAAGCTCTCTTAAGAAGATTTGGCGATGGTCTTGAGGAAGAGGAAGATCTTACCTTAAACATTTCTATGTTTCTATGATTATAGCAGGTTAGGAATTCTATAGAAAGATAACCTGTGATATTATATGAATAATATCAAAGTCAAACTAAGAGAATATAGCTTGATCTTAGGTAAACTTAGATTTTCTAGAAAAATATCTTATATCTTTAGATATGATTTCTCACCAAGCTCGAGGTTGGATAGTTCCTCGGTGCATCTAAGGTTGAACAATTCTTAGCTACCCAAGGCCAGACACCTCTCAGCCACTTGAGGCCATATAATTGCCTATCACTTGAGGCTAAATTATTGCCAACCATTTACCCCCTTCCCCCCACCTCTCCCAAAAAACAAGCAATTTTATTTCTTCATAAAACTTGCTTCAAAACAACAATTTTCTTTCTTTCCATTAACATAGAAGTTAATACATAAAAGCAATCTTATTTCCTTGTCCTAGCATAAACTTGCTTTACAAAAACAATTTCACTTCTTAATCTTAGCATAGAATTTACTTCAAAAAATCAATTCTATTTCTTTGCATTAGCATTGACTTGATTCACAAAAGCAATTTTATTTCTTTTCTCCTAGCATAGATTTCATCCCTCCCCTAAAAACAAATTTAGTCTTTGCCTATCCCATTCTAATTTATCTACCCTGCAATAACATTTTGTCAAGCACCTCGTCATTGTCCTCCATTTCTTCAACTAGCAACTCATCACTTGAGGGGGTAGATGTTACCCATAAAATTTTATCCCAAATAGGTTCAATACCTTAACACCCAGTTATGGAATTACATTTGTCCAAAAATATTTGCCAAAAACCATTATTAACCCTCCTTTGTTAGGGTAAAGAGTAGAATTTCTCTTCTTATCTCAAAATCTAACTCAACCAAATTGGTACACACCATGCCTATGATTGTATGGATACCCATGCATATGTTGCATCAATGTGGAAACTTAAAACCACTTACAATTGATTTATAACATCTTGAGAAAATCTACCATATGATTGGTTAGTTTACCATATTAAATGATCTCATTGATCTATTGAAGGTAAAGTTTAAGGGTATTTATCCATTTTATAATTGGGACATCTAATATTGTTCATGGTTTAAAACAAATCTTACATCTCCTCACTCAACTATCATTACAGAATTCCAAAATACTTAGTCATCCATCATCCATCACTGATCCATACAACCAATGTCATCTATTTTTACACCACGTTCTGTTCATAAATAATGCAACAAAAAAAGGGTAAATGTAGACACTTAAAAATGTCACATTATCCTTTGTGCTGTGCTAATGGTTGGGTAATTTGCAAATGCCCTCAAAATTTTCATAATTTACCTAAAAATACTATTCATCCATTATTCACAAATCACTATTCATTCACTATTCACTATTCACTAAGCCTCCTCCTAAACCTAGCCCCTAGTCACCATGTGAGCATCCCTCTAATCTATGTGTACTCTTAACCATAGTTAAATCCCAACCATAGTCAACCTTCAACCATAGTCAAAACCTAATCTTGGTTATCCCTTAACTCTAGTAAACCTTAAATCATGCTCCACTTGCAAATAAGACAAATGCCTTGTCTCTCACCAATCCTTTTTACAATTTTATATTCCTCACTCCCCTTGTCTTTATCCCCCATTCAACACATGGGCAAGCAAGGCCCATACTCCATCCACCTCATCTTGTCTCTCACCAACCATTTTTATAATTTTATATTCCTCACTCCCCTTGTATTTATCCCCCATTCAACACATGAGCAAGAAAGACCCATACTCCATCCATATTATATTATCTCTCACCAACCATTTTTTTTATAATTTTATATTCCCTACTCACCTTAACTTGCCCCCCAAGTCTACTCATATGACACATCACTCTTACCATCTCTCCATTATAAAATTTTATAAATATGCTCTCATTTACTTCATTTGGAACAAGGATCATAACATAGGATAAATATGTTATTGTTAATGCCCTCATTTCCTTCAAGTCATTTTCATGATTTCTTACATTTTTAATGTTTTGCATATTTTGTAAACCTAGTTCTAACTAAGGTTGGCCCACAAGTGCTACTAATTCTTTATTTTGGTTGTATGTAGGTTTTGGATACTTGTTCAACTAGTGTTGGTAGGCATAAATCCACCCCATTTAAGGTGGCCATAGAAATCAAGAGTGTAAAAAAGTATATGGTAAAGGGATTCTTCACTGGAAGACCCCAATTGTAGCCCAAGGGGCAGTTGTAAAGATTAAAATTGTAACACTCTTTTATGTTAATGAAAGGATACACTTTCTTTGAGTACAATATTAACAATGTAAATGAAGCAACTTCCTAAGGATATTTTTTCACCCTTGTTACTAGAAGAAAAGCCTAAGGTTCAAGGAGATGAGGAAATCTTGACTAGGTCCAAAACAAGTTGATTATTGCTTGGATTATTATTAGTGTTGATTGGGTTAGATATTTGACCCTTAGGTTCAATGTTAGGTGGATTGTTTAAGATGGGAGACCTTAATGCATTAGTGATAGAGACAAAGGAGAAGAAAATGATGATTCAAGAGATGAATTGAGAGAAGGGCAGAGATGAGCTTTAGGATTTTCAATCTCAATCATCTGGAAATAGGTAAAGGGTTCAAGATAAAATATAATATGATAAATTGACCCTATATTTATAATTGAGGCACTAATAAATAGTTTAAGGAAATTCATGCATCTCATGGATCCATGGTCTCCCAAAAGGAATGTTGTAGGCAAGTCATAAGTCATTACATAGAAGAGAGTGTTAAGAGTACAAGGTCTAACTTTGAGGGGTAAGACTATAGTGCCACTAGTGTCATGTTCTCCATTATTGAAATACCTAATAATAAGATTATATTTCTCTAAATATTGTTTAGTTAGTCTAAAATTATTGATGAATTTTAGGCCATAGACATTAATATCAGAACTATTATCGACTAAGATTCACTTGATGAATTTATCATTAAATATCCTGTGATGTATAATAGGATATCTTCAACCATAGAGGATTGAGGGATATTATCCTAATGAAATGACATAGTTACATGGTTGACCCCAATGGATCATACTACAAAGTTGATATCATTTAGGTTGAGATCTAGAGGAGTGACTTGTTCACTCAAAATTTTAAGACTTCCCTATGAACTGAAGAAGTATTGAGAAGTTCAAGAAGAGATAATTTGATTAGGGTACTTCCAAGTTGATAAAGGAAATCAAAAGCATATTCAACCTTGGCTCTTGATTGGATAAAAAATATCCAAGTGTTTGATATAGAAATCAATCCAACCAAACTAGATAGAGATAAGGCTCTACTGAAAACATAGCTATCTTATCTCCTAAGAAACAAATAGCATTAATGGAAAATATTGAGTCAAATTATAAAATAGGATGGATAGGATACATCAACACATTTATGATATTGAAGATTCAACTTCAAAAGAAAGAGCCAGATTAGAAAAAGAATAATGCACTACACATGGTTATACATTGTGTTGTTCTAAAATGGATACAATGGGGTATATATATGATGTAGAGAAGAAGGAAAGAAAAATATGTAATCAAGGAATACCATGATGAAGGAGGAAACTATTCTTCCCAAACAATATCCCATAAGATCCTAAGGGATAAATGTTACTGGCTTAATATATTTTATGATTGTTTTCAATTGTTATGAATATAGATTAGTTGTGATAAACCTTGCAGTGATGTTATAAATGTGTATATACAATAAGACACAAGAAAAAAGAGGTATATCATTATAACTAAATTTATAAATACTCTTAACCCCCATAATCAAGTATATAAAAATGTCATCATGAAATAATATTCATAACATTCCTCCTTATTACATAAATGCTCAATCAAAATACATACAATCTGTTATATTTTTAAAACTTAACATGTGCAAGAGCCTTTGTCAACATGTGATGCAGGAGCATCCAGTGGCAGCACAACAATCTTGCATCACCAAAAAAAAAAAACAAAAGAAACAAGAAAAATGTTCTAAGTATTGAAAGGTGTCGCGATATCGCGACATAAAAGGTGTCGCGATATCGCGACGCATTTTGAACCAAGCCAAGAGCAAAAATGCAAGTGTCACGATATCGCGACATAAAAGTTGTCGCGATATCGTCGCGATATCGCGACATAAAAGTTGTCACGATATCGCGACGAACTCAGAACAACGATGGGCACAAACTCAAGTGTCGCGATATCGCGACATAAAGGTTGTCGCGATATCGCGACACCTCCGAACAAAGGCGAGAGCAAAAACTCAAGTGTCACGATATCGCGACATAAAGGTTGTCGCGATATCGCGACACCTCCAAACAAAGGCGAGAGCAAAACTCAAGTGTCGCGATATCGCGACATAAAGGTTGTCGCGATATCATGACACCTCCGAACAAAGGCGAGAGCAAAACTCAAGTGTCGCGATATCGCGACAACTTAGAACAAAGGCAAGAGCTAAATGCAGATGTCGCGATATCGCGACATAAAAGATGTCGCGATATCGCGACGAACTTTGAACGCAAGGGAGAGCAAACGAAAGTGTCGCGATATCGCGACACCTGGACAAAGAAGGTCGAAGGACGAAAAAGTGTCGCGATATCGTGACACATTGGCAAAAGAGAACAAAAGGCAGAAAAGTGTCGCGATATCGCGACATGTCACGTTTTCGCGACCCGGCTAGGAAAGAGAAGGCGGGTTAAAAAGATGTCACGATATCGCGACATGCTACTTTTTTGTGGACCATTACAGAATGACATTTGGCAGTTCCAGAAGTCGTTATGGCAGTTCCAGGGGGACCGTTGCAGCGGTTACAGGGACAGTTACGAACGGCGGTTGCAGCAAGAGCCTGTCATTATAAAAAGAGATTGTTCGAAGGATTGCGGAGGCTGGAAAAGACGAAGACTATGGTTTTTGATGCATTTTTTTGTACTGTGTAATTCTTCCATGGTTCGAAATTGTAATCTTTCCATGCTTCTAAATGAAAATTGAGTCTTTTTCTTTGTGTTAAAATTTGGCTCCCCATCAAGTGGTATCAGAGCGAGAAGATTCTGAGTGTGTAAGCAGAGCGCCGAACGTGAGGCAGCTTGCACCAGGATCTGGGGTTAAGGGTTCTAAGAAAAAAAAAGTGAAGAAGAATGCCATCGCGAAGAAATCATGGTGCTGGAAGGAACGTGGTTCCTGAAGGAGACTTTCGAGCATTGCAGAGGCAAGTGCAGGCCCTACAGGAAGAATTGCGTAGAGGAGTAGAGCCAAGAGGAGAAGACCAGAGCGATGATGAAGCTTGCGGAGTTGATGACCCATCAGAAGAAGAAGAAGAAGAAGAAGAAGCGATGAGTTCTACGGAAGCTCGAATGATTAAAGCCATTTCTCAAATTGGGAAAAGGTCGAAGATTGACGTATCCACATATTCTAGAAATTTAAATCCAGAAGAGTTGATTGACTGGATTAACGATATGGAGGAATATTTTGAATATGAGGAGGTTGAAGATCCAAATCGGATAAAATTTGCAAGAACAAAGTTGAAAGGCCATGCTGGCATATGGTGGAAAGGAGTGCAGCTGGAACGAAATCGTAGAGGAAAAGAAAAGATCACCAGGTGGGATCGAATGGTTGAAAAACTGAAATGGCAGTTTATTTTGACAGATTACGAATTAGATCTGTTGCAAAAAATGCAGAGTTTGCGACAGTCCAGCAAGTCTGTTAAAGAATATACAGAGGAATTTTTTAAAATTTCCATCAGAACCGGCCATACAGAAGCAAATAAAGAGAGAGTAGCCCGTTACATTAATGGGTTGAGAACCAACGTACAAGAAGAATTGAGTTTGGTTCGAATGAGCACCATTGAAGATGCTTACCAGTTTGCTCTAAAAGTGGAAGAGAAACTGAACCGTAGATTTGATAGTAAACAAAGAGGAAGAGGTCGTGGTGGAAGAACTGGTGGTAGAACCAGTGGAGGTAAATATGATGGCCCGTAGAAGACTGGTGAAACAAGCAATCACCAGGAAAGGAAGGAGGAGAATGCATACCGTCCCCGTAATCAGAACAATGATTATCAAAGGGGAAGAGGTAGAGGTGGACGTGGATATGGAAGAGGAAGATTTCGTGGAACCTGCTTCAATTGCGGGGAAGAGGGGCATCGATCATATGAGTGTCCCCAACACCAAGAAGCACCGAATAGAAGGCCTGAAGCAAATGCTCGAGCTACGATCGTTGAGGATGGTGTTGAATCTGAGCACTCTAAAGAAGCAGAGCGAGGAGAAGTGATGATCACAAGGAGAACCTTGTTGAACGAAGAGAGGGAACCAGACCAACGAAAAATCTTGTTTCGCACGAGGTGCAAATGTTCAGGTAAAATCTGTAATATTATTATTGATAATGGTAGTACAAATAATTTGGTCTCTGAGGAAATGGTAACTAAGTTAAAGCTAGAAAGAAGGCAGCACCCGCATCCATACCGGATTGCGTGGTTGCAGAAGGACCATAGAGCATTGGTCAGTGAACAATGCTTGGTCAAGTTTCAAATTGGAAGATACTAGGATGAGGTCCTGTGTGATATTTTGTCGATGGATGCTTGCCATTTGTTGCTTGGGAAGACCATGGCAATTTGATAGACGTGCGGCGCATGATGGGCATGCAAATACCTATTCCCCGACAAAATATGGAGTGCGCCACAAACTGAAGCCATTGAAGGAGGTTGAGGAAAAGGTATGCAATAATGCTAGAATTTGTTTAGTAGATGGCAAAAAATTTTTGGATGGTCTAAAGAGGGATTCAATGTGTTATGCATTAATT
Organism: Wollemia nobilis; assembly: GCA_028583015.1. Taxonomy (NCBI): domain Eukaryota; kingdom Viridiplantae; phylum Streptophyta; class Pinopsida; order Araucariales; family Araucariaceae; genus Wollemia; species Wollemia nobilis. The sequence goes on along the minus strand of JAQPPZ010016930.1, from coordinate 6,327,141 downwards.
CCTACTGTAAAGAGAGAAGATACTACGAGACATTCCAGCAAGAAGTTGAACATCTGTTAGCAGAATTTCTTGATATTATATCAGACAATGTGCCTGAGGGTTTACCGCCAATGAGGAAGATTAGTCATCAGATTGACTTAATGCCAGGATCTAGCTTACCCAATAAGGCCGCCCATAGAATGTCTCCTGTAGAGAATGAAGAGTTGAACCGACAGGTTCATGAGTTGTTGAGGAAGGGTTTGATTAGAGCAAGTTTGAGTCCTTGTGCAGTACCTACAGTACTAGCATCGAAGAAGGGTGGAGAATGGAGAATGTGCACTGATTCAAGGGCCATTAACAAGATTACCATTAAGTATCGATTTCCATTACCTAGAATGGATGATATAATGGACTGTTTGAGTGGAGCTAAATACTTCACTAAGATTGATTTAAAGAGTGGATATCATCAGATACGTGTTCGAGAGGGTGACGAGTGGAAGACAACCTTCAAAACCAAAGAGGGTTTGTATGAGTGGTTAGTTATGCCATTTGGATTAACTAATGCACCCAGTACATTCATGAGGCTGATGAATGAGGTATTGCGAGACTTCCTGGAAAAGTTCATGATAGTTTATCTGGATGATATTCTAATTTTTAGTAAAACATTGGACGAGCATTTGTTGCATGTTCGGACAGTTTTTGAAAAGCTGCGAGAGGAGCAGTTGTTGATAAATTTGAAGAAGTGCAGTTTTGTACAGAAAGAGTTGATATACCTAGGATTTGTCATCTCAGAGGAGGGTCTAAAAATGGATCCTGAAAAGGTGAAGGCTATCATTGAATGGCCTGCCCCAAGGAATGTAACAGAGGTAAGATCATTTCATGGTCTTGCAAGTTTCTATAGAAAGTTTATTAGAGACTTTAGCAAGTATTTGTGCACCCCTAACAGAAACTATGAGAGGGGATACGAAAGAATTTAAGTGGACTGCCAAGGCAGGTACCGGTATGGACATATTGAAGAAGAAAGTGATAGAACAGCCCATTCTGGCACTTCCAAATTTTAATAAAGTGTTTCAGGTTGACTGTGATGCCAGTGGCAGTGCCATTGGAGCTGTATTGAGCCAAGAAGGTAAACCTGTTGCATACTTTAGTGAAAAATTAAATGATGCTAGAAAGAAATACTCTGTTTATGATCAAGAATTCTATGCTATCATTCAGGCTCTTAAGAAATGGAGACATTATTTGCTAGCCAAAGAGTTTGTTTTATATACTGACCATCAAGCTTTGCAGTATATAAATAGTCAAGGTAAACTTAACCAGCGGCATTTGAAGTGGGTTGAATTCCTGCAGAGTTATACCTTTGTCCTGAAGCATAGAAGTGGCAAATCTAATAGAGTTGCAGATGCCTTGAGTAGAAGGCATAATTTGTTGATAGAAATGAGAGTGCAAGTTGTTGGGTTTGATGAACTCAAGAGTTTATACCCAGCGGATCCAGATTTTGTAGAGGCATGGATGGCATGTTTGTCTCCTACTACTGTGGATCGCACTAAGTGGTTGGATTTTATGATCCAAGATGGGATGCTGTTTCGGAAGAACCAGTTGTGCATTCCTAGAAGTTCCATGAGGGAAAATCTGATCAAAGAGAAACATAGCGAGAGGACTAGCAGGGACATTTTGGTCGAGATAAGACCATTGCTCTTGTTAGTGAGAATTACCATTGGCCACAGTTGCAATCGGATGTGACCAAATTTGTGCAGGGTTGTAGAGTGTGCCAGATGGCGAAAGGAGTAAGCCAGAATACAGGAATGTATCAGCCATTGCCTGTACCAGAGAGACCATGGGAGGACATCAGTATGGATTTTGTTCTTGGTCTGCCAAGGACACAACGCGAAAATGATGCCATTTTTGTTGTTGTTGACAGGTTTTCAAAGATGGCCCATTTTATTCCATGCCAGAAGACAAGTGATGTTGTTCATATTGCAGGCTTGTTTTTCAAGGAGGTAGTACGACTTCATGGTCTACCCCAAAGCATTGTCTCGGACAGAGATACCAAATTTGTGGGTTATTTCTGGCGAACTCTGTGGAAGAAGCTGAAAATAGAATTGAAATTCAGTTCTGCGTACCACCCGCAGACTGATGGACAGACCGAAGTAGTCAACAGAAGTTTGGGTAATCTTCTACGATGTCTGGTAGGAGATAAACCCAAGGGATGGGATCTGATTTTACTGCAGGCAGAGTTTGCTTACAATAATTCTATCAATCGTAGTACTGGTAAATCCCCATTCTAGATAGTGCATGGGAACAGCCCGAGAAACGCTTCTGAGTTGAGGCCGATAGATAAAGGAGAAAAGCACAGTGCTGAAGCTGAAGACTTTGCAGCACACATGAAGAATTTACATGAAGAGGTCCAACAGCATATCAGTAAAATGAATGCTATGTACAAAGCCAGAGCAGATCAGAAGCGGCATTTCAAGGAATTCCAGATAGGAGATGAAGTCATGGTTCACTTACGCAAGGAACGTTTTCCTAGCAAAACCTACAATAAGCTAAAGATGAAGAGGTTTGGACCATGCCGGATCATAGGTAAACGAGATTCAGGAAATGCCTATGAAGTAGATCTACCAAGTGAGCTGAATATTTCACCTATTTTCAATATTTCAGACTTGGTCGAATATCATGAAGGAAGTTGCAACGAGCCACCCAGTCTGGATATGTGGAAAATTCCAGAATTCACTCCAGACAAAGAGGAAATCGAAGACATACTCGACACTCACGAAGGCAGAAGTACCCAAAACAGGCAATATTCGGAGTATTTGGTCAAGTGGAAGGGCCGCCCTGTCGAAGATGCAACTTGGTTGTCCAAAATAGAGGTTAATCATCTGGGTTTTCCTCTGCCCATACAGAAGTGAAGATCACTTCTCAATCTACCTCGGGTGTCTGATGCAGGAGCATCCAGTGGCAGCACAACAATCTTGCATCACCAAAAAAAAAAAACAAAAGAAACAAGAAAAATGTTCTAAGTGTTGAAAGGTGTCGCGATATCGCGACGCATTTTGAACCAAGCCAAGAGCAAAATGCAAGTGTCACGATATCACGACATAAAAGTTGTCACGATATCACGACAAACTCAGAACAACGACGGGCGCAAACTCAAGTGTCGCGATATCGCGACATAAAGGTTGTCGCGATATCGTGACACCTCCAAACAAAGGCGAGAGCAAAACTCAAGTGTCACGATATCGCGACATAAAGGTTGTCGCGATATCGCGACACCTCCGAACAAAGGCGAGAGCAAAAACTCAAGTGTCGCGATATCGCGACATAAAGGTTGTCACGATATCGTGACACCTCCAAACAAAGGCGAGAGCAAAACTCAAGTGTCACGATATCACGACATAAAGGTTGTCGCGATATCGCGACAACTCAGAACAAAGGCAAGAGCTAAATGCAGATGTCACGATATCACGACATAAAAGATGTCGCGATATCACGACGAACTTTGAACGCAAGGGAGAGCAAACGAAAGTGTCGCGATATCGCGACACCTGGACAAAGAAGGTCGAAGGACAAAAAAGTGTCGCGATATCGCGACACATTGGCAAAAGAGAACAAAAGGCAGAAAAGTGTCACGATATCGCGACATGTCACGTTTTCGCGACCCGGCTAGGAAAGAGAAGGCGGGTTAAAAAGATGTCGCGATATCGCGACATGCTACTTTTTTGTGGACCGTTACAGAACGACATTTGGCAGTTCCAAAAGTCGTTATGGCAGTTCCAGGGGGACCGTTGCAGCGGTTACAGGGATAGTTACGAATGGCGGTTGCAGCAAGAGCCTGTCATTATAAAAAGAGATTGTTCGAAGGATTGCGAAGGCTGGAAAGGACGAAGACTACGGTTTTTGATGCATTTTTTTGTACTGTGTAATTCTTCCATGGTTCGGAATTGTAATCTTTCCATGCTTCTAAATGAAAATTGAGTCTTTTTCTTGGTGTTAAAATTTGGCTCCCCATCAACATGTCTACACATTTATTCTTAGTTAGCAAAAATTGAAGCTATATGTTATGTTCTTGAATATGTTCATGATTGAAGTTGCACTAAACTTCAATATATTTTTTGCATTCATGACAACCAAGAAGTTTTAAAGCATATAACTTTTTAAATCGTTAATGGTTCACATTTTTCTATAATCATGCTCATAAGCAATAGGTTTACCTCATTCTAAAATATAATTTGAGTCCTTAGACCTATACTAGATATTTTTAGGATACCATCTAATTTTGTATCATGAATTATGCTAAGATACCACTTGGGCTTGTGCGTGGTAGTTGAATTCGAAAATCTTGGATCATTAGATCCTATAGGATCATCTCCATCATATTCATCCATTATCTCTTTATAATAGATAATTTATAAATAACAGGTGGTTTAGAAGAAGAGATACACTCATTATTCTCATCAAATATGATATCTTAGCTAATATATAACTTCTTGGTGTTAAGGTCCATGAACCAATATCCATTAAACTCATTATTGTATCCAATGAAGATACATCATTTGAATTTATTTCCAACTAGATTCACTTTTGATTTGGAATGTGCATGAATCTTGTACATTCAAACACATGCATATAATATTCAGTAAGCTTGATACTTGTCCACGCCTCCTTAGTTGTGACATAATTAAATGTTAATGTGGATTTAAGATTCAAAAAATAAACTATAGTATGAAAAATTCTTCCTAAAATGTTGACATTAATTTGGCATCACTCATCTTGATTCGTACCATATTCCAAATAGTATGATTATACCTTTCTACAACTTCCTTTTGTTGAGGTATGTAGAAAATTTCCAGCTATTGTTTAATACCATTCCACTTTAGGAAAGTTAAAAAATAATTATTGGTAATATTTTTCACATGAGCTATGAAATATTAGAAATTATGGAATATTTTATCATTCATAATTAGGTAACACATCCACATTTATCATGTATGATCATTAAAAACAATTGAAAGTATTGATAGTTACTAAAACTTAAATCCATGAGTCTACATAGATCGGTATGCACCAGGTTGAGTAGACCAATTTATTTGCAATTTCTTGAACCAAATGGGGATATACACTACTTTTGTCCAAGAAAATCATACAAATGTCATGAGGCTTTGTTAGCGGTTTAAATTAAGATATCCAAATTTCCTATGCCAAAGTGTGGTAGCTTCATCCTCCTTGGCTTCCAAAGCTTGGTTATCTCATGATAGAATCACTAGTTTAAACATATTTTCTATGTTAGGAACATGATCAATAATTATTAAATATATGGATTGTTCTTGAATGAAACAAAGTTTCTTATTACCTATTTTAAGAAATTCATCTCTAAAATTGTAACCAAGTAACTGATTCATAAAGAGTAAGTTCTTCATGAGGCTAGACACATAAAGAACTTGATTTATGCTATGCATATATGAACCATGATATAAAAAAATATAATTGATATTAGAAAAGGTGTATATTGAATTTTTTATCTATAAATATGAATGGTCAAAGCTCATGGATAATTTATTTTGGCTTATCATAAGTCTAGTATCCCTAAAATTGACATATCAAACATGACCAAGTTTTAAAATGACATTAGGATATTGTACAAAATAAACAAGGTCTTGTACTTACTAATTATAATTAGTATGCTTTGCTATGTTGCAATGAATAAAATTGCGATAATATGTTGTACTTGAACTCTTGAAGTACATGGACTAATTTTCCATAAATGAAACATGTGGCATTAGAACATGATTAGTTCCCTTGTCCTTATTATTGTTGCTAGTTTTGCCCTTTCCATTTTTGCTATAAGGGTGCTTTTTGGGGGTCTGTCACCTTTCTTTGAATACATTGACTTACTTTTTTGGTGCATGAATAAAGCACATTCATCTTTAGTTTTCTCTCTTAAATGCTTCCTCCTATTGAAGCAAATTTATAAGAGTTTCAAAAGTGGGACTTTGATTAATAACATTCAAAGTTATCACAAAAATAATGAACATAGGTGGAAATGATGATTTCATCTAACACTTAAAGTTAATTCAATGCATAAAAACTTTAAACTTATGAACACTCATATTTAAGTTGTATAATTGAATCTATAGGTGTAGAATTTAGTTTTTATTTTTGGATTCAAACACCATGCTAAGTTTTTTTGAAGAGACTACAAAGCTGGGGGTATATCAGGGGCCACTCTCCCCATGAATTGAACTTGGGTATCTAATAGGAAAGTACAATTGCTTTTACTAGTGCAGTATCCTTGTAGGGGCGATAAACTCTGCTAAGTTTGTCATATGCATCCTTGGTAGTTATTGCATCAGGAATATTTACCATGATAATATTATCCATGTCAAACATTATGATTATTCATGATTTTTGATATTTAAAAAAAAAAATTGTTTATCAAGATCAACATGTCTTTGCATAGATCCATATACCCCTAAAAATATTCAAATTCAAGTAAATATTTATCTTCCATGTAGAATAGTTGTCACCTTTTAGAAATTGAGAAACAAAAAACTAAATATCAAGGATGTTAATAACCATATTAAATCTTCACATAATTAAATAATTTTAATTCCATTGAATTGGGATCAAAAATATATTTTTGATAAGTCTATATAATTTTATGCTTACAAAAAATGTCTCAAATTGTGAGAATGTTTCCATTTAGCTCTTCTTGAACACTTCTACATGCTTTAAATTAGACAATGGTTCATGTTTGTAAAACATCTTTGGAAAACTTTATTCAACCATCTTTCATAGTGCCTCCTTTAATGTATGGTTTATATCCACTTATTTAGAGGTCTTTGCATTCCTTCATAGTGATTGTTTCATATTTGAGGTCATGCTTAAAAAATATACAATAGTAGCTATTCAAACTTAATGTTATGTCAGTTCATTAGATGAACTTTGTTTAGATAGTTTGGTGTCATGCTCTAGATGGCACATGTTTGGGCGATGTTAGGACCCTATCTTAATACAAATGATACTATGTACTTGTTAAGTATTAGTGTTATTTTTGAACCATGGAAACCTAGTGTGCATGGACCAGTATGATGTAGCCTTTACTTTTATTTTAAGTAGGATTTAGTGGCTCAGGTCCCCTCTTTCATGTGGTTTGATCCTTGAGAATTAGGGTTAGGGTAAATAAGATTGTATATAAGGAAATGGGTTTGGAGTAGAAAGCATCTTAAAAAATTTCATTTTGTATAAGAGATATCCTTATAAGGAGGTTACCCTCTTGAATAGGCCTACAATAGTTTTTCTACTTGATTAATATAAGTTTATTTTTATTTCCATTTAATTACTTTTTGTGAGAATTTTGTTATTTTTTTTTTTTTAAGTGAAAAACCTCTTGCAGGGTCGCCTTGGTCTGAGAGACCATGAACAGGGGGTTCTACACCATCACCATCAAAGTCACCCGGGAGTCGCACCCGACCCTGCCCGCACCAACATTATCAATTGGATTTTGGATACCTAATTCAGCTTTTTGGTAGGGTGGAGATTTGAACTTGGGACCTCTCTTGGAGGATTTCCCTCTCCTCTCCAACTCACCTACAACACCTGGATAGCATTTTGTTACTTTTATTTCTATGATCATTTAGTTATTTTCAACTTGTGAGAATTTCCATTAATTCCTACATTGCTATTTTTGTGATGCTTATTTTTATATGAATGTTTCTACCAAGTGGTATAAAAGCTCTTTCCAAGTCCATATTCAACAACAATAAAAACAATAGTTCTTTTCCTTATGTCCATTTTCTGTTCTATAATTTCTCATTCTATTCATTTTTCATTAAAATATCTTTCCAAAAAAACATAATTTATTTTTGTTTTTTTAGTGAAGGTAGAAACTCTATTTTGGGGGTATTAAAATCACATAGATCTATTATCTTTGGATAAGGATATTTTCCTATAAAGTGATATGTGGAGGTGTGCTAAAAGTGTACTAACATATAAGCTTTAGAGAACATATACCATGGATTCAAACTTCCATGTACCATTACATATATCAGAAGATAATCTTAGATTAAGCTAATTTGAAACAACCCTAGAAAGCCTTCAAGAATTTGAAATTGTGGTGCACCAATAAGAAATTAACCTTGGGAAGTTACTCTTGTAGTATCCTTAAAAATGGATATTGTGGCTATAGGTATGATTGAACTATCCATAGTTAGAGATCTAAAATATTAGGTTGGCCACTAATCATGAATGAGATTGTATATTAGAGAGCCCATAAAATTAGACACACCTTGACTTAGATTGTTCCTATTGAAACATTATTTAAGTCCTTTCCTATCAAAAATAAAACCCAATCTGAGCATGCTATAGAAGAGGCTACTACATCATAGTCAAGATATCCTATAGAAGCACATTGAAACACACCAAGAAGTTTAAATTAAGGCAATATAAAAACTCCAAAGATACACAATGACTATCTAGTATGATAGTGTAAATAATATTCAGTGTGATAGTGTAGATAATATCTAGTTAGAAAATCAAAGAAGTAATTCAATCCTCAAAAAATAAAAGCCACAAAAGGTAAAAACTGCCAAAGAATTAAAATATCTCTATTTTGAGAGAAAGGTCATTTGATTGTTTTGAGACCTAACTCTAGCAACCCATTTTGGAACCCTACCTTCCAAAATCATCATTTTGTGTTTAGTCTATTTTGATCCTCTCTTTGAGATGATTGTTTTGAGATATAACTTTGATAAACATTTTTAGACACCCAAAGTGACTAAAATGGCAAGTGGTACTAGAGCTACTCAAGAGCTAGAGTGGTTGGATGAACATGTGAAGTAAATTAAAGCTTTTTAGTTAACAATCCTCTAGCCATTATCCAAGTTAGAAAAACTAGAAGAAGTTGATGACATCACAAGTCGTTTAATAGGTCTAATTTCAAAATATAAGAAGTTGATGACATCACAAGTCGTTTAATAGGTCTAATTTCAAAATATGATGCTTTAATGGGATAATAATTAGGGAGTCAAGGTGTTAATTCTGATGGAGGAGCATAAACCATCTCACTTCTAAATATAAATCAAAGAATACCCAAGTTATACTTTCCAAAATTTTATGGTGATGATCCAACTAGTTGGTTGTATTAGGCTAAACAATATTTTTATTTTCATGCCACATACCACAATCAAAAGCTTGCAATTGCATCTTTCAACCTAAAAAATGAAGTAATACAATGGTTTTAATGGTTAGAGAACATGAATCCAAGGATCTCTTGGCTTGAATTTGAGCATGAATTACTCATCCATTTTGGACCCTATGAGTATGAATATTTTACAAGATCCCTCACCAAGTTAAGACAAACAATACCTATTTGCGATTACCAAAAAATTTGAAAAGATAGCAAATCACACTAGGGATTGAGTGTCATTTTTTTAAAGTAATTTTATTTATGGATTAAAGGAATATATCCATGTATAGGTGAAAATGTTCAAGTTATACAACATAGTAAAATTATTTTTGTTGAGGCTCATTTAGGATAAACTTATAGCACAAAGGTATACTTTTAAATTTCCATAGGCTCGAATCTTATTTCTATCTTGAACATCGCCATAATAAATAAACAAACCAACCGAGGTTAAATGTCTCACATGCAAATAATTGGAGGTATGTTGGGCATAGTGTATACGTTACAACTATGATGACAATATTCTCCGGGCCACAAGTGTGTACAATAGAAAATATATTTATTGGAGTGTGAGAACCTTCCACCAGGGAACCACATGATGAAGGGGATGATCAAATAGAATTAGATCAACCTAAAAATTATAAAAAAATAGAGGACCCACAACCAAAAATTCTAGTATATGCATTAGATAGGAATTTTACTCCTTAGACCATGATGGTGATGGGTTATTTCAAAGACCAATAAATTACCATCCTTGTTTATTTTGGTAGTACCTACAACTTTAGTAATCCCTGGATATCTAAAAAAGTAACTTGTTATACCTATTCTTGTAATTCATTTGAGGTTATGATTATCAATGGGGGTTACTCTACCATACAAGGGAAAATACAAAAATATAAAAGTGGCTATGGATGACTACAAACTTAGGAAAAATATGTTTACCCTTTGGTGGGTTGACATTATGTTAGGAACTTAATGGCTTTGCATCCTGGTCCTGATAATATAGGAATTTTCAATCTATAGATGTAATTCATAGAACATGGGAGGTAGTGCACTCTTTGAGGTATGACCATAGGACCTACCCAACTCATCATATCACATCACATGGTTTGTTTTTGAAGAAATCATCTTAGGAGGCATTGGTAGAACTATTTGCATTATAGGCCTTGAAAATCAATGATACAATTTAGTCAACTAAATTATAAGAACTTATGGATAAACATGCCCTTATATTTGCATAACCGTAATTATTACCACCATAATGCTCCCATGATCATACCATCAAGCTTATTCTAGAAATATTACCATATAACATTTATTCTTATTGGTAGATGTATATACAAAAGACCAAATTTGATAAGATAGTATAAGAGTTATTAGCAATAAGGTCATTTGACTAAGTATAAGCCCATATTCTTCCCCAATAATCTTCGTTCATAAGAAAGAAAGGTCTTGGCAATTATGTGTGGAATTTTAAGAACTCAATAAAATCACCATCAAGAATTTTTTTTATATTCCTAGCATTGATGAGTTTTTGATGAACTCCATGGTGCTCACTTCTTCTCAAAGCTAGATATTTGTTCAAGTTATCATCAGATTATATTACATGAAGAAGATATTCCACACTCATGAAGGCCATTATGAATTCCTTGTCATGCCATTTGATCTTACTAACATGCCTTCTACCTTATAGAATCTTATGCATATAACCTTTTAACCATTTTTGCTTAAATTTATTTTGGTCAAATGATTCTTGAAAGATCTATTAGGAGCTGAGGTAAATGTGGGGCTATGGTCCTCACACTCAGGCTTGATTATTCGAGGTTCACGAAGAGTGTTTTAAATACTCACTCCAAGTATTAAGGGGGGTTTAGTGTGTTAATATTAATTCACCTAAGTTTGGTCTTGAGTAAGATAAAACTACAATTACTAAAAATATTGTAAAAAACTGCAAGAAAACAAAGATACAAATAAACAAGAACTACCCTAAAAATGATTCTTCTTTTTCATGCTTACTCCTAAGATTCATAAAATAAGATTTTATTCTTTAAGAAAGGGCAAAAGTAAATTGCATAGACAAGCTAGCCTAAATACACAAACTATATACAGTACTTTTGGATGCCTAAGGATAAAAAAAAATAGATTTTTCAATGCCTAAGAAGATAAACTAAATGAAATTTGATTTTATTTAAAAACTAAGATTATTTCAAAAATGAGATTAAAATTACTTTATTTTTATTATTGATAGAAAGAAAAAAAGAAAAAAAATACACACAAAAAATTATAGAAAATAATTAAATTTGCTTAAAATACTAACAAGGTACTTAGTTGTTTCAACGTTTGTCCATGCATCAAATTTGTGCCTTGAAAACCATGACCGTGAATATGATTTTGCACCCCAAAAATCATGATCATGAATTTGAGCGAAACTTGCAAAAGAGATAAAAAAATTGAAAAAAATATTGTTAGTGTTTGGGGGCTTGCTTGGGCTACTATGAAGACTAGACTTGTAGGTGTGATAGTCAAGCCTCCTTGGTCATTTTAGTTGATAGTGAAATATAGATAAAATGTATGACCTTTTGCAATTTGAAAAAATGTAGAGCAAATAAAAAATAGAAGAGGGTTTCATATAAATTATAGACAAAGAGGAAAAATGGAGAAAGCAAGGAAGGCCTGCAAGTCACCATAGCTAATTTTGTAGTCCTTACATAGAGGCCATGAAATCATGATAACAAAAGGAAGGGAAAAAGAGAGGTCCAAAAAAAACTTGGAAAAGTGTTTTTGTTGAATTCATGCCCCATAATGGATGACCACAAATTTGAGATAGAAGAAGAAAGATCGCTAAGAGAGAAGTCGAGAGAAAGCAAGGTTTTTTCTGAATTCATGCCCTATAAGGATGGACCTTGAATTCATGATAGAAGAATATTTAAGGATAGAAGAGCAAAAAAATAGAAACTAATAGCTATTCAAGAATTCTAACAAATGCAATTATAGCTAAATGATACTAAGTTATATGTAATAAGATAAAATAAAGTAATACAATAATAAATTAAGACTAGGAAATTTAACTAGAGCAAACTAAGAGAACTTATTAGGAGAATGTGATAGAAAAAATGAACTAACAAAAAGGAACTAAAATAATAATAGAGAAAAGTGAAGAGAGGGGGGAAGGCAACAACCAAGAGGGGAGTGATCCCATAGGGTGAGATTGACTCTCCTTCCTTTAGGCCTTTAGATATGGTAAAGTGAAGATCCACTAAAACCTAATCAAGAAGTAATCAATCACAAGATATGGAAGTTATTGAATAATACTATCATCACTTCTTTAGCATGCTATTGATTCACTGTTATCTCTAATTATCAATTATAATCGCTAGTTGCTCATCCAAAATTGAGTTTTCCAAAAAGGAAGATTAATACCCCTATTTATAGGAGATTTGAGGGCAAGGTGAGAAAATATTTAGGTCTAACAACTAGGGTTAGGGTTTAAAAAATGGACAAGGTCAACTCAAGGGTTAAGGTTTTGAGGGCAAAACCCTAAATTCATGATTTTGTGGTCGATCAAGGCCAACCATGAATCCATGAAATCTGATCATTGAAGGTTAGATCAATGCCAAAGCAAGCTTCCTAAATTCACAATTGATCTAGAATGATCATGAATTTGGTAAAGCTAGGAAAAGGGCTTGAAACTAAGGGGTAGGGAGCTAAAAAATTGCACTTAGAAACTTTGAGAGGCTTCTTAGACTTCTAAAGGAAAATTAACTTATTTGAATCAGTCAATTTTTGGTGTTTATACTTTCCCCTCTTTTTGATGTATTTATGGCATAACAAATACATCAAAGAAAGGCTATAAACACATGTGGGTTTGAATTGATGAACACTAAAAGGGGTACCAATTTTAGGCAAAGGGATGATGCTAAAATAAAGGGGTACCAATTTTAGGCAAAGGGATGATGCTAAAATGATGTGGTTCCATACACTTTGAAATTTTACATGCTTTACAAGGTAATGATGACATTAATGCCCCCAAGGCTTAGGTGCCCCATCAAGTTTTAGAAGGAATGCAAACTTCTTAAAGAAACTCAAAATGGCAAATGGAGAAAGACAGAGAAGAAAAATAGAAAAATAGAAAAATGTGGAGAGAGAAAGGGAGGGATAAAAAGAGAGGGGAGGGTGAAAAATCATTTTTTTTTCATCACGTGAGAAGAAGAAGAGCTATGGAGAAAAGGAGAATGGTGCTATCGACTCACCATGTAGCAATTACGAGGGGTGAGGCCAATACCATAGTGGATCGAGCATGGGTAAGCATTGAATACTACCCTCTAGAATAGGAAAAACTAGATTAGATTCAAGTTTTATGCATTTTATTTATTTAATTATTTTTTTTTCTAGAAATCATCATTTGAACCCTGACACGAATTCAGCGGTTCAACAGTGAATTTGATCGATTTTTCAATAAATAATGAATTTATGGTCATCTAAGACTAATCATGAATTCATGAATTTGTGCCCTAGAATTATAGGGTATGAATTCATGATTTCATACCCTAAAATAACAGGGTATAAAATCATTGAAGAAGCAAAGATGAAGAAAGAGAGAAAAGAAAGAAAGAAAAAGAAAAAAAAGAAAAAAAGAGATATTAGAGAGAAAAAATAAGATGATTGGTTATGGAGTTTTAATTTTGTATTATTTTAGGATTTTATTATAATTTTAAATGATATGCAACTAATGAATATTCGTTTTTATTTGGTTTTGTTGCAAGATGTGCTCAATAGTAGGGAGTGATAATCTAGGACCTTGAAGGATGTCATGAGGGAGATCACAATAGGGGATAGATAGGTTATACAAATGGTGGGGCTACTGTATTTAGTAAATATGCCCTAGGTAGAGGCAGATAGGGCCCTCTTGATAACACTCATCAAGAGGTGGTATCCAAAATCATTGATATTTTAGCTACCCACAGGAGAGATGACCATTATCCTAGAGGGTGTGTGGCACATCCTGAGGACCCCTATTAGAGGGAGGTTGATCTATAGAGTATAGGTACCTCAAGAAATAATATAGAGGTTTTCAATGGACTCGATGCATAAGATCCATCAAAGTCAATTGCATGTTGATGAGATGCCAACACAATATGGAGTAGATGCATTGACTAGTTTGCTCTATAGGGAAAGGCTAGGCTGCTCATGTACTATACGAGTAGGTGATACCTACCATAGGAATTGGAAGGGGTAGTAGAAGACATGCAAGACAAAAAAATATATTTAACATAGGGTCTAGTATGTACTAGCCCACTTATACAAGAAGTTGTACAACATCATGTACAAGCAAGGGAGAAACATGGTGTGTATGGTGCTCCTACAGGTATGGTTCTAGGAGCACATTGTAGTTCATAGACCATAGGAAATTTCAAGGCCATCACCCAACCTAGAGTGAGCAAAAAAATTTAGAGGGATCTAGAACTTTGATCATGTATAAAGGACATATGCAGGCATCCTACCACTAAGACAAAGGGTGATAGTTAAGCTTTGGGACTAGATTATCTAGTGACCATATCATCAACACCCAATATGGGAAGATGATGGCTATGAGATAGCTAGGGTGTGGAGGATATGATGGGTAACTATAGACTAGGACAAGCTAGATCTATATTAGTTTTATTGGGTATAGAGGCAAGGATGGATAAAGAGCAACAATAAGCTTACTCTAAGGTAGAGCACTTCTACGGAGAGATGGTCCAACTAGATCATGAAAGGCATCAAGCCTGTATAGAGGGAATGCCCATAATTTTTGGTGGATAATAAGATTAGGTAGTCTGACTGTTACATGAGGAGCTATAGAGGGTGAGGAAGGTACTACAAGCATCAATGTAGAGGAATACCTTCTACTAGACATAATTTTAGACCTTTTTGATAGATCAAAGGGTACCTCTATCATCCTAACTATAGACCCATAGAAAATATTAGTCCTAGACACAAACTATCTCATAGTCCATGAACATGCCTCCTAAAAACCACCACTAGTAGGCAGAGCAAGGGATACTAGGTCATAGACTTAGGGTGGGGATTGGGATGACATGATAATTTTAAGTGTGACATGCTTTCCTGCGCTAGGGTATGGTCTAGTGTGCCAAGATTTTTATTATGGCACACTGATCTAGTGAGTGACGTGTACTCTCTATTTGAGAAATAATATCTAGTTACTTTATTATTATTATTATGTGTTTATTAGTTGTGATTTTTAATTTACTATGCATGGATGAACGAATGAACCTTAAATTATGTATGATGATAAAATAGTTAGATTTAGATGAGAAAAGTTTGATGGAAGAAAAGGAAAGAGGAGAGGAGAATAAAATAGAAGAAGAAGGAGAAATATTACAAGAAGGTCAAAGAAAGAAAGATGTGCTTAGATTAGTCCATTTGAATCAGTGTAGATTGAGAGATATCAATGTCACCAAACATATATAAGTACAAGAAAAGGATGAGTGACCAAAGAACAAATATGAAGTGATACCTAGTAAGGATGTGTGCTCACAAATTATTTATGATGAAGTGATACCCACTATGGATGTAGTGCTTGTGAATAGTCATGGAGCTATCCTATAAGGGTGTGAGCTCGCTAATAATAAGAAGACTATGGAGTGATATCCACTATGAGTGTGTGCTCACTAGTGACCAAAGGATGGAGATATACCCGTTATGGGTGTATGATAACTAGTGACCAAATATGGAGTGATACCCAATAAGGATGTGTGCTCACAAATGACTAATTGTGGGGTGATACCCACAATGGGTGTGGTTCTTAAGAATAGTCATGAAGCTATCCTGTATGGGTGTAGTGCTCACTAATGGTCAAAAGGAGTGAAACCCTATAGGGACATGGTACTTGAAAGAAGATAAGTGATTTAAACAAATAAAGAGTGTGTGTGTGCATGTGATAGATACAAGCAATATAGATAAAAAAATAGAGGAAGAAAATTATAGAAAGCATAATAAGAAAGTATCCTTTTTGATATTTCGATTGCCAAGAGACAAGAGAGGATCACATAATAGTCAGTGGATGTATGAACACCATAAATGATATCCATGTGGTATCTATCCTATCTATGAGTATCCCTCAACAACCAAAAATTCAATAAGGGAAGCATGATCAAAAGAAGATATGTGAAAGATGTGTAAGAGGAATTGGTGTATATCCTTTGTCTTGGTGAAAAAGGAAAAAAATGATTGAAAAAATTCAAAGGACAAAGGATATACTAAAAATAAAAATAAAGAAATATATCCCTTCACTTGGGGAAATTTATCTAATTTAATTAGACTTACAAGGTCAAGGAATATATGAGATAGAAGGAAAGTAAGAGGTGTGCCAAAAAATGAAATTATAGTAAAAACAAGATTCCCACTAGCACATAATTACCAATTTATATGAAAAAGAGATATAATCATTAGCATCCCGATAGAAAAATAAAAAGATATGTCCTATGTTGAGGATTCACTAAGCATCAATGATCTAGTGCAAGTGCAATGCATATGAGCTAATCCTAACTAGATGTCATCATTGCCTTATTGTGAAGTCCCCAAAACTCTATATGATCAAGCAGTTAGATGCAAGGATGCTCAAGAAGTAAATTAACTATATGATAATCATAATTATGGAATAATAAGTATGTCAAGCAAGTCATGCAAGATATGACAAGCAAGCATGCAATATGAGAAAGCAGACCAATGCAAGTTAGTGCAAAATAAGCAAAATAAGTGAGATGAGATGAATATGAAGAAGAATAGAGAAATGTTCAATGGAGAGAAAGAGATATGAGTAGAATAAATGACAAATATGAATTCATGCATAATATATTTTTAAGTGCATTATGTTCATTGGTTCCTTAAGATATTTACCATATAAGGTTGCTAAGTGATAGGATCCTAAGCCAAACTTTACCATTATGACAAAGGGGTCTATCCAATTGGGTTGAAACTTTCCCTTCAAATCAAATTGAGCATTAGTTTTATTTTGGTTCTCCTTGAGGACAAGATCCCCATATTCAAAAGAATGATTTAAAACTTTCTTAGTGTAAGTTTTCTTGAGCCTATTATGATATGCTCAAAGATGCTCTAAGGCATGGATGCATTTTTAATCCAATAGTTCTAATTGATTTGAGTGGGCTAGGTGAAATTCAATACATATTCTAATTGTACCTTCCTTCTTAGCGATGGGAATGATGACTCCTAATTGCTCAAGGTCTTTGAGATACATAGGAATTTTATTCTCTTGAGAATTAGAAGACTTGATATGGGTGACACAAGGGACTGTCCTATAAAATAAGAAGCTATTATGGAGGATATGTTTATGAGTTATATCACAAAGAGTATCTCCTTCAGCATACTACCCTAGGATCATGATTAACTCAATATGAACTAAGGTTATAACATTGCAAAACAACATAGGTTCGAGGTGTAGACCAATTGGTTCGACCAAACCCCGTAAGGGGGTGGAGGTCCAAGGTTCAAATCTCGGGCCTCACCATACTAAATGCTTGTCCCTTTCATAGTGCTTTCAGTGGTGTAATAGGTTTTAAATTATTGTGGCATGTGGTTATAGGGGTGGACTATGCGAAGAAATATGTGGCGACTTCTGATGTAGATAGTGCAGAATATTGTGGCAACTATAAAAGTTAGACAACCTACCTGGATTTGTAGTGGCTACCGATTCCACCATGTAAATTCAAAAATAAAATATTACAAAACAACATGGTGGATGGGGGAGGAGGTCCCTCATCTTGATCACTCCATTCCAAGCCATGATGATCTATGAATTTTGTGAAAGTTAATCCTTGATCATCATTGATGGGTAAGGGTTATTTTTGTTGGGGATGTAGCCTATGCCACATATCCCAAGACAAAGTTAAAATTCCAAAGAATCCTTGATGACTTACTATATAGACCTAAAACTATTACCTTGATATCCTAAATTATTTAGGAATTGTTTGGGAATTAGGTAATCGCTAGAAAGGTAATAGGTTGAAAATTATTTATCTATGGGTGAGGGGTTGCTACTACAAATATTTTCTTCATGTGATGTTCCCATATAAGTAAAGGTACACATCCCTATATTTACTACCTCACCATTCTTATGGGATAAACCCATGGTTTTATGTGAAGGTGGTAGTTTGGCTATGTATATGAGAGGAATTTGAACTAGTTGATTAACTTGATATTAGAATAATTGATGGTTGGAGTTTCCTCACTAATTTTTAATTTTTTGAACTTTTTACTGATTTTAGAGGAAGAAGAAAATATAGAAGAAGAAGAAGAAGAGAGAATACATTTTTTAAGAGATACTATTGGAAAAATTTTGATTTTTTCTTGGGCTTAGTCAACCATTGAAAAATACTAAAATGGATGAGGGTCACTCGATATGGTTACAAGTTGATTCTTAAATTCATACTTTAGATATTGATGAAGAGTTGAAGGGACAACACTCATAGCATGAATCCAAGGACATCTAAGAAGAATATTAAAATATGTTTGGAAAGATAATAAAATGTTAAGGATTTTGGGTCATACCTTAAGGGTGAGGGAAACAATGCCATAAGCCTCTTGGGATTCAATGTTGAATGCTTTTATAATTAAATATTTAATTAGATCTTCCTCTCATAATCTAGATTTAAAAAAAAATTAATAACTTCATATATTAAGGAATAATCTATTGTCTACCAAGATCATCCTAATAAAGTTTTTCCTAATATGGCTGGTGACGTAAAGGAAATAATATCCTTTCAAGGTTGTGGGAGGAATATCATATTCATAGAATGATATGTGATTAACCCCAAGAGTACCTATGAAATTAGCTAGGTTACTAGGTGGGAGGTCTTGTGGGACATAATATTGACTTAAAATCTTGAATAAGGCTTCTCTATGAATAGGAGAAGCTTATAGAATCTTTAAGAGGGAAATATTAGTTGGTGTACTAGCTAATTATTTTTTTAGGTTGAAATTTTAAGACTATTGTTGGTTTATTTGTACTTGTGCTCTTCTTTTGGGTATTCATTAAAACTAGCGAAGGTATAGAAGGTTGACTAGTGTTTGGAAGTGTTTATGTCTAGGATCATTGCGGTTGAACTTGTTATCTTGTTTATACTAATATCATGCCAACCATGTGATCATAAGGAGGTGGCATGCCATGATAGGAAACTTGGTTAGTTTTTTGTTCATGTTTAGTTAGGGGATTTTGAAATATTCTTATATCTTGATTGGTGGATGATACTAGTTGGGAATCACCTATAACAAGGTGATCCTCATCTATCAAATCTTGGACAACATGCTTAAGCCTCTTACATTGATCCATAATATGTCCATCCACTATATGATAGTCATAGTGTTGCTTAGGGTTATACTATGTTGATATCATGTCTGGTTGTATTATATTAGGCAACTCAATCATATTGGCTTCTAGAATTTGGTTAAGGATAAATGGTAAATGTTGGTGGAGTTTTATGAAGTTCCTTGGTAGAGGTCTCTGAGGTTTATTAAGGATTAACTTTTGTATGGTACTTATTGTATTGACATTTTTGGTATGTATGTTGTTAGTGGCCCCATTTCCTACCATATATTTATTATTATGTTGAGGTTTCATCATTCTTTCTTCTTTATTATTCTTTTCTAAGTTTGAGTTGACATAATAAGGGATTTTTCAAACCTTCTAGATAAGTCTACCACTTGGTCAAAATATGTGATAGTTGTTATCTCTAATTCATATGAGAGTTATTCCTATAAGTTTTTCATAAAAATATCTAACATATCCCAAGGAGGTGGGCTATACTATAATATTCCAATCAATCCTCTCCATAAATACAAAAAGTATGAAAAATCTCATCTTTAACTTGTTTAAGGAGGTAAATATCTTGAAGGGTCACTCTCTTTTCCATGTATGCTCCAAATTGTTGGACAAACATTTTAGTTGTTTCCTCAAAATTCCTTAAAGAGTGGTGGGGTAGTTGATAGTACCACTCTAAAGTTGTTCCTCCAAGATTCTTACAAAATGTTTTCAATAATAACATATCATAAAAGATAATATCATGACAGGTTGTTCTAAACACCCTTAAATGTTCAATTGGATCCTATGTTCCCTTATTGATTGGCAATATTGGTTCAGGAAAATTTTTGGGGTATAACCTTGCTACTACTATTGGATCTAAAGGTTGGTTGCACATCTCTCTATATGAATAAGTAAAACTTGGTGCTTGTAATGTGTCCATTCTTAATACAAGTTATTTCACTATAGATGTAAAATTTGAATGTCAAGATTGTCGTTGTGCAATGCTAAAGGAGGTATATTTGGTATGTTCACTCCATAATTTTCTAAATACGGGTTATAATTATTTTTAATAGGTTTTTGGAAGGGTACTTGGTTTACGTTTGAGGTATTCACACTATTATGGTATGGGTTATGATGAGGTGGGTGTTGTGTAGTATCTTGTAGAGGAATGAAGTTAGCATTTGGAGGAATAGAAGAACAATTATTAACATTAGGAGGAAAATAAATATTTGGACTAGAAGAAAAATTGATATTAGAATGATTTGGAGGAAATTGATTGTGAGGAATGCTACTAGTTGGGGGTGTTTGAGAGACTTCCCCAACATTGGTCATTGTGGTAGTAGCATAAGTTGGTTTGTGAAATGGATTAATGTTATGATTTTGAGAATATTGAAATAAAGGATTAACATGAATATTTTGGTGAGAGCTAGTTTGGTGATGGGATGGTCTAGCTTCATTGAAGTGGATGTCCTTTTCTAAGATTTCATTCATGATTTGCTTGTTTTTCCTATATAAATTCATGACATGATCATGTTATTTGAAAGTGATTTGACCATGAGGTCCTTCTATCAGATCATAGTTATCATTGGTTGATACATCATCATCCTCTTCTATGTTTAGGTTCTCCTTATCAAGCTGATCCTCATCATTCCACAAAGAAATTTTAGAAGGATTCAACATATTTCTCTTTCTCCTAAGGTTTACTAAGTTAAAATGCACAAAATTTTTTACGTGGTCTTGTTTAAGTTTAAAAACAAAACAATATTAAAAATATATATTTTTTAATGGCCACTAAGGAGGTGTTCATTTTGGGTTATATAGAGGAGAAAAACCAATGCAGATGATTCTCGATGGATTCGCTAGGATCTAAGGTAATTGTGAGGCTATGGTACTCACACTCGATCTTGATTATCTTGGGTTCACCAAGAGTATTTTGAAGACTCACTCCAAGTATTAAGGGGGGGTTTAATGTGTTAATTTGAAATCACCTAATTTTGAACTTGAAAAAGATAAAACTATAGTAACAAAAAATACTATAAAAATATGCAAGAAAATAAAAATTCAAGCAAACATGGACTACCCTAGAAATGATTCTTCTTTTTCATGCATAACTACTCCTAAGATAAAAAAATAACATTTTATTTTTTAAGCAAGCATGCAAAGAAAGTGCATAGACAATCTAGCCTAAATGCACAAACTATATGCAATTATACTTTTGGATGCCTAAGGATTAAAACAAATAGATTTTTCAATGCCTAAGAAGATGAAACTGTAGATCCAAAATTGCCACATACTTAGTAAAGTTTTGACTAAGTTATAAGACTGTTATTCCACTCCAGAATCAGGTTTATGGTATAAGTACGCTAGGGAGTTATTCATCTTTGAAGGCATGATAATATTCTAGGAAACTTCATTCTGGGTCCGAAATAACAATGGGTTTCGAATCCATAAAAGTTTTTAATATATGGTGACGTCAACAATAAAAAGTGCATATTTGGCTCTTGTCGAGTGTCTGATTCTGGAATATCTTTTTTCTTACTTCTCTAGAAGGGCCTTTTTGCTTTTTTCTTAGGATTGAAAAAGTTTCAAAATCTACAAAATTACAAGGAGATGGTGATGTCAACTTGAAAAGAGTGTAGATTTGCAGATCTAGGAAATGAATGAAGATTCTCTTTTCAGAATAAATATGAGCTAAAGGGCGGAATAATCTAAGTATTTGACTCTGGGTCCAGACTTGTGTTATCTCTAAAAATCATAAAAGTTACAAAGATATGATGACGTCAACAATAGAAAAGTGTGGATTGAGAAGGATGAGGTAGAAGATAAAGACCCTGGTCCAGATTGGATGTTCTGCTACTAAATAAAATGACATCATCCAACGGAATGGCTTTCAACTTATATCGGATTCAATCTAGATCATGGGATCAAGAAGATCAATGATGGAGGTTAGTCTGCTAAATCTTGGCTGCTTAAAATATGTCCCTGCACCAGAAATGTAATAGATTAGCCAAAAGATGAAGTGTTGAGATTTTCCAAGAAGATCAAACTAGATGTAGTTGTAGATTGATGGTGGTACTCTACTCCCAAGAAATATCTACGAAAGTGCATGATCTGGAATACTCTGAACTGTAGTTCTATTGAGTGACCAGTAAGTTTCAAATAACTCATGCTGATATGGCAATTTTCCTTTTCAACAGATTTCCCAAAGGTCTGACCAATCAGCTAATGCCAACTAAAATCTTTGTTGAGATGTCATAACAAGATTTGATGTATTGTTTCTTGAATATTGTAATATGAAAACTATAAAGAGAGATCGAACCCTCGTTTTAAAGGGTCGACTCTAGCGTGTTTTTCTATACTACTGTAAATATTTCTAAAGAACTGAATGCAGGGAGAATACATTGATATTTACCTCAAAGCTCAGTTTCTATGTTGTATGTTAGAGGTTCGGATTTCATAGTTGTATTTTTGTAAATACTTAGATGGTTAGTTTGTGCCAATCATGGATTACTAGTTGTTACGAGTAATTGAAATCTTCTTTGAAGTTTTTTCTTTGTTATTAGAAGGTGTATTTCTGTAAAATCTGGATTTTGGTGAATTTTGCTATTTGGATTATCATTTCCTGGGTATTGAAATTACTTACTATAACATTTCTTTGTTATGATTTAATATATGAAACAAGCTATTTTAGGATAAATGTTGATCTAGATGTATATCTTTAGTATGGTTTTTTGAAAGCTTTTTATGGTGATGCAATGCTATTAACCTATCCGTCCACTGATATCTACATCTCTCTAACCTTACCCTTTTCTTACCCTAAACTCCAAACCCTAATTGAGCATAATTGTGTCAAAAATATGCTAAGTTGACAAGGAACCAACCTACTCTGGAGGTTGGTTTTGAAATACTTGTTTTGGTCCATCCAATATTGAGTATTGAGCTACAACTATCGGGTGCAAGCCTAAACAGAAAGTAGGAAGATAGACAGCCATAGTATCAAGTAAAACTTGATGCAATTCAGTGCTTAACTATTTTTGGTATGCTCGGTGGGATAGTTTTCAAGGAACATGAAACCCATCTAAAGAGTTATTGTTATCTCTACCTGAATAAATAAATATTTGGTGAATTGTCTTGACCTTGTTAGTGAAGAAAATAAAGTTCACTTGGTGACTCCCTGGTCAGAAGACCTTGAAAAAGTATTGTATACCAATGCCCTTTCATGTATACCAGGTCTTTCAAGAGGAAAAACCTTGATTATTTCTTTCATTGTGAGTTACCCCTTAGAGGGTTTGTTGTTATCAAAAGTTTGGATCAAGATTTTATTGAAGAAGAAGAGCTTCTGGAAGAAAACCTAGTAGTTTCCCCAAAATGCCTATAGCTAGAAACATGGCACACAATGTGGCCCCAAATAAGCCACTATAGAAGTACCCTAACTGGGACTCAATTGGGCCCCTTATATTAGCCCAAATGGATGCCATTCCACAAGTTGTATCTAAGGCAACACCCACATATGATGGATTTCAAAAAAAATCTTATGAGCACTGCCAAGATATCTTGAATCTGACATCAATCCATAATATAAAAGAGGAAAATATTATTGTAAGAATTCTAGCCCTGTAATTTCATGAAAAGATATTACACTGGTTTAGAACTCTGGAAGATAATTCTATCACTTTATGGCAGTAATTGGCTAAGCCATTCATAGAAGAGTTTAATGAATTTGTTGATCCCTTTTCTCTGCTGAATCAATTTACAGCCATGCAAAAAACACAACAAGAAACTATCTCAGACTTTAATTTGAGATTTAGCAGAACATGGAAGAGAATTTCCCCTGAAGCTAGACCAAATAATTGTTTGTCTTATATGTATTACATTCATGCCCTAGGATTAGAGGTAGGTCTGCAGACGCAACAATCTAGAATTGAAACCTTCCCCCAAGTCTATAATGCCACTGTCAATGCTGAAAATATCCTAATCAATGTAGGAAGAATTCCCACCAAGACTGTGTTGCCCTAAAAATCGGAAAATAGTGGTAGCCATGAAAAATCTACAAAAGCCTCACACATGGATCCTCCTTTTGTACCATCTTCATTCCCTAATATGAATCTAATTCTTGGATCTAAAGTTGTGTCCTCCACACCTTCTTTCCCCCCTCTTCCTTCCCAACCTTCTCAAGAATTATCTGCTATCCTGGACATACAAAATGCCATGAAAACTCTGAGTAATAGAATGAATTCTATAGAGAAGAGATATTAGGAAAGGTTATAATAGAGGAGATTTCCATATGTGAACAAAGATCAAAGACTCGGTCCTAGCAATAGTATAGGGGTTAGGGTGAATGTAGCATATGAGGATATTGAATGTTCTATAGATTCCACTCTTGCAAATGTCTGGTTTTTAATATGTAATGACCCCCATGACTCACAATATTGTGTGATGTATCAACACCATGTTCAAAAATCCATGGATTAAGCTGAAAGAAATCAGAAGGGAAGAGTTAATATGTTATGGCACCCTGATCAGATCATGGTTGGAAAAGAGTTGGAAGAAGAATGCCCAATTGCTATTATGACGAGGTCCATAAATAAAGCTTTACAATTAGACCCTCAAAAAATGGGACAGTTTTAGGTCCCTTCGCAAAATAAGGCTGATTTCCCCCCTCAAAATAGTGACACTTTTTCCATTCCTTGAGCTAAGGGAAGGAAGAAAAATGATAATTTCCATAATATTTTGGAAAGAGTAATGGAAGGAGATAGAATGAAATCCAAGAGTGAAGAACAAGAAAGACTCAGGTTCCCCTCTGTTACTAAAATATAAAGGTTAGAGGTAATCCAACAATACAAAAGGATGTATAGTGAGCCTGACAGAGGACTGGAAAGACTATCCCTAACCAAGTCTGAGTATAACATTGTGGAAGAGATGAAAAGATTCCATAAAAATCTAGCCTGTATGATACTCTTTTCATTTCGGATCAGATTGACTTTCTTAAAGCTTCCCTCAGTAAAAGTCCTCAGAATAGACCAACTACCACCATCCTTAGTATCCCATCAGAAAAGAAAGAAATGACACCTACTTTTTTAAATAACAAACCTCCCCCTTTTTATATATCCTTAAGAATGGAGGGATGGGTAGTCCAAAATTACATGATTGATTCAGGAGCATCAACCATAGTTATGCCTAAAGCATTCTGTGAAGATATGGGTATGGAATATACCCGATCTTGTCCTGGAGTGTTGCAATTATATGGGACACCTATAAAGATAGTTGGGTTTATTAAAGATGTACTAATGAGGTTGCACAGATCCCCTGAGGTGACAATAGTACAAGAAATAGTGGTGGTGGATTTAGAACCCTATTTTGGATTATGTCTCTCAAGAGAACTTACTGCAAAGCTTGGAGAATGTATGTATATGGATTATTATAGCATGGTAATACCTTTCAAGGAAAAGAGGATAAGGATAACTCTTGAGAAGCCAACTACTTATCATATTGAGAAAATTGAAGAAGACATGTGCAACCTTAATCTTGTGGAAGAATTTCAGCTAGTACAAAATATTGAGGAACTAGACATTGAAGATGAGTTGCTTTTCAAAGAGGATTACAGTAAATTTGGAACTCATATGGGTACATACACCATCACAAATTAATTGGAAAAGAAACTCCCTGCTATTTCTAATCAATCCCTAAGAAAAAATGAAACATGGGTTATGCACTTTGATGGTGCTAAATGCAAAAATGATGTAAGTGCTGGTGTAGTTCTACAATCATAGTTTGAAGGGATGAATAATTTTTTTTATAGATTGACATGGTCATGCACTAATAATGCTATAGAATATGAGGCTTTTTGCCTTGGGTTAATACAAGCTGAGATCATGGGCATCAATATTTTGAATATATATGGTGATTCTAAGCTGATAGTACACTATGTAAGGAATATGTGTAGTAGCAAACACCATTATTTAAAGGCTTACAGGAATAGAGTATGGGACCTAATGGATTTATTTGATGCCCTAAACCTAACTTTTGTGTCTAGAGAAGAGAATCATCTAGCAGATGCATTGGAAACTAAGGGAGCTAATTTCAATCTTCCTATAGATTTTGGAACTAAGAATACCAAGGGGATTAAAATAGTTTTCAGACCTATAGTGTCAGATAAGCAAATATTTTGGTAGGTTTTCTAGAGTGATGAATAGATTCTAGAATTTATGATAAAAGAAGCATGCTTCACAACTTTCCAAGAAGAATACTTGGAGGAGATAGATCAGCAAGACTTTATCCAGCTAAGAAACAATCACATCCCAAAGGGGTTGGTTACCCTTGAAAGTTTATTCGATAATAAATATAGAAAGAAAGTGGGAGCTATGAAGGTTGGTGAGAAGATCTATCAACATCAGAAAGAAGTTAAATATTGGGGTCCAATGTTCTCCTAAGGAAGCATAAGATATTAAAGCTTTATGTCTAAAATACCAAGATATTGTAGCTTGGTCATATGAGGACCTTAAGATTTATGACAAAAGGATTATCTAGCATACTATTGAGTTAGATCCTGATGCTAAACCATCCCAAAAAAAATAGAGGTCTTTCAATCTAAGGATAGAAGTCATTATGAGAGAAGAACTTTTAAAGATGCTAAAGGCCAAGATAATATATCCGATAAAACACTCCACTTGGGTAGCTAATTTGGTACCTGTAAGAAAGAAGAATGGGGACATACACCTATGTGTAGATTTCAAGAATTTGAATCAAGCTTCCCTCAAGGATCACTATCCCCTCCCTTAGATTGATCAAATTCTACAAGTAGTAACTGGAGCATAGAGGTTCTCACTATTAGATGGTTATTCTGGGTATAACCAAATTTGGGTAAAATATCAAGATCAATACAAGACAAAATTTACTACAAAGTGAGGAACATTTACCTATCATAGGATGCCTTTTGGGTTATGTAATGTAGGAGCTACCTTTTAGAGGGCCATGGATTATGCATTTGGTACACTTGTAAACAAGTTTATTATGATTTACCTAGATGACATGACTGTGTTTTCTCATGATAAAAATGATCATCTATATTATTAGAACAAGGTTTTTAAAAATGTAGAGAATTTGGTATTTCTCTAAATCCGAAGAAGTCATTATTTGCAGTACATGAGGGAAAATTGCTAGGATATGTGGTCTCAAAAGAAGGTATGGCCATAGAACCGAATATGATTAAATAAATCCTAGTTATTCCTTTGCCTACTAATCAAAAGATATTGCAGTCTTTCTTAGCCCAGATCAATTTTTGTCATAAAGTTCATTTATGATTTTGCATAGAAGGTGAGGCCTATATCTGAACTACTCAAGAAGAAGGCAGAATTCAAGTGGACTATGGTTAGGAAGCAAGCTTTTGAAATCATCAAGCAATCCATTTCTATAGCCCCAATTTTGATAAATCTTGATTTCAGCAAATATTTTATTCTATATGCTTATGGAGCTGAACAAAGTTATGCTTCAGTACTCACTCAAAGGGATGATCAAGGGTATGAACACCCTTTATTATTTTGGAGTCAAACTTTGCATGAATATCAAGTAAAATATAATTTTATTGAAAAACAAGTGTTTGCTATGATGAAGTCACTTAAGAAGTTCAAAAAATATTTGGTACAAAGCAAAAATCTGGTGTATGTGGTTCATCTAGATGTAAGGATTTTTATTTTACAGGGTGACCTAGGTGATAAAATATTTGGTTGGATTACCAAGATCCAATAATATGATGTAGAGATATGTCCCACTAAGTTGGTGAGAGGTAGAGCCTTGTACCAAGGATTGATAGATACATCAGCTTTGGCCAGGATGATAGCTTGTTAGGTAACATATGAAGATCAAGTAGAGATTGTTCACACTTCGTATTTTGATTGGATCAAATAGATGACCTGGTATTTTCAAATTGGTGTATGTCCACTTGATCTGAGT
Source organism: Wollemia nobilis (assembly GCA_028583015.1). Classification (NCBI taxonomy): domain Eukaryota; kingdom Viridiplantae; phylum Streptophyta; class Pinopsida; order Araucariales; family Araucariaceae; genus Wollemia; species Wollemia nobilis. The sequence continues at coordinate 6,298,717 of JAQPPZ010016930.1, read as the reverse complement.
TCTTATCAAAGGAGGAGGTATAGAATTCATGCTCTAAAATATGCATTATTACCAAAAGGGTTATTCAAAATAAACTTGTATGGGGTTCTCCTAAAATTTTTGAGGGAAGACCAACAAAAGAGAGTCCTAGAAGAATTTAATGAAGGACAATCTGGTGGTCATGGCTCAGGTAGAGTTATAGCTTTGAAGATAATAATAGCAGGCCATTATTGGCCTACTGTCTTCAAGGATGCTTTCAAAGTTACTCAGGTTTGTGATAAATTTCAGAGGTATGTTGGAAGAACTAGAAATGTTGCATCTCCTCTAAAGCCTATTCAAGTTGAGGAGCCTTTTCAACAATGGGGATTAGATTTCATAGGAGTTATAAACACTAACTCTTCTGCATAATATAAGTTCATCTTGACAACTACTGATTATCTAACTAGATGGGTAGAGGCTATCCCTACAAAAAGGGTAGATCAAGATGTTGTGATCAACTTTATGGAGAGTTTAATTTCTATATTTGGAATCCTGGAGGCTTTGGTGAGTGATAATGGTCCTAATTTTGTAAGGACCAAGTATATTGATTTTGATAGCAAGTATGGCATCACTCTTAAAAATACTTCAATTTATTACCCTCAAGGTAATGGAATTGCAGAGTCTACAAATAAGAATCTATTGAGGATTTTGAAAAAGTCCCTAAAAGGCAACAAGAGCTGGCATCTATTGCTTGACCATGCTCTATAAGTGGACATGATTACCATTAAGAAGTTTATTAAAAATTCCCCTTATGCACTAGTATATGGAAAAGAAGCAGTATTTTTGATTCACCTAGAAATTCTAGCACTGAAGCTGGTTAGTTCAGAAGAGGAAGAATTGGAGGGATATCCAGTGAAAACTAGATTGACAACACTTGCCGCAACTGGAAGAAAGTAGAACTCAAGCATATGATCATTTTCAGAAGTATTCATCAAACATTAAAGCATGGTTTGATAAAAGGGTCAAGTTCAAAAAAATTCAAGTCAGAGACTCAGTTCTCAGGTGGAATGTGGAAAGAGCAAAGCCAGGAAAGCATGAAAAAATTGATTCCTTCTGGGATGGTCCTTTTGAAATAGTGGAAGCTAAAGAATATAATGTATTTCAACTCAAGGATCTGGAGGAGAAAATTCAACCAATTCTGGTGAATGGTTTCCACCTCAAGCTTTACTATATGTAAGTTGTGATTTCATTATAACATATGTACATAAAAATTTCCCTTCCTTTCTATACTTTGTACTTGTTTTCTTTTTGCACTTTGTAAATTGGTTCTTTTCAAAAAGAGTTTAAAAAAAAAAAAATCTTTTAAAAAATTACTAAGTGTTGAGAAGGGTGTGCTAAGGTTCCATTTCGCATATGGTACCACCTAAAGTTCTTCGAAATGATGCTCCACCTTTGAATCTGTGTGATTAGATCCAGATGGGTGATTTCACAAGATGATCCATAAGAAGGAAGATGAGAAGGGTACTAATCCAAAAATCTCTCAAAGCTTAGAATAAGCCAGAGTGGAATCAATTCAAAACCAAATGATAAGTTTTAGGTTGACACGTGGAGGCTAAATATTGCTCGTGCATTCAATTCTAACAAAATCGTGCATGGACTGAAGAGTAAGTTTAAGCAATGTGATGAGCTGGCAACACAAATTCAAATTCAACCAATAAAAAGAGAGGACACCACTTTTTGAGCTACCAAAGAAATAATGGAAAGGATAGTGAAGTGTTCCAACAAGATATCACACAATAGCTGCATTTATGGCGGATGATACATGCATTCTAGATAATAAAAGTGACAAATCCTTGCACGGGATTCATTTTACAACCATGAGATTATAAAAAAGCTTTAACAGTGTTATAAAGTTCTCATTGCTTACTCCATTGCGTAGAATCTCGACGTTACAGGATGGCTCCTAAGAAATCCCCCTTAGAGGCTATAGAATATATTCCAGAGTTCAAGACTATGAATGAAAGTACGTATGTATCTTAATTGGATAAATCCAAAGTAGTAGTAGATACAAAAATGACTATCACTGAAAGGATGAGATTAAGAAGGAGCGTTAATGATAGGTACAAAAAGAATGTTACTCTATTAGTAGAAGGTAGATGCTCCATTCTATCTTATTTGTCCTTTTATATTTGTGATTCCGTTCACCCTTGTCCCAAATTGATAGCTGCTATAGTAAAATACTATGACCCACTGGCCAAAGCTATCAAAACCCATGAGGGTGAGACCCTCTTTAACATCACCACTGCTTTCTACCATAAGATTTTTGCTTTAGGGTTGTGTTGAGTGGTGTTTTAACCCGATTGTGAAAACACACTCTCCTGTAGGATCCGAGTCCTAAATCCTCTGCTTGCAAAGAAAAACGATTTCTCCAAGGTTCTTATTATGCTAATTATTGATTATCAAGAATGCTGCTTAAAATGAAATGCTAAGAACACCTTAGGGTTTGCAAGTGGATGTTAACAAGGGGCACTATGGTTTATTAATTTTGAACTTTCAATGGACTCAAAATGAATAAAATCTGTTTTAACCTTTAATTCGATGGATTTTCAGTGATTTATTCAAACACAATAATTAAACTGCTGAAAATAAAATATGGGTTTGAAAAGCAAAGACAAAAGTAAACAAAAGTAACAATAAGAATAGATTACAATCGAGAAAGTCGTCATTAATCGGATGAAACCGAAGATACCGAGGCTTTCTACATGCAACCTAACCTAATGAACCCGCACATCCACACAATCCAAATAGGCCAAGTGCGAGTCTCGAGGGTTTCGTGGTAATTCCAGAAAACAGGCATTCGCATGAAGCAACCAAGAGATCTTGCATTAACTTCACCTAAAAACCTAAGAAATCTGGAAGGGAAATATAAACATTAAATCATGCATGCAAAAGTTACTCCTTCTTTCTCATCCAATAAGATGCCAACTCTCTGTATTTGTATTTAAATGATATCTCGATTACATTCAAAAATGTTCCAGGTGTAAAAGAAAATCCCGAGAACAAAAAGAAGGAAATTGCCCAAGTACGGGCCCAGAATAGCACAAAGCTCTTGTCTCTGCAACTCCGTATTCGGCAATTTCCAACCCCCTCTTCGATTTGCAATTCTGGTCTTATAATGTTTGACGTGGCTCTTCGATCTTCTCTGTCGCTTCATTTCACCTTCCTGCACATGACCCCTCAAATTCTTGCCTTTTCTCGCTTTGATTCACGCTCAAATTTGAAAACGCTTCGAAATTCATCTCTGCATGTAACGCCTCTGCAAGTTTGACACCTGTGCGCCACGTGTCCTACTTTTCCTGCGTCCTGTGTAACGCTTACTGCGAAAAAAATGACAAAACTGCAAGTCTGCCCGTTCATCTTCTTAGCCGCGATATGGCGACATGTCGCGAAATCGTGACATGTCGCGATATCGCTACATGTTTCCCGGCCGTACGCCTTCATCAGCTCCCCGTAGCGATGTCGCGACCGTTTTTCGTTTGTCTACCTCCGGCAACTTCTCGTAGCGATATCGCTACCCTTTTAACCCTTTGAGCCTTCTTCCTCGAATGGTAGCGATATCGCTACCACTTTTCTCTCGGACCTCCTGGGCAACTTTGCGTCGCGACATCGCGACCATTATCATTCTCTTGCCTTCCTTCGACAAACCGTCGCGATATCGCTACCGCTTTTATCTTCCGTACGCCTTGGCAAAACTTGTCGCGATATCGCGACGTTTTTCCCCCTCGGACCTTCATGCAGCTTTCTGTCGCGATATCGCTACCGCTTTTTCTTTCCGTACGCCTCCCCGAAACACGTCGCGAAATCGTGACCATTTTTCTGTTCCGCACGCCTTGGCAAAACACGTCACGAAATCACGACCATTTTCTCCGTCCGTACAGTTTGCCAAAACACGTCGTGAAATCGCGACCATTTTCTCCGTCCGTACAGTTTGCCAAAACACGTCGCGAAATCGTGACACTTCTCTGCTTCGAGCCTGATTTCATTTCGTCGCGATTTCGCGACATCTTCCTTCGTACAACTTTGCCAAATGTCGATCGAACACCAATTTCATCATCCGTACGTTCAAGAAACTCGCCCGAAATCGCGACCATTCTCTTCCTTTTCCAACGGCGTGTCACGATTTCGCGACATCATTTATTTTCTTCTCAACGGCATGTCGCGATTTCGCGACACCTTTTCTTTTCTCCTCACGACATGTCACGATTTCGCGACATCCTTTTCATCCTGGTCACCGACACGTCGCGATTTCGTGACACTTTTTTTGTTTTGTTGCCGTTGACCGCGTTGACCGTGATTTTCCGACATGTCACGATTTCGCTACCGTTTTCTGGCTTCGGTCGCGATTTCGCGACATGTCGCGATTTCGCTACATTTATGCGATTTCGCGACCCCTTTCTACACTTGTGCATTTTCTCTTTTTCTTCAATTCTGGCATCTGGGTCACTGAGATCCTTCCTGAAAACCTGCAAAAAGGTGGGTCCCCACCAAGTGGGGTGTGTTGTGGATCAACCACAACAAATGGCGACTCTGCTGTCAAATGCTCTTGAGCATTTTAGTAAGAACCCAACCTGAAACATATCACAAACTCGCAAATACATGTTAGCACATAAGCAAAATAACAAATGCCCAAAGATCCGAAGTACATGAATCATCGGAATCATCAAGTATTAGCTCAGTGTGTGCAATGTGTTTTCATTCCCTATCGTTTGAAATTGATCAACATTCCATTATCGGTTTTGCATGAATGCATATATGGGATGGTGAATGATTTGTGTACCCTAAATGAATGTGCAAGGAGATTTTGCTTCCCTAATAAGCATGGTCACTTCTTCTATTATTAGGTACAAGCTTTCAAGACTGCCAAACCCTCTTAGGATCCACAAGTTCATTTCCTTATTGTATCCCAAAGTTGGTTATGAGTCCCTACTATCTAGAACCCATGTGCAAGTGAATGTGAAATCAGAACTTTGGGGAATCAGACTCCCAACCAACCGAGATGAGAGTTTAACCTTATCCTTACTATTCTGATTTAGAGTTCATTACCTCACTTTAAGCAAAATAATTAAACCACTTATGGAAGAAATGGTCATGCTAGTCTAACCCTCTAGACAATCAGTGGTCTTGTTTTTTAGGCAAGACATGATGCCATGCATGGGCATATCTAACCCCACAATCCAAAACTTATCTCCATTTCTTTGGACCTTGGGGATGACTACCCATCCCTTGCAGAGGACAAGTAGTACGATCCTTACAATCCAAAATAAAGATGAGATGGGAAAAATTTATTTATTTATTTATTTCTTGGACCTTGGGGATGACTACCCATCCTGGTTAGGGACAAGTAGTACGATCCTTACAATCCAAACCTTAGATATAAATCATTAATTTTGTTGCTTAGACCTTGGGGATGACTACCCATCCTTTGCAGAGGACAAATAGTACGATCCTTACAATCCAAGACTGATGAGAATGGAAAATATTAATTTTATTACTTAGACCTTGGGGATGACTACCCATCCTTTGCAGAGGACAAATAGTACGATCCTTACAATCCAAGACTAATTATGAAATGAAAACATAGGAGCTTTGGGGAATCAGATTCTCAACCAACCGAGATGAGAATTTACACCCTATCCTTACTACTCCATGTGGGCTTTAAGTTCTATGGAAGTGGTCAAAACCACTATTTTTAGGATCATGTTGCATAATAGGATAGACATGAAAATACTTCTTTCGCCCAACCTTTTCCTCCAAATTAGGTTTTGATCATTTTGCTCAAGATCCTTTTTAATGCATGAGACGTGCTTGGTTCTAGATATCTCAAGACTCAGTTTCCAACCTTAGGAGCTACTTACATTTATGTTATAACATAACCCTAAGAGAATTTGACATACTTTCATGGCTTGTACATAAGATGCATATGTAACTAAAATGAAATGTATGTGAGGTGAGATGGAATATGAATGCCTTATCTTTGCAAATGAAATGATATGTCATGCAAAACTGATTCTTTCATGTATCACAAAATCAAACAATATAACTTAATATGCTTGTGTTACTTGGTGGAGCCTTTACAAGATAATTCCAATATTTCATATTCTCCTAACCCTAAGCATAAGTTGGCATCTCAATTTATTTCTTTTTGTTTTATTTTTTTTTTTTTTTCAAAATTAACAACATGTCAACCGAAATCAAATCCACAACCAAAATCCTAGCTAAGCTAACAATCCTAAATCAAACAAAATCTGAAAATCCTAAATAATGAAACAAGATCTGAAAATCCCACCAAAATCAAAGAATGATATGAAAGTCCCACAACCTAAGGGCTAAAATAATGTTTTAGAATCTGCCCATTAACCGGCAGCGTGAAATCTTTCCCTTCTAAGGTTTTTAGCCTGAAGGTGTTCTTCCCAAGGATCTCTGAAATCTGATATGGGCCCAACCAAAGACAATCAAACTTTTGATGATTCCCTTTTTCCTCATGTCTTTTGTCCCATAGTAACACCAAATCTGAAATTCTGAATGATTTAACTTTGGCCCTTCTATCAAACCATCTCTTGATGACTTCCTGGTGTTTGTTCATGTGATTCATGGCCTCTTCTCTCTTTTCATCAAGGTGCAACAACTGGCTCAACCTGGCTTCAACTTGATCATCCGTCCCCAAGTACTCTTGTATGAAATGTAAGGTCCGCAACTTCAAATTTGCTGGAAATATCGGGTCTTGCCCATAGACCAAATGATAGGGAGTATTCCCTATGGATTCTTTCACTCGGTCCTATCTCGCCCAAAGGGCAAACTTTAGTTGACTAGTGCCAATCCCGAGGGTTCTTTTCCAAAGCAACTTCTTAATAGTATTCAACAAATTCTTATTTGAAGACTCGGCCAACCCATTTCCTTGAGGATAGTAATTGGATGCAAATTTCAAGCTCACTTTATTATCATATGCCCACTCGCAAATTGTGTGGAAATGAAAGCTTTACCATTGTCACCGACAATAGAGTCGGGCATCCCAAATCTTGTTATAATTTGATCCTCAAGAAATTTAATCACAACATCTGTGGTGGCATGTTTAGTAGGAATCGCCTCTGTCCACCTTGTACAATAGTCTGTAGCTGTCAAAATGAATTTGTGAGAATCAGAAGAATTTGGGTTAATAACCCCGATAAAATCCAGTCCCCACTGTGCAAACGGTCTCGTTTCAACTACAGGTTGCAACGGCATGGCTGCATTTCTTTCTCTATTTGCAGCCACTTGATAGATGTGACAAGATCGCACATGAGCATGTGCATCTTTGAATATATGAGGCCAGTAATATCCTCGCTCGTAGGATTTGGTGTGCTGTAGCATTGGCTGCACCATGACCAGCTCCATGCTTGCCATGAAATTCTTGCAACACCCCGGCGGCTTCATCTTTGCTCAAGCATCTCGGTAGATACCTTCATGATTTTTCCTGTAAAGCACACCGGACTTTATCAGATAGTTAACATATTTAAGCCTTAAAGCTCTCCTCTGTGTTGAATTCAAATTAGAAGGGCACTTACCAGTCAATAAAAATTGCACAATATCAACATACCAGTCCTCCTTAGCCATGTATTCTGTATTTGAGCATTGACCTGTTATTTGCGGATCATTTTCCGCGATCGCCTTTGCCAGTCCTTGTCCTCGAACTAGTTTCATTGGTTGGATTTCGAGATCAAATTCTTGGATGGTTGCAATCCACTTTCCTCTCTTTTCACCTAGTTCATTCTGTAAAAACATGGTCTTGACAGCAGAATCGGGCACAATGGCGATAATTCTGCTGTGCACGATGTAGTGCCTAAATTTTTTCACAGTTTTAAAAAGTGCATACATTTGCTTATCAAGGATTGAATACCTTAATTGGGCATCTTTTAGGGGGGCACTTAAAAACGCAATGGGCTTTTCGGCACTATCCTCACCTTTTTGGGTTAAGACACTCGCAAAGGAGTGCTCCGATGCAAAAGCATAAATGTAAAAAGGCTTGGAATAGTCTGGGCTTATCAAGACCGGGGCTTTGGAAATGGCATCTTTGATATTCTGGAAAGCCACTCTACTTTCCTCGTTCCACCTTACGTCCACATCTTTCTTGAGCATCTGGTTTAGAGGTTTAGCTATCTCAGCAAAGCTAGAAATGAACTTCCTCACAAAATTGACTTGCCCAAAGAAAGACCTCAATTCTTTTTTACTGCTCGGGAGAGGTAGGTCTTGGATAGCTTGTATCCTTTCTCGGGTCGATGGATATTCCCTCCTTTGAAATAATGTGACCTAGCAGCTTTCCCTTCCGTCACTCCAAAAATGCATTTCTTGGGATTTAATGAAATTCCATGTTCCCCGCATCTTTGAAGCACCTTCTTCAAATCTTTAACATGATCCTCTCTCTTCTTCGAGAAGATCGGGATATCATCCACATACACGATGATGCATTTGCCTATTAGTCCTTTGAATGCGTAATCCATGGCGCGTTGAAAAGTTGCACCAGACATTTAACAATCCGAACGGCATTCTCTTATATGCAAATGTCCCCCACTTGGTAGTGAAGGCTGTTTTCATCCCGTCATCCTGGATGTATAAGAACTTGGTTGTACCCGGAATATCCATCGAGAAAGGACATCATTTCAGATCCATTTACCATTTGCAAGATTTCATCGATTGATGGTAATGGATAATTATCTTTTTGAGAGGCTTTATTAAGATTTCGAAAATCTATGCACAGCCTAATCTCTCCACTCTTTTTTCTTACTGGAACGAGGTTGGCCACCCAGGTTGAGTGCCTAACAGGAAAAATGATTTTCGCTTCCAATAATCTTTTAACCTCCTTTTCGATCAAAGGCTCCAATAGCGGGTTAACAACTCGCTGTCTTTGCCTAAAAGGCTTGGAGTCTGGCTTCAAAGGGATGGTATGCGTGATAATGTTCCGGTTGTAAGTCTTCAGCTCATTGTAGTTCCAAGCAATACAATCTATGTAATGCTTCAAAGCCTGTATTATATTGCTCCTTTCTTCCTCTCGTACATGCCTTTGCTATGTACACCTCCTTTGGATTGTCTGCACTCCCCACATTAATTGAATCGCATGCATCTTTGGGGAGCGGGACTCTTTTTCTTTTCTTGTTCTTGCATTCCATGTCGAACATCTTTTCTAATGAAACCACGTCTTTAGGAATTTTGTTGGATTGATACGCAGCTTCACTTTCTTCTGTTTCATCCTCGCCACCTTTGTTCCTCATCGATCACCTGATTTTCAAAAATACCCGAGTTTGTGACAAACTTGAAGATGTGCCTGTCACACTCAAAAACCTGGAAATTCTTCACATTATCAGGTATTGATGGACAAGGAACCAGCTCAATGGAAAACTTTTTACATCTTTTTATATCCACCGGGTTTAACATGCCCGCGACGACTGCAAGAGAGTCTGCTATTCGATTTCCTCTCCTAGAAATAAGGGCTATGTTGAATGCATCAAACTCCTCCATGAGGTCCATAACCCTAGTCCTATAAAGGCTCAGTATTTTGTCGTGGCATGTATACTGTCCTTTGATTTGCTTGACAACCAACTCAGAATCTCCCAAAACCTTCAAGCATTTAACATGTTTGCTCAATGCTAGACGTAAACCGTAGATCAATGCTTCGTATTCTGCCACATTGTTTGTGCAAGGAAATTGCAGTCCGTAGGCAGCCAATAATGGTTTACCTCCCGGACCAGATGAGCTCGACTCCAGCCTCCTGCTCCCTGTCTAGATTTTGATCCATCAAACTTGAGCAACCACGTGTAATCCTTTTCCTCAGAAGAACCACCATGACACACTTCTTCTTTAAGTTCATCAGCAGCTTTCTCAACATCAAGAGCATAGACCCCTAGGTCTGGCTCAGAAAACTGAACCTCATTCGGCTTGTTAAAATCCGTTATAATCTCCTTAAGCCTCGGTTCGTTTTCCACTCTGATTTGGTTAGCAATGCCCTTCCATGGCAGCCACATATGCGAGCAGTATGTTGCAAAATAGCCATTCAGCGTTTTCATCCAATCTCTCGCAAGTAACATTCCATACCTACTTGGGATGTTAACCACCAAAATGTCTACAACCTGCTGGACCCTGGGTTCAGAATTTAATTGAATCTTGACATCATATAAGGTCCCTACTACATTTACCTCTGAACGGTCCAATTGCAAGACCGTGCATTTGGATGAAACCGGTTGTAGACCCAGCATTTGACATATCTCCGTAGGCATGAGGTTGCTCGTGGCTCCTGTGTCTACCAAACAGTTATGCAAGTTCTTACCCGCAATTCTCAGAGTTAATAAGAATGGCGGGACATCCCTTCTCTCCTTTCACAAAATCAGATGGGATTCAGCTCTTTTTTCCTTCCACATCGGATCAGGTGAGTTCAAAGCTCTTATCAACGCCTCCTTTTGACCAGGCAATTTAGCTGCGTCCAGGAATGAAAGGCTAGATTTGGACTTCTTCATATCCTCCACTACGTCATAATTTGGTTTTTCGAATTTGACTGTCTTCTGGACGTCATTAGACATTTCTCTTCTGAGTGGAGGGGGAGGGTTGTTACTTGCCTTTGTATCTGGAGGAAGAATAGAACTGTTTGGAGGTGTTGATGAGGTTTTAGGGGCTTTAGACTTACTCCTCAAATGGTACCCATGAGTCCCCTTTCTGAAATCTCGAAAAGCTTGCACCTCCTGTTCCAAAACTTCGTCTTCTTCCTCCTCGCTCTCACCCTCTTGGTGATATACCGTTTCCATCACCATAATATTTTCATCTTGTTGATATGATGGATCCTCATTTGATACCAGTTCCAAATCATCAACTTGTGCCTGAATACAATGAGTGTATCTAGCGATCTCAGGACAATTCCTCTCATTGTGTTCTTTTGTGTTATGTAACCCGCACCCTCTTTCCCATGCCAAATCTGAAAGATTCAAAAGAGAATTGGATTGGCTAGGGCCTGCGGAAGCATCTAATTGATTAGCAATGGGAGCAGGAACTCCCCCATTGTTTGGCTTAGTGTTCCAATGCCTCCCTCTATTGTTAAAATTCTGACTTGGGTGAGGGGCACGGGACTCATGCTTCTGCTGTTGAACCCTGTCATTACTTAGTTTATGCACTAGTTTCTTGAGCTCTTCGACTTTCGAAAAGACATCCTTCGGTGGAACCACATTGTTGTTAACCCCCATTGGATTTGCATAATTGATGGGGTCTTGATTCCACATTTGGGTGGGGTTCTGAGGAATTGGATTCCCATATGGATTGATACCTTGAATTGGGATTGGATTCGAAACAGGAACTATGGCTTGAGGATTGACTTGACTAGTTTCCTGCGTAGTTGATTGACTGTTCTGCAAAAATGCAAGAACAGGTGGAATGGCTGTGATTGGTTGGATTGGAATGGGTGCATATGCGGGTGCTGGTGGATACGGCTGCTGATATGGGAAGGCGTTCATACTTGGCATTTGTGGTGCCATGAGTTGATTTTCCTGGGGAACTTGACCATATGGAGCACCCTGTCCCAACATAGGCATCTGGGTAAACCCGTAGCCTTGCGGTGTCAATTGCTGCTCAATAGTCATGGCTTCATTATAGGCCAAAGCCAGCGTGGTGACCTGAGGATTACGCCTTGCAAACATGGCTGTCATGGGGTCCAATGCCCCAAAATATATCTCGCAAAGCTACCGCAGGATCGATGGCAAAATGTCTAATTGCTCTGTTATAGTTCTTTTGGAATCTCTCGATTAAACATTCGGATTGGTTCCCCTTGGCCCCGTTTGCATGTAATAAACCGATTGTAAATAGTTGCGGGATCTAAGGGCGACCTAAATTGATTGACAAATGCATTTTCCATTTGTGTCCAAGAGGTGATTGAACCAGTTGGCAAGCATATATACCATTCATATGCTATTGGATCCAAGCTCATGGGGAAAAGTCTGCAGGCTACATCTTCATGCTGAACTTGCAGCCTAATTAAAACATCTCTATAGGCTTGGATATGTTCTTCTGCTGTTCTTAGGCCATCTGGCTTGTATTTAGGCAGAAATATTTCAATGTTCTTGGGGATTTCATGGATATCCCCAGCGAATATTCAAAGGAGTATTGTTAGCTCCATACCAAGGAGCAGCTGGAGCTTGAGCCATTTGACTCAAAATTGATGTAGACAGACCTACAATAGCAAAAGAAATATTACAAACTATAGGCACACTAGGGGCAACGGATATTACTGGCGTAGGTCCACTCGACGTTCTCGGAGAAAACAGGCCTTTTGCTACTGGAGTGCTTACGACTTGCTTGACTTTACCCTTGGGAGTACCAGTAAGGTCGTGAAAAATGGTTTCTCCGGTTGTTTGAGACCTGGTCGCAATACGGCGTGGTGGGTCCAGCTTGCCTGAGGAAACCCTCGGCTAGTTCGAAGAAAACCCGCAACAAACACAAAAGCAGTGTTGCAGCTTAGCCGTAAATAATTTCAGAATTAAATCAAAAACAAAATATTCAGATATAAAAATTGAAATAGATAAACCGATTCGGCCCTCCTTCTAGCGCCAATCTGTTGAGTGATGTTTTAACCCGATTGTGAAAACACACTCTCCCATAGGATCCGAGTCCTAAATCCTCTCGCTTGCAAAGAAAAACGATTTCTCCAAGGTTCTTATTATGCTAATTATTGATTATCAAGGATGTCGTTTAAAATGAAATGCTAAGAACACCTTAGGGTTTGCAAGTGGATGTTAACAAGGGGCACCGTGGTTTATTAATTTTGAACTTTCAATGGACTCAAAATGAATAAAATCTGTTTTAACCTTTAATTCCGATGGATTTTCAGTGATTTATTCAAACACAAGAATTAAACTCGCTGAAAATAAAATATGGGTTTGAAAAGCAAAAACAAAAGTAAACAAAAAGTAACAATAAGAATAAGATTACAATCGTAAAGTCGTCATTAATCGGATGAAACCGAAGATACTGAGGCTTTCTACATGCAACCTAACCTAATGAACCTGCACATCCACACAATCCAAATAGGCCAGGTGTGAGTCTCGAGGGTTTCTGTGGTAATTCCAAAAAATAGGCATTCGCATGAAGCAACCAAGAGATCTTGCATTAACTTCACCTAAAAACCTAAGAAATCTGGAAGGGAAATATAAACATTAAATCATGCATGCAAAAGTTACTCCTTCTTTCTCATCCAATAAGATGCCAACTCTCTGTATTTGTATTTAAATGATATCTCGATTACATTCAAAAATGTTCCAGTGTAAAAAAAATCCCGTAAAAAAAAGAAGGAAATTGCCCAAGTACGGGCCCGCAATAGCACAAAGCTCTTGTCTCTGCAACTCCGTATTCGGCAATTTCCAACCCCCCTCTTCGATTTGCAATTCTGGTCTTATAATGTTTGACATGGCTCTTCGATCTTCTCTGTCGCTTCATTTCACCTTCCTGCACATGACCCCTCAAATTCCTGCCTTTTCCCGCTTTGATTCACGCTCAAATTTGAAAACGCTTCGAAATTCATCTCTGCATGTAACGCCTCTGCAAGTTTGACACCTGTGCGCCACGTGTCCTACTTTTCCTGCGTCCTGTGTAACGCTTACTGCGAAAAAAATGACAAAACTGCAAGTCTGCCCGTTCATCTTCTTAGCCGCGATATGGCGACATGTCACGAAATCGTGACATGTCGCGATATCGCTACATGTTTCCCGGCCGTACGCCTTCATCAGCTCCCCGTAGCGATGTCGCGACCGTTTTTCATTTGTCTACCTCCGGCAACTTCTCGTAGCGATATCGCTACCCTTTTAACCCTTTGAGCCTTCTTCCTCGAATGGTAGCGATATCGCTACCACTTTTCTCTCGGACCTCCTGGGCAACTTTGCGTCGCGACATCGCGACCATTATCATTCTCTTGCCTTCCTTCGACAAACCGTCGCGATATCGCTACCGCTTTTATCTTTCGTACGCCTTGGCAAAACTTGTCGCGATATCGCGACGTTTTTCCCCCTCGGACCTTCATGCAGCTTTCTGTCGCGATATCGCTACCGCTTTTTCTTTCCGTACGCCTCCCCGAAACACGTCGCGAAATCGTGACCATTTTTTTGTTCCGCACGCCTTGGCAAAACACGTCGTGATATCGCGACCATTTTCTCCGTCCGTACAGTTTGCCAAAACACGTCGCGAAATCGTGACCATTTTCTCCGTCCGTACAGTTTGCCAAAACACGTCGCGAAATCGCGACACTTCTCTGCTTCGAGCCTGATTTTCATTTCCGTCGCGATTTCGCGACATCTTCCTTGTACCGTACAACTTTAATGTTTAATCGCAAAACTCGTCGAAATCGCGACCATTCTCTTCCTTTTCCAACGGCGTGTCGCGATTTCGCGACATCATTTATTTTCTTCTCAACAGCATGTCGCGATTTCGCGACACCTTTTCTTTTCTTCTCAGCTGAATGTCACGATTTCGCGACATCCTTTTCATCCTGGTCACCGACACGTCGCGATTTCGTGACACTTTTTCTCGCTTTTGTTGCCGTTGACCGCGTTGACCGCGATTTTCCGACATGTCACGATTTCGCGACAACTTTCCGGCTTCGGTCGCGATTTCGCGACATGTCGCGATTTCGCTACCTGTCGCGATTTCGCGACCCCTTTCTACACTTGTGCATTTTCTCTTTTTCTTCAATTCTGGCATCTGGGTCACTGAGATCCTTCCTGAAAACCTGCAAAAAGGTGGGTCCCCAATTTTGGGGTGTGTTGTGGATCAACCACAATAGGTTGGACACCCTAGTAGCACCTAAACCTTTCAATATTGGTGAGAAAACTAGGTTTTATTCCACAAAGAAGCGGGTGAATGATGGTGAGGCATTTAGAAATTGGGTCTATAAACAGCTGGACAAAGAGCCCTAGGAAGAGTTGTCGGAGGTCCCCATTTCTATTAAGGAGTTTGAAAACTCAATTCTATTCTCTATGTTGGCCTGCATGGAGGGTTTGGACTCTGATGAAAAGGTCCATGGTTGGAAAATCGCTACTGCATATTGCATCTCCAATGAAAGAATGTATGAGAAGGAGGTGGCGAAGAGGGGAATAAGGGTGATTTATTTTGATTGGCTAGCTTTTCTCACCCAAAGAATTCATGAGCAGTTAGCAATCATGAAGAGGGGAACTGACACTCCTAGGTTTAGACATTGTTTGAATTTGGTGTGGATGTTTTATGCTATCGTAAAGGATAGAATGCCTTGGATTCCAGTAAAAGATAAGGATGATCAAGGAGAACTCATGTCGGTTTACTACTGGATGAACCATTTGAGGAGCAGCGAGTCTTATTATAGATTTAATTTGGAATTTTTAGGACCGACCCTTAAGATAATGTATGATAATTTCCCTAGATTACCACCGTTGGCCAAAAGGGTTCTGAGAACTAAGAATGTAGAATAAGGGGACTGGTATCTGTTGAATGAGGGTATAGTCATCAGATTATATGGCTTCATGGGTAAAATTTTTCTCTTACCTCACTTTGTCACAGAGACTCTTTGCTTTAGAATATTTCAGACATGCAGAGTACATTGACTCAAATTATGGTTCAGGAAGAAAAAGGAAGTCTTCGCTTTCCCACTGCACCTTAAGTGATATTACCATTACTAAAAGGGGGTAAAATTAGCAAATTGACCAATACCTAGATAGGTTAGGTCTATTTTATATTCCGCAGAGATGGAGTTATGATCTGGATGATATTTTTACTACAAGAAATAAAATTCTAAACGGAGACAAGGCTTACAAGTTTGAGAAGAGGCCTAGGGCTCACTTTGAACAAGGGAGAAACAATGATGAGACTACTTTGTTAGAGTGGAATATCGCCAAGATGAGTCAATTACCTCCATGGTTGGATTTTTATGAATAGATCGAAGACTTTAATCCGGATCACAACCTCGATCATCAAATTACTAAAGAGATGATTGACAAGATCAAGGTAAAAACTACAAAGAAAACCAAGCCCTCCTCTAGGTCGAAGTTGAAAAAGAAAAAGGAAATGCCTTATAAAAAGGAAGTTACAGAAGAGTTAGAGGAGGAATATTATAAAGGACCATGGGAGGATGCCAAGATTGTGGATTGGTGGCAGATGAGAATTGAAATTGGAAAAGTTGATTCTAAATTTGGTTTAAAAATTGATAAGGAGTTCTCCAAAAGATATAATGAAAATGTTGATACTTGGAGACTAAAATATGTAAGGCACATTGTATTAACAGGTGATTTTGAGCCTTTCCAGCCTCCTAAAGATCAAGAGGATTCTGTAAAAGCCTCCGGAGTAGTAAAAACTTTTAATCCTACTATTGAGCAGGTGGAGAAATTTCCTAAGGGGGCTAGGATGATGAGCAAAATGAGAGTTTCTAAAGAAAAGGCTATCACTACCCCTGTTATTCAAGAAAAATATAGGCCTTCATGGTTGGCTCTAGGAAGGCAGCCTCAAGAAAAATTTATTAATCAGAAGGAGAAGGATGAGAGTTATGGGTTCAGGCCACTTTCTTTTACTCCTGCGATGTCAACAAAACCATAATCCATTACTAAACAACCTTTACCTTTTGAGGAGGTACAAGGAGGTTTATCAGAGGAAAATTCTAAAAATGAGATGGAAGCTTTTAGATTAGTTTGAAAAAGGACTAAGAGGTCATCAGAGAGAGAAGAAATAGATATTTCCAAAAGGCAGAAGATGAGTATGGAAGAAATTGTTGCTGAAGTAGCTGCTTTTCTTGCAGAGGGGTTAGTTGACCAAGAACAACTTGAAATAGAAGCTGATCAAGAACACCCCATGTCTATAGGAAAAGGTATGATTTCTAATCCCTCTTCTACTTCCCATCTTCATGAATTTCCAAAAGGATTTCCCTCCCTTTTTGACCAACAAGATCTATCGAATTTGCCTCCTTCACCCTACAGTTCTCCTCTCAACTCATCAGTATCTATGGAGGTGTCGGTCAGTTCTGTTGTTTTACAAACTTCATCAAATCCACCTTCCACTTTTGAAGCATCCACTATTATGGTATCCTCATCTCCCTCATTACCACCATTAGTGGGACACTATGTTCCAAATACATCCATCCCTTCTACATTTAGTTTTGTCCCTGCTTTGCTAAATCTACTTGTATCAACTGTAGCAATAGTCACAAAATCTACCATTGTGACAGAGAATGGTGTTAGTATTTCTTCACCCCCACTGGAAAGCAGTCAATCTACCTTCATGTTTTTAATGTCATTGCCTCCTTTGGCTTTTGATGCTTCAAATTCCAATGTTGTATCTCAAGAGAAAGCTGCCACACATAGTATAAATGATTATTGGGCAGAAAAACTCACCAAGCCTTCCAACAAGATGGTTGTGACTAGGAAAAGCATGTATGTCAATCCTATCACTAGGCAGATAATTTCAAGGTCTTTGATCCCGCAGGTGAGAAATCCTAAAAATGAGATGACTGCTAAAGATTATAAAGTAGAAGAAATTATAGAAGATATTGACAAGCTTCCTGCTAAATATGAATTGGATATGACCAAGGCTCACTTAGACACCTTTTATGTAAAATCTTATATATAAAAAGATAAGGTAGATAAGCTGAAGCAACAAGTTGAAAAGCTTAAGAAGAGCATAAATTATCAGAAAGAAGTAGATAAAGCTTTGAGGAAAGAAGATAAGAATTGGCAAGAAATATTTCAGAAGGCTAATGAGTTGAAAGATCAATTAGAACAAAAGAATCTGAATGAAGATCAGGTAAAAAAAATTCAAAATTTGAAGCATCAGCTTCAGATTGAGAAAGCCAAGTTCTTAGTTTTTGACAAATATAATTTGAAAAGGATCAAGAAGGAGTTTATTTCTAAAGTTCAAGAGAAATATTCAGACCTTCAACTCATAATTGATTACCTAGAAGATGCCAGCCAGCTACTATCTGCCATTCAGAAGGACCTAGATCAAATCACTAGAGAGTTACAACCTATGGTAATTTTGGAAAAATGAATATACAGGTTGGCTGGTAGCAGGCTTAGTGATGCTGATAAACCAATTCCTGATAAATAATGGAATCTAGCCAGAGTAACCTCCAAGATAGTGGTGAAAAAGCACAAGGTGTAGGAAGCAAATCCACCTCCTAGAGAAAGAAGTGATTTGCTAAATTTTTGACTATTTTGGAGATGATTTGCTCCAGTTTTGTGAAACCGTATAGTAGGGATAAAATCATACATAATACCATACAAATAAAGTGGCAAACCGTATAGAGCAGTGGAAAATTGTACAAGGTGCACCGAAATGCAATGAGATGCAAAGGAAATGTAATTTCAGGATGAAATTGCATGGATTTGCTAATCTAAGGTGTAAAATTAGGAAAAGTCAAAAATAATGTATTTAGTTGTAATTGGGTAGTTGTGAATAATATATTGTCTCAGGAACCACTTTGGAATGATCTGGGCAACATTATATAAGGCCTCATTTTTGAATTTATGAGTCTGGCTACTAGTTTACTAGTTCATAGTTGTTAGGAAAGAGAGTTAGCCATATTTATAAGTTATTGCTATAGTATTGATAGATTTTCCATATTGTACTAATTTTATCACCATTAATAATAAAAATAGATGTTGTGGATGACAGTGTACAATCCTGTGTGTATGGTTGATGCATTGTGAATGATTATTGTGTGATTGAGTTTCTTCTTTATTGTCATATGTTAGTTTTAAGCTTCATTGTAGGTTGTGAGTAGATTGATACTGGTGGGAATCATGGAGAATGATATAGGAGCATGATGATATTTTCAAGGATGTATTGAAGCAGACTATATGATTTTTGAGCGTAATTGCTTGAACAAAATTACTTATAATCCTAGATTGGATGCTTTGCTTGTGTGTGGAATCATCTGGTTTGGAATGTTAAAACCCTACAAAACCTTTTAGAGAGAGATTAGAGTAGAAGATCATTACAAATAATATCGTGTTGTACCTTTGGATCGTATATATCGTACATCGTACAAATCATACACAAAATCCTTACCCGATTTGGTAAAACAAGCAATTGATAGAAAATTACCCAATTTGGCAATTTTGGTAATCGACTTGAATGATTACAAAACTGTGTACAGTAGCCTCCAAAATAGCATTCATCAGTTTTTATGAGTGCAATGTCATACCATCTTGGCCACTGTATGATCTCATATCATACAGTGTATGTGTGGAAGGTCGTACAAGAGATTGATAGTCCGTACGAGGGTAGTTCAGGTACTTGGAAGATTGTTCGCTTTGGTAGTTAAAATCAAGCTCATCCTAGGGATTATTCTGACCATGGAATATACCTCCCCACTGGGAATACTCCACTGCTATATTACACAGGGCAGTCCAAAGAGCCTGGCTATTATTTGATCAGATAGACAAAGGGGTTAAAGAAATTGTTGAGATAAATGAGGAAATGATTCAGGTCAGTTTCAAGGGACTTTGAAAGGACCACAACTTGTTATCTATAAAAGAGGTTCAAAAAAACATAAAATATAGCTTAAAATATGAATCTAAAATTGATTCATTAGAAGAACCACTATCGCAAGAACAAGCTGCTAAGCTGATTATGGGCTACACTAGATTAAGAGATCATATGGAAGATCTGGTGACTAGAGAGAACACTACTGATTATGAAGATTTTGGGAAGTTACAATATGTTTATAAGCAGCTCAAAGAGACTTCCAATCCCTTTGAGGAATACTGGAAGGAAGCTCTTCAGTCTCTAGAGGTGATGGTTCAATTATTTGGAGACACATCTGGTAAGAATGATCAAGGAGTACAGTCTCCAGAAGAAGATAGAGAAGAAGAAGTAGTGGAAGAATAGGAATAAGACTGAGCAGTTATAGGCCCGGGAGGGGTCATGCTTAAAATTATTTTATATTGGTTTGTATATATATCATAAGTTTTGTATTTCCAAGTCATACGTTTTGTATTTTTTGTTACTCTAACAACTGTCAGAAATAAGCCATAAAGGCATGACACCTTCAGAGCATCAATTTTGTATGGAGGTATGTTCTGGGATAAAGCTTTATAAATGAGAGAGTGTTGTATATGGATTTAATAATAATGAGGTTATGAACGTAGTCTCTGATTGAATCAATAAGTTCTATGATGTTCTTGGCATGATTTCAATGTGACCCTCTACCCTCTAGACAAAATTCAAGTTTTTAGAGGGTAGGGTTTGCATGGAAATCATTCTTTAAAACATAATTTCAAGGATAAGTCTTGTTTTGAATCTGTAGCCCAATGGATAAGACTCTAGATTCAAATGTCTTTATGAGAAAATCCACCCAGGAGGTACCAGAATGTAGACCCAAAATGGCCACATACTTAGTAAAGTTTTGACTAAGTGATAAGACTATTATTCCACTCCAAAATCAGGTTGATGGTATAATTCTACTGGGGATTTATTCATATTTGAAGGCATTATAATATTCTAGAAAAATCCCTTTCTGGTCTAAAATAATGATGGGTTTTGAATCCACAAAAGTTTTTAAGAGATGGTGACGTCAACAATAAAAAGTGCGGATTTGGCTCTTGTCGAGTGTCTAATTTCGGAATGTCTTTTTGCTTCCCGCTCCGGAAGAGCCTTTTTGCTTTTCACTTCGGATTGAAAAAAGTTTCAAAATCCATAAAATTTACAAGGAGATGGTGATGTCAGCTTGAAAAGAGTGTGGATTGGCAGATCTGGGAAATGAACGAAGATTTTATTTTTGGAATAAATATGGGGCTGAAGGGTAAAATAATTTAAGTATTTGACTTCGGGCCTGGACTTGTGTTATCTCTTTAAACAACAAAAGTTACAAAGATATGATGACATCAACAATGGAAAAGTATGGATTGAGAAGGATGAGGCAGAAGATAAAGACCCCAGTTTGGATTGGATGTTCTGCTAGTAAAGAAAATGATGTCATCCAGTAGAATATATTTCAGCTTATACCGGATTCAATCTGGATCATGGGATCAAGAAGATCAATGGTGGAGGTTAGTCTGCTAAATATTGGCCACTTAAAAGATGTCCCTACACTAGAACTATAATAGATTAGCCGAAAGATGAAGTATCATGATTTTCCAAGAATATTAAACCAGATGCAGTTGCAGATCGACGGTGGTGCTCTACTTCCAAGAAATATTTGTGAAAGCACATGATCTAGAAGGCTCTAAACCGCAGTTCTACTAAGTGACCAGCAATTTGTAAAGAAATCGTGCTGCTATAGTATTTTTTCCTTTCAGTAGATTTCTCAGAGGTCAAACCAATCAGCTAATGCCAGCTAAAATATTTGCTGAGCTGTTATAACAAGATTTGATGTATTGTTTCTTGAATATTCTAATATAAAAACTATAAAGAGAGATCGAACCCTCATTTTAAAGGGTCGGCTCTAGCATGTTTGCCTATACTACTATAAATATTTCCAAAGAACTAAATGTAAGGAGCAATACATTGATCTTCACCTCAAAGCTACATTTCTATGTTGGATGTTAGAGGTTCGGATTTCATAGTTGTATTTTTGTAAATACTTAGATGGTTAGTTTGTGCCAATCATGGATTGCTAGCTGTTATGAGTAATTGAAATCTTCTTTGAAGCTTGTTCTTTGTTATTAGAAGGTGCATTTCTATAAAATATGGATTTTGGTGAATTTGCTATTTGTATTATCATTTCCTAGGTATTGAAATTGCTTACTGTAATATTTATCTGTTATTCTTTAATATCTGAAACAAGCTATTTTGGGATAAATGTTGATCTGGATGTATATCTTTAGTATGGTTTTTTGAAATATTTTTACGGTGATGCAATGATGTTAACCTATCTTTCCACTGATATCTACATCTCTCTAATCTTACCCTTTTCTTACCCTAAAATCCAAACCCTAATTGAGCATAATTGTGTCAACAATCTGCTAAGTTGACAAGGAACCAACCTACTATGGAGGTTGGATATGAAACCCTTGTTTTGGTCCATCCAATGTTGAGTGTTGAGCTATAGCTATCGGGTGCAAGCCTAAATAGAAAGTAGGAAGATAGACAGTTGCAGTATCAAGTAAACCTTGGTGCAATTCAGTGCCCAATAGAAACTAAATAAACTTTGTTTTTATTTAAAAAATAATATTATTTCTATTTTGATATTAAAACTACTTTCTTTCTATTACTTATAGAAAGAAAAATAATTAGAAATACAAACAATAGAATATAGAAAATAATCATATTTGCTTAAAAAGACACCTAGTTGTTATGACATTGGTCCCTATATTGAATTTGTGCCCCAAAAACCATGACAATGAATCTGATTTTGTGCCCTAAAAATGATGACCATGAATCCAAGTGAAACCTATAAAAGAGATAAAATACTTGGAAAAAATATTATTTGTGTTTAGGGGCCTGCTTGGGCCGCTATGAAGACTAGTCTTGTAGGCATGACAGTCAAGCCCCCTTGGTCCTTTTAGTTGATCATAAAATATAGATAAAATGTATGATATTTTTGAAGCTAAAGAAATACAGAGTAGAGAAAATAGAGAAGAGGGTTTCACATAAAGTAGATATAAAGGGAAAAAATGGAGAAAGTAAGGAAAGATAATAGAGGGAATAAATCCTTGCCCCCAAGTCATCGTAGCTAATTTTGTGATACTTATGCAGAGGTTGCAAAATTACAATATAAGAAGGAAGGGCAAAAGGGAGGTCCAAAAAATACTTGGAAAAGTATTTTTGCCAAAATCACACCTCATAATGGGTGACCATGAATTCAAGATAGAAGAAGAATGCTAAGAGAGAAGCAGAGAGAAAGTAAGGTTTTCACTAAATTTGTGCCCCATAAGGATGGACCACCAATTCACAACAAAAGAAGATTTAAGGACAAAAGGGCAACCAAACAAAAACTAAAAACTATTCAAAAATTCTAATAGATGCAATTATAGCTAAATGGTACTAAGTTAAATATAATAAGATAAAAAAAAGTAATGCAACGGTAAATTAAGGCTAGGAAATTTAACTCAAACACACTAAGAGAACTTATGAGAAGAATTCAGTAGAAAAAATGAACTACCAAAAAAAAGGAACTAAAATAATACAAGAGCAACATGAAGAGAGAGGGGGAAGACAAAATCCAAGATGGGAGTTATCCCCTAGGGTGAGCCTAAATCTCCTTCCTTTAGGCCTTTAGATATTATGAAGTGAATATTCACTAAAACCCAATCAAGAAGCAATTGATCATAAGATATGGAAGCTATTGAATCACACTATTGTCACTTCTCTAGATTGCTATTGATTCACCATTATCTCTAATTGTCAATTTTAATCACCAATTGCTTATTCAAATTCTAGTTACCCAAAAAGAGAGATCAATACCCCATTTATAGAATATTTGAGGGTAAGGTGAGAAAATATTTAATAAAAACTAGGGTTAGGATTCAAAAAAAGGGTAAGGTTGGCTCAAGGGTTAGGATTTAAGTGCAAAACCCTAAATTCATGATTTTATGATTGATTAGGGTCAACCACAAATCCATAAAATCTGATCATTAAAGGTCAGTTTGGCACCAAAGCAAGTTTCTCAAATTTACAGTTGGTCTAGAATAACTATAAATTTGGAAAAGCTAGAAAAAGGTATTGAAATTAAGGGGTGAGGAGCTAAAAAATTGTACATAGCAACTTTGAGAGGCTTTCTAGACATATGAGGGAAAATTGACTCATTTGGATAGGTCGATTTTTGGTGTTTATAGGTCATTTTTGATGAAATTCTAATTTAAAATTGTACATGGGAGGGATATTTATAAAATTTAGACCAAACACTACAAATCTTGGTTGATAATAAATTATAAGCCAAATAATTCAAATATTCTTCTGAGATGTAGAAAGTGGAATACCTGGCCATATAATTTTAGAGAAGGGGTCAATTTGGACCTTAAAATTATTGCATCCATACAAGAATAGCCTAGACCAAAGACTAAAAAATCTTCAAGGTTTCTTAGGCCTCACTAGATACTATAAAAAAATTGTCCATTATAGGAATATTTACGTCCCCTTTGATTGCTATGTTGTATAAGAACTCGTTTCTATGGTGAGAACTTGCTAAAAATGTATTTCTACTATTCAATCAAGCTATGCTCTCTACTTTTTTCCTTATGTCTAATTTCTCTAGGATATTTATGGTTGAAAGTGGTTCCTCATGAAGTGGAATTGGTGTAGTGCTTATGTAGTAAGATTGACCCTTGACCTTCACTAGTAAGAAAATATTACGTAAAAAAATGGAAAATTTAACTTATGAGAAGGATATGATGATGATCCTACTTGTTGTAAATCAATGGAGGTCTTATCTTATGAGGAAATTTTTTTACATCAAAATGGACCACTATAGCCTTAAATATTTTCTTGAGCAGTGTGTATCTACACCAAAATAATAAAAATGGATTACCAAACTATTAGGGTATGACTAGGAGATCACTTATAATAAGAGAAAGGATAATATAGTCACTAATGCACTATCTTTCTAATACGTGGATCAAAGTATGCTATGTGCCATCTCTAGTTTAGTCTCTCAATGGAACCATCAACTTTAAGAAGTAATCCAATGTTCTAACTTGAAATAACTAATTGAACAAGTTCAAATTTATTTTTAACTCTATCCTAGGATATAAATGGGATGGATAGTATCTATGATACCAAGGTCACCTCATTATCCTATAAATTTACCACTCCACAAGTCCATACTATAGGAAATACATACTTATTTGACCATAGAACATTCATGTTTCTTAAAAACTTACAAATGGGTTAAATGTATTTTTTTATGTTGGACTAAAAACGAATATCAATACCTTTATATAGAATGTGACACTAGTCGATATGTTAAGGGTGCAACTATTCACACACTAGTCACACTCAAACTTCTAATCCTATAGATTGTTTGGATGGACATTTCTATGGATTTTATTGAAGGGATCTCTAGAGGTAAAATAATTATTCTCATGGTGGTGGATTGTCTCTCTAAGTATGTTCATTTTTTTCCTTTATCCTACCCTCACAAGGCATCATTTGTTGTCCAAATATTCCTTTATTTTATTTTCTACCTTCATAGGATACCCTAGTCCATTGTATTTGATCATTATGCCACATTCACTAGTTATTTCTAGTATTAGCTATTCAAGCTTGACCAGATACAAATCAATAGGTGCTTGGCATACCAATTGTAGATCTATGGGTAAACTAAAATTTTCAATAAGTGCTTAGAGACTTATCTATATTGATTTACATCTAACCAATTGAATCATTGGATTAAATGGTCTCCTTTGGTCAAGTGGTGGTATAATAATTCCTATCACTTCTCCACCAAGATAGCACTATATGAAGAAATTTATGGACATCCACCATTGTCAGTCCTATAATACATTCTAGGTAGTTCAAAGTTTCAAGTAGTGGATTCCACTCTCATGGAGCATGCACAACTACTTTAAAATATCAAATATAATATAGTCATGACATAGAGCCATATGCGACAAGAAGGGTCAACATAAATTTGAGAATAATTTTGACATTAGGGAAATGGTTTTCCTATGACTATAGCCCTACAAGTAGTCATAATTGAAACTTCATAGAAATTAGAGGTTAGCACCACAATTTTATGGGCCATATTGTTAGAGATATTATATTATTTGGTAACATTAGAGTACCTTGGTCTACTATTATAAATATTAGTTTAGGAGTGTGTTTTATATTTATCTAATATGTGTCAAAATGTGAGAGTGTTATGTGTTATGTAATAAAGTGTGTACAGTGTCAAGAGTGCAAGTGTAAGGTGTGAGTTGTGAGAGTGCAAAGTGTAAAGTGAGTGAAGATTCATAGGTGTTAGGTATCAAGCATGTATGTGAATAGTTACATGAGATGTTGCAAGATGTAAAATAATGAATCATGAGTGTTTTGTTATATTGTAACAAATAAGAAAGGATGCATATTTTGGATGTTTTAGGAGAGCAATAGTTGAGAGTAATGAAGAGTCACTTTGTAAGGTTATATAATAGAGACAAAGCTCCATGACTTGTAATGAGAAGTTTGTAATTGATCTTGATGTAATATTTGATTATTTGTGAATAATTGTATTCTTATTGTGAAATATTGATATTATTATGTGAATGTATTTTTATGTAATTGATATCAGATATTGAGATATTGACTTGTGAGATAATCTAGTTGAATTTCCAACACATATAAAGCACTCTAGCAAGTTGGAAACATGGCCTACAAGTTAAAATTGCTACCTTATTCCATGATACATCAAATTTTCTACCTCATCTTTAAAGGTCCTTGGAAACTATATATGTCCAATCCACACTACCCCAATTAGATGAGAAAGGCTCAATTATCTTAGAACCCAAAAATATTTAGCTTAATGTATACATACACTTCACAACCTGGTAAGGTCTTCCTTACCTTCCCTCACCCAATGCACGAAAACACACTTACGAAAACGTAAATATAACAGTGAATGTAGACGACAGCGGAAATATAAAAGTAAATCAGTGAATGATGAATTAATGAAATGAATATCGCCACTAGGAGGGCAGATCTCGTTGTAAAGGCAATTATGCATGAATGCAAGTGAAATATTAAAATAAAGATGATGTTCTAAGACTACACAATTGGATAGCTAAATACACTTGGATAATATTGTAGAACATAACCGACGCTATGTTATTTGGTATGTAACATGACTCCCCTCCTCGAAAAGCTTTGTCCTCAAAGCTAGAAATATTTGGAAAATCCTTTCGGGTTCCCATGTAGCCTCTTCAGCTGGTAGGCCCTGCCATTTGATGAGAAATTCTTGGATGTGATGAGAGCTCCGTATGCGTGTTCTGCTTTGTAGAATTGCTTCTAGCTGGAGATATATATGCCCTTCTGCATCTAGTATTGGTAATTCTGACTGAGATTTCACTTTTTGGCCGATCACCTTCTTGAGACATTGTCTGGCAAGGTCATGGGATATTTTGGGAGGTAGTCCCTTTGGTTCTTGGAAGACCTCTTCATAATGTGCTACGTTGTCTCGTAAATCTAGAGTAGTAATATCCGAAGTTGCTCGAGATTGCTTTTCCAAATAATTAATTTGAGCTATGAATCCGTAACCACCCTTTTTTAACATCTTCTCCATACTATGAGAGCTCACCATCTGTGATGGAGGAGTAGTAATGCCTTGTAAGCGAATGACCCGTCCATTTTCCTTCCATTCCACAAATAATTTTTTGAAATTGAAGCTAACCGTGTCTAGTGTTTCCAACCATTCAACTCCCAAAATGACATTAGAGTTCCCTAAATTCATTACGAAGAGAGATCCATACCATGTATAAGTTCCCATTTTAATGGAAACTTTAGATGTTTACCCAATACATTGAGCGTTCACCCCGTTGGCTACTAGAACCTGGAATTTGTCTTTGTTGGATGAATTAATGAATAAATTCAAAGCTTTTGCTATTTTGATGTCGATAAAATTGTGGGTACTGCCTGAATCAATTAGCACATTTACCTTTTTCTGGCGAAGAAATCCCAATACCTTGATTGTATGGTGGGCTATTAACCCCATGAGGGCATGCACGGAAATAGCCATTGTATCCTCTTCCTTCTCTTCTAGAACAATCGATAGTTCTTCTTGAATAGGTTCTTCCTGGTGGTATGCTTCTTCCTCTTCTCCTTCATATTGAGCGCATTCAATATGAAAGTTTTGTTTTTGTGCACATGCTTGTTCTCTGGGATGGTGATTACGACATTTATAGCAGAAGTATCTTGATGGTTGATCATTTTTATGAAAAGAGTTGTTGCCATACGAAGGATGACTATAAGTTTCATGTTGTGTATACAACTAAATTCTCTTCTCAGCTAGCTTGGCTATTCTTATGCAATCGTTCAACGAGGTTGGATTTTGAATGTCCACCTCCACCTTAATATTTTCTTTCAAACCATTGCAAAAAGCTCCTACCACTATGTCTAGACTGAGGTGTAATGCATACGGTAGTAAACTAGTGAATTCGAAGACGAACTCACTAACTGATATTTCTTGTTTAAGAGATAACAGTCTTACTGTGTATGATGATGTAGCTCCTTCATCAAATATTTCTAAAAAATAGGTAGTGAAATTATTCCAGAAAATAGTAGCTCCTTTCTCACGTTTAAGCCATACGAACCATTGGTAAGCCTCAGTGCCTAATTTTGATGCAGCGAAAGGGACTTTATCAAAATCCTTAATTTGGTATAAGTCAAGAATGCCTTCCATTTTAGCTATCCAACCATGAGGATCATGACCCTCAAAAGTGGGCATATCAATGCGTGGAAAATTATTAGGGCCTCTCGGTTGGTGATAACCCATATCCCTATCCTGATCTTGGTTATATCACTGTTTATGATAGCGATTCCCGTAATTATCTGGATTGCCTTTTTGCTACTCCCAATCTTCATCCTGGTTGTCATTTTCTTCATGCCTTTGTTCATGGGAGTGATTTTGGAGATTAGTATTGGGATTAGGTTGGTTTTGTGCGCTCAATAGTTTAGTTAGGTTGACATTAATTTGGTGCATACCATCTAGTAATTGTCGAAGAGCTTCATTAGTGGTAATGGCAGAGTTGCCTGATTCTCCTTGTGTGACGTTGTCATGAGTTGGGGAAAGGTTAGTAGCCATGGGGTCTACCAGTGGATGATGCGGATTATAACTGCCAATTTTGAAAGGAGAAGGAGAATTTTTTGTACCTTGGCTTCGATGAGGTCTTCTTATGTTTGACTTTTCTTTGTTGGGAGCTTTCGAGCTTGTTAATCGACCATCAGATCCTTTGATCCAACTTCTACTCATGCACTGTTCAAAATTTCCTGCTTAGTAATCCTTGAGCTTCAATTTCTACAATATTTGGTTGAATTTGGAAAAAATTTGGATTTCACTTCAACTGTCTCTCCAACTGCGATACGGATTTGAATTTGGGTGGCCTCCTTGACAGCAACTTTCAACAACTTTTCAATTTGGACAATTTCAGCAACTTGACAGCAATTTTTTTAAGCAACTTTTGACAATTTTTGTACAACTTGACAATAACTGGACTGGGACTAACCGCAAGATAGAAACTAGACTAGAACTAACCACAAGATAGAAACTGGACTAGGACTGACACGACAGATATGATAGGACCGAAGATGACGGAACTCACACGATAGGACACGAACAACAGCAATGCAAGCAACACGACCTGACAACGAGGGACCCAAAACTGATGTGACGAAGACCCCGATCAAGACACGTGGGACACAGATGGAAGACACGACAAAGACCCGATAGCGACATAGCGAGAAACACACGACATGACAATGATAGATGGATACAGTGAGACACACACGACACAACATGACAACAACAAGAGGACACGCAGACAGATAAGGTGGAACACGGGGACAGGCAACAAAGGACACCTAGACAGGGAACGACAAAAGCAAAGGACATGACTACGTTGACTTGCGCGGAGGGTGAAGTGTGTGGCCTAAAAGCCACAACTAAACCTTAGACCCTTTACACTTATAAACCCCTGACTGTCAACTCCTTCTCGAATGTGGGATAAATACTAAACCCAATGCAAAAAAAAATTAAACGACGACCTTAGATTTGCCCGAAATATTGAATATTTTCATGAATTATGATTGGTTGATGGCTGTTCCTCCTGGTGCGATTAGATTTTCGGACTGTTACAGCCAATTTGGAAGTGCGATCGAATATTATCATTTCCTTTCTTCTGCTTTTGCTAAAACGCACGTTAATCACTATCTCCAATCGTGTTTGGCCCTTCTGGAGTGCGTGATATATACTGGTATCTAATGCTGGTTTTTCTCCTTTTGAAAATTTGTTTAAATTGTCCAAGAATCGTCGAATCGATTATTGGTGCACTGTTGGTGGTTACCAAATAGAAAATTATTGTTTGTTGCTACCTGGTATTTGAACAAAATTACACCATATTAATGAGTGTTGTGGTGGTGTTTACACCTGCTCTGAACATTGTACAAGTTGCACCTGGTACTTGTGTATGAAACCAACAAACCCAGCAGAGAGCGAAACGTATTTGGATCATGCTAAATCTGATACCACTTGGTAAGGTCTTCCTTACCTTCCCTTGCCCAATGCACGAAAACACACTTACGAAAACGTAAATATAACAGTGAATGTAGACGACAGCGGAAATATAAAAGTAAATCAGCGAAGGATGAATTAATGAAATGAATATCGCCACTAGGAGGGCAGATCCTGCTGTAAAGGCAATTGTTCATGAACACAAGTGAAATATCAAAATAAAGATGATGTTCTAAGACTACACAATTGGATAGCTAAATACACTTGGATAATATTGTAGAACATAGCCGACGCTATGTTGTTTGGTATGTAACACAACCACACTCTCTCTAGTGTTCTAGTATACTAGCATGAACTATCCAAAATATTCTACCTTGGAGTCGATCCAACAACTACAATAACAATTTTATTATCTCAATCTTTGAGGACAAAATCTTTTTGAAAGTGGAGGGTATGTTAGGATCATAAACTAGCATAATTATTACTATGTACTTGTCTAGTGTTAGTGTTATATCTGCATCATAGGAACCTAGTGTGCATGGACCCTATTGAGCATGTAAATGACACATTATCAAGGGCAAGACAAAATACGTAGAACATAATATATTCCCTCTTGAAAGAAAAATTATTTTTCCAAGGTTCAAGTATGCTAGATATTGGTTAGTGTGAGTAAACTCAAAGGTCATTGATAGTTGTTCCTTCAAGGGGCCTTTGTTGGTGTCACTCAAAGAAATAAGTTTACTAGGCACAATGATTTAAAATTAAAATGCTTAATTGCCTAAAAATAATTCCACTACATTGAAATTATAATGCATATGAGTTGAGCAAAATTTAAATGGTTGTAAACTAGAAATTATCATTCATTACATTAAGATTAATTAGCTTGTAACTTAAACAAAATTTTAAACTAGCACAAATAAAAACCAGCTTCAAATATTTATACTAGATTTAATATACTCCTAATCTAAATGAGCTCCAAATAAATATCAAAGGTTTAGGGGAAAGAGAAAATAAAATAAAACACACCAATACTACCCTAAACTTTAGCTCCAATCTGGTAAATCAAAAATTATGATTTAAACCAATCATGCCCTAAACAATATTCACATAGTCTAAAGTCTAAGATGGTGCAATATTCAAAGGGGAAAGACTAGGAAATCACCATCAACATGTTCACGTTGAACCCAAAAAGTTTTAGAAGCTTTGTATTATAAAGATATTAATTGAGTACTTTTGTTTAATATTTACTCACTTTGGTGGATTACAAAAGTAGAGCTTAAAACAATAGCAACATGGTTAAAAAAAATAGTCCAACTAATAATAGGAAATGCAAATAAAGAAAAAAAATAAAGAGCATGTAATTGGATGGATTTCAACCATTGTAATAGGCTAGTGAGCCCATATTTATACAATTTGATGGCCATTCATATAGATTTTATAATTATTTGCTATTTATTTCTAAGACATACTCCATGGGATTAATTTTAGCCATACTTTGGCCATGCCTCATTAAACCTCCAATAATTTGGCCATGCCTCATTAAATATCTATTTACATGATGGTTGGGATCTCTAGAATGACCATGCTTTATTAAATCCTCAATACTCTATAGAGTCTAGGTTGACCATTGATTTTACCATGTTTGTCATCTTGTACATTTGTACTTGCTAGACTAGCATTTAAACCCCCATGTTTGCCATATTGTACATTTTTACTTGCTAGACTAGCATTAAAATCCCCATGTTTTCCATATTTTTAATTTAAAGTAGCTATTTCATATCCTAGAAAAAAAATTGTAGACATTAGAATTTAATAATAATTATTATTATTTATTTATGTATGGTAAGTACAACATAGTGGTTATGGCTTTGGCCTCTCTTTGAGGAGGTCCAAGGTTTAAACCATGATGTACCCAAAAGGGGATATATTGGATGTAGCAGACAAGTGTTTGTTGGTTGGCTACACTAGTTTGA
Organism: Wollemia nobilis; assembly: GCA_028583015.1. Taxonomy (NCBI): domain Eukaryota; kingdom Viridiplantae; phylum Streptophyta; class Pinopsida; order Araucariales; family Araucariaceae; genus Wollemia; species Wollemia nobilis. The sequence goes on along the minus strand of JAQPPZ010016930.1, from coordinate 6,266,632 downwards.
TACCCTAGAGGATCGGGGGTCCCATTGACTTTGTTTTACCTAACAGGCTAGGGTTATAGTGGTAGCATATAAACCCGATCAGGTATCTGATAGAAGGTGTTATTGATTCCCCTATGTATCAAAAAAATTATTTATTATATATAATCATAGTTTATATTATTATTTTTACATTTTGTTTTGTCTTTTTGCACTCTTTCAAATAAGCTCTACACTTTCCATGAATGAGTTTTTGGTAATTTTTTTATTTTTTGGCAATTTTTACCCTTTTTGGTGATTTTTGTATTTTTAAGAAATTTTTACCCTTTCTAGCACATTGCATTTCATTTCCCCTTCTTAGCAAGTGTCTAGGCTTTTGACATAGCTGATTTCAAATTTCCAATTTATCCTTGCTACTTCTTGCCATTTCTATGTTTATCAGGCTTTGAATTTTAGTTGAGGCTCTCAATTGAGGTTTTTTAATAATAATCTCTTTTTTTACTTCCCTTTATTTCAAACTACCAAAGCATACATTATCTTTTATGGACTACCAATAAAGCTAGCTTCCAATTGGTAGGGTAATTTCTAATGGGAGAATTTTCAAATGCTTAGACAAATTTCCAATGGCATAGATTTTTGTTGTTTCTTTGCAAGGGGTCAGAGGCTTTTCGTTGGAGTTTTTTTAATTTTTTTCTACAAGTGGCTAGATTCCATTTGGGCAATTCTCACTTAGTGCATGGCTAGACTCACTTGGATTTTTAAATTCTATGAGCTATCAGTTTTTGGTCGAGGTAAATTTCAATGGTCTACAACTACAATTTTGCTGCTACTCATGCTTACATGTGAGTGTTTGGGCTTCCATACTTGATTTTTTTCACTAAGTGTTCTCTATGGGTGGCTAGGTTTCTAGAATTATTTTTTCACTAAGTGTTACCCATAGGTGGTTAGGCTTTTTAAAATCCTTGTTGATGTCATTTTCCAAAAAAACTTTGGCATCCAATATTTTACTTAATTTTTTAATACTTAATAGGCTAGGGTTTTTGAAACCCATTGTTGATGTCATTGCCAAAAGAACTCTGGTGCTTGGCATTTTTCTTACACTTGTTTTTTTTTTTTAAATTTCCCTTGAATGACTAGACCTTTTGAATGGGGTAATTTCCCATTTTAGTGCTAGGGTTTTTGTAATTCATTTTTGATGTCATTGCCAAAAAACCTTTGATGTTCAACATTTTCTTCCACTTAGAATTTTATTTCCCTACAAGAGGTTGGGTTCTAGAAAAGGAAGTTATTTCCACTTGATTGTTGGGTTTCAGGTAGGCAAAATAAAATTTAACCTCCTCTACCCATCTTATGCCTTAGCTAAAATTTGGATTTCTTCAATGCCAAAATTTTTTGCTCCTTAAGATGACATCAATATTTTAAAATTTTGGCCTCTTTTTTCTTCAATTTTTTTCCCTTAGCCAAATTCTTAGTCTAGCACTATGACAAACTGCTAAACCTTCCTCCTTTGGCTAAATTTTATGCAAGGAAGTGATTTCCACTTGAGTATTGGGTTTCAATGGGACATAGCATTTTGAGTTGCTAGTAGCATTAACTTAGTCTACTTTTAAGCTTCCTCTTGATTGGCTAGAAATTTGGCTGAGGTAGTTTATTAACTTAGTTTTTGGGCTTACAACCACTTTCTTATATCTCCCTGGTAGTGACCTTATTCACAACAACTTGGATAGCCTATAGAAAACCAACAAATTTGGGCCTCAACTATTCTCAAAAATAGGTAAATTTATACTTTTTGGAAAGCTCTTTTGGTTAGCTTTTGATGTAGGAAGTAATGGGAGATAAAAATAACAAGATGAAGAATAATATAAAATAAAGTAAATCTACGAGATGACTAAAAATATACTATAAATATAAATGATGGAAATGTATACAAAGTAGCTATGGAGGAAATGAACACTCCATGAATAAAGCTACTGCTCAAGAATGAGCTTTGAGCATATCACACTCCATCACATTACATCATTACACCACACTATTCTACACTAATTCCTACTACTATATCATACTCTATGTCTATGGCCCTTTATATAGGAAAATAGGTTCCTTGGCCAACACTCTACCTAGTTATGCAAGGGACAACTTGCACATATACAACTTGCACATTGACACTTGTGCATTTATTACATTGCATGAAGTAACTAGATAAATTCCCCCTAAATTAATCTAATATCCTAAATATGTACCAATAAAGGTACATTTACATTATCTAAATGATGTAATATAATCTATTTCTAACACCCTCTTGTATTACATTATTTGGATATTAAAGAATTTAGTCTTCAATGTGGATCTTCTTCCATTGGATAATGGAATTTGTATTTTCCTTCTTTGCTTACTGTGATCAGGTTTAGTAGATAATTTGTGTTTTCATATAATGCAAAGTAAGCTGTAGTTGGAGGTTCTTATGACTAATGTATGTGTTCAACTAGTTTAGTATTCATGATGCCATATTTCTTTTTAGCATGTCTTTTCTTCTTTTCCCTTCTTCTTCTTCTCTTGTGATTATGCATTGGTGCTGATAGAATTTTTGCTTCATGACAAGTTAGTTTATCATCACAATAATATTTTTCTTTATCTTTTTCCTTGTGTTGAGTAAGTACAAACATAATTAGTGATAGATACACCATTAGACATTATTCTAGTGGAAATATAACCAATCTTTGTGAATTCCACCATGCTATGAAGAGAATATCATGAAGATAACCAATCAATGTTGTAAAGTTACCTTCTTTAGCTTTTTTAAGAAAAAATAAAAATTTATCTTTGTCACTATTGGATAGATACTTGTATCCTTCTAGAGTATCTATTAAGTTTTGAGAGTAGTATTCTACTTTGTGCAATAGTTCTTCATTATTGAAAGCATTTCTCAAGATATCATCCATGATAGATCCTTGCAAGAATCTTAGAAGTCTACCTTATGACTCTCTGTATTAGGATATATGATTCCTATAAGCTTGATTTGATAAAACCTTTATTAATACTTAGTTTTGTAGGCTTCCTTATGACTCCCAAGTAATGTGAGTGTATACTCTTAAGGATTTTTAGGTTTTGAAGAAAGCTTATATTTTGTAACTTGATAATATTTGATAAATGTTGATATTACCAAGTTTTGTAGAATACCTTATGACTCCCTAGTATGCTCTGGATAAGATATAGTGCTTTTGTAAATTATAGTTCAATATTTGGTTTATTTTGTAAAGTTTTGTAAAAAATCAACTTCTATTATCCCTTATTGCTCCTATTGAACTAAGCACTTTTACAAGATTTTAAAGAGGTTATAATGTTGGATATTTTTTGTCCTTTTGAGAAGTTTGAGACAATAATTATATAAATTTCCAACCTTTTAAATACTATGATAAACCTCTCTTTTAAATAATCCTTTGGGAATTAATTTAAGTGTATCTAATTTCCAATAAATTCATTTGATGTAGTAACCCTTATGAATCCCTAATTTTTGGAAAAATTATACCACAATAATATTTACAAATATTTAATATTTATTCTAGTAGAAACCCTTATTACTCCTATGTTTTATACTGCACATATTATATTATTTTGATAAAATATTCCCTCTGATGTATGGCTTTCAATATAATCAAATTCCTTCAATTTTAACCTTATAACTCCCAAGGAAAGAAAGCACATAGAAATGGGAATAAACCTTACCTTTATCAAGTAGTAATCGACACTATTTTTAGATGAGCTAGGGTTGCAATATCGACATAGATGCTTTGAATGCTTTGTTTGTACCCTCCAATGGAATTGCTTGGAGCTTATCCTTGTGAGAAGCGTTCCAAATATGGTGTCGTTTAAACTCTACCTTTGACCTCACTAGAGCATTGAAGGCTCTACCACCTTCTTGACATGTTGTGCTACATAAATTTTGGTACTTGAGATGATGAGTGTGAATTGGTACGACCTTGTCTTCAATGTTGGAGAGAAGAGCACTACAGATTTGAAAAGGTTTGACCTTATTTTATAGGAGCCTTTAATGATCCTCCTTTCTTCCTTTCATTCTATGCTTCAGATGTGTTGCACTATGCTATTATCTCTTCTTCACACTATACCACTTCATGTTTATATGCCTTTTAATGTGGTGAATGCTTTGACAATTGTCACTAAGTGTTACGTATGAGCTCTCTCCTTTGTAACGTAACAATACTTTAGTAATGCTCTGCTAGCTTCTTGGTCACCTTGTAATGCATGAAAACTTGTGTGAGTGCTTGTAACTCCTTTGTGAGTTTTATTGGATGTTAAGAAATGAGATAGCTCCTTAGAGAATTTATACCAAGTGGATTTCAACCTTTCTGCATGGAGTTATTTTGTTGTAACGCTTACAAGGAGAGTATAACTCCTTTTTCTATGCCTCTTCTTTGCTTGCTACATTTATTGGAGGGCAAGCAACCTTTTCTCTTAATGGTTGATCATTGAGGTAATTTTAGAGCTTCGAATAGAATTATATGTGATTCTTTTGGTGGACAATATTCACCAAGCTAGCAACCTCTGAATATATCACTTGTTCTCCTCATTCCTTATTCCCTTTAATATGCTACTTTTACGCTGTTCATCCATGCTGATTGAGGTAGAATATACCATATTTTTTCTTTTAAAAGAGAGCTCCCATTCTGTCTATGTAAATCTAGGTTGATGATCAACTAATATGTGCATTACCTTTTGTAGGTTCATCCATCCAATATGTGAAATGTAAACCCCTTTGAATGGATCCTTATATTGTGGATGAGGAGAGCTTGATGTTTGGACTTTCTTGATGGATTTCCCTATATTTTTTGTGCCTTTAGTGGCACCTTCAATATGCCCTTTTCAAGGTAGTGCAATACCTTGTAATATTCTATGAGAATAAAATGTTTTTATTGCACCATTTTTGCACTCCTTGTAGGTATTGTAGTCTAATTTTGTAGCAGATTTTGAATGCACAAATAAGGGTTTTGAGGGCGTCCCTTTGGATAGAATCCTTGCCCTATTTGCTTGGATATTTAATGATAGATCCAAGCTTTACAAATGTTGTAGATAGAAGTTTTTTTCTGTTGCACTTAATCTTGTAGGGCTTTAGATTTGAGACACACCAAGTCTTTTTTTTTTTTTTTTAGTTAAGTTATATATAATACGCGAATTCACATTGAAATTATTATTTTTTAAATATATTATTTTAATTATATAAATAAATTTAAAATTTTATTTTTGATAATAATTATTTTAACAAGTTGAGTTAGTAAAGTAGTTGTTATATTACAAACACGATAAGTATTATAATATATTTATTATATTTTAGTTATAAAAAATAGGTTAATATTTTATTTCAATTATTTTATAAGGAATCATTTAAAAAATAATAATTTTGTATGAAATAATTTTTACAATATAATTATTTTGCAGTGCAGTTGATTTTTGAGACATGATCTTGAGATGAACGGGAGGTCCAGTGTTCGGACCAACCTTTGTGCGCCTTTGTAAGTGCAATTGGTTTCCTAGACATGGCCCCAAGATGAACAGGAGGTCGAGTATTCGATCCATCTCATGAACACAAAAATAATATTTTTGAAAGTAATATAATAGTGCAAATAAATCTAATAATATTTTAATTTTAATGCACTAACAATTTCACCTTATCACTCCAATAAACTCTAAAAATAATGCACTTAATCAATTTACTATAGCTAATCAAGAATAAACTAAAATGAATCTTCAATAATTATTTTACAATTCTCTTATAAGAAAGGTAGTAGGAGCTAGTCTTCTTTTGCTTTCCAAAGTAGATGATAGATAGTTGATAGATAGTTTAAAATTCTAAAATCTAATCAACTCCTAAAGTGCAAATGAACGTTAAAGAAACATTCCTTTTTTGCACTTTTGAAGACTATAGTTCAATTATACTTGATGAGCAAGGTGCAACCTAAGTATTGTCATTGTTGTCAACATAGTCAGGTTGATCAGTTGATGCAATGGTTAGAAGTTGATTGGTGAGCAAGGTGATGGATAGGAGTTGTTTGTTGAGCAAGGTGCAGCAAAAGCATTGCAAAAGTATTGTCATTGTTGTCAACACGATCCGATTGATGCAATTGATGCGGTTCGGAGGTCGATCAGATCAAGTGCAGAAAGTTTCAAGGAAAACAGAGGTGACCCAGATTCAGAAACTGGCAGAAAGAGACAAGGAAGAAAACTGTCGCGATATCGCGACATGTTTTCTATCGTGATTTCGTGACATGGTCGAGGAGAGAGAAGGCACAGCCGAAAATGTCGCGATTTCGTGACATTTCGAGTTTTCGTTGAGGAGAGAGAAAATGTGTCACGATTTCGCGACAAAAAGTAGGAGAGAGAAAATGCATGCCAAATTGTCGCGATTTCGCGACATGGTCGAGGAGAGAGAAGATGCGAGCAAAACTGTCGTGATTTCGCGACATGTCCGAGGAGAGAGAAGATGCGAGCAAAACTGTCGTGATTTCGCGACATGGTCGAGGAGAGAGAAGGCACAGCAGGAAATGTCACGATTTCATGACATGTCGAGTTTTCGCTGAGGAGAGAGAAAATGTGTCGCGACATCGCGACAAAATTGAAGAGAGAGAAACTGCAAGGAAGATTGTTGCGATTTCGCGACATTGCCGAGGAGAGAGAAAGTGCATGCCAATTTGTCGTGATATCACGACATGGCAGAGGAGAGAGAAAGTGAAAGGTAAACTGTCACGATTTCGTGACATGCTGGCAGAGAGGGAAGCAAGGTGAAAAGATGTCACGATTTCACGACATAAATGGAGAAAAGGAGCTAGCAACGAAAAGTGTCGCGATATCGCGACACGTCGGGTTTTTGCGACCCGAAGAGGAGAGAGAATGCTCAGCAACAAAGGTGTAGCGATATCGCTACATGTTGAAATGAATGGAAACAAAGGTGTAGCGATATCGTTGCATGATGAAAATACATGGCACAAAGGTGTAGCGATTTTGCTACAATTAGGAAGTGCGAGAAAACAAAGATGTAGCGATTTCGCTACAAGTGAAAAGACACAAACAAGAAGATGTAGCGATTTCGCTGCATGACAAAATGTATAAAAACAAAGGTGTAGCGATTTCGCTACCATTCAAAGTTGAAAAAATTAAAGATGTAACAAGTCAAAAGCACAAGGCACAAAGTGGTAACGATTTCGCTACTGCACAAAACAAAGAGTGTATGGAAGCCCAAAGTGTCACGATTTCGTGACATGCTCCATTTTCGTTACTACATGGAGCAAAGAGCGTACGGAAGCCAGAAGCGTCACGATTTCGTGACGAAGATAACGATGACGTCAGCAAGGGCCGAAAGTGTCACGATTTCATGACAAGTTTCAAGGAAAGCTGCTAGAAGCCGAAAACGTCGTGATTTCGTGACAAGAAGATTGATGACGTCAGCAAGAGCCGAAAGCATCGTGATTTCGTGACATGTTCCATTTTCACTGGAGTTGGCAAGGAGAGTTGTACGGAAGAGCAAAGTGTCACGATTTCGCGACATGTTCCATTTTCTGGAGTTGGCAAGGAGAGTTGTATGGAAGAGCAAAGTGTCGCGATTTCGTGACATGTTCCATTTTTGCGGTTGCTGGCAAAGAAGAGTGTATGAAAGCCGAAAGCGTCATGATTTCGTGACATGCTTAAGGATGACGTCAGCAAATGTTGAAAGTGTCACGATATCACGACAAGATGCAGGGAAAGCTTCCAAGAGCCAAAACGATTGCGATTTCGTGACATGCTTAAGGATGACGTCAGCAAATGTTGAAAGTGTCGCGATATCATGACAAGATGTAGGGAAAGCTTCCAAGAGCCAAAACGGTCATGATTTCGCGACATGCTTAAGGATGACGTCAGCAAAAGTTCTAAGTGTCGCGATATCGCGACATGAACAGAAGGTAAGCTTTCAAAGCCAAAATGGTCGTAATTTTGCGACAGCATTGAGGATGATGTCAGCAAAAGTTCAAAGAGTCACGATTTCATGACATGAGCGGGGGAAAAGCTTTCAAGGTCAAAATGGTCACGATTTTGCGACAACCTTCAGGGTGACGTTAGCATAAGTTAAAAGTGTCACGATATCGTGATAGGAAACAGTTAGACTGGAAAATGCCGAAGCAACATGAAAGGTGACACATGGCAGAAAAGCATCATGCAGTCTGTCACATAAGAAGTAACTGAATTCAGACAGACAGTTAAACGTTGACAGGTGTTGGACATGCAATGCAACAGCCAAACATGCATAATTGAAACGCATTCGAAAAGCTGAATATGAAGGATAATAAAAGCATTCGAAAGGTCGTATTTGCAGGCATTCTAACAGACGTATTTGAAGCATACAGAAAAGCCGAACATGAAGAATCGAAAAGCTTTCGAAGAATTGCATATGGAGAAAAGAAAAGGCACTCGAACAGCCGTATGTTCATGCATTCGAATAGTCACATTATGGACAGGAGTAATGAATTCAAACAGTTGGAGAAGGTCATTCGACTGCATGCCAGATTGAAAGGTTATAAAAGAATAATCGTACAGAGAAGATGTTGCTACTGCGTGATAGAAGATGCTACAGAAAGAGGCTGGCTGTAAGTGAGCTGTGAGAGTGTTGTAAGAGATTATAACAGTGTTGTGTTAATGCTGTGAAGAGCTGCAAGAGCATGCCATATGAAAGGGCTGTAAGTGTGCAGAAGGTAGAACTGTAAAAGAGTGTATGTTTCCATGAGATTGATTTGATTTAAGCTAGACCAGTGAGGATCTTGTAACACTGAAGGCATTTTTATGTCAATCAAAATTGAAAATAGAAATCCAAGTTGGTGCTTGGAATCAGGGGTTGGTGCTCCTTCCAGCTTGATGCTTGGTAAATTAGGGGTTGGTGCTCCTTCCAAGTGGATGCTGGTAAATTGATTGTAAAGTTGGTGCTTTGCAATGGCTAGATTTGGATGGGAGTCCAAGCGGTCTAGTTTGAGGAGTAGCCAAAACTGGTGAACCTCGTTACATCTTGTGTTATGTTATGCTCTCTTGTGGTACTTGTTGTTTTTGGTTTTAGCTTTCTTTTGTTTTGGCTTTAAGAGTTAAAGCATTAAGTTTTAAAATAGTTGCACTGATTCCCCCCCCCTCTCAGTGCCATTATAAGACTAACAATTGGTATCAGAGCAAGGTTCCCAGTTCAGGCTAAATCAGTCAAGGTTGATCTTGGATTAGTTTACAATGGGTAAGAAGAATAGATTATCCTCCATTAAGGCATCTCAATCAGTTTCAATTCCTTCAGAAGAGAAAATTGCACTAAAGAAGGAAGAAGAAGTGAACTCTAAAGTTTGCAATGAAAACATGGAGATTGAAGTAGATCTAGAAGGTGAGTTGATCGCCGCTCTTGAAGAGTTAAGTATACAAAAGAAAATCAACAAAAGACTGTCCAAAAAGTTTGAAGAATACGGGGATGAGATTGAAAATATCTGTTTACAAATTCAAGAGGCCAAGAAAGCAAAAGAAGCCTTGAAGACACAGCTGAATGATAAAGTCGATGTATATAGCAAACGTGAAGAAGAATCTAACAAAACTGTTAGTAATCTAAAGTTGTAAGTAGATGTGTCCAAGAGGGTTGAAGAAATTCTCAGGTCTCAGTTCAATGAGAAAAGGATCGCTTGTTGCCAACAAGAAGAAGAGATTGTTTCTTTGAAGAAACAACTAAAAGAGGCCAATATAAATCTCAAATTTGAGAAAAGCACAGAGTTGCTAGATACAATGATAAATCAACAAAGAAGCTCCACGTCTAAGTTTGGTCTTGGATATGAAGTTGAACAACCTTCATCCTCTAAACATGCAGAGAAGAAGAAGTCCTCGGTTGAAGGTTTGAAAAAAGAAAAGTCCGAAGTTGAATCCTCAAAAGGAAGAAATCATCAAAGAAAATCTACAGACAAAGCAACCACAAAGCAACAGAGGTTCTCTCACTCTCACTCTTTTAATAATAATGCTTTTAATGGCTATTGTTCTAAATGCAACTACTATGGTCACAAGGCATTTTATTGTGGACAGAATAATAGATCAAAGAGTTATGCTGATAAAAACACATCTACTTTCCTGAGTGAACACCCTGTGCAATGTTTTAAATGTAATGGTCAAGGGCACATAGCAAGGTTCTGTGCAAGCACTTCTGTATCTAATCTAAGGCAAAACCCTAGATTTCATCAGACACAAAGAATACAATACAGACAGAGAATAAATCATGTGCACAGCAGAAAGGAAAATAATCATCCTTCAAGAATGCACAAGAGACAACCCCATAAGAAAAATGTTCAAGTTCACGAACAGGGGCAAAATAGGGATGTAGTTGAAAAACTCAAGCCCAAGTTCAGGAAAGTCTGGAGAAAGACAGAAGAAAGGAATTCGTGTCTCCTTGGCAAAAGGAGATTACTCCTCTTCTGCATTAAGCAGCTCCAGGTGGCACATCCTTAGGGGGAGCAATCTTAAAATTTTATTTTAATGCTCCTTTGTTTTTGGGCCAGTTTTCTGAGGATGAAAGGTTAGAAGTCGAGTTATTGTTGTTTGCAGCTAAAGTGTGTTGTCAGTTCTTGTTGTTGTTTTTGAAGGTGCCGTGAAGTGTGCTGTTTAATTTGAAGAGTTGTCACATTTGGTAGTGTTGAGATATGTCACTGTTGTACTGTTGATAATTCTTCCACCAACTGTTCATTACTTCGGATCATAATAGTTCAATTTTTTTTTTATGCGTGTTTGCTCTAGCTGCATATACGTGTTTCGAGCAGCATGTATTTGTTTTACACTTTGAGGTAAAGCTTGCAAGATCCTTCTTGTTGCCTTGGTAAGATTATTCAATTCACAGATAGTTCGGGTTAACTGTTGATAAAATATCAATCCGAGGTTAAGAAGTTGAGGTTGAGTAAGGGGCTCTATGGTTGCCCATAAAGTGTTTGTCAAAATGTCTTCTCCAAGATTTGCACCGTTAAAAGTAAAGTGATCTGCAGATATCGTAGAAAACTCAGATCAGGTTTTAAGTTTAAAAAGGAATCTGGTTGTGCCGCAGTACAGTATTTATTGCTTGCACTAAGTTGGAAGTAAATTTGTAGAGTTGGTACAAGTGAGTCTCCTATCAATTTTATTGAAAGATGTGAAATATGCTTGTTGAAGTGAAGAAGCGTTAGGCAGAGGTGCCAAGTTTGACCCATGTTGTGGGCAATTTCGTCTTGGTCGTGATGCTCGTGGATAGCAACAATAAAAGCGCTTTAGCTTTTGTGGTGGTGTTATTCACTTTCTCCAAAGGTTGGAGAACTAAGTTTGGCCAAGGTATATCTTTTATTATTATTTTCTTGGAGTATTTTGAATTGACTTGGCAAATATAATTGATGGAGGTATAAGGTTAAGTTGTCATATTTTGCTTTGACATTATCTTATTGGCATGTTTTGATGATTGTGTTTAAAGAAGTGGAGCTAAAAGGTGTAATAAAGGAAGTTCACTTTATTGCTAATTTATTTTTATTCCTTCCCTAAATTGGTTGAAATTTTGAGAGTTGTGTGTGGTGTCAGCTTGAAGGTTCAATTATCTTCTACTCAAATAAGGTTCTTAGTGAGTCTATGATAGAGTACAGAGGGTTGAGGCTCAGAAGACAACGTGATCTGAAGAGGTCATTTTTTTTCAAGTATTGGCTAAGATTTGACTAGACATCAGGATCAAATTCTCAGAGGGAGAATTTATGGATCTGTTCATCATATTGCTCATGTTTATGCTTTTTGCTAACTGGATTAATTTTTTGCCTGTGAATGTTGTGCATGGACTAAGGGGGAGTCTTGCAGCCGCCCTTTGGTATTATTGTCAAAGGGGGAGAAGAATTACAGGTAATTGCAGATAATTACGTGTGTTGCCAACAATTCCAAAGGGGGAGATTGATGAGCAAGGTGCAACCTAAGTATTGTCATTGTTGTCAACACAGTCAGGTTGATCAGTTGATGCAATGGTTAGAAGTTGATTGGTGAGCAAGGTGATGGATAGGAGTTGTTTGTTGAGCAAGGTGCAGCAAAAGCATTGCAAAAGTATTGTCATTGTTGTCAACACAGTAAGATTGATGCAGTTGATGCAGTTCAGAGGTCAGTCAGATCAAGTGCAAAAAGTTTCAAGGAAAACAGAGGTGACCCAAATTCAAAAACTGGCAGAAAGAGACAAGGAAGAAAACTGTCGCGATATCGCGACATGTTTTCTGTCACGATTTTGCGACATGGTCGAGGAGAGAGAAGGCACAGTCGGAAATGTCGCGATTTCGCGACATGTCGAGTTTTCATTGAGGAGAGAGAAAAAGTGTCACGATTTCATGACAAAAAGCAGGAGAGAGAAAATGCATGCCAAATTGTCGCGATTTCGCGACATGGTCGAGGAGAGAGAAGATGCGAGCAAAACTATCGCGATTTCGTGACATGTCCGAGGAGAGAGAAGATGCGAGCAAAACTGTCACGATTTCACGACATGGTCGAGGAGAGAGAAGGCGCAGCAGGAAATGTCGCGATTTTGTGACATGTCGAGTTTTCACTGAGGAGAGAGAAAATGTGTCGCGATATCGCGACAAAATTGAAGAGAGAGAAACTGCAAGGAATATTGTCGCGATTTCGCGACATTGCCGAGGAGAGAGAAAGTGCATGCCAATTTGTCACGATATCGCGACATGGCAGAGGAGAGAGAAAGTGAAAGGTAAACTGTCGTGATTTCGCGACATGCTGGCAGAGAGGGAAGCAAGGTGAAAAGATGTCGCGATTTCGTGACATAAATGGAGAAAAGGAGCTAGCAACGAAAAGTGTCACGATATCGCGACACGTCGGGTTTTCGCGACCCAAAGAGGAGAGAGAATGCTCAGCAACAAAGGTGTAGCGATATCGCTACATGTTGAAATGAATAGAAACAAAGGTGTAGCGATATCGCTGCATGATGAAAATACATGGCACAAAGGTGTAGCGATATCGCTACAATTAGGAAGTGCAGAAAACAAAGATGTAGCGATTTCGCTACAAGTGAAAAGACACAAACAAGAAGATGTAGCGATTTTGCTACATGACAAAATGTATAAAAACAAAGGTGTAGCGATTTCGCTACAATTCAAAGTTGAAAAAATTAAAGATGTAACAAGTCAAAAGCACAAGGCACAAAGTGGTAACGATTTCGCTACTGCACGAAACAAAGAGTGTACGGAAGCCCAAAGTGTCGCGATTTCGTGACATGCTCCATTTTCGCTACTGCATGGATCAAAGAGCGTACGGAAGCCAGAAGCGTCGCGATTTCACGACGAAGATAACGATGACGACAAAGAAGGGCCGAAAGTGTCACGATTTCATGACAAGTTTCAAGGAAAGCTGCTAGAAATCAGAAACGTCGTGATTTCACGACAAGAAGATTGACGACGTCAGCAAGAGCCGAAAGCGTCGCTATTTCGCGACATGTTCCATTTTCGCTGGAGTTGGCAAGGAGAGTTGTACGGAAGAGCAAAGTGTCATGATTTCGTGACATGTTCCATTTTCGCTGGAATTGTCAAGGAGAGTTGTACGGAAGAGCAAAGTGTCGCGATTTCGTGACATGTTCCATTTTCGCGGTTGCTGGAAAAGAAGAGTGTACGAAAGCCAAAAGCGTCGTGATTTCGTGACATGCTTAAGGATGACGTCAGCAAATGTTGAAAGTGTCGCGATATCGTGACAAGATGCAGGGAAAGCTTCCAAGAGCCAAAACGGTCATGATTTCACGACATGCTTAAGGATGACGTCGACAGAATGTTGAAAGTGTCGCGATATCGCGACAAGATGCAGGGAAAGCTTCCAAGAGCCAAAACGGTCATGATTTCACGACATGCTTAAGGATGACGTTAGCAAAAGTTCTAAGTGTCGCGATATCGTGACATGAACAGAAGGTAAGCTTTCAAAGCCAAAATGGTCATGATTTCGTGACAGCATTGAGGATGACATCAGCAAAAGTTCAAAGAGTCACGATTTTGTGACATGAGCGGGGGAAAATCTTTCAAGGTCAAAATGGTCACGATTTCGTGACAACCTTCAGGGTGACATCAGCATAAGTTAAAAGTGTCGCGATATCGCGATAGGAAACAGTTAGACTGGAAAATGCCGAAGCAACATGAAAGGTGACACATGGCAGAAAAGCATCATGTAGTCTGTCACATAAGAAGTAACTGAAGTCAGACAGACAGTTAAACGTTGACAGGTGTTGGACATGCAATGCAACAACCAAACATGCATAATTGAAATGAATTTGAAAAGCCAAATATGAAGGATAATAAAAGCATTCGAAAGGTCGTATTTGTAGGCATTCTAACAGACGTATTTGAAGCATACAGAAAAGTCGAACATGAAGAATCGAAAAGCTTTCAAAGAATTGCATATGGAGAAAAGAAAAGGCACTCGAACAGCCGTATGTTCATGCATTCGAACAGTCACATTATGGATAGGAGTAATGAATTCGAACAGTTGGAGAAGGTCATTCGACTGCATGCCAGATTGAAAGGTTATAAAAGAATAATCGTACAGAGAAGATGTTGCTGCTGCGTGATAGAAGATGCTACAGAAAGAGGCTGGCTGTAAGTGAGCTGTGAGAGTGTTGTAAGAGATTATAACGGTGTTGTGTTAATGTTGTGAAGAGTCTGCAAGAGCATGCCATATGAAAGGGGTCGTAAGTGTGCAGAAGGTAGAACTATAAAAGAGTGTATGTTTCCATGAGATTGATTTGATTTAAGCTAGACCAGTAAGGATCTTGTAACACTGAAGGCATTTTTATGTCAATCAAAATTGAAAATAGAAATCCAAGTTGGTGCTTGGAATTAAGGGTTGGTGCTCCTTCCAGTTGATGCTGGTAAATTAGGGGTTGGTGCTCCTTCCAGTGGATGCTGGTAAATTGATTGTAAAGTTGGTGCTTTGCAATGGCTGGATTTGGATTGGAGTCCAAGCAGTCTAGTTTGAGGAGTAGCCAAAACTGGTGAACCTCGTTACATCTTGTGTTATGTTATGCTCTCTTGTGGTACTTGTTGTTTCTGGTTTTAGCTTTCTTTTGTTTTGGCTTTAAGAGTTAAAGCATTAAGTTTTAAAATAGCTGCACTGATTCACCCCCCCTATCAGTGCCATTGTAATACTAACATATACTTATTGCAAATTTAATCCAAATTGATGTGCTTAAACAAATCTAATAAGTAATCCACTTTAATGAATCTACTTGCACCAATAGTTGCTTATCTTTTTTTTAAAACCCTTTTTTTTGTTTCTATAGAGGATGTAGATCTTGGTGTCTAATATCACTAAGTTACGACCTTGAGTAAGATATTGCAGCTCTTTGTAGGCTACCCTAAACATCTTTGTCTTTACCAAGAGATGGTCTCAAACTCTATTTCATGAGCCTAGGATTTTTGTGGTTTGTTCTCCTCTTGTATTCTCATCCTTTTATTGTAGATTTGAAGAGATCTTTGTTTCTAAAGTGGTGCCTTCTCGCTATGAGAGGTAATATCCAAATATCCTAGATTTGGTAGGCTTCTTCTATCTGAATATTCCTTCAATATTCCTATAAAATTATGACTTGAAATAGGATCTTCATCTCAAGATTTTGAATTTCTTGAGGCCTTCTAATATTTGGCACTTCTTGCAAAATTCATCTTCTTTGGATTGTTGTTGGATGGTAACAATTATCCCAAATATTTCATTATCTCCAATAGTGAATTTCTCCAATGAGTTATCCTTGGAACTTCTTTGATGATATCTTCAGTAAGGATCTCCAAGCCTTTTACTAGATGCTCGTAGAGACCTCTCCAAGGCCTTTGATCTTGAAACTTCTTCTGGTCTTCCTTGAGATCTTATCTTCTCTACTTTTGGAAGTGTTGGTGGTGAGATCTTCTTCTGGATCTCTGATTTTTCTACTTCTAGATTCAAGAAAGACTCTCCTAGTCCTTCTTCCAATTATGGAATTTCTTCAATGATATTTTCTCCTAATCCCTTTTGCTTCAGGTGCTAGATTGATTTTGAAGAATATGCTCTTCCTATCCTTTTTGTAGGAAGCTTTTCCAACTCACTGAATCTCCCTATTATTGCAACAAAGTACTAGTACTAAAATCTACTTCTAAAATGTATACTCTATTTTGGAGTCTTCTTCAGGATCAAGTCTTCTATGGCCTTTTTTAATATCAAGTCTTTTATGGCCTTTTATTCAATATCAAGGCTTCTATGACCTTTTTTGCTATATCAAGGCTTCTATGGCCTTTTATTCTAGATCAAGGCTTCTATGGCCTTTTTTTTATTAAGGTTTATATGGTTTTTTTACTTGTTAATTTTACAATCTATAAATGAATATCTCCTATCTTCCAACTTCACTATGATTCTTCTCTAGATGTCTCTTCTGTAGTATTCTTATCTTGCAGCAAATAATCTCTACACTATGAAGGCACTCTGACATTTTGGAAACAAAGTTGAAATATCCTAGATTTCTATTGTAGGAGGTGTCCCAATAATTTGAGAATTAATTACCCGTAATAAAATAAACTTTAGGTAAATTTCTCCAGATATCTTAGATGAGCTTCACTAGTTGATTCATCAAACTAGTGGATCAAATGATGAGTCTTAGTCTTCACAAGTTTTCCTTTGTAACTCTATGGAAAGACTCTAGCCATATGCAATATTAGTATTTCAAAAACTAAGATTTCTTTCAGTCCTTACTTGTGCCTCTCCCTAATTCTACAACCTAGACTCTTCTAAGAAATTTTGATAGTGACTGATCCAATGGCATGTCATATTGATAAAAACTTAGAGTCAATGATAATGGTGGTTTTTCTATTGATATACCATAGTTATGATACCACTGTTAGATTTTGATATAGTAAGTAATGGGAGATAGCAATCACAAGATGCAGAACAATATGACATAAAGTAAATATGTGAGATGACTAAAAATATATTATAAATAGAAATGATGGAAATATATACAAAGTAGCTATAGAGGAAATGAACACTCCATGAATAAAGCTACTACTCAAGAATGAACTTTGAACATATCACACTCCATCACATTACATCACACTCTGCTAAATCACACCACATCGTTTTACACTACTTCCTACTGCTATATCATGCTCTATGTATATGGACCTTTATATAGGAAAATAGGTTCCTTGGCAAACACTCTACCTAGTTGTGCAAGGAAAAACTTGCACATATACATCTTGCACATTGACACTTGTGCATTTATTACATTGCATGTGTAGTTGCTAAATTTTTACATACCTCCAAATTACTATTGTTATTAAGACATCATACTTACCCTAATAACATGTAAATCACCCTAAAAAATTCTTACCTCGATATTCATGCCAAAAAATATAAAAAATAGCTCAATTGTACTCTTTTTGATAAAATCAGATGATCTCGACGAAATCGGATGTATATGATAAAATCAGATGCATTCAATTTCATCCAAATCCCATGTGTGTCTAATTTAGATAGTTGGATTTTGAATCTAATCTGGGCATCACCAAATTATCGATGAAATTGGATGATCCGATAAAATCGGATACAACCAGTTTTGTCCAATCAATCCAAAAGCCCAATTTGTCCTGAAAACCAATTTCTTTTGCCACTCACCTGATCCCTCGAACAAAACAACCATTTAATCCCTCAGATCCATAGTGATTAGTCTGGTTGATGATATTTTTAGAAGATCTTGGAAAAAAAGGAGTTTTAGAGATTTTTGCAGGTTGTAGTGGGAGATATCGTTGTCAAATCATCATCCAAGGAGCATACAACCATGGCACCACTTATAGTGTATTTAAAATTTACTTTTACTTGATTTTTATTGCATTTTTCATTCATTTGTATGAAATAGATTGCATATGATTTCATCCTGTTACATTTGGTTTTGTTCTCTGTCTGGTAGAACTAGTCGTTGGATAAATCCAGCTGCATATAATTTCATACTTTACGTTTGATTTTGTACCTAGCATACAATTTTGTATCTATTTCCCTTTGGGGGTTAACTTTTGCATCTCAGATATTTCATTTTGAATTACTAGAATTATAGCATCTTTAATTTTTGTAATTTCATATTACAAATCTCTATTATTGCTAGATCTAGCATTTTCATTTTATGATTAGAATAATCAACTTTTTACTTTCTTCATGGTTGGCTAAAAGAACCGAGGGGATTTGACTATCATATACCACGATCTACTATGGCCTATGCAGATCATCCTTCCCTAAATCCAAAATCTAGTGTTCTACTATAAAATTATAGTTTTTGAATGAAATCGTATGCATCCAATTTCATCAAACGAAATCGTTCATCTAGTTTCATCTTGTTTGCATTTGATTTCGTACAGTGAAACCGATTTCATCAAAAATAAAAATTTTAGGTTAGGTAAGTGCTCAAATTTTCATTCTTTCACATTCAAATTTATATTCTGATCTTTAAGCATCTGTAGTTAATCAGAAATAGAAAAACCCCAAAAACATAGATTTATTACATTTTTCACAAAACATAAATATACAAAAGAAAAATATATCAAATTAGAAACCTTGCATCATAGTTAAATTTTATAATAATTTTTAGATAAGACTTGTGTGCCTTACCTTCATTTGAAGTTGAATTATATATAGCTAGGAAAAAATTGCATCTTGGTAAAATCCTAGTTGTATGCTTTAAAACAAATAACACATCAAAATACTACCTCACCTAGGCGTGGAAACCGTCATAGCAAGTGTTTCTTGAATAACCCCACCCTATTCATTGATAAACACCAAAGAGAGTGCAACAGAAGCACTTCTCATCCAAGGTGTAGATCCTTCATTTTCCCTTTCCCTTTCAGGCGTGGATCCATTAGCCTAGGAGAAAGGGGTGCAAAAATTTTGGGCCTACATTCTTTGGTGAACCCAATGTTAATATCTCCTTAAAAATTTTGGGCCTTGAAATTTTATTTTGCATAATCAAAATAAAAAATAAAATAAAAATAAAGTCTCATTAAAAGGTATAAAATAGACTTAATGAATCCTTCTATATAGATCTTAGGAGAACACTTATTGAACAAGATGTTAATATCTCCTATGAACATGATGGAACATAACGCCAAGTAGATTTGTGGAAACACTTTGGTATCCTTGAAAATAAATCCCAAGAAATTAGAGAAAATAGGAGAATTGATGTTGCTAGAGCCTTAAGACCTAGTTATCATTCTCCTTACTTTGAAATCAAAAGAGGGTGAGTGTTGGTTTGCAAAAAAATAAGTTGGTGTTCACACAGACATTTATCCTTGGGATAATTACTTGGAAGAAGCCTTAAACGTCCACAGATTCTTGGAATACTTAGAAAACAATGAATTGACCCTAGAAAAAAAAGAATATTTCAAAAAGCACCTAGGGTAATTTTATTTTGAGAGTATTACTACAAGTTATAAGTCTAACCTGTTAATTCAGATACTAGAGGATTTACATTTGTTCGTTTTATTAAACTCTTAATAGATGATTTCTCTTTTGAGGAAGAAAAATACATGAGCCTAGGATATTTGGAACCTATCAATGATATCCATAGGCTCTTTGGAAAATATTAAAACCATTCAATGTTATTTTCCAAAATCTTGTAAATATTTGAATTAAAGCACAATAAATTGTTTGCTCAAAACAACAAAAAAAATCATTTTTAGCATCTCTAGGAAAGATGCCTAAAAACCTAAGAAGTGGTAAAAAAATTTCAATTTGCTCTGAATATGGGCTATAAATTAACCCTAATGCAGAAGCATAAATGGAAGAAGTTCTAGAAGAATAAGAACATCAAATAGTACAAAATAAAAAAGATGAAACTGTTAATGATATAGATCCAAAATTAGGACCTTGAGGAAGTGTTCATTTTCAATCCATGCAACATTTATGTGATTTTCTAAATCAAAATCGAGCAGCCATCACTAATGTGTTGGAAATAGAAGACCAACTTGAAAAGGGTGATTTTTCAATGGAGGCAGCCTTAGAAGCAACCTTTCGACTTTGCCCACAACCTGAATCATATATGAAATTACAACATACCAATAATGGTGATCCTTCTTTAAATAATACCAAAATTATGCCTCCTCCAAAGGATAAATCCCAAGAACAGGTACCTAAACCACCATCAGAACAATCCATTGGTGCAAATACTGTAACTACTTCCAATCAAAAGCAACCATCTTCTTCTAAAAATCCTACTTTGCTTTCTCAATATTTTGAACATGTATTTGCCCTAGATTCTTCTTCCTCAGATTAATTCCACCTATTGAGTAGGGCTCTATAGGGGGATTCCTTGGGAATTCCTTCTCCTCTTCCCTACACCCCATCCTTGGACCTGTCCCAGATCCCTGGCCTTGTACTGGATCCCTGGAACATCCTTTGCCCTTCCTCCTCAGCTGGAAGACACTACAGATGATATCCTTGGGATGGGAGATCATTGTTCCATTTGTATACCCCTTTCCTTAATGTTTGGTGGGGTTTTCTTTTGGTTCCTATGATCTAAGATATCCTTGGGTTTTTTTGGGATGTCCTTGGGTAATATTTCGGTTCCCTGGCACCCCTATGCCCTCCTCCTTGGCTATATGGTGTTGCAGATGATCTCCTTGGGTTGGGAGATCCCTTATTCTCTTGTATGCCCCATTCCATGCCTTCATGTAGGGTTTTTATTTTGGTGCCTATGAACTAGGATATCCCTAGGCTTTTTGGGATGTCCCTGGTTTTTCTTGAGTCATCCTTTGGGTTTTTTGAGTTCCTTAAAAAACCCTTTTCCTTTTTTCTTATAGGGTCCTATTTTATGCTAAGGATCAGAGGTTCTTCTGGTGTAGTGTGTTGTTTCTAGGGTTTTTTGGCTTCATGAAAAACTCTTCACAATATATTTTGGCTTAGAAGGGGCCTTATACTTGTTCCTATGGTGTTGCTCTTTGGGTTTCTATTTGCAGGTTTGATGATGGTTCTCAAATTTTCATGGCTTTTGGGGGCCTTTGTTCTAATTGCTATTGTGTTCCTATGGGTCATCCTCTTCTGGTTCCCTAAAGCTGCTCGACGGTGGCATTGGAGGTTGTTGTGGAGCTCTTGCTACTTTTTTTCTAGCCTACGAGGGGGCCCTATGATTTTAGGTGGTAGCTTGTGCTTCATAGTTCCTCTATTGAGGTCTCTTGGGACCTCCCCACCATTTTCCTTGGCTCTCATTTCTACATTTTCATTTCCTATGTCTCCCTTGGCCTTTGAGTAGTTTCCTTGCTACAACAGGATTTCATGGTCTTTGAAGTCCCATGGTTGCTATTCCTCTTACAGTCTTGTTCAAGATGTTGGTCCTACTATTGCATCCTCCTACTACATCCCTGTGCATCCTCAAGTGGGAATTTTTTGTGTTTCTCACTTTAATTTCAAATTTAAAAATTTTAAATCATTGTAATGGGCTGGATAGCCTAGTTTCAATTTTTTTGAATGGGATTGCCTTTTTAAAATTTTCTTACCATGTGCTTTTTGGGTGGTCCTTTTGCACGTGTGTTTTTGGGTTTTTTTGGGTGGGATGGTGCTATCCCAAAATTCAATGTAAATATTAAAAAAAAATTATCCTCTAACCTTTCCTGTAAGGTTGTCCTTAACCTGTCATGAAAGGCATTCTTTATGTCTTTCCTCTAGATTTTGGTGTCCTTTTATTTTGCCTTGGGGTCTTGCTTTTAGTATTATGACTTAATGTAATCAGGTTTTGTGATCCTTGATAAAAACCAATTTTTAATTTAATTTAACTGACCAAAAAAAAATTCTTCTTCCCCAAAAAATAAAAATACACAAGTTCCAAGTTCTCCTCGAAAATTTTTTCAACAAAACATAATTCCTTATAAAATTTAATATACTCCTCATACCTCGAACCCTATGCATAATAGTATTCCCATTACAACTCCTTATACGACAGTGCAACAAACTTATTATCCGTCACATGGAAACATCATAAACCAAAATAAAAGCAATAAGCCACCACATTATCTCGAAGCTATAGTGAAGCAGTTAGCTTCACACTTAGACCAAATCAACCCATATCATCCTATGTATATCTATAAAGAGATGTGTAATTAGCCATTAGATCCTATAATCACTACTAAGCCATACCCTAAATGGCTCCCTATACCTATTCTTATGATATATAAGGGAACAGAAGATCTCATAAAACATCTTTGCATGTTTAGGACAGCATGTCATAACATCACTTATGATGATATGTTATTGCTAAAAATTTTCTTAAAATTTTTAGGAGGAATGACATTAGAATGGTATTATCAGCTGCAAACAAATTCTTTAAGAAATTTTAAAGAAATCACAAAAATATTTGTACATCAATTTGGTGCTTACATAGAAAGGCATGTTATAATAAAAGACTTATACAACCTTAAACAAGGAAAACAAAAAAAAATTGAAGAATTATTAGCCCGATGGAGGAAAATTTGGGGAAAATTACATTTTTCTTTACCTCCAAGAGAATGCTTGACATATTTATTGTAAAATTTCAAGAATAATTATCTTACGAGTTAGCCATGGCTACCGTGACCTTCTTTGACCAAGCTATAGATTTAGCAATAAGAGTAGAGGAAGACCTCATCAAAAGGGAATAATTTAAAAAGAAATATGAAGATATCTAAGAATCAATACAAAAACAAACACGTGGTAGGATATGGGGTCACAGATGGTAGACCCCATCAAAATGTTAATACCACAAACACTACAAAATATTTTGTGTTGAAGGTGCCTCAAAAACCTTCATTACAAAATTTTATAAGATTAAATCAATCCTTGACAACAATCTTACCTCAACTAGTAGAAAAATATCTAATATAATTTCCAGAGATACGACAACCTGACCCCTCTCAACTGTGGTACATACTTGACCAACATTATGACTACCACCAAGTTGATGGACATCCAAAAAATACGTATAGAAGATTGAAACATATGGTGCAAGAATTAATTGATGGAGGAAAATTATAAGTGGAAATTCCTCCATCAAATAAAAATATTCAAACAAATACACAACCACAACAGGTGCAAAACGTAAATCAAAATCTAGATATTTTCCAAAAATCATTGCCAAATTATGGTAAGGAAACTGTGAATTAGCTAGACTATAAAAATACACCTCATCCAACAAAATATGTGGGAAAAATTACAAATTATTTACCATCTCAACCTCCACTAAACATTTTTGTGCCTACCCAATCCAATATGACAATTAAACAACTTCAAGGAAGAAAATCGCAACCATCATCCTTGGATGAAACAAAAAGTGAATCAAAATCTGAAATAGATATTAGATCGCAACATGATGTGGATCAACCACCTGTTGTTCTAAAATTACCTCATATGGGAAACAACATAATTAGATCCCAATAAAAGACTCCATTTGATATCAATGATCAACTAGCTAATACAACAACTAGGATTTCCCTGTTAGACCTTCTTAGAACTTCAACCATCCATAGAGAGGAATTAATGAATACTTTAAGCCAAATTATGGTACCTCAAGATATAGATCCAACTACTATAGTCGACGTTGTAGCTTCTCATGAAACCGACTATATTGATTTCCATGATAAAGACATTCCTCCCCAAAGTATGTTTAGAGATAATCCTCTTTATATAACAACTTTAATTTGGGATGTTTACGTCAAAAGAGTGTTAATTGATAATGGCTCATCCTTAAACATATGTACCTATGACTTCTTCAAAATATTTGGATTTAAGAAATAATATTAGAGATAAACTGAAATGATCATTAAAGCTTTCAATGATGAAATACAAGAGGCTTGTGGTGTAATATCTATTCCACTACAAGTTGGTCCTAGGATTCTAGATACATCTATGTTTGTGGTACCATGTCCAACATCATATAATTTCCTCTTGGGATGTTCTTGGATCAATTCCATGAGGGTAGTCCCCTCTATTCTACATCAATGTGTTAAATTTGATTTTAAAAACTAGTTGGTTACTATTCATGGTGATCCTAAGCCATTTGAAATGTGTGCAATGGTAGAATTTATTAACATGCCTTTTTTTCCTGCTCTTTCATCATTAGAACCTAAAACTTCTAAAACTTATTTACCTAAATCATAACCATCACCTTCTGAATTATCAAAATATTCTAATGAGAATAATCCCTCTACATCATATCCTTTGACAAATGAAGTTTTACAAGACTTATCCACTATATTGGAACCTACAAAATAGGATGGTTATAATGTACAAGATTCCCTTATTTTATCTCAGTTACCACCATCTCTATGTACAGTTGGGTTACCACAGAAACAAAGAAGCATCTATCATGTTGGAAGTTGTAATTTCATTGTTGTTGGATGTGCTTTAGATAAAATAAATATCAGGAAGATGAGATTTACTTGTGATGAATATGGTTTCGCTCAATGCTTCTTTTCTAATAAATATATGAAGTCTAAAAAAAATGATGTGTAATATGGGATACAAAGGTAAAGGTTTAAGTCCCATGGAAAATAGGATACTTGAACTAATAAAAGTAGAGAAATGGCATGACCGATGTGGCGTAGGATATATCCCCATAAAAAACTCAACCTTTTCCTTTTGATGAAGATGCTCATATTATAACATATGAGGAATATTTAGAAAAACAAGAACAAGTAAAGAAATGTAAGAGAGCTTGTGATTTTTCTTGCATCATGTTATCAATGGTACACCTAGAAATAATAGCTAATTCAGATGAATGTGTAGAAGGGAATATATTTTATGACATTCCTCATGAAGAAATTATGAGAAATAGGTTCTTCTTCGACAGGTCTATCCCATGTATAGCCCACATTCAAACAACTACATAGGAAGAATTAGCTAACTTATCTCTAGAAGAACTTCAAGAAATGGGTGTTTCACCCGCTCCTAATTTTGAAAGAGATCTAAGCATTGAAGTAGAAGCCATCCTAAAAATTAATATCAAAACAAAAAATAATCCTTGTATAGTTAAAATCATGAATGATTTAAATAAATAAGAACAAAACAAATATACAAAAATTCTCGTAGAATATCCTAACATCTTTTCTTGGACATACACATATATGATAGGCCTAGACCCTTCTGTGGTTATGCACCACTTAGTGGTTTGCCATGATGCTAAACCAATTAAGAAAAAAAATAGGAAAATGCATCCTAAAGTAGCCTTGTTGGTTAAAAATTAATTACAAAAACTCTTGGATGTAACTTTTATTCAAGCCAAATTATTCTGATTGGATATCCAATGTTGTTCCTGTAACCAAAAAAGTGTACTAATTTTAGGGACATCAATGCTACATGTCCAAAAGATTTTCCCTTCTCAATATGGATCAAATTATTGATTTCACAGTCGGGTGTGGAATGTTATCACTTATGGATGGATTTTTAGGTTATAATCAAATATGTATAGCACTAGAAGACCAACCTAAAATTTTATTTATTACATCCTGGGGAAATTTCTATTGGAAAGTGATGCCCTTCGGTCTAAAGAATGTAGGGGCGACTTACCAGCGAGCTATGACATACATATTTCATGAAATGATGTATGAAATCCTGTATGATTATATTGATGACATCATAGCTCGATCTATAAAATGATAAGATCATATCCTTGATTTATGGTGAGTCTTTTATAGACTTTGATAATATAAAGTCTAATTGAATTTAGATAAATGTGTGTTTGGAGTAAAATCAAGAAACTTACTAGGGTTTATAGTTTCCATGGGTGGCATAGAAATAGATCCTACTAATATTAAGGCTATCATTGATATACCACCACCTAAAAATATAATTGAGCTCAGGAGTCTACAAGGTAAGCTCCAGTCTATCTGCAACTTTATTGATAAACTGGAAGATAAATGTAAACCCTTTCTTAGACTACTTAAGAAAGATATGCTTTTTTTATGGGATAAGGAATATCAAGAAGTTTTGAAATCCTTAAGATATATTTACTTACCCCACTAGTGCTTGTTCCACCTACACCAAAGTACCCATTCGTCTTATATATTTCTACTTCAAAACTTGTGTTAGATGCAATGATAGCACAAAATGATGAGGATAAGAAAGAACGAGCTATTTACTACATAAGAAAAACTTTAATAAGTCATGAAAATCAATACACCTCTTTAGAAAAGCTTTTTTTAGTTGTATTCTCTACACAAAAAATGAACCACTACATGCTTAGGTAAAAGACTTATATCATTTCTAAATTTGATCCATTATGATATTTAATGAGTAGGCCTTATTTGTCAAGACGAGCAAAAAAATTGGTTCTTGCTTTAAGTGAGTTTGACCTAACCTTTATTGGGTAAAAATCCATTAAAGGGTAAGTCATAGCAGATCAACTATTGTTGCACCTCTTGAGTCTACTCACCCTTTGATGATATAATTTCCTAATGAGTGACTTAATCTAGATAATGATTCCTTAGAATCATGCTCTCTATTTTTTGATAGAGCCCATTGTATGAGTGGCACAGGTGCAGGTATCATGTATCTATTTTGTTACATTTATAGATGACTACTCAAGAAAGACTTGTGTATATTTTCTATGAAATAAATCTAAGGTTTTACTAAATTTAAAGAGTTTAAAGCTCTTGTACAAAATCAAATAAAGAAAAATATAAATATTTTGAGAAGTGATAATGGTGGTGAGTATAGCTCTAATGAACCTGAGTAGTTTTACAAGGATTATGGAATATAAAGGTAGAAAACAACTCGGTATACTCCACAATAGAATGGGATTGTAGAATGGATGACCATGACATTGATGGATAAGGCTAGAAGCATGCTAAGTGATGTAGTATTAGAAAATAAATTCTAGGTAGAAGTTGTATTAATAGCTTGTTATCTTATCAGTAGATCTCCTACCTTAGCTTTGATGGACAAAAATCCACAAGAAGTATGGACTGGTAAGAAACCCTCTCTCGATCATATAAGGGTTTTTGGTTGTGATGCTTATATGTATATCCCAAAAGATAAAATGACTAAGCTAGACTATAAATCTGAAAATACATATTTATGGGTTATAGTACTAGTGTTAAAGGATATAAGTTGTGGAACCCAAAAACATAGAAGGTTGTTTATAGTCGTAATATGATCTTTAGAGAAACAAAAGGGGTTCTAAAATAGGAAATGCAACCAAGCAAAGAACCAAAAATAGTTTAGGTAAAATTAGAATAGGAGGAAGAACCTGTGGTAGAACCTGAATTACAGAGAGAATTTGAAGAGGAATATCTAGAGGAAGAACGTGAGGAGGAAGCTAAAGATGCAGAATCTAGAACTCAAATTTTGAGGAGATCATATCGAGTGAGAATATTTCTAGATAGGTATAGTCCTTCAAATTTTTGTTCTACATTTAATTTATCAATTACTAATGAAGAACCCAAGATTGTAAAGGAGACACTTCATTCAAGTGAGAATAAGTCTTGGAAAAGGGCTATGGAGGAAGAAATGGAGTCTCTAGAAAAAAATAAGACATGGGACCTTGTGAAATTACCCCTTGAAATAAAACCTATTGGTTGTGTGGTTATTCAATAAGAAGTACAATGTAGAAGGAAAGTTGGAGAAGTACAAGGATCACTTGGTAGAAAAAGTATTTTCTCAGGTTGAGGGAATTGACTTTTAGTGAGATTTTTTATTTTATGGATAAACTAACTTCAATCATATTTGTGCTGTCTATTTCTATTACTTTTAATTTTGAAATAGAACAGATGGATGTAAATATAGCTTTTCTACATGGTGAAATTGATGAAGATATATATATGTCACAACCAAAATGCTTTAAGGTAAAAGGTAAGGAGGACCTGGTATGCAAGCTGAAGAAGTCTCTTTATGGGTTGAAGCAATCTCCAAGGATGTAGAACCAAATATTTTACAAGTTTGTCTTGACACTTGGGCTTGGAAAAAGCAAAGAAAATCCATGTGTATATTTCAAAAGGGAAGGTAAAAATTTTGTTATCATTGTATTTTATGTGGATGACATGTTGTTAATTGGTAATAGTAAGGAGATGATAAAGTTACTAAAATCTCAGTCATATTCTGAGTTTGACATGAAGGATTTGGGTGCTGTAAAATTTATTTTGGGTATGGAAATAATAAGGTATTGTGCAAATAAAAATTTATGGTTAAATCAAAGGAAATATTTTGATTTGATACTATAGAATTTTAGGATGCATGATTGTAAACCAGTATGTACTCCATATCTGGTTGGTCAAAAGTTATTTGTTGAACAATGTTGTAAAATAGATGAGAAAATTGAAGAAATACATTATGTTCCTTATGCTAGTGTTGTGGGTAGTCTTATGTATGCAATGGTATGTACTAGACCTGATATTGCACATGCAGTGGGAGTAGTTAGCAGATATATGTTAAATCCAGGAAAGGATCATTGGACTATTGTGAAGAATATCTTAAGATACTTGCATGGAATTATAGATTATGCTATCTGTTATGAAGGAAAATCTGGAGGTAATGATATTGTAAATCTACAAGGGTTTGTGGATGTTGACTTGGCTGGAGATCTTGATAAGATAATATCCATGAGTGCTTATATTTTTAGGCTATTTGAAAGGCAGTAATTTGAATGAGTAAAAAGCAATCAATTATTTATTTATCCACTATAGAAGCAGAGTACATTGCAACAAATCATACCAGTAAAGAAGCAGTGTGGCTACAAAGGTTATGTTCAAAAATTGGCATTAAAAAAAAGGTTGTGATAATTAATAGTGACAGTCAGAGTGCAATATTTTTGGCAAACAATCCTGGTTTTCATGATCGATCAAAACATAGTGATATAAAGTACCATTTTATGAGAGAGATGGTTGAAGAGAACTGAGTGATTAGGAGAAAGTTGATACAAAGAAGAATATTGTTTATTCATTAACAAAGGTTGTATTGGCTCATATGTTTTATTGGTGTAGAATATCTATGGGTATGGTTTCCCTAAATAGTTGACAATGGTAGTTGTTAGCCCCTATGGAAATTATTCAACAAGTGGGAGAATGTTGGAAATATGTTGAATATTTTCCATGTTATTCTGGTGGGGTTAACACTAAAAGGTACTGGACACTCTGTACCTATACTCGCTGGGGTTCAAGATTTTTTAAGTTATTTTTAGACCCATATGGGCTTTTAGGGTTACTATATTTGAACCCATGCTTTTTTGCCCATGATATTATAAAAATTTGTGCATGTGCCTTTGTTATATATATTGCACTTGCATTAGGGTTTGGGGAGAGACAAAGGAATAATATTATTGTATTGGAGACGGTCAATTTAATACAATAAGAAGACAATATTATGCTGGTTTTTTCTAGCTGAGGGTTTCCAGGATAAATATTTTGTAATGTGTGAATATATTATCTTCTTCTTTTGAATTTGTAATTACTGCTTTTCTGATTTAGTTTATTTGGGCTCTTTATTTCTCTTCATATATATAGTTAATTTTTCATATATAATTCTACTCTTATTATTGATATTTTGACCTATTATATTGTGGCTTAATTATACTAGGACCTAGGATAGTTTGTGGTAGTTTGGCTTAAAATCCAACAGTGGTGTCATAGACACCACTTAACTATGTCTATTTTTGATAGAGTTATATTTCAAAAGTCACCATAATATTGGAGTTTGTCCACTTTCAAATTAGTGAAGGCTTTGATTCTATTTTGAAGGACTGATTGAGTAGATATTAAGGAGAAAAATAAAAGTCGCCCTAATTTGGGTGCTAAGGTCTATCCACTAGGTTCAAAGAAAACCAGTGAAGACAAAGACTCAATCATAATTGATTAAGGGCCAACTCAGAAGAAATTTGGACATGAGGGAACATTCAAAGGGACCCTAATATAGGTGGATTTTTAGAAAAGAGGAGAATAATTTTGTTCTTAGGTTTGACCTAAGATATTGGAGATAGATTACAAAGGATTAAGAAGCAACATAGCTTCTAGATGATTGAGAAGCATTATAGCTTCCAAATATTGAGAAGCATTAAAGCTTCTAGGGATAGATAAACATCTAAGCTTCCTGAGTATAGATATTAAGAAGTAGATTAAGCTTTTATAAAGAAGAACAATACATAGAAGAAGCCTCCAGAGATAAGGAAATATAGAGGAATATAGAAAGTTGAAGTTTTGGTTAATAAAAACCATAAGTATGAGGCTAACTATAGTATTTCAATATTGGCCTTGAGGATATCTTAAAATATTTTGAATAGCATTTACTTGATGAGAAATAAAGAAAGAAAAATATTTAAAGTGCTATTAAGGGCACTATTATTCAAAAGTGACCAGTAAGAGTGTTTTCCAAGAAAGCATTCAAAATAGAATAAAGAAATGCTATTGAAGAGCACTATTCAAAAGGTCAAATGAGTAGTGACTAGAAGCATTAATCAAAGTTCCATAAGCACTAGCAAAGTGTTGTATAGAAGGCCATACAAGTGTTGTCTAAAAGCACTAATATGGGAGCCATAGTCATAAGTATGATCTAAACATTGTCCAAGTAGCCATTTGAGCAATGTCCAAAAGTGCTAACCATACATAGAGCTATAAGGACAAGATAGATGTTGTCTAGGTAGTCATTTGAGTGTTATCAAAAATTATTAATCATATATAGATCCATAAGAAGACAATGTCATTTAGACTTGAGTGTATCTAGACTAGAGCGTATCCATATTCGAACATATCTAGACTTGAGTGCATTTAGATTACTAGCTACCAAAGAAAGAATCATAGAGTGCCATCCCAAGTGTGTTGTAAAAACCAGAGAGTTACATAAGCACCATCCAAAAGCGTAGAGCATCATCCCAAGCATGTTGTAGAAACTTGAGAGCATAGTGCACCATTTTGACATTGTTGTAGAAATCTAAAGAGTTGCATAGAGCACATATTACAAACCTAACCTGAGCATAGTAGTCAAAATCTAGTAGGTAGACGTGAGCATTGAAGACGGAGTGATTATTGCTAACAGGTAACGTTCATACGTGACAATTTAGAATGCATTAAAGATGTTTCATGTTTTTGAACATGTTAGGAAAGGTATGACTTATGACCTTTCATATTGGAGGGAAAATTAAATAGATTTGAATTTAAATTTCATAGAAGTTCTAGGAGTTATAAGGTTTTTCTACTTTGGAATTTATTTATTTTGAAAGTTAATTTTTGAAAGATTTAAATTTATTTAAGTTTTGGAGTGATAAGGATTTCTACTAGGATTTAATTTTTTTGAATTTGAAATTGGCTTTTTAAATTTTGAAGAGTTAGAATTTTAAGTTTTGAAGATTTGGTTTTTAAATTTTTAGTTAAAAAGGTTTGAAGATTTAAATTTTTTAGTTTTTGAAGTTCTTGAAATTAGAAGAAATTTGGTTTAAAGTTATTTGAAGTTTTGGAAGATTTAAAATTTAGACTAAATTTGAAATTTGAAAATTTGATTTTCAAATTTAATCTAGTAGGGAGTTAAAAGAATTGCTACTTCAAAGATTTAGGAAAATAATTAATTTTTTTTTTTTTTTAATTTGTAAATTTATTGTTTTTGAGGTTATTTGAAACTTATTGAAAAGTTTTTGAAGTTACAACTTTGGATTAATAAGGACTTCAAGTTTAAAAGATTCAATATGGATAAATGGCAAAGAAAAATAGGAGCATTGCATCGTAGGAGGAATTATCAAAGTGCAAGACCATACTTTATGAAAGGAAGATTTCAAAATCAAAAGTTGTATTAAAAACAATATTTTGAGTTCAAAGAGCAAAATCATAAAAGAGTTTTTCAAAATTCTTATCAAAGATGTGAAATAATATCACTTGAATATCATCAAAAAATGCAAATATAAAAAGATATTTGGTATATAGATTCAGGTGCTAGTCATCATATGACTGGAGATTTACATTGGTTTGAATCATTGGAAATCAAAAATAATATTTCACTAAAAATTGCAAATGATAAGATGTATCAAGTTCAAGGAACTGGAAGAGTAATACCTAGCATGTCATTTTTATATTTTGTGCTAGAAAATATTTTATATATTCATAGATTATCAACTAGTCGTATCTCAATTTCTCAATTAGTTGGAAAATGTGAAATTCAAATATACAAATGAACATAGAAAATGCATTATCAAGAATCAAAGCAAAACTAAAGCTATAGGGTCAATCAAGAATGAAATATTTTCATTAGATACAATGGGATTCTCTCAAGAAATCATTGAACATTTATTACCTCATGATCAAATTAATGATAAGATGCTTGATTTTTTAGAAATACAAGAAACAATAAATTGGATCAAGCATTGTCTAATATTACCTTACAAATATTACAAACATGAGCAATGGATGAACCTGAGATTCAAGATTCTAAAGAAGCCAAGGTTTAATGACAATGCAAGGTCACTTGAAGATTGAATATTGAAGACTAAAATCTTCAATAACCAAATAATGTAATACAGGGGGTGTTGGAAAATATTACATTATTTGGTACATGCTAATGTACCCCCATGGTACCTTTATGGTATAAATGTAAATATGTAATATATTAGGATTTGATTCTATAGTTTAGATGAGTGATTTATATTTCCTCTTTATGTAAGTGTCTATATCTAGGATATGCACAAGTGTCATGTAAGAGTGTAATGTGCAAGATATGCACAAGTGTCATGTAAGTAAGAGTGCAAGTGTGTATTGAGATAATGTGCACAAGTGTCATGTATGTAAGTGTACAATTCCACCATTTCAAATTTCGAAACTTCCTTACTAGTTTTCCTCAACATTCCCATTCAAGAAGCTCTTTCTTCAGGTCCCCCCAAAGTGAGGATTAACACCAATTGGATTCCTCCTCAGGAGGGATGGTGGAAACTAAAATTTGATGGAGCTACAAAAGGAAATCCAGGTCTGGCTGGGGCAGGAGGTATTCTTCGGGATCACCATGGTGAAATAGTTATGGCTTTTGCTAAAAATTTAGGTATTCAATCTAATCATTTTGCTAAAGCCAGAGCTTTGTGGAGGGGCTTAACATTGTTTCCAACAAATTCTAATAGGGTTATCATCGAGGGTGACTCCCTCAATATAATAAATTACATGAAGAATTTAGAAAATCCATCTTGGAAAGTCAAGAACTATGTGGAAGAAGCTCGCAAAATAATAGAGCACCTCTGAGAGCCAATCATCCAACATGATTTCAGGGAATCCAACATGATTTCAGGGAATCCAACAAAGTGGTTGATGAGCTAGCCAACTTTGGCACTACCATAAATGGCCTAGTCACATGGTCTAATTCCCTTCCTCAACATATCCTTGAACTGGTCAATAAGGACAAAATTTCCTTCTTCCATAATTCGTGATGCCTTTTTTTGAGGTCTTGTTTTCAAGGTGGCTTAGTGTGTTGATGCTACTTGTTGTTTCTAGCATTTTTTCTTCTCCTTGGGTCAAGATCTTGTTGGTTAGCATTCTTTCCTTTAGTATTTATTCGATGTCCACCAGGTGCCTAATCTTTTTCTTGCATCCAATTCCTTTAAACATCATTTTTCAAGCCTTGACCTCTATGCCTTTCCATATTCCTTTGCTTTCCCAAAGCATGTTTTCCATCTCATGCTCCTCACCTCACAATATTGTTTTCCTTTTCGAAACTTACCCCCCACCTCACATGTTTTTGAATCCTTTTACACGCACTTCTTTCACCGCTACTTTCCTTTTGTGTCCATTGTGTGCTTCTGTGATTGGTGGAGAAAAGAGCATACTTTTGGTTTTCACATGCATCTTTACGACCATTGAAAAAGTTATGATCAAAGAAAATCCTTGGGATTATTCAACATATTTTCATCATTCCAAGGAAATATTTCCATATCACAGCCCCAAAAATTGGATCAGTCGCTTCCCAAAGCTAGAAATTTTCTATCCTACAAAGAGGTTGTGTCACAGGTTTAATCACTCTATTGTGAACTTGTATCCTTGTCCCTCTAGCGAGCATATTCAACTATGTTTTGCTAATTATTCTAAGATGGTTTTTGTGGAACCTGATACCCTAGTGGTGGATACGATGGTGGAATCCATCCTTGTCGAGAGATGATAATTTTCTTTCTTATGGCCTTTTTGAGTAGTTGGGAGGAAGGGAAAATTACTATCAAAGGCAAGGATTTTGTTGTGGATGCTAGTTTTTTGGTGACCATATCTAGTTTACCTAATTCAAGAAGACATGTAAGACGAGAAAAGCATAACTGGGAGGTGGAAACCAAGGAATTTTTAGACAGACTTAAGATGCAAAAGCTAGCAAAAATAGGGATGACTAGGGCTGACCTCCCTTCACCCTGGAATAAGGTTATGAAACCCATAATGGAGTTCATTACCATTGATGATCCTGATAAGCAATTGAGGAGCTTTCATTTGGCCTTCTTCAACTATTTCAAAGACAAATATTATGAACATCCCCGAATTCCTATTCAGGTCCATTCATTATTCCATTGAAAATTGTAGGAAGAATAAAGGGGCTGATCTCCCTTCCCACCAAGGGTTGTTCAAGGTTATCTATTCTCATCTCCTTGCCCATAGCCCCACCATTCCCTTAGCCAAGCCTTATATTTTTGTGTATCCTCCCCATGATAACATCCTCGACTGAGGATATCCCTAAGGAAGATGAATCCTTAACCCCTTTTTCAATGCTTGTAATAAAGAGGAAATCAATAGATTCTGAAAAGTATGAGAAGGCATCCAAAGGAAAGAAGCCTAAAATTTAGGAACTAGTAGGTGCTATGAGGAAATCTATTCATCTTCGTAAGAAGATGTGTATGAGACAAATCATGTTCCAAGAGGTGGATTCTAATGATGATGAGGACTTCATTATGGAGGCCCTACAAAATTTGGTTATTCGGGCTATATCCACGATAATTTCTCAATCCGAGGAGTTTCAGGCAACATTGAAAGAAATGTGTAACAGATTACATCTATTGTTTTTTCGTAAAGCCTTCAAATATTCTAAGGCAAGAAAAATGAAGGAGCAAATTAATCCAAATGAGACCCCATCTGGGATGAAATATAAAAAGGAAGTAATCAAGGACAGCGGCAAGGATCTTGTCTAACTAGTACTACTAAGGATGGGTTTGAGGATTCACTTGAGGATGGGTGTTTTTTTATTTTGTGTTAACCTGGGTGGTTTGGCCTTCTCTTATTTTTCTTTTGTTTTATGTGTTTCAAGGTTGTTGGCCCTTTCTTGCTCTATATCCAAAGTCCAGCATGAGTCTATGCTAATTTTGTAATAAGGGTCTGGGACCCTTTCAAAACCCATTTTAATGAAATACATAATTTACTTATCAAAAAAATGTACAAATATGTAATGTGAGGATGTGCATAAGTTTCTTGTATTAGGAGTGCATTTAGAAGTAAGAGTCATGTAGAAGTGTGCAGGTGTCATAGAGTTAAGTAGTGCATGTAAGAAGAAAGTGAAGAGTATAGTATACAAGTGGCAAGATGATAAGCCAAAGGTCATGAAAGTTATCATATGGAGAGCAATAGTCAAGTACATTAAGATTCAACTTCTATGTATATATTATGGATACAAAGCTCCATATATTGTAAGGTAAAATAGTCCATAGCAATCACCATAACAAGAATTCTTAATAAAGCTTGTGTACAAATTTTGAGCAATTTTATTGTAAGTTTTCTTCATTCTTGTACATGAATGATTTTATCCATTTACATTCATATTAAATATTATAGTGAATTTTATATATAATTCTACTCTTATTATCAATATTTTGACCTATTATATTGTGGCTTAATTATATAGGGACCTAATATAGTTTGTGGTATTTTGGCTTAAGAGCCAATAATAAATAATTAGCATTTAATAAGTTATCTTAATCCATGCACATCAAATCATAAGTCAATAATCATCATCTAATTTGCAAATATATTTTAACCATTAATCCAAATAAAGCATCTAAACCTATTTTTCATCCCTATGCCCATGTGGATCATAATCAAGTCAAGTTTCCTTTATTCAACTTGATTTTTCTCTAAAACTCAAAGGGGAACACTAGGGCACATCAAAATTTAATGTTCCTTAATACATTATATTTAACATCACTTCTAAGCAAATAATTATAGCATTAGTCATTTAACATCATTGACCATAAGCAACAAAAAATCTATCTCAAACTTGAGACATCTATATTAGTTTTTGACAAATTTATTATGCAATAAATATATAAAAAATGAGCAAATATAGATACCCAATTTTGAACACAATTAATATTTAAGTTTGCCAATCCTTTCATCAATTATCCTTTCAATCAGCCAAATCGAATCAACTTTCCTTGTGCCCAAATTTTGAGGATTTTTTTCTCCAAAAGCAAAAGCACCAAGGCATAGTGAAAGTGTCAGTGGTGCTTTTGTACCCTGGTGGTTCTTTTGATAAAGAGAAAAAGGTTTAAGGTATGATTAATAGTGCCACCATAACTATCACAACCTAACAATTCTTTTGGAAAACCTTCTAACTTTGACCTTTTCCCATCTATTTTTGACCTCTAATGATCATGAGGCAAAAGCACCGTTGATGATATTACTTCCTATGCTTTTGATTTTCATGCATAAAATAAAAAAATTGACTCCCTATCTCTTTCAATCCATGCACCATTAATGAACCAAATCCCTAAAATAAATCCAAGAATTATCATTCTCATATCCATCCATTAATGGCTTCTTAGTTCCTTTTCTAATCTTATCATATTTAATGAAATTTTTCTCCTCAAATATTGAAATAATGGCAATTGTAGGTGGGAAGGGATCCATGACTACCTATAAAACTAGCACTTTGGGTGACCATTTCGTTATAGTTTTTATAGTAGCAAACCTGTATCAAAATTAATATGCTTTTTTTCATAAAAAATTTGAGTAACAAAATTTTATCAAAACATCTTATGAATTATAGGTATTTTAGTATTTTGCATGGCAATATTATGCCAAAATATTACCATAATATTATTTACAAGTATTCAAGCTCTCTCTAAGCATCTAGCATCAAGCATCACGCTTACAAGCTCAAGCACTCAAGTGTCACCAACAACCAAACTAGCCAGCTTTCAATAAGATTTCAACAAGGGCAAACAACCTTACGTCTTGGGTTGTGCTCTTTTTCCTTTATTTATTTTTGGATCCTCATCCTTGTAGCTTTAGATCTTTTATCTTATTGCACTTTGAGATAATCGTGCATGTGCATTTACATCTAGATAGTATCTTATTTTTGTTATTTAATCTTCATCTTAACAAGTAAATTTGTGTTTTTCTACTATTAGATATGGCCTTTGTACTCCTAGGTTAGGCCCCTCCATAATAGTCATCATAACCTTAGCTCATATTTTTTTAATCTTATTTTTCTACTCTCAAAAGTAAAAGCACTGCCAATTTGCAAGTCGGCCACACTATTGCACTTCGGTTTAAACATAATAAAATCATCAAAACTAAGTGATAATATCAACAATGCTATCATGGCCTGGTGGTGCCTTTACCACTTGGTATTTATTTCTTGCATTCTATCATTGTTATCATATTTTTCTATATGAACAAGGGTATAATTGTTTCTTAATAAAATCTAACTTCATCTATCAACTCAAGCAGACCCCTCTACCATTGACTGTATCTTTTTTTGCTTATTTTGTAGATCAAGCCACAACACCATCAACAGGTGATAACATCAACCACGCTTTTACATACTGATTATGCTTTTGTCTGTGGTAAAAATAGATCATTCTATCTCCAACCTTTATCATTTAAACATTTATGATTTAGATTCTATTTGTTGTTTATGTAAACTAGGTTTTGTTTTCTATTTATTGGTAAAATAGATAAAGGGGAAAGAAAGAATTAGTTTAGTCTTAATCATATAGGGGATCAATCTAATATTTAAACTTCAACATTAAATCACAATCACATATAGTTGTATCTTAGGCTTTGTTTACTACAGCTTCTTGCAACCTTACCTCTAAAAAATAAATAATAATTTTTTTTTCTTCATTGAAATCAAAAGAGCAATTTAGTTGTAAGTCTTGATTATTGCATTTGTATGTGCACTAGGGCTATATTAAGGTTAAGTTTAGATAAATAAGTATCTTAGGAGAAACGTAGGTATTTTTTAACTAATCCAACAAAACTAGACTTTAAGCTAACAAAATTTTGCTAGTCTCAAATTGAGAAGAGAGAGCACAAAAATGTTGCAAGGAGGCCCTTCATTATGCCTTCCTTTTTACCCCTCTCTCACTCCTAGAAATATAAATTTGGAACCAAAATGTTTGAAATCAAAAAAAAAATGAATCCATAAATTTTAATATTGGTAAGAAATCATTATGTTTATACTATAGTGTTGCCCTTTTGCACATGCAACACTTCATTGATTTGATAGGCTTATGTAACCTTTATTGAGTTGTGTTTGAGGTGTAGTAATGTGTAGTGTTGATGTGGCTCTTAAAACAACTATCAACAATACTTCATCCTTAAAAACTGATCATCGGTCAATGTATACCAATGTCATGCAAATGATTTAGTTGGATAGGTCAAGGGCTGAGTAAAAAACCCATGTAGACATGTCTAGAGATCATCTTAAGTCACACAACAGAGTCTCTACATAGATAGTGCACAATAAAAATTGAATGATTTGATAGGAAAGATAAAATTTGCATCTAATACAAAGGAGTATCATTTATTTTAAACTTTGAGAAGGAAAATAGAGCAAATGTGCATCACGGTGAGGATAAGGTGCAGCCAAGATAGACAAATTTAGGTATCCAAGAAGGATTGATGGGGTAATATATGTGGAAGAGGGGTTGTCAAAAGGCTAGAGTTGTCTACAAGGTGGGGAGGGAATGCAAGGTTGAAGTCGCCACATATGAAAAGGGTTGATATGGAGAAAGGACTCAAAGTGGGGAGATGACAATAAATAAGTTGAGTATCCCCTTCACTTTTCCTTGAAGAAACGCACACACACATCCACATAAAGAAAGGGTTATAAGGAACCATAATCAAAATTAAGAACTTTTATTTTCATCGATCTCATATGCACAAGCTAATTGGAGGGCCCAAGCTTTAAATCAAGCCTCTAAATCGAATATATTCGTTTATACCAAACACTTTCCAAGAATTACTTAAACGAGCCTATAACATTTTTATATTTTTAATTAGTTAATATGGGATTGCAAGAGGACCCACTAGTATTACATCATGACTACATAGTGGTAATACAATAGTTTGACAAGTATGCATGTATCACCTAGCAAGATTTGAACCTGGATCTCCTTGAAAGTAGAGGAATATAGCTAATTGAGCTAATGTCAATTGATCACACATTTATACCCTTTAAGTAGGAAAAAACCAATGTTATCCCTTAACGAAAAAACAATTTCACAATATGTCCTAAGGTGAGAGTCGCCCCATGAGAAAATACTATTATAATGATTAATTGGGTTGAATTTGATGATTTACAATTACTAGGTCCCTTATTTATATAATCATCCTCCAATGTTATTTTTGGAAAGACAACCCTATCCTTATCCCACTCATTATTATAATATAATTTCCTAGAAATAGACCTTAGGTTATTTTTAGCCCATGTTATTTACATAATACAATTGGGTTATTTATGGCTCATGCCAACTATACATTATAGTTGGGTTATTTATAGCACATGTTAATCATACAATAAAATATTATATTATTAGATATCTATCCCTAGGTACCCTCGTACTCCATCCTCCTTAGGAATGTTTTATCCTTGAAACATGAGATGAAGTCAAATAATATGATCCTCTAATCATGGTAGATAATTAGTACTACTATTAATCACCCAACCACCTAAGTGGTATCTTTGATTGAAGGTGGTCTTCGTTGATGCCATTTTTTTGCTATGTCACTCTGACATCCATTAACAATCATTTGGTTCCATGTGTTGGTTGCACTAGTTTGATGTTTATGTCGGTCATAAATATCACTATTTTTCATACAAATTTGCTTGTAATTGCCACTAGTTGCACATCCATAATTTTTGCTCCTAATATTCCATATACGTCCATCACAATTCTTCTTTTGCCCTATACCATGTATCCATGATCATTAGCTCTTATGGAGTTTTAGGTGGTAATATACTGCAACCTTAACCATGTTATTTGCTTCCTTTGATGCTTTCTCAAGCTTATCTCCTATATTCCCATATTTTGGTTTATCCTTGTGCTCTTATAATTGTTATTCCTTAGACTTTGCTTTTGCTTATTTAATATTTACTATTTCCTCCTTGCACTTTGTTTTAGGTTCTTATGGTTCTTCACTTTGCTTCCTTGCAATAGCTTCTTGTTTTTCCTGGGATCCTTGCTTCTTACGCTAAGAAACAATAGTAAATACTCTTACCCTTTTCTCATGTATTGACTCTCATCCTTGGATATATTGTGGAGTTCTTTAAAAAATAACATTGGTGTTTCCCTACCTAAAGGATATTTGTATATCTTTTCTATTGTGTGAATTTTTCGTGGATTATTTTTTTTATTCAATATATTTATGGATATGTTTATGAGTGCAAAGGTTCTTAACATCTAGTATTAGAGCAAAGGTATTTAAAATTTGGTATCAGAGCCAAGGTTCTTAACATCTAATATCAAGGTAAATATGTTTTAGCATTGCACGTCTCAATATATTCTAGCAATTATTCTTAATTTTATAAGTTTTAATATTTAAAATTTGAGAGCCCTTAAAAAGCAAAATTTTAGCATAGATTTTGCAATCCTCTATAGTAACACCATGCAAAGTACAAAAGAAAGATTCAAAATCTGAAAATTATCTAAGATATGAGCATTTTCTAAAAATTGAAAAAATGCAAATTCTCAATAATTGTGAAGAAAAAAGTTGTCATTTTCACCATAGTATAGAAATCGAAATCAGCTCAAAATCAAGCTAGAGAAAAAAATAGGAAAAATCGACCCAAAAAAACAAATAAAACACAATTTTCATTGAAGAAAATTTGTTTCATGCATATTACAATGAATTAACATTATGTAAATCAAATATTAATGATGTAATATTACAATGAATTAAAATTATGTATTTTAAATATTAATGATGTAATATTACAATGAATTAACATTATGTAAATCAAATATCAATGTTGTAAGACTGTAAGCTTAAACTATACATGAAAGTGGCAAGTAACACATCATACAAGGCTCAAGCTTAAACTACACATGAAAGTGACAAAACACATCTTGTATTGGTTATGATATAAAAGGGTACAAATTAAAAAATGCATCAAAATGCCTCAATAGACCCACTATTTACTGTCTTGTAATTCCTTTGCCCTTTGCCCTAGCAAAAGCCCTAGATCTCTTTTTTGGTACCCTTATCTCTTTTTATGTTTGTGCCTCTTCTTGGTCCTTGGTTTTTATATCCTTCGCTAGGTCTTAAAAGTTTTGTAATTCATCTAGGGAGAAGAGAGCATCTTCTTGCTAATCCTACTTTGCATCTATGATTTGTTCATATTATGGATCAATGCCAATTAGGTCAATGGGCTCGATACTTGTTTTTGTAATACTTTTTGGTGAAGGCAAAGGTTGTAATGCACAAACACAAGATCATTCAACTTTTCGTATGTAAGCCTATTACACTTCTTAAAGTGTATGTGCTCATACTCCAATTGCACTCATAACCTGAAGCACTGCATGGTTGAGATAATATTTTGATGTCCATGCACTACAAATTAAGTGTAGAATCATTGAAGTCCTCTCCCATAAATCTAGAAATAACAAAAAATAATAAGAATAATTCACATATCAAATTTCATGTAAGGGGGTTACCCCCTAAGGGGCCTATAAAATGGTCTGGCTCTTTTACGATCAACAAATTTAAAGGTTGAAAGAGTGTGGAAGGTTAGATGCTTAAAGAGTGTGGAAGGCTTTAGAATATATTACATCATTTGGCTTATACTAGATTACTTCAAGAGGAAGTTATCTTGTTACCACATGCAATGTA
The DNA here is from genome assembly GCA_028583015.1 of Wollemia nobilis. Classification (NCBI taxonomy): domain Eukaryota; kingdom Viridiplantae; phylum Streptophyta; class Pinopsida; order Araucariales; family Araucariaceae; genus Wollemia; species Wollemia nobilis. The sequence continues at coordinate 6,224,630 of JAQPPZ010016930.1, read as the reverse complement.
ACAAATGCACAAGTGTCAATGTGCAAGTTATCCTTCGAACAACTAGATAGAGTGTTGGCTAAGGAATCTATCTTCCTATATAAAGAGCCTCACATCTCTATTCAATGTATCACTTTATTTTCATGCAATAAGATGTTCTATTACTTTGATCTCTATCTCTTGTCATGATTGAATGCTGCTAAAGCTAACAGTGGTATCAGAGCTACGGTCACTCCTAGATAGGGAGTCATTGCTACTGGTGTTTGCAAAATAGATGCACCTTTGGACCTACCACTTGCAAATTCCATTGAAGATTATGTGAAGAGCTTGGCAAGAATAAGGAGATCAGAGAAATTTTTGATTAGTAAAAGATTTGGGACAATTATCGCCATCCAAAAACAAGCCCAAGAAGAAGAATTTGGCAAGGAGTGCCAAATCTTGAGAAGAAGCCTACCAAATCTAGGAGACCTGGAGATTACCTCTCACAGCAAGAAGGCACCACTTCATAATCAAATATCTCTTCACATCTACAACAAAAATGAGGAGACTACAAGAGGAGAACAAGCCACCAAAAATTCTAGGCTCATGAAAGGGAGACCATATTTTGGTGAAGAAGAAGTTGTTCAAGGTAGCCTACAGAAAGAGCTGCAAGATCTCATCTAAGATAACACCTTGGTGATCATAGACACCAAGATCTACATCCTCTATAGAAGTGGTAAAAAGGTTTTTCAGAAAAAGGTAAGCAACTATTGGTGCAAGTAGATTCATTAAGTGGACTACTTATCAAATTTGTTTAAGCACCTTAACTAGATTGAAGTTGCAAAAAGGAGAATTGAATTAGAGTCTTCAAAGGGTGCAAAAAGAAAGGATTCTTTAAGGTTCATTTGCACTTTAGGAGTTGATTAGATTTCAGAAATCTTAAACTATCTATCAACTACCTACTATCTACTTTTGGAAAGAAAATGAAGACTAGCTCCTATTACTTTTCTGATTAAAGAAATTTTAGAATAATTCTTGAAGATTCATTTCAGATTATTCTTGATTAAGTTGCAGTAGATTGATTAAGTGCATTAGTTTTTTTAGAGTTAATTGGAGTAATAAGGTGATATTATTAGTGCATTAAAATATTATTAGATTTTCACTATTAGATTACTCTCAAAAATATTATTGCTTGTGTTCTTGAGAAGGGCACAAAAATAGAATTAATCAAAGTGTCTAAAGACACTATTAGTGCATAGATATCTACAACTTTGGGTGGCCTGAGGAAGCCACAATATAAGCTCTATCCTCCAAGTTGTGGAGAAGAAAGTAACCACCAAAAAGAGCATCAAAGGAAGCATTGAACGAGACTTGGTGAGTCTCAAGTTCTAGGCACAATAATAGTGCAGAAAAATATAGCAAAAAAAGGAGCTTCCATCATATGGTTACAAGCTTGGAACCTTTCATAAAATATCCAAGCTAAAAGGGGAAGGTGTCCATTCCAAAGGACAACCTCAAAACCCCTATTGCACTCAAATATTCTGCCTCAAAACCAGAAATTTAGATGTAAAAAGAAGAGTGCAAAATGAAGGTGCAATAAGAATATTTTATTTTACATTATATTGCACAAATCCTAATCTAGTTATACAAGGAGAAAAAGGCAGATTTAAAGGTGCTCTAGAGGCACTACACTTGCTAAAAAATCAGCCAAAGGTGGTCGTATGCTAGCAGCAATCAAGCTCAGCCCAAGGAGCCAATCAATAGGCTCACACTCCTCGCATCCAAGATGGCCGAACCTACAAGATACAACAAAGGGAGAACAACGTAAATCAAAGAGCAATAGCATCTATGGAAGGAGGACGTATGCAAGCAAGGAAGAAAGGAAAAAAAGCACCATTGGAGTATCACTCACTCCATGATCGTTGGTAGAAATCGGTGCTCAAAGCCTCCACATTATTGCTCCATATCCCAGCTGAAAGCAAGTGCAAGTGAACGAAAGAGGAGTTGGGGATTCTCGAAGCTTAAAGGATCTCCAAAAAGGTCCATTTGAACCAGCGAAAGGGAGGACATCCATGCAGAGAAAGAGTGTGACACTTGTCACCAAAGGAGAACCCTAACGCTCAAGTCAAGAGAGCACTCATCTTCAAGAAAGGAGTTACAAAAATAGGTTGGTGCATTGAGTGTATGAGATACACTTGTCCCTTGGGAAATTGAACATTTTGCTAAAGAAGTGTAACATCTAAACGTTACAAGAAGGAAGATGAACACATCATTTGCACCAAACTCCTCTCAAGTGCTCAATGTGAAATGGACATGCCACTTGGCACCTTAGACAAGAAGCTTCTCCATATTAAGGACATCAACGCTCAAGGTCAAAGAGAGGAAAGTTACCTCTCATTTTGGCATCTGTCACCTTGTCGTTTGTGCACATAAGATAGAATTGCAGTGTGGATAAAATGTGTTAGAGTTTTCAATGCCCAAGCGAGGTCAAGAGTCCAAGCAACACCAATTTTGGAATGCGTATAGCTCCAAGCATTTCCATTGGAGGGTGTAGTCACAATGTCTACGTAAACTACATGCAGCCCTAGCTTCTCAGCAAGAACAACACCGTATATTGCTTGGTGAAAGGTAAAGTTTAATTCCCATTATTATATGCTTTCTTTCCTTGGGAGTCATAAGGTTGTAATTAAAGGAATTTAATTAATTGAAAGCAATTTATCAAAAGGGAAAACTTTATCATATAAAAATAATATTTGCAATATAAATCCTAGGAGCAATAAGGATTTCTACTGGAATAATAATAATTATTTGCAAATATTATTGTGATCTAATTTATCCAAATATTAGGGAGTCATAAGGGCTACTACATCAAATTAATTAATTGGAAAATTAGATACACTAAACCTAATTCCCAATAGGTTATTTATAAAGAGAGGTTTATCAAAGCTTTTTCAAAGGTTGGATATACATATTATTATTATTGTCTCAAATCTATCAAAAGGAGACAAAAGGTCCAACATTATTACCTCTTTAAAATTTGGGAACAATGCTTAGTTCAATAGGAGTAATAAGGGATAATAAGAATTGATTTTGCCATCTACAAAACCTTTACAAAATCAATCATATATTGAACTATAATTTACAAAAGCACTATAGCATACTAGGGAGACATAAGGCAAAACAATATCATGGGCTATTGGTATATAGATTCAGGTGCAAGTAAGCATATGACAGGAAACATACATTGGTTCAAATATTTGAAGAAGATAAATGAAAAACCAGTTGTCGTGGTAGATAGCAAAACATATGAAGTAAAAGGAATTGGAGATATTCCAATGAAACTTAAGGATGAAAAAAGTATGATCAAAGATGTCTTGTTTGTTCCAGGATTAACCACAAATCTTATTTCTGTCTCTCAACTTATGGATCAAGATCTAACCATTGAGTTCAAGGTTCTCGCTGGAAGAAAACAATGTCACATTTCTAGACAAGGAAAAATAATAGCAACAGGATCATATAAAAATGGTCTATTTGTTCTAGACACTGCAATTCACTCAGCTCTTTCCACCAATACTTCAAAACTATGGCACAAATGCCTAGGACATACCAGTGAAACATCAATGAGAGAATTATCCAGATATCAAATGGTAGAAGGTCTACCCAACTTATCTCCAAAAACTATTGTATGTCCAGAATGTCTAGTAGGAAAGCAACACAGAGTCCCTTTTGAAATTCATCAACACAGAGCTCAACAACCTCTAGAAATAATATATACAGATCTATGTGGACCTATGAAAGTTGATAGTGTTGGAGGACATAAATATTTTCAATTATTTGTTGATGATCACACCAAAAAAATGTGGGTATCTTTCATGAAGTACAAGTCAAAAGCCTTCAGTCACTTCAAACAGTTCAAACTTTAGGTGGAAAAAGAATCAGGGAAGACCATAAAAGCACTTCGCTCAGATAGAGGAGGAGAATTTATTTCCAAATAATTTGACTCATTTCTTGAAGAAAATGGAATTAAGAGACAACTTACTACAACATATTCACCTCAGCAGAATGGAATTGCAGAAAGAAGAAATAGATCAATTATGGAAATGGTAAGATGTATGTTAAAAGAAGCACATCTTGATCACAAATATTGGGTCAAAGTAGTACAAACAATAGTCTACATACATAATAGACTTCCAACAAGGGTACTCAAACATATTACACCAGAAGAAGCATGGTCAGGACAAAAGCCAAACATAGAAAAGCTAAAGGTCTTCGGATGCAAAGCCTACATGCATGTTCCAAAACAAAAGAGGACTAAGTTGGATGACAAAACTATGGCAGGGATATTTTTTGGCTACGACAATGAATCTATAGGATACAAAATTCTAGATCCATCTACAAAGAAAGTCTATATCAGCAGAGACGTGGTCTTTGATGAAAAAGCCAAGATCGATGTAAATAATTCCAGTGGTGACTCAGAAGTCATCATAAATCTATCTAAAGAAGATACAATAAGTACAGGGTCAGAATCAAAATCTCAAGAACAAGATATAGAAGCATCAACAACACCACCCAAAAAAGAACCAATATGGCTCAGAGACACTCTCAAGGAATCAAATCTAGAAAGAATGCCATATCTTACTTCTACAGGACCTCAAACTCGCAGCATGACCAGAATGAATAGGGGAATGTTAAGTAACTCAGTGGAACCTACATCAACTTCTCAGGCACTAAAAGATCCACACTAGAAAGCAGCTATGGAATCAGAATATGCATCACTCAAAAAGAATAAGACATGGAATCTAGTAAATCTACCTCCAGGAAAGAAAGTAGTAGGATGCAAATGGGTTTACAAGATCAAATACAAAGTAGATGGGACACTTGACAAATATAAAGCTCGACTAGTAGCAAAAGGATATACTCAGACAGAGGGGATTGATTATGAAGAAACATTCGCACCAACAACTCGAATGACTACTATCCGAACAGTCTGTGCACTAGCTGCACATCAAGGGTGGAAACTTCATCAGATGGATGTGAAAAGTGCATTTCTTAATGGGGACTTAGAAGAAGAAGTCTATATGACACAACCTGAAGGCTTTATTATTCAAGGATAAGAAAACAAGGTATGCAAATTGAATAAGTCTCTTTATGGTTTGAAACAAGCCCCCAGAGCATGGAATATAAAGATCAATAATCATCTACTACATCATGATTTCAAAAGGATCTCGTCAGATCCCAACCTATATACCAAGAAAATTGGAAACGATGTCTTGATCCTCATAGTATATGTTGATGACATAGTGATTACTGGAAGTTCAGAAATATTAATAAGTGCTATAAAAAAGGATCTAGAAAAAGCATTTGAAATGATAGATCTTGGATTAATGAACTACTATCTTGGTTTAGAAATTTGTCAAGGAAAGGATAAGATAGTTATCACTCAATCAAAATATGCAAAAGCTCTCCTTGAAAAGTACAGAATGATAGAGTGCAAGCCTAAAGATACACCAATGGAACAAGGAATTCAACTATCCAAAAATGATAAAACACCATTGGTTTCAGCTACAATGTATCATCAGTTGATTGGAAGTCTTCTATATTTAACAAACAATCGACCAGACATAGCATTTGCAGTAAATTATCTTTCACGGTTCATGCAAGAACCAAGGGAAAGTCACTGGAGAGCTACAAAAAGAATATTACAATATATCAAGAAGACTACAGACTATGGGTTGACTTATATGAGGGATGTTAAAGAATTTTGTCTACAAGGATACTCAGACTCAGATTATGCAGGATCTATTGATGATAGGAAATCTACCTCAGGCTATGTCTTCTATCTCGGATCAGGTCCTATATCCTGGCACAACAAGAAACAACATACAGTAGCACAATCATCAACTAAAGTAGAGTATCGAGCAACAAGAGACACGACCTGTGAAGCTCTATGGTTACAATACATATTGTCTGACATGGGGATTAAACGAACTCCCACTATGTTATTTTGTGATAATCAAGGAGTACTAAATCTGATCAAGAATCCCATCATACATGAAAGAACAAAGCACATTGAAGCACAATGTCATTTTATCAAGGAATATTTTCAGAACAAGCATATCATTCTTAAGTATGTCCCTACAGAGGATCAGTTAGCAGACATCTTCACAAAGGCACTTGGGAAAGTCAAGTTTCAAACATTCAAAAATCATCTATGTGATTCAAGAGAACTTCATACCAAATAATGTAATACAGGGGGTGTTAGAATATATTACATCATTTGGCTTATACTAGATTACTTCAGGAGGAAGTTATCTTGTTACCACATGCAATGTAACAAATGCACAAGTGTCAATGTGCAAGTTGTATATGTGCAAGTTGTCCTTCATACAACTAGATAGAGTGTTGGCTAAGGAATCTATCTTCCTATATAAAGAGCCTCACATCTCTATTCAATGTATCACTTTATTTTCATGCAATAAGATGTTCTATTGCTTTGATCTCTATCTCTTGTCATGATTGAATGTTGCTAAAGCTAACAGTGCTAGAGGCTGAAGGAGCATGGAAGGTTGAATGATGAGTTGATATTTAGAGTGTCAAGGCTAAAGGAGTGTGGAAGGTTGGGTTGGTTGAAGGAGTGTGGAAGGTTGGACTGGTTGAAAGAGCTACAACGAAAGGTTGGGATGTTGGGTGGAAGGTTGGAATGGTTTAAGGAACGTGACAGGCTGATAAGGCTGAAGGAGCGTGGAAGGTTGGGTCAGCTGAAGGAGCTACAATGGAAGGTTGAAAATGTTGAAGGAGCATGGAAGGCTACTTACAATGAGAAAAATGAAATTGCAAAGTGCGAAGGATTAGGGTTTTTTCCTAAAAATATCTCATCTTTTAGGAGTCATATCTTTGTGAAGAGTTATCCGATTCAACTAATTCTTGGACCAACTTGTGAAGAATTTGAATAGCTTTAAAATGAGTGATCATATGCAAAAATCTAAGCAATATTGAGGGAGATACGACCCTGTGAATTCAACCATTCGAAAAAAGGACAATGACGATTTTTCAAGCTATGAAAAACAAAATTGCAAAGTGCGAAGGATTAGGATTTTTCCTAAAAATATCTCATATTTTAAGAGCCATATCTTTGTAAAGAGTTATCCAATTCAGCTGATTCTTGGACCAACTTGTGCAGAATTTGAATAGCTTTAAAATGAGTGGTCATATGTAAAACTCTAAGTAATTTTGAGGGAGATATGATCTTGTGAAGTCAACCATTCAAAACCAGGGCAGTGATAATTTTTCAAGTCGCAAAAAATGAAATTGCAAATATTTCCAACTAGGGTTCAAACAATGAGAAGAGCAATGAAGGGCTATGACTTCAGCAAGGAAGGAAACTAGCAATTCAAATTTGGTAAAGCAGACTATGATAGTGCGATGTTTTGGAAATATTACTCTACTAAGATACAAGGCATAGATAGTAGAGGTGAAGTTTTGGCATTGTGAAGGTTGCTATAGGAAAAATGTCAAGAAGGATGTTAAATTCTGAAGTACTTGTATTCATACAAAAATTTAAAAAGATCTAGAAAATAAAAATTTAGAATTCAAACATTTTATGTAAAATGATGTAGGTTTCTAGCTATAGCATCTCAACTGAGATGAGAAGTGTATCTATTTGTAAACTCTCAAGCTCTAAAGAAGAGAGATGTAATTTGTCAAGGGTGGGGGACCCAAGTACAACCTCTTATTATCCAGAAAATAATAATAATAATAATAATAATTCACATGTAAAATAGTAAATTGAGATTGTTTTTTTAAAACAAAATCAACAAACAACTAAAAATAATTCGATGAGGATTACTTAGCCTCGACCCCGACATTCCTTATAATCTTGTATCTCTTCATGTACCTTATCACACAATTGGCTATCAAGGAACATGCAGTCAATGGAATCTTAAAGGCCTACAATCACCTCATAATCAACATGAAATGTAGCAAAATAAAAAAATTTGGGGTTTAAATAGTAACCCGCTAAATGAAGAGGGCTATGGACTTGAGATGTCCATTGGTTATCGATGATTGTCCAACTAGGATCATATTTGGTGTAGGCATATCCATAAAATATAGCAATTGTCTCTTTTGCCTAGTCCATAGCCTCATATACATATATCATTGCAGATTGTTCTCCATCAACAAGATGAAGAACCTTTCACCAAAGGCTCTAACACCTGAAAAAATAATAATAATAATTTAAATGAAAATACGTTATAACAAAAAAAATACAAATTACAATACAAGATTCCCAAATGGAAAATATTTTAAATTAAAAAATAAATAATAAAATGAATTAATAAATTGTCTTGTACCTTATGACCTCATCAATGGCTATCTAGAAGGCCTTCTCAAACAAATAGGCATATACATTATGTCCCTCAAGTGAGAATCGGTATCTTACAACTTTTTTGGAATTCTAGTCATTACTCACAAAACATTAATAGCAAAAAAATGGGCTTGCATACATAGTTATCAGGAAACAATGAGCAATATTTACTTAAAAGGAGAAAAAAACCCAAAACCCAAAACTAGGGTTTAGGGTTTAAACTTGAAATATTGACAACTGAAAAATGGATTGGAATACATAGTTATTAGGCAACAATATTTACTTTAAATGAGGAGAAAAAAAAAACTATGCCTGAAACCTTAGAGTAGGGTTTAAGATTTAGGGTTTAAACTTCACACATTGACAACTGGAAAATAGGCTTGCATTTGTAGTTATCAAGCAACAATATTTATTTAAGAGGGAAAAAATAAAACCCTAAACTCTAGACTTAGTTTTCTAGATTTCTACCTTAAATTTAATCTTTGGAAACATGCTTGAAAAAGAAAACAAAAACATTTGCAAACAACTATAATCTAAACCTAGTTTCAACCTCGAGAAGAAAAAAAATGATTTCAAAAGTTTTGGTGGTTGCCAAATTCCTTCAAATCGCAAACAACTCGTTTGCCCTAGTGTGTTTGGTTTGGTGTGGTAGCAGGAAGGCAGCCCCCTTTATTTCAATGCAATAGGCAAAATGAAAGAAAACGAAAAAAAAAAGAAATGATTTTTAGGGTAAATCGGCCGCAACCTCTACACGTGTAGCTACGGCAAAATTTTTCCAAAAAAGCTGGTAAAAATACCCAAAAATCAGCGATTCTGATATTTGAGGCAAGTTGACTCAGGTTTTCACAAAAATAGCAACAAATCGTGACTCACCAATTTAAATCGCAATTTTTGTAACAAAGATTTGCACAAGCTCCTAAGAGGCTTCACCAACCATGAGTTGGATGTTGTTTGGTCAAATCTATGCTTCTCAAAGATCAAACCAAAACCAATTTTTGCTAAACAACTTTGTTAAAAGCATTATGACAATAACATAATTCTCCCTTATGCACATATTTGCTACTATTTGAAAAGACAAATGAACATCAAATTCTAATGCTTGTCACCTTAAGATTTGATTATCATGTTACAAAAGCATGGACTAGATACGACTCAAACCCGATACCTCCAAGCAAGTGCTCCAAGTGTATTATCACTAAACTATCAACCCTCTTTGGGTCAAGGGGGAAGCAAGATAGAGGTTAAGTAACAAGATCTCCAACTCCACCTTTCAAATCATACTTGAGGTTTTACCTACCTTAGATCTAATACCATAGTAAAGAATCCAAGCATTGCAAAAAACATGTTTGAAAGAGAAAAAAATACTTACCAAAATACGAACAAAGAACTCAACTGATGTTTAGGTGATTATTATGAACATATACAACACCTTTATATTAATGCAAGGAGGAAAGGTCTAAAAAAATAACCTCAACCACAAGTTACAAAATGATAATATATCTTTCCCAAAATGGTAATTTACCAATAGATCATAATACAAAGTTTTAAATGGATCGTAAACATTCTACCAATGGGATATGCTAAAGGCTTAACCTTTCCTTATTATTTATGTTCCATGGGTGCTCATCCTAATATTTGAAGGTCATCTCAAAGATTTGTTCCCAAAAAATAGCTTTTGATAAAAAAATGATTGACAAATAGCAATGGCTAGTATAATTAAATTGGTTAAGGCAATAGATATCGCCTTATAATCATTTATTAACAAGAACAAAGAGGCATCTCTTACAAACCAGAAGCAATAGCACATCTCAAAACTGTACAAAAAGTCAGTGGCTTTTAAAAATGTTGCAATTCCTAGTTAACTACTTAACCCTATGAAGATCGCAAATGAATTTGCATCAATACCATTTAATACCTAAAGATCAATAAACTTATTTTTGACTTATTTTTCATCCATGGATGACTTGAAGAATCTTTTGTTATGACGAATAAAACATACAATGAAGGATGATCTTAAACATCTCTTAAAATTTAGAGAGTTATGACGAAACCAGCTACTTAAATAGAAGTGTAATTGGAGATGCACATATTTCACCCCACTATTATCAAATCAAGACAATCCAAATTGAAAATAGTCCTATAGATAGAATCCCTTTCAGATCTCTAAATGGCCTGAGACATGTCAAATTTCATTAGTATGTTAGGCTACTTGGCATTAACCTGTGAATTGCAAAGCCTACCTTCTATGAAAATACAAGGAAAAAAATAGTTTCTTGACAAGAATCGAGTCTAATTTTCTATGTTGACAACTATATAAATGGTAAAAGGGCCAAAATTATCCATGGACTCCACACTTAATAACTAGCCCAAAATTTGTGATATATGTAATAGCCTGGACAATTTATTAAGCAATTTTTTTTTTCTCGATTTTATGGATGGATTGTGTGCAGACCCAACATCAACAGTTCATTGTCTTGACACCCTTAATACTGCTATAGATATATTTCCCAGCTTTCACAATAACCAGAGTTGTGCTCAACCATATTCAAATATATTGATGATAGTTGCAAGTTTCACATACTTATAATGTACAGATAATTATGTGAAAAAGAACCGAATTCATTAATGCTAAATATTATATATATATATATATATTTTTATCATTCATTCAATGCCAACAATAAACAATATTTCTGACCTGTTACATTCCAGATGCTGGACAGCTAGTACAAGGAGGCCGAGCATATAGAAAATGGCGGCGATATGGAAAGCCGCGGTCACCCAAGGTTCCGCACGGCTAGTATGAATACCGGTCGACCAAGGAAGACTCCACTATCCAAGTCGGCGGTGGTCGGTATAAAGCAGGTCGAGCAAATGAAATCGGCGGTGTATGATACAAGTCCTCCACGTCACCTTCAATTTCCACGGCGCCCAGAATATAGTTCGATGTAGGCTTAGGTTATATCTGATCGACCCTGCAGAAAACGCCCTCCAACAATGGTAGATTTTCCTGTGAATGCTCGCTGAGAAACCTGGGTGATTTCTCCAACTGACCAACTAGGGCAGAATCTTACACTGCCGAAACTGGTTCTCCCACGGGGTTTCGTCCGAGGGTTTGATTTTCGAAGAAGCTCTCCAAAAATTCCAATAAGAGAAAATAACATAAGCATAACCTCAAAATGAATTCCTTTTTTCCCTTATATCTCCTTTTTCCCGCTCTTTAATTTAATTTCACTTTATTAAAATATATCATTGAGCTCCACATTTAAATGAATTAAATAATATTTCCGTCAAAAGTAAAAAACGGAGAATATTAAAATAATTAATTTAAAAATAATTCCCTTTCACCCAAATTAGCTTACGGGAATTAAATAAGCTAACGGTTCCTGGTTACACATCGGAAGGGGACATGACAGTCCTCCCTTCCCAGAATTGCTTGCCCTCAAGCAATTGCAGGTTAGGATGCTGCAAAATCTGATCACCCTCCCAAGTGGCATCCTCGATCGGTAGATCTCTCCATCGAACAAGATACTCCCTGATGACTCTGTTCCTCAACTTTCTCTCTCTGACATCCAGTATCTCATGTGGCACTAAAACCAACCTGCCCTCCTCATCCAATGGTGGAAGCTCTGTAGAAGAAATAACCTGCTGCCCCAGTGCCTTTTTGAGGCACGAAACATGGAAAACATTATGTATCTTGCTACTATCTGACAGCTCCAACTCATAGGCAACCTCTCCCACTCTCCGAACAATCCTGTAAGGGCCATAAAAACGGGGTTTCAGCTTCTCTGCTCCGCTCTTCTTCAATGAAGACTGTCTGTATGGTTGCAGCCGTAAGAAAACTAAGTCCCCAACCTCGAAACTCCGCTCAATCCTGTGCCTGTCAGCATAAATCTTCTGCTGGTTCTGTGCGCTCTGCAAATTCTCCTTAAGAGTCCTGAGAATATCCTGACTCTCCTGGATCCAATCCTTAGCTTTGGGGGCTCTACTATCGCCAAAAGCTAAGTCTAGAAATGTGGGAGCATCGTAACCATACAATGCCCTGAATGGTGTCATACCAATCGACATATGATAGGTGGTGTTGTAGCAGTGCTCACCCATATGCAACCACCTAATCCAAGCCTTCTGCTGCCCCGCCACATAGTTCCTCAGATATCCCTCAACCCATTTGTTGACAATCTCTGTCTGTCCATCCGTCTGAGGGTGGTAACTGGTGCTAGGAGTCAATTTTGTGCCAGCTAATCTGAAGAGCTCCTGCCAAAATGCACTGAGGAAACGACTATCTCTGTCACTGACGATAGTCTTAGGTAACCCATGGAGTCTAAACACCTCTCTGAAAAATAAATCTGCAACCTGAGGTGCCTTATACTCCGAGGAGATGGCGAAAAAGTGGGCAAACTTAGTCAATCGATCCACAACTACAAAAATGCAATCTCTGCCCTGTACCTTGGGTAGACCGGTTATGAAATCCATAGATATACTCTCCCATTTCTGCTCCGGAATAGGCAACGGCTGAAGCAACCCAGCAGGGAAAGTATGCTCTGACTTGTTCTGCTGACAAGTCATGCACTCCCTCACATGCCGCAAGACATCATCCTTGAGGCCCTTCCAAGAGAACCTCTCCCTAACCTGTCTGTAAGTTTTGAAATAACCAGGATGTCCTGCAAGGGGTGTGTCATGGATAGCTCGTAAAATCTTCTCTTTGAGTTTTGACCTGGGAACCAAGAAGATTCTGTCCTTGTAGTAGATTATGTCATCTATCACCCTATACCTGTCATCCTGCACCTTACCATCCATTACCTTACTGGCAAAAGTGTTCTTGGAATACTCAACTAACAAGTGAGCCTTCCAATCCACTGAAATTTCTGCCAAGGAAAGTGCTGCAGGTCTCCTGGATAAGGCATCGACAACAACGTTCTTCTTACCCTTAACATACTCAATGTCAAAATCGTAGGCCTGAATTTTGCTGACCCACTTTTGTTGCCGTTCATTCAAATCCTTCTGTTCCAGGAAGTACTTCAAACTGTTATGGTCCGTCCTGACCACAAATCTTCCACCTACCAAATACTGTCTAAACTTCGCCAACGCATGCATGATGGCGAGCATCTCCTTGTCGTAGATGGAATACAACCTCTCTGCATCCCTGAGCTTTCGGCTCTCATAGGCAATGGGGTGCCTATCCTGCATAATCACTGCTCCTATCCCCTCGCCTGAAGCATCACACTCCAACACAAATGGACGAGTGAAATCGGGAAGAGCCAATACTGGACAAGAGCTCATCACCTCCTTAAGCCTATCAAATGCCCGTTGAGCCTCATCTGTCCATCTGAAAGCCCCTTTCTTTGTGAGATCTGTCAAGGGTGCACCTAACTTAGAAAAGCCCTTTACAAACCTCCTGTAATAGTTGCATAACCCAAAGAAACCTCGCAGCTCCGTAAGAGTCCTCGGAGGTGGCCAATCAAGTATTGCCTGTATCTTCTCCTGATGCACCTGCACACCCTTAGCACTGATGACGTGCCCCAAATAGAGGATCTCTGTCAACCCGAATTCGCATTTAGAAGCTTTTGCATACAAGGACTGTGCTTCCATAATGCCAAGAATCTCATCAATATGTTTCAGATGCTCCTCCCAAGTTCTGCTATAGATTAGTATATCATCAAAGAACACTAGCAAGAATTTCCTCAACTGCTTGTTGAATATGTGGTTCATGCATGACTGGAAGGTCGCGGGAGCATTGGTCAGCCCAAATGGCATAACCAGAAACTCATAGTGTCCATAGTGACACCTGAAAGTTGTCTTATGAATATCCTGTTCCCGCACTCTGATTTGATGATACCCAGATCGAAGATCAATCTTCGAGAAATAAACTGCACCGTGCAACTCATCTAACAGCTCATCGATCCTGGGGATTGGGTATCTGTTCTTAATTGTTTTCTTATTTAGTGCACGATAATCTATGCACATTCTCATTGTCCCGTCCTTCTTTACCAGCACAATAGAAGAAGCAAAGGGACTCGAGCTGGGTCTAATATGCCCCATGTCCAATAATTCCTTGATAGCCTTTTCTATCTCTTCCTTAAACTTCTTGGGGTGTCTGTATGGGGTCGTGATGACGGGCTTGGAGCCCTCCTCCAACTCAATAGTATGCTCAAAGCCTCTATCAGGTGGTCTCCCTGGCGGAATCTCACTGAAAACCTTACCGTGCTTATCCAACACAACCTGTATATCCACTGAATACTGCGTACTGCTGTCCACCTGTGCCTTAGAAGAAATTAGGCATTCGGCTGCCCAAGCAATATCACCATGACGGAAAATACTTTCCATCCTCTTCGCTGAAACGATCCTGGGAGCACCATTTGACATCCCCCTCAAAACTACCTTCTTCCCATCACTCCTGAACTTGAGTTCCATGGTCTGAAAGTTCTGAGAATACTTACCAAGGGAATGTAGCCACTGTATGCCAAGAATGGCATTAGTATCACCCAAATCCACAACATAGAAATCATCAGTGACAGTGTAATTACCTAAGGTAATATTAAGCTGCGGAATACGCTGGGTACAAGTCATATGAAACCCATCTGCCACCATAACATTAAAGCCCTCAAATGGCTCTGTCTGTAGACCCCTCTTAGCAACTAGTGCTGAGTCTATGAAATTGTGGGTTGCCCCACTATCAACTAACACAGTTACCCGCTGCCCCTGAAGGACTCCACGGACCCTGAATGAGTTAAATCTGGGTGTACCTGAAAGTGTAGCAATGGCACCACCCTTCACCTCCTTAGGTGCATGCTCCTCATCCCTGTCCTGCTCATCCTCGGAATCACTGTGTTCGCTGCCCTGTTTGTGCTCATACTGCTCCTCATCCTCACTATCAGATTGCACCTCAATGTAATGGACCTTACCTTTTCCCAAGCACCTGTGACCTGGTTCCCAAGGTTCCTTGCAGCTGAAACAAAGTTTCTTCCTGCGCAATTCATTCCGAACCTCATCATCCATCTTGTCCTTCTTAGGCCACTCTTTCTGGAAAGGTTTCTTATCTTTTTCTTTTTTAGATGGAAATCCCTTTGATTGAAATTTACTCTTAGGTGTAGAAGACTCCATATCTCTTGCCCTTTTAATAGCATCCTGTAGAGTAGGAGGATTGAATGCCTTAATCCAACCTCTCAAAGGGTCTGAAAGCCCATCTATGAACAATACAATCAACCTGTGCTCAGAGATGTCTGTCACTAACACTGATAGTCTCTGGAAATCAGCAATGTAAGTATCCACTGAACCCCACTGTTTTAGCTGTGCCAATTCTTTGAAGTGTAGTTCTGGATCCTTCTTGTCAAATCGGTCAATAAGCCTATTTGTAAATTCTGCATAAGAATCAATCTGGCTATGTCCAAGCGTAACCAAACCATGGTGCCACCACTCGTGAGCAATCCCATCAAGGTGTAAAGCGGCATACTTAATGGCCTCATCTTCCGGCATGGCATTCAGTTGAAAATATGTATCCATCTTCTGCACCCATGATCTAGCTGAAGTCTTGCCTGAACCGTCATAGTAAGGAATGGACAACTTCCCCACTCTCCTCTGCAACTCCTGATTATACTGTCTACCTCTCCTGTGTGGTTGTTGTCTCATCCTCATGTCCACATAATCTCGGAAGGACATTCCGGCTTGGAATTCCGCACTAGCATTGGTCCACTCCTGTAAAAACTGATCCTGCATCTCATTTACTGTAGGTTCCACTTCATCCTGCGGAGGGTTCCTAGGAGGAAAGTTAGGCATCAAGGGCCTAGTGCTTGCTGTCCTGTCATTCTGATTCCGGTTTACAGCCCTGTTATTCACTGAGGCTTCGCCATTTCCATTGTTTCTTTGATTCTCTTGTCGCCCATTATTGTTATTTTGGTTGTTCCCACCATTTGGCTGAGCGTTGTTATTATTATTTGCCATCATAACAGCCATCAACTGATTGAGGGTTTGCTGCAACTCTCGCTGTCCCCTAGCCAGATCATTAAACATTTCCCGGGTACTCGGTTCCTGTGGAACCCTGTCACCCATATTTACCTCTTCTTCTGAATCTGAGCTGAGAGCACCTCTTCCCCTTGGTCCTCTTCTCCTGTATGTGATATATTCCCTGTTCTCTGGATTCATTAATTATTTTGACTCATCCGGAAACCCAACAGGCTGGCAGGCTCGAAGCTCTGATACCACTGTAATAGCCTGGACAATTTATTAAGCAATTTTTTTTCTCGATTTTATGGATGGATTGTGTGCAGACCCAACATCAACAGTTCATTGTCTTGACACCCTTAATACTGCTATAGATATATTTCCCAGCTTTCACAATAACCAGAGTTGTGCTCAACCATATTCAAATATATTGATGATAGTTGCAAGTTTCACATACTTATAATGTACAAATAATTATGTGAAAAAGAACCGAATTCATTAATGCTAAATATTATATATATATATTTTATCATTCATTCAATGCCAACAATAAACAATATTTCTGACCTGTTACATTCCAGATGCTGGACAGCTAGTACAAGGAGGCCGAGCATATAGAAAATGGCGGCGATATGGAAAGCCGCGGTCACCCAAGGTTCCGCGCGGCTAGTATGAATACCGGTCGACCAAGGAAGACTCCACTATCCAAGTCGGCGGTGGTCGGTATAAAGCAGGTCGAGCAAATGAAATCGGCGGTGTATGATACAAGTCCTCCACGTCACCTTCAATTTCCACGGTGCCCAAAATATAGTTCGATGTAGGCTTAGGTTATATCTGATCGACCCTGCAGAAAACGCCCTCCAACAATGGTAGATTTTCCTGTGAATGCTCGCTGAGAAACCTGGGTGATTTCTCCAACTGACCAACTAGGGCAGAATCTTACACTGCCGAAACTGGTTCTCCCACGGGGTTTCGTCCGAGGGTTTGATTTTCGAAGAAGCTCTCCAAAAATTCCAATAAGAGAAAATAACATAAGCATAACCTCAAAATGAATTCCTTTTTTCCCTTATATCTCCTTTTTCCCGCTCTTTAATTTAATTTCACTTTATTAAAATATATCATTGAGCTCCACATTTAAATGAATTAAATAATATTTCCGTCAAAAGTCAAAAACGGAGAATATTAAAATAATTAATTTAAAAATAATTCCCTTTCACCCAAATTAGCTTACGGGAATTAAATAAGCTAACGGTTCCTGGTTACACATCGGAAGGGGACATGACAATATCACACTGAATTTTATGAGATCTGGCACCAAATCATTCTTAACTAGTTCCTAAATTTTTTTGAAAAATATCTATTTGAAAGACAATAACCTACTCTGATGCTGTAACTGTTGCCACCAAGGCAGCATTTTAAATCTTTGGACAAGCTTCAAAACTCGAAGAAACAAAAGTTCCTTGCTTGAGAAGACTTGTTGAAAACAATCCTGGACGGCTGGCATTTTATAATATATTTTTAATGAAATCCACACATTTCCTGTTAAGCATTATTATCCTCATTATCTGATAAATTATTTAAACAAAAGTAAAATTTAAAAAAAAAAAACAAAAAACATCTTATTAGTAACCCCTTTTTCTGATTCAATTTATCCAAGATTTTTGTCAGCAATAAATTTCATTCTTAATAGAGAGATCATCTAACTGGGCAAAAACCAATTTGTCAATTTTATAATTTAATAGCAAAATACCATTCAGCCTTATTTGCTCTTACATATCCTCAAATTGTTGTTCAACTACCAAAAACAACGCCCTTCCAATGCCTGAAATTAATTTATGTTCACCTTCTGAACTATTATATGTATTTTTAACCATGAATATTTCAGTATCACTTGCTTTATCCTACTTAGTATTAATGGCTTCCTTACTAACAGGATATTTATACCACCAGGATATTTAGACTTGACTACCAACTAGCCAATATTCCTACTATAAGAAACAGCTAGAATTATGACTGCTATCCTCAATTCTTTTCTGAGATACCAATGTAGCCCTTGTCTGACAAGGATACAAAGACCATGAAAATAAAATGCCCTCAGAACAATAATGGGATCAGTTTTCCCATGAAAGAGATCATTCTCATATTCATTATTTAGATTTATCATTTCAAAATTCCATAATCCATTACAAAAAACAAATGTCTTCATTTCCTCAACCAAACTCTCTATGCAACCCAAAACTCTGCATTGTATAGAAAAGCTTAAGATTTGTCATTATACAGTCCTACAACTCTAGTTGGAAATTACAGCTCCCATTCCTTAAACCATAATGAGAATTTTGATCTTTATCTACCCCACCACAATGCAAGAAACTCATTATCATAGCCAGTCTTTGAACTCTCCCAGGGCCTTCTAATCCACTAGTTCTAGGATGCTATAACAATGTCACAATCAAAGATGTTCATAAAGAATATAGACAATCATCAATTGTACAAGGTCCATGTTTCAAATGCATAAGAACACCCAAACAAACTTAATCCACCAAATTTCTGGAATTCATGTTCAGTTGTTCTGTACTGATAAATTTCAAAACTTTCCTCAATAGGACACTTTAATCCATCACTCAAAAGAGAGGACTCTTATCTATTACTCTATCCAGCTTTTTCTGCATATCACAATAAAAAAGAAATGTCCTCCACATAAAAGCCTCCTATTCCCTTTTAGAAATATCATTGTAATAATTCTGTAAACCTGTATACTTCTCTGCAGGCATGCCTCAATGCTTTTGGCATACTGATGGAGTTTTTCTGCTTACTAACAGACCATAGCTTCCAATCAATGCAAAATAGGAAGATAATAAAATAACTTCAATAATATTAATGGGTAATCAAAGCAAACCCTTGCAAGTTAAATGAGAAATATCAAACTGCTATGTCACTATTTGATAGCATGATTCATCTTAGAATTGTGGTTGATAAACCACATAGAAGACTAAACTATTCCATGCTATTATAATCAAATTTAATGCTCCTGAGAAAGACATCGTGAACATGGATGTATCACTACCGTCTTACCACGCTCCCCTGCAGCTGCCTCTGAAGGTCTTGATATCAAAAATTGACAACTTGGATTGATGTTGAGGAGTTGACAACAGTTATCTTTAGAGTTATCAAAAGGATAAAAAATATTTTCTTGTGTTTTGAAGTGTAATATTGGACTTGACAAAAGTTATCTTTCGAGTTATCAAAATGATATAAAATATGTTCTTGTGTTTTGAAGTGTAATCTTGGACTTGACAACACAGTTATCTTTATAGTTATCAAAAGGATATAAAATATGTTCTTGTGTTTTGAAGTGTAATCTTCTCAACAGTGTGGCTTGCACCATTTGGAAGCACATATTTTATAATTCCTAACCAAAGTAATCCCCGTGAGTGTGGTCTACCGGCAAGGACGCCTCTTGCATTATCGGTGATGTGACCCGGGTTCAATCCCCATGGTGGATGTGTATAAGAAGTATTACTCAAAAATAAAAATAAAAATAAAAAATTCCTAACCAAAGTACTTTCCAATTTATATAACAGTCTCACTGCACTCTTGAATACAGAAAGGGGGAAAAATATCATAAAATGTAAACAAGGCAAAGAGCCAACTACCAACATTATTATGTGTTTTGTGTGTGAATGTGACATAGCATAGAGGAAAAGAGAGAGCGCTTACTTCTCACCTGAGCTTTTATTTAAAAGGCTAATTAATACCCACCATGTGCAGAACGCAAATGGCTATAACAGATGTCACTGCTGTCAAAGGATTCTAAACATACCCAACAAATATGTTTACCACACTTGCAACTCAAGTGATTACAACCGTCAGTTTTCTCAATTGTGAAACCACATATAGGACACCTTTTGACATCCACCTTGCCTTTGCACCATTCTTTCAGAGAAGAATCAGGGTCTTGTTTGAATTCTCTGTACTTTTCACAAGAGACATATGGATGATATTCTAGATGACAGGTTGTACACAACTCTACTGAACAATTCCCACAAACAAAGAGTCTTCCAGAACTGGACACTTCATATACAGATGAGCAATCTGGAGTGGTGCAAAACCTGAAGGTACCTTTACTGGAAGCCACAAATGCTCCCAGTGAAGCTCGAAATAAGTCATCTAATTGTTCAAATGAAAGCAAAGATCTTAGATCAACAATCATGAACAAAGCATCACAGTTTTCATGAGCACAAACAAGTGGAAAGCCCTCACGATTGTGCATGGCTGAGTTACATTGGTTAATCAAGCATGACCTACAAAAGGCATGCCCACATCCTTCTAGTCTATAGCAGTCTTCAATATCACAAAGACAAATAGGACAAGCATTTTCCCTTTGCTCAACTTCGACTGTCTTATTTGCAATCCCTTTTATACTATTTGCAGTTTCAATGATGACATTCCCAGCTTTAGATTTTGTCTCTCTGCCACCTTGAACAAACAAAATATGACGGCGTGTGTCAAGGATAAATTCTGCCTGAGGAATCAATGTTTTAAGTCCACATAGATCTGCACCAAATCTTCTGATGATTTCTTTCATCAATCCATGTGGAAACCCTTCCCCTCTAAGGGATATTTCAAGGTATTTGTTTTCATGAACCAGCATTAAACCATCTACAAGATCTGCAGTAGCTTTCTCAGTTTTGTCAGATGGACCAAAAATTTTAATATTAAGACTACGCCTTTCAAATAAAATGTAAGTCTTAGTCTTCTGTTCCACAGATCTTAGAAGCTGGACCCCTTCTCGAGTAAAAAGCACCTGTATGGCTGCAGGATCAAGTCTATCATCTGCTACAACAGTTCCTTTTAGTAGTTCTTCAAATGAAGATCTACATTGTGCAACAGCTTCCATAGTGTTTGAGAATATTTTCACTCTGTAGAATCCATACTCAGTCTTGTTCACATTTATCTTTAAACCTACAAAAGCAATTTCTTCATGAACCCCAGACTATCAATCAAAATCATAATAATTAATGCATATTCTAGGAAGATATGAAATAGACCAAAACATCAATTAGTTAATGAACAAACATCATTCACAGTTCCAGTTATCAAAACATTTAGCAGTCATACTATGCAAACAGGCATGTAGGTTGAAAGTTATCTAACCTCGCTTAGAAAATAATGACATTGTTCAATTACTGAGAATAAAGCTATACAACAAAGAGAGCAACCAGTTAGAACTAACTACTGGCTCGAGAAGCTCCCAAGCACTGCATTTAGGAAACAGCATAGTGATTTTGCAAACAATAACTTAGATTCATGTTGAGAAAAAATACCCAGCTAAAACTGATTTTAATTATAATTAACAAAAGACCAATTAATCCATTGTTTCACAATTGGGTGGAAGAAATCACCTGACAGCTTAATATTTATAAACATCGTGCTTACAAAGGTCAAGCTTATGAGGAAAGATTCATGTCTATTTTGGGAAATTAAAGTCCATAATAAGTTATTCTCTGGGCTGAGAAAAGGTTGAAAAATTATGCCAAATTAAGGTAAATCCCAAAATCTACAACATCATATTTATCTTTCACAGAATGGAGGCCAGTGTACAAAAGGACTAGATGATACTGATAGAAAGAACAATGCTGAAACTTAACACCATCTACAGAAATGCAAAACCAGATGGGAGCAGTTTCCTCAAAGTTCCTACCCGACGAGCCTAAACTATATAATTCCCATATAAAATGCTAACATTATGTATTGTGTGTGTGCATGCGCTCTGTGCATATGTGTGTGTGTATGAGAGAGAGAGAGAGAGAGATCATACTGAGACTAGCGAGGCTGTGCAAAGCTTAAGTTGTGGCAACTACCTAGACAAATCTGTAAAACAGGAGATCAATTCTGTCATTTGGCCCCAGAAACACAAGAATTTATTCCTCGTATATATGTGTATTGATAAACATTTGTTGTTATCAAAATGGATATTTTCCTGATCTGTCATTTCGCTTCTATTTTTTTTTATTTAGTTTATGGGATTGAAACAAGCCCCACCTCTACTACATCATGACTATGTTACAATAACATTTCAACAAAGCAGAGTGGTATTTGACAACTACACATGCTAAACCTCAGTCTCCGCATTGAAGGTCCACATTTTTAACCACTTGAGCTCATGCCATTTGATAAATGTTAAGGTTCACCCATATGGGATAAGAACCTTGGTGTAGGGTATGAAACTCCTCGCTCCACACCACTTGCCACAAACACCTTGGGCTGCCATTTCTCTTTTATTCAATGAGGTTGTTTATTGTGGGTTCCCTGCCTCCTGGTCATAGCATATTATCCACCACATCCACAAATTCAGGGACTATTCAGAACCAAATAACTACAGAACTATCATGATTGGGCACATATTTGCTAAGCTTTATGCAACAACTTTGAATAAAAAACTCTTAGAACTGCTGGATCAGGGCAAGCTTAGAGCTCAAGGTGGCAGGCTAGTTTTAGAAGGAATCATCAGACTATTAATCATGTTTTCACTCTTAGGGCTATTATTGATGAGGCTCACTAATGGCCTTCTATAGTATGTTGTTTTTGGACTTTAGAAAGGCTTTTGACACCAGTCCCAGGCTTTTTTATTTCAAAGACTACATGACATCGGCATCTCAAAGCTCTTTAGTATTTACCATTGCTATGAAGACGATATATTAGGTTGTCATTGGCTTTTTACAGACAGCTTTTTGGTTTCTCAGAAGATGTCCAGAGCACCATTGGCATCAAACAAGATTGTCCTCTTTCTCCTTCACTCTTTGAGATCTACATGGATGAGCTTGACTAACTTCTTCGTCAAAACACATATTGCCAATGGATGCCTTCTATGTCATGTCTTAATAGCTATACTGCTTTTTGCAAATGGTGGTGTTGTTCTTGCTCATACTCCTGAGGGCCTGCAAACACGATTGGATGCTCTTGCTCACTTTTGTGACTGAAAACAGCTGGCAGTCAATCTTATCAAAGTGTAAGGAGACAATTTTCAACACATTAAAAAGTACCCTATCTAAGTTTCAGCTCTTCTATAAGAGCAAGTCAATTGAGACCACCACTGCTTACACCTACTTGGGGGTTCAATTTACAAGGCCTTCCCTTGGTCTTTGGCCAACTTCACCATCACACCTTTGCAAGGGATACGCATCTCTCTGAGTCTTCGAACGCCAATGTTTCTAACGGCACTTCCAAGGAATACCTACAAAGATGTGCCTCTTTGATTGCATCATCAAACCCATAGTCCTTTATGGATTTGAGATTTGGGTCCACCTATAGGATGTGTTGATTGGGTTCACATTAAGAGCCTCCAGACTATTTTGCTTCAGCAATTTATCCAATGTAAAAGAACAATTCCCCAACATATTGTTCAGGCTGAGTTTGGTGCTCATCCTCTTCACCTTGAGAGCATCTTCAAAATTATTTTTCAGCTTCATCACCTTAGATCCATGGGTGATTACAACTCAAGCCAAGAGAGATAACCATATTTGGTACTTTGCTCCTCAAAATGCATGACCTCTAGGAGTACTTTTGGTCATCATTGTGGATGGTACTTAGAAGTTCTTTTTCTTCTTCAATCAACTGGTATATCCATAGACAGATTACCTCCAATTATATACTCTTTAAATGCTCCTCCTTGCCTTCTTCCTCATAAGAGGGTAATTAATCAAGCAGTCAGAGATGATGTTTATTGCGAATTTATTCAAATCACTTGGGTCGCTCCATCTCAACCTTGAAGCCTTGAGTGGACCTTCTACACTAAAAATTTCATAAGGATTGAGAATGGCATTATTACTCGTCCTAATTATGTCCAGTGACATTTGACACACAACCTTAAGATTCCTCTTGGTCAACTTAGAATATTCTCACATCAGTTGCAAATGGAGATGGACCAACATATTCCTAGAGAGGATAGAGTATGTCATCTTTGCTCTATTGGAAAGGTGGAGACTAAATAACATCTGATCTTTAGGTGTCCTATTTATTATGAGACTTAAGGTACTAATGCTTGAATAGATAATCAGATGGATCACTTGCCAATTTTTTCAGCTATCCTAACCAAGATGCTCGGATCTACACATCATGGAAGCTATCAATCCTCCACGTCAGTTATTACGAGGGGGACAAACTACTACTCAACTAATCACCTCATTCTTTTACTTGACCTCTACATTTGAGAGTAATAAGCATTCATTTGAAGCTACAACTCTCAAAAATGTTAATGATAGATGTATGTGCCCTTGTTTGAATAAAAGAGTGGCTTCTTCGGCTTCAATGCTTTCTTCTTGCTTGTGGTAGGACAAGACTGCAATTCTCCAATGTAGGGTTTTGACCACCCCTTATATACCGAGGAAATGCAGATAGAAGCAATGATCCACGCATGTGACCTTTTTAAGGCTTGGTTTTATGCCGAAAATGCCAGAAAACCTATTTTTTTATCCCAACCACATTGTCAGGGGCATAACTTTATGCTCGGGACTCCATTTTGACCCGTTCCAAATGCACTATAAAGCTTAGAGAAAGAACTAGAATTTGAGGCAGAAAACCAAATGCATTGAAAAAAATGCTCCAAAAGCCCTCAAAAATGCAAAACAAAATATTTACAAAAAATAGTAACTTTCTGTTTTTAGATATTCGCAACCAAAATGCATCTCAGCCATGTTGATACGTCAATAGAAGACAAAACACAAAAGAACAGGTCATATGTATGTAATTTTCATTTAACATGCACTTAGTAACTCATGGAAGGTGAACCACCACATTTACATACAAGTAACCTTCCAACTCATGGAAGATGAACCACCACATTTCCATATGGGTGACCTTCTATATTCAATATAATGGATTTCCAACACACCAAATATTGTATAAAGAGAGATGCACCCGACTGTAAAAAGCAAGAGTAATGGATGTAGGCACTAGTTCAAACATGGTGCCATCTCAAGTGCCACCTCGGACTTAATGTAGTGTGGCAGAAGTCAAGTACACACACACATGCAATTTTTTTATGTAATGGTTTTGTTATTTTAAGAAGTTGTGTTATACATATGTGAATTGTCTGATGAAAGGTCATACATATAATTAATAATTCATGTAATTAGTCATAAAATGAAATGAAATGTAAGTCAAATGCATGACAAATGAAATTCAAGAAAATGATGAGGTGTCGGGTAGGTAGTTGTAGGAAGTTGAGGGAGCAACTACCTCCCAAGTTGTATAAATAAGACCCCTCATTCATTCATTGGGGGATGGATGGTATAGTTGTATGTTCATGTGTGCACATCGAGAGATAATTGCATTGCATGAAGATATACCAGACATGTATTCTTGCAGATAATAAGAATACTTCCATTCAGCCATTGTTGTACACACTTATGTTAGCATTGTGCATGTTTCTATGAATGATTGCTATTGTTTTAGTTGACCATTTGGACTATTTCCACTTTGCATGTTTGTTGTAGATGAAGAGACACAGTCCTTTGACTGTGATACTAGGCCTTTTGGACTACTGAACCAAGTCATCCATTGCTGAACTAGGCTGTCTAACTTATTTGTAATTGCAGGGCCACAGGCATGATTGACTATGTAGTGCAAACATTATGAGTACAAAATTATTTGAATGTTTCCTAACTGCATAATATTATGTGTTGCTAATTTTCCCTGTCATCCTTTCTCTGTTCCTTAAATTGCAAAATACCACTCTTGTGATATATTTGGCATTGTTGTTGTCTAAAGTTCAAACCAGTGATCGTGTGGACATTGAAGATGAGAGAGATGGGTGACAGATAACCTGACACAGGTACATGGGATATATGGAAGCAAAAGGACGAGCGAGCCCCTGTCATCCTTTCTTTGTTCCTTAAATTGCGAAATACCACTCTTGTGATATATTTGGCATTGTTGTCGTCTAAAGTTCGAACCATTGATCGTGTGGACATTGAAGACGAGAGAGATGGGTGACAGATAACCTGACACAGGTACATGGGAGATTTGGAAGCAAAAGGAGCAAGCAAAAAATGAGAAGAAATTTGCGGATCATGCAAACATCAAGTGCAAGGAGAGCTTGGACATGCAAAGCATGTAGAAGACTTGCATGTTGGAGGCAAGGAGTTGCATGTCGGTGTGGATGATTTGCATGTTGACGATGAAGTGCTAACGGAGTTTGCTAGTGAGGAGATACGTGCACCAAAAGTGGAGTGTGGAACCCCCATGAGGAGGGAAGTTTGGATGAAGAACGTGAAGAAAGGTGGCAAACATTGTATTTGACAATGGAAGACAATGCACAAGTCAAGGCGCAACATGCAGATGAAGATTAGGCCGAGGAGAACATTCGCACAAGTGGTGAAGGAAGCGCCACCATGGATTGTGTGCATGACGAGGTGGAGCAACTGGTGACTCCAGCACAATTGCAAGGGACAGTGCCTAGAGGTGTGGAGGACAGGAGTCAAGCAACCGCGGAAGAGTGTGCTCGAAAGACCAAAGTCAGCGCTCATGTACTTGCAAAGGAGATCGCGGACCATAAGTGCATCAAGAAGCGGCCAAAGATTGTTTGTAAACGACCATTCGTCAACGAAAGGTTCGTTGAGTGGAGACAAGATCAACGAACAACCACCACAAATGGCGAATATTGTTGTAGCAACGAGCAAGCAAAAGTGCCTGAAATTCATAGGAGATAGGAGGATCCCAAACGCTAGATCGAAACATGCAAGACGATATGGAAAGCTAATGGAGTAACCAATCAAGATGCATGGTTGAGACTATTCCTAGCAACATTGCGAGGAGTAGCAATTGTTCAACATTTAAAGAGCGCAGAACCCTTCATAGACTAGGCTAAGTTAATAAAGAGTTTTGACTACTTTGTGATGACACAGAGATCATTGGGGAAGTGAAGTAGAAGGATGAAAATATTAAGTGTTCTAATCATCATCTAAAAGAACTCATCAATAAAATGAGGCCAAGCTGGCCAACAGGCTACAAAAGTGATGGTTCTCGGACAGCCTACTGCCAAGGTATAAGATGAAGATGAAAGTGGCTCCACCAACCACTTACCAAGAAGCATTTGACCGTGCACTAAACCTGGAAAGCAAGATGAAAACAGTAGCATCCAAAGGACGTATGAGCCATGAGCATGATGACAATTATGACAATGATCGAGATGATCTCAACGCCACCATCCAGGCCATGCAAAAACACTTGGAAGGAATGATCAATGACATGACAGCTGAAAAGAATAAAGAAAAGAACATTTGATGCTCTAATTGCAAATCAAAAGGGCACACCAATATAAATTGCCCAAAGAAAACATATTGCAATATTTGTGAAATTGCAAGTCATGCTATTATGGATTGCCCATTCAACCTAAGAAGTGTCTGGTACCAAACAATGGTGATGTAGGAGGAGAAAGAGGACAAACCCAACACTTCGAAGAGCAGACAGGGAGCGACAAGTGACAGATACCGGAACAATTGCCAAGGAAGAAGACAACCACAATTGGGGAATTGAACTGCAAGAGATGGAGGCGAAGGAAGATTGCAACATGATTTATATGGAAGGCCAATCATACAGTGTAGATGTCAAGAGTGGGGACACTTTGCACAAAATTATACAAATGCCTGATGGGAGGCATTGGGAGCAATATTGTGATGATGTGTAGATGGTGTGGACTTGGCAATCACAAGGAGGCAAACAGTCCAAAGAAGACGAGCACAAGTAACTCGCAAAATGTCAATTTTATTGACTTAGAGAAGCCTCAAGTGGACCAACAACAAGCAAATAAGGACAAACACGTGCCAATGGTAACTCAGCACAAGCGCTAAAGAGCAGTACTTGAACCCTACCAAGGAGGAGAAATGGCAAGAAGCACATGTGCAAATAGAGGAAAAAATATGGAAGACCAGTCAGGAGAAGACTAATCAGGAGAATTTAATGGAATTCGTCGTCCTTGAAGATGAAGAGACGTCAGCAAAGCGATCAATAGCGCGAGTACTGGATACAAATGTTGGGGTGAAGATGTCCAGTTTATTGTGCGCGGTACCAAAGCATTATGCAACGGTTGGGCAAATAGTGCAGAAGAGGAGAATAGAAGAGCCGCAACGCCAACTCAAGGTGAGGAAAATAGCGAAGAATCAATAGATTGACCCGACAACATTGATGATTAAAGCCAAGAAGAAATCAGCATTGATCCATATCGAATTGCTAAATCACAAGTTGAGAAAAGTGATTGTTGACAGGGGTACGAGTGAAAAGACGTGAGGGCACGATTCTTGTGTCTCCCATTTTTCGACTAAATGGTGCAGATCAGTACGACATTGAGATGAAAGGAGTTTTGACCATGCAAAATGTAAAGATTGTTGATCAAATGTTCATTCTAGACACCGTAGCAATTGATAAACCAGCCTACGATGCATTATTAGGACATGGGCGGTTATGCATGACAAAAGTAAACCACAACTGGGAGAAGGATCACTTAACTTTTAAGAAAGGCCAGCACAAGCATTTAATAAACTTGAAGAACTAGTCCATCAATGAAGAGTTGATGACGTCCAATGAATTTAGCAACTCATTATCAAAGGAAGAAGATCAAGCAAACAGACGAGAGCCAAATGAGGAAGAAGTGCTAGAATTGGAGTGCACAAAAGATGAAGGGCACTCGATTAGTGGACTTCTACATTAGCAAATGGAAGACTACAAAGTTTTTCAACCTACCTGCATGTGCATAAATGCAGATGAGGATGTCTAGGATGAAGGACCTTGAAGTGTGTATTAGGTCGGAGAAAGCAGACAAAATGCCAAGCAAGCCATAAGAGTCGAAGAAGAGGAAAATATTACCTTTCCACAAAATTTTGCATGGTATAGTGTTGGCGATGTCTAGATTGATGAGAAGCCAGCACATCCTTTGGATGTGGCAAAAGTGGTAAAGGAACCTAACACCATAAAGTATGAAAGACTGAAAATGGTGCAGGTAAACCTCAGAGAAGGTAAAGAGGAGAAGATAATCCATTGCGGGTACGAGTGGGACCTAATTTTTAAAGCGACAACTTTTAAAATTCTCATGTAGTACAAGGAGGTTTTCGCATGGACATACAAAGACTTGCAAGGGATTCCACCTAAGTTGTGATTACATTGGATTCCACTGATTCCAAGCGTGCAACCTATAAGAAGAAGGTTGTACAGAATGAATCCAAAGTATGCAGCCTTGGTCAACATAGAAATAGAGAAGATGTTGGATGCTGGAATAATCTTCAACGTCACAATGAGTGAATGGGTGTCACCCATCTTCATCAGCCTAAAGAAGAAAAGTAACCAAATCCGCATTTGTGTGGATTTTCAAAGTCTGAATGCGGTGACCATCAAGGATCCCTTTCCAATACCTTTTACTAAATCAATCTTGCAAGAAGTAGCATGCCACGAGATCCATTCATTTTTGGATCAATTGAATCAAATCAGTATTGTCAAGGAGGATCAATTGAAGGCCTTGTTTGTTGTAAAGAATGAAATTTATGCATATAACCAAATGCCCTTCGGTTTGTGCAATGCACCAGCCACATTTCAAAGGATTATTTTGTACATTTTTGAGCAAATGTGGACGTGCAAGTTTAAAGTATTCTTGGATGATTGGTCGTTGTACGGGAGAAAAGACAAGCATTTTAAGGCGTTGGAGGAATGAATGAGGTTGTGCATGAATGCTCAGCTGTCCTTAAACCCAAAGAAATGCAAGTTGTTGGTATCATATGGGAAGTTCCTAGGGCACGTGGTGTGCAAAGCGGGATTGGAGACCAATCTTGACAAGATTCGCATTGTGATGACCATAGAGGAGACATATGACGTGAGCTCATTAAAGTCATTTTTGGGGGATATTGGGCATTATCAATGCTTCATAAAAAAATTTGCACAAGTATCACACCTTCTTGATACATTGACATGCAAAGGTGTTCCTTTCAGATGGATGAAGGATCACCAAAAGGCCTTTCAAAAGTTGAAGGCAAAATTAGCTTGCGCACCCATTCTAGCGTTTTCAAATTGGGATAAGGAGTTTCATATACATGTGGATGCATCCAACTTTGCAATTGGATGCAAACTAGCCCAAGAAGGGGTAGTATGGGATGAATCAGCCCATATATTTTTCAATTCGGTTGTCACGGGTGGAGAAGAACTACAACACAATGGAGTGGGACGCATAAGGGATGGTATATGCAATATAAAAACTTAGGCATTACTTGCTTGCCAACCCTTTTGCCATCCACATAGATTAACAAGCATTGATGTATTTGATCAACAAGTCAACCATTCACGGACAAGTTAGCAAGTGGCTCCTGGCATTGCAAGAGTTCATGTTTCAAGTGGTGGTAAGACCCAAGAAGAAACACGTAATAGCGGATCAGATGTCAAGGATTCGCTTAGGAGAACCTACAGGAGTGTTGGATGAATTTTTTGATGCTCATTTATTTTCAATCACTGTGGTCCCATTGTGGTACAAGTATGTGGGAGAATACTTATCGACAAGGGAGCTGCCAAAGGAGTTGACAAAAAAGGAAAAGAAAATCATCATTAAGTCAGAACCATTCCAATTGGTAGTTGGATTGTTACACAAAATTGGCCCTAGTGGGATTCTACAAAGATGCTTAACAAACAAGTGAACATAGCGTTGAAGGATGCTCACGAGGGATTGACAAAAGGGTGTATGGGGTCGGATGCGACCACAAGGAAGGTGCTTCTAATAGGGTTGTGGTGGCCCACCCTCTATCATAGTGGCTCGTGACGTTGAAAGAGTTCATGTTTCGAGTGGTAGTAAGACCCAAGAAGAAACATGCAATAGCGGATCAGCTGTCAAGGATTCGCTTAGGGGAACCTGTAGGAGTGTTGGATGAATTTTTCGATGCTCATTTATTTTCATTCACTGCGGTACCATTATGGTACATATATGTGGGAGAATACTAATTGACAAGGGAGCTGCCAAAGGAGTTGACAAAAGTGGAAAATAAAATCATCATTAAATCAACATCATTCCAATTCGTAGTTGGATTGTTATACAAAATTGGACCTGATGGGATTCTGTGAAGATGCTTAACGGACGAGGAAGTGAACGCAATGTTGAAGAAGGCTCACGATGGATCGGCAGGAGGGTGTATGGGGTCAAATGTGACCACGAGGAAGATGCTTCTAGCAGGGCTATGATGGCCCACCCTCTATCATGATGCGAAGGAGTTTGTGACCACATGTGATACACCCCAAAGAGCAAGGGAAGACACTATGGAAGGACTTCGTGCCATTGCATCCATTTCATATGTAGGAGTTGTTTGATAGATGGGGTCTTGATTTTGTTGGACCGTTGAAAACCAATTGTAGAAGATGCAGGTACATTGTGGTAGTTGTTGAGAAATGTAGCTCGGACAAGAACTTCTTGCATAGGCTTCAGTATGAACGTGCTAGAAGTGGTTCGAGACATTTCAAATTCTATTTTGAAATTCACTTAAGTGATTCTATTTTGAAATTCACTTAAGTGATTTTCTATTTTGAAATTCACTTAAGTGATTCTATTTTGTAATTCACTTAAATGATTTTCTATTTTGAAATTCACTTAAGTGATTCTATTGTGTAATTCACTTCAAGTGATTTTCTATTTTTAACCATACATCTTAAGATGAGGTGAGATCTAATCTTAGGGTTAGAAAGATCAGGTTACCTTTTCAAGGATAAAAGGAGAAGGTCAAGAGTGTTTTACACACAAAAAGAAAAGAAGGTGAACAAATTGCTGAAGGAGAACTGCAAGGCTATTGTGCAGAGGTGAAGAGTGATTTGCTGGCCAAAAAGGCAGCAAGAGAGCAGGTTGTCCTGTTGTAACTGTAACCTCCTCCATTATATAAAATATGCAAGTTCTATAGTATATTTTTCGTTGTTCATTCTGTTTATTTTTCCAGCCATCTGTGTGATTATTGTATGTTTAAAATAAATTCATCTCAGATCTGATTTTATTTAGAAATATAGGGCAGCAGTTATCTAGGGTTAGGAAAATTTACATGGTATTAGAGCTAGGTTCTGTGATTGAGATCCTCAAGGGTTTACAGCAGTAGATCACTGCTGGATAATAAAAGATAAAAAAAAACAGCAGCTAGAGGGTTTTATATTTTTTGCTTTAAGCTTATTTGCAGGACAGCTTTTTTGAGTCACTCATATCAGATCTGAAATTTTGTACAGCAGATATTAGAGATGGCAGCAACTAGCCTCAGATTTGAGGATAGATTGGAAGGTGCCTCCAATGTTTTGCCCTGGAAATTCGAGGTAATGTTCTTATTGGAAGAAAATGATCTCTGGGATATTGTCAAGGATGTTGTGACTCTGCCTACAGATTGGCAACAATTGGCAGCTCACAGAAAGAAGGAAGTGAAGGCCAAGCTGATGATCTTGGATGCAGTGAAGGATCACCTGATTCCTCACATATCCGAGAAGACTACGGCAAAGGAGATGTTCGATGCCTTGGTTAGCCTCTACCATAGCGAGAACATAAATAGAAAGATGATATTGTGGAACAAACTCAGATCTATGGAGATGACCAGATCTGACACCATTACCAGTTACCTGATGAAGATCACGCAGATTTGTGATCAACTAGCGGCAATTGGGGAGAAGGTTGCGGACACAGAGTTGGTGAGCGTGGCACCAAATGGTTTCTCAGCTTCATGGGAACCATTTGTCAAAGGCATTTCTGCTCGTGAGCACCTTCCACCTTTGAGAAACTGTGGGATGATTTCATCCAGGAGGAGACTCGGATGGAGTCAAAGGCCAACAAGAAGGGTGGTGACGATAACCTAGCCCTCTTTGTGCAAACCAAGAAAGGCAATGGTAAAGGACCCAACAAGGGTAAGGTAAAGAGTGAGGAGTCAACGTCACAGTCAGGGAAGGACTTGAGCAAGATCAAGTGCTTCATTTGTCATAAGCACGGCCATTATGCATCACAGTGTCCAGACAAGAAGGGCAAAGGGAAGCAACAGCAGATGCAGGTAGCAACCTCTGTAGAAACTCAAATAAGCGAGTTTGCTGCCAAATTTGAGAAGGTTTTCTCGTTGGCCTCTTGCCTTTCTACCAACATAGTTTTGAGGGATGCTTGGTATGTGGACAGTGGGGCATCTTAGCACATGACATCAGCTCGACAATGTTTTACTAGTCTACAAGAGCAAGACTCAGGGGTTCAGGTTGAGCTTGGTGATGATACCAAATATCCAGTTGAAGGAATTGATACCATTCCTTTTCGACTCCAGTCAAGGAACTCTTTAGATTTTGATGATGTTTTGTTTGTTCCAGGTCTCAGGAAGAACTTGCTTTCAGTTTCGGTTATGGAGGATACGGGTTAAGCAATAGAGTTCAAGAACCAACATGTCCTTATTAGACCGAAAGAATCTAGCCCAGAAACTACACGAGTGATAGGGGTTAGGGAAGGCAGTCTATACAGGTTGCAGGGTGAACCTGTTCAAGCCCTAGTTCATAGCAATAACAGCTTGTGTGAGTTGTGGCACAAGAGAATGGGGCACTTGCATCATAGAGCGTTTCCTATTCTGAGCGAGATAGTGACAGGTCTTCTAGAGTTCAGCATTGAGCAACAAGGAGTATGCAGAGGGTGCACACTTGGCAAGCATGCCAAGGCTGTTTTCCCAAACAGCGAGCATAGGTCTAAGTAGATACTAGATCTAGTACATTCGGATGTTTGTGGACCAATGTCAGTAGCATCAATTTCAGGTAGCATGTATGTTTCCTTTATTGATGATTTCTCTCGCAAGACATGTATCTACTTCTTAAAGACCAAGGATGAAGTCTTTAGCAGGTTTCAGGAGTTCAAAGCTCTAGTTGAGAACCAAATAGAGAAGAAGATAAAGGTCTTGAGATTAGACAATGAGGGTGAATATACCTCCAAGGAGTTCGATGGTTTTTGCAAGCAGGTAGGAATCAAGAAGGAGTTGATTGTTCCATACAACCCACGGCTGAAAGGGGTTGCAGAGTGAAAGAATCGATCCATCATAGGGGCTTCTAGGGCCATGATTCATGACCAAGGCTTGTTGATGCTTCTTCGGGCAGAAGCATGCAACACAACAGTCTACATCTAGAACAGGTGTCCTCACTGGATCTTGGAGGACAAGATACCAGAGGAGGCATTCACTGGTGTGAAACCAGAGGTGAGTCATTTCCGCATTCTTTGGATGTCCAGTTTATATCCATGTTCTGGTAGAGAAGGGGACAAAGTTGGAGCCCTCCAATAGGAAGGGTTTATTTGTAGGTTACAGTGAGACTTAAAAAGCTTACAAGGTTTATATTCCAGAGAAGAGGAAGACAATAGTGAGAAGGGATGTAAAGTTTGAGGAGAACGTTGCATCCAAAGAGTCCCATGGCCTTATTCCAGTGATAGAGAATGAGGAGCAGGAAGCTTCGAAGGTTGAGCCAGGGTCACCAAAGACACTAATGGTTTCCAGTTCAGGACAACAACATTCAAGTGAGGAGGAAACTTAGCCCCTTCCAGTTCTATTAGGAGACCTCGATGGCTTACACAGACATTGAGGGATGCTCAAGAGTATGTTGAGGCTCCTAGCAACATGATTAGGGAGAGCAGACCTCCAAGGAAGTTTTCAAACTACATGGCATTGATGAGTAACATCATAAATTCAAAGCCTTCCAGTTTTTAGCTGGCAACAGACTAGCAGTTTTGGCGGGATGCCATGGTGGAGGAGTACACCTCCATCATGAAGAATGATGTTTGGGACATAGTGCCAAGACCGTAGGGGAAGTCAATTGTGAGTTCCAGGTGGCTCTACAAAATTAAGCATGTTGCAGATGACAGCATCGAGAAGTTCAAGGCAAGGTTTGTGGCTAGAGGGTTCTCCCAGAAAGAGGGAGTGGACTATGAGGAGACTTTTGCTCCAGTCGCTAGATACGCTTCCATTAGAGCAGTTATGTCTTTAGCTTCATCTATGGGATGGCGGATTCATCAAATGGAAGGAGTCCCATGTTTGTAGGTTGAAGAAAGCCTTATATGGACTCAAACATGCACCGAGAGCATGGTATTCCAGGATAGATGGATACTTGCAAAGTGTGGGCTTAGCCAAAAGTGATGCAAATCCTAATCTATATTACATATTTATTGAGACTGATCTACTCATTTTGGTGCTATATGTAGATAACTTGTTACTTACAAGCGCAGAGAAGCTCATTGCAAGGTGCAAAGAGGATATAGCAACTGAGTTTGAGATGAAAGACATTGACATGATGCATTACTTCTTGGGTTTGGAGGTTTGGCAGAGACCAGGGGAGATATTCCTTGGACAGGGTAAGTATGCAGTTGAGATCCTGAAGAGGTTTCGGATGGAGGACTACAAACCTATGGCCACACCCATGATCACTAATCTGAAGAAGGTGACAGCTTCAGATTCAGAATTGGTGGACCCTATGTTGTACAGGGCAGCTGATAGGATCCTTGATGTATTTGGTCAACACTAGACCAGATATATGTTTTGTAGTGATCACCTTGAGTCAGTTCATGGTGGAGGCAAGGCAGGAGCATTAGGTAGCAGCAAAACATGTGCTCAGATACTTGAGGAGCACGGTGGAGTATGGTCTGAGATATCTTGGAGATGGTGGAGTGAGGTTGCAGGGGTATACCATTTTATTTTGAAATTCACTTAAGTGATTCTATTTTGTAATTCACTTTAGTGATTTTCTATTTTTAACCATACATCTCAAGATGAGATGAGATCTAATCTTAGGGTTACCTTTTCAAAGATAAAAGGAGAAGGTCAAGAGTGTTTTACACATAGAAAGAAAAGAAAGTGAACAGATTTCTGAAGGATAACTGCAAGGCTATTGTTCAGAGGTGAAGAGTGATTTGCTGGCCAGAAAGGCAGCAAGAGAGCAGGTTGTCCTGCTGTAACTGTAACCTCCTCCATTATATAAAATATGCAGGTTCTATAGTATATTTTCCGTTGTTCATTCTATTTATTTTTCCAGCCATCTGTGTGATTGTTGTATGTTTAAAATAAATTCATCTCAGATCTGATTTTATTTAGAAATATAGGGCAACAGTTATCTAGGGTTAGGAAAATTTACAGTAGCAATGAAATATTTGACAAAGTGGGTGGAGTCAAGAGCACTACCAGATAATTCTTCATAGAGCACCCTACAATTGTTGTATGAACAAGTCATTACGAGATTCAAAGTGCCTCTTCAATTAACAAGTGATCAAGAAGGATACTTTGCCAATGAAATTATTCAAAAGTTGACAACATAATTCGAAATCTTGCATTCATTGTCAACTTCATACTACCCCCTAAGGCAAATGGGCAGGCTAAAGCAACAAACAAGATTTTAGTATCCATAATGTACAATACATATGGCATTGAAGATGTTGAGTGGGAGGAAAAATTGCCAGCCATCCTAAGGGCATACAAGACAATGTACAAACCGATGACAAATCATACACCATTCCAGTTGATGTATGGACAAGAGGCAATTGTGTCGGTGGAGTTTCTAGTGCCAAGTCTGAGAGTGGCGATGCAGAACCGTCTTTGCAACCAAGAGAGCATGGAGGAGAGGCTGACAATACTCATCAAACTGGACCAAAAGAGGGTCATGGCACAATGGGCCATGAAACTTGCCCAACCTTGTCGGAAGTTATGGCACAACAAGCACCTAAAGAAGATGAAGTTGAAGGCAAGTGATTTGATGTTGATGTTTAATGGCAACCATGAAAGTCCAGGAAGTTCAAGACCTTGTGGCCTAGACCCTTCTAAGTAAATGAAGTGATCTATAATGGCGTAGTAAGGTTGAAGATACTGGATAAGACACAATGTCCCAAGACAATTAATGATTTGAAGTTGAAGCCATACAAAGTAAGGGCGCAGGTAAACTTTGTAAACTTTGAACCAAGTAATAAAAGCATGAGTACTGACAGACTGACAATTGCACCAACTCAATCTTCGGGATCTTTTCAAGGAATCTCGATAAGAGAATTTGAAGAATCAAGTCGTACAAAAGAAGATGGTGTGGAAGATACATGTCACTCATAGGAAAGTGAACTTATGGAGCAAGTAGCGTGGTTATATCAGGAGGAAACTACAAACAAATAGGAAGTGGGCATACAAACGGCGATAGAGTGCTTAATGGAGATGAGTGTTTGTGCATGTTAGGTTTTCGGATGTTGAGGAAGAACGAAGATTGAGGTCACTTAATGCTGAAAACATGCAACGAATGGCAATGATGCATGTTGGATAGGAGCAATTGCTAGAACATGAGCCTTGGATTGACGAAAGTGACTACAAGGGGATGAGCTCTTTAGCAGCCATTGGACGTGCACAACAAAGAATGTGTGTTGAAATGTAGCAATTGCATAAAGGAATGAGTAGTTGAACATCCAAATAGGTGAACTGCGAAGACAACCTGCATTGGAGTTGTTGAGGCTACAACAAGATATTCAAGCGACTAGTAGAAGCTTTTCTGTAGAGAGGACAAGTCCGAAAGAGACCCCACAAGGAGCACGACAAACATGCAAGTGTTGTGAACTGCTAATGACTAGGTGACGGAAGTTGAATTTTTGGAAGCAAACTACAGGTCTAGATAACAAAACCTCACCAAGAAGAAAGAGTGTCAGAAGTTGAATGGCAAGATATACATGAAGCACCTTGGCAAACATTAGCAAGTCAAGTGACAGGTGCTGGTTACTTGGAAGATGAATCTAGTAGAGTTCATCCACTGCCGAATGTTGTTTTGCAGAAGGTACCTCGAGCAAAAGCTCAACACACTCCTGAGGACAAAGAAGTAGCAACATAGGGGTGGATGAACAAGAGAAGGGAAAGTACCAATTATAGAAATCAAAAACCATTTCGAACGGTTCCTTGAGAAATTTGTGTGGGTTTGCCAGGGCCACCTAAAGGCTCAAGGCAGGCATACAAAAGAGACTACTTAAGCAATTTGGGTGGGTCGTCAAGACCCCTAGATCGTCTAGGTCAGTATGGCCAAGGGGTTAGGGCGTATGGCCTCTTTCTTGGTCGTTTGGGGGGAGCAATCTACCCTAGACGGTCCACAGGTTGTCCAGCCAGCAAGGTGGGTCATTTAGGCCACCCCCTGGCCGTCTAGCAAGGACAGCAAGTCCCTGGACAGCCCTTGGGTCATTAGGACCAAGGGCAGGATTATCTGGGCTTCCTGAAAATTGTTTGGGAGAATGCTCAAAGCACAGACTGCCCCTGAGCCATCACAAGCATTAGTTAGAGTGGCAGAAAGGGAGGGTCATTCGGCAATCAGATGCACTTGGAAGAAAGTGATGTCAAGTCATCCAAAGAAATGGATGAAAAGCCGCCATAGGACAGAGTTGCTGATGGAAATGAAGCTGAACCCAGGAGGTTGTCAAAACAAGGCATATAATGAAGGTAGTCGGGATGGCTCAGGGGCAGTCCGACAAGAAGGCCAAGTAGACGATAAGAACCTAAAATGTAACACATCATGTTTCTAATATTTAATATAAAAACCTAAAATGAGTTTTAATAAAAAACAGAATACATACATACATATGAATATCACAACATATAAACCCTCACATAAGTAGGACAAAGTATACCACACGTCGCCCTTTTCGGGATATATTTTCTCCTGCAAGCATGTTGAAAATGGACACTGATCTCTGACTGTTCTGTTTTCCCATAACAACTCTTCCAAAGCTAAATTCTTCCACTATATCGAGTACTCAGCAATTCACTAGGACCTCAACATTTTGGTTCAAGTTGATACAATTCCAACTCGTCTTCCTTCATCAAGGACAGAAATTTTTGTTTGAACTTGTTGATAATTGCCTTACCTCTTCTTAAGATAGGAAAAATGGAAAACATTCTGAACATGCCCTTTGTTGGATTTCCCAATGCATATGAAACTTGATCAACATTCTTGCAAATAACTTTGGAACTATTTTCTTATGACTTCCACTTCATTTTTTGAATAAATTTGTTTAAGTTTCAATCATACATAGGCCCAATCTCCTCCTCTAAACCCCGCTTGGTGCAATACTGCTATGACCTTTTTTTTTTTCTTTGTAATTGGTTATATGGGATTGAAACGGCCCCACCCATATTACATCATGAATATGCTGTCATAGTATTTCAAAAAACCATATAGTGGTATTTGATGATTACACATGTATCGCCTGGTGAGATTCGAACCTAGGTCTCCGCCTTGAAAATCCGCGTTTTTAACTACTTGAGCTCATGCCATTTGATCATAATGTTGTGACTGTTGTTCTATTTGGTTTCTTAGTTTATCCAAGTTTCCCTTTAGAATTTGAATGATTTAATGAGACTGCTCCAGGTAATCTGTTAATGCCAGCACCATACATGACCACACAATAATATGATTTGAAAATAATGAAAATGGCTAAAAATAAGATTTTCAGTTTTTTTTCATTACACAGATGTTCCACAATTCATATCCATAAGATAAATGGATATATTTCCGTAATAGTATACGGACTTTACATATCCATAATTAGATATAATGCATTGTGGATATGAGGTTAGCATACACACACAGAGCAATCACGTATTCTACAAAACTGTAACCCACCTACAAATGATTTCTAATGCAGTACAAGTGGAAGTGATTGTTCAACAAGTTGACAACATTAAATGCTGTGGAAAGGACCTGCTGAGATAACGGCCTAATCATGCAAATTGAGGAAAGCACCAAAATAAAAGTATAAAATTTTTGGTCTTAGTCAGAGATAAATAGTTAGAGTTAAACCATATTGCTTAAATTTAAAGAACAACCAAAAATATTTACAAAGAAGAAGAAAATCTTGCCAAATACCTCCATTTTGCTTTTGAACAAACTCAATCAGACTCTGTAATTCCATATTTAATACAGAATAAATTGGAGCAGGGCAAAGAATGGTGCTGTAAAATGTTTGTTCACAAGTAATCTTTTGCCAAGGCATACAGACAGGAAGAACTTTTCCTTGGAGATGAGACAATGCCACTGCTGCCCTCAGATGTATGCTACCATCAAAGGTAACCACGGCATGTGTAGTAGAATCTTTTGTATCAGAATTGTGTACAACTATCTTGCACT
The DNA here is from genome assembly GCA_028583015.1 of Wollemia nobilis. Lineage (NCBI taxonomy): Eukaryota > Viridiplantae > Streptophyta > Pinopsida > Araucariales > Araucariaceae > Wollemia > Wollemia nobilis. The sequence goes on along the minus strand of JAQPPZ010016930.1, from coordinate 6,184,249 downwards.
TGTCCTGAGGCACAAACTGAGTAAGCTCGTGTAGTAAAGCCGCCTCGCAATCAGCATTTGATGGCTGTAGACAAGCAGGATGTCGAAGAATAGAAACGTCTAGAATTTTACGGTCAGTGACATTTCCCAAAGCCTGCAATAGTTGGCTTTCAGTTATCTCATTGTCTAGATCAGTCATAAAAACAGATCCATCCATTTTACCACGTCTACAGCGCACACAAGATCTTCCTATAACGATTCCTGAGCATGCAAATGCAATTCGATCAACATCTTCATCTGCACACTGTATGATTGCAATTCCCTTACTCTGACGCCGAAGCCATGTAAGTGTTGCTCGGACAGCTGGAAATCCAGGCCTCTTATGATCCATCACAGAAGATGCATTCAAAGGACAAACAGTTAAGCAAGAGCCTCCTACTTCCAAGTTATTAGCATGGTGAACTGCTTTCTGAGCTGCTTCTGGGGTGAAAAATGTTATTGTGCCCCACTTTCCAGTACTTATTCTTTCTTGTCTCACCCTTAGATACTTGTGAAAACCAGCTATTCGACCACTAAATTTTTCAAGCATTGATAGTACTTCTCTGTCGTTAAGCATTTGTATGTTTGGATGAGAAATCTCAACACTTAAGCATTTATTCTCCAGTTCCAGATGCTTAATTTCTGCCCCGGTGCCAAAAAGTGCCACAGGAGCATACTTTCCGTGAAATGCATAGAACAAAGGCTTTTCCATGCACTCGTTATACATCCACCTCCGTTCACACTTCAAAACATCTTCCAGCAAGCCATATGCTTGATCCATTTTCTCTGCCACAGAAAATAGTTGTATTTCTTGTTTATCGTGATCAACCTCTATACCAAATCTATGGCTGTTGCACGTTTGCTGAATATGATCGATAAATGAATGTAGATTGCAATTACCCTTCCCACTGAATCTTTTTAAAAGACATCCTCCAATTCCAGAAATTACTCTCCTCTGCATTGCAAGTTTATTCAATTGAAAAATATTGTATGGAATGGTAGGTTGAATTGAAGAGACCCAGTCGAGCTCTATAACTGTCACACAAACCAAATACTGCTTTGTGGTGCTTAGAAGTTCCCCAAAAACAACCCATGTGGGATTGTTACCAAAAACTAACAATGAACAAGAAGGATGAAGAAAAGCTTGCTGTCCCGTAGAAGCTATGTCATAGCCTAGGCGATCATACCCAGAAAACATGGCTAAGTTCTCAAACATCGAGGACAGAATAGTTCTCCTTAAAGCTATGCTATATTTGTTAGAAACATGTGGTGACCAAGACCAGTAACTTGGAACAATTATATTCAGCTCATGCTTAAGGCACAATTCCATTTCTGCTATAGCATCTCTACATCTCACCATGGACTTAGCATTGATACTATTTTCCCAGCACCATTTGTTTCGCCTGCCCGGTGGCTCTTCTTCCCACTCCTTGTAAACTGCAAGAAGAGTAAAAAGGTCCCCATCTGGATGACAGAATCGGACTTTCAGACGGTCAGACTCTGATTTTTCAGCTTCTGTACCAACCCTACAAAATATACTACCTGCATTGGCCATCAGTGCAGCTAGCACAAGGCCTTCCCTACCTAACCCCTGAGAAAAGCTCTCCAACATAATCTTCCCCAGTCGAGGCTCTACTCCCAGCTTAACGAACTTCACACCAGATTCAGTCAAATTTAAATGCCCCTCGGAATACATCACCGCACCTAGGTGGAGTAGATTCTTTACAGCCATGTCAATTGCATCCTGACTAGGAGCTTGAACAAAGTCAAAGGATTCAAGATTCTGAATACCTAAAGCTAGAAGCTTTAGAATAGCAATGCCAACATGAACTCGTAAGATTTCTGGATCTCTATGGCATGCCATAGATTTGAATTGTTCCTCTTTGTAGAGGCGATAGCACACTCCAGGATGAGTACGACCAGCACGACCAGATCTTTGAGCAGCTGCACTCTGACTGATTTGACAAACTGTCAGCACATTCATACCAGTTCTAGGATCATACCTGCTTTCTTTAGCCATGCCGCAGTCCACCACAAACCTTACACCAGGAATTGTTAGAGACGTCTCTGCTATGTTTGTTGTAAAAATAATCTTCCTTTTTCCTAAAGGTGGATCGTCAAAAACCCAATTCTGTTCTTCAATTGAGAGTTTTCCATGTAGTGCAAGTGTCATCGCTGACGATTTCTGAAATTTATCTCGAGCCCACTCTACTTCAATCTGAGAAGTTAAAAAAGCAAGAATTGCCCCTGGTTCGTCTTTGGCATGAATCTCAGAAACCATATTTAGTACTTGAGTAACATATGAAGGAACACTTAATTGGCCATATTTCAAAGTAGAGCTTTGTGAATCTTCTGTCTCATCATTTGTAACATATTTAATTTCCACAGGAAAATTTCTTCCTGGCACATGAAAAATCATGCATCCACAAAAATAATCTGATAATGTTTTTGCATCTGCTGTTGCAGACATTATGATAAGCCTCAACTCTGGTCTCTTTAACAAACATCTTTTAAGCAGTGCTAAAAGAAGGTCTGTACTCAAGCTGCGCTCATGAGCTTCATCTACTATAACACAGCTAATGTGTGCCAACTCTGAGTCTGACATACATAATTGGAGGAGCCGATGATCGGTCATATAGGTAATCTTAGCTAGAGAATGTTCTTTAGGATTGAAAGTGGTGCGGCATGTGACGGGAAGTGCGTCTTTATAGCATCCATAGCATTCTCCTGCAACTCGTTGTGCAAGAGACACAGCAGCAAATTTCCTAGGTTGTGTGCATACCACGGAACCTTTCAATGCAAACCCGGAGTCTGCAAGAAACTGCACTAATTGGGTACTTTTCCCCGAGCCAGTCTCTCCAATTAATACCATTACCTGTTGTCAGCCATTATTGAACAGAGTAAGAATAATTCACCTATTATAAATCAGACATCAAGAATGCTATTTCTTTCTTTCTAAAAATGCATCTTCAACCACATTAGAAAAACAATAAAACTGGGGATCAGACATCTCAGCCAACTTCTCAGTCAAACAGCAGAATGGACACCAGCATCCTCCCTTGAATTAGGAGAAGAAGCAGAGACATTCAGATCACACATCAGATTGTTGAAGGAAATGCAAAAACAAGACAGATAAACTGTCAGAGATTAAATCCAGCATAAACAAGAGAAATACCAAAGAGACCGAATACAAGCAAAAAAAACAGCAAATAATGCCACACCCAACAAAATTATGGCCAACAATCTTGCAATGTCTAAAATTTGGCCATGCACAAATAGAGTTTGCTTCTGTAAACAATATAAATTTAGTTCAAATTTCTTTTGTTTAATAATATTAAACTAATATACTTATAAAAGTAAAAGTGGTTTCCACATCCTTCATCAATGGGATCCTTCAAACACAGAGTATTCCTTTTGCTGCATAATCTCATTAACCTGTTAAAAATAGCCGTGTTTTGCCTACATTTTAATAGTTCCTGCTTAGATCAGTCTGAATGGAAATTCCTTGAGGATCCCACATACACAAGAGTGAGGCTCAAAGATTAAAATAAAATAATTGTCCCGACATATTAATCTTTTTCCTTATACTTCACAGAGTAGAGAGGTCCTTGAGCAGTCCTCAACTTCTTTCCACAGTAGTATTAGGAAAAATTTCTGTAAATCTCCATGAGGATAAAGAAGGGAGGATGAACACATTTATCAAGTTTTCCAAGAACATCTGCATAGTCCAGCTCAATATTTACAAATTCTATACTAATTTTACTAGCTCACATCTTCCAAGCATGGCAAGCGCTTTTGTGTTAAATTTGTGATGTCAACAGGTGAAAAAATAATATGGTTCCACAGTCCATATCAGAGAATCTGAAGTTCAAACCATTTCTTGTGGTTCGGTTGGTCCAAATGCCAATTACTTGAAAGGAACACTACATATGTTTCCCTAGGCTGATGTTCTCAAGGCATGCATCCCATGATTTACATTAGGAAGACAATCCATTAATAACTGTCCATCGGTCTGGATCTACTCATTAGTTGGGCAAGCATATGTCCAAATATCCGGGTTCTATCTAAAGGCACAAGAATGACTAGGCTTGCCTGCATGGGCTACCTCTGTTACAAGAAACGGGTCCAGCCCACATGAAAGGAACACTACATATGTTTCCCTAGGCTGATGTTCTCAAGGCATGCATCCCATGATTTACATTAGGAAGACAATCCATTAATAACTGTCCATCGGTCTGGATCTACTCATTAGTTGGGCAAGCATATGTCCAAATATCCGGGTTCTATCTAAAGGCACAAGAATGACTAGGCTTGCCTGCATGGGCTACCTCTGTTACAAGAAACGGGTCCAGCCCACATGACCAAAAACAGCAGAATAAATGCTGTGAAGCTTCTAGGTCATTTTAGCAACCATCTCAGGGCGATTCTTGAGAAAAGACATTTTTATCCCAAGAAGAGTGGATATTTATGTTTATATATGAATATAAGAAATTAGTGTGATGATTGATGGTCTAAGGGGAACATGTGAATAATACTATAAGCATTTATAGGAGCAAGGGGTTGTGTACATATCAAGGGACACGATTCTATGAACTGGCATATTGTAAGGGGCATATCCCTTGACAATGGATGCACAAGTATGTTACATGAACTCCCTTCAAGACCCTTTGTCCTCAAAGCATAGGAAGCGAGGGATGACTGTTAACAAAAAAAACTGATTTTCCTATTAAGCTTGCTCCCTCAGAATTGTTTTCATTTAGGTAAATAGACAATAACAAAACATAGAAAATTGGTTTCTCTGTCCAACATTCACATTTTAAAATAAGGTGATCTTCTTCATCTAAAATATTCAACTCTGTTTGGAAAAGCAGCTTTTGCATACTCATTTTTGCGGGAAGACTTGCAAGCATTCTACATTCCTAATGAAATTGAAATTATAAGGTAAATATATTTGATTTTTTATTTATAAATTATCCTTTTGCCAAACAAATGCAGATATGCTCATACCATTGTTGAGAAAATCGCGAAAAAAGTGCCTGAATCACAAGTCAATCGCGACTCATTTGCTAAACGAGTCAATCGCCAAACTATCGCAAGTCCGCAGATTCTGTGATTTTTTGCCTACTTTTTCAAAAAATCTGCAATTTTTTTTTTTTTTTAAATAATAATTTTTTTTTTCCTTTTTTTTTTTTCAAGCTGTGGCTGATTTAGGGTTTTTTTATGCAAGCCCATTTTTCAGCTGTTAATGTTTGAACTTCGAAGTTTAAAGTTTAAACCCTAAATCTGAAACCCTAGTTTAGGGTTTTGGGTTTTTTTTTTCTTTTTTAAAGTAAATATTGCTGCCTGATAACTATGTATGCAAGCCCATTTTTCAACTGTTAATGTTTGAAACTTTGAAGTTTAAACCCTAAACCCTGGGCTAGGGTTTGGGTTTAGGATTTGTATTTCTTTTCCTCCTCTTTTTAAGCAAATAAGTAAATAATGCTGCCTGGTAACTATGTATGCAAGCCCATTTTTCAGCTGTTAAGTGTTTGAATTTGAAACTTTGAACTTCGAACTTAAAGTTTAAACCCTAAACCCTAGTCTAGGCCCTAGGGTTTTGGGTTTAGTGGCTTTTTCCTTCTCTTTTTAAGTAAATATTGCTGCCTGATAACAATGTATGCAAGCCCATTCTTCAGCTGTCAATGTTTCAATTTTAAACCCTAAACCCTAGCCTTTTGCTTTAGGCTTTAGGTTTTTTTCCTTTTTTTCAAGTGATTGTAACTTTGTTGTTACTTGTAACTTTGTACCTTTTCATATTATAAGCAATACAAGATGTGTTTTGTCACTTTCATGTGTACTTAAAGCTTGAGCCTTGTATGATGTCTTGACTTGAATTGTTGCTTTTATTGCAATATTTGATTTGCATAATGTTAATTCATTGTAATATGCATGAAAAAAAAAAAATTCATTTTCTTCGTTTTTTCTTTTTTGCCGATTCATTGTCGATTTATTCCCCAATTTTTTGCCGATTTTTAAACCAGCCGATTTACTACCCGATTCTGATTTTCTCAACTATGCTCAACACTCTTCAATCTCAACATGACCTGCCTAAACATCTTTAGTCCATGCCAGAATGTTTACCAAGATCATATAATTAGTTGGTTCTTCATCCCTCGAAATAAGCATCAACAACTTGATTACTTTTACTTTTCTCATGTCAACTTTTAAATTCAAAGATCTGTATCTGAGCTATCCACTTCTCTTGTTCCATAGTTAAGGTCTTTGGCTGAAGCAGGCATTTCAAGCTAAGATATTCTGACTGTACCAAAAACTTACTATCTAATAGATATTGACTCCAAAATCCCAATAATGAATGATTGGAAAGATTTCTGTCATAAACTGAAATCAACCTCCATCTTGGTTTTAGGTTTCAACTCTCAAGATGATCAGGTATCCATCCTGCATGATAACTAATCAGTCCCTGGTCATGAGACATCACACTTATTTATAACTGGTTTTGGAAAATTGGAGTTAGGACCAAAGCAGACGATAATAATACCTCTTTTAGATTCAAAAACTTTTACATGCTTTGAATGACCATGTGAAGAAAATTCTAATTTTTATTTTAAATATCTCATAATGGTGTTGCGATATAAACATAATTTTTTATGACTCAACAATAATACCCTATAATATTTTTCAGATAGGATTTGGAACAGGCCATTTGACTACAGATTTATTTTAGATTAAAATATCATCAAAGAATACTAAAACAAGTTTTAAGTAGGGCAAATTTTTTTAATTCATTGTGGCTTGAAAATTTCTCACAGAATTAGTTAACGTAAATTAGGGTACCTTGAACTTGTAATGACCTTTGTGAGTTAGAAATGTTCCTTAGAAATATCTCTGGGCTGTCCTTTAATTTAGTTATATCCTGATCAAAGATTTGGCTTAGTGAAGAATTTAGCACCATGCAGTTTGTCCAACTTATCATCTGTAAATGGAACACAAGAATTATTTTTGATAGTTATCTTGTTAAGTCCCCTGAAATCACATAATCGAAAAGATCATCCTTATTTCAAAGTAAAACAACTAGCATTGTTGTGTCTAATAATGCCAAGGTCTAACTCTTGAACTAATTATTCAATTTCAGCCTTATGATGATGAGGATAATGTTATGGTTTGATATTAACAAGAGCAAAGACTAATAGAAACTCAATTAAATGTTTCGTATCTCTTTTGGGTGGTGATCTCAAAGGTAAGTCTTTAAATACTGTTCCATGGTTATTAATGATTTGATTCCATTCTTTGTTATTGGTCTGTGGTTCTGTTGGTGTGCTAACAATTGGATCACATTTACATAAAACTATCAGAGCTTCTTTTCAGACCATCTTCTCCAATTTATAGGACTAAACTAGCATACAAGGTGGAGCACTATATTCTTTCTAAGGTGTGCCTCTAATCCTTCCATTTAAATTTAAGTTTTGTTTTTATAAACTACATTTGATGAATCCAAGAGTCAACAACTTTACGTGAAGAACTTTATCATTTCGCATTCATGATATAATTTGGTTACATTAATAGCAAGAAGTCTTTTCCATTCTACCATGGAAGCAAAGTTCTAAGTTTCATGAAACATTGTGTTCTTTGTTCTTTGTATTTCCTGCAAATAAAGGAGTTGTGTTACAATGTGTCATATAATTCTTAGCATCTCTTGTGCGGCTGTGCCATGTTTTGTTGTGCAACTCTGATTAAAGACTCCTTATGTTCACGAACCAAACTAAGGAATTGTCCTCTTTGCCATATTCTAGGCCCCACAATAGAGATCAATTGGTATTAGAACACATTTCACTGTTGCTTTTTATCTTGTTCCATCTTTTGCTTGTGTGTGAGCCATTCAATACACCCCATTGTTGAATGCCTACTCACATGTACTTGCAACACCAGAAGAAATGCTCTTAACCTGGTTTTGTGTCCTTGGGTGAGCTTTGTTTGCATGCCAAGACGGGTAAATCTAAAAAATCCTCCAAAATTACTCTCCAAGATGCCAAAAAACACATCAACGATGCATTAGAAGAACAAAAAAAAAAATTGTTTCACCAATTCCCTGACCTGATGTTCCAATCGGGTCAGACATCACCCACTATGCCATTTCAGCTCAATAGTCCACTGATGTTCAAACCAAATTAGATATACTGGTTTTTTGAAGCAAGATCAACGTCAAAGAACTGGATACATGACTTCACAAAATGGCAGCATATTATGTACCTAGATGCTTAACTAATGAAGACAAGATTACCCTTACCACTCTCAAAATGACTAAATCAATGTTGTGCTGGTGGGAAACCACTAGTGCACAATGTGAGAGAGATCAAGACCCCATCGATACCTTGCAAAGGTTCATGGCTGCAGTGCACACGTGATACTATGCCTAGAAGCATTACGAGTATAAGGACGTGGTATTAGTCATTGTGTCATCAACATGACCAATCTGTCCAAGATTACACTAATGAATTCAATCAACATTTTGCTTCCTTCTGAATCAATGACAAGGAAAAGCATCACATGCTTAAGTATGTCAATATCTTACATTACTATATCCATTCAGAACTAAAGTTTCTCTCAGTCATAACTCTTGCCCAAGCTTATTGGTTTGCAACCAAAATCAAGGAGAACTCCAAACTCAAGCAAAGTTTCTTACAAACTCTGTACAAGCACCAACTTGTGCAAAAACAAGCAACTGCACAAAAGCATCATTGCCAAACTAGAGCGTGAAATCAATTTAAACCACAACTTGTATGACATAATCCACAATCTTTCAAGGCAAAGGACAAAAGTAGACATCAGAAAGGAGGTAAGTGGTGTAATCATCACAAAACTCATACATAGCGATTTTGAATGTCATGAGCAACAATTTTGTTTGGTGTTACAGCCAAATAATGTTGACCACACACAAGCACCAAAGAATAATGATGAGCATAATGTTGCATGTCTAAATGTCTATGTGCAACATGAAGAGTTCACTTTTGACAACGAGAGCACTTCCACATTCAAAGTTGCATATAGGAAGGCCTCTCCATGTTTATTAGTTCTAAGAGTTAGAAGAATATCATTGCGCAAGACGTTCTCTATCACTTAGTACTTGCAATTGAAGCACATCCTCCATTCTATTGTCTTAGATGGATACAACAAGATAAGTCTATAAAAGTATGATGCATCACACCCATGTGTGATCTTGACGCTCGTGATGTAGCACCTTTAGGAAGTTTGTGAATCCTACTTAGGATGCCATAAGTCTATGACCACAAAGTGACATATAAGGCTCATCTATATCAATGGTCATTCAACATCAACAATATCACCAACCACATCCCCAAACGTCTCCCATATGCCCATGTCGCACTTGTCCTTGACAAGCAATGCAAGAAGATGATTCCACATACAAACAAATCTGTGCTTCTCATGGTCTATCCTAAAGCACTTGAGCACACAAATAAACATGCCTTAGTTACGCACAATCCCATCACCTCTGTGCAGTTGCAACAAATGGACACTCTTTTTCAACCATACAATGATGGCCCTCAAAGGGCCAAAGAGAGATCGCCTCCTTTATTTTGTGAAGCATCAGATTAGTCTACTACAAAGATCTCCACTTTCAAGCAATCTGTTTAACTACAAATCAATTTAGAAGAATGATAAGATCTGACTCCAAATCTAGGAACTCATAAATCAAGTAAAGATCTGTCCGATATCTTCTCCATATAGCAATCCAATTGTCCTTGTGCCCAAAAAAGATGGCTCTCCACAACTATGTTAACTATCACACACTGAACACAAGATCACCATGAAGAACCAGTATCTGTTACCATGCATAGATGATCTTCTGAACCAGCTCCTTGTCATGTTTTATGGTTGTTTATGATTGCTATCATGGCTACAACTCAAATTTCAGAGAGATTACCATCTTTAAAGGAAGATCTATCTAACAGAAGCAAGTCTAGATTAATTTCCCAAAACAACAACATATGTTACGATACAAGAATGATGCTCAACAAAGTCGGGTGGTACTTCTTTGTGTCCTATTTTTTCTTCACAGGCAACCCTTGACACGATAAGAGGTCAGCTAACCCTACCTTGGATGGTGTACAACCAGAAAGGCCTGAAAACAAGCAGAAGATGCTAGTTAATATCTTACCTAAATGCTAGCTAAGGATATATTTCAAGATCTAGAACACACTAAATTTAAAGCTCTTCAATGAAAAAACATTTTTTTCAAAATAGAATCTTGTTTCTATAGCAGCCAGTTCTAACGTGTCACCACCTCAACCATAAATGAGCATGTACGGAGTTTAGTAGACAAAAACAATTTTGATTGTACATATGTTTTGTCGTTTTGTATAGTTTGCACACTAAGTGTTTGTCTAATGTCATCACGTTGTGTTAAATGGCAAACATTGTTAGTGTGCGAATAAAATAATGTCATGCATTATGCATTGCCATATAGTTAAGGATAGTTACAAGGAAGTTGCAGATGTTGGCAACTGCCTCCTATATCTGGAAGTAATATATATAAGCCCCTTACATATCCAAATGCATTGTCTTGTAGCATTATCTTGCACTAAAGAAACAAGCAACTTGTTTGTGGAGAATACATGCTGTAATCTTGTGACATTGCTGCATTGTTTTATGTGTATATTTGTTGTTCATAACTGAATATAACGACAATGTGCAGAATTGCTTTATTTTGTATCTGAATCTCTTCTCTCATATTTCTGATAAATACTAGTTGTTAATGTTTGTTGTCATTTACTCTTTCATGTTCTTTCAAAAATCAAAAACCATCACTATTCCACATTTGGCATCATTGCTGTTTGAAATTTGAACTAATGGCCACAGTGAATTAGGAGTAAGGACGTGAATGACAGATAACCTAACATGACGATGTAAAAGATGTGGATGTAGATGGACAAGTGGAAAAACAAGGGAAGAACCTACGATGAGTCAGAGGCTTGTACAACAAGGACGAGAAATTCATGACAATGTTCACGACAACAAAATACATGATGGTAAAACACGTAACAGCAAAACACATCACAGAGAAATGAAGGTGAAACACTTGACGACAAAACACACAACCATGAAACATGTGATGGCAAAATACATAGCAGCAAAATTCATGACGGCAAAGTCGGCAAATTACAAAGTGCCGACATTTTAACTAAGCAACTTGATGATGAAGTATACGTAGAACACAGCAATGGAGTTGGAGTTTGTAGGTGCTAGTTATGATCAGTCTCAAACAAAATAATGTAAATAGTAAAATAAGTGCAAATGTGCACAAATGTACATGAAATGTAAATGCAAAGGAAATGCAATTTTGTAATGTAATTACGTCAAGGGTGATGATGTAAGCATTGATAATACAAAGTTTGTAATGTACGACAATGTATGTAATTAGCATGTGCAAATGGAGGGCAGTTAGATGAGGTGTCCTAGGCAGCAGTTGTTGTTAACTGTTGGCCCTCAAGTATAAATAGGAAGAAATAATACAATGCTAATCATCCTTCATCTATTGTCTGTGTATCCATTCTGTGTGATGTAATTGTTGTAGCAAATAGATTTGTATGTGTTCTTCCTAAGTTTTGTGTGCAAATTGGATCTAAGTTGTAGTCCACGAGTGTTGTACAAGTGTCATCGAGGAGTGTCGTATGAGGAAGTATCAAAAACGAGTATTGTACAAGTGCTTGTCATACAAGTCCAGAGACTGTTGTTCAAGTGCTTGTCATACAAGTGGAATGTTAGAGCACTTGACATTCAAGTGAGATTTTCAAGCATTGTTATACACATAAAATATGTTGTTGATTACATTCTCCGTTGACTACTGAAATTGTCATATCAAATTGTTCCTCCAAGTGTTGAAATACTCACCACCGTGCTACATTTGGAGCCATTGTTGTTTTCAAACTAGCAGCGCATGTTACATTTGGTGCTATTGTTGTTTGAAGAACAAACCAAACATCGCATGATCCTTCGAGAGTAAAAATGACTGGTAACTTGTCGGAAGGACATGGTAGACGTAGAGGACCTAGAACACCATATTGCCACCTATGAAGAAATATGGCAAGCCAATGGAATGGACGATGAAGGATCCTCACTGAGGTTGTTTCCGACCACATTGTAGGGAATCACAATGGACTGGCATTTAAAGAGAGCTCAACTCTTTATGACATGGGATGACCCAAAGACTAAATCACCAAGGAATTCAAATAACTCCCGAGATGACATAGAGATCATCAAAGAAATTTATTCCAAAAAAAGACAAAGACATCAAGTCATATAACAGAAGATTGAAGGAACTTATTGACAAGATGGAAGTAAAACCAGCAGATGGTTTATAAAAACGATGGTTCTTAGACGAACTGTTGCCTAGATATAAGAAGAAAATGAAGGTAGTACCACCTACCATCTATCAAGAAACCTTTAACAAATCTCTTAACATGGAGAGCGAGATGAAGCAGACAACAGCAAGTGTAGGTCACTATAGAGATGATGATACAAATTGTGACCGTGATGACTTGAACGTTGCTATCCAGGCCATGAGAAAGGACCTGAAAAGGATGACCGACGACGTGCAAGGGAGATAAAAAGGAGAAGAAAGACATTTGGTGTTCTAAATGCAAGGTAGAAGGACACACAAATGTAAAATGTCTAAAAAAATGTCTTTTGTAATATATGCAAAGTTGAGGGACATGTTGGTGCAAATGGTCCATTTAATTTGAGAAGCACCAGACATCAGATTTTAATGGTACAAAAAGAAGAGAAGGAAGAGAAACATATTACTTCCAAAAATGGGCAAGGAGCAACAAGCGTCGATTACATGAACAACTGTCAAGGAGGACAACAGTCGCAGCAAGGAAATCGACCACAAGGTGGACAAGATCAACTTCAATATGATTTGGATGGGAGACAGATTATTCAATGCTGAAGATGCAAAGAATGGGGGCACTTTACGAGGAATTGCCACAATGTGCCAATTGGCAAGAATGCCAAAAACAACAACAATACACTTGTGTAGATGGTGTGGAGTCATGGACCAAGTAATCACAGGGAGGCTAATTGCCCGAAGATGGCAAGTTCGATGTTAGGATCCCATCCTACCATTATTTTGTAATTCTCATTGCTTATGTAATGACCCACTTCCAACGTGGGGGATCCCATCTATAATTTTATTTTGCAATATTTTGTAATGTATGTGGCAAGTAAGGCACCTAGCCAAGTGGGGCCATTTCATGTAACCGTTATCAAGATTGTAACCGACGTTTGGTAGAAGATTCTAGCTCGAGTGGCATTTTGCATGTAAGCCAACTCTTGAGCTTAGGGTTAGGGTTGCATGAAGTCCTTTCTTTAAAAGCTATGAAGCCATGTAGGAATGTATCTTTTTGCAAGTGAATGAAATATTGAAGGAGGTTGCCTCCTCGAAGAGGCTTGCAATTCAGTGCTTATTGTAAGAGTGTTTATTTCTGCATTTACTTTTCGCATTGTGATATTGCATGAGTTTCTGCTTAATTTCAGTATTTTGTGTGAGTTTGATTATTTTTAAGAGAAGGTTCCTAACATTCGAGTAACTCACAAAACATCAATTTGATTGACATTGAAGAGCCTCCAAGGGGCCAACAAAATAAGCAAAAGCATGTGCTACCTGTGAAGCTGGTTCAAGCAAAGAAAGTCAAGCAATACCCACAATCCTACCACAGATGAGGAGCGATGGTAGAAATCACATGACCAAGTTGAACAAGAGATGCAAAAGGCCGATCAAGAGAGACTCCTCCAAGAAAAGAAGCTAGAGAATTTGATTGTAAGAGAAGTGGAGATGTCAACACAAGAGCTAGTAACACAAGTGTAGAGTGTCCAGTTTACTTTGTGCAATACCGAAGCTCTATGCAACAATAGGAGAACTAACGCAGATGAGAAGAGTAGTGGAGCCACAATGGCAGCAATAGGCAACCAAAATAAGAAGGGATCAGTTCATTGATCTAACAGTGTTGACCATCAATATGGGGAAGAAGTCAGCATTGATCCATATTGAGTTGTTGAACCATAAGCTGACGTAAGTAATAGGCGACGGAGGATCAAGCATGGATGAGTTATCTGAGAAGACATGGAGAGAACTTGTGACACCATTTTTATGGTCTCCAAATTTCAAATTATACGATGTAGATCAGTATGGCATCAAGATGAGAGGAGTCTTGACTACCCAAAAGGTGAGGATAGCCAATCAAGAATTCATCATGGATTTTGTGGTTATCGCATGCAAAAATTTCATATGTTGCATTGTTGGGACAAGGATGGCTCCACAAGGCGAAGGTGAACCACAACTAGGCAAAGGATAGCCAAACATTCAAGAAGGGCCAACATAAATATAAGATAAATTTGAAGAACCAGTCCATAGCAAGAATCTTGCGACGTCCGATGAATCAAAGAGTGCATCATAGGTGGTGGATAACGGATGAGAACCAAACGAAGGCGTGTTGGAACTAGAATGCACAAAGGATGAAGAGCACTCATACAACAGACTTTTCCATTGGAAAATGGAAGACTCTGAAGTCTTCTTGCCAATTTGTTTGTGCATTCAGACAAAAGAAGAGGAAAACCATGATGAACGAAGAAATAGTGTGCACGAGGTTGATAGTGCAATCAAAATGTAAAGTTTGTAGCCAAAGATGAAAGGAAACAAGAAGTAGACAGGAAGTGGATGCACAACGAAACATGCAAGAGGACATGCACAAAGGAGACATGCAAGGGTTTGTGTGCAAAGATTGCCTGATGGCAACAGTGAGTTGCATGTCGATAGTGTAAGATCCAATTTTGACCAGCCGAAGAAATAGTGTACATAGTAGTAGTAATAAGTGTGAAATGCACACGAAATGTAAATGTCAATGTAATGTAAATGAAATGAAATGTACATGTAATGCAATTTTGTGGTATGAGACGTCAAGGGTGATGACGTCATCATTGATTAATTGCAAATATAATGTAAGTGCGGCTAATGTATGTAGTGCATGTATGAATGGGGAAGTAGTTGTGTCAGGTGTCCTGGGCGGTAGTTGTGGGTAACTGCCAGGGCCCAAAGATAAATAGGACCCCCATTCATTTGTTCGGGTACCAAGGACAACCATTACACATCAAGTACGCCAGCATACCGTGTGGGAGGAGAGACCATTGAGACCAGGAGATTACATTGCATACCAGAGAGTCTAGGCTGGTATAGTCTATGTATCCATTGTGCATTGTATTGCCAAGGCAGAGATTCTGTATTGTTGATGCCGTACAGGCAAAGTAATACAATGATGATTCATCCTCTATCTGTGTAATGCATATGTTCTGTGTGATATTGTTGTTGCTGGTAGTTTGGTAGATTGTGTGTGTATCAAGTTCTGTGTGCAGGTTTGGGAGAGTTGCAGCCAAGAACCTTGTACGAGGAAGTTGTAATCCAGAACGTCGTACGAAAGTTGTCGTACAAGTGAAGCTCTAGAGAGTGTCGTTCGAGTGGATTGCATTGTGCCGTTCCAATGGGAGGACTGTCGTACAAGTGAGTTGTTGACGTTGCCATACAAGTAGGTTGTTGTGGCTGTCGTACAAGTGCTTGTTGTACAAGCACTTGTTGTTCCAGTGAAGACAAGACTTGCCGTTCAAGTGCTAGTCACTTGATTGCCGTACAAGTACATTGTCGTTCAAATAGAGATGAGTGATGGTGAAATTGCATTGACTACAGTCTTGCTTGGCCTCTAAATCTGTCATCTTGTTCCTCCACCATTGGAATACTCACCACCGTGCTACATTTGGCATCATTGCCATTATCGAATTGAAGTTGGGTCAAGTTGAAGTAGAGCCAGCATGCGTGAAGTGTGGGGAGGTGAATGACAGATTCCCTACCATGAGGATGTGGAAGACGAGGTCGCGGAAGAAGTCAGATTCTTGTGAGGAGTCGAAGGATTGCCAACCAAGTACTGCAGTCGCAAGCAACAAAACTTGAAGAGCCAAAAGTCGAACGTGTGTGGAGTCCTCAAGGGGAGGATAGTCCAAGTGAATCACACGTAAGGTGGCAGACATTGTTTTTAACAATGGAAGAAGTTCGAGGCGAAGCACGAGCAAACGAAGGTGGAACCATGGCGAACGTAGAAGGTGCACGAGGAGACGAGGTTGAACAACTAGTAACGCCGGCACAAGAGCGGGGGAGTTTGCCAAGAGGTGTGGAGGACGGGAGTCAAGCACAAGGGCAACCACAGGAGAGTGACTGGGTGAGGAGACCAGAACCAACACTCGTATATTCACGAAGGAGGTCGTGAAGTGAGGGTGCACTAGAAGTTGGTAGAAGATTGTTTGCTAGTGAAGAAGTGGAAGGCGAAGAATTGCCAAGAGAAGAACTTCAAAGTGAGGAAGTAAGAAGTGAAGATAATCAGCCACCGATGGCAAATATGGCTAGTATTGCAGCAACAGCGGGCAAGCAGAAGTGCCCACCATTTTTGGGTGACGGGAAGGAAGACCCAGAACGCCATATTGGGACATGTGTGACCATATGGCGAGCAAATGGAGTGGATGACGAACAATCCTGGTTGAGATTATTTCTGGCAACATTGCGAGGGATCGCAATGGATTGGCAATTGAAAAGACAAAGTACAAATCCTTTCAATACATGGGAGGAGATGACGAAGGAATTCATCAAGGAATTCAGACTACTCGGGATGATATCGAGATCATCGGAGAGATCTACGCCACAAAGCAAAAGGAGGATGTCAAATCCTACAACAAAAGATTAAAGGAGTTGATCGACAAGATGGAAGTACGACCAACAGATGGTCTACAAAGACGATGGTTCCTAGATGGGTTGTTGCCAAGGTACAAGAAGTTGAAGGTAGTTCCACCAACTACCTATCAAGAGGCATATGATAGAGCAATCACTTTAGAAAGTGAAGCTAAACAAAAGACAACAAGATTGAGTCACTACAAAGATTCAGATTCAGATAGTGACCATGATGACTTGCATGTGGCGATCTAGGCCATGAGGAAGGACTTGGAGAGGATGGTGCGAGATGCAAAGGATGAAAAGAAGAAAGAAAGACAGGATATTTGGTGTTTAGACTGCAAGGCAGAAGGACATACAAATATCACTTGTCCGAAGAAGGCTTATTGCAACATTTGTGAAGTCACAGGACATGCGGTTGGAGATTGTCCATTCAATATAAGAAGCTCGAGGCACCAAACCTTGTCGGTGCAGAAAGAAGAGAAAGACGAGAAACCAAGTACGTCTAAGAATGGACAAGCAACGACAAGTGGTGGATATAGAAATAATCGTTGAGGAGGAAGACAACCACAACAAGGCAATCGATAGCAAGGAGGACAAAGTCGATTGCAATATGATGTAGATGGGAGACCTATCATCCAATGCCGAAGATGCCAAGAGTGGGGGCACTTCGCACACAATTGTCAAAATCAGCCAGTTGGAGAAAATTCCGGAAATAACAACAATGCATTAATGTGTCAATGGTGTGGTCCAAGCAGTCATAGGGAGGCAAATTGCCCAAAGAAGGCAAGTTCAAGCAACTCGCAGAATGTCAATTTCATTGACATCGAAGAGCCTCTAGTAAACCAGCAGTAGAAGGAGAATAATGTGCTTGTGGTAACAAGGGGTCAAGCAAAGAAGGCTGAACAATACCCCAATCCTGCCAAAGAGAAGGAGAGATGGCAGGAAGCCCACGATGCAGTGGAAGAAGAGATGAAAAAGACCAGGCAAGAGCGACTTCTCCAGGAAAAGAAGTTGAAAAAGCCAATCACTAAAGGAGAAGACATGATATCAACACAACAACTGGCAGAGCAAGTATTGAATACGATGGTAGAAGTGAAGGTTTCAAGCTTACTTAGCGTTGTACCAGAGCTTTACGCGACAGTAGGAGAGATGATGCGACCAAGGAGCATAGTGAAACCGCAATGCCAGCAGGAAGCAACTGCAAGAAGGAGAGATCAATTCATTGATCCAACAGTGTTGATGATTGATGTTGGCAAAAAGCCAGCATTAATCCATATCGAGTTGCTTAACCATAAGTTGACCCAGGTGATCGTAGATGGAGGGTCGAGTGTTAATGTACTACCTGAGAAGACTTGGAGGGAGATTGGAGCACCATTCTTGTGGTCTCCAAATTTCAAGTTGTATGGTGCAGACCAGTATGGAATAGAGATGAAAGGAGTCTTGACGGCTCAGAAAGTGAAGATCGTCGATCAAGAATTTATCATGGATTTTGTAGTGATTACCATGCAAAAACCAGCATATGACACATTGTTGGGACAAGGATGGTTGCACATGGCAAAGGTGAATCACAATTGGGAGGACCATTTGACTTTCAAGAAAGGACAGCACAAGTATATGATTAATTTGAAGAATCAGTCCATGAGCGAGGATCTCACGACAACTGATGAGTCAGGGAATTCATCCTCGGATGATGATAATGGACATGACCCAAATGAAGGAGTGTTGTAGTTAGAGGAATGCATAGAAGATGAAGGGCATTTGGATAGCAGACTTCTCCATTGGCAGATGGAGGATTATGAAGTTTTTCTACCAAATTGTCTCTACATTCAGGCAAAGGAAAACCATGATGAAGAGAGGAAAAGCATGTATGAGATCGGTGAGAGTAGTCAGAAAGAAAAAACTGCACCAAAAGACGAAGAAAGAGAAAAGTGGACATTTCCGAAGAACTTTGCAGAATATACGATTGGTGATGTTGTGATAGATGAGAAGCCAGCACACCCATTGGACGTGGTGAAAGTAGCAAGTGAACCTGATACCATAAAGTATGAAGGCCCAAAAATGGTTCAGGTGAACCTTGGCGAAAAAGATGAAGAAAAGATTATCCAGTGTAGAGATGAGTGGGATCCAGTGCTGAAGGCAACAACATTTAAAATCTTTATGGACTATAAAGACGTCTTCGCATGGACATACAAGGATTTGAAGGGGATACCACCAGAGTTGTGTGTGCATCGGATCCAGTTGACTCTAGGTGCACTACCAGTAAGGAGATGGCCATATAGGATGAATCCCAAGTATGCAGCCTTGGTGAATGTGGAGATTCAAAAGATGTTAGATGCTGGAATAATCTTCAAAGTTACGGTGAGTGAGTGGGTGTCACCGATTGTCATTACTTTGAAGGAGGTGAACCAGATCCGCATTTGTGTGGATTTTCGAAGTTTGAATGTCGTCACAATCAAAGATCCCTTTTCCAATCCCGTTTACCGACTCAATCTTGGAGGAGGTTGTTGGACATGAAATCTATTCATTTTTGGATGGATTTTCCAGCTACAATCAGATAAGTATCACCAAGGAGGATAAGTTGAAGACTACATTTGTAGTAGAGAATGGGATCTATGCATATAACCGAATGCCATTTGGTTTATGCAATGCCCAAACCACGTTCCAAAGGATAATATTGTATATTTTTGAGCAGATGTCCACTAGAAAATTCAAAGTCTTCTTGGATGACTGGTCGCTATATGGGAAGAAGGACGAGCATTTGAAGGCACTGGAGGAGTGCATGCGATTGTGCATGAATGCTCGTTTATCATTGAACCCCAAGAAGTGTAAGTTGTTGGTGCCGTATGGCAAGTTGTTGGGACACATAGTGTGCAAGGAAGGGCTAAAGACCGACCCTGACAAGATTCGCGTCGTAATGAGTATGGAGGAACCATATGACGTGAGTTTAGTGAAGTCCTTTTTAGGGCATGTTGGATACTACAAGAGGTTCATCAAGAACTTTGCCCAAGTGTCCCACCCGTTGGATGTATTGACACGCAAGAATGTTCCTTTTCGATGGACGGAGGAGCATCAAAAGGCCTTCGAGGAGTTGAAGGCGAAGTTGGTTTGCACACCCATTCTGGTGTTTCCAGATTGGGATAAGGAGTTTCACGTCCATGTGGATGCGTCCAATTTTGCGATTGGATGTGGATTGGCCCAGGAGGGGCAGTTTGGGCTGGATCAGCCCATTTATTTTTCAAGTCGGTTGTTGTCAAGAGCAGAAAAGAACTACAACATGACAGAGAGAGAAGCTCTAGGAATGGTCTATGCAGTACAAAAGTTCAGACATTACTTGCTAGCCAATCCTTTTGCTTTCTATGTGGATCATCAGGCATTGTTGTACCTGATTAATAAACCGACTATCCATGGGCGAGTTAGCAGGTGGCTCGTCACATTACAGGAGTTCATGTTCCGGGTAGTGGTGAGACCTGGAAAGAAGCACGTGATAGCGGATCAGTTGTCAAGGATCCGTTCGGGAGAGCCTGCAAGAGGAGGAGTGTCAGACGAGTTCCCTGACGCTCATTTATTTGCAATCAGTGTGATTCCATCGTGGTACAAGTCGATTGGAGAATACTTGTCGACAGGTGAGTTGCCAAGGGAGATGACGACAACAAAGAAGAAGAAAGTCATCATCAAGTCAGCACCGTTCTAGTTGATTGTCGGTTTGTTGTATAAGATGGGACAAGATGGGATATTGAGGAGATGCGTGATGGAAGAAGTGAATGCAATGCTGAAAGAAGCCCATGAAGGATTGGTAGGAGGGCATATGGGGCCAGATGCGACGAGAGGAAAGTGCTTCTGGCAAGGCTATGGTGGCCCACCCTCTATCGTGATGCCAAAGAGTTTGTGAAAGCATGCAATACATGCCAAAGAGTTGGGAAACCGTTGCAGAGGGACTTCATGCCATTACACCCATCACAGCCACAAGAGTTGTTTGAGAGATGGGGCCTTGATTTTGTTGGACCATTGAGAACAAGCCGAAGAGGAAAATGTCGATACATTGTGGTAGCGATAGAATACTTGACGAAGTGGGTTGAGGCAAGAGCTTTGCCTAATAATTCTGCAAGGAGTACAACTCGATTCTTGTATGAACAAGTGATCACGAGGTTTGGGATACCTTTGCAGTTTACAAGTGACAGGTGGACATTTCATCAATGAGATAATTTAGAAGTTGACTACAAAATTCAAGATTTTGCACTCGTTGTCAAGTCCATATTACCCAAGGGCAAATGGGCAAGCTAAGGCAACAAAGTCTTGGTTTCCGTAATTCACAAGACCTGTGGAATAGAGGGTGTTGACTAGGAGGAGCGATTGCCAACAGTTTTGTGGGCATACAGAACTATGTTTAAGCCAACAACAAACCATACACCATTCCAGTTGATGTATGGACAAGAGGCAATAGTGCCGGTAGAGTTCTTGGTGCCAAGTCTGAGGGTGGCGGTGTAGAACCATATGGGCGACCAATAGAGCCTAGAGGAGAGGCTCGCGACACTCGTGAAACTAGAAGAGAAAAGGGTGATGGCACAGTGGGCAATGAAGGTGGCCCAACGTCGAAGGAAGTTGTGGCATGATAAGCACCTAAGAAAGATGGAGTTGAAACCAGGTGACTTAGTGTTGAAGTTCAATGGCAAGCATGAAATCAAGCCAGGAAAGTTGAAGACATTGTGGCTTGGACCCTTCCAAGTAGTAGAGATGATGGATAATGGCACGGTACGATTGCAAAAACTAGACGGGACAATGTGTCCCAAGACAGTTAATGGTTCAAAATTGAAACCATACAAGATGAAGGCATAGGTGAATATGGTTGGTTTTGAACCAGGAGAAGAAGAAAAGAAGAGTATAGGAAGACTGATTGCAGCACCAAACCAGTCTTCGAAAGCTTTTGAAGGTATAGTGGTCCAGGAAGGAGAGTCGAGTCGGACCAAAATTGCAGATGGTGCAAAAGAAAAAGAGGACAATGATCATGGTCTAGATTGGTTATTTGGGAGTGCAAGCAAAGAGCACCCGATAATTGGAGTTGGGATCCCTTTCCACAAAGAAAAAAAGGTTATGGGAGCATGTGCGATTTCCAAACACAATGGAAGAATGAAGGCTAAGATTATTGAATGAGCAAGATGCACAGAGAATGGTGGAAACAGGAGATCCACTAGATCATGAACCTCAGATCAATCGAAGCGAATATGAGGGTATGAGTTGGTTGGCAAGAATTGGTTTGCAACAACAAAGGATGCATAGAGAGACGCAGCAATTGCAAGACCAATATGAACAGCTCCGAGAAACAAATGAACAACTAAGGGAACAAGAGATGCAAGGGAGAGAAAGGTTGCGAAACAATCTTCAAGATGGAAGGGCAAGGAGATTGGTAGTAAATCAGATCCTTTGATCACAAATCACATTCTAGTCCTCAGAGCTATTATTGAGGAGGCGCATTCCAAGTCCTCTAAGGTTTCTTGTTACTTTGTTGACTTTAGGAAAGCCTTCAACATGGTGCCTTGGCATTTACTTCTTGAGAGACTTCGGTCAATTGGCATCTTTGGGCAAATTTTGACAACAATTACAGGGTTAAATGAGACTATGAAAGGTCAGTTTCGCTCCCCTCAAGGGCTTTCAGACAGTATTCTTAGCACCATAGGAGTGAAACAAGGGTACCCCCTTTCCTCGACACTTTTTGGGATCTTAATCGACGAGCTTAAGACTTTTATTAAGGAGAACGCTCATGCAGAGGATGGTTGCCTTCTTCACTATGTACTGATTTCTATTCTCCTCTTTGTTGATGATGTTGTTCTTTTTGCCTCTTCCCCTAAGGGGCTTCAGCGCCATCTGGACAAGGTTGCCGCTTTTTGTGACTCGAGAGAATTGACGGTGACTCTTTCTAAGACCAAGGTTATGGTATTCAATACTACCAAAGAGGCTCTATCTCATTTCCACTTCTCTTTCCAAGGTCGTGAGGTCGAGATCACCACCTCTTATGTGTACTTGGTGGTTCTTTTCACCGGTCCCACTTTTGGTATGAAACCCGCCGCCCAGGCCTGGGTGTGTAAGGCATATGCAGCTTTGTCTTTGCTAGAGAAGAATTGCTTCAAAGCACATTTTCAAAATATACCTGTGAAGATGAGGATTTTTTATGCCTTCATCAAGCCAATTGTTACTTATGGGTCAATGATTTGGGGTCCTACTCTTGGCCCGACTAAGTGGTCACGGGTTGAACGAGGCCAAACTTTTTCTTCAACAATTCAGTCGTTGCAAGGGCACAGTCCCCCACTTTATTATTTTGGCAAAGTTTAGGGCTTCTCCTCTCCAGCTTGAGATTATCTTCCTGATTATCGGTTATCTTCACAGGATCCGTACTTTCGAAGATACCCCTGAGGGTTGTTACCTTGCCCTTTGCTCCTCTATGGAACTCTCTCCGAGTTCTCGGGGAAGCCGGATAAGCTGGTATTTCCAAGTTTTTCCCCTCATGGCCAGCATTCAGATACAGATAGTCAGGCTCCCCCCTTATTCTTTGGGTGTTCTCCCCCCCTCTCGGCTTAGTAAGGAGAGGATGCTCCACGAGATCCAGAAGGATGTTAGTCTCCAGCACACCAGATGCACTTAGATCTCTCTTGTTGCCCCTCTTTCCCCCAAGTTGTCTTTCTACCATTCGCACTTCTTACAGATACAAGAGGGAAAAATAGTTCCTCCACAATACCTTCAGCAGCACACAATTCATAGTCTTCGGATCACTATTGGGCAACTCAGGGTGTGTTCTCACCAACTCCGGATCTAAACAGATCACAATCTTCCGATGGAGGAGCGGATTTGCTTGTTTTGCCCCTTGGATGAAGTTGAAACCCTTCATCACTTTATTTTTTGTTGTCCCGTTTATTATGAGATCCGAGATAGATTCCATTGCCTTTTCAGGGACAACTCTCAATTTGTTTCTACCTTCTTCAGATACTCGGAACAGCAATGTCTCACACTCTTTCTTAGGGAGATAACTCAGCTTCGACGACATAAAATTTCTCCTCTAGATGGATCTCACCCTTCTCAACATCGGCTCATCACAACATACTTCACTAGCTCCAAAGGACCAGGTGACTCCGAACGAAAACGTCCCACATCATCTAGTTCAGACAAAAGCAGGTTCACTAGACAGCGCACCCACAATTTTGTCAAGGTTCCAAAATAGCGCTAATCAGAGACATATCGTGGACTTCTTCAGCTCCAGTACTTCGGCTATGACAATTAGGAGAGATTAGTTTATGGGGGTTCTTGGAGCTTGCCCCCCTTGGGCTGCTCCCACCCCCCTTCTTCTCTCTCTCCATTCTTCTTGGTGTGCACTCCTCTCTTCTGGACTGCAGCCCTCCCCCCTCTACTCTCCCTTTTCTTTTCTCTTTCTCTTTGGCCTAGTTTTCAGGTTTCATCTTGTATTTATCTTAGTTCTTTTCTTTGTTGGGCTTTTTAGCTTGCTAGCTGGCAGTCATTATTGTCCTTCTTATAGTCCCTTGGGTCTAATTTTGGCGCACCACAGACAGTAATGATATTTCATTTCATTTCATTTGAAGAGATGTATTTTAAGTGCCTACATCACCAAAAAGGTAGACAAGGAACTAGAGAATAGACTCCAACAATGCCCTTGACAAGTAGTTTGAGTAGTGAGGACTAGGAAGAGGACACACCAATACTGCAGCCAGACAAAAGTAATGAAGCCCAATAAACTAACTCCAAGGGAGAAAGGTGGACAAGAAGAATTGGAGATCTTCCAGTAAATAGAAATCATCGTTTGGGAAGTCAAAATAGTTTGCAAGGACTGCTAGCCATCCCAGAAGGGGTGCATAGTAACTTAGGCGGTTCAAGAGGAGTGCCAAGTTTACTAGGTTGTCTAAGTTTACCCAGTCAAGGGAGAATGTTGGTTGGCCTCCCTCCTGGCAATTCAAGGAGAAGGATCTTCCCCTCGACTACATGGTCAGAGGGTTGGTCCATTTAGATCAGCACCAGATCGCAAAAAAAAACAACCAAATTCCGCATAGGCATTAAGTTGGTTTGTCGGGACCACCTTTTGATTATCGCCCAAATAGAAGATGTCGTAGAAATAGGTAGTGAAGAATGTAGACGGACCTCGAACAACCTGGAGTGGCGAATACGCAATCCCAAGATAGGGAGGCTCGCTCGATGACAATAGAAGAAAGAAATACATCTAAGCTTGTTGGACAATCGTAAAGGAGAAATCAACGATGCAGATGCTCACGAAGAAGAGGTGTCTTGAAAGACCAACTAGGACAGGCAAGAAACCAACAACAGAATCATAGACCAGATGACAGAGAAATTTGTTGTACAAGTGAAAGAGCTAGGAAAGGCACTTGTACGATAGTGTGATACAAATGGAAGATGTTATCGTACAAATGGTACTTTTATGGAATATTGTCGTACAAGTGGTACTTGTATGATAGATTGTCGTAAAAGTGGTACTTGTATGGCAGATTGTCGTACAAGTGGTACTTGTATGGCAGATTGTCGTACAAGTGGTACTTGTATGGCAGATTGTCGTACGAATGGGGTCTATCGTACAAGAAAGGATGGTTGTATGAGTCCAAGCAATCGTACAGGTGATGACGGTACGGTAGATTGTTGTACAAATGAGGAACGGGCAAAGGATCATCATTCAAATGCGAGGGATAGAAAAACAAATTGGACAAAAGATCATCGGGAAGGAAGGACTGATTCATCGATAAAAGACGCAATGGAAGTGGCAATCTGCATGGCTGTATGAATCGTACGACAAAGATAAGCTTATAGTTTTAAAAAAAAAAATTGAAAAAGACGAAAAAGAAAGCACATCATTCAAGTTCATGCCAAAGTGGTGAGGTGGCGAATTGGCAATTAAAGAGCATTTATTGCATGGGCACCAACCAAAATTTCCCTCCACAAGCATTATATATACACGCATTAGGGAAGGCATGGCCACCCATTGTCCAGTAACGACAAAGAGAAGCAACAACTACCGTGTATAAGAGGGAAGATGCAGTGCTAAGGAGAAAAGCCATATGGACGAGCTGAGAGTAGTCATACGAAAATGCAGTGGAGTACAAGGGACTACAAACAAGAGGAAGGAAATGCTGACAGAAGATTGAATAGGTGTGCCCTAAGCTGAAAATACTGCAGAAGGAAGACTGCACAAAGGGAAAATTGCAAGAAAATGAGGTGTACGAACGATCGTACAGTGATAAAGATAGAGGGTGACAAGAGAATTTCCAGTTGCAAACACAAGGGTTTGTGAAGTTGCTGCAGAAGAGTCATACGAATGGTGTGAATAAAGACTACTGAGGGACGCAAGCAATGCATAGAAGGTGTGAGGAAGTTGTCATAAAATTGCATGAAGTGTGTTGTACAAACCTTGTCGTATAAGCAACGACCCTGTGCCATACCAGCAACTGAAGTTGTATCGTACAAGCAACAATGTGTCGTACAGACATTGTCGTACAAGTGTGGGCTAAACGAGTGTAATACAAGTGCAAGAGTTAGACGGCAATTTCGTACAAGTGACATCTACCGTACAAGTGAGACATTTGTACAGAGGCACCATACAAGTCAAAGTGCATCTACCATACAAGAAGGTGTCAAACAACAGGTACCATACACGTGCAAACGCAATCTGAATCAAAGTTGTTGAAGGCTGAAAGGATGTTGAGGTGACCCTATATTGCAGAGAGATACACCAAGTGGAACAACAACAAAGGTAAGCTCCACTTGAGCAGACGAGATCTTGTTCACGTGGAGAGGGTGTTATAGTAGTTGCAAGGAGAAGGCTTGCAGAACCAGTACACACAAGGAAAGAGAGCGCAATCAAGATGCCGAAAGAGACAACATGGGATGTCAGCACGGTGTGAGCTCTGGAGAAAGGTTGATGACGAGTAAATCCCAAAGAACGAGATGCGAAAGCTGCACCTCAGGAAAAAGAGAAGAGCAAGGGACAAGAGAGGATGTTGGTACCCTTTGCCTTCTCTATCGCCTACTTAGTGACAACCTTACAGGCTCCGATTCAATTGCTTTAGTCCTTCATTCTTCCAACAACTCAACTTCTTCTTCTTTGGATGGCTCGACTTCTCTCTCCTTATTTTCCCTGCTTCTATCCAACTATGTTGCCATTACTACTAGTCGAACAAATTCTTTGGACGGCCCAAGTATAGCCCGCATTAATATTCTTTCTCCTAAACGGCCTCTAGAAAATCCAAACTACCTTGCCCTCAGATCTGACTAACCGAGCGTCGTTCGGGGTCTCCTTTCTCTTCATAGACGACCTACCCTATTGCTTGTATGGTCTATGGGCCGTATGAGGAAAATCACTTCCCATTAGACAATCAAGAAAGAGGTCAGATAGCCTCCCTCCTTGGCTCAACTAATCCAAACAGTCTGGGGGCCTACCAACCCTCTTTGACTATCCAAATTGCCTGAATGGAAAGTACGCCTTTGAGTCACTGGGTAGCCTTTGTAAACTACTTCGACTTCCAAAGGAACTGTTCAAATTACTTGGAGGATTTAGTCCTTTGATTCATCCGCCTTCATACTTCTCTTACCTCAAAGGTATCCTAGTTTTGGGTTACTTGCTATATTGTGACATTTTGTAGTAAATTTACATTCCCGTTGGCTAAGCGACTTGTCTCTTTGGTGTTCCTCTCCTCATTCTTCTTCTGAGTTCCAAGCATGAAATGGCACTACTCCAGTCTTCCTTGTTGTCGCTTGAGCTCATCAAGGATACACTATTGGATTACCGTCTCAAGTCCCGAACTTCTCCCACTTTAATTGGCAATGCTTGCCAAGGTACTTCGTGGATATCATGTCATTCCATATCACTTGCTTCAGGCCTACTTGTTGAATTAGTAGTCCTCTTCCAAAATCTCAACTTCATCCGAACAATCATCCGCAAATCCCAACATTTGCTTGTTTGTTGCACACCTTCAAGGGTCTCCTCTAGACTTGTTCCATCTCAAAAGAAACTTCTACCAACTACTAGGATATCCTACCGCCCACTCAGTATTTCTTGTGCATGTTATCTCTGTAACTCCACTATTATGTTGTTCAGTTGCTCCCTTTGTTCATGCAAATGTTGTGTTTCCTCACACATTCTTTGTTATACATGTCCAATGGTTGCTAGCAAACTCATCCCTTCATACTTGCTTCCTTCACTTCAAGGTTCTTGTTCTAGTGGTTCTCCTTGTCCAATATACATCGCCACCATTCGTTGTATGTTCTCCCCATTTAGTGATCTCAATCTTTGCTCTTCTTCAACATTTGGGAATCTAACATGCACACAAATTCGTCTATGCTCCATAGATCTCGGTTGTAATTATTCCAGTTCCAAAACTGGTTGCATGTCCACTTCTTGCGTACTTGCATTCTCCTCCTCATACAACCATGCCAGTTGTTCTACAAGTGTGCTTTCATATGAGTCATTATCATTTGTTGCACCATTGTCTACTTTAGTATGGATTTTGATTCTTCAACATGGTTCGACATTCCTTAGAAGGATCCTGAAGACTGATTTGGAGCTACTGCCAGCCTGCCTGTACTTGTTCCTTCATCTATCAATTACAAATTCACCATGTTCATTGTGCTCTCACTTTGTATGACTTCAACTTCAAACCGATAACTATCTTGGGACACAATGTCCCGCCTAGTTTCTTCAACCTTACTGCACCATTGTTCATCACCTCTTTTACTTAAAAGGGTTCAAACTATAACGTCTTCAACTTTCCTAGCTTGAACTCTCTCTTGCCATTAAACTTCAACATTAAGTCACCTTCATCTTATTCACGTGCCTATTGTGCCACAAATTCTAATGACATTGGTCAACCTCCGTGGCCCACTGTTCCATCACTCTCTTCTCTTCCAACTTGATGAGTGTCGTTAGCCTCTCCTCCAGGCTCTTCTGGTCACCAAGTTGGTTTTGTACTGCCATTCTCAAACTAGGTACCAACAACTCCACCAGCATGACCACCTGTTGTCCGTACATCAACTGGAATGGAGTGTCATATGTTGTCAGCTTATATGTAGTGTTGTACGCCCATAGGACCACTGGTAATTTTTCCTCCCAATCAACATCTTGAATACCACACATCTTGTACATTATGCAAACTAAGACCTTATTCGTTGCTTCCAATAGCCCCTTTTCTTTAGGGTATTATGGACTTGACAACAAATGCAAGATATTAAACTTTGTGGTCAGCTTCTGAATGATTTCAATGACAAAGTGCTTTCTGCAATCACTCATCAATTGAAGAGGTACGTCGAATCTTATAATAACTTGCTCATTTAAGAAGAGCACAGGAAACGCTCTTGCCTCCACCCACTTCATCAAATATTTAGTAGCTACCACAATGTGTCTACATCTTTTGTTCTTCTTCAAAGGTCCAACAAAGTCTAGACCCCATATCTCGAACAAGTATCATGTGTCTATTGGCTCAAATGAATAAGGGGGTCTATTTAACTTGTGCGAAGGTAGTTATTCCCAACCACCAACCCGACACCTCACCAACATATATTACATTTGTCATGCATTTACATTTCATTTCATTTCCAAATACATGACTTAATACTCATCCGTATATTAACTAACACTCGACTAAACTTTACACATTATTGCATGAAATTATTACATCACAACTTACAACATCAAAACTTAATGCATCAAAACTTCATCGTGCACATACTTGACTTTCAACACACTTATTCCTATTTCTCGTGTTGAGGCGCCAAGTTAGAACTAGTGTCTAAACATTACATTTGTCATGCATTTACATTTTATTTCATTTGCAACTACATGACAACTAATGAAAACCATACAACTTATTTGTACATTAACACACACTTGACACAACATTACAAACTTTTACATCAAAACTGTGTGTGTGCATATTTAACTTCCAAAGAACTTATTCTATTTTTGCATATGAGGTGGCACTTTAGAACTCGCATCTACTTCTGCCCTCCCATCTACATTGGCCAACATTCTGTCGACAACTATTGTTGTTCTTGAGGGCTCTGACTTTGTTGAGGATGAGGCATAGGCACAGGTACTCCTCCCAACTCCTATATCTGCAACTTCAAGGCTTCGGTCTCTCCTTTTTGTCTCTTAACACAGGCCTGGTAACGAGCCCACTTGAAGCCATTGTGATATAATTTTGCTTGAATTCAGCCAGCTTCTTTTCTTGCTACTCCAGCTTCTTTTCTCATAGCTTTTGTTAAATGCTCATCATGCTCTACGATCAACTTGTTTCGATGAACAATCTCCTGCATATTTGCCTTTAGAGTTTGTTTTCTCACCACACATTCTGATTTCAATTGACCAGTCAATCGATCCTACCATGCCTGTACTTGCCTCATATTCTCCATTTTAATTCTCATTGTTGCTAGCTCTACTTCGGCATCCTATTGCATTTTTCGAAGTTGTCCTTCCACCATACTTTAATTGGTTGGATTGCTCTTCTTCTTTTAGCTTCAAGATGTGAATCATCTGTTGAAACATTTCAAATCCTACAGCTAACCACTGAATAATATTTGCCAAGAAATTCATTCTCGCATATGACGACCAACTGAGGTGCTAACTTAATTGTTTTGACACCTAGAAATTTAAGATACAGTTCCATGCTTCCTTCATCAACATACACTCGTAGTGGATGTCGATACAGGACCAAAGTTCCCTTTGGCAGTTCTCTTACTTCCAGCTCTAACTAGACACTGATATGGCCAACACCCAGCTCCCATGGCTGCATCTAATGGATTTTTGCAAACTTCTTCATGCGTTCTTCATTTCAGACCAACTCACCAATTTGCCCAACTCTTCTTCCATTCTTAGTTTCCATAGTCTCCAATTCCCAACACAACCAACTCGAAACTCACTCCGAACTCTATCAAACAATCCACTCACCTTCTCAACAAATTTATCAACTTGTTTGTTTATCATCTCCCCGTGAACTAGAGGCCACCTCAAATTAGGCACTCTAATCAAAAAATGCTCACTCATTCCTTTATGCTCCAGCTTGTCCTCAGTGTCATTTTCGATGGTTGTTTCTTCAATATCTTCTCCACCGTTACTCTTCAAGTTGATTTTCTATGTTTGGCCTTACCCTCCTAAATTTTTGGTTCTACAACTCCGCATCAAGTTGCTTTACAACCATATCCACCGTCTCCTTGCCTTTGTCAAGTTCAATCTCAGGCGACTGATTAATCTGGCCCTTTTGTCACAAAGTGTCTCTAATGGAGGTTGCTTTCCTTTCTCGCTTTCCTTTCTCCTCTCTTCTTTCTTTAGGCACTCATGAAGTTGGTGTTGTGGTCTAAGTAGTTGTAGATGTGCACTCAACTGGTGGTCCCTCATCCAACAAAGGTGAACCACATCTACAAACTACCACAATGGAGTTGTGTCATAGCTCTCTGACATATCCACATTTGTTGGCATCACAACATTTGGTGGTGATGCTTCATCGCATCAACTGCAGCTTGTATATCATCATCTACATCTACAATAACCGGTGTTTCTTGGGCCTGCTTCTACATAGTTTTTCTTCCCACTTGTCGCGCTACTTCTCCAGCACACCAAACTCTCTATGCAACGAGTTTTGTTTGTTTTGGGTGTTGTCCTCTCTAGCAGCCTCAATCAAAGCCACTTTCCTGGTACTTGCAATGGCACCTACAATGCCTCCTTGCACAGTTTGGCCTCCCAATCATGTTGAGTCCCCAATGGCAATACAACATAGGGCACTCCACACAATTTGAAATATTTTCCGCCACACTTCTCTATGAATCTCCGCAAACTGTCCCAATCACTATGGTGTCTTATGGGGGTCTCGAAGTTGGACACATATAGTAATTTGGCTTGCTGGTTGATTTGTTGTTGTCGAGCCTTTTATTGTTGCAGTTGCGCTCCCATCTGTTGCCATTGATGCCCCAATTGTCTATCTCTTATCATTCCTAACCAGCTTCTTTCCAACAATCAAAACTATCGGATAAATGAATTGTTCCCTTAATCTCAATGCTTCTTGTTGGCATCATGACTCCTCCGCTTTCCTTGTCTGCGTCATCTCTCTTACAGTCGCATATGGCTCCGATTTTGCGCACAGTAAACTAGAGACATTTACTTCAACACTTCTATTCAAAACTTGCGTGGTCATCTGTTGTGTTGACGTCTCCTCTTTTTCACTCGTGTGGGTTTCTTCAGCTCTTTCTCCTAGAGCAATTTTTCTTGATTGGTCCTCCGGATTTCATCTCTTTGAACATGTGCTTCCTACCATCTTTCTCTCTTTGAATTTGGGTATTGCTTAGCCTTCTTTTCCTTTTGTTGTTGGTCCTTAGGAAGATTCAATGTCAATAAAATTGGCATTCTATGAGTTGCTTGAACTCGCCCTCTTCAAGCAATTTGCCTCCCTTGAACTTGTCTTATACACAATCTGTGATCTTGCACAAAGTATCTCCTCTAGAACAATGTCTGTGCAAACGTATCTACTCTCTCTACAATACCCAGTTACAATATGATGCACTATCTATACTACGATGCTACGATACCCGCTCAATTGAATGAGGGGGGCTATTTATCTTTGAGGGTTGGTATTTTACAATAACTACCACCCTAGACACCTCACCTTTAACTAGGTGATAACTACCTTATGTTCGCACATAACACATAATTACATGCATTTCTATTTATATTAAAAACTTTGAAATATCAACAATACTTGCGATAACTTATGTTGTCCCAACAAATAATACAAAATTACATTATATAGTGCGTACTTGAGACTTCGACGCACTTATTTGGCTTTCCTATTTCTTTGGCTGAGGCAAATTAGAACTAGCGCCTACATGGGACTCATTAAAAGAGTTGTTACAATGCACTACAGTAACCAAAAAGCCCTACAAAAATAAGCTAAACTAGAGCAAAGAATCTAAGGTAAACTACACTTTATAGAGGACAGAAGCATCAAGGATCTTTTATAAACAAGACAACAAAAGCTTTACTCACATGGAGATTATGTACAAAAACCTTTGACAAGAGATGTAATATGACATGGGCCAAACCTCTATTAGAAGATGTAGGTTGGCACTGGTAGGATTTGTTAAGAGAGGTGTGAAAACACGCTGGAAGGATCCTTGCAAAGGCATGTGAGGATTCCTCTTTTCCCATAAAGAAGCATTTGAGAGATCTAGAGGGATTCTTTTATTGTAACTTACAATCTTGGATCTTGGACAATTCCCAAATATCATAGATTAAAAAGATACTCCCTATTCTTGGCGTAACACATTGATTTTTCTTAATCACTAATTAATAAGTGATCAACTAGTTAGGATAGGCAATCCAAAAGTGATTTGGTTGGCAATGTTATAATAATGGCATATATCACATTTGATAGTTGTTGTAATGGATTTTAATCATTACTGGAGAGCAGTATTAGGTTCATCTCTTCTTTTGCCTTTCACTCGTAGGAAAATTTTGTGGAGTGCCAACAACTCATCCTTCTTAAATGCAATCAGAGTGATGCAACTGCCTCCCTTACCCTCCCCATTTCATTATATTATTTTGATTCTTTCTTGTGCTACTTGTATGGTATTTTGTATCCTTTGCTCTTCCACTCATATATCAATTTTTTTTCTATTTATTGCCCCATTACAGCCAACAAATATCCTTCTCCATCCTCTCTCTCTACTTGAACTGTAATTTTTTTCTAATTTGGAACACCACTCATCATTGTGTTCCATACAACCACAATCTACACATAATTTCCATTGCTGATTTTGATTACTGTGACAACCCTGCCAAAATACCCCCACTTGCTACATTTTCAGCATTAAACCAAGGGTCTACCTTCCTTTATCTCTAAGCATAGGTGATCTTGTCCCTTGTTATTGCTCTTACAATTTGCGAGTTGATTTCACTTATTTTTTATAAACAACCTAGCAGGCTTCCTTGGGCTCACATACATCTCCAATTTTTGCTTGCTGCTCTTTAAGATTGGATGGGCATTCCTTGGTATTTCAAATTTTATTATCACAAGTTGTACATTATTTTATTGGACGTTCATATTCCTCATTGCTGCCTGTGCAACATTTTAAACACTTTAAAATGTGTCGTTAGCCTTTCACTTTCCTTCCTTCATAACTTACCACAAAAAAGACACAAGAAAGAAAAGAATTATAATCACCTTTAGCCCAAAAAGCATTTTTCATCATCAACCAACAAATCTTTGGATTGCAAGAACTGCTGCTGCTCCACGTTGAAAATGTTATTATATTTCTTTATTATTTCATGTCTGTACTATACATGGACCTTTCTTGAAAAGTGTCCCTCAGTCTTAAAACAAAGTATTGCTAATTAGCTCATCCCCATTGGGTCTGTCATGCATTTGGATTACATCTTCTTCAGTTATACTTTTCTATTCATTCATTTATTTTCCTTGAAAGTTTTTTGATCATTGTCAATTTGGGCATCCATGTGCCAATGATTGAATTCACAGGTAAAGTCAGCCTATGTTTTCCATATCATCTTCTTTTTGGGCTCCAGCCAATCATTCCTTTTAATGGCTTATCCTTGCAGCATGCTCTGAAATAGGTCTACTCTCCACTCATCTCATTAATTGTGTTGGCTTTTTGATAAAAATCCCAATTAAGGCAACACACTGTTGAATCTTCATTATTTTCTCTGCCAAACATGGGCGCCTTTGACAAAAAAGAGTGATTTGGCTCCATTCTGTGTCTTTTTAAATGTCTCCAACTTTTTTCTCCTATTATTCGTCTCTCCCATATTTTTACTCTTGTTCTTTCACATAGCATCCACAATGAGCTCCCAATCGTTCTTGGCAAATCTATTCTCTCAAAATAAAATAAAAAATGGACCTTCTTCTATGACATTTAGCTGTCCTAATTATGTGGAAACTGTCTCAATGCCAACTCCAGAAATTTGCTGATTCTCATCATTTTCTTGTGCATGCTTCTGCCACAACTGGGCTGATCTTCAAACTTCCCTTGTTTTCTTTTGATCTGTTTGCTGCTTTCTACTTGCCAATATTAAGTCACTAAACTGAAATTCAAAATTGCTACTCACATATATCGCCATAAAACCAAATCAATACTCATAGTCCTACTTCAGATTAATAAATGTTTATAAGCATACGGTCCAATATGTTCCTTAGAAGTAGAAAAAATCCAATGCAGAGTTTACTCCATTGCATACAAATATAACAGCAAATATAAGACAACCTCAGATTGCACAAGAAAGAAATGGTTGCACTGAAATATATTCTCTACATGTATACAATTCAATTGATGTCTCAAGGGTGCCAATGGGGCCATGGTTCTAGGGTTGAGACACATGGGTGACATAGGTCACACCAAGGTTCAAATCTCGGTGGCACCAAATAAGCTATATAACTTAATGTAAAAGGGAAAGGGCAACCCTTTCAAAACCCCATTTATATATAATCAAGTGGCATTAGCTTAACTGGTTAGATTCCTCAACATTTAAGGAGGAGACCAAGGTTCAAATCTTGCCAAGCGATATATGGATAATATCCAAGCTTTGTTGTAATACCACTATGTGGTGATGATGTAATACAGGTGGGGCCCATTTCAATCCAATATAACCAATTGAAAAAAAAAATTGATATCTCAAGGGTAGCTTCTGGTTCAAATTCCTTGGTGACATCACTTCACAATGAGCATAAATAGGATCAAATTCTCTAATAAATTTGTTCTTCAAAAATATATCTTCTTGCTTTCCAGCTACAACACACACTGAGAACCCTATTGCATCCTATATTTATTCAATAGCATATCTAGCCAAACTTGCTATTAGAAATATCATGTAGAAGTATGGAAAATTTGAAGTGTGACGTAGCCCATTGAAGTCGATGGAATCAAAAGGAAAACAATATTCCAACTTATATGGCATGGTTTCTATAAGACCAAGAACAGATAAGGGCTTTGTTAATATTACAACTGCAGTGGTGATGGTGCTAATGAAAATGCAAGATCTAGCAATTCCCTACAATGAATAATTTAAGGAGGGTGCAATGGTAATTCATCATAGGTTGCATTAGAATTGGGAGTTGTAAAGTAGAGAATATGAACGGTTATGATTTACATGGCATTGAAAAACATGAAATTAATGAAAATAAGACATTTGTAATTTATTAATTCTTAATTTATCAATAAATGCTTAGCTGTAGTTTGTTTTCACAGTATGCTTTGTTTTTTGTGTCATTTTTGATATATTCATGTATGTTCTACTCTAGTTCCTAATGTGGTCTACTATAGTATGGCAAGTATTCAAGTCACTTTGTTTTCATATTGTGCTTTGTTTTCAGCATTGAGTGTTCATATATTCATCGATATCTACTCCAATTCCCAACTTGATCTACTATAGCATGGCAAGTATTCAACTCATGCAACAATAACATACACGGTGCAGTAATACAAGAAACCAATACAGTAATCTGCAATGAAGTGCTATAGGAAAGAATGATAACAATAGAAGATCAACTCACAACCAAGCATGCAACAAAGATAAATTCAGATCACCCATTTGCAATATAATCTCAGGAATATAGCTTGGTCACACACACTCAAGTCCAAGAGATAAGATGTACATAAGTTATTTTAGGTGGAAGTTGCAGGAGGGCAATTGTCATACCTACTTAACTCCCTGCACACTAACAAACTTGAAATGTACCACTAACAACTATATACAATACATGCACCTTATTTATACAATGCAAACCAACCATCACATTATTTATTTGCCCCATTAAAAAAAAAAATTCCAACTCAATTAAGCGCATGAATACTCATGAAAAACATGATGTGGACTGGATTGAAGAGCAGGTCAAGCATAAAAAGTAATAAGATAAACAATCATTTTTGGATTTGAAAAGAAAAGGGAAAGTAAAATGTCAGGAGAAGAATTTGAAAAGGAAGGAGCATGAATTTTGGCCTTCAATTCTCCTCTTCCCTCCCCCACTACTAGAAAAGCATAAAGTTGGGGTATTGCTGTATTTCCCAGCCGTTGGCAAGGTAGGTGTTTCTAGAAATTTTGAGTTGTGTGAGCTATTTGTGCTGTCATTTTCTAGGAAAAACTTTATTCCAGCTCACACTTATTTTACTTCTATTACTTTTTCAGTAATATAAGCTGCTGCATGTAGACAGGGGTGAGTACATTCCCGATACAGGTGATGACAGTTAGTATCAGGGTTAGGCAAGGTAACAAATGGTCTAATTGATAGGCTAACTCTGGCTATCAAGGGTCCAGACGTTGGATAGACAGGTGCAGACGTCTGGGACTATGTCAGACGTCTGGTCTAGACGTCTGGGAGCCAGACGTCAGGTTATGGCTGGACGTCGGGTGAAGGGGTTGACGGCTAGCCGTCTGGTGGTGACCAGACGTCCGGCTAGACGTCAGGCCTCAGCGAACGCTCAACCGCCATAACCGCTTCTGCTCCAACACTTGTTCGTCAATACGCAACAACAAACCCGCAACAATAATTCACCATTCGAAAACCCGCAACATAGCCATTAATGCTTCAAACCTGCAACAACTCCATTAATGGCAGCAACCTGTAACTCAACTCAACACTCAATGCATACACAGAATATGGATCAGAATAACAGTATTTGTATTATGCTTCAATCACGATTACAACATACAATGGTGATCTCAGACAAAGTCTGTGCTCTCTCTCTCTGTCTCTGATTATCTACAAATGTTTGAAAAGGGGGTATTTATAGGGCTGGAAGTTGGTTATCCCAACCAACTTCCCCCAACTTCCCCAACCACTTCTACAACCGAATCTGCTAACTAATTGCTAATTAGACGTCTAACTCTGCTAACTAGCCGTCAGGCCACTAGCCCAGACGTCTGACGGCCAGTCCAGACGTCTGACGCCAGCCGTACGTCCGACAAAACTGGACGTCTGGTGACTGGCAACACTGGACGTCTGACTTACAGACTGGACGTCTGATGCCAACACTTAGACAAAATTGCTCAATTACATTCAAAATTGTTGGAGGATGTGCCGCTCACTCCTAGGGCTTAGAACTGTTGTCTACATCTATCCTCCCCTTCGAAGAAGTCGATGTCCTCGACGACCTTCTCCGCTCCATTGCTGAAGTTCCAGCCTCAATTTGTTGTACTTCTGTTGGTGTAGCAGCTGCTTGTGATTGTTCATAGTCCCGAAGCCTTTGACGATATTGGTCCCGTTCCTCCTTGAGTCTTTTGGCATAGTTATAATATTTTGCCCATTCAACTTCAAAGGTATTTGCTCGCTCTTCAGTCTTCTTCAGGTTCGTCAGTAGTTCTGCTTCTCGGCTGCGGAACATATCCTTCAACAATTCCTCTGAAAGAGAAGCTGTTGGTGCACCTGTTTGCTGTTTTGCCCTCCGCAGTTCTTCCTCCAAAGCTGCATTTCTGTTCAGCAGTTCTTCTTTTTCTTGAGCCCAAGTGCGCTCCTCTTCGGCTTCTACCGACCGCAAATGCGGCTGCCTCCTTAACCAACAGCTTCTTTTTGGTTCTTGAGTTGGTCTATCTCTTCCGTCGTTGCTTGCAATTTCAGATTCCTGTCTACCAACTCGAGTTTGTAAACTTGCATTGACCTCCTTCATCCCTTCGTGAACTTTTTCCATGCGTTCCATGCCCTCAGCTAAGAGTTTATCCTTTTCCAACAGAGCTTGTGTAACTTCTTGCTCCATGATGTCCTTAGTTGTACTAATGTGTTTGATTCCCTCACCCAACCACTACAACAAGTGTGCGAGGAAATTCAACTGTGTATACATTGGCAATAGTTCTGGCACCACTTCCACCTGTGTGCCGTGCTCCGTAGCCCGTGGTGGATTCTTGCCTTGGCCGCAAACATAAATCTGTTCAGTCTCACAATAAAGACTTGGTGTTCTGTCTGGTAATTCGGCTATATCTTCCATTGTTTGCACTCGGCCTGTAGGTAGTGACCTAGTGGGTTGCCTTGCGTAAATTTTGGAAATATCTCTTCGCCAAGGTCCCTGAACCGCCCACCGAACCAATCGGTCAAGTTCTTCTTCCACCATGCCTTGCCATTTCTTCCATTGGCCCATACAGGCGCTGCTGAACTCGTAGAACTCGGACTCGCATCACTTGTGCCAATTTCTCGAAACAACGTGTTGCGTTCTCATCCATTTCATTTGAGGGATCCATAAAATTTGGTAACTTAAGGAGAATCTCCCGGGACCAAGCATCGATCTGTTCGGTCTCCCGTGCCTTTGCTTTGCCTTTATCTTGCCGGCGAACAGATGGGCTTCCTGTGGCCTGTCCCATGATTCCACTATCGTCTTCGTCCCGTTCTTCGTTTTTCTCTAGGTCTACCCATTCCGGTGATCTGTTCTTTTCCATCCTTAGTGCTACCTATACCCGGAATCTCTGTTGGTGTTTCCTTTGTGGGCTCTTTTGTTCCTTTCTCCCACCGTTCAGTAATCGCTGGCTGAAGTTCCACTCCGTAACTACTACTTATTCCCGCAGCCTTTCCCGGTCGCTCGCTATCTTTTCCGCTCGTAGCGAACATCTCCTCAATGGAAAATGTGCTCAACGTATCTGCCAATGTTGTCGGTCTTGCCACTGGTTTCTCAGATACATCAGGTGAACCCATACGCACTATGTGCTCTTCTGCAACAATCCTCTCCTCTGTTCCTACTGGATTAGCTGAACTTGTTCCAACTGTCGGATCCTGCCTTGTAGTTGTTGTGGAAAACTCAGGTTCTTCCGTTGGCTGCAGCTCCCGAGTACGAGCTACTTCCGCATTCTTTGCTATCTTCCGTAATGCTTCCTCCGAGAGATTCTGTGGAGGCACATCGAATCGCCCCTTCTTCTTTTGTCCGGGTTCATCCGGAGATTGAGCCTCGTTTTTGTTTTCGTACCTCCGACTCCCGAGTCCGTGTGGCTCCCTTATCCTCCCCTTCTAACGCGGCCACCAGCTTCTCCTGACGCGGTTTGTGGGAAGTCTACTTTACCCTTGCCTTCTTTGCTGGCATCTTCCTAGCTAGCGATTCTATCCACCTACAGATGGATGGTGCTTCTGGTGGCACGTCCCTGGAAGCCTTAAAGTCTGGGATAGAAATTTCTGCTCTTGCTGCCGCATCCAGAATCAATCCAATTGCATGGAACGTCATCGAGAAATTCTTTGTTGTTCTTAGCAGAAATGTCTGTATCCGGTTGGACAGATATGTTGCCCAATCATACTGTTCTCCCCGCTCTACTCCTTGTAGATACGGAATCAGCCAAATTGGCAGATCTGAACTTCGCTGCTCTCCCGACAACCTAGACATGATCACGTTCATTATCACTTCATATCCTTCATTCCGGAGTTGTGGCTGCTTGACTCCTCTTCCGCCGTGAACGCTGAGCATCTTCTCTACTTCTTCCTTTGTGAGATTTGTCACACTCATAATCAGCTCTGTCGTCTTCTTCGGATCCCTTTCGTTCAACACCTGTTGTCCTCTCAAAGGAAGCCCGATCGTTTGCCCGAAAGCTTTGGGAGTAAATTCAATTTCTAGTGTTGTACCCTCTATCTCCACCAGACTGTCGTGCCTTCTCTCATCATAAGTCTCCAAGGATCTTGCACTAGATACTCCTTAAAGATCTCCCGGTCAAAGTGAGGAGCCTGCAAAATAAAATGTACCCCCGCTTCCTTAATCTTGGATTTCACCGGATGATCCTTGGGTACATCTGCCCACCACTGCCGGCAAAATTCTCCTGTCGGACAGACCCAGGTCATCTCCTCTACTGGAATTGGTGCTTTTCCACTTGGGTGGATCTCCTTCCCTCGGCGGGTTGCCATTTCCAGTACTTCTCTTCTCCCCTCGACTGTCCAGCTTCCGTATTTTTCAGCTGACTTCTCATTGCAACCTCTTGCTGGTGCCGTAACCGCTTGGCTACCACTGATTCCGGTTCAGGTTCACTCCGGGAAGAAGTCTTTCCGCCTTTATGCTGTGATGACCTCATATTCCCCTTGGATGGCCCTAGGCGTCAGGTATCCGAGCTGTTTGGTTCAGCAGCCGTCGAATGCTATGCCCGTCTCTTCCCTGCAGACGTCTGGCTCGGTAGCCGTCTGCCCTGTCCAGCCGTCAAGTCTAGCTGGACGTCTGGTACAGCCGTCCAGCAGTCCAGCCGTCAGACTGGCTAGACGTCTGACAGTGCAGCCGTCCGTCTGGCTAGACGTCTGGTGCAGCCGTCGACAGGCTAGACGTCTGGTGTAGCCGTCAGCTAGACGTCTGGTGCAGCCGTCTGCTCCTCTTCCTACTCCACCTGCCGTCAGCCGTCAACTAGCCGCCGTCCGCTGCCCTAGTCGTCTGCAACACTCTCTGCAACTCCCTCGCTCGCGCACTTGCTTCTTCTCGTCCACCTCCTTGCTACTTGAGAGCGATGTGAGAAGAATGAGGCTTCTCCTCCTTATATAGTTTTTCTCCCAACCGCTCCAACTACCTGGTTGCATGCATGCGCGACACGTCGGCCTTCCTAGACGTCTAGGTGTCCTTATTCCGTCTTCTTCCCTATTTCGTCTTTTTCCTGCTTTTTGACTTTTTATGTTGACTTTTGAATTTTTATAATTTTTATTATTTTTTTTTTTTTTTTTTTCAAAATTGTCTTCGACGTCTATAACTTAACGTCGACGGGTGAACCGCATGGTCAAGCCAATGCGTAGTTCCCATGCATCTGAGGTCGAATTCTGCTGATGACGGCTATTTTCTCCGAAATTACTAAAGTCGTCATCACTATCAGTGTTTATCTCTTCCGTCGCCTGTCGTCTTCGGCGATTGTTTCGTCTTGGGGAAGTTCCCGAGTGTGACTGTGGCTGTTGTCTTATTCTTTCTCGCGGTATAATGCGCCAGTCTTGTTCTTCTGTTTCTTCCGTCTGTTGTCTTCTTGCTGGCTCTGGGGACTGATTCCTACTATCCCATCGTCTGGCATTATTATTGACTTGTTCATTTCTCGGGCTAATCTGTTCCCATCGTTCTTCGGCCATCCGATCTTCTTCCCCATCTGGACTGATAATATTATCCCGGGGTCTGCTACTCCCTCCCGGTGGCCGCTAGTCTGGTTTGGTCATTCGGGATAATCAGGCACCAATGGAATTTGTTCAACTCCTTCCATCATTATGTCGGAGTATTATACAGTCATCCAAATAAGTATATATTATTCCCCCATTTTCTTGCTGATCAATTTCTGCCTACCGGGCCAGTTGCTACCCTTGGTGTTCTCCATTCTCATGGGGTCGTCTAGATCTCCGACCTCGTCCTCGACCTCGATCATTACCTGCAACTGCCCGTGCTTGATTCCTTTGCTCTAGATTGGGATTACGGTCCCAATCTCTCCTTCCGCGGACCTGGTTACCGCGTCCTCGGCCTCTATCCGATCGAATCTCCCTAATGTTGGGCTGTCGTACTCCCAGCCGCCCGAGATTCGGTCGGTCCCTCAGTCGTTCCTGACCTACGAGCTCGCCGAGATGGACCTCTCGGTCTATTCTCAGGAGCACGAAGTGATGGGTTGACTTGGACTAAGTTCTCGGATGGGCCTCGCGGTCCAAACTGAGAACCAATCGACCTATTGGTAGCGAGAGGGGAATTTCTTCCTCTCAAGCTACCGGGACGGAGGTCAACCACGCTCCTCCCTTGGTCAGTACTCTCAGGGTTCCTTGCGGTCTCCCGAAGGTACCTAAATTATCTCTGCTACGGGTCTCATTTATAGGTTGTGATCCTGGCTCGTGTGTTAGTTGTTGCAAGATCCTCGCCTCCTATCGGCTCTCATCGGCCTTCGTCTCCATCTCGCTTTGCTCAAATTGTCGTTGCATGGTACAATGAGCCAAATTCTCCCGGTACTCTTCGCTTTTGAAAAGACCGAGTCGGTACTTGAGTCATTTCCATCTCCTACCGTATTGAGTGGCCGGACCGAAGTTTCTTGAACCCTCTCGCCGCAATCTCCGTACTTCTCTTCTATGCTGTCGTAAATCTAGTGCAGCCATCCGATACCTAGCTA
Organism: Wollemia nobilis; assembly: GCA_028583015.1. NCBI lineage: Eukaryota > Viridiplantae > Streptophyta > Pinopsida > Araucariales > Araucariaceae > Wollemia > Wollemia nobilis. Next base: position 6,141,392 of record JAQPPZ010016930.1, on the reverse strand, counting down.
CCTCTTCCCGTTCGGCTTGGCGTCTCATGGCTCCAAGGATAAGGTGTTCTCCATGCACGAGTCGGTGGTATTTCGGGTATGCCATCCCCATTCAATCCTCCATTGTATTCATCTTGTGAACTTAGTGAAGTATCGTCTTCAATTATCTGCGCAGCTTCCGGGAATCCGACACCCGCTTGCCGATCGCGATCTTCCTCCCTTTGCCTTCTATTGTCCGGGTTAGGGCCGGCAACCGGGATATCCGGGTCCCGCGGTAGATTATCGTTGCCGCTGGAGTCTTCCAACCACCCTCCAGCTTCTTGCTTTTTCAGGTACCGTTTCTATATCCTTCCATATTATTGCTGCCACTTCCCCCCTACTTATGTGATATTTAGCAATCGAGCTTTGTCCCCGCTTCCCATCTCCCGGGTCTTTCTCGGAGAATCTCTTGTTTCCTGAAAGTTTGCTACTTCTCTACTTGAGGATTCTTCTGGATTTAATACAATTTTTAGCGAGGCTCAAGAAGAACTCCTAGAAAGTGCAGCAGTTACTTTTGCTTTTCCCCGTCTATGTTCCCTTGGACTTGTCACGACTTCCTGTTCTTCTTCCAAGGAGAATAAACTGCTATCCAAAGGGTTCCCTGTTGCACCGTTTCTCGGTTCCCCTTGATTCAGCTCGCCCACTCGCTAGGCGAGCTTCATGCCTTTCATTTACCCCGTGCATGGTTGTGTCCAACTCCTGGATCACCTGTTCCCGTAGCCGATTGTTGTACTGTCTCGTAGTTTCATATTCCTCTTGCAACCGATGTGTTTCCATTCTCATTCGCCGCATCAATCTAACTCTGTCTTCTTCATCTTCTTCCAAAACCTCCTGTGGAGCGACCTCCGTCATAACTTGGAGTCGGTCCCCTTCGCCGTTACTTGAGAGTTCCATTGATTGCTCTTCCTCACTCCCAAACAACCAATCCAGGTTATGCGTTTCCTCCCCTCGAACAGCGCTACCCTGCTCGTTATTTCCGGAAGGTTGTGTGCCTGAATCTTCTTCTTCTCGTTCGGAAGTTCCCGTTTGTTCCGAGTTAATCATGTTGACTTCCGCACGTGGCTTGTATACCTTCAACTTGGAACCATTGATTACCTCGGGGCATAATGTTCCATCCAATTTCCTTAGTCTAATCGCCCCGTTTTCTAGTATTTCATCCACTCGGAAGGGTCCAAGCCACGTGGTTTTTAATTTCCCCGGCTTGAGTTCTCTCTTACCGTTGTATTTGAGAACTAGTCCACCAGCCTTCAAGTCCATCTTCCGAAGGTGTTTATCATGCCATAACTTCCTTCTCTTCTGCGCTACCTCCGTTGCCCATTGAGCCATCACCCGTTTCTCATCTAATTGTACCAAGGCTGTCAGTCGCTCCCGGACGCTTTCTTCTTCACTCAACCGGTTGTCGATCGCTACTCTCAAACTTGGTATAAGGAATTCAACCGGTACCACCGCTTCCCGCCCGTACATCGCTTGAAAAGGTGTGTTATTTGTGGTTGGCTTAAAAGTTGTTCTATATGCCCATAGAACTCGCCGGTAGTCTTTCCTCCCGCTCGGCTCCCTCTATTCCACATGTCTTGTACATGATGGACACCAGGACCTTATTCGTCGCCTCCGCCCGCCCGTTTGCTCTCGGGTAGTACGGACTTGATAGTGAGTGGAAGATCCTGAACTCCTCCGTTAGATTCTTTATAATTGCATTCACAAAATGGCCGCCTCTGTCACTTGTCAACTGTAGAGGTATCCCAAACCTTGTAATTACTTGTTCGTACAAAAAGCGAGCCGTGCTTCTTGCCGAGTTGTCTGGTAAAGCCCTTGCTTCGACCCATTTTGTGAGGTACTCCGTTGCAACTACGATGTATCGGCATCTCCTCCTTCGACTTGTCTTTAGAGGACCTACAAAGTCCAGCCCCCATCTTTCGAACAGTTCTTGAGGCCGCGACGGATGTAGTGGCATGAAGTCTCTTTTCAACGGTTTCCCCGTTCTTTGGCACGTATCACATGCCGTCACAAACCGTTTAGCATCGTGAAAGAGGGTGGGCCACCACACACCTGCCAACAACACTTTCCTTGTCGTCGCATCTCGGTCCCATGTGTCCTCCCCGCCAGTCCCTCGTGTGTCTCCCTCGTGGTCTCGTTGTACTTCATCTTCCATTATACATCGTCGAAGTATCTGATCCTCCCCCATCTTATATAGCAGTCCTGCAATCAAGGTGAAGGGTGCTGACTTTGTAATTACCTTCCGTTGTTCCGTTGTCAACTCCTCTGGCAACTTCCCTGTCGACAAATATTCCCCGATATGCTTATACCACCTAGGTATAGCATTAATCATGAACAGTTGTGCATCGGGAAATTCATTCGGTATTCCTCCCTCCGCAGGTTCGCCTGAGCGAATCCTTGACAACTGATCCGCTATTACGTGTTTCTTCCCTGGCCTTACTACCACTCTAAACACGAATTCCTGCAGAGTGACGAGCCATCGACTTACTCGTCCATAGATCGTTGGTTTATTGATCAAGTATAACAGAGCTTGGTGATCTACGTAGAAAGCAAAAGGGTTCGCCAATAAATAGTGTCCGAACTTTCGTATCGAGTACACCATTCCCAATGCTTCTCGCTCCGTTGTACTATAATTCTTTTCGGCTCTTGACAATAGCCTACTTGCAAAGTATATGGGCTGATCCAATCCAAATTGGCCTTCCCGTGCTAATGCGCATCCAATCGCAAAGTTTGAGGCGTCCACATGGACATGGAATTCTCTCTCCCAGTTAGGGTAAACCAGGATAGGTGCTTTTACCAGGTGTTCCTTCAATCCTTCAAACGCCACCCGGTGTTCCTCTCGTCCATCCGAATGGGGCATTCTTCCGTGTAAGTGCGTCTAGTGGGTGAGACGTCAATGCATAATTTCGGATAAACCTCCTGTAGTATCCGACGGTTCCCAAAAAAGTTTTAACTGAGCTCACGTCATGTGGCTCCTCCATTAGTAACACTACCCGTATCTTGTCCGGGTCGGGTTTTAATCCTTCTTGGCAGACTATGTGTCCTAACAGCTTCCCGTATGGCACCAACATGACACATTTATTTGGGTTAAGTGCGATTCGCGCCTTCCTGCATAAACCCATGCATTCTTCCAAAGCTTTTAGATGTTCCTGCGTCTTCCCATACAACGACCAATCATCTAAAAAAGCTTTAAAATTCCCTGTGGACATTTTATCAAAGATATATAAGATGATCCTTTGAAAAGTAGCGGGTGCATTGCATAGGCCAAATGGCATACGATTGTATGCATATATTCCATTCTCCACCACAAAAGTAGTCTTCAACTTGTCTTCTTCCGCTATGCTGATCTGATTGTACCCCGAGAATCCATCCAAAAATGAATAGATCTCGTGGCCAGCTACTTCTTCGAGTATGGAGTCCGTGAATGGGATTGGGAAGGGATCTTTTATAGTTACGGCATTCAAACTTCTAAAATCCACACAGATTCGGATTTTATCTACTTCTCGTTTTAGAGTGATCACGATTGGTGAAACCCACTCGCTTGTCGTAACCTTGAATATAATGCCTGCATCTAGCATCTTCTCGATTTCGGCATTCACCTTTGCTGCATATTTGGGATTCATCCTGTAAGGACGCCTTCTGACTGGTTGTGCGCCCTCTATCATAGAAATCTTGTGTACGCAAAGCTCGGGTGGTACTCCCTTCAAGTCTCTATACGTCCAAGCAAAAACATCCTTGTAGTCCATAAAAATCTTAATTGTTGCCGCTTTGAGGACTCGGATCCCAATCGTCTCCACATTTGATCATCTTCTCTTCACCTTCCTCTCCCAAGTTTACCTGAATCATCTTCGGGCCTTCATATTTTATTGATTCAGGGCTCATCTCGTCGCTTTTAGTGTCGTGATGGGGTGGGCTGGTTTCTCCTCGATGACTGCTTCCCCATCGTGAATTTTGCCGTGAATTCCGCAAAATTCTTGGGAAATGTCCACTTCTCCCGGTCTTTGTCCTTATCCGCTGCTGTCATTCTTTTGTTACTAATTTCTTTTCTAGGTTCTTGCGCCTCATCCCTTTTGGTCTCTGTTTTTGCTTCTATGCACAGACATTGGGGAGGGAATACTTCGTAATCTTCCATCTGCCAGTGTAGTAGACCCTTGTCTTGGTCATAGTCGTCCTCCGTGCAGTTATCAAGTTCCAACACTCCTTCCTCGTCGGGTTCATATCCTGCCTCACCATTTGATGAAGAGGACCCCGAATCATCTGAATTTGCTATATCCTGACTCACCGTATGATTCTTCAGATTAATAATATACTTGTGTTGCCCTTGTTTGAAAGATAATCTTTCCTTCTCCCAATTATGGTTAACTTTGGCTGCTCTCAGCCATCCTCGTCCTAGAAGTGCATCGTATGCGGACTTCTGCATAGCAATAATGACAAAATCTACCACAAAGTCTTGATCTGCTATGCGTATCTTCTGGTTCATTAAAACGCCCAATGTCTCGATGCCATACTGATCAGCTCCATATAGCTTAAAGGTTGGAGATCGTAAGGCGGGTTGCCCAATTATCCGCCAAGTCTTTTCTGGCATTACGTTCACACTCGATCCTCCGTCCACAATTACCTGAGTCAACTTATGGTTCAAAACTTCTATTTGGACGATAGCTGGCTTCTTCCCCGCTTCAATCATCAGGATTGTTGGATCGATGAACCGGTCATGCTTGATAGTTGCTACCTGCCGAGGTTCATCCTTCTTCTTGATGACTTCTCCGATTGTAGCATACAGCTCCGCTACGATGCTAAACAAGTTGGCGACTTTCATTTCCACCTTCGTGTTTAGTACCTCCGTTACCAAGCCTTCCATTGTTGCCTTCTGCACGATCTCCGGTCGTTGCAACACTTTCTCCGGAATTAGTTGATCTCCTTTTTCCTTGGCTAATTCTCGTATTTATCATCTCTTGGGCTTCCTCGCCATCGTGCCTTCTCCTTGGCAAGGTTCGAGTATTCCTCCCTCTTCCTGGCCTGTGCCCTTGTTACAGCCAGGACTTCATTCTTTGGTTCCTCCACCTCTCCTATGCCAATCAGGTTTATATTCTGTGTCCCACTGGTACTGGCCTTGTTCGGGCAATTGGCTTCCGCGTGGTTGCCTGGACCGCACCATTTGCACATCTGCGTGGTATTATTTCCACGATTGTTGTTTCCTCGCATTCTGCGTCTTGGGGCAATTCTTTGCGAAATGGCCCCATTCTTGACAGTTTCGACATTGAATAACCGGTCGGCCCTCAGCGTCATATTGCAATCGGCTCTGGCCTCCTTGTCTTCCTCCTCGCCGGTTATTCCCGTATCCTCCGCTTGTTGCAGCTTGTCCATTCCTTCCTGGGTTTGGCTGTTCTTCTTGTTGAATGGCCAAAGTTTGATGTCGTTTGTTCTTAAGATTGAATGGACACTCGACCACTGGATGACCTGCAATTTCACATATGTTACAATAAGCTTTCTTCGGACAATCAATATTGGAATGCCCTTCCTTCTTGCAATCCGAGCACCAAATTTCCTTCCGGTCTTTTCGATTTTCATTTTTGGCTTCTTTCAGTATCTTCTCCATTTCTTTCCGAAAGGTGTGGATCGTGCTCTGCACCTTGTCTTCATCATCACTATCCGATTCTTCGGTATGTTTTAAGTGACCTCCAATTCCGGCGGTTGTCTGCTTCCCTTCACTTTCGAAGTTCTTCGCTTTCTCCAGTGCTTCTTCATATGTTGAGGATGGTACTGCCTTCATCTTCTTCCTCCATCTTGGAAGTAGTCCATCCAGAAACCACCGCTTAATCATACCGTCGGCAGGTGTCATTTCCATTTTGTCCGTCAATTGTTTCAATCTTCTATTGAAGCTCTTAACATCTTCATCCGTTCTCTGCTTCGTGCAGCAAATTTCTGTGATTATGTCAGTGTCATCCCGCATTGGTCGGAATTCTTCTATGAATGCGTTCTTCAGGTCTTCCCATTGTGCAAATGCTTGTCTACTCTGTCTTTTCAAGTACCAGTCTATCGCCATGCCTCGCAATGTTGCTGGAAACAATTGCAACCATTGTGTGTCTTGATTCACCCCATTTGCTCCCCAAATGGTAGTGCAAGTTCCCACATGTCGGGTCGGGTCTTCTTTCCCTTCACCCCGAGAAAGGTGGGCATTTTTGCCGTATAGTTCTATTAGCCTCGATTTCCCCGCCATGGTATTCGGTATACAGGTACCGTTGTGTGTTGAGTTCTTTGCGGTTGTCTATCAACCGTTGGTGGTGCAAAATTTTCCCCAAATAGCCTTGTCTGCGTTCCCCCTTCGTCTCGCTTCGCGACCTTCTTCGCGAATATACCAAACGTGGCTCCGGTCTTCCTCCCCACGAACCTCCGCGGTGATGCCTTGATACCAGTGTTCTCTCCTACCCTCCGGCCACTCCTTCCCGTCGGTTGGGGTGTTACCGTCCAATCGTCAACTATGGGTGCTCTTTCTGCTATTTGTTCTTCCTCGTTTTCTGCAGTCACCAACAAGGTTTCTATGTGTGCATTTTCATCGTCTTCAACGTTCCATACTTGTTCTATCTCTGGGTGAGACACCTTCGGGGCCTCGTTTGCTCGTAGGTTCGCCAGCCGTGCGCTTCGTCTTACCCCTTTGCTTTGTTCCCTGAAATCAGTCATGCACCTAACTCCCTCAATCACTTTGCCTAGACTCTCCGGGTTTTTTGATTAGGCAACGACGCCAAATGTAGACAGGGGTGAGTACATTCCCGATACAGGTGATGACAGTTAGTATCAGGGTTAGGCAAGGTAACAAATAAGTCTAATTGATAGGCTAACTCTGGCTATCAAGGGTCCAGACGTTGGATAGACAGGTGCGTACGTCCGAGACTCTGTACGTCCGGTCTAGACGTCCTGGGAGCCGGACGTCAGGTTATGGCCGGACGTCGGGTGAGAGGGTCGACGGCTAGCCGCTCGGTGGTGACCGGACGTCCGGCTAGACGTCAGGCCTCGTCGAACGCTCAACCGCCATAACCGCTTCGCTCCAAAGACTCGTCCGCCAATACGCTTAACAACAAACCCGCAATAACAATTTCACCATTCGAAAACCCGCAACATGACCATTAATGCTTCACACCCGCAACAAACTCCATTAATGGCAGCAACTCGTAACTCAACTCAACACGCAATGCATACACGTAATATGGATCAGAATAACAGTCTTTGTATTATGATTCAATCCCGATTACAGACATACAATGGAGATCTCAGACAAAGTCTGTGCTCTCTCTCCTTTCTCTCTAATGCTCTACAAATGTTTGAAAATGGGGTATTTATAGGGCTAGAAGTTGGTTATCCCAACCAACTTCCCCAACCACTTCTACAACCGAATCTGCTAACTAATTGCTAATTAGACGTCTAACTCTGCTAACTAGCCGCCAGGCCACTAGCCCAAACATCTAGCAGTCAAACCAGACGTCTGACAAAACTGGACGTCTGGTGACTGGCAACATTGGACGTCTGACTTACAAACTGGACGTCTGATGCCAACACTTAGACAAAATTGCTCAATTACATTCAAAATTGTTGGAGGATGTGCCAGTCAGTCCTAAGGCTTAGAACTGTTGTCTACACTGCAACTCGCAGCTCTTTCTTGTGGATTTTATTCCCTTGGAGGGTTATTCCCACTTAAATCCTTGCAATCCTATTGATTTTGAGACCTTAGATTTTATTGGCAATGGTTGTTTACTTTATTGTACTGCAGTTGTGACCTGTTCAGTTGATTTTTCATTTGATTTGATGCATTGAGCAAGGTATTGTTGGGATCTGAATTGACATCAAGCAAAGCTCGAAACTGTTACTCTTATCTTCCAGTATTCTTATTAGGCGTGCACCCGCTAATCACAAACCAGACCTCAACATTGAAAGGATTAAAGACTGATCTAATACAACCTCCAGAGTAGGTTGGTATTCCTTGTCAACTGATAGGGTGTTGATTCATTTAAGCACAGTTAAATGTTTAAAAGATAGGGATAGAAATGGGTTTAGGATTAGAAAGAAAGTAACAATTAAACAGTGGCTGGATAAAGCTAACAGCATAGGCATCTACAAGAAAACCCTCTGACATATCAATTTCTAGTGTCCCACACTTGCAATTAACAACATTCAAAACAGATAGTCTTCATCAATTAGATAAACAAAGATATACTTCAAGAAGTCATTTCAAACATCCAAGATACTAATAATCCAATATAGCAGAATAAGATTAGTACCTAGACTAACAAAAAAGAACCTCTTGCAAGCATAGATTCAATCATGAAAGATTTCAAAGTGCTCTAAGCTAGCAATCCAATATCAGCAGAATAGACTAACCATAGCAGCAGTAGCAGAAAAGCATTCACAGCTTGAATCTCTCAAAAAGATTACAGAAGACACCAGTCTGAGGTAAACATCCAAGTAATGTTCCTTCTATTGATTTGCAGAAAGTATTTACACAGCAGGGCAAGCAAACACTCTAGAGCAGACCCTAAAAAACAAGGGTTCGACCTCTATTTATAGTTTTACATGCTTTGAAAAATGAAAGAAGGTGGAACATTACAAGGAAAATGAAATGCCAGATCAGCCAAATGTTGAGGTGGCAGCCTCTTATTTGTCTTGGATAAAGAAGAAAATGCGCAATCTTGCGCTTCTCTGCAACTCAACTTTTGCAACTTGTTGGTCTTTCATGGTGTTTGGCTCCAGGCTGCACAAAACTGTAATCCAGACCGTTCATCTTTCTTGTAGACGCTATCCAGCCACAGATTTGCAACTGCCTTTATTTCTTGGTTCTTGACCTCTTCGACGCTTCTCCTTCTGGTTTACTTCGCTCAACCATTTCACGTTACAAAATTCTTGCTTTTATGTGCCTTGGAGAGCGTCAAAACAAACCTACCATTGATCCACTCATGGACGGCTGAGATCAATGCTTCAACACTATCATTGGCTCCGCGGCGTAGAAACATGTCATAGCCCGCTCATCGAAAATGCTATTCACACCTTTTGACCATTTTCATCGCAGGCTAGAGCAAATAATGCTTCAGCATATAAATGTGTTTTTAGCCGTGCGGGGTGGAGCATTGTGTTGGCCCACGCCTTGTAATCTTCGGGTTATCTTTCTTTCGCATCCGTGGCGTGGAACAAAATCCGACTCATGTTGTAGCCTGCGCCTCGAAATTCGCATGTAAAAGGTTGACCGATGTTGACCGCGGGGTAGAACCTTGCTTTGGCCCGTGTGGGGTATAACAACAAACTGCGCGATATGGAACTTTGTGCTAGCCCACTCCTTGGAATACTCCTTTGTGAATTTTGACTGCCTTGACCGCGAGCTGAAACAATGTTCTATACCGTGCGGTATGGAACACACTTCAACTTGCACGGGATGGAGCAATGTGTTGTAATCCACGGTACGGAGAGCGGTGACGTCATATTTGACTGATGCTGCCCACGGGCTAGAACAATGTTCTATGTCGTGCGGGGTAGAACATGCTTTGAACCAATGTAGCTCTTCTGTGTTATGGCCCACGATTTTGAAATGACTAAGTATGAGCTTTGACTGTTTTGACCGTGGGATAGAACAATGTGTGTTGTGTCGCTGCCACGGGGTAGAACATGCTCCTTTAGGACTTAGAAAGTTTTGCAAAATTTTTCTAAGGATGTGGCCATTTTGGGCCTACAGGTACATTATAATGTTCAGTTTTGTTGTTAAAAGATTTGTGTTAGTGAGCTAGTTTGAGGACTTCCATGAATCATATGGTATCAAAGCAGTTTTCTTTAACCCAAAGGAAAGGAAAAGAGGGTTTGTTATCTGCAGATCCAGAAAGATCTTGGAAGTTGCGATTAAAAACAATGGCAGAAGGTTAGACCAACTGGAAGTGTTCTTTGATGTTCATGTATATAATGATGCACAAGAAATTGCTTGTGCACAATTTTTTTCAATGAATTTACACATGTTTTTATGAGGGGTCATGGAATTGCTTGTGCACAATTGAAAATGTCTAAAGATGCATTAATCTGGTGGAGGAGCTACACTGAAGCCTTGCCACATGATGGAGAGCCATCCATAAAAAAGTGGTCACAAATGAAGGAGATCATGAGGGAACATTTTTATCCTATCAGGTATGCTTCTGCAAAGAATCAAAAATGGCAATTCTTGCAGTAAAGCCATGGACAAAATGTTGAAGAATATCCTGTAGAATTTCAAAAGCAATCCATGTTGTCGAGAAAGTCGTTGAATGAGGAGGAGGTAGTTGCGAAATATCTTGGTGGACTTCAGCCTCATATAGAAAGGATTTTATCATTCCTTCCCATCAAGATGGAAGAGGCTAGCAAAAAGAAGGAACAAGTAAGCTATACAAAAACAAATAGAAGAAGCGAATCCAAAAAGAGCCGACTGCTGCCACCACATTAAAGATGAAAAAAATTGTATTCATTGTGTGATCTAGATGGCCATGAAAAGGCTACCTGTTGGAAGCTGCACCGAAAGATGCATGAAGATTTCTTGAAATAGAAAGAGAAGAAGATTGTGGCGAACACCATTGAATTAAAAGAGGTGGGAGTACAAGTCTGATTTAGATGAGAAGATTGTTTGTCCCACTGCTCTTCCTAAATCAGTTATTAATTTATTTTCCAAGAACGAATCGGCAAGAATGAAGAAGAAGATAATGTCAATGAATAAGATATTGAATGCTTGTTTCTTTTTAGAGCACATGCAAAAAGGGCAAAGGTAAATGTGTTGATTGATTCTGGTTCACAGAAAAAAATGTATTCTGAAAAGATGATCAAAAAACTCGGTTTGAACACTCTTCCTTATCCTAATCCTTATCCTCATGGTCGGGGTAATAATGATGCTGAAATAGAAGTTAGAATGCAATGCAGAGTGAAGTTGGCAATTTCTGCTGACTTTGTGGATAAGGTACTATGCAAAAGTCATTAAATGATGAGGAGGTAGTTGCAAAATACCTTGGTGGACTTCAGCCTCACATAGAGAGGATTTTTTCACTCTTTCTCATCAAGACCTTGGAAGAGGTTAGCAAGGAGAAGGAACAAATAAGCTATACAAAAGCAAATAGATGCAGCAACTCCAAAAGGAGACAACTGCTGCCACCACAATAAAAGAAGAAAAGCATGTGATCTAGATGGCCATGAAAAGGCTACCTGTTGGAAGCTGCACCCAAAGATGCATGAAGATTTCTTGAAGAAGAAAGAGAAGAAGATTGTGGGGAACACCATTGAATCAAAAGAGGTGGAGTACGACTCTGATTCAGATGAGAAGATTTTTTGTGCCACTGCTCTTCCCCAATCAATTATTAATTTATTTCCAAAGAACGAATCAGCAAGAATGAAGAAGAGCATAATGCCAGTGAATAAGACATAGAATGCTTGTTTGTTTTTAGAGTACACACAAAAAGGGCAAGGTAAATGTGTTGATTGATTCTGGTTCACAGAAAAAAATGATTTCTGAAAAGATGATTAAAAAACTTGATTTGAACACTCTTCCTTATCCTAACCCTTATCCTCTTGGTCAGGGTAATAATGATGTTGAAATGGATGTTAGAATGCAATGTAGAGTGAAGTTGGCAATTTCTGCTGACTTTGTTGATGAGGTAGTATGAAATGTTGTATCATTGGATGTTTGTAAGCTTGTGTTAGGTAACCCCTATTTGTGGATAACAAATGTTGTTTTCAGAGAAGAGAGCAGAAGTATCTCTTTACCAAAGGAGGGCAGCAGTACATCATAAAGGCTTATAAAGAAAAGCCACCCATCACACTTATTTCAGCCAATCAAGCGAAGAGACTGGTCAATGCAAATAAAAATTGTGTGCTCCTTTTCATCAAATCCAATAAGGAAGGAGAAGATGTTGAAATGGAGAGCGCAAGTTCCAGTTATACTCTTGAACAGGGTAGGAAAATTAAAGAGTTGCTCCAATCCTTCATGTTAGGGTTTGAAGAAGCTACAGGACTTCCACAAAAGAGCGAAGTTGAATATGAGATTCATTTGCAGCCACATGCCCCTTTGCCAAATTTGGGGTTGTATCATTCATAGATCAATAACAGGGAATGAGGAAATCGTGAGGAAAATTCAGTTATTGTTGGACCAAGGAGTCATTAGACCAAGTTCATCCCCTTGCAGCTCACCCTTTCTTTTAGTGCCCAAGCAAGATCGCACATGGTAGATGTGCATAGATTACCAACATTGAATAAAATCACCATAAAGAATCATTATCCATTGCCTCGGATAGATGATCTTTTTGACCAATTGCATAAGGCAAAGTCCTTTACGAAGCTGGATGTGAATCTGGTTACGAAGCTGGATTTGAATCTGGTTACCACCAAATTCATATGGAGGACTCTTAGAAGACAGCCTTTAAGACAAAGCAAGGTCCATATGAATGGTTAGTTTTGTCTTTCGGCCTATGCAATGCTCCTGCTACATTTATAAAGGTCATGAATGATGTTTTCCAACCATATATAGATTCATTTATTATTGTGTATTTGGATGATATCTAGTTTTCAGTGAGACATGGGATGAGCATATTGACCATTTGAGAAAAGTGTTGACTTGTTGCAACATAATCAGCTTAAGGCCAATGTGAAGAAGTGTGAATATGTAAAGCTTGGTGTATCTTGGTTTTATTAAAGGTAGAGGTGAATTGAAGAATGATCCAACCAAAGTTGAGGTCGTTACGCTCACTAATGTTACTAAATGAGGAGTTTTGTTGAAGCAGTATGACTTTTAGGAAATTCATTCCTCACTTTTCAGCTATTGTTGCTCCTTTGCATGCCTTATCTTCCAAGAGCAAAAGTTTTGTTTGGAAGAAAGAACATGCTCAAGCATTTGAAGAATTAGAAGTATAAAATCAGCAGTGCACCTGTGTTTCCATTGCCTAGCTTAGAACAAAAATTTGAGTCGTCGTCTAACACATGTAATTATTTTATAAGTGCTATGCTTTTTGCTAACACTATGAGTTGTTTAACAAAGCTGTGCAGAATTACCCCACTTATAACAAGGAGTTGTATGCATTGGTGCAAGCCATCTATAAATGGACGCACTTTCTAATAGGGAAAGAAACCATTCTTCATATGGATCACCAGCCTTTGAAATATCTTCAAACTCAAAACAAACTAGACCAAGCTAGACATTGCAAATGAACGGGTTTCTTGCACAAATTTCATCTTGTTACTAAGCACAAGAAACATTGCAAATGGATGGGTTTCTTGCACAAATTTCTTGTTGTTACTAAGCACAAGAAAGATGCAAACAACAAGATGGTTGATTTGTTATCTAAACCTTCCATTTTTGCAGATAGGTTTGTGATGCAATGTGGGCCCTTTGAACAGGAGAAATTTTTGGAGTATGCTTAAGACAAGGATTTTGAAGAGATACCAGCATTTGATGGCCTACAAAGTTTGTGAGAAAGGTATAGCTAATTATCAACTTACTGATGGTCTAATTTACAGATTGGGTAAGCTTAGCATACCAAATGCAAGCTCAACGATGCACTTGAGAGGAGAAGCCCATACTTCTCAAGTTGCTGATCATTTTGGCAAGAAAAAGACCATTGTTAATTTGCAAAGACATGTATTTTGGCCAAGTATGGGAGATAATGTTTACCATGTTTGTGAAGGGTTGTGTTCTATGTGGTACTAACAAACCAAATAACAGAAAGTTAGGGTTGTACCAGCATTTGAAGGCCTACAAAGTTTGTGAGCAAGGTATAGCTAATTATCAACTTACTGATGGTCTAATTTACAGATTGGGTAAGCTTAGCATACCAAATGCAAGCTCAACGATGCACTTGAGAGGAGAAGCCCATACTTCTCAAGTTGCTGATCATTTTGGCAAGAAAAAGACCATTGTTAATTTGCAAAGACATGTATTTTGGCCAAGTATGGGAGATAATGTTTACCATGTTTGTGAAGGGTTGTGTTCTATGTGGTACTAACAAACCAAATAACAGAAAGTTAGGGTTGTACACACCAGCATCAATTCCATCTAGGCCTTGAGAGAGTGTCTGTAGAACAGCGGTTTGTATTCCAACTCTTGGAGGAACAATTTGAATGACAAATTTAATAATCAGCCAAGACTCTTCACTTGTACTGCAACACTTGGTCTGCAACTTTCACCCTGCATCTGAAACTTGAAAGGAACAATACAGAACCTATCTTTTGCAGCAATCAACAATGACAACACATGCAGTATACATACAATAACAATAGCAGATGATAAATGAATATGAGCAGATATTGTATTAACAATGGCCTGTACAGTTAACTACGTACAGCATCTTCTTACATATACATCTGTGTGGAATATCTCCTTCCAACACCTACACACTTCAGCCAACAACCACCAGCCAGCCTCCACACACTGCGGCCTTCCACAACAATTACATGACACCATCAACTTACGAATGAATGAGGGAAAGTTCTTATTTATACAACTAAGGCATCCTCCAACTACCCGACACTAATGTTAGGGAATATTACATTATTTGGTGCATGTCATTGTACCACCATGGGTACATGTTTAGATTAGGATTTAAATATTTACTTTATGCAAAACAATAAATGCACAAGTATTATTATAGTGTGCATGTTGTCCACATGTACATGAGTCCTTTAGAATAGGAATAACAAGTGTCCTTAGTTAGGTGTGCATGTGCACAAGTGTCTATCATGCAAAATGCACGTGTCCTTAAGGTAGGAAAGTGACTTAGCATTGTAATTAGTAATGAAGCATGCATTGTCCATAGCATGCACTAGTAGAGTAGTAGAGAGAGCTCCACATATTGTATCAAGTTTCAATTTTCGTGAGCTTTCATTAATGGCTATTCCATGAGTTATTTCAGAAGTTTCTCATGCTTATTAGTTAGCCATTATCATAGATATAACATTGTTTGCTTATTTCACTACTTGTGGTTGCATTTCCTTCAAGTTTATAGCTTCAAAAGCTAACAGTGGTATCAAAGCACATGGTAGATTGATAGGAAATAGAAAGAGCCACAAGAGAGAAGATTGAAGGAGACTCAAGAAGAAGATCTCCATTGAAGAGTAGAAGAGAAGCCATAGGATTTGAAGGCCCTAGGAGAAGGCCTCAAGCTACTTGAAAAGAGAAAGAAGGAGAAGGCTAGGAAAGCCTCATTGAAGACTTGAAGAAGGTCATTGGAGAAGTTCCTAATAGTGAAGAATTTGGGACAATTGTCGCCATCCGACAATAAGCCCAAGGGAGAAGGATTTGGCAAGAAGTTTGCCAAATTTTGGAGGAGAAATTAACTGCGGCATAATCTGAAAATTTTAGATTTGAGGACAGTGATTTGGGCAGCATTACTAGCTGCTAAGTTTCAGTTTTTCAGAGTACATCTTGAAGGAGAGTTGAAGCCACCAAACTACTGTTTCGGGCAGCAAAATTAGAGGAGTTTCAATGCTGCAAATAGGTAAGTTAAAGAGCTGTTTTGGACAACCAAGAAGAGCTGTAATTTCATCTAGTACAAGGCAGCATTTAGGTGATCCAAATCACCAAGAATATCACCATCAAATCGAGGTTGAAAAGGTATGCAACTTAGGTGCAAAAGGTTCATTATTTGAACTCTTATATTCGGTTTATTATTAAGGTTATTAAGCATCAATTTCGAAGTTTAGAAGTTGCATGAAAAGGTTTCAAATTAAAGGTCTTCAAGGTAGTGCAGAAGTTAATTTCTACAAGGTTCATACCTGCACAGAAAAATAGAAGTTAGATATATTTCAAGAGAAAGAAAAATATTAACTCTCTATTATCTATTGAAAGGAAAGAAGATATTACTCTTAAATAAAAGTTGCATAGATTATAGTGCATGATACATGGAGCAATAAGGGAAGTTAATAGTGCATTATATTAATTATTCTTAAGAGTTATGAAAGTGCATTAAGTATTAAGTTAAGAAAGGAAATTAGTGCACAAAAGAGATCTAGTTGAAGTGTCAAGAGATACTATTGAGTGTAGGAAAACAATAGTGAATCTTGGTGAAGAGAAGCCATTATTGGATGCATTATAACCACCAAGGAAATGGGGAGAAGCCGCCATCAAAACCCAGGTGCAACTAAGATACTCTATTGCAGATTTAATTCAGGGTCTAGAGCTACATATTTGTATTCAACAAGCAATAAAAGGAAGACAATACTCAAGTGTCTTTAAAACACAACGTAGCCCCTAGTACAGCCATCAATTACAAATCTTAAAGAGAAAGCTTCAGCAAGCAAAAGATAGAGTTGTCCAAGGACTCAACATCAGTCTATTCGAGGTGTCTAAAGACAACCATTACAGTTCCCTAATCCCATCAAAACAGCGCCTGAAGCAGTGCAGTAGAAGAAACCTGCTGCATTGAAACAGTCCACATAAGCGGCCATTGCAAGGATAACATGCAAGTTACAGGAAGAATAGCACACGAAGTAAGATAGTACAAGTGGCAAAACAAGGTGCAAAGGACGAGGATAACTTCAAACATTACCCAAGAAGAACTTGCACGAGTCGCCAGCGTGGACAAAGCGTTAAGCATCATAGAGAGGAGTCGCCCTAGATGGAAGAAAGAGCCACCTTAACTGGAAGATAGAGCCACCTTGGCTGGAAGAAGAGCCACCCTAGCTGGAAGAAGAGCCACCAACGTTGAAGTTCAAGAATGCATGCTGAAAAGGAATCCAAACACTTGCAAAAGAATCGGAGAGATAAGGACATTGAAGAGGCAAGTCGCATGCAAAGAAGAGACCTCCACTTGCCTCATCGAAGATATCTTGTGCGACTTGGCAGATCGTAAGGGAGCGCACAAGTTTAAGTAACGCCTAAGGTCCTAACGCCTACGTCAAGAAGGGAGTCAAAGGCAGCAAACGGACATTTCAAGCAAAGCTTAGCCGTTACATTACATAAGAAGGAGATGCTGAATTACACGTGTCACAAATAAAAAAGGAGGGCAAATCATAGCCGCGTGTGAAGGCAACCAGCGAGCGTCAAACGTTGAACAAGTACGCCATGGAGGAGGAGATTTTCGCCAACGTCTCAGTTTAATAGTCGTTAGGGTCTGAGAAGCAAATTTGGAGTGTTACAAAGGAAACCGCAAGCAAGCAGATATCCCTAGCGTGCACGACTAAGTATCAAAAACCATATTAACCGTTGCAAACGAAGCTTTTGGGGTTCACGTGGCAAAAAAGAAAGGAGTTCAAACATTGTGTTGTTAATTTCGAGACTAGAAGGCCGCACAACACTCTTGAAGGAAAGTTAATTATTACAGGCCGAGCGTCACAAATTGGAGACATCTAGAAGACCGCGCACCCATTGGAACCGTCACAAGATTAGAAGGCGCATTATTAATTTGAAAGGCGTTGAAGGATTGTTTGTCGACTGTAGAAGTCTGCACAACATTCGGGCACTCATTGAAAGGAGAGAACATCGTTTGTCCATAACGTCTATTAGCGGAGCCCTATAACGGCTAAATTACTTAACCGTTGCATTGAAGAGGAGCGATAATCAAGACAAGGTCAAACACTCTTGACCAAGGTAATTTATATCCCAAGATTAAAGTAAATTGATTTTATTTGAAATTAATAGGAGTTGTAAGGTTCTTTATCTCTAAGGTTAGTAAATTAATTGCAAGGAGATATAAGGAGCAAAACCTTAGATTATTAATGATTTAGAAAGCAAATTAAAGCAAGGAGTTTATATCATTAAGAGTTTTTTCAATTTATATTACTTGAGATTCTAATATCATATTATTTGCAAATAATCAAATTGAGAGATTTAAGGGTTTCTACCTTGGATAATTAAAATATTATTTTGCAAATATTATTATTTTCACAATTAGGGATATATAAAGAATACTACAATCATTGACATTCAGAAAAATATATTTTTGAGAATTGAAGGGAGAAAAACATAGATACTATTCTATTAAGCATTGAAGAGGTTTATTATATAAAGTTGGAAAATTGCATTTTGCATTTGTCTCTTGCTCTAATTTTTGAGACATTAGAAATCCAACTAAAAGGTCTACAAAACAAAGAACCTTATCAAAACTTGAAGGTGCATTATCAAATTATTTTTAGCTTTCTATTTATTAATTCATAGGGAGAAATAAGGTGAAAATTAAAGTTGAACATTAGGGAGATAAAAGGGATTCAACTCAAGGAAACTAAGAAAGCTAAACATACTATCAAATCATATTGCACTCAAAATCATTTGGTAGATCCAAGTTCTTTACAAAACTTGAAGAATTAAAAAGATCTTATCAAACTTGATCTTTTACTAAATTACTTGAGAGTTAAAAGGTATACTACCTAGAGACGTGAAAAATAGCATTTAATCATAAACTCTAAACTAGGGAGACATAAGGTAGTCAACATCAAAGGAACATGGCAAAGAAAAAGCTAATGAAAAATAAAACAGGTGATCAAAAACTAGAAACAGAAATACATCAGTTGAGTATAACTGAAATGGGAAACTTATGTTCTCAACAAGAACAAATATAAATTCCAGAGGTCCAAGGAAAACAATTACACATTCAGGAAAATACAGAAAGATTGGAAAGATTAAAATGCCATTTACAACACCTGATAGAAGACATAGAAGACACTGAAAAGGATTCATCAATAAGAGAAAATAATGTCTTACAATCAATGTTTAGCAATTATCTGAATGGAGAGCTTGATGAGACATATAAAGATTCTAAAAATAGTTTCATATTACCTAGTGCTATAGGAGACCTGATATATATGGCATTACTTTCTAATGAAGTTCTAAAAGACAAGAATAGAAGACAAGAAAACATGATTAAAGATTTGAAGAGCAAGTTTATTGATGAAACAAATACCTTGAACAATAGGCTTGATGATATTACTAGTGAAGCAGAAAAAGGGGATTTTTCAATACTTCAAAAATGCATGCAAAGTGTTCTTAATAATGCTAATGATTGCAATGAAGATTTTGTTACTATACCTATCAATCTATGGAGAATAATCTACAAAGGAATTGTCACTCTTAATGTTTCTAAGATGAGAAAACAAGAAAAGATTGAAGAGGTAGAGAACAAATCAGTAATGAAAGATGCTTCTTGTAATACAAATGAATTAAGACCTATGATGGTAGATTCATGTTGCAATACTATAGAATCAAAACCATTGATGATTGATGCATGTTGTGATACTAGTGATCTTCAAAAAGAAAAAGATGCAAAAAGTGGACTCCTTTTCAAGAGTTCTATGAGTTATTTTGTAGAAATAGGTATTTCAGATATCATTGGACAAGAGGTAGAAAAAGTTAAATCAACCACTAGTCTAGATAAGTGCTCTAATCATTTTATTGATTGAAGATCTGATCTAATTATTGATTCTTAGGCATCTAAAAGTGAAAAATATTTAGTTTGTATCTAGGGATAATTTCTGTGCATTTATTTTGTATATTTATGTTTTAAAGGTTTTCTGGAATAAACCCTAGATTAGTGAGCATTCAAAGAAAAGAATCATATTAGGCTAGCTCTTGTATGTTTGCATTCTGTTTTTAGCTGTCATACTTTGTTTTCCGCATTGTCACTTATCTTTCTTAGTTTAGAACTAGAAAGACCAAACTTAGGTGTTTTTATTAAAACTGAATACATCAAACATTCTTGAATATCCTAAGAACTTGGAGCGAGTCCCTAAACCATTCCTGGTGAACCCATCTCCCTAGCACCGAGTGTAGAGAACAACATACCCCCGTGGTTCACCCCACAAGAGAATCTCTCCTTGCGGATCCAGCATTTTGTTTGGGAATTGTACGTGGTAGGGAAGTTTTCCCCCTCTACATATTTGGTGAACCCGATGTGAACGCCTCATTTTCTTTAAAACACTAAGCAAGATCATTAATTCTGTTTGAAAAATCTTTAAGTAATTAAAATTTGTTTGTTAGTGTTTTCCCCTATTTGTTTTTCACTACTTCTAATGGCTCCTTTCCTTAGAAGTCAGAGGAAACAACTAGAGTCTGATTATGTTCCTTTGGAAGATGATTAGATTGATAGGGAAGACCCTAATGTAGATCCAAAAGAGCAAGAAGAGGTAGACATGGAAACTGAAACTAATCCTGATCCTTTTGCTGGACCTAATGGTAGTTATATCTTTTCATCATTTGATCACATTTGGGAGTTCATGAAATCTCATAAGGAAAAATTATTGGAATATGTAGAACGAGAAGCTCGTCTTGGAAAGGAGGATACTACTCCTGCTCCTCCCAATAGGTCTCCTTTGCTTCATCATGGCATTCCTACATCTCAATCCATGCATCAAAACAATTTTAAGAACCAAGTGACTTGTGCCACTACTAATACCACCAATGTTGGAGGGAATCTGCAAGTCTCTCTAACTGGCAATGGCCCGAAAAAATGTTCTCAATTTCCTCCTCTATCCGCTAATATTAACATCATTGCTTCTGTTCCACCAAATGTTAATTATCCACAAAGTGCCACATACAACCAAAGTATCCAAAACTTGAATCAAACATCAGGATTTCAACATGCATACTTTCCTCCTTTGGGAAGTCTGAGGAACATACATAGTAATTCAAAGATGCTGAATTTGGCAAGTGTTGTGAATCAATTGGTTTCAAGGATGGACATAATTCAGCCTTCAGGGTTTACATACAATTATAAATAAATGTGTAGTCAACCATTGGATCCTATTGTTGCTGCTAGACCTTATCCTAAGCATTTTTCTATGCCAATTTTACCAATATATAAAGGGACTGAAGATCCAATAGAGCATTTAAGAGGATCCAGGATAGCTTGTCATGATCTTGTTTATGATGATATGCTCTTATTGAAAACATTTCCAAAGAGTCTTGTTGGAGTGGTATTAGAATGGTATTATCGATTGCACAACTATTCTTTAAAGAGTTTTGAGAAGACTGCAGAGATGTTTTTTCATTAGTTTAGTGCTTACATTGCAAAGGAAGTGACTATGAGAGATTTATATGATTTAAAACAAAGTAAAGAAGAAAGTTTTCCAAAAATTTTAACTCGTTGGAGATGTTTAGTTGGCCGATTAAGTCAACCTGTGTCTCAGAAAGATATGCTTGATATATTTATTAGTAATTTACAAGAACAATTATCTTATGCTCTAGAAACTACTACAGTCACATATTTAGATCAAGAAATCAAATTAGCAAGAAAAGTGGAACAAGCTCTCATTAGAAGAGGTCAGCTTAAGGTTAAAGAAGATAATCCAATTCTCAACCTAAGAATAAGCATATAGGAGGCAATGGAGATGGTCAAGAAGGCAAGGTAATGCACAGTCAGATAAAACAAGACAACAAGAGCAAAGACAATAGAACAAAGGACGAGGTGGCAAAGCAGCCTATCGTACAATTGGAAGAAGCAAAAATAGCAATTGTACAACAAATTGTCATACACATGGAAGGAATGGTTGTACAAGTGACTTGTATGACAGATTCTCGTACAAGCAAGGAAATAGGTCGTACAAATGCATGTTGTCGTACAAGAAGGGCATGTTGTACAAATGAGGGTTGCCATGCAAATGCGACACATGAGGAAACTTGCCAGTAAAATGCACAACACCATATGGCAAATCACTATGCAAGGCCAGGGCAGGCAAAGGAAATTCATCGTCGACATAGAGAAGGTGATATGTCAGAACTTCACGCAGTACAAATCGAAGTTTGTGTGGTTGTACGGATCCAATGCCAAAGTTAGACTAACTATTTTTTTTTTTTAAAGATGAAAAAGCACACCATTCAGTTACCATGCAAAGGTGACGAGTTGGCAAAGTGGAAGTTACAAGCAGGTATTGCATAAGCGCCAACTAAATTTTTCCCTCCGCCATCGTTATAAATACACACATTGGAGAAGGTTTGGGCATTCCATTGTCCAACGCCTAACGGATAGCAAGGAGAGGAAATACAACATGCACAGAGAAGAGGTGTATGAAGTAAAAAAGAAGGCATAGCTGATACAAGTGGAAGGAATTGTTGATGGAAAGAGGTGCAGATTGAACGGACGTGCCCTAAGGTGGAAGTTGTTGTAGTGTTGGAATAGAAGACATTGAAGGAGGATGGCACTGCATAAAGAAGGGAAGTGGTTATAATTGCAAGTGTACAGGTCGTACAGTCGCATGGACAAACCGTACAATCGTATGGACAACTGTGCACATAAAGGATTACAAAGATAAACATGCACGAGGCTTGCAGAGTTGCATAAGGTGTTGTATAGATGGAGTGTTGGAAATGAAATGAAATGAAATATTATTAATGTCCGTGGTGGGCCAAAATAAGACCCAAGGGACTATAAGAAGTACAATAATGACTGCCAGCTAGCAGGCTAAAAAGCCCAACAAAGAAAAGAACTAAGAAAAATACAAGATCAAACCCAACAAACGGACCAAAGAGAAAGGGAAAAAAAAAGAAATGGGAGAGCGGAGGGGGGGAGGGCTGCAGTCCAACAGAGAGAAGTGCATGGCAAGAAGAACGGAGAGAGAGAAGGAGAGGGGAGGGAGCAGACCAGGAGGGGCAAGCTCCGAGAATCCCCCAAAAACTAATCTCTCCTACCAGTCGAGGCCGAAGTACCGGAGATGAAGAAGTCCATGATATGTCTTTGCCCATTGCTAGTTCGGAACCCTGACAAATTGTTGGTGCGTTGTCTAGTGACCCTGCTTCTATTCAAACTGGATGGTGTGGGGCGTTTTCGATCTAAGTCACCTGGTTCATCGAAGTTGGTGAAGTATGTTGTGATCAGCCGATGTTGAGGAGGGTGTGATCCATTTGGAGAACTTTTATGTCGTCGAAGTTGAGTTATCTCCCTAAGAAAGAGTGCGAGACAACGTTGGTCCGAGTATCTGAAGAAGGTAGAAACACATCGAGAGTTGTCCCTGAAAAGGCAATGGAACCTACCCCGGATCTCATAATAAATGGGACAACAAAAAATGAAATGATGCAGGGTCTCAACTTCACCCAAGGAGAAAAACAAGCAAATCCGCTCCTCCATCGGAAGATGGTGATCTGACTCAATCCGGAGTTGGTGAGAACACACCATGAGTTGCCCAATAGTGATCTGAAGACTATGCATTGTGTGCTGCTGAAGGTATTGTGGAGGAACTATTCTGCCCTCCTGTATTTGTAAGAAGTGCTCATGGTAGAAAGACAGCTTGGGGGAAAGAGGGGCAACATGAGAGATCCATGTGCATATGGTGTACTGGAGACTAACATCCTTCCGAATCTCGTGGAGCATATTCTCCTTAGTAAGCCGAGAGGGGGGGAGAACCCCCAAAGAATAAGGGGGCAGCCTGTCTATCTGTATCTGAATGTTGGCCAGGAGAGTAGAAACCTGAAAATACCAGCTCCTCCGACCTCCTCGAGAACTCGGAAAGAGTTCCATCAAGGAGCGAAGGGCGAGGTAAGGGTACCGCCTGCAACCCTTAGGGGTATCTTCGAAAGTACGGATCCTGTGAAGATAACCAATAATCAGAAAGATAATCTCAAGCAGGAGAGGAGAAGCCCCAAACTCTGCCAGAATAATAGAACAAGAGACTGTTCCCTTGCAACGAATGAATCGTCAAAGAAAAAGTGTCTGCACTCGTTCAACCCGTGACCACTCAATCGGGCCAAGACTAGGGCCCCAAACCACACAGACATCACACACAAGAGGGCAAAGTTCCAGGAGGCTGCCATACAAATCCTGTTGTACAAGCAACAAAAATCGTGTCGTACAAGCAAACGCTAGAAGACACTATCGTACAAGCAAACGCTAGAAGACACTATCGTACAAGCAAACGCTTGATAGTAATATCGTACAAATCGATGAGAATTATCTATTGTACAAGTGGGGATTTCTACAGCAAGGCCATACAGCAGGGGACGTGAATGATAGAGGCCATACATGTGCAAGTGCAGTCACAATCGGAGATGCTAGAAGTGACAGAATGCAAAAGAAGCCAAGCATTGCAAAGAGGATACACAAAGTGGAGTAGTAGCAAAGAAAGGTTCCACCTAACCCCATGTTGCAACTGGATCCTCACTCACGAGATGAGGGCGTCGGAGTAGCTGCAAGGAGAGGCCTTGCAAAGCATATGTGTGACAAGGAGAGAGAACACGATAAGGACATAAAGCGAGACAACAACAGGCAGCATGGTGGACACTCCAGAGAAAGACCAAGAACAATCCCAAGGAGAGAAAAGTGGAGGCTTTGCCTTAGAACGAGAAAGGCAAAGGATGAGAAAGAATGTCAGTACCCTTGCAGGAGATGACGTAGCAACAACCAACAAGAGTTTTGTACAAATTGGTGATAAGAGAATTCATATAATCATCCATTGAAGATTGCATTCACGAATGCAGGTGTGCAATATGTACTATAGATTGCAAATTTCAAAAAAGATTTTTTCAAGCACTTGTTGTAGATGTTGCAAACATATGACTAGCACCAGCACCAGCACCAGCACCAGCAAAATCACAATTGGTGACTGAGAGGTGCAAGTCTCACCTAGAAATTTTCACAGGACGTTTGGATTGCCAAGTTCAGGAATACCATTAAGAAAGGAGGCAGTTGACTTGCACCGGTGGAAGGAGTTGATACATAGGGATATCGATCTCAATCCGTAATGGGTGGCAAAATTGTTGAAGCACGGGAGTAGCGAATTGAAGATGTAATAGTTAGACACTGAAACTACAATATGCAATGACGGTGGTTATGTCAAAACTCTTAGGAGAGAAAGGAGTCTCGAAGATGCCCACCTGGTGCATACCATACATGGAAGGAATAATGGATGGCGTTGCATATGATTGTAGCACAATGGTGAGCTTTCCCACCAATGAGAAAGTGACAGATTTTAAGGGCCAACACGTTTGCCATCAACACTTTGGAACAAAGTAATCACCATCATCAACAAAAATAGCAACATACACATGACGGCAAATTGGTCTTTGGTCCTCAATTAGTATGATGGGAGTCTATGACATAATTCTCTACATGGCATCCTCTAGATGGCATCCTCCAGACAACATCCTCCAGACAACATCCTCCAAACGACATTCTCGAGACAGCAACCTCTAGATGCCATCCTCTAAATAACACTAACAAGTCAACATCAACATGGCGGCATGATACCACCCACATGATGGCATGATCTCCAAATGGCCACTGCACACCAACAAGACAACGACTATCTTCAGCAACAGTTGTCGATGCCATCCGAAAATGTCCACGCCCCTTGACAGCAACTTGCAACTTGGTTAATCCGACTGCGTCTCCCAACCTACAATCAACTATCTTGACAATGCACAACTAATAATCTCGTAAATTACTATCAACACAATCATCCAACACATGAATGGAGAATGGATTTGCATTGATAAGCTGCCATAATGGCATTTACAGATTTACAATAATGATATTCAAACTCGCAATATCCTTCGTCAATAACAATGGCTTCACACAGCACCACAGATATCTCTCTCATATCCTCCGTATGCATCTCTCTCTAATGACACAATCACTATCATCTTGCAACAATGAAAGGGGGGGGATCTTCTCATAGTGCAGTCCTGGTTGTTGTTGGCAATGGTTTCCAGGACATGTTGCACATAAGCAACTTCCCCTCTTCCTACCTACATGAGACTTATGCCAACTTTACAATACATAAAAATTTTGTCAACTAATTATGACAGCTATTACATGCATTTCATCACCATCTCATTTGTACCAACTTAGTGCATTTTGGACTTAAACCCAAAACTTAGTGCATAAACACTAAAACATAAATTTTTTCAGACAATGTCACTTTTGTTTTTGCTTATGTACTCCCCTTTAAACTTGTCAAAATCCTTGTCGACTTCCTTCGCTACTCTGGTGGAGTCGAACTCGGCTATTGAGGTTGTGGAACAAGTACTCCTTCGAGTTCTGTAATTTGCAACTTCAGTGCCTCCTCGTCTTTGAGTCTCTTGGCATAATTAAAATACTTGGCCCATTCCAAACCATAATGGTTGGCATTATATCCCATTGCTACCAACTTCGTCAAGAGCTCCTCCTCCTTTTCACAAAGGCTTCTTTTGCAGTTCCCTACGTCATTGTTGTAAGTTGTTTGTCTCTTTCTGCAATCAACTAATATTTGTGCTCCATCTCCTTTGTCTTGGCTTCCAACAGCTACTCTCTAATTGAACACTTGGATTTTAGTTGTGCTATTACCACACCCTATTCCTCATTGGGTTTGGTCTTTTCTTCACCCTTCTTATTCTTCTCCTCAACATCCTTGGTCTTTTCCTCAAGCTGCTATTTTAGCTTGGCCAGTTCTGCTTTGGCTTCTTCACTCGCATACCAAATTTTAGCTTTTGTTGTTCGCAACTGGTTAACTTTCTCTTCACCTACACTGTGCAGTTTTTCAATACCTACAGCTAACCACCGCACCAAGTATGCTAAAAAGTTGTTCCTAGCATAGGTCTAGAATTACTTTGGTGCCAATTCTACATACTGAATACCTGTCTCATTTGGTGGACAAAGTACACTACAACTTCCACTAATATAAATACAGGTTGGCCTTCTGTTTAGCATTTGGATTCCTTCTAGCAAGTCTTGTGTACCCCAACCATGGTTTTAATATTACCAGCTTCCAACTCCCAAGGCTGCGTCTAATGAATGTTGGCAAGTCTCATCCATTTGTCATCATGGATCCAATTCACCAACTTGCCTAGTTCATTCTCTATAATCAACTACCATTTTCTTCATTGTCCATCACAAACCACTTCAAACTCCAAT
Organism: Wollemia nobilis; assembly: GCA_028583015.1. Lineage (NCBI taxonomy): Eukaryota > Viridiplantae > Streptophyta > Pinopsida > Araucariales > Araucariaceae > Wollemia > Wollemia nobilis. Next base: position 6,114,597 of record JAQPPZ010016930.1, on the reverse strand, counting down.
CTCAATCTATCAATGACTCTGGACAGCTTTTGCAAACAAGTACCTATTTGTGCATCAATGTGCTCCCCCAACTCTGGTGATTGCCTAAAATTCAGCACTTCTATCAGCACATGATCACTCAGGTCATAATCCATGTCATCATCTGTGGTTGTCTCCACCACATTCTCTCCTCCCTACCCTGACAGATTGATGGGTTTCTTAGTTGCTTTGACCTCTTTTACTGGCTGCTCGACAATCTCAATCAATTCCTATGTATGTTTGTTGCTTCCTCCCCTCTTAAGCAAAATATACTTCCTTGGGGGTTCACTATCATCCGAGTCTATTTCAGATTCTAGTTGGGCTAGCACTACATCCTCCTTTGTCGGCTCTTTTCCCTTCTCTAGTGTCTTAGTTGGTTCAGTTTGTTTCCTTGCCCATTCCTCTTCTACTATGGATGTAATCTTAAATTGTGGCTTCCCGTGCATTGGAGGTGATGCACTTGGATCAAGTTGTTGAGCCTTCACTAGAAAATTAATTGCTCCAACTTGTACATCTCCTTTTACCTCCATGGGCACTATCTCAGGAAACTCCAATTCTTGCTGAGCCTACATCTCAAGTTGCTTTTCAACTGCAATTTTCTCTCTAGCCTCTTGCTGCAATGCTCCTTGTTGTTGTCTTTCCTCCACAACCTACTCCATCCTACCACCTTCATCAATTGTGGCTTGCTATGGGGGTTGAGGTTGTTCTTCCAATACCAACCTCCTATGCTTATTCTGCTTTTGGCCCAACTTTGGCCTCAATGGTAGTGCTTCCTCCTATGAATCTTCACTAGATACATTGTCTAGCAAATTCTCTCTCCTCAATATCTTCTTCGTTTTAGACATTTCTGTCAAAGTGCCTCCCTTCATCTACGACTTTGCATCCATCCACCTTAGAACTATCAATGCCAACTCCGATAACTCTCTAGGAGGATCCAATCCTGGAATATGAACCTTTGCGTATGATGTTGCATTTAACAACAAGCCAATGGCATGAAATACCATTGAAAAATTCTTCGTACTCTGCATCAAGAAAGTCTTAATGTGGTATGAGAGGTAGGATGCCCAGTCATAGGCTTCACCAGCTACTACCCCTTGCATATACGGTATGAGCCATATGGGCAACATTCATAGCGCATTGCAACTCTTCATTCCTCAACTATTGTTGCTTGACACCTCAGCTCCCATGAGACATTAGTTTTTGCACTTCTTTTGGGGTGAGGTCCATCACTCCCTGGATCAATTGTCTTCTCCAACTAGAATCCACCGAATCCTTCACCACCGGTGTCCCATGATTCGGAAATCCAAATGTCCTTCTGAAGTTGCCTGCTAAAAAGACAACAATTAATAACCCATCACCCACTCACACTTTAATAGCATTCTGTTGCATATCATGTCTCCAACATCTATAGTAGATAATCCTTAAAGAATTCCTTGTCAAAGTTTAGGACCTGCAAAATGAAATTAACTCCTGTATCTTGCAATCTAGTCCGCAATGGATGCTTCTTTGGAGCCTTCTCCCACCATGTCCAACAGTATTCTCCTATTGAGTGTACCCAAGTGATATCTTTTAGAGATACCTTCTCCTTTTCTTTATTTTTCTCCATTTCCTAGTGTCTAGCATCCCTTCCTCTTTCTTTCGGAATACTAGTATCTACCCTTTGTCGTGATTATCATTCATTTCCTGTATCCGAGCCATAGTCTCTCTCATCTGTCTGTGACTATGCCTTATTCAACCTTCTGACATTGGGTCAGATGAAGCTCTTCTCTACTTCTCTGTCTATTGAATTCTTTCAGGAATAGCCAGCTTCCTCTACAGTTTGGCAACCTTTACTTTCCCATGCTTGACAACAGTTCTTTTCCTGACCGCAATTTTCAAACGGCACATTTTTTTTTTGACAGCGCGCTTTCAAAGGGCACTGCTCAATTGGTGCGTTTCTTCACACGGTATTGTTTGGGTTCCAAACAACACTCTTAGTTGTCACTTTTCCCAGACTACAGCTTCTCTAACTTCTTTGCCTCCAACAACACTTTCAGACAACTTCTCTAATTCCTCTACCTTCGATGACACTTTCAAATGACAACTCCTCTGACTTCTTTGACGACAGCTCCTCTAACTTCTTTGCCTCAGACAACACTTTCACAAGATAGCTCCTTTGACTCTCTTTGGTCAACGACTCTTTTGACTGCAGCTTTTTTCCAGACAACGGTTACCCTTTTGTATGCTAAACTAATACAAGGATAATTTTTGAATTTAGCTGTTTTCTCCAACATGTATGGCCCGCTCATCCTTCCTTATGGTTATTTTCTGACCTTGCCTTGACACACAGGTATCTTCCATTGGTCCAATCACTTCAACATCGCCTAGAAACCCTTGTCTATTCCTTGATTCTCCTTAGCTCAGCAATGTTGGCAATATTCCACAACTTCTCCCTGTGTTGTGGTCTGTGTCAATAATCACCTCTGCAGTTGCCTCCTCTCTGTGAACTAAGCAATTGCCACTATGCTTTGCCTCCCCGACTTGCCTCTATTTATAATCACTGAGATTGGTTTTCGTCCATGCAAAATGATTATTTAATTTCCTCTTTGTTCCTTCGACTTATCAAATGATCACCACCTCACCACCCTACATGCAAGTGACAATGCTTTACCCTCTCACTTTCGTTTTTGTCTTTATTTTGCCTTTTATATTTTTTCTATTATTTTTCTATTTTTCAAATTTCTAATTACATACTTTACAATGCAACGACTGCCATGTGTCATCTCCTACATATGATCCATTCGACGACACAGACTTGGGTCTCTATTGTGTCTTTTGTCGACGAGTCGTGTGCTTTTTCCCTCTAACAGCAATTTCCCCCTTGTTTTGTCTCGTGATTGCAGGTTCCTGTCGTCTATCCATCTTCTTGACGGCATTCTTTAGTTTGGGTCCCATCCTTACAGCGTCTTACCTTTTGATGCCTTAGCTGACAACACTCTACCATCTAATCATCCTGCTAACAACCTTCCTCCATCCTATCCTCCTATAGACTACATTGTACCATCCTAACCACCTTCAGACTGCACCCTACTATCCTATCATTCTGCAAACTAGGCCTTGTCATCCTACTAACAACTCCTTGGCATCCTACTATCCTACTGACGGCACTTAGGCACTTGCCTTGTTTGACTGCTACTTGTCTGCCTAGCTGGACCTATGGGATAGCACATTCTTTGAAACTCTTCCCTACTTTGTCAAGTTCTTTCTTATCTTATCTAGTTCTATTTTCCCGCAACATACACGTCCCTAGATTCAATGGCAATTGCATACTCAAACGTGGCAATTGTATGAGAGAAGCGGACAACTGAATGTTCAAATGGGTGAATTACAAAGACAACATATGTAAGAATTGAGGTGGCTACAACAAGATATACAAGCAACTAACAAGAGCTTTTGGGGGGAAAGAACAAATCTGGAGGATACTCTAGGAGGAGCATGGTAGACAAGCAAGTGTTGGGAAATGCTGACAATCATGCAGCGAAAGCTGAATTTTTGGAAAAGAATTGTTAGAAGCACTAAATGGTAAATGGAATCCTACCAAGACAAAGAGTGGTAGAAGTTGAATGGTGAGACGTGCACGAAGTGCCACGTGCATTAGTACATACATTACCAAATGGAAGAATAGATGAGGACAACTCGAGAGACAAAATAAGTAATGTTGCCCTGACAAGTCTAAGCAATGAGGAAGAAGATTGGAGTAGTGTCAGTCCAAGCCTAGACTTCAAGAGGATTAAACAAGGAATACCAAGAAGGGTGTTAAGAGTTGCACAATGACAGGTGATGTTATTTCATTACCAAATGACGCCTTACAGAAGGAACGAGGAGGCTATAGCTATGTAGTGGATGAAAAAAGGAGAAACAGTGCAACCAGACTTAGTTGGAGTCCAAGCCAAAGACAGAGAAGAAAAGGCCAAAATATAACTAAGCCCCAGATGAAGGAAGTTGCGACAAGCAATGGTTGTAGTCATCCGTTAAATTTGAACGATTCCTGGGCAATTTGAGCAGGCCATCAGGTCCATCAAACGACCCAAGGTGTGCTTGCAAAAGGGGCTACTTAGGCCGTCTCGATGGGCCACCAAGCCCTCTAGGCGATCTGAGACAACTTGACCAAGGGGGGAGGTCGTCTAGCCTCTTTTCTAGTCATCTAAGGGAGAGAAATCTATCCCAAACAGCCCACAGGTCATCCATCCAACAGGATGGGTCGTTTGGGCCATCCCTTGGACATCTAACAGGTATGACAGGTCCTCAAACAACCCTTGGCCCATTAGGTCCAAGAGAAGGGTGATCTAAGCTTTCCTTAGACCGTTCGGGGAGGCTATCTAGCTCTCAAACTGCCCTCAAGCCGCCAAAGGTGCCACTTAGACCACCAAGAGCAGGAGGGTTGTTTGGTAGTCAAGAAAATTTGATTGCAACATAAGTTCACCAAGAAGCTGATGTCAAGTTATACGAGGAAGAACCTTGAGCAGTCATTCGAGGTTTGAGATGAAGGCAGATTGGCAAAAGGACAAGCGGGCCATTTGGATAGCAAGGCAGGTCGTCTGGCCCCCTGGGTTGTTCGGGCCAAGAGAGAACTAGGTCGTCTGAATGGCTGGGTAGCCTATCTATCTAGGCCAACAGGAAGGGTCGTTTGGATGGCCAAGTAGGTTGTCTAGCCTTTTGGATCGTAGATCATCTAGGCCAACAGGAAGGGTCGTTTGGATGGCCAAGTAGGTTGTCTAGCCTTTTGGATCGTAGATCATCTAGGCCAACAAAGGACAACACCATTAGGACGCTAGGCAGGCTGTCTGGCCATCAAGGCCATCTGACCCAAACCAAATATGTTGTTTGAAAAAGGGCGCACACACATTGCAAAAAGGCCTGCCATGCGCAAGAAGAAAGGAGCCGAACAACCAAAAAAATACGAAAGAGGCACATAGAATGAACAATTACATGTAGCTCAATTGAGGGACATAAAGTGGTAATTAAGAGGAAGTTGTCACATGCAAGCCAAGTGCTCCCCTATCTCCCTCATCTTATAAAAAGGTATCAAAAGCTCTTATTTACTCATTCAAACACTTAGAGATGAAAAGGAGCAACATGGAGGAGCACAAGGAAGAAGCACCTCATAGCCATATCTGCAATAGCTAGGGAACAAACCAAGTGTGAAATCGGAGCAATAACACCGCGGAAAAGTCAACCGCTAAGGAGGAAGTTGCACCAGCAAAATCATGCTAGGGCATGCACTAGAAGAAGCAACAAGGGTTTTGTTGAAAACCCTTACCCGACAACCAAAAATTTTGATTTTCTTGTGCAGGTGGGGAGTACACAACAAAATAAGATCGTGACTAGAAACAGAGGACGAAGAAGAAAGCAATTAAGTAGGAAAAGACTTACACGCAAGAAGAAGGAAACAAAAGGAAGCAAAGGGGAGGATCATCCAAGTGGTGTATGCCCTGCATCAAAGCATGTGTGGTGACAAAAAGGGCAAAGCAATCAACCACTAGCAAAAAAACGAAAGAAAGGGAAGGAGATGGCAGATACTATAGGGAAACAAACTAATGCAAGACAACAAGTTGAGGCGAAGAGGACGAAGCCGCAGATTCAGACCTAAAGGACCATAGTGGGAAGGAGATTGAACAAACCACCACTACTAATAATGAAATGGAGGACAAACCAAAGTTTGGGGAGAAAGGAGAGACAAGCAAGCACTTCCGCATTGAAGTGCCAAATTTGAGACAGCCCCCACTTCATGGTGCAAGAATTAACAAGCAGGTTGACGAATTCTTTGAGAAGGTCAGTGGGTTGGTCGACCAGGTACAAAGTGAATTTTGCATAGGTTTTCTTGGAGGATGGCAATTGTGGCAATTGTAGGTGGATGTGGAGTTGGGCAGATTGTTGAGTGGGGCCCAAAATGCGGAGTAAATGGAACAGTTTGAAGAAATCCACCGGATTCAACCATGGGAGCTTGGGGCAGGTAACAATAGTGTACAATCAATGATTGCAATGACAGAGCTACCCGAAGGAACTCCAGTTTTTTACCGATACCCACCATGGGTGTATATTCATGAAGAAAGACTTGATGAATTTCTTGAATCACCATGGGTCAAGAAAATCAAACTGGCACTAGAGTTGGAGAAAGCTTACACCATAATGAGTTTATTGGCATACTTGATATAGTGGCTGGTAGCTGGTTTATAGACATTTCAGGAAATGGCGAACAGCCTGAAATTGAAGGAGGAAGATCAGTCTAACCAATTGCAAGAAGTATAAGGACAACTTCGGCAAGTGCAGCAAGCGGCCGAAGCAGAACTGGCAAAGATGAGGCAAGAGGCTGATCAGATGTGAAGAGTGCAGAAGGAGCAAGATCAACTAATTGGGCAGCTAAAGTCAAGAGTGTGCAGTAAGAGAACAGGCTCTTGAAGCTTACATGCAGGAGGTCACCGTGATCAGCTGATTGGGGATAGCAATGAACAACTTGCAAAGGCTGCAAGGAAGGAGGCAGAGTTAGCCAAGAGGGAAGCAAAAATGAGGGCAAGGCTTGCAGAGATCGAGCAGAAGTCGCAGCATTATGGCTTCCAGTGGGCTTGATATCAAGTCTATGCTAAATGTTTTAGAGCAGAAAATGAAGCCTTCAAATTGCAAGTTCAGTAACTAGGAGGAACATCCACATGGACACCTCAGCCACAACGACGCCAAAGCCCTCAGGAGCAACAACAATTGTTGATGAGGACGTCGACTAATCTATAGGGGAGAGAAGATGTAGGAGCCAGTTCAAACATAGCACGACCTCGAGATTGATGGAGTGCGTACAAAGTCAAGTATGCACATACGATTTTGTTTGTGTAAATAATTTTGTAATTTTGAGTTGTTTTCTAACACATGCACAAAGTGTTTGATGAAATATCATATGTGTAATTAAAACATTCATGCAATTCAACGTCACGTAAATGACTGTACATGTAATCAAGAAGTTATGTCATGATGTGTCGGGGTAGTTAGTTGGAGGAAGTTGAGGATGCAACTACCTCCCCTTTCATAGGAACTTGTATAAATAGACCCCCTCACAAATTCAAAAAGGACATGTATATAGACATCTATATAAATTCGGGAGATACATGTGCAGACCTAAAGATAATGAGAATACATCCATTCAGCCATTGTTGTGTTCAGACTTATGGTGATGTTGTGCATGTGCCTGTGAACTAATTCTTGTTGTTATATATTGGTGTGCATGGCTATCTAAGCCTATTTCCATACATTATTGTTGTTGTAGTTAGTTGTACGTGGTCGTCTAGGCATGTTCCAGTTAATGTTGCTAACTGTGCAATGCCATTTGAGGGTGTTTTTCCAGATATTTGCTGCTGTTCTTTCATTTCCAGATCTAAATATTGTTTCCATATGCTCGTAAATGCCGTGCATTGTTGATTTTTCCTGTCATCGATCATTCTCTATTACTTCATTTGCAGTATACCACTTCTGCTACAGGGGTCGAGAAGTAAGTGACAAGCATAGTTGTAAAACTTACCAATTTCTCACAAGAACTTGGTTTTCTTCCAAGAAATTTGGAGAGGGAGTTTTTTTTTTCCCTCAAAGCCAAGAAATTGGTGATTTTATCACCAAAAACTCGGTTATGTCTCGGCAAAACTTGCATGCATGGACCAGAACATGAATTTTTTAGTGAATAAGCTTTGAATTTTTCTATTTGTAATATTAATTGATTATTTTCAAGAAAGCTACAACTACATAAACAATGGATTGAGGTTTGAATCAATGAAAACACTACTATTCTTAAATTTAGTCAAAGTCTTCTATGGTTTTTGTCAAGCATGGTGATCAAGGTAGTACTTAGCAATATGTAGTAAATCCACAAGAAGTTCACCTAACAAATGGAAAATGACGTTCATTTTAAATTGTTTTAATTAAAGAAACTCAAAAACTAACCATATATGAAGTACACTTACCTAATTAGTGAAACAACTTTGGAATAATTCAAGACATAAATGATAAAGGTTATTAAATTATTTGAACTTGAAGTTCTTTGGATTTAGTATGTAAGTATTATATTATTAAGTCGCAAGTTTAGAACATCTTATCATGGGAAACCCAACCTCTCTACTATCATTCATTCATAAGCATGGTGTTTATGAGCTTGAGACCTAGCTTAAGTTGTATTTTACTATTTTGTTGGTTTTTAATGATCATTCATGATCATGAATTGTCATTGAACTCTTTATTATGAAAATCTAATAGAAAATCAACTTTATAGCTCTCTAACTTCTGTTTTAAATGTTCTTTTAATATTTTGAATTAATTATTTTGTTCAATGTTTTTTTGCCAAGTTTTAAGGTTGCCGAGAACTCTCCAAAATTGTTGTCGAGTTTTTGCCGAGTTTCGAGTCTCCCAACTATGAGACGAGTAATGACAGCAACTTTGAAGATGAGAGGGACTGCAATCTTGCCTTCAAGAATGAGCATGAACACTTGACAAGTGTACAAGACTCAGAGGGAGATTGTTGTGACACAAGGGGAAATTGTTCAAAAGAGATGTGCCACTAGTGGAAATTACGTAACTACCAAGGCAATAGAAGATGTCGAATTGAGTATGACACTCAAAGTAGACCCATTGTATAGTCCAATGTCATAATTGGGATGTTTTGCACAAGATTGTCAAAGTGATGTGAGTCGAGGCAAAACAATGATGTGTAGAGGATTTGAGAATCCTTAGAAGAGTCAAAGCCCTAAATAGGAAGCAGAGAGCATTGCAAACTTGATTGCAATTAAGGAGGTAAAACATGGTGTGGTAGGTAAGCGACAAGTTGAACATCAATTCCAATGGAAAGACACAAAAAGCACCTATCTCCAACTCAAACATAGAATTGGAAACTTCGGGAATCTCTAGCATTTTTTTTTTGAGTGTTTTTATCTGTGGACAGAGAACAAGAAGGGAGCTTAAACCTACAACCAATATAAAAGCGAATGTGAGGAAGAGTATCGTCCACAAGATAAAGGATGCCATTTGGACATGCGTTGTTGTCAGGTCGAGAATGCTAAGTAGAACAATGATTGTGGTAGTAAGGGAGGACACTTGACAAAGAAGAGTCGTCACCATGTTGCAGTAGTCATATACCATGATGACAACCAAATCCATTACGACGACAACAAAGTCGCGATACACGTCATCGATCTATTGATTGCATGTAAGCAAAGAACAAAAGGCTCCGTTCATGGGAAACATAGGTAGAAATTATCAGCAATCAAGGGAGACAAATGCAAGGGTTCGGTGGGCAATTGACAATTGCTTGACGAACGTTGTCAGCAACTTCTCCCACGACATCGACCTTGAGTTATCTATCATCTGCCTAGTTTGCATAAACATCAACTTATTTTTTGTGAATGACGTTGACCTTAGTTGTGTGAACACCATCAGCCTGGTCTTAGGATACACTATGGATAAGGTTGCAAGAAAATTCATTGCCGACAAAAAAGGAAGGAAGCTTGTCATCAGCCTAAAGAGGAAGAACATCGTTAGCCATCTCGTCATTAACCAATCAAAATGGAAGCTCATTGTTGGCCTAGAAAGGGTGAACGTTACTTGTCAGAGAGGGAAGGTGTCACCATCCATCTCAAAGTTAGCCAAAAAAGAGAGGACACCATCAACTAAGCAAAGACCAAGGGCGTCGTCAGCTATCTTGTTGTCAATTACATAGGGAAGGCTTTTGTCGACTATCTTGTCAAGGGCCAATATTCCATCATCGACAGATTGGAAAAGAACTTTGTCGTCACTTGACAATACGTTGTTGACCAAGGTAACAAACCAAATGTCAACAAGAGGTTGTCTGTCATTGTCGGCCATGTGGAGAAAGAAGTCAACTATTCACTTGTGAATGTCATCAAGGGAAAAAATTGTTATAAAGGGAGAAATGAACAAAGTTTAAGTCTGTATGGTCATAAGAACTTGTGTATGTACCATTGAAGGAATGTAAGAAGGTGTCGTCATCCGACAAGTGCATGGGGCCATCTGAGTGAAAACCCTTGTCATCTGAGATCCGATTTTGTTTATATGTAGTCAAAGCTTTGAACATATGGGTTTAGAGCCTGTCCATCTAGGCCAAGTACGTTATCTAGTCTATAGTGAGGACCATGTGAACCATTCAAGACGTGCTAAGAGCTGTCCAAGTTTGTGTGGATGTTGTCACACCTTATTGAGTTATCATCCAATGCAGGTGGTGTCATCTAACAGAAAATAGATATCATCCAATGCAAAAGGCGTGTCGTCTAACAAACGGTGGGTGTCGTCCAAGAAGTGAAAGATGCCACCAGGGTTGAATATACCAATGAAGACGAGTAACTTACCATGTGTTGTCTAGAATGTGAAATCTATCATTTAGGGTTTGAAAAAAACCCCTCTGAGCATAGCTTTGAGTATTAATGGTGGGTCAAGCAATTGCCACCACCGTGTCATCACTGGGAAAATTCAACTCATATTTGCATTGTGACCAGTTGCAAAAAGTACGACGAGCAGTTGACAAAAAGTACATATTCCAGTTTTGCAACGGAACCAAAAGAAGCAAAAGGGCCACAACAACAGCTTGATGAAGGAGGATGAGAGGATCTACCTCAATGCTTGTTTCCATTTTATTGACAAGGATGCTGACAAGTCTAGAGGATGGGGCAGATGTAGGTACAAAAATTGTCACATGAATGTCATGTCTACATCAATGCATGTTGTGTGAGTTCCATGCACGTGTATGAATGTATGCACACATGAAAGAATGCACATGTGTTGATGTTATGTGTAAATAAGACGAGTTGTATACATGTGTTTGTGACGTAGTGTTGTGTACGTGCATGGAAATATGTGTGTTCGTAATAATGTAATTTTTAATGTATATGGATGGTTCAATGGTAGTTAGGCAATTGCCAACCACCTATTGTTTCTATAATACGCATAAGTATGCATCTACCTTGGTAAAGGGAAGTTGTTGACCAAGATATGCTTGTTGGTGTTGTTCGTCGAGGAATGATGTTTGGACCATAATGTATTGCAAATAGTTGCGCAAGATACATGTTGTGTGCGTAGTTTATCCATGTGTTTGTAAGTTGTTCCCGTTGTGTACTTTTGTTTATATATTTGGAATGGAATTTTATTGTCTTGTGTTTTATTCCATTTCTACAAATATTACATCATGGAATCTACTAAGAATAGTAACATTGCTAGGCTCTCTAGAAAATAATCCTTAATGCCCAAGATAATCCTCATTGGTGAAGATACAATGAAATATACTACGATATCAAGATTTTGCCTTGTTGAGTCATATATTGTTAGTTGTACAATACCAACCCACTTTGAATACTATTATGATAGGTTGGAAAGAAAATTCCATTACATTTGTGTAAATTATCAATGTGTCAAATGAAGACTTGCCATCTTGATGCAACCATTGTATTCATTAGGAGATTTCAAAAGTTTGGCATTTATCCTATTATATATACACTTGATTCTATGTCTGATGTTGGTTACACCTCAAAGTTTCAGCATTTCCTGAGCTAGCATTTTAATATTGTTTAAGTTTTAACACGAGCTTGAGAAGATGTGTTACCTTAAAAGAGAAAGTGTTGACCTATATTTGCGGTGTCTTTCTCATCTTCATGGAAGGGGGTTCTTGTTCTCTTTCGAGTTGCATGGCTTGCCGCAATTTTGTAGATCTTCATTGCTTTGTTTTCCTTCTTTGCGAGTAGGTTCTGAGTTAGCTTATAGCTAGTCAAAGTGGTCTACATTTTTCTCTCGCATTGGAGGGATTTTTCTTTTGCAAACATGTTTTCCAGGTTGTCTTTTCCTTCGTGCAATGATCGTCGCATGTGGGCATATGACACCTCCTTGTACAAAGGGATTAAATTTTTTATTAAGGTACATGGACATCAAAAGGTAGTTAGTAGTTGGGCATTTACTATCTTCCACTTATACCTTTTGCATATATGCATCCCTTGCTTATTTTGCGGGTGTTGTATAGCATTGTATCATTGTGGTTGTGATTATTGTGATCAGCAAGTATCATTGTGATCATACCATCTTTAGTTCACTTATTACAAACTTGTATGCACTGTATACTCGTCTAGTTATTTAATATTTGCAAACAACAATTGATTTACATATGAATGGAATGTTGTTGCTAATGTTAGCATTTGCATTTGAGTAATTATTTTTCTCGCATTTTACATTCTTCACTTTGCATGCTAAATAGTGAAACCATCGTGCTAAATGGTACATCTAATGTTTTAATCATTACTTTGCATACAAATGGATTGTTGTTATTAGTGTACCATTTGCATTTGATTATTACCTTTCACACATTTTACCTTCTTCAATTTGTATATGGAATACCAAACCCACTGTGCAAAATGGTCCAACCAATGTTAACTTTTTACAATCATCACTTTGCATACAAATAGATTGTTGTTATTAATGTTAGCATTTGTGTTTGACTTATTACCTTTCACGCATTTTACATTCTTCACTTTATGTATGGAATACCAAACCCACCACGCTACATGGTATATACTTGACCAACTCAAGTGTCACTTTCCTCATTTGGAATTAGACTCAAGGGACCATTCCTCTCAATGGAGGAAAAAAGACCCAAGTACAACTAGGATGGCTCAAGAGGATGGGGAATATGACACTTTTGTAGAACCAGGCATTCAACACCAAGTGCCAATAACCCATGAAACAATAGTGCTTAACATCAAGCATAGCTACTAGGATCGACCAAAACCTAGACCATGTTTTGTCCAAATTAAAACTTTTTACAACAAATCAAACACGTTCGGTTCAATCCTCACCTTTTCTTAAGTTTTTTTTTTTTCAATTGAAAATATTTGCAAAATTTTATATATAAATCAATAAAAAATGAAAATCATGATGCCTTCTTGCTCTAGCATCCATGCCCAATGGTAGCATTGTCAACTTCTTGTCCTTACCTCCCATCATAATGTGGAATTATCTTACCTAGTCATGGGAACAACTAGTACAAGGTAAACCATCGCCAAGAAAACCATCACTTGTTCTCTACTAGCAAGCACCCCCTTCTTCAATCTTTGTCACATTAACATCATCAACCTTGTCAAGCCAAAAATCTTTGTGATAGCTAGAATGACAAGTTTAAGTCCTTTACTCTCAATGAAGACTTGGTAATATACTCAAAACCCTAATTGAAGCAAGTAATTGAAATTCAAATGTTATTGCATGGAATATGTGTTGGGTGACTATCGTTGAAAGATTTAGAATTTAGGTTTCAGCCATATGTTGGTGTATTCAAGGCCATGAGTTATTAAAATAGCCTGGGAAACTTTGTAACTTAAATATAATATTTTTCATCTAAATATAATTTAATGATTAATTAAAAAAAAATCATAGTAGCCCAAAGGATTTGAACCAATAAATGGGATGCGAGATGTTTCACACCATAAGCCAAGGTTCCAATCCCACCAATGGCCATCAGGGCATGTGGAGGTAGGAGTTGGACTTATAGCAACATATTATGGATGCAAGCCCACCCTCATGCTCTCTACAAGATCCACCACAACATTAACAAATTGCCCACCAACATGTCACATGCAATGGAAATCCAAGAGTTTCACATTGTAAATCAAGGTTTCAATCCCATGATGAGCATCTTGTAGATCCATGAGGACACCTAGAAGTAGTGGTCAAACTTATGGTAATGCATAAATATAGGGTCGACTGCCCATAGGCATCGATTTAAGTATAACCATATCACTAATCCAAGCCTACCCTCATGTTCTCTACAAGCTCTGCCTAACATTAACATTAACACTTGGCCCAAAGGGCATTGGGCAAGCAATGGGAACCGAGGAGTTCCACACCATTAGCAAAGTTTTCAAACCCACAAAAGAGCACCTTCTAGAACTATAAGGACAACTAGAAATAGAGGTCAGCCTTATGGCAATACATGGACCTAGCGTTGAGTGTACCCATATTATGGATCCAGGACCACCCACATGTTCTCTGCTAGTTTTGCCCCAATATTAATGTTTTGAAAAGTCCAAGGCATTGTAGATTTGGAGCATAGCAATTTCGTATTCCACACAATACAAGAAAATAACATACAATAACACAAAATGAAAACAACTCAGAATAATTTACAAGAGACATGCAATTAAAGAGAACCCAATCTCATACGCACAGCAACACTCGTACAACACTTGAACAGGTATGCACATCTAATTTCTCAAGGTAACATGTACAATGTATTGGCCATAACTCAAATAGTAACAGTGAATATATACAAGAGGATCATAGAGGTACACTATTGGCAACTATCTACCTATTGACTGCCACCCAACATTTGTACACAACATAAATGAAAAGTACTCCTAACTTCATTAGAAACAATAGATGTTCCGCTCCCGCATGTGACAGCCCAAATACCTATATCAAAAACTATATCAATCCATGTACAAGACAAAAATGCTCATGTGTAACAGGCACATATACAATAGCTCAATGTTGTGGTGGCACTTGAGTTAGCGCCATGTCAGATATGCCACCTACAGGAGCAATGGTAAATGGGTTGCAATGCAACCCAAATTCAAATCTCCACATTGTGGATAACCTTGTAATAAGACGGACTGATAACGGTTTGTTGAAATGCCGTACAAATGTAGTCATGATGTAATATGGGTGGAACCCATTTCAACCACATACAACTAATTTAAAAAAATTATTTTAGTATTTCCCCAAAAAGAAAACAGAACCTTCTTGTAACCAAACCTTTGAAAATTCTTTTTTGTCTTTCAAACCTACCAATTCCCGTAACTATGGTGCCAAGCACCGTTAGCTCTAGTTTACGCCTTAAGCATTAGATGCCAGTGTTGGTGCCAACACAGTGCCAGTCACTAACACCCGAGCACCAGCGCCTGTGTCATCGCCAATGTCAGCACCTGGCACTAGCCAAGCCTGAACCAGCCCTGGAATTTGACAGGCACCCTTACCCGTCAAAGCAAACTTGAGTGACGGTTAAATATTGAGGATGCCCATCAAATTTCAGCTCCAGCCACTACAGATGTTACTATAGATATTAATATCCTCCAGGATGATGCAGAGAACTGTTGTTTGCCAGATTAAAGTTCAACTTATCCACCGTTTTGACCCTAATTTGTTACAAAGACAGTGAAAGTAAAGGTCCTTTATTCATTTTACCTATAGAGATGCCATGCTCCTAATCTTTTTCATACATATTCGTGTGCTGCTATTAGCAAATTTAACAGTAACATGATTGTATAGAACATAACCGTTTATGTCTAACAGTACATTTGAAGCCGTTAAATACATGCCAGAGATCAAAATACGTCTGTTTCACTCTAGGCCTGTCCTCAACATTGCCGTTGACAACATTATTTAACGACTTCATGAAAACTTCATGTCAGAAGCATCTAATGTCCAATCTTCTAATTTGACGAGTCAAGTTTTACGCAGATTACCATTTTCATTTAGTTTTGAGATAACCATCCATATGTGATTTCCTGCTGACATTTTAAGCGAGGTTCTTCACCCATCATTAGAGCTTACAAAAGAATTTCGTCTGCATCTTTAGGAAGCAATGATGAAGAGTAAAGAAGCTCGTCTGGCATGGCAGCAGAAAGTGAAGATATCCCAAAAATTACCTTTTACTATCTACTTTCTAATAACGATATATGCTCCTGACAAAAAAAAATTCCAAATATATTAAACATAAATCACTGTTTCAAGGTTAATGCGTAATAATCTCGTTTATAGATGAAGATAAACTATAAAGTTAAAAGACCCATTATAACTCGTGTCCACGGCGACGTACTTCTAAATGGACATTTCCTTGGAATACGAAGTTTGAAAACTCACTGCTACCTGGCGGCAAACGACAACGAAAAAGTAGACATAAACAGAACAGGTAAAAAAACGCATAAAAATGGATCCCCACTACCCTGTCGGGCCACCAGTCAAAAAGTGACCCAATCAGGGCTAATCCACTTCGAACATTTAAACTGAGCTTCAAAGCCAGGAAAAATATACATTCTTCAGCTCGCCTATCGATAAACCCAACGTCTCGACCAAACTGAGTTCTTCGTTTCCAAAAAAACATTCCGCTCAGACATTACATAAGCCAAATTAGTTCTAAGCTACCAAAAATATATCTAGTTGTTTCCATAATTGTTCTTCTGGGCGTCTCTCCAAAAATTTTATGATCAAGAAAATGCTGTACAAATTCTGAAAGCTTGATTTTAGTCATCTTAACTTTAAATTCTACGCGAATGACTACAAATATCAGATTCTTCGTTTGGATATTACGTTTGTGACTAGAAATATCACTCTGGTTGCTTTGAATTAGCCAAGCCTCCACAATGAGCTCAAATTACAGTGTTTTAACTAGAAATAAGCAGGGAAATATCAAAAACCTGGCGCTTATGGACATGTCGAAGGACGTCGCGCCTGCTGGAATAAATAGGCAAGGCCGCTTTGAGCCGACTGCACTCCCTGTGCACAATCCCTTGCAACTGCTCCCACGTCCAGCCGTTTCCGAGTACAAAAACAGGCCTCTCCTCGGCTGAAGCATCAAAATAATCATAATCCTCCACCGGTTTTTCCAAATAACATTCCAAACAGTGCAAAGCCCTCTCGAACTCTCCCAATTTCTTGCCTAGAATATCCCTTTGCGCTTGTAACCCCCGCTTCATGGCCTGCAACCTGTGCCACTCCTTCACTTCGTGCCGGCGATTCAAAAGAAAAATACACCGCCGCAGCTCCTTCTCTGCTTCCTCAATTTCCCTCCTGCACTCGCCCACGGCCTCCCCGTGCAGCAGATCTTTTATATAACTCATAAAAACGGCCCTTAGGCGCTTATCAGCCTCTTTGTGTACGTCTTCGTCTCCCGCCTCCCAGTAAACCTCGGGCGTCCACGAGTTATGTCCCGACAGCAGCTTTTCCCACAGGTAAGCCAAACCTTCCACGGCATCTTCCGAGGTGGAAAAGAAAACCCGCGCCTGCAACGGTCCAGGCTGCGTCCAAATCTGCCAGCGTTTCGAACCCGGGCATCCTCTCAGCAAGTTTATCACTTCGCTGTTTCTCTTGTTGAAGGCACCTCGCCCCCATATTTTCACTTCCCGCAAGCTTTCCCTTTGTCTCGTACCCTCCATGACCCATCCACGCAAGGCAAACGCCAAAAGTACAAAATAAAAAACCAGTACCTTTCTCTCAACTCCTTCCTATATACACATCCAAACAAAACAAAATTGCAATGCCTTGCTCCCCGTAGACAGATATTTGTGGAAACCCACAGTCGGTCATGAACAGTCTGAATTCTTTTTTCACAGAAATTTTATAAATTTTAGTTTATTTGAATAACCTCTTTCAGTTAACAAAAGTTATGGAAAAGAGGTAATCCACAAACAAACACTTTATAACTATATCTTATCTTTTCATTACCATGCATGTCAAAACATTATAAATTATTTTATAATAATTTAAAGATGTTTATTTAATATTGGATAGGCCAGTTAATAAAAATCTAATACTTATTGGTGGAAAGGATATTTATTTGTAGTTGGGTAGATGGGTGGACAGCTCAGCTACTTAAAGGCGGTGGAGTAGTAGTTTGCTTTTAGTGAATGATACTAAATGGGGAATAGTTTATTTTTAGTAAATGATACTATATTGGTAGGAGAGTTTACTTGAATAAAAATCAATTAATTCTCAAGTTGACTTGTTTAAACCAAAAATATTATAGAAGTTACAATTTAAACGATAATTATAATTAATTTTGACCTGAGAGCGAATTAAGTGCATGGTATTTTAGGTGAAATCACAACGCTGGTAGCTTCGCCTTTTGACTGTTGCAGTAGGACAAAGTCCCATCGAAATAAATAAATAAATAATTTATTTATATTTTTAATTAATATTTTTTATATGCATGTCTTATAAGTTGAATTAATATTTAGTCTTTACTAGTAAACCACGCAGACAGATCCTTCCCTTGTCTTTTATGAGCTTTGCCACTGAACACATGGCGTCTGAACAGTCTCGTAAGGGATCAGTTTTAGGGCGGTTAGGTTTAAGTTGACCAACCAACTGAAAGTCGATGCCTCGCGAATTGATGAGTCGCTATCGCTTTTCCACGTGTCTTTTTTTTATAAAGAACAAAATTTAGAATTTTTGAGAGAATCAGTCATATGTTTTTGTCTTATTTTAAACTTGAGTATGAGTAAAGATTAATTCAACTAATCAAATTAACACAATCAATTAGCAATTATCAACTTACTATTCAAATTAATACAACCGATAAACAATAACCAATCCACAAAAACAAAATTTAGTTAGGTTGATAAAAAACAGTAAAAGGATCCCATTAATTTGACTAGCATTGCTCTAAACATGCGGCGATCCGCCGCCACTAGGAATGCATGCAGGGCTATTTCCATTTTTTAGGGTAGGGCCATCTAATCCCATGATACGAATGGGGAAGTCCCTGGCTTCTCGAAAACATTTCGCGACCTTTCTCAACATCGAAATTACCCATAGCCATGTTTGGGTTCCATGAATAAATTTTAACTCATTTTAATGAGTTAGGAACCAGTAATGTTTTTTTGGTTTGGTTATTGTGAGAAACTCGTAAAACCGATGTCTAGGGTTGAACAGTTTTCTCTTAACCATAACCTTTTGTAAAGCAGAGAGCTATACTTATCAATAGGGAATTTAATACAAAGCCACCACACATTCACCCCCTCACACACTCACCCACGAGTAATGTGAACAATTTTTTTTTTGGGGGTTAAGTTAGAAAATTTTATAATTTTTAGGTAAAGAAGAAGTCAATAGAAAATTGAATCATGTTTAGGATAAAAATTGAGGATAAATTATGTTTTTTTTCCTTAGAGAAAAAAAAATAGTAATTTTATATTAAGTAAAAATGAAATTACATTTTTCATATTTTTTTTTTGCGGGGGGGGGGCATTTTTTCAAAATTTTAATAGCAACCTAAAAATTAGGTCATTTATACATCATTTAGTTGTCTTTATCGTGCTAAGTTCTAACTTTAGGCTCCTTTTCATTAACTTCTACGTTTTTTTTTTTAATTACTTTATTTGCGCTTGATTTAACTAAAGTGTATTAACCCCCTTAGATAGATATTTTGACCAGATGCAATGTATAGCCTTCATTGAACTCTTGAACTAAGCACATACCTGAATCAATTTGAAGTGATTCCTTTGAGAATTCATCCGCTTCCCTATTTAGTTCTCTATAAATATGTTAAAAAGTAAAAGTTTCACCTCGATTCACAGCTTCTTTTATTTGAGAGAAGATGGGTTGTAGAATCATGTTTTCCATCCTAAAAACACCAAGCATCCAGTTTATTACCACCTGCGAGTCTCCATAAATTTGAATTTTTTGGATTTTTTTTTATTCTGCCAATTGAACCAACAATTTGAGGGCCATAATTTCAACATGATTATTAGAATCTTCTCCCAATCCAGCTTTGAATTTAAAATAATGAGATTTAGAAAAATATAGTAATCCTCCCACTTCATAAACTCCAAGGACCCTTTGTCTAGCCCCATAAAAAAAAAACCCAAATTCTTGATTTATCAATCTTTTGAGGGATGATTTGTCTGTTTACCTTTGTTTTTGTTGAAACCTTACAGTTTTTGAAACTGCTAATGATTAGGGCAGAGACCTGTCAAGTAGGCTTCTCTTGATCCTGAAAAATTAAAGCATTCCTAGTTAACCATACTTCCCAAGACAAACAATGGGAAAGCTATAAAACCTTTGTAAAAACTATTTTCAACCCAATATTTTAAGCACTCTCCTAAAGAATCTTCTTGCCATCCTATAGGAAGCTTTAGTTGTGCTATAACCTCCCTCCAAACCTGTCTAGTAAAGGAGCAAACAACCAATAAATGATCAATTGTTTGATTGTTTGGCTTACATATGTGACACCTTCCTAGACCATTCCAATTCTTCTTTTGTAAAACCTCCCATGTTAGAACCTTATTTTTCATGGCAAGCCATGAGAACAATCTTGTCTTCAATGGGGCTATCTGCTTCTAAAGTGTCTTCCCCCACCATGTTGGATTGTCATTGCTATCTTCCAATAGATTCTTATACCCCAACTTTGGAGTGTAGTCCCTCGTAGCTCCATTCTTTATCCAGACCAATTGATCGATTTCCTCTCGCAACTTGATATGTCCAACTTTAAGTCTCCCCACATATTCTTCCCACTAGTGTGCCTCTTGGTCTTGAAGCCCTAACACTGTTACTTCCTTCCATCCTTGACTCTAGATTGTAGAAGATTTTGGGTTAGCTGCTTGGGTAAGATTTCCAATCCCTTGTGCTCTTAGAGTCTGAATTATATTATTTGGTAGTTTGTGCATATCACCACAACCTATCCAAGGGTCTAATCCTAGTCTTATCCTTGAACCATCCCCTATTTTCCAGGCAAGCCAATCACCAACAATATAAAATGCTTGAATCATTACCTTCCAACAGATTGAAACATTATGTGTTTGCTTAATTGGGGCCCTTATCCATTCATCAACTATGAGTGGCTCTAAATACTTTTCATGCATAATCTTATTCCATAAGCCTTCCTTTGATATTATCTTCCAAACATGCTTTGCTGCTAGAGCCTTGCTAAATAGGAAGATGTTCTTAAGTCTCCAACCTCCATTTTCCTTGGGCTTGGCTAAGGATTGTCATTTAACCAAGGGAATACCTTCACTCTCTTTTCCTTGTCCATAAGAATCTATAGTTTAACTGTCTAATTTTTTTCAAAACTCCTTTTGGTAAATGAGCCAAAAATTGCCAATATATTGGTATTGCCTCCAACACATACTTGACCAAAGTCAATCTCCCCCCCAAAGAGATCCATTTGTTGCACCAAATATTAATTCTACCTTTCGCCTTCTTTATCAACCAATTCCATTCTTGTTTAGTGTAGTCATTGGGTTTCAAAAAGAACGCTAGATATTTAAACCCCTCTTGAAGATCAAATTTGTTAAAGGAAAAAAAATGACCTATTGTTATGGTTTGATTATGATTCACATAGTTAAAAAAATGCTTGACTTATGTGCATTAATTTGCATACATGTTGCCAGACAAAAATATCTAAAGATTGTTTTAACTTCTCTACAGCTCTTATTGTTCCATCTGTGAAAAGAAGAACATCATCTACAAAAAGTAGATGGGTGACTTCCACTGTTCTAACTATTTTAATTTTCTTTATTGATCTTTCCTTCTTTGTTTCTATAATACACCTACTTAATCCCTTAGCTACCAAAAGAAATAACAATGATGACAAGGAGTAAATCTTGAGAAGCTTTGAAGAACTGAGAGGTTGACCCATTAACCAACTGTAAAAGAAACAAATCAAAGACATCCCATAATACAATTCACCATCTGCACACAAAATCCAATACGAGTAAGTATCATTCTTAAATATAGCTAATTTACTTTGTCAAAAACCTTGGAGAGATCCAACTTCATCACCATTACTGGTAGTTTCTTTGATTTTATGGCATGAAGACTTTCCTGAGCAACACCAATTGCTTCATGAGTTTATCTGCCATGTAGGAAACCAAATGGCTCAATAGATATAGAAGCAGAGAAGAACCTTTTAATTCTTGAAGCAATTATTTTCTCTATGATTTTATACACACAATTACACAAAGAAATGGGCTCAAAATCATCAAAGGAAGAAGGATTATCCTTTTTTTGGAATAATAGCAATGAAGGTAGAGTTTAAAACTACTTTCACTTTTCTTTTTATCCTAGATTCATCCACAACCTTGAGTAGGTCAGACTCCAAAATGTCATAAAGCCCAAGAAAGAATTTTATAGTCCACCCATCAAGTCATGGACTCTTATCTTTTTGGAGGGAGGTTAAAACAACTTTGAGCTCCTCCTTTGAAACTTCTTTAATCAACTCATCATTGGCTTCCTCATCTATAAATCTGGGAAAGAGATAATCTATTTTAGCTATATTAACTTGACTAGGATCCTTGTACAGTTGACCAAAATTCCTTACACCCGTGTTTGCTATTCCTTTAAAGGAGGAGATTTTACTTCCATCTTGTCCCTGTAACTCCCAAATTGTATTTTGATGTTTTATGTGGTTTGCAAAGCTATGAAAAAATTTAGTGTTCTCATCCTCATTTCAATCCATAGTGCTCTAATTTTGAGCCTCCATCGTGCTTTTATCTCTACCAACAATCTACTCTTCTCTTGTTCCAAACTTTTATACTTAAACCTTATTTTTTCATCCATTTTTTTTTTCAATGCCATCTGCTAGAAACATTGCAAGCTCCTCCTCAATCTCCCTCAGTTTTTTCTCATCCATCAGTTTTTTTATATGGGTCCACTGAGCCACTATTGCCTTAACCCTTTTTAAATTTACTGCAAATTGTATACTGGTAGATTTTCTTAGGATAGAATTAAACTTCACCCATTTTGATTTGACTAGAGATACAAAGTTATCCTCTTTTAGCCACTCAAAATTAAATTTAAAAAGATAATGTGGTTTGTCTCCTCTTTTTTTTTTAAATTAAACATGATAGGGGAGTGATCAAAGTCACCTCCAAATTCAATCCAAGACTTCAATCTGTAAGTGCCATTTGTATACAAGGGTAAGTACCTCCTGAGATGAGGGAATGATAATAAACTAGGAGGGGATGATAGGCCAAGGTACAACAGTCATCATGTCTTGCAAGTATGAGTCGACAAGTCTTGATAGATGCTTGAAATACTAGACGTTCGAGGTAGATAGGCTACACGTCTGAGATGGATGACTAGATTTATGGGTTGGACGTCAGGGATAGATGGTCAGACGCCTGGACTACATGGCTAGACATTTGGACTAGATGGCTAGATGTTTGGACTAGATGGCTAGATGTCTTGACTGGATGACTGGACGTTAGGACTGGTCGGTCAAACGTTAGGACTGGACGATTGGAGGTCTAGGCTAGATGGCTAGACCTCAAGGATAGACAACTAAATAGTTGTCAATGAAACCAGATGGCTAGATCGACACGTGCAATGGTTAATATTCCAATATCTAGACATCTTCCACTATGCATTCCTTCTCCAATCCTTGAGGTTTCTCAACACACCCTACAACAGGAAAACAACATACAACAATACATGCTCTTGTACCAAGCTATGATCAATACCTACAATACAACACTATAACACAGATGCAATCTCGTACAACACACATTCCAGACTAACAGTTGTTGCACAATGTCTCTGCATTATAGACAAGTATGGATAGATTACAAAATGAAATAGGGGTATTTATAGGTGATATTAGGTAGTTAGTGCAACCAATCCATCTCAACCATCCCAACTGCCTATTAGCCTTAACACTTGCGTTTACTGCCTAACTGATAGTTTTAGATATTTAACACATCTAGATGTCTAACACAATAGCCAAATGTCGAATTAGTTATGTTGGACATCTAATCTAGATGTTTAACTAATCAAGACATCTTAACATAAAGATGACTACATTTGTCCTTTAGTGCATACTTATTAATCAAGCCAAATTCATTTGATTGGTTGATTTTACATTATCATTTTCATGATTCATACATTATCAAAATTGTTATACACAATCAAAATTGTAGATCTTCATAGGACATTTATGTTAGACAACCTCATAGTTTATTTCTGCTTGGAACTACTGTCTACATCTATCCTCCCCTTCGAAGAAGTCGATGTTCTCAGCAACATTCTCCAATCACTCTGAGGAGTCTCAGCATATTTGTGAGTCATAGTTGGTAAGGTTTCATCCAATTGCATCTGTAAAGCCTCGTTCTCAACCTTAAGTTGCTTGGCATAAATGAAGTATTTACCCCATTCTACTCCTAGGTCATTGGCGCAATTTTTTGTTTCCTTAAGCCTGTTCAAAATTTCACTCTCCCGTTGTATGAAAATTTATTTCAACCGTGGAACTAAAATTGTGGATGAAGATGAGGCCTTTGATGTCATTTCTTATTTCAAAGTTGCCTCACACTATTGTGCTTGCCACAATTCTTCCTATACCACTACCAACTATTTTTTCCAAGTCTCTTCATACTTGCTCTTCTCGTGCTGCTAGGCTAGCTCACTATGATTTTTCTGAGCTACTAATGCTTTAGTTTGCTTAACCAACAATTCTTTATCCTGTTTTTGTTGTAAAACCTTCTTTTCTAGAGTGGTAATCTATTGTGCTTTTTATTCTAACTGAGTATGAAGGCTCTTCATTTTTTGTGATAATTTTTGAATCTCCTAAATGACAGCCTCCATACGAGCCTTTCCTTCTTCAAGTGTTTTATCTTTGCATTGCACATCTTCTTGTGCCTCTTGCAATTCACTATCCACCATTTACTTGGCTGAATGCAAGTAATTAATACCTTCTGCTATCCAACATAACATGTGGGTTAAGAAGTTGTACTGTTGATACATAGGTAGTAATTCAGGTGCTAACTTCACCTACGATCCTTGCTCTACGGACTGTTGGGAAGAAGGATCAATGTTGTGGCCACAAACGTACACCTGTCCAGATTCTACGTAGAGGGTTGGTACGTTCTCGATCAATTGTTCAACTCTCTACATTGTTGACAAGTGTGCGGTGGGCATTGTTCAAGGCTAGGTCTAGTAGATGTTAGAAATCTTTGCTCACCAAGGACCTTGTGTGGACCATTTTACCAATCTGTTCAATTATTCTTCTGCCATAGACTACCACTTATTCCATTGACCAACATAGGCTATGTTAAATTACAATTGCAAATTTTCCATTATGTTTATTAACTTTGTAAAACATTCTACCGCTTACTCGTCCATATCATCTGAAGGATCCATGAGGTTTGATAGCTACAATAGAAAACATTTAGACCATGCATCTTAAGTTCGTTTCTCTTGTTCCTCCTGTTTCTCCTTCTGTATTATCTATTTTCATTTTTTGGAGAGATCAATGGTCTTTTTGGTTGCTTTACCTTCTATCACTCGAGGTTGATTGTTGTCACCTTCTGTTCCAACCACCTACTAAGATATGTATGTCTATAGTCGCTCTCCCTTTTCTATATTGGTCTCATGTCCCAACGAGACTACATCATCAACTGAGATGGGATGTTGCTCTGTCCTAGATGTTGTATTTACCACATTCAAAGAAGGTATAAATTCCTCTGTTCAGCTGATTATAGTTTCAACTTGAGTCTCCATGGGTATGGTTGCTTTGGCTTCTTCTACTGCAATAATATTCATAAAGGACACAACTTGCAAAGAAGATGCAAAGGAAGTTGTAACTAAAGGTGGAATGGACATGTTTGACATTATACTTTGAGCTCGAACATGAGCTTCCGTAAAATAGTCATCAAAGCTGACCTTTTACCATGGTACTGTCATTTGTTGCACTAGTCTTCGAGCTACCTCCTTACTGTGAACAATCTATTCTATGGTAATCCCTTGTATCGAATCTGGAATAGATGAAGGGGGTGGAGATTCAAATTGCCCCCTATTACTTTTTGGTTTGGATGCAGTGACTTACTTTTTGGATTGCTTCACCTCAACCATGGATGTGACTGTATCCTCCCCTTCTGAATCGATCATTGTCTTCTACTGTGACAACTTGTGGGAGATCTGTTTCACTCGCTACTTCTTTGCCGGTGTCGACTTCTTTACCTGTGGTTTGATATTCTTCCACTACAAGATAGTTGGGTCCAAAATTTAGAATCTACTAAGGTAAATCAAAGTATGAAATTGACACTATTGTCTTTGAAACTACGTCTAAGAGTAATTGTATGGCGTGAAAAACCATCAAAAAATTATTCGTTGTTCACATCTGAAAATTTTGAATACGAACCGCCAAGTGAGTTACCCAATCATATTGTACACCTTGTTCTATCCTAAGCAAGTATAGGATCAACTAGATGGGAAGATCTAAACTTCATTGTTTCCCTGACAGTTTGGCCATTAGAACATTCATGATGCATTGCAACTCATTATTCTTCAGTTGGGACTATTTTACTCCTCTACCATCGTGATTTGCTAACATACTTTCCACCGCCTCCTTTGTGAGGTTAGTAACCCCCAATATCAACTACTGAGTCTTCTTGGGATCTCTTCGTTCATTGATACTGGTTTGCCCTTCTTGAGGAGTCTGAAAGTTCACCTGAATGCGCTAGGAGAAAAGTCTACTTCTATGGTTCAATCAACAACCTGTACCATGCTGGTATTCCAAGCTAGGTTATATATCTACAATATCTGCACCAGATACCTCTTGAATTATTTTTGTCGAAACTAGGTATTTGTAAAATGAAACTTACCTGGTTTCCAGTATGTTTTTCTTTAATGAACTCTTTGCTAGTGTTGCTTCCCACCATTATCAGCAAAAATCACCCATAGGGTAATTCCATGTGATTTCCTCAATTGAAATCAGTTCCTTTCTACTTAGTGGACTTCTGCTTGCACTACCACTTCTCGCTTTGCTTGAGTCTACCCCTTGTCTAGGTGTGGCACTTGTCTGCACATTATTTCTTGCTGATGTTGAAGTCTTTTTGCCACAACCGACTCAAATCCTGCTTCTAATTGCCTTGGAGGTTGTCTAGGATTCTTTTGGCTCATACTCTCCTTTTTGGACGTCTCCTACATTTCATACGGCTAAATATTGTTAGACGTCTCAGCTTCTAGTAATGACTTTTTCTTAGATGTCAAAGTGTTCCAATTAGACGTCTAAGTCTGATGGTTATATGACTATGTGAGCTGACGTTTGAGATAGATTGTTGGCCATTTGGACTAGGTATCTAGATGTCTGAGATGATCGTCTATCCGTCTAGGCTGGACAGCTAGACATATGAGGTGATAGGTTGGTCGTCTGGGTTGGACAACTAGACATCAAGACTTGCGGACTAGACGTCTCCATTCTATATGAGGTCTTTAGTCAGACGCCTGAAAACTCACCTCTCCCTTCCGTCAGATGCTTCTCCCTTTAGACTACTACAATGCAATTGGACTACTAGGCTTCCTCCAGGTAGGGTTGAATGCTTTTACGAAGGTAGGGTTGTACACTTGCACTGAAAAAGAAAAAATCCTCCACAAAGCTTGCGATTGCTAATGTAGATGACGTCTTATGCTCTATCTTGTATAAATTCTTGGTGAGCCTATAACCCAACTTTGTCTCTCCTTCTCCTGCGCTCCTGCATAAACTAAAAATAATGCCCAATGCTTCCAATTTATAGGAATGCTACTGCCATGATAATTGCTTTTTCAACTGCCACCTACTCCTAGTTGTTTGCATGCTTGCCACATCATCAATTATGCATGGAAAAAACATCTAACATCTTTTACCTTATTTCATATTTTTGTTTTTTTGATTTTTTCTTTGTTTTTATCTTTTTTATTTTTGTCTTTTTCTTTTTATTTTGTTTTATTTTTTTCAAAACTACGTCCTACAATTTTAACATCGTTGGGTGAAGTACACAACAATGCCAATGCGTACTTACAATATATATGATGCGCTATCTTCCTAGTGACAATTGCTAGTTTCAAAACTACGAAAACCATTGCCATTTTTCTGTTCCGTTTCATGCTTAGCAAAGACTTTTAAGTCACTTGAAAAAGTTGTAAAAATGGTCCAACAACTTTTTTGCTACATATGCATAAGAGGAGGTCATGATTGGTTATGTTCAACAAAATGGTTGTATAGGGAAACCCATAGTAGATATGGATAAATTATTAGTGTTTTTGGATTCTTTATAAAAAATTAATAGTCTTTATTGTTCCCATCGACTATCCAGAATGGGTATCAAATATGGTACCCGTAGGAAAACCTGATGGAATAATCTGCATTTGCACGGATTTTAGGGATCTTAATAAGGCAACCCCAAGGATTCATTCCCGTTGCCAAACATAGATGCTCTTGTAGACGCAACTACAAGTCATGATATACTCTCCCTAATGGACGATTTTTTTGGTTACAATTAGATTTGGATTAAACCCGAATAATTCTTCCTAATATTCTTTTCCTTTCCTCCTACCCTACATAGCTCTTCCAATTCTCTCTTAGCCTCTCCAATATCTTAATTTCGACCTAATACCCCTCATTTATTCTGCCCTTCTCCTTAAAATTTATCATAATCCTCCTTATTCATTTAATTGTCCTAATCAAGCCCCTCATTAGCCCTTAATCCCACCTTAAGCCCTCATACAAATCCCTAGGAGATTTGCACTCTAATTTAAAAATCCTAATCAAATCCCTAGGCTTGCCAAAAATCCTAATCTAAAACCCTCATTTAATCCACCTTGTCCCCCACCCACTTTCCTCTTTTGTGATTTGACCAAAGGGCTTTAAGATGCCTTTGGAGCTTTTTGTGATGTGACCAAAGGGCTTTAATATAACTTTGGAGCATTTTGTGATGTGATCAAAGGTCTTTAAGATACCTTTGGAGCCTTTCGTGATGTGACCAAAGGGCTTTAAGATGCCTTTGGAGCCTTTTGTGATTTGACCAAAGCACTTTAAGATGCCTTTGGAGCCTTTCGTGATGTGACCAAAGGGCTTTAAAATGCCTTTGGAGCCTTTTGTGATTTGACCAAAGGGCTTTAAGATACCTTTGGAGCCTTTTGTGATTTGAACAAAGGGCTTTAATATGCCTTTGGAGCCTTTTGCTTTTTACGGTTTTCTATTATTTTTGTGATTTTGAAATTTATGAATGTTTTTGAGATTTTGTTGGTTTATGTGTGAAACGCCTTTAGATGAATAATGTTGAGAGGCTTTGGCTTCTCAACTCCTAGCGATGTTAGGTGATATGCCCCAGGTCCAATCTTCTCATAGATGATGTAGGGACCTATCTAATTGATCGTAAATTTGTCTCGTAGGTGCGGGGGCAGATTTGAGTTCTGTTGGTTTTCTTTAAGCACAAGATCCCCAACCTTAAAGTCTCCAAGGCGGACTTTATTATTGTAAGCTCATGTTAGATTATCCTGGTATATACAAAGATGCTCAAGAGCATTGATGCGACGTTCATCCGAAGGGTCAATTGATCCAAGCGAGCTTGTCGCACAATGTCGTCATTGATGCACTCTTTCAATACGACTGGCAATGTTGGAATTTCCAACTCTAAGGGCATAATGGCCTCAACGTAGAAACAATAGAGCACACTTAGTAGCCCGGGATGCCTCCTCGGATGAGGCTATTAGTAGCAAATCTGATAATCAAGATAAATAAGCATAATGTGATTAAATGCAATAAAACTCAGCAATATTAATGTAAATGCATAAAAGAATTTAGATCTATGCTAGAACTAAATATTGAAATAGAAAGCACATGGATCTAAGCTAGAACTAAAGAAAATAATGTCTAATGCCCTAAAATATGCTTGCGGGCCACTGTTCGAGACAACGGTCGTGATACGAAGCTCTTCTCCTCGCAAATCAAGGGTTGTGGCACTATCTTCCTTGCTCTAATTGATGTTAGTGGGTGGGGCCATTTATAGGATAGCCTTTACCTTTGCTGTATCTACCTCGATGTCTTGTTTGGAAACGATGAATCCCAAGAGTTTTCTAGAAGTTATGCCAAAGACGCATTTCTTGGGATTCAACCTAACATTACTTATGCTACTTGCAATACTATTATATCAAATGAAAATGAAGAGGCACACAAGCACATATAATGTGAAAGTAATAAGCAAAGAGAGATTATTTTATTAATGCTTCCAAATATCGGTTACATGTACGTCCCTCTGAGGGATACTCATTTTTGATACAATTTATTACAAGTGGAGAACGATGAATGCATCCTAAAAGTAATAAAACCAAAAATGATGCAAATTAAAACTAAGACAATCTAAGGCTACCAACATAATGGCTAAATGCACCTAAACATTCAAAAATATCAAAATATACACTTCAAAAATGAAAAAAATTAATTAAATTGCTTAAAATTCAAAAATCTCAAAAATAAGCCTAAGGCCTCGTAGCCGCTCGCACCAGGAGCGGCCACACATCAACTGCTGAAGTCGACAACGACTAGGCTCCAATAGTCAAAAATTTAACTGTTGGAATTCAAGCTGGTCGCTGGTGGTGACAACGACCCCTCTTGAGCTATTTAAGTCACTTTGAGCATCAATGACCTTGGGTTGACACGCCAACGGTGCTTCCCCTTGGTCAAAAATAACAAAAAAATTTAACAAATGCTAAAATAAAGGAAAATCCATTTAAATTTAACCTACCCTAAGCCTACCTATGGGTTTAGTTCGTTTCCAATGGGTTTAGTGAGGTTCCTTTACCAAATTATTTAACTAGGTTTATGTTACCGAATTAAATAAGTAGGTCAGGGTTTGGCAAAGTACCCGTGAAGCTCTAGCTCCTCCGCTCGTAGATGCCTCTCCCTGCTCGACCATGGTATCTAATTTAGCAGCAAATTTGACAGCACTCCGTATCACAATAACACTTTCTCACCTCAGAGCTCAAAATTGCAATTGGAAACTAGCAATAATGAAAAGTCAAAATCCTAGAATTTTCTTTTATATTTTCAATTTGTGCCTCAGTCGTTGCTAGCGTAAATGACTCACACTTCCTGGTCGTTGGACCTGATAGCAGCCACGAAGAGGCAATTAGGGGTCACTGGACCTGACAGTGGCCAGAAAAAAGAGAGGAATTTACCCAATTGCTCACTATGAGACACCTAAAAATGGGCCATTAGACATACTTGTCGATCCAAAACTTTCAAAAATTGCATAAATACCAAAATAATTTACATATATCAAAACTACAAAAACATCATAAAATCAAATAAAAAAAATCTCAATTGAGCCTCGTCTTCAGTTATTTGCTCTATACACTTGGCGATTGCAACGACTAGCGCTCCATGCAATTCGATAAGATGAGTAAATTATCATAAGGTCACTTGGGCCAAATTGGTTATAGTGGAATTGAGAAGCTTCACTTCAATCCCAAACAAGGTCATGACGGTCAGACTGCCCCATGGGAGCGAGAATTCATCTCCTTTCTTCCATAATATTTTCAACAATCATCAAGCATAGTGATTCAACATAGGCTTAAATAGAATTGCTATCATCTTAATTCCCTAAAAAGGCCATTACGACCAGACCGCTCCATGGAATAGAGATGTACAATTACTAAAAATGGTTAAAATCACACCTAATATGGAAACTACCCTATGACAACAAAGCGAATCTCTAAGAAGGTCCAAATCATTCATCTTGGTTAAGTGACTCATCGCTTTATTAATTATCATTTTCTCATTGACTCGTCATTTGAGGGGGCAGTCATAATATCAACAATCATAATCAAAATCAACAAAAGATCACTCGATCATGTCAAATTGTGTTTGTCTTATGAATTTTTGTCAAAAACTATCATAAGCTTATCCTTTGCTGGGGAAAAAAAGCAAACATGACAGTTAAGTTTTTAGCTCTCCTCCTTTCAGATATATAGTTGCATTGAAGCCTATACTAGCACTCAAGCTACCTGATTTTCTGATGAACTAGTGCAACCTTTTACAAATTTAAGCCTTCCACCCTATTGGAAGCAATGATTCTAGGATGCGTGCCCTTTCTCATGATTGGGGTATCTAATGTTGATCAGATCAATGATCATCACACAACCTACAATGTGGCCCTAGGTGATCTATTTTTGCTCCATACTGTGTTTTCCCACAGTACATCCCAAAAATGGGTATCTGTAGACACCTAAAATACATCATGTTTAGGATACTACCCATATGGACACATTCACAGACCATATGAATCATCTTGGACCTTTCCAAGAGCAAGCAATGGTCCTAACCACTCAAAAGGGGCAGTTCTAGCCCATTCAGGCTCAGCCGCTATCAATCAGAATGGCTGACAAACCTGGCCACTAAACCTC
This sequence comes from Wollemia nobilis, assembly GCA_028583015.1. Classification (NCBI taxonomy): domain Eukaryota; kingdom Viridiplantae; phylum Streptophyta; class Pinopsida; order Araucariales; family Araucariaceae; genus Wollemia; species Wollemia nobilis. The sequence goes on along the minus strand of JAQPPZ010016930.1, from coordinate 6,082,653 downwards.
AATACGACCACCTCTAGTCATTGTTAATGATAGTGGCTAGGACTAAAATATGAACAGTCATGAGGGATTACCCAAATCATGGGCAATAACGATAGTTTGCATGCATTTCGAAGGGATATCGATGAGGAACTCGTAGAGTTCCTCCTAATTATCCCTTCCATGCCAATCCAAGACTGAACCATCCCTCTAGGACAACTAGTTGGCATGCAGATCTAGAGCTTGTCTTCCCCCAGGAAGCCAAGCCCTAGATCTAGACCTAAAACTAGGAAGGCTACATATGCAGACTTCCAAGAAGGCAAAATATATACAAAGAATTCAGATTTTGTGCAGCGAAGCCCTGTCGAAATGGAGAGCCAATCTACGCCCCTTGGAGGAGCATTGGAGTGTCATCTGACTGAGCCACGTCCACACATCAATATTTGGATCCATCATTCCCCACCGCCCATCAGTGTACCATACATAATAGGTGACCCTTGAGCATCAATTGGAGCAAGGAAGATAATGCCACAACCCCTAATTCACGAGGAGAAGAGCTTCGTATCATGATCGCTATCTCGGATAGTGGCCCGTAAACATATTTTAGGGCATTAGACATTATTTTCTTTAGTTCTAGCTTAGATCCATGTGCTTTCTATTTTAATATTTAGTTCTAGCATAGATCTGAATTCTTTTATGCATTTACATTAATATTGCTGAGTTTTATTGCATTTAATCACATTATGCTTATTTATCTTGATTATCAGATTTGCTACTAACAACCTCATCCAGGGAGGCAGCCCGGGCTACTAAGTGTGCTTTGTTGTTTCTATGCATGCAGGTTACAGGTTAACAGGACCGATTCAAACCATTCAGAGCACAAGATCCCTCTAAGATGAAATCAGTTGAAGGAGGCATCTGTAAGCCCTTAGACAGTTTGGTGTGCGAGATCAGGAGGCCTGCAAAGGCGCACCGTCCCCTTGTAGGGGATGCATTCATAGTTACTCCACTTGTAATATATTATATAAAAAATGAGTATCCCTTAGAGGGATGTACATGTAACTAAGATTTGGAAGCATTAATAAAAGAATCTCTCTTTGCTTATTACTTTCACGTTATATGTGCTTGTGTGCCTCTTCATTTTCATTTGATATAATAGTATTGCAAGTAGCGTAAATATGGTGCGTGCTTCCCGAGATCGAAATATATCATGTAATACCTATTTATACGTATATGTTACCAATGGAATACAACTAAGTTTTTGGTTTTGTCAAGGTTTTGGTATCACTATAAATACCCCTCAATTATCAATCATTTGTATCATAGTGTGATACATAAAGATATTGGGGGTGCCTACAAGCACCCACACATTATTTCTTCTCTTGAATCACATAGTTTATCTCTTTCCTTATTTTTTATCTGTATGCTCTTCTATCTTGAGTTAGTGGTTGTGTAGGGGTGGGTGTCATATGAAGGTAAAATGAATCAGTGGTTGTTTGGGGGTGGGTGTCATATGAAGATAAAATGAATCAGTGGTTATGTGGGGTGGGTGTTATATCCACCCACTTATGTGTGGATATTTCATTTATCTTATTTAGATATTATGAGATGTTACATATTTATTTCTTAAATATTATGGGGATATTTTTAGGTTTGACTATTCTTAGGAGTTATGGGGATATTTTTAGGTATATTTGGAGGGTTGAGATTCTTTCTCCCCATAGCGGTTATAGATATATGGAATATTGCAATACATTAAATCCAAAATCAAGACTTGAAACTGGAAGGAGTTTGGGGATGTTCATAAAAAAACATGAAGTTATTGCTCAACTTGAAAATTTGAATAATGCTAGACCCCGCAAAGAAACCGGTCAAGTAGAAGCTCAAAAAGATGCATCCAACCATCGCTTTGATGGTAAAGAACGAGTTGCAAAAATTGTTGGATGTAGTCTTTATTGTTCTCATCGACTATCCAGAATGGGTATCAAACATGGTACTCGTAGGAAAAGGAATTTAATTATTTGACCCTTAGCTAAGGAATGCGTAGCATAGAAATTGCTATGTTGATTTAAAATATGAATGACTATGGAATTGTTTGTTGTTTTTGAGTTTCTAGGGAATGGAGTCTTGTGTTTGTTTTGAAATATATTCTAGTTTGGTACCTTGAAAAGAAATAAGATTTTTTTATAAGCATGTTTCTAGTGTCATGTGTGATTTCTTTGTGTTCTTAAAGGAGAGCTTGCTCCTCGTAGAATTATTATCATGTGAAATGCTTCTTTGTTCATGTTGCTATGACATTTTAATATTTGTTGTAACTTCGTTCCACTAAAGGATGTGAACACATTTTAGATGGTTGTTAGAGAGCAATCATGAGAGCTTGTGTGCTATTTTTTCTTCATCGTCTGTTCATTTCTTCTCTCATGTGCTCTTCTTTTTCCCACAAGCTCTCATCTTCCCAAAAAGACCCACTACTTTCTTTTTCCTTTTACTTACCAAAATGTTTTCCTTCTTTTTCGAACCTTCCACTCCAAAATGATATCATGTTCTATGCTCGACACGTTACTCTTCTCTGTCCATCGCCACAAATTCCAACTGAATTTTATTAAAAGTATTTTGTCTTCGAGGAGTTTTTGTCTAAGACTGTTTTCACATCTTCTCAATATTCATGGAATAACTTGCCAGTATGGTTGTTCCTCTTCCATTAGTTGATGACGTAATTTCTATCTAAATGTATGACCAATTTCTACCATATTTATGCTTCTTGTGACATCATCCCATCTTGTCCTCTCCACCAGATGATTATTTTCTTACCAGATGTTTGCTAGACGATTGCTTTCTTACCATACATCTACCAGATGGTATCCTCCATCCAGTCGTGTGGTTGCATCATCTAAACAACTGCTACCAGGGTCCATATAGGTTGGCTCTTTCTGTTGATAGATTCATTTCATGTTCCCGTCTCTTGGCTGAATTATCACACAATCATCAATATAGTGGACCATCATTCTCCCTTGCTCTTGATGGTTGGTCGCTCGATCATTGGAAGGTTTATTATCCCTCTGTCCAATGTTATGATAGAATATTTCTATTCAATGACCTCGACCTCGAAGTCTATCGATCTGACGATGAATGACTGCCCATCCTTGGTCTACTTGGTCCTGGTAGAAATTCCTATTTTAGGATCCTTATCTTCCATGAGTTGGTGTGACTCATACTCTTCCTCTTATCGATCAAATATCCCTAATGTGGGGCCATCGTACTCCCAACTACCTAAGATTTGATCGGTCCCTTGATCGTTCTTGATAATGTCTTCAGTTCCCACGAGCTTGCTAAGGCAAACCCAAAGGTCTATTCTTAAGAGCATGTAGTGATGGGTTATCTTGGACTAAGTCCTCAGATGGTCCTTGTGGCCCAATCCTTGGTCTAGTCGACCTATGGGTAGTCGAAGGGGAATTTCTTCCTCTCGAGCTACTGGGATGGAGGTCAACCAAACTCCTCCCTTGGTCAGACACTCTCAGAAGTCCTGACGAACTCTCGAGATTGCCTAAGTTGTCTCTATTTTTGGCCTGGTGTATCAATAGTGTGCGTGTTTATGGTGGGTGTTGCTGACTTGCAAGTGTCAGTCAGTGCAGGATTCTCAATCTCCTATCAGCCCTTATCAATCTCCTTCGCCATCTTGTTTTCTCAAAGTGTCGCTGCGATGCACAATGAGTTAGGGATTCTTGGTACATGTCTAAGAATGTTGAATCTATACTTGAGTCCTTTCCCTCTCCTACCACATGCATTGGTCATTCAAATGTTTCTTGGACTCGCTACTACAATCTTCTCACTTATCTTCAATGTTGTCGTAAATTGAGAGTTGTCATACGATACCTAGCCACTTTTTTGTATTTTGTCGGGCATCTCACAACTCCTACATACGGTGTTCTCCATCATTGTAGTTATGGCCATTCAAGTATCATATTTTCAATTACTCCTCCATTATAGTCATCTTGTGGGATTATAGACTTATCGTCTTCAATCACCTATGCAGTTTCAAGGAATCTAACCCCTGCTTGCTCACTACGGATTTCATCTCTTTGTCTCTAGTGGTCTGGGTTAGGACTGGCATGTGGTATGTCAGTATCTTCGGGTATTCTCTTCTTCACTTGAGTATTTTGACCATCCCTCATACTTTGGTCGTTTGGTTACTTCCCTAACATCTTGTTACAAAATCTTGGCTGCTTATTCTCAACTTATCTGATATGCGCTACTAGAAGCCAAGTTCTACTATGATTTTCTTATTTTATTATTTTTTGGTGATTTTCAATGTCGTCAAGGATGTCTAATTAATGGTGAAGTTGCTTTTGAGGAGTCAACTATATTCAGGATGATTCTCAATTTTTCTATGGATGAACTATCTGAATCTATTGAGGAAACTACATTGTTCCTTGTATTTTCTCTTAATTCCAATCCTCCTATCGATAGCCTTTGGTTCTAAGGGCGGTTTGATGTTGAATGATCTAGAGCCATAAAAAATACACTATTTTCTAGTGAGTTACCATTCGGGATTCTCCTAAAATCATCTTGATCTCTTTCAGCCCATTCTGCTCTACGTGCATCCTGTCATTGCTGCATTTGCTGCATAGTTCCATCAAGTTCCTGAATAACTTGTTCTCTCAAATCCATATTATATCGATGAAGAGTCTCATATTCCTCCTACAATCATTGTGTTTCCAATGCCATTCATTGTAGGATTTTAGCTCCTTGTCCTTCATAATACTCCACTTCTGATATTTGCCCTTGTGAAGCTAAGTACGTAATGTTCTGAAGTCGATTTTCTACTTTGTTTTCTATAACTCGTACATTAGATTCTGACTCCCTTTGTTCTATCATCAGTTCTTCTTCTCTTCCAAACAACCATTCCAGGTGGGATGGTTCATCCTCTTGAACAACGTTACTTGGTCCATCGTGTTCATAGGATCATATACCTAGTTGTTCTTCTTCATTTGGGTTACTAGAGGTATCCTCCTTAGCTTCCAAGTTGATCATATTAATTTGTGCTTGTGCTTTATATGCTTTGAATTTTGATCCATTTACTGCTTTGGGGAAAGTTATTCCATCCAAATTTTTTAGTTGAACAACCCCATTATCCAATACCTCTTCTACCTAAAAGGGTCCAAGCCATAGGATCTTCAACTTTCCTGGCTTGATCTCCCTTTTGCCATTGTACTTGAGAACCAGATCACCAGTCTTTAGGTTCATTTTTTGAAGGTGCTTATCATGCCAATATTTTTGATGTTGTTGAGCAATCTTTGTTGCCCACTATGCCAACACCCTTTTCTTGCCTAGTTGTACCATTACTGCGAGTCTTTCCTCCATGCTTTCATCATCATTTAGGTGAGTATCAACATCTACTTTCAAGATGAGTACCAAGAATTCTACTGGTACTACCACCTCTTGTCCATACATCAATTGGAAGAGTGTGTGGTTTGTGGTCAATTTAAAGGTGGTTCTATATACCCACTGAATTGTTGATAAGCGTTCTTCTCAATCTGTACCTTTAATTACGTATGTTTTGTATAAAACAAAAACCAGAATTTTATTTGTCGCTTCTTCCTACCCATTTGCTCTAAGATAATAGAAACTTAACAAGCAATGAAAGATCCTAAATTACTTCATTAAATTATGAATAATTTCATTAACGAAATGACCTCCCCTATCACTTGTCAGTTGAAGAGGTATGCTGAATCATGTGATAACCTGTTTGTACAAAAAGTGAGTCGTTCTTCCTATCAGATTATCAGGTAGTGCCCTTGCTTCAATCCATTTCGTTAAGTAATCAGTTACGACTACGATGTATCTGCACCTTCTCTTATGGCTTGTTCTCGATGGACCTACAAAATCCAAACCCCATATTTCAAAAATTTCTCGAGGTTGTGATGGATGCAGTGGCATGAAGTCTCTTTTTACTGGCTTCCTTATTCTTTGACACATATCACATGCCTTAACAAAGTTCTTGGCATCGTGAAATAGAGTAGGCCACCATAGGCCTACCAACAACACTTTCCTTGCTGTTGCATTAGGTCTCATATGTCCTTCGACCAATCCTTCATGTGCCTCCTTCAGGGTCTGTTGTATTTCATCCTCTATCACACATCGTCTTAGAATGTGGTCCTCCCCAATCTTATATAGCAATCCTGCAATTAAGGTAAAGGGTGTAGATTTTATAATCACCTTCTGCTATTCATCTATCATCATCTCCTTTGGTAGTTCTCTCATTGATAGGTAATCCCAAATATGTTTATACCATTTAGGTATCACACTTATCATGAACAACTGTGTGTCAAGGAATTCATCCGGTATTCCTCCTTTTGCAGGTTCTCTTGAGTGAATCCTTGATAGTTGATCTACAATTACGTGCTTCTTTCTTGGTCTCACTACCACTCAAAACATGAATTCCTATAGAGTGATGAGCCATCAACTCACTCATCCATATATTATTGGCTTGTTGATCAAGTACAATAGTGCTTGATGATCCACATAGAAAGCAAAAGAGTTAGCCAACAAATAGTATCGGTACTTCTATACTACGTACACCATCCCTAGTGCTTTGTGCTTCGTTGTACTATAGTTCTTCTCAGCTCAAGAAAATAATCGACTTGCAAAGTAGATGGGCTTATCCAACCCAAATTGACCTTCCTGAGCCAATGCACATCCAATAGCATAGTTTGAAGCGTCAACATGCACATGAAACTCCTTCTCCTAGTCTAGAAAAACTAGGATAGGTGCCTTTAACAAATGTGCCTTCAAGCTCTCAAAAGCTCCTTGGTGTTTTTCTATCCAATGGAATGGAATACCCTTACGTGTAAGGGCATCTAGTGGATGAGAAGTTAATATATAGTTGTGAATGAACCTTCTGCAGTATCCCACTATTTCCAAGAAGGTTTTCATAGAGCTTACATCATATGGCTCTTACATCAACAATATTATCCGAATCTTATCTGGGTCGAGCTTGAGACCTTCTTGGAATACAATATGCCCTTGTAAATTCTTGTATGGTACCATCAAGGCACATTTACCTAGATTTAAAACTATTTGAGCTCATCTACACAAGATAATGTATTCCTCCAGTGATTTCAAATGTTCTTGTGTCTTCCCAAATAATGACCAATCATCGAGAAAGGCTTTAAAATTCCCTATGGACATCTTATCAAAGATATATAGGATGATTCTATGAAAAGTGGTTGGTGCATTGCACAATCCAAATGGCATACGATTGTAAGCGTATATTCTATTTTATACCATGAAAGTTATCTTCAGATTATCTTCTACAATACTAATTTGGTTATACCCTGAGAACCCATCCAAAAATGAATAGATTTCATGTCCTGCTACTTCTTCCAGGATGGAATCTGTGAAAGAAATCGAAAAGGGATATTTTATGGTTACGACATTGAGGCTTCAAAAATCTACAAAAATTTAATTTTTTTCGACCTCCCTCTTCAAGGTAATCATGATTGGTGACACCCACTCACTTGTCGTCACTTTGAAAATAATACCCACATCCAACATTTTATTAATTTTAGCATTCACCAGTGCTACGTATTTGGGATTCATCCTGTATAGTCACCTTCTTACCGGTTGTGCTCCTTCAATCAGGTGAATCTTGTGTACACAAAGTTTTGGTGGGACTCCCTTAAGGTCTTTGTATGTCCAAGTGAATACATATTTATACTCGATAAATATTTTAAAAGTTGTTGCCTTCAATATTTGATCTCAATCATCTCCACATTTAGTCATCCTCTCCTTGCCATCTTCTCCCAAGTTTACTTGAATCATTCTTGGTCCTTCATATTTAATGGATTCAGGTTCATTTTCTGCTTTAAGAACCTCTATAGGTGGGTAAGCTTATCTTCAATGACCGCGTCTCCCATATTATGTTCTACAAAATTCTTGGAGAATGTCCATTTTCCCTCTCCTTATCCTTTTTTGTTGTTGTTTGTTTCTTACTGCTCTTTGCATTTTTGGTTCATTTTTCTTGTCCTCTTTGGATTTCATTTCTTGTATAAATGCAAAAACATTGGGAAGGGAAAACTTCATAGTTTACCTGTTTCCAGTCGTGTAAGCCTTTGTCTTCGTTATACTCATCTTCTATGCAATCCTCTAGGTGTAGTACTCCCTCTTCATCTGGTTCATACCCTGATCCTTCATTTGAGGAAGAAACTCCTGAGTTGTTAGAATGTTTAATCTCTTGGCTTACTGCCTGGTTCTTTAGATTGATCAAATATCTATGCTGGCCTTTCTTGAAGGTCAAATGTTCTTTTTCCCAATTGTGGTTTACTTTTGATGTTCGTAACCACCCACATCCTAGTAATGCATCATATGTTGGTTTCTACATTGCAATTATCATGAAATCGAGTACAAAATCTTGTTCCACTATACACATTTTTTGGCTCATTAGCATACCTATTGTCTCGATGCCATTTTGATCCACTCCATACAATTTAAAGTTTGGAGATCTTATTGCTGGTTGACCAATATTCTACCATGTTCTTTCTGGCAATCGTTCATGATTGATCCTCCATAAACGATCACTTGATTCAACTTATGGTCCAATATCTCCATGTGAACCAAGGTTGACTTATTTCCTGCCTCAATCATCAATATCATTGGATCCATGAACTATCCTTGCTTGATGTGTGCTACCTATCAGATTTCTCTTTTCTTTGTTTTTACAACTTCTCCCACTATAGCGTATAACTTAGGTACTATGTTAAATAGACTAGCCACCTTTACTTTTACTATTGTATTCAGCACCTGTGTCACCAAGCCTTCTATTGATGTTTGTTTATCTTGTGGAATCTCCACCTTATTTATAACTTTCTTCAAAACTAGCTTGTCTTGCTTTTCTTTGTCTAGTTCTTTTTTATTTCAATTCTTGTGCTTCCTACCATCGCTCTTTTTCCTTGGTAGGATTTGGATATTCTTCCAAATTCCTAGCCTGTGTTCTTGTTATGGCTAGGACTTCATATTCCCTTTCCATTACTATACTTATCTCACTAATGTCAATCAAATTGACATTATGTGTTCCACTGGAACTTGCCTTATTTGGGTAGTTTGCCTCCATGTGGTTCCCTCGACCACACCACCTACGCATTTGGGTAACATTATTACCACTAGTAGTGTTTGTATTTTGAGGCTGGGGGTAATTCTTCACAAAATGGCCCTATTCTTGGTAATTTTGACACTGGATTACAAGTCTCTCTTCAGAGTCGTACTGTAGTCGATATTGTCCTTGTCTTCCTCCCCTATGGTTATTTCTATATCCACCGCTTGTTGCACCTTATCCATTTATTGGAGCATCCGATTGGATTCCTTGTTGGATTGTTAATGTTTGGTGCCTTGCTCCCTTTAGATTAAATGGATAATCCGCTACTGGATGACCTGCAATATCACATATGTTGCAATACACTTTATTTGGGTAATTAATGTTGGCATGTCCCTCTGTTTTGCAATAAGAGCACTAAATATTCTTTCTATCCTTTCGTGTTTCTCCTTTGATTTATTTTATAATTTTATCAAATTATTTTTGAAAGGATTGTATTGCACTTTGCACTTTGTCTTCTTCATCACTATCAGATTCTTCGTGTCTTGGTTGTCCATCGATTCCTGTAGCTATTTGCTTGGCCTCACTTTCAAAGTTATTTGCTTTCTTGAGGGCTTCTGCATATGTCGAGGATGGTAATGCTTTCATAATATTTCTATACTTATGTAGTAATCCATCTAAGAACCAAAATTTACCATTCCATCAACTGGTAACATTTCCAATTATTCGTGAACTATCTCAGTATCCTAGTGTAGCTTCTGATATCTTCACCTGATTTTTGTTTTGTAGCAAATATTTCAGTGATGATCTCTGTGTCATCTATTAATGGTTAAAATTATTCAATGAATGCATCCTTCAAGGGTGTCCATTGGGTGAATGGTTGGGTACACTGCTATTTAAAATACCAATCCATTGCCACTCCCCACAAAGTGGTTGGAAATAATTACAACCACTCTATATCATGTGTTACCCCATGTGTTCCCTAAATAGTGATACAAGTTCCCACATGATGAGCACAATCTTCCTTTCCTTCCCCATTAAAATATGTACATTTTTGTCTCTCTATATGAGGCGTAGTTTGTGCCATTATGGTTGTTCCGTTGGACATTTTGAGTCCCTAAGTCAAAGTTGTCATTGATGTCACCAGATGAAGTCATCATTAATACCAAATATTTCAGCAGGAAACAAAGGGGATAAAAATGGTTATTTGATATCCAGGAAGAAGGCCAAAGATCAAGTGAAACAAGTGCAAAAGACAGAAGTTAAAAGGGGTTATAATATTTATTTTATAAATTATTTAAATTCAGTGTGAATTTAAATTTTATAAATAAATATTAAAGGTACATTATCAAAGGTATAATATTATAATAGTGGTTATTATAATATTAAATGTGCCATGGTGAAAACCCAAATAAAATATTTATAATTCTTATTATAATGTTTTATAAGGCAAAAGTGGGGTTTATAAAGTCCAAAGATATTTTAATAAACCCAAAGGTTGGGTTTAAGACCAAAGGCATTCAAAGCCTTTTCGATCTCCGCCGACGTCATAGAAGACAACAAGGAAAGTGCCAATGTTTTCAAAGTAGTGGAAGAAGCATATAAATACTATGCCTAAAGTTCAAATTTATTATCCTTGCTCGATTGAAAAGATAGCATACAAATTAATTAATGCAGAGCTCGTGAAAATGGATGTGCAAACTTTATGTTTGAATTGCCAAAGAAAGAAACAAAAGGGACATTGTCGAATAGTTGGAAGCCAACTAGGCACCTTGGCCTAGTGGCAAGAGGGTTGCGGCTTAGTTTTTGTACGCATGGAGACCAACGTTCGAGTCTCGACGGAAGCGCTTGGCAGGTGTGTTGAAGGCGCCAAACGTGAGGCACACATTTTGCAAAACTAGGTGGAGTCATCCTTTTGAAGCACGTGGTGCTTCATCTATCTTCAATGAGCGTGTAGCTCATGTGGTTGTTGGCACCATGGTGGAGACGTTAGAGTGGGCTGCGTTGAGAGTTCGAAACCCTCCAAAGGTTGGTAAATGATTTTTTAATTAAATTTTGTTAAATGCCTAAGTTGGAGGTATAAGGTCGTTTAGTGGTTGAGTTTGGAAAGGTTGCTTTGCAATAAAGTTGTGGTAGTTGAGAATTACCTTTAGGAGTTATAAGGAGAATTCTGTTTTATTTTTAAGTCTTAAAATTGCTATTGTGGAATATTGAAAGGTTAAGACTTTGTGGGTAGTATGTTATTTTGATTTAAGGGTTTTTGTGACTATTGTGAGGATATTGATTATTATTTAAGTTGGAGTGATAAGGTGTAATTTTGATATTATTTTTGTGATATGTTTTGTTGAAGAAAATTATCCTCTAACCCTTATTGAGATTGGCAAAGAAGTAATTGTGAGTGTGGCAGATTTGTGAGGTCAACTACTTGACATTCAAAAGGTATGGGCAAATTCTTCTTTGGTTGACTTGGTTGATTGGCTTTATTGAAAATTAAGTTTGGAGTGAAAAGGACTTGATTAGGGTTTCCTTTTCAAAAGTGGTTGAGTTATTGCTTCAAGGTTTTCTGATTTGAGAGTTGAGATTAAAACCTTGTTTTATTAGCATTGTTGTTGAGATCATTGGTTGAGTGAAGTGTTTGAGTTAATGCTTCAAGGTTTTCTGAAATTGAGAGTTGTGATTAAAACCTTGTTTGATGAGCATGGTTGTTGAAGTGAGTTGTTATGCAAAGAACTTGAACTAGGGTTTGAAAATATCATGAGTATCATTGTTATGTGAGATTTGTTGTTGAGCATTGTTGGAAATATTTTGAGTTGGATGATACATGCTTGGGCTAGGGTTTGTGAGCAAGAGTTGTTTCTTGAAGTGATTGGTTGAGTAGAGTTGATTGAGCCTAGTCAAGTGGATGTATGAAGTGATTGTTCAAGTTCCATAAAAAAAACTATTCTATATTCTGATTTGAGTTGAGATTGAGTTTTGAGAATAGAACATATTGAGTCTCTAACAATTCTCTTTATGCTTCTATGAGATTGAGTTGAGAAAGTGATTGAGTTTTTGAGAATAGAACATATTGAGTCTCTAACAATTCTCTTTATGCTTCTATGAGATTGAGTTGAGAAAGTGATTGAGTTTTGAGTATAGAACATATTGAGTCTCTAACAATTCTCTTTATGATTCTATGAGATTGATTTGAGTTGAGAAAGTGATTGAGCATTGAGTAAAGAACATATTGAGTCTCTAAAAATTCTCTTTATGTTTCTATGAGATTGGACAAGTTCTGTGTGGACTTGTTAAGCATATTTGAGGTAAGTCTTTGAGAAGACTTGTGGATTGATTTTGTGTGAGCTTTTGTGGAAGCTTACAATACATATTTGAGCAAGTCCTAGAGAGGACTTATTGAGCAGATTTGAGCAGGTTATGAGTGGACCTATTGAGAAGAGTTGTGCAGGTTCTGTGTGGACCTATTGAGCAGATTTGGATAGGTTCTGTGTGGACCTATTGAGCAGATTTGGATAGGTTCTATGTGGACCTGTTGAGCAGATTTGGACAGGTTCTGTGTGGACCTGTTGAGCAGATTTGAGTAGGTTCTGAGTGGACCTATTGAGCAGATTTGTGCTAGACCGACTAGACTGTGTTTAGTGCAGATTTGAGTGGACTTGTGCTAGACCGATTGGACTATGTTTAGTGCAAGAGTTGAGCAGATTTGTGCTAGACCGAATGGACTATGTTTAGTACAGATTTGAGTGAGCTTATTGAGCAGACTTGTGCTAGACCGAATGAACTATGTTTAGTGCAATATTGAGCAGAGTTGTGCTAGACCGACTGGACTATGTTTAGTACAGAATTGAGATAGAGCTTTGGAGGTGATAGAGTAGAGAGGACAAAGTCTCCTATGGATAGAGATCCATCAACTAGGGTAGTGAGGATAGGTCTTCTGAGTGGGGACAAGAGTCTTCAGTGGAGAGAGATCCACAAGCCAATGCAGTGGAGGCAGTCGTATTCTAGAGGATCACCAACCAGAGCAGAGGAGAAGGAGTTCTCCTATGGATAGAGATCCACAAACCCGATTTAGGGGATCAACATCTCCTTTGGATAGAGGTCCATAAACATTGTAATTGGGAAGGATTCCCAAGAGATTGATTGAGAAAATTTTAGTGAAATATTTTCTCCGTGGAGTAGCCCACATTGGGTGAACCACGTAAATTATGGTGTCTCTATTGTGTATGGTGTTTTGTGCATTGCTTTGATTACTGCTATTGATACTACTATCTATACACTGCATAATATTGATTTGAAAGAAAAGTAAAAAGTGCTCTTATACTGTTCACCCCCCTCTCAGTATAAGCTTGTGTTCTTCAATTGGTATCAAAGCGGGTTCCTTCAGAAGAGTTTGATAGCTTGAAGGAAAAGTGATCAAGAACACAATGGATCAAAAGGATCAAAGGGATGGGTCCATCAATAATACAGTACCGATATTTGATGGAAGTGACTTTTTGTATTGGTGTATGCTAATGAGATTTCACCTGATGGCACTTGGCAATGAAGTTTGGGATGCAGTGGAACTTGGATATGATTCAATAGTCAATCCTCCTAAAGATAAGGAAGGTAAGCTTCTAATGCATGCAAATTCAAGAGTTATGAATGCAATTATAAAAGGATTGCGTAGATCAGAATCTATGAAGGTTATGGATTGTAAAACAATAAAAGATATGTGGGAACTACTGCATGACATATATGAAGGAGATAAAGGTGTCAAGAAAGCTAAGATCAAAAATCTCAAAGGAGAATTTGAAAACCTAAGAATGCAGGATGATGAAAACATTCGTGACTATCTCAGTAAGATTGATGAACTTGTACATGAGATGAGAGGTCTTGGAATGAAGGTCGATGAATATGATGCTTGTGATAAGATCTTGAGAACTCTTCCAAAAAGGTATAGTGAAAAGGTTTTTGCTATAGAAACATCAATTGATAGTGATTGTCTGACAAGAAATTCTTTACTTGGCATGCTTACAACTTTTGAGATAAGAACAAAAGATTCTATCCCTCCGAAAGAGGTTGCATTCAAAGCGAAAAAGAAGATAAAGGGTAAGAAGTCATAATCAAGTAGTGAGTCATCCAGTTGATGAAGAAGCTAATTATGGTAGAAGAGATAAAGGTTCCATAAGACCCATAGATCTAAGATCTATTAAGTGTTTCAATTGTGGAAAGTATGGATATTTTGCAATAGATTGTAAAGAGCCAAAGAACAACAATGGTGAAGAAAAATAGGATCACAAGTACAGGGAATCAAAAAGATACAAGCACCAAAATAAAAGCAAGGATGGACAAAGCAGACAAGGAAAGAAGTTCTTCCAGAGACAAAAGAGAAGCTACTATGCGGATAATGCAAGTACTCAAATGATAGTGATGCTAGATTTTCAGACAATGATAGAGATGAAGTCCTATTTATGATTGAAGAGAAATAACCAGTTAAGAAAAAGACTCCAGTTATTCTCAAGTGTTTTAGATGTGGTAGATTTGGACATCTTGAAGATGATTGCACAAGGGATGGTTATAGTTTCAGTGATGATGACTATGAAGATGCACTTGAAAGACCAGATGAAAATATTCTAATGGAATTAGAAGAAGAAGTGAGTGATCCTATAGAAGACAAGCCAAAAGAAAGTAATGATGTGGACAAAGGTAAACAAATAGAGGATTATTCAGTAGAGAATGGTTATGATCTCAAGGGAGAACTCATCTATGCCCTTTGACATGGTAAAGAAGGTAAGAAAGCAACACTCTAAGCTTGAAATTCAGTTTCAAGAATGTGATGAAGAAATATTATTGCTCATAGAGGATTTAGAAAAATCAAAGGCTAAGGCAAAGAAGTTCAAAGATAAGTTAGAAGCAAATATCTTGGAATGTGAGAAGTTAACACAAGAAGTGGCTCTACTAAAGGAAGATATAGAAGACTCCAAGAATAAGCTATACAAGTATGTAAATAGTGCAAAGAGTGTGGATAAAATAGTCAAGATACAAAGAGGAGCAACAAACAAGACAGGTCTTGGTTTTAAATAGGTACAAAATAAATGGGAAGAAAAGTCTACTTCAAGTCTTGAAGAAGAAGAAACTTTAGATGAAGATACATCAAAAGAAGATAATGTAAGAGGGAGTGAGACATCAGAGGATGAGTTGGACAATAAAGAGTTCAACAAAGATAAGAACAATGCACAGAAAAGATACAGATGGAACAACAATCAGAACAAGAGACCAATGAGGTCAAGACAAGGAAGCTTCAATGGAAGATGTTTTTCATGTCACATGTTTGGGCACATGGCTTCACAGTGTAGGACACATGAAAGACAAGAATATGGGAAAGGATAGATTTTTCATGGGTATTGCTACTCATGCAATGAGTTTGGTCACAAGGCAATGAATTACAGGATTCATGATAGAAGAGGATATGGCTTCACTAGGAGAAATACTAAGATATTTGCACCTCCAAGGAATAATAACATTAAGTGTTATAAGTGCAATAATGATGGTCACACAACAAAATGGTGTAGAGCAAATATTCCAGAAAAAGGTATGAACAAGAATAGGAATATGAACAAGAACAGGAACATGAACAAGAATAGGAACATGAACAGGAATGATGAACAGAAACAGAAGAACAAGAACAGGAACATGGATGAGAACAGGAATAGAAACAGGAACAGGAATGATGACAGGAACAAGAATGATGACATAGATAGAAACAATCAAAAGAATCAGAAAATTTAGAAAAGAAAGGAAGAGGATAAAGGCAAAGAACAATACCTTTTGGGAGTAGAAATACTCCCACCCTAGAATTAACCACCTCATAGGAGGTGGGGGAGGGGCTAAGCTAAGAGGCTCATTCTTAGCCCCGAGCCCCAAAGGTGACCCTTTGCCATTGATGTCAAAGGGGGAGATATTTGTGTATTGGGGAGAGATTTGATATTTGAGAGAGCATTGAGCCAGGGGGAGCAATGTCCCAGGGGGAGCAGAAGGAAAAATAAAGGTCAGGTTTCGGTAAGAAGAGTATGGGTTGCCATCAATGACAAAGGGGGAGATTGTTGGACATTTTGAGTCCCTAAGTAAAAGTTGTCATTGATGTCACCAGATGAAGTCATCATTAATACCAAATATTTCAGCAGGAAACAAAGGGGATAAAAATGGTTATTTGATATCCAAGAAGAAGGCCAAAGATCAAGTGAAACAGTGCAAAAGACAGAAGTTAAAAAGGGGTTATAATATTTATTTTATAAATTATTTAAATTCAGTGTGAATTTAAATTTTATAAATAAATATTAAAGGTACATTATCAAAGGTATAATATTATAATAGTGGTTATTATAATATTAAATGTGCCATGGTGAAAACCCAAATAAAATAATTATAATTCTTATTATAATGTTTTATAAGGTAAAAGTGGGGTTTATAAAGTCCAAAGATATTTTAATAAACCCAAAGGTTGGGTTTAAGACCAAAGGCATTCGAAGCCTTTTCGATCTCCGTCGACGTCATAGAAGACAACAAGGAAAGCACCAACATTTTCAAAGTAGTGGAAGAAGCATATAAATACTATGCCTAAAGTTCAAATTTATTATCCTTGCTCGATTGAAAAGATAGCATACAAATTAATTAATGCAGAGCTCATGAAATGGATGTGCAAACTTTATGTTTGAATTGCCAACGAAAGAAACAAAAGGGACAACATCGAATAGTTGGAAGCCAACTAGGCACCTTGGCCTAGTGGCAAGAGGGCTACGACTTAGTTTTTTGTATGCACGGAGACCAGCGTTCGAGTCTCGATGGAAGCGCTTGGCAGGTATGTTGAAGGTTGAGATTAAAATCTTGTTTTATTAGCATTGTTGTTAAGATCATTAGTTGAGTGAAGTGTTTGAGTTGATGCTTCAAGGTTTTCTGATTTGAGAGTTGAGATTAAAACCTTGTTTTATTAGCATTATTGTTGAGATCATTGGTTGAGTGAAGTGTTTGAGTTGATGCTTCAAGGTTTTTTGAAATTGAGAGTTGTGATTAAAACCTTGTTTGATGAGCATGATTGTTGAAGTAAGTTGTCATGCAAAGAACTTGAACTAGGGTTTAAAAAGATCATGAGTATCATTGTTATGTGAGATTTGTTGTTGAGCATTGTTGGAAACATTTTGAGTTGGATGATACATGCTTGGGCTAGGGTTTGTGAGCAAGAGTTGTTTCTTGAAGTGATTGGTTGAGTAGAGTTGATTGATCCTAGTCAAGTGGATGTATGAAGTGATTGTTCAAGTTCCATAAAATAAACTATTCTATATTCTGATTTGAGTTGAGATTGAGTTTTGAGAATAGAACATATTGAGTCTCTAACAATTCTCTTTATGCTTCTATGAGATTGAGTTGAGAAAGTGATTGAGTTTTTGAGAATAGAACATATTGAGTCTCTAAAAATTCTCTTTATGCTTCTATGAGATTGAGTTGAGAAAGTGATTGAGTTTTGAGTATAGAATATATTGAGTCTCTAAAAATTCTCTTTATGATTCTATGAGATTGATTTGAGTTGAGAAAGTGATTGAGCATTGAGTAAAGAACATATTGAGTCTCTAACAATTCTCTTTATGTTTTTATGAGATTGGACAAGTTTTGTGTGGACTTGTTAAGCATATTTGAGGTAAGTCTTTGAGAAGACTTGTGGATTGATTTTGTGTGAGCTTTTGTGGAAGCTTACAATACATATTTGAGCAAGTCCTAGAGAGGACTTATTGAGTAGATTTGAGCAGGTTATGAGTGGACCTATTGAGCAAAGTTGTGCAGGTTTTGTGTGGACTTGTTGAGAAGATTTGGATAGGTCATGTGTGGACCTATTGAGTAGATTTGAACAGGTTCTATGTGGACCTATTGAGCAGATTTGGATAGGTTCTGTGTGGACCTATTGAGCAGATTTAGACAGGTTCTGTATGGACCTTTTGAGCATATTTGAGTAGGTTCTGAGTGGACCTATTGAGCAGATTTGTGCTAGACCGACTAGACTATGTTTAGTGTAGATTTGAGTGGACTTGTGCTAGACCGAATGGACTGTGTTTAGTACAAGAGTTGAGTAGATTTTTGCTAGACCGAATGGACTGTGTTTAGTGTAGATTTGAGTGAGCTTATTGAGTAGACTTGTGCTAGACCAAATGAACTATATTTAGTGCAATATTGAGTAGAGTTGTGCTAGACCGACTGGATTGTGTTTAGTATAGAATTGAGACAAAGCTTTGGAGGTGACAGAGTAGAGAGGATAGAGTCTTCGATGGATAGAGATCCATAAGCCAGGGTAGTGAGGATAGGTCTTCTGAGTGGGGACAAGAGTCTTCAGTGGAGAGATATCCACAAGCCAGTGTAGTGGAGGTAGTCATCTTCTAGAGGATCACTGGTTAGAGCATAGGAGAAGGAGTTCTCCTATGGATAGAGATCCACAAACCTGATTTAGGGTATCAAAATCTCCTTTGGACAAAGGTCCATAAACATTGTAATTGGGAAGGATTTCCAAGAGATTGATTGAGAAAATTTTAGTGAAATATTTTCTCCGTGGAGTAGCCCACATTGGGTGAACCACGTAAATTATGGTGTCTCTATTGTGTATGGTGTTTTGTGCATTGCTTTGATTACTGCTATTGATACTGCTATCTATACACTGCATAATATTGATTTGAAAGAAAAGTAAAAAGTGCTCTTATAATGTTCACCCCCCCTCTCAGTATAAGCTTGTGTTCTTCACGTCCCACTAGGCAAATGTCTTGGTGGTGAGCATGGTGGAACTCTCTTTGGTTATCTCTGTTGATGGTGCAATTTTTTTTTCAAATAGCCTCCTACTACCACTTCAGAACCTCCTTTGTGAATATACGAGATATAGTTTTGGTCTTCCTTCCCATGAACCAATACGTGGTTGCTAGGGTACAAAGTCTCATACTTCTATATTCGTCGACCAATGTTCATTCTCAATACTAGGAACTTCCTCCACTATTTTATTTTTGCCTTCTGCTATCACCAACAATGTCTCTACTCTTGAATTCTCATCTTCTAATGGATCATACACTCTTTTGAATTTAGGTTATAAACTTTATCTTGTGTTCTTAGATTTTCCAGTCGTGCACTTCTTCTTGGCTATCTTGGACTCCTTCCTCCTCTTCCTTGTGTCATTAACCTCCTTATTTTATCACATGTGCTTATCGACCCAAAGTTTTTTTCTAGGAAATGATACCAAATGTAGACAAGGGTAAGTAGCTCCTGAGATGAGGAAATGACGATAAAATAGGAAGGGATGATAGGCCAAGGTACAACAATTATCATGTCTTGCAAGTATGAGTCGATAAGTCTTGATGGAAACTTGAAATACTAGACATCTAAGGTAGATAAGCTAGATGCCTAATATAGATGACTATATGTTTGGGTTAGACATCAGGGATAGATGGCAAACATCTAGACTAGATATCTGGACTAGATGGTTAGAATCTAGACTGGAAGGTTAGATGTCTGGACTGGTCGGCTAGATGTATGGACTAGATGTTTGGGTTGGGTGACTGGCTAGATGGCTAGACATCTAGAATGGATGGCTAGATGTCAGGACTGGATGACTGGACATCTAGACTAGATGTTTGGACTAGAAGGCTAGACATCTAGGCTAGATGGCTAGACTTCTAGGTTGGACGGTCGACTAGACATCAAGGAGAGATGACTGAATAGTTATTGATGAAACCAGATGACTATATCGACATGTGTAAGGGTTAATATTCCAGGGTCTAGACGTCTTCCACTATGTGTTCCTTTTCCAATCCTCAAGGTTCCTCAACGCGTCCTGCAATAGAAAAACAACATACAATAATACATGCTCTCGTACCAAGCTATGATCAATACCTATAATACAACACTATAACATAGATGCAATATCGTACAACACACATTACAAAATAACAATTATTGTACAATATATCTACATTATAGATAAAGTATGGATAGATTACAAAATAAAATAGGGAGGTAATTAGAGATGAGATCAAGTAGTTAGTGCAACCAATCCGTCTCAACTGTCCCAATCGTTTAATAGCCTTAACACTTGCGTTTACTACCTAACTGATAGTTTCATATGTCTAACATAGCCAGATGTCTAACACAACAACCAAACATCTGATTAGTTAGGTTGGACATCTAATCCAAATGTCTAACTAATCCAAATGTCTTAACACAAAGACAACTGCATTTGTCCTTTAGTGCATACTTATTAATCAAGCCATATTCATTTGATTGGATGATTTTACATTACCATTTTCATGATTCATACATTATCAAAATTGTTATACACAATCAAAATTATCGATCTTCATAGGATATTTATGTCAAACAACCTCATAGTTTATTTTTGCTTGGAACTGTTGTCTACATTATTTACCAAACTCTCTGCAAATAAGAATTTGTCCAATATCTTAGAAATTATATCAACTCCTGTCCTCATATTTCTCCACATTGATCTAGATTTTATAGGCACCAAGTCTACCAACCCCTTGGATTCAAACTTTTGGATAAAGTAATTAGCTTGTGGATCAGTTCTAGCAGTAGAACCCCATACTTCACTCCTCAAAAGAGTTAAGTTTAAATCACCTCCTAAAATTAAATTATTAGCTTTTAAAAACTTTTGATCCATAATATTATCCCAATACTGCATCCTATATTTATATGGGCCATAAATATTCACCACTGTCATTGTTTCCCCAAGCTCCATTGAAAAGAATTCAGTCCCTACTCCTAAGTCAAGCAATGTAAATTTGGTTAGCCTAAACTGATCTACCTTCCACCCTGTAGCCTCTCCTCCTAAGGCTCCTACAAAATTAAGGACCATAAAATCCCATCCTTTAAGCAATTTACTGATATCTTCCATCACTTTCATAGCTAACTCTTTTGTCTCTTGAATTAGAAAAATATTTGGATTATGAATTTCTACCAACCTGCATAAAGCAACTTTTTTGTATAGTTTGAAGAACACAAGCTTATACTGAGAGGGGGGGTGAACAATATAAGATCAACTTTTACTTTTCTTTCCCAAACAATATTATCCAATATTATCAATGGCAATATCAATAGCAATAATCAAAGCAATGCACAAATCATCACACACAATAGAGACACCAATTTAACGTGGTTCACCCAATGTGGGCTACTCCATGGAGAAAATATTTCTACTAAATTTTCTCAACAAATCCTCTTGGGAATCACTTCCCTATTACAATGTTTATGGACCTCTGTCCAAAGGAGACACCAATCCCCTAATGCTCTGATTTGTGGATCTCTCTCCATAGGAGAACTCTTTCCCTTTTCTCTGGTTCATGGAACTTGACCCATGAGAAATCTTTCTCCTCAACTAGTTTGTGGATCTCTCTCCACAAAAGAAATCTATCTTCCCAGCTACTTCATGGATCACACTCCATAGGAGAACTCTTTCCCCTTGCTCTGGTTCGTGGATCTCTATCCACAGGAGAACTCTTTCTCCTCTGCTCTAGCTGGTGATCTTCTAGAAGACTACTGCCCCCACTACACTGGCTTGTGGATCTCTCTCCATAGAAGACCTCTGTCCTCACTCATAAGACTATCCCCACTAGAGACTACTATCCTCTACTCTATCACCTCCAAAGATTACTCTCAACTCTGTCTCAAATATGCACCAAACACTATCCTTGGTCTAGTACAAATATGCTCTAACTCTATCTCAGGTCTAGCACAAATCTGCTCACAAATTTACACCAAAATATGTCCTCAAGCCTTAACATAAAGCTTTATCCAATCACAAATCAACTCTACTTAGATTTACCCCAAGCCTTAACACAAAGCTTGAACAAATCAATCAATCAACTCTGCTCTCAATGCTATCTCAAGTCTTCACCAAGACTTGCTCAAATCTACCTACAAGTCTTCACCAAGACTTACCTCAAATTTGCCTACAAGTCTTCACCAAGACTTACCTCAAATCTACCTACAAGTCTTTACAAGACTTACCTTAAATCTACCTTCAAGTCTTCTCCAAGACTTACCTCAAATATGTCTACAAGTCCTCTCAAGAACTTGCTCAAATCTGCTCTCAAGTCTTCACCAAGACTTGCCTCAAATCTGTCTACAAGTCCTCTCAAGAACTTGCTCAATTTGCTCTCAAGTCTTCACCAAGACTTGCCTCAAATCTGCCTACAAGTCTTCACCAAGACTTACCTCAAATCTACCTATAAGATTTCACAAAAGCTTGCTCAACACTATCCTTAAGCTTTCACAAAAGCTTACACAACTCTATCCTTAAGATTTCACAAAAGCTTACTCAAATATGCTCAAACACATGCTCAAAATAGCTCACAAGATATGCTCAATCAATCTCAAATCTTGCACACAATGCTATCAATTGCTTTGTCTAATCTTCAAAGTAATTCCTTTAACTTGAAGCAATTTAGACATATTCTATTCAGAATTATTTTAACCTCTGGAACATATAGAGAATGATGTATTCTATCAAAAACTCAATATGTTCTACTCAATCATTAAGTCTGTCGCTTTCACAAATCTAGTTTCTAAAGTTTGCACAATCACTTTCAATATCACTCAAAACCAATGCTCAAGAATTTCACTCATTCATTCAACCAATGAAACACAACTTTCTCACAAACCCTAGCCAAGTGTTTCACACTACACAATATGGGTCTCAAACCCTAACTCCAATAATCTTCAACCTCTATCTCAAATGTTCTCTAAACATTCACCAATGAAGCATATAATAATTCACTCAATATTTCCAACAATGCTTATCAAACAATCCTTTTCACTCCACCTTGTATTTCACAACATTCATTCCAATATTTCAAACAAAATATGATGTGCCCATACCTTTTTGATTTGATGGAGATATATCTTCAAAACCTGTTTTACTTGCAACAAAACCCTCTTGCCAATTCTAGGTTAGATAGCAATAGTCTATCTCAAAATTTCCACACAAATATTCTCCTCAATAATTATTTCACCATACAAAAATATCAAGTCTCAAGTACACCTTATAATCTCCAAACTTCTCAAAATAATATTCAATACATAAAAATCAAGTTCCTTTATTAACACCTTATAAAATCCAAACTTCTCAAAATAACATTTAACATAAAAAACAAATTCCTTTGTTAACACCTTATAACTCCAATCCTTTTATTTATTTTTCTAAGTAACAAAAAAATATTTTTCAATTTATCCTTATGACTCCCTATTCATTCCACCTATGCACTTTATAATTATCATGTGGCCTCTATGTTATTTGCGCCTTCCAAACCTTGGCAGATTTAAATAAAAATATGCATACCTTATAAAATTTGGCCCATGTCTCAAAAATTGATGCGCACATCTTCGACTGTGCCCAAACTTGAACCCGCGACCAGCCACCACCGTAGCGCCTTAGCCCAAGGCTAAGCTGCCACCTGGGCTACACGCCCACACAACACTCAAGGTGCATGAGCCACTATTAAAGCCTTACCTTCTACGAATTACGAAAATCAACCAAAACCTTTGTTGTGTGCCAAAATGAAGGGGACGTGAATCGAACCCTCGACTTGCCCTTTGCGAGTGCCTTAACCAAACTCCGACCACCGTCTACGCTACTCGGTGCTATGGAATGGATTTGGTGCTTCACTTGGATTTCAACCAATGTCTGCCTCCTTTAATTAAAAACAACATGAATCCTCTTCTCCCTTCACAATGCAACACATGAATTATATTTCAACTTAGGCATTCGAATAGCATAGGTGATTTGGAAATGAAAATCATTTCCCCTTTTTATACTTTGTCCTTTGCACTTAACACGTCGGCTCATTCGAAATTCGATTTTCGAATTCAAATTTAAATTTTAAACTTTGGTACCTTTTGATTATTTAAATTAAAATTTTAACCATAGGTTAAAATATTTTAATTTAAATAAATTAAATAAAAACCTTTATAAACTACTCAATGGGTCTTTTCAAGGATATATTATTTTAATGATTCCTTGGACCTCATTTTTCTTCACCTCATCCTTTTTCCCAAAATATTATAATATTATTATTTATTTTTAAACCTGCTTCTCTTCCCTTGGGTCTTCTACCTTTTAGGCCTCTTTAGGTATATAATATTTAAAATAAATATTATACCCTTTTTCTTTTAACCACTTCCTTGCCTTTTGGAAAATCAACCTTGTGACATCAATGACAACAAAACTGGACATCAAACCTCTTGACATCAATGACAACAAAACTTGCTCAAATTTCCAACAATCTCCCCCTTTTTCATTGATGGCAACCTTTTTTTTTTAAACATTCCTTTTACTTTTTCAGTTCTGCTCTTCCTGAGAAACTACTCCCCCTGACTGAATGCTCTCCCCCTAACTCAAATCTCTCCCCCTTTGACATCAATGGAAAAGGGCCACCTTTGGGGCTAAATATAAGACTCTTAGCTCAGCCCCCTCCCCACCTCCTTTCCTTGAGGTGATTAATTTTGGGGTGGGAGTATTTCTACTCCCAACATACAATGCTATTTTTCTTTGTCCACCTTCTTCCTCAACTGATCCTTCTGATTCCTTTGAGTATTCCTGTTCCTGCTTGTCTCTGGAAATTTTGTTCTACACCACTTAGCCATATGCCCAACATTATTGCACTTATAACACTTAATGTTGTGGTTCCTTGAAGGTGCAAATGTCTTGAAGTTCCTCCTAGTGAAGCCATATCCATTCCTGTCATGAACCCTGCAATTAACTGCTTTATGACCAAACTGATTACAAGAGTAACAATACCCTTGAAAGAGATGCCCATTTCTAAAATTTCTCTTGGTGAAACCAATACCAAAACCATATTCCTTCTTTTCATGTGTCCTGCATTGCATAGCCTTGTGACCAAACCTTTGACATGAGAAGCAACATCCTTTGAAGAAATATTGCCTTGATCCCATTGGTCTCTTAGTCCTTTCTTCCCTGTGATGTTCTCTGTTCCT
This sequence comes from Wollemia nobilis, assembly GCA_028583015.1. NCBI lineage: Eukaryota > Viridiplantae > Streptophyta > Pinopsida > Araucariales > Araucariaceae > Wollemia > Wollemia nobilis. Next base: position 6,057,581 of record JAQPPZ010016930.1, on the reverse strand, counting down.
CATTTGTGCATTGTTTCCTTCCTTGGTGAACCTTCTGTTTTTCAACTTATCCTCATAAGTCTCACTTTCTCCTTTACTTTCTTCTTCTAAAGCTTCTTCTTTGGAGCTTGAGCTTGACTCCTCTCCTTGTTCTCTTTGTCCTTCTTCAAAACCAAGTCATGTTTTGTTTGATGAAGATCTTTGTACCTTGATAATATTATCCAAGGTCTTTGAGCTTCTCCTAAACTTGTGTAGCTTGTATTTAGACTCTTTCACTTCCTTTCTTAGTAAAGCTACCTCATGCTCTAATTTTTCACATTCTAATACTTCTACCTCTAACATTTCTTTAAATCTTCTTGTATTAGATATCTTGTATAAGCTTTCCTTTCTCTTCATCACATTCTTGAAATTGAAGCTTGAGTTTTGAGTTCTACTTTCTTACCTTCATTAATTACTTAAGAGCAGAAATAAGCTCACCTTCAAGATCAACTTATCCTTCTTCATTTTTTGATTCTTCCTCTACTCCTTTGTCTTCAAGAGCATCTTCATACCTTTCAGATTTATCTCCAATAGAAGCACTTCCTTCTTCCTCTATTACCAAGAAGAGAATTTCTTCTTCATCATTACCTGAAGATCTTTCATCACTATCACTTGAAATCTTGCCTATCTTATCTACATAGAAACTCTTCTTATGCCTCTAGAAAAACTTCTTTTCATGCTTGTTTTGTCCATACCTATTTTTCTTTTGATACCTGGATTTTCCTGCTTCCCTGTTCCTATGATCCTATTTCTCTTCACCATTGCTACTTCCAACTTCTGAATAGTTAGATGCATAGTGACCATATTTACCACAATTGAAACACTTAACTATTTTTGTACCTTTGTGCTTTCTTGAGTCCTTGTTCCTTCTGCGATAGTTTGCTTCTTCTTCACTGGATGACTCATCACTTGAATCTGACTTCTTATCCTTTGTCTTCTTTGCTACTTTGAAGGCTTCCTCTATCTTGGGGATAGGATCATTTCTTATTCTCATCTCAAAAGCTATGAGAGTTCCATGTAACTCATCCCTAGTCAAAGTTTTAATATCTCTTGTTTCTTCTATGGTTGAAACCTTTTCACTATACCTCTTAGGGAGTGACCTTAAAACCTTTTGACAAACATCTGATTCTTCAAATTTAAACCCAAGTCCTTGCATGGAGTTAACAACTTCATCCACACGGAGTAAGTATGTAGCAATGTCTTCCTCATCCTTCATATTCAAGTCTTCAAATATTTTCTTGTGATTTTGCAATTTTGCCATCTTGACCTTTTTGTCTCCCTCATATGTTTTCTTCAACTTTTCCCAAATCTCTTTTGCTAATGTGCAATGCATAACTTTTACAAAATCTGCTTCCCGTAAACCACTTAATATTGCATTAATTGCCTTTGAATTATTTAGATGTAGGAGCTTACCATATTTATCTATAGGAGGTGTAGCTGGCAGGTGTGTACCCATCCTCAATTGCTTGCCATGTCTCATTTCCTTGTGCCATTAGGTAAATATTCATTATTACACTCCAAAATGCATAATTGTTCCCATAAAACAATGGTGCCTTATTTGCTGAAGATCCACTCTAAGATGCCATCTGTGTTCCTGTATACTTTTCCTTCAAGCTATTAAACTCTTCTAAAGGAACCCGCTCTGATACCAAATGAAGAACACAAGCTTATACTGAGAGGGGGTGAACAGTATAAGATCAACTTTTACTTTTCTTTCCCAAACAATATTATCCAATATTATCAATGGCAATATCAATAGAAGTAATCAAAGCAATGCACAAATCATCACACACAATAGAGACACCAATTTAACGTGGTTCACCCAATGTGGGCTACTCCATAGAGAAAATATTTCTACTAAATTTTCTCAACAAATCCTCTTGGGAATCACTTCCCTATTACAATATTTATGGACCTCTATCCAAAGGAGACACCAATACCTAATGCTCTAATTTGTGGATCTCTCTCTACAGAAGAACTCTTTTCCTTTTTCTCTGGTTTGTGGAACTTGACCCAGGAGAACTCTTTCTCCTCAACTGGTTCGTGGATCTCTCTCCACAGAAGAACTCTATCTTCCCAACTGCTTCGCTAATCACACTCCATATGATAACTCTTTTCCTTTGCTCTGGTTCGTGGATCTCTATCCATAGGAGAACTCTTTCTCTTCTTCTCTAGATGGTGATCTTCTAGAAGACTACTACCCCCACTACACTGGCTTGTGGATCTCTCTCCATAGAAGACCTTTATCCTCACTCATAAGACCTATGTCCTCACTGCCCTGGCTAATGGATCTCTATCCACTGGAGACTACCATCCTCTGCTCTGTCACCTCCAAATATTACTCTCAACTCTATCTCAAATCTACACCAAACACTATCCTCGATCTAGTACAAATCTGCTCTAACTCTATCTCAAGTCTAGCACAAATTTTCTCATAAATCTACACCAAACTCTATCCTCAAGCCTTAACACAAAGCTTGATCCAATCATAAATCAACTCTGCTTAGATTTACCCCAAGCCTTAACATAAAGCTTGAAAAAATCAATCAATCAACTTTGCTCTCAATGCTATCTCAAGTCTTCACCAAGACTTGCTCAAATCTGCCTACAAGTCTTCACAAAGACTTACCTCAAATCTACCTACAATTCTTCACCAAGACTTACCTTAAATCTACCCACAAGTCCTTGTTGGAACAATTTATTGCATCCATAGGATTCGATTGTCACACTGCAAGAAATCGTTTGAAACCGATGAGCTATTACAAGCTTCGGTCAACCTACCTCTTTGTTCTAATAAACACAAATATTGCTAAAGAAAAAATGCAGAACGGGTAAGGAAACCCCAATGGTAATTTTATGATAAAACATTGATTATACGCTCCAGATTAATGTAACACTATATGTATTAAAATGACCAAGCAAGAAAATAACCATTTGTTATGCTTTATGTAGACCAGTGCCTAGATTCATTGGGTTGTTATAGCAATTTAACAATAATTTTAACATGAACAAAGAAGAGGAAAAAAAAATTGGCACTCTTAGGCTTATTCGAATATCGTAATAAAACTAAAATTTGACCAACAAAAAAACGTATGTAATGCTTTCAAATAATGTAATCCATTACACAATAACACACCAAATTGATATAGATAAATGAAAAGAAAAAGACCCATAATTGTATGGATTTAAAAATATTTTTACATGCAGAGTGGGCAGGAAGCCTCTAAACTCTATTTTTCCAAAAAAAAATATCAATACAATGAAGGTGTTATGTTCAAATAACGTAACAAAATCCTCCTACTCTCCTTGTTCCAATCAGGTAACAACTGAGTCTCTGAATATCTGACTCAATAGGACTGGAAATATTCTCAACTTCTTGAGTACTTTCCTATCATAGAATCCTACACAACAAGGGGAAGAAGAAATAATGAATGAGAAAATAGACACATAAAGGAGATACAACAACACAACTCTAAAGGGCACTCAAGTATACCTCTTAGCAAAAATGCTATTCTCTAAATACTTGATGATGATTTTAAACCTGGGCACTTCTTCTTATAGGTTGGGTTCTTGAATCTATTATTCTAGATTTGTCTTGGGCCCTACACTTGTTAGCATCTGATTGAATCTCTTTTGTATGCTATCTAGTTGGTGCGGTTCTGAATCAACTATTACAACTCACTCTTGGTTTGAAGGGAGTTCTTCCACTGAAATGAGTTTTCATACTTGTTTCTCTTCTTCTGCTTATATAACAAAGGATTTATACTTATACGTAAATTATTTTAATATGATTGTCTTGGTCACTATGATAATCTGTTGGGGATTGACCAAACTAATATCGTAAAATCTTGATGAAAGATAGAGGGGGACCCGACGTGATGGTGAAGACAAGGGGTGGCATGCTAGTGGAAAATGGATGGAATGGCACTAATCACGTGATAGAGTGAAGGAAAAATAGAGGAAAGGGGATGGCTTCGCACAATGGATGGAGGTGAGATGGTGCAATGTTGGAAAAAATGTTAGGATGGTCAAGAAAGAATACCTAGAAAAAGGGAGGTAGTGATAAGTAGGAGGAAGGCGGGAATGGAAAACAATATTTGGAAGCATCTATAGGCTGCTTCCATAACTATACTCCGTCGAAGTGTTCCCCTTGTAACTATATTTTGTTGAAGCGCAGATTGAATGTTGTCTTGTAAGTCAAAACCATATTTTATTCTTCACACGCTTTCTTCATCTTAAGTGATACAGAATAGAAAATGAATACATTCATACTTCTTGTACTCCATTGTTTTTCTCACTGATGCATTTAAGTCCTCTTTTACTGTCTCTATTTATAAGCTATGAAGATGCCCAACAGTCTTATTTTATTGTGTAGTACATTATTATTCTCAAGAGATATACATGATCTGATTGCATGCTTGAACGTCAGGTTTTGTATTCTAGTCAATCCACAATATCCTTATCTGGGTACTATCCACGAGATTTATTATGATTACTCGAATCTTTCCTTCCTTGGGTATCATCTAGATTTATAGTTCTTATGCATACTATTTGCTCAGCTTCATCTCAGCTATTGATCTTCATAGCGTCTTTCAGTGTACCTTATCATGGATGAGTCACCTTATTGCTTTCTATCTCGATATTTGTTTCAAACATTTTGTGAAGTGATCATCCTTTTCTCGGGAGTTAGACTATCCAATTTTCCCTTCAGACATGAATCTGCTGATTTTGCTAATTTGTGATTATCATAGGTTTTGTCAATTAATAGTGTCCATTGGATGGGGTAAGCATTGTAGGGCAAATTTTTATTCTCTTAAATCTACGAGGACGTTAGCTTCCAATATACTGAAGATATGGGCCAACGGTGGTTATGTTCTTATTAGCATTTTCATAATCGTTGGATCGAATGTTTGACCAAGCATAGTAATTCGATCACCTTTACCTACCTTGGGCTACCCTTTGATCAGATCTCTGACATTGGATCTGGCCAGCTTGCTCGCGACCATTGATTTATTTTGGCCCTAAGTGTTTGTAGTCGTTGGTTGGTTTTTATTTTGACTTATCAACCCTTTATATCATCCTGATTAATCTACGATCGTCATATTTGTTTGAAAGATTAAACACATCCATTGATTCTCCTTGTATATAACTTGTGCTTTGGAGGAACCACGATCATCGGACCAACTTGAAACATATCGCGACCGTTGATCTAACTTGGCTCTTCTTTTTAATTGCTTTCTTTAATCTCTGATAACCTTCCTTTTGCGCGCAACCGTCATATGAGTTAAGATTAATCACGATCGTTGGATCTAATGAAACATGAGACCACTTTAACTTTGAATTTTATGTAGGCACATTTTAACATTCATATTCTTAATGACCTGCGATGCCGTTGATTATTATCTGGGAGTGTCGTGTCCATTGATCTGATCAAACTTGCAAACACTTTAATTTAAAATATGTGATTAATTTTCATAGTCAAACCTTTATGTCTCATGGTTGCACCACCGCCGTTGGATCATCCTTTGTTCCATCGCAGCCTTGGATCTTCTTATAACCTATTGGTTAGATAGAGAAAAAGTATACTTCGGGGATTTTCATTAATCTCAGTTTAGAGAAAAGGGGGAACGATTAGACAATGTATTAAAACCCTTGTTAAATTTGATTAATCTAGGTTTAATTAAAATTTACTTAGCCTTATCCATTATTTTTACCTTCTTTTAATCGAAGTGTTGCTACCATCAGATTCTATTGGGATATAACGCAACCGTTGATCTTACCTAGATTCGTGCATACCTTGGTAATTTAGGGTGAAAGCATATCCGTTGGATCTATCAGTGAATATGATGTTGCCATTAGATTTGCTTCAACTTGCTTCTTATTGTTTTGAATTTAACTCAATCATCACCGTTAGATCTTAACGTGGGTTTTCGCTACCATTGATTTCCTTCCACCTACGGGGTTAGTCTTTAAGTACATGCATAGTCGTTGATTTAAAGCATAGCTCATCATTGCCATAGATCTCTTAAGCACATTATTATTAAATCAATGTCATCGATATTACACTTAGGCTCTTAAAAGATAATTAAAATTCAATTTGCCAAATAGAGCGCGATCGTTGGATCTTGTTGTGGATCTTTCGTAGCCGTTGATTTATCTTCACCGAATAAAACACATCCATTCAATTTTACCTTATGGGAGCGCTACCATCGGATCTACATGGTTAATCAAAGGAGTGCATTTAACCATAATTTCGATATACTATGCAAATTCGTTTAATTAAACATTACCTTTAGACTTGATCGATTTAACCCCCGATTGGCTTTATTAAAAGCGCCATCGTTCGATTAAGGAGGAATAGAGTGCTACCACTAGATTCAATCAATGTGCTCGACTGTTAATGAATGGGGCACATAGCTTCAAGCCTTAATTTAGGTTGTCTAAATTGTTTAGATTTTGGGTTTTTAGACCATGGCATTTGATTAAATATTTTTAATACCTCAGGACTCAATGATTTATTATTTGACTTAGGTCCAAACACGATTATTGATCTGGGAGACTAAACCTTATATTTTTAATAGTCGGGTTTTATTAAAAGGGATTGAAATAGAGACCAACAATGCTTGCTATTTTAATGAAACAAAAAATCTAAATTTGGGGGTTTCAAAGTTTGAGTCAAATTTAGCTCCAACATAGGCTCTGAATGGGACAATGTGCTGAAAACATGAGGTACTTGAGAATTACAAAATCTCCTGGTTTTATTACAATTTTGGACAAAAATTCAAATCATCAAGACTAATAAGCAAAGCTTGAAAAACAAAATATAACAACTTTTAAAATGAAAAACTGTACAAACAACATAATATCAAAGTAATAGAGCATTGAAAACTGTAATTCCTTTTATTCAATTTGGAAACTTGGGTCAGAATTTTAGAAACAGACGAGTTTTTAGATATATTGTCATGCTTGTTTTAGCTAAGTCATAGGATATGATTACACAAAATTTGTCAAAGCTATTTGTTTCATCACGCTTTTATCCCATGTGTGTGTTTGTGCATTCATTTTGATTTCTAAGTCTTCCAGAACTTTGCCATATATGAGAAAAACATTTAAGCCTAATATATGATTTCACTCTTAAAAATTTTCACCATTCTGTAGGGCTCCACTACCAATCAAGTGTCTATAGCCCCGATGGAGTTGCGTTTAATCCCATCCGATTTTACCCTACTTCTAGTCAAGCGTCTATAGCCCCGGTAGAGGTTTTCCAAGATATCTCAGACAGTGACTCAATTTATTTTGTTTTTAATTTTTTTTTTCTCATTTGAGAAGTACTTGGATATATAAGCAAATTGTGCAAAGAGTATGTTTGAGTTTAGGATTAGTTTCTGGCTAAAAAGGATGAGTGTAATTATTTTTAGCTCAAACACCCTCTCAAAGATAACTTAGTTCTTTGGACCTTGAAGTCACCTTAAGTATTATTTTTAATGTGAGGCTTTGACATGGTGTTTCAATAAGCTCTTCTTTCCTACTGTTTTATCTCATATCAAATAACCATTGCATAAACACTCATATTTGAAAAATTGTAAACCTCATTAGAGTCTAAAATAAATCTCCTTTTTTCTTATTATTTTTGGAGGAATCACAATAATGTATACTCATCAAACTAAGAATACCATGTGTGACAACAAACTTAGAATTTTTCAAACAATAAAATAAATGCTTATTTAATATACATAACAACAACAAAATACATCACTTTGTTTTTGGGGTTTTTGCTTTTCCATTTTTTTTTTATATATTTTTTATTTTTCACCTTCAACATGGATTGTACATTTTGAGGTGTTGGCCATTAATAGGGATAGCCATTATTTCTCCCTACAAAGTCTATAACTTGTATGTATTATGGCTGATAACATGGGCTATTTGGTATGGACCAATCCATTTAGGTTCAAATTTACCCTTTTCACCATGCTTATCATTTTTAAGAACCCAATAGATGACTATATCTCCTTGACAAAAAGGAGTACCCTTAGCTTTCTTATTAAACAATTTCATAGTTTTCTGGGTTTGTTCCATCATTCTATTAGGGGTCTCTCTTCTTTGCTCTTCTAATAGGACAATTTGGTCAAGCCTTATCTGTAAGGTATTGGGGTCTTCATGGTCTTGCAATAAGAGGAAAAGTGTCAATTTTTCTATTCTTGAAGGTAATAAGGCTTTATCTCCATATACCATCTCATAGGGGGTTCTTCCTGTGTTTCTTTTAATAGACAACCTATCAACCCATAGAGCAAATTTAAGTTCACTGTCCCACCCTCTTTTGTTCTTACCTAATGACCTTTTTATTCTAGTTATTACATTCTTATTTGATGACTCAACTCGACAATTTCCTTAGGGGTAATAATTTGCAGAATGGGACAATTCAATTCCATATTCAACACAAAATTCTACCATTTCATATGAAACAAAATATTGTGCATTTTTTGTTACCAATTTTTGAGGAACTTCAAACCTAGTTAGGATGTTTTCTTCCAAGAATTTGATGATAGTGGCTGTTGTGGATGTTCTCAGAGGTGCATCTTCTACTCATTTTGTAAAGTAATATGTTGTGGTTATGATCCACTTGTGTTGGACAGATGAATTAGGCTTGATCTCTCCAATTAAATCAATGCCCCATTGGGTGAATGGTGCTTCAATAATTACTAGCTTGAGAGGCATGGCTGCTAGCTATTTTTTCCTGCAAAGACCTAGCAGTTATGATAGTTCCTAACATATTTATATAAATATTTAAAAATAGAAGGCCAATAATATCCTACTCTCATAATTTTATTAGTTGTGGCTCTTGGAGCAAAATGTCCCCCATAGAAACAATCATGAAATTCATTAATTATTTATGGGACTTCACTTTCATATAAATAGACTAATAATACTTCGTTAGGGTGTTTCCAGTACAACACACCATCCTATATATAATATTTCTGGGCTTGAAGCTTGACTGACCTCATTCTGTTTGCTGATATATCTTTAGGGAATGATAGGGTTTGTAAGTATGACAAAATTTCCTCATACCATTTGCATTCGGTATTATTGATTCTTCTGACATCATATGCTTCATCTATTGTGATAACATTATCAAATTCTTCTTCTTCTTTGTTGGCCAATAATTTAGCTAAACCTTACCCTTTGAAAATTTTAACTATTTTGAATTCAACATCATACTGTAGAAGCTTTACCATCCATCTTGCTGGTCTTCCTAATGGCTCTGATTGGGAAAAAATATATTTTATTGTTATAAAAGGGATACAATAGTAAACTTTATTTGAGCCAAATATACCTTTGAAGTGTTCCAAATATTGGATGACTGCATAAGCATGTTTTTGTAGCAAGGTGTATTTAAGATGTGCTCCTTTCAGACCTGAAATCATGAAGGCTATTGGCCTTTCATTATTTTCATCATCTTTCTACAAAAGAACTGCAACAATGAAGTGTTCGAATGTATAAGAGTAGATATTAAAATCTTTTGCATAACCAAGGCAGCTTAGGACTAGAGTGGTTGATATGGCTTCTTTGATCTTGTTAAATGCTTCCATATTCTCTATTGTCCATTTTATTTCTATAGTTTTCTTAACCATGCCATTTATAGGTTTGATCATCTCTACAAAATTTGGAACAAATCTTCTAACAAAATTTATCTTACCAAAGAATGACCTAACTCCTTTTAAGTTCTTGGGAGGAGGAATTTTGGTAATAGCCTCTATTATTTCTGGATCAATGCTTATTCCTTTTTCTGAGACTATATGACCTAATAATTTTCCTTGAGTAGTCCCGAATATGCATTTCTTGGGATTCAAAGATATCCTAAATTATTTGCAGCGAGCAAAAACTGTAGCTAATTTGTTTTTTGGTAAGCTGGATTTTGAATTACTTAGAGGGTTTTTTGAGAGGATCCCAAAACCTTATAACATTGCAGGCCATAACCCTGGCATATAGAGAAAGCCTCATGGGCTGGAGTAGCACAAAAACCTTGCTTAAAACTTACCAAAATATAGAAATAGATGCCCATATGGCTACATACAAGATTATCCCTAACGGGAGGTAGACATAGTTTAAAACCTAAAAAACCAAAATTGGTTACAACCCACACATCCATCATCAACAAAACAAGAAACTCCAGGGAACCTCCATCAGGCTTCAGTTTTCTCCTAGTTGTCCTGGGCCTGGTGCCCCTTGTAATGCTTCAGAGCTCTGACAATCGCATTGGTGGAGGCCAAAATGTTAGCTGCCATGTCCTCCAGGAACTAAGCCAATATTACCAACCTCAAATTTGGATATGCATCAAGATGACGAGGAGACAGGTGATATGGTAGAAGCAAAGCCACCGAGGATCACCACCGACCTCTTCCTAGGTGGTTCCATGGAAATTTTCTTAGTTTATGGCTCTCATCACGTCCGTCGGGAAGCTCTGACACCATACAACGAGACACGTGGAAAAAAACCTTTGTTTGCCATGTGGTCTGCCTGACCATTGCCCTCCCTGAAAGTATGTCGAATTTGGGCTGAGGAATATTGAAGAAGGAGGTTCCTTACCTCAGAAATAATGTTGAACATCTTCCATGATGGGGTCTTAGAGTTAAGCAAGTAGTTGGTAATGTTCATCGAATCCCCTTCAACCAGTAGAGGACGAGGATCCTCCGAGATGAGCTCGAGACCCCTCAAGACCCCTCAAGACCCCTCTGGCTTCTGCGACGTGATTTTATTGGATCCCTAGATTTTTGCAGTAAGCAAGGATGAGCTTCCCATTATGGTCTCTGATGACACGACCTGCTGCTACTGGACCTGGGTTGCCTCTGGCCGTTCCTTCAAAGTTTAGCTTTATCCAACCATGGGGGGGCCTGATTCACCTAGTCTTTTTCTGGATAGAGCCATGTCCTCTAGGCCAGGATCCCCGTCAAGCTTCAGAGTCATGAAAATTTCCTCCTAGAGGCCAAAATTTGGGATTAGGCTGGAGATGATCTTGGAGTTATCAATGGCAAAGACTAGGGCTCTGTGGGCAATAAAGGGAGGGTCTCTGGGGGAGTTTCCAAACACCCTACCATTTTTCTCCAACCAGATCTGCCAAATGAAATGGTAGAAACATGCATTCAATAGAAAACAAAGTTTTGAGTTTTGGAAAGGACTGGGCCATTGAAAGAAAGCTTCCTTAATTGTCTTGGGAGGACTCCACTGAATATGAAAAGTGGAAAGGATGAATCCAATGACGAAATTGGCGAAAGAGCAGTGCAAGAAAATGTGGTCAGAAGACTCACAAGCTGACATGCACATGTAACACCTATTTGGGAAAGTAAAGCCCCTTTTATGGAGGTTATCAATAGTGAGGGCTTTATTCTGAAAAGTGATCCAAGAGAAAAAAATTACCTTGGGGATCAAGAATTTTTGCCAAACCAGGTTGCAAGGAAACTCCACCCTTGGTTCGCTACATAGAATATTGTAACCTGACTTGACTGAGAAGGTGCCACTATTTGTTCCTATTCAAATCCTGTGATCAGCTCTCCTTCGGGAAGGGATGGTGACCCCCTTTAGGAGAGAGGATAGCACAAAAACCTCCTCGTCACACCCATCCACTTCATTAATCAACCAATGTGGGTATCCATTCCTACAAACAATGAAATCGGCCACCTTCTGATCATAGTTGGGGTCCACCAAGGATCTGAGGTGACCCAACTCGATACGCTGACACAAAGGATCCTCCTCAAGCCACCTGTCCTTCCAAAAGTTTATCTTCTGCCCATCGCCCAAGATCCATCTAGTTCCATCTGCAACCAAGTGTCGCGAATGGATGACAACCTTCTAGAAAGCCGATCCACCCATGGGAATGCCTTCATCAAGGATAGAAAGGTTGGAGAGGTATTTATTTTTTACTATTCTGACCCACTCAGCTGAATCATTGGAGATGATCCTCCAAGCATGTTTGGCCACCAAAGCAAGGTTCATCAAGCCCATTCTCCTTAGGCCTAGTCCCCCTGGTCCTTGCTTTTGTAAACCTTTTCCAAAGCTACTAGGGAAATTCTGCCCTTGTCCTCATTGCTTGACCACAGAAAGGTCCTTTGGATTTGCTCGATATTGTGAAGGGCCGAAGCTAGGAGCCTGAACACCGACATAAAACAGGTCGGGATCCCCTGAAGGCATGCATTGGTAAGGGTGGATTTACCTGCTTGGGAAAGAAACTTACCTTTCCAAGTAGCTAATTTTTTATGGATGCGCTCTAAGACCATATTCCACAAACTCTCCTTGGCCCAGCCATAGAATAGGGGAAGACCAAGGTATGTGGTAGGAAGGGATTCGATGGAGTACTTGAGGATCCTGGCTAACTAGTTCTATCGTCTTACTGGGGTGTTGAGGAAGAAAAGCTTACTTTTTATGAAATTCACTTTTTGACCCACAACACGCTCATAGAGGAACATGATCCTTTTGATGTATCTAGCCTGGGCTACTGATGCATAAGTAGACAACATAGTATCATCCATGAACTACTGATGGGTGATCGCTTCAATCCCATAAGCAAGAATAATGCCAGTCACCTTATTCCTCCGAAGTGCCTCCTTAAGTGCTCTACCTAGTACTTCTACCAGGATAATAAAGAGGATGGGTGACAGGGGATCTCCTTGGTGAAGCCCTCTATTACTTTGGAAGAACCCGACAGGGGAACCATTGACCAACATAGAGAAGCAAGGGGTGGAGATGCAGCTTTAAACAAAGTCAATCCAAAGAAGGTGAAAGCCAAACTTGGAAAGGACTGCACAAAGGAAGCTTCTGTCAACTTTGTCAAAAGCCTTGTTCATGTCGAGTTTGAGGAAAAGGGCTATCTTCTTAGCCATAGAAGCAGAGTGGATGGTCTCATGAATCGTGATGACCGCATCCAAGATGTTCCTACATTTCACCGAACTGCCCTGGCATGGGTCAATGAGGAGGGGGAGGATGGAATTTAACATATTGGCCATGGTCTTGGTTAGAACTTTGTAGATAATATTACAGAGTCTTATGGGCTTGAAGTTAGAAAAAGTTCTACAAGCAGATGATTTCGAAATCAAAGCCAGGAAAGTGGAATTTAGCCCATGGTGAACATTTTTGGGAAACTGGATTTTCCTTATGGCAGCACAAACGTCCTCTCCAAAGATGTCCCATACTGTTTGAAAAAAGTTAGGGGGAAAACCAACAAGACCCGGGGCCTTATCAGGTTGCATGGAGACAAGGAATTCCTTAATATCGTCTAAGGAGAAAGGTTCCATGAGCTTTTGATTAGCCTCCTGGGTGACTCTGCATGGGATGTTAGTCAGGAGCTCGACCTAGGCCTGCTGGTCACTTTCAGGAAGAGCTCCCAGTAAGTCCTGAAATAAAGCCACTGCTTCAACTCTTATCTCCACTAAGTCCTTGGTCGAGGATCCGTCGCTATGAATGATATCTCTAATTTATTGGATCCTCTATGCCGCATGGTCAAAGCATGGAAGAAGCTGGTATTGGAGTCACCCTACTTTAGCCATAAGTCCCTGGATTTCTACCTCCAGAAGGTCTCTTCCCTGGTTAGGATGTTATGATAATCTGTTAGGAGGATCTTCTCTTCATTTTTGATGGTTGTGCTATGGTCCCCATTTTCCATTCTCTTTTCTATCTCTTACAGCCTTTCTGAGATGGATTTTTTGCATTCAAAAATGTTGCCAAAGACCTCTTTGTTCTAGATTTTGAGATTTTCCTTGACTATCTTGATCTTTTGGGCTAACTGCATCGAGGCTGATTCTCTAACCTTCTGTTTCCACCAAGAAGCAACTTGCCCTTTAAAATCCTTATGCTGAATCCACATGGACTCAAACCTAAAAGGAGTTTTGAAAGAGGGAGCTTTCCCCGATTCGAGAAAGATGGGGTTGTGGTCTGACCCGATTCTAGGCAAGGCAAGCAGGGTTGCATTGCCTAGGAAAGGAATGGCTTCTTGAGATATGAAGAATCTATCTAGCTTAACCTGGATAAGCCCACTGCCCACCCTCCTATTGCTCCAAGTGAAGGACGATCCCTTGAGCTTAATGTCCATGAGCTCATTGTTGTTGAAAAAGTTTTCGAAGTCCTCCATACTTCTGTTGCATAAGTCAGAACCTCCTTTCTTCTCTAACGGGTGTAAGGGGTAGTTGAAATCTCCACCGAGGATCTAAGGTATAGTCTTGAAGTTACTTCTCATATGAGTAATGGTTTCCCATATCTCAGCTCTCTCTACAGGAGAGTTAGGGGCATAAATGTTGGATAAGATCAATGAATGATTGCTGGTCTTTAAGTGAAAAAGAATGTTGAGGATTCTATTTGAGGAAGACAGAAGCTTCCCTTCCACTAGGATCAGATACAATATGCACATGAGCCCTCATGATGTGCCTTGAGCAGGGCTAAATAGGGTTTCCCCTTTGCTCCAAATGACTTTGGCAGCCTTCCTTGATGAGAACTCATTGTTTTTGGTTTCCTGGATAATGAAAATAGAAGGTTTGTCCTTTTTTTGAGGTCAGCAACCATCCTCTGCTTGGCTGCGCTATTTAGGCCTCTCACATTCCATGAGATGACCTTTATTTCAATAATTTAGGGTTTTTCTTGCCTCCCTTCACCAGCTGGAAGGGGTTTTGGTGCCTTGTTTTTCATCCTTCTGTGTGTCAGAATCATCTGAGAACAATGTTAGTTGAGTCCCATTTGCCACATCCTCCACCATTTCTTTGTTTTGTTGGTCATTACCAAAGGGTCTTCCTCTCTTCCATTCACTACCATAGTCAATAGCATGCTTTTTGCTTTTGGTCTTCCTCGGGATAATCCGCCCTGATAGGGAAGGCCCTCCTTCACATTTATCCCATCGAGGTGGGGATTTCCTGTTACTTTTCAGATATTCTTCCATGAAGAATTATGAAACACCAGGTTTGAGGAAAAAATGTACTTAGGAAATCGAGCCCTCTGCTCAAAGACTGCCTTACGATAAGGATTTTGAAGGAGCCTCTTGCTGGTTTCGACTTGGTGAGGGAGCTTCTGCATGTGCGTATTCCTGCTCAGGATTGTTATCATGTTCCTCACAGTCCATAGAGGGTGGGATATGATCCTCCCTCTATTCAACTTCATCTTCACCTTGAGAAGGATTCTTGGCTTGGTCATAGATCGATGGGTAGGGTTGTGCAAAATGAGTTATGGCTGAGACTTTTTGTTGCTGGCCTCAGGACCCTGGTTCCTTTAGTTTCCTCTCTTAGCCTCTTCTTCCCGTTGCTTTTGAGTCCTTAGATTTGGGAATTGGGGCTGGAGATGCCCCTGAGTACGACAATGAGTGCAAAAGGTAGATTTATTTTCGTACTCAATAGGTTGCCTTTTGGTTAGGGTTTTCCCTTTAAATAGGTTGATGAAAGTGGGGAGCTCAACTTCTAAGCTAGCAGTAACATAGAATCAAGCATGTATCATCCTGGACCTGACCTTGGTGGAGGAATCAAAAGCCACTAACTCCCCAATGGATCGAGCAATTCCTCTGATTACATTCTCATGCCAACATTGAAAGGGGAGGTTTGGAAGTCTCACCCATAGTGGAGTGACATTTATGCTTTGGGTCTTAGGATTAAAGTCCTCCCCCCATTTCCTGAGAAAGAGGCTCTTGCGCCCTAGGAACCACAACCCTCCGACCAAGATGTTGCAAAAGTCTGTTTGGTTGTTAAGCCGGATAACAAAGAAACCTCGGGACAGGACCACAATATCCATGTTGCCACTGGTTTTCCACTTGGAGGAAGCCCATCTGCGGATAGTTTCTATATCTGGGTGTCTCCCCAAGAACTTCCCAATTAGAATGAACTTCTCCATCTCCATATAGCTTTCCATCAAGCCTTCAGGAATGACCAGATCCTCCCCTGAGGGGTGGATCTCCTGGATGGAGAAATTTGGTAGGATGTCTGAACCCAAAACCTGGGAATAGGATCCCTTATAGGTCTGATGAGGGCCTTCATTTTCAGGGGGTTCCTTCTCGCTACTGCCCATCCCATCGGTCTAAGCACCCACCACATCAGGATCGGATCCTTCATTGTTGTCAGAGCTGGTCCTCCCTGGAACCTTGCCCATTCGTCCATCCTCCCTCCTTTCGCCTACTTTCGCTCTGCTACCATCCTCCACTCGCTCACTCGTCTTCTCTCCTTTCCCGCCACTCATCCTCTCCTCGCAATCCCTTGTCTTCTCAAATTTTCCTATTCTCCCAAAAACTGCAACTAAATGTTCTAAATGGTCTTTTGGGTTTTTAGAAAAAACTATAATATCATCTAAGTAAACAAACACTATTTTGAACATTAATCCTTTAAAAACAAAGGCCATTGCTCTTTGAAAAGTAGCACCAACATTCATCAATCCAAAAGGTATTCTTAAATATTCAAATGTTCCCCAAGGTGTTGTGAAGGCTGTTTTATGTCTATCTTCAGGATTAATCTGGATTTGGTTGTATCCGAAAAAACCATCCAAAAGGGATAATCTGGATGAACCTACTACTGCTTGTAGCAGTTGTTCCATATTAGGCAATGGGTAATTGTATTTTAATGAACTTTTATTTAAATTTCTGAAGTTTACACAGAGTTTGATATCACCATTCTATTTTCTGACTGGTACTAAGTTGGATATCCAAGAGGAAAATCTTACCTTTCTAAATGTTTTGGAATCCAACAATTTTTTTACCTCTTTTTGCATTATTGGGTCTAGAGTGGGGTTGTACTTCCTTTTTTTTTGTATAAATGGCTTGGAATATTCCTTCAAGGGTATTATGTGTGTCATTACATCTGTCTTGAAATTTTTTAAGTCTTCATAAGTCTAGGAAAAATGTTCTTTATTATTTTTTAAGAAACTGACATATCCAACCTTTCCTTTTGCAGGTAAGGCCATAACTACTTTCACTATTCTGGGTTCTTTCATTGTACCAATGTTAATGTCTTTAGATATTACTTCTCTACTTAAAGGCTTGTAAGCTTTGTCAAAATCATCAAATAGATTATCTAATGAGACCAACCCTTTGGGTATTCTATTTGTTTTCAGTTGGATTACTTCTACTAGTTCACCTATATGATATTTTAGCTGATCTTCATCTTTTTCATCACAAATTATGTCTGCATATTGATTTTGCAGAGTCATGAAATATCTAATGTCTACATTGTCTTGAAAAACCTATAGGTAAACTATATTATCTGGAACAAAATGTTTATAAACTAAAATGGTTGGGAATCTATCCATAAATTTTGTGGTTATGTCTGGATGATCTAGGCCTGAGGCATTTATGGCTAAAAGATATGCAATATGATTTTGTTCTCTTGGAATAAAAGAAATGTTGAAGGCTAAAAACTTTTCAATTTCTTCTAGTACTGAATTCTTGTATTGTTTTAACCTAGGATGCTTGGTCTGATATTTTCCTTTGATTTGTTGTATAATAAATTATGCATCCCCTGTTACAGTCAAGTAGTTAATGCCTAATTTCTTTGCTTTTCTTAACCCTAGCAGTAAAGTTTCATACTCAGCTACATTGTTGGTGCAAGGAAATTCTAGTATGTAAGGGATATCAAGGTAATTTCCCTTAATATTAGTCAAATTGACACCTGCACATGCTCCAGACTGTGACTTAGCTCCATCAAAAGATATGGTCCACATTTCTTGAGTCAATACTCTATCTGATTCAACATCAACCATTTTCATAACTTCTGGATCCATATTTTTTTCTTCTGTCACTTCTGTTAGGAATGGGTTATGCCATATTGAATAAAATCCCATCCCTCTTTATTCTATATAATTTACCAAATTAACCATTGTTTCATCTGTGTTAATCAACTCTATGGAGTATTTATTGAATGGTTCTCTACGTAGAGTCACATTTTCCTTATTTGACATTGGGATGGTTGTATAAGACCAGTCCAGTTGAATTGAACCTCGTAGTTGTTCAACCTAATGTCTACTTAGTAATAACGATAAAAATGGGTCAAAATCCACTACAACAATGTCTATTACTATACCATTTTTAGGGTGTTGATCTAAGAAAACCAATAACCCAGTTATCACCCCTACACAAGGCACTTGTTTGCTGTCCATGACTGGAATAGGAGAAAAATCTCTAGTATATATTAATCCCATTTGATCAACTATCATTTTGGGCATAATGTTATGAGAAGCTCCACTATCTAACATATAGTTATGGATAACATACCTTTCACCTTCATCTGAATTATACCTTAGTGATACATAGAAAGGTATAACAGAAGAGGGTGACCTTGTGTCATGCTGATCTTTCTTGGCAGCATGACATGTTGGGTCTTCTTTTTGTTCAGATAACCCAAATGCTTTACAGACCTGTTCTCTATATTGCTATACTTTCATAAGTTCACCAAATGTGATGTTGACCTTTTGTTTACTGAGTTTTGTCCCAGCATCAAATTAAATATTTTTAATGTCCAATGGTTTGTTGGTTTCTTCTTTGAGTGCTTCCTCATCTATTTCAATAATCTCAGAGATTATTCTTTTAGGGGTTTTATCAACTCTTTATCTATTGGAACTTTTATTGATGAATGGTAGTTTCTTGATTTCACTAGCGGGAGTTATTCCTGTCCTTTCAGGGTCTGTTCTATTCCTCAAATTCTAAACATTGGTTGCTTCCAATTCTTCCACTTCTTGAACATTAGGAGTTATCTTACCTTGCTTCATATTGTCATATCTTGTATCATGTGATTTTTGCAAGATTTTGGTGCCCTCAACTACTAGGATTTGAGGATGATGATTTAAAGCATACTTATCCATATTCTCTTCAAACAACCTTTCTCTGGATTCATCTTCTACATACTAACAAGCATTTATTCTTATATCCTCTTCTGAATCAACATGTAAATCTACATTGCACTGGTCACTTAGGTGAATTCCACATGCATCAGGGTTATGCAGTGCATCACAAGTAGAGAAAAAATAGGGAAATCCTTCAACTACATTGGCAGATGGTAAAGGGTTTGGACCATTATTTTAATCTCTGTCAGAGTCTTTGTTTTTCCAGTTATTGTTCCCATTGTTCCTATTCCTATTTCCTTCTTTAGGGCTATTATTGTTTCCCCAATTCCTATTAAAATTTTTCTTAAAGGGTGGGTGATTATCAACATGTGTTCTCTCTATCTGTGTTGTCTCACTGTTATTTCTATTATTTAATTCAATTCTTTCTAACTTGTTGTTCATGGTATTGAACATCTCAGCCATTTGGTTAGTTAGTTTTTCCATTGGATCTATTTTAGTTCTTCTTTGTATATCAAATGCTACCCTTTTGGGTTTTATTTCAAGTAGATTGAATTCTAGAGAATAAGGCTTCATATTACCACTATCAAGCATGTTTCTTTCAATGTCCATTACTTTTTCCATACAACCATCAATGGTGGTGGCTTGTTCTTGCCTTAGCTCATAGTTAAACTCTCCTTGAAAAACATTATTATAAAAACAAATAGACTGAATATCACTAGGCCTAAGGTTGGCAGGGATTTTGGTTCTGGTTTTTGAGAACCTTCTATTTAAGTCACTAACATCCTCATTTTCTTTTTTCTTCATGGTGGCCAATTCAGTTAACAGAGATTGTTCATTTTTTTTTTCACCATATTTCTTTAGAAAAATAGCTTCCATTTTAGTGAAGTTTAGAATATCATTATCAGGAAGAGAATTGAACCATTCTCTAGCATCTTTTTCTAAAGTTTGTAAAAATAGTCTTAAGACTACATCTTCATGTTCAACCTCTAGACTATCCATCGCATACAGAAAACCTTTGATATGATCTTCTCCAGTTACTACACTATTTCCTAGAAATTTTAGAAGGTATTTGTGAGATTTATTAGGTAAGGCATTAAGATTTGCTAGTAAAACAAAAGGCCTATACCTATTCGTCCTCCACAAATGGAAATTAGCCTGATTTTGTTGATTTGCCTGATTTGCCTAGGCCATTTTTACTATAGGTGTAGTGGGATTTATATTTACAACAACATTACCTATAGGGATATGGGTCTGGGTAGCCTGAATATAATCTAAGGGATTATATACCTTATATTACTATTAATTGGGTAATGAGAATAATCACATGTATCTTCTCTAGCAGAATTTAAATTTTCATCTACAATGATATAAAAAATAATAGTATTCTGATATTTATTTTTTTGTACATAATTTTTACCACTAGAATTTGATTTACTATTATAAGCAGTATTATTGAAAAGTGGAGTTTTTTGATTATGTATAAATACCTCTAGATTCTCGAGTTCTAGGAATAGCTCTTTACTTCTTCTCCTAGTATTTTCTAGCACGTTCTGCTCTTTTCTTTTTTATTTTTATCTTCTGTGTTCGTTCAGACAGAGTCACCAGCATCGGGGTGTAGAAATAATAGCATATGATTTTTCAAGAATGCTTGATATTAACACTCAACCTCACAAGAAATCGGTTCTTGGGATAATTCAAGAAAATCAAGAAACCATAATTTTCAAGAAAATAAAGAAACCAAGATTTTCAAGAAAATAAAGAAACGTAAAATAAAACCTTGAAATTGAAAACCATGGGTAAAATAAAGAACGTACAGATCATAGAAAATAAAAGTATTAGTTCTTTATTCCTATTGGCTGCTCATTTCAAAATAATATCGTTGTTTAAGGCAAAGTTAAGAATTTAAAAACTCTTCCTTGGCAATGGTGCCAAAAAATTGTTGGAACAATTTCTTACATCCATAGGATTCAATTGTCATGCTGCAAGAAACCATTTGAAACCAATGAGCTATTACAGACTCTGGTCAACCTGCCTCTTTGTTCTGATAAACACGAATATTGCTAAAGAAAAACTGCAGAACTGGTAAAGAAACCCCAACGGTAATTTTATGATAAAATGTTGATTACACGCTCCAGATTAATGTAACACTATATGTATTAAAATGAACAAGCAAGAAAATAACCATTTGTTATGCCTTATGTAGATCGGTGCCTAGATTTATTCGGCTGTTATAGTAATTTAACAATAATTTTAACATTAATAGAGAGAAGGAGGAAAATAAAATTGGAGCTCTTAGGCTCATTCAAATATCGTAATAAAACTAAAAGTTGACCAACAAAAGAAATGCATGTAATGCATTCAAATAATGTAATCCATTACACAGTAACACACCAAATTGTTATAGAGAAATGATAAGAAAAAGATATTTTACATGCAAAGTGGGTAGGAAGCCTCTAAACTCTGTTTTTCCAGAAAAAGATATCAATACAATGAAGGCGTTCTGTTCGAATAACATAACAGAATCCTCCTACTCTCCTTGTTCCAATCAGGTAACAAAAAAGTCTCTGAATATTTGACTCAATAGCACTGGAAATATTATTAGCTTCTTGAGTACTTTCTTATCATAGAATCCTACACAGCAAGGGGAAGAAGAAAGAATTAATGAGAAAAATAGACACAGAAAGGAGATACAACAACACAACTCTAAAGGGCACTCAAGTATACCTCTTAGCAAAAATGCTATTCTCTAAATGCTTGATGCTAATTCTAAACCTAGGCACTTCTTCTTATAGGATGGGTTCTTGAATCTATTATTCTTGGTTTGTCTTGGGCCCTACACTTGTCAACATCTGATTGAATCTCTTTTGTATGCTATCCAGTTGGTGCGGTTCTGAATCGACTATTACAACTCACTCTTGGTTTGAAGGGAGTTCTTCCACTGAAATGAGTTGGCATACTTGTTTCTCTTCTTCTGCTCATTTAACAAAGGATTTATACTTATACGTAAATTATTTTCTTCTGCTTGTCCTGGTCACTATGATAAACTATTGGGGATTGACCGAACTAATATCATAAAATCTTGACGAAAGATGGAGGGGGACCCGACATGATGGTGAAGACAAGGGGTGATGTGCTAGTGGTAAATGGATGAAATGGAACTGATTATTGCGATAGAGTGAAGAAAAAAGAGAGGAAATGGGATGGCTTCGCATAATGGATGGAGGTGAGATGGCATAATGTTGGAAAAAATATTAGGATGGCCAAGAAATAATGTCTAGAAAAAGAGAGGAAGTGATAAGTAGGAGGAATGCGGGAATGGAAAACAAGATCTAGAAGCATCTATAAGCTTCTTCCATAACTATACTCCGTTGGAGTATTCCCCTTGTAACTATATTCCATCGAAGCATGGATTGAATGTCTTCTTGTAAGTCGAAACCATGTTTTATTCTTCACACACTTTCTTTATCTTAAGTATTTGCATAATAGAAAATGAATATATTCATATTTCTTGTACTCCATTATTTTTCTCACTGATGCCTTTCAACCCTCTTTTATTGTCTCTATTTATAAGCTATGAAGATGCCCAACAGTCTTATTTTATTATGTAGTACATTATTATTCTTAGGAGATATACATGATCTGATTGCATGCTTGAGCATCAGGTTTTATCTTCTGGTCAATCCACAATATCCTTATCTGGGTACTGTCCATGAGATTTATTCTGATTGCTCGAATATTTCCTTCCTTGGGTGTCATCTGGATTTATAGTGCTTATGTATACTATTTGCTCAGCTTCATCTCAATTGTTGATCTTCATAGCGTCTTTCAGTGTACCTTATCACGAATGAGTCACCTTCCTACTTTCTATCTCGATATTTGTTTCGGGTATTTTGTGAAGTGATCGTCCTTTTCTTGAGAGTTAGACTATCAAATTTTCCCTTTGGACATGAATCTGTTGATTTTGTTGATTTGTGATTATCATAGGTTTTGTTAGTTAATAGTGATCATTGGATGAGGTAAGCATTGTAGGGCAACTTTTGATTCTCTTAAACCTGCAAGGATGTTAGCTTCCAAGATACTAAAGATATGGGCCAGTGTTGGTTATGTTCATATTAGCATTTTTATAACTTTTGGATCAGATGTTTAACCAAGCGCAGTCGTTCGATCACCTTTACCTACCTTGGGTTACCCTTTGATCGGATCTCTACCATCGGATCTGGCCAGCTTGCTAGCGACCGTTGATTTATTTCGGCCCTGAGTGTTCACAGTCGTCGATTGGTTTTGATTTTGACTTGTCAACCCTTTATATCACCCTGATTAATCTATGACCATTGGATCTGTTTGAAATATTAAACGCGTCCATTGATCCTCTTTGTATATAACCTATGCTTTGGAGGAACTGCGATCGTCGAATCAACTTGAAACATATCACGACCGTTGATTTGACTTGGCTCTTCTTTTTAATTGATTTCTTTAATCTCTGATAACCTTCCTTTTGGGTGGAGTTGTCGAATGAGTTAAGATTAACCGCAGTCGTTGGATCTAATGAAACTTGGGACCACTTTAACTTTGAATTTTATGTAGGCATGTTTTAACGTTCATCTTCTTAATGACCTGCGATGCCGTTGATTTTTATCCGGGAGTGTCGCGTCCGTTGATCTGATCAAACCTGTAAACACTTTAATTTAAATATGCGATTAATTTTCATATTCAAACCTTTATGTCTCATGGTTGCACCGTCATTTTTGGATCATCCTTTGTTCCATCATAGCCTTGGATCTTCTTATAACATGTTGGTTAGATAGAGAAAAAAAGTATGCTTCAGGGATTTTCATTAATCTCAGTTTAGCGAAATGGGGGAATGATTAGACAATGTATTAAAATCCTTGTTAACTTTAATTAATCTATGTTTAATTAAAAAAACTTAGCCTTATGGATTGTTTCTACCTTCTTTAAATTGAAGCGTCGCTACCATCATATTCTATTGGGATATAACACAACCGTCGATCTTACCTAGATCTGTGCATACCTTGGTCATTTGGGGTGAAAGCGCATCCATTGGATCTATTAGTGAATCTGGCACTATTTTCAAATTTGCTTCAACTTGCTTCTTATTATTTTGACTTTGACTCAATCACCGTTGTTAGATCTTAACGTGGGTTTTCGCTACCATTGATTTCCTTCCACTTGCGGGGTTAGTCTTTAAGTACATGTGCAACCGTTGATTTAAAGCATAGTTCATCACTACCGTAGATATCTTAAGCACATTATTATTAAATCAAAGTCATCGAAATTACACTTAGGCTCTTAAAAGATAATTAAAATTCAATTTGCCAAATAGAGCGCGACCATTGGATCTTGTTGTGGATCTTTTGTAACCATTGATTTATCTTCACCAAATAAAATGCATTCATTCAATTTTACCTTATGGGAGCGCTACTATCAAATCTGCATGGTTAATAAAAGGAGCACATTTAACCATAATTTTGATATACTATGCAAATTCATTTAATTAAACATTACCTTTAGACTTGATCGATTTAACGCCCGATTGGATTTATTAAAAGCACCATCGTTCGATTAAGGAGGAATATAGCGCTACCGCTAGATTCAATCAATGTGCTCGACTATTAATGAATGGGGTGCATAGCCTCAAGCCTTAATTTAGGTTTTCTAAATTGTTTAGATTTTTGGGTTTTTAGACCATGGCACTTGATTAAATCTTTTTAATACCTTAGGACTCAATGATTTAACATTTGACTTAGGTCCTGTTGAGTGGTATTTTCACCCAATTGTGAAAGTACACTCTCCCTTAGGATTTGGATTCCAAATCCCCTCTTGCAAAGAAGTTAAACAAACAACTTCTCCAAGGTCTCCGTTATATTAGCATTTGCATATGTGCATTAGTAATCTCAAATAAAGATATTCAATTTAAATGCTTGGAACACCTTAGTGATTGCAAGTAACTCGTAAACAAGGGGCAATGTTGGTTTATTTTACCATGAAACTTTAGTGATTGTTCATTGAACCAAAATAAATCAAATGTGAGTTGGCCCTCATATGACCACGATGTAGTGCTTTAATTCCTTTTATCTTGATGGTTTTAAAATGGATTTTATCTTGCATTAAATCCTCAATGATGAATAGAATCTTCAAAATGTCACTTTAACTTATCCCTCTTAAATGAAATCAAATTTTCATCAAGATGAACAATTAAGTGCTTTAAGGCAAAGACCTTCAATATAATACTCAAATTATCCCCCTTTCGTAAAATTGGAATTTTTATGAAGAAAGGATAATTTTAGGCCCGAAATGGAAATTTGCGAAAATGCCGTAAAACATAACTCCTTCAATGAAATTGGAATTTTCATGAAGGGAATGTCATCATAGGCTCATGAATGCAAAACAAAACTGGAAAAATGAAATTTGACCTTAAAATGGAAAATTTCTATTTTCGGATTTTTAAAATCAGTGACAAAGCAACAACTTCGGTGAATTTTTAAAAATACTAAACAACTCCGAAAATGAAATTTCAAAGTGCGTAATGGAAGTCTGAATTATAATCTACGCAATGGTGAAATTATTTTTGGATTTTGAAATTTTTTTGATGTTTATTTTAATGCCTGAAAATAGGAAAAAATTCTAAAATTAAAATTTCTGAAAACAGAAAATTCAAATTTTGCATCAAAATAATTTCTGGAAATGCAACAATGCAAAAGCTCCTTCAGTTTGATGCTCAAATTACCCCTCTTTCGTAAAATTGGAGTTTTTATGAAGAAAGGGTAATTTTAGGCCAAAAATGGAAATTTATGTAAATGCCATAAAACATCACTCCTTCAATGAAATTGGAATTTCCATGAAGGGAATGTCATCATAGGCTCATGAATGCAAAACAAAACTGGAAAAATGAAATTTGACCTTAAAATGGAAAATTTCTATTTTCGGATTTTTGAAATCTGTGACAAAACAGCAACTTCGGTGAATTTTAAAAAATACTAAACAACTCCGAAAATGAAATTTCAAAGTGCGTAATGGAAGTCTGAATTATAATCTACGCAATGGTGAAATTATTTTTGGATTTTGAAATTTTTTTAATGTTTATTTTAATGCCCGAAAATAGGAAAAAATTCTGAAAATTAAAATTTTTCAGAACAGAAAATTAAAATTTTGCATCAAGATAATTGCTGGAAATGCAGCAATGCAAAAGCTCCTTCAGTTTGATAGCACCCCGTCCCGCAAAACCGAATACGTGAGAGTTTCATACATGCAACCTAGCCTATTTGATCCGTACTACACACAATCAAAGTAAACTAAGTGCTTGACTTCTAGGGTTTAAAATAATTTCCAAATTGCAAACATTCACATGAAATAACCCATCCCATGGCGTAAATTTCACATACAAATCTGAAATTTGGAAGGGGAAAGATAAAACAATTAAAATAGAGCATGCAGAAAATTTCTCATTCTTTCTTGCTAACAAGGCCCGAAATTTCTGAAAAGAAGCTTTCCCATTCAAATTATATTCCTCTTTTACACATCAAATTTTGCCGCATTTGGCCATGCCAAAAGTTCCTCCCTTGTGCATGCATTTCAATGGGTATTTAAAGATTTTCCTCCATGGCTTTTCGTTTTCTCCTCCATGACTTTTCGTTTCTCCTCCATGGCTTTTCGTTTCTCTCTTCCTTTCTTCCATATGCAATACCTTGCAAAAAAAACAAAAAACTAAACTTTACTTAAACCAACATGAAAAAATTAAAAACTAACAAAAAACAAAAAAGCTAAAAATAATCCTATTTTATTTTTATTATTATTTTTTTGTTTTTTTTTGTTTTTATTTTATGTTCATTTGTTTATATATATATATATATATATATATATATATATATATATATATTTTTACTTATTCCCTTTTTCTTTTTTCTTTCTTTTGTTCTATTAATTTATTTATTATTATTATTTTTTTTATTCCTTTTTTTTTTTAGTTTATTTATTTTTTTAAACATGAATTAACCCAAAAGTTAATGTTTGAATTACAAACACATTAATAGACAAAAAAAACCACACCAAAAATTTATCAAAAAAATGTGGGTCCCCAAGCTTAGGGGCTAGTTGTGAAATAGTCACAACAAATGGCGACTCTGCTGGGAAATGCTCCCGAGCATTTCGATGAGAACCCAAAAAGAACACCTGAAAACACACTTCAAAAATTTAACACAAGCATCAACAAATATCCAAAGAATGCCAATAGATCAAAAATACATGAAACATCAGAATCGCTAAGCATTAGCTCAATGTGTGCAATGAATTTCTTTCCTCATCGTTTGAAATTGATCAACATTCTATTGTCGGCTTTGCATGAATGCATATGCGAGATTGTGAATGATTTGTGTACCCTAATGAATATGCCATGAGATTTTGCTTTTATAAAATGCATAGTCACTCTTCTAGTATTATGTACAAACATTCAAGATCGCCAAACCCTCTTAGGATCCACTAGTGAATGGTTCATTATATCCCAAAGTTGGTTGTGAGTCCCTACTATCTTGAACCCATGTGCGAGTGGATGTGAAATCGAACTTTGGGGAATCGGACTCCCAACCAACCGAGATGAGAGTTTAACCCTATCCTTACCATTCTGATTTAGAATTCTTTACCTCACTTTGAGCAAAATAATTAAACCAATTATGGAAGAAATGGTCATGCTAGTCTAACCCTCTAAACAATCAGTGGTCTTGTTTTTAGGCAAGACATGATGCCATGCATGGGCATATCTAACCCCACAATCCAAAACTTATCTTCATTTCTTTGGACCTTGGGGATGACTATCCATCCTTTGCAGAGGACAAGTAGTACGATCCTTACAATCCGATATAAATATGAGATGGAAAAAATTTATTTTTACTTCTTGGACCTTGGGGATGACTACCCATCCCGGTTAGGGACAAATAGTACGATCCTTACAATCCAAGATTTAAATGTAAATGGAAAATATTAATTTTGTTACTTAGACCTTGGGGATGACTACCCATCCTTTGCAGAGGACAAATAGTACGATCCTTACAATCCAAGACTTATTATGAAATGAGACATAAGAGCTTTGGGGAATCAGATTCTCAACCAACCGAGATGAGAATTTATACCCTATCCTTACTACTCTATGTGGGTCAAATCAAAGCTTTGGGGAATTGGATCCTCAACCTAAGTTTGATGAGGATTTAATCCTATCCTTACTACTTTGATTTTAGGCTTTAAGCTCTATGGAAGTGGTGACAACCACTGTTTTAAGGATCATGTTGCATAATAGGATAGACAAAAACTTCTTTCGCCCAACCTTTTCCTCCAAGTTAGGTTTTGATCATTTTGCTCAAGATCCTTTTTAATGTATGAGACGTGCTTGGTTCTAGACATTTCAAGACTCAGCTTCCAACCTTAGGATTTACTTAGATTTATGTTATAACATAACCCTAAGAGGATTTGACATACTTAAATAATTTGCACCTAAGATGCATATGCCACTAAGATGAAATGTATGAAAAGTGAGATGGAAAATGAATGTATTACTTCTTGAATTGCAAATGAAATGATTTGTCATGCAAAACTGACTCTTTCATGCATCACAAGTTTCAAATGATATAAATTAACTGTTTGTATTACATGTGGAGCTTTTACAACACAATTCCAATGTTTCATATTCTCCCGATCTTAGGCATAAGTTGACATCTCAAATTTATCGAAACACGTTCAATAAAATCAAACACACGACTTAAATCCTAATCCAAATAGCAATCCCAAAATGAAACTTGAAAACACAAACTCAAACCAAAATCAAAATTTATATACAATATAGTACAAGATGATGCAAAGCTTGGATTATCACTTTCCTGGATCCCAAACATGATTAGAACATTTCAAAAGGCATATGTCACAATACACATGCCAAATGTTGTAGGAATCCAACAACAATAAGATCATACCAAGCAATGCAACAAACTTCAACTTCCCTCTCTCACCCCACCAATTAAATTTAGTTTCATTAGTATTCATATAGGTGAGATTCAAAATTTTAAATTGATCAGACAATGATTGATTTTCAATTTTATCATGTCTATTCTTTAAAGTGCAAATTTCATCATTCCATTCATAATTTAGAAGTAGGCTTTCCTTTTCAAATGTGAGATATTGCAAACAAGAGCCTATTTCTAAAAGTCTTGCATTCAAATTCTTCAAGAATTTAAAGCCATCAAAATCCATCAAAACATCACCAAGATTTGACATTTCATCATTAATGACATTAGCATCCAAAGGGACATCATGTAATCTATCACTTGAAATTTTTATAGCTACTACCAAAGGTAAAGATTTCACCTTGTCATCCATACTCAACCCATCATGGTTAGAATTTACCACAACTTGATGAGTGTTAGTAGCTTTTTCTTCTTCCTCATTGTCTTCTTCATCATCCAACACCTGTTCAAAAACACCAAAGTTAGGCACCCAATCAAACATGCATCCATCCTTTTCAAAACAAGAGCCTAATTTTTCAAGATATGTGTCACGTGACACCTTTCCATGATCAATGGCTTGAGTTGCCTCAAAATTCATATTTTCATTAGGATCATCAACATTATCAAACCCACACCACTTAGGTTTTGTAATTTCATGATTTTGAGATGGCATGGACATTGTAGAAACAATAGGTGGATCAAGATTTTCTATTTCTTGCCCCTCAAGGGGAACAAAAACAATTGATTCTCCTTCTTGATCCATGGTAGTAACAACATTATCCTTCTCAAACCTTTGATGAGATTCCAATCCTTCTTCCAAAACATTTTCAGATTGCACAAGACTTGTAATATCCTCATGTGAAAGGGCAATTGTATCATCCCGCATATCAATAGGCATACAAATTTCATTAGCAATTTTGGAGTGAGCATACTCTTCCCAAGAATCATAATGATCATCTTTCAAAATTAAATTGTGATGCTCAACTATTTCTTCTTCATCTTTTAATTCATCAACATGTTTCTCATCAAATTTATCTTCACCTTCCTTAGATGGTTCAATTACTTCCAAAATTGGGTTATTGCTTGTATTCAAATTGATAAGGCTATCATAATCCAAATTTGTAACCCATGATTCAATTTTATCACAATTTGGAAGGTGTGAATTTTCTTGGCCATCATTTTCAACAATGTCATCCGAAACAAATTCATCCTCATAGAATTCATCTTTTGGTGAGTCAAGGGTTTCCAATTTGTCACATGTTTCAATACTAGTTGGATCTAGCACTCCTCCCTTGCTTAAAATCATCTTCTTATGAAAATCATTAAAATCGATTTTAGAACCATCTTTTGAATCAAGATGAGTACTTTGAAGTTGATTCATACTTAAGAAAGATGGTTGATCTTGCATAGTAAGTTGAGGATTTTGAAATTGATTGAAGCTTGGGAATGATTGTTGATTCTGAAATTGATTCACATTCGAATTTGGTTGAGGTGGATAAATCATTGGGTGGGTAAAGGAAGTATTAAATGATTGAAGATTACATGATCCAAAACCCACACCATAATTTTGACAACTCAATTGTTGCTCAATTGCCATTGCTTGAGCATAGGCTTGAGACAAAGAAGTGATTAAGGGCATCCCGGCATCCCTCGCAAATATGTGGAAATAAGTGGGTCAAGAGCATTGACATATATTTGGAGAGCCACTTCTTCTTGCAAAACATAACATGTCACTAATTGAGCATATAATCCAAAGAACCTTTCAGAAAATGACTTCACATTTTCACTTGGTCCTTTTCTGATGGTGAAAAATTGCTCATATATGCGGATTGGGTCAACTTGCTTTTTGTTGAATTGATTAAGAAATGCTGCCTCTAGTTGAGCCCAAGAAGTGATAGACCCTAAAGGTAGACTTGTAAACCAATCAAATGCCACTTTGTCCAAGGTGTAAGGGAACATTTTACAAACAACATCATCATGCCAAATTATTAATTGATTCACAACAAATTTGAATGCTCGAATGTGTTCTCCCGCAGTAATTGTCCCATTAGACCAAAATCGAGGAAGACAACTCTCCCAACCGACGGGCAAATAATGTTGAACTCCTGGTGTGTTCAATGGGCTACCTGTCATCCATGGTGAAAACATAGCCATTAGTGAATCTTAAAGAATATAACTTTAATACCCAAAAATTTTTTTTTATTTTTATTTTTATTTTTTTAACATCAAATCAAATCCCATTATTCCTGTATGAACAATCAAAGCGTTAGAACAATGCATAGCAATTCATGTCCTCCTTTTAACAGTACCAATTTGTAATATTAAAAGAGGGCTACAGATAATAATCAATAGGGCATGAAATATTCAAAATTTAAATCCCTATAGCATTTAAATCATACTAAAATAAACCAATTCAAGCCCTCCTTCTAGCGCCAAAATGTTGAGTGGTATTTTCACCCAATTGTGAAAGTACACTCTCCCTTAGGATTTGGATTCCAAATCCCCTCTTGCAAAGAAGTTAAACAAACAACTTCTCCAAGGTCTCCGTTATATTAGCATTTGCATATGTGCATTAGTAATCTCAAATAAAGATATTCAATTTAAATGCTTGGAACACCTTAGTGATTGCAAGTAACCGTAAACAAGGGGCAATGTTGGTTTATTTTACCATGAAACTTTAGTGAT
The DNA here is from genome assembly GCA_028583015.1 of Wollemia nobilis. Classification (NCBI taxonomy): domain Eukaryota; kingdom Viridiplantae; phylum Streptophyta; class Pinopsida; order Araucariales; family Araucariaceae; genus Wollemia; species Wollemia nobilis. The sequence continues at coordinate 6,026,088 of JAQPPZ010016930.1, read as the reverse complement.
TGTTCATTGAACCAAAATAAATCAAATGTGAGTTGGCCCTCATATGACCACGATGTAGTGCTTTAATTCCTTTTATCTTGATGGTTTTAAAATGGATTTTATCTTGCATTAAATCCTCAATGATGAATAGAATCTTCAAAATGTCACTTTAACTTATCCCTCTTAAATGAAATCAAATTTTCATCAAGATGAACAATTAAGTGCTTTAAGGCAAAGACCTTCAATATAATACTCAAATTATCCCCCTTTCGTAAAATTGGAATTTTTATGAAGAAAGGATAATTTTAGGCCCGAAATGGAAATTTGCGAAAATGCCGTAAAACATAACTCCTTCAATGAAATTGGAATTTTCATGAAGGGAATGTCATCATAGGCTCATGAATGCAAAACAAAACTGGAAAAATGAAATTTGACCTTAAAATGGAAAATTTCTATTTTCGGATTTTTAAAATCTGTGACAAAGCAGAGAACTTCGGTGAATTTTTAAAAATACTAAACAACTCCGAAAATGAAATTTCAAAGTGCGTAATGGAAGTCTGAATTATAATCTACGCAATGGTGAAATTATTTTTGGATTTTGAAATTTTTTTGATGTTTATTTTAATGCCTGAAAATAGGAAAAAATTCTAAAATTAAAATTTCTGAAAACAGAAAATTCAAATTTTGCATCAAAATAATTTCTGGAAATGCAGCAATGCAAAAGCTCCTTCAGTTTGATGCTCAAATTACCCCTCTTTCGTAAAATTGGAGTTTTTATGAAGAAAGGGTAATTTTAGGCCAAAAATGGAAATTTATGTAAATGCCATAAAACATCACTCCTTCAATGAAATTGGAATTTCCATGAAGGGAATGTCATCATAGGCTCATGAATGCAAAACAAAACTGGAAAAATGAAATTTGACCTTAAAATGGAAAATTTCTATTTTCGGATTTTTGAAATCTGTGACAAAAAAGCAACTTCGGTGAATTTTAAAAAATACTAAACAACTCCGAAAATGAAATTTCAAAGTGCGTAATGGAAGTCTGAATTATAATCTACGCAATGGTGAAATTATTTTTGGATTTTGAAATTTTTTTAATGTTTATTTTAATGCCCGAAAATAGGAAAAAATTCTGAAAATTAAAATTTTTCAGAACAGAAAATTAAAATTTTGCATCAAGATAATTGCTGGAAATGCAGCAATGCAAAAGCTCCTTCAGTTTGATAGCACCCCGTCCCGCAAAACCGAATACGTGAGAGTTTCATACATGCAACCTAGCCTATTTGATCTCGTACTACACACAATCAAAGTAAACTAAGTGCTTGACTTCTAGGGTTTAAAATAATTTCCAAATTGCAAACATTCACATGAAATAACCCATCCCATGGCGTAAATTTCACATACAAATCTGAAATTTGGAAGGGGAAAGATAAAACAATTAAAATAGAGCATGCAGAAAATTTCTCATTCTTTCTTGCTAACAAGGCCTGAAATTTCTGAAAAGAAGCTTTCCCATTCAAATTATATTCCTCTTTTACACATCAAATTTTGCCGCATTTGGCCATGCCAAAAGTTCCTCCCCTGTGCATGCATTTCAATGGGTATTTAAAGATTTTCCTCCATGGCTTTTCGTTTTCTCCTCCATGACTTTTCGTTTCTCCTCCATGGCTTTTCGTTTCTCTCTTCCTTTCTTCCATATGCAATACCTTGCAAAAAAAACAAAAAACTAAACTTTACTTAAACCAACATGAAAAAATTAAAAACTAACAAAAAACAAAAAGGCTAAAAATAATCCTATTTTATTTTTATTATTATTTTTTTGTTTTTTTTTGTTTTTATTTTATGTTCATTTGTTTATATATATATATATATATATATATATATATATATATATATATATATATATATATTTTTACTTATTCCCTTTTTCTTTTTTCTTTCTTTTGTTCTATTAATTTATTTATTATTATTATTTTTTTATTCCTTTTTTTTTTTAGTTTATTTATTTTTTTAAACATGAATTAACCCAAAAGTTAATGTTTGAATTACAAACACATTAATAGACAAAAAAAACCACACCAAAAATTTATCAAAAAAATGTGGGTCCCCAAGCTTAGGGGCTAGTTGTGAAATAGTCACAACAGGTCCAAACACGATTATTGATCTAGGAGACTAAACCTTGTATTTTTAATGGTCGGGTTTTATTAAAAGGGATTGACTTTTGTAACCTCTTTAAGATATAACAATTTTTTTAAGGTGCACATATTAGCAATGTTTAAGGTTAGACTCATTAATCAACTTATGGAAAATCAACTTCTTTAATAAGATGCAATAGAGACCAACAATGCTTGCTATTTTGATGAAACCAAAAATTTAAATTTGGGGGTTTAAAAGTTTGAGTCAAATTTGGCTCCAACAATCCTCTTAAGAACTTGCTCAATCTGCTCTCAAGTCTTCTCAAGACTTACCTCAAATCTTTCTACAAGTCCTCTCAAGAACTTTTTCAATATGCTCTCAAGTATTTACCAAGACTTATCTCAAATATGTCTACAAGTCCTCTCAAGAACTTGCTCAATCTACTCTCAAGTCTTCACCAAGACTTGTCTCAAATATACCTACAAGACTTCACCAAGACTTACCTCAAATCTACCTACAAGCTTTCACAAAAGCTTTCTCAACACTGTCCTTAAGCTTTCACAAAATATTACACAACTCTGTCCTTAAGCTTTCACAAAATCTTACACAACTGTCCTTAAGCTTTCATAAAAGCATACTCAAATCTGCTTAAACACATGCTCAAAACAACTCACAAGATATGCTTAATCAATCTCAAATTTTGCAAACAATGCTATCAATTACTTTGTTTAATATTCAAAGTAATTCCTTTAACTTGAAGCAGTTTAGACATATTCTATTTAGAATTCTTTTAACCTCTGGAACATTTAGAGAATGATAAAATCTATCAAAAACTCAACATGTTCTACTCAATCATTAACTTCGTCGCTTTCACAAATCTAGTTTCTAAAGTTTGCACAATCAATTTCAATATCACTCAAAATCAATGCTCAAGAATTTCACTCATTCATTTAGTCAATGAAACACAAATTTCTTACAAAACCTAAACAAGTATTTTCATACCTCTTCAAACAAGGTGCACAAAGTGGGTTTCAAACCCTAACTCAAATAATCTTCAACCTCTATCTCAAATGTTCTCTAAACATTCACCAATGAAGCATATAATAATTCACTCAATATTTCCAACATTGCTTATCAAACAATCCTTTTCACTCCACCTTGTATTTTACATCATTCATTCCAATATTTCAAAAAAAAGATGATATGCCCATACCTTTTTGCTTTGATGGAGTTATGTATTCAAAACCTATTTTAGTTGCAACAAAACCCTCTAGCCAATTCTAGGTTTATATAGCAACAGTCTATCTCAAAATTTCCACACAAATATTCTCCTCAACAATTATTTCACCATACAAAAATATCAAGTCTCAAGTACACCTTATAATCTCTAAACTTCTCAAAATAATATGCAATACATAAAAATCAAGTTACTTTATTAACACCTTATAAGCTTCAAACTTCTCAAAATAAAATTTAATACAAAAAACAAATTCCTTTGTTAACATCTTATAACTCCAATCCTCTTATTTATCTTTCTAAGTAACAAAAAATATTTTTCAATTTATCATTATGACTCCCTATTCATTTCACCTATGCACTTTATAATTATCATGTGGTCTCTATGTTATTTGCACCTTCCAAACCTTGGAAAATTTAAATAAAAATATGCATACCTTATAAACTTTGGTCCATGTCTCAAAAATTGATGTGCACGTCTTCGACTGTGCCCAAAATCAAACCCGCGACCAACCACTACCATAGCACCTTAGCCCAAGGCTAAGCTACTACCTGGGCTACATGCCCACACAACACTCAAGGTGCACGAGCCACTATAAAAGCCTTGCCTTCTACGAATTACGAAAATCAACCAAAATCTTTGTTGTGTACCAAAATGAAGGGGACGTGAATCGAACCCTCGACTTGCCTTTTGCGAGTGCCTTAACCAAAATTTGACCACTGTCTGCGCTACTCGACACTATGCAATAGATTTGGTGCTTCACTTGTATTTCAACCAATGTTTACCTCCATTAATTAAAAATATCATGAATCATCTTCTCCATTAACAATGCAATGCACGAATTATATTTCATCTTAGGTATTCAAATAACATAGGTGTTTTGAAATGAAAATCATTTTTCCTTTTTATACTTTGTCCTTTGTGCTTAACACGTCGGCTCATTCAAAATTCAATTTTCAAATTCAAATTTAAATTTTAAACTTTGGCGCCTTTTGATTATTTAAATTAAAATTTTAACCATAGGTTAAAATATTTTAATTTAAATAAATTAAATAAAAACCTTTATAAACTGCTCAATGGGTCTTTTCAAGGATATATTATTTTAATGATTCCTTGGACCTCGTTTTTCTTCACCTCATCCTTTTGCCTAAAATATTATAATATTATTACTTCTTTTAAGCCAGCTTCTCTTCCCTTGGGTGTTCTACCTTTTAGGCCTCTTTAGGTATATAATATTTAAAATAAATTTTATATTCTTTTTCCTTTAACCACTTCCTTGCATTTTGGAAAATCAACCTTGTGACATCAATGACAACAAAATTGGATATCAAACCTCTTGACATCAATGACAACAAAACTTGCTCAAATTTCCAACACAGTTGCCCATCCCTTAAATATTAAAGAAAAGTACTTTTATTGATTGATTGTGTCTAGGATCATCCCTACTCTAAGGATCCCTTTTAAGGATGGTTGCTTGCCTTGTTGAACTTCACATAGGCTTTTATTCTTAGCCAATAAAATAAAAACTCTTTTTCCCCTCCTATCAGTAAAATTTCCATCCCCTACATCTTTATTGGGGCCTCCCCCAAATCCTTCTTCTCTTAGTCCTATTCTTCATTTTAGGGATTGTAGGGGATACCTATGAGTTTCTGGGGACACAAAACCTTCCTGACCACAATAAAATTGAAGAGGAGGAAGCAATTTCAAAGAGATTTACTTGTGAAGCATTATTAAAAAATTTACCAGAGTCTAATCCAAGGTCTAGATCTACTTCCTTTAAGGAAGAGGAATTTAAGGGTCCTCCTTGCCCCTTAATTGCACCTTTACCTTCTTCTAGTGGAGACTTTGTATATGATTTGGAAGTAGATTTGCTTTGAAAAACTTATCTCTGGGTCCAATTGTTGACAAATTGAGTTATTTTGTGTTGTCATTGATGTCACATGGATCACATTGAGTTTTGGTGAAAAAGCACTTCATAAATAATCATTTATGATATTTTGGAGAGCATGGATATTTACAAGATTTTGTGGCACAAGAGGCATATAATATTTAATTTTTTAAATATTATATTAATGGTTTTTATTAAAACCAATGGTAAAGGTTTTTATTAAAACCAATGGCAAGGATTTTTATTAAAATCGATGGAAGGATTTTTTATTAAAACCAACGGAAAGAGTTTTCATTAAAACCATTAGAAAGGTTTTTTCATTAAAACCACTATGCTAAGACTTCTCCAAATTATGATGGATGAAAAGGTTTTCCAATAAAACCTAGGTGCAAAAAGTTTCATGATGAAATTCAAAAGAATGAAGGAGATATCCCAATTAAAAGTTAAAAGGTGAATTATTACATTTTTATTTAATAATTCTAAGGTCTAAGGTTGTATTATATTATCCGCCGACGTGCAAAGGTTGGGGAGATAAATAAATATTTTTTGACGTCATTCAAAGGCATGGAGGTGTATATAAATAAAAGGTAAAAACCTTTGATAATTTAAGACTTGATATAGTGCATGAGAGAGTCGTCGAAAGGGGAGCAATGAAGAAAGAAGGATAAATAACTTTTGATTTGAGAGCAAGGTCAAGTAAACAACATGGGAAAGTGACGTCATGCAGAAGCCTATAGCATAGTTGGTAGCACACAAACTTTGCACAAGGTAGGTTCGCTATTCGAATCCCGCTAGGGGCAAAGTATTTTGCTAAGGAAGGTAACTTAAGTTTTTTAGATTTGAGCGCAGGTGAAGTTGGGTGTTTGGTATTAAATTCCAATGTGGGATGGTGCCCACGTGGTAAGCACCTCACAGTGCTAGGCGAGAGGAACAAAGTTTGACTCCTATGAAGGTGTGAAGGCGCATTGATTTTTGGCAAGGCATTGACGATTTCAAAGGTGTGAAGGCGCATTGATTTTTGGCAAAGCATTAACAATTTCGAAGGTGGTGAAGGCACATTAATTTTGGCAAAGACAAACAATTTTGAAGGTTGCAAAGGCTACGAATTTCGTAAAAAGTTATTTATCTCTCGCGCATGGTAATATTTGATATTGCCAAAGTTTTGGTGCATTGAAAATCATTTCTATTATAACTAGGGAGTCATAAGGTATTTAGTGAAAATAAATATTTGTGATTGCTGTATGTGGAGTTATAAGGTGTGGAATTAAAAATAAAATAATAGGTGCTTGTTGTATATGTTAATGAAATTAGGGAGTCATAAGGTTGAAAAGTGTTGAACTTGTTATATATCCTAGTGCATGATTTAATTATGAAATTAAACTAGGAACTTGAGACCTAGTTAATTGCTACCTTGAGTTAGAAGACATGCACATGAGTTAGGGTTTGAAGTTGAAGAAAAATTGCTTTATTATGTGCCTTGGCTATTGAGAGGAAGTGGATGGATTAAAAAATCAATTTTATGGATAAAATTGATGCTTGAGTTCCATGATTTCTTTAGTGGAGCTCATTGAGAGTATTGCCATTATTGAGGAGGTTTTTTCTATTGCTTTGAGGAGATTATTGTTGGTTACTTGTTAAGTCCATTGCCACTATTTGAGACCATTGAGGAGATCATTTGCTAGTCACTTATGGATACATTTGTCTTTCATTTGAGGAGATCATTGTTGGCTATTTGAGAGCTCTTTGATTGAGGGAGTTGTGCTTGTTTCTTGAGAGCTTATTGACATTGCATGAGGAAGATATTATTGAGAACCTATTGCTATCACTTGTGGAGATTGTCCTTGGTTTGTTGAAGTCCTCATTATTATTTCTTAGAGAGGTTTTCATTAGAGAGCTCATTTGCCATACATTTTAGAGTACTTTTTTGAGCATTGTTGTTATCCATTTGAGAGTACATTATTGAGCATTGTTGTCATCCATTTGAGAGATCATTTGTCATACATTGTTGAGATCATTGTGGATAATTTTTGTCATCCATTGAAGAGTACATTGCCATTCATTGTTGAGCACATTGTTGAGTATTGTCATCATTCATTTGTTATCCATTATTGAGTTCATCATTGAGCCTTGCCTTCATTGATTTGTGGTTGATATTTGAGTGCTACTTGAGAGTCATTGGTTGATACTTTGGGAAGGCTTTTGGGACAAAATTTTTGGACATATTTGAGACAACTTTTGTGCATGATTGGTTGAGCCTTTGAGAAGGCTTTTGGGACAGATTTGTGGACAGATTTGGGACAACATTTGAGTAAGATTGTTTGAACCTTTTGTGAAGGCTTTGAGAAAATATTTGGGACAACATTTGAGTAGGATTGTTTGAGCCTTTTGTGAAGGCTTTGAGGATAGATTTGGGACAACATTTGAGTAGGATTTTTTGAGCCTTGTGAGAAGGCATTGAGGTAGATTTGTGAGCAATGAAAGAGACATGATATAAATAGAAAACACATCAACACCAGTTGCCTAGATGAGTAGATCAGTGGATAGCCTAGCTGATCAGATTAGTGGATAGGCTAGCTAAGCAGATCAGTGGATAGCCTAACTGAGCATATCAATGGATAGCCTAGTTGAGTAGATTAGTGGATAGCCTAGTTGAGTAGATAAGTGGAGAGCCTAGCTGAGCAGATCAGTGGATAGCCTAGCTGATCATATCAGTGGATAGTATAGCTGAGTAGATCAATAGAGAGCCTAGCTGAGCAAATCAGTGGAGCTCACCTGAGCAGATCAGGACAACCTAGCTTTTAGCAAATTAAATTAATAATTTGTATTTGGATAAGGATCCCTATTTCTTTATGAAATATTATAAGGAGAATATCTTGTGGACTACCCCACATTGAGGAAACCACGCTAAATCTTGTCTCAATTGTGTGTGATGATTTGTTCACTTTCTTACTATTGCTATCTATGTTATTAATGCACACTGCTATATTTGGTTATTGTAATTTAGGACACTAATTGATATTGGTTTGGAAAGAAAGTAAAAAGTGGGTGCTATACTGTTCACCCCCTCTCAGTATAATCTTGTTTTCTTCAATTGGTATCAGAGCAGGTTCCTTTGAAAAGGCTAACAGCTTGAGAGCAGATTCTACAAAAACATAAATGGCTTCATAGAATGGATCATCTAAAAGTAAGGCTCCACTATTTGATGATAACAATTATGCTTTTTGGAGCATGATAATGAAGAACTACTTGATATCACAGGGATATGAGGTATGGAATATGGTTGCAAAAGAGTATAAGGTTGAAGGTGATCCCGAGATAGATAAGACTATCAAGAAATTGGTTGAGATCAATGCAAAGGCAATGAATTATATTATGAGTGGGCTTCATGAGATAGATTTTACAAAGGTCATGGTATGTAATTCAACTAATAAAATGTGGACCAAGTTGTGGAATACCTATGAATGAGATTCCAAGGTAAAGTTGGCAAAACTACAAACTCATAGAAAAAGATTAAAAGAATTGAAAATGGAAGATTATGAATATATTACAAAGTTCTTGCTTTGAGTTGATGAGATTGCTAACACCATGAGAGGCCTAGGATTTGAGATGAAAGAATCAAAAGGTTTTGATATCACTTCCCATGAAGTATGATGCAAAGGTTTCAACGATAAAAGAAACAATGAATATCGATAAGCTAACAATGTAATAACTACAAGGAACTCTCACAACTTATGAGATGAGGATAGATAAGCATCAGGCTCCAAAGAAAGAAATTGCATTCAAAGCTTTAGAGAAAGAGAAAGGGAAAGATCCAGAGATAGATAGAGATTCAGATAATGATGAGGAAACTAACTTCATCAAAAGGAAAAAGGACTCAAGGAATTACAGGGATATGAATAAAGTCAAATGCTACAAGTGTGGTGATTATGGTCACTATGCAAACAAGTGTCCACATGAAGAAAACAATGATGATGAAAAATAGGATCACAGAAGAAAAAAAGAAGGAAAGCATAAGCATGACAAAGATGATAGGTACAAGCAAAGCAAGCATGAGAAGAAGAAAAGTTTTCGTGAGACTAAGAAAACTTTCTACATTGAGGAAACAAATTATGACTCAAATCACAGTGATAAATATCACTCAAATTATGAAAAGGAAGAACATCTATTCTTAGGAATAGAAGGTGAAAGAGAACAATGCTTTGTGTGTGGTCAACGAGATCACAGAACAAGATATTGCAATGGCTTTAGTGATAGTGAATATGAAATGATATACCAAGGAAACAAGCAAATACAAAGGATTCATGAGAGTTTATTTGCTATAGAAGAAGATAATTATCTCAGTGAAAGTGAAGATGAAGAAAGATTTTTCTATGGGATAAAAGAAGTAGAAGAAGAATTTCCACTCCAAACAGAAGAAGTTAAACAAGAGGATATTTCAAGAAAGACAGATGTCTCAGTTGATCTAAAAGAAGACTTCAATGATATCCATGAGCAACTACAAGAGGTTAAGGAGAACCTAAAAGAATTGAGATGTTCCATACTTGAGAAGTTTAATCCATAACATGACTTAAAAGGTCAAGATATTTTCATTGAGAAGGAAACATGTATTTTAGAGACAATAGAGATGGATGCTAGTTTGCTGTTGGACACAAATGAAGAGAGAGATGAAGAAATTTCCAAAGCTTCTATGGCTCCAAATATCCAATTTGGATCTTATTTTGTGATAGGTGAATCAAGTTTAAAAGGCAAAGAAATCCTTGAAGAAGAAAGCAAGGAAGAAGTTAAGGAAGAATATTTGGATACCACAAAGAAGGATCAAGGATACAATGCACAAGTCAAATATGATCACAAGGATAATGGTCAAGAAAGGTATGAGGAACCAAGGCATGAACAAAGGGTTTTTCAAGGACATTGTTTTTCTTGTAATGGATTTGGACACAGGGCTATACACTGCAGGGTCTATGGATCAAATAAGTTTGATTTTTCTAGAAGGAAATTCAAAGGAAGAAGGTATGGTTTTTAGGGACATTGCTTCTTATGCAACAAGATTGGTCATAGAGCTTCTCAATGCAAAGGAAATGAGCAATATGGTTTTGATTATAGAGCTACACAATTCAGAGGTCATGGTCAAAATGATTATGGAAACAGAGCTTCACAATACAGGGTTCAGGAAAGGAATGGATATGGAAATGATTTCAAGAAAGAATTTAGGATATGGGCACCATCCAAAGGCTACAATATCAAGTGTTTTAATTGCAATAACTTTGGACATATTGCAATATGGTGTAGGAATCAATTCCAAATAGGTTCAAGGCAAGAAGGTCAAACAGGTTCAAGGCAAGAAGGTCAAACAAGTTCAAGACAAGAAGATCAAGTAACTTATCAAGAAAAGGAGACCAAAAAGATGTGGAAGGAAGTTGACAAAGGAAAGGAACAATGTAATATGGGAGTAAATGTACTCCCACCCCAAAATTAATCACCTCAAGAGAGAAGGTGGTGGGGGGCTAAGCTTAAGAGTCATATATTTTAGCCCCATAGGTGTCCCTTTTGCCATTGATGTCAAAGGGGATATATTTGAGTAAGAGGGAGAGCATTGAGTTAGGGGGAGCAACCTCCAAAGAAATTTTTGATATAGGGGGAGCAGCCTCCAAAGAGATCATTGAGATAGGGGGAGCAACCTCCATAGAGAGTATTGAGTCAGGGGGAGCAAATTTGATTTTCAGAAATGGCTTTTGTAGTTATTGTGGTGATTAAAGGTTTTTATTAATACCAATGGCAAGGGTTTTTATTAATACCAATGGCAAGGGTTTTTATTAAAACCGATGGAAGGGTTTTTTATTAAAACCAACGGAAAGGGTTTTCATTAAAACCATTGGAAAGGATTTTTAATTAAAACCACTATGCTAATATTTCTCCAATTTATTATGGATGAAATTTTTTTCTAATAAAACCTAGGTGCAAAAAGTTTCATGACAAAATTCAAAAGAATGAAGGAGAAATCCCAATTCAAAGTTAAAAGGTGAATTATTAAATTTTTATTTTAATAATTCTGAGGTCTAAGGTTGTATTATATTATCTTCCGATGTGCAAAGGTTGGGGAGATAAATAAAGATTCACCAACGTAATTTGAAGGCATGGAGGTGCATATAAATAAAAGGTAAAAACCTTTGATTATTTAAGACTTGACATAGCGCATGAGAGAGAGTCGTCGAAAGGGGAGCAACAAAGAAAGAAGGATAAATAACTTTCGATTTGAGAGCAAGGTCAAGTAAACAGTGTAGGAAAGTGATATCACACAAGAGCCTATAGTGCAGTTGGTAGTGTACAAACTTTGCACAAGGTAGGTTCACTGTTCGAATCCCGTCGAGGGAAAAGTATTTTGCTAAGGAAGGCAACTTAAGTTTTTCAGATTTGAGCACAGGTGAAGTTGGGTGTTTGGTATTAAATCCCAATGTGGGCTGATGACCACGTGGTAAGTGCCTCAAAGTGCTAGGCGAGAGGAACAGAGTTCCACTCTCGCGAAGGTGTGAAGGCGCATTGATTTTTGGCAAGGCATTGACGATTTTGAAGGTGTGAAGGCACATTGATTTTTGGCAAAGCATTAATGATTTCGAAGGTGGTGAAGGCGCATTAATTTTGGCAAAGGTATTAACGATTTCAAAGGTTGCAAAGGCTATGAATTTCATAAAAAGGTATTTATCTCTAGCGCATGGTAATATTTGATATTGCTAAATTTTTGGTGCATTGAAAATCATTTCTATTATAACTAGGGAGTCATAAGGTATTTAGTGAAAATAAATATTTGTGATTGTTGTATGTGGAGTTATAAGGTGTGGAATTAAAAATAAAAGCATAGGTGCTTGCTGTATATGTTAATGAAATTAGGGAGTCATAAGATTGAAAAGTGTTGAACTTGTTATATGTCCTAGTGCATGATATAATTATGAAATTAAACTAGGAACTTGAGACCTAGTTAATTGCTACCTTGAGTTAGAAAACATGCACATGAGTTAGGGTTTGAAGTTGAAGACAAATTGCTTGATTATGTGCCTTGGCTATTGAGAGGAAGTGGATGGATTAGAAAATCAATTTTATTGATAAAATTGATGCTTGAGTTCCATGATTGCTTTAGTGGAGTTCATTGAGAGTATTGCCATTATTGAGGAGGTTTTTGATATTGCTTTGAGAAGATTATTGTTGGTTACTTGTTACGTCCATTGACACTATTTGAGACCATTGAGGAGATCATTTGCTAGTCACTTGTGGATACATTTGTATTTCATTTGAGGAGATCATTGTTGGATATTTGAGAGCTCTTTGCTTGAGGGAGTTGTGCTTGTTTCTTTAGAGCTTATTGACATTGCATAAGGAAGATATTATTGAGAACCTATTGCTATCACTTGTGGATATTGTCCTTGGTTGGTTGAAGTCCTCATTGTTATTTCTTGGAGAGGTTTTCATTAGAGAGCTCATTTGCCATACATTTGAGAGTACATTTTTGAGCAATATTGTTATCCATTTGAGAGTACATTATTGACCATTGTTGTCATCCATTTGAGATATCATTTTTCATACATTGTTGAGATAATTTTAGATCATTATTGTCATCCATTGAAGAGTACATTGCCATCCATTGTTGAGCACATTGTTGAGTATTGTCATCATTCATTTGTTATCCATTATTGAGTTCATCATTGAGCATTGCCTTCATTGATTTGTGGTTGAGATTTGAGTGCTACTTGAGAGTCATTGATTGAGCCTTTGGAAAGGCTTTTGGGACAAAATTTCTGGACAGATTTGAGACAGCTTTTGTGCATGATTGGTTGAGCCTTTGAGAAGGTTTTTGGGATAGATTTGTGGACAAATTTGGGATAAAATTTGAGCAGGATTGTTTGAGCATTTTGTGAAGGCTTTGAGAACAGATTTAGAACATCATTTGAGTAGGATTGTTTGAGCCTTTTGTGAAGGCTTTGAGGATAGATTTGGAACAACATTTGAGTAGGATTGTTTGAGCCTTGTGAGAAGGCATTGAGGCAGATTTATGAGCAGTGAAAGAGATAGGATAGAAATAGAAAACACATCAACACTAGTTGCCTAGATGAGCAGATTAGTGGATAGCCTAGCTAAGCAGATTAGTGGATAGCCTAGATGAGCAAATCAGTGGATAGCCTAATTGAGAAAATTAGTGGATAGCCTAACAGACTAGATCAGTGGATATCCTAGCTAAGCAGATCAGTGGATAGCTTAGCTGAGTAGATCAATAGAGAGCCTAGCTGAGAAGATCAATGGATAGCCTAGCTGAGAAGATCAGTGGATAGCCTAGCTAAGCAAATCAGTGGAGAGCCTAGCTAAGAAGATCAGTGGAGCCCACATGAGCAGATCAGGATAGCCTAGCTTTGAGTAGATCAAAGTAATCATTTGTATTGGGATAAGGATCCCTATTTATTTGTGAAATATTATAAGGAGAATATCTTGTGGACTACCTCATATTGGGGGAACCACATTAAATCTTGTGTCTCAATTGTGTGTGATGATTTGTGCACTTGCTTACTATTGCTAACTATGTTATTAATGCACACTGCTATATTTGGTTATTGCAATTGAGGACACTAACTGATATTAATTTGGAAAGAAAGTAAAAACTGGGCACTATATTGTTCATCCCCCCTCTCAGTATAAGTTTGTGTTCTTCACCAATAGCATGACATCCAACTTTTTCTCTAAGAATCTTGAACTTACTTTAATAATATGATTATGAATCCATCACTTGATCTGACACAAAAAGATTTATCTCCACTTTCTTTGTATTTTCTATTTTTTCCCTAAATTCTTTAGCTTGTGTTCCTTGTGCAATGATTCAATAATATAGTTAGACTGTGAGCTATGTGATTGAAGATAAAATTTCATTTCATTCTCATCCTTAAAGATTCATTTGTCTTCATTACGATGCCAAACCTTCCTTGAAAAATTAAGAGAATAATCCCTTGCAATATGCCCATAATTATGATAACATGCACACCTAAAAGATACACCAATATAGTCTAGGGTTTGAACATGTATACCTTTGTTATACTTCAACACAATTTCCTCCACCAATCCATCTCTTTAGTCCACATTAACAAGAATCCCAGCCACTATCCTCATGCATGAGGACCGATACCTCTCATCCACCTCCAAGAAAGAACCAATGTAGTTGCCTATGTCTTGGAAAATATTTTTAGGAAAAACTTATAATGGAAACCCTGGTAACTTTACCCATACAAGGTGAGAAGGCATTCGAGTGGACCTAGGGTCAAAACAAGGGTCCAACAGTTTGAGAATTAACAAAGTCGATCCCAAAACCATTTAACTGACATAATCTTTGCCACATCTTCCTTAGTAATGAAATGAAATGACAACCATCCTCTTACTAGAAATAATAATCTGGGCACTTACCAAAGAACTTCCATCCATTCCCTAGCCATCCAATATACCAAGGATTTTTTAGAAATTGCACGCTCATAGAACCTCCTAATATGCATTTTATCTAAGAATTCAATGACATCCTCATATTTACATCTTCTACTAGAACTAATTTTGCTCTATTACTCTTCCTTTGAATGCACTTGGTTGCCTTTTTACATGCTTCCAAGGGATTCTTCTTTGGATTTCCTCCTTTCAAATTCTTCTTTTTCCCTCAAAGACCTGATTAGGGAGTTGTGGTCTATTTTGAACTTGCTCTAAAGAGGACATAACCCAATCATCACTTTTTTCCAAGAGTTGTGTGTCTTCCTATAAAATAATACTTGGATCAGGCCCATTCTTAAACGCTTCTAAAGTAGACTTATATCTTTCAAACTTCCTTCCACAATAAAATATGGAGATATTCTCATAAGGATCCATTGAGTAGTCCATTGCTTCTTCTTCATGACCTTGTTCTAGAAAGCACATAAAACTTCCTTACTTTTTAAAATCTTGCATTCTCCTTGTAGCCTTAAGGTTGGGTGACTCTCCATTAGTGTTTGCATTAGCAAAAAATAGCCTCGATAGATAATGTACCATTCTCTTTATCATCCTCTATTTCACTCACCATGGTGGCAGTCTTGTCAAAAAAACTCTGGAAATTTGTCTTCTTAGCCCATGTATTTAGAACCTTAGGGTTAATATATATGTTGTGTGATGATGAATACCTCCTTAGTGGCTATAGACCTAGTTTGTTCTTCTCATATTTCCCCTCACTAACCAATGCTCTATTTTGCACTGAACTTGCCAATAAACCCCTTACAAATACCTCCTCCATACCCTCTAATGAGCTGCTACATCTTGTTGGTGATACATATTGAAACCAAGGGCTATGTGATGGATTTGGAAATTACAATGGTAGTTTTAGTAGTAACCCTTATTTCTCCTTGTCCTCTTTGCAACCCCTTATTCAATCCCAAAGTTGAGATTTTAGACAACTTTGACATCCATTTGCACCTTAGTGCAACATCTCATACTGTTATTTTTGGCAAAATAGCAGTAGTTTTAAGATATTTAAACATGATGGATTCTCCTTCAAACTACTGAAGGCCATCTTGTAGAACATATTTTCCTTCTATTTTCCATTCATGAGCAACCCCAGGGTTGTGCTTTAAGACCTATGAAAGCCCATAATTATTCTCCATCCAATCCTTGCAGTAGCAAACCCTTCAAATGCACATATTACAACAAGATTATTTACAAGTTAAGATAGACACCTCTAGCCTTAGCTAATAAGAGCATTTTTTATTTTTCTTAACTTTTCAAAAATACTTTCATAAATCTAAAACCCAATATCCTAAGAACTAAACATGTTTGGTTACAACACAAAAAAAATTGCATTGGAACTAAATCTCCTCCTACCCTTAGCCAACAAGAGCACTTGTTTACTTTTTTTATTCTAATAACTAAATTTTTTTGGCTACAACACTAAAATGAGATTGGTATTGGAGACAAATCTCCTAAACCATAAGTGTGTAATTGCTATCCAAATTTGTCAAACACTTAATCTATTTATCAACCTACCTAATACTCTCATTCTTAATAGCATGGGTTTTAAAAAGGGTCATGTTACCTGGATCTATTTATCAACCTACCTCATCCTCTTAGCATGGGTTTTAAAAAGGATCTTGCACCCTTGCACTAGACCACTACCAATCCCAGTCTATTTTTTCAAGTAAAATTTAAGGTAAAGAATAGGTTATAGAAAAGGGTTTCAATTCCAGCCTATTATTTTGAAATAAAATTGAGGGTAAAGTACAGGTTTTAGAAAAGGGTTTCGATCCTCTTATACTAGGATTTGAACTTGGATCTCTTGGATTTACTCACCAACCTACCTAATCCTCTCATATTTAATAGCATGGATTTTAGAAAAGGGTCATGGTCCCCTTGCACCAGGTCGCTACCAATCCCAACATGTTCCTTTCAAGTAAAAGTTAGGGTAAGATCAACTCTTCCCCTTATGAAAGGTCATGGTGGGATGAGGATGCCCAACCCTAACCGTTCGTAGGTTTTTTCATACTAAACAAATAAAAAAAATAGGGTAAATTACAAGTTTTAGAAAGGGGTCTCGATCCTCTTATACCAGAGTTTGAACTTGAGTCCCTAGATGAAAACCCAAAGATATATCACTATGATATCTCTCATGAGAACTAAGAATTTTATATTATTTATTTACACCATAGTTTAAGCTCTTAATTTAATGGGTTAACGTTAACGATATTTGTTAAGTTTAGTTTGAATGGTTAAGACACATTAATGGCAAATAAGAAGTCTCATATTGTCATTAAAGGTTTTAGTTTCACGCATATACCTTAATATAGCTTATCGGTGTATAGTTTAAGTGATTACGATGGTTATTTTCCATGAAAAAATCAAGTCTAAGCAAGCATAAAAATTGATTGAAAATAAGTTGTTCTAATATTATTGTAAACAAAAATTTATAATAATTTATTTTAAAAATATATTATAAAAAAAATCAATTAACATAATTATTTTTTAATTATAATTATAATGATAAAATTTTTAAGTTACCTTATCACAATATAAAACTTTAAATTTAACAGGGTTATACAATATACTTTCTTTAACATTATTCCTTTCCTTCAAACTTAACAATTTCTTTGTTCAACAATTTTTAAATTAAATTATTATTAAATTAAAATCGACGACCATTATGTCCATGGGATTTAGGATGGTTGGAACTTAAGAACTTCACACCACCAACCATGGTTTAAATTTTACCATCAACCAAGGTTTAAATCGTATGGGTGAGCCTTAACATTTTATCAAAGAGTATAAGTTCCACTAGTTAAATATTCAATTTTTGAAAAGAATACCTAAGTTTAAAGTTTACCAAGTAATACATGTATAATTTCTAAAAATGGTGTTGCAATACCACAATGTGATTTGGTGGAATATCGTGGTAATGCAGTCATTATGTAATACATGTAAGACCTATTGATGACCATTATTGGTCAAATATTTTAAGGGGATGTCCTTGAAAATCAATAAAGGAAATTTTAAAATCTTTACCATCCTTTCAAATTCCTCAGATTTTTACCAAAATAAGTTTTATATGTATATAATTGTAGACACCTAATTTTGGAATATTTGGCCTACCTTTGAGCTTGTCAATTTCTTCAATTAACTCTTCCAATTTTCAACCAATTTGCCTTAGCCTTTTTTGTGCCCAAATTGAAGCATTTATTGCTCCAAAAGCATAAGCATCAGGGCATGAGCAATAACGCGACCAATTCCCATGGTAATGCTTCTGCCAAAACTTTCGATTTATCCTTTTTCTACCTCTTTTTTATGGAATCGAGCAAAAATATGAGTAGGATATTAAAAAAAGAATTAATACATATTATACATTGCAATATCGTATTTATACAATGGATATCCATTACAAGAGGGTGTAGCAGATGTAACTTTTTTAAAGATCCATGAGAGATCAAGAACTTAATAATATTCAAATAATGTAACAATAATAGGCCAACATATTATCAAGTGGTATTATCTCAACTGGTTAGATTCCTCAATATTTAAAGAGGAGACCAAGGTTCAAATCTTGCTAAGCAATATATGGATAATATCCAAGCTTGATTGTAATACCACTATGTAGTGATGATGTAATATGGGTGGGGCCCGTTTCAATCCCATATAATCAATTGAAGAAAAAAATAGCCCAACGTCCCCCCTTATTACATTATTTGGTATAAAAAATAAGAAGTACTATCTCCTTTAATTTTGACTTCCTAGGGTGGTAGGACAAAGTTGTGGTCTGGATCTCGCTTTAACTCTTGCTTTGGCTCTAGTACTAGCTCTAGTTTTGGATCTAGTTTGGGCTTTGGATTTGGCTCTAGCTCTAGATAATATCCAATGGGTCTACCTCCTTGATTTGTATTAAGGTTTGCCTTTGGGCCTTTACCTCTAGGTTACCTTTAGGTCTTCACCTCTAGGTCATTGCCTCTAGGTTTCCTCTGGTTCAACATCTAGATTTGCATTTAGTTCATCCTATCTAGGAAATTTCCACATCTTTGGAATATTCCACATGATATTTCATCTATAGGTCCTATCACTATAGGTCTTCCAAGCATTTCTTGGGTCATGTTCTTTTATAGGCTCTATCACTACAAGATTTTTTGAGCATAGCCTGGGTTACATTTTTCACATTCAATAAACTATGATATTTTTTAACCACTAAACTTGGTATCCTTTTGTTAAAACATTCAACATTGCTTTTATTTTATTCAATTTTTTCATATTGATCCATCCACGATTCATATGTATTTTGTTTGTCATGTTTTCTTCATGTCAATAATTTCTTTGGAAGTGATTATGACCTCCACAAATCTCACAAGGATGTAGGTTCCAACACCTAGTTGCCACATATTTGGTTCTTTTGCAATGACTACAATAGTTTGTTCTAGGAGTTTCATAGGTTTCTCTTTTCACAAATTTGGTCATACCTCTTCTTGTTTGACCATCATAACCAAGGCCTTCATTCTTTGGCCTTATGTTTGGTGTTATGGGCTCTCTTATACCTTACCCATGTCTTCCTCATCATGTACCATTATAACCCATTATTTTCATTATTTTTGAACCAATACCTTTAGTGTGCTTTTCAAAGCACCCAAGTTATTCATAATCACTACGGTCTCTACCACTATTATCAAAAACATTCAAATTCTAAAAGATGTCATAATCACAATGACCTTCAACACAATTTGAACTATCACTATCATAATCTCTAACACAATTAGAATTATCACTATAATCATCTCTAACACAATCGTTTGAAGAATAAGGCTCTTCATTGGTATGTTGAACATTGTTATTACCAACAATATTCAAATACCTAACTTCATGATCATCATTATATTATTCAACAAAAAGGTCTTTGTCATGGCTATTAAGGTGATGCTCATTATATTATTATCATCAAAAATGACATCAAGGGTAAATAAATTATTCTTATATGAACCACTTGTAGTAGACTTACCATTTTTATGATGAAACACTTTTTATTTCCATCTATAATCCTGAATTCAACAACCATATCTCGATCCAACATTTGTGAGACTGATAGCAAGTTATTTGCTAGACCAAGTACATATGGCATATTATTAATCATGTATTTATCATTAGTAAAATGGATAGGAATATTTCTAATTCCTTTAACATAACAAGTCTTTTTTTTGTTAGGTTAAAAGTGGGTTTTTGTCAAGGATCCCAAAACCTGATTACAAAGGATCAGATTACAACATATTACATCAGATTGAAACAAAAGGAATTTTTCCAAGGATGGACAAAAAGACAGGCAAGGACAACCCAAAGAAATAAATTAAGGAACACACTTTCCTTTGCACCAAAGGAATATGTCTTCCTTTGTGCCAAAGGAAAATCGGGCAAGAAGGGAAAGCTCGCGAAACCCGAATTTGAATCAAAAGGTGCCAAACAAGATTTTGAAGCAAACAAAGGGTGGGAGAAAGTGCCAAACCGCCCCAACCACTAAAAATATTTTGAAACTTTTCCATAGGCGAGAAAAGGAAACAAAGCCAAAATTTTAAAATTTGAAACATCCCAAGGGTGGGAAAACCAGAAACCACCCTTCGGAAACAAAGAACTGAAGAAAAAATAGCATCCCATGTAGGGGATCCTGAACAGAAGCAAAATGGAATAATATCCTGAAATATGGCAATTTAGTGGTTTAGCAGCAAAAGAAACACCCCAGGCCATAGGGTCCTTATGCAGAAAAGGAAGCCTTTGAAAACACCTACCCAACAGAGGAAACAACAACAACAGAACAACACTTTTGAAGGAAAGGATGGGAAAGTGCTACAAGAATTCACCAAGAAGGAGTCACGAGGATGCATGATTTCAGACGTTAGAGCACAAACCATAATACAACAGCCATACCTCCCAGACAACTTCAACAATAGATTCAAGGTCATAGAAGAGGAAGTCCCACAAGGAATCAGAAACAAGAAAATCAGAGGCCCCCAAAAGCCACGAAAGGAACTGAGAACCTGCAGGAACTACCAATTCAAACCCAAAGAGTAGCATCATAGTAGAAAGAACATGGGCAACCCCTAAGCCCAAAAGGATGCTGTGCAAAACTGCTCATGAAGCTAGAATTCCTCAGACCTACCAAAAAGTAGCTTCAAGAAAATAAGGAGGAAAACTTGCAAGGATTCAACAGTAAAAAGACCAGAGGCTGCAAAGCCACGAAAGGAATTAAAATCCTGCAAGACCCACCACCTTGAATCCAAAGAGCAGAGTTACAGTATCAAGCACGTGGTCCCTTCTCAGACTAAAAGGATGCTATGCAAAACTGCTCAAAAAGCCATAATTCCTCAGATCTAGCCATTCACAACTGAATATCCTCAGCGAGTAGATGTCAAGAAGACTTCTAGAAACAACCTGAGAAAAAAGGGAAATTTCAAGGAAAAACCCTTGAAAGATCCAAAAAACCTAGGAAAAGTCCCAGGGAAGAACCTGAACATAAACATACTAGAACCCAGACATCGAAGGAAAAGGGTGTAACAATGGATTAGAAATGGGACAAAAGTTTTCCCACCTTAGGGCAAGGAAAGGGGTAGAACAATGGATCAAGGATCTCCCCCAAAAGGAGATCGTCTGCAACACCTTCCTTCCGTGAAGGATGGGAAAAGGTGCCAGGGAAACTGGGAAAGGATCAAGGACCTGGGACACTGAAGAGGAAGGTATGCAGGAAGAGGAACAAGACTTCCAAGGGAAGTTACCTGCAGAGTCCCCCTCCTAGAGCAGTTTTTGGTCTTGCAGGACCAGTTTTTTGGTCTTAACATAACAAGTCTTGTCATCAACAATAATGACTGATTTCCCATCCTTTGCTTGTAAAGAATTAAACCATATTTTATTTCTAGTCATATATTTTCTTGCACCTAAATTAATGTACCAAAAACCATCCTTTGATTTTTTTATTACCTTGGTCATCAATACTTTGTCTCCCAGTTCTTGTTCATAATCAAATTATGATTCTTCTTGTGCAACATGTCTTTGTTTCTTGGGATATGATTTATATCAAGGAAACTTGTGGGCTTGATCCCTTCAAGGAAAATAATTGTATCTATAAAAATTTGTATCATGGTATTTTGTCTCCTAAATATGATAATATCTTCTTTGTTTTTTGAGTGTGTGAGGGAGAAGAATTATATCTATAAAATTTGGTGTCATGTTCTCTTTCACAATTATGGCAGTACCTTATTCTTCATATAGGATAAATTTATGGTGAATATTAGGTAGAAGGACCCTTTGAATTCTTTTGTAATTTTTTTTGGATATTAGGGTATTATTAGACAAATCATCCCTCAACTGATTTATATTTCTTATTGTTAAAGGATGTTTATTAACTCTTAAAATGATACATTTCATTTGGATACTTTTAAGGAGGCTACCAACATTATGAATGGATCTAGGTGAGCTCTAAGTACAATGGGTATTAGAAGCTTGTCTTCAACCTTTTCTTCCATAGTATTCAATTTGATAATTCTACAAAGAAAATCCTCTATAACTTTACCATATTGCATCTGTAATAAATAAAGTTGAGAGTGAAGGTAATGGATGGTGGTTTTATTCCTTCCTTTAAATACGGTACATAGGATGTATCATGCTTCTTTTGATGTGTTGGCTTCACTAATATGATTTTGAATTTCATTTGCTACCCCAAAAGTAATGAGTAGAAGTGCCCTCTTATCACCTTCATCGTCTTCTCTCTAAGAAACTGGTTCTTCAGGTAATGTTTCTAATGATAATATCCTAGAGTTTTTTTACCACTAAAATGGTTTGTATTTTATTTTTCCAAGGTGTAAAATTGTGACCTTTCAAAAATTGTGATTATGTAAGAAACAATTTGGGTGTGGTCATGATGAGGGTTCCTTATGTCTCCCAAAATGGTCCTCTTTTCAATATACCACTAGTTCTATATACAAGTCCTTTCAATATACCTATAAGTATGTGGAAGAAGCTAGTCCTCTCGATATATGTGATCGTATGTGAGGGAGACCTTAAGGTACATGAAAGAGATCAGTATGTGATACCAATGTGAAACTGAAAAGGACTTGTCCTATCAATGATACATTCTTAGAGAGAACTCCTCATACATGGGTGTAACTTCCCTATATGCTTGGAGGTTTTTAGTTTTAGGATTTACATCAAATGATAGTTAAACATAGTATGAAAATGGAATGAAATAAATCAAGAAATATGGGTTCCTTATTTTCCCCGACGATTTATAAGGATGGACCCTAAATGTCATTGTGGCAACTATATTAGGCTTTAGGTGCAGTAGCTTAATGCCATAACATTATCTATAAAAGTAATATAGTGGCATCGTTTATACCGAACACTATAATTTTTGTGAGACACGTTTTGTTATGGATACAATGAAATTGTTTTTAAGGTGTTGGTTACTTCGAAAATATATCTTTTTACAATAAAAATTTACTACGCTTGATATTTTGCAAAATTATTACTATAGTTAAATTTGTAATAGTAATTTTTTTTTGAAAATTACCCTTTATGAGTTTTGAACTCTTGGCCTAGCTTTCAAAATACTTATGCATTCCTCTAAATGCCAACTCTTCCACTATGTAATTCGAAACTTGAAAAAAAAGGAAGGGTCTACTTTTGTTTTGCTAGAGAATAAGGGGTTGTACTTGGGTCCTCCACCCTTGACAAATTACAACTCTCTCCTTTAGAGCTTGAGAGTTTACAAATGGATTCAATTAGCACCTTAGTTGAATTGCTATAGCTAGATACCTACATTTTTTCACAAAAAGTTTGAATTCTTGATTTTCATTTTTGGATCTTCTTCAATTTTCTATGTGAATACAAATATTCCAAAATTCAACATCATTCTTCTTGGCATTTCCCTGCAACAACCTTCACAATACCAAAACTCCACCGCTAATGTCTATGCATTACATCTTAGTAGAATATGTTAAAATATATTACATTATTTGGTACATGCTAATGTACCACCTTGGGTACATTTCTAGATTAGGAGCGTGTCTTACATTAGAGTGTGAGTATTTACTTATGCAATGTAATAAATGCACAAGTATTATTAGAATGTGCAAAGTATTTAATAATGTAAATGTGAATAATAGTCCATGTGCACATGACTCCATAGAGTAGAAAAGTGAAGAGTCTCAAGAAGAGTGAAGGTCAAGAGTACTCCATATGAATATTCACATTCTATTATATACGTCTCTATGTGTATGTGAGGTGAAAATGTGTAGTGAGAGTGTGTGGAAGTATGGTGTATTTGGGATATTTATTTTGTATCAAATACAATTTTCATGATAATTTGTTAAATGTATTTTTATGAGTTGTTAGAGAAGTTATTTATGATTTTTATATGTTTAGAATATTACCATTATCTTATATTTTATATTGCAACTTTATTTTATATCCTGTGGTTATTTTACCTTAAGTATTTAGCTTCAAAAGCTAACAATGGTATCAGAGCTACAAGGTTTTGTCTTACATAGGTTTTTTAAAATTCCAAAGGAATTTCCACTAGTTAAGGAGAAACTAGTGAAGTTGAAGAACTTACCTCTAGAAAAAGAAACCAGGGAAGATAGTATTTTCCACTATGTTGAAGGAAAACCAGTGAAGGAATTAAAGGAGATTTATAGGTATTGAAGATAGACCTTGGCATTGATAAGATTAAGAGACCCAAGAAGGATGCCCTATTGAAAAGTTTGATAGATAGAAGAAGATTCTAGATTGCTATTTGGCTAGAGTATTTTCATAAGTTGAAGGAAAACTCATGAAGACTAGGACTCAACATAGATTTCTTTCCACTAGTTTGAGAATAACTAGTGAAGTTTATTGATTTTAAAATTTTGGGAATTTGGTTGTATTTGATTGCTATTGTCTAAGTTTTTGTTGCAAGAAATTAGTTCTCAGAAGTTGAGAAGCTTTCTACAACAAATAGAGAAAAATTTCACCTTCGATTACCTAAAAGTCTATGTGCTTTTCTCGTGCAAGGATTAGTTTTTGAGCTGCAACAAAAGAGTAGACATTGAAGATTAAGGAGGTACAAGAAATAGGTTGTTGAGCAAGGTGCAACAAAAGTATTTTCATTGTTGTCAACATAAACAAATAGATCAGTTGATGCATTGGACAGGAGTTCAGAGGTCAGTTAGAACATGTACAGTAAATTTCCAAGAAGACAGAAGTGGCCCAGATTCAAAAAATCAAAGAAAAAGACAAGTAAGAAAACTGTCACGATATCGCGACATGTTTTCTATCGTGATTTCGTGACATGGCCGAGGAGAGAGAAGGCACAAGAAAAATTGTCACGATTTCTCGACATGGCCGAGGAGAGAGAAGGCATAAGAAAAATTGTCACGATTTTGTGACATGGTCGAGGAGAGAGAAGGCGCAAGCAAAATTATCATGATTTCACGACATGGCCGAGGAGAGAGAAGGCACAAGCAAAATTGTCATGATTTCGTGACATGGCCAAGGAGAGAGAAGGTGCAAGCAAAATTGTCATGATTTTGCAACATGGATGAGGAGAGAGAAGGCACAAGCAAAATTGTTGTGATTTCATGACATGGCCGAGGAGAGAGAAGGCGCAAGCAAAATTGTCATGATTTTGCGACATGGCCGAGGAGAGAGAAGGTGCAAGGAAAACTGTCATGATTTCATGACATGTTGGAAGCAAAGAAGGCAAGTAAGAAAACTGTCATGATTTCGCGACATGTTTGGAAAGAAGGCGCAAGCAAAGAAAACTTGTCGCGATTTTGCGACATGGTTGGAGAGAAGGCACAGGTAAAGAAAACTGTCATGATTTTACGACATGTCAGGTTTTCATGATCCGATGAGAAGAAAAGCACCAAGGAAATAAAGTGTCACGATTTTGTGACAAGTTCGAAGAGAAAGCGCCAAGGAGAGAAAGTGTCGCGATTTCGTGACAGGTTCGAAGAGAAAGCACCATGTTGTGTTTTCGTTGGCCAAAGACAGAAAAGGCACAAGGCAGCGAAAGTGTCATGATTTTGTGACATGTTCCGCTTTCGTGGGCAAAAGGCAGAGAAGTGCAAGGAAGCGAAGAGTGTCACTATTTTTCCACATGTGTTTTCGCTAGCCAAAGACAGAAAAGGCACAAGGCAGTGAAAGTGTCACGATTTCGCGACATGTTCCATTTTCACGGGTGGAAGGCAGAGAAGTGCAAGGAAGTGAAAAGTGTCACGATTTCACGACATGTGTTTTTGTGACATGTGTTTTCACTGGCCAAAGACAAAAAAGGCACAAGGCAGTGAAAGTGTCGAGATTTTACGACATGTTCCATTTTCGCGGGTGGAAGGCAGAGAAGTGCAAGGAAGCAAAAAGTGTCGTGATTTCGTGACATGTCTGGTTTTCACGGCTGCAAGACAAGAGGTGAAAAAGGAGGCCAAAAATGTCATGATTTTGTGACATGTTATGTTTTCGTGAGTAAAAGACGAGAAGAGCATAAAGAGACAGAAGTATCACGATTTTGTGACAGGTCGCGACAGCACAATCACTAACAGTTAACTGAAGCAGAACAACAGTTAAAGGGGCAATTGTAGAGGAAAATCATGCAACTATTTTAAGAACAATCGAAGAAGGAGAAATCGAATAGTCGCATAAATAGAATCGAAAAATGCATGCATGCACAGAAATGAATACGAACAGTTATGTTCAAGAAGACGTACAGTCATGGTAGAGACATATGTTGCATGTAACGTAATGCCCACTCTATAAATACAAAAGGAGTTACATAAAGAAGGAGTTACAGTTGACAAGTGGTAGAAGAGAATATTAAAGGAACAGTTACGGGTTGCATGCATTAATATGGAAGTTAAAAATAGAGACTAATATGTTATAAAAGCAGGTCTACGTGAAGAATAAGGATGCTGTTGTATGTGAGAAATTGCTGTGAAAAGAGGGTTAGAAGAGGGTCGAGAGAGAAATAAGCAGAGCCGTGACAGAGTGCGAGTTTGATTAATTGCGGACCGATCAAGGTCATGTAAACAACAAAGGCATTTTTATGTCATTAAGATAATTCAAAATTGCAGTCCAAGTTGGTGCTTGGCATTAGGGGTTGGTGCTCCTATCTTTTGAAGCAAAAAAATAAGGGGTTGGTGCTCCTTCCAGTGGGTGCTTGGTAAAGTGTTTGTAAAATTGGTGTTTTGCAAAGGCTGGATTTGGATTGGAGTCCAAACAGTCATTTTTGAGGAGTAGCCAAATTCGTGAACCTCGTTACATTGTGTGTTGTGGTGTGCTCTCTTATGAAAATTGCTTTACCTATTTTTAAGTTCTCTTTGCTTTAGCATTAAGTGTCGTAGATTTGAATTTTAATAGCTACACTGATTCACCCCCCCCTCTCAGTGTCATTGTGGGAATATCATAGGTCCCATTGGAGATTGAATATTGAATATTTAAGGAGACCTAAGGAAGAGGTCCCTATTGAATATTTGATAAATAATATAGAGGAGGACTACGAAAAGGTCCAGTTGAAGAGTTGTAAAATTTGAAGACCCAAGAGAAGAGGTATCAAGCAAATTTGGAAGGAGAAAGAAGAAGGCTAGAGAAGCCCTATTGAATAAGTTGAAGAAGTTACCGTTGGAGAATATTTGAAGAAAGAATATTGCAAGTAGGAGAATCTTCTAAAAAGAAGAATTTGGGACAATTGTCCCCATCCGACAACAAGCCCAAAAGGAAAAAGGATTTGGTAAGAAGTTTATCAAATTTTGAGAAGGTATATTTTGAAGACTTCAAGACATTCATATTCTTAAGGAAGAGGCCAATGAAAGAGGTCAAATTTGAAGATAAAATTCAGTGAGATCTAAGGAGAAGAAAGGAGATTGAAGAGGTCATAAATTTGAGAAATTTGAAGACAACCATTAAGAATTTGAAGGTTGATTTATGGAGGAGAAGATTGCTGATTTTTGTGATAGAATTTGAAGGATCACAAGAAAAAAAAAATGAAGGTGACATAGAGCTACAAATTGAATAAGATTTGAGCATATTTTGAAGTGCCTTTGAACAACCAATTGAAGGAAGGCTTGAAAATAAACTAAGGAAGTGGATTGGAGGAGTTAGAGACTATTTTTGGATAGCAATATATAGGAGAAGAAATCAAATTTTGTGAGAAAAAATTTAAGATATTTAGGTTGCAAGTTGCAGAGTTTTTGGACAACAAGAAGGTAATATTGGGAGCTACAAAACTTATAGAAGTTGAAGATTAAGAAGGTTGATTTCAAAAAATATTTGAAGAGGAAGAAAGACTAAAAATTTATCATTCTATAATAGCATTTTGGCAATGAGAAAGAGAAGATTCAAACAATATACTTCGAAGAAGGTAGAAGCTAATTTTTGGGGAAGTAAAGTAAAAGGAAGTGGAGTTGCAAAATTTGTACATTCAATACAACAAAAAGGTGAATCAAATCACCAAGGATATTAGCTTCAAAATGAGGCCAAAGAGGTTTGTAATATTGGTGCTATAAAAGTTTATTATTCAAGCATTCAAATTAGCTTATTATAAAGTTTTTTGAAAGCACCGTATTAGAGTTATTAAATATAGAAAAATATAGTCTAAGCTAAGTGTCTCCAAGACAAGGAAGGAGGCATAATTATCATCCTAGAATCTATAAAACACAAACAACAAAAATGAAGTTAAATATTGTTTGAAAGGGAGTAATAAGGAGAAGGAAAAATCAATCTATATGTTGTTTTTATAATCCAAGGAAAAATTTACAAATAAGTGTTTATGGTTGCAACATTCAAGGAGAGGGTTTATGTTAAGAATTATAAGCATAATTATCATTATTAATTATAGCAAAAGGAGAACCTAAAGTTTTGGTTGAAGTTGAAATTCAGAGCTTGCTATCACCATTGAACTTGCATCAAACCTACAAAAATAACAAGTCAATAAGAGAATAATAAGCTAGTTACTCACTCTTTAATATTTTCTTCTTGGACCACCTCGGTCTTTCTAGAATTCATGTAATTCCTCTTGTACAAGGTTCGGGGACCTTTCAACACCCCTTCTACCAATAAAAAAAAAATAAGCTAGTTACTATCTTGAAAAGAGATCAAGATAGTACAAGAATCAAAGCAAGCAAATTGCAATATTGAATGGAGGAGAGAAGATAAGGAGAAATCATCAAGCGTGTGGAGGAACCACCAAGTTTGAAGACAACATGCAAGGAGGAGGACAAGTAGGTTAGAAGTTGAAGAACAATGACGTAGTTTGGAACAGACCTAACATAAGACTATCATGACACAGTTGCAACCATAACACATGGGGGTAAGCATCCAAGAGCCATCGAGTTTGATAGTGGACCACCCTACAAGAAAGGAGGAGCCACCATGGTGAAAGGAAGAGCAACCATATTGAAAGGTGGAGAACCATCATGAGAGGAGAAACTATTGAAAGTAAAAGGATGAGCCACCATGTTGAGGAGGAGAAACAAGTGTAACAAACACCATTAGATTCATTCAAAGGAGCACAAACGTAGTCTATTAATTTTGGAAGAATGGGTAGTTGAAAGGATAGTCGATGGACGTTAAAAATCCAAGTATCAAGGAGTCAAAATATTGTTAGGGTGAGTTGAAGGATCAAAAGGAAAACCAAATGTTAAAGAACCAACCACCAACAAGGAAGAATAATTCCATAACACCATAAATAAAGTAAGATTAAGGTATAATAACATTCCAAATTCATCACTACCAAGTGTTATGTAGGAAGAAGAACGTAGAAAAGATTTGGAGTGCCAAAAGACGTATACCATTTGGAATAATACATAGAGAGCACCATCATGTATTGAAGGAAGATAAGGTGTTTCACAACAACCATAAAATGCATGGGTAAGTCAAATGGTAAAAAAGAGAACAACTACATGCCTTCATCAAATCTCAGGTCTAAGAGTGACAAAGTGGATACAATTGCCTTACGTGCAGCAAAGCGGAGTAATTTTACTGAGCAATGCCATTTTAGGGTAGGTCAAATGACTTTGATTGGTTATCTACGCACCTCAAGTGGGAGGTAAAGCAATTCATTTACAATTTAATTATTTGCTCAATAGTTAGGAGTTATAAGGTTGGATAATGCTATTATTTTTTTTAAGGTTGAAGAGAATCCATTTGCTTGATTATTGGAGAGATGAGACATAAAAATGAAATTTAAAACTTTAGAAACATTATTAGTCATTTTTGGAAAATATTGAGAAGCTTTGAAATATTTTTTGAAAAATTATTGGGAATTCAATTTCAAGTTTTGAGAAGTTTATAAATTGAATTATTGAATTTTGTGAAGCATTTTTAATATTTTCAAATATTTTGAATTGTGGAGAAATAAGGTTTCCTACATCAAATTAGGAATATAAAATTTGCAAATATCTTTTTACTAGATTTCTAAATTTTTGAATTTGGAGTTATAAGGAATTCAACATCAACATAGGTTTGTGAAATTTAGAATCTTGAAATTATATTTTTTGAAATTTTGGAGATAAAAGGATTTCAACCTAGAGTTTTGAAGAATTGAAACTTTTGTCAAAAATTAGTGGTTGATCATTTATACCTAAGAAAAATTTAAGGTATTCATCCTAAAGAAGTAGAAGTT
Organism: Wollemia nobilis; assembly: GCA_028583015.1. Classification (NCBI taxonomy): domain Eukaryota; kingdom Viridiplantae; phylum Streptophyta; class Pinopsida; order Araucariales; family Araucariaceae; genus Wollemia; species Wollemia nobilis. The sequence continues at coordinate 5,995,708 of JAQPPZ010016930.1, read as the reverse complement.
GAAGGTTACATTGAAATTGACATTAGTCTTTCATTCAAATTTTAGGGAGATATAAGACTTAGAACATAAATGTTTGGAAGGTTGAAAACTTGAAAAGTTTTCTTAGTATATCATAAAACTAAGGAGGAGCAAGGATGTCTACTTCAAAGAATATATTAAACAATGATATAGAGAACATTGTTAGAGAGGAAAAAAGAAATGTCATAAAACTTGGAATCAAAGATTTGATTAAAAATATTTTAGTCTCAAGTTTCATTTAAAAATAAGCTTTAGAAGAGAATTTTGAAACATTAGAATACTATCTACATGCGAGAATGTTTGAAGCAATTAACAATGACAAATATAGTGTTATTATTTCTTTAAACATTGTTATTATAATATATATGGCATTGCTTACGCTTTAACATTTAAAAAAGAAGAACTTGAAACAAAAGGAGTTGATTGAATCCCTTAAGAAGAAAGAAAAAGTGGATGAATCATTTTTAGAAAAAGTATTTCATTCCTCATGCAATATTGATGCTTCAAGTTCATCTAATTTAGAGTCTTATCATGATGCCATAAGTGAATACTTAGAAGGTTATGTATAAAAAAAGACTTGTGATATGATGAACAAAGACAAAGAGAAAATATTTTTGCAAGAATCAAATGACAATGTGATATCACATGAGCATAAAGACTGACATTAGTTGTGAAGATAAGCAAGAAGATAAAGAACCTGATCAAGGAGGTATACAGTGCAAAGTGAGTTAAAAGAATAAGACCATATTGAAGACTAAAGTCTTCAATAACCAAGTAATGTAATACAATGGGGTGTTGGAATATATTACATTATTTAGTACATGCCAATGTACCACCTTGGGTATATTTCTAGATTAGGAGTGTGTCTTATATTAGAGTGTGAGTATTTAATTTATACAATGTAATAAATGCACAAGTAATATTAGAATGTGCAAAGTATTTTATAATGTAAATGTGCATGATATTTCATGTGCACATGAGTCCATAGAGTAGGAAAGTGAAGAGTCTTAAGAAGAGTTAAGTCCAAGAGTACTCCTTATGAAGAGTCACATTCCATTATATACGTGTCTTTGTGTGTGTATGTAAGGTGAGAATGTGTAGTGAGAGTGTGTGGAAGTATTGTGTATTTGAGATCTTTATTCTGTATCAAATACAAATTTCATGAGAATTTGTTAATGGTATTTTAATGAGTTGTTGGAGAAGTTATTTATGAGTTTTATATGTTTAGAATATTACCATTATTTTATATTTCATATTGCAACTTTATTTTAGATATTGTGGTTATTTTACGTAAAGTGTTTAGCTTCAAAAGCTAACAAAATAATATTTCCAAAACTTCATGCTAGCATAGTCCATTTTACCAAATTTGGATTGCTAGTTTTCTTCCTCAAGCATAAGTGCAATTGCAATAATTGTACATAATAGTTTATATGAAAATATATTAATGTTATAAAATAAAGCAAATATAACCAATGGAAAATATTAAAGTAAATCTTAATCATTAATCGATTCAGGCAGTCAACTTTTTCTTATCAACTTCAACCAAACTTACTACTTTCTCTAACCATGGAAAAGAGAATTTAAGTTTTGATCCTCAATTAAAACCCCTCTATTGGCTAGCCTATCTGCACATTTTTTTCCTTCCTTTAACATATGTGTAAACCTAATTTATTCAAATTTTATAGCAAGGTCTTGTATTTCTACAATTATCTCTTGTATACTCTATGGAGACTTTGTTTTCCTCAAAATTACATTTATTATTAATAGTAAATCACCTTTCATCCATACTTTGTTCCATTTCATTTTTCTATATATTTTTAACTCTTCTAGAGCTGCCTAAGCTTCAACTTCATTATTTGTATTAATTCCACTATTGAAAGCATCATGAAATAAAATCTCTCATTATTTATAATTATTCCTACTCCTGTTAGTCTTGGATTTCCTTTAGATGCTCCATAAAAATTTAATTTAACCAACTCCACTTCTGATAATTTCCACTTTATATTCTATCAAGGCTCTCTGCTTTAAGATTAGGGATTGGGTGAGTTGATAAAGTTGGTTTAGACTCCTCTATGTCTAAACAAATCTTCCTTTTCACTACCTCCAAATTACTTTTCTTTCCTTTAATTATTTTTTTATTCCTCTCCAACCATATAGTCCAAAGTATTGTATCTTTTGATATATCTTAGATTATCCTCAAAGCCTCACTTTTAAAAGTGCTCTACCATATTTTTATCCATTCTTCAATTTTACCATTCATCACCATGCATTTTCCAAACATATTAAGAATCCATTGCCATAGTTTCCAGACTATTGAGCAGTGTCCCAAAAGATGTTCTATACTCTCCTTCTTTTTACATAGAACACATTATAAGGGGCCATGAAAATCCCCTTTCAGAAGGTTATCCTAGGATAAAATTATTCTATGACCTACTAGAAAAACAAACATTTTGACTTTAGGAATGCGTGGGATCTCCCTAATATCTCTCCATATTTTTTTATTATTCCTATTTTGTTGGTGCTTTACATTATATCCACTTCTTGCTATGTATTCTCCTAAGCTATTCTGAAAGGATCCTAGATCCTAACTTGTGGTTTTACAATAAAAATAAAATTTAGATAAATTGAATCACTGTTTTAAAAGGATCAAGGTTTCACTGGTAGGAAGGTCCCTCCAATGCATTCAATAAACAATTATATATTCTTCTTCATATGCCTTATGATAATATCAAACCTTAATATTTATATCTATCCTAAGGCTACATGGATGAAGGGACATGACTATTCACGTTAGTAATTAATAATATAATAATTAATAAATTAATAATATTAACTATTAATGTTAGGATGGAGGATCCTAACATGCCACCCCTCTTGGAAGAAGCTTTGTCCTCAAAGCTAGGACTAAGGAAATTGTTGTTGAAATTGATGAGGCGCTTTCCAAGTAGTATTTGCACAATGTTGGAAATATTAAGCATATTGAGTTGTCATTGATGTCAAAGGGTTGATGTCAAAAGGATGCATGGTATTCAAGGCATAAATATTCTTCTAAGGTTGGACAATTATTCAAGGCAAGGTATATCTCAAAGCAAGGAAAATTGTTGAAAAGAAAAGGATTATAATATTGATTTAAATATTATAAATAAAGTTCAAAAGTTCATAGAGAGGGCCAAAATTTTAAGAATGTTTAAAATTTTATAGAGAGGGCCAAAAGTTTTAAAAGTGGAGTTTATAAAAGTTGCTTGGACAAAGGTCCAAATACTACAAGAGAAGGCCAAAGGGTTTATTATAATATTTTTATATTATAATTTAAAAAGAAGGGTTTGGTGCCAACATCTTTGAAGGATTTAAAAATAAAAAAATAAAGTTTGAAGCTGACTCCACGATAATGAAAAGAAAGGCATATTTATATGGAATAAAATATTTCATTTACTTACCACGATTGCTAATGTTTGAAATATTTTAATACGAACGATTTTCTAATGCGAATGATTTTGATATCTCCCTGTGCACCATTTTAAAAATTCAAGGCAAGGAGAAGACAGTGAACAAGAAGACAAAATTTGTGGGTTCTGAATCTTGAACAAGGAAAGGAGGTTTTTCTATGTTGTTCCAAATATTGAGGTATCCCAATCGGTTACCTATCCCTAGATAGGGCGCTACGAAGCAAGGAGTGTTGAGTTTGATTCCTACTGCATTGTATTTTTACTATGTATCCGTTTCGTGAAGCACAAAGGGGTGAAAGTTTTACTGCGTGCATTTGGTTCTCAAGCTGGTGTGCAACCCAACCGATTGGCGATGCTGCGTGAAGATCCTACCATTGGCTGGAAAGACATTGTAGCAGTTTCAGTTTGCAAGTGCATGAGGATATAGATATAAAGGCAACCCTTTTGGTTGCTACCCGTTGGGCTAACCCAACTGGTCATGGTGGTGGTCACAAGGCACTGCGATTTGGGAGGTTCAGGGGTCAAATACCGTCCACGACAACAAAGGATTTTAGGTGAAAGGTATGCAAAATAATTTTTATTTTCATTAAAGTTGGAGTAATAAGGTGCCACATTGATTTTAGTGCTTAATTGTGAATTATTTATATTCCATTATGAATGTGATAAAGTTGGAGAAATAAGGTGTATTTTTGATTATCTGAAAAGTGTGTTGTTTGATTTAAATTAAATAAATAAGGAGTAATTTTTTATTGTTTTATGTTTCAAAGTTGGAGAAATAAGATGTATTTTTTATTATCTGAAAAGTGTATTGTATGATTTAAATTGGAGAAATAAGGAGTAATTTTTTATTGTATTAAAATTATATTTTATGTTTCAAAGTTGGAGAAATAACATGTATATTTGGTATTTCAATTTTGTATTTTGAATATTATAAAAGAAGGGATAAAAGGTTACTTGGATATTGATTGAAATTTTATTGCTTATATTTTAATAAGGAATTTTGAGTATATGATTTGACATTAAAAAGGGAGAAGTGCTAACATGTTTTGAAGTAGCAAAAGAAAGAAAAATTATTTGTTAAAGACAGTTTTAAAAAATTCATAGAAGCACATCATTTTTAAGGAAGATCTAAGAGGTATGATAATTTAATTTCTTTCTAGAGGGTTGTTTATGTTTGAAGAAAGTAATTTGATGTCATATGATTGGAGGTATAAGGATTGATTGAGTGTGCATTGATTTGCTAGAAATTGGAAATAGAAGTGCAACGGTTTGAAAGCAAATTTTATGTGCATCAATGATTGATTGAAGATGGGAGTAATGGTGAATTATTGTTGAATAAAATTGGAAATATATGTGCTAGGGTTTGAGAACAAAGTTGTGCATTATTATTGAATGAAATTGGAAATATATGTGCTAAGTTTTGAGAATAAAGTTGTGCATTATTGTTGAATGAATTTGAAAATATACTAGCAAGGGTTATAGACCAATCTTGTGAAGCAAATCTATGCATTAGTTTTGAGTGATATTGGGAATAAATTTGCAAGGGCTATAGACCAATTTTGTGAAGCAAGTATGTGCATTGGTTTTGATTAATTTTAGAAGTACATAAGAAGGTCAACTATCAAGTGCTAGCCTAGAGTATCCTTTTTGTTGTGGGCCAAACAAGGTGAATGGTTTCCTATTTTTGTCACATGCCCGTGCATTTAATTATCAACCTAGGGAGCTTCGTAAACTTGCGAAGAGTCAGAATTAGGTTACTACAATACCACTGAAGGTGAATATGCTAATCCTACATTTTGGGGGGTGTTCTTGAGATGGTTGTCAATCATTCCCGCACTCCTCAATAAATTACGTAAGAAGAACATAATTAAATCTACATAAATAAATTATGTACACATTCCTGAAAATAAATCTACTGTAAATACTGGAACTAGTAAACCAATGAACATTCCTATGAAAGCAATAAACTAATTGAAATAAATAAACAAAAAGGAAATGGGGAAGAAATACTGGCTTGGAGTGGGCCCAGGCTCCAACAGCTTCTTCCCGATCGAACATGCGATTTAGAACTTCTGGAACTGTAATATATTTATCAACGTATTACAATCTATCTTCTGTAACTCTAAATGGATCTTTATTAATTATTTCTATATATCTCAGAATGATTTACGTGTGTTTATATAACACACCCATAGAACTTCTGTTATAGAAGTGGTTACAACAGTCGATTCTTCCCAGACTAAATTAGAATAGTCTGGTGAATGCAATCGACATCTGGAATTCTATTTTGATGGTGGCGTGTTCATTTCGATTCATGCTTTGCATGGCATCAGTAAGACATTTTGATATGTTTGTGCTATTTCCAATTTAGCTCTGCATGACGCAGAGCTAGAACTGCACCAACCGCTGCCATCCACGTCATTCAAATTTGGTCAACGAGCAAAGAATCAGTGGCACCTTCCTTATGAGAAAGGTACCTTGTTATCGCAGTGCCTTCTAGTTGTAGGGAGGCACTTGCCTTCTATTAGCGCCTTTCGGCTATGGGGAGGTGCTTGCCTTCTATTGGCGCCTTTCGGTTGCAGGGAGGCGCTCGCATTCAGTTGGTGCCTTTCGACTGCAGGGAGGCACTGGTATTCAGTTGGTGCCTTCCGACTATAGGGAGGCGCTGGTATTTAGTTGGTGCCTTTTGACTGTAGGGAGGTGCTCGTATTCAGTTGGTGCCTTTCGACTACAGGGAGGTGTTGGTATTCAGTTGGCGCCTTTCGACTGCAAGGAGGCGTTGGTATTCAGTTGGCACCTTCCGACTATAGGGAGGCGCTTGTATTTGGTTTGGTGCCTTCTTATTGCAAGGAGGCGCTTGTTCCCTTGGCACTTTTTGATTGCAGGGAGGTGCCTATGTTCTCTACATTGACCCCCAATGAAATAAAGTGCCAGGTCCATCAAAAGGACCTCGACCATTCCAAATCTAACTAAATCAACTGTAATTCCATAAAACATACTAAAAACACACAAATTAGATAACATGCATAATTATATCAAATATCTATATAATCATTCATAAAAGTACACAATCCTTATTATACAACCGCATATTGATCAAAGAAATATGTACAAAATATGAGCATTTCTGGTGCTCATCATCCCCCCATGCCTAACATATGCCATGCCCTCATGGCATCCAAGCTGCAGGTAGCCCTCTGACTTTTCATCGTCGCCATCTCTTGGAGGATTCTGCTACCCCTGCGGCTCGAGTCTGTCTTTTTGTGCCGACATTTGAAGGTGTGGTTCGCATTTTCCTATGGGAAACTACGGCTGTCAATTGTCCCCTTCTTGTTCTGGCCGCTACTGGTGGTGGTCTAGCCAGCATTGTTCCTGCCAATTGAAATGCATCTTCGGTAGCTTGCCAGAGGTCGACGTCTGGAGGTCTGACCACTACCAGAGGGATATCTGAGTTATCCCCTCTGGAAGGCACTACTTGGGCCTTGTATAATCTGGCCGCTTCAGGGGTAAGCCCTGCATTCTCCTTTACAATCGCAATGGCCTCAAATTGTGGGCCATATACTCCCCATCGTTCCAAGTACCTCCTCATCATGGAAGGCCACCCTCAGGATGAACCATAGATGTCCCAAAATTGGCTGTCTTCTGTCGGATTGACACAGATGCCAGAATCACCTTTTACCCTCAAGGATGCCTTCCTGGCCTCCTTGGCTGCTTTCATTTCGTTGTGTAGTTGCTCAAAATATTTTTGCCTTTTGGTGAACAGCTGCATGTCCCATTCATCCTCCTCTGACTCAATGAAGGTCAATTTCGCCTTTTATCAAGCCGTCCTGGGCCTCTTTGCCTTGGCCTCTACAAAAAATGTGGCGGCTCGGATCGGGGTCTCTTCTTTATCTTTTGGTGACTTCTCTTTACTTTGAAGGATCGGCTGTGCTACTATCTCTGGGGGTGATCCTTCGTTCGCCTGTCTACCTGGTGTCGACCCTGTTGAGAAGCAACACACCCCCACTGAAAAATGAGATTCCATCCTTAGAAAATCTTGAACTTTCATTTTTGCAGCAGGGACCCTCTTGATCATTTTCAGTTTTAAATCCAGATTTTGCTTGCCTCCTTTTTAAAGTTGTGTTTTTTCTTGCATTCTAGCTGTGTTATCCAAGAATTCACTTTTTACATGCTAGAAATCATTCATGCTTAAGAAAATATTGCACCGGTACCGAGAAAAATGCTGAAAATAGTTGCATAAATTCATGAAAAATCAAACTTTTCTTTTTAGGCAATGTCGCGAAATCTTGACACTTCCATTTATGGAAATGTCGCGAAATCGCGACAGGAAAATAGAAAACCCGCCAAGTCATTTTTGCGTAGCGAAATCGTGACACTTTCCATTTTTGGAAGTGTCGCGATATCGCGACATTTCCATTTTTGGAAGTGTCGCGAAATCGCTACCGGCCAGAGGAGAGAGAAGCAAGCTGTACGGATCAGCGTGAAATCGTGACATGTCGCATTTTCGCGGCAAGAGAGAGAAAATGCATGAAAATTGGCTAAGTGCCAGAAAGGTCACGATTTCGTGACATGTCGCGAAATCGTGACAGTTTTTGTAGAGAGAAGCAAGTTGTACGGAAGGGCGCGATTTCGCGACATGTCGCGAAATCGCGACATGTCCCATTTTCACTGAGGATAAATGATAAAAGTGGCTAAGTCCAAAAATTGCAGCGATCCGCTGCACGTATCAAAATCGCGGGCTGGAGCTTGCAGCGATGCGCTGCATGTTTCGAAGTCGAGAGGTAAAAGCTGCAGCGATTCGCTGACATGTCTCAAGATCAAGGGTGAAAGTGGCAGTGATGCGCTGCATGTTTCGAAGTCGAGAGGTAAAGGGTGCAGCGATGCGCTGCAGGTTTGAAAGTCTGGACTCGAAAAGTGCAGCGACGCGCTGCACGTTTCGAAGGCAAGGGTGAAAATGGTAGCGACGCGCTGCACGTTTTGAAGAAGTCTTGCAAGACAAGCATGTCGCGAAATCACGACATGCTGGAGCAAAATTGTATGGCAGCTGGCAGGAGGCACGATTTCGCGACATGTCGTGAAATCGTGACATGTCGCATTTTCGCGGCCGACATGGGAAGAAGCAGCGCAACGCTGGGGACGTCGCGATTTCGCGACATGTCGCGAAATCGTGACATGTTGTAGAATCGCGATAGGAGAGAGAAAGTCCTCAAAGTTGACCAGAAGTGCATTCCAGCGGGAAACAGAAGGCTTCCTGGGGTAGCGACACATGTCAAAGCGTGAGGCAGACAAGCAGAGGCCGACATGCAAGCTTATTTTGAGGTTTTTAATCTGTTTTAATGTTTTAAGCTCGGATTTGATTTTTATTAAAGTGCTAATGCATCTTTTGTCTTTCATGCAGGATTCCATCTGGCACTTGCGGGACAACCGGGAAAAGCCATAAAATCAAAGTTAAAGTGCGGATTTAGTCAAGGACCGCCATGCTAGAAGAGAAGTTGCCGGTGAGAGCATTCAATGACAAATTTATTGCAGACTTGATAGCATGAAGACAATTTCAACACGGGGATGGCTTTACAGAGATCAGATCTGGGAGAGGTGGTGACTCATCCGGCTCACCAACAAAAATTAATGAGAGCATTCATTTGCAGTTGCGGATGAATGCAAGTGGCATTCAACTCTATCTTCTCCATTTATGGCAATTGACTGCATAGATTTGCAGAAGGGTTAAGTTCTATCCGGACTTTGGTCTTAAGATGGCTTTTTATTGTAAAACCCGGGTCCTAGGGTTTAGAAAGATAAGATTTGCAATTAAGGAAGGAGATATTTCTGAAAAGATCAGGGTCTGTCCTGAATCTATAAATACTTCTCAATGTAATTGCGGGAGGCGGAGACTTAGAAATAAAAGGCTTATAAGCAATTTCTTGCAAATTTTGTGAAATCCTTTGTTTCTGGAATTGGAGTTGATGTGCTTTAGCTTTTCTATGATAGCATGGCCAGGAGCCTAATCTTTTACAAAGTGTGATAAGTGTATCTTCTTTTGTTATCCGTTCCATTTAAAGTTTATTAGATATATGCTGTAAATCTGACATTATCAAGTTTAAATATGCTGTTAGGCTTTAGTTGTTCTTTTGTCTCGCTAGGGGAAATTACAGATTTCAGGTGTAAGTTTGTTCTAATTGCTCTGTCTTCATTGTGTGAGCTAGGGTCGCTAGGTGAAAGATACCGGTTTTAACCAAGTTGCCCTTGGATTTATAATTTTTTGCTAGATCTGTTCCACTCTGCCTTTTGCTCTTAGTTGAAAGTGATCTTAGACTGACTGGACACTTTCTTCTTTGATTTGTTCTGTTGTGAAGCTAGTAGCATAGATAAGATTGACAGTTTAGGGTTTTACAGTTAATGTTTGATAAACTTCTCTTTCTGCCCTACCCTACCCTCTCTTTGTTTTTGGTGAATGATCCATTTTTATTTTCTTTGTTTGTCTTTTATTTAAATCTACTGACCCATGAGAGCTAGATCTAGAATTCAAGTTAAATCTGATCAACTTTTGCAACTACTGAACAAGTTCAAGAACCCCCTGTAAGGTAACAGAAGCGATCCATATTGAAATCTATTCCAGAAGTGGAAAAGAGTGAATTGCCATTCGACCCAACTCTGTAACTCGCACCTTGGATAACCAGCTAGATCCTAAAGCGAGTGGGATCCATCCCGTGGGTGTCTCCGGAGCTTCCTTGCTTCATCCTTCCCGGGTGTGCATGAAAGCCGGACCAACAACATAATTGGCGCTAGAAGGAGGGCCTGAACTCAGTTCAAGTATTGTAAGGGCATAACAACAACATTTGAAGGACCCACGATGAACTCCGGATAGTTTTGTAAATTGTCAGTACAGTTTTGTAAATTGTCAATACGGTTTTGTAAATTGTCGATGCAGATGTTGTCGATGCGATTGTCGATACGATATTTCAACTTGCTAAAATACGTGAACCTATTCGGAAGCTGCAGAGTTTGTCGATACTGTGAAAACTGGATTCTACATACGGGGTAACAAGGTCCCACCCCGAGCTGGAGAGCTCCTTGTCCCTGAATTAGAAACTCCGAGAAGAAGTAGCCACGGAAGGGCCACATCTCTATCACGAGATAGTTTTATCACCATTGATAGTCACTCCAACCGAGCTCGAATATTTCGTTAATCCATTAGCTATGGCAAATTGGTTGGGCTCCACGACTTTGAACATTCCGGGTATAGCCCATGACTTGCCCGAAATCCGAGAAGATACCTCCCTAGGTATAAACATGATGGGACAAGAAGCTGCAGAGGAACACTTAATTGCATTCAAGAATGCACCGAAGTTATTAAATGTACAACATGAGGATGTTTCCTGCAGAATCTTCCCGTTTACTCTCCAGGAGGGAGCCTATGATTGGTTTCTAAATCTTACCAATGATTCCATCACCAGTTGGAATGATTTAGAAAAAGTTTTTGTGTCACAGTTCGGGGAAGTGATAGATCCCAGCATTTTATATCAGCAGTTTTCTAGCATCAAAATAGAACCGAATGAGTCTATCGGATCCTATAATGTCGATTCCGAAAGCTTATGGTAGACTCACCGGCTATTATGTACCGAATGCTGACCCGGCATTAGAGATTTTCAAGAACTCTCTAGACCCAATGACCTCTGTCTTCTTGAAGAGGGATGCCACTGTTACCAACTTGACAGAAGCTTATAAAGAAGCTTTAATCCTGGAAAGACAGTTGGGATCCCAGCCTTTAAATATTCAATAAACTCCTCTGATCACTCAAGCTTCTCCTGTGTTCAATCCTATCCCACATCAGATGATGCTGCCAGTCTGTCAGACTTTACCATCAGCAGCACCAGTGGCTGCTGCACCTGTTGAGAATGTACAGAACCTTGTGAAAGAAGCTGACAATGCTAGGATTGAAGAAGTTTCAAAGATTGTTCAGAAGCTGGCCAATGATTTTTTGAGTTTTAAAAGGCAAACTTCTACTGGAGACAATCCCAACAGATACTCATATCAGCCAAAGCAGATTTAACAGGCCCCCATATGAACCTAATAAATATTACAAAGGTAAAGCTCATGATGTGAACATCTGTGATTTGGCTCTGCCCAACTGGTGCAAAATTCATGCCACTTCTCAGCATGGGGAGTTAGATTGTGTGGAATTTTGCAATGCATTTGAAGCCTTGTCAGGAGATTTGATCTCCCCTAAAAATCAAAGAACTACTGAGGGCCCAAGTTCATCTGGACACAGTGCAGCTATGGTCTTGGATTCTTTTTCTTTCCCGGATGAATCTGAGAATGTAGTTGAAATGCCCATGGATGAAGTACAGGCTTTCCAGCAGATACAGAAGAGATAACTACAACCTAAGGAACAGGAATCCAGAGCCAAATACCACATCAACTCCTCCCCGACAATTCTCATAATATTCCTCCTGACCCCTCTCCAAGCAATAATCCACCTCCACCAAAGGGAGGAGCTCAAAGAGTACCAGATGTTGCTGTTCCTCCACTTAACAAAGGATATAACATAGTGGAAGACATGAAAAAGATTAAGGGTAAAATTACTCTGCATGAGCTGGCACAAATTTCAGAGCAGAGAGATAATCTGATAAAGACATACTCTGGCCCTGCTGCTAAATCTGTGGATAAAGGGAATAAAATAGCCAATGCCAATCTGGCCATATATAAGGAAAAGATCGAAGTTCCCCCATTTTTACCGATCGTCAAAATTTTTGGGAAGAATTTACATAATTGTTTGGTAGATTTAGGTGCATCTGCTAATGTCATGCCATTGGAAATTTGTCAACAGTTGGGGCTGACCCCAATGAAGTTTGAGAGGAGAGTTGTCCAATTGGACAAGTCAAAAGTTAAGGTTGTGGGAGAACTGCAAAACATTCACATTCAATTGGCATCTGAGCCAAGGGCTCAACATAAGATCGAAATCCAAGTTGTGGATATCCCGGTGGGGTATGGAATCTTGTTGAGTAGGGATTGGTCTAAGTCTCTAAATGGATATCTGGCAACAGACTTTTCACACATGTGGTTTCCATGGAAGGGTGTGGCCAATCAATTGCGGGTTGACAGAGAACCCAGGTACAAGCACACGATTACAGAGTACAATGCTGCAAATGAAACTGTCAATATTGCAGAGGTAGACATTGGTGTCTACAATTTAACAACTGGGCAGAATAATAAATTTAACAAAGCTCATTCTGTACATACTAATGAAGTTTGGACACTTCATGTGGATGGAGCCAGATGTAGCGGGGGTTCGGAACAAGGGGCAGTCCTAAAAGGACCCCAAAGTCAGACATTTTTTATGTCTTACCGCCTGCAGTTCCCATGTACTAATAATTTAGCAGAGTATGAAGCTCTGATTTCAGGTTTGAAATTTGCATTGGATAAAAATGTGAAGAAAATTCAAGTTTTCACTGATTCAGAATTAGTGGCAAGTCAAGTCAGGGGTAAGTTTCAGTGTAAAGCTTCTTATCTGAAAGGGTACAAACACAGAGCCTGGGACCTGGTAGAAGGCTTTGATGCATTTAACTTAACACATATACCCAGGGAACAAAATTCACATGCAAATGTCTTGGCATCTTCAGCTACAAATTTAAAGCCATTGGAAGATTTTAAGTGGGATAGGTTTTCAATTGAATTAATCCCCTGCCCTTCAGTTCCTAACAATATAGACAGCTTTCAAGTTTTCTCAGATGATCAACAAATTGTGAACTTTCTGCAGAGTACCAATACCTTTGAGAATGCTATAATTGATGAGGGCCAAAGGGACACCCTGATGGAACAGTTAGATGATGACAGGGGAATCATGAGATTGAAGGAAAACAGAATCCCAAAGGGAATGGTAGAGCCGGAGAGGCTATTCGATGTTGACAAGATCGAGCAGAGGGTGAATCCTCGAAGATTATGTGGGCACCACGGACAATGAGACTCGAAAATTTGAATGTAGGAACCGAAGAGGATCCAAGGAACATCAAGTTGGCAAAGGACTGTGATCCAGAGATAAAGAGAAATATGATTGATTTCCTGCACAGGTCTAAGGATGTAATGGCCTGGTCATACAAGGATTTAAAGGTATTTGATCCAAAAGTTTACACCCACATCATACCTTTGAAAGAATCTTGCAAGCCTTTTAGACAAAAATAGAGGCATGTTAATGCTCTGTTAGAACCCCTTATTCAGAAAGAAGTGGAGAAGCTCTTGAGTGCAGCAATTATTTTTCCTATCAGGCATTCTACTTGGGTGGCAAATCTGGTGCCAGTCAGGAAGAAAAATGGGGAGATCCGCCTTTGTGTGGATTTTAGGAATCTGAACAAAGCATCTGAAAAGGACAATTATCCCCTGCCTTCTATGGATGAAGTCCTGCAAATTGTTAATGGATCAGAGATGATGTCTTTTCTGGATGGCTTCTCAGGCTATAATCAGATTCTAGTTGAGAAGGAGGATAGAATGAAGACTGCTTTTACAACTAAGTGGGGCACTTTTGCTTACAAGAGGATGCCATTTGGTTTAATAAATGCAGGAGCAACATTTCAGAGAGCAATGGACCATGCCTTCAAGGGGCTTATGGGCAAATGTATTGTAGTTTACATGGATGATCTAACAGTCTTTTCCAAATCCAGATTTGACCATGTCAAGCATTTAGAGTCTGTGTTTAACAAGTGCAGAGAGTTTGGCATCTCTTTGAATCTAAAGAAATGCATATTTGGTGTAACAGAAGGCAAAATGCTTGGGAATTTGGTCACAAAGGATGGCATTTCTATGGATCCAGGCAGAGTTGAGGCCATATCTGGCATACCATTTCCCAACTCCAAGAAAGAGTTGAGATCATTCTTTGGAAAGATTAACTTTGTCGGAAAGTTTATCTCGAGCTTTGCGAGAGATAGTTAAACCAATGAATGATATGTTAAAGCAAACCGCCTGCATTGCCTGGACCATCGAAGCTAAGACCGCTTTTCAAGAAATCAAGACAGACCATTAAACAAGCACCGGTCTTAGTAAGCCCAGAATTCAGTGCAGATTTCTATTTGTACACATTCTCTTCTGAACATACACTTGCTGCAGTTTTGACTCAACGGAGGGAGACCGGAGAACATCCAATTGCTTTTAAGAGCACTAATTTGAAGGGAGCTGAACTGAAATATTCCGATTAGACAAACAGGCTTATGCTTTGGTAAGGGCAGTGAAACAGTTCAGACATTATATACTCAGAAGCAAAACTCATGCCATAGTGCCAGACCCAGCTGTGAAGTACCTTCTAAGTCAGAATGAGTTGGGGGAACTGAGGGGAAATTGGGTCACCAGGCTGCAAGAATATGACCTGGAGATTCGGCCTGCTAAACTGATCAGAGGACTTGGTTTGTCCAGGCACATTGCTGAAATACCTCTACAGCAGGAAGTTAATCAATTAAACTCTGAATCTGATGATTGGTATGGGGATATCATTCATCTGCTACAGTTTGGAGTTTGCCCATCCCATTTGAAAAGAAATCAAAGGAGAGCATTAAAGTTAAAATCTGCTCACTATCTCCTCAATGCGAGTACTCAGTACGGGGAGAATTATGTCTGGCATCTTCCTAAGGTGCATTTCTCCCGGTGAAGTCGGTGAAGTCATGGCTAGTTTTCATGAAAAACTAGGGGCGGGGGCATTCATCGAGATCTGCCATCGCACATAAGATATTAAGAGCAGGCTATTACTGGCCTACACTTTTTAAGGATGCACATCAACATGTCAGAACCTGCCATCAGTGCCAGAAATTTGCAGCCAAAGAGGCAAACCGAGCTCTGCCATTGCAACCAGTTGTGATAAACAAACCTTTCATGTAGTGGGGACTTGATTTTGTGGGGGTAATCAATCCGAATTCCTCAACAGGACATAAATATGTGCTGACAGCTACTGACTATTGCACAAGGTGGGTTGAAGCAGCAACCACTACAAGAAGTACAGCCCAGGAAGTCATTGAATTTCTTGAATCAAATGTCATAACTAGATTTGGGGTTCCCCTGAATTTGGTCTGTGATAATGGGCCAGCCTTCCAATAATTGGAATTTGCAGATTGGGCATACCAGATGGGGATAGTTATCAAATTCTCATCCAACTACTACCCCCAAGGCAATGGACTGGCTGAGTCAAAAAACAAGAACTTAATGAATGCCATCAAAAAGTCTACAGCAGACAAACCCGAGCGATGGCATACATTGTTGAAATATGCACTTGTGGGCTGATCGGATAACACACAAAGTGGCTCTTAAGACCTCTCCTTTTGTTTTGCTGTATGGTACTCGGCCAATTGTTCCCATCTCCTTGAAGTTGCCTACCTACCAATTTGCCTTAGATTATTTTGAAGATCATGATGATGCAGAAGCCCGTGTTTTAGACCTCACTAACTTGCAGGATGAAAGACTCCAAGCCCTGGAGCACTTCAGCAGGCACCAAGAAACTGTCAAGCGATGGTTTGACAAGAGAGCCAAGGTGAAGGCTTTCAGGCTGGCAGACTTAGTGCTTCTGTGGGACAAGGCCCATGAGAAGAAGGGTAAGCACACAAAGTTGCAGCCACTGTGGATAGGCCCCTACCAAATTGCTGAAATATTGGGTAACAATGCTTTTCGCTTGCAAGACCTGGATGGTAATTTTTTGGACCTCCCTGTTAATGGCCAGTACTTGAAACATTATTTCTCTGTTGTTCCATCCAATGTATCATTTGAGTGAGCTATGAAGAAGTTGTAACATGTGTACATATTGTAAATAGCTCCGTAAGTTTTATTTTGTTCTAGTTTAGTTCTTTTAATAGCTCTGTACAGTTGCTTTAGTTGCTTCTTTTTAGTTTTAATTGTGTGCTGTTTGTACAGGTTTGTTTGTTAGATTAATCCTTGCTCTCAGTGCAGTTTTATTTATTTTTTTAATATGTCTGTACAGTTGTAGTTTAATTTGTTTCAGTTGCTTTAGTTTATTTCAGTGCTGTTGCAGTTTAGCTTTGCTGCAGTTCAGTAGTTTTAGTTGCTTTGCTTCAGTTCTTTTAGTTTATTTCTTTTTTTTCCCTGTTCAATTTTTATTTTCTTCCCTGCTTTTCCTTTTCTTTGCTGTCTGTACAGTCTTTTGTTTTAGTTTTATTTTGTTGCTTGTGCAGTTTTATTTGCAGTCTGTGCAGTTTTGATTCTGTTTTGCTTTAGAAGCCTGTGCCTGTCCTTGGAAGCCTGTACAAAGTCCTTCAGCTTTTGAAATCTGTCTTTTAACCTTTGCCTGAGCAATCAATGAAAAGTCAGCCTACTAAAATTGCTTATTCTGAGCTGATAAATCCACGATCCAGTACCCCATTTTGTTCATTATTCTAATTGAGATAGTCTGCTTACTCTGAACAGTAGAGCCATTTTTTTATTTAGGACAAAGGTAGAGAGATGATTGGATCTTGTGTCTTACTTGCCACAGTTGTTTTAATGATAGAAAAACTGCTATGCTATTTAGTTGGAGGAACTCCCGGGGAATCCAAGAAAAGCTGGTTATAAGAGGGGACTATGGTTCATGCAATTATTTGGGTATCCATAGAGGCTATCAATGCCTAGACTGAAACAGTTCCAGATTGATCAAATGATAAAAGAAAATTGTAATTTCTCTAAGGTCTTCCAGATAGTGATATATTTCAAAAAGAGAGAGATAAGAAGAAAAAAAGAAAAAAAGAAAAAGAAAAAGAGAAAAAAGAGTTGAACAATTAAAAGAGGCAGCCAATATTAGATTTTGCCCTACAGTTGTAAATTTGGGTCGTGTAAATCTAAAGGGTAACTCTGTCTAGGCTGTAAAAGGCTAAACTAGTAAACAGAGCTCTACTCGGTTTCCCCTTTTACAATCTAGAAAAGTTGATTAATCCAAGTTCATCATTCAATTCGATCATCCTTGAAGAAAATTTTATACCCTTTGAAATTGCACATCGAAATCTTCCTTGAAGTAAACCGACCTAGTATGTCCTTGGGAAATTTTAACGACTAGCGGTTAGCGATCAATTTATTGTGAAGAATGTCTGTGGCAAGGCATGATGCATGGTATTTTTGTTTTGAAACCAGAGTCTTGGGTTCTAAAATAGTGCTACTATTTTACCCGCAGATATCGCCATTTGTTGAGAAGCAACACACCCCCACTGAAAAATGAGATTCCATCCTTAGAAAATCCTGAACTTTCATTTTTGCAGCAGGGACCCTCTTGATCATTTTCAGTTTTAAATCCAGATTTTGCTTGCCTCCTTTTTAAAGTTGTGCTTTTTCTTGCATTCTAGCTGTGTTATCCAAGAATTCACTTTTTACATGCTAGAAATCATTCATGCTTAAGAAAATCTTGCACCGGTACCGAGAAAAATGCTGAAAACAGTTGCATAAATTCATGAAAAATCAAACTTTCCTTTTTAGGCAATGTCGCGAAATCGCGACACTTCCATTTATGGAAATGTCGTGAAATCGCGACAGAAAAATAGAAAACCCACCAAGTCATTTTTGCGTAGCGAAATCGCGACACTTTCCATTTTTGGAAGTGTCGCGAAATCGCTACCGGCCAGAGGAGAGAGAAGCAAGCTGTACGGATCAGCGTGAAATCGTGACATGTCGCGAAATCGTGACATGTCGCATTTTCGCGGCAAGAGAGAGAAAATGCATGAAAATCGGCTAAGTGCCAGAAAGGTCGTGATTTCGCGACATGTCACGAAATCGCGATAGTTTTTGGAGAGAGAAGCAAGCTGTACGGAAGGGCGCGATTTCACGACATGTCCCATTTTCACTGAGGATAAATGATAAAAGTGGCTAAGTCCGAAAATTGCAGCGATGCGCTGCACGTCTCAAAATCACGGGCTGGAGCTTGCAGCGATGCGCTGCATGTTTCGAAGTCGAGAGGTAAAAGCTGCAGCGATTCGCTGACATGTCTCAAGATCAAGGGTGAAAGTGGCAGCGATGCGCTGCATGTTTCGAAGTCGAGAGGTAAAGGGTGCAGCGATGCGCTGCAGGTTTGAAAGTCTGGACTCGAAAAGTGCAGCGACGCGCTGCACGTTTCGAAGGCAAGGGTGAAAATGGTAGCGACGCGCTGCACGTTTCGAAGAAGTCTTGCAAGACAAGCATGTCACAAAATTGCGACATGCTGGGGCAAAATTGTACGGCAGCTAGCAGGAGGCGCGATTTCGCGACATGTCACGAAATCGTGACATGTCACGTTTTCACGGTCGACAGGGGAAGAAGCAGCGCATCGCTGGGGACGTCGCGATTTCGCGACATGTCGCAGAATCGCGATAGGAGAGAGAAAGTCCTCAAAGTTGACCAGAAGTGCATTCCAAGGGGAAATAAAAGGCTTCATGGGGTAGCGACACGTGTCAAAGCGTGAGGCAGACAAGCAGAGGCCGACATGCAAGCTTATTTTGCGGTTTTTAATCTGTTTTAATGTTTTAAGCTTGGATTTGATAATTTTATTAAAGTGCTAATGCATCTTTTGTCTTTCATGCAGGATTCCATCTGGCACTTGCGGGACAACCGAGAAAGGCCATAAAGTCAAAGTTAAAGTGCGGATTTAGTCAAGGACCGCCATGCTAGAAGAGAAGCTGCCGGTGAGAGCATTCAATGAAAAATTTATTGCAGACTTGATAGCATGAAGACAATTTCAACACAGGGATGGCTTTACGAAGATCAGATCTGAGAGAGGTGGTGACTCATCCAGCTCACCAATAGAAATTAATGAGAGCATTCATTTGCAGTTGTGGATGAATGCAAGTGGCATTCAACTCTATCTTCTCCATTTATGGCAATTGACTGCACAGATTTGCAGAAGGGTTAAGTTCTATCCGGACTTTGGTCTTAAGATGGCTTTTTATTGTAAAACCTGGGTCCTAGGGTTTAGAAAGATAAGATTTGCAATTAAGGAAGGAGATATTTCTGAAAAGATCAGGGTCTGTCCTGAATCTATAAATACTTCTTCTCAATGTAATTGCGGGAGGCGGAGACTTAGAAATAAAAGGCTTATAAGAAATTTCTTGCAAATTTTGTGAAATCCTTTGTTTCTGGACTTGGAGTTGATGTGCTTTAGCTTTTCTGTGATAGCATGGCCAGGAGCCTAATCTTTTGCAGAGTGTGATAAGTGTATCTTCTTTTGTTATTCGTTCCATTTAAAGTTTATTAGATATATGCTGTAAATCTGACATTATCAAGTTTAAATATGCTGTTAGGCTTTAGTTGTTCTTTTGTCTGCTAGGGGAAATTACAGATTTCAGGTGTAAGTTTGTTCTAATTACTCTGTCTTCATTGTGTGAGCTAGGCTGTCGGTGAAAGATACCAGTTTTAACCAGCTGCCCTTGGATTTATAATTTTCTGCTAGATCTGTTCCACTCTGCCTTGTGCTCTTAGTTGAAAGTGATCTTAGACTGACTGGACACTTTCTTCTTTGATTTGTTCTATTATGAAGCTAGTAGCATAGATAAGATTGACAGTTTAGGGTTTTACAGTTAATGTTTGATAAACTTCTCTTTCTGCCCTACCCTACCCTCTCTTTGTTTTCGATGAATGATCCATTTTTATTTTCTTTGTTTGTCTTTTATTTAAATTTGTTGACCCATGAGAGCTAGATCTAGAATTCAAGTTAAATCTGATCAACTTTTGCAACTACTGAACAAGTTCAAGAACCCCCTGTAAGGTAACAGAGCAGTCCATATTGAAATCTATTCCAGAAGTGGAAAAGAGTGAATTGCCATTCGACCCAACTCTGTAACTCGCACCTTGGATAACCAGCTAGATCCTAAAGCGAGTGGGATCCGTCCCGTGGGTGTCTCCGGAGCTTCCTTGCTTCATCCTTCCCGGGGTGTGCATGAAAGCCGGACCAACAGACCTCTCAGGCTCTTCTCCTTATTTAGGCCTGGGGAGGTCCTACTTATCATCTGGTCTTATCTGTTGCTGGAGACCTTCGTCCTGCTCTGTGTCACTCAAGAAAATGATAGGGGGCATCATAGGACTTCTTTCCTTTTCACCCCTAAAAATAGAGGAATCCTCCCTGCCTTCGGGCTGCTTTGTCGGGCGTCCGATCGAATCTCCCCCGAAGAGAATACTCATTTGATGGATGTGGGAGAGTTCGTCGACACTTCTTTTGCCCAATAAGTCTGAGTGGATGCCTCCTGTATTGCTATTCCTTTGTCCTGAAGTATTTGATTTTCCTCCTGCAACTGTCGGACTAGCTACTCGAGCTGAGCGATTTGTCTATCCCTTTCCTCCAATTCCCTTTTATGCTGGTTTTGGCAATCTTCCAGAGTCTGCTGTGCCATTCAACAATCAGTTTGCCATTCAAGCACCTCCTCCAAGGTCGCATCAATCTGGTCGTTACTCCTAGAAGTTCCTTCATTTTGTGGGCTCTAGTTTGTTAATTCTCGAAGGGTTTGGGTGACAACGTCTATCTCTGGGTCACTCTGTCCTTCCTCTATCGAGAGGAATCACCATAGACATTTCCTCCTGGGGATTGGTTCGTCCTCACCACCAGTGAGTGACGCTCCTTCCTTCTCATACTCGGGCATTGGGGAATGCCCTATATCCTCTATGTCTTCGGGCATCGATGACTGCTCTGCTCCTCCTAGAAAATAGGGCAACGCTAATTACCCGATGTTTGTTATCTCCTCTACAGGG
This sequence comes from Wollemia nobilis, assembly GCA_028583015.1. Lineage (NCBI taxonomy): Eukaryota > Viridiplantae > Streptophyta > Pinopsida > Araucariales > Araucariaceae > Wollemia > Wollemia nobilis. The sequence goes on along the minus strand of JAQPPZ010016930.1, from coordinate 5,974,586 downwards.
TCTTGCCCTAATTCGACAACCGCATTGTGTTGCTCTATTTGGCTGCCATCTCCCTCTGCGTTGTGGTTCTATCCTTGTGCTTCTACATGGCGGACCAATGCCGATATCAGCCCATGGTGGGCTAAGGCGGACGGTGCCCCCTTCTGGTATCGAGCCGCTTCATCTTTCAGAGTAGTTACCAGGTAGAAAGGTATATTTAATTTCCTCCCATGCACTAGGTGATTGAGGAAGTCCACATGATTAATGTGCAGATGGGTATACTTTCCTGTGCATGAGAAAAATTGAGCAATCTGCTTTAACATCTTCTGCATATTCATGGGGAGACTATTTTTGAGTAACCCCTCCCTGTTTATCTGCACATTTTCTCTCGATAGCAGTATTTTGGCGTATAGTTTTAACACTCCGCCCTTGTATGTACATTCCCATGTGAGAGGCAATCTAGTCGCCTGTGAGATGAACTCAGGGGTGACTAGAATTTACATCCCTTGTATTGGGCCGCATCGCCCCTCAAAGAGGTGGCAAATTCTCTAGCTGCCTCCACGTCCTAGCCCTGAATGACTAGGGTGCAGTATTCGAGCCACCCCTCGGCTTTGAATTGGGTCTTCACTGCCCCTCTGATCCCATCAGTATCACTAGGTTCATTCTTCTTGATCGCGTGGTTCTTGGACCTTCCTACCATGGAGCCTTCTGCTACTGTATTTTTTTCAGTCCTTCCTTCTTTATGAAGGTGCCTTCTTATAGAAAAGACGCCTAACCCTAGCAGTTATGGAAGGCGCCCTATCATTGGCACACGATTCTGACTATGGGGGGATATGATCTCTATGATGGCGGTATCTTTTTCAGTACTACATATTTATAAATAATTATATAAACGATTTGATTTTGTATACACGTACCTGATTCGTCGTTCCAGTCATTGTGGTAGCCGTTGATTTGCAGACTTGTGACATGAGGGAGGGGTATGGTCCTTTGATGCCGCTCATTCGTGCGATGCTTTGTTCTACTCAAGGCATCTGGTAGATGTAAATTTTGCATGCGAGAGGCATTCTTTGGTACCTTTCCCATGTGGATGGTATCCTTGTAGCGCCTTTTCGACATTGTTAGTGCTCTTCATTGAATGAATGTGCCTTTCGACTGCAGGAAGTGCTTCTGATTGGCTATTGTCTGGCGGTGGAAGGCGCTTTTGTCTGCTAGCATCTTCCCAATGTGGGAGGCACCTCTTTCTAGTTCGTGCCTTCCCGATGTTGGAAGGTGTTCATCTTGATGAATGTGCCTTCCTGATGTTGGAAGGCGTATTTGGATGAATGAATGCGCCTTCCTGATGTTGGAAGGCATCTCGGTTGGATGAATGCGCCTTCTTGATGTTCGAAGGCATCTTCAACTGGTTTTTTTTTTTTTTTTTACGTCTTGGTGCCTTCCTGCCATGGAAGGCGCCTACATATGTATTTTTTTTTTTAGAAATTTTGAATGGATGGAAGGCGCTGTCTTTCGATTTTGCGCCTTTCGAATGCAGTAAGGTGCTTTCTTCTGGATGGGCACCTTTTGGGTGCAGTAAGGCGCCTTCTTCTAGACTTGGCGCCTTCTTCTGGATGTAGTAAGGTGCCTTCTTCTAGATGTAGTAAGACACCTTCTTCTGGATGGGTGCCTTTCGGGTGTAGTAAGGTGCCTTCTTCTGGACTTGGTGCCTTCTGGATGCAGTAAGGTGCATTCTTCTGGACTTGGCACCTTCTGGATGTAGTAAGGTGCCTTCTTCTGGACTTGGCACCTTATGGATGCTCTTCTGGATTCGGCACCTTCTGGATGCAGTAAGGCACCTTCTTCTGGACTTGGCACCTTGACTAGAAAAAGGGTGATCAAGCCTCCCTAGTTTTTCATGCTGACCAGATTCTACCTACGAGTCGGTGTCAGAATGCTGAGCTAAATCAGGCCTGGTTTCCCAGATACCTATCCCTCATGCTGTCAGGTCCTCCACCTACAAAAAGAAACCAAAAAAGAAAGGAAAATAAATGCAGTTAGATGCGTTCCGTGCCTGGTAGGCCCTAGATTAGGATGCTTGCAGCTTGCATGTGGGCATCGTCCCTACAAAAACACACATTACAAAAAAACTATATTAACTAAAAAATTTGGGTGAGTACTTTCGTGCCCACCATTTCACCTGTGAGAGTTCGGTCTAGATCTAGCAAGATAGGGTCTCCCCCATGCCTACTCTGGATTCCACCTGTAACATTTTAGACATATTATAGGGGTGTAGTCAGTGGCCATTGACTGTGAACATGGTGTTGCTGCCATCAATTGTATTAACGTGCATCACCCCATTCTTGATGAGCTCTGCCACATCATATGGCCCCATCCACCTCTACATAAGTTTGCCCTTCCTTTCTTGGAACCAAGAATCATACAACAATACCCATTCCCCTACCTGGAACTTCTTCAGCTTGATGTGGTTATCATGCCACTTTTTTCTCTGCTTCTGTATAATCTCTGTCCTCTGCAAAGCATCCAGTCGAATTTTGTCCAGCTAATATAGCTGGTGAATCCTCTATTTTTGAGCTTCGTCCAAGCTTAAATTTAATTCTGAAGCCGTTCTTAGAGTTTTGATTTCGAACTCGATGGGCATCATCGTATTTTTCCCATAGACCAGTTGGAAAGGTGTGCATCCTGTGGTGGATTTCCACGTGGTGTTGTATGCCCAGATTGCCTTCGACAACTGTGTGGCCCAATATTTCTTGTGCTGCTACACGTTTTTGGTCAGGATGTTTTCTATCTCCATGTTTGTCACTTCTACTTTCCCGTTCGCCTGCGGATGGTAGGGCATGGTTTTATTATGCCGAACTCTATACTGCTCCATCAGCTCCTCAATAAATTTGGAGGTGAATTAGGGCCCTTGGTCTGTTGTTATCTCTCGAGGAACCCCAAATCATGTGAAAATATGGGAAAATAAGAAATTTGCGATCGTTCTTTCCTTTGAGTCCCTCAATGCCTGCACTTCCACCCATTTGGTGACGTAATCCGTGTAGACTAGAATAAACCTCCTTCCCATCGAAGGTGGATTAAATGGTCCCATGAAGTCCATGCCCCATTTATCGAAAGGTTCCATGTGTACCTAGGGCTGCAGGGGCATTTCATCTCGATGGGTTGGTCTACCCATCCTCTGGCACTCGTCACACTTGATGGTATACGCTATCGCGTCCTTGAATAGAGTGGGCCAAAAATACCCAGCCTGCAGGATTTTCTAGGTAGTTCATTTCCCTACAAAGTGTCCTCTACATGGCTCATCATGACATGCCTTGAGCACTTCTGAAAACTCCTATTCTGCTATGCATCTTCTTATAATTTGGTCCCATCCTATTTTAAATAGGAGACCATCCATCCAAAGGAATGATGCACTCTTCTCTATGACTTCCTGCTTTTCTTGGTAGGAGAGAGCAGGTGAGGTCCTTTCGATGGCCAAGTAATTGGCTATGTCTGCATACCACGGAGTTTGTTCACTAATAGTGAATAGATGTTCATCCAAAAATTGGTCTTCCACTGCTTGATGATCTACTGGTATCAATCTGGATAGAAAATCTGCCATGACGTTGTCCTTGCCCGATTTATCGACTATAGTGATGTCAAATTCCTGCAATAGCAACAACCATATGATAATTCTACCACCAATGGTCGGCTTGCTCATCAGATACCTGATAGCCACATGGTCCATATGGATGAAGACCTTGTATCCCATTATATAGTGGCAAATTTTTTTTATTGCATGGACAACTGCGAGGAATTCTTTTTCTGCCACTGTATAGTTGAGCTTTGCTCCTGCCAAGTTTTTATTGACCTAATAGATAGCGTAAAATTCTTCATCGTATTTCTACTCGAGGACTGCTCCGATCGCACCGTTAGATGCATTGCAGTAAATATGGAACGGTATGACCCAATTCGGTCCTCTCAAGATCGATGCAGATATCAATTTTTCTTTTAGCAATTGGAACGCTTCTTCGCAATCTCCCATCCAATTGAACTCTACGTCCTTAGAAAGTAGGGTGTGCAGTGGTTTGGCAATCTTACTAAATTTGACGATAAATTGCCGGTAGTACCCGGCTGATCCAAGGAAACTTCTTACCTCCTTCTGCGTTCTAGGGCTAGGTAGGTCTCTAATGACCTCGATCTTCCTCTTGTCTACTTTTATTCCTTTCGTAGAGAGGTGGTGTCCCAACACGATGCCTTCCTGCATCATCATAAAACATTTTTCATTACTTAGGGACAAATGATTTTCCTTGCTCCTGTCGAGCACTCTTTCCAGATTTGTCATTGCATCTTCGAAGGTTTCTCCATAGGTGGTGAAGTCGTCCATGTATACTTCCACCCCGTCTCCTATCATATTAGAGAATATGCTAAGCACCACCCTTTGAAAGGTGGCCGATGCATTGCACAGTCCAAAAGGCAATACCTTATAGGCAAACGTTCCCCATGGATAGGTGAACGTTGTTTTATCTTGATCTTCTTCCCCTATCTGGATCTGGTTGTAACCACTGAAACCATCCAGAAAGGAGAAGTATTTTCTTCCTGAGAGTGTGTCCAAGACCTGATCGATGAATAGGAGCGAGAAGTGGTCTTTTTTAGTCGCCTTGTTCAACGCTCGATAGTCCACACAGATCCACCATTTCTCATTCTTTTTCGGGACCACCACTAATAGTGATACCTATTCACTATTAGAAATCGAATATATGAATTCAGCAGCCAGAAGTTTATGTAGTTCTTCTCTGACAATGTATTTCATTGCTGGGTTCATCCTTCTCTGTGGCTTCCGACTAGGAGTTGCCTGGTCATCTAAATAAATTTGATGGGTACATATTTCTAGGTTGATGCTGTGCATATCTGCATAGTACCATGCAAATGCTTGCTGGTGTTTTACCAGAAGCTATTCCAATTTTTCTAGCTATGTGGGCATCAACTTGCTGTTGATGTTTAATATCCTCCCTAGCCCAACATGTATTTTTTGGATGTGCTGATATTGGGCGCTAGTCAACGGTGATCCAGGTGTGGGGGTGGATGATTCTCCATGGAGAAACTCCACGATAGCACCATCCTTGTCCTCTTCTACCACCTCCTCCAAGGTCATCATTGGCTGGATTATGGACAACTCCGTAGTTCCATGCTCGGTGATCCTGGGTTCTTCTGCTGAGTCCATAGATTAAGCTGCCAGTGAAATGGTCAGCATTTTGACATTTTGTTCATTGGAGATGGTCATTAGCCCATCTTGGAAGCTGATGTAAGCGTCAGCTATTGCCAGCCATGGCCTCCCCAAAATGAGCGGGTAACCGCCCAGCCTGGTCTTGGTTTGTAAAACTAAAAAATTGGCTGGATATTCCCATGCACTGACTGTTACGATCACATCTTCCAGCACCCCTTTTGGCGACACGGTTGATTGATCGGCTAAATGCAGCACTGTCATGGTTGGCTTTAGGTTCGTGAGCTACAACCTCTACATGGTCTCTTGAGGCATCATGTTGATGGCTGCCTCGAGGTCAACCAATGTGTTGGATAGGGAATGTCCTCCAATTTTTACGGTCAGCACTGGGCTGCCTGGATCTGCATACTTCGGATGACATGTTCTACCCATCATTAGATCTACCAGTTTACCCACGACATTGATAGTTTGGGTAGCTTTTCATCCTGGTCTCCTTAGACACATTTCTCTAATTGCCTTGGTGTAAATGGGGACATCTCGAATTGCTTGAAATAATGGGATTGTCACCGTGAGATTCTTCAAGCTCGACAAGATGTCAAATTTTGGTCGTGTTGTTTTTCTTTGTTCCTACAACCGGCTAGGAAATGGAGCCTCCACTCTCTCAAGTGCTTTTCCCTCTTCTACCAGAGGTGTCTCCTCTATTTCTTCCTCCTCTTCTACTAGTGGAGGTGTCTCTACTATTTCTTCCTCCTCTTCTACTAGAGGCGGTGTCTCTACTCCTAGTTGCCTACCTGATCTAAGCTGAATATTGTACATATGATACATCTCACCTTCTACGTTGTATGTCGATCGATTTACTCTGTTGTTTGGGTTTGTTGTCGGTTGTGCTAGTAGCTACGCAGGTCTCACTATTGGCAATGTTGGTAAGTTCTGTTGGATGTGAGCAGGCGCTGTACTCTATGGAGTCTGATTCCATGTATTGTGGCCTCTCCACTGCTGCCTAGGATATGGATATGGCATCCATGGCTATTGATTTAGAAATGCTATGGGGGGTGCATTAGTCTAGGGTGATGGTCCCCACCACCCCATATTAGGTGGTTGAGGGGGTCCTTGGTACATGTATGGCCCTCCCCCATATGCTGACATTCCGGTTGGTATATTCCTCATGGGGGGCTGTGGCCAACTCTTCCTATTGCCTATGAAGTAGGCTTCCGTGCTCTCAACCGCTTCTTGGTTACTGGGCAGTTGTGGGCACAATCGAGTTTTATGATTCAGCTTGCAAACTGCGCATACTATGACGTTTTTTGGACATGCATTATTTGCATGCCTTCCTCTGCATTTTGGGCAGAAATAGGCTAATGCTGCATCATTTTCTTGTTTCTTATTTTATAATAGCAGCGTATCCATCTACAGTGCTAGAGATGAGAGCATTTCGCTCTTCAAATCCTCCAAAGATGTTTCCTATTTCTATTTTGGTGACTGAAGCAGTCACCTTCATGGTCTTGGCAATGATTTTGCCTCGCCTTCTCAAGTAGTTTTGGCATAATTTTTGGATGTCATCCATAGCATGCTGATAGACATCACCTCCAGAGATCATGTTGAGAGCCTCCAGTGACTCATTGGTAAGTCCCCTCAAGAAGATGCTTTTGAGGGACTTATCAGATAGCTTCGAGTGAGGGGACCGTTGGAGATTAAAGTTGAATCTCTCTGAATACTCCTTGAGAGAATCATATTCTCTTTGTGTCATGCTCAGGACCTCCTCCCTGGAGTCTCTTGCTCTCCCGAAATCTTATTATTGCTCTAGAAAGAGCTTCTTCATCTGGTCCCAGGTCGTGATGTGTTTGTCTCCCAGACCGATGAACCATCGTAGAGCTGCATTGTCTAATGTAGAAGGAAATAATTTCAACTTATGTGTGTTTGATTTGTAATCCACGGACTCGCACAAAACATCAAACTTGAATAAAAACAGGTCAGGGTCCTCAGTCGGGTGTCCTCTGAAGGATGGAAGGTGAGCAGGGGATATGTTTTTCATTTTGGTATCTCCTACTCCCTCCTCTATTGGGAAACTAAATCCAGATGAGACTTCATCATTATCTACCATTTTTTTAGGAAATGTGGTTTCTAATGTAGCGTTTATGGCCTTTCGGTCATTTAAAACTTTCTAAGTCAATGCTCTAAGGTTGTCTGGCGAGATCATCTGATCCTCCACAACCTTCCACAATAGGGCTTCCTCTAGAGGAGTCCTATTAAACAGGGTATTTGTGATGATTCGTTCATCCCCTTGTTGATGGGATGAGGCAGCACTTTGCACAAAGTGTGGTTCCTCACTCTAATGGATTGCTGGTAGGTCGGGCGAGTCTAACTCAAATCCAAAATGCTCGACTGACTCAGGTCCCAATGGATTAGTTCTTATAAAGCGACCGTTAGGTTCTCGAAGAACTCATACAAGGTCAGATGGAAGGTTTTAGGGTATTGTAAGTAATCTAATTAAGACGCTTCCCCGAAAACGGTGCCAAAATGTTACAGGCCAAACAAGGTGAATGGTTTCCTATTTTTGTCATATGCTCATGCATTTAATTATCAACCCAGGGAGCTTCGTAAACTTGTGAAGAGTCAGAATTAGGTTACTACAATACCACTGGAGGTGAATCCGCTAATCCTACATTTTGGGGGGTGTTCTTGAGATGGTTGTCAATCATTCCCGCACTCCTCAATAAATTACATAAGAAGAACATAATTAAATCTACAAAAATAAATTATGTACACATTCCTGAAAATAAATCTACTGCAAATACTAGAACTAGCAAACCAATGAACATTCCTATGAAAGCAGTAAACTAATTGAAATAAATAAACAAAAAAAGAAAGGAGTGGGCCCAGGCTCTAGCAGCTTCTTCCTGATCGAACATGCGCTTTAGAACTTCTGGAACTGTAATATATTTATCAACGTATTACAATCTATCTTATGTAACTCTAAATGGATCTTTATTAATTATTTCTATATATCTTAGAATGATCTGCGTGTGTTTATATAACACACCCATAGAACTTTTGTTACAAAAGTGGTTACAACAGTCGATTCTTCCCAGACTAAATTAGAATTGTCTGGCGAATGCAATCGACGTCTGGCATTCTATTTTGATGGCAACATGTTTGTTTTGGTTCATACTTTTCTTGGCATTAGTAAGACATTTTAATACATTGGTGCTATTTCCAATTTATCTCTACATGACGTAGAGCTGGAACTGCACCAGCTGCTATCATCCACGTCGTTCAAATCTGGTCAATGAGCAAATAATCAGTGGTGCCTTCCTTATGAGGAAGGTACCTTGTTATCATGGTGCCTTCTGGTTGTAGGGAGGCGATTGTCTTCTATTAGCACCTTTTAGCTATGGGGAGGTGCTTGCATTCTGTTGGCACCTTTCGGTTGCAGGGAGGTGCTCGCATAGTTGGCACCTTTCGACTGTAGGGAGGCACTGGTATTTAGTTGGTGCCTTCTGACTGTAGGGAGGCACTGGTATTAATTTGGTGCATTTCGACTGTAGGGAGGTGCTCATATTCAGTTGGTGCCTTCTGACTATAGGGAGGCATTGGTATTCAGTTGGTGCCTTCTGACTACAAGGAGGTGCTGGTATTCAGTTGGCACCTTTCGACTATAGGGAGGCACTCGTATTTGGTTTGGCGCCTTCTGATTGCAGGGAGGCGCTTGTTCCCTTGGTGCCTTCTGGTTGCAGGGAGGCGCATATATTCTCTACATTGACCCCTGATGAAATAAAGTGCCAGGTCCATCAAAAGGACCTCGACCATTACAAATCTAACTAAATCAACTGCAATTCCACAAAACATACTAAAAAAACACAAATTAGATAACACGCATAATTATATCAAATATATATATATATAATCATTCATAAAAGTACGCAATCCTTATTATATAGCCACATATTGATCAAGGAAATATTTACAAAATATGAGCATTTCTGGTGCTCATAACTTTTGAATGCAATCAATGTGAGACAAGTGAAAGTGACAGACTTAATAAATGTGAGAAGAACATATTGAGTATTTGTAATGGATATCATTCTCTATATGTTCATGAAGAAAAAAAATTATGGGTAGAATATGTCTGAATTACTTTAGTCAAATAAAGCACCTTTGGTAAGAAATTGTTTCTATGCAAGAATTATGAATGTTTAAGCAGGTTATTGTGAGCAGATTTGAGCAAAGTTTGTGAGAAGTTTTGAGAAAGCCTTGTGAGTAGGCTTGGAGCAAATTTTAGCAAGCCTTGTGAGCAAGCTTGAAGCAGATTTGAGCAAGCCTTGTGGGTAGGATTGGAGCAGATTTGAGCAAGCCTTATGAGTAGGCATGGAGTAGATTTGAGCAAGCCTTATGAGTAGGCTTGGAGCAAATTTGAGTAGGCTTTGGAGCAGACCAGAGCAAAGGGTATTGGTGTATCCTATGGATAGAGGTCCACAAACCAAAGCAAAAGGGATTTGTGTCTCCTATGGATAGAGGTCCACGGACCAAATCAAAGGGGATTGGTATCTCCTGTGGATAGAGGTCCATGAATCAGAGAAAATGGGATTGGTGTCTCCTATGGATAGAGGTCTACAAACTAGAGCAAAGGGGATTGGTGTCTCCTATGGATATAGATACATAAAAATAGAAGTAGAGGAGATTGGTGTCTCCTGTGGAGTGGTGTCTACAAAACAAGGAGCAAGAGGGGATTGGTGTCTCCTGTGGAGTGGTGTCCACAAAACTTGAAGTAGAGGGGATTGGTGTCTCCTGTGGAGTGGTATCCACAAAACATAAAGTAGAGGGGATTGGTGTCTCTTGTGGAGTGGTGTCCACAAAACCAAAAATAGAGGGGATTGGTGTCTCCTACAGAGTGGTTTGCACAAAACTTGAAGTAGAGGAGATTGGTATCTCCTATAGAGTGGTGTCCAAAACACCAGAAGCATAGGATATTGGTGTCTCCTATGGAGTGGTGTCCACAAACTTGAGAGGAGATTGGTGTCTCCTATGGATTGGTGTCCATGAACATTGTAATAGGGGATTAGTGTCTCCTGTGGATTGGTGCCCAAAAAATTTATTGAGAAATTTATAAGCAATATTTCTTTGTGGACGTAGGCCATATTTTGTAAACCACACTAAATCTGTGTCTCTTATGTGTGTTATGATTTGTGCATTGTTTCATTATTGGAATTGATAATATTGGATGATATTTCTTTGGAAATAAAAGTAAAAGTTTTGATCTTATACTGTTCACCCCCCTCTCAATTTAATCTTGTGTAATTGAATTGGTATTAGAGTGGATTCCTTCATGAAAGCCTAATAGCTTGAAGGAAGATCTTATAGGAACACAAATGGATCATAAGAAAGAGTTTTCATCAAATAAGGCTCCATTGTTTTATGGGACTAAGATTTATGGAGTGTGAGGATGAAGATTTATGTGATGGCACATGGATATGATACATGACAATCTGTTGAAAATTAATTCATACCATCTACAACTTCTTCTATAGATGCAAGTGGTAAGAAACCATATGAAGATAATGCCAAGGCAATGAATGTAATTTTGAGTGGGTTATGTGAATAAGAGTTTGTGAAATTCATGCAATGTACTTCAACAAAATAAATGTGGGATAAGTTACAAAGAACATATGAAGGAGATGACAAGGTCAAAATGGCAAAACTTAAAACACATAGAAGGAATTTTGAAGACTTGAAGATGAAAGATGATGAAGATATTGCTATGTATCTACTTCATGTTGATGAGGTTGTCAACACTATTTGTGGACTTGGAGAAAATATTAAGGAATATACTATTATTCAAAAAATATTGAGGTCACTCCTTATGAGGTATGATGCAAAGGTTTAAATAATAGAAGAGATGAAGGATCTCAAAACTTTAAGCATGGATGAGCTACATGGAATTATCATAGCCTCTGATATGAGGACATAAAAAGAACAAATATAAAAAAGAGAGGCAACATTCAAAGCTTCAAAGAAGGAAAATAATAAAGAACAATAATCAAGTGATGAATCAAGTAGTGAAGAAGAGGCCAACTTTGTGAGAAGAAATAAGAAGGGTCCAAGAAAACACAAAAGTATGCAGATTGTAAAATGTTTTAGTTGTGGTAACATTGGTCACTATGCAACTAATTGTCCATAAAATGGAGGTAGTAGCAATGAAGAAGAAAAGGATTAAAAGAAAAAGAAGAAAAGAAAGTTTTATTATGAAAATAAAATCAGGTATGGTCAAGGCAAGCATGAGAAGAAGATATTTCAAAGGCACAAGAAGAGTTTTTATGTTGAAGAAGCAAGCAATGCTTCAAGTGATAGTGATGAGAACCTCTCCAATAGTGAAAAGGAAGAAATCCTATTTTTGGCCATAGAAGAGAATGAAGATGCTCTTGTTGTCAAATACCAAGAAGAAGAGAAAGAATATGTTCTTGTGATTAAAGATCTAGAAAAAGCGAAATATTCAAAAAATAAAGAAGAAACCATGGTTAACATAGAGGAGGAAATTATTGTTGCTCTTGGAGAATTGAAAAGGATTAGAAAGAAGAATTAATAATTGAAGGCTCAAGTTAAAGAGGATGAGGAAACAAAGACAAAGCTCCTAAAATATCTCATATACTTAAAAGTGAAGGTTGAAGAGGCAAAGAAATTTGAAGAAGGTATAGCTAAATAGTTAAAGGTAAAAGAACTAGAATGTGAAAGACTAGAACATGAAGTTGACATTCTAAGGAAGGGACTTGAGAAATTCAATAATAAGATATATTAGTTTAGGAAAAGCTCAAAATATTTGGAGTATATTTTTTTGGTGAGTTAAAATTTCATTAAAAGGTATTTTGAAAGAGCCCTAAAACCTTATTACAACAGATCAATAGACCACAAGCAAGGCCGCACGAAAGGCCACTGAATAGGCCAGAGGAAATGCTCGAGGGAAAGCCTAAGAAAAGGCTTAAGGAAAACCATCACGAAATCCATTAGGAAAACCATAAGGAAATATACAAAAAAAAATGTGCCCAAAGTAGGAAAAAAGAACGTCCTGCCTAGCCACGAATTTGAACAGCCCACTAAACGGAGAAAGGAAAAATGAGAAATTTTAAAATTTGAACACTCCCGCATAAACACAAGAAATTTTAAGATTTGGACGATATTATCAAAACACAGAGATATCCATTTATGAAGACTAGACTTGGTTATGAAGAAGTTCAAGAAGTACAAGAAGAGGAGTCAATCTCAAAATAAATAGAATCATCAAAGAAGGTATTTGAAGAAGAGCCTAAGACCTATACTGATAAGTTGAGAAGCAGTAGTATCAAAGAGGAAGCAAATAAATAATCATCAAGAAACATGGACCATAACAAGAAAAGCAAAGAAAGAACCATGAGATCAAGACAAGATGAATATTTATTCCAAGGTTATTGTTTCTCATGTAATCATTTTGGTCATAAAGCTATACATTGCATGGTTTATGGTAAGAATTATTATAGCTTCACCAAGAATTTATTTTCACCTTTCAAGGACTACAACATCAGGTGTTACAAATATAATAATTTTGGGCATAGAGCAAAGTGGTGTAGAACATAATTTCCAGAACTTCCAAAGACAAGCAAGAAAAATGATGCTCAAAATGTTCAAAGAGGTAAGACTTCAAAAGTTTGAAAAAATATTGAAAAAGAAGAAGAGCATTGTAAGTTGGGAGTAACTTCACTCCCATATCATAATTAATCACCTCAATAAAAGGAGGTGGTGAGGGGGTTGAGCTAAGTGTTTTATTTTTAGCCCCAGAAGGAGCCCTTTGCCATTGATGTCAAAGGGGGAGAGATTTCAGTAAGGAGGAGCAACTTGTCAAGGGGAGAAGTTTGGGAATCTAGTTGCAGTAAAATAAAATTTTTGTAAGGGTTGCCATCAATGACAAAGGGGGATATTGTTGGAAATATTAAGCATATTGAGTTGTCATTGATGTCAAAGGGTTGATGTCAAAAGGATGCATGGTATTCAAGGCAAAAATATTCTTCTAAGGTTGGACAATTATTCAAGGTAAGGTATATCTCAAAGCAAGGAAAATTGTTGAAAAGAAAATGATTATAATATTGATTTAAATATTATAAAGAAAGTTCAAAAGTTCATAGAGAGGGCCAAAAGTTTAAGAAGGTTTAAAATTTTATAGAGAGGGCCAAAAGTTTTAAAAGGTTTAAAAGTGGAGTTTATAAAAGTTGCTTGGACAAAGGTCCAAATACTACAAGAGAAGGCCAAAGGGTTTATTATAATATTTTTATATTATAATTTAAAAATAAGGGTTTGGCACCAACATCTTTGAAGGATTTAAAAATAAAAAAATAAAGTTTGAAGCCAAATCCACGATAATGAAAAGAAAGGCATATTTATATGGAAGAAAATATTTCATTTACTCACCACGATTACTAATGTTTGAAATATTTTAATGCAAACGATTTTCTAATGCGAATGATTTTGATATCTCCTTATGCGCCATTCTGAAAATTCAAGGCAAGGAGAAGACAATGAACAAGAAGGTAGAATTCATGGGTTCTGAAGCTTGAACAAGGAAAGGAGGTTTCACTATGTTGTTCCAACCGTTGGGGTATCCCAACCGGTTGTCCAGCCCTGGATAGGGCACTGCGGAGCAAGGAGTGTTGAGTTTGATTCCCAGTTGCATCGTATTTTTGTTGTGTATCCATTTCGTGAAGTGTGAAGGGGTGAAAGTTTTGTTGTGTGTATTTGGTTCTCAAGATGGTGTGCAACCCAGTCGATTGGCTAGGTCGTGCGAAGATCCTACCATGGGAGAGATCCGAAGGTCGAATCCTATTGGGTGCATTTTTGGTTGGGAAGACATTGTGGCAGTTTTAGTTTGGAAGCGCATGAGGATATAGATATAAGGGCAACCCTTTTGGTTGCTACCCATTGGGCTAGCCTAGCTGGTCATGGTGGTGGTGGCTAGGCGCTACGGTTTGGGAGGTTCAGGGGTCAAACCCCATCCACGACAACAAAGGCTTTTAGGTGAAAGGTATGCAAAATAATTTTTATTTTCATTAAAGTTGGAGTAATAAGGTGCCACATTGATTTTAGTGCTTCATTGTGAATTATTTATATTGCATTCTGTATGTGATCAAGTTGGAGAAATAAGGTGTATTTTTTATTATCTAAAAAGTGTATTGTATGATTTAAATTGGAGAAATAAGGAGTAATTTTTTATTGTATTATTTCATTAGATATTTTATTATAAAAGTGTATTGTATGATTTAAGTTGGAGAAATAAGGAGTAATTTTTTATTGTATTAAAATTATATTTTATGTTTCAAAGTTGGAGAAATAAGGTGTATCTTTGGTATTTCAATTTTGTATTTTGAATATTATAAAAGAAGGGATAAAAGGTTACTTGGATATTGATTGAAATTTTATTGCTTATATTTTAATAAGGAATTTTGAGTATATGATTTGACATTAAAAAGGGAGAAGTGCTAACCTATTTTGAAGTAGCAAAAGAAAGAAAAATTATTTGTTAAAGACAGGTTTGGAAAATTCATAGAAGCACATCATTTTTAAGGAATATCTAAGAGGTATGGTGATTTAATTTCTTTCTAGAGGGTGGTTTTTGTTTGAAGGAAGTACTTTGATGTCATATGGTTGGAGGTATAAGGATTGATTGAGTGTGCATTGCTTTGATAGAAATTGGAAATAAAAGTGCAAGGGTTTGAAAGTAAATTTGATGTGCATTAGTGATTGATTGAAGATGGGAGTAATGGTGAATTATTGTTGAATAAAATTGGAAATATATGTGCTAGGGTTTGAGAATAAAGTTGTGCATTATTGTTGAATGAAATTGGAAATATATGTGCTAGGGTTTGAGAACAAAGTTGTGCATTATTGTTGAATGAATTTGAAAATATACTAGCAAGGGTTATAGACCAATATTGTGAAGCAAATATATGCATTAGTTTTGAGTGATATTGGAAATAAATTTGCAAGGGCTATAGACCAGTTTTGTGAAGCAAGTATGTGCATTGGTTTTGATTAATTTTGGAAGTACATAAGAAGGTCAACTATCAAGTGCTAGACTAGAGTATCCTTTTGAATGCAATGAATGTGAGATATGTGAAAGCGATAAACTTAATGAATGTGAGAAGAACATATTGAGTATTTGTAATGCATATCATTCTCTATATGTTCATGAAGAAAATATTTTTGGGTAGAATATGTCTGAATTACTTTAGTCAAAGAAAGCACTTTTGGGAAAGATACATGCAATTGTTTCTATGCAAGAATTAGGAATGTTTAAGTAGGTTAATGTGGGCATATTTGAGCAGAGTTTGTAAGAGAATTTGAGAAAGCCTTATGAGTATATTTGAAGTAGATTTGAGCAAGCATTTTGAGTAGGCTAGGAGTAGATTTGAGCAAGCCTTGTGAGTAGGCTTGGAGAATATTTGAACAAGCCTTGTGAGTAGGCTTGGAGCAGATTTTAGTAGGATTTGGAGCATACCAAAGCAAAGGGGATTGGTGTCTCCTATGGATAGAGGTCCATGAACCAGAGTAAAGGGGATTGGTGTCTCCTATGAATAGAGGTCCACAAACTAGAACAAAGGGGATTGGTGTCTCCTGTGGGTAGAGGTCCATGAACCAGAGCAAAGGGGATTTGTGTCTCTTGTGGATAGAGGTCCATAAACTAGATCAAAGGGTATTGGTGTATCGTATGGAGTGGTATCCAAAAAATTTGAAGTAGAGGGAATTATTGTCTCTTGTGGAGTGGTGTCCAAAAAACCAGAAGTAGAGGGGATTGGTGTCTCCTATGGAGTGGTGTCCACAATATCATAATTAGAGGGGATTGATGTCTCCTATGGAGTGGTGTCCACAAAACCTAAAGAAAAAGGGATTAGTGTCTCCTGTGGAGTGGTGTCCATAAAACCAGAAGCAAATGTGATTGATGTCTCCTATGGAGTGGTATCCACAAAACCTGAAGCAGAGGGGACTGGTGTATCCTATGGAGTGAAGTCCACAAAACTAGAAGTAGAGGAAATTGGTGTCTCCTATGGAGTGGTGTCCATGAAATTGAGAGGAGATTGGTGTCTCCTATAAATTGGTGTCCACGAAAATTGTAATAAGGGATTTGTGTCTCTTATGGGTTGGTTCTCGTAAAATTTATTGAGAAATTTATAAGCAATATTTCTCCATGGACGTAGCCCATATTGGGTGAACCACATTAAATCTGTGTCTCTTATGTGTGTGATGATTTGCGCATTGTTTCATTATTGAAATTGATAATATTGGATGATATTACTTTGGAAAGAAAAGAAAATTTTTTGATCTTATACTGTTCACCCCACTCTTAGTATAAGCTTGTGTTCTTCATACAAGTTCTTGCACAAGTTTAATATCACTTTTTTGGAGGTAGGGATATCTTGAGGGTCAAAGCATTATGGGAGGTTTCTAGGAAGAATAGCAGGATCATGATGACGGTGGGGGGAAACCCTTGGGGTTCCTCAAACACTTTATAATGATGCATTAAAAGTGGTGGCAATGCTTCTGCTTCTTCCTTTTGTTCTCTGGGAGAGTCAACAAAAAATGAGTGTGCAGTCACCTTTCTACCTTATTTTCGGATAGGTTTTACCATGTGGTGAGAACTCACTATTTGTGAGGAAATTATGGGTAGTTTTTTTTAGAGTGTACGTATGGCCTTCATTGTTCACTTCTTATATGTCTACCTTATATTTTCTTGGGGCATTGATCACTTTTTGTACATCGACCTTATTACCTTTATTATTGTGATCAGGTGCTTGGGTCACTTCTTGCTCATCTTCCTCCTCTTCATCCTTTATGGATTGACCATGATCAACTACCTTTAATAAATATAATGTTTGTGTAGCACATTTATTGTGAGGTCCAAATTTCTCATCACAAGTATCACAAAGATATTTTTCTTGTAGTTCCTTCATCTCCTCAAAGATGAGATGTTTAATTAGTAAAGTTTTATTAGGTTTGAGGGTGGTGTAAGTGGTTTGTGATTTCCCCATAGGTGGTTTTCCTAATAGACATTGAACATCAAGTTTGTATTTGACTAATAAAGCTAATACAAAGGTCTGTATAAGGGTGCAAGGATTGAATATTTCCACCTCCTTTATAATCTTGTCCTTTAATTCATTTATGAAGTTATGAGAAATGATTCATCTAACCCAGAGATGTGATTTATGAGATCCTGCAACTAAGTTCGATACTCCTGCATGAAAGATATTTGATGAATATTGGTGATATTAATCGACAATAGTAGGTTGGGGTCTCGAGATATGTTTCTATAGACCATTGGCATAAGCGTTTGAAAGTTGGGAGAAAAATTGCTTGAAAAATTGTGGTTAAAAATTGCGTAAAAGTTGTTATGACAATTTGCAAAATTTTGTTATGACAATTTACAAAATTTTGTGGTGCCACTATTGGTTGTAAAATTTTGTTTGACAATTTACAAAATTTGGTGGTGCCACTATTGGTTTTGTAATTTGAAATTGCGACACTCACGACACGAGACT
This sequence comes from Wollemia nobilis, assembly GCA_028583015.1. Taxonomy (NCBI): domain Eukaryota; kingdom Viridiplantae; phylum Streptophyta; class Pinopsida; order Araucariales; family Araucariaceae; genus Wollemia; species Wollemia nobilis. Next base: position 5,956,862 of record JAQPPZ010016930.1, on the reverse strand, counting down.
AAAATTATGAATACAAGACACACATTGACCATGACATGAAAAAATGAGACCAACATGATACTGACCACAATTGTAGACACAAGACACACACTGGACACAACATGAAAATACGAGACCAACACTGGATAAGATTGACACGAGATTCTAAAAAGGTATGCAACATGTGGGGACACAACACACAAGACATAGACACATGGTACACAAGATGTAGGTACATAGACATTGGTGACGATGAACCATGAGGGGACATGACACACATGCATACACTAACGATGACTGGACTAATCAAACTAAGAGGGGAAACAATTGGAAATGACACACACATGGAAACTCATGACATCTAGACTAACATATGGTAATGGACATGGAAGTAAACATGAAAAAGGAAGGTGTAGAGGAGAACAAGTGGACATGACAACAAGACAATAGTAGGAACGACGAGAGCAGACAACGAGACATGGGATAGACAAGCAGCTACATGGATGAGAGAGGATGTGTTCAAGTGTGAGGAGGCTATGTGACCACCACTAGGTGGTTATGATGTTAATTATGTAAATTTAACTTTTTATATCTCCTTATTCCCTTTATGGGAAGAATGTGGGATAATTCCAATTATTATTTTTTTTAAATAAGCCTCTTGACGACTTTTGTGATGCATGAAAAAATTATCGATGATCGCTAATTTCCTTCCGATGACCACAAATATTTTTACGATGACAAAAAAAGTTGTAACCTTATGTTTTAACCTAATTTTTTTAAATTTTTTTCTCCTATTTTTTGATCACCTTGTTGGAAAATGGTATGGAGCATCGAAATATATCAAGAATCATTGTTTAAAGTGACTGTGGGTGATATTTTTGCTATGAGAGACCATAATTCTTCCTATCAGGACTCCTTCAATCGCTAAGGATGACGAATAGAGATGTAAGACAAAGTGGCAATTTTTTTTTTATTATTGCACTGTGTGGGCACTACCAAATGGTAGACGACATCGATGAGCAGATTTGGCACAAGTTTTGATCTTAAGTGGTGGACAGTGTTGATGAGCAGAATGAACAAATTAATTTTATAGGTTTAGAAATTTTTTTCTCGGAGGGTGGAAAATGCTTTTGGACGTTGAGTACATTTAGAAGAGCCTCAATTGAATTTTATCTGGCAAGGTTGGTTGACGAATGAATTTTTGTGGTGGTATTTCAGATTCAAAAGTGAAGATGGTGACTACTACTCTTGAAGCTCAATATCCCAAGATGAATGCTTTGATACTAGATGTTAGTATCCTAAATCCTAACTTGTGGTTTTACAATAAAAATAGAATTTAGATAAATTGAATAACTATTTTAAAAGGATCATAGTTTTATTGGTAGGAAGGTCCCTCCAATGCATTCAATAAACACTTACATATTCTTCTTCATGGATGCCTTATGATAATATCAAACCCTAACATTTATATCTAACCAAGGGCTATATGGATGAAGGGATGTGACCATTCACATTAGTAATTAATAATATAATAATTATTGAATTATTAATATTAAATATTAATGTTAGGATGGAGGATCCCAACATATTCAACTCCCAAATCAACTTATTCTCGACTCCCCTAAAAATAATCATTATTGTTATCTTTCTGCTCAACTGCCTCCTAGAATTAATGTCTTGTATACTTGTAAAAAATATTCTTTCCATTTATATCTTCCTCCCTAATCCTTGTACATAATGTTTGAAATTCTATCACCATACTTGTCTTGAAGTAATCTCATCCATGGTTTCAAAATTGAATCTATATTGAGTGGTTTTTATCACACCACTTATCCATCCAAATATATACTTTTTCTCTAATTCCCACCACCCATATTAGACCTTTAATCACTAGATCAATTGATTTTTTTAATCATTCCATACTACAAAACCATATGACAGAGAAAATATAGTAAATATTAAGCTTGGATGATTGGGCTCAACATCCTTACAAGAATTCTTACCCATTGTCTTTGATTCTCTTTATACAATCTCCAGATTAATTTTCCTCTAAGAGCTAAGTTTGAATCTGTAAGACCTCTTAAACTGAGACCTCCGCTAGTTTTATCATCATACACCTTGCTCCATTTCACCAAAAAAAATTCCTTTTATAATGTAGTCCTGACCACAAAAATGACTACATAGTATAGATTAAACTTTTCTATCAATTTAGGCATAGTATACAAGGACATATAAAATGTTGGAATGGTCTGTACAACTAATTTAATTAGTTGCACTTTTCTTGCTAATGATAACCATATAGCTTTCCATGCTGATAGTTTATTTTGAACTTTTATTATAACTATATTCCACAATTCTATCCTCATTCTCCCCTCAAATAATATCATCCATAGATAAGTTGCTGAAAAATTTACCTTCTCCATTTGAAAAAACTTGCATATCTCTACTTTGATCCTATATAGAGTATTTAGGAAGTAAATTTTGGATTTTTTTCTATTAAATTTTTGCCTTGATGCTATTTCATATACCTTTTATAAGTTATTCAAAGCTCTAGCCTTGTTTATCCTTACCCTCCCAAAAAGGACTATATCATCTATAAATTATTGATGGGTGATGTTGTTGATGTTATTACTAGCCTTAAGTCCACTTATTAGCCCATATTTGTTAGACTTCTTCAAGTTCCTACCCAATACCTCTACCATAATAATGAACAAATATGGTGATAATAGATCTCCCTATCTAAGAACTCTCTCGGATTTAAATTATTTTATTACTAACCCATTGATTAGCATTGAATATGATATTATAGAGACACAAGATTTAATCAATTTGACCCATTTGTTCCCAAATTCAAACTTTTCTAATACTGCAAAAAGAAAATCCCATTTAACCCTATCATAGGCTTTAATCATATCAAGTTTTAAGATCATTGCTATCTCTTTTCTTAGAACTACCGAATGCATAATTTTATGAGCTACTATGATCCTGTCCAAAATATGTCTCCCTTTCACAAATCCTCCTTGCTATTTTGAAATAATTTTTTTCTAACAATGGTCTTAATCGATTTTTCATCACTTTGGAGATTATCTTATATGTCATATTACATGGGCTTATGGGACTAAATGAATCAAATAATTTTGCATCCTTATTTTTTGGAATTAGGGTAAGATATGTTGCATTTATTTTATAAGGTATGTACTATTTTACCCAAGATTGTTCCACTGCCACTAATAAAGAATCCTTCACTATATCCCGATTATGTTGATAGAATGTTGTAGAGATCCCGTCCAAAGTTGGAAAATTATAGGCCCAAAAGAGAAAAGAACTAATTGAACTTCTTTCAAAGTAATAGTCTCCATCATTTTCCTATTGTCTTTATTTGTTATAACTAAAGGTATTTATTGTAGTAGTTTATCATTAAGAACTTCAAACTCCTCTGATCCTAGAATATTATAGTAAAAAAACCTTACCTCCTTTTGGATTTCACTATGGTCTTCAATCTAAACCCCTTCTATTAATTTAATTCTACTAATTTTGGATGTTAATATTTGTACCATTTCCATCTTATGAAAAACTTGGTGTCTTTATCTCCTTCTTTTAACCAAGTCTAAATTTTTTCTTCCTTACCAAAATAATATGATATTCACTAAGTAACTCCCTTTCATCCGAGCTTGGATTATTATGCTCACATTTTTGGAATTTTGAAAGTTTTTCTTTTAGTTATTTCTTCTAAAAAATATTTTCAAAAGTGTTCTTGTTCCATTATTTTAATTTAGATGTCATTGATTTAATTTGTTTTGGTAGTGTATACAACCCACCGTTTTCTAAAGAATTTTACATTTTTGCTAACATATTGAGAATGGTCTTCCCACGTCTACTCTTAATTAAAGTATGATATTTTTTGAATTCACTTACCACAAATTTAACTCTTATTGGCTAGTGATATGAACCAATCCTTGTCAAGGTATTAATTTTAGCACAAGTCCCTTCATCTAGCCAATGATATTAGAGTATGTATTTATCTAATTTTTCAGCTATTAGGTTTTGGCCTCCCCTATTGTTGGTCCATGTATAGTTTTACTATTTAAAATAAACCTCCCATAGATTATTGTTTTGAATAAAAGCTAAGAAATATCCTATACTTTGGGTTATTTTCCTAATTCCCCCAAAAATTTCATCCAACTTGGTTATAACATTAAAATATCCTATTATCATGAATCGGGTTTCTTGGTTTTTACTTCTCATAAAGGCTTCAATCCCACTTCATACTTCTAATATGTCTTACTGAGTTGTTGGTCCATAGACATTGATAAGGATGAAACAAATATCTACATAGTAGCATGTGACTAATGAGGCTATCCAATGCCTAGTTTTATGAATGGTTGCATAGGAGGTCTAATAAGATTTCAACATGTTAAAATTTCCCATATCACTCCTTCAAAATCCATAGCATCCCATTCACATATTTCCCATACCGATTTCATAGTTTTGAAAACTCCTTTCTTTGTCACTTTAGTTTCCTAGATATAAAAAATTTTAGGCTTGTTACTTAAATAGAGGTCCTTGATACACCTCTACTTTGAGAGGGCATTAACACCCCTTATATTTCATGGGATGGTAATCATGTCTCATCAGGGACTATTGACCTCGCCTGTGAATTACCAATATCATTTTATTTTTTGGTAAAGAAAAGTTCAACCATCTTAAATTGTGTTCCTTCTTCCATGTTTGCTCTTGCTTCCCTATCTTTCGCTAGATAGTTTGAGGATTTTTCTCTTATTGCCTTGTCTATATATGGATTAGGTATTATTATTCTATTCCTAAATATTATTTCACAACTTTGCTTTTCATTAGATTTATCCTCTTCTGGCTCCACTACGAAATATTTTGACTTGTCTTGCTCATTTTCTTGTATTTCCTTATTAATGGTAGAGGTATTAGCATATAACACTGCATTTTATCTACCATTTTTCTTATCCTAAATGGTGCTTGGTACTTCAAGAGAGTCTTCAAAGTTGGAGTATATTACATTATTTGGTACATGCTAATGTACCCCATGGTACCTTCATGGTACATATTGTAAATATTAGATTAGGGTTGAGTCTTAGTTTAGAGTGTGAGTAATATTTTATGTAATGTCCAGGAAATACACAAGTGTTATATAAGTGTGTGTGTAGAAAATACACAAGTATCATGTGGATGATGTGAAAGTGTAATGTAAGTTTATGTGCATAAGTGTATTATATGTAAGTGTTCACAAGTATTCTTAGATTAGAGTGTACAAAGTTAAGAGTCATGTCTAAATGTGCATTCAAGATAGAGTCATGTGTATGCAAGTGTTAAGTAGAGAAGCCAAGAGTTGCGAGACTTGGCATATGGAAAGGTGTTGGCAATTTTGGGTTTGAGATCCTAGCTTCTTGTCTATGAGTTGTCATTGATGTCAAAAGGAAATGACATTAATGTTAAGAGGATGTGTTGGCTTCAAAGGTGGAAGATTCCAAGAGAATCTTTTTAAGAGAATCCGGAGAGATTCCATTGGCAATGGTTTTTATTAAAACCAATGGAGGTTCTCTTTATTATTTATTTAATTATTATTTAAAACCCTTCAAGGTTTTAATTAATTAATTATTTAATTAATTAAGGGAGAAATTATTTTTAATTTATTAAAAATACTTTAAGGGTTTTTAAACCCTTTAGAAAGCAAATTTCGATTAAATTCAAAATTACTTTTCTTTGCAGCTGACGTGTTCTAAAGTCCACGTATGGACTATAAATATGAGAAGGTTCCTAAGGTTAAACCCTCTTGGAAAATCGAAGGCAATTAATTGGTTTGGCTACGATCGAATGTTCTGTTTACACTGCGAAAGAGGAGAGCTCGTGGTTTGAAAAGCTTTCGAAAAGCTTGACCGTTTATGTGGAAGGAAGTCCGTCTTGGACTTCGTAAGCCCCTTGTGGGCTAGTGGCAGCGAAGGCTGCGTTTGGGCCTTGCGTAGGCGGAGGTCTACGTTTCGATCCCCGCGGAGGGAGCTGTGCATGGATTAGTCACGTTTTTATTAAAACGTGTTTTGTGCCGCGAATTTCGGATTCTTCAAGGGCAGCCATTATAAGGTGTGATTATTTTCTTGATATGATTTTTGGCATTGTTTAGCATTGTTTAAAAGACATAGGAGAAATAAGGGGATATTTCTTTGGTTGTATTTTTGAGATTAGTCTTTTGCTATGCTAAATTTAAAAATGGAGATATAAGGTGTAAGTTTTGGTTGTTGTGTTTTTGGCTTCTTTGGTGGTTGTTTTTAAAGAAGAGGAGCTAAAAGGTGTATTAAGGAAAGTTTTTATATATGCTCATTTATCTTGGTTCTAACCCTAACTTGGTTGGAAGTTTGAGGGTTGTGTGTGGTGACAACTTTAAGGATCAATTTTCTTCTACTCCAAAAAGGTATGGGCACATTTTCCTTATGAGTATGATTGGTGTATGTTTTTCTGAAATAAGGTTGGAGTGAAAAGGTTTTCAACTAGGTTTCCTTTGGTTGGGTGTAAATCCTATTTTCTGGTTTGTTGAAGACTACTTATGCATTGTTATCCTTGAGGAGAGTTTTTGGTGAATGCATAATTTCTGGTTTGAGATAGTGGAAGCTTTGTGCACTAGGGTTTATATTTGTGAGTCTAGCTACTTGCATTGAGTTGGTGGAACCCTTGGTTGGCTGTTTTGAGTTTGATGGTTGAGTTGCTTCCATAGAGGTTGTTTGATCAAGTTATTGCTTTACTTGATTCATGATATTGGGCTTACTCCATTGAGTTGATTTGAGCAAGTTATTCTTTGCATTTGGTGATATTGTGTTGGTGGCTGTTTTGTTCAAATATCTTTGGAGGGAAAAGGATTTCTACTTGTTTCCTTTTCTTGTGATGATTGGTTGAATGCTTCAAGGTTGATGTTGAGTTGAATGGTGTTGGTTGACTAAACCTTGTTTGATGAGCATTGTTGTTGAAACCCTAATTGATGGTGAAAAGAACATGAGTATCATTGTTATGTGATTCTTTGCATAGTTGGCAATTGTTGGGGTTTCATGTTCTTGAAAGAAAACATTCTATCCTATCCATTTCGGATATTGAGTTGAGTTTTCAGATTTGAGATTGAGATTGAGCTGAGTTGATTTGAGTTGAGTTTTGAGATTGGGATTTGAGTATAGAACATATTGAGTCTCTAACAATTCTCTTTATGCTTCTATGAGTTTGACAAATCACATTGGGTCTCTAACAATTCACTTTGTGATTTCCTACTAAGAAAGTTTTTCTTGGTGAGCTTGCTGAGTTTTTGGACGAGGTTCCAGTGGGGACTTGTGAGCAGCTTTTTGGACAGGTTTCGGTGGGGACTTGTGAGCAGATTTGGACGGGTCCTAGCAGAGGACTTGTGAGCTGAGTTTGATAGTTCTATCGAGAGAACTTGAGGACAGAGGTGCATTGGTTCTATGAGAAGAACCCGAGGACGAGTTGGCAAGTCTTTGAGAAGGCTTGTATGCAGAGGATTGATTTGTTCAAGAGTTGGACAGATCCGACAGATAGAGGAAGACTTGTACTAGACCGATCGACTGTGTTTGGTATAGGTTGCTGAGCTACTATGGACGTGATCATAGAAGGCAGAGGTCTCTTAGGCTAAGCATTGAGGACAGGAGGTCTTCGATGGAAAGGAGTTCCACGTGCTGGCAAGAGGTAGAGGCGGTTGATCTTCTGAGGGATCATTTCCGGAGCAGAGGGGAAGGTATCTCCTTTGAGCAGAGGCTCATAAATTCTGATTGGGGGAAGGTATCTCCTTTGAGCAGAGGCTCATAAATTTTGATTGAGGGGAAGGTATCTCCTTTGAGCAGAGGCTCATAAATTTTGATTGGGGGAAGGTATCTCCTTTGGGCCGAGGCTCATAAACATTGTAATTGGGAAGGATTCCCAAAGAACTTTGAGATAACTTTTAGAGAAAAGTTTTGTGGACGTAGCCCGACCATTCCGGGTGAACCACGTTAAAATTGGTGTCACTTTGTGGATGATATTGTGCATTGCTTTGATATTGCTTTGGGTATATTGCTTTACTATTTTGAAGTATAAAGGAAAAAGTAAAAAGAGGTCTTATACTGTTCACCCCCCCTCTCAGTATAAGCTTGTGTTCTTCAATTGGTATCAGAGCGGGTGCCTTCGAAAAGTTTAACAACTTGAAGGAAAAGCTAGTAAAGAACACAATGGATTATTCAAGTGGCAATGCAACACCTATTCGTGATGAGTCTTCTAGTGATGAAGAGGCATATTACAACAAGAAAGGCAAGTTCTCTAGAAAGCACAAAAGTATGAAAAATATAAGATGTTTCAATTGTGGAAAGTTTGGTCATTATGCTACTGACTGATCTTGTTCCCAAGAATGAAAGTGATGAAGATAAACAGGATTCTAAGAGCAAGGATTCTAAAAAGCACAAGCATCACAGGAAAAACAAAGATGAGCACAACAATCAAGGAAAGAGGTATTCTCACAAGCACAAGAAGAGTTTCTACCTAGACAAAGCAAGTAAGTGTTCTAGTAGTGATAGTGAAAGTTCTTCAAGTGATAATGAAAATGAGATGTTGTTCATATCAGAAAAAGAGGAAGAACCGAAACATAGATTCATTATCATGAAATGTCTTAGATGTGGAAATTTTGGTCACCTTGAGGATGATTGCACAAATAATGATTTGGTTTCTAGTATGTATGAGGATGCTTCAGAAAACTATAAGGAAGATGCATGTATGGTTTTTGAAAAGGGTAGCACCTCTAGTGATAAGAAATCTGAAAAAGGCTTTGATGATTCAAAAAGCAATCAAATAAAGGATCTTGAAAGTGAACTTATTAGTGCTCTTAGTGTTTTGGAAAAGGAAAGAAAGAAGAATGCTAGACTCAAGGATAAGTTAGATGAATGTTGTATGGAGAGAGATGATCTTATAGAAAGTCTTGACTTCTCTATAGCTAAGACACAAGAACTCAAGGATGAGTTAGAGTCTAAGGTTCTTGAGTATAATGAGTTAGAACAGAAAATGGCTTCTTTGAAAGAGGAAACTAAAGAGTACAAGGATAAGCTTTACAGGTTTCAAGATAGCTCCAAAAAGGTAAAGTCCATCATCAAAGATCAAAGAAGGGCAACAGATAAAACAGGTCTTGGTTTTGGTAAGAAACACAAGGAACAGGTTGGGGAATCTAGTAAGAGATTCCAAAAAGAAGAGAGTTCTGATGAGGAGAGTATTTCAGAGAAAGAGTCCTTGAGTGATAGATGCACAGAAACAGAAAATAGGAAACAGAAAAAGGGGAGAAAGTTTACAGGACCTAGAAGGTCATTTACAGGAAAGTTTAATGGCAGATGTTTTGCTTGTCACGAGGTTTGGTCACATGGCTTCACATTGCATGACTCAAGTAAGGAAGGTAAATGACAGTTTGAGAGGTGGTAATTTCTTTCAAGGGTATTGCTACTCTTGTAAACAGTTTGGGCATAAGGCAATTTTTTGCAAGACTAATAACTAGAACAGGGTTAGTCAGAACAGGTGGATTCAAAGAACAGGTATGCCTAAAAGAAATAACATTGTTACTTGTTATAAGTGCAACAATGAAGGTCACACAGCTAGACAGTGTAGAGCTGAACTTCCAAGGTACAGGAACAAGAACAGTGGTATGAACAGGTCCAAGGATCAAGGCATGGATAAGAACAGGAATGATAACAAGAACAGGAACAATGACAGGAATAGGAACAAGAATATGGACAAGGAGAACAAGAGAAGACATGGTAAGGCAGCTATAGACACTGATGATGATCAGTGCCTATTGGGAGTTTTACTCCCACCCCAGAATTAAACACCTCAACAGGAGGTGGGGGAGGGACTAAGCTAAGAGGCTCATTCTTAGTCCCAAGCCCCAAAGGTGACCCTTTGCCATTGATGACAAAGGGGGAGAGATATGAGTAAGGGGGAGAGCCTCAAGACAGGGGGAGTTGTTTATGTTGAGTTTCTGTGTTGTTGAGAAGCATGGTTTGCCATCAATGACAAAGGGGGAGATTGTTGGCAATTTTGGGTTTGAGATCCTAGCTTCTTGTCTATGAGTTGTCATTGATGTCAAAAGGAAATGACATTAATGTTAAGAGGATGTGTTGGCTTCAAAGGTGGAAGATTCCAAGAGAATATTTTTAAGAGAATCCGGAGAGATTCCATTGGCAATGGTTTTTATTAAAACCAATGGAGGTTCTCTTTATTATTTATTTAATTATTATTTAAAACCCTTCAAGGTTTTAATTAATTAATTATTTAATTAATTAAGGGAGAAATTATTTTTAATTTATTAAAAATACTTTAAGGGTTTTTAAACCCTTTAGAAAGCAAATTTCGATTAAATTCAAAATTACTTTTCTTTGCAACCGACGTGTTCTAAAGTCCACGTATGGACTATAAATATGAGAAGGTTCCTAAGGTTAAACCCTCTTGGAAAATCGAAGGCAATTAATTGGTTTGGCTGCGATCGAATGTTCTGTTTATGCTGCGAAAGAGGAGAGCTCGTGGTTTGAAAAGCTTTCGGAAAGCTTGACCGTTTATGTGGAAGGAAGTCCGTCTTGGACTTCGTAAGCCCCTTGTGGGCTAGTGGCAGCGAAGGCTGCGTTTGGGCCTTGCGTAGGCGGAGGTCTACGTTTCGATCCCCGCGGAGGGAGCTGTGCATGGATTAGTCACGTTTTTATTAAAACGTGTTTTGTGCCACGAATTTCGGATTCTTCAAGGGCAGCCATTATAAGGTGTGATTATTTTCTTGATATGATTTTTGGCATTGTTTAGCATTGTTTAAAAGACATAGGAGAAATAAGGGGATATTTCTTTGGTTGTATTTTTGAGATTAGTCTTTTGCTATGCTAAATTTAAAAATGGAGATATAAGGTGTAAGTTTTGGTTGTTGTGTTTTTGGCTTCTTTGGTGGTTGTTTTTAAAGAAGAGGAGCTAAAAGGTGTATTAAGGAAAGTTTTTATATATGCTCATTTATCTTGGTTCTAACCCTAACTTGGTTGGAAGTTTGAGGGTTGTGTGTGGTGACAGATTTAAGGATCAATTTTCTTCTACTCCAAAAAGGTATGGGCACATTTTCCTTATGAGTATGATTGGTGTATGTTTTTCTGAAATAAGGTTGGAGTGAAAAGGTTTTCAACTAGGTTTCCTTTGGTTGGGTGTAAATCCTATTTTCTGGTTTGTTGAAGACTACTTATGCATTGTTATCCTTGATGAGAGTTTTTGGTGAATGCATAATTTTTGGTTTGAGATAGTGGAAGCTTTGTGCACTAGGGTTTATATTTGTGAGTCTAGCTACTTGCATTGAGTTGGTGGAACCCTTGGTTGGCTGTTTTGAGTTTGATGGTTGAGTTGCTTCCATAGAGGTTGTTTGATCAAGTTATTGCTTTACTTGATTCATGATATTGGGCTTACTCCATTGAGTTGATTTGAGCAAGTTATTCTTTGCATTTGGTGATATTGTGTTGGTGGCTGTTTTGTTCAAATATCTTTGGAGGGAAAAGGATTTCTACTTGTTTCCTTTTCTTGTGATGATTGGTTGAATGCTTCAAGGTTGATGTTGAGTTGAATGGTGTTGGTTGACTAAACCTTGTTTGATGAGCATTGTTGTTGAAACCCTAATTGATGGTGAAAAGAACATGAGTATCATTGTTATGTGATTCTTTGCATAGTTGGCAATTGTTGGGGTTTCATGTTCTTGAAAGAAAACATTCTATCCTATCCATTTCGGATATTGAGTTGAGTTTTCAGATTTGAGATTGAGATTGAGCTGAGTTGATTTGAGTTGAGTTTTGAGATTGGGATTTGAGTATAGAACATATTGAGTCTCTAACAATTCTCTTTATGCTTCTATGAGTTTGACAAATCACATTGGGTCTCTAACAATTCACTTTGTGATTTCCTACTAAGAAAGTTTTTCTTGGTGAGCTTGCTGAGTTTTTGGACGAGGTTCCGGTGGGGACTTGTGAGCGAGTTTTGGACAGAGTTTCGGTGGGGACTTGTGAGCGAGATTTGGACAGGTCCTAGCAGAGGACTTGTGAGCTGAGTTTGATAGTTCTATCGAGAGAACTTGAGGACAGAGGTGCATTGGTTCTATGAGAAGAACCCGAGGACAGATTTGGCAAGTCTTTGAGAAGGCTTGTATGCAGAGGATTGATTTGTTCAAGAGTTGGACAGATCCGACAGACATAGGAAGACTTGTACTAGACCGACTGACTGTGTTTGGTACGAGTTGTTGAGCTACTGTGGACGTGATCATAGAAGGCAGAGGTCTCTTAGGCTAAGCATTGAGGACAGGAGGTCTTCGATGGAAAGGAGTTCCATGTGCTGGCAAGAGGTAGAGGCGGTTGATCTTCCGAGGGATCATTTCCGGAGCAGAGGGGAAGGTATCTCCTTTGAGCAGAGGCTCATAAATTCTATTGAGGGGAAGGTATCTCCTTTGAGCAAGAGGCTCATAAATTTTGATTGGGGGAAGGTATCTCCTTTGAGTAGAGGCTCATAAATTCTGATTGGGGGAAGGTATCTCCTTTGGGCCGAGGCTCATAAACATTGTAATTGGGAAGGATTCCCAAAGAACTTTGAGATAACTTTTAGAGAAAAGTTTTGTGGACGTAGCCCGACCATTACGGGTGAACCACGTTAAAATTGGTGTCACTTTGTGGATGATATTGTGCATTGCTTTGATATTGCTTTGGGTATATTGCTTTACTGTTTTGAAGTATAAAGGAAAAAGTAAAAAGAGGTCTTATACTGTTCACCCCCCCCTCTCAGTATAAGCTTGTGTTCTTCAAAAGGAATAGTCAAGTAGCCAAAGATTCATTTTACTATGGCTATATAATACCCCATAGAGGATTATCAAGAGATAAGCACATGCATATTCATCATCAAGTGTTATATTTATAAGAGGAAGTGGAGTAATAAAGATTGCATAAATTTTGAGCAATTAATATTGTAAATTGTGCTACATGCTTTGTTCATGTATGATTCAGACTATTACATTCATATTATTGTTTATTAATAAATGTTAGTTGATATATTATAAGACTTGATATAAATATTAGTTTGCTCGTATTATTCTACTTACATAATTATCTTGACTTGATTATCTTGTGGCTATATTATATTTGATCCTGTGGAATTTATCCTATGAGTTTTACATTAATATTAAGGCTTAAAAAACCATCAACGGTATTAGAGTTACAACAAGTAGTTTCTTGCATAGGTTGAATTTATTTAGATGCATATAAAATTGATTTTGTCTAGTTTGATAAAATTGGTTTAGAGTCTATCTACTTTAAAGGGAGATATACCTAGACTCTATTGTAAGGTCAAAGTAAGTAGAAAGGCTAGAGTCTTTCCACGATTGCAGGAATAGCTAGTGAAGACCAGGACTCAACTATAGAGTCTTTCCACATTGGAGAACAAGTAGTTAAGATAAGGTGAAGTAAGTATTTGACCCAAAAATGAAGAGCACAAAAGGTGCAACAAAAACACAACAAAAAAATTGTAGTAGCAAAAAATATAGTAAGTTTTGCAACAATATACGATAGTTTAAGTTTAAGGGACCAAAAATGCTTAGAATTTAATGAAATTTTGGGAGTGTATTATACATAAAAATACCTTTCCAATAATGTATCACACAAGTAAAATGGATATGTAAAACAAAACCTATGAGCTTTTAAATTTGACTATAGGTTTCGAGAAAATGGGAACAACAAGCATGTTTCTCACAAAATGAATGGAATAGAATATTGTTTTGCATTCTAAACGAACTCAAAAGTATTAAAAATATTTTTCCACAATATTTTACAACTATAATACTCTATTTTACATTTACAAGAGAGTAAATGATGTTCCAACCCTTCATTTCACATTCTGAATGTCCAATAGTCGCAATGACTCTTCAAGGCCCATAAATTATTTTGGGATTCTTCAATTTCATGGGAGAACTTTTGGTTTTATCTTTTATTAATCAAAATCAATCTCCAACATACTCCCCCTTGATTTTGAGTGGTGAGACAAATTTATCTCAATCTCAAAAATTGTTCTTTAGTGACACCTTTGGTAAACAGGTTTACAAGCTATTGTTTGGTGTTGCAATATTTCAAATCTACAACCTTTTTTTCCACCATGTATCTTATGAAATGAACCTTTAAATCAATATGTTTAGTTTTACTATGATGGAATGGAATTTTTGCAATCTTGATTACACTTGTGTTGTTACAAAAAATTGCTATTGTATTATTTTGAACTTCACCAATCTCTTCAAGTACCTTTCTCAACCAAAGTTCTTGTGTACTTGTTACAATAGCTGCAACATATTCAACCTTTGTAGAAGATAAAGCAAAAATACTTTGCTTCTTTGAGATTCATGCTATAAATTCTTAACTAAGTGAAAAATATATTTTAGAAGTTGTTTTTCTATCATCTAAGAAACCTTTCCAATATGAGTCACTATATCCAAAAAGCTCCATTTTATTGTTAGCATTATAATATTCCAAAATTCAAGGTTCCTTTGACATACCTCAAGATTCTCCTGGCTACTCTCATGTGGTTTTGTGAAGGTTCATTCATGTACCTTGATACAAGTGAAATTACAAATGCAATATCAAATCTTCTTGGAGTAAGGAATATTAACCTCCCAATAATGATTTTAAACAATTTTTCATTAGCTTTCTCTTATCCATCATATCTACACAACAATTCTGCTTGTGCCACATGTGTCCAAACTGGTTTACAATTTTCCATGCCATATTTCTTCAACATATATTTTTCATATTTTGATTGAAAAATAAAAATTTTACCATCACCTTTATGTACTTCCACACCAAGAAAGTATTGCATCAGTTCTAAATATTTCATATCAAATTCCTTCATCATAGCATGCTTAAAATAATTTATAATCTTTGAAATACTTCTCATGTAGATCAAATCATCAACTATAGACACGCACAATAAGAATATCATCACCTTTATTATTGAAATAGAGTATAGGGTCATTATTACTTTTCTTGAAACTACAATCTTGGAAGTACCCATAATTTCTTGAGTACCATGCTCTAGGTGCTTGATTTAGTCCATATAGTGCTTTCTTCCATTTGCAAACATGGTTTTCCTTTCATTCCACTTCAAAGCCTTGAGGTTGTTGAACATAAACCTCATCTAGATAACCATTCAAGAATACACTTTTCACGTCCATGTGATAAAATCTCCACTGTTTATTAAATGCTAATAAAAGAGCCACCTAGATTGTCTCTTGTATTGCAACAGAGGCAAATGTTTCTTCATAATCCACACCATATATTTGAGCGAATCCTTTTGCAACCATCATTGCTTTCTATCATTCTCTGCTTCCATCACTGTTAAAATTTATTTTGGAGACCCATTTGGATCCAACAATCTTCTTGTCCTTAGGAAATTCCATAAGTTCCCAAGTATCATTTTTCAATGGACTCAATTTATTCTTTCATTTCTTGCACCCAAACATAATTAGTACATGCATATGAATAACATGAAGGTTCCAAATTAGCTTCAAAAAACATAGCATAATTCTTAAGAACATAAGCTTATACTGAGAGGGGGCGGTGAATAATATAAGATAAAATTTTTACTTTTCTTTCCAAAGCAATAACTTCAAATATCATCAATTGCAATAATGAAACAATGTACAAATCACCACACACACAAGAGACATAGATTTAATGTGGTTCACCCAATATGGCTACATGCACAGAGAAATATTGCTTATAAATTTCTCAAAAAATCTTATGGGCATAAACCCACAGGAGACACCAATCCCCTATTACAATATTTATGGATACCAATTCACAAGAGACACCAATTTCCTCTCACATTCGTGGACACCTCTCCACAAAAGACACCAATCTCCTCTACACTGGTTTTGTGGAAACCACTCCATAGGATACACCAATCCCCTCTACTATGGTTTTGTGGACACCAATCCCCTCTGATCTTGTTTTGTGGACATAACTCCATAGGAGACACCAATCCCCTCCACTCTGGTTTTATAGATACCACTCCATAAGAGACACCAATCACCTCTACTCTGGTTTTGTGGACACCACTCCACAGGAGACACCAATCCCATCTACTCTAAATACTACTCAAATCTACTCCCAAACTTGATCATAATACTACTCACAACTCTTGCTCAACTTAGCTCCAAAATCTGCTCACAATACTGCTCACAACTCTGCTCAAATTAGCTCCATAACCTACTCATAACTCTGCTCAAATTAGCTCCATAACATGCTCATTAATATTGCTCACATATGCTCTCAAAAACCTAGTAATTTCTTATTTCCACGTTCACTTCAAAACCAATCATAGTGCATAGATATTTCCTTTTCATCTACTCCCAAAATCAATCATGAACAATGCCAAAACTACACCGCTAATGTCTATGCATTACATCTTAGTAGAATATGTTGAAATATATTACATTATTTGGTACATGCTAATGTACCACCTTGGGTACATTTCTAGATTAGGAGTGTGTCTTACATTAGAGTGTGAGTATTTACTTTATGCAATGTAATAAATGCACAAGTATTATTATAATGTGCAAAGTATTTAATAATGTAAATGTGCATAATAGTCCATGTGCACATGACTCCATAGAGTAGAAAAGTGAAGAGTCTCAAGAAGAGTGAAGTTCAAGAGTACTCCATATGAATATTCACATTCTATTATATACGTCTCTATGTGTATGTGAGGTGAGAATGTGTAGTGAGAACGTATGGAAGTATGGTGTATTTGAGATCTTTATTTTGTATCAAATAAAATTTTCATGATAATTTGTTAAATATATTTTTATGAGTTGTTAGAGAAGTTATTTATGATTTTTATATGTTTATAATATTACCATTATCTTATATTTTATATTACAACTTTATTTTAGATCTTGTGGTTATTTTACCTTAAGTATTTAGCTTCAAAAGCTAACAATGGTATCAAAGATACAACAAGGTTTTGCCTAGGTTTTTTTAAAGTTACAAAGGAAATTTTCACTAGTTAACGAGAAACCAGTGAAGGTGAAGAACTTACCTCTAGAAAAAGAAAACCAGGGAAGATAGTATTTTCCACTATGTTGAAGGAAAACTAGTGAAGGAATTAAAGGAGATTTACAGGTATTAGAGATAGACCTTGACATTGATAAGATTAAGAGACCCAAGAAGGATGTCCTATTGAAAATTTTGATAGATAGAAGAAGATTCTATATTACTATTTGGCTAGAGTCTTTCCATAAGGTTGAAGGAAAACTCGTGAAAACTAGGACTCAACATAGATTTCTTTCCACTAGTTTGAGAATAACTAGTGAAGTTTATTGATTTCAAAAATTTGGGAATTTGGTACTATTTGATTGTTACTATCTAAGTTTTTGTTGCAAGAAATTAGTTCTCAAAATTTGAGAAGATTCCTACAACAAATAGAGAATAATTTCACCTTCGATTACCTAAAATTCTATGTGCTTTTCTCGTGCAAGGATTAGTTTTTGAGCTGCAATAAAATATTAGACATTGAAGATTAAGGAGGTCCAAGAAAGAGGTCCCATTGGAGATTGAAGATTTAAGATTTAAGGAGACCTACGGAAGAGGTCCCTATTGAAGATTTGATAAATAATATAGAGGAGGACTAAGCAAAGGTCCAGTTGAAGAGTTTTAAAATTTGAAGACCCAAGAGAAGAGGTATCAAGGAAATTTGGAAGGAGAAAGAAGAAGGCTAGAGAAGCCTTATTGAAGAAGTTGAAGAAGTTACCATTGGAGAATATTTGAAGAAAGAATATTGCAAGTAGGAGAATCTTCTAAAAATAAGAATTTGGGACAATTGTCGCCATCCGACAACAAGCCCAAAAGGAAGAAGGATTTGGTAAGAAGTTTATCAAATTTTGAGAAGGTATATTTTTAATACTTCAAGACATTCATATTCTTAAAGAAGAGGCCAATGAAAGAGGAAAAAATTGAAGATAAAATTTAGTGAGAGCTAAGGAGAAGAAAGGGGATTGAAGAGGTCATAAATTTGAGAAATTTGAAGACAACCATTAAGAATTTGAAGGTTGATTTATGGAGGAGAAGATTGCTGATTTTTGTGATAGAAGTTGAAGGGTCATAAGACAAAAAATTGAAGGTGACATAGAGCTACAAATTGAAGAAGATTTGATCAGATTTTGAAGTACCTTTGAACAACCAATTGAAGGAAGGCTCGAAAAAAAAGTAAGGAAGTGGATTGGAGGAGTTAGAGACTATTTTTGGATAGCAATATATAGGAGAAGAAATCAGATTTTATGAGCAACAATTTAAGCTATTTAGGTTGCAAGTTGCAGATTTTTTGGATAACAAGAAGGTAATATTGGGAGCTAGAAAAATTATAGAAGTTGAATATTAAGAAGGTTTATTTCAAAAAATATTTGAAGAGGAAGAAAGACTAAAAATTTATCATTCTATAATAGCATTTTGGCAATGAGAAATAGAAGATTCAAACAATATACTTCGAAGAAGGTAGAAGCTTTTTTTTGTGGTAGTAAAGTAAAAGGAAGTGGAGTTGCAAAATTTGTACATTCAATACAACAAAAAGATGAATCAAATCACCAAGGATATTAGCTTCAAAAGGAGGCCAAAGAGGTTTGTAATATTGGTGCTACAAAGGTTTATTATTAAAGCATTCAAATTAGCTTATTATAAAGTTTTTTGAAAGCACCATATTAGAGTTATTAAATCTAGCAAAATATAGTCTAAGCTAAGTGTCTCCAAGACAAGGAAGGAGGCATCATTATCATCCTAGAATATACAAAACACAAAAAACAAAAATGAAGTTAAATATTGTTTGAAAGGGAGTAATAAGGAGAAGGAAAAATCAATCTATATGTTGTTTTTTATAATCCAAGGAAAAATTTGTAAATAAGTGTTTATAGTTGCAGCATTCAAGGAGAGTGTTTATGTTAAGAATTATAAGCACCATTATCATTATTAATTACAACAAAAGGAGAAGCTAAAGTTTTGGTTGAAGTCGAAATCAAAGATTGCTATCACCATTTAACTTGCATCAAACCTACAAAAATAACAAGTCAATAAGAGAATAATAAGCTAGTTACTATCTTGAAAAGAGATCAAGATAGTACAATAATCAAAGCAAGTAAGTTGAAATATTGAATGGAGAGAAAATAAGGATAAATCATCAAGCTTGTGGAGGAACCACCAATTTTGAAGACAATGTGCAAGGAGGAGGACAAGCAGGTTAGAAGTTGAAGAACAATGACATAGTTTGGAGTAGACCTAACATAAGAATATCATGGCACATTTGTAGCCATAACACATGTGGGTAAGCATCCAAGAGCCATCGAGTTTGATAGTGGACCACCCTACAAGAAAGGAGCTACCATGGTGAAAGGAAGAGCCACCACATTGAAAGGTGGAGAACCACCATGAGAGGAGAAACTATTGAAAGTAAAAGGAGGAGCCACCATGTTGAGGAGGAGAAGCAAGTGTAACAACCACCATTAGCTCCATTCCAAGGAGCACAAGCGTAGTCTATGAATGTTGGAAGAATGAGTAGTTGAAAGGATAGTCAATGGATGTTAAAAATTCAAGTATCAAGGAGTCAAAATATTGTTAGGTTGAGTTGAAGGATCAAAAGGGAAGCCAAACGTTAAATAACCAACCACCAACAAGGAAGAATAATGCCATAAAACCATCAAGAAAGGAATATTAAGGTAGAATAGCATTCCAAATTCATCACTACCAAGTGTTATGTAGGAAGAAGAACGTAGAAAATATTTGGAGTCCAAAAGAAGTTGTATACCATTTGGAATCATACATAGAGAGTGCCAACAGGTATTGAAGGAAGATAAGGCGTTTCACAACAACCATTAAATGCATGGGTGAGTCAAATGGTAAAAAGAGAGAACAACTACATGCCTTCATCAAATCTTAGGTCTAAGAGTGACAAAGTGGATACAATTGCCTTACGTGCAGCAAAGTGGAGTAATTTTATTGAGCAATGCCATTTTAGGGTAGGTCAAATGACTTTGATTGGTTATCTACGCACCTCAAGTGGGAGGTAAAGCAATTCATTTACAATTTGATTATTTGCTCAATAGTTAGGAGTTATAAGGTTGGATAATGCTATTATTTTTTTTAAGGTTGAAGAGAATCCATTTGCTTTATTATTGGAGAGATGAGACATAAAAGTGAAATTTAAAACATTAGAAACATTATTAGTCATTTTTGGAAAATCTTGAGAAGCTTTGAAATATTTTTTGAAAATTATTGGGAATTCAATTTCAAGTTTTGAGAAGTTTTATAAATTGAATTATTGAATTTTGTGAAGCATTTTTAATATTTTCAAATATTTTGAATTGTGGAGAAATAAGGTTTCCTACATCAAATTAGGAATATAAAATTTGCAGATATCTTTCTACTGGATTTCAAAATTTTTGAATTTAGAGTTATAAGGAATTCAACATCAACATAGGTTTGTGAAATTTAGAATCTTGAAATTATATTTTTTGAAATTTGGGAGATAAAAGGATTTCAACCTAGAGTTTTGAAGAATTGAAAATTTTGTCAAAAATTAGTGGTTGATCATTTATACCTAAGAAAAATTTAAGGTATTCATCCTAAAGAAGTAGAAGTTGAAGGTTACATTGAAATTGACATTAGTCTTTCATTCAAACATTAGGGAGATATAAGGCTTACAACATAATTGTTTGGAAGGTTGAAAACTTGAAAAGTGTTCTTAGTCTATCATAAAACTAAGGAGGAATAAGGATGTCTACTTCAAATAATACATTAAACAATGATATAGAGAACATTGTTAGAGAGGAAAAAAGAAATGTCATAAAACTTGGAATCAAAGATTTGATTAAAAAGTTTGAAGGAAAACTAGACTTAGTCTCAAGTTTCATTTACAAAGAAGCTTTAGAAGAGAATTTTGAAACATTAGAATACTATCTACATGCGAGAATGTTTGAAGCAATTGACAATGACAAAGATAGTGTTATGATTTCTTTAAACATTGCTAGTATAATATATATGGCATTGCTTACACTTAAACATTTAAAAAAGAACTTGAATCAAAAGGAGTTGATTGAACCCCTTAAGAAGAAATAAAAAGTGGATAAATAATTTTAAGAAAAATAATTTAATTTCTCATGCAATATTGATGCTTCAAGTTCATCTAATTTAGAGTCTTATCATGATGCCATAAGTGAATACTCAAAAGGTTATGTATAAAAAAGACTTGTGATATGAAGAACAAAGGCAAAGAGAAAATATTTTTGCAAGAATAAAATGACAATGTGATATCACCTGAAAGCATAAAGACTGACATCAGTGGTGAAGATAAGCAAGAAGAGAAAGAACCTGATCAAGGAGGTATACAGTGCAAAGTGAGTTAAAAGAAGAAGACCATATTGAAGACTAAAGTCTTCAATAACCAAATAATGTAATACAAGGGGGTGTTGGAATATATTACATTATTTGGTACATGCTAATGTACCACCTTGGGTACATTTCTAGATTAGGAGTGTGTCTTAGATTAGAGTGTGAGTATTTACTTTATACAATGTAATAAATGCACAAGTATTATTAGAATGTGCAAAGTATTTAATAATGTAAATGTGCATAATAGTTCATGTGCACATGAGTCCATAGAGTAGGAAAGTGAAGAGTCTTAATAAGAGTGAAGGCCAAGAGTACTCCTTATGAAGAGTCACGTTCCATTATATATGTGTCTTTTTGTGCGTATGTAAGGTGATAATGTGTAGTGAGAGTGCATGGAAGTATTGTGTATTTGAGATCTTTATTTTGTATCAAATACAATTTTCGTGAGCATTTGTTAATGGTATTTTTATGAGTTGTTGGAGAAGTTATTTATGAGTTTTATATGTTTAGAATATTACCATTATTTTATATTTCATATTGCAACTTTATTTTAGATCTTGTGGTTATTTTACCTAAAGTGTTTAGCTTCAAAAGCTAAAAAAATAATATTTCCAAAACTTCATGAAAGCATAGTCCACTTTACCAAATTTGGATTGCTAGTTTTCTTCCTCAAGCATAAGTGAAATTACAATAATTGTACTGAATATTTTATATGAAAATATATTAATGTTATAAAATAAAGCAAATATAACCAATGGAAAATATTAAAGTAAATCTTAATCATTAATCGATTCAGGCAGTCAACGTTTTCTTATCAACTTCAACCAAACTTACTACTTCCTCTAACCATGGAAAAGAGAATTTAAGTTTATGATCCTCAATTAAAACCCCTCTATTGGCTAGCCTATCTGCACATTTGTTTCCTTCCCTTAACATATGTGTAAACCTAATTTATTCAAATTTTATAGCAAGGTCTTGTATTTCTACAATTTTCTCTTGTATATTCTATGGAGACTTTGTTTTACTAAAAATTGCATTTATTATTAATAGTGAATCACCTTTCATCCATACATTGTTCCATTTCATTTATATATATATTTTTAACTCTTCTAGAGCTGCCTAAGCTTCAACTTCATTATTTGTCTTAAATCCACTATTGAAAGCATCATGAAATAAAATCTCTCCCCTATTATTTATAATTATTC
Source organism: Wollemia nobilis (assembly GCA_028583015.1). NCBI lineage: Eukaryota > Viridiplantae > Streptophyta > Pinopsida > Araucariales > Araucariaceae > Wollemia > Wollemia nobilis. The sequence continues at coordinate 5,934,232 of JAQPPZ010016930.1, read as the reverse complement.
CTCCTCCTGTTGGTCTTGGATTTCCTTTAGATGCTCCATAAAAATTTAATTTAACCAAATCCACTTCTTATACTTTCCACTTTATATTCTATCAAGGCTCTTTGCTTTAATATTAGGGATTGGGTGAGTTGATAAGGTTGGTTTAGACTCCTATATGGCTAAAAAAATCTTCCTTTTCACTACCTCCAAATTACTTTTCTTTCCTTTAATTATTTTTTTATTCCTCTCCAACCATATAGTCCAAAGTATTGTATCTTTTGATATATATTAGATTATCCTAAAAGCCTCACTTTTAAAAGTGCTCTACCATATTTTTATCCATTATTCAATTTTACCATTCATCACCATGCATGATGGGGAGCCAAATAACTCATGCAAAATCTATGTTCTCATTCATCAATTCAAAAAAATATTACAATGATGGCAGCAGTCTACCAAATAAATTCCTTTATCCCGAAAGATAGTTTCTACTACAACATCTTTCGCCCTGGAAGAAAAATAGCCTAAACAGGTCCAGAATGGCCCTCTTGCCTTTACGTCTGCAACTCTGTCTCCATAGTTTTCTGACCCTTGTGCATGCCTTCATTTCCCCTTTTAAAATCTCTGGCGTGACTCTCCGTTTTCATTTCCTGACCCTTCATTTCATTTTTTGTACCTCTTTGTTATCTTGGCTTTCGAAATGTCTTCCTTTTCGACTCTTGATCTTTGTATACTTTCATTGCACCTTGGTTCCATGTGCTTGTCCAGTGCTGCCATTGTAGACTCTGTCCACCTGTCAACCCATGATGACGTTCGAGATACCCATCGTTCGACAATTTATTCTGTAACGACCCCTGTAATTGCTGCCTTTCCTTTCCTTTTGTTTGGCCGCAAAAATGCGACATGTCGCGATATCATGAAATTTTTACTTTACTACCTTCCTGTCCCTCTTCAAGTCACAAAAATGTGACATGTCATGATATCGTGACATTTTTGCTTTACTGCCTTCCTGTCCCTCTTCGAGTCGCAAAAATGCGACATGTCACGATATCACGACACTTGCTTTTTCAGCCTTCCTGCCCTTTGCGAGTCACAAAAATGCGACATGTCACGATATCGTGACACTTTTGCTTTTTATGACATGTCACAAAAATCATGACATGTCGCGATATCGTGACACTTTTTCTCTCCTGTGCCTCCTCTCGCCTTTTGGCTGCGATAATGCGACATGTCACGATATCGCAACACTTTTCTCTCCTGTGCCTTCCCTCGCCTTTTGGTCACAAAAATACGACATGTCACGATATCGTGACACTTTTCTCTCCTACGCATTCCCTCGCCTTTTGGTCACAAAAATGCAACATGTCACGATATCGTGACACTTTTTCTCCTTTGCACTTTCTTTCGTCCTTTGGTCATGAAAATGTGACATGTCACGATATCGTGACATCTTTCCTTTTCGGCTCCTCTTTCTCATTTTCGATCGTGAAATTGTGACATGTCACGATATCATGACACCTTTCCTTTCTGACTCCTCCTCGCCTTTTGGGTCACGAAATCGCAACAACTTTGCTCTCTGCCTTCTTTCTCTGTTTTGGGTCACAAAATCGTGAACTGTCGCGATATCGCGACAGTTTCCTTCCTTGCGCTCTGTCGGTCATGATTTTGCTACATGTCATGAAATCATGACATTTTCTTCTTTGGCCCTTCCAGTCTTCTTTCGATCGCGATTTCGTGACATGTTGCGAAATCGTGACGTTTTTGCTCCATGTATTCTCTCTCCTTCTTGAGTGCAAAAATGAGACATGTCGCGATATCGTGACATTAAGGCTAACACTTAGATTTTTTTTTTTTGTTGATGCAAGATTGCTCTGCTGCCATCGGATGCTCCTGCATCAGACAACTGGGGTGGATTGAGAAGTGTCCTTCACTTATGTACTGTTGGAGGAAGACCCAGGCAGTTGACCTCTATTTTTGACAACCAAGTTGCATCTTCGATAGGCCTGCCCTTCCACTTGACTAGATATTCAGAATATTGCCTATTCCTGGTACTTCTTCCTGCTCGAGTGTCTAGTATTTCCTCGATCTCGCCTATTGCTGGAGTAGACGTTGGAACACTCCACAATTCTACACTTGGTGTCTCGCTACTACCTCCATGATATTCTACCAAGTCTACAATGTTGAAAATAGGTGATATGTTAAGGCCACTGGGAAATTCTACTTCATATGCATTACCTGAATCCCATTTTCCTAGAATTCGACATGGTCCAAACTTCTTCATCTTCAACTTGTTATAGGTTTTAGCAAGAAATCTTTCTTTTCTCAGATGGACCATGACCTCATCTCCCACAACGAATTCATTGAACCGTTGCTTCTGGTCTACCCTTGTCTTATATTGGTTATTCATATTAGTAATGTGCCTCTTTACTTCTTCATGCACGCTCTTCATATGCTCTACAAAGTCCTCAGCCTCGGCACTGCACCTTTCCCTTGTATCCATATTCCTCAACTCAGAAGCATTCCTTGGACTGCTCCCATACACTATATGGAATGGAGATTTATTAGTACTCCTATTGACAAAATTGTTATATGTAAATTCTGCCTGTGGCAAAACTAAATCCCATCCCATGGGCTTATCTCCTATCAAGCATCTCAATAGATTTCCCAGACTTCTATTCACCACCTCCGTTTGGCCATCAGTCTGGGATGGTATGCAGAACTAAATTTCAAATCTATCTTTAGTTTCTTCCATAAAGTCCTCCAAAAATACCCCACAAACTTGGTATCTCTATCAGAAACGATACTCTTTGGTAGACCATGAAATCGTACCACCTCTTTGAAATATAACCCTGCAATGTGAATTGCGTCACTAGTTTTTTGGCAGGGAATAAAATGTGCCATCTTGGAAAACCTGTCAACCACCACAAATATGGAGTCATTTCCCCACTGTGTCCTTGGTAGACCAAGAATGAAATCCATGCTGACGTCCTCCCATGGTCTCTCTGGTACAGGTAATTGTTGATATAATCCAGTGTTCTGGTGCACACCTTTCGCCCTCTGGCATACTCTACAACTTTACACAAACTTCTTCACATATTGCTGTAGTTATGGCCAATAGTAGTTCTCACTAACCAGGGCAATGGTCTTATCCTGACCAAAATGTCTAGCCAGCCCTCCACTGTGTTTCTCCTTGACCGGATTTTCCCTCATTGAACTCCTTGGAATGCACAATTGACTTCCTCTAAACAACATTCCATCTTGGATCAAAAATCCAACCACATGGTCCTCGTCCAAAGTGACAGTCCCAAGCAAGCCTTCCAGAGCTTCGCAAAATCAGGATCTTCGTGGTACAAACCCTTCGAGCTCATCAAATCCTACCACTTCCACCTTCATTTCTCGTCAACAAACACCGCCTTCTACTTAAGGCATCTGCAACTTTGTTTGACCTTCCACTCCTGTGCTTCAGCACAAAGGTATAACTCTATAGAAACTCAACCCACTTTAGGTGCCTCTGATTTAGCTTCCCTTGGCTATTAATATACTGTAAGGCCCGATGATCAGTAAGTAGAACAAATTATTTTAGCAACAGGTAATGTTGCAAATTATTTAGAGCCTGAACCATAGCATAAAACTCTTGATCATAAACCGAATACTTCTTCCTAGCATCATTGAGTTTCTCACTAAAGTAAGCAATAGGTTTACCTTATTGACTCAAAACAACTCCTATGGCACTGCCACTAGCATCACAATCTACCTGAAATACCTTATTAAAATTTGGAAGTGCCAAAATAGGTTTCTATATAACCTTCTTTTTCAATAGATCAAAGCTCTTATCTACTCCTAAGGTCCACTTAAATTCTTTCTTATCCCCTCTCATTGTTTCTGTAAGGGGTGCACAAATACTGCTGAAATTCCAAATGAATTTCCTGTAAAAACTTGCTAGACCATGAAATGATCTTACCTCGACCGTGCTTCTGAGTAGGCCATTCAATGATAGCTCTCACTTTTTCTAGGTCCATTTTTAGACCTTCGACTGAGATGACAAATCCCACGTACACTAACTCCTTCTTCACGAAATTACACTTCAGATTTATTAACAACTGCTCCTCTCACAACTTCTCAAAAACTCTTTTGATATGCATCAGATGCTCGTCCAGGGTTCTGCTAAATATTAAAATATCATCCAAATAGACAATGATGAATTTGTCTAAAAATTATTTCAATACCTCATTCATCAGTCGCATGAATGTGCTTGGTGCATTGGTTAGCCCAAATGGCATGACCAACCATTCTTACAAACCCTCTCTTGTATTGAAGGTTGTCTTCCACTCATCTCCTTCTCTGACATGAATCTGATGATAACCACTCTTCAGATCAATATTTGTGAAGTACTTGGCTCCACTCAAATAGTCCATAATGTCATCCATCCTTGGTAATAGAAATCTGTACTTTATGGTGATCTTGTTAATGGCTCGAGAGTCTATACACATTCTCCACTCTCCATATTTCTTTGGTGCTAGTACTGCAGGTACTACACATGGACTCAATCTCTCCCGAATCAGTCCCTTCTCCAGAAACTCTTGGACTTGCTTGTTCAGCTCTTCAATTTTTGTAGGAGTCATTCTATGTGCTGCCTTATTGGGTAAACTAGATCCTGGTACCAAATCTATATGGTGACTGATCTTCCTCATGGGTGGTAAAACCTCAGGCACATTATCAGATACAATGTCTGGAAATTCTTCTAATAGTCCTAAGACTTCTATAGGGGTATCCTTACATTATTCCTCCCTAACTCTAGGAATTAATGCATAGCACATATGCTCATGGTTTAAACCATCCAAAAATCTTCCCCCTTCAACTAAACAGATTCTAGAGCTGCTACATACCTTTTCGCCCACTTCCTTCAAGGGCTTTAGCTTATGGCGCACTCCATTCTTTGTCACTAAGTAAGTGTTGGTGTGACCATCATGCACTGCACACCGATCAAATTGCCATGGCCTTCCTAATAAAAAATGACAAGCATCCATAGGTAGGATGTCACACATGACCTCATCACAGTAATTCCCAATATTAAATTTTACTGAGCATTGCTCACTGACCAAAGCCCTATGGTCCTTCTGTAACCACGCAATCTGATATGGATGCAGGTGGCTTCTCCTCTTTAACTGTAACTCAGTAACCATTTCTTCTGAGACCAAGTTATCAGTACTACCATTATCTATAATGATATTATAGACCTTACCTGAACTTCTGAACCTTATGCAAAACACGCTCCTCCTCTGGTCTGGTTATTTCTCCTCATTCAACAGGGTCCTCCTGGTGACCATAACTTCTCCTCCCTCTGCCTCCTCAGAATGTTCTAATTTAGCACCTTCATCTACCATAATAGCTCTGGCAGGACCCTCAGGTCTCTTATTCATCCTTTCTCGATGTTGTGGACACTTGTATGCTTGATGTCCTTCTTCGCCACAATGGAAACAGGTTCCACGAAATCCTCCCCTTCCAAATCCACGTCCAGATCTACCTCTCCCTCTCGGGTAACCATTGTCCTGATTATGAGGTTGGTAGGTGTTCCCCTATTTTTGGTCTTGGGTATTACTGGTTTCACTAGCCTTCATCCGATCCTTATATTTTTCTCCATTGGTCCTTCCACCAGTTCTTCCACCATGACCTCTTCCTCTTTGCTTACCCTCAAACCATCTGTTCAAATTCTCTTCAACTTTGAGGGCAAATTGGTAAGCATCCTCAATGGTGCTCATCCTAACCAGACTCAATTCTTCTTGAATATTGGTTCTTAACCCATTGATGTAACAGGCCACCTTCTCCCTGTTAGCCTCTGAATGACCAATTTTGATTGAGATCTAGAAAAACTCCTCTATGTATTATTTGATAGACTTGTGTGATTGTCTCAAACTCTACATTTTTCTCAACAGATCTAATTCATAATCCATAGGAATAAACTGTCTCTTCAACTTCTCCACCATTCGATCCCATCTGGTTATCTTTTCCTTTCTTCTTCTATTCCTTTCTAGTTGCACTTCTTTCCACTAGATGCAAGCATGGCCTTTCAACTTCGTTTTTGCAAACTTGATTTGATATGGATCTACAAACTCCTCATACTCAAAATACTCCTCTATATCATTGATCCAATCAATCAACTCTTCTGGATTGAGATTCCTAGAATACGTGGAGACATCAAACTTTGTCTTCTTCCCGATCTGAGATATGGCCTTAACCAATCTAGCTTCTGTAGGATTCATTGCTTCTTCTTCTTCTGAGGGATTATCAACCTCCCAAGCTTCATCTTCACTATGATATTCTCTTCTTGGTTCAATCCCTCTTCGCAACTCCTCTTGCAGGGCTTGCACCTACCTTTGCAAAGCTCTGAAATCTTCTTCAGGTACCACATTTCTCCCACCATCATGGTTTCTTTGTGGAGGCATTCTTCCTCACTCTCTTCTCACAACCATTCCACAGATCCTGGTGCAAACTGCCTCACTTTCGACGATCTGATCACACACTCAGAAACTCTTGCTTTGATACCACTTGATGGGGAGCCAAATCGCTCATGCCAAATCTATGTTCTCATTCATCAATTTAGAAAAATATTACAATGATGGCAGCAGTTTTCCAAATAAATTTCTTTATCTCGAAAGATAGTTTCTACTACATCTTCTGCCCTTGAAGAAAAACAGCCTAAACAGGTCCAAAATGGCCCTCTTGCATTTACGTCTGCAACTCTATATCCATAGTTTTCTGATCCTTGTGCATGCCTTCATTTACCCTTTTAAAATCTTTGGCATGACTCTCCGTCTCCATTTCTTGACCCTTTGTTTCATTTTCCGTGCCTCTTCGTTGTCTTGGATTTTGAAACATCTTCCTTTTCAACTCTTGATCTTCGTCTGCTTTCATTGCACCTTGGTGCCACGTGCTTGTCCAGTGCTACCATTGTAGACTCTGTCCACCTGTCAACCCATGATGACATTCATGATACCCATTGCTCGACAATTTCTTCTATAACAGCCCCTGTAACCGCCTACCTTTCTTTTCCTTTTGTTTGGTCTCAAAAACGCGACATGTCGTGATATCGTAACATTTTTGCTTTACTGCCTTGCTGTCCCTCTTCGAGTCACGAAAATGCGACATGTTACGATATCATGACATTTTTGCTTTACTGCCTTCCTATCCCTCTTCGAGTCGTGAAAATGCAACATGTCGTGATATCACGACACTTTTGCTTTTCCGGCCTTCCTGCCCTTTGCGAGTCGCAAAAATGTGACATGTCGTGATATCACGACACTTTTGCTTTTCGGCCTTCCTGCCCCTTGCGAGTCACAAAAATTGTGACATGTCATGATATCGTGACACTTTTTCTCTCCTACGGCTCCTCTCGCATTTTGGCCACGATAATGCGACATGTCGTCATATCGCGACACTTTTCTCTCCTGCGCCTTCCCTCGCCTTTTGGTCACGAAAATGTGACATGTCACGATATCGCAACACTTTTCTGTCCTGCACCTTCCCTGGCCTTTTGGCCACGAAAATGTGACATGTTGTGATATCGCAACACTTTTTCTCCTTTGCGCTTTCTTTCGTCCTTTGGTCGCGAAAATGCGACATGTCGCGATATCGTGACATCTTTCCTTTTCGGCTCCTCTTTCTCCTTTTCGGTCACAAAATCATGATATGTCACGATATCATGACACCTTTCCTTTCTGACTCCTCCTCGCCTTTCGGGTCATGAAATCGTGACATGTCATGATATCACGACAACTTTGCTCTCTGCCTTCTTTCTCTGTTTTGGGTCGCGAAATCACGACATGTCGCGATATCGCGACAGTTTCCTTCCTTGCTTTCTTTCTGCTCTATCGGTCATGATTTCGTGACATGTCATGAAATCACGATATTTTCTTCTCTGGCCCTTTCGGTCGTGATTTCGCGACATGTCATGAAATCATGACATTTTTGCTCCGCTTCTTCTCTCCTTCCTGAGTCACGAAAATGCGACATGTCGCGATATCGCGACACTTTTCTCTGTCACGATATCCCGACATTAAGGCTAACACTTAGATTTTTTTTTTTTTGTTGATGTAAGATTGCTCTGCTGCCACCGGATGCTCCTGCATCAATGCATTTACCAAACATATTAAGAATCCATTTCCATAGTTTCCAGACTATTGAGTAGTGTCCCAAAAGATGTTCTATGCTATCCTTCTTTTTACATAGAAAACATTATAAGGGGACATGAAAATCCCTTTTCATAATGTTATCCTAGGATAAAATTCATCTATGACCTACTAGAAAAACAAACATTTTGACTTTAGGAATGTGTGGGATCTCCCAAATATCTCTCCATATTATTTTATTATTCCTATTTTTGGTGCTTTATATTATATCCACTTCTTGCTGTGTATTCTCCTAAGATATTTTATTAGGACCCTAGATCCTAACTTGTGGTTTTACAATAAAAATAAAATTTAGATAAATTGAATCACTGTTTTAAAAGGATCACGGTTTCACTGGTAGGAAGGTCCCTCCAATGCATTTAATAAACAATTATATATTCTTCTTCATATGCCTTATGATAATATCAAATCCTAATATTTATATCTATCCTAGGGCTACATGGATGAAGCGACATGACTATTCATGTTAGTAATTAATGAATTGATAATTTTAACTATTAATGTTAGGATGAAGGATCCTAACATGCCATCCCTCTTTGAAGAAGCTTTGTCATAAAATCTAGGACTAAGGAAATTATTGTTGAAATTGATGAGGCGCTTTCCAAGTAGTATTTGCACAATGTTGGAAATATTAAGCATATTGAGTTGTCATTGATGTCAAAGGGTTGATGTCAAAAGGATGCATGGTATTCAAGGCAAAAATATTCTTCTAAGGTTGGAAAATTATTCAAGGCAAGGTATATCTCAAAGCAAGAAAAATTGTTGAAAAGAAAAGGATTATAATATTGATTTAAATATTATAAAGAAAGTTCAAAAGTTCATAGAGAGGGCCAAAATTTTAAGAAGGTTTAAAATTTTATAGAGAGGGCCAAAAGTTTTAAAAGTGGAGTTTATAAAAGTTTCTTGGACAAAGGTCCAAATACTACAAGAGAAGGCCATATGATTTATTATAATATTTTTATATTATAATTTAAAAAGAAGGGTTTGGCACCAACATCTTTGAAGGATTTAAAAATCAAAAAATAAAGTTTGAAGCTGACTCCACGATAATGAAAAGAAAGGCATATTTATATGGAAGAAAATATTTCATTTACTTACCACGATTGCTAATGTTTGAAATATTTTAATGCGAACGATTTTCTAATGCAAATGATTTTGATATCTCCTTGTGCACCATTCTAAAAATTCAAGGCAAGGAGAATACAGTGAACAAGAAGGCAAAATTTGTGGGTTCTGAATCTTGAACAAGGAAAGGAGGTTTTTTTTGTATTTTTCCAACTGTTGAGGTATCCCAACTGGTTACCCAGCCCTGGATAGGGCACTACGGAGCAAGGAGTGCTGAGTTCGATTCCTAGATGCATCATATTTTTATTGTGTATCCGTTTCATGAAGCACAAAGGGATGCAAATTTTACTATGTATTTGGTTCTCAAGCTGGTGTGCAGCCCAACCAGTTGTCTATGCTGCATGAAGATACTACCATTGGCAGGGAAGACATTGTAGCAGTTTCAGTTTGAAAGCACATGAGGATATAGATATAAGGGAAACAATTTTGGTTGCTACCTGCTGGGCTAACCCAGCTGGTCACGATGGTGGTCGCAAGGCACTGCGATTTGGGAGGTTTAGGGGTAAAACCCCATCCACGACAGCAAAGGCTTTTAGGTGAAAAGTATGCAAAATAATTTTTATTTTCATTAAATTTGGAGTAATAAGGTGCCACATTGATTTTAGTGCTTTATTGTGAATTATTTATATTGCATTATGAATGTGATCAAGTTGGAGAAATAAGGTGTATTTTTGATAATCTGAAAAGTGTATTGTGCGATTTAAATTGAAGAAATAAGGAGTAATTTTTGATTGTTTTATGTTTCAAAGTTGGATAAATAAGGTGTATTTTTTATTATCTGAAAAGTGTATTGTATGATTTAAATTGGAGAAATAAGGAGTAATTTTTTATTGTATTAAAATTATATTTTATGTTTCAAAGTTGGATAAATAAGGTGTATCTTTGGTATTTCAATTTTGTATTTTGAATATTATAAAAGAAGAGATAAAATGTTACTTGGATATTGATTGAAATTTTATTGCTTATATTTTAATAAGGAATTTTGAGTATATGATTTGACATTAAAAAGGGAGAAGTGCTAACATGTTTTGAAGTAGCAAAAGAAAGAAAAATAATTTGTTAAAGACAGGTTTGGAAAATTCATAGAAGCACATCATTTTTAAGGAATATCTAAGAGGTATGGTGATTTAATTTATTTCTAGAGGGTGGTTTATGTTTGAAGAAAGTACTTTGATGTCATATGGTTGGAGGTATAAGGATTTATTGAGTGTGCATTGCTTTGATAGAAATTGGAAATAAAAGTGCAAGGGTTTGAAAGTAAATTTTATGTGCATTAATGATTGATTGAATATGGGAGTAATGGTGAATTATTGTTGAATAAAATTGGAAATATATGTGCTAGGGTTTAAGAATAAAGTTGTGCATTATTGTTGAATGAAATTGAAAATATATGTGCTAGGGTTTGAGAATAAAGTTGTGCATTATTGTTGAATGAATTTAAAAATATACTAGAAAGGGTTATAGACCAATCTTGTGAAGCAAATCTATGCATCAGTTTTGAGTGATATTGGGAGTAAATTTGCAAGGGCTATAGACCAATTTTGTGAAGCAAGTATATGCATTGGTTTTGATTAATTTTGGAAGTACATAAGAAGTTCAACTATCAAGTGCTATACTAGAGTATCCTTTTGAATGCAATGAATGTGAGACAGGTGAAAGTGATAGACTTAATAAATGTGAGAAGAACTTATTGAGTATTTGTAATGCATATCATTCTCTATATGTTCATGAAGAATTTTTTTTGGGTAGAATATATCTGAATTACTTTAGTCAAAGAAAGCACTTTTGGTAAAGATATATGCAATTGTTTCTATGCAAGAATTATGAATTTTTAAGTAGGTTATTGTGAGCATATTTGAGCAAAGTTTGTGAGAAATTTTGAGAAAGCCTTGTGAGTAGGCTTGGAGAAAATTTGAGCAAGCCTTGTGAGTAGGCTTGGAGCAGATTTGAGCAAGCCTTGTGAGTAGGCTTGGAGTAGATTTGAGCAAGCCTTATGAGTAGGCTTAGAGTAGATTTAAGCAAGCCTTGTGAGTAGGCTTGGAGAAAATTTGAGCAGGCTTTAGAGTAGACCAGAGCAAAGGGGATTGGTGTCTCCTGTGGATAGAGGTGCACAAACCAGAGCAAAGGTAATTTATGTATCCTATGGATAGAGGTCCACAGACAAGATCAAAGGGGATTGGTGTCTCCTGTGGATAGAGGTCCATGAAAAAAGAAGTAGAGGAGATTGGTTTCTCCTGTGGAGTGGTGTCCACAAAACCAAGACCATAGGGGATTGGCGTCTCCTGTGGAGTGGTGTCCACAAAACTTGAAGTAGAGGGGATTGGTGTCTCCTATGGAGTGGTGTCCAAAAAACCTAAATTAGAGGGGATTAGTGTCTCCTGTGGAGTGGTATACACAAAACTAGAAGTATAGGGGTTTGGTGTCTCCTGTAGAGTGGTTTGTACAAAACCCAAAGTAGAGGGGATTGGTATCTCTTATAGAGTGGTGTCCAAAAAACCATAAGAATAGGAGATTGGTGTCTCCTGTGGAGTGGTGTCCACAAACTTGAGAGGAGATTGGTGTCTCCTATGGATTGGTGTCCATGAACATTGTAATAGGGGATTAGTGTCTCCTCTGGATTGGTGCCCAAAAAATTTATTGAGAAATTTATAAGCAATATTTCTTTGTGGATGTAGCCCATATTGGGTAAACCACATTAAATCTACGTCTCTTATGTGTGTGATGATTTGTGCATTGTTTCATTATTGTAATTTATAATATTGGATGATATTACTTTGGAAATAAAAGTAAAACTTTTGATCTTATACTGTTCACCCCCCTCTCAATATAAGCTTGTGTTCTTTGTAGAACATGAACTTATACTGAGAGGGGGGGTGAACAGTATAAGATAAAACCATTTAATAATTTTAATTTCAGATAGCAGTGGCATCAACATAACATTAAATAAGACAGAAAGCATCACACATAAAAGACCCATTTTAACGTGGTTCACCCAAGGTGGGCTACTCCACGGATAAAACTTTTCCTCTAAAAGTTATATCAAAACCTCTGGGAATCCTTCCCGATTACAATGTTTATGAGCCTCAACTCAAAGGAGACACCTTCCCCTAAATCTGCTTTGCTAGTGATCCTCTAGAAGACCTCTATCTCTTTTGCCCTTAGCAAGTGGAACTCTTTCCACGGAAGACACCCGTCTTCCCTCGCTTCGGTCGGAGATCTCTCGTCCTCAACTCTGTCACAAGTAAGTTGGTCCTCTTTTCTACACCAAAACATAGTCCTTCGGTCTGGCACAATTCTGTCCTCTTCCTCTGTTCTTTGTCTGCACTTGGTTGGAGAACAACTTTTCACTGTCTGCACAACTACAAAAGCCCCTCTCTCTTAAATTACAACCCACTATCTTCTCAACTTCTCGCAAACAATAGTGCAATCTTCCCAAAATTGCACTATCACTGTTCATCCTTCACAATTGTTCACAATTACAGTAGCATCTACTTCATGCCCTTTGCTTTTCTTTTACATAGACTACATGAACACAGTCGCAATCACAACTATCCTTAGATCAAATTCCACTTCTTTGCAAACACTGCAGCATTCGAATGCACAACAACTTATGCGCCTATTTGTAATCACAACAACACACTCTCTTCGCACAGTCTTCTCATGAACAACAGCACATTCTTCGCACACACAGCAACACAGACTTTGACACTTAGAAGATTCAAGGAAATGCACTCTAATGCTGCAGTCGAACTTCACTCTCTACTTTTTGATGATCGAACCTCACTTGTCGCACTAACTCTACGAATGCCACACTTCGAATGCACACTCGATCGATACACCAAAATTGCTCAAACAATCCTCCTTTAAATACTCACAATCTCAAGATGAAATCTTGTTCTTTAGTCGACTGTTCAACCTTCTAACACGTCGACTGTAAAACCTTATACTTCGTCGGCCAAGGTTAACTTCGTCGACTTCAACCGCCTCTGTTGTTCTATAGCTTTTCTCATGCGACACTCAAACATGTCACGATATCGCTACGCCTTTGTCTGTCGTACACCTTCTTTGGTTTGTTGTCACGAAATCGTGACACTACAGCCTTTGCTGACGTCATCATGAATCTTGTCATGAAATCATGACGCTCTAGACTTCAATGCCTTCTTCTCCATTGCTGTCACGAAATCACGACACCTTTGCCTCTTGCTGACGTCATCATGAATCTTGTCATGAAATCACGATGCTCTAGACTTCAAAGCCTTCTTCTCCGCTATCATGAAAATCGTGACACCTTTGCCTCTTGCTGACATCATCATGATTCTTGTCACGAAATCATGACGCTCTGGACTTCAAAGCCTTCTTCTCTGCTATTGTCACGAAATCGTGACACCTTTGCCTCTTGTTGACGTCATCATGATTCTTGTCGCGAAATCACGACGCTCTGGACTTCAAAGCCTTCTTCTCCGCTACTATCGCATGAAATCGTGACACCTTTGCCTTTAGCTGACGTCATCAGCAACTCTGTCATGAAATCGTGACACCTCTTGCTCCTTCATCCTTTTCTTGGTTTGCACTAGCGAAAATGAAACATGTCACGAAATCACGACGCTTTCACTGCCTTAAGCTCTTTCTTGTCAACTGTTCATGAAACTGGAACATGTCACGAAATCGTGACGCTTTTGCCAACTGCAAGCTACCAACTCAACCTGTCAAAATCATGACACTTTCTGCATCCGTACAACTTCTTCGAAACTTGTCATGAAATCGTGACACTTTTGCCCGCTCTGCCTCTGCCTTCCTGCATGTCACGAAATCGTGACAGTTTTGGCCAACCTTTCTCTCTCCTCAAACATGTCGCGAAATCATGACAGTTTTGGCCAACCTTTCTCTCTCCTCAAACATGTCACGAAATCATGACAGTTTTGGCCAACCTTTCTCTCTCCTCAAACATGTCGCGAAATCGCGACAGTTTTTCCAGCAGCCTGCAAACTTTTTCTAACTTATCTTTTTCCTGGATTTTTGGCAACTGGGCTACTCTGATTTTCTTGGAGACTTACCGACCAGCTGAAACCTTCATCAAAACACATCCTTAGACATAAAAACAAATTGCTCCAAGAACTCCTTGACATCAAAAACAACATCTACCAATAGCTCCTTGACATCAATGACAACAACTAAACTTAGGCAAAGGCAATGTACTCAAGGTACCCAAAATTGCCAACAATCTCCCCCTTTGTCATTGATGGCAACCCTTAACTAAAACACATCTTTCAAGAGCCAAAACTGAAATCAATCTCTTCAAGTGTTGCTCCCCCTGACTTGAAGCTTTCCTCTTCTCTTGAAAAATCTCCCCTTACTTAAATCTCTCCCCCTTTGTCATCAATGGCAAAGGGTCACCTTTGGGGCTTGGGACTAAGAATGAGCCTCTTAGCTTAGTCCCTCCCCCACCTCCTGATGAGGTGATTAATCTCGAGGTGAGAGTACAACTCCCAATTTCTCCCTTAGATACTCAAACGTATCTTTTGGAAGGGGTTTGGTGAAGATATCTGCAATTTGCTCTTTAGTGGGTACATATTCTAGCTTGACCTGCTTCTCTTGCACTTTTTCCCTTAGAAAATGATATTTGATAGAAATGTGCTTCGTCCTTGAATGCATTACCGGATTTTTAGAAATACTTATGGCACTTGAATTATCACAAAGAATAGGGATAGGTTGTTCATGCTTGACTTTGAAATCCTCCAAGGTTGTTTTCATCCATAAAACCTGAGTGCACCCAGCCACTACCGCTATGTATTCAGCTTCTGCTATAGATAAGGAAACCGAAGGTTGTTTCTTACTTAGCCAAGAAACCAGACTCTTTCCCAGAAAGAATGCTCCACCACTAGTGCTCTTTCTATCATCAATACTCGCTCGCCCAATCTGCATCTCGTATAGGCTCGTGAGGGTGAAATCATCGCCTTTGGGATACCAAAGCCCAAAATCCACAGTGCCCTTCAAATATCTGAATATCCTCTTGACTGCCATAACATGAGATTCTTTTGGAGCTGCCTGAAATCTTGCTACTAATCCAACGGCCTGCATGATATCCGGTCTGGTAGCTGTACTATATAGTAGACTGCCAATCATAGATCTATACAATTTCTGATCTGCTACTGGAGATTCATCATCCTTACTCAGATTGCACCTCGTAATCATTGGAGTACATACAGGTTTGTTGTCCATCATCCCAAATTTTTTTAACATCTCTTTGATATACTTTTCTTGAGAGAGAAATATACCATTTTTTGATTGCGCAATCTGCAGTCCTAAAAAGAATGACAGACTCTCCAATCATAGACATCTCGAATTCCTTTTGCATGGTGTTAGCAAAAACTTTGCACATCCGAGTATTATTTCCCCGCAAAAATAATATCATCGACATAAACAACTATGATAATCATATCATCACCTTTATTCTTAATGTACAAGTTGCAATCTGCCATGCCTTTCCCGAACCCTTGTTCATAAAGATACCCGTCAAGTCTTGAGTACCAAGCCCTGGGTGCTTGCTTTAACCCGCATAGATGCCTTTTTCAGTTTACACACATAGTCTGGCTGTTCTGAAAGAGACACACCTTCTGGCTGTTCTATATAGACTTCTTCATCCAACACTCCATTTAGAAAAGCAGACTTTACATCCATTTGAAACACTTTGAAAGATTTGAAACTAGACAGGGCCAAAAACATTCTGATCGCTTCAAGACGAGCAACAGGCACAAACGTCTCTTCGAAATCAACACCTTCGACTTGAGCATACCCTTTACAGACTAACCTGGCTTTGTTCCTGACAATCTTTCCATCCTCATTAAGTTTATTTCTGAAGACCCATTTTGTGCCAATGACATTCTTATTCTTAGGTCTTGGAACCAAGTCCCAGGTTTCACTTTTCTCTATTTGATTTAGCTCTTCATCCATTGCTTGTACCCAAAAATCATCTGTACATGCTTCACTAAATTTTTTGGCTCAATCTGAGATAACAATGAAACATTTGCAGATTCATGTGAAGAAATGACTCTTCTTCTTGTTTTCCTGCTATTTGGATCACCAATGATCAAGTCTTTGGGATGATGTTTCTGAACATACCGTGAAGGAGTTTTGGGAAGCAACTGTTGTCTTTCCTCTTCTTCATCTGACACTTCTCTGAATTCTTCTTGACAGATTCCATCACTGAGTTCCTTGACTGGTTCTCTTATTCCCGTCTTTTCATCTACTGTCACATTTATGCTTTCTACAACTGTATGAGTTCTTTTGTTGAAGCATCCGTAGGCCTTACTTTTGCTGGAATATCCAAGAAAAATTCCCTCATCACACCTAGGATCAAACTTACCCGGATTTTGATCTTCCCTTCTGATGAAGCACTTACTCCCGAACACTTTGAAGTGTTTAACCGTAGCTGGTCTTCCTTTCCACAGCTCATAGGGAGTTTTATGATGATTGACTCTGAGTTGAGCCCCGGTAATGATGTGGACTCATCGTATTTATCGCTTCTCTCCAAAAACCATCTGAAAGTTTTGACTCATCTAACATTGCTCTAGCCATATTTTCAACAGTTCTATTTTTTCTTTCAACTACTCCATTTTGTTGAGGAGTTCTTGCTGCTGAATATTCTCTTTTGATTCCATGTTGTTCACAGTATTCCACAAATTCATTTGAAGTGAACTCTCCTCCTCTATCTGATCTTAAGCATTTGATTCTCTTGTCAGTCTCATTTTCAATCATTTCTTTAAAAATTTTAAATTTTTCAAAAGCTTCAGATTTTTCTTTGAGAAAAGTAACCCAAGTCATTCTCGAGTAATCATCTATAAACAACATGAAATAGCTATCTCCCCGAATGCTCTGAGTTCTGGTAGGACCACACAAATCAGTATGAATAAGATCCAAGGGTTTGGACGAGGTATACCCTTTCGATTT
Source organism: Wollemia nobilis (assembly GCA_028583015.1). Lineage (NCBI taxonomy): Eukaryota > Viridiplantae > Streptophyta > Pinopsida > Araucariales > Araucariaceae > Wollemia > Wollemia nobilis. Next base: position 5,916,995 of record JAQPPZ010016930.1, on the reverse strand, counting down.
GAAACTGGTTCTGGTCTGTTTACCATGTTGACAAGGACCGCAAATGATGTTTTGGGGCCTTTTTATTTTGGGCAAGTCTCTAACCGCTTCCTTGTTACTAATACTGATCAGATTATCAAAACTCAAATGTCCCAATCTTTTATGCCACAACCAACTCTCATCTTCTTGAGTTAGAAGGCATTTTTCTCTTTTTATCTCACTCAGCATGTAAAGATTGTTTGGAGTCCTTGTAGCTCTAGCAATAAGTTTTCCATTTAATTCTTTACTTATCTCACATCTATCAAAAAAGAAAGATACTATGTGCCCTTGATCACAAAGTTGACTCACACTAAGCAGATTATGTCTTAGCCCTTCTACATAAAGCACGTTTTCTGTTTTGGATTTCCCATCCAAACTAAGAGTTCCTTTACCACAGATCTTTGCGGACCTGTTATCTCCAAAACTGACTGTTCCTCTGTTTGCTTCTTTTAAAGACAAAATTTTTTCTTTTTCACCAGTCATATGTTTTGAATAGCCACTATCAAGATACCATTTTTCTACTTTGTCTTGAGCATGAAAAGCAGTTTGAACTATCATTGACTTAGATTTTATCTCATTCCTCCCTTTTGAGACTTCAAAATTAAATTTATCCAAGCTGCACATCCTTGCTATATGCCCAAAATTCTTGCACTTGTAACACATGATATTTTTATTCATAAGAGGTGCAAATGAGTTAACATTTTCCTTACTATGACTCTTCAGAGATTTATTGCAATGCATAGCTATGTGACCAAATTTTTTACAAGAAAAACAATATCCATGGAAGGTATTATGTAACCTGTTTTGATGCCTTGGAAGTTTGTTCTTCTTGCGATCAATCTGAATCCATTGCTCTTCAGAGTGAAGATTGTTCTTGCTTGAAGACCCTGTTTCATACATGGTGATGCCATCCTTATTTTCACACGGAAAATTCTGTCTGAGAGTTGACTGTTCTAACTTCACTCTAAGAGACATAATCTCTCCTTCTAGTTTCTCAAAATCGACTACCTTTCCTTTTAGAACCTCTGTTAGAACTTGTTCAATCTTCTTCCCTTCTTCAGCTAGAATTTTGAAATCTATAATATGTTGAGCCAATTCTGATCTTGCTATCTCTTTTTCCTGACAATGCTGCTTAAGAAAATAATTCTCTTCCCTGAGTTTCTCAAGCTTTCTCAAGGCCAAGAAGAATTCACTCTTGAGATCGAATTCAACCTTTTCTGAATTTATATGTTCCTCTGTTAGATCCTTCTCCAAGCTGTTAGGCTTTTTCTGGAGAGACCTGCTCTGATACCAATTGAAGAACATGAACTTATACTGAGAGGGGGGGTGAACAAGTATAAGATAAAACCATTTAATAATTTTAATTTCAGATAGCAGTGGCATCAACATAACATTAAATAAGACAGAAAGCATCACACATAAAAGACCCATTTTAACGTGGTTCACCCAAGGTGGGCTACTCCACGGATAAAAATTTTCCTCTAAAAGTTATATCAAAACCTCTGGGAATCCTTCCCGATTACAATGTTTATGAGCCTCAGCTCAAAGGAGACACCTTCCCCTAAATCTGCTTTGCTAGTGATCCTCTAGAAGACCTCTATCTCTTTTGCCCTTAGCAAGTGGAACTCTTTCCATGGAAGACACCTGTCTTCCCTACTCTGGTTGGAGATCTCTGTCCTCAACTCTGTCATAGCAAGTTGGTCCTCTTTTCTACACCAAAACACAGTCCTTCGATCTGGCACAATTCTGTCCTCTTCCTCTGTTCTTTTCTCGCACTTGGTTGGAGAACAACTTTTCACTGTCTGCACAACTACAAAGACTCTCTTTAAATTACACACCTATCTTCTCAACTTTGTCAAACAATAGTGCAATCTTTGCAATTACCTATCACCGTTCGTCCTTCACAACTGTTCGCAATTACAACAGCATCTACTTCCTGCCCTTTGCTTTCTTTTACACAGACCCTGAACACAGTTGCAATCACATCGTCCTTAGATCAAATTCCACCCTTTGCATTCTTCGCAAACACCTGCAACATTCGAATGCACAACAACTTATGCGCCTATGTGTAACCACAATAGCACATTCTCTTCGCATAGTCTTCTCATGAACAACACATTCTTCGTGCATACAACAGCACAGTCTTTGACACTTAGAAGATTCAACGAAATGCACTCTAATGCTGCAGTCGAACTTCGCTCTCTACTTTTTGATGATCGAACCTCACTTGTCGCACTAACTCTATGAACGCCACACTTCGAATGCACACTCCGATCGATACACAAAATTGCTCAAACAGTCCTCCTTTAATACTCACAATCTCAAGATGAAATCTTGTTCTTTAGTCGGTTGTTCAACCTTCTAACACGTCGACTGTAAAACCTTATACTTCGTCGACCAAGGTTAACTTCGTCGGCTTCAACCACCTCTGCTGTTCTATAGCTTTTCTCATGCGACACTCAAACATGTCACGATATCGCTACGCCTTTGTCTGTCGTACACCTTCTTTGGTTTGTTGTCATGAAATCGCGACACTACAGCCTTTGCTGACATCATCATGAATCTTGTCACGAAATCGTGACGCTCTAGACTTCAATGCCTTCTTCTCCGTTGTCGTGAAATCGTGACACCTTTGCCTCTCGACGTCATCATGATTCTTGTCATGAAATCATGATGCTCTAGACTTCAAAGCCTTCTTCTCCTATCATCGAAATCGTGACACCTTTGCCTCTTCGACGTCATCATGATTCTTGTCATGAAATCCGGACGCTCTGGACTTCAAAGCCTTCTTCTCCTAGTGCCTTCCGGAAATGTCTGACACCTTTGCCTTTAGCTGACGTCATCAGCAACTCTGTCACGAAATCATGACACCTCTTGCTCCTTCATCCTTTTCTTGGTTTGCACTAGCAAAAATGAAACATGTCACGAAATCACGACGCTTTCGCTGCCTTAAGCTCTTTCTTGTCAACTGCTCATGAAACTGGAACATGTCACGAAATCGTGACGCTTTTGCCAACTGCAAGCCGCCAACTCAACCTGTCATGAAATCGTGACACTTTCTCATCCGTACAACTTCTTCGAAACTTGTCACGAAATCGTGACACTTTTGCCCATTCTGTCTCTGCCTTCCTACATGTCGCGAAATCGCGACAGTTTTGGCCAACCTTTCTCTCTCCTCAAACATGTCACGAAATCATGACAGTTTTGGCCAACCTTTCTCTCTCCTCAAACATGTCACGAAATCATGACAGTTTTGGCCAACCTTTCTCTCTCCTCAAACATGTCGCGAAATCGCGACAGTTTTTCCAACAGCCTGCAAACTTTTTCTAACTTATCTTTTTCTAGATTTTTGGCAACTGGGCTACTCCGATTTTCTTGGAGACTTACTGACCAGATGAAACCTTCATCAAAACACATCCTTAGACATAAAAACAAATTGCTCCAAGAACTCCTTGACATCAAAAACAACATCTACCAATAGCTCCTTGACATCAATGACAACAACTAAACTTAGGCAAAGGCAATGTACTCAAGGTACCCAAAATTGCCAACATTCTTCAATTGGTCTTAGAGTGGATTCCTTCATGAAAGCCTAATAGCTTGAAGGAAGATCTTATAGGAACATACATGGATCATAAGAAAGAGTTTTCATCAAATAAGGCTCCATTGTTTTATGGGACTAACTATGCTTTATGGAGTGTGGGGATGAAGATTTATTTGATGGCACATGGATATGATACATGCCAATTTTTTGAAAATGGATTCATACCATCTACAACTTCTTCTACAGATGCAAGTGGTAAGAAACCATATGAAGATAATGCCAAGGAAATGAATGTAATTTTAAGTGGGTTATGTGAATCAAAGTTTGTGAAAGTCATGCAATGTACTTCAGCAAAAGAAATGTCAGATAAGTTACAAAGAACATATGAAGGAGATGACAAGGTCAAAATGGAAAAATTTAAAACACATAGAAGGAATTTTGAAGACTTGAAGATGAAATATGATGAAGATATTGCTATGTATCTACTTTGTGTTGATGAGGTTGTCAACACTATTTGTGGACTTGGAGAAAAGATTGAGGAATCTACTATTATTCAAAAAATATTGAGGTCATTCCTTATGAGGTATGATGCAAAGATTTAAATAATAGAAGAGATGAAGGATATAAAAAATTTAAGCATGGATGAGCTACATGGAATTATCACAACCTATGAGATGAGGACATAAAAAGAACAAACATAAAAAAGAGAGGCAACATTCAAAGCTTAAAAGAAGGAAAAGAATAAAGAACAAGAATCAAGTAGTGAAGAAGAGGCTAACTTTGTGAGAAGAAATAAGAAGGGTCCAAGAAAACACAAACGTATGCAGATTGTAAAATATTTTAGTTGTGGTAACATTGGTCACTATGCAACTAGCTGTGGTGAGAAGAAAAGGATTATAAGAAAAAGAAGTAAATAAAGTTTTATTATGAAAATAAAATCAGGTATGGTCAAGGCAAGCATGAGAAGAAGATATTTCAAAGGCACAAGAAGAGTTTTTATGTTGAAGAAGCAAGCAATGCTTCAAGTGACAGTGATAAGAACTCCAATAGTGAAAAGGAAGAAATCTTATTTTTAGCTATAAAAGATATTGAAGATGCTCTTGTTGTCAAAGACCAAGAATAAGAGAAAGAATATGCTCTTGTGATTAAAGATCTAGAAAAAGAGAAATATTCAAAAAATGAAGAAGAAACCATGGTTAACATAGAGGAGAAATTTATTACTGCTCTTGGAGAATTGAAAAGGATTAGAAAGAAGAATTCAGAATTGAAGGCTCAAGTTCAAGAGGACGAGGAAACAAAGATCAAATCTCCTACAAGATATCATAGTCTTAAAAGTAAAGGTTGAAGAGGCAAATAAAGTTGAAGAAGGTATGGCTGAATAGTTAAAGGTAAAAGAACTAGAATGTGAAAGACTAGAACATGAAGCTGACATTCTAAGGGACTTGAGAAAGTCAATAATAAGATATATCGGTTTAGGAAAAGCTCAAAATATTTGGACTATATTTTTTTGGTAAGTTAAAATTTCATTAAAAGGTATTTTGAAAAGGCCCTAAAACCTTATTACAACAGGTCAATAGACCATAAGCAATGTCGCATCAATGTCGCATGAAAGGCTACCGAATAGGCCAGAGGAAATGCTCGAGGAAAAGCCTAAGAAAAGGCTTAAGGAAAACCATCAAGAAATCCATGAAAAAAGCATGCCCAAAGAAGGAAAAAAGAATGTCTTGCTCAACCACGAATTTGAACAGCCCGCTAAATGGAGAAAGGAAAAAGTGAGAAATTTTAAAATTTGAACACTCCCGCATAGACACAAGAAATTTTAAGATTTGGACGATATTATCAAAACACAGAGATATCCATTTTTGAATACTAGACTTGGTTATGAAGAAGTTCAATAAGTACAAGAAGAGGAGTCAAGCTCAAAAGAAATAGAAGCATTAAAGAAGGTATTTGAAGAAAAGCCTAAGACCTATACTGATAAGTTGAGAAGCAGTAGTATCAAAGAGGAAGCAAATAAAGAATCATAAAGGAACATGGACCATCACAAGAAAAGACAAGAAAGAACCATGAGATCAAGGCAAGATGAATATTTCTTCCAAGGTTATTGTTTCTCATGTAATAATTTTTGTCATAAAGCTATACATTGCAGGGTTTATGGTAAGGATGATTATAGCTTCACAAAGAATTTATTTGCACCTTTCCAGGACTACAACATCAGGTGTTACAAATATAATAATTTTGGGCATAGAGCAAAGTGGTGTAGAACAAAATTTCCAGAACTTCCAAAGACAAGCAAGAAAAATGATGCTCAAAATATTCAAAGAGGTAAGACTTCAAAAGTTTAGAAAAATATTGAAAAAGAAGAAGAGCATTGTAAGTTGGGAGTAACTTCACTCCCATATCATAATTAATCACCTCAAGAAAAGGAGGTGGTGAGGGGGTTGAGCTAAGTGTTTTATTATTAGCCCGAGAAGGAGCCCTTTGCCATTAATTTCAAAGGGGAAGAGATTTCAGTAAGGAGGAGCAAATTTTCAAGGGGAGAAGTTTGGGAATCTAGTTGCAGTAAAAGAATTTTTTTGTAAGGATTGCCATCAATGACAAAGAGGGATATTGTTGGAAATATTAAGCATATTGAGTTGTCATTGATGTCAAAAGGATGCATGGTATTCAAGGCAAAAATATTCTTCTAAGGTTGGACAATTATTCAAGGTAAGGTATATCTCAAAGCAAGGAAAATTGTTGAAAATAAAAGGATTATAATATTGATTTAAATATTATAAAGAAAGTTCAAAAGTTCATAGAGAGGGCCAAAAGTTTAAGAAGGTTTAAAATTTTATAGAGGGCCAAAAGTTTTAAAAGGTTTAAAAGTGGAGTTTATAAAAGTTGCTTGGACAAAGGTCCAAATACTACAAGAGAAGGCCAAAGGGTTTATTATAATATTTTTATATTATAATTTAAAAAGAAGGGTTTGGCACCAACGTCTTTGAAGGATTTAAAAATAAAAAAATAAAGTTTGAAGCCAACTCCACAATAATGAAAAGAAAGGCATATTTATATGGAAGAAAATATTTCATTTACTTACCACGATTACTAATGTTTGAAATATTTTAATGCGAATGATTTTCTAATGTGAATGATTTTGATGTCTCCTTGTGCGCCATTTTGAAAATTCAAGGCAAGGAGAAGACAATGAACAAGAAGGTAGAATTCATGGGTTCTGAAGCTTGAAAATGGAAAGGAGGTTTCACTATTTTGTTCCAACCGTTAGGGTATCCCAACTGGTTGCCCAGCCCTGGACAGGGCACTGCGAAGCAAGGAGTGTTGCACAAAGAGGTGAAAGTTTTGTTGTGTGCATTTGTCTCTCAAGCTGGTATTCAGCCCAACCGGTTGGCTAGGCTGTGCGAAGATTCTATCATAGGAGAGATCCAAAGGTCGAATCCTGTTGGGTGCATTTTGACTGGGAAGATATTGTGGTAGTTTTAGTTTGGAACCACATGAGGATAGATACAAGGGCAACCCTTTTGGTTGCTACCTTCTGGGCTAGCCCAACTGGTCATGGTGGTGGTGGCTAGGCACTACGATTTGGGAGGTTCAAGGGTCAAACCTCGTCTACGACAAAGAAAGGCTTTTAGGTGAAAGGTATGCAAAATAATTTTTATTTTCATTAAAGTTGGAGTAATTTTAGTGCTTCATTGTGAATTATTTATATTGCATTCTATATGTGATCAAGTTGGAGAAATAAGGTGTATTTTTTATTATCTGAAAAGTGTATTGTATGATTTAAATTGGAGAAATAAGGAGTAATTTTTAATTGTTTTATGTTTCAAAGTTGGAGAAATAAGATGTATTTTTGATTATATGAAAAGTGTATTGTATGATTTAAATTGGAGAAATAAGGAGTAATTTTTAATTGTATTAAAATTATATTTTATGTTTCAAATTTGGAAAAATAAGGTGTACCTTTGGTATTTCAATTTTGCATTTTGAATATTATAAAAGAAGGGATAAAAGGTTACTTGGATATTGATTGAAATTTTATTTCTTATATTTTATTAAGGAATTTTGAGTATGTGATTTACCATTAAAAAGGGAGAAGTGCTAACCTGTTTTGAAGTAGCAAAAGAAAGAAAAATTATTTGTTAAAGACAGGTTTGAAAAATTCATAGAAGCACATCATTTTTAAGGAAGATCTAAGAGGTATGGTGATTTAATTTATTTCTAGAGGATTTTTTCTATTTGAATAAAGTAATTTGATGTCATATGGTTGGAGGTATAAGGATTTATTGAGTATGCATTTCTTTGATAGAAATTGGAAATAAAAGTGTAAGGGTTTGAAAGAAAATTTGATGTGAATTAGTGATTGATTGAAGATGGGAGTAATGGTGAATTATTGTTGAATAAAATTGCAAAAATATGTGCTCGGGTTTGAGAATAAAGTTGTGCATTATTTTTGAATTAAATTGGAAATATATGTGCTAGGGTTTGAGATCAAATTTGTGCATTATTGTTGAATGAATTTGAAAATATACTAGCAAGGTTTATAGATCAATATTGTGAAGCAAATCTATGCATTAGTTTTAAGTGATATTGTGAATAAATTTGCAAGGGCTATAGACCAATTTTGTGAAGCAAGTATGTGCATTGGTTTTAATTAATTTTAGAAGTACATAAGAAGGTCAACTATCAAGTGCTAGACTAGAGTATCATTTTGAATGCAATGAATGTGTGACAGGTGAAAGCGATAAACTTAATGAATGTGATAAGAACATATTGAGTATTTGTAATGCATATCATTCTCTATATATTCATGAAGAATTTTTTTTTGGGTAGAATATATCTGAATTACTTTAGTCAAAGAAAGCACTTTTGGGAAAGATACATGCAATTGTTTCTATGCAAGAATTAGGAATGTTTAAGTAGGTTAATGTGAGTATATTTGAGCAGATTTTGTAAGATAATTTGAGCAAGCCTTATGAGTAAGCTTGAAGTAGATTTGAGCAAGCCTTTTGAGTAGGCTTGGAGCAGATTTGAGCAAGCCTTGTGAGTAGGCTTGGAGAAGATTTGAGCAAGCCTTGTGAGTAGGCTTGGAGCAGATTTGAGCAGGCTTTGGAGCAGACCAGAGCAAAGGGGATTGGTGTTTCCTATGGATAGAGGTCCACAAACTAGAGCAAAGGGGATTGGTGTCTCCTATGGATAGAGGTCCACAAACCAGATCAAAGGGGATTGGTGTCTCCTATGGATAGAGGTCCATGAACCAGAGCAAAGGGGATTGGTATCTCCTATGGAGTGGTATCCAAAAAACTTGAAGTAGAGAGAATTGGTGCCTCCTATGGAGTGGTGTATACAAAACCAGAAGCAGAGGGGATTGGTGTCTCCTATGGAGTGGTGTCCACAATATCAAAAGCAGAGGGGATTGGTGTCTCCTATGGAGTGGTGTTTAAAAAACCTAAAGCAAAAGGGATTAGTGTCTCTTGTGGAGTGGTGTCCATAAAACCATTCTATGGAGTGGTGTCCACAAAACATGAAGTAGAGGATACTGGTGTCTCCTATGGAGTGAAGTCCACAAAAATAGAAGTAGAGGAAATTGGTGTCTCCTATGGAGTGGTGTCCATGAACTTAAGAGGAGATTGGTGTCTCCTATGGATTGGTGTCCACAAACATTGTAATAGGGGATTGGTGTCTCTTGTGGGTTGGTTCCCATAAAATTTATTGAGAAATTTATAAGCAATATTTCTCCATGGATGTAGCCCATATTGGGTGAACCACATTAAATCTGTGTTTCTTATGGGTGTGATGATTTGTGCATTGTTTCATTATTGAAATTGATAATATTGGATGATATTACTTTGGAAAGAAAAGAAAAAGTTTTGATCTTATACAGTTCACCCCCCTCTCAGTATAAGCTTGCGTTCTTCATACAAGTTCTTGCACAAGTTTAATATCACTTTTTTGGAGGTAGGGATATCTTGAGGGTCAAAGCGTTAGTGGGAGGTTGCTAGAAAGAATAGCAACATCGTGATGACAATGGGGGGAAAAACCTTGGGGTTCCTCAAACACTTTATAATGATGCATTAAAAGTGGTGGCAATGCTTCTACATATTCCTTTTGTTCTCTGGGAGAGTCAACAAAAAATGAGTGTGCAGTCACCTTTCTGCCTTATTTTTGGATAGGTTTTACCATGTGGTGAGAACTCACTATTTGTGAGGAACTTGTGGGTAGTCTTTTTAGAGTGTACGTATGGCCTTCATTGGTCACTTCTTGTATGTCTACCTTATCTTTTCCTAGGGCATTGATCACTTCTCGTACATCGACCTTATTGCCTTTATTGTTGTGATCAGGTGCTTGGGTCACTTCTTGATCATCTTCCTCCTCTTCGTCATTTATGGATTGACCAGGATCAACTACCTTTAATAAATATAATTTTTGTGTAGCACATTTATTTTAGGGTCCAAATTTATCATCACAAGTATCACATAGGTCTTTTGCTCGTCGTTCCTTCATCTCCTCAAAGCTGAGATGTTTAATTAGTAAATTTTGATTAGGTTTGGAGGTGGTGTGGTTTATGATTTACCCATAGGTGGTTTTCCTAATAGACGTTGATCATTGAGTTTTTCTTCGACTAATAAAGCTAATCCAAAGGTCTTTATCAGGGTGCAAGGATTGAATATTTCCACCTCCTTTATAATCTTGTCCTTTAATTCATTGATGAAGTAAGTTATGAGAAATGATTCATCTCACCCAGAGATGTGATTTATGAGATACTGGAACTAAGTTCGATACTCCTACATGAAATATATTTGATGAATATTGGTGATATTAATAGACAAAATTAGGTTGGGGTCTCGAGATATGTTTCTATCGACCATTGACATAAGCGTTTAAAAGTTGGCAAAAAAATTAATTGAAAATTTGTGGTTAAAAATTGCATAAAAGTTATTATGACAATGTGCAATTTTTTTTTATGATAATTTATAAAATTTGGTGGTGCCATTATTGGTTGTAAAATTTTATTTGACAAATTTACAAAATTTGGTGGTGTTCCACTATTGGTTTTGTAATTTGAAATTGTGGCACTCACGACACGAGACTAAAATTGTGAATACAAGACACACATTGACCATGACACGAAAAAACGAGACCAACATGATACTGACCACAATTGCAGACAGAAGATATACATTGGCCACAACACAAAAATACAAGACCAACACTGGATAATATTGACACGAGATACTAACAAGGTACATGACACGTGGGGACACAACACACAAGACATACACACACTCTACACAAGATGCAGGTACATAGACACTAGTGACGATGAACTATGAGGGGAAATGAGACACATGTAGACACTAAAAATGAATGGACTAATAAAACTATGAGGGGAAACGATTGGACATGACAAACACATGGAAATTGATGACATCTAGACTAACAGGTGGTAATGTACATGGAGGTAAACATGAACAAGGAAGGCGTAGAGGAGAACAAATGGACATGACAACAAGACAACAATAGGAACGATGAGAGCGGACAACGAGGGATGGGATAAACAAGGAACTACATGGATGGGAGAGGAGGTGTTTGAGTGTAAGGAGGCTATGTGACCACCACTAGGTGGTTATAATGTTAATTATGTGAATTTAGCTTTTTCTATCCACTTCTTCCCTTTGTGGGAAGAATGTGGGATAAATCCACTTATTATTTTTTTAAAATAAGCCTCTTGACGAATTTTGTGATGCGTAAAAAAATTAACGGTGATCGCTAATTTCCTTCCATGATGACAAAGATTTTTACGATGACAAAAAATTTGTAACCTTATGTTTTAACCTAAATTTTAACTTTTTTTCTACTGTGTTTCAATCACCTTGTTGGAAAACGGTACGGAGCATTGAAATATGTCAAGAATCATTGTTTAAAGTGACTGTGGGTGATATTTTTGCTATGAGAGACCAACATTCTTCCTATCAAGACTCCTTTGATCGCTAAGGATGACGAACATAGATATAAGACAAAGCGACCATTTTTTTTATTATTGCATTGTATGGGCACTACCAAATGGTAGACGACATCGATGAGCAGATTTGGCACAGGTTTTGATTTTAAGTGGTGGATGGTGTTGATGAGCAGAATGAACAAATTAATTTTTTTTGTTTAGAAATTTATTTCTCATAGGGTGGAAAATACTTTTGGACATTGAGTACGTTTAGAAGAGCCTCAATTGAATTTGATATGGCAAGGTTGGTTGATGAACGAATGTTTGTGGTGGTATTTCAGATTCAAAAGTGAAGATGGTGACTGCTAGTCTTGAAGCTCAATCTCCCAAGATGAATGCTTTGATGCCATATGTTAGTATCCTAGATCCTAACTTGTGGTTTTACAATAAAAATAGAATTTAGATAAATTGAGTAACTATTTTAAAAGGATCATGGTTTCATTGGTAGGAAGGTCCCTTCAATACATTCAATAAACACTTGTATATTCTTCTTTATGGATGCCTTATGATAATATCAAACCTTAACATTTATATCTACCCTAGAGCTATATGGATGAAGGGATGTGACTATTCATGTTAGTAATTAATAATATAATAATTAATGAATTAATAATATTAACTATTAATGTTAGGATGGAGGATCCTAACATATTCAACTCCCAAATCAACTTATGCTCGAATCCCCTAAAAATAATCATTATTATTATATTTCTGCTCAACTACCTCCTAGCATTAATGTCTTGTATACTTGTAAAAAATATTCTTTCCATTTCTATATTACTCCCTAATCCTTGTACATAATGTTTGAAACCCTATCACCATACTTGTATTGAAGTAATATCATCCATGGTTTCAAAATTGGATCTATATTGAGTGGTTTTTATCACACCAAGTGTCCATCCAAATATATATTTTTTCTCTAATTCCCACCATCCATATTAGACCTTTAATCACAAGATAAATTGATTTTTTTAATAATTCCATACTACAAAACCATATGACAGAGAAAATATAGTAAATATTAAGCTTGGATGATTGGACTCAACGTCCTTAGAAGAATTCTTACCCATTGTCTTTGATTCTCTTTATACAATCTCCAGATTACTTTTCCTCTAAGAGCTAAGTTTGAATCTGTAAGAACTCTTAAACTGAGACCTCCGCTAGTTTTATCATCATACACCTTGCTCCATTTCACCAAAAAAAATTCTTTTATAATGTAGTCCTAACCACAAAAATGACTACATAGTATAGATTAAACTTTTATATAAATTTAGGCATAGTATACAAGGACATATATAATGTTGGAATAGTATCTGCAACTAATTTAATTAGTTACACTCTTCTTGCTAATGATAACCATATAGCTTTCCATGCTGATAGTTTATTTTTATTTTTTCTTATAACTAGATTCCACAATTGTATCCTTATTCTTCCCTCAAATAATGTCATCCATAGATAAGTTGCTGAAAAATTTACCTTCTCCATTTGAAAAAACTTGCATATCTCTACTTTGATCCTATATAGAGTATTTAGGAAGTAAATTTTGGATTTTTTCCTATTAAATTTTTGCCTTGATGCTCTTTCATATTCCTTTTATAAGTTATTTAAAGCTATAGCCTTATTTATCCTTGCCCTCCCAAAATGGACTATATCATCTATAAATTATTGATGGGTGATGTTGTTGATTTATTACTAGCCTTAAGTGCACTTATTAGCCCATATTTGTTAGCCTTCTTCAAGTTCCTACCCAATACCTCTACCATAATAATGAACAAATAAGGTGATAATAGATCTCCCTGTCTAAGAACTCTCTTGGATTTAAATTATTTTGTTACTAACCCATTGATTAGCATTGAATATGATATTATAAAGACACAAGCTTTAATCAATTTGACCCATTTCTTCCCAAATTCAAAATTTTCTAATATTGCAAAAAGAAAATCCCATTTAATCCTATCATAGGCTTTACTCATATCAAGTTTTAAGATCATTGCTATCTATTTTCTTAGAGCTACCGAATGCATAATTTTATGAGCTACTATGATCTCGTCCAAAATGTCTCCCTTTCACAAATCCTCCTTGCTATTTTGAAATAATTTTTTTCTAACAATGGTCTTAATCAATTTTCCATCACTTTGGAGATTATCTTATATGTCATATTACATGGGCTTATGGGACTAAATGAATCAAATAATTTTGCATTTTTGGAATTAGGGTAAGATATGTTGCATTTATTCATAAGGTATGTACTATTTTACCCTAGATTGTTCCACTATCACTAATAAAGAATCCTTCACTATATCCCGATTATGTTGATAGAATGTTGTAGAGATCTCTTCCAAACTTGGGAAATTATAGGCCCAAAAGAGAAAATAACTAATTTAACTTCTTTCAAAGTAATAGGCTCCATCATTTTCCTATTGTATTTATCTGTTATAACTAAAGGTACTTATTGTAGTAGTTTATCATTAAGAACTTCAAACTCCTCTGATGCTAGAATATTATAGTAAAAAAACCTTGCCTCCTCTTGGATTTCACTACGGTCTTCAATCTAAACCCCTTCTATTGATTTAATTCAATTAATTTTAGATGTTAATATTTGTACCATTTCCATCTTATGAAAAACTTGGTGTCTTTATCTCCTTCTTTTAACCAAGTCTAAATTTTCTCTTCCTTACCAAAATAATATGATATTCACTAAGCAACTCCCTTTCATCTGAGCTTGGAATATTATGCTCACATTTTTGGAATTTTGAAAGTTTTTCTTTTATTTATTTATTCTAAAAAATATTTTCAAAAGTGTTCTTGTTCCATTATTTTAATCTAGATGTCATTGATTTAATTTGTTTTGGTAGTGTATACAACCCACCGTTTTATAAATAATTTCACATTTTTGCTATCATATAAAATATTGAGGATGGTCTTCCCACATCTACTCATAATTAAATTATGATATTTTTTGAATTCACTTACCACCAATTTAACTCTTACTGGCTAGTGATATGAACCAATCCTTGTCAGGGTATTGATTTTAGTACAAGTCCCTTCATCTAGCCAATGATATTAGAGTATGTATTTATCTATTTTTTCAGCTATTAGGTTTTGGCCTCCCCTATTTTTGGTCCATGTATAGTTGTCCTCTTTAAAATCAACCTCCCATAGATTATTGTTTTGAATAAAAGCTAATAAATCTCTTATACTTTGGGTTATTTTCCTAATTCCCCCAAAAATTTCATCTAGCTTAGTTATGACATTGAAATATCCTATAATCATGAATCAGGTTTCTTTGTTTTTACTTCTCATAAAGGCTTCAATCCCACTTCATACTTCTAATATGTCTTACTGAGTTGTAGGTGCATAGGCATTGATAAGGATGAAACAAATATCTACAAAGTAGCATGTGACTAATGAGGCTATCCAATTCCTAGTTTTATGAATGGTTGCATAGGAGGTCTAACAAGATTTCAACATGTTAAAATTCCCCATATCACTCCTTCAAAACCCATAGCATCCCATTCACATCTTTCCCATACTGATTTCATAGTTTTAAAAACTCCTTTCTTTGTCATTTTAGTTTCCTAGATATAAATTTTTTTAGGCTTGTTACTTAAATAGAGGTCCTTGATACACCTCTACTTTGAGAGGGCATTAACACCCCTTATATTCCATGATATGGTAATAATGTATCATAAAGGACTACTGACCTCGCTTGTGAATTACCAATATCATTTTGTTATTTGGTAAAGAAAAATTCAACCATCTTAAATTGTGTTCCTTTCTCCATGTTTGCTCTTGCTTCCCTGTCTTTCGCTATATAGTTTGAGGATTTTTCTCTTATTGCCTTGTCTATATTTGGATTAGGTATTATTATTCTATTCCTCAATATTCTTTCAAAACTTTCCTTTTCAATAGATTTATCCTCTTCTAGCTCCACTACGAAATATTTTGACTTGTCTTGCTCATTTTCTTGTATTTCCTTATTAATGGTAGAGGTATTAGCATCTAACACTACATTTTATCTACCACTTTTCTTCTCCTGAATGGTGCTTGGTACTTCAAGAAAGTCTTCAAAGTTGGAGTATATTACACTATTTGGTACATGCTAATGTACCCCATGGTACCTTCATGGTACATCTTGTAAATATTAGATTAGGGTTGAGTCTTAGTTTAGAGTGCGAGTAATATTTTATGTAATGTCCAAGAAATACACGTGTTATGTAAGTGTGTATGTGTAGAAAATACACAAGTATCATGTGGGTGATGTGCAAGTGTAATGTGAGTTTATGTGCATAAGTGTCTTATATGTAAGTGTGCACAAGTATCCTTAGATTAGAGTGTACAAAGTGAAGAGTCATGTCTAAATGTGCATACAAGATAGAGTCATGTGTATGCAAGTGTCAAGTAGAGAAGCCAAGAGTTGCGAGACTTGGCATATGGAAAGGAATAGTCAAGTAGCCAAAGAGTCATTCTACTATGGCTATATAATACTCCATAGAGGATCATCAAGAGATATGCACATGCATATTCATCATCAAGTGTTATATTTGTAAGAGGAAGTGGAGTAATAAAGATTACATACATTTTGAGCAATTAATATTGTAAGTTGTGCTACATGATTTGTTCATGTATGATTCAGACTATTACATTCATATTATTTTTTATTAATAAATGTTAGTTGATATATTATAAGACTTGATATAAATATTAGTTTGCTCGTATTATTCTATTTACATAATTATATTGACTTGATTATCTTGTGGCTATATTATGTTTGATCCTCTGGAATTTATTCTGTGCGTTTTACATTAATATTAAGGCTTAAAAAACCATCAATGGTATTAGAGCTACAACAAGTAGTTTCTTGCATAGATTAAATTTATTTAGCTGCATATAAAATTGATTTTTTCTAGTTTGATAAAATTCGTTTAGAATCTATCTACTTTAAATGGAGATAGATCTGGACTCTATTGTAAGGTCAAAGTAAGTAGAAAAGCTAGAGTCTTTCCACGATTGCAGGAATAGCTAGTGAAGACCAGGAGTCTACTATAGAGTCTTTCCGCATTGGATAACAAGTAGTGAAGACAAGGTGAAGTAAGTATTTGACCCAAAAATGAAGAGCACAAAAGTTGCAACAAAAATACAACAAAAAAATTGTAGTAGCAAAAAATATAGTAATTTTTGCAACAATATACGATTGTTTAAGTTTAAGGGACCAAAAATACTTAGAATTTAATGAAACTTTTGGTGTGTATTATAAATAAAAATACCTTTCCAACAATGTATCACACAAGTAAAATCGATATGTAAAACAAAACTTATGAGCTTTTAAATTTGACTATAGGTTTCGAGAAAATGGGGACAACAAGCATGTTTCTCACAAAATGAATGGAATAGAATATTGTTTTGCATTATAAACAAACTCAAAAGTATTACAAGTATTTTTCCACAATATTGTACAACTATAATACTCTATTTTACATTTACAAGAGAGAAAATGATGTTCCAACCCTTCATTTCACATTCTAAAAGTCCAATAGTCGCAATGACTCTTCAAGGCCCATAATTTTTTTTGGGATTCTTAAAATTCATGGGAGAACTTTTGGTTTTATCCTTTCTTAATAAAAATAAATCTCCAAAATACTCCTCCTTTATGTTGAGTGGTGATACAAGTTTATCTCAATCTCAAAAATTGTTCTTTAGTGACACCTTCGGTAAACAGGTTTACAAGCTATTGTTTGGTGTTGCAATATTTTAAATCTACAACCTTTTTTGCCACCATGTCTCTTATAAAATTAACTTTTAAATCAATATGTTTAGTTTTACTATGATGGAATGGAATTTTTGCAATCTTGATTACACTTGTGTTGTTACAAAAAATTGCTATTGGATTATTTTGAACTTCACCAATCTCTTTAAGTACCTTTCTCAACCAAAGTTCTTGTGTACTTGTTGCAGTAGCTGCAACATATTCAGCCTTTGTAGAAGATAAATAAACAATAATTTGTTTCTTTGAGCTTCATGCTATCACTTCTTAACTAAGTAAAAAATATATTTTAGAAGTTGTTTTTCTATCATCTAAGAAACCTCTCCAATCTGAGTCACTCTATCCAACAAGCTCCTTTTTATTGTTAGCATTATAATATTCCAAAATTCAAGGTTCCTTTGACATACCTCAAGATTCTCCTGGCTAATCTCATGTGGTTTTGTGAAGGTTCATTCATGTACCTTGATACAAGTGAAATTGTAAATACAATATCAAATCTTCTTTTAGTAAGGAACATTAACCTCCCAATAATGCTTTTAAACAATTTTTTATTAGCTTTCTCATATCCATCATATCTACAAAACACTTCTCCTTGTGCCACATGTGTCCAAACTAGTTTACAATTTTCCATGCCATATTTATTCAACATATATTTTTCATATTTTGAATGAAAAATAAAAAATTTACCATCACCTTTATGTACTTCCACACCAAGAAAGTATTGCATCAGTTCTAAATATTTCATATCAATTTCCTTCATCATAGCATGCTTAAAATAATTTATAATCTTTGAAATACTTCTCATTTAGATCAAATCATCAACTATAGACACACAATAAGAATATCATCACCTTCATTCTTGAAATAGAGTATAGGGTCATTCTTACTTTTCTTGAAACCACAATCTTGGAAGTACCCATCAATTCTTGAGTACCATGCTCTAGGTGCCTGATTTTGTCCATATAGTTCTTTCTTCAATTTGTAAACATGGTTTTCCTTTCATCCCACTTCAAATCCTTGAGGTTGTTGAACATAAGCCTCCTCATCTAGATAACAATTCAAGAATACACTTTTCACGTCCACGTGATAAAATCTCCACTGTTTATTGAATGCTAATAAAAGAGCCATCTAGATTATGTCTTATATTGCAACAGAGGCAAATATTTCTTCATAATCCACACCATATATTTCAGCGAATCCTTTTGCAACCATACTTGCTTTTTATCATTCTCTGCTTCCATCACTGTTAAAATTTATTTTGGAGACCCACTTGGATCCAACAATCTTCTTGTCCTTAGGCAATTCCATAAGTTCCCAAGTATCATTTTTCAATGGACTCAATTTATTCTTTCATTGCTTGCACCCAAATATAATTAGTACAAGCATCTGCATAACATGAAGGTTCCAAATCAGCTTCAAAAAATATAACAAAATTATTAAGAACATAATCTTATACTGAGAGGGGGGTGAATAGTATAAGATAAAATTTTTACTTTTCTTTCCAAAGCAATAACTTCAAATATCATCAATTACAATAATGAAAAAATGTAAAAATCACTACACACACAAGAGACATAGATTTAATGTGGTTCACCCAATATGGGCTACATGCATAGAGAAATATTACTTATAAATTTCTCAAAAAATCTCATGGGCACAAACCCATAGGAGACACCAATCCCCTATTACAATGTTCATGGACACCAATTCATAGGAGAAACCAATTCCCTCTCACGTTCGTGGACACCACTCCATAGGAGACACCAATCTCCTCTACACTGGTTTTGTGGAAACCACTCCACAGGAGACACCAATCCCCTCTGCTCTGGTTTTGTGGACACCACTCCATAGGAGACACCAATAATGTCCACTCTAGTTTTATAAATACCACTCCACAGGAGACACCAATCCCCTCTGCTTTGGTTTTATGGACACCACTCCATAGGAGACACCAATCTCCTCTACTCTAAATACTGCTCAAATCTACTCTCAAACTTGATCATAATACTACTCACAACTCTTGCTCAACTTAGCTCCAAAATATGCTCACAACTCTGCTCAAATTAGATCCATAACCTGCTCACAAATCCTGCTCATAACTATGCTCAAATTAGCTCCATATCCTACTCATTAATATTGCTCACATCTGCTCTCAAAAATCTAGTAATTTTTTATTTCCATGTTCACTTCAAAACCAATCATAGTGCATAGATATGTCCTTTTCATCTACTCCCAAAATAAATCATGAAAAATGCACAAATTTGCTTCTCAAATCTGATCTATAACCCTTGTACATTTATTCTCAATATCCATCAAATCAATGCACAAATTGACTC
Organism: Wollemia nobilis; assembly: GCA_028583015.1. Taxonomy (NCBI): domain Eukaryota; kingdom Viridiplantae; phylum Streptophyta; class Pinopsida; order Araucariales; family Araucariaceae; genus Wollemia; species Wollemia nobilis. Next base: position 5,897,334 of record JAQPPZ010016930.1, on the reverse strand, counting down.
ACAAATATGATCTATAACTCTTGCATATTTACTTTCAATTTCAGGCAAAAAGAATGCACATCCAATAATTCCTTATACCTCCAACCATATGACAACAAAAATATTTTCCTTAACCAAAACCACTTTGAAAAAGGAATTAAATCACCATACCTCTAAATCTGCCTTATTGATGATGATCTTCTTTTGCATGAGCTTTCCAAACCTGTCTTTGACAACCAAACCTGTCTTTGACAATTTTTTTTTTCTTTTGTTTGTCCCTTCAAAAATTGGTTAGCAATCTTCTATTTCTTGCATAGATATTAAATTATCCTCTTAAAAACTTTATCAAAATATACACAATAAAGCTCAAAAATATTTCCTTATATCTCCTTTTTGAAACTCAAAAATCTCTTCTTATACTTTCATTTTATATCATTGCAAAATACAACTTTGAAATATCTTCCTTATACTTTATAACTCCCATGCCAAACTACAATTTTAAATATCACTAAGTTACACCTTATAACTCCTACTTATAACAAGATATATCTCCCATGCAAAATATAATATGAAATACCAACGTTGCACCTTATGACTCCCACTTTAATAAAAATATTTTTGCCCTTACCTCAACAACCAAAACTCTCAATAGTTGTGGAGGAGATTTGACCTCCAAACCTTGCCAAACACAACACTCTACCATGGAACCTTCGACCAACTGAGCTAGCCTGGAAGGTGAAACCAAAGGGTTGAACAAAAAATGTTTATGTCCTTTGTTGCTTTATCCTCCAAATAAATAATGCACAACAAAAATATTATAGTGGGAATTGAACCTCTGAATTCCTGTACAACAATGTCCTAAGGGCTAACCAATCGGCTAGGCTACCCCAGTGGGTGAGAACCAAAGAACAAAATTTAATACTTTAACCCTCGTACCTTTGATTTTCATTACATAACAAAAATGGCATTGTGGAGTTTTGAACTTTAGACCTCTTGCATAGTAGCACCCTATCAAGGGTTAGATGATCGGCTGGACTACCCCAACAGGTGAGACCAATGGCGTGTGATCAAATATATATCCTAGTTCAATTTTTTCAAAATGTCAAACATCCTCTTTGCACTCTTGCCCTTCTTATTAATTGAATCTTACACATTGGATTTAATCGAATTGTGCTTACTCGTTAACTTTTAAATTTGTTTTCTCTCCATATATATATATATATATGTATTTTCCTTCTTCACAAAGGGACGTCGACGCTATTTTATTTTGCTGATAAATTTATGACTTTATATTTGCTTTCAATGACATTGGCACCTTTTTTCTTTTGAACCCACTTTGTATTATAATATTTTAAATCTTATGATTTAAATATTATAATATTAACTTTTAAACCTTTGTCAAGCAACTTTTAAACCTTTGTCTCTCTCTTTAAATATTTGAATCTTTTTATCCCAAGTCTTTGTCCATATCTTTATAATATTTAAATCTGATATTTAAATATTATAATCCTTTACTTAAAATTATTTGCCTTGCCTTGAAATATACCTTACCTTGAATAATTGTCCATTGTTTGCTATTCACCAGGTCCATTTTTGACACCATTGATATATTGTCCAACCTTATAAAATTCTCACCCTTGAAGAATATTTTTGCCTTGAATACCATGCACCTTTGATATCAATGACAACTCAATATTTCCAACAAATTCATCAACTCACATTTTGGTTCTTCTTCTTCATCATCATACATTTGGACCCTTTCCAATATTGAAACAACTTGGTCCAACTCTTAAAATTGGCTTCTTGTTAACGTCATTTGAAAGTTATTTTCCATCATTTGATTGGTTAGATGTGACTTGAGTATTCTCTTTCCTTTATTTGTATTCTTGGTGGGACTTGTAGATGAGCTGATTGTGCTTGAACTTGTTTATGGGATGCTTGTTGGTATTGGAGGAGTAGAGAGAATATTTGAAGGTTGTCCCCCAATTGTACTATCTTCTTCAACATTATATATTTTTCTTGTAGATTTTGTATGACTGTACACTCCCCCTTCATCAAAAAATACATATCTAGAGACTACAAAATTATGAGATTTTTATTTATACAGTCTATATGCCTTACTTATTTCTAAATTTCCCACAAGAATGCATGGCTCACTCTTGGGGTCCAAATTATTTCTCACTTCATCATTCACATGTGCATATGCAACACAACCAAAAACTCTCAAATGACTTATAGTGGGTTTTGTGCCATACCATGCTTCATGTGGATTATTTGTGTAGTGCTCTTATGGAGCATCTATTGAGAATGTACACTATTGTATCAACTACATAAGACCAATAAGAATTGCTCAAACCTTTTTTCTTGAACATATTTCTTGCTATTTCTATATCGGTTCTAGTTTCTCTCAGTTGCCCCATTTTTTTGTGGTGTATAGACAGTAGTGAGATGCCTCTTGATGCCATATTGTTTGCATAAATTATTAAACTCTTTATTTTATATCCACTTTCATTTTCAACCAATTCTTTGAAAATATTGAACATGCCAAAAGCTTCATCCTTATATCTCAAAAAATACACCCAACACTTTCTTGAGAAGTCATCAATTAATGTGAGAAAATATGGAGACTTACCCAAAATTTGTGTTTACATAGGTCCACAAATATCAAAATGTACAAGTTGGAGTGGGTATGAGGCCCGCCATGCTTTTCCTTTTGGAAACTCCTTCCTTGCATGCTTTCCAATCACACATGCTTCACACACACCCTTGTGCTCTCCAACCTTAGGTAGTCCATTTACCATATCTTTTGAAGACAAAAATTCCAAACTTTTAAAATTCAAGTGTCCAAATTTGAGATGCCAAAGCCAATTCTTATCTTCAAGTGCCATGTGTGCCATGTTCATAGTCCATTTTCCTCTAAAATTCAAAGGAAACATCCAGTTCTTTGTCATAGAAACAAGGGCAACCATACGGTTCCTATTATTCTTATCATGAATGATACATTCATTGTTATCAAACAAAATTTTATAGTTTTTTTTACAAGTTGTCCAACAATCAACAAATTATTCTTCCAATTGGGAGCATAGTAGATATCATGATTTTATTTGTACCTTATTCAGTGACAACCTCCATGTTACCTTTTGCAACCACATCCAAAGCATTATTGTTCCCAAGAATCATCTTGGTCTTGAAATTCTCATTCACATCAGCAAACAACTCTTTTTTTCTAGTCATGTGGTTAGAACAACTAGAATCTAGATACTAAACTTCTTGACTAGTTTTTTTTAGCCATAAATAAATTACCTTGTGCAACTTCATCCTCACATACATAGTGATCTCTTCTATCTCCAATTGTTGTCTTCACTCTACAATATTATCCAATGTGGCCCATTTAATGACAATTGTAGCATTTAACATTTTTTGATCAACCCTTCCATGTCCTCTTCTAGCAACAACAACTCCTCTTCCTCCTCTATCTCTTGAGTAATTCTAATTTCTTCCTCTTCCATGTGCTTGGAACAACTTCGCCATTCTCAAAAATTTTCAATTTAGAGTTAAAAGGATTCCTCTCATTTTCTTTACCGGTTTCTCTGTCTTTCATTAACATTAGAGGTTATAAGGTGATAGTTAAATAAATAATTAATTTAGTTGGAGAGATAAGAAGTGATTAAATTTTTTAGGAGTAATAAGGTAGAGAGTTATTTATTAAAGTTATTTTATTAAGATTGAATTAGGAGTGATAAGAGAATTAGAGTTAATAAGAGTTGTTTAGTAGATTAAAGTTTTTCTTATAAAGTTGGAGTCACAAGTTTTTGATAAATTTATATTTTTGAAATTTATTTAAGAGTTTATTGAAGATTATTGAATATTTGCAAATTAATTAATTTGGGAGTCAAAAGGAGTTCTACTTCAAACTTAAGAAAAATTAAATTTACAAAATTCTTATTTTCTTAGTTTCTAATATTTGGGAGACATAAGGATTTCTACTTCATAGGTTTTAATTTAGAAACTTTAATTTTTAAAGTCTAGGGAGTTATAAGTTTTTTAAAAGGGTACAAAAATGGATAAGTTATCAAGAGGAACTTTTCAACATAGAAGACATTATCAAAGTATAAAACCATATTCTTCAAAAGGAAAAGTTCAAGAACAAGGTTCATTTAATGAGCAATATCATATTCTTCAAAACTCTTATCAACAATGCAAAATAGTTTCAAGTAAGTCCAATCAAGTGAATCAAACAAAAAATATCTTTGGTATATAGAATCAGGTGCTAGTCATCATATGACTGGTAATTTGCAATGGTTTGATTGTTTAGAGGTCAAAGATAATTTCTATTTGAATATTGTTGATGATAAGAGGTACCAAGTTCATGGAAGTGGTAGTGTAACACCTAGTGCACATTTTTCAAATTTTGTATTGGAAGGTGTTATGTATGTTCCAAGATTGACAATAAATCTCATTTTAGTTACTAAACTGGTTAAAAGTGGAAGATCAATTGAGTTCAAATATATAAATGAGAACAATAATGTATTATCAAAAATCAAAATATAGCAGAGGCTACATGATCAATTAAAAATGGAATATATGCTATAGATTCAATTAGTTTTTCTCAAGACCATAATCTTATCCAAGGAAGCTACAACAATGTTTGGTGATTCAGCGTTACAAGCCCTTCCTAAATGCACTTCAAACCATAATCTTATTCTATGGGAGGCATTTTAGGCTAATTCCTTTAAAAAGCCATTCAAATTTCTGTCAATGTGGGTTAAACATCCAAACTTCAAGAAACGAATATAGGAATGGTGGCAGCAGCCTATCTAGAGAAGTGCTTCCTTCAAACTATCTCAAAAACTTAAGATGGTGAAAAACAACCTTAGAATATGGAAAAAATAAGTCTTTGGAAATATTTTTGAGAATAAGAGAGTAGTGGGGGAAAAACTGAGAATAATAGAAAGAAAAATATAAAATGGAACCTATGATGAGGCGACAAGGACTGAAGAGAAGGAAACCCTTTGTGAGTTTTATAATATTTTAGCTTGTGAAGAGATGTATTGGAGGCAAAAATCAAGGGCATTATGGCTAAAGGAAGGGGAATCTAATTCAAAAAATTTCCATGTTACCACATTGAGCAATAGAAGCAACAATAATATTATAAATTTAACTAAGGTGGATGGATCCTCAACTCAAAACATTCAGGAGATCAGGGATGAGGCTGTTAATTTTTTCAGTTCATTATTGGGTGAAGAACGGGCCTGTAATGCCCAAGCAAAGGACTCTCTCCTTCAATTCATTACACAACTCATTGATGAAATGATTAATGAGTCTCTTACAATAATTTTTTTAGATGAAGAGATCAAGGAGGATTTGTTTAACATGGATCCTGACAAAGCTCCTAGGCCGGATGGGTTTTCATCACGATTTTTCCAAGTTTGTTGGGATATTTTTGGAGTAGAAGTTATTGCTGCAATCAAGGAGTTCCAAAGTTCAAATCATATTACAAGGGGTTTCAATTCAACTTTCATTGCTTTGATCCCTAAAGGCCCCAAACCCAAGACTATGGCTGACTTTAGGCCGAGTAGCCTATGTAATATATCCTATAAAATTTTATCCAAAGTTTTAGCCAACCGTTTGAAGAAAGTTCTACCGGTTATCATTGATCCAAGTCAAGGAAGTTCTGTACAAGGAAGATCAATCTTAGATAGAGTTATTACTGTTCATGAGGCTTTTCATACAGTCGCTCAAACCAAAAAAGTAGTCATGTCTTTAAAGTTAGACATGAACAAATCTGACCCATCAAGAATAGGTGCTACATTACCACTTGAATGATCCATTGTGTTCTTTACTAGCTTTTCTTTCAAGCTGTTAAACTTTTTGAAGGCACCCGCTCTGATACCAATTGAAGAACATAAGCTTATACTGAGAGGGGGGGTGAACAGTATAAGACCTCTTTTTATTTTTTCCTTTATACTTCAAAATAGTAAAGCAATATACCCAAAGCAATATCAAAGCAATGCACAATATCATCCACAAAGTGACACCAATTTTAACGTGGTTCACCCAAAATGGCTGGGCTACGTCCACAAAAATTTTCTCTAAAAGTTATCTCAAAGTTCTTTGGGAATCCTTCCCAATTACAATGTTTATGAGCCTCAGCCCCGAAGGAGATACCTTCCCCTAATCCAAATTTATGAGCCTATGCTCAAAGGAGATACCTTCCCCTCTGCTTTGGAAATGATCCCTCATAAGATCAACTGCCTTTACCTCTTGCTAGCATGTGGAACTCCTTTCCATCGAAGACCTCCTGTCCTCAATGCTTAGCCTAAGAGACCTCTGCCTTCTATGATCACGTCCACAACAGCTCAACAACCTGTACTAAACACAGTCAATCGGTCTAGTACAAGTCTTCCTCTGTCTGTCAGATCTGTCCAACGCTTGAACAAATCAATCCTCTACACACAAGCCTTCTCAAAGACTTGCCAAATCTGTCCTAAGGTTCTTCTCAAAGAACCAATGAACCTCTATCCTCAAGTTCTCTGATAGAACTATCAAACTCAGCTCACAAGTCCTCTGCTAGGACCTGTCAAAATATGCTCATAAGTCCCCACCGAAACCTATCCAAAATTGCTCACAAGTCCCCACCGAAACCTGTCCAAAACTTAGCAAGCTCACCAAGAAAAAAAAACTTTCTTAGTAGGAAATCACAAGGTGAATTTTTAGAGACCCAATGTGATTTGTCAAACTCATAGAAGCATAAAGAGAATTGTTAGAGACTCAATATGTTCTATACTCAACTCCCAATCTCAAAACTCAACTCAAATCAACTCAGCTCAAACTCAATCTCAAATCTGAAAACTCAACTCAATATCTGAAATGGATAGGATAGAATTTATTTTAAGAACATGAAACCCCAACAATTGCCAACTATGCAAAGAATCACATAACAATGATACTCATGTTCTTTTCACCATCAATTAGGGCTTCAACAACAATGCTCATCAAACAAGGTTCAATCAACACCATTCAGCTCAAAACACAACCTTGAAGCATTTCACAATCAACATTAGAAAAGGAAACAAGTAGAACTCCTTTTCTCTCCAATATTGTTTGAACAAAAAGCATCCACCAACTCAAATCACAATAGCACAAAACAACTTTTCAAATCATCAACAAAGGAGTAAGCCCAACACTTTAACCAAGTAAAGAATAGCTTGATTATTACCAATTTAATGAAAGTAAATGTCAATCTCAAAGCTGTCCACTTAAGGTTTCACAACTTCACACAAGAAGCAATTTTAACCTTAAAACATCATGCTTTCATTTACATAATCAACCAAAAGCACTCTCAACATTACAAGAAAAATTTATCCCTTATACACCTTATTTCTCCCTTATAGTCTTATCAAAAATAAAATTTATCTCTCATAAGAATGCAATAAGATATTTCAAACAACACCTTAAAAAGAATCTTTTATCAAAATAAAACAAGCTTTAAAATCCTTATAACTCCTAAGCTATTTTTCCCTCTAATAAACTTCCTCCATCCACAAAATACACTTAGCAAAAATTAATTTCGAAAATACCTTGGCCAACATCAAAAATCACGCTATGGAGAAATTGTTCATGAATTCTAACACCACCCGCTGCTTCCACTTCATGATGAAAAACCCTTTCGCATTATTCGAACGCAGAACCTCCCATTTGGGTAGCGCACCAACGGCCTAGCCGCTACAGGTGCGCCAAATGCGCCTGGTGAGGTTTAAACCTCATGCTATTAGCCTTGTTCCTTCTACACCAAGGATTAAATAAAACAACAGTGCTTCCCTTTCTTCTGACATGAACACGAAGATGAAAACCTTACGATGGATTTACGACAAGCGATGAGTACAAAAAATAAACAGCGGATCACAAAATCATAGCGAGGAAGAAATCGAACAACAGATCATGAATTCACAGTGAGCAACTCTTTTGAAAATGTGGATCGGATAATTCTTGATTTTCATTGAGGGAGATTTATATGCATTTTTACCATAAGATCTTGACGTCAACGAGGAGTTTAACACGTCGACGGAGGTCTTGGCTAGCGTCCACAATCTTAAAACATAGCACCCACATAGTTAAGACATTTGTGCCATGGGTTAGGAGAACCCATTGCAAACAATAATTTAATATTTATTTAAAAATAATTAAAGGGAACCTTAACAAGGTTTTTAATTATTTAAATAAATACTTCCTCCTGGACCCAAATGCATTAAACTAATGCATCCACCTGTAATATTTAAACCTACCAACTTAGGGTTTACAAAAGACCTTTGAAACTGTCATGTCGTAACCTTCATCAAAACAAATTATTTGACATCAAATCAAATTCCTTCAAGAGCTTCTTGAAATCAATGACAACTTATACACTTGAGCAAAGGCAATGTACCCAAAATACCCAAAATTGCCAACAATCTCCCCCTTTGTCATTGATGGAAAACCTTTACTGAAAACACTTCTCAAGAGCCAAAACTAAAACCAACTGTGCTAACAATTGACCAACTGTGCCCATAACTAAGAATATTCCTTTGAAGTTTTGCTCCCCCTGACTTGAAACTCTCCTCTTCACTTTGGATCTCTCCCCCTTACTCATATCTCTCCCCCTTTGTCATCAATGGCAAAGGGTCACCTTTGGGGCTCGAGACTAAGAATGAGCCTCTTGGCTTAGTCCCTCCCCCACCTCCTGATGAGGTGATTAATTTTGGGGTGGGAGTAAAACTCCCATTAGGCACTGATCATCATCAACGTCTATAACTTCCTTTCCGGGCCTTCTCTTGAACTCTTTTTCCATATTCTTGTTCTTGTTCTCATCCTTGTTCTTGTCCATGCCTTGATCCTTGGACCTGATCATGCCACTGTTCCTGTTCCTGTATTCTGGAATTTCAGCTCTACACTGTCTGATTATGTGACCTTCATTGTTGCACTTGAAACAATTGACGATGTTGTTTCTCTGAGGTAAACCTGATCTTTGAATCCACCTATTCTGACCAAACCTATTCTGACCAAACCTGTTCTAGCCAAACTTGTTCTGACCAAACCTATTCTGACCAAACCTGTTCTGACCAAACCTATTATGACCAAACCTGTTTTGATCAAACCTATTCCTATTATTTACCTTGCAATAGACTGCCTTGTGCCCAAACTATTTACAAGAGTAGCAATACCCTTGAAAGTAACTAGCACTTCTAAAACTATCATTTACCTTCTTCACTTGAGCCATGCAATGTGAAGCCATGTGACCAAACCTATGACAAGCAAAACATCTGCCTTGAAACTTTCCTTTATTTGACCTCTTGGGTCCTGAATACTTCTTCTTCTCATTATGAATTCTCTTTTCTGTTTCTGTTCATCTATCATTCAAGGAATCCTTTTCTGAAATTCTTTCCTCATCAGAACTCTCTTCCTTTTAGAGTCTCTTACTAGACTCTCCAACTTGTTCCTTGTGTGGCTTAACAAAACCAAGGCCTGTTTTATTTGATGTCTTTCTTTGACCTTTGATGAGTGATTTAACCTTTTTGGAGCTATATTGAAACCTTTAAAGCTTATCCTTGTACTCTTTAGTTTCCTCTTTCAAAGAAGCCATTTTCTGTTCTAACTCACTATACTCAAGAACCTTAGACTCTAACTCATCCTTGAGTTCTTGTGTCTTAGCTATAGAGAAGTCAAGACTTTCTATAATATCATCTCTCTCCATACAACATTCATCTAACTTATCCTTGAGTCTAGAATTCTTCTTTCTTTCCTTTTTCAAAGCACTAAGAGCACTAATAAGTTCACCTTCAAGATCTACTTCACCTTCCTCTATATCTTCCTCTATTTGTTTGCTTTTTGAATCATCAAAGCCTTTTTCATATTTCTTATCACTAGAGGTGCTACCCTTTTCAAAAACCATACATGCATCTTCCTTATAGTTTTTTGAAGCATCCTCATACATACTAGAAACCAAATCATTATTTGTGCAATCATCCTCAAGGTGACCAAAGTTTCCACATCTAAGACATTTCATGATAATGAATCTATGTTTCGGTTCTTCCTCTTTTTCTGATATGAACGACATCTCATTTTCATCATCACTTGAAGAACTTTCACTATCACTACTAGAACACTTACTTGCTTTGTCTAGGTAGAAACTCTTCTTGTGCTTGTGAGAATACCTCTTTCCTTAATTGCTGTGCTCACATTTGTTCTTCCTGTGATGCTTGTGCTTTTCAGAATCCTTGCTCTTAAAATCCTGTTTATCTTCATCACTTTCATTCTTGGGAACAGTACAGTTAGTAGCATAATGACCAAACTTTCCACAATTGAAACATCTTATATTTTTCATACTTTTGAGCTTTCTAGAGAACTTGCCTTTCTTGCTTTAATATGCCTCTTCATCACTAGAAGACTCATTACTATCTTGAAGCTGTTTACCCTTGGATTTCTTGGTAGCCTTAAAAGCTGCCTCTTTCTTGACATCAACCTTCACTTGAGTTCTCAACTCAAATGCTGCAAGTATACTATGGAGCTCATCCTTTTTCAACTTATCCAAATCTTTAGCTTCCTCAATAGCAATTTTTTTTTCACTAAATCTATTAGGAAGAGATCTTAAAATCTTATCACAAACATCATTTTCAGCAAGCTCAAGACCTAAGTCTTTCATGGAGTTAACAAACTCATCCATACAAAGCATGTAGTCACTAATATTTTCATCATCATTCATCTTGAGTTGTTCAAACATACCTTTGAAGTGTCTCAACTTGGCCTTTCTGAAATTTGTATCACCTGTATGAACCACCTTCAACTGTTTCCACATTTCACTAGTTGTCTTGCAGTGAATCACCTTGGTGAGATCTTCTTTCTGTAAGCCTTTCGGGATTGCATTCATTGCCTTTGAATTGCTGTGATGTAGGAGCCTTTCTTCCTTAGTAATAGGACCATGTATAGGAATAGTGTACTCATCTTCAATCACTTCCCAAACCTCATTACCAAGTGCCATTAGATGAACCTTCATCCTTGCACTCCAAAGACCAAAATATGACCCATTAAAAATAGGTGCTGCATTGCCACTTGAATGATCCATTGTGTTCTTTACTAGCTTTTCCTTCAAGCTGTTAAACTTTTCGAAGGCACCTGCTCTGATACCAATTGAAGAACATAAGCTTATATTGAGAGGGGGGTGAACAACATAAGACCTCTTTTTATTTTTTCCTTTATACTTCAAAATAGTAAAGCAATATACCCAAAGAAATATCAAAGCAATGCACAATATCATCCAAAAAGTGACACCAATTTTAACGTGGTTCACCCAAAATGGTTGGGCTACGTCCACAAAACTTTTCTCTAAAAGTTATCTCAAAGTTCTTTGGGAACCCTTCCTAATTATAATGTTTATGAGCCTCGACCCAAAGGAGATACCTTCCCCTAATTAGAATTTATGAGCCTCTGCTCAAAGGAGATACCTTCCCCTCTACTTTGGAAATGATCCCTCAAAAGATCAACTGCCTCTACCTCTTGCTAGCATGTGGAACTCCTTTCCACCGAAGACCTCTTATCCTCAATGCTTAGCCTAAGAGACCTTTGCCTTCTATGATCACTTCCACAGTAGCTCAGCAACCTATACCAAACACAGTCAGTCGGTCTAGTACAAGTCTTCCTTTGTCTGTCAAATATGTCCAACGCTTGAACAAATCAATCCTCTACACACAAGCCTTCTCAAAGACTTGCCAAATCTGTCCTTAGGTTCTTCTCAAAGAACCAGTGCACCTCTGTCCTCAAGTTCTCTGATAGAACTATCAAACTCAGCTCACAAGTCCTCTGCTAGGACCTGTCCAAATCTGCTCACAATTCCCCACCGAAACCTGTCCAAAACTACTCATAAGTCCCCACCGAAACCTATCCAAAACTCAGCAAGCTCACCAAAAAAAAAAAACTTTCTTAGTAGGAAATCACAAGGTGAATTGTTAGAGACCCAATGTGATTTGTCAAACTCATAGAAGCATAAAGAGAATTGTTAGAGACTCAATATGTTCTATACTCAACTCCCAATCTCAAAACTCAACTCAAATCAAATTAGCTCAAACTCAATCTCAAATCTGAAAACTCAAATCAATATCTGAAATGGATAGGATAGAATTTATTTCAAGAACATGAAACCCCAACAATTGCCAACTATGCAAAGAATCACATAACAATGATACTCATGTTCTTTTCACCATCAATTAGTGCTTCAACAATAATGCTCATCAAACAAGGTTCAATCAACACCATTCAGCTCAAAATACAACCTTGAAGCATTTCACAATCAACATTAGAAAAGGAAACAAGTAGAACTCCTTTTCTCTCCAATATTGTTTGAACAAAAAGCATCCACTAACTCAAATCACAATAGCACAAAATAACTTTTCAAATCATCAACAAAGGAGTAAGCCCAACACTTTAACCAAGTAAAGAATAGCTTGATTATTACCAATTTAATGAAAGCAAATGTCAATCTCAAAGCTGCCCACTTAAGGTTTCACAACTTCACACAAGAAGCAATTTTAACCTTAAAACATCATGCTTTCATTTCCATAATCAACCAAAAGCACTCTCAACATTACAAGAAAAATTTATCCCTTATACACCTTATTTCTCCCTTATAGTCTTATCAAAAATAAAATTTATCTCTCATAAGAATGCAATAAGATATTTCAAACAACACCTTAAAAAGAATCTTTTATCAAAATAAAACAAGCTTTAAACTCCTTATAACTCCTAAGTTGTTTTTCCCTCTAATAAACTTCCTCCATCCGCAAAATACACTTAGCAAAAATTAATTTCGAAAATACCTTGGCCAACATAAAAAATTGTGCTATGGAGAAATTGCGCACAAATTCTAACACCACCCGCTGTGTCCACTTCACGATGAAAAACCCTTTCACGTTATTCGAACGCAAAACCTCCTGTTCGGGTAGCGCACCAACGGCCTAGCCGCTACCGGTGCACCAAAGGCGCCTGGTGAGGTTTAAACCTCATGTTGTTAGCATTCTTCCTTCTGCACCAGGGATTAAATAAAACAACAGTGCTTCCCTTTCTTTTGACGTGGACACGAAGTCAAAAACCTTACGACGGATTTACGACAAGCGACGAGTACAAAAAATGAACAGCGAATCACGAAATCATAGCAAGGAAGAAATCAAACAGTAGATCGCGAATTCACAATGAGCAACTCTTTTCAAAATGCGGATCGGATAATTCTTGATTTTCATCGAGGGATATTTATATGCATTTTTACCATAAGCTCTTGACGTCGACGAGGAGTTTAACACGTCGATGGAGGTCTTGGCTAGCGCCCACATAGTTAAGACATTTGCGCCATGGGTTAGGAGAACCCATTGCAAACAATAATTTAATATTTATTTAAAAATAATTAAAGGGAACCTTAACAAGGTTTTTAATTATTTAAATAAATACTTCCTCTTGGACCCAAATGCATTAAACTAATGCATCCACCTATAATCTTTAAACCTGCCAACTTGGGGTTTACAAAAGACCTTTGAAACTGTCATGCCGTAACCTTCATCAAAACAAATTATTTGACATCAAATCAAATTCCTTCAAGAGCTTCTTGACATCAATGACAACTTATACACTTGAGCAAAGGCAATGTACCCAAAATACCCAAAATTGCCAACAAGGATTAAAAATATTCTCATAATGTATGAAGAAGCGACTGGACATAAAGTGAATTTTGATAAGAGCAAACTTTATTTCATCAATACCCCCATTCCTAGGAAAAATAGCATAGCAAGGATTATGGAATGTCAGATTGCATCGCTTCCCACCTCCTATTTAGGTCTTCCCCTATTTATGGGGAAACTTGAAGGATCAATGTGGAACATAGTTCTGGAGAGGATCCAAAAAAAGCTAGCAGGTTGGAAAGGACATCTGTTATCTCAAGCAGGCAAAGCATTTTTAACTATGGCTTCACTTCAAAGTATACCCGTTTACTTCCTATCAGTCTTCAGAGCTCCCAGCAAGGTGTATCACAAAATTGAGCAGCTTCAAATTTTTTTTCTCTGGTCAGGAATTGAGGATAAGAAAAGGATCCATTTAGTAGGTTGGAACAAGGTTTGCAAACCTAAAGCTGATGGGGGGTTATGATTGAGGAGAGTTTCTCATGTCAATACAACTCTGTTGGCCAAACAAGAGTGGTGGTTATTGACTAAGGTTGATAATGATTGGACTGCCATAGTTAGGAGGAAATATCTCCAAGGTGTGAACTTCCTTAATGACAACTTAGCAAGCAGGGGGTCTACTTTTTGGAAGGTAATCCTCATGAGCAGGGATATTTTCAAGAAAGGTCTTAGATGGATTCTAGGAAATGGGCAAACAATAGACTTTTGGAAGGATCGGTGGGTGAGAGCTGAGGAGTTATCCCAGAATCCTTGTTTGGATAGGATTCAAGAGCATATGGAGCAACATATTGAGAAGAGGGTTGCAAATTATATGTGGTAGGATATAAATATCAACAGGTGGAAACACATCAGAGTATAGGGTTTGGAAGTGGAGTCTAAATAGCCTTATAACATTTTAACTCAACAAATTATTCCCTTTGGAGAGGATGAAGATCACATTGTTTGGGCTGAGACTGAAAGTGGTGACTTCACAGTTAAGTCTGCCTATAATTTGCTTCTCAATGTGGAAGGTCAATAATTTCAACCAAGTTTGGTTTGGATCAAAGGCTTAATTCCTAAAATATCCTATTTTTCATGGTTGGTGATTCAAGGAAAAATCCTCACTATGGACAATATTTTATCCAAAGGTATGGTTATTGGTAACCGGTGCTACATGTGTAGGGTAGGATGGGAGACAACCCAACACTTGTTTATGGAGTTTCCGGTAGCGGAGTCCATCCTAGATGAACTTTTTCAAGACTTTAGGATCTCATGGGTTAAGCCTGCTCTTATATCCAAAGTGTTCCATCAATGGCCTCAACCCTTTGTTAGCCTAAAACTTAAGTACCTATGTAAAATCTGTTGGCATCATTTTCTCTGGTAGATTTGGCTAGAAAGGAACCATAGAGCCTTTAAGGATACCATTCACAACCCAAAAACCATCCTCAATAGGATTATTGTCTTTGTGAAAGAAAACCTTAGCACCTTAGTGGATGAGAACCACTCAATTATTCCCCAAGAAAAACAATTAGCTCGGGCCTTAGGTATTGAGGACAAACCTTCCATTCCTTTGCCCAATCCTAGAAATGGGATTTCTTGGGAGCCACCCCCAGGGTTGGTTTAAACTAAATTTTGATGGTGCAGCCAAGGAGAACCCGGGAAGAGTTGGAGCTAGAGGAATAATCAAGGATCATCAAGGAAATATGGTCAAGGCCTTCCCTGAACCATTGGGAATCATAACTAATAACGAAGCAGAAGCTAGAGCCCTTTGGAGAGGGTTGCAAGTATCCCAAGAAACTCAAGGTAACTTGATGATTGAAGGTGATTCTATGAAAATCATCCACCTATTAACAAATGGCAAAAAACCTCCATGGAGAATCGAGGGAGTCATCCATGAAGTGAGGATCCTTTTTGTGGCAAGATAGAACAGGAGGGCTTGTCACGTGTACCGTGAGGCCAACAGGTCAGCTGAAAATTTAGCCAACATAGGTGTTGATGTTGGTAGTTTGGTGACATGGACACAAGGTGTGCCACATGAAGTGGAAAACATTATTAGTCATGAAAAGAAACCTACCCATTAAGGAGAAAGATGAATGGGTGTTATTTCCCCATGGAGCTGGTAATAACTATGGGGTTTCCCTCTAAATCATACCAAATTGGAAATGAAGGTAACAGGGTGTAAGCCTTGGAATATTTTGACAAAGAATAGGAAATGGGCAAGCAACAGGTTTCACAAGTGCAAAGTTCCAAACTTCAATTCCTGTCAATGTAAGTAATGTTTACAATTATGTTTAGGTATGGGTGTGCTTTGTTAGTAAGGTGTTGTAGGGTATTCAACACAATTTTTGGTAATAAAGTTTCAAGGATGACTAGGATCTACAATATCAGTAGAAGGCTGGATATTGTTATAGGTTTTGGGTTAACCTGCAAAACCCGATAATTAATGAAGACTTTTATTTACCAAACAAAAAATTAGTTTTTCTCAAGAGCTTATTTTATTTCAAGATAACATTGTTGAGTGTTCTAAAAGACAAAGCACACGAAATGAGAATCAAGAAATTTTCTACCATCAAAGGCATTGGGTGAACCCAAAGTTTAGGATGATGAAAAATATGTGAGGACAACAAAATATCACATGCATTACAAGACCACTTGTAGATTGAATATCAAGATGAAGACCATGATTGAAGACTAAAGTCTTCAATAACCAAATAATGTAATACAGGGGGTTGTTGGAGTATATTATATTATTTAGTACATTTTAATGTACCCCCATGGTACCTTCATGGTTGTAGCACCCTAAAATTGGCACGGTTAAAACCTTAGTAAAAGATAAAAGATAAAAATTTGAATTTTAAACCCAAAACCGCTCTAAAATCGCCTGTTACCTGTTTCCTCATTTTCCATGCCATTTTTAGGATTTGTTTTGAATGTTGGACGATATCATCACAGATTAGACGGGATCATCCTAGATCTGAAGAAATCGTCATGGACAGAACGTCCAGACGATTTTGTCCCAAAACCAAATTTTCATAATTAGCTTTTGTTTCAACAACCTCTCCAACTTAGGCAGAAGCGCGTCTGCACAGTTGGAGATTTCCCTATTGGAGATCTCCTAGATTGGGATGATCCCCAACCTCCTAGCCTCCCCCTAATCCTATATAAACTAGGATTTTTCTAGTTTATCCCCCTTACTACCCCTGATTCTGATTCCCCTGACTCCCCCTGATTCTGATTCCCCTGCACCCTTTAGCTGACTGATTCAGATCCTTATTCACTAGAGTATCCTCGTACTACTGTCTGTATGCTGCATTTTGCATTTTCTTGTAGGAACTCTACTGTTTTTCAGTCAAAAATAGCTTGGATCATCGTAAAAGATCTTGGATGATTATGAACGATTTTGTCGAGGAGCACAGATGATCACGTACGATTGGAGGTGATCTTGACTGTAGTCGAGATTGGGGGAAATCCGAGTCCAGAGTTTGCATCTTCTTAATTTTTTTGCATTTTTCCATTATAATTCTACATTATCTTAGGTTATTATGTTTATGCATCTTGGAGTTCACCTCATCTAGTACAAATGCATGATAAAATCAAAATAGATTATGAAGTTGATACTTGTCCTCTCTAATTACTGTTTGAATTTGTCATTCAAACAAATTTATAGTTATTTCTATCATTTCCATTCACTTCTATAGTTGCATCTTGGGTGTTTTGTATCTATTTTTGTGATTGCAAGTTTCTGACGAATTCGTCCGACATATTCGTCAGATGTAAGACGATCCTGTCTGATCTCAGATGATTACGTATGAACTAAGGTGATCTGGACTGCTACAAAACTTAGAATCCTCATCAAACATCTGGAATTAGGTATGATCTGTCCTAATTTGCCTATTCTCTATGTTTAGCAACCATTTCTATTTTTTGTATCCATTTAAATCATTATTGGCATATAGAATAGTTTAGATTCATTTTGGCCAAACCTAGGAGCTGAATGATTGAGTATAAAATGAACACATCGAACCCATTCCCAACCTAGGCGTGGAAACTGCCACTCAAAATTTTCTTGGTGAACCCACCATCCGTCAAAAATTCACCCTTATACTCCTCCCCCGAGAGGCGGGACCTTCAAAGGGCCTCTTAGTCCGAGGTATTGTCCCATCCTTCTCGCATCCCCCTTTTGGGCGCGGATCCTATAGCCTGAGGGTAAGGATGCAAAAAATTTGGAGCGATACATTTTGGTGAACCCGACGTGAATAACATAGGCATATTTCTAATTCAAAAAAAAAAAAAAAAAAAAAAATAAAAATATAATATATATATATATATATATATATATATATATATATATATATATATATATGTATGTATGTATACAAGAAAAATAAAAACAAACAAAATCATCATTTCAAGTTTGTATGTTTTAGATTCAATTCTAAATAGTAGATACTAAATATTACTTTTAGAAGTACTAAAGAAACCATGAGTTTTTACTCAAATCAATATGAGCCCATCGGTAATGTTGGAAGAATTCAACCAAATACATTTGTTGATTATGAACAACCTCATCCCTATTCAACATCACCTCCATCACACTTTTCTCATTTTTCATAATTACCCCAATGAGACAATCCCTTTTCCAATCCTCTTCATAACGATATTATCTATTCTCCCATATATCCATATTATGTCTATCAATCCACATACAATCCTCCTCCACCCTTTCAATATTCTTCTTTCAATACAACACATCCATTTCAACAAGAAAATACTTATTCTTCCAATCCTACCATGCACTCACATCATACTTCCCAATCGTCCTATCATCATTCTACCCATAACAAAGAAAAGAGAGGTAAAAAACCATTAGGTCCTTTTATGACTGAACTCTTAAGGCACTTATCAAAAACCTCTCGAAAACCTTCATCACGTAAATTTACTAAGCTCAATCAACCAATGGATATAATTCTCAAGCATTTACTTGATACAAATAGGATTAAACTCCCTTCCATAAGACAAATTAATGCCACAACAGATTGGTTTAAACCTGAGCTACATTGTGAATATCATAGAGTAGATGGACATATGACACAAAATTGTAAAGATTTAAGATGTGCAATTCAAGATTTGATTGATGAGGGTCTTTTTAATATAAAGGAATTACAATCTACAACTGATTATAAATCTCCAAGTAAACTATCAAACTCCTACACAACAAATACCAATAATCAATCAAGACATGGGGATCTCCCAAGAACCCCTATTCAATTATCAACAACAAGAAACCAATCAAATATTGCATGTTAATGTGTCCCATCATGATGATATTACTAATATTGTAATAGAAACTACAAATGAGCAACCTCAAGTTCAATCAACTCAATATGATATTCAAGAGATGGATTCCTCATTTGACCAACCTTCAAAACTATCTTTAGCTCTAGAGAATGATCCAAAATGGAATGTAAGCATAGAAAGCTCATCTTTAGAATCAAAATCTCAATCTAAAATCCCCTTTGATAGCCAACAACAAGTGATTAATCCTCAAGCAAAGATATCCCTTTTAGAAGTATTACAAAGTTCTCATAAGGAAACTTTGTTCAAGATACCTAGCCAACAATTTGTTCCTCATGATATTTTCCCTAAGAACATAATTAATGGTGTAAGCCCTCTTGAGGTTAACTATATTTCATTCTATGATGAGGAGATTCCTTCCTCTACTCCACAAGAAGACTCCTCTCTTTACATTACAGGATCTAGTAAAGAAACACCTGTTAAAACTATCATGGTAGATAATGGCTCCTCTCTTAATTTATGCACTTATCAATTATTCCAAAAACTCAAATTAAAGGGAGAAGATCTTAATGAATCAAATGTTATGATAAAATATTTTAACAATGAAATTCAAGAAGCTCAAGGTACTATAATTCTTCCCCTTAAGATTGGATCCAAGATCCTGGATACTTTGTTTTATGCAGCATATTGCCCTTCACCTTACAACCTACTTCTCAGAAGTCCTTGGATTCATACGATGAGGGTTGTCCCTTCTACTCTTCACCAATGTTTAAAGTTTGAACTTGCAAGTAAAATTGTTACCATACATAATGACCCAACACCATTTGAAGAATATTTAACGGTTGAAACATCAAGTTCTATACATTCTCCATTGTCACAATTATCTTCTATCCATCACTTTTCTTCATCCATATATGATCATCCTTGTTTACCAAATAACACCCGTGCATATCTTTCACATATGCTCCCTCCATCTTATCAAGACTTGGAAGATAGTGATAAGAATGAAGAACCTTCTTATCCTTCTGACATTTTATTTTGTAACATGATCAATTTTACACATATAAAAGTCAAATCTTTTGCTACATTATTCTACATTATAACAAAGCTTTTGTTATCGCTACCTTTTATTCATCACCTTTTGTTCTTACCTTCACCACAACCAAATTATCCTTCAAAACCTCCTTTGATTTTGAAGCAACCTTAGACATGCTATACTCAAATAACCTTGTATAGTGTATATAGATCATCTTGTATATACCACCAATTTCATAAATTAAAATCAAAATATAAAAACATCAAAATCATCAAAATCTTCAAAAACATCTTTTATTTTCGTACCTGTCAATTCTTGAAGTATTGCAGTTATATTTTCAATTATTTTGGATAAATTAGCATTTATTTGGAATCCCACACTTTCACACTCACATGCATAAATATCTTGATTCTATTTGGTATGATTATTAATCTCTCTTATATCAAAGTCCACATTGGCATTAAATAAAGTTTTTGAGCATAGAGAACTGATCTTGTTATTTACTTGAACCAAGTATATCTCTTCACATTAAAATGATTTCATTGCAAATTCAATATGATGCTACATAGTAGAAGTGGTTTCTTGAGCAAAAAGTTTCCCCTGCTATCCTATCATGCACATGGTCTAGAATCTTTGAGAATTGACAAAAGGACAAGCTCACCCCTACCCAGAATAAAAATCCCTTGCTCTACAGACTAATCCGAGCAAGTATCCCTAGCATAGGAAGAAAAAGAAAAGTCAAAGAAAATGAGAAGAAGAAAAATGTTATTTTGTACCATCACAGCAATATTTCAGCATTATCTCAAATATCAAGCAAAAATACAAACAAAAAAAAAAAAAGCAAAAGAGAAAAGCAAAAGCAAAATGCAATAAAATCCTTTCCCTACCCCTTGAAAAGAAAAGAAGGGTGAATGAGCTTGAATCCCTGGAATTCTCAATTATTCAAAAACCGTGAGGTAAGCCCCATAACAAGTGGTTTGTGCCCAACCCGCTTGGCCTTGGGTAATTCCTAGCGTGGTGATATGTCTCTCACATTAGCGACCTTCTTTTGTACAGACCTATGTCGGCTTATGGATTAGCTAGCTCTTGATAACCTAACTTGCATAGTAGTCTGGTACGGTTATATGCATATAAATCATGGTTAACGAACATTCATTTGGTTAAGGCAAATTGCTTGTATCAAATTATCTTGCTCAAAATTGGTGAATGAACAATACAATTGCACACACATTTGTATTTGAGATATTTTGTATCATTATGATAAATCAAGATCGGTAATGAACTCACATTTGCACATGAGGATCCCTTATAAACCTACATTTGTTTTTGAGATAATTTAAAATATTTTTGTAATTCTTTTCAAAACAATTTTATCCTCTTATTTCAGAATTTTGTTTTGTATAAAAACAATTATATACATTGTGTCACAAAATTGCAAAATGATTTCAAACAACATGTTCATCATATTATTATTTTCTGTTTAATCAAAAATAAAAAATAAAAAAATCAATCATGCAATAAAACTAAAATATCTATTTTATCTTTGGATTTCGCGATGATGGTATAAGTCTATACCTATAAATTCTATGCCTAGCGCAAACCATTGTTCTAATTTTATTTTCCCATCCATTTTAATAAACACATATGGCTTACATCATTATGTTACACAATTGTGCTTCAAAACGAACAAACACTTATTCATGTCATTATGTCAAAAATTCCATCTTGCAACCATGGTATAATTTCTAAGGAATTATTCAAAAATTTATCACACTTAGGAATTTATGCCTAGCAAAAATCACTTTTAAACATATTTCATGCATAATTTTGTGAAAAATCTGAAAACAAATCATCACCATCATCATTTTCATCATCACAACACCAAGTCTTAAGATAGTCTCTTAAGCACTCTTTTACTTTTAGCAATATTTCTATCCTGGGATTAGCTTGACGACCTAGTGAGCGACGACTCCATGAAATGGTCTATAATAGCGACAATGTCCTTTGAAATTATTGTTAGAAGTCCTTTTTATTTTTCATCAAATCACACCAAAACAACCAATTTATTTACATCAGATTATTTCATTTACAATTTTATGCCATGACATACAAATTATAATTTATTTCCAAACGACATAATTACATGAATCATCAATCACCCAAATTCAAACATTAAAGCATCATACAACATATACACAAGTCATATCATCAAAAAGACCATATATATATATCAAGACATATATGTACATCATATACAGTGAAATTGAACAGTAAAAATGAATTAGGGTTTTACCCTATTTTCTTAATTTTATTTAAAAACAACAACATTTTTTCAATTTTTTTTTTTTTTGCGTTTTTACCTCAAACGTTCGATTTGGGTAAAAACACGGAGGGGGCACCATAGTCAGCAGTTGTACGATTTGACCAAGAATCGTCGTCTAAAAAATTGAGTACATTTTTGCTTTCTCGTAAAACGGGAAAAACTCATCTTTAACGCATTTTCTTCGAAAAATTCGCTAAAGAGGGGGCAAAATGTAGCACCCTAAAATTGGCACGGTTAAAACCTTAGTAAAAGATAAAAGATAAAAATTTGAATTTTAAACCCAAAACCGCTCCAAAACCGCCTGTTACCCGTTTCCTCGTTTTCTATGCCATTTTTAGGATTTGTTTTGACCGTTGGACGATATCGTCACAGATTAGACGAGATCGTCCCAGATCTGACGAAATCGTCATGGACAGAATGTCCAGATGATTTTGTCCCAAAACCAAATTTTCATAATTAGCTTCTATTTCAACAACCTCTCCAACTTGGGCAGAAGCGCGTCTATGCAGTTGGAGATTTCCCTGTTGGAGATCTCCCAGATTGGGATGATCCCCAACCTCCTAGCCTCCCCCTAATCCTATATAAACTAGGATTTTTCTAGTTTATCCCCCTGACTCCCCCTGATTCTGATTCCCCTGACTCCTCCTGATTCTGATTCCCCTACACCCTTTAGCTGACTGATTCAGATCCTTATTCACTAGAGCATCCTCGTACTACTGTCTGTATGCTACATTTTGCATTTTCTTGCAGGAACTCTACTATTTTTTAGTCGAAGATAGCTTGGATCATCGCAAACGATCTCGAACGATTACGGATTTTGTCGAGGAGCGCAGATGATCGTGTATGATTGGAGGCGATCCTGACTGTAGTCCAGATTGGGGGAAATCCGAGTCCAGAGTTTGCATCTTCTTAATTTTTTTGCATTTTTCCATTATAATTCTGCATTATCTTAGGTTATTATGTTTATGCATCTTGGAGTTCACCTCATCTAGTCAAATACATGATAAAATCAAAATATATTGTGAAGTTGATACTTGTCCTCTCTAATTACTGTTTGAATTTGTTATTAAGACAAATTTATAGTTATTTCTATTATTTCCCTTCGCTTATATAGTTGCATCTTGGGTATTTTGTATCTATTTTTGTGATTGCAAGTTTTTGACGAATTCGTCTGATGAATTCGTCAGATGTCAGACGATCCTGTATGATATTAGATGATTACGTATGAACTGAGGCGATCTGGACTGCTACAAAACTCAGAATCCTCATCAGACATCCGAAATCAGGTATGATCTATCCTAATTTGCCTATTCTCTGTGTTTAGCAACCATTTTTGTTTTCTGTATCCATTTAAATCATTATTGGCATATAGAATAGTTTAGATTCATTTTGGCCAAACCTAGGAGCTAAATGATTGAGTATAAAATGAACACATCGAACCCATTCCCAACCTAGGCGTGGAAACTGCCACTCAAAATTTTCCTAGTGAACCCACCATCCGTCGAAAATTCACCCTTATACTCCTCCCTCGAGAGGCGGGACCTTCAAAGGGCCTCTTAGTTTGAGGTATTGTCCCATCCTTCTCGCATCCCCCTTCCGGGCACGGATCCTATAGCCTAAGGGTAAGGATGCAAAAAATTTGGAGCGATACAATGGTACATCTTGTAAATATCAGATTAGGGTCGAATCTTAGTTTAGAGTGTGAGGAATATTTTATGTAATGTGCAGGAAATGCACAAGCATTATGTAAGTGTGTATGTGCAAGAAATACACAAGTGTCATGTGAGTGAGTGTGCAAGTGTAATTAAGTTTATATGCACAAGTGTATTATATGTAAGCGTGCACAAGTGTCTTATATGTAAGTGTGCAATAGGATCCTTATATTAGAGTGTGTGAAGTAAAGAGTCATGTCTAGGTGTGCATACAATATAGAGTCATGTGTATGCAAGTGTCAAGTAGAAAAATCAAGAGTCATGAGACTTGGCATATGGAAAGGAATAGTCAAGTAGCCAAAGATTCATTCTACTATGGCTATATAATACTCCATAGAGAATCATAAAAAGATAAGCACATGCATATTCATCATCCAGTGTTATATTTTGAAGAGGAAGTGGAATAATAAAGATTGCATACATTTTGAGCAATTAATATTGTAAGTTATGCTACATGCTTTGTTCATGTATGATTTAGACTATTACATTCATATTGTTTTTTATTAATGAATGTTAATGTAGACACCCAAAACATGGATTTTTGTAATTACTTAAAAACTATTTTGATTATTTTCCCAAATGCCCCAATTATTTACCAAAATTTCTAAAATCCTCAAAATTTACAATTAATTCCCCAAAATCCTAACCTATTTTCCAAATTCCCAACTAATACCCAAAACTCCCTAATCCCACCTTGCAATCTTACAAAAATTAAAATTTATATCCTAGCCCCTTTCCTCCCATTAATAACCATCCTACACTAAATCCCTAGTCACCATGTGACTTCCCATCCCCCTAGCCTAGATGCACAACTACCTAAATGTGTGCAAACCCCTCCCCCTAGCTTCCCATATTTGACCCTAAAATAAGTCCACATCATCCTATATCTCAACATACCCATGCACCCTCATCACCTTCCATACCTATTTATGACACTTAGGAAGGCTGAGGATTCTTCCCACCTAAGTGCATTTATGTGGCATCACGTGCACATGCCACTTGGATGGGTGATGATTCTCTCCATCAAAGATCATTAATAGAGGAATGCACACACTCTTCTAAATAAAAATCTCTAGTTTTTCCATGTCCCCTCATACTTGCCACATCATGCCATATCACTGCCTAGTCACCACCCCCTCTCCCTTGCATAAAATCTATAAATACCCCCTCTTTTTCTCCATTTGCAAGAAGTCTTGAAGTCACTAGCCAAAAATTTGCCAAAATTTCCACTCAACCCTCTTGTGTGTGCTTAGCCTCCCTTTTCAGTCCATACTTTTGCATATTTCTCCATAACCATGAAGATGAATGTGACCACCATGTATATATCCCATTTTTGAAGTTGCTCACAAACAAAGTATCAATCCAACATCATATTATTACCAAAAGTTCTTCACATCCTACTAGAGGTCCACCAAAAGTTTTAGTACCATCCAAGCACGAGGGAAGAGATCATTCAACCTTAGATGACCTATAGTCATTATTGTCAAACCTTAGATTATCTATAGAGAATACTACTAGCCCTCGAATGATCACATTTTAGAGTAAAAAATAGTCACAGCCTTGGCAAAAGATATAGTAGCAAGGTAAGCAAGATTTGTTTTCTATGGATTTATGATATTTTGATATTATGTGTTCATCTTAAACATGATTTTTCATGTTTATTGTTTGCATATTTTATAAATTTTGGGCCTAATAAAGGTAGGCTCACTAGATTCTACTAACATCTTGTTGTGGGCTATGTTTAGGTGCTATGTTTAGGTGCATTGGAGGAGCATTCAACCTAGGGTGGTCAATCTAGCAGAACTTCAAAAGCCACCCCACTATTGAGGTTGCATAGAAGACTTTGGAGCACCATTATCGTTAACTTATTGTGAAAGGGACACTCTCCACTTTGGAGGCATTATTGTAAAACCCAAGAGGATCATTTGTAATAAAATGATTGTTTATAATAATATCTTTCATTCAATCAATGAAATGGTGCATCTTCTATGTTACATCTTTGGCGATCACGATGGGACCATACCCTAACCACACTTGGCATTTTCTATTTTCTAGGTAGTAGGATTAGTATTTTGCTACTGTATTTTATAGGGCATATGTATTGTGTGTTTCTTTAATTTTTTTCATGTTTTATTACTTTACTTACCGCTTTCTATCCATCTCACAGGTCTAACATAGCATTGACATCATCTTAACATAAGCCATACCGAGACACATTGAGCCGATCTCTTATCGTCTACACTTGTAGCTCTAAAATTCTTGCACTCCTTTCTTCCAGGCTAATGGATACATAACTCAAAGAGGAATGGGAGAATAATATATCTACACCTCAAAGAGAGACACTTGAGTTCATATCTTCTTTGATGATTTTTTGATGAATTGTTTAGGGTTCACTAGGAAATATTTCTTGGCAGTTTCCACGCCTAGGTTTTAGAGTTTGTTTGATGTGTTCCTTTTAAATTCTCACAATCATATAGTTTTGGAAAATATGAAACTATGCTAACCTATATGCAATTTTTATTCATATGCAAACAAAAAACAACAGAAAATAGAGCTTTAATGCATAATGCATTGCTTAAAAAGTGGTTTGAAACTCTGAACTGTATACGAAAGTCTGATGAAGATTCTGATTTTTTTTTGTTGCAAACAAGATTGTACGCAGTAGGGCAAGATCGTACACTTTTGGTAAAGATCATATGTATGATCTATGATCGTACCATTCGATTAGTGTTCAGAATATCTGATCACAATAGAAGCTTGTAGTTTCATGAATAGAGTGCAAAAAAGAAAACTAGGATATGTTGTAGACTTTACTAGATAGAAATCAAATTAGGAATGATCTATTGAATACCTTAATATAAATATATAACATGTATATGCCTTAAGCTATATAAAATATGCAAGTGAATGCAATTTGGTGAACTCCATGGATGAAAATTATTAAATATAATATTATATGCAATGGGAAATGATAAATAAGATGATAAATATACAAATGAGAGGTTAAGAAATGCAAACCAACACTTGGAATTGCTCCAAGTGATCTATAAGCGAGATCTTAACCAAATAGCAAGATTGTACACATAACAGGGCTGATCGTATCCTCTGATCGCTGATCATATCGTCTGATCCCTGATCATATCCTTTGATAATGCAAGAAATAGAAAACTAACTAGGACTAATGTAGAAATTATAGTGATTTGAATGCAAAAATTATGTCACAGAGTTGGGGAAGATTCGAGGGGAGGGATGCCTAATTAAATAGGTTGAACTAGTAGGGAAAAATAGGCTAAAATCAAAATAGGTTGTAACTCCTTCCAAGCTGGGATTAATCGGTGGATCCAATCCCATAACTGCCACATGGTTGCATAGGTAAAGACAAAAAAATATTATAACTGGTTTATCATTTTGCTAATTTGAGTTTTTCTATTTTGGGCAAGATCGTACACACGATCTCATCAGTTTAACCCGATCTCACCAAAAAAGTGCAAATTATTATGAGTTAAATTTAGGGTGTTACATTTTGCCCCCTCTTTAGCGCATTTTTGAAAAAAATGCATTAAAGAAAAGAATGACACGCTTTACGAGAAAGAAAAAATTTATTGCAAAAAAGGTTTAAAATTTGAAGTTTTATTGTGAACTGCATTAGGTGTGATACCCCCTTCGAGTTTTTATGTCAAATATTTCGTTTGAAGAAAAACTTAAAATTTTCTACATTAAGGGTAAAATAAAAATAGAAAAGGGGATTAAAACTCAATTCATTTGTCATTTGTCTTTTGTTGCTTTGGAGCTCTGGAGAAAATATGGTTGACGTTTTTCATCACACTGATTGGGTCTGAGCAAGAGAAGAAGATCTCAGGGTAAGTATTTTTCTTTCTTTTAGCTTAGATTTTTCATGTTTTTCTCTTTAATTTGATTTAATTTTGGATTTTTAGGGCACGATTGCGTTACATAGCTCTAACTACAAAATCATAGTGATTTCGCAAGATTGTAACAATTTCACAATATCGTATGATACGATATCAATGAAATCAATCCGATCGAGGTCAATATTGAACCAATTTTGGTGATATCGTAAAGTATGATATCACCCGTTTTGAATTATTTTGTATTTTTTTATTCGATTAGCTATTTTTAGATCCAATCACTAATTAAATTTTTGTTATTTTATTTTTATTGATAGATGGTAGAACTAAAGAATTAGGAGTGGAGATATTCTACTCTCCAAGAAGATTTGGCTACTATCTCAGTTGATGAGAGGACATGCTTAGAGACGGTGGTGTTGAGGCAAGTGGTATAGATACCACAAATTCTAGTGGATATGAGACTATTGACGTCTTTGGTAGAAATATGGTACCCAAAATAATCATGCTTCAGACTATCGATAGGGGAGATGACTCCCACACTAGAGGATATCTGGAGGATTTTGAGGATACCAGTGAGGGGTGCCCATATAGCTGCATATGGCAACCAAGGCAAAGCACTAAGAATATTGATAGGAGACCCCAACTTCTTAATGAATAAGGGTGGGGTTAGAATTGACAGGCTCGGGGAGATAGAGGGAGTATCTCATTTGATAGTTCTATTGAGTGGTGTCATGGGAGACCTTATACTATACCATATCAATGGATGCCACTTGCCATGGACCTTGGCAGAGGTGATCTACGATATGCGTAATTAGAGCATACAATTTACCTGGGTTCCATTCCTTATTTGCAGGTTGTACAAATTTTTGCACAGAGTGGTGTACAAGAGAGAGAAGAGATTGGTTTTGACATATTTTCTATAGGTGTGGTGCTGGAAGCACCTAGCTATTAGATGACCTATAGGATTTCCTATGACTTGAGTGAGAGATGGTGAGCCCAAGGTAGAGGAGGATAGACCAAGGATCTTCTACTGACCTCTATAGAGGGGGCATAAGGGAAGGGTTGCCCTCAATGTAGCGAGGTAGCTTATTGATGAGCTATTAGTAGAGGACATTGGGTGGAGGTCCTAGAGAGAGCTACCAAGGTGGGGTGAGGATGATTTTAAGTTGGATCACATCAGGTGAACCATTTGGTTATGGATGGACTAGGGAGAGGTAGAGTTACATCACGTGGATTGGATGCAACAATAGTTTAGGCTATGATAGGATATTCCTTAGTATAGGAATATCACCTTTGCTAGATCTACTCAGGACCCTACCACTATCAATGGGGATCCTAACATGGTATAATTTTTGGATCCACACCCTGACAATGAGCCAGTACAACTAGTGACTATAGATGATGCTGAGGTTACATATAGGTATCTATAGTGGTATAATGACATCAAACCCGCATGATTGATATTATGGAGGAGCATAGTGCAACAGACATTTGAGTAGGTTTTTATGCAGTGATGTACAACCAACTAGCAAAAATAGTCTAAGACACAAGTATCTTCGAGGAGATAGGGTCCTCGTACTAGAGGTGGACATCAGAGTCGACTGAGGATAGCTAGGTCAAGGAGGGCTGCTAGGATAGGGGGATGTCTAGGGAGGAGAGGAAAGCTTCTTCTCAGCAAAAGGTGAGTGATAGGGTGGAGGAGGAGCATGTAGCATCTCCTCAATAGGAGGTTATACCTGAGTTACCCAAGAAGGGCAAAACGATTATGGAGGAGGGGGAGAGCAGTGATATGGCTACTCTACAGGCAAAGGTGACTAGTCTGAGGGAGGAGAATGCCTCCCAAAAGACTAAGATTGAGTCTCTAGAGGCACAGGATATGAGTTTGAGGAGTAGGATTCAAAATATAGAGGTAGAGCTCAAACAAGCGTGGGCTTAGGTGACTCAGAGAGATGTGACTCCAACTCCTACATCTTCTTAGACTACTCATTCTAGGAGGAGCAGCTCAGGGGATGAGCTAGTTTAGGATACTAGACGAGCCAACTTCTATCAAGTTCTATACTTTAATGTAGTCCTCGCGAGGCAGAGACAACCACTTCTTATGATGTACGAGCCTCCAACTACTTCGAGTCGATCGAGATATCACTTGACTACCTAAAAAACTACTACTATGGAACCGGGAGAGTTTCGAGCACCACGACCCCCTGGTGGAGATGATGATGCCTAGAGCTCTAGGGATTCTAGAGGATAGGGGTTAATTTATGTGGGGATTATTTTTGTACTATATTTTTGGTGACTAAGTATACCAATGTTGGAGATTGTGGCATACTAGTCCGACTCTTTTTTTGCATATAGAATTTTTGAGATATATATATATATATATTTATTTATTTATTTATATTCTTGTCTTATGTGACTTTGTATGATTTGATTGCATTTGATTGAATTTTTATGATGTTTAGATTTCTTATAATCATGCTTTTGATTTAAATATTTTGGTCATGCTTAAAATAAAAAATGATTTAAATTTTTGTAGATGTGTTTTTGAAAAGATGTTTTTGTATAATGATGAAATAAATGGTTTAGCAATGTTCCTCGGAGGATGTTGTGCTGTTATAAGACCATTGGTTGAGATCAATGCTCGATAGGTCACGAAGCGATTCATGTTGTGAGGAATTTTGTATTGCTAATAATAGAAATGTTTTTGTGGTACTCAAGAATAATCTTGTGGCTTATAATTATAAAAGAAGATGTTTGATTATATTTTTGAGAAAAAATAATTTTTAAGAAATATTTTGATAAGGATTATTGTTTATGAAAATAATGTGATTTAAGCATGAAAATTTGGGAAGGATGACTTGCGCTAGGCATAGAATTCTTAGTGTGAAAATTTTTAGGACAATAGTTACTAAGAATTATACCATCATTGCGAAGTAAAAAATGCAATGCATGATAATATGAAATTGTTTATGTTTTAAAATATAAAATGATATGAAGCAAATCATCGTATCACATATTTAAGAAGATTGATAAATATGAAATGTTTTAGATCTAAAATTGAGAAATATGACTTGTGCTAGGCATATAATTCCTAGTGTGAAATTTGAGAAGAATAATTCCTAGGAATTCTACCATCATCGCGAAGTCAAATGATTTTGGACTACAAGTTCTTTTTGGAATAAATTATTTTTGGAGATTTTGAATTTTTTTGAAATATAAATGATAAACTAATGTTGTCTAACAAATTTCAAAGGAATATTTTAACTTATTTCTAAGACAAAATCAAATTTATCAAGAACCAGTGTGTGATAAGTGAGTTTATTATCCATCTTGATTTGACACAATGATACAAAATCTCTCAAGGATCAAATGTGTGTGCTTGTGAAATTAATTTACCGATTCTAAGTAAGGTAGTGATACAAACAAATTTTTATGAACCAATGTGTGTACAAGTGAAATGTTTATTAACCATGATTTTGTGCATGCTATCATACCGAACTACTATGTAAGTCAAGTTACCAAAAGCTAGCTAATCCACAAGTGGACATTGGTCTATACAAAAGAAGGTCACTAATGTGACAAACATGTCGCCACATGAAAGGGATTACCCAAGGTCAAGTAGGTTGGACACAAACCACATGTTATGGGGCTTACCTCATGGATTTCGAATAACTAAGGAATTCCAAGGATTCAAGCTCACTACCCCCTTCTTTTATTCTAATTTTTGGAATAGGGATTCTTGTCAATTTTTGAAGAGGATTTTATTGCTTTTTATTTTCATTTCTTTATATTTATAATTATCTTTATCTTTTTCTTTTTCGGGATACTTGCCCAGATTAGACATAGAGCAAGGGATTTTATTCGAGTAGGGGGGAGCTTGTCCTTTTGCCAATTCTCAGTATTCTAGACCATGCGCATAATAGGATAGCAAGGGAAACTTTTCTCTAAAGGAACTAAAACTACTATGTAGTATCTTTTTTGAATTTTTGCAATAAATCATATTTAAAATGTGAGAATGTGTTCTTGGTTCAAGAAGTAGCAAGATCATTTCCCATAACTTAAAATTTATTTAATGAAGTAATAGTGCTTTTCGATACAATAGAGATTTATAATCAAAACGACAAAATAAAAATTATGAAAGATGTAAATTAAGTGCATGGCTCAATATAAATTTTGAATTTTATCTAAAATACAATAAAATATAACTTGAATTTTGGAAAACAACACACAGTGATGCAAAGAATAAGATTTTAACAATTTGAAATATTTTTGGAAATTTTTATGTTTTCTTGATTTTTGTTTTTTTGGTGTTTTGATAATATAAGAATTGCAAACTAAATGATGAAGAAGTTATTTACAAGTATGTACAAAGATGAAATTTTTGTTTTAGCATAATATCATTTGAGATGCATAATATTCATTGGCTCCTTAAGATATTTTCCTTATAAGGTGGCCAAGTGATATGCACCTGATCCAAATTTAGCAGTGATGACAAATGGACCAAGCCAATTAGGTTGAATTTTATCTTTTAAATATTTTCTAGCATTTGTATTTTTTTAATTTTCTTTTATTTCTTGGTAAGAGCAAAGATGCTCCAGGGCATGAATATGCTTTTCATCTAGAAGTTCTAACTAACTTAGTCTACCAGCACAATATTCATCCCCTACTTTAGCATCTTGAAGTAAGAGAGCTAGATAAGGAACTTCTAACTCAAATGGAAATACTGCTTCAGCACCATAAACCAAGACAAAATATGAGGCATCTATAGGATTATGAACACTAGTTCAATAGGCCCACAAGATAGGATATAATTGCATGTGCTAGTCATGACCTTATTTATTAACCAATCTTTTTAGGATTTTGATTAAGGTTTTATTTGAAGCTTCAACCTGACCATTTCCTTGTGGATAATAAGGAGTAGACCATCGATGTTGAATTTTATATTTTTGATATAATTTCTTAACATCTTTGTTCTTTAAGCATGTTCCATTATATGAGATGAGAGGTGATGGAATTCCAAATCTACATATGATTTGATTAAAGATAAAATTAGAAACTTGGACTCCTATGCAAGAAGCTAATGGTATAGCTTCCACCCAATTTGTAAAATATTCTATTGTTGTTATTATAAATTTATGACCATCAGAATAAATAAGATTAATTTTACCAATAATTTCTAAACTCCATTTAGAGAAGGGCCAAGGAGATTAAATAGCTTGAAGTTCCTGAGTGGGAGCATGAACAAGGTCTGCATGTCTTTGACACTTGTCACAATGATGCACATAATCATTAGCATCCTTTTCCATGGAAGGTCAAAAATACCCCATTCGAAGGAGTTTCTTAGCAATGGCACTTCCACTAAAGTGTCCTCCACAGGATCCATCATGGGCTTCACTTAAGGCTTTCTTAGACTCTTCTAGATTAAGATATCTTAATAGGTGCCTTCAAAGGATATTTTGTATAGGGTATTACCAAAAAATACAAAGTGAACAACTCGATTACATAATAATCTATGTTGGTTTCTATCTAATCCTTTTGGGAAGGTTCCATTTTGGAGAAAATATTTGACATCTATATACCAAGGTTTTCGGGTTGTTTCATTAATCAGAAACACATCTAATGGTTCTAGACATGACTTAGAAGAAGCAATCACTTGGAGTTGACAAATAATAATAGTAGCATACTCATCATCCAAATCTAAAGGTAACAAAGAAGCAGTTGCAACCATGGCATCAGCGACATGGTTGCTAGTGTGAGGGATGGCTTCTAAAGTTACTTTCTCAAGCAATGAAATAAGCTTAAGAACATACTTATTATAAGGGTGGAGCTTCTCATCTCGTGTCTGATAAAATTCATTGATTTGGTTTATCACAAGCTGAGAATATATAAAGACTAATAATATTTTAATTTTTAAGGCTAAAGCGGCTCGTAACCCAAGGATTAGAGCCTCATACTCTACAGTATTATTAGTACAAGCAAATTGTAATTTGAAAGACAAATGGATAAGGTTATTTTGTGGAGATATTAATATAATACCAACACATACACCACTCATACATCTAGATCCATAAAAATACAAAGACCATGACTCAAACAAATCCTCTTCTAAGTTAAGGCACTAATCAAGAAATTCTATACTTATAGGGTGAGTAGACTCTAAAGGTGCAACAACTAACTGATCAGCTATAACTTGGCCTTGAATAGATTTTTGGATGATAAACATAATTTAAAACTCACTCAAAGAAAGAAACCTCTTAGATGTGCACCCTGGCAAGTAAGTTCTACTCATCAAGTACCTTAATGGATCAGACTTAGCAATAACAAATATTTTCTGACTAAGCATATAATGACACAATTTTTAGGTAGAAAACACAACTGCCAAAAAAAGTTTTTCTAATGGAGTATAGCGGGTTTCATAACTTATTAATGTTCTACTTATATAATATGTGGCCCGTTCTTTCTTTTCATCATCAATTTGAGCCAACATAGCTCCAAGTGCAAGTTTCAAAGCATAAATATATAAAATAAATGGACAATACGATCTAGGAGGAACAAGAACTGGAGGGGTAAGAAGATACTATTTAAGACTCTCAAAATCTTCATGACATTCCTTATCCCATTGGAATGGGATGTTTTTCTTAAGTAATTTAATAAAAGGTCCCATTTTATCCACCAATTTGTCAATGAAATGACGGATAGACTATAATTTACCTTGTAAACATCTTAATTCTGATATGTTTTTAGGTGGTGGCATATCAAGGATAGCTTTAATTTTGAGAGGATATATTTATATACCATGCATAGAAACAATAATCCCTAACAATTTTCCTGATTTAACTCCAAATACACATTTGTCAAGATTTAACCGAATCAAATATTCTCTTAATCTATCAAACACTTTTCTTAGATCATTGATATGCTCCTCTTCTTTAGCTGAATGAGCTATAATATCATCTATGTAATCATGTAGAATATCATACATCATATCATGAAAGATGTATGTCATAGCTCTTTGATTGTCGCTCCTGCATTCTTTAAACCAAAAGGTATTACCTTCCAACAAAATGTACCCCAAGGTGTGATAAAAGTTGTTTTGGATTGGTCTTCAGGAGCTATTCTAATTTGGTTGTATCCTAAAAAACCATCCATGAGGGATAACATCCCACTCCTGACTGTAAAGTCTATGATTTGATCCATATTAGGGAAAGGTAAATCATCCTTAGGGCATGCATCATTAATGTCCCTAAAATTAATACAAACCCTAACTTTAGTGGCTTATTTTTTGGCTACTAGAAAAACATTTGATAACCACTTAGCACAATCAATAACTTGGATAAAAATTACATTCAAAAGTTTTTCTAATTCATTTTTAACTAGCAATGCTACTTTGGGATGCATTTTCCTAAGTTTTTGCATTACAAGTTTAGCATCAAGGCGCACCACTATATGGTGCATGACCACAAAAGGATTTTGTTAGGATCCCATCTTAACACTTAATGTAATAACTTCTATGATGTAATAATTCTTAAATAACGTGGGTAGTACCCATGATTAATATTTTGTAATGTTCTAAGTTTTAGCTTATATAGTGCCTATGAAAAATGACAGCCTATGAAAAATGACACCATTTTTATGTAACACATGGTAGATAGGTTATGTAAGGTGGACTTGTGCATGTAATTCAAATGGCATTGTGCATGTAATTCGAGTGGCACTATGCATGTAATTCGGGTGGCATTATGCATGTAATCCAGGTGGAATTTTGCATGTAAGCCAACCATGGAAGGGAACTCTTTAAATACTCGAGAAGGCACCAATGTATTCATATTTTTGCAAATTAATGAAGTGTTGAAGGAGGTTGCCCCCTCAAAGAGGCCTGCGATTCTATCTTATTGTGAGATTATTCCTTTATGCAAATTTTTGTTATAATGTGTATTTTGTTCTGAATATTAATATGATGTTTATGTGAGTTTATTTCCAAGCAATTGTGTGAGAGTGTGTTTATTTGAGTTTATTTTATAGTAGGATCCTAACAAGTGGTATCAGAGCACTTTCTAGGGCCAAGTTCTGCTGCAACAGTAATGATTCTTTCCTGTTAGGTATAATCCTCTATTATTTTCGTGTAATTTTTTTTAACTATTATAAAAAAAGAGAGACAAATACCAGTAAAAAAAACAAGTCCTTTTTAGTTGAGTAGGTAGAAACCCTGTGCTGGGGGTTTTAAAATATCATGAAGGATCTGTCATTATTGGCTAAGCTAGATAGCCCATACAATGTCTAGTGAAGTGAGGTGCGATTAGGCTCCAATACCCAGGCCTCAGACAGAACTTGCGCACGAGCTTGAGTTCCCATGCATCTTCGGGTGTATCGAGAGACCATTCTAGGGTTAAAAAATTTTTATCCAGTAGGAAGCTTCTCAGCATTTTATCATCCATAGTCCATGGGACACAACATCCTGAATGATTACCCTCCCGTACTGTCAGAGAGGCAAATAGTGTGCTCAAGGGTATGTGTGGAATCCTCCTTGGGCAGTGGCCTGAAATATTGGTCTGAGCACTATTGTTCGTCACTGCAGTATAACATAGGGGCTATGGGTGTTACATACTCCTTTACTTAGCATACCCTGGTTCTATTAAAACTTCAACCTGCAACAAAATCATAAATCAAAAATCCCTGTTTGTAAACCTGCATTCCAAATTCCCAAAAGTGAGAATATAAAAAAGGAATCCTCTACCAAAAAAATAACATACATTGCATGGATTCGGTATAAAATATGAGGGTGACAGTTAAGTTGACAGTCTGGAGAATAACAGTCAAATCTATAGTGGCAGTGACAGTGAGGTCAGTCAGGTCAGCATAGTCAGGTTAGAGACTACAATTTTTAGAACAGAACTGTCATAACAGTAACCTACAGAATACAGAGAATATTTAGACTAGTGAGGTAAGCAGTGTTAGAGAGAATGTCTAGGCTGAGAAAAATAGTGAGTGAGTGACCAGAGACCAATTATAGATAGTGCTTCAATACCAAAATTTTGCACTGTAGCTCAAAATCAAAAACTGTAAACATTGTTAGTCTCGGCAAAACAAGAGGAAAAAAAAAAAGTTTGGGGTGCCCAAAAGTAGTGTTGTGGGATATAGCTCATTGTGACCACCTCTTCAAACTAATTTTTTTGATATATAGCACCCAAGCACTTTTTTGGACACTTACTAAAAATAGTAAGTCTTGAAACCTAATTCTAATTTTAGTAACTGGTCACAAAAGGTTCCAAAATGGCCCAGGGTACCCATGGACATCAAAAAGAGCTAGAACAGATGGACTCCTTAACCAAAGCCATTGAGAATTTAAACTTGGAAATTTTCTCCATAAGGGAAGAGGTCCAAGGTATTCGTCTAGATCATGAGGCCACTAGTGCTCGCTTAGAAGAAACACTGATAAATATGGGTAGCAAGTTACATAAGGGACCACTCAAAACAGAACACCAGGCTGAAAAATCTGCAAGGAATGACCATGACCCATCATTTAAAATGCCAAAATTAGACTTCCCTTGATTTAATGGGAAGGATGTTGATGGGTGGTTATGTAGGGTTGATCAATTCTTTAGACTTCATAATGTTCCCATATATCATTGAGTTTAGATGGCTTCCTTCAATTTGGAATTTGAGGCTCTACACTGGTTCCAATGGTTACATAATTCCAACCCAAATATCTCTTGGGAGGAATTTGAGTCCCAAATACTGACCCACTTTGGGCCTAGTGAGTATGAGGACTTCATAGGGGCCTTGACCAAACTACAACAAACATCCTCAGTCCGTTATTACCAAACTCAATTTGAAAAATTGGCCAATAAGACAAGAGGATTGACGGAGGGGTTCTTCACGAGTTGTTTTATAAGTGGGTTAAAAGGGGATCTCCAAGCTGAAGTAAAGATGTTGAAACCACATTCCATGATGGAAGCTATCAGTTTGGCCCATTTGGCCGAATCTAAACTCTCAAACCAAATATGCCCCCTACGGTTTTCTC
This sequence comes from Wollemia nobilis, assembly GCA_028583015.1. Taxonomy (NCBI): domain Eukaryota; kingdom Viridiplantae; phylum Streptophyta; class Pinopsida; order Araucariales; family Araucariaceae; genus Wollemia; species Wollemia nobilis. Next base: position 5,859,432 of record JAQPPZ010016930.1, on the reverse strand, counting down.
CAAACCGACCTTCATTTCCTTTTCATACCCAAAATTTAGTGGATAGTAAACCTACTACACCCAAGCAACTAACTACAGAGGAGATGGATGCACATCGTGCCCAAGGATTATGTTATAATTGTGATGAAAAGTTTTTTAAAGGATAGAAGTGTGCAAACAAAATACTATTCTTGATAGATGTTGAAGAACCTGCTAACACTAATCAGAGTGATGAGGATGAGGACCCCCCTGAAACACCTTCCCCATAGGAAGAAGATACACAGGGGTCTGAGGTAGAGATTTTAGTCCATGCTCTTGTAGGCATTACCACTCCACAAACCATGAAAGTTGTGGGATTTTTCAAGGGCCAATGTCTTACCATCCTTATTGATTCAGGAAACACACACAACTTCATTGATCCTAGAGTTGATAAGCGGGAAAATTGCTATATCCACACTTGTAATTCATTTGAGGTCATGGTAGCCAATGGGGGAACATTAAATTGTAAAGGATAATTCCGCAATGTCAATATCAGGATAGGGGACAATGAACTCAAGCAGGACATGTTTGCCCTCCATTTGGGAGGATGTGATATGGTTTTGGGATCTCAATGGTTGAGTACATTGGGCACTATCAGTTGGAACTTTGCAGAACTCTGGATGCAATTATCCCAAAATGGACAAATACACTTACTCAAGGGCTCCCCTATAGGAACACCTCACCTCATTAGTTCCAATCGTATGGAGAAAGTGCTAAAGAAATCAAAATGTGGGGTCATTGCAAAACTCTTCTCCATCCAACCAACCACTTCACTAATGGCCAAAATTCCATCAGACCTGCAACTAGTTCTACACAAACATGATGTTGTCTTTGCAGAACCAACTGCACTACCACCACGTCGCTCTCATGACCATGCTATCCCATTGCTCCTGGGTAGTGCACCACCAAATATCAGGCCATACAGGTACCCTCATGCCATGAAATCAAAATTGGAAAAATTGGTACAAGAATTACTCAAGGCTGGTGTCATCCGGCCTAGTACTAGCCCCTACTCCTCACCTATCCTACTTGTTCCCAAGAAATATGGCTCATGGCACCTATGTATTGACTACCGAGAACTCAAAAAGACTACAGTCAAGGATAAATTTCCTATTACAGTGGTTGATGAACTACTCGATGAACTACACGGGACCATGTATTTCACCAAGCTTGATCTCCACTCTGGCTACCATCAGATCCGGCTCAAGGATGAGGACATCCCCAAAACTACCTTTCGCACTCATGAAGGTCATTATGAATTCTTGGTAATGCCATTTGGTCTCACAAATGCTCCTTCTACATTCCAAAGTCTTATGAACAACATCTTTCGACCCTTTCTGTGGAAGTTCATCCTTGTGTTCTTCGATGACATCTTGATTTACAACCACACATGGGAAGAGCACCTCAATCATGTGGATCAAACTTTACAGTTGTTGGTCACCCATAACCTTTTTGCCAAAAGGTCCAAGTGTTCCTTTGGCCTTATTGAAGTAGAGTATCTAGGACACATTGTCTCACAAGATGACGTCAAGGTTGACCCTAAGAAGATCCAAGCAGTTCAAGAGTGGCCAAAAATTTGCACTCTCAAGGGACTTCAAAGATTTTTAGGGATTATAGGCTATTATCACAAATTTGTTTGCAATTATGGGAAGATAGCTGCCCCCATCACCTCCATGTTGAAAAAAGATTCCTTCACTTGGATAGGGCCTACTGAACAAGCCTTCATTGAACTCAAGCATGCTATGACCACCACTCCCATATTAGCCATGCCATATTTATCTAAACCATTTGTCATTGAAAGTGATGCTTTTGGTCATGGTATTGGGGCAGTATTGATGCAAGAAGGACGACTTGTGGATTTTACTAGCAAGGCACTCTCTGATCGTAATATGGGGAAATCCACATATGCTAAGGAAATGTTAGCCATATTGCATGCAGTCACACATTGGTGACCTTACCTCATTGGGCGTCACTTCTCCATAAAAAACGACCATCAAAGTCTCAAATATTTTCTAGAACAAAGAGTTGCCACGCTTGACGAAAAAAAGTGGGTGTCTAAACTCATGGGATATGATTATGATATCACCTACAAAAAGGGAAAGGAGAATATTGTGGCTGATGCTCTTTCTCACCAAATGGAGACCGTAAGTATGTTGTGTGCCATCTCAGCACCACTTCCCTAATGGATTGATTCCTTGCGTCAAGAAGCATGTTAGGATGCAGATTTGCAAGCTTTGATAGCCTCACTAATGGATGATCCAAATTTTGCACAAGGATATAATTGGAATGGCCATGATATACGCTACCATCAACGCCTGGTTCTACCTCATAAGTCCCCACTTCGAGAGCTCCTCATAAAGGAATTGCATGCCACTCCCTCTGCAGGCCATTCAGGGTTCCTTAAAACATATGAGCGACTCAAGCGCACCTTCTTTTGGAAAGGTATGAAATGGGACATCCGCTATTTTGTTGCTGCCTGTAACACATGTCAAAGGATGAAAGGTGAAACAGTGCACTCTCTGAGCACTCTTCAGCCATTGCCTATCCCGGATCAGGTTTAGACCAAAATTTCCATGGACTTTATAGAAGGGCTCCCTAAATCTAGAGGCAAGTCAATTATTTTCATGGTAGTGGACCGCCTTTCAAAATATGCTCACTTTTGTGCCCTTGCCCATCCTTATACAACATCCATTGTTGCACAAATTTTTCTTGACTCCATATTTCACCTTCATGGCATGCCCACCTCCATTGTATCTGATCGTGATCCCACCTTCACTAGTAATTTCTGGCAAGAGTTGTTTAAGTTGTAGGGGACTCAAATCAAAATGAGTTTAGCCTACCATCTACAAATGGATGGTCAAATAGAAGTTGTTAATAAATGCTTGGAAACCTACCTTTGCTGCTTTGTCTCAGATCATCCCACTCAATGGGCCAAATGGTGGTACAACACTTCCTATCATACCATAACCAAAATCACACCATTTGAAGTAGTCTATGGGTGCATTCCCCCTACGCCTTCCTCTTACATTCCTAGCAGATCCAAGGTCCAGGCCGTCGACAACACTCTGAGTCAACACACCAAGGTCCTTCGCCAACTTAAGTAGAATTTGAACATGGTCCAAAATTGGATGTGCCAATAGGCTGATCAACATCGATCTGAGCATAGTTTTGATGTAGGTGATATGGTCTTCCTTTTCTTGCAGCCGTACAAACAATCATCCCTACAACTTTGTAGGTGCCAGAAGCTTGCTGTAAAATTCTATGGCCCTTAATAGGTTATACAAATGATTGGCCCCATAGCTTACAAATTGGCGCTCCCACATACTTCCAAGCTTCATCTAATTTTTCATATTTTTGCTCTCAAGAAAGTTGTGGGCACACAGGTACAGGTTCAATCCATACTTCCTGAATTAGATGAAGAAGGATCCATATTACTTGAACCTGAGTAGTTGTTGGATCGTCGAACTCACACTCTTCACAACTGTACAATTACAGATATCCTGGTTTAGTGGCGTGGGCTTCAACCTGAAGATGCTACATGGGAATATCTCCACCAACTCCAACAATAGTTTCCTCATTTCAGCTTTGAGGACAAAGCTTCTTCAAGGGGAAGGACATGTTAGGATCCCATCCTAACCCTTAATGTAATAACTTCTATGATGTAATAATTCCTAAATAACATGGGTAGTACCCATGATTAATATTTTGTAATGTTCTAAGTTTTAGCTTATATAGTGCCTATGACAAATGGCACCCTTTTTATGTAACACATGGTAGATAGGTTATGTAAGGTGGCCTTGTGCATGTAATTCGAGTGGCATTGTGCATGTAATTTGAGTGGCACTATGCATGTAATTCGGGTGGCATTATGCATGTAATCCAGGTGGCATTTTGCATGTAAGCCAACCATGGAAGGGAACTCTTTAAATACTCGAGAAGGCACCAATGTATTCATATTTTTGCAAATTAATGAAGTGTTGAAGGAGGTTGCCCCCTCGAAGAGGCCTGTGATTCTATCTTATTATGAGATTGTTCCTTTATACAAATTTCTGTTATAATGTGTATTTTTTTTTTAATATTAATATGATGTTTATGTGAGTTTATTTCCAAGCAATTATGTGAGAGTGTGTTTATTTGAGTTTATTTTATAGTAGGATCCTAACAGATTTAGGCGTGGCATATCTGCATATGTTCAAGCAAAAAATTTAGCATACTCTATGAGAAATTCTATATATTATTTTTGTATTTCTTCACTTAATTCATCTCCTATTTTGACCATGTGAGGGTTTTACTCTGTCCCAATGTTAACTTGTAAAACATTTTCTACCACAATATTTGCTTTCAAATTTGGGTGGTGTTGGTGACACCCCCATTTATTGTAATTCCTCTAAGGTTAATTTTTATAACTCTTCTTGAGGGGTAGTTGCTTCTACATGGGCTATAGATGGTATAGACCCATCGAAGAATAATTTATTCTTAAAAATCAAGAGAAATATCATGAAATATATCTCCCTTTAAATATTCATTTGGTTTAGCAATCATGTCTGGGTATGCTATTGATAACATATTACAAGAAATATCCTTCTACTTGGTTTAAAAAATTCCTTTTGTGCTAAATATTCTTGATATGTTATAAGGTGATAATCATCCTAAAATGAGAATGGTTGGGTTTTTGTAGGAATGTAGCCAATACCACATCGGGCAAGCCATTCTTCAACTTCTAAAGGCTCTTGTATTCCATTTTCAAGAGGTCCTAAGCCTTTACCTCTATAACCCATGTCACACATCATTTTTTTTATTTTATATATCCATTAGAAAAGTAACATTTAGCAAAACCATTTTGATCAATTGTGACACTCACAATATTAATTTTTCCATAATCATACCCTGCATAGACAAAGGCACAACTCCCAACATGATAAATACTTCCCAACTTTCGTGTCAAGCCCATAATTTGGGGAGATGGAGGTAACTTATCTAACACTAGGGAATCTTGAGTGGAATAATTAAATTTTTTTTTTGAAGTTGTGAGTATCGAAGATAAATATGGCAATACTTCATCCGACGTGGGATAATAAGTAGAGGGACTATCTTATTTAGTTGTAGATTTATATGGTGTAGTTTTAGATGATGAAGGTGTTGATGATGAAGGTGGATTAGGATGTGTTGATGATATAGCAGGACAAAATGGAACTCCTATTGGTTTTGCCATGGCACACATGTTAAATGGTCTAGGATCACCATGTAAAGTAACTAGTTGATTTTTAAATTCAAACTTAACACACTGATGTAATGTAGAGGGTACCGCTCACATTGCATTGATCCAAGGTCAACCCAAAAGTATGTTATACGATGTAGAACAATGTACAACAAACATGATCGTATCCAAAATTCTTAGGCCAACTTGTAATGGAATCAATAACACTCGACATGTTTTTTGAGTTTCATCATTAAATGCTTTAATAATCATTTCAGTAATTTTTAGATCTTCCTTTCTAAATCCAAATATTTGGAAAAAGTCATATGTGCATATGTTTAATGATGATCCATTATCAATTAAAACTCTTTTGATACCTACATCCCCAATTAATGTTGTGATGTATAGAGGATTATATCTATACATGCTTTGAGGAGGAATATCCTTGTATAAAAAATCTATGTAATTTGTTCCTTGAGATATTACAACATTAAACACAACATCAGGTTCTATATTTTGCGGTACCATAATTTTACTTAAGGTACTCATTAGTTATTCTCTATAGATAGATGAAGTTCTCAAAAGATCCAAAAGAGAGATTCTAGCTATGATATTTGCTAGTTGTTCATTAATATCATAATAAGGTTTCTGTTGTGAACTTGATATATTATTCCCTCTTGTTGGTGCCTTTAATACAAATGGAGTTGTTTTTTCATTTTGAGTTTGAGTTTGTGGTTGAGAATTTTGAATTTGGATTTGCTGTCCAGTAATGGCTCCAATAGTATCCACAACATTATTATTTCGTAAATAACCAAATGAGGTCTATATTTTTTTGCTTGTTCATTTGTAAGAATTTGTTGATATGATGGTTGAGTAGTCATTCTCCTAGGTAAGGGTTCTTATGGAACTAATAAATCTATAATGGGAGTAACTTGATATGATTCATACTCAGAACTATTTGAGGCAATGTCTAGTTCACTTCCTGTTTCACTTTCTATGTCACTTTTAGAATCTTCCGAAGATGAAGATTGAAAATATTGTATTGGTCTAGTTGTGACTATAGATAAAGTAGGTATATAAGAGGTTTGCAAATATTGGTGTGGCAAAAAGTTGCTAACGGTTCCCACATACCGAGTTGGAGGAAGAACATTGTGATGTTCTACTTGATTTACTGCCTCTTTACCATGCTTGGATAAGGGATGTTGAAAAATATCTAGGTTTTGATTTACATTTTGATTTATTTATTTTTGGGTATTATTTTGGGTATTATTGTTTGCAAGAAATTATTGTACTTCTATCTTACCTTTAGTAATAAAATCTTGTATCATATGCTTTAACCTTTTACAATAATTTGTAGAATTTCCATCTACTTGGTGAAAATTACAATGTAAATCAGCCCTATATCCAGCTGCAGTGGCATCTGGTTGTCTTACCTAAGGTAACTGTATGAAGCCTTGTTCCAATAATTGAGGTAAAATCATAGTTAAGGGTTGATTTAATATTGTGAATTCTCTTGGTGGCTTATCAGGTATTTTCAATACAAATTTCTTTACAGTTTCAGCAAGGTTAACATTTAAGTTATTTCTAATATCAGTAAATCCATCACCCACTACTTGCTTATTCTTATATTGATTTTTAGAAGTTTTGTCCTCATATTTCTTATTAAATTATCCTCTCCTAATGAGGGCATATTATACCCTCCTATATATCAATGGCTTGATAAAAAGAGGTTATTATAGCAGTAGAAAGTTCATAAGATAATTGTTCTTGCAAATTACCAATAAATATGTCCAACATTTCATGATGAGGTAATACAAAATGTAGTTTGCCTAAGATTTGTCTCCACTTAGTCAAGAATTCAGAAAAAATATCATCTTTAACTTGTTTCAAATTGTATAAATACTTGATGGTCACATGCCTCTCTATATAGGCACTAAATTGGTGGACAAACATCTCTACTGTCTCTTCAAAGTTACTTAAAAAATTTGTAGGTAGTTGATAATATCATTCTAGAGCCATGCCTCCAAGAATTTTAGGGAATTCTTTTAGCAACAACAAGTCATCATGAGAAATATCATGACATGTTGTCCTAAACATGTGAAGATGCTCAATAGGATCTTTGATTCCTTTATATATCAGGAGGATAGGCATAGGGAAATATTTTGGGTATGGCTGGGCGACCATAATAGGATCCAAGGGTTGGCTACATATCTCTCTATAACTATATGAGGGATGGTAGAGATCTATTTGATATAGTTGTGAAGCCAATTGTTTAACTATGTCTTCAAGACCTTGTGGTTGTCCACTAAATTGATTATGTTGCACCATATTATTCTATCTTTGATAAGTTTATGTTGTTGTGTAAGGATTTCCAATTGAAATACTGTTGTGCAAAGTGTTATGAAGCTGATTTTGTTGAAATTTCTATTGATGATTGGTATTTTGTACTTGTTTAGATTTTTGTTGGTTTGATATTTTTTGATTAAGGACTTGAGATAAGATGGAAGAAAATGGTTGTTTTTGTTGTTTAGGATTTGTTTTGGTGTTGCTAGCAGCAATTTTGAATGCTTGTGCCATTGGATTTTGAATGTTTTGATTTAAAGGTATCATGTTTTGATTAGATAAACCTACTTGATCATTATCTTGGTCTGTTGAATTCATGTATGATAATGGATTTGTATGTATTCAAAAAGTAGCTGCTAAGGCTGATTCCATATCATCTTCTCATGAATTATCAATTTATACTGCTTTATTAAACTCTTCTATGTGGTTTTTTATAAATTGGGTAAATTGGCTAAGAGACTCGAATTTAACATTTCCTTTTTCATCTAATGTAGGTTTATCAGGATCCTCTATTTCATCTTCTCCATTATCACCTTCATCTTCTGAAGGTACATAATATTCAATGAGTACCCTATCATCAATGTTTTCTTGGTCTTGTTCATTAGTCTCTATTTGTTTACCATTTCTTAAAACTTTAGGTATTTTTGGTTTTAGGATTTTTATCCTGTAGATATATATGCTTAAATTTTTGGGGTATATATGTTATATATATACCTAAATAAATATGTAAATATATATTATGTTTTTGGTTTTTTATGTTTTTGAAACAAAGCAGAAAACAAAAATTATAATATCCTAAATATTATATCTTAGTCTTCCTAAAAGAGTCTATAGATATCATTAATGGGTTCAAGTTCCTCTCGTGACATATAGTGTTCTTCCTCAAACTGAAAGTTGGATTTTAAGAATTTGATAAAATGGGCTATGGTAATTTTATCAGTCTCATGTTCTGGCATACAAAATCATAACTCGTGATAATACCCACGATAATGAAATGCCCTAGGAGCATTGTGGAATCTTCTCTTGTTTTCCAAGACTATTTATTGATCTTCTATGTGTGCTAAAAACCTGTGTACTGTTATAGCATTTTCAAGGTAATAATTAAAGGTGTAAACAATTGAAGAAATACTTGCTCTTCTATCCATCAACCACCTCTCACACACCCTTTGAATATCAAAGTAGCGAGAAGCAATTTCAGGATCCAGGATTCTAGCTAGGTCAAACCTTATAATTTGATTAAGTCTTGGTTCATAGGATTTTATGATGTCTAATATTCTCTAGAGTTCAGTCCACTGTTCTTCGGATGGGAGACTTGAGTTTTCAACTATTTGAGAAATTTCTTGTGTGGATAACAATGCCTTAATGTTTATGAGTACAACTCTTCTAATGTTGTGGTCTAACATTTATGGAATTCACTTAAAATATGCAAATTTGACTAATGACTTTGTTTGATTTTTTGTTTTGTTTTATTTTTATGTTTTTGTAATTTTTATGTTATTTTATGTTTTATAAATCAGAAATATGTCTATGTTTTTCATGTTGAGTACACCAAAGAATGTAGCTCTAAAATTCTCACACTCCTTTCTTTCAGGCTAATGGATTTGCACCTCAAAGAGAAATGGGAGAATAGTAGATATACACCTCGAAGAGAGACACTTGAGTTCATTTCTTCTTTGGTGATTTTTTGAAAAATTATTTAGGGTTCACCAAGAAACATTTCTTGGTAGTTTTCATGCCTAGGTTTTGGAGTTTGTTTGATGTGTTCCTTTTAAATTCTCACAATCACCTAGTTTTGGCCAATATGCAACTATGCTAACCTATATACAATTTTTATTCATATATAAACAACAAACAACAAAAAATAGAGCTTTAATGCACAATGCACTGCTTAAAAAGTGATTTGAAACTCTGACCTATATCAAGAAGTTTGATTTTTTTATTGTAGATAAGATCGTATGTAGCAAGACAAGATCATACGCTTCTGGTCAAGATCGTACATATGATAAGTGATTTTACTGTTCGATCAGTGATCAAAAGATCTAATCACAACAAAAACTTGTAGTTTCATGAATAGAGTGCAAAACAAAAAACTAGGATATGCTACAGACTTTACTAGATAGAAATCAATTTAGGAATTATCTATACATGTATATGCCTTAAGCTATCTAAAATATGCAAGTGAATACAATTTGGTGAACTCCATGGATGAAAATGATTAAATCTAATATTATATGCAATGGGAAATGATAAATCAGATGATAAATATGCAAATGAGAGGTTAAGAAATGCAAACCAACACTTGGAATTGCCCCCAAGTTATTTGTAAGCAAGATCATAACAAAATAACAATATCATACATAGAACAAGGTTGATCATATCCTTTGATCGCTGATCGTATCATCCAATCCCTGATCGTATCCTTTGATACTACATGAAACAAAAAAATAACTAGGATTAATGCATAAATTATAGTGATTTGAATGCAAAAAATATATCACGAAGTCAAGGGAGATTCGAGGGGAGGGGTGCTTGATTAAATAGGTTGAACCAGTAGGGAAAAATAGGCTAAAAATAGAATAGTTTGCAACTCATTCCAAGCTGGGACTTATCGGCAGATCCGTTCCCATAACTACCACATGGTTGCACAAGTAAAGACAAAAAATGTTGTAACTAGTTTGTCGTTTTACCAATTTGAGTTTTTTTATTTTGGAAAATATTGTACATACGGTCATAGAGATTGTAGCACAATCGTAGATATCATATGCACGATCGCAAAGATCGTACACATGATCATAGATATTGCATGCATGATCACATATATCATATGCATGATCGCATAAATTGTACGCTTGATTGTACATACAATATCGAAGATCGTACATACAATATCAAAGATCATACATACAATCTTGGAGATCGTACGTATGATCTCATCAGTTTAACCCGATCTCGCCAGGAAAGCACAAAAATCGAGGCAACAAGTTAAAAAGTTGTTTGAATTAATTTTTGAATATTTTTGTCTTTAATGCAAATTATTATGGGTCAAATTTAGGGTGTTACAACACCCAAATCTCATCATCTGACCCCAAAAGATCATCAATCTTAACTATTAGGACCTAGAAAGTCATCAAACCAATTTTTTATCACTAAGAGCCATACCCATCATCTAGGTATTGGTTTCACACAACCCATCACAACAAAATATAGGTGTTTATGAGTTCTTACCACCTTATCAATCATCAAATTTGGGGTGTCTAAAGTTAGTCACCTTCCCCCTTTTTCAAGCATCATCATTCCTTTGCATAGGCTCTAGTTTAATTTGAAAATCAAAGTTTCTTGTCATTTAGGCTTATTATCAATCTATTGTTTTTCTTAACTAGGCTATTTTCTTGGTTCCTATAGCCTTTCATTAGAGCTTGTCATTTTATATTTTTTCTTTTTACCCAAAAATCATATTTTAGTAGATTTATTTTACATTTTTATATAGAGAAAACTTGATAATAGTAACCCCTAAGGAGCAGAAAACCATAGTTGTCAGACGTAGTCAACCCAACATCTCTCCCAAGATAAACCATATGAGGTTAGACAATCCTACCTTGAGGCTATCTAAGACATGATGGTCGAAATTCCAAAAAGTGTGTGCCATAGGAGCAACTCATAAGCCTCTATCAGCCTTCACCTCAATGCTAGACATTAGGTAGGGGGTTTTTTCCTCAATTTCAAATTGATTTTTTAAAGGCAATCACATCTCCTTAAGATTTAATTATAGGAAAATTAATATTTATCCCATTTTGAAGCCTTCACATTAAATAAGAGCTACTTCTCCTACCCTTATGCTCTCCTATGGCATCCATAGGGTGATCTTGAGGATCAAAATGGGGAGGACACTCTTGGATTCAAAGAGCTTATTTTCATTACCATTATATTTTTCATTTTTTATTGCTCCTTCATACTCACATTAAATAGGATTGTGGCTTTACGTATGCTCTTCCCTCACACTCTAATGTGATATTGGGGATCAAAAGTAAGCCATAACTCCTAAGGAAACAAATTTCACATCACAAATCACACTAAAAGGAAGGTAGTCCATCCTTCTAGGTTAAGGAACCTCACTTTGCAAAAATATTTCACACTAAGAAGGGATTTCCTAGCCTGTGTATGCTCTTCCATTGTGTCTAGTACTATCTTGGGAATCAAAAGTAGATAGGTCCTTAAGAAAACAAACCCCATTATAATCATCATCATCATTTTTTTGCATGCTTTCTTAGAGTAGTTTTTTATGCTTATTTATTGTTTTATTAGAGTAGAGTCTTCTTTTCAACCTCTGATCATTTTCTAGATTGTTTGTCTTTTAATGCCATTAGATTAGTTTCCTTTTCATATCATTTATCGCTTTCATAGAATAGTTTTAATAGAAGTCTTTTACCATTCTATTTTGTAGCTTCATTTCATGATTTTATAACTTCCTTAATAGACTTATAATTTCATATCTTAATATATTTTTGTACCGATCTAAAAAGCATACACCTAAACTAATACATTAATCGAAATCAATCATTAAAGCAAGAAATGAAATACAAGATTGCATATGACAAGAAAGTGAATGTTTCTTTTATTAATCTTGAATCAAATATCGGTTACAATCATGTCCCTCTTAGGGTAACCCAAATGTTGATACAATTAACACAATTTGAAAGCCCCAAAAGGGTAGGTGCAATACACAAACTTTCTGAATGGACACGAACTGCTCCAAGGTGTAAATTACCTTCTTCTCCACGATTAAAGGAATTTGCTGCATTGCATGTCAAAATGCTATTAGTCCTAAGTGCAATAAACAACAAGAAGTAATTAGCAAAAAAATAGGCCTCTTTTGATGAGGCTTTTAAGAGGTATTTTCATAAAAGGTAGCATAACTAGCATGAAATCAAGAAATTGCAAGAAACATACTAAACTTATATTAAACCTAAAAATATTGCTACAAACATATAAGCAAAAGCATATCTAACTATCTATTGACTTAATTACAAAATTGAAAGCATGGAAGCATGAAAAGAACCATTAGTGCCATAATTGTAAAAGTGAAGGAAAATGACTAAAAACTCTAATTGCACCGATCAAAGTTTCTAAAGCAAATTAACATGATATATGTCTAATCTAATGCAATTAAGAAAATCCTACAACTAGAAAATAAGAAAATTGAATATGACAACCTAACCGTGGGTCTGATGCGCAGTGAGAACTGTTAGCCGTGAATGAGCTTGAAATATTCTTGCTCTCCTAATTTGGTGTCCAATATTCAATTCTCCTTGAGAAATTGATGATCAAGGGTCACCACTGTGTCCTTTGACAGATTTGGTGATTGAATTACTCAGTTGGTGTACAGATTGCACAAATTCATGTTTCTTGAATCTCCTAGCCTCCTAGGACCTCCATGGCATGTGATATCCAATTGGGCAGCAAAAGTGTTCCTCTCAATGCATGTAAGTGAGTATGCAATTCAACAAGGCTTCGTTGCGTTTCATCTCGAGATTTGTCTATATATTTCTCCAATTTGGAGGGGGGTTTTATAGCATTTGCCAAGGGATAGGGGTGGCTTCATGAGGAAGCCAAGAATAATATTGGGTAGTTGAGCTATTGAATGGAAGGATCCAGAACCTTCCTCACTCAAACTACTCCAATCCATAACCAATTAGCTGTTTGAACCAACTTTGAATCAGTAAAAGGCCAACTGACTTTGAGGCCTAACTACAGCTGACAAGCATGGTCAGCTCTACTAACCGTGGATGCCAATAGCGGCTAGAAATGACTAGGAAAAGGTACCCAAATAAGTGATGAAAACCACTGCTATACCTTGGTATCTATCCAAGGTCTTCCATATGGTCTTCTAGCATGTCCCATATGAGTAGTCGCCTCGATATGACGTATTTTAGGTGTCTATAGATGCCACTTTTGAGATGCATTGTGAGATTGAAAAACACTAAGCAAAAATAAACCTCATAAAATGATGTTGTAGGTTGGATGATGATCATTGGTCTGATCAACATTAGATGCCCGATTCCTACAAAGAAGATGCACATCCTAGAATCATTGCTTCCAACTGGATGGAAGGCTTAAATTTGAAAAAGCTTTGGCAAGCTCCACCGTCGATCGATCAGCTCAGGGCTACTATAGGCTTCGACACCATATAGATTCCGAAAGGAGGAGAGCTACTAACTTATTGTCATATTTTATTTTTACCCCAATAGAGGGTAAGCTTATGATAGTTGTTGGTAATGATTCATAAGACAAACACAATTTTGAAAAGATCTAGAGATCTACGATCAAGGGATATTCTATTGAATTTGATTATGATTTGATATTATGACTATCCCCTCAAGTGACAAGTCGATGAGGGTAATAAAAACTAAATGAAGCGACGAGGTCACTTGAACACTATGAATGATCTTGAATAAATTTAAAGATTTAGCATTTGAATTATTGGCAAGGCCTAATCAGCTATGATTGCAACTATTAATAGTAATTGTATATTTCTATCCCATGGAGCGGTCCAGCCATGAAGGCCTTCTTAGGAAATCAAAATGGTAACAATGTCAATTATGCTTGTGTTGAATCATATTTGTCGATGATTTACTAAAAATGTCATAGGGAAATTACGATGAATATCTCATTCCCTTGGAGCAGTCTGGCCGTCTGGGCCTTCTTAGGGATTGAAATAAAGCATACAATTCAATGATGACTAATTTACCCCAAATGTCCTTATCGTAATTTACTCATCTTTCTAGATCGCATGGAATGCAAGTCGTTGCAACCGCCAAGTGTATAGGGTAAATAACTAAATACGAGGCATTTAGATTTTAATGTTATCTGATTTTTTTGTATTTTTTTTGAATTATTTGGTCTGGTGGGTATTTTTAATTTATTATTTTATAGCTCTCCATAATGGGAATTGAGAGCATTTATTGTAGTTTGCTGACCGCATCTATCAAAAGCGGTTAAAAAGTTTAATTTCCTTGATCGCAGCTCAGATCTGCAGGTAGAAAACCCTAATTTTGATTGTCCCCATGCTTTTTTTAGAGGATTTTTGTAAATCCCCATATTTTGATTGTCAGGTGCTTATGGATTATCAATAAGAAGCACACATATTTCAATCATATTTTGCACAAGATGTTTGAAAGACCAACATATCTCAATATCATGGCCTTTCGATCAATGAAAGATGCAATATTGATCGTACTTGTAGCCCTTAGGCTTAGGCTGATTAGGGTCAATTAACTTGACCTCAGGTAAGTGTATAACCTTTGCCTCACATAGTTGATGAAAAGAAAAGCCAACGAATTCGATAACTAAGTAAATATGTGAGGTGTGTGTTGTTCCTTATTTTTACCCCTATGATTATTGTTACGCTGCTCATATTGTGTAGGAGGAGGTTGGGCTTGATAGTTTTATTGTTGTTTCCCCTTATCCATTTTTGAAGGTTTAACACTACCTGATTAACATGGGTTAGCTTGGCCTATTTTCTCTCAGTGTTTTTCTTGTTCCACTCCTTATTTATGAGCTTCAAGTTACCCTTCTATAACTTGATGTCCTCTATCACCTTGGCTTTTGCCAAAGCCTCTTCGAATATCTGGTACTGCTGCAACTATAGAAATAACAAAATGTGCTTAGCGCAAATCTTCATGAATATTCAAGTTAATTCAGAGGATGGAATGGAGAATGATAGCTTTGCCATCATTTTCCTCCATTATTTCCCATAATCCATCACTAGCTCAGTGTCATGTTGCGTTAAAGTAGCCATGTTGGATAAGTTTACCTTTTTCTTGATGTCGAAGGAGAAGCATTCAAGAAATGTATTAGCTAGTTGTTTGAAACTAGTGATGTTGTGCCTCTTTAGTTGGTTGAACCACTCTTGAGCTGGGCCTAAGAGGGTCGTAATGAAGGTGTGTAGGATTAAGTCATCATTGCTCTAAATCTGAAAGCACATATCTAGAAAAATCATTACATGCTCCTGTGTGTCTTCCTCTCCTTGAAAATTTTCTAGCCTAGGCATATTGAAATGCTTAAGACAGGCCAGAATAGGCACTAACGTGCATAGAGGTTCATTATAGATCTTGTTCAAGTTAGGCTTTTGATAAACCGTTACTTTCTTCTCTATGGCTTGGACCTTCTTTGCTAAGGCCTTATAGGCCTGCAAAGAAAGAAACTCCTCTTCTCGAGATTCCCTCGGAGGCACCTTCAGAGGTAGATTATTACTCTGTCAAGGTCATGGACTAGGCTCGTCCTCCTCCTCGAATTAAGATATTTTTGGATATTCTTGTTCTAACTCCTCTCCCACTTCTTCCTCATACTACCTATGCTCATGTTGTTCAGACGTTGGACGTCGATCTCTGTGCTGAGTCGTATAGTGAGTATGTGTGTCTATGTACTTAGGGTATAACTTAGGTTGTGAAGCCACTCATCTATCGACACGCTCCCTAGTCTCACTATGAGGAGGTAAACTGGCACTAGCCAATCAATCGTCTCTCTCAACACGCTCCTTATCATCAAGGATGCATTGTTCATGCATGCACTATTCATATAATTTTTATCTTGTGAACCTCTGCCTCTAAGAGTTCTCATTTTCAAGGTGCTCTTTTTCCACACAAACATCCTTCGATTGGTCTTGGAGAATCTTCCATCTTTGTTTAAACACCAGTATATGAGATATATCAACATGATCAGCTGTCTGAGGTCTCTAGTGTGTGTGCTCTGTTTGATCAGCTTTATGGGTATATCCCCCAATGGACTAATTTGCCACACTCTTGCCTTTGTTTGTAAAGACGACATTTGTTATAGGTTGTCTCCTATATTCTGTGTCTGCATGAGATGTAGGAGCATGTATGTCATGAGAATGCTTGGAGCACTCTCTAGGTTCTCTAGCAGTTCTAATGGTGCTTCTGCTACACTCACTCGTAGGTTGAGAGGGTGTAGGCATAGAATTATATCCTAGCTGCCCTAGGGCTTTGTTTAGACCATATAACTGACTACTACGCTAAGGCTCATGAGGTAGCATGTCTCTAGCTCCCACTTTAGATATATTTATGGTGAAATTACAAGGTTCACCCCTATAATGAGTCTGCATGGGACTATTATCGAAAGTGGTCCCATATACTTGCCCCTGAATGGGTGGATCTCAAGCCTTCCTATACTCGGATGGTAGAGGTCGTGAGCCTACCTTAGCTACAAGTCAAAGGGGTACCAATATGGATCCCTCAATGACATATTATTTAGTAGAACCTATGGATGCACGAGGAATGTGGTCACGATAAATGCTACCATGTGCGAAACCACCATGTTGGGAGGTCCCATGCTCTGATCTATGTCTAAAGGGGTGTCTAGTACTTCCTCTAATTAGGGTATTCTCAATGGAATCCTCTCGTGTGGAATTATCCCCTCTAATACTCACTAAATGATGTCTAGGATGATTTAGTGATTGAGGGCATTCTACATCGTGTTGTGCATTAGGTGGATCTTGGGCTTTGATCTCAGGTCTATGCCTAGATCGATATCTTCATGTTTGCACCATTGTGTGTATCATATGTCTAGATTTAACTTTTATTAACACATAAAAAATACAATGATTATTATCTCTTTTTAAAGTTTAAAATGAGCCCTAAACTTTTTGATGTGTTTTGCAATTTATTGTATCAGTAAAGTAACTCTTGTCATGTTTGCAATAAGTTGATGATTTTCTTAATTGTTAAAGGGCTCTCACTTGTATACTCATAACTCGACAACCTGACTATGAACTCCAGGCCATGTAATATCCTCAAAATATGGTGATAAGGTCCACACCTAGGCAGGGAGCACAGGTCCTACCAGACCCTCACCCAATCTCACCCTGTCAGCGTTATACCCTCTAAAGAGAAGTACATGCAAATTTTCTGGGCTACGAATGGTTCTTGGGTCTGATATTGGTCTAGAACATAAGGTACGTGGGAATTGAGCCAACGGATGGAAATCACTACCACCGCCGTTGAAACCCTATTAGTGGTTGGATGTGACTTCCAACTCACTAGCATTTACAATCTGTCATGGTGTATGTCATTTCTTTTAATTTGCACAAAAGAAAGATGCATAATACAACATTCAAATGATTATTGTCTATATGCAATGCAGAAAAAGGAACGTTTCAAATTAAGAAAGCATGCATGATTAGTTTTACATGATATTTTGACAATGCATACTAACGATGGTATGGCCACTAATTAGGCCTCAAGCAAGCAAATAGAGCATAAAAGAGGTTCTAGAACATTGGAGACTAGAACAGACTGCACTCAGAGGTCCGTTGTTCCTAGAAAAAGCTAGTAAAGATCTAAAAAGAGAAATACCTAAGGACTCATATGCATATTGCTGATTTTTTTGTCTTCCCTAATTAGTCTAACATTTTTACATTTTGGAAATTTACAAAGAGTAAAAAAAGAAACAAAAGGTGATAGTGGCACCTACCTCAGGTCCACATCTATTTCAGTTTTACTCCTCTACTGTCTGGTTTGTTAGATGCTGACCACAGATTTATGGCACGACTGAGACTGTTGCCTGCGGGTTTCAACCATGGCAACAAATTTTGACCATGGCTATCAATCATAGTGAGCACCTATCATCAGAAAACCAATAAAATTAGTTTTTAGCAACATGAAATATGGAGGTTCCACCATGATATCCTTTTGTATCGATCTAAAATCATACACCTAAACTAATACATTAATAAAAATCAATCATTAAAGAAAGAAATGAAAGACAAGATTGCATATGACAAGAAAGTGACTATTTATTTTATTAATCTTGAATTAAATATTGGTTACAATCATGCCCCTCTTAGGGTCACCCAAATTTTGATACAATTAACACAATTTGAAATCCCCAACGAGGTAGGTGCAATATGTAGACTTTCTAAATGGACACGAACTGCTCCAAGGTATCAATGACCTTCTTCTCCACAATTAGAGGCATTTGCTACCTTGCATTTCAAAACCCTGTTAGTCCTACGTGCAATAAACAACAAGAAGAAATTAGCAACAAAAGAGGCCTCTCTTGATGAGGCTTTTAGGAGGTATTTGGATAAAAGGTAGCATAACTAGCATGAAATCAAGAAAGTGCAAGAAACATACTAAACTTATATTAAACCTAAAAATATTGCTACAAACATATAAGAAAAAGTAGGTCTAACTATCTGTTGAATTAATTATGAAATTGAAAGCATTGAAGCATGAAAAGAACCATTAGTGCCATAATTGAAAAAGTGAAGGAAAATGACTAAAAAATCTAATTACATCGGTTCAAGTTTCTACTAAAGTAAATTAACATGATATATGTCTAATCTAATGCAATTAAGCAAATCCTACATCTAGAAAACAAGGAAATTGAAGATTACAACCTGACCATAGGTCTTATGCACGGTGAGCACTATTAGCCATGGTTGAGCTTGAAATATTCTTGCCCTCCTAATTTTGTGTCCAATCTTCAATTATCCTTGAGGAATTGATGATCAAGGGTCACCAATGTGTCCTCTAATATATTTGGCAGTTGAATTGCTCAGTTGGTGCACATATTTCATGAATTCACATTTCTTGAATCTCCTAGCCTCCTAGGACCTCCATGGCACGTGATATCCAATTGGGTAGAAAACATGTTCCTC
This sequence comes from Wollemia nobilis, assembly GCA_028583015.1. NCBI lineage: Eukaryota > Viridiplantae > Streptophyta > Pinopsida > Araucariales > Araucariaceae > Wollemia > Wollemia nobilis. Next base: position 5,840,200 of record JAQPPZ010016930.1, on the reverse strand, counting down.
TCAATGCATGTAAGTGAGTATGCAATTCGATAGGGCTTCTTTGTATTTCATATCGAGATTTATCTATATGTTTCTCCAATTTGGAGGGGGATTTTATAGCATTTTCCAAGGGCTAGGGGTGGCTTAATGAGGAATCCAAGAACAAGATTAGATAGTTGATCTTATTGGATGGAAGGATCCGGAACCTTCCTCACTCAAACCGCTCCAATCTGCAACCAATTGGCCATTTGAACCTATAGGCCCAAAATGGCCACATACTTAGGAAAATTTTGTCTAAGTGGGAAGATATTCATTCTGCATACCTTACAATGTATTTTGGAGTAGATCCACAACAGAAGGCATGAGTTCACCTGAAACTTAGAGTATTTTCATGCTTGAAGTGATTATGGGAGATTTCCCTTGTGTTTGGTTTCGGACTAGCGATGCCTCTTGAATTTGTAAAAGTTTTTAAGAGTAAATAATGTTAGAGATAAAAAAGTGCAGATTGGAGACCACTCAACATTTTGGAAAACTTCACGAGCGACTAAGTTTTGGAAGGCCTGATTCTGGAGAACCCATAGAGTATTTGCGCCCAAAATGGTGATAAGGTGGAACGCTATGGACAAGGTGGATGCAGATTTGTAACTAAAGATGATTTTGACTTCTCCTTTCTAAAATGGTGACAAGGCAGAATATTTTATTCTAAGGATAGTGCAGAATGGATAAAAGGTCATGTTGCACTATGATGGGTCCAGATTGACGATCGTATGCCAATGCACTTTCTCAACCCGGAATAGAATCTGCAAAATTCATAGAGAAAGAATGATGTCATCAATATTTTTGTGCAGATTTGTGAATACCTTACGGATAATGAAGGAATATAACGAAAAAATAGTGGATTTATTCCTGCTTAGCTTTCAGGTTATTTGGGAGCTGAATTGGTGATTTTGGAGTTTGTAAGATAGAATGATGACATTACTAGCATTTTAAAGTGGAATGATGCTATGTTCTTCTCATCATCATAATAAGCTTGTATCAGAATAAACCTGAGCCATACAATAATGGGGATCAATGGTGAGAATCATGTCAAAGAATCTAAAGTATTTAAAGACATTTCTTCACCATAAGCATCGAAGATAGTTAGTTTGAAGAAGAAGATGAAACATCGAGGGTTTTCAAGAAAGTTAAACCAGAAGTGGTTACAAATTGACAGTGACATATAGCTTCCAAGAATAATCAATGATAGTTCATGATTTCCAATGGCTTGGACTCCAGTTACATCAAACAACCAACAAGTTGTAGAGGTCTCGAGCTGCCATGGTAGACCACTTTTAGTGGATTTTCTATAAGATGTACCAGTAAGAAAATGCCTACAAAAACTCTTTACTGTGCTTTCAAAATGAAATATTTGTAATGTTCTTTGTATTTTTAATTTCTGCAAAAACTATAAGTAGAGGTCGAACCCTCATTTTTAAAGGGTCGGCTCTAGTGTGTTTGCTTGTGCTACTATAATTATTTCCAAGATCTAATGGAAGGAGCATTACATTGATCTTCGCCTCAAAATTTGTATCTTCATGCTTGATATCAGAGGTTCAAATTCTTTAGTTGTATTTCTATGAATACTTAAGTGGTTAGTTTGTGCCAAATGAATGGATTATTAGCTATTAAAGTAATTGAAATCTGCTTCTAAGATTTATCTTTATTGTTAGAAAGTGCATTTCTATAGAATCTAGATATTGGTGAATTCTGTTATTTGGATTATCATTGTCTGGATATTGAAATCATTGCCTACAATATTTCTCTGTGTGATTTAATGAATGGAGAGTCATTCAATTTGTGATAATGTTTATCTGAGTTATGTATCTTTGAGTTAGTTTTTCAAAGCTTTTTATGGTGGTGCAATATTGTTAGCCTATCCATCCACTATTGTTCACATTTATTTAACCCTAACATTTTCTTAACCTAACCTTCAAACCCTAAGTGAGCATAATTGTGTCAACCCCCTATTTAAGTTGACAAGAAACCAACCTACTCTGGAGGTTGGATCAAAAACTATGTTTGGGTCCATCCAATTTTGAGTGCTGAGATGCAACTATCGGGTGCAATCCTAGATAGAAAATAGGAATATGGAAAGTCAGAGTATCGAGTGAAAAATTGGTACAATTTAGTGCCCAATAGTTTTTAGCACACCCGGTGGGACCAATTCACAAGGAACACAAAACCCATCAAATGAATTACTATTATCTCAACCCAAAGGAATCAAGATTAGGTGAATTGTCTTGATCGTGTAAGTGGAGAAGAGAAAGTTCACCTGGCAACTCCCTGTTATTTAGACTCAAAAAAATAATTATCCTTGTAGACCAGTTTCCTTTCATGTATACCAGGTCTTTCAAAAGGAATAACCCTAAACCCTATTTTTACTATGAGTTACCTTATAGAGGGGCTGTTGTTGCTAGAAGTTTAGATCAATATTTCCTCATAGAGGAAGAGCTTCTGGAAGAGGATCCTACAACCCATCCAATAATTCCTCCAATAAGACCTACAACTAGAAATATGGCATAAAATGAGCCTCCTAATCAGCCATTATAGACGTATCCTAGCCGAAACATAGACGGTCCTCTCAAATTAGTCCAAATGAATGCTATCCCTCAGGCTGTATCTAAAGCTATCCCCAGTTATGATGGATCTGGAAAAACAACTTATGAGCACTGTCAGGATATCTTGAACCTGACAACAATCCACAACATAAAGGAAGAAGATATCATTGTAAGAATTCTAACCCTGTCCTTCAGAGGAAATATATTGCATTGGTTTAGAACCTTGGAAGATAATACTATCACTCATGGTAAGCATTAGCCAAGCCATTCATAGAGGAATTTAATGGATCTACTGATACTTTTTCTCTACTTAATTAGTTTACCTCCATGCAGAAAACTTAGCAAGAAACTATCTCAGATTTCAATTTGAGATTTAGCAGAACATGGAAAATAATTCCCCCCCATTGCCAGAATAGCTACATGTTTGGATTATATGTATTATATATGAGATATTGGATCAGATTTTGGGCTACAGACACAACAATCAAGAGTGGAAACCTTCACCCAAATTTATAATGCAATAGTTCATGCTGAAAATATCCTAATCAATGTCAGAAGACTTCCTCCCAAAACTGTGTTGCCTTACAACTCAGAAACCACTAGTATCCAAATTCAATCCACAAATTCCTCTTACATAGACCATCTATATTTATCATCCCTATATCCACAAATGAATGCAATCCCTAAACCAAAGCCTATACCCTCTACAGCTCCTTTTCCTCTCCTTCTCAATCATCTCATGAGTTTTATACTATTTTGGATATACAAAATACTATGAAAACTCTGAGTAATAGAATGAATTCAATGGAAAAGAGAGACTAAGAAAGGTCACAACAGAGGATATTACCATATGTAAACAAATTTCAGAGACCTAGTCTGAGTAACATTACTAGGGTCAGAGTGAACGTAGTATATGAGGAGCCATAATGTTCTTCAGATACCACTCTTGCAGATGGTTGGTGTTTAGTATGTAATGACCCCCATGACTCATAGTCTTGTGTGATGTATCAACACCATATTCAGCAAGATATGGATCAAGCTAAAAGGAATCAAAAGGGGAGAGTTAATATGTTATGGCACCCTGATCAAATCATGGTTGGAATAGAGTCAGCTGAGGAAAGCCCAATTGCTGTTATGAAAAGGTCTGGGAAGAAAGCTTTACAAGTTAACCCCCAAAAAATGGGACAATTCCAAATCCCTTCTCAGAAGAAATTTGATCCCATCCATTAGAGTAGTAATACCTTACTTATTCCTCAAGCTAAGGGAAAAGATAATACAGATAGTCTCCCTAAGAGACCGAAAAAGGAAATAGAAGGAGACCGAATGAGATCCAAGGATGAAGATCAACAAAGACTTAGGTTCCCCTCTATTACGAAAATACAAATATTAGAGGCCACCAAAAAATATAAAATAAGATAATATGAGCAAGAAATAGGGCTAGAAATATTCTCCTTGATTAAGTCTGAATACAACATTATTGAAGAGATGAAAAGGATCCCATCAAAATCTAGCCTGTATGACACTCTTTTCATCCCTGGTCAGATTGACCTGCTTAAGGATTCTCTCAATAAAAATCCTCAGAATATATTGGCCACAACAATCCTTAGTATGCCATCAAAAAAGAAATAAATGACACCTACGGTTTTAAAGAATAAACCTCCCCATTTCTATATATCCCTAAGAATTGAAGGTTGGGTAGTCCAAAATTGTATTATTGACTCAGGAGCATCAACTACAGTTATGCCTAAAGTAGTCTGTGAGGAGATGGGTATGGAGTATACCCGATATTGTCCTGGAGTATTACAACTAGATGGGACACCTGTCAAGATAGTTGGGATCATTAAGTATGTACTGATGAGGTTGCACAGAGCCCCTGAGGTGACAATAGTGCAAGAAATAGTTGTGGTTGACTTAGAACCCTATTTCAAATTATGTCTTTCAAGAGAGTTTACTAGAAATATAGGGGGATGTATGTACATGGATTATTCTAGCATGGTAATCCCTTTCAAAGGAAAAAGGATAAGGATAACACCTGAAAAACCAGTAGCTTATCACATTGAAAATATTGAAGAAAATATGTGCAATATTAATCCATTGGAAGAATTTGATCTGGTGGAAAATATTGAAGAGTTAGACATAGAATATGAGTTTCCTTTCAAAGAAGACTATAGTCAGTTCAAAACTGGTATGGGAACATACAACATCTCAACAGAATTAGAGAAGAAAATACTTGCTATATACAACCAGTCTCTGAGAGATAAAGAAACTTGGATCATGCACTTTGATGGTGCTAAATGCCAAAATGGTGCATGAGCTGGTGTGGTCCTACAATCCCAATCAGAAGGTACAAAAAATTTTGCTTACATACTGACATGGTCATGTACTAACAATGCGGTAGAATATGAGGCAGACCCTATGTCTAGTATTGATACAAGAAGAAAGTATGGGCATTAAGGTTTTGAATGTATATGGTGATTCTGAGATAATAGTCCATCAAGTAAGAAATAGGTGCAACAGTAAGCACCATTACTTAAAAGCTTACAGAAAAATGGTATGGGATTTAGTGGAATCTTTTGATGCCCTAAATTTAAATTTTATTCCTAGAGAAAAGAATACTTTAGCTGATTCATTAGCAACAAAGGGAGCTAACTTCAACCTCTGTAGACTTTGGAATTAAGAAGGCCAAGGGAATTAAAATAATTTTAGACCTACAATGCCATCCAAGCAAATATTTTGGCAAATTTTTGAAAGTGATGATTAAATAGTTGATTTTATGGTGAGAGAGGCTGCCTCTCCATTGTCCAAGAAGAGAATTCAGATGAAATTGATCAACAAGACATTATCCAACTAAAGAAAAATCATATCCCAAGAGGGCTAGTCACCCTTGAGAGTTTGTTTGATAATGAGGATAGAAAGAAGACCAAATCCATGAAGGTCAATGAAAAAATCTATAAAGAAGTTGAAGTTGGTAAAGAAAAAAATCTCAATGTCAAAATTTGATGTTCACCTGAGGAAGCAGAAGATATCAAAGCTCTATTATTAAGATACCAAGACATTATGGTTTGGTCATATGAAGATCTCAAGGTGTATGATAAAAAGGTTATCCAACATACTATTGAGCTAGAGCCTGATGCAAAACCATTTAGGCAGAAGCAAAGGCCAGTAAATCCAAGGATCGAGGCCATTATGAGAGAGGAACTCTTAAAGTTATTAAAGGCCAAGATCATATACCCAATAAAATATTCTACTTGGGTAGCCAATTTGGTACTTGTGAGAAAAAAGAATGGGGATATACGCTTATGTGTGGACTTTAGAAATATGAACCAAGCATTCCTTAAATATCACTACCCTCTTCTTAAGATTGATTAGATCTTATAGGTAGTGGTAGGAGTAGAAAGATTCTCATTATTGGATGGTTACTCTGAATATAACTAAATTTAGGTGAAATATGAAGATTAGTATAAAACAACATTCACCACAAAATGGGGTACATTTACCTCCTAGAGAATACCTTTTATGTTGTCCAATGCAGGAGCCACATTTCATAGAGCTATGGACTATGCCTTTGGAGCACTGATCAACAAGGATATTTTGATTTATATGGATGACATGACTATGTTTTCCCATGATAAAAAAGACCATCTGTCACACTTGGAGCAAATTTTTCAAAAATGCAAAGAATTTGGTATTTCACTCAATCCTAAAAAGTCATTCTTTGCAGTTCATGAAGGAAATATACTAGGTCATGTGGTATCAAAATATGGCATGGCCATAGATCTAGATAGAATCACATTAATTCTTGCTCTTCCTTTGCCTACAAATAAGAAAACATTATAGTACTTCCTAGGTCAAATCAATTTTGTTAGGAAATTCATTTTTGATTTTGCATAGAAAGTAAGGCCTATATCTGAGCTGCTTAAGAAAAATGCTGAATTCAATTGGACTAAAGTTAGAAAATAAGATTTTGAGATTATCAAACAATCCATTACAACATCCCCAGTATTGGTAAATCTAGATTTTAGAAAATATTTTATTCTTTATGCATATGGAGCTGAAGAAAGTTATGGCTCAGTACTGACTCAGAAAGATGATCAATGGGAGGAACATATTGTGTTCTTTTAGAGCCAGACACTCCATGATTTTTAGGTCAAATACAATTTTATTGAAAGGCAAGTATTTGTTGTGATGAATTCACTAAATAAGTTTAGGCAATATTTGGTACAGAGCAAGACCTTGGTATATGTAGTTAATCCGAATGTAAGAAGTTTTATCCTTCAAGGTGATCTAGGAGACAAAAGAGTTGGTTAGATTATCAAAATCCAAGAATATGATGTAGAAATACACCCCACCAAGATAGTGAGAGGTAGAGCCTTATGCCAAGGATTAACTGAAGCTGCAACAAAAGTAGAGGTAACAACTTGCTAGGCAACAAAAGAAAACCAGGTCAAAATAGTACAAACTGAAGACTCTAATTGGATTGACCAGATGATTAGGTATTTCTAGAGTGGAGTATGCCCCCTTAATCTAAGTTCTTCCCAAAGGAGGAGATAAAAGCTTCATGCTTTGAAATATGTATTACTACCAGAGGGCTTATACACAAGAAACTTGGATGGAATTCTTCTAAAATGCTTAAAGGATGACTAGAAAAAAAGGGTCATGGAGGAATTCCATGGAGGATCAACTGGTGGACATAACTCAAGTAGGGTTACAACTTTAAAAATAATAAGAGTAGACTATTATTGACCCACTGTATTCATTGATGCTTTTAAAGTCACCCGAGCTTGTGACAAATGTCAGAGATATGTTGGAAGGACAAGGAATGCTTCATCCCCCCTCAAGCCTATTCAATTTGAAGAGCCTTTTCAACAATGGGGGCTATATTTCATAGGGTTTATCAACCATAATTCCTCAACAAAGCATAATTTTATCTTAACTGCTATATATTATCTTACCAGGTGGGTAGAAGATATTCCTACCAAGAAATCAGATCAAGATGTGATCAATTTTATGAAAATTTTGATTTCAAGGTTTGGAGTTCCAAAAGCTTTGGTGAGTGACAATGGACCAAATTTCATTAGATCCAAGTATATTGAGTTTGTCAGTAAGTATGGCATTACTCTTAAAAATACTTCCAATTATTATCCATAGGGTAATGGACTTGTAGAATCTATAAACAAAAACCTATCAAGGATTTTGAGGAAATCACTGGAAGGTAATAAAAGAAGTTGGCACCTAGTGCTGGACCAAGCTCTATGGGCAGACAATATTACTATTAATAAGTCCATAAGTACTTCCCATTTTGCACTAGTGTATGGCAAGGAGGCAGTGTTACCAATCCATTTGGAGATCCCAGTGCTTAAGCTTGTCAATTCAGAGGAAGAGTCAGAAGAAGATCCTGTGAAAACCAGATTGACACAATTGCTAAAATTAGAAGAGAGTAGAGCTTAGGCATATAGAATTTTTCAAAAGCATTCATAAGACATTAAAGCATGGTTTGATAAGAATGCCAGATTCAAGAAATTCCAGGTTGGAGACTCAGTTCTCAGGTTGAATGTTGGTAGAGCAAAGCCATGAAAGCATGAAAAGTTTGATTCTTTTTGGGATGGTCCTTTTAGAATAGTAGATGCTAAAGAGTCCAATGTATTCTAGCTGGAAGATTCAGAGGGAAACATACAACAAATTCTAGTGAATGGTTTTCATCTCAAGCTCTACTATGTGTAAGGAGCAATTTCACTATAACATACGTATATACATTGTATAATTATTTTTATTCTTTCTACACTTTGTACTTTAATTTATTTCTGCACTTTGTAATCAGTTATCTTGAAAAATATTGAAAAAAGAAATTTTTTTCCAAGAATGACTAAGTATGGTCTAAGTGCATAGCGAAGTTCCATTCCGCACTCAATTCTATGTAAAGCCTTCTGAAATAGCATGTGATATTGACTCTGCATCAAAATACACTCTATCCCCATGAAATAGGGTAAATTTTTCTATCCTGCACAAAAGGAGAGCCCTGGTCAAAGGAGAGCAAAGGCGTTCCCAATATGGGAACCTTCCAAAGATAATATATGCCAAAACAAAATCAAGATAGAAAGTCACATCTAAAAGGTTATAAGTGTGTGGAACCAAAAGCTTCTCAAGCCGTTGGTTTCAAAATCAGAGTGAAACCAAGTAGTAATTATGACTAAGACACATGGATACCAGAGAATGATCCTAAATTCAATGCTAACGAACTTGCATCATGACTCGAGAGTAGCCAAAGGGGTGCAGTGAGGTGGTAGTGCAATTTGAAATTTTGACCAATGAAAATATAAAATGCCATTGTTGAGCCACCGAAGGGAATGTTTAAAATTTGGAAAGTGTGCTAGCGGTAAGGTCGTGTAGTGGCTGCATTAATGGCAGAGGATACGTGCATTCCAAAAAATAAAAAGTGACAAAAGGCATACACGACGCTCATTTGGCAACTATTTGCATCCCCAGAGGGTTAAAAAGCAAAGTGATATTCTAAAGAATTTTCCACAAATTGCAAGGAGAACGAAGTCTTGCTACTGTCAAAATGGCCCCTAAAAAATCACTCACTGAGGTACCAAATATGGGAGTAAGGTTACAGGCTCATGTACGTCAAACCAGACAGGTCACGAACATAGTGATGATAAGAGTAAGGAGGACCCGTTTAAGGACAAGATTCAAATTTCCTTATTTTAAAGGAAAGCCAATGCACCGACAAGGTACTATAGCTATAAAATATTTCTTGTTCACCTATATATATGATTCTATACATCATTACCTCGAATTAGTCTCTGCTATGATTCAATTCTATGATTCTAAAAATAGAATAATTAAAACCTCTGAGGGCATTCCCCTATTCACAATTACAAAAGAATTTTGCCATGAATTATTTGCCGTAGGAGTAGGGCCACCCTCAAAACCAGACCGTTTGATATAGCAAAATTAGCTAGGGCTTATGCTATAATGGTAACTTTAGAAGTAAAGAAAAGGGCTATAGAACAATGTCAACATCTTAATTTCATAAGAATAAGGAATGAATATGAAATACCTAAAGTCCCCATTCATATTGATGTAATTGCAAATCTTGAATTATTTTCTATGTTAGCTTGCATAGAGGGTTTAGAATCTAATAGAATGATACATGGATGGAAAATTACCGAAGCATACTGTATTTCTAACGAAATAATGTATGAAAAAGATGCGGGAAAGAAAGGGAGTAGAGTGATTTATTTTGACTGGCCAATTTTTCTCACATAGAGGATACATGAGCATCTAGTAAGCATGAAAAGGGGTATTGGTACTCTTAGTTTTAGGCATTGCTCAAGTATGGTGTGGATGTTCTATGCTTCAACCAAAGATAGAATGCCATAGATTCTGTTCAAGGATAAAACCAATGATGGGGAACCCTTGTTGGTTTATTATTGGACAAGTCATTTGAGGAGCAGTGAGTCCTATTATAGATTCAATTTGGAATTTTTGGGACCTACCCTAAAAATAATGTATGGTAAGTACCCTAGGTTACCTCCTTTAGCTGAGCATATTTTGAGAACAAAGAGTGCAGAAGGAGACTAGTATTTGTTGACTGAGGGTACGGTAATTAGACTGTATGGTTTCATGGGTAAACCTTTTCTCCTGCCCCAATTTATCATAGAGAGGATTTTTGCCTTATAATACCTGATGCAAGTAGAGTATATTGATGTAAACTATGGTTCTAGGATAAAGAGGAAGTCTTTACTTACCCACCACACTATGGATGACTTTACCATCACCAAAAAGGGGTAGAGCCAAAAAATTGGCCAATACCTTGATAGGTTAGGTCTGTTTTATATTCCCCAAAGATGGAGTTATGACCCTAATGATATTTTTACTGCAAGGAATAAAACCCTAAATGGAACTAAGGCCTATAAATTTGAAAGGAGGCCCAGGGCTCATTTTGAACAAGGTAGAAATAATGATGAGACTACTCTTTTAGAGTGGAATGTCTCAAATATGGGTCAACTACCTCCATGGTTGGATTTTTATGAGCAAGTTGTTGATTTTGACCCTAAAAATAAGCCAAGTCATCAAATTATAGAGGCTACAATTGAAAATATTGATGCTGAATCAACAAAGAAAAAATATCCTCCGTTTGAGGCTAAGTTTGCAAAGAAAAAGGATCCTTCTCCTGAAGAAGAGATTGTAGAGGAAGAAGAAGAGGAGGAAAGGGGACCATGGAATGTAGCGAAGATAACAGATTGGTGGAGAATGAGGATTGAAATTGGAAATCCTAAGTCCAATTTTGGAATGAAGATTGATAAAGAATTTTCAAGGAGATATAATAAAAACATTAGAACTTGGAAATAAAATGATGTCAAAAACATAGTATTAATGGTTGAAAAACCTCAATCTGAATTTGAATCCCTCCCTCCACCTATAGATCAAGAGGATCATTTAGAATATCTAGGAACTCCCTTGACATCGACTGAAGTATTTAAGACCTTTCATCCTACCACTTAGCAGGTGGAGAAGTTTCCTAAGGGGGCTAAGTTGATGAGCAAAATGCAGTATTCTAAAGAAAAAGCTGCCAGTGCCCCAATTATTAAAACAACATCTAGTCCTAAATGTTTAGCTCTAGGGGGTCAACCTCTAGAAAAAAATATTGATTGGAAAAAGAAGGATGAAAGTTTCAGGTTTAGACCACTGTCTTTTACCCTTGCAAAATCAATTAAATTACGACCTATTTTTGAAAAATCATTACTTTCTGGAGTAGTGCAAGAATATGAGTTGGAAGAAGATTCTAAAAATGAGATGTCTGCTTTTCAATTAGTTCATAGAAGAACTAAGAGGGTCCCATAAAGAGAGGAAAAAGAGATTTCAAAGAAACAAAAATTGGATATGGAGGAGATTGCTAAAGAAGTAGCTAATTTTGCTACGGGAAAATTAATTGATTAGGAGTAGCAAGATACAGAGATAGAACAAGAATACCCTACATCAGTATGTGAAGTTATGGCTTCTAATATCTCCTCTCCTCTTCATCATTATGAGTCCCCAAGAAAATCTCTGTCACTTTTCTAATCAAGAAGACATGACAAGTGTGCCTCCTCCCTCTAATAGTCCACCACATAAGTCATCAGTAGCCACCGAGGTACAAGTCACTCCTATTTCCTCATAACCACCTCAAATCCCATATTCAACATCTGAAGTTCCCACTCCCTCACCTACCATCGCTTCACTTCCATATTTTTCATTACCACCATCAATAGGACATTGCATTCCAAGTGTATCCATCCATCCTATTGTAAGTCTTGCATCAATTTGCATCAGTCTACCAGCAACAATAGAAGCAGTAGTTACAGAGTCCACTATTGTAACAGAGGTTACTGTAACTATATCCTCACCCCCATCATCAACAGTTCAATATGCCCTTTCATTTATACTGTTATCTTCTCCTCTAGCTGTTGGTTTTTAAAAACCTATCACTATGTCAAAAGAGCAGGTAGCCACTCAGAGCATAAATTATTATTGGTCAAAAATTTTTACTAAGCCTTCCAGCAGGATGGCTGTCAGAAGAAGCATGTATATTGATCCTATTTATAGATAAATAATATCAATATATATGAATCCACTAGTGAGCAAACTTGAGAATGAGATGACTATTCAAGATTATCGAGTGGAGGAGGTCACAAAAGATATTGATAAGCTTCTTGAGGAAGATGAGCTAATTATAGCTAGAGCCCACTTGGATACCTTCTATGTGAAGAATGATTTAGTCAGAGAGAAGGTAGAAAAATTGGAGAAACAGGTTGAAAGGCTTAAGAAGAGTCTGAATAATCAAAATGAAGTAGAAAAAGCTCTGATAAAATAGGTTAAGGGTTGGCAAGAGAAGTTTCAAGAAGCCAATAAACTAAAGGAATAGTTAGAGGAGCAAAAGAAGCTGAATGCAGATCAGGTGAAGGAAATTCAAAATTTAAAGCATCAAATTCAGATTGAGAAAGCAAATCTACAGGATTTTATAAGAATGAGTTGAAAAGGATTAGAAAAGAGTTGCTTTATGAGATCTAGGAAAAATGTTTAGGGCTTCAACTTGTTATTGATTATCCAAATGATGCCAGCTGCCTACTCTCCAATATTTAGAAAGAGCTAGATAAAATCACTGGAGAGTTACAGTCTATGGTGATTTTGATAGAAAAAATGTACAAGTTGGTGGATAGTAGACTCAATGAATCTGCTAAACTTATTCCTAATAAAGAATGGAATTTCACCAGATTTACTACCAAGATAGTGGTTAAGAAGCATAGGGCACTTCAAAGAGCCTGGATGTTATTTCACAGGATTGAAAAGATGATAAAAGATGTTGAATTGAATAAGGAAATGATTCAGGTTAGTTTTAGAGGCTTCTGGGAGGAGAATCACAACTTGTTATCTATGGAAGAGATCTAGCAGAGCATTAATGATAATTTGTAGGATGAATCTGGAATAGATTCTCTAGAAGAGCCACTACCCCAAGAACAAGTTGTCCAATTGATCATGGATTTTACCCATTTGAGAGATCTCATGGAAGATCTAGTGAATAAAGGAAATGCTACTAAATATGAAGACATTAGAGAGCTAAAATATATTTATAAGAAGCTCAAGGAAACATTCAATCCCTCTGAATAAGTTTGGGAATAGTCCCTACAATATTTGGAATTAATGGTTTAGTTGTTTGGGAATACTTGTGGAGAAAGAAGCCAAAAAACACCTACTCCAGAAGAAGAAGAAGAAGAAGAAGAAGAAGAAAAGGAAGAAAGAGGTCATAGAAGAAGTGGAGTTGGATAGATCAATTATAGGCCTAGGAGGGGCTCACACTTAGTTCATTTTTATTTTGTACATATGCATAAGTTTTTCATTTTTTATTTTGACTCTGATAATTTTCAGAAGTAAGCAATAAAGGCATGAATCCTATAGAGGCAAAAGAGCAGCGGACTATATGTGAAGGCATTTCTTGAAATAAGGCCTTATAAAAGGAGTAGAGTTGTGTCTAGTTTTTGAAGATAGTGGCAAGATCTATATTTCTGATGAAGTCTCTGTATGAGAAAATAAGTTTTATATATTTTTGGCATCATTTTCATATGAAATTTTACTCTCTAGGTAGACTGTTAAATTTTTTAGAGAGTAGTGTTTATATGGAAGTTATTCTATAAAATATGTTTTTGAAGATAAATATGTTTGACTCCATGGCCCAATTGATAAGACTCTAAGTTTGATTGGTTTTGTGAGTAAATCCACCCGGGAGGTGCCAGAATGTAGGCCCAAAATGGCCACATACTTAGGAAAATTTTGAAAATTTTGTCTAAGTGGGAAGGTATTCATTCCATACATATTACAATGTATTTTGGAGCAGATCCACAATAGGAGGCATGAGTCCACCTGAAACTTGGAGTATTTTCATGCTTGAAGTGATTTCGAGAGATTTCCCTTGTGTTTGGCTCTGAACTGGTGATGCCTCTTTAATTCACAAAATGACGTCAATGATAAAAAAGTATGGATTGGTGATCACTCAATATTTTAGAAAAATTCACGAGCAGCTATGTTTTGGAAGGCCTTATTAAGGAGAACCCATAGAGTATTTGCACTCAGAATGGTGATAAGGTGGAATGCTATGGACAAGGCAGATGCGGATTTGTGACTAAAGGTGATTTTGACTTCTCCTTTCCGGAATGGTGACAAGGTAAAATATTTTATTCTAAGGATAGTGTAGAATGAAGAAAAGGTCACGTTGCACTATGACGAGTTCGGATTGATGATTGTATGCCAATGCACTTGCTTAGCCTGAAATAGAATTTGTAAAAGTCATAGAGAAAGAATGACATCATCAATATTTTTGTGTGTATTGGTGAATACCTTGCGGATAACAAAGGAGTTTGAGGAACACAGAGCGGATTCATTCCTGCTTAGCTTTCAGGTTATTTGGGAGCCGAATTGGTGATTTCATAGTTTGTAAGATAAAATGATGACGTCACCAAATTTTTAAAGTGAAATGGCACTATGTTCTCCCCGTCATCATAATAAGCTTGTATCAGAATAAATCTGAGCCATATAATAAGGGGGATCAATAGTGAGAATCATGTTAAAGAATATGAAGTACTTAAAGACATTTCTTCACCAAAATTGGAATAGTCAGTTGGAAGAAGAAGATGAAGCGTCGAGGGTTTTCAAGAAAGCTAAACTAGAAGTGGTTACATATTGATGACAATAGATAGCATCCAAGAAGAATTGATGATAGTGCATGATTTCCAACAGCTTGGAATCTAGTTGTGTCAAACAAACAACAAGTTGCAGAGGTCCTGAGCTGCCATGGCAGACCACTTTTAGCGAATTTTCCAAAATATGTACCAGTAAGCAAATGCCTGCAAAAACTCTTTGCTATGCTGTCAAAATGAAATATTTGTAATGTTCTTTGTATTTTTAATTTTTGCAAAAACTATAAGTAGAGGTCGAACCCTCATTTTTAAAGGGTCAGCTCTAGTGTGTTTGCCTGCTACTGTAAATATTCCCAAGAGCTAATGGAAGGAGCATTACATTGATCTTCACCTCAAAATTTGTATCTTCATGCTTGATATCAGAGGTTCAAAATTTTTAGCTATATTTTTGTAAATATTTAAGTGGTTAGTTTGTGCCAAATGAATGGATTACTAGCTATTAAATTAATTGAAATTTGCTTCTGAGATTGATATTTATTGTTAGGAAGTGCATTTCTGTAGAATCTAGATATTGGTGAATTCTATTATTTGGATTATCATTATCTGGATATTGAAATTGCTGCTTGCAATATTTCTCTATGTGCTTTAATGAATGAAGAGCCATTAAATTTGTGATAATTTTGATCTGAGTTATGTATATTTGGGTTAGTTTTTTGAAGCTTTTTATGGTGGTGCAATGTTGTTAGCCTATTTGTCCACTATTGTTCATATTTCTCTAACCTTAACCTTTTATTACCCTAACCTTCAAATCCTAAGTGAGCATAATTATATCAACCCCCTATTTAAGTTGACAAGGAACCAACCTACTTTGGAGGTTGGATCATAAACTATGTTTTGGTCCATCCAATGTTGAGTACTGAGTTGCAGCTATCGGGTGCAAGCCTAGATATAAAATAGGAAGATAGATAACCGTAGTATCAAGTGAAAAATTGGTGCAATTCAGTGCCCAATAGAACCAACTTTGAATCGATCAAAGGCTAACTAACATTGAGGCTTGACCGCAATTGACAAGCACAGTCAGCTCTACTAATCGTGGGTGCCAATAGTGGCTAGAACTGACTAGGTAAAGGTGCCTAAATGAGTGGTGAAAAACACTACTATACCTTGGTATCTATCCAAGGTCTTCCATATGGTTTTCTAGCATGTCGCATATGAGTAGTCACCTCGACATGATGTGTTTTAGGTGTCTACACTTTTCCTAGATTAGATTTCCTTTGCTCTTATAGAATATATATATTTCTTGACTACCATATGCTTTGTTAGGATAACTCTTTTCATGCTTATATTAGGGTAGATTAGAGTTATTTTAATGTCTCTAATAGATTAGTCTTGCTTTTAATGCACTTTATTTGTTGTCATTAGGAGTAGAGTTCCTTTCATTGTCATATTCTTTTCTAAGCATAGGTTTACATATCTTGTTTCATAATTTTCAATTCTTATCCAAAAAAAAATTGTTTTCTTGCTCCTAGCATTTCCTTATTTAGTTGCATTTCATTTGCATAAATCAGCCTAGCTCCCTTATCCTTTTGCTTCAATTTTTGTCTCTTCTAATTAGGTGCCTTCTTTAGTTTTCAAGCCTAAGACTCTCTCATTTCTTACCTTGCTTCCTTCTTCTAAGATTCCTTTTATTATTCCAGCCATATTTTCTCCAAATTATACTGCTTCTCAGGATTCCTCCCATCTACTTCTATCTTTGTAACCTTTGTGCCATATTTCTAGAGTTACATATAGATCACAACTATCACCATCCAACCCTAGATGGTTGATAGCTATGACCATTGACCGCAGATGGTCACACCCATAATAATATTATTACTCTATTTCTATCCCAATCATATTTATTTAGGATCACAAGCCCTCTATCTATTTTTGTGCTACATTCTTCCTTAGGATAGTTCTCCTTTTCAAGTAAATTTCTTCTCCTCTCTTCCCCTTTAGCATACATTTCTTATTTTCTACTTTTCCATGGCACCAATATCTGTATTTCCTTCCTTAGTTTAGAAGGCCTTGCATTTATTTTAGAATTGGTTTATTTCTTTCCTGCTTAGGTAACATTAGTTGTTATAGACTCTTTTTGGCTAGATTAGTTGCATTTCATTCTCTCAATAGATTTCTTGTTCTTGCATATTAGATGGAAAAAAGGAATAATTTTAGGATAGCATTGTTTTCTTTGCATTTAATATAGGTGAGTATGGTATTTTGCATCTTTAAGTTCACTTCTGCATCATAGATAGGTCATATTTAAAAGGAATAATAAAAAAAAATACTAAATCACACACACAAGCATATTTGCAAAATATTTTATGAGGACACTAATTGGTGACGTTGGACTTCATTCACAACCATCGATTGATCCCATAGACATCCTAGTTTAGAGCACATAGTTTCCTAGATTTCACCACTGGGAAGTTGACTACCCTTGAGACTAGCTTGGGGTAGTATAATTATTAGATGCACTTGCTCATGGGGCTTAATAATCGGTGGGTGTACAACTGTTATTTTTTACCAAGCTTGCTCAAGGCCGCCACAGGTTTTAGACAACACCACCTCTTTTTGGAGGTCTCTCTTTTTTCTTTAGGATATCTAGAGCCAACCTCACCCTATGAAGCTATTTTTAGCTATTTGTATACTAATTGTCATAGAGAAGCATGCATAAATATACCATTGTATATACCATCCCACCCCTCATTTTGTAGATTCCAGGGGTAGTCTACATAAAAATACACAACCTAAAAAAACCACAAAAACATATAAAACAACAATAAAGCCAAGTCAAATGACACAAAAAACTTCAAAACAACATCAAACATAAAAATGCACTTATTTGAGCATTTACATTATCATTTTTTTGTTTGTTTTCTTGTTTATTTCCTTGTTTGTGTAGATAACATTTGATTTTGCAAAAACCATAAAAAATAGTCACCAAAACCATCAAAACACCCCAAAAATAGTCCTTCCATTTTTTTGCCAACTATCATACCTTTGTCTCTTCTATAACTAGGCTATAGAGTTAGTTGTTTGACACTTGATGATTAATAGTGGTGATCGTCAAGCCCTAGATGGTTGACAACTATCATCATCATCCCCCAAATAGTCATACCCAAAATCAGTTTACAAATCCCAATATTTATTTTATCCACTCCTTCACACTCTAACCTGCCCTTACCTTCTTATGGTATTGACTAGAAGCCAAGCCAAAGCTCAAGACCACACTTCTATGGAGCACATTGAACAAACCCCCCATCATTTGACTATTCCTTCCATCCATCTGGAGGATGTGTTGTATATAACACCTAGTAGGCTAGTAGCATGTCTAATAACATTGGAGAAAATTCTTGCATCCCTAAAAGCTTGTCACGTCGTAAGAATAATCTAAATCCAATCAACACTACGGACTCTGGTGGATCCACCTCTTTAACTCGGGAAAAAATTATCTCAAAGACTTCAGATAGACTGAGTAAGGTTAGGAAACCCTAGAGGTAAACTTATAATATAACATACATGCTCATGCTCAACCATATTACAAAGAAATGTAAAATATTAAAGATCATGACCAAGATTTATAAAACCCATTAAAAATGCTCTTATTAGTAGATTGATGCCTTGTCCATTATGCAATTGTAGCAAAGATTTATAAAGTTTTATGATAAATAAAGAAAGAGAAATGAAAAATTGGGTTAATTATATCCATTCAAATAATGTAACAATTATAACTAATTATCTAGTGAGAGAATCACCATTTACACATTCAAATAATATAATATGCAAATGTGAAATAGATACATAATTGAGACAAAGAATTTACCAAAGGAGGAAGAAGGATTTGTATTAATATCAAAAAATTATTACAATTAGAGTTTGGTAAAATAACCTAGATCTCATTAAACATATACAAAGAGATTTCTCCATTTTAATAATGTAACAAAGAACCTCAACTCTTCATTCAAATGATGTAATAAAGAGCCTCCTATCTCTTGATCCAATCACTAGTAATGATATCAGCTAGCTAGATGCTTCCTTAGCAAAACCTGCACAATTAAGGGGAAGAATGAGGTATGGACGTAAAGACAAGACACAAAGAGAAATACAATCAAAAGGACAAGGACACCTAGTTATACCTTTGGAAAAAAAAAAGGCTATGCAATACTTGATTTCTTTTGTCGGTGCAACTCCTTTTAATAGCTTAAAGATGGCCTATTCTTTTGCAATTGTCTTTAGCTAATATTTCCATTTGACCTCATATTTGTCATTGATTTTTAAAAATGGGCTATAACTAAATCACAACTGTTTTGAGTTGTTCTACCCAGAGCTTTACATGTGGTTGCTTCTCGACCTGAGGATCTTAAAAATATAGTACAACTGTATCTGATCAGGGCCCTACAATTAGCCAGTTTTAAACCCATTTTTCTATTTTCCTAATGCTTTGTATTTTTTACAGTGGACCCCATTTCATTCCATGTTGCTTTAATTTTCTCTTGGTTGAATTTTTTACTTTTGTCTTGTTCATTTTGTTTTTATTGACTTATTCCAATGATGTTGGCCATATCATCCCATGCTTCATCAGAAAAAGAAGAGGTAAACAAAATTGCATCCATTATTTGTAGCACTTTATTTTTGTACTTTTCTATTGAATTATGATTTTTTCTTGAAGAATATTATTAGTGATTTAACCATATCTATCAAGTCATTTAGTTGCTGAGCCAATTATTGTTCATCTTCTTCATTACATTTCATAATCCTATATTTTCTTGGCCATGAGATTATAAAAATCATCAAAATGTTCAACTGCTAAACATTCTTGTAATAAGACTCCAACCTACTTTATTTTGACATCCATATCTTCTTCCTAGGCTTATATATCTTTTACAATAGAGTCCTAACCATTTCTTTCTTGGAGACGCATAAATACTTTGGTGAATTCTGCCATGCCATCATATTTTCTCCTCTTTTGGTAGTCACTTTTTGGGAGTGTATTTGTTCATATTACTCTTTACATACTCGAAAGATTTATTTGACTGATGCCATCTTAATTTCAACTTCTAGTAATATTTTAATTCCTTCTATTGTTTTAATGATTGCAGTGAAAAGAAAGTAATTGTGTTTAGTGTCTTCATTTCTACCTTTAAGTCAAAATATAACTTTGCTTTATATGCCTATATAAATGTAGTACTATCAAAGTCTTTGGGTGTCTCTTTGAGCTTGTCAATTTCACCTTGTAATTGTTCTATATTTACCTTCAACTCTTGATTTTATTTTTGTATGTTTTTTGTTGCTTGTATTTGAAGTTGGCTTTTTGAATCCATCATGACCACTAGGTCTCCTATGATTTGTACATGTGGTTCCCCTATTTATTGACTGATTTGAATTAAATTTATCATTCTGGGCAAGGGGATTGATACAGTCATAGATAATGCTTGTGGAATCTGAGCATTTGGCTCTTCAACTGAATATTAAACCTCTCTAGGATCTTTTCCTTCATCTATCACTTAGTGTTGTTTTTCATTGTCTGGATCAAAATAAATGAATTCTTATACCTTCTCCAAAGTTGGACCTCAGTTGAAGACAGTAGTGCAAGTCTAGCCCATTTATGTTCAGGGTATTTGGTTGGGATTGGAATTGTTTTTGGTGTCCTCTATGTAAATCATCTAGTATTCAGTTTATTAATAAAAATTAGAGCTTTGGGTACAACCTTTGGCACAATATTAGGCATATACATTACCAACTGTATTTTGCTCTTAAAGGGATATCTTGGTCAAATTTATGTAGATGAAACAAGGATAACTTATGTTTGAAAAGGAGCTAAGGCAGTAAACTAAGGTTGTGAAGAGGAGAAAGAAATAATTTATTTACCTTTACCTAGATCTGTACTCAAATCTAGAGCAGGATGAATTATTTGGGGAAATTCTACTATTATTCAATTGGATCAACTTCTACTAGTACTTATATTTTGAAAATTTCTAAAACAATATTCAGAGTTCTTCTAGGGTAATGGCTAGAGTAATGGGAGAAATTGATTCTATTGAAGCTCTTATTAACATGACCAATTCATTAGGGTAATCTTATACATGTTAAATTTAGGTGTTGGCTCTATTATTATATAAGTAATTTTCCCACATAGGCTCAAGAGAGTGACCCTCTTTGATGGCTTCCTAGAGTTCATCCTCAAACTAGTTAGTTATGTGATTGACCTATGTATATTGCCACTTTAGGACTGCATTTTGGTAAACTCCTTGAGGATCATATGGTCTCCAAGTAATCTCAAAAAAACCATATTCATCCATTTTGTATATTTTGTATAGCATGCTTTGATATCCTTTATAAACATAATGGCCTAGCTTGTAGGAAACTTCCAACCATAATATCTTTTCGGTCTTCTTTCCCAATATTATTTTATCCTATTCAATAGTATACTTGGCTATCTCAAGTGCAACTATAGACATGGGGTAGTATTGAAGCACCTTTGGGGGTAGTTTTACCCCATACAACTTGATGTATAAAAAATATTCTATAAGAAAATATTCTCCTACTTATATTTCTTGTAGAAATGTTGCTATTTCAATGCCTATCTTGGGTGGAAGATATCCACAAAGTATCTTATGGATGATAGTGAGAAAATCCTTGAATAACTATGCATAATTGGACTCCCCTTCATGTATCCAAGGAAGCCTATCTTGTATATCGATGATATCTACTGCTCTCATATCCTTAAGGTTTTTAGTGAAAGTGTCCCACTAGGGATGTATGAGAATCAATTAATATGAAAAGAGAAGCAATTTATCATGTTCTTCTCTAATGGCCTTTTGTAATTCTACTAGCTCAAAATGCATTTGATCACTTATTAAATTATCTCTTTTATACATTGGGGTGGCAAAAGTTCTATTACATTGCATAATTAAATGCATCACTTTTATACTAACCAAATTCAAGTTTTTTACCCCAACATAATATTAATAATATCAACATAATCTCTATCCCATGGTTGCAATGCATGCTTATTTAAAGGAAAATCATATGACACTAGTTCATCTTGTCCAAAAAGTCTTGTTTAGAAATGTGTAAAACTTATGTGTTGATATTGGAATTCTATTACCTGTCTTTTCAAATCTATGTTGGTTGGCCTAAACTGAAAGATCCTCTTGAAATTGTTAGGTATTATTTTGAATGTATATCGGTTGTTGACATATCTAAAAGCCCTAGTATTTGGGTTGTATGCCACCACCAACCAAGCTAGAAGATCTGATGAGTAATAGGCTTTTAAACATACCAATTTTCCTAGATTACTGTTCCATTTATTGTAGTAAGGAACATGTCTATTTTGTGCTCTCTATTTCATTTTGAATAAATCCTTAAGAAGGGTTGGATGGTGTTAATGATCCTCTTTTGTTTTTGCAAATCTAAAAATCACTATGTTTTCCAGTTTCCACTGATGTGTGGGGGTTAATTTTTAGCCTCATATTTCTTTGTGAATTCTATTACTTCTTTAACAAGGGTAGGCATCTTAGTCACTACTTGATATGGGTTTGCATTTATCAGTTCTTTAATGTGGGCCATAATTTCTATGGGGAAAACTAGGGAAGTGCTTGTGGAAGCCATTACTACTATTACTGAGTTGTTTGAAAAACACTCTGGAAACACTTCTCAAACTCTTTTCAAATACTCAACTCTCTGTAGGTTCAACATACTTCAATATTCTATTATTCTGTAAGTACTCAATGTAATTGATTGATTTGGAGTGAGGATTTATAACATTTATAATGATAGCTTTGCATGCTCAGCCTTAATTATTTCTAACTATATCCATTTTTTTGCCACCTCGACTTATAAACGATATTAACTGACATAGGGAAACCATTTTCTAATTTTTTGTTTTATTGGATCCATGAGTATTTTTCTATATGCATGCACCAATATGCCATTCTAAGTTTAAATTTAGACATTTGATTTCTATATATTAAATATGAACCATTGAGTATGATCGAGCAATCTATAGAACCGTCTACCTCCAATTTGACATGTCAACCATTTTTTGACAATAAGATCTTTAACCATTTAATCATTTTTTGTAGCTTTCTAAAAGAGAATTTTGTCTTTATTATGTTGCTAGACTTGGACCCCATATGTCCTATGTCAGGTGCTTATTCCTAAGCTTTTATTTCCTAAATATGAGTCTCTATTGTTAGTTGTTCTTCTAAATTACATGCAATTATTTGATTTAGTATAAAACTTTTGTCTATGTTAATTAAAAAATGTAGGCCATAGAGTTTTCTCCTCATCGATGAATGCAAACTGCACAATTTTACTTAAGAGATTTTGTTTTTTATTCATCGGTCAATGCGTGCCATTGAAATTTATTTGAAGCAACACGATTCGTCGATCTTATTATACAAAATAATTCATTTGATGTGTTATCAAAATAAAATTGATTTAATGGACAAGACTTATAGGATAGATTATAGTCATTTGTTGCTTCAGGGTATGAAACATGAATCGTTGATTTGGAAGCTCCAAAGCAATGCAGAACATTCATTTCTTGCTCATACTATTCAAAGGATTTTTTGTTATTCATTAGAAAATGTTGGTCGTCCATCATATGACAAGCCTAATATAGGACCGATATGGTTTGCATATTTCTCTGACAAGTCTTGGTCATTTATATTTTTCTCATGGCATAGTGTGAATCATTGATCTTAGCATTGATGAATGCAAACCCTTTATTTTAATTAAGGCTTAAGGTATTTATTCTTGCACATTAATCTTAATTTTCATAGTTTAAAGTGCTTTTCTTTTCCTCCATAAGGGTACAAGTCTTTTGTTCTT
Source organism: Wollemia nobilis (assembly GCA_028583015.1). NCBI lineage: Eukaryota > Viridiplantae > Streptophyta > Pinopsida > Araucariales > Araucariaceae > Wollemia > Wollemia nobilis. The sequence continues at coordinate 5,816,574 of JAQPPZ010016930.1, read as the reverse complement.
TTCTTTCGTGCAACGTGGTTCATTAATCTTGGCATTGATGATCATGGACCGTCTATCTTGTATTAAGGCTTAAAGTGCACATAAGTATGAATTTCTAAAATTGTTTGACTTTTCCTTCACTGTGATACAAATCCTTTGTCTTTTTCAAGCATGCAATATTTGTGCTTTCCATGTGTCCTACCCGTATTTATTTACCCTAGAATATATGGAAGAATGTGGACTATTAGATTACTGACATATATGATGAATAAATTCATCTGCATTCATCATTCATCACAAACCATAGATCTTATCATGGATGAATGAGAACTATCGATTTATTTTTACAAATAACTGATAGAGAAGTTTCTATTAAAGAGCCCTTATGCTTAGCAATGTGTGTCGTAGATATTATAAAAGATTGATGTAGTCCATCCATATTGATAGAGGGATTAACGATATGGGAGAACTTTGAATATTAGAGGTGGACTTAAGAAAATATTTTTAAAAGGTTAACAAAAATAATTACCTCAAACTTTTTAGGAAAATGAAATTACCATGATGAGGGGAACAACACGGATTAATGCAAGCCGTGAAGATGAGGGAAGATGCGAGACCTTTAAAAAAATGGGGGGACATAAAACATGAGACATCATAGGCTTTGAATTTTACTGTGAACCTTAGGGATTAAATTTGGGTAAAAAATATCTCTCATGGGGTTGATTATTGTGACAAAGGGAGGGAAATAAATCTAAGGACCTTTGTGGGAAAAACCATAAAAAATGAATTAAATTTGTGAATGGGGATACAATGTAAAAACTTTACAATTTATTAAAATAAGAAATTGAGGGTCTAATTAATAAGACCTATGGATAAAATGAAGAAATATTCTAACCAAACCTAATAAATGATTGAATGAAATAATACTAAAAATGAAGGGAATCCTAAAAAATGAAACTTTGATTTTAAAAAATTAGAGGTAACTTTTAGGTTGAATTTTGATAATCCAAAACATCCTTCATCACATAACTTATCCACTTGAACCAAATCACATTGGACACTACCCATACTGCCATCCCCAAATATCCTAGCACTAACACTCCATCATATTCCTCCAATTCTAATGTTACATTTTATAATCCTAATACTCTTTGCACTCTCCAATATCCCCTACCACCTTCGCCTCATGATCATCATCCTCCCTTGCCTTATCCTCCTTTGTCAAATTCACTAAGGGTCTCCTTAACCCACTTTGTATTCCTTCCTATTCTATCCCTTCATCCTTCCATGAATAAAATCACTCCCACACATCTCATATACCATCCATACCTACTCATCCTTCCACATCCTAAATTGATATCCCCATATTAGAAACAATAGGTCCTTGGATGTCCTCTGACTATGCTTTGGCTAATATCTTTCCACTTCATGGATCTCATGTTCTTACCACTTACCAAACCATCAATACTATGTTAGTCACCACTGATCCCAATCACCTCACTTCCTCTAATCCCACCTCTTCATTGCAATACCCTCTCGTTTCTACACCCCCCTCACAAAATTATTCTAATCACAACCCACATTCTAATTTCTAAATAAACATTGTTTCTTATACTCCTATCTCCCAAACCTCTTTTCACTTTTCTCCTCCACCACCATAATCTGCCTATCCTAACACAACTCCCTCTTTTACCAATTTTCCTTCTTCCCTCACCCCTCCTTTCATTGGCATGAATATCACTCATGCTTCTATTTCTTATCCCCCTCCTCCTACTTCTCATGCTTTGCTACAATCTTATTCTTCCTCTCCCCTTCAATATTACCCTCCACCTCCTCCTCCCAATTATTCTTCTTCTCAGCAAGTTCATGCCAAATATTTTCAACAATCTCCTCCTCTTTATCACAACCCTAATTCACAACCACCTTCTCAACCTTTAGTCTCTCATATTTCTCCATCTAGCCAAGCCTCCTACTATAATAAATACCCATCATGGGCCTCCATACCACCTACTATATCTCTAACACCACCTCCCCCTCCAACTTCTTATGAGTGGCTACCAACGCAATATCAACCTCCACCTTCTAAACACCAACCTCCATTGACCCAATATCAACCTCCACCTTCCCAATATCAACATCCACCTTCCCAACACCAACCTTCACCTTCCCAATATCAATGTCCACTTTCCCAACATTAACCTCCATATTCTCAATACCAACCTCCACCTTCTCAACACCAACCTTCACTGACACAATATCAACCTTCATCGACTTAATATTAACCCCCACCTTCCCAATATAAACCTCCACCTACCCAACACCAACACCTTCCAAGCTTACATACACCCTATCAACATCCCCTTTCCCATGCCCATGTAGTAACTATACCACCAATAAATCACCCTCATTAAAACTCTCAAGGTGTACAACATCCATATCCTCCACCTAATCAACTATCTTCTTCTTCATCGTAGATCCCTTAGGCACCCTCCACCACTCAACCCCCTCACCAGTATTACCCCTACACTTAACCCTCATTTAATATCGCTTATTTCACCATGTTGACTAAGCCCTCGTAGGCATATCTCTATTCATAAAATGAAATCCAAAGACAAACCAATAGAAACAATAGTTTAGAGATACAAATTATTGGATCGGGGTATCAAAAGCCTAATATTAGCCAACTACAAATTCAACCCATTCATCCGTTACTTCCTACACCTCCATATCATTTTAATTTTGAGAACCCCAAATTTTAAAAGTTCAAATGGAAAGAGGATCCCAAGGAGCATGTGAACAATTTTATCAATTCTTGCTATCTAATCAATTAAAACGATCCTATCATGCTTTGTATATTTCTATTATCCCTTGGGGAAGGACTTTAGATTGGTATAAAAGCCTACCCCAACATAGTATTTATACCTTTGAATAATTAGCTAATATCTTTTTTGAACACTTTACCATCAACATAAATAAAAATACCACATTAACTGACCTCTATAACCTTTGCCAATTCGATGATGTATTGATTCATGACCATATCACCTGATGGAGGAATGCATTTAATGATCTAAATTTTTATTACCTCCTAATGAATTGGTAAGGTTGTTTGCATAAAGTTGTGCAAAGCACATCAACATGACCCTACAACTTCAACAATCCCACTCCTTTGAAGAGACCATCATCCAAGCGAAGATCATTGAAGACATCAACATTCAAGCAGGGGAGCTTAAACTTAAAAAGAAAGAATACCCTAGCGAAAAAAATAAAGGTATAACAATAGTCACCAATAAAAAGCCCTCCAGGTCAACCAAGTAGTGTTGAGCATGCATGTGATACCTCATCAACCTAATGCTCAACCCTAATCTCTAAATTTTTGACCCAGTTGACCCCTTTGCGACCCCAAAATTTTTCTTCTTTCCAATATGCCTCTCATCCTCAACACCCTCCTCTATCATCATAAAATTTCACTCCTTTTTTTGATCCCTTATCAAAAATTTTCTAGAAGCTTTATGAAGCACAAGTAATCTCCTTGTCCAAAATCTAACTTGAGGACCCTACAAAACCTAAGCCTAAGTGGTATAACGCATATCACCTTAACATGGGATCACACAACACTATAATGGTTCATCAACTTCAAAAACCATTCCTAATCAAGTTAATCATGTAAAAAACATCCCACCTTAATAAAGTTTTATATGTATGATCAATATTACCACTAGAATCAATGTTATCCTAATCGACAACCCTAAACCAATAACCCTCCAAGCACATCTTCATCATCAACTATGTCACCTCCACCAGTACATAATGTACCCCATCAATCATGAATAATCCTACACCTTAAGATTCAGATTACCCATAGCCTTAAAATGGCATCGACTAAAATCTTAATCTATGAACTTATCCAACAATCTCCCCCACATCGAGAGGCTTTGATGGATATTTTAAAGTCCATAAATTTGCATACTCAAGACCTCAATGTATTTTCCAACTTTATGGATAACATAGAGACCTGCATGTCACCCTTTATCATACTTTATGGCTATGAAACCAAAAATATTTCAATAGAGGGACTTGATCCACCGATGCATATTATGGCTCATGTCGATGGCATCACTTTTAAGTGCATTCTTGTTGACATATGTTCTTCCATAAACATCATCACTTTCGCTGCTCTCAATGATTTCAAACTTCTTCCCTCTCATGTAGCTACATTGAACTTCAACCTATGGGCCTTCAATGACACACTATGTTCCACATTTAGTACAATCATCCTCTCGATCCAAGTGGAAGTGAAGATCATCCATATCTTATGTCATGTCCTTGAAGCTGAAATGCAATACAATGTGCTTCTCGGGAGACCATGGATATAGGATATATGATGTATACCCTCTACCTTATATCATTGCCTCAAATACATTCACAAAATATATGTCCATTGTATTCCAGTAGATGAAGAACCCTTTAAATATTGCAATATGGTCTCTCACTCGCACGAACCTACCATATCATCCATCCATATAGCCATTACCCCTATTCAATATAGACCTTCTTCTCAACCAACCCTTATTCAAAACATCCCATCCATCTTATTGGTGGAAAATACCTCACCTATTGCTCGACCTAATCACCCTTCCTCATATTCTACATAATTCTCATGTTCTCCTACCTGCTCACCCCCACATAGCTATCCTCCTTCTACTCCAACCATTCTTTCTCTTGTTACTCCCCCTATTAGACCCCATACCCCATATTCTATTCTTCTTATTCATTTATTTTCCTCTTCCTCTATAGCCAATGTTCACACCTTTTATCAACCCCCACTTCTACCTAGAACTCCACATGTTCCACTTCATCCCTCATCAAGCCCCACGATACATAGTCCACATCTAATCATATCATGACCCCCTCCTAATCCTATGACCAAAAATATCACTACCTTAACAATACCTTCAATCCATTCTAATTCCCAAGCGATGGTCCCCACTTCCTATGATTCCACCTCAACTACTGGATAGGCTACCATGGTCCCCATATGTACCTGCACAAATTTTACTTCTACACTGCCTGCAATACCTAATTTTAATTCTCTTCAACCCGATGAATCATTTTATCAAAACACTCTCACCTCTTCTACCATTTTTGGAACCATGCAAATTGCACATCTCTCCTCTTCCACCTCTCCATTGACCTCTACCTCCTCTTCTCATGAACACACCACCCCTCTAAATCCACTTAAATTTGTATCAACTTCTCGACCTCCTTCACATATTTTTATACAAATATATAATCCTAGTATAGGTGAATACCTTGTACATAATATCACCTTTGATCCCTCTCTCATAGAATCCATTAAATATTTTGGTCACCCTTGTGACCCTCCTATTAACTATCTATGCTATAATCTTCCTTTATAATCCTCCTTGGTTCTTTAGCCAATAACACTAGTGTTATTTATGAGGGACTTGATTCATATTTTTAAAAACTGACTTCTAAAGAGCTTGAAGCACCATTTTGCAATAACATTAACTATTTGTCTAATCCTTCCTTCACCATGATATATTTTTAATATTTCAATTAGTAAGGCTTTGGTCTAAGGAATATATAAGTAGGGCTTGTGCTCCATAATTAAACCTCATTATCAATTACCCAAAGATAAACTAGATTTAGGGTATGACAATAGTTCTTCAATTAACCTTCTCAAAGCTAATATCTAATACCTCACTCTAGATCTCGAGGAGGATGATGATAATAAGTATATTGATCTTGAATATGTCCACTTATTACTTGTAGAATTTTTCCAAGTTTCCACCATGCACACCCCTATATATGACACCTCAAAGGATGAGCTAGAGGTGCAATTTGGCACACTTTTGATAGCTCTAAATAAGAATCATCTCCCATTGTATGCCTAATCGAGAATTTAGATGATGATAATTTTTACCTTCACCTCTTTCCTCCTACCGTCCCTATTATACCTATGATCTTGTCACTAGGGTGACCCAATGTTCCCATCCAACCTAATCCATGGACACCCATTCTATCTCAACTCCTTCCCCTTGAGAGTCCATCAAAAAACCCATCCTCTAGCTGTTGTGGCTGATCCACAACATACCCCAAAATTGGGGACCCACCTTTTTTGCATGTTTTCCAAGAAGACCGAAGTGGCCCATATGCTAAAGATCAAATAAAAAGCAAAACACCACAAGGAGAAAAAGTGTCGCGATATCGTGACATGTTGCATTTTTATGATCCAAAGCAAAGGGAGAGGCCAAAAGAGAAAAGTGTCACGATATCATGACATGTTGCACCATTGTGGCCAAAAGAGAAAAAGTGTCACGATATCATGACATGTTGCACCATCGCAGACAAAATAGAAAAAGTGTCGCAAAATCGCGACATGTTGCACCATCGCGGCCAAAAGAGAAAAAGTGTTGCAATATCGCGACATGTTGCACCATCGCGGCCAAAAGAGAAAAAGTGTCGCGATATCGCAACATGTTGCACCATCGTGGCCAAAAGAGAAAAAGTGTCGCGATATCGCAACATGTTGCACCATCATGGCCAAAAGAGAAAAAGTGTCACGATATCGCGACATGTTGCATTTTCGCGACCAAAACAGAAGAAAGAAAAAGTGTCGCGATATCACGACATGTTGCATTTTCGTGGCCAGAACAGAAGAAAGAAAAAGTGTCGCGATATCGCGACATGTTGCATCGTCGCGGCCAAAATAGAAAAAGTGTCACGATATTGCGACATGTTGCATCATCGTGACCAAAAGAGAAAAAGTGTCACGATATCGTGACATGGTACATTTTCACGATTCAAAAGAGGCAGGCAAACAAAGAAACAATAAACATCTCGATATCGCGACATGTTCCATTTTAGCCAAGGTAACAGACTTGCATAGTGACGTGGACATAAGGAAAAAATCTAGTAAATAAGACAAAATGTTACATAAGGAATATTTAATGATTGGAAATCATTTAAGATGGTCGTTACACATGGAAGGAAATGGACACAAGCCCATGTGGAGAAAATGAAACGAAGGGCCACAAAATAGAAACGAAAATTTTCTTGGAAATCGAAGCACACGCATGCAGGGAAGGTGAAACGAACAACCATTGGCAAATGAAACGAACCATCATGGAAGGAGAAACAATGTTTTCACAAGTTTAAATACGCCATTCAAAGAGGCCAGAATGGGTGGGAAACTGCTACAAGTAGCGTTGCAGATTTGAAGGCAAGATAGCCATTTTTGACCTAGTTGGGCTATTTTTCTTTCGTAGACTGGTTTTTCTTCTTCATGGACATGGGTTGGAAATTGTTGCAAGCAGAGTTGCAGACTTGAAGGTGAGAGGGCCATTCTGGACCTATTTGAGTCATTTTTCTTCCATGGACTGGTTTGGGAAAACCAAAAATTCTGCTATTGTAAAATGACACATTTTTAATGCAGAAGTTTTCAAAAATTTGCATCTTATGGACAAGAAAGGAGGAGTCATTTTCTGCATGCAAGATTAAATGTCTATTTTTCCCCTTTTCAGATTTTAGGCTTGTAAATGGAGTTTATGCAAGTTTTCTTGGTTGCTTCATGCGAATGTTTAAATCTGAAAAACCTCATTTAAAACCCTAGGAGCCAACACTTAGCTTATCCGGATTGTGCTTGTTTTGCAGGTCCAATAGGTTAGGTTGCATGCATGAAAACCTCACATCTTCGGTTTTGTCAAAATAGGATAGCATCATACTAAATGCATTTTATTTTCAGTTTTCTGCATTTCATTTTTGTTTTTCTGCATTTTATTTTTTCTAGAAATTTTAACTTATTTTCAGGCATTAAAATAAACATTTAAAAAATTTCAAAATCCAAAAAAAAACAATGAACAATCACTAAAGTTTCATGGTGAAATAAACCAACATTGCCCCTTGTTTATAGTTACTTGCAATCACTAAGGTGTTCCAAGCATTTAAATTGAATATCTTTATTTGAGATTACTAATACACATATGCAAATGCTAATACAATGGAGACCTTGGAGAAGTTGTTTATTTAATTTCTTTGCAAGAGGGGATTTGGAACCCAAATCCTAAAGGAGAGTGTACTTTCACAACTGGGTGAAAATACCACTCAATAGATTGGTGCTAGAAGGAGGGCCTGAACCGGTTTATTTTAGTGTGATTTAAATGCTATAGGGATTTAAATTTTGAATATTTTATACCCTATTGGTTATTATCTTTAGCCCTATTTTAACAATACAACCTTATAGTGTTAAAAGGAGGACATGAATTGCTATGCATTGTTCTAACGCGTTTGATTGTTCATACAAGAATAATATGTTTTGATTTTATTTTAAAATTTCTTGGTCTTGACTAACGAGGTTGTCTCCATGCAATTACTTTCATTTGATTGTAATGGATACATCTCTTGGTTGATGCTGATTTGTAAGGAATTATTTTTTGTCTAAAATGTATTTGTTGTCGGTATCATGCTCTTCACTTGAGTGTAATGTGATCTTGTGAATCAGAAAGCCTACAACATTGGGAGTATGCTCTTCACTTGCGCATATGCGATCTGGTGAATCAGAAACTTACATTTTTAGAATACTGCTTTGTCATTGGTTCTTTCTTTTATTCATGACTAAAAAATTGATTTTGAAGTGATTCCTTGAATTTCCTTAATTGTAGGATTTTCTTTGTGTCGTAGGTTTTCTTTGAGGTATTGAGAGTTTTTTCAAGTTTTGTAGGGTAGTTTCATTTACAAGCTAGACCCACCGCATTGCATCGCAACTAGGTCAAAAAAAACTGAGGAAACCATATTCCAAAGCCTCTCACTCACTCATAGGAATCCAAGGAATAAAGCCGAGCAAATTGTGGTTCCACCAGATATTATTGTTATAGAAGATCCTTCTATTTCAGGCCCATCTAGCGGACTTGCACCGGTGGTGTCATTTGCCACTAGTGTACCAATTATCAGTACCATTTCCATGATTCTTGTAGGGTTATCATCATTGATTTTGAATCAAATGGTCCAACCTCCACCACCTCCTTGGTATGGAGACAATAACATTCCTTTGAATATTGCAGGGGATATTCACGAGATCCCTAAGAATATAGAGAGATTTTTGCCCAAATACAAACCGGATGGCCAAAGGACCGCAAAAGAACATATTCAGGCCTACATGGATTTTTTGATAAGATTGCAAGTTCAACATGAAGATGTGGCTTGTAGACTCTTCCCCATGAGCCTAGACCAAGTGGCTTACGAATGTTATATTTTCTTACCTACTGGTTCCATTACGTCATGGACGCAAATGGAGGATGCTTTTGTCAACCAGTTCAGGTCACCATTAGATCCCACAATCATCTATAATTAGTTCATTACATGCAAAAGAGGCCAGGGTGAGCCAATCCAAAATTTTAATCAGAGATTTCAAAAGTGCTATAATAGAGCAATTCAACATTTTTCCATTGATCCCGCAGTAGCTTTGCAAATATATTTTGGGGCATTGGATCCTATGACAACAATGTTTGCAAGGCAAAATCCTCAAGTTACCACACTTGCTCTAGCCTACAATGAAGCTATGACCATTGAAAAACAAATGACACCACAGGGTTATGGGTTTTCCCAGATGCCTATGGTAGGACAATATGGTCCATATGGTCAAGCTCCTATGATGAATCAGATCATGGAACCACAAATATCAGGCATAAATGCTTTGCCTTATCAACAACCATATTCATCAACACCCGCTTACCCAATCCAATTCTGATTCAAAGTGTGAATCCCTATGCAAATCAAGTGGTTCAAAATCCAACTCAAATGTTAACTCAAGATCTCACCAATTACGCAAATCCTATTGGAACTAGCAATAACATAGCTCAACCAAAAGATATTTATTCAGAGGTTGAAGAACTCAAGAAGATAGTTCACAAATTGAGTAATGATTTGGTTCAAAAATAGAAATATGAATCCCATGCCCCTCACCCAAATTGAAATTTCAACAATAGAGGGGGACAGTGGAATACGAAGCCAAAAAATGGGGGTGTGCCTTCCCCTATTGCTAATCAGATAGATACTTCTACAAGACCAAGTCACTCTAGTTACATTCTTAATATTTCTAATTTTGCATGGGAAAAGGGGTGTAGAATGCATAATACAAAGGCGCATAATGAAAGGAATTGTCCCAAAATTGCTAGGTATACCCATTGTCTCCAAGCTCAGGTGGATGATTTGGATCTTGTGCCAAATGAGGGTCCACCCCAACATCAAAAAGGAGAGGACAACATTTTGATGGTGGAAACTCTATATCGTAAAGAGAGTGAGAATGAGGAAGGTGAAGATGAATTGGATGAGAAGCATGTTGATGAATCAGAAGATGAAGAAGTACTTGAGCGTCACGACTTGAACTTGGAATATGATTACTATGATTCGTGGAAGAAGTGGGAAGAATATTATCAATATAAATCTTCTAATAAACTTGTTGTGTCAATTGATATGCAGGATAACTCAATTGCTTCCTCACATGAGGATACTATAAATCTTGTACAATTTGAGAAAGTTTTGGAAGAGGAATTCGAATCTCATCAAATTTTGGAACATGATAAGGATTCTACAACCATGAACCAAGAAAGAGAGTCATTTGCTTTAGATTCCTTTGGAGGAAAAGAAATTGAAAATCTTGATCCACTTACTTGTGCTACAATTATTAGGCCATTTCAAAATGAGAAAATTACAAAACCTGAATCATTTGGGTTTGATATCATTGATGATCCAATTGAAAATCTCATGTTACCCAAAACAACCCAAGTGATTGATCACAAAAATGTGTTAGTTAACCCACCCCTAGATAGACAAGACTTATGGTTTGAAAGGGATGGGCATATTTTCAATTGGGTACCTAAGTTTGGTGCCTTTGATAAACAAGTCATGGAGAAAGAACAAGTGCTACATGATGATGAATGTCATGAGAGAAAAGAGGAATTTTAAAATCCTCTTCAAGTAAGGTCAAATGAAAACATGCCAAAGGTAAAATCTCATCTTTTTGGTTTCACCATGCAAAATTTGAATGAAGGTTTGCCTAACGAATGGTTTGATTCAAATTGAAAACATGAGATTATGAAAACAAAAAGGATAGACTAAAAATGCAATGTAAATGAAACTAAAATAACGCTTAAACCCTATGTTATTGAAAAATGCGTAAAAAGAAAGAACATGAACACAAGATATCAAAGCAATATAAAATACAGCCCTTTTATTGATATGCTTTTCAAATTTGTGTTACAATGCGTCTCCTTCCTTTTTAGGGGATAGGAGCGTTAAATGTTGGTCTTTTACAACTTGTTTCAGAATTCCTTCTTTCGCGTGCCCACATATAAGATGGACGAACCAAAATGTTGCTACCACTTGTGTTGGTAAAAGTAGATCCCTCGCTGCTCTTCTAATGCTAAAAATCTGCGTTCAAAGAAACAAACAAAGAATCAGTAGCACCTGTGTATGAAAACAAAAGATAAATATAATAATGGTTAAAATGAGTCCAAATAAACTGAAAACTTGACAAAAGCTTAATCATGTAACTAGCTAAATACTACAAAAGAAATAGTCACCAAAGGCAATAAGGCGGGGGGTGCCCGAAGGCAAACCACCCATGGGTGAAACTTTGTTTCGACACCAATCTGCTTGGGATGGGTCCAAAACTTGATGTGATGTGTTGTCGGAAAATTGGTAGGATATTATGGTCAAAAAAATTGGGTTTTGGTTCTTGATTTGTGCCTTCAAAAGTCACCCAATAACCTCTATTTCGATTAAGAGATTATGGATATTGAAAGCACAAATCGCAAGTGAACTGGCAGCACTTCGTCGCTCAAAATGCTCCTTCTCTGTATCTCTTTTGGGTGAGGAAGCTCACCATTTTATAGACCCAAGGGGTCTCTTTGAATTAACATGCAAAAGTGTTACTTTGCATGAATGCTTTTTTGTGAAGAGAAGACTTCTTCTTGATCAAGGGCTTCTTAACTGCCTCTATGCATGTCTTTGTATGTTTAGAAAAGCTCACTCGCACTCCCATGCAATGAAGAGATAACTAAGTGGCAAATCTGAGTTGTCATGAAAAAGCCTACTCTCACTTCCATGCAATGAAGGGAGAGTTAAGTGGCCAATCCGAGTTGTCTTGAAAAGCTCACTCTCATTCCCATGCAGTGAATGGAGAGTCAAGTGGCAGATATGAGTTGTCAAAAGAACTCACTCGCCCTCCTATGCCATGAAGGGAGAACTAAGTGGCAGTTTTGAGTTGTCATGCACCGAGGTTTGACTTTTTTCTAGTCAAACCTGGCGTTCGTCCCACCCCGAAGCGAGCGCTGGTAATCGTCTCTGGGTGAAACGAGTACCAATCTGCACTCGTCTCTGGGTGAAATGAGTACCAATCCACACTCGTCCTTGGGTGGAGTGAATAAGTAGTAGAGTGTCTAAAAGGTGCAAAATTGATCTCTGACTTGTAAAACTACTGTGTGAGTGGTTAGAACCACTGTTTTAACCTCTGGGGCTGCCCTGGGGCTGTGTGTGTTAGTGCGATTAGTGTTTGCAATCACATAATAGGATTGGTGCTGTTTTGGTGTCTACAGATGCCCCTTTTTGGAAAGCACTGCACATGGTGCAGTGCTGAGCAAAAATAGATAACCAAAGCACTAATGATTAGGGTTTCTCAGTAACCTAACCAACTCTTGATGCCCCAAGTATGGAAAAGGGGGAGCATTCTTGAATCCTTGCTTCTGACGAGCTAAGGAACTTAAATCAAGCATTAACCTGGTTCGGTGAGGTATTACTTGAACTTAGACATTGATCGATCATGAATAGGCAAAGGGCGCAACCTTTTGTCTGTGGGAACCTTGAGTTCATGATTCACGAATGCCAAGTATATGATCAGTTTGTGATAATTTCTTGTTTGTTGCCCCAGCGGGCGCGATTGTCTTTTGCAATGATCCTTTGAATGCGTGTCATTTCCAAGATTGGGTATATTGTTGTTGATTGGCAACTAAGTGTGACTACCCCCTCAAGCGACGAATCGATGAGGGAATGACCGACATGAGAAAAGCAACGAGTCGCTTGACCCAAGATGAATTAAGTGAGGGTGCCTTCAGATGTTATCCGATGCATGCTCGAGCAGTTTCTCGATTGTTTTGACCTATTTTTGGTGGGTGTGAACCCATTTTGGGATGCCATTTGGGGTTAACATTGGCAAAAATCCGTCTTCCCGTGAAGCGGTCCAGCTATGGTAGCCTTCTTAGGGAGTAGGATAATGACAAGGTAGACCCCGACATCAGTTTTCTTATGCCAAGAGGTTAAGTGCAAGAGCACTTTTGTCCGGCAATTTTTAGTGGTTTTGTTGGCATTTGTCATTTTTATATTTTGGTTTTTTTTTTTTTTTGGGTATTCGTTCTAGGGGGGACGAACTCCATGATGGTACTCGTCTTGGGGTGGGATGAGCGTGCCTCTGAGGAAAAAGCGCTCATTCCAGGAAGGGACGATTATAGCAAGCAAAATGGTATAAATAGGCAAAAATGACAGATTTTGCTCATTTGCACTGTTCATCGATTGCGATTCGGAGCTCTGAGGAGGAGGAGGTAGATTTTCTGACACGAAACGCTGTCGAATTTTCCAGCGACCATGAGTGCACAGACCAGGTCGTCAGGCGGTGGAGCCGAGGTGAGACCAGTAAGTGAACTATCTCCTCAAGTTTGAATTTGAAAAATGCAAATGTGTTTTTATTGTGTTTTTCTTTTGTTTAAGACATGGAACCCTAATTAATTAAATTAAAAGGTGAATGAATTTGATTTAAAGACCCTGAAACAAAATAAAACGTGTATGCAAACCGATGGAAACCTAGATGGAAAACCGTAGGATAAACCCAAGTAACATTTGAGGGTAACCATAGTTATAAAAATGTTTTTTTTTATGTGAATGGTAAAACTTAGGTCGAAACCATAGGTAAACCATGTCCATTTTTGTCTATTTTTAAAATGAAACCCTAGATTAAAAAAATGGATGAATTTTTTTTTTTTTGTTTGAATGGTAAACTTAGGTCGAAATCGTAGGTAAACCATGTCAAATTTTTGTTTATTTATTTATTTTTTATTTTTTTTATTTTTTATTTTTGTATAAAATGAAAGATGAAAAATTGATGAATTTTTTTGTTGAAATGGTAAACTTAGGTCGAAACCGTAGGTAAACCATGTCGAATTTTGTGTTATTTTTTATATGAAATTAAAGATGAAAAATTGATGAATTTTTTTGTTTTGAAATGGTAAACTTAGGTAAAAACCGTAAGTAAACCATGTCAAATTTGTGTTGTTTTTATGAAATGTAAGATGAAAACTTGATGAATTTTTTTTTTGTTTTGAAATGGTAAACTTAGGTCGAAACCGTAGGTAAACCATATCGATTTTGTGTTGTTTTTTTTTTTTGTAAATTGTAATAGATGTACATGTGAATGAATGTTGTTACTGTATATTGATGCAGTTTTGAATATGTGATGGTGATTTGATGCATGTTTTTGATGTGTTTATGTTTTGTGATATGTAGGTGGTGAAGAGTCGACATCGGGTACCGACTATTTTTTCTAGTGCCCACGAGGCATTGAGTGCGAAGGACTAGGAGTGGCTTGATGCCTTAGGGCTCAAGCATGTGATGCGATTGGAAGCAGTTGTTGCAGATCGAGCGTACTTGATAGCTTTTATTAGCCTATGGGATGTTCGGACGAACACCTTCCATCTTCTAACAGGGGAGATGACAGTCACCTTAGAGGATGTGTATCGGATTCTTTAGATTTCGATAGACGGGGTGCCCATCCGGACGACACCACGAGGCCAGAGGGCGGCTATACTGACTCGGTATTTTGGACACGGGGAGGATGTGGATGGGATGAGCTCAGTGGAGAATGCGGAGCTTGATTGTCAGGTTGGGGGGATTCTAGTACAATGGTGGTATGCGAGGGGAGTGCTAGGAGTGAGGCATACACTGCTTATGAGCCTCATTTCTAACATGCTCCTGCCAAACTCTTCGGAGGTGAGGTTCCCATGGAACCTATTGGAGGTGGTGTGGCAGTTAGTGGATTATCCTATGACAGAGCCGATGATCATGAGATGGGGCCAGACACTGTTGGCTCAACTATATGATGAGTTGTATGAGGTTTGTTGGCAGAAGCGAAAGGGGATTGGCTATAGTTACTTGTTGTAGTGCTGGGCATGGCAACATATAGCCATAGAGCGACCACGAGGGCTACCCTGGACTACATGGGTTGACATGGTGGACAGAGATATTGGTTATGGTGCTTTATGGTATCAATTTGAGGAGTGAGGGTAGAGTCGGCGGTTTGTGGGAGATGTGGACCATTACAGAGATGCATTGGCACGACTGACTCCGGGAGATGTGGTGTGGAGGCCATATCAAGATTGTCCCGCATGGCCAGAGGCTGATGAGTGGCTTTGACGGGTCCAGAGGGGGAGATGGGTCATTGGACGACACGGGACAAAGCAAGAATACTTTCATTATCTTCGAGTGACATGACAGTTTGGGGTATGCCAGGGGTTGCCTGGGGAACCCGTAGTCTATCGACATCGGAGCGATGAGAGGAATCTAGCTGCATCGATCCTCGAGCCACTAGGGGAGGAGGCGGATACTGTACTGGACACTCCAGACATGGATGACATTGGAGTTACTATCGAGTACCAGGAGTGGTGGACGCTCCGATAATGGCGAGGTGAGGGGCCATTGGGAGGGGATGAGGTAGCGGGAGGCAGAGAGGGTGCAGAGGCACCAAGAGAGGGTTGGGGAGCTCCCGCTGATGTGGACATGGTGGAGGTGGCAAATGTGGGAGAGGAATTTGGTGAGGAGGAGCAGCCAAAGATGCAGGATGCTCCGGAGCAGGCCGATGTGCCAGAGAGGCCGACGTAGCCGACCATGCCAGGGGATACAGAGGCGGGGTTGCATGTTGAGGTAGTGCGATTGATGGAGGTGCTACGAAGGTGAGATGGAGAGCTTGGGGAGATAGCGCAGGAGAGGGATCTCCTATGGACGTAGTTGGTAGAGCGGGAGAGCGTAGGGACTGCGTCTCACCAGTAGGAGGGTGATACAGATGCTGCATGGGAGAGGGATCTCATACAAGTGCAGCTAACATAGCGTGGTGATGTAGTCACGTACTACCATAGGTGAGAGGCAGAGTGGAGTCAACAAGAGGCAGATTGGGGCTGACGGGAGTTAGATTGGCGATGGCATCGGCTGGAGATGGAGGGAGAGATTATCCGCCTTGGTGGGTGAATACCAAAGCCTCCTACAGGTGGCTCATTATATCGGATGAGAGACAGCGGGACAGAGCAGTCAGCATCATCCCATCATAGGCGGTTGGATGAGGGAGGCACTAGTGGGCGCGATGCAGGGGCAAGCAGTAGTCGCCCTGAGAGGTCCCATAGGACCCACACTACAGGGGGTAGCTCCCATCGCACCGATCCTGCGTGATCATGGTGGTCGACGCCCTAGGCTTGGGGTTTTTGAGTTTTTGGCTTGTGGTAGCGAGGTCCGAGGACCGGTTCATTGTAGCCTATGGGAAATTTTGTTATGATATATATATATATACAGATGACTCTTTTTGGTGTTTATACATTTTTTGTGATTTATTTTTATGTACATGTTTTTACATTGATGTATGCATATGCGATTATGAATGCGATGGTTCTAATTTGTATGATGTATGCATATGGAATGAATGAAATGAGTTGTTGATGATTTGTCGATGCACCATAGACTGTACAAGATTTGACTGACTTTCTGTACTAATGGGATGACTTTGTGAAATGACTTTGCATGTGAAAACTTTGTTTTTGTATTTTGCATATATTTTGATGGTTATGTACGGAATGAAATGTACCGGTTGTTTGAAAATGTAGTTAAGCTTTTCTGAGATGCAGATATTTTAACTAACTAGCCAAGATTGTACATTTATCTCGCAAGACTTTTGAACAAGGTCTAAATCCGACTTGAATTTAACCAAGTTATTTCACATCCCTGTGTGTGCAATTGAGTTCGTTTATGTGGTATTCATCAGGATACCGCCAGTGCCAGATAGGCTATCAACCAAACCTGTACTGAGGATCACCTAATTAGCTCCACTAACTCCGTTGTTGTATTTAGCAAGATTAATCCACGTGACAATCTAAGATACCATAAGCTAGCTCATCCACATGCAAATATTGGTCTACACACATGCAAAGCTAATGTGACGGACATATCGTCGTGCGGGTAGGATACCACCATTGCCAGGTAGGCTATCAACCAAACCTGTAATGAGGATCACCTAGATGGTTTTCGAATGCTGAGAATTCCAAGGATTCAAGTTCAGGTTATTTATTGGCTGAATGATTTGGGAGACTTGCTCGTCAATATAGTGATGAAAATCACTGTTTATTTTTCTATTTATGTTTCTTTTGTTTTTTGAGCAAGGATTTTGAATAGTGGTGATAACCACTGTTATTTGATTTTGTATTTTGAGCTTTGTAAATTTGAACTTGTGAAGGGCCTTGATCCTTTTAGGTCTTGGGGATGACTACCCATCCTGGTTAGGGGCGTGTAGTACGAATCCTTACGACTTTGGGAATCAAGGGGATGATGGAGATTATGAAGTAAGGGCGTTGATATTTTAGGCCTTGGGGATGACTACCCATCCTGGTTAGGGGCGGATAGTACGAATCCTTACAACTTGGAGACCAAAGGGATAATGGAGAGTATGAAGTAAGGGCATTGATCTGTTAGGCCTTGGGGATGACTACCCATCCTGGTTAGGGGCGGATAGTACGAATCCTTACAACTTGGAGACCAAAGGTGAATGGAAAGGGTTAGGATGATGGTTGGTTGGAATTTTGTTTGTGAAGGGCGTTGATCCTTTTAGGTCTTGGGGATGACTACCCATCCTTGGCAGGGACGTGTAGTACGAATCCTTACAACTTTGGGGACCAACTATGATTGGGATTTGGTAGTGGTAAAAACCACTGTTTATTAAGGTGAATGAATAGGGAAGAGCTCGTCCTTTTGTCAATTCTCAGCATTCTAGAACCATTCGCACAGGGGGATGAACAGGCTAATATTTCACCTATGGTACCCGAGACTGCTTTGTAGGTTTCTCTTGCGTTCACACAACTTAGGAATTATTTTATGTGTGTTAATTTGTGTTGGGATGCTACGTAACAAGGTGTGATCCAAGTAAAACTTTCCCGTGTAAAATCTGTTTAACTGTGTACAGTTTTTGGCTAGAAATTTAAAGACAGCTGAATGACAAAAACCCTATATACATTTAGGAGACAACTGACTATGCTAAAAGAAAATGGTGATATGTTGGATGTATGCGTTTATGAAAATGGATTTGATGTGGAAATGATGGAATTGCCAAGTAATGATAGCCTATGGTGCTTTTGACTTGTATGACCTAGCAAATATATAATGTATGGATGCGATGCCTAATGCAACCTATATTTTTGTATTTTGATGTTTATGAGAATGCATGGAATTGAAATGCAATGTTTTTTTGTTATTTTTGATTTTTATGAGTATGCATGGAATTGAAATGCAATTTTTTTTGTTATTTTTTATTTTTATGAGTATGCATGGAATTGAAATGCAATTGTTTTTGTGATTTTTGATGATTGGATTGTTTTTGTTTATTTTTGAATATTTATTTTGACCAAGCAGTTATGGTAACGCTTGGAGCTTTTGGTGTTGACCAAAGGGTTTATGGATACCTTTGGAGCATTTTGGGGATGACCAAGCGATTATGAGAATCCTTGGAGCTTTTGGCTTGACCAAAGGGTTGATAGATACCTTTGGGGCGTTTAGGGTTGACCAAGCGATTATGAGAATCCTTGGAGCTTTTGGATTTGACCAAGCGATTATGAGAATCCTTGGAGCTTTTAGACTTGACCAAGCGATTATGAGAATCCTTGGAGCTTTTAGACTTGACCAAGCGATTATGAGAATCCTTGGAGCTTTTTAGGGTTTGACCAAGCGATTATGAGAATCCTTGGAGCTTTTGGATGTGACCAAGGGATTGCGATAATCCTTGGAGATTTTAGGGTGACCAAGTGATTGCGATAATCCTTGGAGCTTTTGGTTTGACCAAAGGGTTTATGGACACCTTTGGAGCGTTTGGTGTAATCCACTTGCTCTTCAGGGAATAGAGGTACCCCCAGCTTGATGATCTTTGTGCATCGGATCTGGCTCTAGAGGGATTGGCACGAATGGATCGGCCCTATGCATGGATAGGAGGGCAGGGTCTACCTTCGGCACTGATGTGGCTATGATATCTCTTGGTGGAAGGTGCTCACGGTCTACCCAAAGGAGTGGAATCAATAGTTGATTCCAGTGGGCCGGGTCTAGGCGCCACTCATGCCCTAGTCTTATGCCTAGTTGTGCCATCAGTTCTTCATGGGTTACAGGGTGATTGTGTCATCGTGCATGATTGAGATATTCCATCTCAGTTTCATCTTTGTAATCATTATCGGTGATCCAAAGGCCCTCGTTGGCCCCAATAGCTGTCTGCGACATTCTAGGCTCGTCTTGCTCGAGCAGATTGACATGGTCCCGATGGGGTTGTTCCGCGCTTTGTGGGGGGACCTAATTTTCTTGCAATGGCACGGGCTCGATGGGAGCCTCCAAAGGGAATAATGTTAAGAGACTTTGGTGATGATCACCCATGGGGACCACCTATGAATTAGTGTTGTCTGACATCGAATAGGTCCCATGGTGCTATTGCATATGCTGACTCATCTTTGGTGAGAGAGTCAGGCTCATCAGAATCTGGTGATTCTGAGATATGGAAGACCTCGTCATCAGGTAGCTCTACAACTAGGGGTTGATCCTCTTTGAGAGGAGTTTCACGTAAGTTGGGCTTTTGGGGCCCCAAAATCTTGGTCTCTATCGACTCTAAGTGCTCTGGTAGCGCATTGCTTGTATCGAGGGATTTCAGCTCCTCCTCTTTGATTTGTTCCCATTGCAGGTTGTGGGGAACTTGGGGCCTTGGGAGGGGTGGCCGAATAGCACCCCCCATGCCTTGGTAGGGCATTTCATCTCACTCTTCTTCTCGCTTAGGTTCCTCAGAGGCTTCTTGAAGAATTTTTGAGGGTGGCCCATGAACCTGGGTGGGTGCCTGAAGAATGCGCCTGTCATTGGTTTGAGGAGTGGCCTTCCGCTCAAGTCTAGGAGGCATTGGAGGCAATGGTTGATAAGGTCATGGATACCTATCTCGCACCCAGTTGTGTCTCTCATAATGTTTTGTCTTATGCGTGCGAGGGGTTGGAGTTCGCGCCTACATAGTGTATGGGAACAACTCATCCTCCTGGCGCTGAATGCACTCTTGATTTAGAAGATATTGTTGCTCTAACTATTGTCGTTCTAGCTCAAGTAACGTGAGTTCCATCCGACGTGCGATATGCTGGGCAGATTCTAAGATAGTTGGTCCTATCATTTCATGTCTAGAAGGCCTAGATGCCTCTCCTAGATTTCTATCTCGGTCTTGGTGATCCGAGATCTCTATAGGCCGCCTCCCTCTATTGGGGGTAGCGGCATTCCCCCGAGGCTTTGTCCTCAGTAGGTGATCCTGATGGCTAGCAATTGCGGAGGCGTGTTGCTCCTACGATGTATATTGTTCTTGAGGAAGGTAAGGGTTTTCCTCGTGCTCTCTCTCGTAAGTGAAAAAGGAACGGGCGGAGTTGGCTCGCCCCGCCTGAGGAGCCTTGTGCTCTGGATTTGTCCTTGTAGTCTTGACAACTAGAGGGGGTGAAGGAGGGATAATGTAATCATGTGGTTCCTCCCATCGAACCCTATGTTGACCTAGCGCTTCATCGCGCGGTGACCACTCATAGCGAGCATCTAAGGGAGCTCTCCTACGGATGTACCCCTCATGGAAGGGTGTGTGCTGGGTGCTATGCTGAACAGGAGTGCCCCTAGAAGAGGTGCCCCTATAGTCCCTTTTCGTTAAGGTGTGGAGGGGACTGCCTTGTGTGTCAGGTCGCCAAGGTGGTATGACCAAATCCTTGGGACTGTAACGGAGGTGACTCGTGCCTCCTTGGACATTATTTGCAGTGTCTGCCCATGAGTGGGCTTGACTACGGGTGAATACCATGGTAATGACTCTCTACAAGCTACGTAGATTTTTATCTTTTGTTTATGATTTTTTTGATTTTTTTTTTTTTTTACACTAAGCAAAAAAGAACATACACACACAAAGCAATGATTATCTCTTTTAAAGATTAATGGTGTGTCCTAGACTGGTTTTAGTGTGTTTTTGATGATGATTTTTGTTTTGTTTTTGAAAATTTTTGTGAAGACCATTTAAATGCAAAATGTTGGCTCATATAACTCCCATAAATGGTCGCCCCTTCAATATACCATTGCTGGACCGATATACCAACCTCTCTATATACCCGCCCTTACGTGAGGGAGACTATAGGTATGTGAGAGCAGATGATACGTGGAACATAGGCGATACGGAAGGGGAATCACTCTGTTTATGACACCTACCATAGAAGACTTATCCTCATGTGCTAGGAATCACCCTAGCTACACTTGGTCAACTTTCGTCAGGATTTACGTCTAGCAATAGTCGCGATCGGGGTAATGGATGCAATATCTCAAGCCAAAGTGATAATGGAATCCACCTTTGGTCTTGCTCAAGGGTTGGGGTTTTACGACCAACTCCTTGGTTTAAATTACCACGTGGTGTGTGGGATTCATTTTAAGTTGCAAAAAATGAAACAGGCAAGCATCTAAACTCTCCTATGCAAGCAAAAATCAGAGAACAAAAAATATAGAAAACAAAAAATTGACAAAGGATGTTTAAATCCCTTACCTCTTCTCTGCCTAAGTCGAATATCTCTGAATTTTTGCCTGAAACAGTCTAGCTTTTGAAAACTTGGAACCTGCAAGCAACAAAACAAGCAACTTTAATCAGAAATTTAATCTTTAAAAATCAAAGGACACAGGTCCCACCGTGATCGCCATTGAAAGCACGAGATTCCGAAAACAAAAAGGATAGACTAAAAATGCAATGTAAACGAAACTAAAATAACGCTTAAACCCTATGTTATTGAAAAATGCGTAAAAAGAAAGAACATGAACACAAGATATCAAAGCAATATAAAATATGACCCTTTTATTGATATGCTTTTCAAATTTGTGTTACAATGCGTCTCCTTCCTTTTTAGGGGATAGGAGCGTTAAATGTTGGTCTTTTACAACTTGTTTCAGAATTCCTTCTTCCGCATGCCCACATATAAGATGGGTGAACCAAAACATTGCCGCCGCTTGTGTTGGTAAAAGTAGATCCCTCGCTGCTCTTCTAATGCTGAAAATCTGCGTTCAAAGAAACAAACAAAGAATCAGTAGCACTTGTGTATGAAAAAAAAAGATAAATATAATAATGGTTAAAATGAGTCCAAATAAACTGAAAACTTGACAAAAGCATAATCATGTAACTAGCTAAATACTACAAAAGAAATAGTCACCAAAGGCAATAAGGCGGGGGGTGCCCGAAGGCAAACCACCCGCGGGTGAAACTTTGTTTCGACACCAATCCGCTTGGGATGGGTCCGAAACCTGGTGTGATGTGTTGTCGGCAAATTGGTAGGATATTGTGGTCAAAAAAATTGGGTTTTGGTTCTTGATTCGTGCCTTCAAAAGTCACCCAATAACCTCTCTTTCGATTAAGAGATTATGGATGTTGAAAGCACAAATCGCAAGTAAGGAATTGGCAGCACTTCATCGCTCAAAATGCTCCTTCTCTGTATCTCTTTTGGGTGAGGAAGCTCACCATTTTATAGACCCAAGGGGTCTCTTTGAATTAACATGCAAAAGTGTTACTTTGCATGAATGCTTTTTTTTTGTGAAGAGAAGACTTCTTCTTGATCAAGGGCTTCTTAACTGCCTCTATGCATGTCTTTGTATGTTTAGAAAAGCTCACTCGCACTCCCATGCAATGAAGAGATAGCTAAGTGGAAAATCTGAGTTGTCATGAAAAAGCCTACTCTCACTCCCATGCAATGAAGGGAGAGTTAAGTGGCCAATCCGAGTTGTCCTGAAAATCTCACTCTCATTCCCATGCAGTGAATGGAGAGTCAATTGGCAGATATGAGTTGTCAAAAGAACTCACTCGCCCTCCTATGCCATGAAGGGAGAGCTAAGTGGCAGTTCTGAGTTGTCATGCGCCGAGGTTTGACTTTTTTCCGATCAAACCTGGCGTTCGTCCCACCCCGGAGCGAGCGCTGGTAATCGTCTCTGGGTGAAACGAGTACCAATCTGCACTCGTCTCTGGGTGAAATGAGTACCAATCCGCACTCATCCCTGGGTGGAGCGAATAAGTAGTAGAGTGTCTAAAAGGTGCCAAATTGATCTCTGACTTGTAAAACTACTGTGTGAGTGGTTAGAACCACTGTTTTAACCTCTGGGGCTGCCTTGGGGGCTGTGTGTGTTAGTGCGATTAGTGTTTGCAGTCACATAATCGGATTGGTGCTGTTTTGGTGTCTACACTAAGTTTTGTGCCTTTGATAAACAAGTCATGGAGAAAGAAAAAGTGCTACATGATGATGAATGTCATGAGAGAAAAGAGGAATTTTCAAATATTCTTCAAGTAAGGTCAAATGAAAACATGCCAAAGGTAAAATCTCATCTTTTTGGTTTCACCATGCAAAATTCGAATGAAGGTTTGCCTAATGAATGGTTTGATTCAAATATTATTAATGTTATGGTTTTATTGGAGGTAAATGAAAGCTTATTTCTACACCATGAATCAAAGTGCGGAATGGACATCTTAAATAATAGACATAAAGGAATTGAATATCGATCATTGTCTAATCAATTTGAAAACTTGAAATTCCACCATAGGATTATTAATGAAACTAAATCAAATTGGTATAGTGAGAGGGGCAAGTGGAATTTTGTTTCTTTGTTTGGTTTGATCTTGTTTTTGTTGGATTCCTACAAAACTTGGTATGCGTATCACGTCATATGTCTTTTAAAGAATTCTAATAAGGTTTGGGATCTAGGAAAATGATAATCCAAACTTTTTGTACATTTGTATATACTTTTGGTTTTCATGTTTTGGTTTTGGATTAGATCTCATTTTGGTTTTAAGTTTTGTGTGTTGGTCCGTCAACTTATGTCCTTATGAATGTTGACTAATACTAGGAGAATATGAAACATTGAAATTGTATTGTAGAAAGCTCCACGAGTATCGCAAACACATTAAAGAATAGCGTTTGGAACTTATGATGCATGAAGTTGTCAGTTTTATAAATTATGGCAAAGTAGGTGGTATACTCCATCCAAATTTCAAAAGGAGCAATGCATTCATATCTCATGTTACATTCCACATTGCACATAAATTTCATCTCAGTTGCATCTTCATTTCATATACAATCATTGAAAAGGTGTCGAATCCTCTTAGGGTTATTACATAACATATTTTAAAAGGATCCTAAGGTTAGGAACTGATGTCTGAACTATCTTGAACCAAGCACATTCTACACATATTAAAAAGTATCTTGAGAAAAATGGTCAAAACCGTACTTGGAAGAAAAGGTGAGGCAAAAGGAGTATTTTGTGTCTATCCTATCATGCAACATAATCCTTAAGCAATGGTTTTTACCACTCCCATAAGTGCTTAAAGCCTAAAATCAAAGTAGTAAGGATAGGTTTAAATCCTCATCGAACTTAGGTTGAGGATCCAACTCCCCAAAGCTCTGATTTGACCTTCATGGAGTTGTAAGGATAGGGTCTAATTCTCATCTCGCTGAGGTTGAGAATCCGATTCCCTAAAGCTTCTATTTTGCCCACTCAAGAATTTGAAATTCAAAAGAAAATATTTTTCATTTCTTTATTAATATTGGATTTGAAGGATCGTACTACATGTCCCTTGCAAGGATGGGTAGTCATCCCCAAGGTCCAAGAAATCAAAGTAAAGTCAAACCATGGATTATGTGGTTAATCTCCACCAGGGCTATAGATTCCTGGCTAGCAGTGGAGTATGCTCATGCATGGCAACATGTCTTGTCTAAAAGCAAGACCACTGACTGCTCAAACGGATAGGCTAGCATAACAGTTTTATCCATAATAGGTTAAATCATTTTTTTCAAGATGATGTAATGAACTCTGGATCAGAGTAGTAAGGATAGGATTAAATTCCCATCTCGCTTAGGTTGGGAATCCTATTCCCCAAAGCTCTGATTTCACTTACACTTGCACATGGGCTCAAGATGGTAGGGGTACATAACCAACTTTGGGATCTAGTAAATTAATTAAGCATACATATGTTTGGTCCTAAGAGGGTTTGACAGTTTTAATATATTTGTTCATGATGCTAGAAAGTCTGAGCCTTTGCAAAGCAGGTTTTTATATCTTTAACATAGTGGTCATACATCAAATCCTACATAAATCATTCATAGCCTTGCATACGAATCATAAGTGAAACTGACAATGGAAAGTTGAACAAGTTTCAAATGATAGGGAATGAAGCACATTGCACACACCAAGCTGATGTTTAATAATCCTAATGCTTCATGTATTTATCGTCTAGTTTCATTCTTGGGATATTTGTTGATGCTTGTATTTGAGTCTGTGTTTTTCAGGTTGAGTTCTCACCGAAATGCTCAGGAGCATTTCCTAGCAGAATCGCCATTTGTTGTGGTTGATCCACAACGTACCCCAAAATTGGGGACCCACATTTTTTGCATGTTTTCCAAGAAGACTGAAGTGGCCGATATGCTAAAGATAAGAGAAAAACAAAACACCACAAGGAGAAAAAGTGTTGCGATATCACGACATGTTGCATTTTCACGGTCCAAAGCAAAGGGAGAGGCCAAAAGAGAAAAGTTTCATGATATCGCGACATGTTGCACTATCGCGGAAAAAAGAGAAAAAGTGTCGTGATATCACATGTTGCACCATCATGGCCAAAAGAGAAAAAGTGTCACGATATCGCGACATGTTGTACCATCATGGCCAAAAGAGAAAAAGTGTCGCGATATCGTGACATGTTGCACCATCGCGGCCAAAAGAGAAAAAGTGTCGTGATATCGTGACATGTTGCACCATCGTGGCCAAAAGAGAAAAAGTGTCGCGATATCACGACATGTTGCACCATCGTGGCCAAAAGTGAAAAAGTGTCACGATATCGCGACATGTTCAACCATCGTGGCCAAAAGAGAAAAAGTGTCACGATATCATGACATAATGCATTTTCATGACCAAAACAGAAGAAAGAAAAAATGTTGTGATATCGTGACATGTTGCATTTTCGTGGCCAAAACATAAGAAAGAAAAAGTGTTGCGATATCATGACATGTTGCATCATCGCGGAAAAAATAGAAAAAGGGTCGCGATATCGCGACATGTTGCATCGTC
Organism: Wollemia nobilis; assembly: GCA_028583015.1. NCBI lineage: Eukaryota > Viridiplantae > Streptophyta > Pinopsida > Araucariales > Araucariaceae > Wollemia > Wollemia nobilis. The sequence goes on along the minus strand of JAQPPZ010016930.1, from coordinate 5,790,165 downwards.
ACGGCCAAAAGAGAAAAAGTGTCACGATATCACGACATGTTAAATTTTCATGATTCAAAAGGGGTAGGCAAATAGAGAAACAAGAAGCGTCGTGATATCGCGACATGTTCCATTTTCACCAAGGTAACAGACCTACATAGTGATGTGGACATAAGGACAAAATCCAGTAAATAAGACAAAATGTTACATAAGAAATCTTTAATGATTGGAAATCATTTAAGATGGTCGTTACACACGGAAGGAAACAGATGCAAGCCCATGTGGAGAAAATGAAATGAAGGGCCACAAAATAGAAACAAAAAGTTTCTTGGAAACCGAAGCACACGCATGTAGGGAAGGTGAAACGAACAACCATTGGCAAATGAAACGAACCGTCATGGAAGGAGAAACAATGTTTTCACAAGTTTAAATACGCCATTCAAAGAGGACAAAATGGAAGGGAAACTGCTACAAGTAGCATTGTAGATTTGAAGGTAAGATAGCCATTCTGGGCCTAGTTGGGCTATTTTTCTTTCGTAGACTGGTTTTTCTTCTTCATGGACATGGGTTGGAAATTGCTACGAGCAGAGTTGCAGACTTGAATGCGAGAGGGCCATTCTGGACCTGTTTGAGTCGTTTTTCTTCCATGGACTGGTTTGAGAAAACCAGAAATTCTGCTATTGTAAAATGAGACATTTTTAATGCAAAAGTTTTCAAAAATTTGCATCTTATGGACAAGAAAGGAGGAGTCATTTTTTGCATGCAATATTAAATGTCTATTTTTCCCCTTTTCAGATTTTAGGCTTGTAAATGGAGTTTATGCAAGTTTTCTTGGTTTCTTCATGCGAATGTTTAAATCTAAAAAAGCTCATTTAAAACCCTAGGAGCCAGCACTTAGCTTATCCGGATTGTGCTTGTTTTGTAGGTCCAATAGGTTAGGTTGCATGCATGAAAACCTCACATCTTCGATTTTGTCAAAATAGGATAGCATCATACTGAATGCATTTTATTTTTAGTTTTCTGCATTTCATTTTCATTTTTCTGCATTTTATTTTTTCTAGAAATTTTAACTTATTTTCAGGCATTAAAATAAACATTTAAAAAATTTCAAACTCCAAAAAAAAACAATGAACAATCACTAAAGTTTCATGGTGAAATAAACCAACATTGCCCCTTGTTTATAGTTACTTGCAATCACTAAGGTGTTCCAAGCATTTAAATTGAATATCTTTATTTGGTATTATTAATACACATATGCAAATGCTAATACAGCGGAGACCTTGGAGAAGTTGTTTATTTAATTTCTTTGCAAGAGGGGATTTGGAACCCAAATCCTAAAGGAGAGTGTACTTTCACAACTGGGTGAAAATACCACTCAACACTAGCCATACTCCTTTCCTTATCACATCAACATGATTTTCATCAATCTCTTTGCTCCTATTTGGTACATGACCAATAATTTACATATAATCCACATTAATCTAGATACTATTAGCCTCAAGCAAATTTCTATTAAATAGCCCTTACATTCAATAGTGTGTGTCGTAGATATTTCAACAGATTAATATGGTTCGTCCATATTGATATAGAGATTAATGGGGCAAGAGAAATTTAACTATTAGAGGTGGACTTAAGAAAATATTTTTAAAAGGTTAAAAAAAATAATTACCTTATACTTTTTAGGGAAATGAAATAACCATGATGAGGGGAACAATGTGGAGTAATGCTTTCCACGTGCCCTAGCCACGTTTATTTTCCCTAGAAGCCTTGGAAGAACACAAACTTTTGAATTACTGACAGATCTGATGGTTGACTTCATCCATATTTACCATTCATTGTGAACCATAGATCTTGTCACTATTGAATGTGAACCATCCATTTATTATAACAAAGAATTGACAAATGACTTACCATTAAAAAACCCTTATATTCACCAATGTGTATCATAGATATTTTGACAAATTGATGCAGACCATCCATATTGATAGAGGGATTAATGGGATAGAACTTTGACTATTAGAGGTAAATTCAAAAATAAATTGTGAAATGTTAACAAAAATAATTACCTTGAACTTTTTAGGGAAATAAAATGATCACGATGAGGGGAACAACGTAGATTAATGTGAACTGTGAAGATGTGATACCTTTAACAAAAAGGGAGAAGATGGCATATGAAACATCATAGATTTTGTCAATTTATAGTTAAATCCTTAGAATCATCCTTAGTGGTAGAGGTTAGTTAGCACACCTCAGAGAGATCATCATTGCTCTGAGATAGGGTAGTTTTTTGTAAATTTAATGGGTATTGACTAGGGGCTTCAACCTTGAGAAAATGGATTGATAGAAGTTGGAAGTCTCTAGGAGTGATTCTATCATTTCTTCCCAAAGGTTTCTTCCTAGCCATTTTTTATTCTAGGGAAGAAATATAAAGAATCCTAAAAGGGGGTCCTTAGTTTATGGGAAGAGCAAGGCTCTTCCTTACCCGCTGGTATGAAGACTTTTCACATGAAAATGTAAATCTATCCCTAGTACCAGTCTGGGTTAGGATTTTTAGATCACCCATTCAATTTTGGGAAATAGATACCTTCAAGGCAATAGGAAACACTCTAGGAGAAATCCTTGAGATCTTAGATACAACAAAATATGTATTTTTGGGTATTTTTGCTCGAATATTGGTCATGATTGATATAAGTAAAGCTATACCAGAATCAATCATTCTTAAGTATGGGGATAAGATATGGACCCAAACTATAGTTTATGAAAACATATATTTTATATGTATAAGATGTCATGATGTGGGATATATTGAGAGATCATGCCCTAAGAAGAGACCAGCATAATCAATTGTAGAAAATCGTAAGAGAAATTTACAAATGGTTATGGATAAAGATGGTTTTCAACTTCCAAAAAATAGATCTAGGAAAATAAAATAAAATGAATAGTGGAGACCAATGAGGAAGGATACTGGAAGAAACTCCAATTCTTTTGAGGCTTTAGCCTATGAAGAAAAATTAGATCAAAACTTAGAGGATACATTACAACAATTTCAACATATTAACAAGGAACCATCTATTCAATATGATCCTAAATTAATGAAGAACATTATAGATGAACCTAAGGAATGTGTCTCATCATATTTTGAATATTATATTGAAGTACCATGCACCATTAAAGAGAAAATAATTGGTAAAGAAAATACAATTTTAGAATTTAATACCTCTACCATTAATAAGAAAATACCAGAAAATGAGCAGGATAAGTCAAAAGCTTCTATAATAGAGCTAGGAGAGGATATATATGTTGAAAACATAATTGTGAAATAGAGCTAGGAGAGGATATATATGTTGAAAACATAATTGTGAAAGAATATTTAGGAATAGAATAATAAGACCTACTCCTGATATAGGTAAGGCAAAAAGAGGAAAACCCTCAAATTATCAAGCAAGATCCAGGGAAGCAAGATCTAACATAGAGAAAGGAATACAAAATAAGTTGGTTGAACTTCTCTTTACAAAACTATAAAATGATATTGGTAATATGCAAGAGGGGCAAAAAGCCACTAATGAGACATGATTATCATATCATGGAATATAATGGGTGCTAATACCCCCTCAAATCATATGTGTATTAGGGACCTATGTTTAAGTAATAAACTTGATATTCTCTATATCCAGGAAACTAAAATGACTAAAGAAGAATTTTCAAAAACTATGAAAGCATTTTGGGCAAGATGTGAATGAGATGCTATGGATTCTTAAGGAGCAGTAGGGGGAATTCTAACTTGTTGTAATCCTTCTAGAACCTCTTGTGTAACCATTCATAAAACTAGGTATTGGATAACCTCTTTAGTCACTTGCTACTTTACATATATTTACTTCATCCTTATCAGTATGTATGGACCTACAACTCAGTCAGGTATATTAGAATTTTAGAGTGGGATTGAAGCCTTTATGAGAAGTAAAGACCAAGAAACCCATTTCATGATAATTGGACATTTTAATGCCATAACCAAGCTGAATGAAACATTTGGAGGAATTAGGAATTGACCCAAAGTATGAAATATTTTTCAGCTTTTATTCAAAACAACAATCTATGGGAAGTTGAGTTTGAATAAGACAACTATACTTGGACCAACAATAGGAGAGGCCAAAACCTAATAGAAAAAAAATTACATATATGCATTCTATCAAATCATTGTCTAGATGTAGGAACTTGTGCTAAAATTAATACCTCAACAAGGATTGGTTCAGATCACTGGCCAATAAGAGTTAAAATGGTGGTAAGTGAATTAAAAAAAAATATCATATTTTAAATATGAGAAGATGTGGGAAGACCATCCTCAATTTGTTGATATGATAGCTCAAACATGGAATTATTTAGGTAATGGTGGGTTGTATGCTCTTCCAAACCAAATTAAAGCTATGAAATCTAGATTAAAAGAATGGAACAAGAACACCTTTGGAAATATTTTTGAGAACAAAGAAGAACTAAAAGATAAACTTTCAAAATTTTAAAAAGGTGATGAAAATAATACAAGCTAAGAGGACAGGGATTTGCTTAGTGAATATCATAATATTTTGATTAAGGAAGAGAAATTTTAGAGATTAAAATCAAGACAAATTTGGTTAAAAGAAGGAGATAAACATACAAATTTTTTCATAGAATGGCTATAGTACATAGACCATCTTCTAGAATTCGTAGAATTAAATAAATAGAAGGGGTTTGGATTGAAGATCAAAATAAAATTAGAAAAGAGGTAAAGTGGTTTTATCAGAATATTCTAGGTTTAGAGGAGATCGAAGTTCTTAATAATAAACTTCTTCAAGATGTTCCTTTAGTTATAACAAATGAAGACAATAGGAAACTGTTGGAGCCTATTACTCTATAAGAAGTTCATTTAGCTCTTTTTTATTTTGATAAGAATAAATCCCCTAGTCCAGATGGGCTCTCTACAAATTTTTACCAACATAATTGGGATATAGTGAAGGATTCTTTATTGGTAGCAGTGGAACAGTATAGGGTAACACAATACATTCCTTATAAAATAAATGCAACTTATCTTACCCTATTTACAAAAAAGAAGGATGTTGAATTGTTTGATTTGTTTAGACCCATAAGCCTATGTAATATGGATTATAAGATTATTTCCAAAGTGATGGTGAATAGATTAAGGCCATTGTTAGAAAAAAGTATTTCATAAGAGCAAGGAAGATTTATGAAAGGGAGACAAATTCCGGATGGGATCATAGTAGCTCATGAAGTTATACATTCAACAACTTCAAGAAAAGAGAAAGCTATGATCTTAAAACTTGATATGAGTAAAGTCTATTATAGGGTTAAATGGGATTTTATTTTTGCAGTTTTAGATAAGTTTACTTTTATAAAGAAATGGGTTAGATGGATTAAAGCTTGTGTCTCTATAGTTTCATATTCAGTTTTGGTCAATGGATTAGTGATAGAATATTTTAAATCCAAGAGAGGTCTTTGTCAAAGAGATCCTCTATCTTCTTATTTGTTCTTTATTATGGCAAAATTTTTAAATAGAAACTTATATAAGGCTTACAAATATGGGCTTATAAGTGGACTTAAGGTTAGTAATAACATCGATATCATCACCCATCAACAGTTTGTAGATGATACAACCCATTTTAGAAGGGCAAGGATAAATGAGGCCAGAGATTTGAATAAATTTTTAAAAGAGTACAAAAGAGCTTTAGGGAAAAAAATTAATAGGACTAAATCCAAAATTTACTTCCTTAACACTCCTACTAATATCAAAGTAAGAATTTATAGGTTGCTTCAAATGGAGGAGGTAAATTTACCAACAACTTATCTAGGGATGCCTTTATTTGAGGGGAGAATGAGGATAGATTTATGGAATCCAATTATTAGTAAAGTCTAAAATAAACTTCCAGCTTGGAAAGGTATATGGTTATCATTAGCAAGAAGAGTGCAGTTAATTAAGCCAGTATTGCAAGCCATTTCAACATATTAGATGTCCTTGTATTCTATGCCTAAATCAGTGGAATTTGTTTTAATATTTTTTATGCTATCCTTTTTATGGTCAGATTTACATGATAAAAGGGAATTTCCTTTGGTGAAATGGAGCAAGTTGTGTGATGACAAAACTAGGGGAAGTATTGGTTTAAGAGCTCTTACAGATGCAAACTTAGATCTTTAGCAAAAAATTATCTAGAGATTGTACAAAGAGAGTCAAATACAATGGGCAAGAATTCTTCTAAATAAGTATGTTTATCCCAATGACCTAAGTTTAATATTTATTGCATTCTCTCTTCCAAATGGTTCTACTCTTTGGAATGGTTTAAAAAAATATATTGATATTATGATCAAAGGTTTAAGATGGGTGGTGGAAACTGGAGATAAAATTTCTATTTGGATGGATACTTGGTGTGATAAAAAACCACTCAATTTAGATCCAATTTTGAAACCTTGGATGAGATTGCTTCAAGACAAATACGGTGATAGAGTTTCAAATATTTTGTACAAGGATCAAGAAGGAAGATACAAATGGAAAGAAGTATACAAGACATTGATGCTAGGAGGAAATTTAGTAGAAAGATAACAACTATGATTATTCTGAGGGCTACCAAGGATAAATTGATTTGGGAGTTGAATAGCTCAAGAGAATACACAACAAGAAGTGGATATAATTTTCAACACCAACATAATAATAATGTCACTAGAATTTGGAGAGATATTTGGGATAGCCCAAGAATTCCTAAAGTTAAAATGTTTGTTTGGCTAGTAGGTCATAGAAGAATTTTATCTTGGAATAACCTTATGAAAAGAGGTTTTCATGGCCCCTCTCAATGTGTTTTATATAATAATGAGGAGGAGAGTATTGACCATATCTTAGGACATTGCTCAATAGTATGGAATATGTGGCAATAGATTATTAATATGTTTGGTAAATGCATGGTGATGAATAAAAGAATTGAAGATTGGTTAAAGCAATGGTAGAGCACTTATAAAAGTGAGGCTTTACATACAATATGGGATATATCAAAAGATACAATACTTTGGACTATATGGCTAGAAAGGAATAGAAGAATAGTTAAAGAAAAGGAAAGCAATTTAGAGGTAATAAAAAAGAAGACATGTTTAGCCATAGAGGAGTCTAAAACAACCCTATCAACTCACCCAATCCCTAATTTGGAAGTAGAGAGTCCTGATAGATGGATTCAAGTCATTAAATGGAATTATGATGTTGGGTATAAGATAAACAAATATGAGGTAAAGAATATAAAGTGGAAACCACTAGATGTGGAGTGGGTTAAATTGAATTTTGATGGAGCATCTAAAGGAAATCTAGGACCAGCAAGAGGAGGAGGAATAATTATAAATAATAGAGGAGAGATTTTGTCTCATTATGCTTTCAATTATGGATTTAAGACAAATAATGAAGCTGAATCTTGGGAAACTTTAGAAGGGTTAAAAATTTGTAAACAAATGAAATGGAATAGAGTATGGGTGGAAGGTGATTCTCTCATAGTATTAAATATAATTTTGAGGAAAGCAAAGGCTCCATGGAACATACAAGAGATAGTTGTGGAAATTCAAGATCTTACTAAAGAGTTTGAAGAAATTAGGTTTACACATATATTAAGGAAAGGAAATAAATGTGCAGATAAGCTAGCCAATAGAGGGGTTTTGATTGAGGATCGTGAAGTTAACATCTCCTTTCCATGGTTAGAGGAAATATAAATTTTAGTTGAAGATGATAAAAAATGTTGATTGCCTAAATCAATTAATGTTTGCCATTGGTAATATATATTTTAATTTGTAACAATAATGTGTGTTCATTTAGACTATTTATTATAATTTTTATGGTTGCACTTGTGTTTCAGGAAGGAAACTAGTAATCCAGATTTGGTAAAGTGGACTATGATAGTGTGATGTTTTGGAAATATTACTCTACTAAGATGCAAGGCATAGATAGTAGAGGTGAATTTTTGGCATTGTGAAGGCTGCTATAGGAAAATATCAAGAAAGATGCTAAATTTTGGATTAATTATATTCATACAGATATTTGAAAAGAACATTTTATGTAAAATGATGTAGATTTCTAGCTATAGCATCTCAATTGAGATGAGAAGTGTATCTATTTGTAAACTCTCAAGATCTAAATAAGAGATATGTAATTTTTTAAGGGTGGGGGTGTCAAAACTAAAATCTGGTCAATCTGATTATGCTACCAAAAGCAACAACTAAGTTGACACACCAAGGCCCCTAGGGCAACCCTTAGAAGGTATAAAGTGGTTCTAACCACTTTGTGCAAGGTTTTGGAAGGTCTTGGTACATTTTTAGGACCTTTTGGCTCCTTATTTAAAGCCATTCCACCCTGTTATGAGTACAAATCCTATTCGTCCCACCCTGGAGCGAATAACATCATTCGTTCTAGGGTGGGACGAATAACAGGTTTGATTGGCAAAAAGTCAAATTTTGGACAAATGGCACCCATAAACTACCATTTGCCCTACCTAGCCTAGCATGCAGGTCAGAGCACATAAAAAACATATGACATGCTTCATAAGGGAGGCCAAATTAAGAGATTCTCTTCCTCCAATGCATGCCACCCCGGTGGCCAAGTGGCACCTCTTGTCACGCATGCCCTTGCATGCCCTTTTGCACATGAGCCTCCTGTGGCTATAAAGTGGATGTATTTTCCACACCAAAAAGGAGAGGAGTTTAATGTTTATGCAATGGAGTGCTGTTGAGATTTCCACTCACCTAATTGTGCTCCCTTTCCCTTAAAATCTCTTCTTAGCGAAGGAGGTTATTGATTGACTCAAAGAGACACAATTTGTTTACAAAAACCTATTAATCGAGTGAATTACTATCCTAAATTTTATGAAAATACCTCCCATAGTGTTTTGGACCATTACCCAATGGAATTGGTGGTAAAATTTAGGTGGATTCGGTGGGCATCCCGCCCCCAAGTGCCCCCTAATTTGTGACAGTTGAATTCATCCCACCCTAGAATGAATATAAATATGTGCACAATTATATTACTATTTTTTAATAGGAATTTTATATATTATCATATGATGTTGTAGTTTAAATTTCATGCTTTTATGAGTTATATTGGCTGAGATAGAGCTATTTGAAGTTTTTGTAAGCTTGTAGGGTCCATCAGAGCATGCACAGGAACCGTACCTTATTTTTGAAATATGACCACATGGGTCCTCTCAAAATTTTATTTTATTTATTATATCCAAGTTTCATGTGTTTTGGATATGTTTAGGGGTAAAAATCGCTTGCTTTGGGTTTTACATGTTGGGAATGGTCACTTCAAATACAACATGCCATCGAACACAAATTCGGTGATATTTTTGTTGATATCCTCCTAAAAAATTCTATTTAAAATTCATATGAAATTTAAAGTCATTTGGAGTTTATTTGATATAATATCCATGCATATTCTCATTACTAGTCTTTTGATGCCTGTGGGGATTACATGTTTTTCATCATATGCACTTGCTATTTGACATTTATGGTTTAATTGTGTTTAGGTGCAGGTTTATAAAGAATTTTAGGAAGGATCACAAGACCTCAATATCAAAGATACAAGCAGCAGAAATAGTAGCTCGTCCACCTCGATTGTGGGTATGAGGAAAGACACTAGATGTGCACCCGAGTTACTTGAAGGATTTTGATCCTTGTGCACCCAATTTGTAACAATTGTATCATATTTGATCCCTCAAGGGGATATATATGTAACCTTTTATTTTATCCACCCGATTAATAAGAAATCAACTCTCTTTTTCTTCATTTCTTGTTATTTGGCATCTCTTCCATTTTACTTGCATGCTTCCATTTGATGCTCTTAAGCTATAGGAGATAGATACATATATTGTTCATCATAATTAGGTGCACCATTTTCCCTAATTTAGTGGTGATCATGGTGGGACCCTGTCCCTTTTTCTTTGGGTGAAGATCTAACTCCATTTTGCCCTTTTTTTATTGCAGGTACTGCCCATTCTAGCTTGAAACGACCCTTGAATTGCTATTCATGCCACCCTGGGATGGATACACATCTGTCCCACCCTGGTATGGTTACAAAACTGCTATTCATACCACCCTAGAGTGAATATAAAACAAAGGTATTTCTACTCAAGTTTCTAGAAGTAGTAGTTCCAAGACTAATGAGGTAAGTGCCTAAACTCTCTGTTTTCCTTTTACACTTTCAAAGGTTATTTAATTTGGTTTTTATTGCATTCCTTGCTTTCTAGAAAGGTATAATAATATATTTAATTTTATTATAAATGCAAAAATAACACAAAGAGAAGAAAAATAAAAAAATAAGTTAAGTTATGATGCCCTTATATGGTTTGATTGCATGTAGGCTACCTAATGGGTAGGCCATCATTTAGGGTTTGCATCTTCTAGGTTGATTTTTATCTAAATTTTTTGAAAGTAAAATATACCTTTACATGCATTTAGTGAAATTTCATTGAGTCCTCCATTGTTTACTTTCTTTAAGATTAAAAGGAACCACACACACTTGCACGTATCACAATAACATTGGTAAGGTTGGATTTCATCACCAACCCCCAATTCAAACTGGTGATTTTGGATTTCACCTCCTTCCAATGGCTTACCCTCTAGATATCTTAGATAGAATAGGGCACTCTCTTAATATGGAATAGGTCACTAGTGTTCAAAATACCTCCCACTGTTGGAATCTCTTGTCGATTCAGAGTGGAAGAGCTAGGCGAACCCTCCATTCATTGTGGGTTTTAAGTGATGTACCCTAGACTCTTTTGAGGACCTCATGTTTGGCACTAGTGTCCCTAGTCACCACTTTGGTTGAGTTCCCTCATTCTAAGTCCAAAACATGAACAAGGATCCTTCAAATCAGAACTTAGGGATTCACATTTAATCCTTAAAGGAGATAATCACATTGTTTTCTTGTGTACTTTGATAATTTGATTGTGTGTTTCTAATATCTAAAAGAGATTATTGTTTGGGTAATCAACCTAGGATCCTTGATCTGGGACCAAACCCTAACCCTAATTTTTCATTTTTTTTTTTTAAATCTACTTTTTGATTCTACATCCAACGGATTGAGAATCATTCAAATCAGAACTATAACGAAAAAGTTACATTGGTTTTATGATTACTCCATTTTTGAAGCCGAAAATAGGGAAAAACAACACTAAAACAGTCATAAAATGGTCTAGACAACCCCAAAAATTGCCAAATTTGCTTTATTGTCTTAGTTAGCTCTGTCTGCATATCTCACATAAAATTTGGGTCCTAACTCTTCATACTTCAAAATTTTCCAAAAAATCCTAAAAGTGGGAATTTCCCCATGGGCCCTGATTGGAAAAATATTCCAAAAATACAAAATTTTGACCCAAAAGTCAGATTTTGGAGCCCTAGCCCATTGTGATCAACTCTTCACACTGATCATTTTGATATATAACACTTATAACCTTTTTCTGAAAAGTCAAATTTTTTCTAAAAATGGTCGATGGACCCCCCTTTTACGGGTTTGGTCCAAATGTGGTTAAAAACAAGACCTCCAATTCAGAGAGAGATTCAAGCTCCATAGCCATTGAATATCTTCAAATAAGTCTAGAGGACATGCCCATCTCTGAATGGCATCCTAGGTCCTATCATAACAAGAATATCATCCCCAAGGGGCAAACCTTCGAGATACCCCTACTAGGGAAGTATCCATAGATCCTCTAGGAAAACTTCCTGATTTGGATACCTTGATAGAATTCTATATGGCAAATAATCTATCCACTAAGGGGTATAATAGATAAATATCATGGGTTCACACCCCATATTGCTCTATACATTGATGAAAATGTGAACATGAGAGTACGCCATGGCCTAGCCTAGATGAGAAAACCACCCTGTTTGATCGAGTGAGTCATCCCCATACTCCTCATAAAGAGCACTCAACATCCACACGTCATGCTTCTACACAACTTGAATATATAGAGCCTACATCTAAAATTGAATATGAGTCTTTCGTCATAGATTAGGGAGAAGACCTAAGTCATATTCCTACTCCTCGTGAAGAGTACTTGGTGCAACCACACAATGGCTCTACATCATCAGACTATATAGAGCCAATTCATAAACCAGAGCCTCAAGGTAAGGTAACCCTTAGGGAGTATGGAAAACAAGCAATAGATCCTACTAGGGGGAAAAGACATGATAAATCCATCTATATTTCAAATACAAGGGCACACAAACCCCATACAATTGAGCAACAAGATCATACTCATCAGGCACGTGGTCCAAATATTAATAGAAAATAACATACTGATCAACTCCAATTGGCTCAACAAAAATTAAATCAACAATGGGTGGAATCACAATGAACACACCTACAAAGGTTGTATCAATGAAAGATACAAGAACAACAAAAGATATAGCAAGAGCAATTGCAAAATGTATTACATAAAGTTGTGCTTACACCTAGCACCTATAGGATGCAACAACGGGCAAGGCATCCAATATAGTCTCAAAATATTCCCCATCAACCATGACAAAATTATGTTCAACATCAAAGGCCATTATCGGGTTATCATCAAAAGCTTCATACTCCTCAAAAATACCAAGATCAATACGAGGAGGAATCATATGAAGAGTTCCAATGGGAACATCAGGGTCAAATAGATTCCTACCTTGAATCCATTTATGATGAAGTACCTAATGATCATACTTATCGTCCACCTCAACCTCAAAAGTGGCCTCCTTCATCTAATCAAGGGTGACAACAGGATAATCATATCATGTCGTCAGGACCATACAAAGTGCTAAATGATTGGTTAAAGGGATTAGAAAAGCAAGATCAAACTTTGGGTTATCAAAAACCCTAACTGGAGTAGCTTAGTAATCAACCTTTGTATCCATCAGTGTCATCACTAACATACCCATTGAATTTCCATATGCTCAAACTTGAAGATTTCAAATATGATGAAGATGCAGAAGAGCATGTGACAAGCTTCATCCTTAAGTGCTCTTATATTCAAGATTATGACCCTTTGATGTTGAGAATATTCCTTACAACATTATCTGGGGATGCTTTAGAATGGTATAATCATCTACCATGTCATAGCATAAACACATTTGAGAAATTGGCCGATGCATTTTTGGGATGTTTTGCCTCTAGTTCTAAGAAAATGATAAACTTGACTAACTTATCTAGCCTTCATCAAATTAATGATGAGCCAGTAATGGAGTATGATAATAGATAAAAAAATGTGATGTTGAAACTACCCTTCACCCTACCCACAACAGAACTCATTAGAATGTTTACTAGAAGTTGTTTGAAGTAAATTTCACTTCTCTTACAATTAAAACAATATCAAACATTTGAGGAGGCCTTAGCACAAGCCCAAATAATTGAGGACATCAAGGTCCAGGAGGGTGATGTTCAACTCCACAAAGGGAAATGGCCAAATAAGAATATTAAAGGTGGTAACACACAACAAAATGTGGCCCCAATCAATCAAGTGGTTGTGAGTACCCCTGAATCCTCCAACCAGGCTCCACCACCACAATTATCAGTGCAACCTAATTACCAGGCTCAACCTCCATTGGCCAAAAATCATACACAACAAAAGCAAAGACAATATACTCATTTGTCAGAGCCCTTAGCTTTGATCTTCAATCAATTTTATGAGGCACAAGCAATCACACTTCTCGAGATCCATCCATTGTGTTGAGTGGTGTTTTAACCCGATTGTGAAAACACACTCTCCTGTAGGATCCGAGTCCTAAATCCTCTACTTGCAAAGAAAAACGATTTCTCCAAGGTTCTTATTATGCTAATTATTGATTATCAAGGATGTTGTTTAAAATGAAATGCTAAGAACACCTTAGGGTTTGCAAGTGGATGTTAACAAGGGGCACTGTGGTTTATTAATTTTGAACTTTCAATGGACTCAAAATGAATAAAATCTGTTTTAACCTTTAATTATGATGGATTTTTAGTGATTTATTCAAACACAGTAATTAAACTGCTGAAAATAAAATATGGGTTTGAAAAGCAAAGACAAAAGTAAACAAAAGTAACAATAAGAATAGATTACAGTCAGAAAGTTGTCATTAATCTGATGAAACCGAAGATACTGAGGCTTTCTACATACAACCTAACCTAATGAACCTGCACTTTCACACAATCCAAATAGGCTAGGTGCGGGTCTCGAGGGTTTCTACTATAATTCTAGATTCAGGCATTCGCATGAAGCAACCAAGAGATCTTGCATTAAACTTCACCTAGAAACCTAAGAAATCTGGAAAGGAAAGATAGACATTAAATCATGCATGCAGAAGTAACTCCTTCTTTCTCATCCAAAAGATGCCAACTCTCTGTATTTTGTATTAAATAATATTTCAATTACATTCAAAAATGTTCCAGGTATAAAATTATAGAACAAAAAGAAGGAAATTGCCCAAGTACAGGCCCAGAATAGCATGAAGCTCTTGTCTCTGCAACTCTGTATTCGGCAATTTCCAACCCCTTCTTCGATTTGCAATTCTGGTCTTATAATGTTTGACACGGCTCTTCGATCTTCTCTGTCGCTTCATTTCACCTTCCTGCACATGACCTCTCAAATTCCTACTTTTTCCCGCTTTGATTCACGCTCAAATTTGAAAATGCTTTGAAATTCATCTCTGCATGTAACGCCTCTGCAAGTTTGACACCTGTGCGCCACGTGTCCTGCTTTTCCTGTGTCCTGTGTAACGCTTACTACGAAAAAAAAATGACAAAACTGCAAGTCTGCCTGTTCATCTTCTTAGCCGCGATATGGCGACATGTCACGAAATCGTGACATGTCGCGATATCGCTACATGCTTCCCGGCCGTACGCCTTTAGCAGCTCCTCGTAGCGATGTCGCGACCATTTTTCATTTGTCTACCTCCGACAACTTCTCGTAGCGATATCGCTACCCTTTTAACATTTTGAGCCCTCCTCTTCGAATGGTAGCGATATCGCTACCACTTTCTAACTTTGAGCCCTTTTCAAAATGTGGTAGCGATATCGCTACCACCTTGGCCTTGCAACGTCCCTTTGAAATGTGGTAGCGATTCGCTACCACTTTCGTTTCAAGCCTTCTCCTTGTGACATGGTAGCGATTCGCTACCATTTTTGTTTCAAGCCCTCTCTCACTAAACTTGTAGCGCTATCGCTACCCTCTGACTTTGAGACTGGCCTTTATGAAATTTGTAGCGATATCGCTACCATTTTGAACTTTGAGTCTTCTTTTCGCAAGGCGTAGCGAAATCGCTACCGTTTCTCTATCGGGCCTGATTTTCATTTCCGTCGCGATTTTGTGACATCTTCCTTGTACCGTACAACTTTGCCAAAATGCGTCGCAAAATCGTGACACCTTTCTGTTGCCACCTCGTCGCGATTTCGCGACATCTTTTCTGTTTTGTTGCCGTTGACCGCGTTGACCGCGATTTTCCGACACGTCACGATTTCGCTACCGTTTTCCGGCTTCGGTCGCGATTTCGCGACATGTCGCGATTTCGCTACCTGTCGCGATTTCGCGACCCCTTTCTACACTTGGGCATTTTTTCTCTTTTCTTCAATTTTAGCATCTGGGTCACCGAGATTCTTCTCTGCAAGCCTGCAAAAAGGTGGGTCCCCAATTTTGGGGTGTGTTGTGGATCAACCACAACAAATGGCGACTCTATCTGTCAAATGCTCTTGAGCATTTTAGTAAGAACCCAACTCGAAACATATCACAAACTCGCAAATATATGTTAGCACATAAGCAAAATAACAAATGCCCAAAGATCAGAAGTACATGAATCATCAGAATCATCAAGTATTAGCTCAGTGTGTGCAATGTGTTTTCATTCCCTATCGTTTGAAATTGATCAACATTCCATTATCAGTTTTGCATGAATGCATATATGGGATGGTGAATGATTTGTGTACCCTAATGAATGTGCAAGGAGATTTTCTTCCATAAAGGGCATGGTACTTCTTCTAATACTATGTACAAGCATTCAAGATTGCCAAACCCTCTTAGGATCCACTAGTTCATTATCTTATTGTATCCCAAAGTTGGTTATGAGTCCCTACTATCTAGAACCCATGTGCAAGTGAATGTGAAATCAGAACTTTGGGGAATCAGACTCCCAACCAACCGAGATGAGAGTTTAACCTTATCCTTACTATTCTAATTTAGAGTTCATTACCTCACTTTAAGCAAAATAATTAAACCAGTTATGGAAGAAATGGTCATGCTAGTCTAACCCTCTAGACAATCAGTGGTCTTGTTTTTTTTAGGCAAGACATGATGCCATGCATGGGCATATCTAACCCCACAATCCAAAACTTATCTCCATTTCTTTGGACCTTGGGGATGACTACCCATCCCTTGCAGAGGACAAGTAGTACGATCCTTACAATCCAAAATAAAGATGAGATGGGAGAAATTTATTTATTTATTTATTTCTTGGACCTTGGGGATGACTACCCATCCTGGTTAGGGACAAGTAGTACGATCCTTACAATCCAAACCTTAGATATAAATCATTAATTCTGTTGCTTAAACCTTGGGGATGACTACCCATCCTTTGCAGAGGACAAATAGTATGATCCTTACAATCCAAGACTGATGAGAATGGAAAATATTAATTTTATTACTTAGACCTTGGGGATGACTACCCATCCTTTGTAGAGGACAAATAGTACGATCCTTACAATCCAAGACTAATTATGAAATGAAAACATAGGAGCTTTGGGGAATCAGATTCTCAACCAACCGAGATGAGAATTTACACCCTATCCTTACTACTCCATGTGGGCTTTAAGTTCTATGGAAGTGGTCAAAACCATTGTTTTTAGGATCATGTTGCATAATAGGATAGACATGAAACCACTTTCGCTCAACCTTTTCCTCCAAGCTAGGTTTTGATCATTTTGCTCAAGATCCTTTTTAATTTATGAGATGTGCTTGGTTCTAGATATCTCAAGACTCAGTTTCCAACCTTAGGACTCACTTACATTTATGTTATAACATAACCCTAAGAGAATTTGACGTACTTTCATGGCTTGTACATAAGATGCATATGTAACTAAAATGAAATGTATGTGAGGTGAGATGGAATATGAATGCCTTATCTTTGCAAATGAAATGATATGTCATGCAAAACTGATTCTTTCATGTATCACAAAGTCAAACAATATAACTTAAAAATGTTTTATGCTATTTGTGGAGCTTTTACAAGACAATTCCAATATTTCATATTCTCCTAATCCTAAGCATAAGTTGGCATCTCAATTTTTTATTATTTTTTATTTTTTATTTTTTTATTTTATTTTTTTAAAGCAAAACATGACAATTGAAATCAAATTCAGAATCAAAATCCTAACTAGGTTAGCAATCCTAAATAAAAACCAAAATCTGAAAATCTCCACCAAAATCCGGATATCAAAATCTAGCAAACAAAATCCTAGCTAAACCAAAGAATCATAAATAAAACACAGTTTGAAAATCCCCTTGTTAAAGCCAAAAGAATAAAATGAAAACTTCCACAACCTAAGGGCTAAAATAATGTTTTAGAATCTACCCATTAACCGGAAGCATGAAATCTTTCCCTTCTAAGGTTTTTAGCTTGAAGGTGTTCTTCCCAAGGATCTCTGAAATCTGATATGGGCCCAACCAAAGACAATCAAACTTTTGATGATTCCCTTTTTCCTCATGTCTTTTGTCCCATAGTAACACCAAATCTGAAATTTTGAATGATTTAACTTTGGCCCTTCTGTCAAACCATCTCTTGATTACTTCCTGGTGTTTATTCATGTGATTCACGGCCTCTTCTCTCTTTTCATCAAGGTGCAACAACTGGCTCAACCTGGCTTCAACTTGATCATCTGTCCCCAAGTACTCTTGTATGAAATGTAAGGTCTGCAACTTCAAATTTGCTGGAAATATCGGGTCTTGCCCATAGACCAAATGATAGGGAGTATTCCCTATGGATTCTTTCACTTTGGTCCTATCCGCCCAAAGGGCAAACTTTAATTGACTATGCCAGTCCCGAGGGTTCTTTTCCAGCAACTTCTTAATAGTATTCAACAAATTCTTATTTGAAGACTCGGCCAACCCATTTCCTTGAGGATAGTAATTGGATGCAAATTTCAAGCTCACTTTATTATCATATGCCCACTCTGCAAATTGTGTGGAAATGAAAGCTTTACCATTGTCACTGACAATAGAATCGGGCATTCCATATCTTGTGATAATTTGATCCTCAAGGAATTTAATCACGTCTCGTGGTGGTATGTTTAGTGGGAATCGCTTCTGTCCACCTTGTACAGTAGTCTGTAGCTTGTCAAAATAAATTTGTGAGAGTCAGAAGAATTTGGGTTAATAACCCCGATAAAATCTAGTCCCCACTGTGCAAACGGTCTCATTTCGACTACAGGCTGCAACGACATGGCTGCATTTCTTTCTCTATTTGCAGCCACTTGATAGATGTGACAAGATCGTACATGGGTATGCGCATCCTTGAAAATATGTGGCCAGTAGTATCCTGCTCTCAGGATTTGATGTGCTGTAGCATTGGCTGCACCATGACCAGTTCCATGCTTGCCATGAAATTCTTGCAACACCCTGGCGGCTTCATCTTTGCTCAAGCATCTCAGGTAGATACCTTCATGATTTTTCCTGTAAAGCACACCAGACTTTATCAGATAGTTAACGCATTTAAGCCTTAAAGCTCTCCTCTGTGTTGAATTCAAATTAGAAGGGCACTTACCAATCAATAAAAATTGCACAATATCAACATACCAGTCCTCCTTAGCCATGTATTCTGTATTTGAGCATTGACCTGTTATTTGCGGATCATTTTCTGTGATCGCCTTTGCCAATCCTTGTCCTCAAACTAGTTTCATTGGTTGGATTTCGAGATCAAATTCTTGGATGGTCGAAATCCATTTTCCTCTCTTCTCACCTAGTTCATTCTGTAAAAACATGGTCTTGACAGCAGAATCGGGCACGATGGCGATAATTCTGCTGTGCACTATGTAGTGCCTAAATTTTTTCATAGTTTTAAAAAGTGCGTACATTTGCTTATCAAGGATTGAATACCTTAATTGAGCATCTTTCAGAGGGGCACTTAAAAATGCAATGGGCTTTTCGGCACTATCCTCACCTTTTTGGGTTAAGACACTCACAAAGGAGTGTTCTGATGCAAAAGCGTAAATATAAAAAGGCTTGGAGTAATCTGGGCTTATAAGGACAGGGGCTCTGGAAATGGCATCTTTGATATTCTAGAAAGCCACTCTACTTTCCTCATTCCATTTTACATCCACATCTTTCTTGAGCATCTGGTTCAGAGGTTTGGCTATCTCAGCAAAGCTAGAGATAAACTTCCTCACAAAATTGACTTGCCCAAAGAAAGATCTCAGTTATTTTTTACTACTCGGGAGAGGTAGGTTTTGGATAGCTTGTATCCTTTCTGGGTCGATGGATATGCCCTCTTTTGAAATGATGTGACCCAACAATTTCCCTTCCGTTACTCCGAAAATGCACTTTTTGGGATTTAAGGAAATTCCATGTTCTCTGCATCTTTGAAGCACTTTCTTCAAATCTTTAACATGATCTTCTCTCTTCTTTGAGAAAACTAGGATATCATCCACATACACGATGATGCATTTGCCTATTAGTCCTTTGAATGCGTAATCCATGGCGCGTTGAAAAGTTGCACCAACGTTTAACAGTCCGAATGACATTCTCTTATATGCAAATGTCCCCCACTTGGTAGTGAAGGCTGTTTTCATCCTGTCATCCGGATGTATAAGAACTTGGTTGTACCCGGAATATCCATCGAGAAAGGACATCATTTCAGATCCATTTACCATTTGCAAGATTTCATCGATTGATGGTAATGGATAATTATCTTTTTGAGAGGCTTTATTAAGATTTCGAAAATCTATGCACAGCCTAATCTCTCCACTCTTTTTTCTTACTGGAACGAGGTTGGCCACCCAGGTTGAGTGCCTAACAGGAAAAATTATTTTTGCTTCCAATAATATTTTAACCTCCTTTTTGATCAAAGGCTCCAATAGCGGGTTAACAACTCGTTGTCTTTGCCTAAAAGGCTTGGAGTCTGGCTTCAAAGGGATGGTATGCGTGATAATGTTCTGGTTGTAAGTCTTCAGCTCATTGTAGTTCCAAGCAATACAATCTATGTAATGCTTCAAAGCCTGTATTATATTGCTCCTTTCTTCCTCTGTACATGCCTTTGCTATGTACACCTCCTTTGG
This sequence comes from Wollemia nobilis, assembly GCA_028583015.1. Taxonomy (NCBI): domain Eukaryota; kingdom Viridiplantae; phylum Streptophyta; class Pinopsida; order Araucariales; family Araucariaceae; genus Wollemia; species Wollemia nobilis. Next base: position 5,769,911 of record JAQPPZ010016930.1, on the reverse strand, counting down.
ATTGTCTGCACTCCCCATATTAATTGAATCGCATGCATCTTTGGGGAGCGGGACTCTTTTTCTTTTCTTGTTCTTGCATTCCATGTCGAACATCTTTTCTAATGAAACCACGTCTTTAGGAATTTTGTTGGATTGATACGCAGTTTCACTTTCTTCTGTTTCATCCTACCACCTTTTTTCCTCATAGATCACCCGATTTTCAAAAATACCCGAGTTTGTGACAAACTTGAAGATGTGCCCGTCACACTCAAAAACCTGGAAATTCTTCACATTATCAGGTATTGATGGACAAGGAACCAGCTCAATGGAAAATTTTTACATCTTTTTATATCCACCGGGTTTAACATGCCCGCGATGACTGCAAGAGAGTCTGCTATTTGATTTCCTCTCCTAGAAATAAGGGCTATGTTGAATGCATCAAACTCCTCCATGAGGTCCATAACCCTAGTCCTATAAAGGCTCAGTATTTTGTCGTGGCATGTATACTGTCCTTTGATTTTCTTGAAAACCAACTCAGAATCTCCCAAAACCTTCAAGCATTTAACATGTTTGCTCAATGCTAGACGTAAACCGTAGATTAATGCTTCGTATTCTGCCACATTGTTTGTGCAAGGAAATTGCAGTCTATAGGTAGCCAATAATGGTTTACCTCCTGGACCAGTGAGCTCGACTCCAGCTCCTGCTCCCTGTCTAGATTTTGATCCATCAAACTTGAGCAACCACGTGTAATCCTTCTCCTTAGAAGAACCACCATGACACACTTCTTCTTTAAGTTCATCGATAGCTTTCTCAACATCAAGAGCATAGACCCCTAGGTCTGGCTCAGAAAACTAAACCTCATTCGGCTTGTTAAAATCCATTATAATCTCCTTAAGCCTCAGTTCGTTTTCCACTCTGATTTGGTTAGCAATGCCCCTCCATGGCAGCCACATATGCGAGCAGTCTGTTGCAAAATAGCCATTCAGCGTTTTCATCCAATCTCTCGCAAGTAACATTCCATACCTACTTGGGATGTTAACCACCAAAATTTCTACAACCTACTGGACCCTGGGTTCAGAATTTAATTGAATCTTGACATCATATAAGGTCCCTACTACATTTACCTCTGAACGGTCCAATTGCAAGACCGTGCATTTGGATGAAACCGGTTGTAGACCCAGCATTTGACATATCTCCGTAGGCATGAGGTTGCTCGTGGCTCCTGTGTCTACCAAACAGTTATGCAAGTTCTTACCCACAATTCTCAGAGTTAATAAGAATGGCGGGACATCCCTTCTCTCCTTTTGCAAAATCAGATGGGATTCAGCTCTTTTTTCCTTCCACATTGGATCAGGTGAGTTCAAAGCTCTTATCAACGCCTCCTTTTGACCAGGAAATTTAGCTGCGTCCAGGAATGAAATGCTAGATTTGGACTTCTTCATATCCTCCACTACGTCATAATTTGGTTTTTCGAATTTGACTGTCTTTTGGACGTCATTAGACATTTCTCTTCTGAGTGGAGGGGGAGGGTTGTTACTTGCCTTTGTATCTGGAGGAAGAATAGAACTGTTTGGAGGTGTTGATGAGGTTTTAGGGGCTTTAGACTTACTCCTCAAATGGTACCCATGAGTCCCCTTTTTGAAATCTCAAAAAGCTTGCACCTCCTGTTCCAAAACTTCGTCTTCTTCCTCCTCGCTCTCACCCTCTTGGTGATATACTATTTCCATCACCATAATATTTTCATCTTGCTGATACGATGGATCCTCATTTGATACCAGTTCCAAATCATCAACTTGTGCCTGAAGACAATGAGTGTATCTAGCGATCTCAGGACAATTCCTCTCATTGTGTTCTTTTGTGTTATGTAACCTGCACCCTCTTTCCCATGCCAAATCTGAAAGATTCAAAAGAGAATTGGATTGGCTAGGGCCTGCAGAAGCATCTAATTGATTAGCAATGGGAGCAGGAACTCCCCCATTGTTTGGCTTAGTGTTCCAGTGCCTCCCTCTATTGTTAAAATTCTGACTTGGGTGAGGGGCACGAGACTCATGCTTCTGCTGTTGAACCCTTTCATTACTTAGTTTATGCACTAGTTTCTTGAGCTCTTCGACTTCTGAAAAGACATCCTTCGGTGGAACCACATTGTTGTTAACCCCCATTGGATTTGCATAATTGATGGGGTCTTGATTCCAAATTTGGGTGGGGTTCTGAGGAATTGGATTCCCATATGGATTGATACCTTGAATTGGGATTGGATTCGGAACAGGAACTATGGCTTGAGGATTGACTTGACTAGTTTCCTGCGTAGTTGATTGACTATTCTACAAAAATGCAAGAACAGGTGGAATGGATGTGATTGGTTGGATTGGAATGGGTGCATATGCGGGTGCTGGTGGATACGGCTACTAATATGGGAAGGAATTCATACTTGGCATTTGTGGTGCCATGAGTTGATTTACCTGGGGAACTTGACCATATGGAGCACACTGTCCCAACATAGGCATCTGGGTAAACCCGTAGCATTGCGGTGTCAATTGCTGCTCAATAGTCATGGCTTCATTATAGGCCAAAGCCAGCATGGTGACCTGAGGATTACGCCTTGCAAACATGGCTGTCATGGGGTCCAATGCCCCAAAATATATCCGCAAAGCTACTGCAGGATCGATGGCAAAATGTCTAATTGCTCCGTTATAGTTCTTTTGGAATCTCTGATTAAACATTCGGATTGGTTCCCCTTGGCCCCGTTTGCATGTAATAAACTGATTGTAAATAGTTGCGGGATCTAAGGGTGACCTAAATTGATTGACAAATGCATTTTCCATTTGTGTCCAAGAGGTGATTGAACCAGTTGGCAAGCATATATACCATTCATATGCTATTGGATCCAAGCTCATGGGGAAAAGTCTGCAGGCTACATCTTCATGCTGAACTTGCGACCCTAATTAAAACATCTCTATAGGCTTGGATATGTTCTTCTGCTGTTCTTAGGCCATCTGGATTGTATTTAGGCAAAAATATTTCAATGTTCTTGGGGATTTCATGGATATCCCCAGCAATATTCAAAGGAGTATTGTTAGCTCCATACCAAGGAGCTGCTGGAGCTTGAGCCATTTGAATCAGAATTGATGTAGATAGACCTACAATAGCAGAAGAAATATTACAAACTATAGGCACACTAGGGGCAACGGATATTACTGGCGTAGGTCCACTCGACGTTCCTGGAGAAAATAGGCCTTTTGCTACTGGAGTGCTTATGACTTGCTTGACTTTACCCTTGGGAGTACCAGTAAGGTCATGAAAAATGGTTTCTCCGGTTGTTTGAGACTTGGTCGCAATACGGCGTGGTGGGTCCAGCCTGCCTGAGGAAACCCTCGGCTAGTTCGAAGAAAACCTACAACAAACACAAAAACAGTGTTGCAGTTTAGCCGCAAATAATTTCAGAATTAAATCAAAAACAAAATATTCAGATATAAAAATTGAAATAGATAAACCGATTCGGCCCTCCTTCTAGCGCCAATCTGTTGAGTGGTGTTTTAACCCGATTGTGAAAACACACTCTCCCGTAGGATCCGAGTCCTAAATCCTCTCGCTTGCAAAGAAAAACGATTTCTCCAATGTTCTTATTATGCTAATTATTGATTATCAAGGATGCTGTTTAAAATGAAATGCTAAGAACACCTTAGGGTTTGCAAGTGGATGTTAACAAGGGGCACTGTGGTTTATTAATTTTGAACTTTCAATGGACTCAAAATGAATAAAATCTGTTTTAACCTTTAATTCTGATGGATTTTCAGTGATTTATTCAAACACAGTAATTACCAGGCTCAACCTCCATTGGTCAAAAATCATACACAACAAAAGCAAAGACAATATACTCATTTGTCATAGCCCTTAGCTTTGATCTTCAATCAATTTTATGAGGCACAAGCAATCACACTTCTCGAGATCCATCCATTGAAATCTAATAAGCGTAGATCAAAGGTGCATAGGGAAAATCTATACTATGTTTATCATAAACAAAGAAGCCATGACATCCAAACATGTTATCTCTTTAGAAATGTAGTTCAATATATGATCAAGAGGCAAGATCTTCCAATGGGTAATCCTCTTGCTCCAAGTAACCAACCAATAGGAGTCTCCCAAGACCCTTGGCCCATACACAAAGCAAACACAATACCTACCAACCACGTTGAGCAACCCAATAAGATGCATAATAGAACACCTCCCCAAGAGTATTTGGGAATAATTAGTATTATAGCAAATATCTAAGGATACCAAAATCAATCAACCCAACCTGTGGCATCATCCAATGTTTCAACTACACAAAATAACACATCACAACAAGGGGGTCGGTTTCCACTACTCCCTCTAGCCAAGCCAATCACAGTGCATCAACCACAATACACACTCGGGGTCCCAAAGGTAGCATACCTTCCCCACCATCCACATCACAATCAATGAAGCATAGTGAGAGCTCTAAAGGTAGCACACCTTTCTCACTTTTTTTGAGTAGCACACACACTGGGGGTGCCTAAGGTATCATGCCTTCCCCTCACAAAATAAACAAAAATCATAAAATAATCAAAATTCCAAAAACATTCAAATAATATCAAAATTCCAAAAACATTCAAATAATATCAAAATTTCAAAAACATTGAAATGATATCAAAATTCCAAAAACATTCAAATAATATCAAAATTCCAAAAACATTAAAATAATATCAAATTTTCAAAAACATTCAAATAATATCAAAATTCCAAAAACATTCAAATAATATCAAAATTTCAAAAACATTCAAATAATATCAAAATTTCAAAAATATTCAAATAATATCAAAATTCACCCAGGTGTTGTAGGTGAGTTGGAGAGGAGAGGGTAATCCTCCAAGGGAGGTCCCAGGTTCAAATATCCACCCTACCAAAAAGCTGAATTGGGTATCCAAAATCCAATTGATAATGTTAGTGCGGGTAGGGTCGGGTGCGACTCCGGGTGACTTTGACGGTGTAGAACCCCATGTTCATGGTCTCTCAGACCAAGGCGGCCCCACAAGGGGTTTTTCGCTTAAAAAAATAATAATATCAAAATTCCAAAAACATTCAAATAATATCAAAATTTCAAAAATATTCAAATAATATCAAAATTCCAAAAACATTCAAATAATATCAAAATTTCAAAAACATTCAAAATAATCAAATTCCAAAAATGTTCAAAATAATCAAAATTTCAAAAACATTACAAGACATTCAAAATTCAAAAACAATGGAAAACATCAAAAATCCAAACAAATTGAAAAACATCAAAATTTCAAACAAATCAAAAAGAAATAAACTTCAAAAATATTGCAAAACAACAAAATTTCAACAAATAATTTAAAGCACTCTAAAGTAAAAAACAATGGAGAACATCAAAATTTCAAACAAATCAGAAAACATCAAACTTTCAAAAACAATCAAAAACATCAAAAACACAAAAACACAAAAACAATTTACATTTACATTCTACCCTTGCATCCATTTAATTGCAGTGCATAAGGCATTTTCAGCCATTGCACTTGCATTAGGATAGGTTGTGTTTAACATCGCATCAATCACAATGCATACTGGGGGTACACAAGGTATTGCACCTTCCTCCTAAAAGCACAAAGTAAGCAAAGTTATAAAAGGCTTTAAGGGTGTCTGCAACCCGCTTGGTCAACCCAAAATTCTCCTAGGTTGTTTATGATCATCTAGGTCACCCAAAATGCTCTAAGGGTGTCTAAAAACCATTTGGTAAACCCAAAATGCTCCTAGGCGGCCTATGACCATCTAGGTCACCCCAAAATTCTCCAAGGGTGTCTACAATCCGCTTGGTCAACCCAAAACGCTCCTACGTAGTCTATGACCGTCTAGGTCACCCTAAAAGGCTCCAAGGGTGTCTACAACCCACTTGGCCAACCCAAAATGCCCCAAAGGCATATATAAGCCCTTTGGTCACCCAAAAAGACCCAATAGCATTCCCTAATCCCATTGGTCAACCTGCATGTACATACATATATATCAATAAAAAAATCAAAAAACATCATTAAAACATAAAAATACAAAAATATTGCATTACACCACATTACATCACATTGCATCCCATTTCATTTTATCATCACTTGCATTAGGTATACTCATCATTGCAATTTACATTTTAGAGTCGCTCATACATGTCTAGCACTGAGACTGTACACTAGTCATCATTCAAAATCTATGTTGTTCACGTTATCATTCACATCATTCCATATTTCACCTATCATTTCCACTTACATTTCTCACTTTTCATATTTGTGTCCATTCCCTTCACCTAGCCATTTGTTCTAGAATGTTATTAGGGTTTCGATCACTCAGACATCTCTAGTTTTCTTTTCATATTTTCTAGAAAGCTATCTTGATTTTTAGGAGGTAGAGTCTTGCTTAGATTGTACCTTGTATACATCAAATCCCAACACATTTTCACACTAATATATCCAAGTTTTGCACAAGAAAATATGAAACCTACGAAGTGGTCTAGGGTGCCTTAAGCAAAAATTTTATCCTGCTCATCCCCTTGTATGAATGGTTCAAGAATGTTGAGAATTGGCAAAAGGACAAGATCTTCCCTACCAAATTCCCCAAAATAAACAGTGGGTTTCACCACTATCAAGAACTCAAAATCCAAAAAATAAAAAATCCTCAAAAAACAAAGTCAAAAATCAAAAATCCTCAAAAAAAACAAAGTCATAAAGCAAAAATCCTCAAAACAAAGTCAAAATCAAAATCCCATAAAAAGTAAAATCAAAAGAAAAATAAACAGTGGTTATCACCACTCCCCAAATCCCTTGTTCAAAGAAAACAAAATGCAAAATAAACAGTGATTTTCATCACTACATATGAGAAAATATCCCAGTAAAATTGAAGAAAAGAAGGGCATGGAGCTTGAATCCTTGGAATTCTTAGTATTCGACAAGCCATAAGGTGATCTTCATTACAGGTTTGGTGGACAACCTACTTGGTAATGACGGTATCCTTACGCATGACAATATGTCTATCACATTAGCTTTTACGTGTGTGCAGACCAATATTTGCATGTGGATGAACTAGTTTTTGGTAGCCTATACTACCTAGTGGTCTAATCCTCCTAAGTACAAAACCTAGGATCATGACATTCATAGGGTGATCCTCATTACAAGTTTTGTGGATAGCCTATTTGACAATAGTGGTAACCTTGTGTGTCTCACAAAAATGAACTCACTTGCACACACGGGGATATTGAGTATCTTGGTCATCTTAGCAGATTCATACCTTGTCAAAAGTCTTGCATGGTTAGTGTATAATTTTTGACCAGTCGACTAGAGTGTTTGAGTCTAATGAAAACCTCAAAGACATCCTATAATATATTACTGTTCATGTCATTCAATACCATTTTATCACATGTATGTCAGTTTACATTTTCACAAATCCATCACATAGTCTCATGACAACATTCCAAATGGATCGATGAATTGTGTACAGTCCATGGTGCTAACATAGTATGTCATATAGTATTCATATTCCATCAATACATATCAATAGATCATCCATTTCATTATGCATACACACATTGCATATCATCAAATAACATCATAGTACAACACATGCATCCATTAATGCATCCATAAATCATAACACATAATGCGTCTAACGCTCCAAATATCATAATTGTAAATCAAGCAAACATTTTGTAATATCAACTGGGGCATTATTGGTATCATACCTCCCCTAATAAGAAATCAAACAGTTAAGCAATCAACCTCAAAAAGCCCCAAAGGTACCCATAAATCCTTTGGTCAACCCAAAAAGCCCCAAAGGTATCCATAAACCCTTTGGTTGCCCAAAAGCCCCAAAGGTATCTATAAACCCTTTGGTCACCCAAAACCCCCAAAGGTATCCATAAACCCTTTGGTCACCCAAAATCCCCAAAGGTATCCATAAACCCTTTGGTCACCCAAAAGCCCTAAAGGTATCTATAAACTCTTTGGTCAACCCAAAAAGCCCCAAAGGTACCCATAAACCATTTGGTCACCCAAAATACCCCAATGACATCCACTAAGCACATTGGCCATAATAACAATATGTTTAATCCAAATAAATAATTGATAACTCAATCAAGTTAATCATGTTCATTTTACGACTCATTGCTAAAGACAATCATGCACCCTCCTTGCTTGGGGCAAATAAGCAAAATATCAAAAGCAAATTCAAGCAAACTAGTAATCTTATCTCCTAATTTCCATCAAGGCTAGAATTTGATTTAAGCTTATCTCCTAATTGCCATCAAGGCTAGTATTTGATTTAAGCTTATCTCCTAATTGCCATCAAGGCTAGGATTTGATTTAAGCTTATCTCCTAATTACCATCAAGGCTAGGATTTGATTTAAGCTTATCTCCTAGTTGCCATCAAGGCTAGGATTTGATTTAAGCTTATCTCCTAATTGCCATCAAGGCTAGGATTTGATTTAAGCTTATCTCCTAATTGCCATCAAGGCTAGGATTTGATTTAAGCTTATATCCTAATTGCCATCAAGGCTAGGATTTGATTTAAGCTTATCTCCTAATTGCCATCAAGGCTAGGATTTGATTTAAGCTTATCTCCTAATTGTTGTCAAGGCTAGGATTTTATTTAAGCTTATATCCTAATTGTCATCAATGCTAGGATTTGATTTAAGCTTATATTATAATTGCCACCAAGGATAGGATTAGACTTAATATTGTTTGCCAATATGCCAAAGATTACCAAAATCAAGTTCCTTAACTTGTCGGAGGTAATGATTTTGAGATGCGCACCCTTTCCATGATTGGGACATCAAGCATTGATGAGGTATTCATTTCCTTCATTCTATGAAAGGACATCAAAAACCAAAAATTAAAAATAATTAAAACAATAAAATTTCAAAAACAACCAAAAAAACCAAAGAAAATGGCCTACAAACCCATCGAAAACAAGTCAAATATGATGGAACTCACCCATGATCAAGAAGGAACCCCAACAAAGTCATCTGGGTCAAGTGACTCATCGCGACTCATAAATTTTCTCATGATTTATTCCCTCATCGACTCATCACTTGAGGGGGTAGTCACACTTAGTCCAAATCAACAAGCACACACTCAATCATGCAAATTATGTTCGTTCAACAAATCATTGACAAAGACAATCATGCCCCTACTTGGAGCAGCAAAAAAACACAAATTAAAAAAATTCTTGGTATTCTAGAAGCATGAAGGATCATAGGCCTTTGCCTCTTCATTAAATGAATAATTTCCAAGATCAAGTCAACCCAAAATTCAAGGTTGTACTTGAAGAAATTTCCTTAGCTTGTTAGAAGCAAGGATTCAAGAACGCATGCTCTTTCTAGGATTGGGGCATCTAAAGTTGGTTAGGTTACTGAATAACCTCAATAATTAAACATTTTAGTCATTTATTTTTGCTTAGCACTGTGCTGCACATAACACATCCAAAAAATGGGCATTTATAGACACTAAAATCTGGTCAATCTGATTATGCTACCAAAAGCAACGACTAATTTGACACACCAAGGCCCTCAGGGCAGCCCTCAGAAGACTTACAGTGGTTCTAGCCACTTTGTGCAAGGTTTTGGAAGGTCTTGGACCATTTTTGGGACCTTTTGGCTCCTTATTCAAGGCCATCCCACCCTAGGACAAATACAAATCCTATTTGTCCCACCCTAGAGTGAATAGTAGCATTCATCCCAGGGTGGGATGAATAGTAGGTTTGATTGGCAAAAAGTCAAATTTTGGACAAATGGCACCCAAAAACTACCATTTGCCCTGCCTAGCCTAGCATGCAAGTCAGAGCATGTAGCAAACATATGACATGCTTCATAAGGGAGGCCAAATTGGGATATTCTCTTCCTCCAATGCATGCCACCCCGATGGCCAAGTGGCGCCTCTTGCCACGCATGCCCTTGCATACCATTTTTCACATGAGGCCCCTGTAGCTATAAAATAGATGTATTTTCCACACCAAAAATGAGAGGAGTTTAAGATTTATGCAAAAAAGTGCTACCAAGATTTCCCCTCACCTGATTGTGCTCTCTTTCCCTCGAAATCTCTTCTTAGTGAAGGAGGTTATTGAGTGAATCAAAGAGACGCAATTTGTTTACAAAAAACCTATCAATCGAGTGAATTTCCACCTAAAATTTAATGACAATACCCATCATAGTGTTTTTGACCATTCCCCAGTGAAATTTGTGGTAAAATTGAGGTGTATTTGGTGGGCATCCCACCCCCAAGCACCCCCCAATTTGTGATAGTCAAATTCGTCCCACTCTGGAATGAATAAAAATATATAAAAAAATTTGTTATGATTTTTAAATAGGAATTTTCTATATTATCATATGATGCTTCAATTTAAATTTCATGCTTTTCTGAGTTATATTGGTCGAGATAGCACGATTTGAAGTTTTTGCAGGCTTGTAGGGTCCATCAGAGCATGCATGGGAATTCATATCATATTTTTGAAATCTAATAATATGGGTCCTCTAAAAATATTATTTTATTCATTCTATCCAATTTTCATGTGTTTTGGATATGTTTAGGGATAGAAAGTATATGCTTTGGGTTTTGCAGATTGGGAATGGTCACTTCAAATACAGTATGCCATAAAATACAATTTCAGTTATTTTTTTGATGATATCCTCCTAAAAACTTCTATTTTACATCCCTATAGAATTTCAAGTTATTTTTAGTTTATTTGATATAATATCCATGCATATTCTCATTACTAGTCTTTTGATGCCTATGGGGATTGCATTATTTTCATCATATGCATTTGCTATTTGACATTTCTGGTTTCCTTGTGTGTAGGTGTAGGTTTATATAGCACATTAGGAAGGATCAAAAAGCCTCAAGGTCAAATATACAAGTGATGGTAGTAGTAGCCCGCCCACCTCGATTATGGGTATGAGGAAAGACACTAGATGTGCACCCGAGTTACTTGAAGGATTTTGATCCTTGGGCACCCAATTTGTAAAAATTGTATCATATTTGATCCCTCAAGGGGACATCTATGTAACCTTGTATTTTATACACATGATTAATAAGAAATAAACTCTCTTTTGCTTCATTCTTGTTATTTAGCATCTCTTCCATTTTACTTGCATGCTTCCGTTTGATGCTCTTAAGCAATAGCAGATAGATACATATATTGTTCATCATCATTAGGTGCACCATTTTTCCCTACTTCAGGGGGACCTGAGTACAACCCCTTATTATCAAGCAAAAAAAAAGCATCGTAGACTTTGACTTTGCTTGTGAAAATGAAGGAAAACCTTAAGGGTTAAAGTTGGGTAAAAATCGCGATATCGCAACATTTTTGTCGATTGGAAGCTGCATGGTAAAATTGTCGTGATATCGCGAAAGTTGGGGCACACTGGCGTCAACTGGATTTCTTGTCGCGATATCACGACAATTTTGAAGACTGGCTACAATGAGGATTATCATCGCGATATCGCGACTCTTTTGGTGAACTTGAGTAAAGGGCACACTTCGTCGTGATTCCGTGACATTTCTGTCGATCGGAAGCTGCATGGTAAAATCGTTGCGATATCGCGACAGTTGGGGCACACTGGCATCATCTGGATTAATTGTCGTGATATCGCGACAATTTTGAAGACAAGTTGCAATGAGGATAACTTGTCGCGATATCGCGACAGTTTTGAAGATTGGGAACTGAAAGGAAAATTCTTCGCGATTTCGCGACACTTTTGGCACACTCATGACTTTGGTAAAAATTGTCGCGATATCGTGACACTTTTGTGGACTGGGAGTCAAGATGAGAATATGTCGTGATATCGCGACATTTTTGCTGGCTGGGCGCTTCGGAGAAATTTCGTCGCGATTTCGTGACCCTTTTGGAGATTTGATGCTTCCTGGAGTTCTTGTCGCGATTTCGCGACGCCTGGGATGATAGACCGTTGGAGGGAGTTTCTGTCGTGATTTCATGACTTTTTTGGCGAGCGGACGTGGAGGGCTTTGTCTGTCGCGATATCATGACATGTCACGATATCGCGACATGTCGCGTTTTCATGACTGATGGCGCTGCTGCGGCCACGACGGGGTTGATTGCCACGATTTCGCGACATGTCGCATTTTCGCGCCTTGTTGTCTTCTGTGCTCTGTGGGGGTTTGCGTTGCCTTTGTGCTCTCCGCTTGTTGTCTAGTTCTCTGCTGTTGGTTGGGATGAGTTTTCTCCCTTGTGTAATTGCCTTTTGTATTAATACAAGTTTTTCAATTTTTCAAAAAAAAAAAAAGTTGGGTAAAAATATATTTCATGGGGTGGATTATTATGATAAAGGTGGGAAATAAATCTAAGGATATTTGCAAGAAAAAACCATAAAAAATGAATAAAATTTGTGAATGGTGAATGCAATGAGAAATATTGAAGACCTACTAAGAAAAAAGAGAAATATTCTAACCAAACCTAATAAATGATTGAATAAAATAATTTTTAAAAATGAAGGGAATACTAAAAAATGAGACTTTAATTTCAAAAAATTAGGGGTACCTTTTAGGTTGAATTTTGAGAATCCAACATTGGCTCTATCTAGGTCATGTGTAGACAAATGTTTAATGCAACCGAGAATACCAAATCTCTTCGAATAACTACTTTGGCCATTGACACTCTTCCTAAATGAATTTGACTAATGAAAACAAAGATGGATAGACAACATACACACATTCTTACTTAATGACCTAATTCTATGAAATGGCTAAAATAAAATGGAATAAACTTGACTAAACATACTGACATGAACTTTTTTAGATCATACTTCTCTCGATATTTTTACCTTCAATAATTTTTTAACCTTTGAATGCAAAGTAAGATTAAACTTGCTTTGTTTTTGCCGAAAAGGCTTGGCATGTGCCCTTAAGTCCTCATAATACCAAGCAAAAATATTTTTATTGATATATTACTATTTTTCATCTTCTAACATGACCTTGTGTGTTTTACCCATCCATGGTTCTTTTGATCTGATATTTTTTTTGATATGATTGCATAACTTCAGTGAGGTTTTCAATGATGTCTTCACTTTTTTATCAAAGGATTCATCTTTAAAATTTGTGAAGTCCTTAATGTGTACATCAGGTTGAAAGGTTGGTAAGTATACAACATTATATGGGATTGAGGCCTTTTCAATAGATATAATTTGGAAGCAATTAAAAAATAAGTATTAATTTTTGGACTATCTATTCTAAAAATGTCAACAATATAAGTTTGCTTTTTGGGAATGTATTGCAAGTTGAATGCTAGGAATTTGCCAATTTCATCCAGTACAACTTGCTTACATTCTTTTAGTCTAGGATGCTTGATCTATTGTATTATATATTTGGTATGCTCACTAATTTCTTGGTATTCTATGATACTATTGGTGCATACAGATTCAAGTCTATATGGTATCCCAAGATGATTGTCATTTATGTTAGTCCAATTCACTTCAATCCCTATTTTAGCATGTGATTTTGTACTATTCGAAGTCATATCTCCTAATGTAGTGGTTAAAATCCTATCAACCTCTATATTTTCCAATTTTAAATGCATATCTTTAGCTTCTAGGATTTTAATCAAGAATGGTGAAGCCAAAAAATATATATTCTTGGTTCTTTCTCTTCAAAATACTGACCATGCTATCATCTGACTGTCATGTTTCAACAATTTTTTTATTGAAAGGTTCTATTTTAAAATGGTCTTTCCTTTGTTTTGCATAGGAATGGTGGTAAATGACCAATCTAGTTGAATCCTCCTAATTTTTTAGCCCAATGCCTAGATAGCAGGATGAAAAATAAGGAATCCACCTCTACTATTACAACATCCATATTTATGCTTTTCTCAAGATATTGGCTTAGCTCAACAAGTAATCATTTTATGATTCCAACACATGGAACATGTCTATTATCCATCATAGAGACATGAGGGTGTTTATTTGTACAATTTAGGCATAGTAGATCAACTACTTGTTTTGGCATCACATTCATTGAAGCACCACTATCAAGCATACAATTATGAATGGTGTATTGATCACCACAATTTGATGTATATCTTATAGAAATATAAAATGGTCTTACTATAGATTGAGTTATGTCCTCACTATACCCTAGACTTAGGGATGAACTTGATTGTTTTTTTGGGTGATAAATTGGACTAAAGGATTTACAGACTTGATTTTTGCTTTCAATAATTATCAACAATTCATTTTTTTTGCAATCTCTTGATCAATATCCAACTGATATTTTTTTAAATCAATGATTTTATCAAGCTCTTGACTAACAAATTTTATCTATTGTTTCTAAACTTTTTCTATATCAAAATCATCAAAAATAACTTTATCTTTTGAGTTCATAGTATTTTTCTTTATGGCATGCTCATCCTTATTAGTTTGTTCATCATTCCTAGTTGTAAATATTTTGCCAGCTTTATCCTCTACTATTTTATTGGCATGTATCATTTTTATTGTCTCTATTTATTATGATATGGTCAAAATTTTACTCTATTTTATTCTCTCAAATATAATATTAGGAAGTTCAACTGAAGCTTGTTCCTCTGCAAAGACTAGAGCTCTGAAGTATGCATGTGTTACCAATGGGAAGATGTGAACTTCGACAATAAAATACCAGGAAGCAAATGGAATTTCATAATCGATAATGGAAAAAATATACATACTCGGTTCCATGAAAAGGTTGAATTTGTTGACTACACATGGATATTTTCACCATTGTTGCTATGAATATAGACATCTGCTGCTTCTATGATGTTGAAAATAAGAATTGTCTCTACTTCAAAATACAAGTGCTCCTCTTTCTATTTTGTGGATACATGTACCCACTAGTTGAGGGATACAAATTCCTTTTCTTGATTTTGTGGATACAGACACCTGCTATGTGTGGGAGATAGACACCTTCTGTGGAATATAGGTGTCTTCTACTATTTTAGAATATAGACACCATATTTATTTGGAATACAGGTGCCCATTACTTTAGGAATATAAGTACCTTATTTTTATTATTATTTATTTTTAATTATTTTTTATTAAAAAAATACTTGGCATGACCAATTTATTTTGAATCGAACATAGATACATTATTTCCATTAGGAAATAAACACCTATAAACAAGTCCAGTTATAGATGATGTGCTTCTAATGGAAAAATAGCACCCTCTCTGCACTCCTTTACTTCTCAAAAATGGAAAACACAAGGCAACATGGCTTCATGCTTGATAGGCTTAGTTTGACCTGATTACTGTTGGGCATTAAATTGCATCAAGTTTTCACTCAATACTGCAACTGTCTATCTTCCTATTTTTTGTCCATTCTTGCACCCGATAGTTGGAGCTCGACACTCATCATTGGATGGACCAAAACAGATTTTCCGATCTAACCCCCAGAGTAGGCTGGTTCCTTGTCACCTTAAATAGAGTGTTGACACAATTATGTTAACTTAGGGTTTGAAGGTTAGGGTAAGAAAATGATAGGGTTAGAGAAATATGAATAATAGTGAATGGATAGGCTAACAACATTGCACCACAATAAAAATTTCTAAAAATCTAACCCAAAGACACATAACTCAATTCGACATTATCACAAATTGGATGACTCTTCATTCATTAATGCACATCAGAGAAATATTGTAGACAATGATTTCAATATCCAGACAATGATAATCCAAATAATAGAATTCACCAATATCTAGATTCTACATAAATGCACTTCCTAACAATAAAGATCAATCTCAAACGCAGATTTCAATTACTTTAAAAACTAGTAATACATTAATTTGGCATAAAATAACCACTTAAGTATTCACAGAAATGCAGCTAAAGAATTCAAACCTCTGATATCAAGCATGAAGATAAAATTTTTGAGGTGAAGATCAATGTAATGCTCCTTCCATTAGCTCTTGGGAATATTTACAGTAGCATAGGCAAAAACACTAGAGACAACCCTTAAAAATGAGGGTTCGACCTCTATTTATAGTGTTTGTAGAAATTAAAATTACAAAGAACATTACAAAAATTCAAATTTGACAACACAACAGAGAATTCTTGCTGGAATTTGCTTACTAGTACACCCGCCAGGAAATTCACTGCAAGTGGACCACCATGGCAGCTCGGGGACTTCACAAATTACTGGTTGCTTGGCACAAACTGGAGTTTAGTTTGTTAGATATTATGTATCATCATTGATTCTTCTTGGAATCCATCTACTGTCATCGATCTATAACCACCTCTGGTTCTATCTTCTTGAAAACCCTCGATGCTTTAGCTTCATCTCCAACTAACTGTTACAACGCTAGTGAAAATTACATTTAAATACCTCAAATTCTTTAACAAAATTTTCATCATTGATTTCCCCTATCATATGGATATGATCCATCTAGATATACGCTTTTCATAATGGCAGGAAGAACACAACGTCATTCCACTTTAAAATGCTGGTGACATCATCCTACTGTCTTAAAAACTATAGAAAGCCAATATGGCTTCCAAATGACCTAAAGGCTAAGTGGAATCGAATCCACTCTTTGTTCTTTAGATTCCTTCATTATCCACAAAGTATCCATGAATCCACACAAAATTATCAATGATGTCATCCATTCTTTACAACTTTTACGAATTCCATTTTGGCTGAACAAGTGCATTGGCATATGATCATCAATCCAAAACCATCACAGTACAAAGTGACTCCTTCTCCATTTCACACTATCTTTAGAATAAAACATCCCACATTGTCACCATTCTAGAAAGGAGTTAGTAAAAATCACCTCTTATTGCAAATCCGCATCTACTTTGTTCACAACATCCCAACTTGTCACTATTTCGAGTGAAAATACTCTAAGGGTTCTTCAAAATCGGGAATTCCAACACTTAGCCACTCATGAAGTATTTCAAAATATCAAGCAATCGCCAATAAATAATTTTTTGCCATTGATGTCATCTCTTCTAAATTTTTTTTATGTATTTGAGACGCGTCGCCAGTCCAGAGCCAAAAATAAAAGAAGTCTCCCGGAATTGCTCCAAGCATAAAAATATACTAAGTGTCAAGCAGGCTCATACCTCCTATTGCGGATCCGCTCCAAAGTACATTGTAAGATATGCGAAATGAGGACTTTATAACTTAGGAAAAATTTGCAAAATTTTCCTAAGTATGTGGTCATTTTTGGCCTACATTATGGCGTCTCCCTGGTGGATTTGCTTGCAAAGACAATCGAACTTAGAGTCTTATCCATTGAGCCTTAGGAGTCAAACATATTTATCTTCAAAAAAATATTTTATAGAATAAATTCCATATAAAAGCTACTCTCTAAAAATTTTAACACTCTACCTAGAGAGTAAAGGTTCATATGGAAATGATGCCAAAAATATATAGAACTCATTCGCTCATATAGAGACTATGTTATAAATACAGGTCTTGTCACCATCTTAAAAAAACTAGACACAAATATAATCCTTTTATAAGGCCTTATTTCAAGAAATGTCTTCACATAAAGTCTATTGCTCTTCTACCTCTGTAGGCTTCATGCATTTATTGTTTATTTTTGATAATTTGTTAGGGCAAAAATAAAAATACAAGACTTGTGCATATGTACAAAACAAAAATGAACTAAGTGTGAGCCCCTTATGGGCCTATAACTGATCCATACAGCTTCCCTTATTCCATGATCTCTTCTTCTTTTTATACTTCTCCTTCTTCTTCTTCCTCTGGAGTAGGTGTTTTCTGACGTATTTCTCTAGAAGTATTCCCAAACAACTTAATCATCAATTCCAAAGATTGTAGAGCCTGTTTCCAAGCTTATTAAGAGGTATTTGATGTTTCTTTGAGCTGCTTATAAACATATTTTAGCTCTCCAATATCCTCATAGTTAGCAACATTCCCTCTACTCACCATATCTTCCATGAGATATCTCAACTGGGTAAAATCAATGATCAATTAGACAGCTTATTCTTGGGGTAGTGGCTCTTCTAGAGAATCTATTCTAGATTCATCTTGCAAATTCTCATTAATTATTTGTTGGATCTATTCCAAAAATAACAAGTTGTGATCCTCCTTCCAAATGCCTCTAAAGCTAACCTGAATTATTTCTTTATTCAATTCAATGACATCATTTATCACCTTTTCAATCCTATCAACTAACATCCAAGCTCTTTGAAGCTAACCTGAATTATTTCTTTAGCAAATTTCCTCCATATCCAATTTTTGTTTCTTTGAAATTTCTCTTTCCTCTCTTTTTGGGACTCTCTTAGTCCTTCTATGAACTAATTGAAAAGCAACCATATCATTCTTAGAAGCTTATATTAACAAATATTCTTGCACTACTCCATAAAGTAATGATTGTTCAGAAACATGATGTAATTCAATTAATGTTGCAAGGGTAAAAGATAGGGGTTTGAACCTAAAACTTTCATCTTTATTTTTCCATTCAATATCTTTGTCTGGAGGTTGACCCCCCAAAGCTAAGTTTTTAGGCCTAGATACTGTTTCAATAACTGGAGTACCGATAACTTTTTCCTTAGAATATTGTATTTTTCTCATCAACTTAGCCCCCTTAGGAAACTTCTCCACCTGCTTAGTGGTAGGATGAAAGGTTTTCAATACTTCAACTAATTTCAAAGGAGTTCCTGGCTCTTCTAGTTGAGCCTCTTGATCTGTAGGTGGAGGGAGGGATTCAAAGCCATTTTGGGGTTTTTCAACCATCAATACTATGTTTCTGACATCCTTTTGTCTCCAGGTTCCAATGTTTTTATTATATCTCCTTGAAAATTCTTTATCAATATTCATTCCAAACTTGGACTTAGGCTTTCCAATTTCAACCCTCATTCTCCACCAATCTATTATTTTCACTACATTCCATGGTCCCTTTTCTTCCTCTTCTTCTTCAGTAGCCTCTTCTTCAGGCGGAGGATCCTTTTTCTTTGCAGACTCAGCTTCAATATTACTAATTGTAGCCTCTGTAATCTAATGACTTGGCTTATTATCAGGGTCAAAATCAATGACTTGCTCATAAAAATCCAACCATGGAGGTAGTTGACCCATATTTGAGACATTCCACTCTAAAAGAGCAGTCTCATCATTGTTTTTGCCCTGTTCAAAATGAGCTTTGGGCATCTTTTCAAACTTATAGGCCTTAGGTCCATTTAGGGCTTTATTCCTTGTAGTAAAAATGCCATCAGGGTCATAACTCCATCTTTGGGGAATATAAAATAGACCTAACCTATCAAGGTATTGGCCAATTTGTTGGCTCTACCCCTTCTTGGTGATGGTAATGTCATCCATAGTATGGTGGGTAAGTAAAGACTTCCTCTTTCTCCCAGAACCATAGTTTGCATCAATGTACTCTGCCTACCTTAGATATTCTAGGGCAAAAAGCCTCTCCGTGACAAAGTGGGGTAGGAGAAAAGGTTTACCCATGAAACCATACAATCTAATTACCATGCCCTCAGTCAACAAATACCAGTCTCCCTCTTCTGCACCCTTTGTTCTCAAAATCTTCTCAATCAAGGGTGGAAATCTAGGGCATTTACCATACATTATTCTTAGGGAAGGTCCCAAAAATTCCAAATTGAATCTATAATAAGACTCACTGCTCCTTAAATGACTTATCCAATAATAAACCGATAAGGGTTCCCCATCATTGGTTTTATCCTTGATCGGAATCCATGACATTCTATCTTTAGTGGCAGCATAGAACATCCACACCAAACTTGAGCAATACCTAAAACTAGGAGCATCAGCACCCCTTTTCATACTTACTAGCTGCTCATGTATCCTCTGTGCGAGAAAATATGGCTAGTCAAAATAAATCACCCTAATACCCTTTTGTCCCGCATATTTCTCATACATTCTTTCATTAGAAATATAGTAAGCTATGATAATTTTCCAGCCATGTACCATTCTATCAGAGTCTAAACCCTCCATGCAAGCCAACATAGAAAATAGGATGGGGTTTACAAACTTGTCAATAGAGATAGGGACCTCAGGAAATTTTTTCTTGGGCTTAGTATCGAGCTGTTTATAAACCCAATTTTTAAATGACTCACCGTCATTAGCTCACTTCTCCGTGGAGTAAAACCCAGTCTGCTCAGTGACCCTAAATGGCTTTGGTATTACTGGTGGGTCAGACCCTAGGGCAAAGAGTCTATGACAAAAGGAGGTGGTGATATTGAAAAGGGTTTTGCCCTCAGAGGTTTTTACTACTTTAGCCAATGGGTCATAAAACTTGACTATTGCAGCTATCAACTCAGGGCAGGGGTGAACAAAATCACAAATATAAAAAGAGAGATAAGAAAGGACAACACATCTACCTTCCATAGCCAAAGCAACTCTCTTCTTGTATCTATCATTCATGTTCCTCCTTAGCTTCATTCTTTTTGTGAGGACCATTTCTGTGTCCACCATGACTTTGGCCTTGTCAAGATATGGTGCCACCACCTTCTTCTCCAGAGTTTCAAACTCTTGAACATCTTCTGAAGCCATTTTGATAGTGATAAGGTTTGTTCTCTCTGCAATTCATAGTAAATTCTTTAGAATATCACTTCACCTTCTTACCGCTCTAGGGATGCAAATAGCTACCAAATGAGCCTCGTGTATGCTTTTCATCACTTTTATTTTTTGGAACACGCGTATCCTCCACCATTAATGTAGCTACTACATGACCTCACCACTGGCACACTTTCCAACTTTTAATAATTCCCTTCGGTGGCTCAACGGTGGCATTCTATCTTTTCATTGGTCAAAATTTCAAATTATGTTGCCACCTCACTACACCCCTTCGGCTACTCTTTGGTTATGGCATGAGTTCGTTAGCATTGAATGTGGGATCGCTCTCTAATTTCCATGTGTCATGGTTGAAATTATTGCTTGGCTCCACTTTGATTTTGAAACCGACAGCTTAAGAGCCTTTTGGGTTCGCTGACACTTAGAACCTTCTAGGTGCGAATTTCCATCTTGATTCCGCTCCAGCTGCATTGGCTTTGAAAGGTTCCCATATTGGGAATGCCTTTTCTCTCTTTTGACCATCGACTCACCATTCCATGGGGATATTAGTGTATTTTGATGTGGATTCAAGAGTGCACGTCGTTCCGAAAGGCTTCACATAGAATTGAGTGCGAAATGAAACTGTGTTGTGTACTTAGTCCATACTTAGTCATTCTTGCAAATTTTTTTCTTTTTTCAATATTTTCCAAAGAAAACTGATTACAAAGTGCAGAAAGAAATTAAAGTACAAAGTGCAAAAAGGAGGGAAAATAATTATACAATGTATATACATATGTTATAGTGAACTCACTCCTTACACATAGTAGAGCTTGAGATGAAAACCATTCACCGGAATTGGTTGTATGTTTCCCTCCGGATCTTCCAGCTGAAATACATTGGACTCCTTGGCATCTACTATTCTGAGAGGACCATCCCAAAAAGAATCAAACTTTTCATGCTTTCCCGGATTTGCTCTATCAACATTCCACTTGAGAACTGAGTCCTCCAACTTGGAATTTTCTAAATCTGGCTTTCTTATCAAACCATGCTTTAATTTCTTATGAATGCTTTTGAAAACTATCATATGCCTGAGCTCTACTCTCTTCTAATTGCAACAAATGTGTCAACCTAGTTTTCACAGGATCTTCTTCTGACTCTTCCTCTGAATTGACAAGCTTAAGTGTTGGGATCTCCAAATGGATTGGTAACACTGCCTCCTTGCCATATACTAGTGCATAAGGGGAAGTATTAATGGACTTCTTAATAGTAATCCTATCTACCCATAGAGCTTGGTCCAACAATAGGTGCCAACTTCTTTTATTACCTTCAAGTGATTTCCTCAAAATCCTTAATAGGTTTTTGTTGGTAGATTCTGCAAGTCCATTACCTTGTGGATAATAATTTGAAGTATTTTTAAGAGTAATGCCATACTTGTCTGGAAAACTCAATATACTTGGCTCCTATGAAAGTTGGGCCATTGTCACTTACCAAGGCTTCGGGACTCCAAACCTTGAAATCAAATTTTCCATAAAATTGATCACAACATCTTGGTCTGATTTCTTGGTAGGAATAGCTTCTACCCATATGGTAAGATAATATGTGGTAGTTAAGATAAAATTATGCTCCATTGAGGAATTAGGGTTGATAAACCCTATGAAATCTAACCCCCATTGTTGAAAAGGCTCTTCAACTTGTATGGGCTTGAGGGGGGATGAAGCATTCCTTGTCCTTCCAACATATCTCTGACATTTGTCACAAGCCTAGGTGAATTTAAAAGCATCAGTGAATATAGTGGGCCAATAATAGCCTACTCTTATGATTTTTAAAGCTATAACCCTACCTGAGCTATGTCCACCAGCTGATCCTCCATGGAATTCCTCCATGACCCTTTTTTGTTGGTCATCCTTTAAGCATTTTAGAAGAATTCCATCCAAGTTTCTTTTGTATAAGCCCTCTGGTAGTAATACATATTTCAAAGCATGAAGCTTGTATCTCCTCCTTTGGGAAGCATTTAGATTAAGGGGGCATACTCCACTTTGGAAATATCTAATCATCTGGTCAATCCAATCAGAGTCTTCAGTTTGTATTATTTCGACCTGATTTTCTTTTGTTGTCTGGCAAGCTATTACTTTTGCCAATGTTGCAGCTTCTATTAACCCTTGGCATAAGGCTCTACCTCTCACTAGCTTGGTGGGGTGTATTTATACATCATATTCTTATATTTTGGTAATCCAACCAGCTCTTTTGTCTCCTAGATCACCTTGCAGGATAAAACTTCTTACATCGGATGAACCACATATACCAGGGTCTTGCTCTGTACCAAATACTACCTAAACTTCTTTAGTGACTTCATCACAGCAAATACTTACCTTTCAATAAATTTGTATTTGACCTGATAATCATGGAGTTTCTGGCTCCAAAATAACACAAGATGTTCCTCCCCTTGATCATATTTTTGGGTGAGTACTGAGGCATAACTTTCTTCAGCTCCATATGCATAAAGAATAAAATATTTGCTAAAATCTGGGTTTACCAGTACTGGGGCTGTTGCAATGGATTTCTTGATAATATCAAAAGCCTATTTCCTAACTTTAGTCCACTTGAATTCGGCATTTTTCTTGAGTAGCTCAGATATAGGCCTTACTTTTTGTGCAAAATCAAAAATGAATTTCTTGACAAAATTGATTTGGCCTAGGAAATACTGCAATGTCTTCTTATTTGTAGGCAAAGGAAGAGCAAGAATTGATGTGATTCTATCTGGATCTATGGCCATGCCATATTTTGAGACCACATGACCTAGTAGCTTTCCTTCATGGACTACAAAGAATGACTTCTTAGGATTGAGTGAAATACCAAATTCTCTGCACTTTTGAAAAACTTGCTCCAAGTGTGACAGATGGTCTTTTTTATCATGGGAAAACATAGTCATGTCATCTAGATAAATTAGAATAACCTTGTTGATTAGTGCTCCAAAGGCATAATCCATGGCTCTCTAAAATGTGGCTCCTGCATTGGACAACCCAAAAGGCATTCTCTGGTAGGAAAATGTACCCCATTTTGTGGTGAATGTTGTTTTATATTGATCTTCATCTTTCACCCAAATTTGGTTATATCCAGAGTAACCATCCAGTAGTGAGAATATTTCTGCTCCTACCACTACCTACAAGATCTGATCAATATGAGGGAGAGGATAGTGATATTTAAGGGATGCTTGGTTCAGATTTCTAAAGTCCACACACAAGCATATATCCCCATTCTTTTTTCTCATGGGTACCAAATTGGCTACCCAAGTAGAATGTTTTATTGGGTATATGATCTTAGCATTTAATAAATTTAAGAGCTCCTCTCTCATAATGGCCTCGATCCTTGGATTGATTAGCCTCTACTTCTACCTAAATGGTTTTGCATCAGGCTCTAGCTCAATAGTATGTTGGATAACCTTTTTATCATACACCTTGAGGTCTTCATATGACCAAGCCACAATGTCTTGGTATATTAAGCATAGAGCTTTGATATCTTCTGCTTCCTTAGGTGAACATCAGACTCCAACATTGAGCTTCTTTTCTATATCGAATTCAACTTCTTTATAGATTTTTTTGTTGACCTTCATGGCTTTAGTCTTCTTTCTATCCTCATTATCAAACAAAATCTCAAGGGTGACCAACCCTCTTGGGATATGATTTTTTCTTAGTTGGATAATGTCTTGCTGATCAATTTCTTCTGAATTCTCCTCTTGGATAGTGGAGAGACATGCTTCTCTCACTAGAAAGTCAACTATTTGTTCATCACTTTCAAAAACCTACCAAAAAATCTGCTTGTCTAGTACTGTAGGTCTGAAAATCATTTTAATTCCCTTGGCCTTCTTGATTCCAAAGTCTATAGAAGGGTTGAAGTTAGCTCCCTTTGTTGCTAATGAATCAACCAGAGTATTATTTTCTCTGGGAATAAAATTTAAATTTAGGGCATCAAATGATTCCATTAAATCCCATACCCTATTTTTGTAAGATTTTAAGTAATGGTGCTTACTACTGCACCTATTTCTTACTTGATGGACTATCAACTCAGAATCACCATATATGTTCAAAATATTAATGCCCATACTTTTTGCTTGTATCAATCCAAGACATAGGGCCTCATATTCTACAACATTGTTAGTACATGACCATGTCAGTCTGTAAGCAAAATTCTTTATCCCTTCTGATTGGGATTGTAGGACCACACCAACTCCTGCACCATTTTTGCATTTAGCACCATCAAAGTGCATGATCCATGTTTCTTTCTCTCTCAGATATTGGTTGGATATAGTAGGGATTTTCTTCTCTAATTCAGTTGAGATGCTATATGTTCCCATACTAGTTTCGAACTGACTATAATCTTCTCTGAAAGGTAACTCATCCTCAATGTCCAACTCTTCAATGTTTTCCACTAGCTCAAATTCTTCCATGGGGTTAAGATTGCACATATCCTCTTCAATATTTTCAATGTGATAAGCTACTAGTTTTTTAGGTGTTATCCTTATTCTCTTTCCTTTGAAAGGGATTACCATGCTAGAATAATCCATGTACATACATCCCCCTAGCTTTGTAGTAAACTCTCTTGAAAGACATAACCCAAAATAGGGTTCTAAGTCAACCACAACTATTTCTTGTACTATTGTCACCTCAGGGGCTCTATGCAACCTCATTAGTACATCCTTAATGACCCCAACTATCTTGACAGGTGTCCCATCTAGTTGTAACACTCCAGGACAAGATTGGGTATACTCCATACCCATCTCCTCACAGATTGCTTTAGGCATAACTATAGTTGATGCTCTTGAGTCAATCATACAATTTTGGACTACCCAACCTTCCATTCTTAGGGATATATAGAAAGGGGGAGGCTTATTATTTAAAATAGTAGGTGTCATCTCTTTCTTTTCTGATGGCATACTAAGGATTGTAGTGGCCAACCTATTCTAAGGATTTTTGTTGAGGGAAGCTTTAAGCAGGTCAATCTGACCAGGGATGAACAGAGTGTCATACAATCTAGCTTTTGATGGAATCCTTTTCATCTCTTCAACAATGTTGTATTCAGACTTAGTCAAGGAGAGTTTTTCCAACCCTCTTTCTGGCTCACCATATCTTCTTTTATATTGTTGGGTGGCCTCTAATATTTATCTTTTAGTAATAGAGGGGAACCTAAGCCTTTCTTGATCTTCATCCTTAGATCTCATTCGGTCTCCTTCTGTTTCCTTTTCCGGTCTCTTAGGAAGACTATCTGTCTTCTCTTTTCCCTTA
Organism: Wollemia nobilis; assembly: GCA_028583015.1. Taxonomy (NCBI): domain Eukaryota; kingdom Viridiplantae; phylum Streptophyta; class Pinopsida; order Araucariales; family Araucariaceae; genus Wollemia; species Wollemia nobilis. The sequence continues at coordinate 5,744,129 of JAQPPZ010016930.1, read as the reverse complement.
GCTTGAGGAATAGGGAAGGTGTTACTACTCTGAGGGAGGGGATCAACTTTCTTCTGAGAAGGGACTTGGAATTGCCCCATTTTTTGGGGTCTACTTGTAAGGCTTTCTTCCCAGACCTTGTCATAACAACAATTGGGCTTTCCTCAGCTGACTCTTTCCCAACCATGATTTGATCAGGGTGCCATAACATATTAACTCTCCCCTTTTGATTCCTTTCAGCTTGATCCATAGCTTTTTGAACATGGTGTTGGTACATCACACAAGACTGTGAGTCATGGGGATCATTGCATACTAAACACCAAACATTCGCAAGAGTAGTATCTAAAGAACATTTTGGCTCCTCATATACTGCATTCACCTTGACCCCAGTACTATTACTCAGACCAGGTCTCTGATATTTGTTTACATATGGGAATCTCCTCTGTTGTGACCTTTCTTGGTCTCTCTTTTCCATTGAATTCATTCTATTACTCAAAGTTTTCAGAGTATTTTGTATATCCAGGATAGCAGAAAACTCCTGAGATGATTGAGAAGGAAGGGGAGGAAAAGGAGCTGCAGAGGATATAGGCTTTGATTGAGGGATCACATTCATTTGTGGAGATGGAGATGATAAAGAAAGGGGGTCCATGTGAGAGGGGTTTGTGGATTGAATTTGGCTACTAGTGGTTTCTGAGTTGTAGGGCAACATAGTTTTTGGGGGAGTCTTCCAACATTAATTAGGATATTTTTAGCATGAACTACTACATTATAAACTTGGGGGAAGGTTTCTACTCCTAATTGTTGTGTCTGTAGCCCTAAATATGATCCAAGAGCTCGGATATAATACATATAAGCCAAACATGTAGCTGGTCTAGTAGTGGGGGAATTCTTTTCCATGTTCTGCTAAATCTCAAATTGAAATCTGAGATAGTTTCTTGCTGAGTTTTCTACATGGATGTAAACTGGTTAAGCAGAGAAAAGGGGTCAGCAGATTCATTGAATTCCTCTATGAATGGCTCGGCTAACGCTTGCCATGAAGTGATAGTATTGTCTTCCAAAGTTCTAAACCAATGCAATATCTTTCCTCTGAAGGACATGGCTAGAATCCTTACAATAATATCCTCTTCCTTTATGTTGTGGATTGCTGCCAGGTTCAAGATATCCTGACAGTGCTCATAAGATATTTTCCCAGATCCATCATAAGTGGGGATAGCTTTAGATACAACTTGGGGGATGGCATTCATTTGGGCTAATCTTAGAGGACCGACTGTGTTCCAGCTAGGGTACTTCTGTAATGGCTGATTAGGAGCCACATTTTATGCCATATTTCTAGTTATAGGTCTTATTGGGGGAACTATTGGATGGACTGTAGGATCCTCTTCCAGAAGCTCTTCCTCTGTGAGGAAATCTTGATCTAAACTTTTGGCAACAACAACCCCTCTATAAGGTAACTCACAGTAAAAATAGGAGTTAGGGTTATTCCTTTTGAAAGACCTGGTATACATGAAAGGACATTGGTCTATAGGGATAATTATTTTTCTGAGTCTAAAGACCAGGGAGTCACTAGGTGAACTTGCTCTTCTCTACTTACAAGGTCAAGACAATTCACCAAATCTTGATTCCTTCGGGTTGAGATAATAGTAACTCATTTGATGGGTTTCGTGTTCCTTGTGAACTAGTCCTACTAGGTGTGCCAAAAACTATTGGGCACTAAATTGCATCAAGTTTTCACTCAATACTGTGGTTGTCTATCTTCCTATTTTTTGTCCAGGCTTACACCCGATAGCTACAGCTCAACACTCAATATTGGATGGACCAAAATAGAGTTTCCGATCCAACCTCCAGAGTAGGTTGGTTCCTTGTCAACTTAAATAGGGTGTTGACACAATTATGCTCACTTAGGGTTTGAAGGTTAGGGTAAGAAAAGGTTAGGGTTAGAGAAATGTGAACAATAGTGGATGGATAGGCTAACAACATTGCACCACAATAAAAAGCTCTAAAAAACTAACCCAAAGACACATAACTTAGATCAACATTATCACAAATTGGATGACTCTTCATTCATTAAAGCACAACAGAGAAATATTGCAGACAATGATTTCAATATCTAGACAATGATAATCCAAATAATAGAATTCACCAATATCTAGATTCTATAGAAATGCACTTCCTAACAATAAATATCAATCTTAGAAGAAGATTTCAATTACTTTGAGGTGAAGATAAATGCAACTAAAGAATTTGAACCTCTAATATCAAGCATGAAGATACAAATTTTGAGGTGAATATCAATGTAATGCTCCTTCCATTAGCTCTTGGGAATATTTACAGTAGCATAGGAAAACACACTAGATACGACCCTTAAAAATGAGGGTTCGACCTCTATTTATAGTTTTTGCAAAAATTAAAATTACAAAGAACATTACAAAGATTCAAATTTGACAGCACATCAGAGAGTTCTTGTTGGGATTTGCTTACTGGTACACCCGTTGGGAAATCTGCTACAAGTGGACCACCATGGCAGCTCGGGGACTGCAAATTACTGGTCGCTTGGCACAAACTGGAGTTCAGTATGTTAGAGATTATGTATCATCGTCGATCCTTCTTGGAAGCCATATACTACCATTGATCTATAACCACCTTTGGTTATGTCTTCTTGAAAACCCTCAATGCTTTGACTTCCTCTTCAACTAACTTTTACAATGCTGGTGAAAATTTACCTTTAAATACCTCAGATTCTTTGACATAATTTTCATCGTTGATCTCCCTCATCGTATGACTATGATCCATCTAGATATAAGATTTTTATAATGGCGGGGAGAACATAGTGCCATTCTACTTTAAAATGTTGGTGATGTCATCCTTCTATCTTAGAAACTATGGAACGCCAATCCGGCTTCCAAATGACCTGAAGGCTAAGTGGAATTGAATCCACTCTTTGTTCTTTAGATTCCTTCATTATCTATAAAGTATCCATCAATCCGCACAAAAATATCGATGATGTCATCCATTCTTTACAACTTTTGTGGATTCCATTTCGGTTGAGCAAGTGCATTGGCATATGATCATCAATATGGACCCATCACAGTACAAAGTGACTCCTCCATTCTGCACTATTTTTAGAATAAAACATCCCACCTTATCACCATTCTAGAAAGGAGTTAGTCAAAATCACCTCTTGTCATGAATCCACATCTACTTTGTTCACAGCATCTCGCCTTGTCACCATTCCGGGTGAAAATACTCTATGGGTTCTCTGGAATCGGGCGTTCCAACACTTAGCCACTCGTGAAGTATTTCAAAATATCGAGTGGTCACCAATATGCACTTTTCTTAATGCTGATGTCATCTCTTCTAAAAAATTTTTACGGATTCGAGATGCGTCGCCAGTTCGAAGCCAAAAACAAAAGAAGTCTCCTAGAATGGCTCCAAGCATGAAAATTTACTAAGTGTCGGGTGGGCTCATGCCTCCTATTGTGGATCTGCTCTAAAGTACATTATAATGTGTGCAGAATGAGGACTTTATAACTTAGGAAAAAATTGTAAAATTTTCCTAAGTATGTGGCCATTTTGGGCATACAATTACCTATAGATTGCATCTGAGTCCACGTGTCCTACAAAATAAACACAAAAAAAGTAAAACAAAAATAGGATCATGGTTTTGTACCTGATAGACCTAGTTTCTTGGATGCCTACATATTGCATTTGAGTCTACATAACCCTGCAAAATAAGAAAAATAGAAGAAAGAAAAACCTATGCTAATATTAGAAAAAATATTATAAATAATAATAATATTTTTTGTGAATGCATAAGCATTCCTCAAATTGTTAAAAACTTTTTATCAAATGGGGTCTCCCTCATGCCTGCATCTGAGTCGATTGCATGGATTAAATGTGCATGATATGGATGTAAGCAGTGATCATTAACTATTAAAATAATACTACTACCATCGATGGTTTTGATATGGACAACACGATTATTAATTACCTCAACCAGTTCATATAGGTCCATCCACCTTTGCATGAGTTTTCTCTTGTGCTCCTTGTTAGGAAGTGAAGTCACTATATAGATTTTTGGGCTGCTAGATGTCTAGGTTAGACATCTAGATAGTAGACTAGATATTTGGACTGCTAGATGTCTTGGCTAGATGTCTAGGCAACAGACGAGATGTTTGGGTTGAGATGTCTAGGCCAGATATCTAGGCAACAGACCAAATGTTTGGACTGCTAGACGTCTAGGTAGTAGACCGGACGTTTGGGCTACCAAAAATCTAGGTAGCATACCAAAAATCTTGTTTGCTGGACATCTAGGTTAGATATCTAGGTAGTGTAGACACCTAAAATATGTCATGTTTAGGGGAGCTACTCACATAGACACATTCATAAGATCATATGACATAATATTGGACTTTCCAAGCATCAACAGTGGTTCTCACCACTCATTTGGGGCATTTTCAAGCCATCCAAGCCTAGCCGCTCAAGCCTAGAGTGACCAGATCTTAGCCGCTCAAGCCTAGAGTGGCCAGACATTAGCCACTATAGATGACAACGGCCAGATCTTAGCCACTGTAGACGATAGCGGCTAAACCATAAAAGACATTTTACCGACAAATATGCCCAATCACGGGTGGAAGTGGCAGTCTACATGCAATAAAGGTGAGCGGGAGTAACTTTGCATTCCCTTTCATGGCCAGTTCACATAGGAGACTTGAGTTTGCATTTAGACTTTAGTTAACTAGCCTCCAAACATAGACAAAAACAAATTTGCTCATGCTAAATGACCAGTTTGCATAGGAGACTCAAGTTTGCAGTTAGATTTTAGATAACTGGTCTTTAAACATAGAAAAGACAAAAATATTCTCATGCTAACTCTCACTACGCATGAGGAATTCATTCCTAGGGCTTGGGCATAGACCTAGGGTTTCACACACTTTAAAAGGTGCAAGCCTGAGAGCACCAAGGATCCAAAATTTATCAGAACAGGTCATTGAGGAGAGCTTTCGAGACTTAGAGAGCTTCTCTTGGAGATCACATTTATGGTGAAGCCCTAACAAATTGGAGAGCAAAGCGACCACTATTTCAACATCCGATACAAGCTTTGATCCATAGCTTTGGGGCAAAGAGAATGAAATTCACCTTAGCGATCGTTGTCTCGGATAGTGGCCCATGGGCCTAGCTTAGGGTTTTATACATTAGTTTCATCATTCTATTTAACATATCATTAGCATAGCATCATTTTATTCATTTAACTTCATAGCATAGGTTTAATTTGCACTTGCTTTCATTTGAGTATATTCATTACTAACAACCTCATCCAGGGAGGCATTCTCGGACATCTAAGCGTGTGTTGTTGTTTCATTGCTTACAGGGCCACAGGTTCATCGGATGAAATCTGCAACATACGAGAGCAAAAGGGATCCCTCTAGGAAATAGGCCTAGAGAAGGAGGCATCTGTAAGCCCTCATACATTTCCATGTGCAGAACCGGGAAGCTTTTGAAAGTGCACCACCTCTTCGTGAAAGGGGCACTCTTTACCTATTTGTAACCTTATTGTATCGAAATGGGTATCCCTAAGAGGGACCGACATGTAACCGGGTTTCAATCCAAATAAAGAGATCTATCTTTGTTATTTCCGTGTTATATGCTTTTCATTGTCTTCCATTTCATTTTGGGTTTTAATACATTGCAAGTAGAGTAAAAAGAGCGGTGCATGCATCCCGGGGTCGCTACAGATGGCGATCATGGTGGGACCTCCACTGAATTTTTATTTTTCTGCCTAAATACTAACTTAATTTTGTGTATAGGCCTAGCCACTCTGATCTACAATGGCCAAAAATCAGCCGCTCTGAGCCACAACGGCCAACAGAGCCTTAGCCACTCCTGCTAACAATGGCCAGGAACCAGCCGCTTTGGTCGACAACGACCAACATTGGAGTGCAGCAGAGGTCAAAACATCGACTCTCTGAGCTGGATCAAAGGTTGGTACAACCTCTCTGATATTTTATAGCTTTCTATTTGCTTCTGTGTGTCTAAAATAGAGAACTTAAAGCACATTTATGTTTGGAAATTGAAAGAATAAAAGGAGAAAGAATTAAGCATTTTGCATATCTTAGATCTTCTTTTAGATTTCCACTAGGCATTGCTAGGAACAATGGCTTCTATCTATAAATTTCACCCTAGAATCCAATGTGCTAGACATTGTATGGTTGGTTTGCTTGTTTTGAGGCCTTTCTAAAGGCCATATTTGCATGAAATAGAGTGCACTCATTAATCTCATAGTAGTTCATGCATATTTCTGAATATTGAAACACATTTTGCATTAGGCATATAGGGAAATTTCATGACTGCTATATGATGCATTATTACTCATGCAATCTTAAAATGAACACCACACACGCACGTATCATTTAAACATTGGGGAGTTGGATTTCATCACCAACCCTCAATTCAGTTCGGTGACGTTGGAATTCATCTCCTTCCACCGGTTTGCCCCCTAGATTCTCCTAGAAATGGATTGAAGAACTTTTTCATAGTGGTACTAAGATACTTGTGTTCAAACTATCTCCCACTATTGGAACATTCATTGGTTCAGAGTGGAAGAGCTAGGCGAACCCCCCACTGGGATTTCAGCGGTGTACCCTAGTCTCTTTTGGGAAATCATGTTTGGCATGAGTACTCTTGATTATCACTATGGATGAGTCTCCTCATTCCAAATCCGAAGCAAGAAGCAAGAAACAACAAAACATCAAAATACATCAAATAGTTAGGGCACACTTAAAATCTATAATCAAGATAAACATTTGTGTGATATTGTTTGATCATATTTAAAGTGCAACACAAAAGCTAAATTCCAAAATGATGGTTAAAACAAGAAGTAGACATCCCCGGTCTGACACCGAGGGAGGGTCCAAAACAACACATACCCTTAGGCGAAGTCGTAGTAACATTGAAAGACCTACTCGGAAGACCGTAAGATGCAGTTCTACGAGTCTAAGGGGTGATAACTCAACCCTTGGGGGATCTCCTCGAGAAACCCCACATAGGGAACCACAACATGAAACTACATCTCATAAACACAAAGAGGCCTCATGACCATCATCATCAAGGAGACACGAGGAAACCTCAAAGGCTTCCTCTAAACACACAGAAACTTCTCAGAGACATGAGGAAGCTTCAAGAGCTTCCTCCTCACATAGACATAAAGAGGGTTCTAGACCTCGTTCTTCACATAGAGATGATGAGGTTTCTCCTTCCCCATCCTCATGGAGGGTAGAAAGGACTATGAAACCCTCATCACCAAAAGGGCACGTGAGAGTCGAAACATCTCAACATTCACATGAAACACTTAGAATAGATCAGCCCACTGAGGGGTAAGAAACTAGAAACACATCCAGTCATAGACATCAAATAGAAGATATCCTTCAAACAAGAGGAAGGATTCCATTAGACTATGACCTCATTGGAGTGAATGGCACCCCATAGGATCAGCCATGGAGAACAAGACAATTGGACGAGTTGGATCGGTTGCATCCGAGACCACCTCCCAGAACCATAGCCATAGAGAATTCCACATCTGGAAGCTCACGAACCATGACTTCTAAGCCCACTTCTCAAACTAGGGGTGCCTCAAGATGACCCTACAGCAAACACATAAAATCTGATCATAGAGACACTCAACAATATACTGAACAAATCACATTGGCTAGCAAGAGCGAGAAAATAGCAGAAACCTCTGAGAGAGATCTATGAATCAAAATGACTAGGGCAGGGTCAGATAAGCATGAGTCCTCTATGACTGTGCAAGTTAACCGCATGCGATGGTTAGAGAATGCCTTGCACAAAGAGTGAGAGCTTGTGGATGCTCTTGAACATGATAAATAGAGAGAATGGTTGTTGCACCAACATGAGCAATGTTTGAGAGAGCAAGCTGAGCAGCTAGCTCACAACAACCAACAAACAAGTGGAAGTGATCATCAAAGAGATCAATGTGCTGACTCACCAAGAGAGGAGCGCATTAGACAAGAAAGTAACTCGCAACAAATTCACCCTCCAAATCATGAGAGGAACCCAACTGAGGGGGAATGGATAAACTTAATAGAGCCAGATCAGGCACATCTTGAATCCCCTCATAGAAGGGAAGAAAATAGAGCCAATCAAATGGATAGAGTGTTACCTCCATCACCACCATGGGGGGGTCTACAAGAGGAGGAAATCCTCGCTTCAAAGGCATTTCGAGAGCTTGCTAAGAATATGAAAGCCTTTGAGAAACAAGAGGCTTCTGGGAGCCAACCAACATTGAACAAAATACACAACCAACCATTGTGTCCATCAGTTCCTAGCCCTCCCTATCCTAAGCACTTTGAGATGCCTAGGCTAGAGAAGTTTAAAGGTGAAGAAGATGCACAAGAGCATGTCACCAATTTCATCAACGCATGTTTTCATCTCGAAGACAATGACGCTCTTATGCTAAGGACATTCATCATGACATTTTTGGACGTAGCCACCCAATGGTTCAACCAACTGCCCAAGCATAGCATAGCAAATTTTGAACAACTAGTGAACGCTTTTCTAAAGTGTTTCTCTTTCGGTGCTAAGAGGAGAGTGAACCTTTCAGACCTGGCCAATCTGAAACATTATGATGATGAGCCAGTAATGGATTATGGGAATAGATGGAGAAAAATCATGGCAAAATTATCATTCTTCGTTCCCATAGAAGAAATCATCCGGATGTTCACCAAGAGTTGTTCCAAACACATTTCCCTCTTGCTACAACTACAACAATACCCCTCATTTGAGGAAGCTTTGGCACAAGCCAAACTCATTGAGGACATCAAAGTAGATGAGGGAACCATAAAACTCCGGACCAAGAAGGAGTGGAGCAAAAATGACAAGAATGGCAAATATAAGCAGAAGTAGGCAAACCCTGCCCCAGTTAATCAAGTGGTATTGGCTATGCCCAAGGATGGGGCTACATAATAGCCCTAGAATTATCAAGCACAACCCCCACCAGCCAACTATGAACAAAAGAACAATCAGGGTCAAAACAAAGAATGCAAACCCCCTCATTATTTTACACCATTAACAGAATCAATGCAATCAATCTTCAATCAATTGAGCGAGGTGGGAAAGATCAGATTCCCTGATATACCTCTTATAGATCCCAACCATCCTAAGCCAAAAGGATATAGGGAAGATCAATTCTGCCCATATCACAGGATATCAGGGCATAATATCAAAGTTTGTGTTGGTTTCAAACATCAGGTGCAAAACATGATTGAGGCGGGAGAACTTAAAGTGGACAACCCATTGGCCCCTAACAATAGAGATATGGGCATCTATAAAAACCCACTGCCAAACCATGAGGTCCCTAGAGGGCAAGGTGCACAATTCAATCAGGTCCGAATTGATACGCCTACCCATGGGTGTGTTGGGATGGTTGAAATTGTCAATATAGCAACCAGGACTAGATGGTATGGTCAACCACAACCTCTCGTAGCTCCCATCAATGTCCCAACTGCACCTAGGTAGAGGTAGGGGTAAGACAACCTTCTAGGTCCACCAACCCGACCTATGGTAAATATCCAGAGTAGACTTGAGCAAAACTTACAAATGACTCTAGCTAAGCTATCCATTTATGAGCTCATACAATAGTCCCCAAAGCATAGGGAGACCTTGATGGAGATTTTAAGGTCAATAGAGCTCCAACCGCAAGACCCACATGCATTCACCCATTTTGTGGGACAAGTACAAGAATGCTAGGAACCTGTGATTTGATTCTATGATTATGAGATTAAGATAGTATCTACTGCCTTACTAGACCCTCCACTGCACATCGTGGCATCAGTTAATGATTTACCATTTAAGTGGGTCTTGATCGATACAGGTTCATCAATCAACATCATCACAACAACAACACTAGAACACCTTAAGATCCCCAAGTCCAATATCATTCCGAGAGCCTATACATTAAGAGCTTTCAATGATGCTTTATGCAATACTATGGGAATGATAGTCCTACCTATCAAGGTGGGGCATAAGACCATCCCCGTGATGTGTCATGTATTGGAAGGGGCCATGCAATACAACATCCTCCTAGGGAGACCTTGGATAAGGGACATGAGATGTGTTCCTTCGATCTTACACCAATGTGTCAAGTATGTGCATGATAACAAAGTCTACATGGTGCTGGCCGATGAAGAGCCATTCAAGTATGTTCACTAGGTGGATTGTCTAGGAGAATTTGTGATTCCTTCGGCCCACTTGTCGGTAGGACCTTCATCTCCAAATATTCAACTGGATAACAAAGACAAAGGGGCACAAAAGGACCCATCTGCATCAACACCTCATCTTGCACACAAAGCAACTAATGCTTCTAGTAAACCATTAACACCTAAACCAAAGAATGATCAGAAGCTAAAGGCACCTATGGTTGAGAAAAACAAACTCAAGGAAATGCTAACCATAGATATTGAAGAGATTCCAACTCCCATGGAGGAAGAAGATCACCAAGACCAAGTCGAAGATGATGACTACCATCCCGCTTCGCTAGTATCATCCATGGGGTCATCCACCTCACATGCAACTATACACTTGGCAAGCATAGGGATAGGAGAGTATCTTGTGTAGAACATAACTTTTACACCTATCATAGAATCTACATAGGACATGGGATGACCAAAAGATCTAAGACCACCAGTGGGAATAGTGGTTCCACTTGGAATCCCTCCCAACCAAACAAACTTCATCTACGCTGGCCTAGATTGCACCCATAAATCTATGGATATAGATGAGGACAATGATGAGCTATTCACTATCAATATTCGCTACCTCTCTAATCCTGAGTTTGCTCTGACCTATTTTGAGCATTGCCATTGGCATGGTTATGGCCTTGGTATATATGAGCAGGGATGTAGGTGGCCATTCGAGCCACAATACCAACTCCCATATGATATATTTGGGTTAGGATATCACATCAGAGGTCGAGATGACCCTCTAGCAGCAGCATTAGATAGATTAACCTTGGGGTTAGGAGAAGACATCGATTTTATTCCTTATCATCCACCAAGTGCAAGATATCTGAGCAATAGACAAGTGGCTATGGCAAGCATACCACCTCCCGAGACTTATCATCCAAGATCCACAATTGATGTCACCCCAATAGGTTACAACTCATGGGATGATGAGCAAGAATAAAATGCATATGTGGCAAGTGATGATGAAGCACAAGAGGGCTTGGCCTTTCATGAGCCTCGCTATTTACAAAGCTTTACCTAGTCTGGACACCATGAGAGTGGATACATATCAGATGAAAGTGACTATGAGTTAGAGGACTCAATAGAGAGAGCCTACTTAGGGGTAAGGCAATGGCCCCATGACTTGGGGCAATATACTAATGCAAATGGATTCTTCATAAGTGACGAAGAATATGAGGATGAAATAGAGATGGCTTACTTAGGGCCAAGACATGAGCCCCTCATCTTAGGGCCACATACTAATGCTAATGGCTTCTGGATAAGTGATGATGATTTTGAGGATGAGACTGAGATGGCCTATCTTGGGCCTCACCATTTATGACAAGTCAATATGTTGGTGGAAAGAGAAGTAGTACTTCATGCCATAGACCCTGGCTTGCGGTTTTTGGGGAGACCAATTGACTTGAATGTCATTCATCGCATGGTCAATCCCCCTCCACCTACATTTAGGGAGATCTTAGAGCCTAATGATCCTATTATCTGACCAGCTCATGGACTAGATCTAGAGATTCCCATTCCTCCAGAGCCTCATCATAAGTATGGAAGGGAAACCCCTAAGATAATATTACACCCATGTGGTCCTAGAGATTTCATCCCATCCATCAATACAATCTCCATTGATTTGACCACTCCACTTCATAACCTAGCAGATCCCACTAAACCTTTGTGTCTCGACACGTAGGCTATTGATTGGGATCATGCTAATTCACCAATAGAGCCTGAAGATATTTTCCCTAATGAAGAGATGTTACAACCATTCCATTTTGCATCAGGTTGTGCATATGATGTATTCCATGCTGGTTTGGATCCTGAGTCAGTAGGACCTATAAATCCTATCGATGACATTCATTTGATACCCATGCCTCATCAACTAGAGGATGGGTCACATATGGCTATAGAAGCGACTTTCGAGGTGGACATCAACGATGATCCTACCCAACCAAGGAAAGTCAAGTTCGGAGAAAGTCTATCTCCAGAGGAACAAGCCATCCTAATTCCTCTCCTCAAAGAGAGGCCAAATATTTTTTCTTGGACTTACAAAGACATGCCAGGGATAGATCCAAAGTTAGTCATTCACAACCTTTCATTGGATCCCATGAAGAAGCCAGTCAAGCAAAAGCTGAGGAAAATGCATCCAACCGTCGCTTTGATGGTGAAGAATGAATTGCAAAAACTACTGGATGCAGTGTTCATAGTTCCTATCGACTACCCTGAGTGGGTGTCGAACATGGTACCCATGGGGAAACCCGATGGAAGAGTCCGTATCTGCATAGACTTCAGAGATTTAAATAGGGCAACACCAAAGGATTCATTCCCATTGCCAAACATAGATGCTCTTGTAGACGCAACCGTAGGTCATGAGATGCTCTCCCTAATGGATGGTTTTTTTGGATACAACCAGATCCAGATTAAGCTTGAAGATCAACATAAAACTACTTTCATTACTCCATGGGGAAAATTCTGTTACAAAGTGATGCCATTCGGTCTCAAAAATGTTGGTGCCACATATCAATGGGCCATGACATACATATTCCATGACTATATGCATAAGATCTTAGAGGATTACATGGATGACTTACTGGCCAAGTCCCTATTGCGGCAAGAGCATGTTGAAGTCCTTAGAAAAGTCTTTGATCACCTCATAGAACACAATGTCCGATTGAATCCTAAGAAGTGTGTATTTGGCATAACTTCTGGCAAGCTTTTGGGATTCATCGTATCCAAGAGAGGCATTGAAGTCGATCCTGCAAAGGTAAAGGCTATATTGGAAATGGCCACCCCTACCAACATTAGGGAGCTAAGGAGCCTACAAGGCAAGATAGCATCCATCAAAATATTCATCATGCAATTATCAGACAAATATCGACCCATGAATCGGTTGCTACGCAAGGAGGTCCCCTTTCATTGGGATGAAGAATGCCATCAAGCCTTTGCAGAGATCAAAACTTATCTGGCAACACCGCCAGTATTGGCTCCACCAAGGCCAGACATACCATTTTTACTATATATATCAGCTACTGATTTTGCATTGGGCACCATGTTAGCCCAAAAGAATGCACAAGATAAAGAGCAAGCCATATATTACATTAGTCACACCTTGGTGAGTTATGAGCTAGGATATGCGTATGTCGAAAAGTTGTGTTTAGAAGTGGTCTTTGCAACTCGAAAGTTGTGACACTACATGTTGAGCCATACGACCTACGTCATATCAAAACAAAATCCTTTGCAGTACATGATGAGCAAGACATATCACAATACACGTACCACAAAGTGGATCATGCTATTGATAGAATTTGATCTAGAGTTCATAAGCCAAAAGTCCATCAAGGGACAAGTCATAGCAGATCAATTAGTAGAGGTGCCTCTTCAGGATAACAAGCCTCTCACCATAGAATTTCTTGATGATGCAGTCTTTGCATTATCAGATCCGCTAGAACTCGAAGAACCTAAGAAAGAAAGAGACATGTCATTGTTCTTTGATGGTTCAAAGTGTGAACAAGGGGGCAGAGCAGGGATTGTCTTTATCACACCGTAGGGTGCTCCATTGCCCTTATCATTCAAACTAGACTTCCCTTGCACAAACAACAACATGGAATATGAGGCATTGATCTTGGGACTCCAAATAGCCATAGCAATGGGCATTAAAATATTGAATATCTTTGGTGACTCCTTGCTCATAGTAAACCAAGTCAAAGGACTATTTCAATGTAGGTGCCCACTCCTGAAGACTTACAAGGAACTTGTTGACACCTACCTAGCCCGACTAGAATGGTATGACATCGAGGCAATCCCTCGTACGTCAAATAGATTTGCAGACACCATGGCCTCTTTGGGATCCTTAATCCCTCAAAATCTATCTACTGATTTTATGACCATTCATGTGAAAGTACTTTCGCACTCAGCAATACATCATGAAGCTTTTGACAATCAAGAATCAGTCAACATGATCAACATCGAACCAAATCAGGATTGGTCCTTCGTAGCTAGAGATTTCTTGCAAATGGCACCTTGGGGGTCTTTGATCTCCCAAGGACCTATGGAGTGTGGTGCAACCATACACCATAGAGTTGTTCCTCAATCCATGTTCACCAACTCAAGAAAATAGGAAGAGCAAGCCATATTTTCTATAGAAGTCATGGCTTATCAGGATTGGCTTTCCCAACTATGGGACTTCCTAAAACTTGGAATAGTACCTCAAGGTCTATCGCATACTGAAAGGTGAACATTCAAATAGAAAGCAACAAGATACATCTTGCTAGGAGAAATCCTCTATAGATGAGGATATGATGGAGTATTACTCCATTGTCTTGAGCCCTAGGAAGCATCCTGGGCAATTTCGCAAGCTCACGATGGCACATGTGGAGGACATTTCAGTGGCATGGCCATCGTTAAGCGCATCTTGAGAATGGGTTACTATTGGCCCACCATGGAAAAGGACTACTATGAGTATGTCAAGAAATGCATTAAGTGCCAGCATCATGCAAATCTAATGCACTTACCATCGCAAGCCTTGCAACCCATCCAGGCAACATGGCCATTCTCGTAGTGGGGACTAGACTTGATTGGGAAGATCTCACCCTCATCCTCAGGCCGACACACATTCATCATAATGGCCACTGAATACTTCACTAAATGGGTTGAAGTGATCCCCTTAACATCGACAACTAGACCAAGGATTGCGGAGTTTATACTCCACAATATCATAAGTCATTTTGGGGTCCCTTCGAAGATAATATCGGATAATGGGCCATCTTTCAAGAACAAAAATATGTGTGCTTTAATGAACAAATACCATATTCAACATAGTTTTTCAACACCTTATTATCCACAAGAAAATGGGCAAGCAGAAGCCTCAAACAAAACAATAGTCTCCATCTTGAGGAAGACGGTGCAAGACAATCACAAAGATTGGCACATGCAGTTACCTCTTGCACTATGGGCATACAGGACTAGTATACGGACGCCCAGGGCAACACCATTTTCACTAGTGTATGGCACTGAGGCCATCATGCCACTAGAGTTGGAAATTCCAACTCTACGCATAGCATTAAAGGACTTCATAGATGATGATGTCACGTGACAAGGCCACCTTGATCAGTTGATGCTTCTTGATGAACGTCGAGTCAATGCTTTAGAGCATCTTCACGTCTACCAATATCGCCTTGCATGAGCTTACAATAGTAAAGTCCACTTAAGAGAATTCAAGGTTGGAGATCTAGTGCTCAAAGAAAACCAATAGAATTCGAATCTACCGCCACACCTATGAGACAAGTTCATGGTAAATTGGATAGGCCCGTACATGATTTCACAAAGAGTTGGGCTTGGAGCATATCACCTTATATCATTAGATGGTGTTGAAGAGCCTGAACCTCTCAATATCATTCACTTGAAGGCATTCTACACATAAAATACAAAAACATTCAAATATGTCAAAAATACAAACAAATCATAAAAACATAAAAATTCAAATTCAATCAAAATGCTCCAAGGGCATCCAAGCCACTTGGTCAAAATCAAATTAAAATGCTCCAAGGGTATTCAAACCGCTTGGTCAAATTCAATCAAAATGCTCCAAGGGCATCCAAGCCGCTTGGTCAAAATCAAATAAAAAACAAAGGGTAATTCATCCCACTTGGTCAAAATCAAAAATCTCCAAGGGTACTTCATGCTACTTGGTCAAAAACCAAAAAATCCCCAAAGGCACAATAAGCCCTTTGGTCAAATTAAACAAAAATACAAAAACAACATAAAAATCAAAAATACAAAAACAATTGCATCTCATATCTTGCATCCACATAATTGCATTACATTTTCATATCCATTACATTCGCATATGTCATGAGAGCCTTAAAAGTGATGCCATAGTTTGTCTCACAAACCATTCAAATCCATACCTCCATCAACACATGTGTGTAATTGTGTTTTTCAACACAACCATTATCTGATTGCTATACATAATATACTAAGGTTTTTCGGTTATTCAACCACACCTAGTGATCTTATCAACTTTTGTGGAAAACCATCTTGGTTAGTAGAGAATAAGGTCTAGTGGTGACAAAGCCTAGCATATCTCAGGATCCCACCACTAATTACAATACTAAATTCTAGTTGGTACACGGGAAGATGAAAACTACAAAGTGGTCTAGGTTACCAAAAGCAAAAAGGAACTTCCTTGCTTATCCCCCTGTGCAACCGGTTTAAAGGTGCTGAGAATTGGCAAAAGGACAAGTTATGCCCTACCCAGAAATGAGTGATTATCATCACTGCATACATCCCTTGCTTTCATAAAAACAAGCAAAATCCCGAAACAAAGCCAAATTCAAATCTCAAAATCAAAAGTTCAAATTTTCCAAAAGTCAAAATCAACGCCCAAAGTCATAGTTCAAAATATCAAAAAAGAACAAAAGCAAAATAAACAGTGATTATCATCACTACAAGAGTCCCTTGCTCAAGAGAAAACAAAAAAATCAGTCAAAATAAATAGTGATTTTCATCACTAAGTATGAGCAAGTATCCCAACTGAATGAAGAAAAAAAGGGAATAGAACTTGAATCCTTGGAATTCTCAGCATTGCACAAAACTGGAAGGAGAAATCCTTACGCATGATGATATGTCTATCACAAAAGCTCTTGGCATTTGTATAGACCAATGTTTGAATGTGGATGAGCTAGCTTAGGTAACTCAAAACTGCCTAGTGGTATAGTCCAACTAAGTCCAACATAAGGATGAGATAAAACACTTGAGAATCCCTGATCTTAGCAATGGGCTGAAAGAATCCCGCCTGACATCGGAGGAAATGCATGGGTTCTATCTAAATATATTCATTTGCACACACAGGGAGAATGAGTATCTAGGACCATGATGAAAGCCTAATTTTCAAAAGCCTTAAATGATCAGTACACAATCATTGATAGGGTAACTAGAGTGTTTGGATCTCTGAAAAGCCCCAAAATTCTTACATAGCAACAAATCATATCATCATTCACACCATCACTTTCTTTATAAAATTCTATAAATTAGGGGGTATCAACATAGTAGGACAGATACCACATATATATTAGAAATAGTATATAGATGACCACTGACTACTTTATATCTTTTAATTTACAGAAACTTATCAAGAAAATACATCTCACACCATCACATCTCATATATGAATGCTTAATCAATTCTTATGATAAGAGTGATTATTTAAATTCATGATTAATTTTTTACTTTCTGTGGTATCACCCATTAAGATTGTCAATGTCATATGCATTCCTTATGTTTTAAATGATTAGAGCATACAGGTTCATTTATACCATCCCATCACATAAGTTAGATGCATACAATTAAAGCAAAATTAAACATGCATTTAACAAATAACATCACATCCATAAACACAAAAACCAAATCACCCATCATTACATCATAAAGCACATCATAAAACATATAGGCAATATCCATTTGCATACAATCATAAATTCATCATTTATCAACTCAAAATACATCACATCATATCATCAAATCATATAAGCATCTACACTTCCATCTAAGCATCTACAATATCATCTATCATCTAACATATACATCAAGTCATCATAATGCCATCATCACATCACATCATAAAACAAAATAACAACAAAAACATGAGTAATAAATGATACACATAATGAGTCATAATGCAAATATATCATAAAAGTATGTGTGTCAAGTCCATGGATATACAAAAATGCCCATGGGCTACAGTCATATAGGTCAATTGACCTCAAAAACAAAACCAAGTGCACCATCAATCAAATATTAGGCCTGCGCCCCCTACAACACCACCCCTATGGTTGGATCTCTGGGAGAATGGTGCGAGCTGGACCCTACTGGTCTCTCAGTATGAGTCTAGGCCCCATGACCAAGCTAGATGGAAGACTACCCTATTATAGAACTCCTACTGTGACCCATATGACTCCACCCTAGGGATGGCTCCTAGCCTCCTGATCTACCTCGAGAGAGTGACAATATGGGCTACATCATCAACAATCTGTACATCACTCTCATCCAACAAACCCTATAGATGATTGATCTCATCCTCGAGAGCTACCCTCGAAGGACCCTCAAGAGTAGGAGGAGCAACAACAACCTACATCCGGGTAGCTCCTCCCATAGCGGCCTACAAAGCCTGTATCTAGTCTGAAAGCTGTGCTATAGTGGTATCCCATTGAGCTATGATGGCATCACATTGTTGTACCTATATCTTGGCCGACTAGAGCTTGACCTCCACATCATGCAATTATGCCCTAAGAGGAGAATCTCTCTCCTCAGGCTCCATCTCCTCCTCTGCCTCCTTAGGAGCCTCCTGCTCCTCCACTACCACCTGCTCTACTTGCTGGCCCCATGTCGTAGTCCTAGCATGAACCCTACGCCCCGATGGATCTACCCCATCTCCACCATCATCCTCTTAGCCTATACTACCCTCACCATACCACATCAGGTCACCCCACCATCGCACAAATGCATCTGTGACTCCCCCAGCCACTCCAAGATCAACAGTTGGGGCATCCTCCTCATCAGCTAACTCTATGACCTATCGGGGAGGGAGGTCTCTCTCTGCTCTGATGCACCTATACAAAAATGGTACTAGTGGCACATCCTACTACAACCCATACTAATGAAGAACCCGAGAGTAGAAGAAGTGCTCCCAGATGCTAATATTATGATCGATGAGCCATCGCTCATACCACATCCTAGCAGTAAAACTGTTCGGGTCATCCCAAGTGGGACACTCATGATACGGGTGCCATATGACATCTCCATCCTAGAGTCCAGTAAAAGTATTAGTATAATGAGACAACTCCCCTACAAAAGTGTGGCTCTTGCGCTCCTCACTCTCTCTAGCCCATCTAGTGGTATAGCACTACATCCGCTCATCCACATCTATGATCTCAATAGGAAGCCCCTTGGGACGATCTACCTTAATGTGCTCCCATCCCCAGATCTACAAAAGCCAACTATAGGTAATGCTGACATGACCCCTCCGATGGATGTGGTACAACTCATCATAACACTGAGCCAATAGAGACCTACCCCATGCATATATGATAGGCTCCTCACTATCCATCAGGTCTTGAACCATCACGAGGAGGTTCCAAGGGAACCTCAAGCCTAAGTAGTCTAGGATAAGGATGTTGTTGATGACCATCAGCAATACCGCATGCCTCACTATGAAAACCTACTCTCGGTACTAACGGATAATGGACACTCCCCTAGACTTGGTGTCCTTGAGGGCCGCCTTAGAGCATCCTCCGAACACTCGAGTGAAAATAGCCACCTGATCATTAGTGGTCAAAGAAATGATGGCCACTCCATCAAAAGGGATCTGAAAGATCCTGTACACATCCTCTGGCGTAATGGTCATCTCACCGATCGGGAGGTGGAAGGTATTAGTCCGAGGGTCCCAACGATGGGCCAAAGCCATAAGGTAAGCCTGATCCGACATGATGTGAGGTAGTCTGGTAACATACTAGAGCCCATGAGCCTTAAGCCACCTCCAATCCATGTCATCCAGAAGAGGTAGAAGGTCATTCATGAGCTTCGGGTCCCGAGCCTAAGCAGTAAGGATCTAAGCAAAATGAAAGAAAGATGAAACATAACTACAGTGCATCTAAGGCATAAATCCCAATAAAACATGAAAAATCTGACACTCTCCTAAATCTGAGAAAAGAGGGGGATAAATACACCTAGGCATGCAACACATGCTAAAGAGTATCTCAGAAAAATCCAAAAAAGAAAAATTTTTGCAAAATTGGCTAAGGGATTTAGCCATTGTCGCCCACAATGGCCAGAATCTAGTCATTGGAGATAGTAATGGCCAAAGCCCAATGGTCAAATTTTTGACCGTTGGGGTTCAAACCTAGCCGCTCTGAGTGATAATGGCCAAATTTTTGCTGCTTTGAGTGACAATGGTCGAAGGGCGACACGACAAACCCATGAACCCTAGGCCATAAAATACAAAAAAAATTGAAAACATAAAAAATGGGGACCAACCCACCACATAAAAACCTATACTAAGCCTAGCTACGGATTTCGTTCGTTACCAATAGGTTTAGTGAGGTTCATTTACCAGTTACTTAGTGAGGTTCAATTTTACCCAAAATAGGAAAAGAGGTTAGGGTTTGAAAGAATACCCAAGAAGCTCCGGCTCCTCCAGTAGCTAATACCTCACCTTGCACAGCCATATCCTCGATGTCGGTATCTTTCGAAACTACAACTTTCACTTGTCTCACCAGAGCTCTAAAAAGTGAATTGTCAACAAAGAAAATGATAGGTCAAAAGCCCTAAAAATGCATTTTATATTTTCAAATTATGCCTTGGTCACTGCTGACATCAGCGGCCCAAACTTCATGGCCGCTCAAGGCGACAGCGGCCATAGGCAGAGACTCAGAGGCCGTTGGACCTGACAACGGCCTGCTCCATAGATAAAAACAAAAAATTCCTTCCATGGGGGATAACAAAAAAACATTAAATAAATACATTTTGATGAATTAAAGTCATCTTAATGATCAAAATAACAAAAAAAATCACATATAAGCATAATCTCGAGCAGGCCTCGTATCCAGTTACTTACTCTATCCACTCGATGATTGCAACGATTCACACTCCATGCATTTCGATGAGATGAGTAGGTTACCATAAGGCCACTTGGGGCAAAAACATTTCATTTTGGAATTACGATGTGCCACCCTTCAATCTCGAAGAAGACCAAGATGGTCGAACTGCTCCATGGGTGCGAAAGGATCATCCTAATTCCCCTATGATACCAAAAACATTAAGCCAAAGTGATACAATATGAACATAAATAGAATCACTCATCCTAACTCCCTAAGAAGGCTATTGATAGTTGGACCGCTCCTCGGGATAGGGATGGATGATTATCATAAACAATTGGAATCACACTTGGATGTGGGATTGCCCATTAAAAGCAACAAATGCTAGAAAGGAACCAGATTAGTCATATTGGTCAAGCGACTTGTCGCTTCATTCATTGTCATTTCTTCACCAATCCATTGTGTGAGGAGGTAGTTCAAAGCTTCAACATAATCATAATCAAATCAACAAAATATCACTCGATCACATCAAAATTATGTTCATCCTATGAATCATTGCATACAACAATCACATAATTTCCCTTGTTTGTTGGGAACGTAAGCAGACATGACATCTTCAATTGTAGCTCTCCTACCGGTCGAAACTATTGTAGCAGTTGAAGCTACCCGATTGAGTTTGAGGAATGAGTGCAATTTAACATGTCCAAGCCATTGAGCTAAGTCCTCCGAACATTGAGGCAATGATTCAAGGGGTGCATGCCATCTTGCATGATTGGGCCATCCAACATTGATCAGACCATTGATCACCATACACCCTACAAATAGATCAGTCTACATTTTTGCTTAGCATTGTGTTTCCCACATAATGCATCACAAAAAGGGGCATCTGTAGACACCTAAAATATGTCATGTTTAGGGGAGCTACTCATAGAGACACATTCATAAGATCATATGACATAATATTGGACTTTCCAAGCATCAATAGTGGTTCTCACCACTCATTTGGGGCATTTTCAAGCCATCCAAGCCTAGCCACTCAAGCCTAGAGCGACCAGACCTTAGCCGCTCAAGCCTAGAGCGACCAGACATTAGCCACTATAGACGACAGCGGCCAGATCTTAGCCACTGTAGATGACAGCGGCTAAACCATAAAAGATATTTTGTCGACAAATATGCTCAATCATGGGTGGAAGTGGCAGTCTGCATGCAATAAAGGTGAGCGGGAGTAACTTTGCATTCCCTTTCACGACCAGTTC
Source organism: Wollemia nobilis (assembly GCA_028583015.1). Lineage (NCBI taxonomy): Eukaryota > Viridiplantae > Streptophyta > Pinopsida > Araucariales > Araucariaceae > Wollemia > Wollemia nobilis. The sequence continues at coordinate 5,722,064 of JAQPPZ010016930.1, read as the reverse complement.
ACATAGGAGACTTGAGTTTGCATTTAGACTTTAGTTAACTGGCCTCCAAACATAGACAAAAACAAAGTTGCTCATGCTAAATGACCAGTAGTTAGATCTCAGATAACTGGTCTTTAAACATAGAAAAGACAAAAATCTTCTCATGCTAACTCTCACTACGCATGAGGAATTCATTCCTAGGGCTTGGGCATAGACCTAGGGTTTCACACACTTTAAAAGGTGCAAGCCTAAGAGCACCAAGGAGAGACAATTTTTGATCCCAAATTTATCAAAACAGGTCATTGAGGAGAGCTTTCGAGACTTAGAGAGCTTCTCTTGGAGATCACGTTTACGATGAAGCCCTAACAAATTGGAGAGCAAAGCGACCACTATTTCAACATCCGATACAAGCTTTGATCCATAGCTTTGGGGCAAATAGAACGAAATTCACCTTAGCGATCGTTGTCTCGGACAGTGGCCCGCAGGTCTAGCTTAGGGTTTTATACATTAGTTTCATCATTTTGTTTAACATATCATTAGCCTAGCATCATTTCATTCATTTAACTTCATAGCATAGGTTTAATTTGCACTTGCTTTCATTTGGTATATTCATTACTAACAACCTCATCCGGGGAGGCATTCTCGGACATCTAAGCGTGTGTTGTTGTTTCATTGCTTACAGGGCCACAGGTTCATCGGACGGAATCTGCAACATACGAGAGCAAAAGGGATCCCTCTAGGAAACAGGCCTGGAGAAGGAGGCATCTGTAAGCCCTCATACATTTCCGTGTGCGAAACCGGGAAGCTTTTGAAAGCGCACCACCTCTTTGCGAAAGGGGCACTCTTTGCCTATTTGTAACCTTATTGTATCGAAATGGGTATCCCTAAGAGGGACCGAAATGTAACCGGGTTTCAATCCAAATAAAGAGATCTATCTTTGTTATTTCCATGTTATATGCTTTTCATTGTCTTCCATTTCATTTTGGGGTTTTAATACATTGCAAGTAGAGTAAAAAGAGTGGTGCACGCATCCCGAAGTCGCTATAGGTAGTAGACAAAATGTATGGCCTACCAGAAATCTAGGTAAGTAGACGTCCAGGATAGATGTTAGGATGCAAAAGAAAAACAGGTTCAATTACCTTCCCTGGGAGTGGAAACGAACAATGTTTTGAGGCTTCCTTTGGAAGAGGAAACAAGCAGTTTGGAGTCTTCTTTCTACTCTATATAAGGGACTTGATCCCTTGCATATTTGTGATGGTTGAAATGTGAATGTAATGAAGTACTACTCAAAATAATAAAGAAAGAGAAGTTGCCATTACCCTATGGTTTTCCTGCACATTGCAGGTTTCCACATAAATCTTTGTGTTACTTGTGTTGCTATTTTTGTTCTCTGTAATTGTGTTTCTAATTTTAGGTGTAAAATCTGAAATTTTTTCTAACATATGATATCAGAGCTCAAGGTTTTGTGCAAGTGGAAGCTGCAAAAATGATAGGAGGTGTAACCAAATTTGATATTGAGAAATTTTATGACAGGAACTTCGCTCTATGGAAGATGAAGGTGGAGGATTTGCTAGTTTAGAATTCTCAAGCTCAAGCCTTGAAAGGAGTCATGAGTAAACTGAGCAGCAGGAAATATGAGGAGTGGGCAATGTTGGAAGGAAGGTAGTTTCTACAATCTATCTCTACCTAGTAGACCCTGTCTTGTTTAATGTAGCTGAAGAGAAGATCACAAAAGCACTTTGGCAAAAGCTTGAAAAGTTGTATGAAAAAAAATTAGAAACAAATAAGATTTTTCTTAAAAAGTAGCTCTATAGCTTGAGGATGAAGGAAATTTCATATGTGGTAGATCATTTAAATGAGTTCAGTACTCTTATCAATAAATTGGTTTCAATTAATGTGAATATGGAGGATGAAGATAAAGCTATCACCCTACTTTATTCTCTTCCAAATACTTGGGATCATATTCATCATCAGGAATTCTCAAATTTTATTATGTGGTAGTCGCTTTGTTGGTAGAATAGTTGAGACAAAAAATGTCTCTCGACCCCTCAACCAATGAAGCCCTATCTATGAGAGGTCAATATTTCGAGGGGAGTAAACAAGGTAGAAAATAATAAAAATCTAAGTCTAAAGGACATAAGCAGAAAGAGAAGTTCTGGTATTGTGGGAAGCTAGGACACTCCAAGAAGGATTGTTGGTAATTAAAGAATGGTAAAAAGTAAAATCAACCATCAGATGAGGCCAGTGTAGTAGATTCAGGAGAGAAGGAAACATGTGAAGCCTTCTATATTAGTAACAATAGATCTATTTTATATACCTAGGTTTTGGACTCAAGTGCATCTTTCCACATGTCTCCCCATAGAGATTGGTTTGACAAATATCATCCATACTATGGCAGAAAGGTCTATTTGGATATGATCACCCTTTAGAAATTGTGGGAAGATGGGATATAAAGATCAGGTTGGATGATGGTAGAGAAAGGATTCTATGTAATGTGCAACATGTGTTTGATTTATGAAAGAATTTGCTCTCAATCAAAATGATAGATAAGATAGGGTATTCTATCACTTTTAGCAACAACTACTGGAAATTACTAGAGGGGATCTTGTAGTAGCTAAGGGAGAATTTTATGGAACCCTATATCATTTATGCAGTGATACAATGACAAATCATGTAATAGCAACAACTTTTATTCAGGATGAAGTAATGCTATGGAATCAACGCCTAGGCCATATGAGTGAAAAAGGCTTGAAAATTTTGCATGACAGAGGTATACTTTTTGGGAATAAGTCTTGTAATTTAGACTTATGTGAACACTGTATTTTTGATAAATAGAAGAGGGTTCGGTTTACTGCAAGTCCTAGTAAGAGTTTTGGTTTTCTACAACTTATACATTCAGATATATTTGGACCAGTCCCCACTTAGTCCTTTAATGACACCATCTATTTTCTAACTTTTATAGATGATTATTCTATGAGAGTGTGGGTTTATTTTCTAAAGAAGAAGTCGAAATATTTGTAGAAATTTAAAGAATTCAAAGCACAAGTAGAAAAGAGTTTGGGCAAGTCAATTTTATGTCTTAGGTCAGATAATGAGGGTGAATATTGCTCCAAGGAATTTGATATATTTTGTATGCAGGAAGGTATTAAACACCAGAATATTATACCATATTATCCATAGTAAAATGGTATGGTTGAGCAGATGAATCACATAATCATGGAATGTGCAAGAAGCATTCTTAGCGTAGCCATGTTGGAGAAAGTTTTTTGGGTAGAGCTTGTTAATACAATTGTTTATATTATTAACAAGTCACCTAAAACTATGTTGGATGGACAGATTTTGGAGGAAGTTTGGTGTTGTAATCCAGTTGATTACTCTTATTTGCATATTTTTGGTTGTGATGCGTTTGCCCATGTACCCAAATAAAAAAAGGTCTAAACTTGAACTGAAGTCAAGGAAATGTGTTTTTCTTGGCTATGGAGATATAGTGAAGGGGTATAGACTGTGGAATCCTACTTCCCACAAGGTAATTATTAGTCGGGATGTAATTATTGATGAAAAATCCATGTAAAGAAATGAGGTACAACAAACTCCTAATGTTGTACCTATTGAAGTAGAAATGAGTGAAGATGAATATGAAAATCAACATGCTGAATTTTTTGATAAGTATGAAAAAAAGTAGAGCAACTACAGCGGTCATAAGACCAGGAGCCACAATCAATAGATCATTGGGTTAGAAGATCTTCACATCCAAAAAAGTGTTTGAAAAGGTATTCTCATGTTTATCAGTCCTATTTTTCTTTGTTAACTAATGATGGTGAACCTAGTTCATTTTAGGAAGCTAGAGAGTCTAAGAATATAGAAAATTGGAGGAAATCCATGGAGGAGGAAATTGAGGCACTTCAAGAGAATAAAATGTGGGAACTTTTGTATCTTCCACCTAGAAGAAAGACTATTGGAAAAAAGTAGCTTTACAAAGTGAAGAAGAACAATGATGGGTTGTTGGAATGCTATAAAGCTTGCTTGGTGGCAAAAGGCTATGTGCAAAAGTTAGGTATTGAATTTAATGAAATTTTCTCTCCAACTATGAAGATGACTACTATTAGAGTTCTACTTGCACTTGTAGCTACATAGGATTTAGAACTAGAGCATCTTGATGTAAAGACTACTTTATTGCATGGTGATATCGAGGAAGAGATTTATATGGATCAACCTGAGGGCTATGAGGAAAGAGGCAAAGAGTATTTGGTTTGTAGACTAAAGAAATCACTATACAGGTTGAAACAAGTACCATGGATGTGGTACAAGAAATTTGACATCTTCATGAAGAGCCAAGGCCCTTCATGAAGAGACAAGGCTTCAATAGGAGTGAATCTGACCATTGTGGATACTATAAGAGGTTTGATTATGGAAGTTTTATTATTTTGTTGTTGTATGTTGATGATATGCTAGTTGTAGGTCATAGCATAAAGAAAATTATTGATCTTAAGCATCAGTTGGCTAGGAAATTTGAAATTAAGAATTTAGGAGCAACAAACCAAATTTTAGGGATGAAGATACACATGGATAGAAAAGGAAGAAATATATGGTTAAGTCAATAGTCATATATAGAGAATATTATGTAGCACTTCAATATGCAAGATGCAAAACTAGTTAGTACCCCACTTATTTCACACTTAAAGTTGTCTTCCAACCAGTGTCCTAGAATAGAAGCAGAGAAGACAAGCATGTCTCATGTATCGTATTCATTAGTAGTAGGAAGCCTCATGTATGCCATGGTGAGCACCAAATCAAATATTACCCAAGAAATGGGAGTAGTCAGCCAATACATGGTAAATATTGGTAAGGAGAATTGGAATGTAGTGAAGTGGATATTAAGATATTTAAGAGCCACTTTTGATGTTGCCATTTACTTTGGATTGGTAGATTTGCAAGTTAAAGGTTTTATATATTCTGATTATGGCGGAGATAGAGATGGGATAATGTCCACTATAGGGTATACCTTAACTCTTGCTGGTGGAGTGGTGAGTTGGGCTTCTAAGTTGTAGTATTTTGTGGCTTTATCAACCACTGAAGCAAAATATATTGTAGTGACTCATGCCAACAAAGAGGTAATTTGGGTAGAGCAATTTTTGGGTGACTTCAAGGTAATGCAAGAGAAAATTACCTTGCATTATGATAGCCAAAGTGCTATTCAACAAGTGAATAATCCAACATTCCATGATCACACAAAATACATTGATGTCAAGTACCACTTTATAAGAAATGTGGTGGAATAAGGTAGGATCTTGTTGCAAAAAATCAACACTGAAGTGAATCCTAAAAATATTCTTACAAAGCCAATCAAGGTAGAGAAGTTTGAGTGGTGCAAAAATTCTTTGGGCTTGCTAAAAAATTAACAAGGGTAGCATTGGGCAATTGGCACTAGATGAAAAAATTTGGTAGAAGAATTCCTGGGTACTAACTTCAAGTGGAAGAATGTTAGGAAGTGAAGTCACTATATAGACATCTAGGTCATATGTCTACGTAGTAGACCAAACATCTAGGTCATATGTCTAGGTTTCCAGATATCTTGGCCAAACATCTAGGTAGCAAACCAAATGTCTGGGCTTCCAGATGTCTAGGCCAGACATATAGGCAATAGACTAGATGTCTGGGCTACAAAATGTCTATGCAACAAATCAGAATTTTAGGCTGCTAGATGTCTAGGTCAAAATTTTAGGCACTAGACCAGACATCTAGCCTGCTAGACGTCTAGACTAGATGTCTAGGCAAGTAGACATCCAAGATAGACTTCAATATGTAGAGTACAAATAGGTTCATGCGCCTTCCTTGGTAGTGGAAATGAACAATTTTTGGAGGCTTCCTTTGGGAGAGGAAATGAACAGTTTGGAGTCTTCCTTCTACTCTATAAAAGGGACTTGATCCCTTGCATATTTGTGTGGTTGAAACATGAATGTAAAGAAGTGCTGCTAAAAATAATAAAGAAAGAGAAGTTGCCATTACCCCGTGGTTTTGTTGCACATTGTAGTTTTCCACGTAAATCTCTGTGTTACTTGTGTTGCTATTTTTGTTCTTTGTAATTGTATTTCTACTTGCAGGTGTAAAATCTAGAGTTTTTTCCTAACATTCCTAGAATCGAGAATCATAAAATAATGCCCAATATCCTTCCTTAAACCATTTTGACTATGTGTGGTGGTCATGCCACATAGCCCTCTACTTTTGCATAATTTTTATGCACTATAGCGCATCTTGTTGGTATTCATCCAACTAGTTCAGTTGGTGAATCCATTCCTATTACTTAGTGTGTAAATATAGGTTTAGTCTTGTAATAGTATTTAGGGTTTTAATTTCAAACTCGATTGGCATCATGGCATTCTTTCCATACACCAATTGAAATGGTGTAAATCTCATAGTGGTTTTCTAGGTAGTGCGATATGCCCATACTACTTTTGATAGGTGATTTACCCAGTCCTTGTGTTGCTGCACTATTTTGGTAAGAATATTCTCCAACTCCATGTTTGTGACCTCCACCTAACCATTTGCTTGTGAAAGATAGGGGGTGGTCTTGTTTTTTCATATTTGATACTACTTAATCAACCCCTATATCATTTTTAAGGTGAACTGGATCTCCTTGTTAGTGGTAATCTCCTTGGGAACACCAAAGCTGGTAAAAATTAATTCATATAGGAACTATGCTACGGTATATTATTTTATGTTATACAGTGCCTACACTTCAACCCACTTAGTCACATAGTTAGTATATACCAAACTATACCTTTTACCATTAGACTATAGATTAATTAGTCCAACAAAATCCATTCTCCATTTATTGAATGGTTCAATATGCACATAGGGCTGAAGTGGAATTTCATCACGTGGAGTTGGTCTACCCATTCTATGACATTGGTCACACTAGCTGACATATCTGACTGCATATTTAAATAAGGAGGGCCAGTAATGCCCAACCTACAAAATTTTAACTCTTTCCTAAAAAGTGTTCACTGCATGGTTCATCATGACAACCTTTCAAATTTTTTGTGATTTTATTTTCCACAACACATCTACACATGAGTTGATTGGGCCTAGTTTTAAATAGGCAACCATCAATCCATGAGAAGGCTACACTCTTCTCAATAAAATTTTGAGCTTCTCGGGGTGAGAGTGTAGGAAATATTTTATTTATGGCTAAGTAATTAGCCATATCTATGTACCATGGTATTTTTCATCAAGAGCAAAGAGATGCTCATCCAAAAATTGGTCTTCAGTGGCAATGTTATCATGAGAGATTAACCTGGAGAGAAAATCTACAATAACATTATCTCTATCAGGTTTGTCAATAATAGTTATATCAAATTCCTACAAAAGTAAAAACCACTTGATAATTCTACCACTCACCGCAGGTTTATTCATCAGATATCTGATGGTTGTATGATCTATGTGCACAAAGATTTTATAACCTATGATATAGTGGTAAAATTTATTGATAGCATGAACTACTACAAGGAAATATTTCTTCATGATAGTGTAGTTTAACTCAACACCCATAATATTTTTACTGACATAATGGATGGCATAAAATTTATCTCCATCCTTCTATCTTAGTGCTGATCCTATAGCATTGTTGGATGCATCAATGTAAATATGAAAGGGAAGGTTTCAATTTGGACCTCTTAGCACAGGAGTAGTCAATTTTTTCTTTAAATTTTGGAATACTTTCTCACACTCACTAGTCTAGACAAACTCATCATTTTTGGTCAATAGTGCATGCACAAGTTTGGAAGTTTTGCTAAAATTTTGGATAAACTGCGTATAATATCCAACAGAGCCTAGAAAACTATGAACATCTCTCTGTGTTTGGGGAGTGGGCAGATTTTTAATCACTTTGATTTTTTGTTTTTCTACTTTAATCCCTTCAACAAAGATATGGTGTCCTAACACTATCCCTTCTTGCATTAGCATAAAGAATTTTCATTACTGAGGGATAGGTTTATTTCCTGGTAGTGCTAGAATACTTTCTCTAGATTAGTTGTAGGTTCTAAAAATGTTTCATCATAAATAGTGAAATCATCCATATATAATTCTATAGTCTCTTTGACCACGTCTGAAAAGATGCTAAGCACCACCCTTTGAAAAGTGGTAGGTGCATAACATAACTCAAATAGTAAGACTCAATAAGAAAAAGTACCCCAAGGACAGGTAAAAGTGGTTTTATCCTAGTCCTCCTCCCTTATTTGAATTTGATTATATCCATTCAACCCATCAAGGAATGAAAAATATTTTTGTCCTGCCAAGGTGTCAAGGACTTGGTCAATGAATGGTAGGGGAAAATGGTATTTTCTTGTGGCTTTATTTCACATCCTGTAATCCACACAAATTTACCACTTGCCATTTTTCTTGGGAACTACCACTAAATGTGATACCAATTGACTATATGATATAGGATAAATAAATCTAGCTAATAAAAGTTTTTGTAATTTAACTTTGACTATATTTTTCATTGATGGATTCATCTTCCTTTGAGGTTATCTTACCAGTATTATGTTATCTTCCAATTAAATTCTATGTATGCAAACTTCGGGTGTAATACCCCTTATGTCTTTATAGTCCCACACAAAAATAGTTTTATGGTTGACTAGTATTTCTTTCAAATTATCCTCTTGAGCAATTGACAACTCATTATCAATGTTCAACATTCTACCATGTGCTACCTCTATTTTTTTGACATCATTTTCCTTACTACCTACAAGTGGATATTCTATAGGAGGATGTGAGAATTCTCCTTGGAAAAAGTGTGTTATGACTTGATCTTCATCGGTTTCATCCTCTACCTCATCTAGGGCCATTACTTGTTGAAGCATTGGCAAGGAATCAACATATTGCATTTTGAAATTTGGTTCTCCCAAGTCATCAGTGGATTGTGTAGGAGGATAAATGACTAAGTTTTTGATATTTTTTCCATCTAATATTATCATTTGTCCTATACTACAACTTATGTAAGCATTATTTATGGCCATCCAAGGATGGACTAATATAAGTGGATAACAACTCAATCCATATATATATTGCAAGACTAAGAAGTCTACAAAATACTAGCACACATCTACTATTACAATCACATATTCTAGCATTCCCTCTGGGAGTAATGTAGATTGATCAACTAATTATAGAACTATTTTGGTTGACCTCATATTTTTGAGTTGCAATTTTTACATGGTTTATTAGGGAATGATATTTATAGTAGCTCCTACATATACTAATGTATTGGGTAACTTTAAGCCTGCAATTTGACCTATTAAAACTAGGCTTCTTGGATCAAAGTACTTTGGGTGGTAGGTATTTCCCAATATTAAATCAGTTAACTGGCCTACTACAATTATTTTTTATGGTTTCCTTCCCAGTTTCTTAAGACATAACTCTCTAATAGCCTTAGTGTAGATTGAAACATCTCTTATGGCCTGATAGAGGGAAAAAATGACTATAAGGTTTTTCAACCCTTCCATGATATCAAATTTTGGCTGCATTGGATTTTTGGGTTCTTGTAATCTCTTGGGGAAGGGTGGAACCCCTTCATTGTTATTTTGTTTAGAAATTACATTTTATTCCATCTCCTCTACCAAAGGTGGTTGCTCTTCTACCTCTACTTCTACATCCTCTTCCTCCACTACTAGAGGTGTTGGATCTACTCATAATTTCCTACCTAATCTAAGTTTTATAGGATTGCAATCTACTCTAATATGATACATTGGGAACATATACATGTCTACCTGATATATAGGTTGATTTATATTATTTTTGGATTTGAATTTGGTTGTGTAGGTAGCTAATTTGGCCTAGAAGTAGGAGGTACCGGTAAACTAGGTTGCAGTGGGGTTTGTGTTGTGGTTTTTGGAGGTGAAGTCCACATATTGTAATTTTTCCACTATGGTCCAGCTTGCTGGTCTAGCATCCATGGATAAGGTGTGAAAGGAGTAGACCCTTGGGTGGAATTCATACAAGATGATGGACCCCACCATTCCATGTTGGGTGGTTGAGTTTTCCCTTAGTTCATAAAATTGAATCCCCCATAGGGTGGTACTCCTCCTGGCATACCGTTTCCCATAGGAAATTATTGCCAGTTTCTCCTATTACTCATAAAATAAGTTTTTGCTACTTTATGTTCCTCTATTATATTTTATATTTGTGGGCACAACCTCATCTTGATATCCTTTTGAAAAATTACACACACTCACTTTATTTTTTGGAAACTCGTTCTTGGGATGTTTTCTTCTACATCTTAGGCAAAAAAAGGCTAGTGCTACTTTAGTTTCCTACTTATTTTTTTGAAGTAGGAGTGTGTCTAATTGAAGTGCAAGAGATGATAACATATCACTCTTCATTTCTTCTAGCAAATTTCTTATTTTTGCCTTGGTTACAGAGGTTGTGGATTTTTTTACTTGATTAATGGGTTTACCCTCTCTTCTTGAGAAATTTCAACATAATTATCGAATATCTAGCATTTGGTGTTGGTAAATATCACCTCCTAATAACAAATTTAAGGCTTCTAAGGATTCATTTGTGATACCCCTTAAGAATATGCTTCTCAAGGATTTCTCACCTAGTTTTGCATGGGGTGATCGTTGAAGATTGAAATTAAATCTCTCCCAATAATATTCTAATGACTCTTCCTATCTTTAGGACACATATAGGACTTCTTACCTAGCATCACATACCCTACCAAAACCTTGGTATTGTTCTAGAAATATATTTTTCATGTCCTCCTAGGTGGCAATATGTTTGTTCCCTAAACCGATAAACCAACATAATTTTGAATCATCTAGTGTAGAGCGAAATAGTTTTAATTCTTAGGCATCAAATTTATAGTCCACTAATCTATAAATTACATCAAATTTGAAAAGGAATATATTAGGGTATTCAATTGGTAGTCCTCTAAAATTAGGAATATGTGCAAGGAGATGTGTTTCATTTTGGTTTCTCCTCTTGATTCCTCACTTAGAAAACTAAAACTGGTTGAAGCCTCTTCATTTTTAGCTATATTTTTAGGTCATATAGGGTCTACTATGACTGCTTATAAGGTAGCTAACAAGGCATCACACTTATTTTTCTTTTATTTTAATAATATTCCTAAATCTGAATGTGAAATAGTTCTATCTTCAACTACCTTCCATCATTGGGTATTCAATAAATCTCCCTTGGTTCTTATGTTTTCAAGCAAAGATCCTAAATTGAAACTTGAAATAAATCCCTATGGTGGATTATTTTTAGAGGAAGTTTATCCAAATATTAGATTAATATGATAAGGTATTTTGGGTGGAGATAATGGTGCAGCTTTAGGAAGTATTTTAGATGCTTTAGAAGGAATATCAGAAGATATTTTAGGTGGTTGAGGCGACCTATACTCTTTTAAGAAAACATCCATATGGTCCTCTTGGTCTTGGAGGAATCATGCACTCTTAAGTAGAGGATCTATGGGTGAGGTAGTCTGAACAATTAATTTCATGTTAACTAACCTACAAATCCTATAATACTATAGTTGGCACTCCTCAACAACGATGTCAAAATGGTGAGTAGAAAATGGTGTTTCTAAAAAAATTATTTTGCTTCCATTTAATTTATCAATCTAGGAGTTCATAAACTTGTTGAGTACCTATGCAAAACATATACCTGTAGTATTTGGAATATGAGTCCTATGTGTCACTTGGTTTGGTAGGGTGTGTATTGTTCATGTAGTTCAATTCATCCAAACTAGCAATAATTAAATGTAGGAAAATAAATACTAACTGAAAATGCAAGAAAAGTAAATTAAATTATCATTATCAAACACATGAATGAAAGAAAAATTATAAAAAGTAAACACACAACTGAAAGGAAATTGTAGGAATTAAACATATTGTAAATGAATAAAGTAGGAAATAAACACACTTGCAAAAATAAATTAAGTAGGAAATAAACACACTTGTAGAAATAAATAAAATAGGAAAGAAACACACAACATAAATAAATGAAAGTAGAAACATGGGAGGATTATTGCCTAGAGTGGGCCCAAGCTCTTGCAGACATCCACCCAACTAGTTCACACAATCACTCTTCCAAACACACAAATAAAAAGAACACTCAAGATTTTATTAATAATGCAGTACATAATAACATTTGGTTTTAAGATCCTTTGCTTTAGGGATGGCCTACATTTTATACATAATGTGGTCGTACCCTATTACAAAATTAGACTATTCTAATTTAATCATTTCACGTGATTCGCTATGGCTAGTTCGTGCATTGTTTTAGTTGGTGTCTAATAAAAGATCAATTATGTTAAATTTATTTTTTTAAGTTAACAATAGTGCTCCCTAAGTTTGTATAGTAATATATTTCTAAACTTACGCACAATATGCAAGTCAAATAGCCAACACACACTTTATTTTGCTAGATATAAGCACCTATTGGCCTATCACTAGAATATAGGTGCCTTTTCAGCCTGTCGCCAGGATAAAGGCATCACATATAGGCCCTTTCTGTTTCTTTGAGAGTTATCATTTTTTTGGTTGCCAAAAGATAGGCACTCACTCTATTGTTGGAAGATAGGCATATTCTAACCTATTACCAAAAGATATATGCTTGTTCTATTACTGGAAGATAGGTGCTTGTTCTATCACTAAAAGATAGGTGATTTTTCTATCACTATAAGATAGATACTTTCCCTTTCACAGGAAGATAAACACATTTCAACCTATGACCGAGATACAAGCACCATACCTTAATAAATTTGGATGCCTTTTTCCAATACTGCTATCTCTGTTAAATCACCTGTTGTTCCTCAAATGCATTACAAGTGTTATCCAATACTAGGTCTATGTGGGACCTCGATTGAAAGGTGCAAAAAAACAATAAAATACTGCATCTATAAAAAATTTCCACTAAAAATACTAGTCAAGCATAATACATCAATTTCTATTAAATGCATGTAATAATTTCATAGAAATGCATCTCTAATATTAATAATATCGCATAAAACCCCATTAAAACATGCACAAAAAATTGAGCAATTATGGTGCTCATCAAAGCACTTAGGAAATAAATCAAATCATATAGTTACATTTTAGGCTAAATTTTTTGATGCATTATCTCTTGTTTACCTTGGAAAATAAAAACTCTCTTTAGCATAGTTCATCATTCAAACTCAAAATCATACTAGGCTAGTTCTTGTATTCTTGCATTTTGTGTGTTTATACTTAGCATGCATTTTAGATGATCTTTACCTTAAGTTTGAAAAAATTTTATCTTGATTAAGGCTCAATAAAGAGTTAGATTAGCAATCCAAAACCTTAGGTGTTTGTTGAATAAACCCATTGAACACCATCAAGCATAACATCAACAACACACTTAGACACCTTGATAAACTACATGAAGTAGAGCCTACTCATGTTGAATATTCCCACATATTTGGGGTCTCCTTTGGAAAGAGGTCCTCAAAGTGGGGAAGTAGGGAGTCCTAGTGGATTCTCCCCCCGCTATGTGTGTGAGGTTTTTAAATCTACATTTTGGTGAACCCAATGTGAACACTCCCTTTGCCTTAAATAAGATAAAAATTTCTCAAACTTAAACAAGATCACATAATTTTGTTTGCATAGCATAAATCACATTAAACAAAGATAACAAGAACATAACCAAATTGTTAGTCCTACTAGAGGAAGGATAAAAACCCCTTGAGTAAATTGATGTACAAACTTTGAGGGATCAATCTCTCTTGGCTAGTATATTACAGTGGGCTAGCGGGAGTCATAAGGAGGGTTGTTTTCCAAGGTGACAAGGATTTTAAAACATCTTCTCTTCTTTGCTATAAGTACTCTGGAAATAAACCTTTAATAAATTTACTCCTCTCCTTTGAAAAACCTTCAAAACATAGCTCAACATCCCTATAATACCTGAAGCAAGGGTTTAACATCCTCATCCTATGAATTTTATGCACATGAACATGATGACCAAGTGGAAAACCCTTGGCCACATCATTTGTCTAGGGAAGAAGAACACATTGTTGAAAGCATCAACTTTCACTCCATAGACCATATTAGGGATTACAAAAAAATGAATAAATATATATTTCTAGATGTTCTTAGGGAAGAACTTGAAGAATAAAATAGAAAATAATCATCTACACCTCATGATAACCTTGAGCATTCTAATGGTCAATCTACTATTGCACAAATCAATAAAAATTAAAACAACTTTGCTAGTCTTAATGTGGCTATGACACATCCCATTGATTCTACAACTCCCCCAACCATATCCATAGGGATACCCATTATGGGCATGCCATTTTCAACATCATATCCTAGTATCACAATACCCATTCCAAACCCTAACTCCACAAACCCCTTTTTAACTCATGACTTAGGGATTAACCAAACCCCTCCAATTGTAACATCTAACCAAGCCACCTCATCCTTCATGACTCTACCTTTTATGTCTCAATCTCTCTCACAATCCCCTTTGACTCTACCTACCCCACCAAATCCTCCACCTAATGACTTCCAAGACATCAATGCTAAAATCCAACACCTTGAAAAGAGAGACTCCAAGTTTGAAGAACTTGAATGTCAAATTGCTTCTCTTCAAGGGTCATCAAAATAAAAGTATTATTTTGAAGAATTCTACAATGAGCCATTAGACCCCATAATAGTCAATCACCCTTTTCCAAAAAACTTTGAAACTCCTAAGTTTCAAATGTACAATGGAAAGTAAGATCCCATCAACCACTTAAGATTATTCCAAATAGCATGCAATGACATCAATCATGATGAAAAATTACTCCTTAGGTTATTCCCTAAAAGTCTTAGTGGTTTAGCCTTATAATGGTACTTTCAAATACCTCACCATTCCATCAAAAATTTTAAAGAACTTATGGAAGCCTTTGTCAAACAATTTTTAGTCTACATAGAAGAGAAAGTCACTATAGATGACTTATATCAACTTAAACAATCCAATACTAAAAACTTCTCAGATTTCTTATCCAAATAGAGGGCCTTAGTAGGAAGACTTCAATATATTCCTCCCCCTAAGGAAATCTTACATATTTTCATAAGAAACCTTCATGAACAACTATCATATCCATTAGAAATGACAAACATAACCTCTTTTGAAGAAGCTATGGATATGGCTAAAAGAGTAGAAGTCATCCTCATAAGACAAGGACAACTCAACTACAAGAAAGAGGAAGAAAAACCTTCCAACAAAGGTCAATACAAAAACAAACATGTCGTAGGAGATGGTGTAACAAATTCCCATCAAACCAACAATGTAAATGCAACTCAAAATGCTCCTCAAAAGTTAGTGGTACCAAGACAAGACAAATCCAAAAGGTAATACACAAACATTAGATAAAGTCAAGCCACCATGTTAAAATACTCCTTGATTCAAATATGTTGGAACTCCGACCCATTATACCTTGGAATATCACTAAATAATTTTCTAACTGGTATAAACATGATGAAAATTATGACTATCACCGCACAAAAGGACACAACCAATAAGTACATTACTTTAAAGAACCTCATCCAAGATATTATAGAATAAGGAAAAATAGTTTTCAACCAACAAGACACCCCCCCAAAAAATTTAAGAATTTTTCAAAATCTATTTCCAACACATGATAAAAAATCTACCAACTTTGTAGGAACCATGCATCTATCGAAACCATCATATGCGATGACTAGATAATAAGCCAAAAATCAGCCTTCTGAACAACCACCCTCAATCATCCCTCACAATACTAAAGTGAATGTTTCTAATAGATCAGCTTTGGTCCTCACACCTCCTAAAAATACCTTATATTATTTTGACCTTTGATAACAACTAGATAACATACCTGCAAAGATTTCCCTTCTAGAAATTCTAAAAATATCATCCACTTATAGAGAAATACTACTAAATCTGCTAAGTGAGCAAGAAGTTCCTCAAGATATATCTCCTAACGACATCACCAACATAGTTGGATTCAAGTAAATAGTGCCATCTTAGTATTCCATGAGATAAACACACATATTGAAACCATATCGAGAGATTCATTTCTTTATATCATACCCCAAATAGGCAAAAAATACATCAAGAGAGTCCTATTGGATAAAAAATCAGCCTTGAACATTTGTAATATCAAATTAAAAAAAAAAATTAACTTAGGCATAGAATATTTACAAAAATCAGACCTTATCATTAGGTCATTTGAAAACAAAGAAAGAGAAGTGATAGGTACCATAACCTTACCCTTAAAAGTAGGACCATGTATCCTCAATACCATTTTTTATGTTATATCATATGATGTAACATACAACATGCTCCTTGGGAGACCTTGGATACATGCCATGAAGGTAGTACCTTCCACCTTACATCAATGTTTAAAATATGAATATCAAGGAAGGATTATTCATATCCTTGGGGATCCAAAACCTTTTGCCCTATGCAAATTCTTAGACATTCAATAAAAAGAGTTCAACCTCTGCCCTTCACTCCAACTAGCATTACCATCTAGTGGATCTAAGACAAACAAAGGAAAAGAAGCATTGGAAGAACCCCTCATAAACTTAGGGGACAACCCCAAATATTCTTCCAAGGATCAAGTCAACTTGATTCACCAAAACATTGACCCTTTTGCAGAATTGGTTAGTCTATTCCTATCCCCTCACACTACAGGTTTACCTAGTAGGAAAGGGCTAAAATTCCAAATAGGGACTTGTGCTTTCATCTATGGAGGAACTACCTTCGATGAAAGAATCCAAGGATGTAATTTCATGCCCAATGAATGAACATATGCCTCATGTTATATGTCACCCACATTTTTTGTATCAAAACAAATGTTAGTCAACATGGGATACCAAGGCAAAGGTCAATTTGAACAAGATATCAAAAAACCTTTAGAAGCCAAACCATGGCTAGGAAAGTGTGGGATTAGATATATCCCTAACAAAAATGATCCTTCACCTCTATTAGAATAAAATGAGGACAATAATCCTAATTATTTACATGGTTCCAAGTGGGTGACAAAAATGAGAAAGAACTGAGATCACTTCTCAATAAAACACCTCATAAAACTATACATTTTTCTAGCATTAACATTTTGATAATTATGCATCCAAAATCAATAACAAATATCAAATAAGATAACATTGAAAAATCTTCTAGTCATATTGAAGAATCACTTAAAAAAATATTCAATTTAAAGTTTGCACAACTATCTAAATTAGATCAAACATTGCTAGATCTGCAAAAGCTAAAATAATTAGGTATATTAGCTATCCCTCCTTAATTTGAAGATGAATCACAAACCTTGATCGAAGAAATAATAAACACCAACACCAGTTGAAAAAAAAATCCTCAACTTCTCAAATTAGGGAAGGTGCTAACCCAATATGAACAAACCAAATAAACAAACCTTTTAAAATAAATCCGTGATATTTTTGCGTAGGCATATGATGATATGTTAGGGCCTGAACCCTCATTTCTAGTACACCATCTTGTTGTATATCTGGATGCCAAACTTTTCAAACAAAAATTAATAAAAATGCACCCCAAAGTTGCTCTTTTAGTTAAGGATGAACTCCAAAAATTATTAGATGTAGGTTTTATAAAGGCCATAGACTATTCAAATTGGATCTCCAACATTATCCCTTTAGCCAAAAAATAAGGATCCATTCAGATTTGCATAGATTTTAGAGACATAAATAATACATGCCCAAAATATGACTTCCATTTACCAAACATAGACATGATAGTGGAATTCACTGTAGGATCTAAGATGTTATCTTTAATGGATGGATTTTTAGGTTACAACCAAATAAGGATTTCTCTTGAAGACCAATCCAAAATAGCCTTCATAACCCCTTGGGGGATATTTTGCTACCAAGTCATACCTTTTGGTCTTAAAAATATAGGAGCAACATATCAAAGAGCCATGACATACATCTTCCATGACCTCATGCATAATATAGTAGAAGACTATGTGGATGACCTCTTAGGTCACTCTAAGAAAAGAGAAAATCTTGTTCAGGACCTAAGATGTATTTTTGAAATATTACAAGAATACAATGTTAGGCTAAAACCCAAAAAAATATCTTTGGGATAACATCACGAAAACTATTAAGGTTTATTGTATCCCATCATGGAATTGAATTTGACCCTTCAAAAATCATAGCAATAACAAACATGCCACCACCAAAAAATTTGACTAAACTACATAGTCTCCAAGGAAAATTGCAAGCCATTCGAAGATTCATCTCACAACTAGCAGATAAATGTCAACCCTTCTCTAGATTACTCAAGAAAGATACAAAATTTGAATGGGATAGTGAGTGTCAAAAGGATTTTGAAGCTCTAAAGACTTATCTCTTGATGTCATCTATCTTAATACCACCTAACTTGATCTAGCCATTGTTGCTATACATAGCTGCTACTGAACACACCCTTAGAGTCTTATTATCTCAATATGATGACCAACATTAAGAAAGGGTTATCTACTATATAAGTAGAGCTTTGGCGATTTATGAAACTAATTATACATCATTGAAAAATCTATACCTAGTAGTTGAAGAACACAATATTATACTGAGAGGGGGAGGTGAACAGTATAAGACCCTTTTTTACTTTTCTTTCAATTCAATATTATGCAGTGTATAGATAGAAATATCAATAGCAGTAATCAAAGCAATGCACAAAACACCATACACAATAGAGACACCATAATTTACGTGGCTCACCCAATGTGGGCTACTCCACAAAGAGAATATTTTACTAAAATTTTCTCAATCAATCTCTTTGGGAATCCTTCCCAATTACAATGTTTATGGATCTCTGTCCAAAGGAGATGCTGATCCCATAATCTCAATTTCATGGATCTCTTCCACAAGAGAACTCTTTCCACTTTTTATCTAGCTAGTGATCTTCTAGAAGACTCTATCTCTCTACTGCACTGACTGGTGGATCTCTCTCCACTTGAAGAATCCTCACTCAG
Source organism: Wollemia nobilis (assembly GCA_028583015.1). NCBI lineage: Eukaryota > Viridiplantae > Streptophyta > Pinopsida > Araucariales > Araucariaceae > Wollemia > Wollemia nobilis. The sequence continues at coordinate 5,703,088 of JAQPPZ010016930.1, read as the reverse complement.
ATTTATCTTCAATTGTCCTGGTTATTGGATCTCTATCCACTAAGACTCTATCCTCTATACTCTATCACCTCCAAAGCTCTATCTCAATAGGTTCACTAAGAACCTTCTCAAATTTGCTCAATAAGCTCACTCAGAACTTGTACAAATTTGCTCAACAAGATCACTCAGAACTTGTTCAAATCTGCTCAAAATGTCCACATAGAACTTGTGCAAATATGCTCAATAGGTCCACACAGAACCTGGTTAAATCTTCTCAAGAGGTCCACACAGAACCTGCTCAAATATTCTCAAAATGTCCACACAAAACCTATCCAAATATGCTCTCTAGGACTTGCTCAAATCTGTATAGCAAGCTTCCACAAAAGCTTACTCAAAATCAATCCACAAGCCTTCTTAAAAACTTGTCTCAAATTTACTTAACAAGCTCACATAGAACTTGTCCAATCTCATAGAATCATAAAGAGAATTGTTAGAGAATGAATATGTTCTATACTTAATGCTCAATCAATATCTCAACTCAATATCATAGGAGCATAAAGAGAATTGTTAGAGACTTTATATGTTCTATACTCAAATCCCAATCTCAACTCAAATCAAAATATAGAATATTTTGTTTTATGGAACTTGAACAACCACATGAATCCACTTGACTAGGCTCAATCAACTCAACTCAACCAATCACCTCAATGAAGAACCCTTTCTCACAAACCCTAGTCCAAGCATGTATCAATCAACTCAAAATATTTCCAACAATGCTCAACAACAAATCTCACATAACAATGATACTCATGTTCTCTTCTAACTCAAGTTCAAGTTCTTTGCACAACCAATGGGCTCCAAAAACAATGCTTATAAAACAAGGTTTAATCACAACTCTCAATCCAAAAAACCTTGAAGCATTAAACCAATCACTTTTGAAAAGGAAACCACAATCAATCCTTTTCACTCCAAAGATATTTTCAAAAATCAACCACCATAATCAATCAATAGGAGAATGTGCCCATACCTTTTATGAAGATGAAGAAGCCTCTTTGGAAATCTGCCACAATCATAATATTCGTTTACCAATCTTCACAAGGGTTAGAAGATCATAAAATAATCAACATTACTGCACTTCACAATAATATTTACCAAGGCTTTTAATTAGAAAATCTTCTTAAGAATTAATGCACAACTTCCTTATCACTCCTAAAACCTATTGTACCATAAAATAAAATAAATCAAATCATTGCATAACCTTGTCAAAACTGGGAAATGGAATTAGTTGAATTCCAAGGGAACAACAAGATTATTAAAAAATCCAAGAGTTCTAGCCTCTACAGAACCGATTTCCATTCTCCTTGGGACTCAGTCATGAAACCTATTATGGAGTTTGTCATAGTTGATAATCCTGACAAACCCTTCAAGACCTATCACCTGGATTTTATTAATCATTATAGAGAAATCAAACCCCTTAGCATTCCCCTATTCCTCCTCAATTCCATAAACCATGCCATTCCTAACAGCAGGGAGAAAGTTAGCCCCGACCTCCCCCGGCACCAGGGTTTATACAAAGTCATTTACTCTTACATCCTTGCCAATAGCCCTAAGCCTAATCCTTCCAAACCTAGCCCGCCAAAACTCTGACCAAACTTCCTCTTGCTAAGAGGAAAAGGAAGGCTATGCAAGATGTTGCTAGATTAAGGCCGAAGAAAAGCATCAACTAGGACAACATTGAGGGTCCAGTAAGGAAGTCTATCAGACTCTGAAATATGACCACCAGGAGGAATGTTATTGATATTTCAAATGATGAGGAAGAAACAAATGATGAGAACAAATAGCTGAAGGACTTCATCATTGCTTCCACCATGAAAATGATGAACTCTATGGTAAACTACATAATGGATATCAGAGAAGGCCTGCAAACTTTTTTTTATGGTGGCCAGCCTAACCTGGAAGTGGAAGTGGAGGAAGGCTCTAAAGTGGAGAAGACTACAGTGAAGACGAAACCTAAGGACGACAAGGTCGAGGTCACCGAGGAAGATGCCAGCAAGGAAGAAGAGAAAACCTCAGTTGAGGAATAACCTTATGTTCTTTTTTGAGGTTTCTTGGGTTAACTGGTTTGATTCAGGCCTTACTTGTTTTTTGTCTCTTTTCCTATCTAGGGGTTAGCATGTCTGCAAGTTCTCCTAGTTTTATGCAAATAGGTGTTGTCCTTTTTGTTTATTTCCTCAAGATCGAGGTAGGGTCCTCCTTATCTAAACTTATGATCATTTTCATGGATTTTCTAAATCTGAGGCTGCGTCCTCACACTTTGCTTTTATCAGTTCAGATTTTGCTTCAGTCTGTAAGTACCTCTATTACTATGTCTATGTCGTTCGACTGCTTTTGTAATCAGGTTAAAGGATCCTTCAAAATCCTTTATTAATATAAAGCTCCTTATTTACCAAAAAAAAAAAAAAACCTTGTCACTCCACAAACCACTTATACCATAAAATAAATCAAATATTTTATGTCCTTTCTTTCAACAATTTTGCACTAAAAAATAATCACAAACCTTTCTTAGGCAATATATCACATTAATCAAATATCAAACCTTATTAAAATATTAAAGCTTGCTCAACCTTATATCTCCCACAAAAATCATAATCAAACCTTAGCAAGCAAATATTTTAATTAAAATATTTACCCCTGCAAATATCGGAGTCGAGTGCATACCTCAAAGGAGCCCTTGAAGGGCTTTGGAGTTTCGAACCTCTGCCCACCGTGTTGCCAAGTGAAAACTAAGCCGCATGAGCTAACACTGCCCACATGAGTGCCTTGGACACTCTCTTCCTTAAACCATGTGCGCTTTCCTCACAAGGTACCAAAACTTTGATCATCCATGACTTGATTGCCCACGTCACACTCCAAGAAATTTGTTGCACAATATTCAGATGCAGAAATACTTTAGGTTTTCAAAAATCATGACACTTCTTAGGTTTATTAAATGGAAAACCTTTGGCTTATTTATATAATTCATCCTTCAATGCAAATAAGCAAGCCCTTTTAACATTTCCCTCATGACGTCGGCGGCGCCAATAAAAAAGGAGGGAAAAACCTTTTATTTAATTTTAAAATTTAAATTTAAATTTTAAATAAATTAAAATTTAAACTAAACCTTTAAAATTAAATTTCTCCATCACCGGGGCACATTTTTCGATGAAACAAAAAGCCAACTTGGGTTTTAAGAAAAACCCATTTCAAATCTACCATCCATTAGTTTTAAATAAAACCTTTCCTTGCCTTCCTTGGTTTTCATAAAAACCTTTTGCTAAGCTTCCCTTGAAGCTCCTTTTGGAACCAAATGCCATGCATCCCTTCTAGAACCTTTTATCAAAACCTTGGCTTCTCATGAAGCTCTTTGTGGAGAAAAATCATAATGCTTACTTACATAGGTCCTTTTGACATCAATGACAACTTTTAGCTTAGGGACTCAAAATGTCCAACAATCTCCCCCTTTGTCATTGATGACAACCCATATTACTGAAACCTGACCTTTTCTGCTCCCCCTAGGACTTTGCTCCCCCTGGCTCAATGCTCTCTCAAATATCAAATCTCATATCAAATCTCTCCCTAATACACAAATATCCCCCTTTGACATCAATGGCAAAGGGTCACCTTTGGGGCTCGGGGCTAAGAATAAGCCTCTTAGCTTAGCCCCTCCCCCACCTCCACATGAGGTGGTTAATTCTAGGGTGGGAGTATTTATACTCCCCAAAAGCATAGATCTATGCTTTTATCTTTCTCTCTTATTTTGTGGGTTTTTTGAATCCTCTCATTGTTTCTTTCCAAGTTATCATCCTTGTTCCTGTCGTCACTTATGTTCTTGTTCCTGTTCTTATTCTCATCTATGTTCCTATTTCGGTTCTCATCCTTGTTCCTGTTATTATTATTTTATGAGTCTCTATTCCTGTTCATCTTCTTGTTTCTATTCATATTCCTATTTTTGTTCATATTCTTGATCCTGTTCATATTCTTGTTCTTTTTCATGCCTATTTCTGGAATATTTCCTCTACACCATCTTGCTATGTGTCCATCATTATTGCACTTATAAAATTTAATGTTATTATTCCTTGGACGTGCAATTGTCTTAGGATTTCTCCTAGTGAAGCCATATCTTCTTCTGTCATGAACCCTACAATTCATTGCCTTGTGACTGTTGTGACGTCCTTCACAACGACCCCAAAATTGGGGACCCACCTTAAATTTTGTGATTTCAAGAAATTTTTGTTTATCTGATTTTTCTCACATCAAGATCTTGGAAAATTTGCTTTCACTTTGGAATTGTTGACATATTTGCATTTTGAAGGTTTGAATGTAGTTGCAATGCTTCAAAACTGAATATTTTGATTATTTACATATTAATTACATTATTTCAAATCAAATAATTTGATTAAAATCATTTTCAAAGGTTTAAATGAAATAATTTGATTAAAATCATTTTCAAAGGTTTAAATGATTAAATTTCATTTAAATAATTAAATTTCATTTAAATAATTAAATTTTATTTTAGGGTTAACCCTAAAATTAGTGCAAAATTGAAATGAACATATCTTGAGGCAGAGAACTCTGTTTGATCTCATTCAAAACTTGGTAAAAAGATATGGATTTTCTCTTTCTAATGATACCAAACTTGCAAGATTCCAAATGTCAATTTCACCATAAAAATAGCAAGTTAATTTAGCAATATGAGAACTTTGAAATACTTTAAAAAAAAAGGAAAGTTACAGGAAAGTAAAGTTTGGTTTTGTTTTGATATTATGATTATTGTTTCATTATGCAGGTAATACAAGGGCAAGGGTTTGAAGAAGATTGTTATAAAATTCATTCTCGATGATGAAACAAAATAACTAAAATGATATTCTCACAATGACACTGAGAGGGGGTGTGAATCAGTGTAGCTATTTAAATTCAAATCTACAACTCTTAAAGTTGAAGCAAAGAGAACTTAAAAGAAGATAAAGCAATTATCACAAGAGAGCACACCACAACACACAATGTAACGAGGTTCACCAGTTTGGCTACTCCTCAAGAATGACTTCTTGGACTACGGTCCAAATCCAGCCTTTGTGTTGCAGTCCAAACATAGCAGCATCGGCTATGTTTCTACAAGAGATAGAAATTTAGTATATATATTCACCGTAGTTGGTTTGAATAAGAATCATCATATATTTTATATTTTTTCATCTACTGCTTCTGCACAAGGGTGTGCCCACCTTAAGTGGCCATTGTTTTATTTTATTTCGTTTTCCGTAATTCCTTATTCTTATTCGCTTCGTCCTCTGTCTGTATAATAATTGTTTATTTGTATTTCATTGTGCAAGAGATAGAAATATCTCTGCAAGTGGTATCATCCGCTTCGATCTATTGGTTCCTGTCGCCGTCCGTTCCATCCGCTTCAGTGGCTAATCCTTCCTTCCGCTGTCACCCGTCATTTTCCTTCGTCTTCCTCAGCAGCAACGGCCGCTCCATTCGTTCGTTCGTCTTCCTTCGTCTTGTTACCATTCATCTTCCTCCGTCCGCAGCCATTTTAACGGCAAATCGGTGCAATTCCTTTCGCAGCTACTGTTTCGAAAGCAACCGAGCTCTGCACATCACCGCCATCGTTACAAACGCAGCCAGCAAATCCACCACCGGCGTCCAATAGAAAATCATGAAATATTTTCTAATTAAACAGTTTCTAAGGTTTCTTTTTATTATTCGCCGGCTGACGTCAGCAGAAACTTGGTTGCGAGTTTGGCTAGAACGTTTATCCCACATGTGGTGTGGTAAGCACGCCGAGTGGTTTTTATAGCGTGTGTCGCGCATTCTCAAGTGTGACTACGGTCACACGTTGAGCTCCCCGGCGCTGTGGTATTCGCGTGGTCACGTGTCGGTTTTCTGTGGTCTGTTGTTTGTCGCGTCCTGTATCGAGTCTGTCGTGTCGCATCGCGTGTCGAGTCTGTCGTGTGTCGTGTGTGTCGCGTCTGTTGTCTTTCGCACCTCGTGTCTCAGTTCGTCGTGTTCTATCATCGTGTGTCGAGTCTGTCATGTGTGTCGCGTCTGTTGTCTTCCGCGCATCGTGTCGAGGGTCCGTTGTGTCCATTTCGAGTTAGGTGGCTTCATTGCAGTCAAGTGGTCAACAGCTTTCATCAGGAAGGTGAGCCAACGAAATCCAGTTCCGCACCACAGTTGGAGTGGTAGCAAGGCGAAAAACAACACAAATTTTTATAATTCAGTGTGGCCAAAATTTTGAAGTTCAAAGACTACTAAGCAAGAGTTTGTAAGCAGTGCATGAGTAAAAGTTGGAGCAAGGGTCCTAACGGTCGATTATCCAGCTCAGACACAACTAATACCAACATAAGAAGAGCTCATCGCAGCCCAGGTACAAAAAATTCTCTTTCTCCTTTTAAAATTGGTAGTTATAATCCACATCACCCACTAGTAGATCCTATGGCTACTAATCCTTCCCCATATCACAAAAACATCACGCAAGAAAACTCAAGTAATTCAGCCATGTCCGATAAGGAGTCTCTTCACAGCATACTAGAGAGTCTACACGACATGGGTATCACCCTAAAAGAACTTGTGCAAGCACAAAAACAACCTAATCCCAATACTAATCCCCAAAATCACTCCCATGCCCAACAGAATGTAGAAACTGTCGATCCTAATGATGATTGGCAACAACAACGAGGTGATGCGAATAATTACAGGGATCCCTATCAAAGACAACGGTATAACCAAAATCAAGAAAGGGACACGGGTTATCACCAACCAAGAGGCCCTAATATTAACTTTCCATGAATTGATATGCCCACTTTTGAAGGTCATGATCCTCGTGGTTGGTTAGCCAAAATGGAAGGCAGCCTTGACTTATATCAAATTAGGGAAATTGATAGAGTTCCTTTTGTTGCCTCAAAATTAGGCACTGAGGCCTACCAATGGTTTGTATGGCTTAAACAAGAGAATGGAGCCATTATTACTTGGAGAAAATTCGCTACCTCTTTTTTAGAAAGATTTGATGACGGAGCTACATCATCCTACACAGTAAGATTGTTATCTCTTAAACAAAAAGGGTCAGTTAGTGAATTTGTTTCGGAGTTTACCAGTTTACTACCATACACTTCAGACCTTAGTCCCGACACAGTGGTAGGTGCCTTTCGTAATGGTTTGAAAGAAAGTATTCGAGTAGAGGTAGACATGCACGATCCAACCTTGTTAAACAGTTGTATAAGAATAGCCAAGTTGGCCGAGAAGAGACACCAGTTGTCTGCACAGCGGGAAACATATAATCGTCCTTCATACCGCAACAATTCCTTTCGTAGAAATGATCAACCATCAAGATATTTTTGTTATAAATGTCGCACTAATCACCCCAGGGGAACAAGCTTGTGCCCAAAAACAAAACTTTCATATTGAAGGTGATCAAGGTGAAGGGGAAGAGGATGAACCTTACCAATCGGAAGAACCTATGCCAGAAGACCTACCGGGTACTATAGACGAAAAAGAAGAGGATACAATGGCGATTTCAGTGCATGCTCTCATGGGTTTAACCGCCCACCATACCATCAAGGTACCAGGTTTTCTCTGCCAGAAAAAGGTGAATGTTCTAATTGATTTTGGTAGCACCCACAATTTTATCGACATCAAAACAACAAAAGCCTTGAATTTATTCATTAACTCCTCCAACAAAGACAAATTCTAGGTTTTAGTGGCCAACGGGGTGAACGCACAATGCGTGGGTCGCACATCTCAAGTTTCCATAAATATGGGAACTTATACCTGGTTAGGTTCCATTTTTGTCATGAATTTGGGAAATTCTGATGTCATTTTGGGGGTTGAATGGTTGGAAACATTAGACACAGTTAGCTTCAACTTCAAAAAATTATTTGTGGAATGGAAGGAAAATGGACGAGTCATTCACTTACAAGGCATTACTACTCCTCCAACACAATTGGTGAGCTCTCATAGTATGGAAAAGATGTTAAAAAAGGGTGGATATGGGTTTATAGCTCAAATTAATTGTTTGGAAAAACAATCGACAGCAACTTCGGATATTATTGCACCTGAGTTACAAGATATCATCACACATTATGACGAGGTTTTCCAAGAACCTCAAGTATTACCACCTAAATGATCTCATGATCATGCCATCCATTTGATTCCAGGAAGTGTCCCACCTAACAGTCGTCCTTATCGCTATCCTCAGCCACAAAAGATAGAAATTGAACAGATCGTTCAGGATTTGTTGGATCATGGAGTCATTCGTCACAGCACTAGCCCTTATTCCTCACCTGTAGTCCTGGCTAGACAAAAATATAACTCTTGGCGTATGTGTCCTGACTTTTGTTCTCTCAATAAACTCACTATCAAGGACAAATTTCCTATCCCCGTCATAGATGACCTATTAGATGAGTTGCATGGTGCAAAATTTTTTACAAAATTAGACCTTCGCTCTGGCTTTCACCAAATCCGTGTTAGAGAAGAAGATATTCCCAAAACGGCCTTTCGTACTCATGAAGGTCATTACGAATTTTTGGTCATGCCTTTTGGTCTCACTAATGCACCATCCACATTCCAAAGTCTCATGAACCAAGTGTTTCGTCCACTCCTCCGTAAGTTTGTGTTAGTTTTTTTTGATGATATTCTCATATACAGCAAAACTTGGGCGGACCATTTACATCATGTGGATAAAGTCCTTCACATCCTACACAAAGAAAAATTATTTGTTAAACGCTCCAAATGCTCATTTGGTGTTCAAGAAGTCGAGTATCTTGGTCATATAGTTTCACATGAGGGTGTCAAAGTCGATCCCAATAAGATTAAGGCAATTCAAGAGTGGCCTTTACCTAAAACCATCAAGAAACTTCGTGGTTTTTTGGGTCTCACAGGCTACTATCGCAAGTTTGTACAGAATTATGGTAATATTGTAGCACCTCTCACAACACTCACAAAAAAGGATGCTTTTCGTTGGTCGGACGAGGCTACTTTAGCTTTTGAAGCTCTTAAGCAAGCCATGTGTACAACTCCAGTCTTAGCAACTCCCAACTTTCACAAACCATTTATTATCGAATGTGATGCATCAGGAACAGGAATTGGGGCTATATTAATGCAAGAAGGTCATCCTTTGGCATTTGAAAGTAAACAGCTTTCCGAAAATTTTTTGGGAAGATCAACATATGAAAAAGAAATGTTGGCTATTCTTCATGCAGTAGAAAAATGGAGACACTACCTAATCAGTAGCCGCTTCATTATCAAAACAGATCATAGTAGCCTCAAGCATTTTTTGGAGCAAAGGTTTTCTTATCCAGAACAAAATAAGTGGTTAACCAAACTTCTAGGCTATGATTTCGTTATTGAATATAAGAAAGGGAAGGAAAATATAGCTGCCGATGCACTGTCCAGAAAATATGAAGATGAAGTAGTCATCAATGCTATTTCAGGTCCTTGTTCCCAATGGGTAACTCAATTACAAATTGAATGGCTGTCCAATAGTGAAACTGCCCAGATAATTCATGAATTATCTATAGGGTCTTCCAAACACCCTGGGTTCTCTTATGAAGATAACATCCTCCGGAAGAAGAACCGCATTTACATTCCACATAATTCAGAACTCAAATAAAAAATCCTCGACGAATCACACGCTTCTCCATCAGCAGGACATTCAAGATTTTTGAAGACATATTTAAGGGTCAAACAATCATTTTGTTGGAAAGGATTAAAAGCGGAAGTCAAACAATGGGTAGCAAAATGTGAAGTTTGCCAGCGCAATAAAGGAGAAACAGTCAAATCACCAGGATTATTACAACCATTACCCATCCCTGAACGATAGTGGGAACATATATCCATGGATTTGTTAGATTCAACGAACAGAAATTGTATATTGCTGCAGAGTTTAAATACATGTTACAGTGTCGTGAATAGCACACAGGCAACTGCACTCTGTTACGTAGTTGTAACAAAGACAACAGATAGCTATACTAATAGCTAACTAATAGCTAAATAGCGTAATACAGATAAAAGGAGTTAAGTACGCTAACATCCCCCTTTATTACATTATTTGGGTAATGTAATAATTAATAGCTATACTAACATCCCCTTACATTATTTTGCAATACAAAGTGAGCCGCGAAACAATTCAAATTTGACACGTCCAAGTGCCTTAGTGAAAATGTCCGCAACTTGAGCATCGGTGGGAATGTGCGAAGCTGAATTCGGTGCTTTGGAACTTCCTCTCGAATGAAATGACATTGTGTGTCAATGTGCTTTGTTTTTTCATGATGGACTGGATTCTTGACGAGGTTCGTAACACCCCGATTGTCGCAAAACAAGTGTATTGGAGATTTTGATGGATGGCCCATACTTGTTAGAATGCGACGTAACCATATCACTTCGCACACGACTTCACGTGCGGCGCGATATTCTCGCCTCTCGTTGAAGAAATAGCAACCACCTGTTGCTTCTTGTCGTGCCAAGAGACAGGACCGGATCCCGGATGAAAAATGTATCCATAAGTTGACTTGCGATCATCAAATGATCCGGCATAGTCGGAGTCCGTGTATCCTTGCAAGAAGAATTTGTTGTTCCTCTTGTATTCTAGGCCATATTCTATAGTACCACGGACATAGTGAAGAACACGTTTTGTCGCTTTCCAATGAGTAATCTTAGGCTCCCGCATGAACCTCGAAAGATAGTTTACAAAGAAATACGAGATCCGGCCTAGTATTGGTCGGATATATGAGACTCCCAATCAACCGTCGATAGAGAGTGCCATCTACCTGGGGTGAGTCATCATGTCGCGATAACCGAAGTCCATTCTCCATAGGAGTTGCCATTGGCTTGCGATCGATCATGCGATATTTATCGAGCAATGTCTTGGCATACTTTTTCTGAGACACTTTGATGGTGTGCTCCTTCTGGCTGAATTCCAGACCAAGACAAGAATGGAGAAGTCCAAGATCTGTCATCTCAAAAGATTTGCACAAGTTTCTTTTGACAAGTAGAGATCAAATCTTCCGAACTCCCCGTAATGAGCGAGATCATCCACATAGAGTACAAGCAACACTATCTCGTAACCCCTGTTTCTTGAAATAGAGGTTTGCATCCGACGGACATCTCTTAAATCCATGCCGCATTAGGTGATTGTCCATTTTTATATACCAAGCTCGAGGAGCTTGTTTCGGACCATACAAGGATTTAACCAATTTGCAAACTTTCTCGTCGTTGGCCTTCCACTTCAAATCCTTCAGCCGAGTCATATAGACTTCTTCTTGGAGATCACCATTAAGAAAGGCACTTTTGACATCCATTTGGTGAACTTTCCACCCATATTGTGCTGCCATAGCACACATAACCCGAATTGTGGTCATCCGAGCGAGAGGTGCAAATGTTTCTTCATAATCGATGCCTTCTTTCTAAACATAGCCCTTTGCAACAAGTCAAGCTTTATGCTTATCAATTGTTCCATCCGCCTTGTACTTGACTTTGTATACCCATTTGCAGCCAATAGGTTTCTTTCCATGAGGCGGATCAACAAGCTTCCAAGTTTTATTCTTCATCGGAGACTCATACTCGTATCCATAGCGGCCTTCCACTGAGGCTCACTAAGAGCATCTTGCACTGATGCAGGTCCAAGACTATCTATGGTAGACATGAATGCCCTGTCATCATCAATATCCATATCCTCAACTTCTCTACTTGGAGTCACGGAAAGTTCCTCAAAAGATTGACAAAGATCATCAACCTCACCGGCTTCTCGGCTTCTCTTCCTGTTGAGCCATACCGCGTGTACGAGGTCTATCCAAATTCAAATTGGGAGGAGTGGATAAATTTGCATCTCTCGATTGTATTTGTACACCATTTAGGATTCCGCTTCGGTGGTGGTGAAGAAGATGTAGAAGGACCTCCTGTCCGTGTTGACGAAGGAATCTCCTCTTCCTTTGGTTCCACAATATCCCGGTGTACTCGTAGATGTGCTCCGTGATGTGAAAGCTTCATCAAAGACAACATCTCCGCTGATATGAATTTTCTTGGTCAAAGGATCTATCAACCGATATCCTTTAGAGTGCTCGTAATATCCAAGAAAAATACATCTCGGTGTTTTCTCATCTAGCTTCTTCCTTTTTTCTTTCGGTATGTGCATGAAAGCTTGACACCCGAAAATACGTAGATGAGATATGGAGGGTTTTCGACCACTCCATGCTTCCCGTGGAGTCATTCCTTTTAGGGCCTTTGTGGGTGCCCTATTCAAAAGATACACCTGCAGCTGGTGACAGCTTCTCGCCCAATATTGTTGCCCAAGAGTTGCACCCGTGAGCATACAACGAACCATTTCCATGATAGAACGGTTCCTTCTCTCAGCAACTCCATTCTGCTGAGGAGTATAGGCAGTTGTTAACCGTCTCTTGATCCCATGTTTATCTAGGAATGCAGAAAATTCATTAGAGGTAAACTCTCCCCCTCGATCTGAGCGGAGGGTTTTAATAGAAGCCCCTGACTCCTTCTCAACGGATTTCTTGAACTGTTGGAAGAATGCGAAAGCTTCAGATTTCAGTTTGAGAAAGAAAACCCACATCTTTCGTGAGTAGTCATCTACGAATAATTGAAAGTACCTCTTCCCTCCAACACCGTTGGGTGTGAAAGGACCGCATAGATCGGTGTGAATTAGCTCCGGAGGTTTTCGTGCTCTTGTAGAGCTCTTCTCAAATGGTACTCTATGCCGCTTTCCCGCCAAGCGATCGAGCACACCGGCAATGTGGCGTAAAGGGAAGGAAGACCCTTTACCATCTCATACTTGCCGAGCTCAAGTAAGTAGCCGTAACTAAGATGCCCATATCTCTTGTGCCATAGGGAAGTTGCCTCCTTGGTAGAGACAATCATGGCAACATGTGGAATAGAGATAGCATCTAGTGCAAATAAGCCATGCTTATATGAAGTCATTGCAATCGCTTACCCTTCCTGGTAATTGTACAACACTTCTTTCCATTCTCAACACGAAAGTTGACAACCATATTTCTGTCCAGGATTTGTGTCACTGACAACAAATTGTTGGCCAATCCCGGAACATAGAGGACCTTGTCAATCTGACACTTGCCATCAGGAAGAGTGACTAGAAACCGTACCCTCTCCCCGAACCCCGTAGGTTTTATCATCAGCAATGGTGACAGGTTTGCCCTCCTTGGCCACAAATGATTCAAACCACGATCCGTCGCCGATCATATGTTTACTAGCTCCGTAATCGACATACCAAATAGGATCCCTCTCGAGTGGAATCTATGGTAGTCATGAGCACCTTGTGTGCCCATTCGGAATCCGAGTCGATTCTTCAACAAAGAACATTCGCTCGGGGTTGCTTGTTTTTATTTTGTGGTTTGTTTTGGCCTTTTTGCTTGTTCTTATGCCAACACCTGTTGGTGTCATGGTTGTCTTTCTCACGGATCTTGCACCACCTCTTCTTCTCGTTGAGGTTGCTTGCCTTTTCCTTTCGTATCCCGTTGAGAATTTCCTCCTTTCCGAAAGTTGCCTCCTTTTTGCCCATTACCTTTCTTCCTAGAACCCCGCCTCGTTGGTGTAGAGGGCTGTATTGGAAGAATCATCCTTGTGAAGTTGGCGTGCCTCCTGTTGTTGAAGCAGATTGACCAACTCGATGTAGGTAATTTGTCGTTGGGACACCTGGATGGAGGTTATCAACATGTCAAATGAAGAAGGTAAAGCTCTCATCACAAGTGAAATGAGAAGCTTTTCATCCACAATATCTCCTAGAGAACTCAATTTCTCTTTCAACTCAGACACTGCACGTAAAGAGTTCAACTGTTTCACCCTGTCTCAAACTCAGGTTATGAAGTTGTTGTTGAAGATGAAGAATGGTGGATTCATTCTTCCCCTCATAGATGGTTCTAAGGGCATCCCATGCCTCTTTACCACTTGCTTTATCAGCTATATGAGGTTGCACTTCATCGGAAACAGCAAACAAAATGAGCACCTTTGCTCTACTCGTCTTTCTTGTCAAAAGCAATCTGATCCGCTGAAGGACCCGTGGATCCCGTCGTTGGTGAAGGCCTAGTTGCTACTCCAGTAACAATATCCCACAAATCTTCCATTTGGAGAATAGCCTTCATCTTATGTTTCCATGGTGTATAATTTGGACCTTTCAATAACTGATGCGGATCAGTCATCAATTTTGCAACAGCTGCCATAGTGAAGGTTCCTTATATCACCAAATTGGTCCCCCTTTCGATATACCTTTTGCTAGGCCAATATACCGTACAAAATACCCGCCCTTACGTGAGGGAAACTATAGGTATTTAGAAAGATCAACAAAAAATCACCCGCCCTTACGTGAGGGAGACTATAGGTGAATTTTAGAGATCATACGATACGTGGAACATAAGCGGTACTGAAAGGGAATCGCCTTGTTGATGGCACCTACCATAGAAGATTCTTCTCATGCGTGGGGCGTAACTTCCCCTAAACACTATGAAGAATACTTCGTCAGGATTTACGCCTAAACACAAGTGCGATAAAGGGTAGTGGATGGAGTAAAAAATGCAAAAAATGGCGTACTTATTCCTCCCCGACGATTTATAGAGAACAAGCTCAGACGTCGTTATAGCAGCTATATTAGGCGGCGGATACAGTAGCCAAATCACGACAGCTTTACCTGTAAGTGCTGGCCAGAGGTATCGCAAATACCGAACGCTGCAGTGCAAAAAAATTGCACAGATGGGTTTTATATTCCGGGGACTTTAGGGAGTGTTTGATTTTAATTTTTAATGTTATAGTGCAAAAATGAAATATGCAACATACAACAAAAAAAATGCCCACTAGAATAACCCACTAGGTGTCGGTCACAGCCGAAAATGCACCTTTTACAATGCCAAATTGCTATTTTTCATAAAAAATTACTCTCAATCCCCCTTTGATTTTTTTGAAAAAAATCCCCCCTTAAAAGGCTTTCTTTAACAAAGCATTTTTATAATTATTATCAATTTTAAAATTAAAATAAAAAATTTTAATTTCTATAGTTTTAAACTTTTAGAAAAAATAAATTAAAATTAAATTTAATTTATTAAAGTTTAAAAACTATATTAAAAAAATTAAAATTAAAAATTTTAATTAAAAATAATAATAATAAAAAAATAACTTTAAAAAAAAATATACCTTGGGGGAGTCGGCGGGATTCGAACCCCCGACCTGTAGGCTCCCTGAGCCTTACCGCACGGCTCACGACCACGTGAGCCAGCGGGCTGATCCGAAAAGATCAGCAAGTCACCTCCCTTTTCAACACCCTCTGCAGCAACCTCCGGCTCGGCTTCCTCTCTGCAAGTCGCAGCGAGAGATTGATTTTTTTTTTTTTTTTTTTTTGAAAAAAATTCCAGGGCCAGCCCCGCGCGCTAGAGGGCCCTCGGCTTCTCTGCGCAATCACCGGGGGGTTTGCGCAGACACTGCGTCTCCCGGGGTTTGCGCGGACGGGCGCAAACACTGCGTCTCGCGGACGCAGTCCCGCGGTGGGGGGCTCGCGGACGCGATCCCGCGGGGGGGTTTATACCCCCTCCGATTTCCCGCGCGGGCGGGAATTTGAATTCCCGCTCCGCGGGCGGGCCGGGGGGGGCGCCTCCTCGGGGTTCCCGCGCGGGCGGGAATTTTAAATTCCCGCTCCGCGGGCCGGGGGGCGCCTCCTCGGGAGCGCGCGCGCGCAAATTGCGCGTCGCGCGTGGGTGGGGGGCGGGCCGGGGGGCGCCTCCTCGGGGTTCCCGCGCGGGCGGGAATTTTAAATTCCCGCTCCGCGGGCCGGGGGGGTCGGGCTGGTGGGGAGGGGGGGCGGGGCCACCTCGGGGGGCGCGCGCGTCTGTTGACGCGTGGCGCGACCTCCCTCCAACGCAACGTTTGCGCTGCGCGGGGGGTTCTCCCCTCCTCGACTGCCGCGCTCGGCTCCTCTGTCGTGCGTCCAGTGCTCGATCGTCACAAACTGGACGCGCGTTCGGCTCCTCCCCGCTCTGCGCGAGGTCCTGGACGTCCCCTTTTTTTTTTTTTTAAACGCACGGACTGCGAGAAAAAAAACTCGTCCGGATCAAAAAATCGCGCTCTGCTCCTCACCTCGCCCCCGGCTCTGGTACCATGTTAGATTCAACGAACAGAAATTGTATATTGCTGCAGAGTTTAAATACATGTGACAGTGTCGTGAATAGCACACGAGCAATCGCACTGTTACGTAGTTGTAACAGTACAACAGATAGCTATACTAATAGCTAACTAATAGCTAAATAGCGTAATACAGATAAAAGGAGTTAAGTACGCTAACAGATTTCATTGAAGGTCTTCCAAAATCAGAAGGCAGGACAGTAATCTTCGTCATCGTAGACCGGTTATCCAAATATGCTCACTTTCAGGCTTTACAACATCCATTTTCCGCAAGCAAGGTGGCAAAGGTATTTATGGATTCAATTTTCAAATTACATGGTATGCCAAAGAATATTGTAAGTGATAGAGATCCCATTTTCACTAGTAACTTTTGGCGGGAATTATTTCGACTTAGTGGTACCAAATTGAACATGTCTTCAACATACCATCCACAAATAGATGGTCAAACAGAAGTAGTTAACAAATGTTTGGGTACATACTTAAGATGTTTTGCTCAAGATAAACAATACCAATGGAGCCATTGGTTAGCATTAGCGGAATGGTGGTACAACACTTCTTACCATTACTCAATTAAGATGTCTCCATTCGAAGCATTGTATGGCACCAAACCTCCAAAAGTTGCAGATTACATACAGGGATCATCTAAAGTAGCTAAAGTGGATGATTGGTTCCAACAAAGGCAGTCTACGCTTACCATCCTCAAAGAGAATTTGGCCCAAGCACAGAATCATATGAAACAACAACAAGACTTGCACCGATCAGAGAGAACTTTTAATATAGGAGATTGGGTGTTCCTCAAGTTGCAACCTTACAAACAAGCCTCATTAAAGATAAAGTCCAGCCAAAAGTTGGCCCCACAATTCTATGGTCCCTACAAAATTGTGCACCGCATTAGAGAAGTAGCCTATCAATTAGAGCTACCAACATCTTCACGAATACACCCGGTATTTCATGTTTTTTGTCTCAAAAAAGTAATTGGTCAGAAAGTACAAAGTCAATTAGAATTACCAGTGCTCGATGAGGAAGGACGCATACATCTCCAACCAGAAGATATACTACAACATCGAGTCCGCAAACTGAGATCACGTCAGATTCATGAATTTCTCATTAAATGGCAAGATTTATCAGAGGAAGATGCAACATGGGAACCTGAAAGTATCTTCCAGGACATTTCCAGCTTTGAGGACAAAGCTTTCCGAGAAGGGGAGTCATGTTGCAGTCCAAACATAGCAGCGTCGGCTATGTTTCTCCAAGAGATAGAAATTTAGTATATATATTCACCGTAGTTGGTTTGAATAAGAATCATCATATCTTTTATATTTTTTCATCTGCTGCTTCTGCGCAAGGGTGTGCCCACCTTAAGTGGCCATTGTTTTATTTTATTTCGTTTGCCGTAATTCCTTATTCTTATTCGCTTCGTCCTCTGTCTGTATAATAATTGTTTATTTGTATTTCATTGTGCAAGAGATAGAAATATCTCTGCACTTTGCAAAACACCAATTTTACAATCCGTTTACCAGCACCCACTAGAAGGAGCACCAACCCCTGATTTATCTGCACCAATAGAAAGGAGCACCAACCCCTGATTTATCTACACCAATAGAAAGGAGCACCAACCCCTATCCAAGCACCAACTTGGAATACAGTTTTGAAAACTATATTAATGACATAAAAATGCCTTCACTTTTTCAAGACCCTGACTGGTCTATAATTTATCAAAACACAGTAAACACTTATGGCTCTACTTGTTGCTCTCTTACAACACTCTTCTAAACCTCTTTCGACAATACTTTCACACATTCAGCGACTCTTTTTTTCACTATGAGCGACACCTTAAATCTCCATGCAGACCTCCTTTTATAATAGGCTTTTATCTCTATTTTTAACTTTCGTATTTACTCATGCAGACTATCAATAGCCACTTCTATGAGTAACTCCTTTTTGGCACAGTATTTATGCATGCAACCTATTAATAGTTCTGTCTCTTGTTTCGAACTGACAGTGTAATGGCTGCTCGATGGTTTCACTGCGTCACGTGCCCTGTAACTACCGTTCTTCCTTTAATTCTTTGTTCTTATTTTAGCTTTCATGATTTCTATCTATAATTGCACCTGAAACTGTCGCACTAACTCCAGTTAACTCTTCTTATTTTGGCTGCATGATTTTCCTCTACAACTGCCCCTTTAACTGTTGTTTTACTTCAGTTAACTTTACTTTGGCTGGGTTCTTCATTTTAGATTTTCGTCATGCAAAAATAATATGTCACGATATCGTGACATTTCTGCCCCTTTGACTTTTTCTTGGCTGTTGACCATGAAAACATGACATGTCACAAAATTGTGACACTTTTCGCTTCCTTGCACTCTTCTCGGCTTGCACCAGCAAAAACATGACATGTCACGAAATCATGACATTTTTGCCCCTTTGACCTTTTCTTGGCTGTTGACCGTGAAAACATGACATGTCACGATATCGTGACACTTTCTGCCTTATTGTCCTCTTCTCAGCTTGCACCTGCAAAAACATGACATGTCATGATATCGTGACACTTTTCGTCTTCTTGTCCTCTTCTTAGCTTGCACCTGTAAAAACATGACATGTCGTGATATCGCGACACTTTCCGCCTCTTTGTCCTTTTCTCGGCTTGCACCCATGAAAACATGACATGTCGCAAAATCGCGACACTTTCGTTGCCTTGTGCTCTTCTCTATATTTTGCCCACGAAAACACATGTCGCAAAATCGTGACACATTCGCTGCCTTGTGCTCTTCTCTGTCTTTCACCCACGAAAACACATGTCACAAAATCACGACACATTTCGTACTCTCCTTTCCTTTTGTTGCGATATCGTGACACTTTTTCTCCTTGGAGCTTTTCTTCTCATCGGGTCACGAAAACCCGACATGTCGCGATATCGCGACACTTTTTCTCTGTGAGATCTCTCTCTCAAACCTGTCATGAAATCGTGACACTTTTCTGTCCGTACAATATTTCTTGCAAATTGTCGCGAAATCATGACACTTTTTCTTTCTCTGCCTTCTTCTTCACTTCGGACCGCAAAAATGAAACATGTCATGAAATCACGACACCTTTTTCTCTCTCCTCTTTTCTTCGCTTTGAATTGCGAAAATGAAACATGTCACGAAATCATGACATCTTTTTCTCTCTCCTCTTTTCTTCGCTTTGAACCGCAAAAATGAAACATGTCGCGAAATCGTGACATCTTTTTCTCTCTCCTCTTTCTCTTCCAACATGTCACAAAATCTCTCTTCGAACATGTCGTGAAATCACGACATACTTTTCTCTCTCCTCTTTCTCTTCCAACATGTCGTGAAATCATGATAGTTTTCCTTGTGCTTTCTCTCTCTTTGAACATGTCGCGATATCGTGATAGTTTTTCTTTTTGACCAAACACGTCACGATATCATGACAGTTTTTCTTTCTGGCCAAACATGTCGCGATATCGTGACAATTTTCTTACTTGTCTTTTTCTTTGATCTTTTGAATGTTGGCCTCTTCTGTCTTCTTGGAAATTCACTGTACATGATTTGACTGATCTCTAAACTCTTGTCCATTGCATCAACTGATCTATCTGTCTATTTTGACAACAATGACAATATTGTTTCTGCACCTTGCTCAACAATCTCCCCCTTTGGAATTGTTGGCAACACGTGCAATTTCCTGTAATTCTTCTCCCCCTTTGACAATAATATCAAAGGGCTGTTGCAGACTCCCCCTGAGTCTATGCAAAACATTCTCAGACAAACGTTGTTATAGTTAGCAAAAATCATGAATATGAGCAAAACTATAAACATAGGCATAAATGCTCCCCCTGAGAATGTGGTCCCGATTGCTAGTCAATTCTTGGGAAACGTGACCACTCCCAACTTACTCCGTAGGTACTCAATAACTTCTTTGGGCAACAATTTTTTGAAGATATCTGCTACTTTCTCTTGCTCTATAGTTGGAACAAAATCCAATTTAACCTCACCTTCTACAACTTTATCCTTTAAAAAGTGATACCATATTGTAATATGTTTGGTTCGAGAATGCATAACCAGATTCTTTGAGATGTTAATAGCACTAGTGTTATCACATTTAACTAAAATTGGCTCTTTGAAGTGAATACCAAGATCTTTCAGGGTTTGTCTCATCCATAATATCTGCGTACAACACATTGTCATTGCAATGTATTCTGCCTCTGCTATGGATAGAGAGACTGATTCTTGTTTCTTGCTGTGCCATGCTGCCAGCCTGTCTCTAAGGTAAAATGCTCCTCCACTGGTACTCTTTCTGTCATATATACATCCTACCCAATATGCATCTAAATATGCAATAAGAGTGAAGTCCTTACCTTTTGGATACCATACCCCATACTCCATAGTACCCTTGAGGTACCAAAGAATCCTCTTCATAGTTGTCACATGAGTCTCTTTGGGACTAGCTTGAAATCGTGCTACCATGCATACTGCCTGTAAGATATCTGGTTTTGTTGCTGTTAAATATAGTAGGCTCCTAATCATAGATTTGTACATGGTTTGATCAACATCTGGAGATTTGTCATCCTTGCTCAACTTGCAACCTGTTGTCATGGGAGTGCTAACAGGTTTACAATCCTCTATTGTGAATTTTTTTACCATTTCTTTCACATATTTAACTTGAGAGATAAAAATGCCCTTTTCATTTTGATTAACTTGCAGTCCGAGGAAATACAAAAGTTCACCAATCATAGACATCTCAAATTCTTTCTTCATTTTATTTGCTGTCTCTACAAGACTCATCCATGCTGTTGCCAAATATGATATCATCTACATAAACAACAAGTACAATAAGATGGTCATTCTCTGTTTTGACATACAAATTGCTATCCACCATACCTTTCTTGAACCCTTGTTGAATAAGATAGTTATCCAGCCTTGCATACCATGCTCTAGGTGCCTGTTTCAGACCATACAAAGATTTCTTTAACTTGCAAACAAAATTGGGATTGTCACCGAGTTGGAAACCATCTGGTTGCTCAATATAAATGTCTTCTTCAAGTTTGCCATTCAGAAATGCTGATTTCATGTCCATCTAATAAACTTTGAAATTCTTGTGTACAGCTAAAGCTAGAAACATTCTGATTGCCTCGAGTCTAGCCACTGGTGCAAAGGTTTCCTCAAAATCAATACCTTCAACTTGAGCATAGCCTTTACTAACCAATATTGCCTTATTTCTGACAACCTGTCTGTCTTCATTCAATTTGTTTCGAAAAATCCATTTAGTATCGATTATGTTTTTATTTGCAGGCCTTACTAACTCCCATGTTTTGTTTTTCTTAATCTGATCTAGTTCTTCGTTTATTGCCTTCATCCAACTTTCATTTGTGCTTGCTTCAGCAACATTTTTGGGCTCAATGTTTGATAATAGAGAGTAGTTCCTTACTACTATTCTCCTTGTCTGAATACCAACTGTGGGGTCCCCAATAATTTTCTCGCTGGGATGATTTTTCTGCCAGCTGCCTGTTTTGAATTTCTTGTTTTCTTCTACTTTTGAGTCAATACTTAAATCATCTGGGTCAATTTCCTTATTCTCTTCTGTTTCCTTTTCTTCATCTCCTTCAATAACTTCATAAATAGGGTAGTTTTCTTCATAGCTAATTTCTCGTTCCCTACCTTCATCAACCTTAACATCGACACTCTCCACAATTTTCTTTAGCCTTTTGTTATAGCATGTGTAGGCTTTGCTTTTTGTCGAATAGCCAAGAAAAATTCCTTCATCAGCTCTATATTCAAACTTACCAAGATTATCTTTAGTTCTTTTTATGTAGCAATTGTTGCCAAAGACTTTGAAGTATCTTGCTGTTGCCTTTTTGCCAAACCATAGCTCATAAGGAGTTTTGCTTTCATGTGTCCTCAACATGCACCTATTTTGGATGTAAACCATAGTATGAACTGCCTCTTTCCAAAATCTGTCTGCTATTTTATTCTCTGTCAACATTGTCCGTGCCATTTTCTGCATTGTCCTGTTCTTTCTTTCAACAACACCATTCTGCTGAGGTGTCCTTGCTGCTGAAAACTGTCTTTTGATCCCATATTTTTGACAGTACTCTACAAAATCCTCTAAGATAAACTCTCCTCCTCTATCTGATCTTAAGCATTTAATTCTTTTTCCTATTTTATTCTCAACCTAGTTTTTGAAAGTCTTGAACATTTCAAAGGCATCCGATTTAAGCTTTAAAAATAGTACCCATGTCATCCTGGAATAGTCATCTATGCATAGCATAAAGTATTTGTCACCATTTATGCTTTGTGTTCTCATGGGTCCACATAAATTAGTATGTATTAGCTCTAAAGGTTTGCTGGTGAAGTATTCCTTTGATTTAAATGTGGATCTAGTTTGCTTCCCTTTTTGGCATGAAGCACAAATGCTATTTAATGGTTTGCCAATGGTGGGTATATCTCTTACTTCCCTTTTTGAACTTATTTTTACTAGATTGTCAAAGCTAATATGACCGAGCCTCTTGTGCCACAACCAATTTTCATCTTCCTATCCAATCAAACATGCTCCTTCTAAAGTTTCTGAGAGAGTATACAGGTTTCCAGAAGTCCTCGATCTAGTAGCTATCAGCTTCCCACTGTGTGCTTTTTTGAATTCATAGCCCTGCTTCTTAAAAATGACTTCATGACCTCTGTCACAGATTTGGCTTACGCTCAGTAGGTTGTGCTTCAAACCAATCACAAATAAGACTTCTTTGGAATTGATTTTTTCATCACTTATATTGACTGATCCTTTTCCAACTATCTGGCTCCATCATTATTCCCAAATTTAACTGAGCCACCTTCATATTTCTATAACTTTTCAAACTTTTGTTTATCACCTATCATGTGACTGGAGCATCCACTATCCAGTATCCATGGTGTAGATTTGTTCTATGCTTTGAATGCTATCTATACAATCAAGGATTCCTTTTCTTCCTTGGGTCACTTCCTTTCTTTCCACTCTGGTTTGACTATAGTTTTGGTCACTTGTTTAGACTTTTCTTTGTCAGTGGCCTATGCATGTTTTTCTAGAATTTTTTTGTTTTGTCTTAAACCATTTGGTTGAGATTTTCTTCCCTGATATTTATTTTCTGCATATGTACTTCTATAATTTCTTGCAATATGTCCAAAGTTATGACAGTTATAGCATTCTACTGCATAATCCATCAAGGGTGAAAAGACATTTCTAAAGGTGAAATTTCTTTGTCCTATATTATAAATGCAGTCTGAAATCTTATGACCATAAGCATTGCATTTAAAACAATAACCAGAAAAGTATTGATTGAACCTGGGAGTTGGTTTTTGCCATTTTGTAGTAGGAGCCACAAATCTTCTTCTCCTTTGATGTGAGACGTTTGTGAATCCATCATTGTCAACACTCTTTTTGTACCTGGCATTATTGCTTTCTTTTGCATGATTTGTTTTTCCTTGATCAACCCTAATATTATCTTCTTTCTTTATGGGTTCTATAGTTAAGGCCTTTGATCCATTTGACGATTCTCCTTCGACGAAGCCCAAGCCAAATTTGATGCCTGTACTCCTTTGGCTATTTATAATCTTTTCCAACTTCATAGAGCTTCCTTCAAGTTTGTGATAACAACTCAATTTTTGATTCATATCTTCTAGCTGAATCCTTAAACCAACAATTTCTTCTTCCAGTTTGCTGCATTCATCTATTTTCATGGTTAATTGTACTTCAAGTTCTTCAGACATTTTCTTAAATTCATCTGTTTGTACTTTAAAAATGTTTATAATGTCATTGGCATCCTCTAGCTTTCTTGAAACCTTTTTATTCTTTTTCCTTTCTGTACTCAACTCTTTAAGTGCAGCAACCAACTCACCTTCCAGATATACTTTAGCCTCATCCTTAAGGTTTTTATCACCTTCATATTTTTCTTCTATTTTTTCTTCTTCAAATGCCATGAACAGAGCTTCACCTATTTCTTCTTCAGAATCCTCACCTGAGCTTTATTCAAAAGAGCTGACATTCTTGGATATGAAACTTTTCTTCTTAAAGTTGCTTTTTCTAAAATTTGGTTTCTTCTTCTAGTCACATTTTTCTTGGTGTGACCCTTCATCATTTTTGGTTTTCTCATTCATTGGACATTTAGCTGCAAAGTGCCCGATGCCTCCACAGTTGAAGCACTTAAACGATAACTTTCCTCTGTATTTTAGTTTTCCCTTTATAATTTTCTGAACAAAGTTAGCTTCCATTTCATCCGATGTCTCTTCATCCTCAGATTCTTATTTAGTTTTTATATTTTTGTGTTTTAAAAGTAGCTTCTCTGTCTGTGGGCTTAGCTTGTCCTATTCTCATTTCATATGCAGTCAAAGAACCATGCATCTCATCCATGCTAAAAGTATTGAGATCTTTAGCTTCTTCTATAGCAAAAACTTTAGAATTAAATCTTTTGTGAAGAGTTCTTAGTACCTTTTTCATGACGACCGCATCTTCCATTTCCTCGTCGAGTCCTCTAATCGCATTAATGATTCCATTGACTCTCAACATATAGGCCTCTATGTTCTCATCATCATTCATTCTTAATGCTTCGAACTGAGCTCGATGCGTTTGTAGCTTGGCTTCCTTGATCTTGTCGTCTCCTTCATGAATGCTCTTCAGTTTGTCCCACATGTCTTTTGCCGTTTTATAGCTCATGATCCTTATTAGTTCACTATCCACTAAATCACACATTATAGCATTCTTTGCTTTAGAGTTATTCTCAAATGATTTCTTATCGACATCATCGGTTGGAGGTGTGGTGGGTATTGTGTATCCACTTTCTACTGACTCCTAGATGTCGTATCATAGAGCACAAAGATATGTCTGCATCCTAATTTTCCAAAATGAATAATTAGTTCTATCGAACAATGGAGCTTTATTTGATGAGAATCCTTCACCACCTACCATTGTGTTCCTTCCCAGATCACCTTAGCTGATTAATCTTGTTCAAAAACCTTGCTCTGATACCAATTGATATTATCACAATGACATTGAGAGGGGGGGTGAATCAATGTAGCTATTTAAATTCAAATCTACAACTCTTAAAGCTGAAGCAAAGAGAACTTAAAAGCAAATAAAGCAATTATCACAAGAGAGCACACCACAACACACAATGTAACAAGGTTCACCAATTTGGCTACTCCTCAAGAATGACTGCTTGGACTACGGTCCAAATCCAGCCTTTGCAAAATACCAATTTTACAATCCGTTTACCAACACCCATTAGAAGGAGCACCAAACCCTAATTTATCTACACCAACAGAAAGGAGCACAAACCCCTATCCAAGAACCAACAAAAAGGAGCACCAACCCCTATCCAAGCACCAACTTGGATTACAATTTTGAAAACTATATTGATGACATAAAAATGCCTTCACTTTTTCAAGACCCTGATTGGTCTGTAATTTATCAAAACACAGTAAACACTTACGACTCTGCTTGTCGCTCTCTTACAGCACTCTTTTAACCCTCTTTCGGCAACACTTTCACACATTCAGTGACTCTTTTTTTCACTATGAGCGGCACCTTAAATCTCCATGCAGACCTCCTTTTATAATAGGATTTTCTCTCTATTTTTAACTTTCGTATTTACTCATGCAGACTATCAATAGCCACTTCTATGAGTAACTCCTTTTTGGCATAGTATTTCTGCATGCAACCTATTAATAGTTTTGTCTCTTGTTTCGGACTGACAGTGTAATGGCTGCTCAATGGTTTCATTGCGTCATGTGCCCTATAACTGCCATTCTTCCTTTAATGCTTTGTTCTTATTTTAGCTTGCATGATTTCTATATGTAACTGCACCTGTAACTATCGCAATAACTCCAGTTAACTCTTCTTATTTTTGCTGCATGATTTTCTTCTAAAACTGCCCCTTTAACTAGCGTTCTACTTCAGTTAACTTTACTTCGGCTGGGTTCTTCATTTTAGATTTTCGTCACACAAAAACAATATGTCACGATATCGCGACATTTTTGCCCCTTTGAATTTTTCTTGGCTGTTGACCGCGAAACATGACATGTCACGAAATCGTGACACTTTTCACTTCCTTGCACTCTTCTCGGCTTGCACCAGCGAAAACATGACATGTCACAAAATCGTGACATTTTTGCCCCTTTGACCTTTTCTTGGATGTTGACCGTGCAAACATGACATGTCGTGATATCACGACACTTTTCACCTTCTTGTCCTCTTCTCGGCTTGCACCCGCAAAAACATGACATGTCGCGATATCGCAACACTTTTTGCCTGCTTGTCCTCTTCTCGGCTTGCACTCGTGAAAACATGACATGTCACAATATCGTGATACTTTTCGCCTCTTTGTCCTTTTCTCGGCTTGCACCCGTGAAAACATGACATGTCACAAAATCACGACACTTTCGTTGCCTTGTGCTCTTCTCTGTCTTTTGCCCACGAAAACACATGTCACGAAATCGTGACACATTTGCTACCTTGTGCTCTTCTCTGTATTTTGCCCACAAAAACACATGTCATGAAATCATGGCACATTCACTTCCGTACTCTCATTCTTTCCTTTTGTCATGATATCGTGACACTTTTTCTCCTTGGTGCTTTTCTTCTCATCGGGTCGCGAAAACCCGACATGTCACGATATCGTGACACTTTTTCTCTGTGAGCTCTTTCTATCGAACCTGTTGCGAAATTGTGATACTTTTCCTTCCGTACAATCCTTCTTGTAAATTGTCATGAAATCACGACACTTTTTCTTTCTCTGCCTTCTTCTTCGCTTCGGACCACAAAAATGAAACATGTTGTGAAATCGTGACACCTTTTTCTCTCTCCTCTTTTCTTCGCTTTGAATCGCGAAAATGAAACATGTCGTGAAATCGCGACATCTTTTTCTCTCCTCTTTTCTTCACTTTGAACCACAAAAATGAAACATGTCGCGAAATCACATATTTTTCTCTCTCCTCTTTCTCTTCCAACATGTCGCGAAATCTCTCTTCAAACATGTCATGAAATCATAACATCTTTTTCTCTCTCCTCTTTCTCTTCCAACATGTCGCGAAATCATGACAGTTTTCCTTGTGCTTTCTCTCTCTTCGAACATGTCGCGATATCGCAACAGTTTTTCTTTTCGACCAAACATGTCGCGATATCACGATAGTTTTTCTTTCTGGCCAAACATGTCGCGATATCGCGACAGTTTTCTTACTTGTCTTTTTCTTTGATCTTTTGAATGTTGGAATCTTTTGTCTTCTTGTAAATTCACTGTACATGATTTGACTGACCTCTGAACTCCTGTCCACTGCATCAACTGATCTATCTTTCTGTGTTGAAAACAATGACAATACTGTTTATGCACCTTGCTCAACATAAACTTTTCAAATTATAAATAAATAATTGAGATTCATGGAAAGGGTCAAACATTTTTATATAGAGAAGGAGAGGAATGGATTTTATAACAAAGTTTTATACAGAGAAGGAGAGGAACAATTGAAAGGAGAAAAGCTACACATTCGTTGGAGGAAAACAGAGAAGGTCATTTGTAGAACAATGGAAATTATTGTAAGATTTTATAAATTGTTTTAAGCATTTTGGATCCAAATTTGTGCATAGACTGTATTTAGAATTAATAAAGTGCTTATTGCAATTTCTTAATAGTTTGTATACCTTAGAATATTACATCAATTTATTTGATTTCACTGTGTGAATACTGGTGAACATTGGATTGGTTTTAGAATTCTGTAAATGGAAATTTGTTTTGTCCGAGACATTAGTTTAATTTCTAAAGCTTAAATCTTTTATTATTTTATTTTCATTCTGAAAACTATATATTATAACTTAGTATATTTTTATAAAGTAAAATTATATGACTAAGTTATAATTAAATTTATAATTCAGATATTACATTAATTAATATACAAATTAATAAATTTAAGAAGGGATAAATGAATATTCTATTCCTCACCTTAATTTCATAAGGTTGAGGAACTCGGATTGATAGCTCTAAAATTCAATTTGGATTTGATTTATAATATGTTCTATGTATTTTAGAAATCCAAATTTCAAACCAGAGATCACATTTACTCTTTTGAATATTTAATTTCATAAATATTTCAAAAGATAAATATTATAAGCAAATCTAATTTATAAAATTTATTTTATTATAAAATCCAAAGTTTATAGATTAGTTTCATATTAAGCCCTAAGATTTTATCATTGACAAGGTTTTGGAACCTTATAAATTGGGCAAGACATTATTTCATTTATTCACCTCTTCTAGGTTTGATTTATAATTTCATAAGGGGGTTTGAATAAATGATTGCTTTATAAAATAAACATTTGGGAAGTGAATTGATTATAAATTTATTATGTTCCAAAGGTTTATCAAGTTTATAAAATTTCATTTACTTTGATTTTTATTAAATTTAAATTGAAATTTAATACAAAATGCTAGATTATTTTTATG
Source organism: Wollemia nobilis (assembly GCA_028583015.1). Lineage (NCBI taxonomy): Eukaryota > Viridiplantae > Streptophyta > Pinopsida > Araucariales > Araucariaceae > Wollemia > Wollemia nobilis. The sequence goes on along the minus strand of JAQPPZ010016930.1, from coordinate 5,674,491 downwards.
CTAATTTCATTTAAAGCATTTTGAGACATTAAATTGAAGAGAGGAAATAAAATTTAGTATACTTTAAATAAAGATCATAATTTTTATTTTTTTTTTTGTTGAATTGATATCAAAACATGTTATACATGATAAACTTGAAATCATTTACCTAATTCCAGGCCCCTTGTAAAAAATAGTTCACAAATCCAAGAGTTATTCAAGTACTCATTGATGTGTATATATATATATATATATATATATATATATATATATATATATATATATATATATATATATATATATATATATATATATATATATATATATATATATATATATATATATATATATAGAAATGTTAGATATAAGAGCTATTGAAAATAAAGGGAAAAATTTGAATGGCGGGAGCGGCAGGAACGGGGGGATCGGGAGCGGGACCAGGTGCATCTGTGGACGATGGCGATGGTGTTGGCGAGATTGGAGGGTCGATGGAGAATGCTGGTATGGCAGCTCTGTCCTCGGGCCCTGCAGTTGGTGTTGGGCCTACTACAGGCCCACTTAGCATTTGTCACGGTGAAGACCCAAACGACATGGTGAAATAGGCATCTGTTAACGGTAGGGTTTCACCCTCCTCTCCCTCCAAAGTGCGACCTTGGTCTTTGTCCTTTACGGATAAATTCAGGACCTCGACTGGAGCATTCTCCTTTCAAACTCCTTTGCCCTTCTCTATTTTGGGCACTAAAGTTTCATTTCCAAGCGAGGCTATGGAGCCACTAATCTTTCAAGAGACCCTCTCTCTAGTTGGGAAATTTGTCGATGCCCGACCTGATATGGAAAGTATCTGCGAATGGGCCCTTTCCAAATGGCGGCTGTCTGGTAGCATGGAGCTCATGGCCTTTCCTAGGGGTTTCTTTATGATAAGGCTAAACAATGCCCTCGACACCCAATGCATTCTCACTGGTGGACGTTGGTTTTTCGGTTGTCGAAGCCTGTTTCTATGGAGATGGGGGGAAGATTTCGACCCTGAAACTCAGTCTATCAACATCACTCCAATTTGGATCAAACTCCATGGGCTTCCCCCATAGTTCTTCTATAATGATGCTCTCAAAGGCATCACTCAATCGATTGGAGATTTAGTCACCATTGACCCTGCTACCAGAGCAAGAACCAGAATGACCTATGCTCGTGTCTGTGTCATGGCTAATCTGGATTTGGCTCTGCCTACCTGCATCGACATCAATGTCAAAATCTTTAGAAGATGTCAAGGATTTGAGTATGAGAACAAGCCCGCTTTTTGTTTGGAGTGCAACACTCAGGGCCACTTAGCTACTCAATGCCCTTCCCAAAAAAAAAGATATCCCTAGCGATTCAGGTAGGAAGAAGGATTCCCAGATCCCCAACATTCAGAAAAAGGCTCTTGGCAGGGGCCATGGCCATTCTGCAGGCCCTCCTAAAACATCTGCTTCCAACAATGTAAGTGCTTTACCTTCTTGTTCCAATCATTTCGCTCCTTTAAATAATCTTCAAACTAGTGAGGACATCTCCGATGACCTTCCCATAGATCCAAACATCTCATCCACACCCACTGCGATTCAGTCTCCCTTGTCCAAGGGTAAGGTTGCAATGACCTCCCCAAACTCACCCTCAGATTTTGGTCCCTCTCACCTTCCTCTTCCCTTCCCACCCCTTCCCCCGACTCAGAACCGTCCTCTTACCCTCTCCCCTGAGTCTGTTGCCCTGTGCCAGTCTCCCCACTCTCCATCCCCCCATAGGCTTGTCCCTGGGACTAACACCATCGACATTCTTCAATCATCCAACCCTCTAAAATCTCCCATTCTCGCCCCCAAAGCTAATGTCAACAAAGAGCAGAGAAGGGGAAGACCATCTAATGCAAAAAATCTTGCCAAAGCAGCTGATATTGAAGCGACTGATGGATTTGTGCCTACCTCCTTGGGCCCTACTTTCAAACAACCCACCCATCAATATTTGGATGAGGTTAGACCTAAACTTACTCCGTATCAAGGGAGAGGTAGAGGTCGCAAAGCAAATCCCAAGTCAAATCAATGAAGTTTGTCTCCTGGAATGTCAGAGGCCTCAACGGAACTGCCAAACAGAGGACTGTCAAGTCGGTGAGAAAAAACCTAAAACCAAATATCATGTTTCTTCAAGAATCTAAACTGGATGAGAATAGCAGCAATCAAGTTTGCAAGCTAATCTGGGAAAATAGCAATTTCGCCTTTTGCCCCTCCTCAGGGGCATCCGGGGGTCTCCTTTGTTTGTGGGATCCGACAACTATTGAGGGGAGAGTTCTTTCAGTCTCTGACAGAACCATCAACATTTTGTTCACTAATAAAGCCACCAACCTTCAATGGATTGCCACCAATGTTTATGGACCAAACAGTCCTGTCAACAGAAGATTGTTGTGGGATAACATTACTGCAATGCGCAATAACTTTCCTGACTTTCCTTGGATGGTCTGTGGCGACTTCAATACTCCCCTTCACCTGTTTGACAAGCAAGGAGGCAATCCGATCACTAGCCGCTGCATTGAAGATTTCAGCGAATTTGTCAACCTCAACGAGCTTATGGACTTACCGCTCCAAGGATCCAACTATACATGGAGCAACAGAAGGGCCGACATTCATCACATCCAAATTTGGCTTGACAGATTTCTCTTGTCCAAAGAACTCATTCCTATTTTTGGCGATGCCAAGCTTCATAGCCACCCAAAAATTGGATCTGATCACAACCCTATAATTATGGATTGTTCCCGACCCCAGAAAACCTTTAAAACCCCTTTCAGGTTTGAAAATATGTGGCTCACTCATCCAGATTTAGGTCGGTGTATTCGACAATGGTGGCAGCAAAACCTTTGTCCAAACCCTCTCTCGAATCTGTTCCTCAAACTCAAAGCAGTCAAACTCAAGCTGAAATGCTAGAACAGGGAGGTTTTCGACAACCTCTTTAGTGAAAAAAAGCTTCTACTGGATGAGCTCAAAAGGGTGGAAAATCTGATTCAGGGAGGGGATCAGAGGGTTGAAACTTTCATGGAAGAAAAATGCCTCCTTTCAAACCTTCACAATGTTTTGGCTAAGGAAGAGTCCTACTGGAGGCAAAAATCCAGAAGCCTCTAGCTCAAAGAAGGAGACACCAACACGAAGTTTTTCCATGCTTCCACCTTGCGCCACAGAGGCTCAAATAAAATCTCTGAGTTGACCAAGGTTGATGGTACCATTTTCTCTGATATCCATGCCATCAGACAGGAAGTTGTGCACCACTTCCAGGGAATCTTAGGTCCAAGTGTTGACTGCCACCCCCGCACAGCAAGTTCTCTACTTCAGAACATTCCAATGATGGTGTCTAATGATGATAATGAGAAATTGCTCCAATCCTACACTGAAGAGGAGATCAAAGATGCCCTGTTTGCAATGGAACCCGACAAGGCCCCTGGACCCGATGGCTTTCCACCCCGGTTTTTTCAACACTTTTGGGATATTGTGGGCCCTGATGTTGTTGCTACGGTTAAATTCTTCCAGAGAGCCAAAAAGATGTCGAGAGAAGCCAATTCCACCTTCATTGTTTTAATTCCCAAGTCTAATGATCGTGCTTCCCTCTCCGACTTCAGACCTATAAGCCTCTGTAGTGTCATCTACAAACTTATCACCAAAGTTATGGCAAACAGGCTGAAAGACATCCTTCCCTCCATCATCGACCAGTGCCAAGGCAGCTCGGTCAAAGGCAGATTCATTGTTGATGGAGTGATAACCGTCCACGAGTTGGCTCATTCAGCATCTAAAAACAAAAAACCCAGTATGTTCCTTAAGCTTGACATGAACAAGGCTTTTGATCGGGTTTCATGGAAATTCCTGTTCGAGGTCCTTGAGAAGTTTGGGTTTCACAAAGAATGGGTTAAGATGGTTCGAGAATGTATCTCTACTGCTTGGTTCTCTGTTCTTATCAATGGTTCACCTGCTAGCTTTTTTCCAAGTTTTAAAGGCATTCGTCAAGGGGACCCTCTGTCACCCTTCCTCTTCATCATTTTGGCCGAAACCCTGGGAAGAACCCTTACTGTTGCTTGCAATAGTGGACTCGTCTCTGGGATCAAACCAGCCTCAACAACCAATGCCATTTCCCATCAACAGTTTGTGGATGATACTATTCTTTCCTCTCATGCTTCTATCCTCGAAGCAAAAATCATTAAGAGCATCCTTGACTCTTATGAAGAGGCGGCTGGCCAAAAAGTCAATTACCGCAAAAGCAAGCTATACTTCCTCAATACTCCCATCCACAGGCAAAACAGGATTGCTGAAATCCTTGGGTGTACCATTGGGAGCCTTCCAACTACTTATCTCGGATTACCGCTTTTCCATGGCAAATCGGTCTCGGCTATGTGGAACCCTGTTCTAGATCGTCTCAACAAGAAACTTGCAGGCTGGAAAAGTTCTTTGCTCAGTCAGGCAGCCAAAGCCACTCTGGTCCAGGCTTGCCTGCAAAGTATTCCTATTTTTTTCTTATCTATCTTCAAAGCTCCAGACTTCCATCCGCCAAAGAATTGAGCAAATTCAACGTAGATTCCTTTGGGCGGGAAACGAAAACAAGAACAAATTTTCCCTGGTTGCCTGGGACAAGGTTTGTTCCAAGAAAAAGGATGGAGGTCTCGGCTTCAGGGACATCAAACGGATGAACATGGCTCTCATTGCCAAGCAGTCTTGGAGACTTACCATCAATGAAAAAGCCACCTGGATTGACATCATCAAAGCTAAGTACCTTCATCAGGTTCCCTTTCTTGGAGAGCACAACCTTCCTAGCGGATCTCATTTATGGAATGGTGTCACTAAAACAAGGAAGATCATCATGGAAGGCTTAAGGTGGTGTCTTGGAAATGGATTGACCATTCATTTCTGGGATGACCCTTGGATCCGTGACAAACCTCTCAGCCAAGATCCTCATCTTTTTGTGCTCAAGACGGTGACCGAAGCCACCTTTGGAGATAAGGTGTGTCATTTCATTAACCCAGGTATTACAAGACCCGAATGGAAACACCTGGATCTGAATGGGCCTAGACATATCACCGAGGTGCTTAGGCGGTTACAAAACTTATTGAGGAGTTGCATAATCCCCAGCTCTCACAAAGAAGACTCCATGGTTTGGAACCTTGAAGATTCAGGGCATTTTACTGTTAAATCTGCCTACTACAGCCAAGAAGCTCCCAGTGATGGCCGTGACTTATCTAATCTGGTTTGGGTTCCCAAGATCATTCCCAAGGTCAAATTCTTCTACTGGTTGGCCATCCAAAATAGAATCCTCACCACTGACAATTTGATAACCAGAGGGCTTCTCATCCCCAATTGGTGCATCCTGTGTAAAAATGCCTGTGAGTCTACTACGCATGTTTTTCTGGAATGTCCCTTCTCCCTTGCAGTGCTCAACCAGGTTTTCAACACATTCGCCATCTCCGTAGCCCTCCCTCATTCCATTCCCCTCCTTTTTCAACAATGGCCCCGACCTTTCAAGAGCAGTCAACTCAAATTCATGTGGCAAGCTTGCCTTCACATTTTCCTGTGGCAGATTTGGCTCGAGAGAAATGCCAGAATTTTCAATAACCTTGCCACGGATAAGAAGATTGTTGTTGCCAAAATCTTGGCCCTTGCTACGGAGAATGCCTCTCTTGTCTCATCTTCCAAACCCCCCTCTCCTGGCCTTGAATTGGATCTAACAAATCATTTCAATCTTTTCAATTTTTTTGCAACACCTCGTACTTCTATTGACAGGTCTGTTATCAAGTGGGTCTTACCTCCTTCTGGGTGGCACAAGCTTAACTTCGATGGCACGGCCAAAGGCAACCCTGGAGCGGCTGGCGGAGGTGGAATTCTCAGAAATCACAGAGGAGAAATAATTTTGGCCTTTGCTCAGAACTTGGGAATTCAGTCTAACAATATGGCCGAGGCTCGGGCCTTGCTCCAAAGCTTGATTCTCTTGGAAGGCTTGACTATCAATAAACTCATCATAGAAGGAGACTCATTGCATTGCATCAACTGGCTCAAAGGAACCTCTATGCCTCCCTGGGCCCTTGTTTCCATCTTCGAAGAATGCAAGGCACTAATTGGCTTTTACCCAAAATTAATCATTCAACATCAATACCGGGAAGGAAACAAAGCTACGGACTGGCTTGCTAACAAGGGAGTTGATGCAACAGACTTTCAGGTTTGGAGAGATTCCTTCCCAATCGGCCTAAGGGACGCTTCTTCAAGTTCCAATGTTTGCACAATGTGAGTGGGTTACTGAGCTCGGGGTTTTTCCCCTTTGGCTGCGTTTTGGCATCTTGGAGCGTTTTCGCGTCACTTTTCACAGTCGGTTGCATAATCTCAGCTTGTCACGATATCGCGACATTCCTTTTTGCTCCGGCCATGAGGTTGCTTCTTGTCGCGATATCGCGACACTTTTCTCTCCTTCTGGTGCGGTCTTCCAACTTGTCGCGATATCGCGACACTTTTTCTCTCCGGGTGCTCCTTTGCAAACTTGTCGCGATATTGCGACACTTTTGTCCTTCAGGCACTTTCTTGCTTCATGTCGCGATATCGCGACATTTTTTCTCTCCAACGGCGGTCTTCTTTTTTGTCGCGATATCGCGACACTTTTTCTCTCTCCAATGGCGGTCCTCCATTCTGTCGCGATATCGCGACATTTTTTCTCTCCAACGGCGGTCTTCCATTTGGTCGCGATATCGCGACATTTTTTCTCTCCAATGGCGGTCTTCCATTCTGTCGCGATATCGCGACATTTTTTCCCTCCAACGGCGGTCTTCCATTCTGTCGCGATATCGCGACATTTTTTCGCTCCAACGGCGGTCTTCTTTTTTGTCGCGATATCGTGACATTTTTTCTCTCCAACGGCGGTCTTCATTCTTGTCGCGATATCGCGACACTTTTTCTCCTCGGCTGCGGACTTCCAGATTGTCGCGATTTCGCGGTACTTTTTGTCTTCGGCTGCGGTCCTCCAGATTGTCATGATTTCGTGACACTTTTTCGTCTTGGCAGCGGTCTCCCAATTTGTCGCGATATCGCGACAATTTTTCTCTTCGGCAGCGGTCTTCCATCTTGTCGCGATTTCGTGGCACATTTTCTTCTTGGCAGCAGGCTTCCACTTTCGTCACGATTTCGTGACTCATTTTCTATTCGGCTGCGGTCTTCATTTTTGTCACGATTTCATGACACCCTTTCTCTTCGACAGCGTTCTTACTTCTTGTAGCGATTTCGCGACTCCTTTTTTGCCCGGGCACGGTCTTCTTTCTTGTCGCGATTTCGTGACTCTTCTTCTCGTCCGGCTCCAACCTAGCAACTTGTCGCGATATCGCGACACTTTGCAACATGTCACGATATCACGACTTCTTCCCTTCTTCGGCTCCGATGGCGCTTCTTGTCACGATTTCGTGACTTCCTTTCTTCTATTGGCTTCAACGGCGCAACTTGTCACGATTTCGCGACATCACCAATTTGGTCGCGATTTCGTGACACCTTCTCTAGTGTGGAGGTTTGCCCGCTCTCTATTCCTTTCTTCTTGGACCACCTCGGTCGATATGGAATTCATGTAATCTCTCTTGTACAAGGTTCAGGGACCTTTCAACACCCTTTCTACCAATCAAAAAAAAAAAAATGTTAGATATAACCTAAGAACCTTGGAGATATATAATATTCTTTACAAGAGAGAATCATAATTCTGAGTTTGTCGGGTGGTTTTATGATTGGACAAAATCACACCTCAACAAATTGGCGCTAGAAGGAGGGCATGAAAGGTAATGATTTTAATTTTAGCATGTGCAATTTGTTATAAAAAGAAATAAAATTGTTTGAAATTTTCAATTTATGTTGCATTAACGTTAATCTATCATAAATTCAAAAATTAGGTTATGATGCAATTTTTATGAATTTTCATACATAGCCTTGCATATTAAATTTGGTTCAATGGCAGAAAATGATTTACCATTTTATAAACATGATGGAATGATTATGCCAGAAGAACATATTCAGGCATATAAAAATATTATGCTTAGTTTTCAAATTATGAATGAAGATGTTTTCTGTAGAATGTTTCCATACACATTGGATGAAGTTGCTAAAGATTGGTTTATCAATTTACCTACAGGTTCTACTGCTTCTTGGAATCATCTTGAAACAATGTTCCTTGAACACTTTAGAAAATTGGTGGACACAGATTTGTTATCAAATCAGTTTGCCTCTATTCGTAAAAGGCCTAATGAATCCATGAATCAATTTAATGATAGGTATCAAAAGTTGTATACTTTAGCAATATGAGAACTTTGAAATACTTTTGAAAAAAAGGAAAGTTATGGGAAAGTAAATTTTGGTTTTGTTTTGATATTATGATTATTGTTTCAGTATGCAGGTAATACAAGGGCAAGGGTTTGAAGAAGATCTTTATAAAATCTGTTCCCAACGAAATAACTAAACTTTTCAAATTATAAATAAATCATTGAGATTCATGGAAAGGGTCGAACATTTTTATACAGAGAAGGAGAGGAACGATTGGAAGGAGAAAAGCTACACATTCATTGGAGGAAAATAGAGAAGGCCATTTGTAGAACAATGGAAATTATTATAAGATTTTATAAATTGTTTTAAGCATTTTGGATCCAGATTTATGCACAGAATGTATTTGGAATTAATAAAGTGCATATTACAATTTCTTAATAGTTTGTATACCTTAGAATATTGCATCAATTTATTTGATTTCACTGTGTGAATACCGGTGAACATTGGATTGGTTTTAGAATTCTATAAATGGAAATTTGTTCTATTAAATTTGTTCAAGTCATTAGTTTAATTTCTAAAGCTTAAATATTTTATTATTTTATTTTCATTCTGAGAACTATATATTATAACTTAGTATAATTTTATAAAGTAAAATTATATGACTAAGTTATAATTAAATTTATAATTCAGATATTACATTAATTAATATTCAAATTAATAAATTTAAGAAGGGATAAATGAATATTCTATTCCTCACCTTAATTTCATAAGGTTGAGGAACTCGGATTGATATCTCTAAAATTCAATTTGGATTTGATTTATAATATAGTTCTATCTATTTCAGAAATCCAAATTTCAAACCAGAGATCACATTTAATCTTTTGAATATTTAATTTCGTAAATATTTCAAAAGATAAATATTATAAGAAAATATAATTTATAAACTTTATTTTATCATAAAATCCAAAGTTTATATATTAGTTTCATATTAAGCCCTAAGATTTTATCATTGACAAGGTTTTGGAACCTTATAAATTGGGCAAGACATTATTTCATTTATTCACCTCTTCTGTGTTTGATTTATAATTTCATAAGGGGGTTTGAATAAATGATTGATTTATAAAATAAACATTTGGGAAGTGAATTTATTATAAATTTATTATGTTTCAAAGATTTATCAAGTTTATAAAATTTCATTTACTTTGATTTTTATTAAAGTTAAATTGAAATTTAATACAAAATGCTAGATTCTTTTTATGCTAATTTCATTTAAAGCATTTTGAGACATTAAATTGAATAGAGGAAATAAAATTTAGTATACTTTAACCTAATATCATAAAACAAATTTTATTTTGTTGAATTGATATCAAAACATGTTATACATGATAAACTTGAAATCATTTACCTAATTCCAGGTCCCTTGTAAACAATAGTTCACAAATCCAAGAGTTATTCAAGTACTCATTGATGTATATATATATGAAATGTTAGATATAACATAAGAAAATTGGAGATATATAATATTATTTGCAAGAGAGAATCATAATTATGAGTTTTTCAAGTGGTTTTGTGACTGGAAAAAATCACACCTCAACAATGACCAAACTCATTGTATGAGTAGCAATATTCTTGGAAAAGCTATTCTTTTCCATATACCTGTCTTTCATGGGTCCTACACTATGAAGCCATGTGTCCAAACCTGTGACATAAAAAACATATTCCATTGAAGCCTCCTTGTCTTGACCTCATTGGTATCCTGTCCTGATTGATGTTCCATATGTATCTTCTTTGTGCATTGTTTCTCTCTTTGTTGTCCAACTCATCCTATGATGTCCCACTTTCACTTAAAATATCTTCTTCTAAAGTTTCTTCTTCATCAAGACTTGAAGTAGATTCTTTTTCCTGTTTCTTTTGAACCTTTCCAAAGCCAAGACCTATTGAACATGATGTTTGTTGTTGTCCACAGATGAACTTATACAAGTTCTTAGAGCTATTTGTGAAACTCTTCATCTTGATCTTGGAATCCTTTAAGTCTTCTTTTAGAGTAGCCATTTCTTGTGCTAACTTCTCACATTCCAAAATATTTGCTTCTAACTTATCCTTGAACTTGTTTGACTTAGCATTTAACTTATCTAAATCCTCTATGAGCAATAATATTTCTTCATCATATTATTGAAACTTACTTTCAAGCTTGGAGTGTTGCTTTCTAACCTTCTTTACTGTGTCAAGGGCATAAATAATTTCTCCCTTGAGATCATAACCATTCTCTACTGAATAATATTCTATTTATTTGCCTTTATCCTTATCATTACTTCCTTTTGACTTGTCTTCTATAGGATCACTTTCTTTATCTTCCAAAGCCATTAGAAGATTCTCATCTAGTATTTCAAGTGCATCTTCAAAATCATTATCACTGAAACTACAACCATCCCTAGTGTAATCATCTTCAAGATATCCAAATTTACCACATCTAAAATAATTAAGAATAACTAGAGTCATTTTTTTAACTGGATATTTCTCTTTAACCATAAATATTATTTCATCTCTATCATTGTCTGAAAAACTAGCATCACCGTCAATTGAGTACTTACTTGCATTTTCTGTATAGTAGTTTCTCTTTTGTCTCTGGAAGAACTTCTTTCCTTGTTTTCTTTGTCCATCCTTGCTTTTCTTTTGGTACTTGTGTCTTTTTGATTCCCTGTATCTGTGATCCTATTTTTCTTCATCATTGTTGTTCTTTGGCTCTTTGCATTCTATTGCATAGTATCCATACCATCCACAATTGAAACATTTGATAAATCTTAGATCTATGGGTCTTCTAGAACCTCTATCTCTTCTGCCATAATTTGCTTCTTCATCACTGGATGACTCACTACTTGATTCTATCTTCTTTCCATTTTTTATTTTTATCTACTTTGAAAGTATCTTCTTTCGAAGGAATAAGATATTTTGTTCTTATATCAAAAATAGTAAGCATACCAAGCAAATAATTCCTTGTCAAAGAATCACTATCAATTGATGTTTCTATGGTAGAAGCCTTTTCACTATAACTTTTTGGAAGAGTCCTCAAGATCTTATCACAAGCATCAGATTCATCAACCTTCATTCCAAGACCTTTCATCTCATGTACAAATTCATAAATCTTGTTGAGATAGTCACAAATATTTTCATCATCCCTCATTGTTAGGTTCTCAAATTCTCCTTTGAGATTTTTGATCGTAGCCATTCTGACTCCTTTATCTCCTTCATATATTTTATACAGAATTTCCCACATTTCTTTTGTTGTTTTACATTCCATAATATTCATAGATTCTTATCTATGCAACCCTTTTATAATTGCATTCATAGCTCTTGAATTTGCATGCATTAGAAGCTTACCTTCCTTATCTATATGAGGATTGGTTGTTGAATCATATCCAAGTTCCACTACATCCCAAAATTCATTGCCAAGTGCCATCAAGTAAAATCTCATCAGCATACACCAATATAAGAATTCACTTCCATCAAATACTGGTACTACATTATTGAAGGGTCTGTATCTTTGATCCTTTTGATCCATTATGTTCTTAGACCGCTTTTCCTTCAAGCTACCAAACTCTTCTAAAGGAACTAGCTCTGATACCAATTGAAGAACACAAGCTTATACTGAGAGGGGGATGAACAGTATAAGATTCCTTTTTCTTTCAATTCAATATTATGCAGTGTATAGATAGCAGTATTAATAGCAATAATCAAATCAATGCATAAAAAACCATACACAATAGAGACACCATAATTTATGTGGTTCACCCAATGTGGACTACTACATGGAGAAAGTATTTTACTAAAATTTTCTCAATCAATCTCTTTGGGAATCCTTCCCAATTACAATGTTTATGGACCTTTGTCCAAAGGAAATTTTGATACCCTCATCTCAAGTTCGTGGATCTCTTCCACATGAGAACTCTTTCCCCTTCTGCTCTGGCTAGTGATCTTCTAGAAGACTATGTCTCTGTGCTGTACTGATTGGTGGATATCTCTCCACTTGAAGACTCCTCACTCAGATATGTCTTTAATTATCATGGCTACTGGATATCTATCCACTAAGACTCTATCCTCTATACTCTGTCACCTCCAAAGCTCTGTCTCAATAGGTTCACTCAGAACCTTCTCAAATCTGCTCAACAAGCTCACTCAGAACTTGTCCAAATCTGCTCAATAGGTCCACACAGAACCTGTCCAAATCTGCTCAACATATCCACATAAAACTTGCTCAAATATGCTCAATAGGTCCACACAAAACCTTCTTAAATTTGCTCAACAGATCCACATAGAACTTATACAAATATTCTCTCTAGGACTTGCTCAAATTTGCATAGCAAGCTTCCACAAAAGCTTATTCAAAATCATTCCATAAGCCTTCTCAAAGACTTGTCTCAAATCTACTTAACAAGCTCATATAGAACTTATCCAATCTCATAGAATCATAAAGAGAATTGTTAGAGACTCATATGTTTTATACTTAATGCTCAATCAATATCTCAACTCAATCTCATAAAAGCATAAAGAGAATTGTTAGAGATTATATATGTTCTATACTCAAATCTCAATCTCAACTCAAATCAATCTCATGGAAGCATAAAGAGAATTGTTAGAGACTTTATATGTTCTATACTCAAATCCTAATCTCAACTCAAATAAAAATATAGAATATTTTGTTTTATGGAACTTGAACAACCACATGAATCCACTTGACTAGGCTCAATCAACTCAACTCAACCAATCACCTCAATGAACAACCCTTTCTCACAAACCCTAGTCCAAGCATGTATCAATCAACTCAAAATATTTCCAACAATGCTCAACAAAAAATCTCACATAAAAATGATACTCGTGTTCTCTTCTAACTCAATTTCAAGTTCTTTGACAACCAATGGGCTCCAAAAACAATGCTTATAAAACAAGGTTTAATCACAACTCTCAATCCAGAAAACCTTGAAGCACTAAACCAATCACTTTTGAAAAGGAAACCACAATCAATCCTTTTCACTCCAAAGATATTTTCAAAAATCAACCACCATAATAAATCAATAGGAGAATGTGCCCATACCTTTTATAAATATGAAGAAGCCTCTTTGGAAATCTGCCACAATCATAATATTCTTTTACCAATCTCCACAAGGGTTAGAAGATCATAAAATAATCAACATTACTCCACTTCACAATAATATTTACCAAGGCTTTTAATTAGAAAATCTTCTTAAGAATTAATGCACAACTTCCTTATCACTCCTAAAACCACTTATACCATAAAATAAAATAAATCAAATCATTGCATAACCTTATCACTCCACAAACCACTTATACCATACAAATAAATCAAATATTTTATATCCTTTCTTTCAACACTTTTGCACTAAAAAATAATCACAAAGATTTCTTAGGTAATATCTCACACTAATCAAATATCAAACCTTATTAAAATATTAAAGCTTGATCAACCTTATATCTCCCACAAAAATCATAATCAAACCTTAGCAAGAAAATATTTTAATTAAAATATTTACCATCGTAAATATTGGAGTCGGAGTGCATACCTCAAAGGAGCCCTCGAAGGGCCTTGGCATTTTTAACCTCTGCCCATTGTGTTGCCAAGTGACAGCTAAGCCATGTGAGCTAACACTTCCCACATGAGTGCCTTGGGCACTCTCTTCCTTAATCCGCATGTGCTTTCCTCACAAGGTGCCAAAACTTTGACTGTCCATGACTTGACTTCCCATGTCACACTCCACAAAATTTGCTGCACAATATTCGGATGCAGAAATACTTTGGGTTTTCGAAAATCATGTGACACTTCTTAGGTTTATTAAATGGAAAACCTTTGGCTTATTTATATAATCCATCCTTCAATGCAAATACGTTGGCCCTTTTAACATTGCCCTCATGATGTCAGCGGTGCCAATAAGAAATGAGGGAAAAACCTTTTATTTAATTTTAAAATTTAAATTTAAATTTTAAATAAATTAAAATTTAAACTAAACCTTTAAAATTAAATTTCTCCATCACCAGGGCACCTTTTTCAATGAAACAAAAAGCCAACTTGGGTTTTAAGAAAAACCCATTTCAAATTTGCCATCCATTGGTTTTAAATAAAATATTTCCTTGCCTTCCTTGGTTTTCATAAAAACCTTTTGCTAAGCTTCCCTTGAAGCTCCTTTTGGAACCAAATGCCATGCATCCCTTCTAGAACCTTTTATCAAAATCTTGGCTTCTCATGAAGCTCTTTGTGGAGAAAAATCATAGTGCTTACTTACATAGGTCCTTTTGACATCAATGACAACTTTTAGCTTAGGGACTCAAAATGTCCAACAATAGTTTTTTCTCATCTCTCAAATTAAGATATTACATGCTTAGCCAAAAGATCTATATCATAGCAAGAGTCGATACCCTATGATACCTCATGTCAAAACATTACTTATCAGGAAGAACTATCAAATGGGTCATAACCCTTAGTGAATTTGATCTTGAATTAATTAGCCAAAAATCACTAAAAAGGAAAGTTATAGATGATCAGATTTTGATGCACATTTATAATAAAAACATCCCATAAACATCACCTTCCCTGATAAAATAATTCTAGCTATAAAAGCCCAAGATCCTGAATCTTGGATCTTATACTTTGGTAGAGCTAGATGCATCAAAGGTGTAGGATCAGGTATCATTTGGTCATACCTCAACATCAACTTATACTATTATCCTTTAAAATCTATTTCTCAAGTACAAATAACATGGAAAATTATCCTAAAATAGTGCTTCATACTTTTCCATGTTGTTTGAACATGAGATATAGAGTTAAAAGTATCTTATGAAGGATCTTATTTTCATGTACAATTAACATGGAAAATTATCTTGTAGCTATTTAATGGACATGAATCTGACCTTTCTTTATATTTTGTGTGGATGTGGGATAGACAATATGTTGTCATCCATGATTTGAATTTCATAGTTACCACTAACCTCCTTGTTGAGATCATCGCAATCTTGAACGAAGGGGAGATAATTAACAGAGAGAAGCACTTGCTCCAGGGTGAGCTAGCTCTCTTTCGAGATTGAGGTGAGTCCTTGGGTAGAGACAAGGATGGCATTCTACAGGAAATTCTATTGAAGCTATGGGACATCATGATGGTGACGATCCTATAGTAATTTATGTTGGGCAATCCCGAAGCGGTCTTGAGGAGCTTCTATTTGGTGTTCCTCAACCACTTACAGGGAAAAAATACCATCAACATACCAGAGTATATTTTCCATTATGTTGAGTGATCAATCCTAAATGTAAATAAAGGGGTATCATCCTTCTCCCTACACCAAGGTCTTCACTTGGTGATCTACAGATACATTTTGGAGTAAAAAACTCGTAGAGCTATGGGAGTGGTGGTCTCTACCATGGGACCTATGAATGATGATGGAGGAGCTAGTGGAGACATTTCTATGTCTCCTAGAACCAATCAAACCTTGGAATTTTATGTAAAGTTGGAGAATACTCTAAGCACTCAAAAATTTGAGCCTCATCGCTCCACCAGGAGCAAAGCTAGTAGCAACAAACTTAAGGCCCCCATTGTTGTTGACAATGATTTTTTTGATGACTCTCTTTCCTTTTAGGTTAAACTAGAGACTACACCCAAGAAAAGTTACCCTATTGAAGGTACATCCATCCAACCTCCCTCCTTTTGGCCTCTAGATTTTCTTATTGGCCTAATCTCTTCGAACATGGCCACCTCTAAGACCTCCATGATATTATAAAGGCCCTAATGATAGTGACCAAGATGATCTCCTCTCTCCTCTCTCAAGCGGATATGAATACAAGTACTAGTTCAATATCATGGAGGAATTCAAGAGCCTGGTGGGAGCAACCAGGGATGGTTGTGAAACTGGAAAACCCAACATCTAGCATGTTTTGTGGCTCTCTGGTGTTTTTTTGGTGTTTTTGGATATACATTTTTTATTTTTTGTCTCATGGATTGCCCCTGCATGGGTTTATTTATGGATGGTTTTGTTGGTTACTCCTTATTGCCCCTACGAGGGCTTCCTAGGCTTGTTATTGGTTTTTGTAATGACCCATAATGGGATGAATTTTTCTCTATTATGCTAAGGAGTACTTTTTCAATTAGACTCCATTTTGCAAAAGGTTACAGGATCCTTTCAAAATCCCTTTACCAATAAAAAAAATATCTTAGAGTTGCATTAAAGCTTAAAATTAAAACCTTTATGGTATATGATGACTCATAATTGGTGATTAACCAATTCAATGGTGTTTAGTAAACCAAGGATAATAAACTAAAACCTTACAAAGACATCATAGATAAGATAATAGCTTATTTTGAACAAATCAACCTAAAAGCTATTCCATAATCTAGCAATCAACATGTTGATGCTATGGCCACAAGAACATATCTTATCCCTTTAGAACTAGAAGATGAATAAGCTTCCACTATCATAAGATTAGTAAAATATCCTTCCACATTAAAATCATGTGTTCAACCTCTAAATATTTGCACCATTGAATCAACTTTATCCCAAGAACCTTGGTAACAAGATATCCTTATCAAAAGTGAATACAAATCAGATTCAAATATTGTAAATATGTCATCATTAGATATATATTATATCAATGCTCTTTTGAGGGCATTCTTCTTAGGTGCATAAATGCAAAGGAATCCCAAGCAATCATTAAATAAGTCCATGATGGATCATGTGGTGGATTAGCCATGGATAGAAATCTCCTTAGTATGAGTTACTATTGACCATATATGGAAAAGTACACCTATAACTATGTTTGGATATGTGATAAGTGTCAATGACATGATAAAATTATCCATGATCCTCCCCAATAATTGTAACCAATAACATCATCTTGGTGCTTCTCCTCTTGGAGATTAGACATTATAGGTAAAATCAACCCTCAATCATTTTATGGCCAAAAATTCATTATTATAATTACAAAATACTTCACCAAATGGATCGAGGTCAATCCTCTATCCTATGTAATAGGAATCCAAGTATCCAAATTCATTATCAACCAAATCATTAGCAGTTATGGGATGCATTATATATTAATCATGGACAATGGTACACCATTGAAAAATAAGGAAGTTGCCAAGATATGTGTAAAATAAAAAATCCAACAAAAATGGTCAACATTATACTACCCGCAAGGAAATGGACAAGTAGAATCTTCCAATAAAGACATTGTTCAAAGTCCTCAAAAAAATAGTCAATAGAAATAGCTCAGATTGGCATTTATGACTTTGTCCTACCTTATAGGCATATCGTACTAGCATATGGACTCCTATGGGAATGACACCCTATGCCTTAGTTTATGGCACATAAATCATTTTTCCTTTTGAACTTGAAATACACTCTCTAAGAGTCCTATTGCAATATTCCAAAATTGGAGATGAATATCGTCTAGGATGCTTGCAACAATTAGATATTTTAGAAGAAATTGCATCAGTACCTTAGAAAACTTAAGAACATACCACAATAGAATTTTATATGCATATCACAATAAAGTGCATCCAAGATTCTTTGAAATTGAGGACTTAGTCCTCAAAGAAAACCAAAATAATTCCATTGCATAGACAAACTCAAAGGAATGTTTGAACCCAACTGGTTAGGACCATTCATCATCACTACTAAATTTGGATTTGAAGCCTTGTAAACACCTAAAAATGTCTTAAATAACCTCTTGCAAAAACAATTAACATTTAAAATACAAATCAATTCAAAATCAATTCAAAAGGGGTAAAACATTAACAAAATCAATTCAAAACCTTAAAGTCTAACAAGAGGCTATTCAAAACCCTAAAATAGGGTAGGTCTTATCCCCATAAAACATAGGCACCCCTACCCCCCTCTCATATGCTTTCCAAAGCATCCACTTGTGCTCTTTTTCAAAAAGCACCCACCCTCCTTAAAGGGCATTTAAGCCAAAAGGTTGAAAAGGGGTTTTTCACTCTCCCCCAAGTCTTACATGGGCATGGAGTGCCCATTCCAACTTAATGCAAAAATTAATAAAGTCTTACCCACCACATAGGTCTTAAAGAGGCTTCTCCTCTCTCCTCCACATCACACACCCCCTTCACTTGCCTAGAATTTCTATATAAGGAGGAGCATATCTATGAATTTGTGGAGGCAAAAAAGAGGAAAGTTATGCTATAAAAATGTTGGTTGATGCATACCAAGTACCTTTGAGCATGTGAGCCCACTTTCCTACATCTCGTTTGTAGGTTTAAGGTGGTCTACAATGTAGAACAAACATCTCCAGCTTCCAAACTAGCACAGAACCACACCAAAAGGCTCCACGATGGATTTTATAAAAAATACAAGAAATAGAACCTAGAACACACCCTGAGGTGTAAGCACACCTAGAAAATGCACCTCGAGGTGCGTTTTCTAGTTTTAGGCTTCAAAACAGGTTTAATAGGTAATATCTTACTTTATCAATTTCAAATCATTTTGGAATTTTTGTAATGTAGTTTTGTTCATTTTGGTCCATATGTATTTCTTTATAGGAGGTCTAACTGAGACATGCCTCCAAACATTATAACACTCTTTTGTAGTATTATGTAGGTCATATATAATGTGTAGCACATAGTGGCATGCATCATAAACCTACTCTAACCTTGAGGAGTTGAAAGAAAATACCCACGATGTTGCAAAACTTGTTCTCTGTTAGGTCCCCTCTTCATGAGTCCCTCTTTTGTAACCCTTTAGGGTGTTTTGTAAAAGGATAAAATTTCCTTGTTGTAAACAACTTATTAATATGAAGTAGCATGTTTTATTTCACTTCATTTTGGAAATCATGATTTTATATGCTTTTGTTAGTTTGATATATATCTAACAACATTTTATGGTCTTGTTATTGTTACAAGTCCTACAAAATCAGAAATGGACTCTCCCAACTCCTTAAACACACTTCAGGCCCAATATCAACAACTTTGTGATCTCCTTTGTGTCACCTTACATTGTTACTTTCATTTATTTGATGTTCTTTTTAGTATTTTTCTTTACAAATAGGCTTTATTTCAAGTAGTAAAATTTTGATAGTTTTTGTCCAAATACAGGTACAAACTAGCAAAACACCTGGTTTATATCTTATAGACTTTCTACAAGTCCAAAACTAGGCAAAACATCACTTTTGGGGGAAAATGCACCTCGAGGTATGTTCTAGGCTAAAAATACACCCTGAGGTTCATTTTGGACTCTAACACCTATGGAAGACACTAACAAACCATAAAATCCATCCAAAATTTGGAAAATACAGGTAGACTATTACAAGTTTTAAATTTAACCTATTTTTGTTCCATTTTTGCTTGATTTTGAACATCAAATAATCATGTGCACTTTGCTTTCCAAAAGGTATCTAAAACATTAGGTCATTTTGTAACTTAATTTATATTTACTTTCAAAATGCACCATAATTGTGTGGTCAATTTTCAATTTAGCCTAGCTTTCTTTCCAAATACATATGCATTAAAAAATCTACCTAAGTTAGAATTAACTATTTGCATAAGGTGTGAAGAGCCCTCCTAATATCTTCATCTCCATGAGCTGAGAGTAAGATCCTTATCCTTTGCCTCATATATAAAGCTCTAGGAGACATCTAGCCATAACCTTAATAGGCATATCTTGGTTAGTGTACACAGATTTATTCCCAAGAAAATCTTAGATCAATTTGATAAAATCAAGCAATCCCTTTTCATTGCTTCTTAGCATATCATTGCTTTCTTGTTTACAAAACATTATTTTTAGAGTATTTCTTGCATTTTTTTGCATTTCAAAAGCGCATTCCCTTTTTCTAAAATGAAAAATCTAAAAATAAAAGTGTATTTCTTTTACTTAAAGGAGTTCATTTCCAAAATTTACCAATTTATTAACATAACATACACACACATTCAAGGCATAAACATTGGTTTGTGTTGGATTTCATCACCATTCACCAATCAAGACCAAAAGTGTTGGGCTTCATATCCAACTGTTGGCTCGCTCCCTAAACACCTTAGTATCCCCCCACGAGTGTTTTTTTGGATTTCATCATCGAAAATCCCCCTACTTTTAGGTGCATCCTAAAGTAGGACAGGTTTAGATGCCCCTTAACTATAGGACTTAATAATTATTAGACACAACTATCATTTATGCCCAAGCTTACATGAGGGTGAAGTGAAATCCTACATGGACCGATAGCAAGGCACTAGATAGTACAGACCCTTCCTTGGAGGGGTAGTTTTACCATAAGGATACCTATCACCCATGCACCATCCTAGACAACATTATATTTTTGTTCCTCCTCACTCCTTGCATACTTTTGAGTATAGCAGGAAGGGTGTGCATTAACATACCTTTTCTATAAATCATTCATATACCCTAAATTTTTAGCGATCTCTTACATAAAAACACAAAAAACCTATAAATCAAGATAATATCACATTAACTTCAAGCTAAAATATACACTTTGTTTTTTTTTTACAAATTACAAAATATGGTTATAAAATATAACAAAATGGTTACAAAATCTTTCAAAACACCCCCAAAACTTTTAAAACTACAAAAAACTAGTTTTCGATACCTCCAAAATCAATTTGACCACTTAATGGACATCAAACACCTATTTGTATTGAAAATGTAGGTTGAGGTATGTTTTGATCTAAAAACGCACCCTAAGGTGTAGCTTTTGTTTTACAAAATAGGACCTGCCAAAAATTAGACTGTTGTCTTCTACTGATTTATCATTGAAAGAGTTGATCTACACTCCATTTTCCATATGATATGTTCCACACATGGAAATGAGAGCATGTTCAAGAGCGTGCACTCTTGCAACACACCCAAGTGAATCCATTGTTTGAACACCAAGGAGATACATCCCTCTCCCCCCTCCCATAATCATATACCCCACCCTAGGAAGAGCAATTTGGTATGCCATAAAATTCATTATATTTGATAATTATTACTAAAAATACTCTCCTTTACCATCAACACATCCTTCAAACCAAACCACCCATTGTCTCTCAAATTGAGATGCCAAGATTTGACATTAATTTCATACCCAACTCCTCCACCTTTATTTTCTCTAGTCTCCCATTGAATGGATCACAAGAAGCTTCTTCCTCAAGTAATCCAACTTCATTTCTCCCATCCACTAGTCTTCCACCTTCTACAAACATGGTCTTTACATTTCCTCTCACCCAATTTGGCACCACTTCACCTCATCCTAAAATGTAAACCTATATCAATACCTTTATCTTATTGACCCCTAATGACAACCTCATCACTCAACTATACCTTTCTCAACAAACAACACCCAACTTCTTCACTACTCCACCTTCATAGACATCCACCCATCCTTCCATGTCATATCTCGAACAACCTATTTATTCATTGGTCACATAGGGGTTTACTCAAATCCCTTTGAACAATAAAGTGCCTAATTAGGGGCTCAATAAACAAGGGTTTACTCAATTTCCTTTGAAAAATCAAGTGCTCAATCAGGGGCTCAATCAACAAGGGTTTACTCAAATCTCTTTGAACAATCAAGTTTCTAATCAGGGACTCAATATACAAGGATTTTCTTAAATCCCTTTGAATAATCAAATGCCCAATCAGGGGCTCAATCAACAAATATTTCTTTAAATACCTTTGAACAATAAAGTGCCCAACCAAAGGCTTAATAAATAGGAATTTACTCAAATCCCTTTAAACAATCAAGTGCCTAATTAGGGGCTCAATAAACAAGGGTTTCCTCAAATTCCTTTGAAGAATCAAGTGCCCAATCAAGGGCTCACTCAACAAGTATTTCCTCAAATCCCTTTGAACAATCAAGTGCCCAATAAAGATCTCAATAACCAAGGGTTTACTCAAGTTCCTTTGAACACTCAAGTGGCTAATCAGGGGCTTAATCATCAAGAGTTTACTCAAATCTCTTTGAACAATCAAATTCCTAACCAGGGGCTCACTCAACAAGGGTTTACTCAAATCCTTTTGTAAAATCAAATACCCAATCAAGGGCTCAATCAATAAGGAAATACTCAAATCTCTTTGAACAATCAAATGCCCAAACACAGGCTCAATAAATAGGGGTTTACTCAACTCCCTTTGCAAAATCAAATACCCAATTAGGGGCTCAATCAACAAGGGAATACTCAAATCCCATTTAACAATCAAATTCCTAATCAAAGGTTCAATCAATAGGGATTTAGTCAAATCCCTTTTCAAAATAAAATGCCCAATCAGGGGCTCAATCAATAAGGGAATACTCAAATCCCTTTGAACAATCAAAATTTTAACTAGGGGCTCAATCAATAGGGGTTTACTCAAATCCCTTTGCAAAACCAAATACCCAATAAGGGGCTCAATCAACAAGGGATCATTCAACATGGGTTTCCTCAAATCCCTTTGAACACTAAAATGGCCAAACAAGGGCTCAATCAACATGGGTTTACTCAAATACCTCCATGCAACCAAGTGCCCCATCATGGGCTCAATCAATTAGGGTATGTTCAAATACACTTACAATATAAAATACACAATTATGAGCCTAACCAATCAAGGTATGCTCAAATACCCTTCCACCAACAAGTGCCCAATCAAGGGCCTAATCAATTGGGATATGCTCAAATACCTCATCAACAACAAATGGTAGTCTTGGGCTACCCCAAAAAGGGTATATACAACAAGACCCTAATAAAACACCATTTAATCACATAGCAAATAAATAGGTTCCTAATCCTTATTGGTGTATTTAAACATCACCCCATAATACACAACTTTAGGTTCCCATACAAACTCAATATTATGAGGTTCCTAACCCAATATATCAACAAGAGACCATGCCCATGGTTACTCCAACCCCACATCATAATGTGAACCTATGTTTGACTAAAAATCCCATCATTCCTAATAAAATGTCACCCACCAACTATCACACACCCAACCACAATCACCTAGAGAATTCATTGGTCACCATCATAGTTAGCTCCAATATCATCATGCTTGTCTTACCACATGCTATCCAAACTATGCAAGATCAGATAAAGTAGTTGCAAACACATTCTAATAGTTATGGGTGCAACAAACCCACTTATAGTAAGTTGGTCTTCAACCCCATCCATCCATCTGTACACATTCCAACTTACCCCTCCAAGTTCAATCCTAAATTTGACAAATTTAGAGGTAGGGAGGACCTTCAAAAACATCCGAGTAACTATTGATTTACATGTTACTTCATCAACAACTCCAATGCCCTCATGCTAAAAACATTTCCATAGTCACTTGGAGGACCAACTTTAAACTGGTATGATAACTTATCTTGTCACAACTTATATACATTTGAATAGTTGGCAAATACTTTCCTTGAACACCTTTTCATCAACATCAAAAATTAGACATCACTACTAGATATATATAACCTATGATAATTTGAGGACGAATCCATCAATGACTATGTCACATGATGGAGAGTTGCTATCAATTATATCACTTTTCCTCTTCCTAAAAAAAAATTGGCTAAGATATTTTTAGGAGCTATATTAAAGCTATCTTTAAAAATTTATAATTACAACCACATAGCACATTCGAGGAAGCATCCAATCATGCCAAACTTATTCAAAAGGTTAAAATCCAAAAGGGGAAGATAAAAACCCACAAAAAGTTTGACTACAATTAAAAAAAAATTTAAAAGGGTAATTACAGTCAAAACCAACCCAAACCCCCTCAAACCACCAATTTGATGCTCAATACCATAGCCCCCCACTCACTCAAAATGTCCCATTGCCACCACCTGCTCATCCACACCCAGGGAATGAATTTTACCCATCATCATAGCCTAATACATATGCCCCCTAACATCTGGGTGATCACCCACCTTGTACATGGAGTCCTTTGAATAAAATTATGGGTAGCATCTTCTAATATTTGTTTATTTTTTATCACCTAACTTTACCTCAAGTTTGACCAAAAGACCCTTCCTTACAAAAACCAAGAGGGTACAATAAATATGCTCATTATGACTATCATTGTTGCAAAGGATATGCCATCAATAATTGTCAATAATTTTGGCATCTCGTTCAAGATCTCATTGATAAGGGTGTCATTAGGGTTGAAAATACCATGGCTCCCCCAACCAAAGCTTGGATGTCTTTTGAAACCCTCTACCACGACACACAGTTCACCAAAAATAGGATTCCATGTCCAATACACAAGGATATAACCCTCAAGTAAATCAGGTCAATCGTGTACTTGAACAACAAGGTTGTTAGGTGAAACATTTGTTAATGTACAATTCAATTAATTACCTCCATTTAATTTGTCAATATGGAACATCTTGTGAACTTGGGAGTGTCATGGAAAGTATATGCTTGCAATGTGGGGAATGAATTCCTCTATACCTATTTATTTTGGTGGGGGTCTTTGTTCATTTTAAATTCAACCAAACAAAACAAAATAAAGTGTAGAAAAATTAATAAATAAACTAAAACTAAAATTGAAATAAAAATGCAGGAAATAAAAGTACAGGAAAATAAACACACAACTAAATTAAAATAAAGCAAGAAATCTAACTAATGAAAATAAATAACATAAATTAAAATAGGGAGGACTACTATAGGGAGTGGGCCCGAGCTATTGTAGATAGTTTGCTCGGCTAATTACATGAATATTACTTCAAGCAAATAAGAGTATTTGCAACTCTTAATAAATTATACAGAAAAAATAAATAAAGTAATTCTTTGTGTATTTGATTGATTGATGTATTCGTATAGCTTGTGTTCTTATATAGACCACAACCAGATCTTGTTACAATAATAAATTGGTCTCTTTTGATCATGTAACATGATTTTCTATAATCAGTTACACACAAATATTATTCTCCTATTTACAAGCATGTTCGTTCACCAAAGGAATAAATATAATAATCCTTAGGTGTACGTAAATACTAATCCTAGAATAATAGATATTATTCTCCTATTTACAAGCATGTTCGTTCACCAAAGGAATAAATATAATAATCCTTAGGTGTACGTAACAAACTAATCCTAGAATAATGCATCCTAAAATAATGCTTTTTAAAAGCTTACATGGTCAAAATAGAATAAAAGTGCATAAGAATATGCATATTTCTCCTTCATATTTTGTGCAACAACCTCCTTCAAAAGTGCATGGTCAATTGGTCAACCGATCAAAGTTGACTTGGTCAATCGGTCAACTTTGACTTGGTCAATCGATCAATTCATCAATGGGAGTCGGGTGCCAAAAAATAGGTCAAGAATCAGGTTCTAGAAATAGTTGGGAAGCAAGCACCATAAATAGTCAGGAAGCAGGTGCTAGAAATAATATGGAAGCAGGTACCATAAATAGTTAGGAAGCAGGTGCCATAAATAGTCAAGAAGTAGGCACCACCAACAGTCGAGAAACAGGCACCACCAATAGTCGAGAATCAAGCACCGTCAACAGTCAGGAATCAAGCACCCGCCTTCACTATTTATCATTGTTCTTTTCAAGATGTCTTTGTGCATTGCCAAGCCCAAATGGGATGTAGACTCAAAAAACCATATTAGTAGCAAAAAATTGCATTTACACACACTTTCCACTAAAAACACTAGTCAGACATAATACTTCATTTTCTATCAATTATATGCAAAATATATATATAAATACATTTCAAATGCTAATTTAAACCAATAATGATGCCCTTAAAAGTGTATATAAAATGAACATTTTTGGTGCTCATCAAAGGCTTGGTTGGAATGATCAATATCATCATGTAAAATAATAGATATGCCACTCAACCTAATCCACCATAGGCACTAGTGCCTACCACACCATCTTCCACACCCCCATTGGCCCAAGATCTTCCTCCATCATCGAGGGCAATCATCACCATTCAAAGAAGTATTACACATCAAATTCAAACTACCCTTGCTAAGCTATCTATATATGAACTACTACAACAATCATAGGCTCATCGTGATGCATTAAATGACACACTAAGATCCATTGATCTTCAAATAAATGATAGCAATACTCTTTCTAACTTCATTCATCATGTTCTATGATTATGATATCACAACTCTCGTAGGCCCTGGGTCAGACCCTCCTATGCATATAATGGAAGAAGTAGATGGCACCACCTATAAATGTGTGTTTTTTGACACTAGATATTCCATCAACATCATCACATAACCTGCCCTCAACCATCTCAACATTCCACCCAAACATTGCTCCACCCCAGTAATGGACTTGTGGTATTTCAATGGCATGCTTTATCAAACATTAGGTACAATCATCCTACAGATAAAGGTAGGTGTTAAAACAATATCCACTCATTACCATATCATCGAGGGTGAGATGCGATACAACCTCCTCTTTGGTAGACATTGGATTCACAACATGTAATGTGTTCCCTCAACTATTCATCACTATATCAAATATCTACATGTAGGATAGGTAAACCACATTCATTTTGAGGATGACCCATTCTAGTTTTGCAATTTAATCACCTGATTGCTTGCTACCACCCTTCCTTCCACCCACCTTACAATCACATCAATAATACATCTAATCAGCACCCAAGAAACAATCACAATAATGTCTACATCCTCAAATACTTCTTCAATCACCCCTCATCCTCACTCATAGTAATTTTTCAACCACCCCAACCGTTCTCCCACATCTTTCTTTTACCCCTCACATACCACCTTGTCAACTTTTTTCTAATTTCCCTCCTCTTACTCCACATTCCCAACCATTCACAACAATTTTCAAACCCTCTTCCTTCACCCCTCTTGCACCACCTCATCAATCTCCATCTTCCAATCCCTCCACTTCCTGTATTCCTCCTAGACTTAGTACCCTACCACCTCTCATCTCCTCCCCACCCATTGATATTCCACTTGAATCCTAATCTTCCACTTCTTCTACCTCACCTTCACAAAATTTAGAATCCTTGATGGCCCAAACATATCCTAAGAGACCACACCTTTTAGTATCTATGACAAGTCTCGGACCTAGAGAGTATATAGTGCATAACGCTCGCCTCATCCCACTTAATATCCAATAAACATGTGATTTTGGACATCCTCAAAATGGACCTTCGATAATCGACATCATCATTCTAATGAGGGTTCCCATGAATCAAACCAAATTCATCTATGGAGGTATCGATACCTCCTTAAAATTACTTGAACCCCCTAAATATGAGCTTCCATTCTGTTTGAATCTTGATTACCTATCTAATCCAAATTTTGCCTTACAATATTTTTAATGCCACAACTAGAAGAGGTAGGGTTTGGGTCACCATGAACAAGGTTAGCGTAACACCATAAATCCTACCTTCCTCCAACTAAATGATCAATCAGGTATAGGATATCAAAGCATAGACTATGATAGCTTGATGCATCAATTTGAACACTTAAACATCATGCTTACCGATTCTGATGAGGAGACCTCTATAGATATACTACCCTTATCCAACATAAAGTCAATTCTCTCAGTCATCCATTGATATTCCTTTATCTTTCTTCCACATAGCCATGATTCACCAAGAATATTTCAACATATTTGATGGTGAGCTAGATATACAATTTGATACACTTTCTATCCATTTGGATAGCTCAGAGAAAATATCCACCCCCATATTTCCCATCACTGAACCACTTGAAGGAAACAATAATTTTCTTTGCATGTTTCCCATCCCTATTTTGATCCTTCCACTTCTTCTTCCTCATTAACATCCACCTCCATAAATCCTACTCTAATCAGTTGAACCTGATACTACCATAGTGTAACGCACACCATCCATGCAACCTATGATCAACATGATCTCAGTTTACCTCCTCGTCCCTCTTCACTATAATGTAAATCTTGATCATATCCTTACCATAAATTTAGATTGTATTAATTTTGATCACCTTCTGCCTAATCTATCCCCACACCATTTCCTCCTCACTCTACAAGTCCTTCACCATGCTAATACCTATATCCCCCTTCCCATATGTTTTCTAGTGTGAACATGTGGACATAGCTAACAACGATGACACTCCCATTAAAAATGTAGCTAATGATTTAAATATTATTCCCATACCCACCCAACTACAGGATGGATCCCATATTTTTGTGGAATATACCATCGATGTCGTTATTAGCGATGATCTTTAGAATCCATGTATTATCAAGTTAGGGGTAAGTTTATTACCCAACAAACGACAACACCAAACTACATTTCTCACGGAGTATAAATGTGCATTTTCTTGGTCATACAATCACATGCCTAGCCTTGATCCCTATAGGGTGGTCCACAACATCACACTCGATGAAGATGCTAAACCTATTAAGCAAAAACTTCAAAAAATGCATCCTATCATTGCTTTGATGATGAAATATGAATTGTAAAAAATTCTAGATGTTGGATTTATTCAGCCAATTGACTACCCTCGGTGGGTAGCAAACATCATTCCTATAGGAAAACCTACAGGAGGAATCTGCATTTGCACAGACTTTCAATACCTTAACTTTGCATGCCCTAAAGATGAATTTCCTCTTCCAAACATTGACAAACTAGTCGATTCTTGCACTGGTCATAAAATTTTATCCCTAATGGATGGATTTTTGGATATAATAAAATTTAGGTTCACCTCAAAGATCAACATAAAACATCATTCACAACTCCTTGGGGTACATTCTGCTATAAAGTCATGTCGCTCGGCTTGAAAAATGTAGGTACTACGTATCAATGCGCCATAACCTGCATATTCCATGATTACATACAAAAAATTCTAGATGAATATGTAGATGATCTTGTGGTAAAATATGAACAATGAAATCAACACCTTGAAATCTTATGCAAGATATTTGATCACCTCATCAAACATAACGTCAGACTGAATCCAAAAAAATATGTCTTTGGAGTACTATCTGGAAAACTTTTAGGATTCATTGTTTCTCACCAGGGCATCAAAGTGGACCCTAAAAAATTCAAATCCATCATTGAAAAGCCACCCCAAAAAAACCTCAAATAGTTGTATAGATTACAAGACAAAATCCAAGCACTCCATCACTTTATCATACAATTGTAAAACAAGTGCAGACTTTTCAACCACTTCTTACAAAAAGAGGTATCTTTCAAATGGGATCAGACATGTTAGGATACCTTCGATGATATCAAGTGATACCTTACATCCCAACACATATTAATTCCACCCCATCCTAATCTACCATTTTATTTGTACATCTTAACCACCAATTTTTCTTTGGATACTCTATTGGCCAAAAAGAATCAGGGTCACCAAGAACAAGCCATCTACTATCTTAGTCGCACATTGGTTAGCAATGAAATGAATATATCAAAAATGTTTGTTTAGAACTTGTATTCACAATGAAAAAACTTTGATATTACCTGATCAATCACACTACATATGTCATTGCTAGGGATAATCCCCTATGCTACATGATGGGTCACTCATACCAAAATGCATGAACTGTTAAATGGTTAATGCTACTCTCTGATTTTAACTTTGAATTCATACATAAGAAGTCCTTCAAAGCACAAATGATCATATATTATTTGGTAGAAGCTTCACTTCTAGATGATAAGCCTCTTCTCATTGAACTTCCTGATGATTCAATATTTCATATCCCTGAATAGGAAGAACATGTCAAATTGAATGATAAAGTGGACTTAACAATGTTTTTTGATGGAGCAAAATGTCAACAAGCGGAGGGTGTTGGATGTATCTTCTTCACACCTCATGGGCTTCCTATCCCATTCTATTTTAAGCTCAACTTCCCTTGTACAAGTAACAATGTAGAGTATGAAGCCCTCATATTGAATCTCAAAACAACTCTCTCAATGTGCATTAACCATATACACATCTTTGGTTACTCCTTGCTAGTAGTTAACCAGGTCACTAGAAAATTTAACTACTACAACACCATACTCAAACAATACTTATGCATCACAAAATAATTAGTAGTGCAATTTTCATGGTATGATATCAAATATTTACCAAGGATAAACAATTGATTTGCTAATACCATGGCTTCACTGGGCTCCCTCCTACCTCAAAATCCACATGCAGATACTCATATCTCCATACAAACCATATATAAATCTTCCATTTCACTGAACACTCCAAATAATAACATCGATATTGAATTTGTTCAAATAGAACCTCCTAGTCTTTGGATGTCCAAAATCAAAGACTATCTCAAATTAAGCATGCTCCCTCCTGATTTATCTCAAGCCGCTAGAAAAAAATTCAGGCAAAAGGCCATCCAACACATATTGCTAGGGGATACTCTATAAATGAAGCTATGATGGCATCCTCCTTTGATACCTAAAGTCATAAGAAGATACTCATGTCATCATTGCTTCCCATGACAATATTTGTGGAGGTCATTTTAGTAGAATGGTTACCACTAAGTGCATTCTATGCATGGGATAGTATTGGCCCACAATGGAACGTGATTGTTGCATCTACATTAATAAATGTATCAAATGCCAACAACACACCAATATAACACATTTACCATCATAAGCATTACAATCAATTCAATATATGTGGCCCTTCTTATAATGGGGTTTTGAACTCATTGGAAAAATCACCCTAGCATCATTTAGTAAACATAAATTTATAATCACAGTCATAAAATACTTTACTAATTGGGTAGAGGCTATTCCACTCATACAAATTATAGGACCTAAAATTATTGAATTTATTCAACAATATCTTATATGTCATTTTGGCATTCCTTCTTGCATCATATCTGATAATATCACACCATTCAAAAATAAAGATGTTCATGCTCTTTGAAAAAATACAACATTCAACAAAGTTTCTCCATGACTTATTATCCTCAAGGAAATGGTTAGGTAGAAACCATAAAAAAAATATATGTGCCATCCTACACAAAATGATTGTTGACTCTCATCATGATTGGCATAATCAAATCCCTCTAGCACTATGGGCATATCACACCAGTGTTTGAACACCCATTCGAGTAGCCCCATTCTCATTGGTATATGGTGCTAAAGTAATCATACCCTTAAAATTAGAGATCCCCTCTCTTTGAATTGCCTTGCAATATTTAATTGATGATAACACTACTTATCAAGCCTACTTAGATCAACTCACATTGCTTGATGAGCATCGTATAAATACCATTGAACATCAATGCATCTATAAAGACCGTGGTCATCATGCATACAACAACAAAATAAATGAACGTCAATTTAAAGTAGGCAATATAGTTCTCAAATAGAACCAAAAAAATCCAAACAAGCCATGACATCTGCATGATAAATTTACTCCTAATTGGTTGGGTCCATTTATCATAACTCACAAATATGGTCTAGGGGTATATCGACTTGCCAACCTTGAAGGAATAGTGGAACCTAAGCCTCTCAACATCATTCATATTAGTGCATTCTACACCTAATTTCATGAACAAAGGATGGCACATTCTTGTACATTCTCTCTCAAAAATCACAAAAATACAAAAACATCAAAAAAAACAAAATACAAAAACAAACAAACACAAAAAATATCACTTTGCAACACAATGCAATACTTCTTCAAAGTCATATTTTTGCTTCCTTATTTCCTCTTTTTTCTTCTTCTTATTTCTATTGTACGGTCACACTTAGAGCGACTACATACTATGGATAGGATTTTTCTTCTCCTAATGGATAGGTTTCTTCTTCTTTTCTTTCTTCTTTTCCCCTCTTTCTTCTTTCTCCTATATTTGTTGTATGATCACACTTCGAGCGGCTACATACCGGGGATATGTTTCTTCTTCTCTTTCTTCTTTTCTTCTTCTTTCTTCTTCTTCTTCTTCTTATTTTTATTTTTATTTCTCCATATTTCACCAAATCACTCATGATGATACTGCTAAACATTCACAATTGCATCATCCATTACATTCATATCTCATATCATGATACTTTTATGGTGTTATTGTCCCCCTTTTTGGATAAACATATATATGTTAAACAATCACACATGGTCCACTTAATCAATGATAAAGTTCATCTTGCATGTCCTTATAAATAAGCATCACCTTGTCATGCATTTCATTCATGTTTGCATTCTCACATCATTACATACATTCACTCCCATCTAGGCATTTTCACTACATACAACATCATACAATAGTAAAAAAAACTAGCATAATGTCATATTTTATCTTACGCATAGGTTTCTTAGTAATAGAGGTTTTTCTGTTAGTCAAGTACTTTAGTTGACCTCATCAAGATTTATCTGTCATTGGATTCTAATGCAACTTTAGACTTCCCCTACATGACTGTAGTACCTTCATGGATCAAAAACATGTGCACACTTAATAATATTTTGAGTCTAGGGAAGACAACACCTTACTACACTAGTTGTTGAATGAAATGTTTTCCCTGCTCATCCTATCATTTGCGTGATTGAAGCTCCTAAGGTTCAACAAAATAATAAGCTACGAAAATAAGAAGAAAAATAAAATAAAGATAGAAAAAGAAACAAAAGAGCACCATTAAAAATCTTTTGAGCTCCTCAGGTTCCTAAATCATAGAGTTAATCTCCATTAGGGCTATAGATGCCTGACTGGTAGTGAAGTAGATCTTATAAGTGGCAACATGTCTGTCACATCAGTGACCATTTGTATAGACCAATGTGTGCTCATGTATGAGATAGCTTATTTTACTAAGTTTACAAATTGCTTAGTCCAACCTCACTCAAGATCGGTAAATGAACTGAATCACTCTATACATACATAAATCCATTATAGGATCAACCTTATTCAAGATATTTTAAGGTACAATAGAATATTAGTCAACTAATAGATGGGTTTTATGACAAAACTTAAATTTTTTACTCTCTAAGAATCATATCTACAATATGAAACACCTTTGCAAAAGAAACCAACATACATGTTGCTTAGCTGTCAAACTGGCAAGTTGTCAATACAATAAGTATTATCTATAAGTTAGTTAGTCCAACATTATAATTATCATTTATATTCAAACCATGATTAGATTTGCATTACCATACATATTGCATAAACTTATTATGTCATCATTTTTTCATAAACCAATTGTAGTCATTACTATTTCATTGATTACTTTTACCATAGGTGGTGGTCTTAATAAAGCATGCATATCTACAAAGCTTGATTACAAAACAACATTGAAAGTCTTAAAATTCACAACACATTTCATATTATTCATCACCATGCATAAATAACATATCATCATCAAATCACATACATCCATAATTACCATCATCAATAAAACATCTCACATAATATAAAAATGTCAATATATATATATATATATATATATATATCGCTCAAAAATCAAGTACATCCATCATCAAAAATAGCCATCCAGCTAAGTACATTCATCTCATCATATACATAATAATATCTCACCATAAATAATGCATCTATATACTATGTATACATCATACAAAAATGAGGGCACAAGGGCCACATCAAAAGAGAGAAAAATACATCAACTCTGCCATCCACTTGGTGACTCATCATTCCCCTC
The DNA here is from genome assembly GCA_028583015.1 of Wollemia nobilis. Classification (NCBI taxonomy): domain Eukaryota; kingdom Viridiplantae; phylum Streptophyta; class Pinopsida; order Araucariales; family Araucariaceae; genus Wollemia; species Wollemia nobilis. Next base: position 5,640,681 of record JAQPPZ010016930.1, on the reverse strand, counting down.
TTGTCATATCGATCCCTCACCATACCTCCTCCACAAGCTCTCATATCTCTACATTGAGGTTGATCCTCTTACTAAAGATACCCTCAGCTCTTTGAAGTATGGTCCTAAAGGAGTCATTGAAGCCATACTCCTATGGTTGTCATGTGACAATAAATTAGAATGTGATGGTAATGCTATCCAGTTGGCCATAAATAAATCTATGAATATTGTTGTATATACCTACTCTCACAAAAAAATATTTCCCATATGTTTCTACCAACTAATGTACCCATGTGATCTTAGCATGAAAGACTAACTTAGCTCCCTTAGCTCTCACACACTCTACCTTATATCGTAGGTGGGTTCTCTTTGTTGTAGTATCATCCATCTCATGTTGTCGCTTGGCCATCCACACTCCTAGTCACTCTAGCTCCACTACAACACTTAAGTTCCCCTCTCCCACATCTGGAGCTATGATGATCACATATTGTTCACTCTGCATATCGATCATCTATGCCCTTAGCTACTCCATAGCTCTATTTACCTCCATCTTAGCAGACATGTCCACATATCACTCTTATTGTAGCCCATCCATATCTACTATGATATGCCCTAACTCATCCACATATTCTCTAACCTACCCTAGCTCATATGCCTACACCCTAATCCCTACCAAATGTAATCAATAATGCTCAATATCAACTCGTAAGGAATATCTCTCTATCTTTGCTTGCTCGACCTAATACCACCTATCATATACATCACACATATGACCCCACATCACCTCTACACACATATCAACTACATCATCCTGGCCCCATCATTTTATCCTACACCTATATCCACTAGTCGTGAGGGCCCTACATCATCATCACATTATAAATGCACATGTTGCCTCTATAGCTCTAAAATTCTCACACTCCTTTACTTTAGGCTAATGGATTTGTGCCTCAAATGGTAATGGGATAATGATAGATCTATACCTCGAAGAGAGACACTTGAATTCATGTCTTCTTTGGTGATTTTTCAATAAATTTTTTAGGGTTCACCAGGAAAAATTTCTTGGTAGTTTCCACGCCTAGGTTTGGAGTTTATTTAGTGTGTTCTTTTTAATTTCTTGCAATCACCTAGTTTTGGCCAATGCAACTAAACTATGCTAAATGCAATTAAATTTTAAATGAATATATCAGACAGTAGTAAATAGAGGAAAATCTAATGCAAATGCTAACTTATGAAGGAATTTGATACTCTTAATCGGTCTAAAAGTCTGATGAAGATTCTGTTCTTTGTTGCAAGCAATATCGTATGTTGTAGGGTCAATATTGTATGCTTATAATCAATATCGTACGTACGATATGTGATCGTATTGTTTGATCAATGATCGATAGATCTGATCACATCAAAAACTTGTAGTTTCATAAGTAGAGTGTAGAAAATAGAAAATGGAGTGTACTATAGACTTTATCAGATAGAAATCAGATTATATATGATCTAATGAATGCTTTTCTAAGAGGAATTATCATGTATATGCCTTAAACTATCTAAAGTATGCAATTGGATGCAAATTGGTGAACTCCAGGAATGAAAATAATAGAAATTTATACTATATGCAATGGAGAATGATAAATTAGATGATGATCATGCAAATCAGAGACTAGAAAATGCAAACCCACGCTTGGAGTTGCCCCCAAGTGATATGTAGGTGAAATTGTAACCAAACAACAAGATCATTTCTACGATCACAAGATCATATCCTAGCAGGGTGAGATTGTATCATTCAATCATTGATCGTATCCTCCGATCATACGAAAAACAACAAAATAAATAGGTCTAATGCAAAAATTAAGCGGCTAAAATGCAAAATTATGTCGATGAGTTAGGAGAAATTTGAGGGAGGAATGCCTGATTAAATAGGCTAACCAACAGGTGAAATTTAGCTAAAACAAAGTAGGTTACAACTTCTTCCAAGCTAGGACTGATCGACAGATCCGATCCCATAACTACCACATGGTTGGATAGGTAAAGATAAAAATGTTGTAACTGGTTTGTCATCTTGCTAAATTGGGCTTTTCTATTTTTAGCAAAATCATACGTACGATCTTAGACATCGTATGTATGATATCAGAGATTTGTATGTATGATCACGAGATCGTAATACTATCTTAGAGATCGTATGTACAATCGTGATATCATTATATTATATTGTCCATTTGAACCCGATCTCGCTAGTAAAGCACGAAAAATGAGGTAGCTAGTTAGGAAGTTGTTAAATTTGATTTTTGAATGTTTAATATAAATTATTATGGGTCAATTTTAGGGTGTTACATTTTACCCCCTCTTTAGCACATTATTGAAAAAAAAATGTTAAAGAAGAGAACGACACGCTTTACAAGAAAGCCAAAATTTATTGTAATTTTTTTGAAATTTACGGTTTTTATTGCAAGTTGTTTTAAGTGTGATAACCCCTTTGAGTTTTTACACCAAATCCTTTGTTTGGAGAAAAACTCAAAATTTGTTGCTTTTAAGGGTAAAATAAAAGTAAAGAGTAGAATTAAAAACTTAATTCATTTGTTATTTGTCACTTACTATTTTGGAGCTTTGGAGAAAACTATGGCAGATGTTCCCCATCACGCAGATTTGGTTAGAGCACGAGATGAAGCTCTCAAGGTAAGTGTTTTTTACTCTTATAGATTAGATTTTTCATGTTTTTTCTTTAATTTTGATTTAAATTTTGAGTTTTAGGGCACAACTATCGTCACACGGCCCTAATTGTAAAATTGTAATGATCTTGCAATATAGTACCAATTTTGAAAGATCGTATCGATTTCACGATATCGTATTGTTCGATATCGACAAAATCGATATGATCGAGGTCAAAATCGGTCTGATTTCGATGATATAGAGAATACGATATTATAAAAATCAATATAATTTTGAACAAGTTGATATGATTTTGCACCTTTTTATACGATTTTGATTTTAAAATCTGATTACTAATTTAATTTTTTGTTGCTTTAGTTTATTGATAGATACCTGAGCTAAATAACTAGGAATGGAGACATGCTAGTCTCTAGGCTGACTTGGGTGCTCTCTCACCTGATGAGAAAACTTGCTTAGAGGCAGTGGGACTTAGACATGTGGCAGAAATACCACAAATTCTAGTGGACTTGAGATTACTTACAACTCTCGCAGAGAGATGGTACCTAGAGTCCTCATGCTTTTGACTACCGACAGGGGAGATGACCCCTACACTAGAGGATGTCTAGAGGATTTTGAGGGTTCCTATTAGGGGTATGTTTATAGTGACATATGGTAACAAAGTCCATAAAATAAGGAGGTTTATGGGAGACCGTAGCTTTGATATGAAGAAGGGTGGGGTCAACATAGACAGACTCAAGGAGACAGAGGGAGTTTCCCACTTGATAGTTTTATTGAGTGGCATCGTGGGAGGCCTTGTATTATACCACCTTAGCAGATGCCACCTACCTTGGACCTTAGCAAGGGTGATCTATGATATGTGATATCAGAGCACATGGTTTTCTTGGGATCCATTCCTTCTCTACAGGCTATACAAATTTCTACATCAGGTAGTCTACAAGGGATGGAAGGGACTAGTCTTGATATCTTTCCTATATGTATGGTGTTGGGAGCATATAGCTATCTGGTGACCTACATGTATTCCTTTGTCTTGAGTGGGAGGCAACTAGCCTAGGGTAGAGGAGGAATTACTGAGGGTATTCTATTGGCCTGTACAAAGAGGACGTCGAGGATGGGTTAGCCTCGATGTTGCGAGGTGGCTCATGGATGAGTTACTAGCTGAGGATATCATATGGAGGCCCTGGAGGGAGTTATCAAATTTGGGAGAGAATTATTTTGAGATGGATTGCATCAGGTGAACCATTTGGCTATGGATGGATAAGGGGGAGCTAGAGCTATACCACATGGATTGAGTTATACACCAATTTGGGTTGCAGCAGGATATTCTTAGGTATAGGAATATCACTTACTCTAGGGTGACATAGGACCATACTACTATTAGTGGTGCTTCTAGCATGGCTGAGTTTATGGATCTTGAGCTAGATGATGAGGTACTTCTTATGATAAAGGGGGATGATGTTGGGACTACATATCAGTACCAATAGTGGTACGCCCACATTCAACCTACCCGATTGACTACATCGAGGAGTGTAGTGTAGTAGACAGTAGAGAAGGTTTTATACAACATCGTACAACCATTTAGCAATAGTATTTTGAGACACAGGTATCCTCAAGGAGATAAAATCCTCGTACTAGGGGTGGAAATCAAAGTTGATCGAGGATATCTAGATCATGGAGGGCTACTAGGATAGGGGGATATCCAGGGAGGAGAGGAGAGCCTCTTCTTAGTGAATGGTGGATTACAGTATGGAGGAGAGGATTTTATATTTGAGTTGCCCAAGAAGGGCAAGAATATTATGGAGGAGGGGAAGAGTAGCGATATGGTTGTTATATGGGCAGAGGTGACTAGTTTGATGGAGGAGAATACCTCTCAAAAGACTAAGATTGAGTCTCTAGAGGTATAGGATGCAAGTTTGAGGAGTAGGATTCAAGATCTAGAGGTAGAGCTCACACAAGCATAGGCTCAAATGACTTAGGAAGTTGGTGTAGTGACTACTTCCCAGTCAAGATGATCAGGGAGGAGTTGGTTAGGGGAGGAGCTAGTGAGGTCTATACAGTAGACCATATTTCACCAGACCTTATACTTTATGACGGTTTCTATAGAGCAGAGACAAGCTATACCTCCTGAGATTGCAGGTCCTATTCACATAGGATCATAATATCTCTCTACTACTAGGGTGACTTCATCTAGGATGACAATAGTAGGAGGATAGTTTTGATCGCCACCACCACCCCCTGGTAGAGAGGATGATGCTGCAAGCTCTAGAGGCTCGAGAGGAGTCTAGGTGGGTTTATATATATATATATATATTGATCCTCTTGTTCTATGTGACTTTGTATGATTTGATTGCATTTGATAAAATTTTTATGATATTTAAATTTCTTATAATTGTGCTTTTGATTTTAAATATTTTGATCAATGCTTTAAATGACCGAAAATAATTTGAATTTTTGTAGATTTGTTTTTGAAAAGATGTTTTTGTATGATGATGAAATAAATGAATTTGCAATGTTCCTCGGAGTATGGTGTGTTGTTATATGACCATTGGTGGAGATCAGTGCATGCTAGGTCATGAAGTGAATCCTGTTGTGAGGAATTTTGTATTGCTAACAATAAAATAAAAGTTTTATGGTTCTCAAGAATAATCTTGAGGCTTACGATGATGAAATATGTTTGATTTTGTTTTTGAGAAAATTTATTTTTAAGAAATATTTTGATCAATATTATTGTTTTTGAAAATATGATTTAAGCATGAAAAATTGGGAAGGATGACTTGTGCTAGGCATAGAATTCTTAGTGTGAAAATTTTGAGGATAATAGTTACTAAGAATTATACCATCATTGCGAAGTCAAAATGCAATGCATGATAATATGAAATTGTTTATTCTTGAAGTACAAATTGATATGAGGCAAATCATCGTATCACATATTTAAGAATATTGAAAAATATGAAATGTTTTAGACCTAAAAATTGAGAAAGATGACTTGCACTAGGCATAGAATTCCTAGTGTGAAAATTGAGAAGAATAATTCCTAGGAATTATACCATCATTGTGAAGTCATAATGCAATGCATGATAAATGATTTTGGACTACAATTTCTTTTGTAATAGATTATTTTTTATTTTGGAATATATATATATTTTTTTGGTAAGGTACAAATTCAATACAACTGGGTTTTACAGGTTGACCCAAAACCTATTACAATAGCAGCACAAAGCTGAATCAGAACAAGGCCTCAATAGAGAAAATCTGGCCTTAGCCCCCTACTGAGGTAACACCGCCAACAAAGAGCAACACCCTTACAAAATATGACCCACACATCAGAACACAGGCGGACGACACATTCGCCTCCTAACACTTTCTCTTCTCTTTTGGTCGCGAAACTACGACATGTCGCGATATCGTGAGACTTTTCCTTCCTCCTCTCTCTTTTCTCATTTAGTCATGAAAAAGTGACATGTCGTGATATCGCGACACTTTTCCATCCCGCTCTTTCTCTTCTATTTTGGTCGCAAAAATCCGACATGTCACAATATTGCGACATATTTTCCTCTTGCTTATGCTCTTCACTTTTGGTCATGAAACAATGACATATCGTGAAATCGCTACACCCTTACACATGTCGTGAAATTGTGACACTTTTTATTTCCTCCTATTTCTATTCTCTTTTGGTCGTGACAATGCGACAAGTAGCAATAACGCGGCACATTTCCTTCTAGCTCTTTCTCTTCTCTTTTGGTCGCGATAGGATGACATATCGTGACCATTTTTCCATCTTGCTCTTTCTCTTCTATTTTGGTCGTGATAAACTAACATGCCATGAAATCGTGACACTTTTTCCTTCTTGCTCTTCTCTTATCTTTTGCCCGTGAAAATATGACATGTCGCAAAAACGTGACACTTTTCCATTCAAGCTCAACACCTTGCCAAACAACGACACTATTTCCTTCTTGCTCACCATATCGCAAAATCGCGACACTCTTTCTAGCATGTTGCGATATCATGACACTTTTTCTTTCTTGCTCTTTCTCTTTTCTTTTGGTCATGAAAATGTGACATGTCACAATATCGTAACACTTTTTCCATGTCGCGATATTGCGACACTTTTTCTAACATGTCGCGAAATCATGACACTTTTTCCTTCCTCCTCTTTCACTTCTTTTTTGGTCGCGAGAATGTGACGTGTCGCGATATCGCACCACTTTTCCTTCTTGCTCTTAGTCTTCTCTTTTGGTTGCGAAAATATGACATGTCGCGAAATCATGACACATTTTCTTTCTAGCTCTTTCTCTTCTCTTTTAGTCACGAAAACACAACATGTCATGAAATTGCGATGCTTTTTCCCACTTGCTCTTTCTCTTCTTTTTTGGTCACGATAATGCGACATGTCATGAAATTGTGACACTTCTTCCTTCGAGCTTAACTTATCACCATAAAGCGACCCTTCTTCCTTCAAGCTTAAATTATCACCAAAAAACATGTAGCAACATCGCGACACTCTTTCTCTACTAAGCATGTCGCAATATCGCAACACTTTTTCTTTCTTGCTCTTTCTCTTTTCTTTTGGTCACGAAAATGCGACATGTCACGATATCGTGACACTTTTTCCATGTCGCGATATCGCGACACTTTTTCTTTCATCAACATGTTGTGAAATCATGACACTTTTTCCTTCCTCCTATTTCACTTCTTTTTTGGTCGCGAGAATGCGACGTGTCGCGATATCACGCCATTTTTCCTTCTTGCTCTTAGTCTTCTCTTTTGGTCACAAAAAATGACATGTTGCGAAATCGTGACACATTTTCTTTCTTGCTCTTTCTCTTCTCTTTTAGTCATGAAAACACAACATGTCGCGATATCGTGACACTTTTTCCCACTTGCTCTTTCTCTTCTTTTTTGGTCACGATAATGCGACATGTCGTGATATCGCAACACTTATTTCTATGTAATGAATGAATAATGATAAACTAATGTTGTCCAACAAATTTCAAAGGAATATTTTAACTTATTTCTAAGACAAAATTAAATTTATCAAGAACCGGTGTGTGATGAGTGAGTTCATTATCCATATTTATTTAACACAATGATACAAAATCTCTCAAGGATCAAATGTGTGTGCTTGTGAAATTAATTTACCAATTTTGAGTGAGGTAGTGATACAAGTAAACTTTTATGAACCAATTTGTGTGCAAGTGAAATGTTCATTAACCATGATTTTGTGCATGCCATTGTAACGAACTACTATGTAAGTCAAGTCACCAAAATCTATCTAATCCACAAGTGGACATTGGTTGCTAATGTGACAGACATGTCACCACACAAAAAGGGATTACCCAAGGTCAAGTGGGTTGGGCATAAACCACCTGTTATGGGGCTTATCTCATGGTTTTCGAATAACTAGGAATTCCAGGGTTTCAAGCTCACTACCCCCTTATTTTCTTCTGATTTTTTGAGTAGGGATTTTTATCCATTTTTTAACAAGGGTATTTTATTGCTTTTTATTTTCTTTGATTTTTTTTTTTTTTCTTTTTCTTTTTTGGGATACTTTCCCAGACTAGACGTACAACAAGGTATTTTATTTGGGTAGGGGGAGAGCTTGTACTTTTTCCAATTCTCAATATTCTAGACCATGCGCATAATAGGATAGCAAGGGAAACTTTTTGCTTAAGAAGCTAAGACTACTATGTAGTATATTTTTTGAATTTTGTAACAAATCATATTTAAGATGTGAGAATGTGTTCTTGGTTCAAGAAGTAGCAAGATCATTTCCCAAAACTCAAAATTTATTTAATGAAGTAATAGTGCTTTTAAATACAAGAGATATTTTTAATTAAAGTGATGAAATCAAAATTATAAAAGATATAAATTAAGTGCATGGTTCAAGATAACTTTTGAATTTTATCTGAAATACAATAAAATATACATTGAATTTTGGAAAAAGATACACACTGATGCAAAGAATAATAGTTTAACAATTTGAAATATTTTTGAATTTTTTTATGTTTTCTTGATTTTTTTTGGTATTTTGATAATATGAGAATTGCAAACTATATGATGAAGATGTTATTTACAAGTATGCACAGAAATGGAATTTTTGTTTTATGCATAATATATTTTGAGATGAATGATATTCATTGGCTTCTTAAGATATTTTCCTTCCAAGATAGCCAATCGATATGCACCTGATCCAAATTTAGCAATGATGACAAATGGTCCAAGCCAATTAGGTTGATATTTACCTTTTAAATATTTTCTATCATTTATATTTTTTTATTTCCTTTGAGTACTAAATCACCAATTTCAAAAGATCGACTATGAAATTTTTTTGCATATGATCTTTTGAGTTTGTCTTGGTAGGAGTGAAGATGCTCTAGGGCATGAATACGTTTCTCATCTAGAAGTCTAACTGACTTAGTCTTCCAGAATGATATTCATCCCCTACTTCAGCATCCTAAAGTAGGAGAGCTAGAGAAGGAACTTCTACATAAAATGGAAGAATGACTTCAACACCATAAACCAAAACAAAAGGTGAGGCACCTATAGGAGTACGAACACTAGTTCGATAGGCCCACAAGGTAGGATATAATTGCATATGCCAGTCATGACCTGATTTATTAACCAATATTTTTAGAATTTTGATTAAGGTTTTATTTGAAGCTTCAGCCTGGCCATTGCCTTATGCATAATAAGGAGTAGACCATCGATGTTGAATTGTATATTTTTGACATAATTTCTTAACATATTTGTTCTTAAAGCATGTTCCATTATATGATATGATAGTTGATGGAATTCCAAATCTACATATGATTTGATTAAAGATAAACTTAAAAACTTGGACTCCTGTGCAAGAAGCTAATGGTATAGCTTCTACCCATTTTGTAAAATATTATGTCGCTATTATGATAAATTTATGGCCATTAGATGAAATAGGATTAATTTTACCAATAATATCTAGATCCCATTTAGATAAGGGCCAAAGGGATGATATAGCTTGAAGTTCCTGAGCAGAAGCGTGAACAAGGTCTGCATGTCTTTAACACTTGTCACAATGATGCACATAATAATTAGCATCCTTTTCCATGAAAGGCTAAAAATATCCCATTCGAAGGAGTTTCTTAGCGATGACACTTTGACTAAAGTGTCCTCCACAGGATCCATCATGGGCTTCAATTAAGGCTTTCTTAGACTCTTCTAGATTAAGACATCTTAATAGGATACACTCAAAGGATATTTTGTATAGGGTATTACCAACAACTGCAAAGCGAACAACTCACTTACATAATAGCCTACATTGGTTTCTATCTAATCCTTCTGGGAAGGTTCTATTTTGGAGAAAATTAAAGACATCTATATACCAAGGTTATGGGGTTGTTTTATTAATCAAAAACACATCTAATGGTTCTAGACATGACTTAGAGGAAGCTGGATCTTTGAGTTGATAAATAATTATAGTAGCATACTCATCATCCAACTCCAAAGATAACAAAGAAGTAGTTGCAGCCATGGCATCAATGACACGGTTGCTAGTGTGAGGGATGGCTTCTAAAGTTACTTTCTCAAACAATGAAATAATATTAAAAACATACTCCTTATAAGGGCAGAGCTTCTCATATTGTGCTTCATTTATTTTATTTATTACAAGTTGATAATCTCCAAAGACTAATAATATTTTAATTTTAAAGGCTAAAATAGCTTGTAACCCAAGGATTAGAGCCTCATACTTTACAGTATTATTAATACAAGCAAATTGTAATTTTAAAGAAAAAGGAATAAGGTGCTTTTGTGGGGATATTAATATAATACCAGCACCTACACCACTCATGCATCTAGCTGTAAGTTCAAACTCACTCAGATTGAGAACCCATTTAGCTGTGCACCCTAAAAAGTAAGGTCTACTCATCAAGTACCTTAATGGATCATACTTAGCAATAACAAATGTTTTCTAACTAAGCATGTAATGATGCAATTTTTGCGTAGAAAACACAACTGCAAAAAAAAGTTTTTCTAATGGAGTATAATGGGTTTCATAACTTATTAATGTTATGCTTATATAATATGTGGCTCGTTCTTTCTTTTCATCATCAATTTGAGCCAACATAGCTCCAAGTGCAAGTTTCGAAGCAAAAATATATAAAATAAATGGAAAATCAAGTCTAGGAGGAACAAGCACTGGAGGAGTAAGAAGATGTTTTTTTAGACTTTCAAAAGCTTCTTGACATTCCTTATCCCATTAAAATGGGATGTTTTTCTTAATTAATTTAAGAAAAGGTCCTATTTTATCTACCAAGTTGTTAATGAAGCGATGGATAGACTATAATTTACCTTGTAAACTTCTTAATTTTGAAATGTTTTTAGGTGGTGGCATATCAAGAATAGCCTTAATTTTAAGAGGATCTATTTCTATACCATGCATAGAAATAATAACCCCTAACATTTTTTTTTGATTTAACTCCAAATACACATTTATATGGATTTAAGTGAATCATATACTCTCTTAGTCTATCAAATATTTTTCTTAAATCATTGATATGTTCTTCTTCTTTAGCTGAACGAGCTATAATATCATCTACATAATCATGTAGAATATCATACTTTATATCATAAAAAATATATTTCATAGCTCTTTGATATGTTGATTCTGCATTCTTTAAACCAAAGGGTATTAATTTCCAACAAAAGGTACCCCAAGGTGTAATAAAAGTTGTTTTGGGTTGGTCTTCAGGAGCTATTATGATTTGGTTGTATCCTAAAAAACCATCCATGAGGGATAATATCCCACTCCCAACTGTAAAATCTATAATTTGATCCATATTAGGAAGAGGAAAATCATCCTTAGGGCATGCATCATTAATGTCCCTAAAATCATTACAAACCCTAACTTTAGTGGCTTCTTTTTTGGGTACTGGAACAACATTTGATATCCACTCAACATAATTAATAGCTTGGATAAAAAATACATTCAAAAGTTTTTCTAATTAATTTTTAACTAGCAGTGCTACTTTGGGATGCATTTTTCTAAGCTTTTGCTTTGCAATTTTTGCATCAAGACGCACTACTAGATGGCGCATGACCATAGAAGGATCTAAGCATGAAATATCTACATATGTCCAAGCAAAAATATCAGCATACTCTATAAGAAATTCTATATATTCTTTTTGTATTTCTTCACTTAATTCTGCTCCAATTTTGACCATGCAAGGGTTTTCTTTTGTCCCAATGTTAACTTGTAAAACATTTTCTACCACAATATTTGATTCTCTTTCAAATTTGGGTGGTGTTGGTGGCACCCCCATTTCTTGTAATTCCTCTAAGTTTCATTTTGCTAACTCTTATTGAGGTGTAGTTGCTTATATGTGGGCTATAGATGGTATAGACCCATAAAAGAAGAATTTATTCTTTAAAAATTCATCAAGAGAAATATCATGAAATATATCTCCCTCCAAATATTGATCTGGTTTAGCAATCATGTCTGGGTATGCTATTAATAACATATTAGAAGAATATATCCTTCTACTTGGTTTAAACAATTATTTTTGTGCTAAATATTCTTGATATGTTATAAGTTGATCATCATCCTCATATGGGAATGGTTGTGTTTTTGTAGGAATGTAACCAATACCACATTGGGCAGGCCATTCCTCAACTTCTAAAGATTCTTGTTTTCCATTTTCAAGATGTCCTAAACCTTTACCTCTATAACCCATGTCACACATAATTTGTTTTGATTTTATATATCTATTAGAAAAGTAACATTTAACAAAACCATTTTGATCAATTGTGACACTCACAATATTAATTTTACCATAATCATATCCTGCATAGACAAAGGCACAACTCCCAACATGATAGATACTTCCCAAATTTTGTGGCAAGCCCATAATTTAGGGAGATGGCAATAATTTGGCTAACACTAGGGAATATTGAGTGGCAAAGTTATTTTTTTGTTCTAAAGTTGTGAGTATTGAAGATAAATCCGGTAATACTTCATCCAAAGTTGGATATGAAGTAGAAGGACTATCTTCTTTAGTTGTAGATTTAGATGGTGTAGTTTTATATGATGAAGGTGTTGATGATGAAGGTGGATTAGGATGTGCTAAAGACATAGAAAGATAGAATGGAACTCATATTTATTCTGCCATAGCACACATGTCAAATGGTCTAGGATCACCATGGATAGTGACTAGTTTATTTTTAAATTCAACTTTAACACACTGATGTAATGTAGAGGGTACCGCTCGCATTGCGTTGATCCAATTTTGACCCAAAAGTATGTTATATGATGCAGGACAATGTACAAAAAATATGGTCGTATCCAAAATCCTTGGACCAACTTGCAATGGAATCGACAACACTCCACATGTTTTTTGAATTTCATCATTAAATGCTTTAATAATCATTTCAGTCCTTTTTAGATATTCATTTCTAAATCCAAATATTTGAAAAAATTCATATGTGCATATGTTTAATGATGATCCATTTTCATTTAAAACTCTTTTGACACCTACATCCCCAATTAATGTTGTGATGCACAGAGGATTTTATCTATACATGATTTGAGGAGGAATATCCTTATCTAAAAAATCTATGTAATCTGTTCAATGAGAGATTACAACATTAACCACAACATCAGGTTCTATATTTTATGGTACCATCATTTTACTTAAGGTACTCATTAGTTCTTCTCTATGGGTGGATGAAGTTCTCAAAATATCCAAAAGAGAAATTCTAGCCGTGATATTTGCCAATTGTTCATTAATGTCATAAGGAGGTTTTTGTTGTGAATTTGATATATTATTTCCTTTTTTTGGTGCCTTTAATACAAATGGATTTGTTTTCTCATTTTGAGTTTGAGTTTGTGGTTGAGAATTTTGATTTTGGATTTGTTGTCTAGTAATGGCTCCAATAGTACACCCACAATATTATTATTTCACAAATAACCAAAATGAGGTCTAGCATTTTTTGCTTGTTCATTTGTAAGTATTTTTTGAGATGAGGATCAAATGGTCATTCTCCTAGGGAATGGTTCTTCTGGGACTAATAAATCTATAATAGGATTAATTCGATCTAACTCAGCTTCAAAAGTATTTGAGGTAATATTTAGTTCATTTCATGTTTCACTTTCTGTATCAATTCTAGTATCTTCTGAAGAGGAAGATTGAAAGTATTGTATTGGTCTAATTATGAATTCAAATAAAGTAGGTATGTAGGAGGTTTGCAAATATTGTTGTGGCAAAATATTGCTAATGGTTCATATATACCAAGTTGGAGGAGGAACATTATGATGCTCTAATTAATTTACTACATCTTTACCATGCTTGGGTAAAGGATGTTGAAAAATATCTAAGTTTTGATTTGCATATTGATTTGTTTGTTTTTTAGTATTATTTTGAGTATTATTGTTTGTAGGAAATTGTTGTACTTCCATTTTACCTTTATCAATAAAATATTGTATCACATGCTTTAACCTTTTACAATAATTGGTATAATGTCCATCCACTTGGTGAAAATTACAATGTAAATCAACCCTATATCTAGTTGCAGTGGTATCTGGTTGTCTTACCTCAGGTACCCGTATCAAGCCTTGTTCCAATAATTAAGGTAAAATCATAGTTAAGGGTTGATTAAATCTTGTGAATTATCTTGGGGCTTATTAGGGATTTTTAATACAAATTTCTTTACAGTTTCGGCAAGGTTAACATTTGAGGTGTTTTTGGTATTAGTAACTCCATCACCCATTACTTGCTTATTATTATATTGGTTTTTAGAAGTTTTATCCTCATTTTTCCTCTTAAATTGTCCTCTTATAATGATGGCATCTTCTACCCTCCTAGCTAGATCAATGGTCTGATCAAAGGAGGTTACTGTAGAAGTAGAAAGCTCATAAGATAGTTTTTCTTAAAAATTACCAATAAATATGTCCAACATTTCACGATGAGGTAATGAAAAATGTAGTTTACCTAAGATTTATCTCCACTTAGTCAAGAATTTAGAAAAACTCTCATCTTTACCTTGTTTTAAATTGTATAAATACTTAATGGTCACATGCATCTCTATATAGGCACTAAATTTGTGGACAAACATTTCTATTGTCTCTTCAAAGTTCCTTAAAGAGTTTGTAGGTAGTTGATAATACCATTCTAGAGCCATGCCTCTGAGACTTTTAGGGAATATTTTTAGTAACAACAAGTCATCATAAGAGATATCATGACATGTTGTCCTAAACATGCAAAGATGCTCAATAGGATCTTTGGTTCCTTTATATATCAGAAGGACAAGCATAGGGAAATATTTTGGGTATGGTTGGGAAACCATAATAAGATCCAAGGGCTGGCCACACATCTCTCTATAACTATATGAAGGATGGTAGAGATCCATTTGATCTAGTTGTGAAGCGAATTGTTTGACAATGTCTTCAAGGACCTATGGTTGTCCACCAAATTGATTTTTTTTCACCATGTTGTTGTGTCTTTGATGATAAGTTGGTGTTGTCATGTAAGGATTTCCAATTGAAATATTATTGTGCAAAGTGTTGGTAGGAATGGTGTTATGAAGCTGATATGGGATTGAATTTTGTTGAACTTTCTGTTGATGACTGGTATTTTGCACTTGTTTAGCTTTTTGTTGGTTTGTTATTTGTTGATTAAGAGCTTGAGAGAATATGGAAGAAAATAGTTGTTTTTGTTGTTTAGGATTTATTTTGGTGTTGCTAGTAGCAATTTTGGATGATTGTGCCATTGGTTTTTGAACATTTTGATTTAAGGGTATTATGTTTTGATTAGAGGGTCCTACTTGATTAGTATCTTGGTCTATTGAATTCATGTATCCTAGTGGATTTGTATGCATTTAAAAAGTAGATGCTAAGGCTGATTCCATAACACCTTCTCTTGAATTATCCATTTGTACTGCTTGATTAAACTCTTCTATGTTGTTCTTTATAAATTGGATAAAATATTCAAGAGACTCGAATTTAACATTTCCTTTCTGATCTAATGTAGGTTTATCAGGATCTTCTATTTCATATTCTCCATTATCACCTTCATATTGTTCTTAAAGTACATAATCTTCAATAATTACCCTATTTGAATAACACAAGCTTATACTAAGAGGGGGGTGAACATTATAAGACCACTTTTTACTTTCTTTCCAAACCAATATCAATAATGTCCTTAATTGCAAAAACCAAATATAGCAGTATGCATTAATAACTCAGATAGCAATAGTAAGCAAGAGCACAAGTCACCATACACAATTGAGACACAAGATTTAATGTGGTTCCCCCAATGTGGGGTACTCCACAAGATAATATCCTTATAATATTTCACACAAAAATAAGTATCTTTATCCAATTCAATGATTTATTTGATCTGCTCAAAGCTAGGCAATAACAAGCTCAAACATAACTTGTCCAAATTTGCATAAAAATCTCACACAAAACTTGTCCAAAATTGCTTAACAAGCTCACGTAGAACTTGTCCAAATTTCTTTGATTTTCTCAAATATAGGCAATAACAAGCTCACATAGAACATGTCCAAATATGCATAACACGCTCACACAGAAATTGTCCAAAACTACTTAACAAGCTCAAACAACACTTGTACAAATCTGCTCCAACAAGCTCACACAGAACTTGTCCAAATCTGCTCTAGCAAGCTCACCAAGAACTTGCTCAAATCTGCTCCAACAAGCTCACTAAGAAATTGTCCAAATCTACTCTAGCAAGCTCACCAAGAACTTTCTCAAATATGCTCCAACAAGCTCACTAAGAACTTTTCCAAATCTGCTCTAGCAAGATCACCAAGAACTTGCTCAACTCTACTCAATAGGCTCACTCAGAACCTCATCAAAATCTATCCCAAATCTATCCACAAATATGTCTAAAAATGTCCACAAAGTTGTCCCAAAAAATGTCCACAAAGCCTTCTCAAAGGCTCAATCAATCATACACAAACTACCACAAATATGTCCAAAAATCTATCCCAAAGGCCTTCTTAAAGGCTCAATCAATCATGCTCAAGTAGTACTCAAATCTCATCCACAAATATATGAAGGCAAGGCTCAAAGATGAACTCAATAATGAATGACAATGCACTCTACAATGGATGACAACAATGATCCATAATGATCTCAACTCAACTCAACTCAAATCAACTCATAGAAGCATAAAGAGAATTGTTAGAGACTCAATATGTTCTAAGCTCAATCTCAACTCAAATCATAATTATAGAATATTTTGATTCATGGGACTTGAACAATCACCTTACATAAGCACTTGACTAGGCTTAATCAAATCAACTCAACTAATCACAACAAGGGACAACTCTTTCTCACAAAACCCTAGTCCAAGCATGTATCAACCAACTCAAATATTTCCAACAATGCTCAACAAAAAATCTCACATAAAAATTATACTCATGTTATTTTCAAGTTCTTTACATAACCAATGGGCTTCAACAAATATTCTTATAAAACAAGGTTTAAACACAACTCTCAAACTAGAAAATCTTGATGCATTCAACCAACCACTTTCGAAAAGGAAACTACAATCAATATTTTTCACTCCAATGATATTTCAGAAATCAACCACCATAAAAAATCAATAGGAGAATGTGCCCATACCTTTTTTATGCCAAGAAGTTGTCCACAAAATCTTTCGCACTAAACACAACTTTCCTTTCCAATATCAATAAGGGTTAGTGGAATTCAAATAATAATCACAAGATAAAGCATAACTCAATTTACACCTTTTTACTCCAACTTAATAAAAACATCCACCAAAGTCCTTTCTAATAAAAAACCCTTATCAAAATAATAATCAATAAACCTCTCAAAAATTATTTTATAAAAACTCCTTATTTCTCCTAAATCTTAATTCTCAATTTCATGAACATCAAATTAAATAAAAAACTCATCCACCTTTGAAATAATAATCACATTCCTTATAAAAACAAAGTTTAATTAAAAAATTTAATTATTCCTAACCACCTTATAACTCCAACTTAGGGCTTAACAAAATTAATTAGAGCAAAAACGTATTTACCTCCTCAAGGGGATTTGAACCCCCGACTTGCCCACACCATGAGTGCCTTAGCCACGGCTAAGGTTGCCACATGAGCTAGCCGCTCATTTGAAAGGGAAAGGCACAACGTGCCTTAAAACCTTTCCTCCCTTTCTATAAATCAAAAGTGCTTCGAGCGCTTTTATTCCAATGCCTTCCGAATGCAGTCAAGGGGATTTGAAACCTTGATGTTTTATCTGCCCCATGCCTTAGCCAAAAGCCAATTGCCAATGCGTCATGCTGCCCACTATGCCTTTTGTCTTGACCTCACTTTGTCTTATTCGCTGCTTCCACTTTCCAAAGGATTTCGCACGAGCTCTTATTCGGATTATTTTTCCAATGATTAATTCACGAGCTCACATTAGTTTATGAACCTTAGGTATCCCCTTTATATAGCCTCCTTATTATTTTTGATGACGTCGACAAAAATATTGCATATTTAATTTTAAATTTAAATTTTAATTTTAAATAATTAAAATTTAAACTAAATATTAAAAATTAATTCTCCATCACCGGGGCACATTTTTCGATGAAATGAAAGGCCAACATGGGTTTTAAGAAAAACCCATTTCAAATATGCCATCCATGGTTTTAAATAAAAACTTTTATTTTGCTTACCTTGGTTCTCACAAAATCCCTGTATATATCCATGCTTTCCAAAATATCATTTGACCTCCAAAAATCAATGTGATCCATATGACATCAATGATCCATGTGACATCAATGACAACATAAAATAACTCAAATTGCCAACAATCTCCCCCTTTTTCATTGATGGCAACACCTCTAATGCAAAAACCACAATCACTACAAAAACCATCTTTGAGAATCAAAGCAACTCCCCCTAACTCAATACTCTCTATGGAGGCTGCTCCCCCTAACTCAATGCTCTCTTTGGAGGCTGCTCCCCCTAACTCAATGCTCTCTTTGGAGGCTGCTCCCCCTAACTCAATGCTCTCCCCTTTGAAATTAATGGCAAAAGGGATACCTATGGGGCTAAAAGATATGACTCTTAAGAATAGCCCCCTCACCACATTCTCTCTTGAGGTGATTAATTTTGGGGTGGGAATACTTTTACTCTCATATTAAATTATTTATTTCCTTTATCAACTTCCTTCCATGTTTTTTTGATATCCTTATTTTGATCTTCTTGTCTAGAACCTGTTTGACCTTATTGCCTTGAACTTGTTTGGAATTGAGTCCTGCACCATTTTGCAATATGTCCAAAATTATTTCAATTAAAACACTTGATATTGTAGCCTTTGTATGGTGCCCATATCCTGAAATATTTCTTGAAATACTTTCCATATCCATTCCTTTCCTGAACCTTGTATTTTGAAGTTATGTTTTCATGACCATTATGACCATGACTTTTGAATTGTGTAGCTCTAAAACAAAAACCATGTTGCTCATTTTCTTTGCATTGAGAAGCTCTATGACCAATCTTGTTACATGAGAAGCAATGTCCCTGAAAACCATACCTTCTTCCTTTGATGTTACTTCTAGAAAAATCAAACTTCTTTGATCCATAGACCCTGCAGTGTATAGCCCTATGTCCAAATCCATTACAAGAAAAACAATGTCCTTGAAAAGCCCTTTGTTCATGCCTTGGTTCCTCATACCTTTCTTGACCATTATCCTTATGATAATTTTCAACTTGTGCATTGCATCCTTGAACCTTATTTATAGTATCTAAATCCTCTTCCTTAGTTTCTTTCTTGCTTTTCTCTTCAAGTATTTCTTTTCCTTTTGAACTTGATTCACCTATCTCAAAACAAGAACCAAACTGAATATTTGGAGCCATAGGAACTTTGGAACTTTCTTCATAACACTTAGGTGCTTCCTTGCTTTCATATTTTAGAACTTCCTTTCCTTTTGAGTGTGATTACCCAAACCTAAAATATGAGACCTTTGATGCTTTGAAATCTTCCTCTTCTTTCTCTTTATTTGTGTCAAGTAGCAAATTGGCATCCATCTCTATAGCCTCTGAAATACATGTTTCCTTCTTAGTGAAAATATATTGACATTTTTTTTATGTGATAGATCAAACTTCTTACGTATGGAACATCTCAATTCTTTTAGATTCTCTTTATGCTATTGTAGTTGCTCATGGATATCATTGAAGTCTTCTTTTAGATCAACTGAGATATCTAAATTTATTACACTATTCTCTTGTTTAACTTCTTCTGATTGGAGTGAATGTTCTTCTTCTACTTCTCTTATCCCATATAAAAACCCTTCTTCATATTCACTGTCACTAAGATCATTATAATATTCTATAGCAAACAAACTCTCAAGATTTATTTGACCATGCTTGTTTCCTTGATGTGTCATCTCATCTTCACTATCACTAAAACCATTGCAATATCCTGATTTGTGATCTCTTTGACCACACACAAAGCACTACTCTTTTTCACCTTCTATTCCTAGGAATAGACGTTCTTCCTTTTCATCATTTATTTATCTCTATCACTATGATCTGAGCTATCACTTGCTTCTACAATGTAGTAAGATTTCTTTACCTTACAAAAATTTTTCTTCTTCTCATAACTATTTTGCTTGTATTTGTCATCTTTGTCATGATTATGCTTTCCATATTCTTTTCTTCTGTGACCTCATTTTTCATCATCACTATTTTATTCATATGGAAACTTGTATGCATAGTGACCAAGACCACCACACTTGTAGCATCTGACTTTCCTTATATCCCTTAAATTCCTTGAGTCCTTATTCCTTTTGATGAAGTTAGCTTCCTCATTATTATCTGAACCTCTACTTATTTCTGAAACTTTCCCTTTCTCTTTTTTTTTAAGACTTTAATGCAATATCTTTTATTGGAACTTGATGATTACTTACCCTCATCTCAAAAGTTGTGAGAGTTCCTTGAAATTATTCCATTGTTAGCTTGTTGATATCCATTGTTTCTTCTATTGTTGAAACCTTAGCATCATATTTCATGGGAAGTGATCTCAAAATATTTTGAGTAACTTCTGATTTTTTCATCTCAAAACCTAATTCTCTCATGGTGTTAGTAATCTCATCTTGTTGAGCAAGGTGTTGCAAGAAGGTTGTCATTGTTGTCAACACAGGCAGTTAGATCCAAGGATGCAGTGGGTAGACAGATCAGAAGTCATTCAGATGCAAAAAATTCGAAGAAAAAGACAAGTGAGAAAACTGTCGCGATATCGCGACATGTTTTCTGTCGCGATTTCGCGACAAGTCGGAGGAGAGAGAAAATGTAGCCGAAAATGTCGCGATTTCACGACGAAAGTGAGGAGAGAGAAAGTGCAGCCAAAAATGTCACGATTTCACGACGAAAATGAGGAGAGAGAAAGTGCAGCCGAAAATGTCACGATTTCACGACGGAAGTAAGGAGAGAGAAGGCGCAAGGCAAACTGTCACGATTTCGTGACAAGTCGGAGGCCAAGAAGTCAAGTCGAGAAACTGTAGCGATTTCGCTACATGTTGACTTTTCGCTGGCAGAAACAGGGAGAAAGTGTTAAGTGAAAAAGTTGTAGCGATTTCGCTACAAGTTACAAAGACGAAGTAAAGGTGTAGCGATTTCGCTACGAGCTGCAAAGGCACAAAGTAAAGGTGTAGCGATTTCGCTACGAGTTGCAAAGGGACGAAGTAAAGGTGTAGCAATTTCGCTACGAGCTGCAAAGGCACAAAGTAAAGGTGTAGCGATTTCGCTACGGGTAAAAGATGCGCAAAACAAAGGTGTAGCGATTTCGCTACAGGTCTAAAGTGCAGACATCAAAGGTGCAGCAATCATACTTCAAGTCGAAAGTGTAAGGCACAAGTCAAAATTTCTCAAGAAGAAGCAAGTTGGAAGCACAAGGCAAAGTTGTAGAAATTTCGCTACTGCATGAAGCTCAAATTGTACGGAAGCCGAAAGCGTCACGATTTCACGACAAAGATGAAGATGACGTCAGCAAAAGCTGAAAGTGTCACGATTTCGTGACAGGGTGCAAGAAAAGCTGCTGGAAGCCGAAAGCGTCATGATTTCGCGACAAGAATGATGATGACGTCAGCAAAAGCTGAAAGTGTCACGATTTCGCGACAGGGTGCAAGGAAAGCTACTGGAAGCCGAAAGCGTCATGATTTCGTGACAACATTAAGGATGACGTCAGCAAAAGTTTGAAGTGTCACGATTTCGTGACATGAACGGTGGGAAAGCTTTCAAAGGCCAAAATAGTCGCGATATCGTGACGACAAGGTCAAGGAGGCGTACGGCCACAAAAAGTGTCACGATATCACGACATGTTAGTTTTTTGGGGCAACAACAACAGAAAGGTGACAGAGAAGCAGCAGCGTTTGAGGCCGACAAGTTGAATCGAGGCCGATGATTTTTAGGGTTTTGAAGCCGACTTTTTCTAGGGTTTTACAGTGGACATTTTTAGGGTTTTGAAGTCGACAGTATCAAGGGTTTTACAGTGGACATTTTTAGGGTTTCGAAGCCGACATTTGCTAGGGTTTTTATAGTGAAAGTGTTTAGGGTTTGCAGCCGACAATCATCAGGTTCAAGCAGCCAAAAAACTCTAGGGTTTGAAGACGACATCATTAGGGTTTGCAGCCGACGTCTGAGAGTTACAGCCGACTATGATTTAACATTTGTCTTAAACATTTCTTCTATAAAAGGAGGGCTAATTGAAGATGGATAGTGACTTGGATGAACATAAAGTGCGTATGCAAAAGTTACTATGTGCAGAGAGTGAGTCGGTTCGATCTGAGCTAAGATCGAAGCGATATTTCTTCAGTGACGCAGTGAAGAGTGCATATCAACTGATCGAGAATCAAGAGCACGATGTGCAGAAGGTGTGTTTCAAGTCCGAAGCAATAATGCGTAGACTGCAGATGTGAGAGTTCTTTGGAGTTGCAGTAGAGTGTGCGTTGCGACAAGATAGTGTGCATTGCGATGAGATGATGTGCGAGAGCGAGCAGAGTGACTTGTGCGAAGATAAGAGCGTGATGTCCAGAAGTTGTGTTCTAAGTCCGAAGTGACAGTGCACAGTTCACAGAAGAGATCGATCGGCTGAATACAACAGAGAGCGCGAAGAAGTATAGAGAAGCGGTCGGAGAGTGCGAATTATTTTGCGTAGAAGCAGTAGAATGCAGAAAAATAGCAGATCGTGAAAATTGAGGTGAAAGTTTTATTCTAGAATTTTTATTTTTGTCTTCCAAGTTGTAGCTTGGCAAAAGGGGTTGGTGCCTCTTTCCAGTAGGTGCTGGTAAAATAGGAGTTGGTGCTCCATTCTGTTGAAACAGATAAAGTTAAGGGGTTGGTGCTCCTTCCAGTTGGTGCTGGTAAAGGATTATGTAAAGTTGTAGCTTTGCATTGATTGGATTTGGATGGTAGTCCAAGCAGTCATTTTTGAGGAGTAGCCACATTGGTGAACCTCGTTAAATTGCCTTGTTATGTGTGATGCTTTCTTGATGCATTTAGTATTCTTTTCATCTGCTTTAAACTACTGCTGGTTCTAAAATCATATGTTTTAGAAATTTTTAAAGAACACACTGATTCACCCCCCCTCTCAGTGTCATTGTGATTACAACAATTGGTATCAGAGCCAAGTTCCTGAAGAGGCTTAAACAGCTAAGGTGATCTTGGAAGTTACGCAATGGCAAGTGGTGAAGGATTCTCTTCGAACAAAGCACCATTGTTTGATGGGACCAATTATGCGTTCTGGAAAATTAGAATGCAGACATATCTCAGTGCTTTGGGTTTTGACATCTGGGGTGCGGTAGTTAATGGTTACAAAGCTCCTGCCACCGCTCCAACAGACACTGCAGGTAAAAAGGCATTTGAATATGATTCAAAAGCAAGAAATGCTATTATGTGTGGACTAGTTGACAGTGAGCTAGTCAAGGTCATAAACTGTGAATCAGCAAAAGATATCTGGGATAAACTAGAGAACATTCATGAAGGAGATGATAGGATCAAGGAGGCCAAACTTCAAGCACATCGAGCTCAATACGAATCTTTAAAGATGGACAATGATGAGAACATTGAGACCTTCATGCAAAGAGTCAATGGGATCACCAATTCAATCAGAGGTCTTGGTGAAGAACTAACCGATGCTGCTATCGTGAAAAAGGTATTGAGATCACTTCCTCCTAGATTTGATTCTAAAGTCTCTGCCATAGAAGAAGCCAAAGATTTAAATCATTTTAGTATGGATGAGATGCATGGTTCTTTGACTGCTTTTGAAATGAGAATAGGAAGATCTAATCCCACAGATAGAGAAGCAGCCTTCAAAGCCTTAAAAGGCAAAAGCACAAAACAAGAATCTGAAGAAGAGAATGATTCAGATGAAATGGAAGCAAATTTTGTAAGAAAGCTGAAGAAAGGAAAAGGAAAATACAAAGGAAAGCTACCTCTTAAATGTTTCAATTGTGGAGGCATTGGACACTTTGCTACCAAATGTCCTCTCAATGACAAGAACAAAGGTGAAGAAACTCAGCATCAAGAAAGAGGTGAATGGAGGAAGAAAACAAACTTCAGAAAAAGCAATTTCAAAAAGAAAAGCTTTATCTCCCGAAATGCAGAATCTTCAGAGGACAGTTCTAGTGAAGACTCTGAAGAAGGAACAGGTGAGGCTCTCTTTATGGCGTTTGAAATAGACGAATCAGAAGAGGCAGAAAACACAGAAAACAGAGAGGGAATGAACTCTGAAGTATCAATTGAAGAAGATGAGGCTGAAGTTGATTTAGAGGGTGAGCTGGTGTCTGCTCTTATGGAATGGAAATCTGAGAAAAGGAAGAATGAAAAACTGTCAAGGAAACTTAAGGATGCAAATGACATTATAGCCAGTCTAAAGACACAGACAGAAGAATACAAGAAAATGTCCGAAGATCTTGAAATTCAGGTAACCATGAAGATAGATTACTGCTGCAAATTGGAAGAAGAAAATGTTAGTCTCCGAATACAGATACAAGAGCTGGATCGAAAAATCAGCTGTCATTTAAAACGTGAAGAAAGTTCGATGAAGCTGGACAAAATTCTAAGCGATCAAAGATCCACAGGTATCAAATTCGGTCTGGGCTTTACTGAAGGAGAATCATCAAGTGGACCAAAGGCAAGCAATGTTGAAAGTAAAAAGAGTAAAGACAAGAAACAGGCTGTGGAAAGAAAAACAAATCAGGCAAAAGAAAGTTGTAATGCCAGTCCTGAAATAGCAGCTGACAATGATGGCTTTACCAAGGTCATACATCAAAAGAGAAGAAGATCTAAGGCTCCTGCAACAACTTGGCCAAGACCATCTTTCAGGTTTAATCATTATTTCTATGGTTTCTGTTTTAAATGTAATGGTTATGGGCATAAAATTGTTGACTGCAAATACAATATAGGCCCAAGAAGTGTCACTAGTAGAAATGCTTTTGCTCCTCTAATGAGTTATGCAGTAGAGTGCTTTAAGTGTCATAACTTTGGGCATATTGCCAGAAATTGTCGTAGTATTTCTGTTTCATATCAATCTCAGAAAAGAAGAACTCAACCGTATAGGGCAAAACAAAATAGAATTTCTTCTGAAGGAAATGTGCAAGACTCTGAAAAGGGGAAATCCCAGCTAGAACCCAACACCACAGTTAAAACAAAATGGCAACAAAAAGAACAGCTCAGGAAAGAACAGGAATCTTTAATAGTGCAGACAGCGTTTAGAGCTCAGAATAAGTATGTACCGTGGATTCTTGACAGTGGTTGCTCAAGTCATATGACAGGTGATAAACAGAAATTTGAAAATCTACAGAAGTATGAGGGTGGTTCGGTGAAGTTCGGCAATAATGGTGGAGCCAAAATAATAGGTAAAGGATCGGTCAAAATTAGTGAAGGGAAAATCAAGTCAGAAGAAGTTTTATATGTGGATGGTTTGAAACATAATCTGTTAAGTGTGAGTCAAATTTGTGATAAAGGACATGAAGTGGTTTTCAAGAAGCAAGGTTGTGAAGTCAGAAAAATAAAAAGCGGGAAATTGATAGCAACCGGCTCAAGGACGTCTGGTAACCTATACACACTCTCAGAATTTTTAGAAGGTATGTGCTTTATTGGACAAGAAGAAGAGAACTGGTTGTGGCATAAGAGACTAGGACACATAAGTTTTGATAATTTGGTGAGAATCAGCTCTAAACAAGCAGTAAGAGATATTCCAACTATTAAGAAACCCTCAAACAGTGTTTGTGCTTCATGTCAGAAGGGAAAGCAAACCAGAGTTTCATTTAAAACAAAAGAATATCACACGAGCAGACCCTTGGAACTCATTCATACAGACTTATGCGGACCCATGAGGACTCAAAGTATAAACGGCGACAAATACTTTATGTTGTGTATCGATGATTATTCCAGAATGACATGGATATTCTTCCTAAAAGATAAAACAGAAGCGTTTGAAATGTTCAGAACCTTCAAACAGCTAGTCGAGAATGAAACAGGGAAAAGGATTAAATGCTTGCGATCAGACAGAGGAGGAGAATTCATTTCGAATGAATTTGCAGAATACTGTGAAAAATATGGTATCAGGAGACAATATTCAGCAGCCAGAACTCCTCAGCAGAATGGTGTAGTAGAGAGGAAGAACAAAACTATACAGGAAATGGCACGCACCATGCTGGCAAAAAACAAAATAGCAGACAGATTCTGGAAAGAAGCAGTTCACACAACAGTATACATTCAAAACAGGTATATGTTAAGAACTCGTGAATGCAAAACACCGTATGAGTTGTGGTTTGGTAGAAAAGCAACAACAAAACATCTCAAAGTATTTGGCTGTAAGTGCTACATCGAGAAAAGCGATGACAACCTTGGAAAGTTTGAAGATAGAGGAGATGAAGGTGTTTTTGTTGGTTATTCTCCACATAGCAAAGCTTACAAATGCTACAACAAGAGACTCAAGAAAATTGTGGACAGTGCAGATGTTAAATTCGATGAAGGGAGGAAACAAATAGTTAATTTTCAAGAAAACTACCCAATCTACGAAGAAGTAATTGAAAGTGATGAAGTTCATGGCACAGAAAATACATCTACGACTGATACAGATGACTTATCAGATGACTCAGAGATGCAAGAAAATAGAAAATTCAAAATGGGCAGCTGGCAGAAAAATCATCCTAGAGACCAAATAATTGGAGATCCCACAGCTGGCATTCAGACAAGAAAGAAAGTAATAAGTAATTACTCTCTTTTATCCAGCATTGAGCCCAAAAACATAGATGAAGCAAGCAAAGATGACAGCTGGATGAAGGCAATAAATGAAGAATTAGATCAGATTGAAAAGAACAGAACTTGGGAGTTAGTACCTAGACCTGCAAACAAGAATGTAATCGGCACCAAGTGGATATTTCGAAACAAATTAAATGAAGACGGACAGGTCATTAGGAACAAAGCAAGACTGGTTTGTAAAGGATATGCACAGGTCGAAGGCATTGATTTTGAAGAGACGTTTGCTCCAGTGGCCAGATTAGAAGCAATTAGAATGTTTTTGGCCTTAGCAGTTCACAAAAACTTTAGGGTGTATCAGATGGACGTAAAATCTGCCTTCTTAAATGGGAAACTCGAAGAGGAGGTCTTTATTGAACAACCGGATGGATTTCAAATTAGTGAGGATCCTAACCTTGTCTGCAGATTAAAGAAAGCACTGTATGGACTAAAGCAAGCACCACGGGCTTGGTATGCTAGGCTAGATAACTATCTCTCTCAACAAGGATTCAAAAAGGGTTTAGTAGACAGTAATCTGTATGTGAAAATAGAAGATGGGCATCTCATTGTTTTAGTTGTCTATGTAGATGATATCATATTTGGCAGCAACAAAGATGAAGCTTGTAAAGACTTAGCAAATAAGATGCAGAAGGAATTTGAGATGTCTATGATTGGTGAACTGTCTTACTTTCTAGGGCTACAAGTTAATCAAAATGAGAAAGGAATATTCATTTCCCAAATCAAATATGTGAAAGAAATGCTAAAGAGGTTCA
The DNA here is from genome assembly GCA_028583015.1 of Wollemia nobilis. NCBI lineage: Eukaryota > Viridiplantae > Streptophyta > Pinopsida > Araucariales > Araucariaceae > Wollemia > Wollemia nobilis. The sequence continues at coordinate 5,613,022 of JAQPPZ010016930.1, read as the reverse complement.
CTATGGAGGACTGTAAGCCAGTAAGCACTCCCATGACAACAGGCTGCAAATTGAGTAAAGAAGACAAATCTCCACCTGTAGATCAAACCATGTATAGATCAATGATAGGAAGCTTACTATATTTAACAACAACCAGACCTGATATTCTACAGGCAGTTTGCATGGTAGCCAGATTTCAGGCCAGTCCCAAAGAGACTCATGTAACAACAGTTAAAAGGATATTTCGGTATCTCAAAGGCACCATGGAGTATGGGCTGTGGTATCCAAAAGGCAAAGATTTCACTCTTATATCATATTCAGATGCAGATTGGGCTGGATGTGTTGATGACAGAAAGAGTACCAGTGGAGGAGCATTCTATTTGGGGGACAGATTGGTTGCATGGCACAGTAAGAAGCAAGAGTCAGTTTCTCTATCTACAGCTGAGGCAGAATATATTGCAGCAACAACATGTTGTACACAAGTTTTGTGGATGAAACAAACTTTGAAAGATCTAGGCATTAATTTTAGTGAACCAATATCAGTAAAGTGTGACAACACCAGTGCAATCAACATTTCTAAGAATCCAGTAATGCACTCACGGACAAAGCACATTGCTATAAGGTATCATTTCTTGAAAGAAAAAGTTGCAGAAGGAGAAGTTAAATTGGACTATGTCCCAACTACAAAACATGTAGCAGATATTTTTACAAAACCTTTGCCCAAGGAAGTATTTGAGTATCTTCGAAGCAAATTAGGAGTAGTCACACTTCCTAAGAAGTGACTAGCTACAGGGATCACTTTCTCAGGGGGAGCATTTGAGTATTTGAGGATGGACTCAGGGGGAGTCAAATTGTGCCTGAGAAGTGTGAGGATGGACTCAGGGAGAGTCTGCAGCAGCCCTTTGGTATTATTGACAAAGGGGGAGAAGAGTTACAGGAATGTATACAGGTGTTGCCAACAATTCCAAAGGGGGAGATTGTTGAGCAAGGTGTTGCAAGAAGGTTGTCATTGTTGTCAACACAGGCAGTTAGATCCAAGGATGCAGTGGGTAGACAGATCAGAAGTCATTCAGATGCAAAAAATTCGAAGAAAAAGACAAGTGAGAAAACTGTCGCGATATCGCGACATGTTTTCTGTCACGATTTCGCGACAAGTCGGAGGAGAGAGAAAATGTAGCCAAAAATGTCACGATTTCGCGACGAAAGTGAGGAGAGAGAAAGTGCAGCCAAAAATGTCATGATTTCACGACGAAAATGAGGAGAGAGAAAGTGCAGCCGAAAATGTCACGATTTCACGACGGAAGTAAGGAGAGAGAAGGCGCAAGGCAAACTGTCATGATTTCGCGACAAGTCGGAGGCCAAGAAGTCAAGTCGAGAAACTGTAGCGATTTCGCTACATGTTGACTTTTCGCTGGCAAAAATAGGGAGAAAGTGTTAAGTGAAAAAGTTGTAGCGATTTCGCTACAAGTTACAAAGACGAAGTAAAGGTGTAGCGATTTCGCTACGAGCTACAAAGGCACAAAGTAAAGGTGTAGCGATTTCGCTACGAGTTGCAAAGGGACGAAGTAAAGGTGTAGCAATTTCGCTACGAGCTGCAAAGGCACAAAGTAAAGGTGTAGCGATTTTGCTACGGGTAAAAGATGCGCAAAACAAAGGTGTAGCGATTTCGCTACGGGTCTAAAGTGCAGACATCAAAGGTGCAGCAATCATACTTCAAGTCGAAAGTGTAAGGCACAAGTCAAAATTTCTCAAGAAGAAGCAAGTTGGAAGCACAAGGCAAAGTTGTAGAAATTTCGCTACTGCATGAAGCTCAAATTGTACGGAAGCCGAAAGCGTCGCGATTTCGCGACAAAGATGAAGATGACGTCAGCAAAAGCTGAAAGTGTCACGATTTCGTGACAGGGTGCAAGAAAAGCTGCTGGAAGCCGAAAGCGTCGCGATTTCGCGACAAGAATGATGATGACGTCAGCAAAAGCTGAAAGTGTCACGATTTCACGACAGGGTGCAAGGAAAGCTGCTGGAAGCCGAAAGCGTCGCGATTTCGCGACAACATTAAGGATGACGTCAGCAAAAGTTTGAAGTGTCACGATTTCGTGACATGAACGGTGGGAAAGCTTTCAAAGGCCAAAACAGTCACGATATCGCGACGACAAGGTCAAGGAGGCGTACGGCCACAAAAAGTGTCGCGATATCGCGACATGTTAGTTTTTCGGGGCAACAGCAACAGAAAGGTGACAGAGAAGCAGCAGCGTTTGAGGCCGACAAGTTGAATCGAGGCCGATGATTTTTAGGGTTTCGAAGCCGACTTTTTCTAGGGTTTTACAGCGGACATTTTTAGGGTTTTGAAGCCGACAGTATCAAGGGTTTTACAGCGGACATTTTTAGGGTTTCAAAGCTGACATTTGCTAGGGTTTTTACAGTGGAAGTGTTTAGGGTTTGCAGCCGACAATCATCAGGTTCAAGCAGCCAAAAAACTCTAGGGTTTGAAGACGACATCATTAGGGTTTGCAGCCGACGTCTGAGAGTTACAGCCGACTATGATTTAACATTTGTCTTAAACATTTCTTCTATAAAAGGAGGGCTAATTGAAGATGGATAGTGACTTGGACGAACATAAAGTGCGTATGCGAAAGTTACTATGCGCAGAGAGTGAGTCGGTTCGATCTGAGCTAAGACCGAAGCGATATTTCTTCAGTGACGCAGTGAAGAGTGCATATCAACTGATCGAGAATCAAGAGCACGATGTGCAGAAGGTGTGTTTCAAGTCCGAAGCAATAATTCGTAGACTACGAGATGTGAGAGTTCTTTGGAGTTGCAGTAGAGTGTGCGTTGCGACAAGATAGTGTGCATTGCGATGAGATGATGTGCGAGAGCGAGCAGAGTGACTTGTGCGAAGATAAGAGCGCGATGTCCAGAAGTTGTGTTCTAAGTCCGAAGTGACAGTGCACAGTTCACAGAAGAGATCGATCGGCTGAATACAGCAGAGAGCGCGAAGAAGTATAGAGAAGCGGTCGGAGAGTGCGAATTATTTTGCGCAGAAGCAGCAGAATGCAGAAAAATAGCAGATCATGAAAATTGAGGTGAAAGTTTTATTCTGGAATTTTTATTTTTGTCTTCCAAGTTGTAGCTTGGCAAAAGGGGTTGGTGCCTCTTTCCAGTAGGTGCTGGTAAAATAGGAGTTGGTGCTCCATTCTGTTGAAACAGATAAAGTTAAGGGGTTGGTGCTCCTTCCGGTTGGTGCTTGGTAAAGGATTATGTAAAGTTGTAGCTTTGCATTGACTGGATTTGGATGGTAGTCCAAGCAGTCATTTTTGAGGAGTAGCCACATTGGTGAACCTCGTTAAATTGCCTTGTTATGTGTGATGCTTTCTTGATGCATTTAGTATTCTTTTCATCTGCTTTAAACTGCTGCTGGTTCTAAAATCATATGTTTTAGAAATTTTTAAAGAACACACTGATTCACCCCCCCTCTCAGTGTCATTGTGATTACAACATCATCAACTCGAAGTAAAAAAATTACAATATATTTAGAATCTTACATTTTCAATTCCTCAAATATTTTTCTATGATTTTGTAGTTTTACCTTGGAATCTCCTTCATAAGTATTCCACAACTTGGTCCACATATCATTAGCTGAATTACATACCATAATATTTGCAAAATTTATCTCTTGTAGCCCACTCAAAATACAATTCATTGCTCTTGCATTGATCTGAACCAATTTCCTGATAGTCTTATCTGCCTCGAGATCACCTTCAACCCTATACTCTTTTTCAACCATTTTCCATACCTCATATCCTCGTGATATCAAGTAGTTCTTCATCCTAATGCTCTAGAAAGCATAACTGTTACCATAAAATAGTGGAGCCTTATTTGTAGATGATCCATTCTATGAAGACATATGTATTCTTGTAGAATCTACCCTCAAGTTGTTAGATTTTCTAAAGAAATTTCCTTTGATACCAACAGAAGAATAAAATTTTATACTGAGAGGGGGGGTGAACAGTATAAGACCACTTTTTACTTTCTTTCCAAACCAATATCAATTAATGTCCTTAATTGCAATAACCAAATATAGCAGTGTGCATTAATAACTTATATAGAAATAGTAAGCAAGAGCACAAGTCACCATACACAATTGAGACACAATATTTAAAGTGGTTCCCCCAATGTGGGGTACTCCACAAGATAATATCCTTATAATATTTCACACAGGAATAAGGATCCTTATCTAATACAATTATTTATTTGATCTTCTCAAAGCTAAGCAATAACAAGCTCACATAGAACTTGTCCAAATCTGCATAACAAGCTCACACAAAACTTGTCCAAAATTTCTTAACAAGCTCACACAGAACTTGTCCAAATTTATTTGATCTGCTCAAAGCTAGGCAATAACAAGCTCATATAGAAATTTTTCAAATCTACATAAAAATATCACATAGAACTTGTCCAAAATTGCTTAACAAGCTCACACAGAACTTGTCCAAATATTCTCAACAAGCTCACATAGAACTTGTCCAAATATGCTCTAGCAAGCTCACCAAGAACTTGCTCAAATCTGCTCCAACAAGCTCACTAAGAACTTTTCCAAATTTGCTCTAGCAAGCTCACCAAGAACTTGCTCAAATATGCTCCAACAAGCTCACTAAGAACTTGTCCAAATCTTCTCTAGCAAGCTCACCAAGAACTTGCTCAACTCTGCTCAATAGGCTCACTCAAAACCTCATCAAAATCTGTCCCAAATTTGTCCACAAATCTATCTAAAACTATCCACAAATTTTTCCCAAAAACTATCCACAAAGCCTTTTCAAAGGCTCAATAAATCATACACAAACTACCACAATATGTCTATAAATCTATTCCAAAGGCCTTCTCAAAGTCTCAATCAATCATGCTCAAGTAGTACTCAAATATCATCCACAAATCTATGAAGGCAAGGCTCAAATATGAACTCAACAATGAATGGCAATGCACTCTACAATGGATGACAACAATGATCCACAATGATATCAACTCAACTCAACTCAAATCAACTCATAGAAGCATAAAGAGAATTGTTAGAGACTCAATATGTTCTAAGCTCAATCTCAACTCAAATCAGAATTATAGAATAGTTTGTTTCATGGGACTTGAACAATCACCTCACACAATCACTTGACTAGGCTTAATCAACTGAACTCAACCAATCACAACAAGGGACAAATATTTCTCACAAAACCCTAGTCCAAGCATGTATCAACCAACTCAAATGTTTCCAACAATGCTCAACCACAAATCTCACATAACAATGATACTCATGTTATTTTCAAGTTCTTTACATAACCAATGGGCTTCAACAACTATGCTTATAAAATAAGGTTTAAACACAACTCTCAAACCAAAAAACCTTGAAGCATTCAACTAACCACTTTCGAAAATGAAACCACAATCAATCATTTTCACTCCAATGATATTTCAGAAATCAACCACCATAAACAATCAATAGGAGAATGTGCCCATACCTTTTTGATGCCAAGAATTTGTCCACAAAATATGTCTCACTAAACACAACTTTCCTTTCCAATATCAATAAGGGTTAGTGGACTTCAAATAATAATCATAAGATAAAGCATAACTCAATTTACATATTTTTACTCCAACTTAATAAACAAATCCACCAAAGTCCTTTTTAATAAAAAAAACCTTTTCAAAATAATAATAAATAAACCTCTCATAAATTATTTTATAACAACTCCTTATTTCTCCTAAATCTTAATTCTCAATTTCATGAACATCAAATTAAATCAACAACTCATCCACCTTTGAAATAATAATCACATCCCTTATAAAAACAAAGTTTAATTAAAAAATTTAATTATTCCTAACCACCTTATAACTCCAACTTAGGGCTTAATAGAATTAAATAGAGAAAAAACGTATTTAACTCCTCAAGGGGATTCAAACCCTTGACTTGCCCACACCACGAGAGACTTAGCCTCAACTAAGGTTGCCACAAGAGCTAGTCGCTCGTTTGAAAGGGAAATGCACAACGTGCCTTAAAACCTTTCCTCCCTTTCTGTAAATAAAAAGTGCTTCGAGTGCTTTTCTTCCAACGCCTTCCGAACATAGTCAAGGGGATTTGAAACCTTGATGTTTCATCTACCCCATGCCTTAGCCAAAATCCAATTGCCAATGCATCATGCTTCCCACTATACCTTTTGTCTTGACCTCACTTTGTCTTATTTGTTGCTTCCGCTTTCCAAAGGATTTCACACGAGCTCTTATTTGGATTCTTTTTTCGATGATTAATTCGTGAGCTCACATTAGTTTATGAACCTTAGGTATCTCCTTTATGGTTGGGAAATCATAATAAGATCCAAGGGTTGGGCAACCATAATAATATCCAAGGGTTGGCTACACATATCTCTATAACTATATGAAGGATGGTAGAGATCCATTTGATCTAGTCGTGAAGCCAATTGTTTGACCATGTCTTCAAGGACCTATGGTTTTCCACCAAATTGATTTTGTTGCACCATGTTGTTGTGTATTTTATGATAAGTTGGTGTTGTCATGTAAGTATTTCTAGGTGAAATATTATTGTGCAAAGTGTTGGTAGGAAGGGTGTTATGAAGCTAATATGGGATTGTATTTTGTTGAACTTTCTGTTGATGACTAGTATTTTACACTTGTTTAGATTTTTGTTGGTTTTTTATTTGTTGATTAAGAGCTTGAGAGAATATGGAATAAAATAGTTGTTTTTGTTGTTTAGGATTTGTTTTGGTGTTGCTAGTAGCAATTTTGGATGATTGTGCCATTGGTTTTTGAACATTTTGATTTAAGGGTATTATGTTTTGATTAGAGGGTCCTTCTTGATTAGTATCTTGGTCTATTGAATTCATGTATCCTAGTGGATTTGTATGCATTTAAAAAGTAGATGCTAAGGCTGATTCCATAACACATTCTCTTGAATTATCAATTTGTACTACTTGATTAAACTTTTCTATGTTGTTCTTTATAAATTGGGTAAAATGTTCAAGAGACTCGAATTTAACATTTCCTTTATGATCTAATGTAGGTTTTTTAGGATCTTATATTTCATCTTCTCCATTATCACCTTCATCTTGTTCTTAAAGTACATAATCTTCAATAAGTACCCTATCTAAATAACACAAGCTTATACTGAGAGGGGGGAGGAACAATATAAGACCACTTTTTACTTTCTTTCAAAACCAATATCAATTAATGTCCTTAATTGCAATAACCAAATATAGCAGTATGCATTAATAACTTAGATAGCAATAGTAAGCAATAGCACAAGTCACCATACACAATTGAGACACAATATTTAACGTGGTTCCCCCAATGTGGGGTACTCCACAAGATAATATCCTTATAATATTTCACACAGAAATAAGGATCTTATCCAATACAATGATTTATTTGATCTTCTCAAAGCTAGGCAATAACAAGATCAAACATAACTTGTCCAAATCTACATAAAAAGCTCACACAAAACTTGTCCAAAACTGCTTAACAAGCTCACGCAGAACTTGTCCAAATTTCTTTGATTTGCTCAAAGATAGGCAATAACAAGCTCACATAGAATATGTACAAATATGCATAACACACTCACACAGAACTTGTCCAAAACTACTTAACAAGCTCACACAACACTTGTCCAAATCTGCTCAACAAGCTCACACAGAACTTGTCCAAATCTGCTCTAGCAAGCTCACCAATAACTTGCTCAAATATGCTCCAACAAGCTCACTAAGAACTTGTCCAAATATACTCTAGCAAGCTCACCAATAAATTGCTCAAATATGCTCCAACAAACTCACTAAGAACTTGTCCAAATATGCTCTAGCAAGCTCACCAAGAACTTGCTCAACTCTACTCAATAGGCTCACTCAAAAACTCATCAAAATCTATCCCAAATTTATCCACAAATATGTCTAAAACTGTAAAGTTGTCCCAAAAACTGTCCACAAAGCCTTCTCAAAGGCTCAATCAATCATACACAAACTGCCACAAATTTTTCTAGAAATCTATCCCAAAGGCCTTCTCAAAGACTCAATCAATCATGCTCAAGTAGTACTCAAATCTCATCCACAAATCTATGAAGGCAAGGCTCAAATATGAACTCAACAATGAATGACAATGCACTCTACAATGGATGACAACAATGATCCACAGTGATCTGAACTCAACTCAACTCATAGAAGAATAAAGAGAATTGTTAGAGACTCAATATGTTCTAAGCTCAATCTCAACTCAAATCAGAATTATAGAATAGTTTGATTCATGGGACTTGAACAATCACCTCACATAATCACTTGACTAGGCTTAATCAACTGAACTCAACCAATCATAACAAGGGACAACTCTTTCTCACAAAACCCTAGTCCAAGCATGTATCAACCAACTCAAATATTTCCAACAATGCTCAACAAAAAATCTCACATAACAATGATACTCATGTTCTTTTCATGTTCTTTACACAACCAATGGGATTTAACAAATATGCTTATAAAATAAGGTTTAAACATAACTCTCAAACCAGAAAACCTTGAAGCATTCAACCAACCACTTTTGAAAAGGAAACTACAATCAATCCTTTTCACTCCAATGATATTTCAGAAATCAACCACCATAAACAATCAATAGGAGAATGTGCCCATACCTTTTTTATGCCAAGAAGTTGTCCACAAAATCTTTTGCACTAAACACAACTTTCCTTTCCAATCTCAATAAGGGTTAGTGGACTTCAAATAATAATCACAAGATAAAGCATAACTCAATTTACACCTTTTTACTCCAATTTAATAAAAACATCCACCAAAGTCCTTTCTAATAAAAAATCCTTATCAAAATAATAATAAAAAAATATCTCAAAAATTATTTTATAAAAACTACGATCGAGTTTTGCGATAGTTCAGTCTACAGTAGGGGATCCCATCTCTTAGGTACTATGATTACTCCCAGACTGTTCGGGATAATACCACACTGAGCAGGGCTCCAGATAAGTAGCGATTCTAGAGCCAAGACGTGAATGATGCTCCCATCTAGCTAGTGGATGGGGATGATGCTCGGGTCACTGATGGATACAATGCCTGGTACATAAGCATTCACCCTCCTTGAATGACAAGGACACATGGTCTGATGCACATGATTGTGTGATAGATGGGGAGGCAATGCCAGGCTGCCATTGAGGTAGCACGGGGTCACGAAGGGAGAGAGCAGTGATGGTCTCCATAGGAGAGACGCCAGAGGATACCATAGGCTCTATAGAGACCACAACAGACAGGGAGGATGGAGGAGGGTTTCTCTTCTCAGGAGGAGGAGAGGCCACCATCGCTCAATAAGGGCAAGGGTGTCGAGGTGGGGGAGAGCAATGAGATGGCGGTTCTTCGGGCTGAGGTTGCCCACCTTCGAGCTCAGGTGCAGACACTACAGGATGAGGCTACACGGCTCAGGGCTCAGAGTAGAGGGAAAAGCATGCAGGAGTTGGTGCGGTCTATAGTTTAGACCACATTCTATTAGGGATTATACTTTCAGTTGGTTCCAGAGGGCCAGAGGTTATAGCTGCCAACCGACATTACGGAGCCAATCAGGATGGGATCGTCGAGGACATCCTCACGATCGACCGTGAGGACCCAAGACACGACATAGACCTCTATGGGACCACCTCCTTCACACCAATGTGGGAGAGGAGATGAGGCTGAGAGCTCGAGGGCTTCTTGAGACTAGCTGCTATAGACTATAGATTGGATATTCTTGAGAAGATTGAGTATGCCAGGGTATAGATTGTGGCATACCAATCCAGTTTTGATATGATGTACAAAATTTGTTGATATATATATATATATATATATATATATATGGTCTTTTTGATGATATGACTTGTGTATATGTTGTATGATGCTTTAATTTTGGAATTGTTGATTGATGATTCATGTAATTATGTCGTTTGGAAATATTATAATTTTATGTCATGCTGTAAAATTTAAATGAAATAATCTGATGTAAAAAAATTGGTTGTTTTGTGGTGTGTTTTGATGAAAATAAAGAGACTTCTAACAATAATTTTAAAGGACATTGTCACTGTTATATACCATTTCATGGAGTCGCTGCTCACTAGGTCGTCAAGCTAATCTTAGTATAGAAATATTGCTAAAAGTAAAAGAATGCTTAAGAGACTGTCTTAAGGCTTTGTGTTCTGATGATAAAAAATGATGATGGTGATGATTTGTTTTCATATTTTCATGAAAATATTATGCATGAAATATTAAAAATATGATTTTTTCTAGGCATAAAATTCCTAAGTGTGATAGAAATTTGAACAATTGCCTAGGAATTATACCATCATTGCAAAATGGAATGTTGACATAAGGAAATGAAATAGAAAAAAATTTGTTCTTTTTAAAGCACAATTGTGTAACATAATGATATAAGCCATATGTTTTTATAAATAATAATGAATGGGAAATAAAATTAGAACAATGGTTTACGCTAGGCATAGAATTATAGGTATAGACTTATACCATCATCGCAAAATCCAAAAAAGTAATTTTATTGCATAATTTGATTTTTGATTTTGAGATAAACAGAAAAAATATATAAACGTGACTCTATTGCTAGATTGTGAATATGTTGTTTGAAAGAATTTTTGGATTTTTGAAAACAATGTATGTAATTTGTTTTTATACTAAACAGATGTTCTTAAATAAGAAGATGAAATTATTCCAAAAAGAGTTGTAGAAATATTTAAATTATCTCAAAGACAAAATGTAGATTTATAAGGAACCCTCGTGTGCATATGTGAGTTCATTGCTGATCTTGATTTATCATAATGATACAAAATCTCTCAAATACAAATGTGTGTGCAATTGTATTGTTCATTTACCAATTTTGAGCAAGATAATTTGATACAAGTAATTTGAATTAACCAAATAAGTGTTCGTGGACCATGATTTATATGCATGTAACCGTACCAGACTACTATGTCAGTCGGGTCATCAAGAGCTAGCTGATCCATAAGTAGACATAGGTCTATACAAAATAAGGTCGCTAATGTGATAGACATATCACCACGCTAGGGATTACCCAAGGCCAAGCGGGTTGGGCACAAACCACCTGTTATGGGGCTTACCTCACGGTTTTCGAATAATTGAAAATTCCAGGGATTCAAGCTCATTCATCCTTATTTTCTTTTTCAAGGGGTAGGGAAAGGGATTTTATTGCTTTTTGCTTTTTCTTTTTGTATTTCTCTTTTTTTTTTTTTTGTATTTTTGCATGGAACTGAGATAATGCTGAAATATTGCTACGATGGTACAAAATAATATTTTTCTTTTTCTCATTTTCTTTGAATTTTCTTTTTCTTCCTATACTAGGGATACTTTCTCGGATTGGATGTAGAGCAAGGGAATTTTATTCTGGGCAGGGGTGAGCTTGTCCTTTTGTCAATTCTCAAAGATTCTAGACCATGTGCATGATAGGATAGTAGGGGAAACTTTTCGCTCAAGAAACCATTTCTACTATGTAGCATCATATCAAATTTGCAATGAAATCATTTTAATGTGAAAAGATATGTTTGGTTCAAGTAAATAACAAGATCAGTTCTCTATGCTCAAAAATTTATTTAATTCAACTGTGGACTTTGATATAAGAGAGATTAATAATCATACCAAATAAAATCAAGATATTTATGCATGTGAGTGTGAAAGTGTGGGATTCCAAATAAATGTTAATTTATCCAAAATAACTAAAAATATGACTGCAATACTTCAAGAATTGATAGGTGTGAAAATAAAAGATGTTTTTGAAGATTTTGATGATTTTTTTTTTTTTTTTTATGTTTTGATTTTAATTGATGAATTGAGAAGATACACAATGTGATTGTTTTTGAAATTTTTATATGGATGACTAAAATGAAACAATATGCAAAATAACAATATATACAATGATGAAATGACCATATTTATGCATAATAGCATTTAAGATGCATAATGTTCATTGGTTCTTTAAGATATTTACCATCTAAGGTAGATAATCGGTATGCTCCCGATCCAAATTTAGCAGTGATGATATATGGTCCAAGCCAGTTAGGTTCAAATTTACCTTTAAGATATTTAGTTGCATTAGTATTTTTTTGATTTTCTTTTAAGACAAGGTCGTTGATCTCAAAGGATCGATGATGAGCTTTCTTGAGGTATGCTCGCTTGAGCTTGTTTTGGTAGGCACGAAGATGTTCCAAAGTATTGATGCGCTTCTCATATAGGAGTTCCAGCTGACTAAATTTTCCAGCATGATATTCATATCCTACTTTAGTATCTTGAAGTAGCAGAGCCAAAGAAGGAACTTCTAATTCAAAGGAAAAAATTGCTTCAGCGCCATAAACCAAAACAAAATGCGAAGTGCCCGTGGGAGTGCGAACGCTAGTTCGATAAGCCCACAAAGTAGGATATAATTGGATGTGCCAATCTCGGCTAGATTTATTGACTAGTCTTTTTAGGATTTTGATTAATGTTTTATTAGATGCTTATACTTGGCCATTACCCTGAGGATAATAGGGAGTGGACCAACGATGTTGAATTTTATATTTTTGACATAATTTTTTGACATCTTTATTTTTGAAACAATTTCCATTATCTGAGATGAGATTTGCAGGAAGTTCGAACCTACAAATAATTTGATTAAAGATAAATTTGGAAACTTGGGTTCTAGTGCAAGAAGCTAAGGGCATAGCTTCAACCCACTTCGTGAAATACTCGGTGGCGGTTATGATGAATTTGTGTCCATCAGATGACATAGGGTTGATTTTTCTAATGATGTCTAAGCCCCATTTTGAAAAGGGCCAAGGAGATGAAATATCCTATAGCTCTTATGCAGGCGCATGGACAAGGTTAGGGTGTCTCTGGAACTTGTCACAATGGCACACGTAATCATGTACATCATTCTCCATGGTAGACCAAAAATATCCTATCCTAAGGAGCTACTTGGCAATGGCGCTACCACTAAAATGTCCTCCACAAGATCCATTGTGGGCTTCACTCAAAGCTGATCTAGCTTCATCTAAATTCAAACATCTCAATAGGATACCTTACAAAGATCTCCTATACAGCATATTGCCAATAATTATGAAGTGACTTGCTCGTCTACGTAATAACCGGTGCTGGTTGCTATGACAACCTTCTAGGAAGGTCCCATTTTGAAGAAAATTAAATATATCAGTGTACGAAGGTTCAGGAGTAGTTTCATTGATTAGAAACACATCCAAAGGTTCTAAGCATGATTTATTTAAAGTGGGTTCCTGGAGTCGATGAATAATTATGGTAGCATATTCGTCATCTAACTCCAAGGGCAAAAGAGATGCAGCTATAGCCATAGCATCAGTCGCACGGTTGCTAGTTTGAGGAATAGCTTCTAAGGTAACTTGATCAAATAAAGATAATAATTGTAAGACATATGCTTTATATGGACGCAATTTATCGTCTCTGGTCTAATAAACATCATTAATTTGATTTATGACAAGATGAGAATCACCGAAAACTAATAAATTTTTAATTTTTAGTGCCAAGGTAGCTCATAATCCAAGGATTAGAGCCTCATACTCAACAATGTTATTAGTACAAGCAAATGTTAATTTAAAGGACAAAGGTATAAGATGTTTCTATGGAGATATTAAAATAATACCTGCACCAGCCCCACTCATGCATCGGGCTTCGTCAAAGTATAGGGACCATTGCTCTGGATGGTCTACCTCCAATTTAAGGCATTCATAAGGAAGCTCAATGATGAGGGGATGGCTAGACTCTAAGGGTGCAATAGCTAATTGATCTGCTATGATTTAACCCTTAACAGAATTCTGTCCTATAAACATGAGTTCAAACTCGCTTAGTGCAAGAACCCACTTTGCTGTACGACTAGATAAGTACGGTCGGCTCATGAGATGTCGCAAAGGATAAAATTTAGCAATAACATATGTTTTTTGACTAAGCATATAATGGCATAGCTTCTGTGTAGAAAATACGACTGCTAGACATAACTTCTCTAATGTTGTGTAGCAGGTTTCATAACTAATTAAGGTTCGGCTAATGTAATAATTAGCACACTCTCTTTTCTCATCATCAAGTTGAGCTAACATAGCTCCTAAGGCAAAATCTGAAGTAGAAATATACAAGATAAATGGGTGATCAGATCTAGGTGGTGAAAGCATAGGTGGGTTAAGGAGATATTGTTTGAGGAGATCAAATGCTTCCTGACATTCGTTGTCCCAATGAAAAGAAACATCTTTCCTAAGAAGCTTAATAAAGGGTCATGTTTTGTCCACCAACTTATTGATGAAGCGATGAATAGCTTGAAGCTTACCTTGTAGACTCCGTAATTCAGATATATTTATGGGTGCGAGCATATCAATGATAGTTGTGATCTTGAGAGGGTGATGACTTAACTTCGAATATACATTTGGCTGGATTTAGTCAGATAATATATTCCATTATGTTAGTATTACAATGGCACTGAGATGGGGGGGTGAATCAGTGCAACTAATTAAAAACTTAAATCTTCATCTCTTAATTTAGAACTAATGAATGCTTAAAACTAGATGCAACAAGTGTAACAAGATAGCAACACATAACACAAGATTTAATGAGGTTCACCACTTTTGGCTACTCCTCAAAAATAGACTGCTTGGACTCCCATCCAAATCCAGCCTTTGCAAAGCACCAACTTTACAATCAATTTACCAGCACCCACTGGAAGGAGCACCAACCCCTAATTTATCTACACCAATAGAAAGGAGCACCAACCCTTGATTTACCAGCACCGATTGGAAGGAGCACCAACCCCTAATTTATCTACACCAATAGAAAGGAGCACCAACCCCTGATTCCAAGCACCAACTTAGAATTCTATTTTGAATATTTTTGACATAAAAATGCCTTTGCTTTTACAAGACCCTCACTGGTCTATTGCTCACATCAACATCATAGAAGCATAAAGAGAATTGTTAGAGACTCAATATGTTCTATACTCAAATCACAATCTGAACTTGCTATCCACTAAACATAGACACTCTTATGGCTCTGCTTACCGCACTCTTATAGACCTGTCTCATGGCTCACTCTTACGTCTCACTCTTACTGCTCTGCTTACTACACTCTTACAGCCCTCTCTGCTCACTAACTGCTCTATTTCCTGCAATCTTATGACACTCTTATAGCCCTATTTTTGTAGCACTTTCCCTCTATACGATGACACTTTTTCACCATGTGCGGTGCCTTAAATCTCCACGTAGACCTCCTTTTATAATAGGCTTTTCTCTCTATTTTTAACTTTCGTATTTACTCATGCAGACTATCAATAGCCACTTCTGTGAGTAACTCCTTTTTGGCACAGTATTTCTGCATGCAACCTCTTAATAGTTCTGTCTCTTGTTTTGAACTGACAGTGTAACGACTGCTCGATGGTTTCATTACGTCACGTGCCCTGTAACTGCATTTCTTCCTTTAATAATTTGTTCTTATTTTAGCTTGCATGATTTCTATCTGTAACTGCACCTGTAACTGTTGCACTAACTCCAGTTAACTCTTCTTATTTTGGCTGCATGAATGTATTTTGTAACTGCCCCTTTTACTGTTGTACTATCTATAGTTCACTATTACATTTCTTTGTTTTGGCTGAGTTCTCTTCTTAGCTCGTGCCAAGGCGACCTATCATGAAATCATGACATTTCTACCCCTTTGAATTTTTCTTTCTGTTTGACCACGAAAACATGACATGCCGTGATATCGTGACACTTTCCAGCTCCTTGTCCTCTTCTCGGCTTGCACTTGTGAAAACACATGTCACGATATTGTGACACTTTTCACCTTCGTACACTCTACTTGGCTTGCACCAGTGAAAACATGACATGTCACAAAATCGTGACACTTTTCACTTCCTTGCACTCTTCTCGGCATGCACTAGCGAAAACATGACATGTCATGAAATTGTGACACTTTTCATCTTCGTACACTCTACTTGGCTTATACCAGTGAAAACATGACATGTCACAAAATCGTGACACTTTTCACTTCCTTGCACTCTTCTCGGCATGCACCAGTGAAAACATGACATGTCATGAAATCGTGACACTTTTTGCTTCCTTGCACTCTTCTCGGCATGCACCAGCGAAAACATGACATGTCACGAAATCGTGACACTTTTGCTGCCTTATGCCTTTCTCTGCCTTTCACCTGCAAAAATGGAACATGTCGCGAAATCGCGACACTTTCGTTGCCTTGTGCCTTTCTCTGCCTTTTGCTCATGAAAATGGAACATGTCACGAAATCACGACACTTTCGCTATATTGTGCCTTTCTCTGCCTTTCTTCTGCGAAAACGAAACATGTCACAAAATCATGACACTTTCACTGCCTTGTGCTTTTCTTCTCATCGGGTCACGAAAACCCGACATGTCGCGATATCGTGACATATTTTCTCCTTAGCACTTCCTCTTGCAAATTATCATGAAATCGTGACACTTTTCCTTGCAAGCTCTTTCTCTCAAACATGTCGTGAAATCGTGACACATTTTTGTCCGTACTACCTCTCTTGCAGATTGTCACGAAATCACGACACTTTTCTTTGCGATCTCCTTCTCTCAAACATGTCGCGAAATCGTGACACATTTTCATTTGTACTGCCTCTCTTGCAGATTGTCGCAAAATCATGACACTTTTCTTTGCGAGCTTCTTCTCCCCGAACATGTCACAAAATTATGATAGTTTTCTTTGCTTGTGCCTTCTCTCCAAACATGTCACAAAATTGTGATAGTTTTCTTTGCTTGCGCCTTCTCTCCAAACATGTCACGAAATTGTGACAGTTTTTCCTGCATGTGCTTCTTCTTCAAACATGTCACAAAATCGTGACAAATTTTCTTGCACTTTCTCTCTCTTCCAACATGTCGTGAAATCACGATAGTTTTCCTTGTGCTTTCTCTCTCTTCTAACATGTCACGATATCATGACAGTTTCTCATGCTTGCTCAACATGTCATGATATCGCAACACTTTTCTTGTCTATTTCTTTGAGCTTTTGCATATGGGCCACTATGTTCTTCTTGGAGAATCATTGTACATGCTCTGTATGACCACTAAACTCCTGTCCATTGCATTAACCGATCTATTGTCCACTGCATCAACCGATCTCCCTGACTGTGTCCATTGCATCAACCGATCCTCTGTCTGTGTTGACAACAATGACAATACTTTTGTTGCACCTTGCTCATCAATGAAATCCTGTCCATTGCATCAACCGATTCTTTGTCTGTGTTGACAACAATGACAATACTTTGGCTGCACCTTGCTCATTAATGAACTCTTGTCCATTGCATCAATCGATCCTCTGTCTGTGTTAACAAAAATGACAATACTTTGGCTACACCTTGCTCATCAATCTCCCCCTTTGGAATTGTTGGCAACACACATAATTGCGTGCAATTACCTATAACTCTTCTCCCCATTTAACAATAATACCAAAGGGCTGCTGCAGACTCCCCCTGAGTCCATGCACAACATTCTCAAGAAAAAATTATTACAGTTAGCAGAAATCATAAACATGAGCAATAAGATAAACAAATGCATAAATGCTCCCCCTGAGTCCAAGACCACTTCATTTCACTGATTGAAAACATCATGATAAGCATAATAGGCATCAACAATATCAATAATGTGAATAGCAGCAATAGCCAATGAATGACACCATCACCGTCAACTTCACCAATATAACATGTGTAAGAACATGATTGGACCACTGTCTTCTGTGCAACTACCCTTTGTTGCTCTCAATCTCAAACTTGTCCACTGTTACAACCAAGAATGCATCTATAACATGATTTGCGCCATGACATATGAACTTAGTTATTGTCTTCACCTTTTGCATTTTCTGTGCACTCTGCTCTTTCTGTGCACTCACTTCGCACACATTCACAACACTTCCTCAAACCACTACAAAAACTGAAAACACACTTTAACAACTATACGAAAATAACCCGACTGCTTGCCTTTCATCCTCAAATAACCAAAAACATACATAGGAGCATTAAAATAAGACTTTAAGATTGCTCCCCCTGAGGATGTGCCACTTGGAGTGGCTTAGTGCAATAGCGGAGTGGTCTCCTTTAGTCCAAGGAGACGCGATTCCCTTTCTTCTATCTTTCTCTAGACTTTCTTGACCACGGGTTTGAGTTTTTCAACTACATCCCTATTTTGCACCTTTTTGTGAACTTGAGCATTTCTCTTGTGTGGTTGTCTCTTGCGCATCCTTGATGGATGATTATTTTTCTTTCTATTGTGCACATGATTTATTCCCTGTCTATATTGCATTCTTTGTGTCTGATGAACTCTATGGTCTTGCATTAGATAAGATACAAAAGTGTTTGGACAAAACCTTGCTATGTGCCCATGACCGTTATGTCTTTCTCATTGATCTGTGACCTGAGAAATTCTTCAATCCTTTTGAACTCTTCTACTTGCAGCTTTATATCAACAATAGCTTTGTTAAATTCCTCTTTACGTTTGCTATATACATTGACTTCATCATCTAGGTGTGTCTTCAAGCCTTCTTCTATTTTCTTGGCCTTTTGAAATTGTAAGAAGAGATCTTCAATCTCATCCCCATATTCTTCCAACTTCTTGGATAGTCTTTTGTTATTTTTCCTCTCTATACTCAACTCTTCAAGTGTAGTGATCAACTCACCTCTTAGATTTACTACATCCTCAGCCTCAAGTTTTTCATCACATTCCTGTTCTTCTTCTGTGTTTTCTTCTTCGAATGCCATGAAAAGAGCTTCACCTATTTCCTCTTTGAAATTCTCACCGAAACTGTCTTCTGATGAATTGACATTCTTGGAGATGAAACTTTTCTTCTTGAAGTTGCCCTTTCTGAAATTTTTCTTTTTCTTCCAGTCACTTCTTTTTCGGTGTGATTCTTCATCACTTTCATTCTCCTTATTTCATGGACATTTAGCTGCAACATGCCCAATGCCTCCATAGCTGAAACATTTAAATGGTAGCTTTCCTCTGTATTTTCCTTGTCCCCTTTTTAATTTTTGGACAAAGTTTGCTTCCATATCATCTGATGTCTCTTCATCTTTGGATTCTTGTTTTGCTTTCATATTTTTGTGGGATTTAAAAGCAGCTTCTCTGTCTGTGGGATCAAACTTTCATATTCTCATCTCATACGCAGTCAACGAACCATGCATCTCATCCATACTAAATGTATTTAGATCTTTGGCTTCTTCTATAGCTGATACTTTAGAATCAAATATTTTGGGAAGAGATCTTATGGGTGCGGGCATATCAGTGATAGCCATGATCTTGATAGGGTGATGACTTAACTCCGAATATACATTTGGCTGGATTTAGTCGGATAATATATTCCCTTAATCGATCAAATACTTTTCTCAAGTCATCTAAATGATCATCTTATTTGATGGAACGAGCTATAATATCATCTACATAATCATGTAGAATATCATGCATCATATCATGAAATATATAAGTCATGGCTCATTGATATGTTGCACCTGCATTCTTCAAACCGAATGGCATCACTTTCCAACAAAAGGTCCTCCAAGGGGAAATAAAGGTTGTTTTAGCCTAATCTTCAAGAGCTATCCTGATCTGATTATAACCAGAAAATCCATCCATTAAGGATATCATTCCACTCCCAGAAGTAAAATCAATGATCTGATCCATGTTGGGAAGAGAAAAATCATCTTTAGGGCATGCAACATTAATATCTCTAAAGTCTATGCACACCCTAACTTTGGTAGCTTCTTTATTAGTTACTGGAACTACATTCGAGATCCATTCAGCATAATCAATGGCTTGTATAAAAATAACCTTCAGGAGTTTTTCTAATTCCCCTTTGACTAGTAAGGCCACTTTAGGATGCATTTTTCTAAGTTTTTGTTTAATAGGTTTAGCATCCGGATGGACTACTAGGTGATGCATAACTATAGAAGGGTCTAATCCTGGCATATATTCATATGTCCAAGCAAAGACATCTTCATATTCCTTAAGAAATGCAATGTATTTATCTTGTTTTTCTTGACTCAATTCTGATCCAATGTTGATTATGTGAGGATTATCTTTGGTTCCAATGTTAATTTTTATGACGTTTTCTACTTCCATGTGTAGATCTCTCTCAAAATTAGGTGGGGTGGGTGAAACACCAAATTCTTGTAATTATTTCGAGGTTAGCTTAGATAATTCATCTTGAGGAGTCGTGGCCTCAAGTTGGGCTATACTAGGTATAGATCCATCAAAATAAAATTCATGATGTAATAATTCCTCAATGGAGATATCATGGAAGATATCTCCCTCCAACTCATCGTCGAATCTGGCGATCATCTTAGGGTAGGCTATAGATAGCATATTACATGTAAATGGCTTATTTATTAGATGCAAAGCATTGCGTTCATCCAAATAATCTTGGTAACATATGATATGGTCATCATCCTCAAATGGGAAGGGCTGACCTTTACTAGGAAATAGGCCCATACCACATCGGCCAGGCCATGGTTCTACCTCAAAGGGTTCTTTCATACCATTTTGGAAAGTTCCCAAACATTTCCCTTTATATCCCAATTTAAGCATTATAGGCTTAGCTTTAATATATTAATTAGTAAAATAACATCGAGCATATCCATCATAATGAACCTTGATGTTTCTAGGTATTCTACCCCAGTCATATCCCTTATAAATAAAAGCACAACTCCCGATTTGGTAAATACTTCCCATAGGCTGTGGGAGACCCAAGGTATGAGGGGAGGGTGAAAAATTATTTAAGATAATGGAATCTTGCATAGCAGCATTCGTTTGTTCTGATATAAGAATTTTAGATAAATTGGGTAAGAGCTCGTCAGTAAGAGCATAAGAAGTAGAAGGAAAATTTCCCATATCTTATGATGTGGAAACTATGCATTTGGTGGATGTGGATGGTGTAGAGATGTCGATGGATGATTCTATAGGTATGGAAGTTATAGGAGTAAAACAAGAAGCATTGGTTGTGGGTTTAGGATCTTTTTGAGGTCCTAATGTAGTTTTTTTAGAGGATGTTTGAGTTGTATGTAGAGGTGGAGTTGATGGAGAAAAATTAGATGATGTTATGGGTGTGTGTTTCACATGTTTAGATGGATGATGAGAATTAGGATGTGTGGATGACAGAGTAAGGCAAAATTGAACTCCAACAGGTTCTGCCAAAGCACACATATCAAAGGGTTTGGTATCACCATGAATGGTAACCAACTGATTTTTAAATTCGAATTTAACACACTGATGTAAAGTTGAGCGAACATCTCGCATCGCGTTGATCCAAGGACGACCCAAGAGTATATTGTATGATGCAGGGCAATGCACAATAAACACGGTTGTGTCTAAGGTGCTTGGACCAACTTGCAATGGGATAGTAATAACTCCACACGTTTCTTGTGTTTCATCATTGAGGGCTTTTATGATCATATCAGTTCTTTTCATTTTGTCACTTCTAAACCCAAATATTTGGTAGAAGTCAAAAGTGCAAATGTTTAAAGATGAACCATTATCAATCAAAACTCGTTTGACTGCTACATATCCAATTAGAGCAGTAATATATAAGGGATTATCCTTATGTAAACTATGTTGCGGTATATCTCTATCTCGAAAGTCAATACAATCGACTTCTTGAGTTATGATAGTATTGGCCATGGCTTCAGGTTGAATAGTTTGTGGTACCATCATTTGGCTTAATGTGAGCATTAATTCATCCCTATGTGTAGGAGAAGATCTTAAAAGTTCCAAAAGAGAAATTCTAGTTGTAGTATTTGATAATTGTTCATTAATATTATAAGGAGGTTTAGGTTGAACGTTAGGCACATGATTCCCTTTATTAGGAACTTTCAAAACAAATGGAGTTGATCCATCATTCTGAGTTTGATCTTGTTGAGAATTTTGAGCTTGTTGTCTAGTAATAGCTTCGATGGTACCTATAATATTATTTTGCGAATGATGAATGGGTCTTGGTTTAGCATTTATGGCTTGTTCATTAGAAAGTAATTGGTGAGATGATGGTCAAGTAGTGACCCTTATTGGAAATGGTTCTTCTGGAACCATAGAATTTGTGATAGGTTGAATAGGATTTGATTCATCTTCAGAACTGTTCGATTGATTTGAGGTGATTTCCATGTCACTTTCGGTCTCATATTCTGTATCACTAAGATCGGGTGTCCGAATATTATATAGAGGTCCAGTCGTAACCATGGATAAAGTTGTGTCAAATATTTGCGAGATCATGAGCAGGTGAATGTCCACTAATAGTCCCTACATATCGGGTAGGAGGGGGAACATTATGATGCTCAATTTGATTAGCCACCTCTTTACCATGCTTTGGTAGAGGATGTTGAAATATGTCTAATGATTGATTGGCATTCTGATTCTGATTTTGGGGGATGTTATTTTGAGCATTATTAGGAGGATTTTGTTTAGGTTAAAATGCTTGCACCTCCATCTCATTGTTATCAATTAAGTCTTGTATTTTATGTTTTAATATTTTACAAGAGTTGGTAGTGTGTCCAGGTCCTCTATGGAAATCATAGTGTAAATTAGCTCTGTATCCGGGTATAGTTGGATCAGGTTCCTGGATATTTGGTAATTGGATCAAACCTCGTGCTAATAATTGCAGGAGAATGGTTGATAGAGGTTTATTTAACCTAGTAAATTCGTGAGGTGGTTTATCAGGAGGTTTCAGTATAAAATTCTCTGTTGTTTTCATAGTATTAACATTAGCAATGTTTCTACTATCAATGAATCCATCACCAGCAACTTGTTTATTCTTATATTTATTTTTGGATGTTTTCTCATTGTATTTCTTTTTAAGCTGACCTATCCTAATGAGAGCATCTTCCACTCTTCGAGCTAAGTCTATAGCTTGATCAAAGGTGGTCAAGGTAGCAGTTGATAACTTGTAGGATAGTTGTTCTTGTAAATTATTGATAAATATATCCAGCATTTCCCGATAAGGTAACACAAAGTATAATTTTTCTATCAATTGTCTCCACCGAGCTAGGAAATCAACAAAACATTCATCTTTGTCTTGTTTTAAGTTGTACAAATCTTTAACGGTTACATGCCTTTCCATGTAGGCACTAAATTGATGAACAAAAGACTCGGTTGTTTCTTCAAAATTACTCAAAGAATGAGTGGGTAATTGATAATACCACTCTAATGCCATTCCTCCTAAAATTTTCAGGAATATTTTTAGTAATAACAAGTCATCATGTGATATATCATGACATGCTATCTTAAACATATGAAGATGCTCTATGGGATCTTCGGTTCGTTTGTATATAGGTAGGACATACATATGAAAGTGTTTAGGATATGGTTGTGCTACAACTATAGGATCTAGAGGCTGACTACACATCTCTTGATAATTGTACGAGGGACGGTAGGGATCTATCTGGTCCATGCGGGAGACTAACTGTTTCACCATGGCTTTTAGATTACTAGTTTGTCCACCATATTGGTTCGGTGGTATGTGAGCGTATGCTGGCATGACGTAAGGATTAGATGCTATATTTCTATTATGCAAAGGGTTGGTAGGGAGAGTATAATGAAGAATATTTGTAGTAGCATTATGTTGTATCCCAGATTGTTGGAAATTGGTGTTTGGTTTTGTTTTGGGCTTTTGTTGGTTTAAGGTATGTTGATCAATAACTTGGCAAAATAGAGCAGTGAATGAAGGTTTCTTTTGTGTGGGAGTAACTCTAGGCTTGGTAACAGGTACTCTATATGGTTGGGTAACCTGTTGTTGTTGCATGTTCTAGATTATAGCAGCCATATCCAAATTGGATGGTCCATCTTGATCACTTTCTTGATCAACAAAGGACAAATGATTAGTGTGTGTGTGATATATTTCTTCTAGGGTTGCTTGAGTGTCACTAATTTGATCCTTGTCCATATGGATTGCTCTATTAAGAGTGCCAATATTAGTATTGAGGAACTTCCAGAAATGTTCCATGTTATCGAAAGTAACATCTCCTCCCGGAGACATTTTAGGGGATGAAGATCCTTCCTTTCTAGCAGTTTCTCTTTGTTCATTTCCTTCAAAAAACTCTTCTTCTTTTTGGTCTAGGGTTCCTTCTTCCTAAATTGGGTCTTCAGGAAGGACATCTAGTTTATTTAATGGTTTTCCTAACCAATCTTCTTCTACTTCAGTCTGTTTTCCATTCCTAAGTCTAGTCATTATGCTTACACTTAGATTTTAGCAAATATATATATATATATATATATATATATATATATATATATATATATATATATATATATATATTTTGCGACAAGTTTGGGAGGTATATATTTTAATTATATACCTACTATAATACTTAAAAGAAAACGTTTTAATTTTTGTTATATTTTTATTTTGTTTTTTTTAATGATAATATTATAAAGACAACAAACAACATACTAAATGCAAGAAATAATAATAATAAAAGAATGGCTTAGTTTTCTATAAATAGTTTATGGATATCATTAATAGGATCAAGTTCATCGGAGTCATGAAATGCTCCTCTTCAAATTGGAAATGGTTTTTCAAGAATTTGACAAAATGTGCTATGGTGATATTATCTGTCTCAGACTCTGATCTGTAGAAATAAAGTTCATGGCAATATTCTCGATATAACATAGCTCTAGGAACTCTATTCCATAACTTTCTATCCGTAAGAATGACCTCTTGATCCTCTATATGAGATAGAAATTTATGTACTACAACTGCGTTGTCGAGGTATTCCTCAAAGGTGTACAACTTAGAAGACACAAGTGCTCCTTTATCAGCTAACCACCTATGGCAAGCTCTCTGAAGCTCATGGTACAAAGTCACCTGATCAGGATCCAGGATTCTATCTAGGACAAACCTCTTAATTTGCCTAAGTTGTGTTGACCTAGACTCAATGATACCCAATCTCCTATCAAGTTCGTCCCACAAAGGTTGAACCCTATTTTTTTGAGGTACTCTAAGCACATAAGTAATCTCTATGGTTGTTAATTGATTTTCAACATTTATGGTGACAACTCGTCTTTTATTATAATCTACCATATAAATATGATATGCAACTTTAATTGTTTGTCTGATGATTCTAAATGCATTTATTTTTTTTTATTTTTGGATTGTTTTCAAAAGGTTTTAGTTTTCACGTCGGGTTCACCAAAATGTATCGCTCCAAATTTTTCGCATCCTTACCTTCAAGCTATAGGATCCACACTCGAAAAGGGGATGTGATAAGGATGGGACAATACCTTGGAATGAGAGGCCCTGTGAAGGTCACGCCTCTCGGGGAGGGGGTATAAGGGTGAATTTTTTACGGATGGTGGGTTCACCAGGAAACTTTTAAGTGGCAGTTTCCATGCCTAGGTTGAGAATGGGTTTGATGTGTTCATTTTGTACTTTAATCATTCATATCCTAGGTTTGGCCAAGATGAATCTAAGCTATTCTATATGGCAATGCTAATTTATATGGATACAAAAAACATGAATAAGTGCTAAACATAGAAATTGTGCTAAATAAGATAGACTGTACCTAATTCTGGATGTTTGATGAAGATTCTAAGGTTTGTAGAAGTTCAGATCATCTTAAATCTTACATTATCATCTACAATTGCATAGAATCATCTCAGATCATAGTCAGTCATTTGAGATCAGACGAGATCATCGTCGACCATTCATCAGAAACCCACAATCATAGAAATAGATACCAAAGACCAAAAATGCAACTGCAAAAGCAAGGGGAAATGATAGAAATGATAGTAAACTTGCCTAAATGATAAATCCAGATAACAATTAAAGGAAATGCATTAATTTAATAATTTATTTTAATTTTATCATGCATCTATGCTAAATGAGGTGAACTCCAGGATGCAGAAATAGAATAAACTAAGTTAATGCATAAAGAAATGAAGAGAGAAGATAAAATAATGCAAACTTTGGGCTCTGATTACCCCTAATCTGGACTGTAGTCAAGATCACCTCCAATCATACGATATCATCGCTGATCTACGATAGTATCATCCAAAATCATTTGGAATTGTCAACGATGATCCGAGCTTGCTCTAGCTAAAAAATAGTAAAATTCTTGCAAGAAAAACTTGAAATACACAATGCGACAATGGTATGAAGGTGTTTTAATGCATGAGAAACTAAATTTGTAAGGAAAATTAGCCATCCAGGGGGATAAACTAAGAAAATCCCAGTTTATATATGATTAGGGAGAGGTTAGGAGGTTGGCGATCACCCCAATTTGGGAGATCTCCAACGGGGGAGACTCTAACTGCACAAATACGCTTTCTGCCCAAGTTAGAGAAGCTGTTGAAACATAAACTAATTATGAAAATCATTTTTGGGATGAAATCATTTGGACGTTCTATTCCATATGAATTCGTCAGATCTGGGATGATTTCGTCTGATCTGCGATGATATCATCCAACGATCAAAACAACTCCTAAAAATGGTGCAAAAAACGAGGGGAGTAGGTAACGAGAGGTTAACGGGCGGTTTCGGGGTTAAAATTCAAATTTTATATTTTTACTAAGGTTTAACTGCACCAATTTTAGGGTGCTACAGCCTCTCTTCATGAGTCCCTATTTTGTAACCCTCCAGTGTGTTTTGTAAAAGGATATTATTTCCTTGTAACATATTTTATAACTGATTAATATGAAGCAGCATATTTTATTTCACTTCAAGCCTATCACCTAGCCATATTAGATGGCAAAGAACAAAAGAAACTAATCAACATCATACATATCAAAAGGTACTATGTATAAAACATGGTATTTCTTACTTGCTCGTATGAATGAATGAATGGTTTTTAAATGCATAAAAATATAAAAACAACATGCACCCAAAATACTATGTCCCTTGCATGATTTATTTGTTTACCTAATCATAGCATATATTTAGGAGGACTTTTGTGATGATGTAAACAACAACCCTACCCATTGCAAAACTCACTTGCATTGCATTTGCCTAAGAAGCCTTATGTTGAGTGATCTCCCCAATCCAAAACATTATTTTCTTTTCTCCACTTTCTTCTATCTCCCTCTTCTTATCTATCATATTTCTTCTCTTATTCTTCTTCTCTTGGGTTAAGTTATGTATTATGCAATCATCTATGGCTCTGATGACCTAACCTCTCCCATTTCTTTTGTCCCAACTTTGAGGACACCCAACATTAGTAACAATCAATTACATCCAATTGTTTTCTATCTTCTATATTCTTATCCATCACATTTCTTCTATCCTTCTTCCTCTCTTGGTTTAAGTGATGTATAACATGATCATTCATGACCTTGATGACCTATCCTTATCCCTTTCTTATATCCCAAGATTCACATCACACTTTCATCACCTTATATAAATATTACCTTCAACAAAAAATATTATCATCAATTCTCATGGTTATTTAATAGGTCTTTCTATGGTGCTATTTATCCTCCTCTGATGTATTACAATATTATAATTCTTTGTAGGTATGTCATATAGCAAAGGAGAATTTTAGTACCTCAATATGGTCTATCAAATATATCATGACATCCACTCATCAAATTCATCAAGCATAACTTATCTGGTGAATCACCCAAGCTAAGAAAACTTATTTATCCAATGACTTGTGGACCTACAATTATTTGTAAGCCTCACAAAGCACTGGATAAATAGGGCCCTCTTTCCCATTTGACTTACCATATGAGATTGCAATCTGAACTGAATCAAAATCTGATCAAAATATTACTTGTTTAATAAGACATGTGGGCCACAAGGCTTTGTGAATCTAATATCTCGTAGGCCTATAATTATTTGTAAGTCTTACTAGGCACTAGATTGATAGAGATCTATTCCCCCACCTAGTTTAGTAAACAAGCATACAATTAAACAATAATTAAAATATCACAAGCTAATTTTCAAACAAACCACTTAGAATGAGAAGCCTTGTTGATTCAATATCTTGTAGGCCTACAATTATTTGTAAGCCTTACCAGACATTGGATCAGTAGGGGCCTCTTTCCTGCTTGGTTTACTACATCAACATGCAATCAAAAATAGATCATAGTCTCATCACCAACTATTTTTCTAATAAACCATTTGGGTTGCAAGCTTTTGTTGATCCAATATCTTGTAATTCTATAATTACTTGTAAAATTTACCAGGTGTAAGGAGGTAGCTCATAAAAATTCTCATTGGATCTGTTGGGACTCAAATCCCATGGAATTTATTCTCACCTTAGTTTTTGTGTAGTTATTTTAGGTTTTTGAGGTTCACTAGGAGCACTTTAAAGACTCACTCCAAGTCTATGTGGGGTTTGATGTATATTTTGATAAACACCTAAGTTTGGTTTTATTTTTAAGAAACTAGAGCTAACTAATTAGAAAGATGTTATCTAACTAAGATGCAAGAAAAAAAATTGTTAAAGAATACAAAACTAGCCTAAAATGACTCTTTACCTTGAATGACACTAGTCCTAAGGCATATAATTTAATATTTTATTTTAATAAAGGGGTCAATGGAATGCACAAACAAAACTAGCTTAATGCAATATATATGTAAATTGATCTCAAAATGACTAAAGAAAGAGGAGATTGATGGTTTTTTAAGCCTTATACTACCACAAAATATCATAGGTTATATATCACAAGACCTAATATAAAATAGCCACAATATATAAAGATCAAGATAATAATAAGAGTAGAATAATATGAGCAAATTAATATGTATATCAAGGCTTATAATAAATCAAATAAATTTTAATAATATGCTGAAATATGAATGTAAATAGACTAAATCATTCATGTACTATGCATGAAGAATAACTTACAATATTAATTGCTCAAAATATATACAAGCTTTATTACTCCTCTACTTCTTACAATAATATAATAATATCTATGAATATGATATTTTCTATATGTTACTATGGAGCATTACCTCCATAATATATCCATAGTAATGTGTCTCTTGACTATTACTCTCCATATGCCAAGTCTTATGACTCTTGGCTTATCTACTTACCACTTGCATACTTGATGAACACTTGACTCTATAATACTTGCACACCTTTACATGACTCTTACACTTCTACAACTTGCACACCTAACCTAGGACACTTGTGCACATATTTACATTACATATTTGCACTCTTCCATACAAGACACTCGTGAATATTTACTCAACACTTGTGAATATTTACTCAACCTATACTTGCACTCTAACTCACATGACACTTTGTGCATTTCCTGCACATTACAACTTTACATGATACTTGTGTATTTTTTGCACATTCACACTTACATAAATAGAGAAATATAAATCACACTCTAAACTATAGAATCAACCCTAATCTATTATTTATAAATGTACCATGAAGGTACCATGGGGGTACATTAAGCATGTACCAAATAATGTAATATAGTCCAAAATCCTTCTATTACATTATTTGATTATTTAAAACTTTAGTCTTCAATAATAGTCTTTGTCTTTGTCTTCAATCTTCAAATGATTTTGCATTTTTCACAACTTATCTTGAATCTGATACATCATCATGAACATTGGATTCACCCAATCTTACATTTGTAGGAAAACTTTGGACTCTACTGGATCCATATCATTGTATCCTATTTTTTTGAACACTCAGGCAATTTATCATCATTTTCATATTGAGACAAACATGTAACAAGTTCTTGAGAAAAACCAATTGAGTCTAGAGCATATATTTCATTTTTGATTGATCCTATAGCTTCTGTTATATTTTTATTCTTGATAATGCACTTGCTATGTTCATTTACATATTTGAATTCAATTGATCTTCCATTTTCAACCAATTGAGTAACTAAAATAAGATTGGTTGATAGTCTTGGAACATATAAAACATTCTCTAGTACAAAATGTGAAAAAGGTATACTAGGTATTACTTTACTAGTTCCATGAACTAGATATCTCTTATCATTTGTAATATTTAGAGAGAAATTATCCTTGACTTCTAAAGATTCAAACCAATGTAAGTTACCAGTCATATGATGACTAGCTCTTGAGTCTATATACCAAATATCTTTTATGTTTGAACCTTTTGATTAGACTCACATGAAATGATCTTGCATATTTGATAAGATTTTTGAAGAACACTTTTATGATGTTGCCCATTGAATTCAAAAAATTGTTTTTGATTTAGATTTTTTTTTTTAACTTTTCCTTTCATAAAATATGGTTTTGCATTTTGATAACGTCTCCTATGTTGAAAAGTTCCTCTTTGTCATTTATCTATTTTAATGCCTTTAAGTTGAAATCCTTTGACGTAGAAAACCTTATAACTGCCTAAGTTTTCATTAAAAAAAATATATAAATTTTGCAAATTTTTATTTTCTAACCTTTGATGTAGAAAACCTTATAACTCAAAAAAAAAAAATTTGTAAAATTTCAAAAACTTATAATAAATTATTCAATTTAATTCTTCTAAAAATTTGAAAAATACTCAAAATAAAAACTTCTATCAAAAATAACTTTAAATATCCAAACAAAATAACTAAAGTAGAAATCCTTATTTTTTTTTTCTTTAAGCGAAAAACCCCTTGCGGGCCCGCCTTGGTCTGAGAGACTGCGAACAGGGGGTTCTACACCGTCAAAGTCACCCGAGAGTCGCACCCAACCCTGCCCGCACCAACATTATCAATTGGATTTTGGATACCCAATTCAGCTTTTTGGTAGGGTGGAGATTTGAACCTAAGACCTCCCTTGGAGGATTGCCCTCTCCTCTCCAACTCACCTACAACACCTGGGTTAGAAATCCTTATCACTCCACACTTTTTCAAAAATAAAACTTTAATAACTTTTCAAAAACTTTAAAATAATCCTTATAACTCCTAAGCTTTAAATTTATCAAATAACTTCACTAATTCTTTCTACCTCCTTATAACTCTTAATTTATGAAATAACTTAACTAATTTTTTCTATCTCCTTATATAAAATGCAAATAATTAAATATGCATACCTTATCTTCACATTAAACACTTCAAAAAACTTCCCTCCAATGTTTGAAATCCTCGAATGGAATAGTCGATGCTCACTCTTTTAACTTCACTTTGACTAAATTAAACAACACTTAGGGTGAATACTCTTTCGTAACCCTAATGTTCTTCTACACCAATGACTGTCTAAAGATGATTACTACCAATCATTAAATTCACACTAGTTTCAACTAAATTCTAAATTGGTTTCCACCAACTAGATACGTTACTTCAGATGTTACTATTAATGATTCCTTTTGTTTCTTCAAACATGTCGTTCAAGCATTACTCATGCATTTCTTCCTATGCTCCCTTACATTATTTTAAGAATGCTATTTCACTAGGCTTATATATTACTTAGATAATTCTACTTCCACTTGACTCTTGAAATGCTTCTGCTTCAATGCTCTAAGTGTCGCATGTACCTCTAATGGTATTGTTATGCTATTGAACTCCTTAGTTGATATCAATATTTCTTTACTTCCTTGAGCACTCTGATTTCACTTATATTAGCTCCTTAGACCTCTGTAGAATGCATATTATACTATGTTACTTGATAATAGATGTTGTTATGCCTCTCTTTACTTCCTTAATTCATTGTAATATTTCTCTAGCTCACTATGATGCTTCATTATACCCTTTTAGAAACTTTTAGGAACTATTATACTTTGTTTTATTCCTCTAGTATGATATTATACATTGTTAGAGACTTCTACACTTTATTGTATTCCTCTAATATGCTATTAGATGTTTCTAGCCATTGTTACTATTTGTTGTATTTCTTCAATCTGCTAGTATATGTTGCTAGAATCCTACCATTTGTTAGATGTTGCTAGGTCCCCACTAGGCTTGACTAGATCACTGCAAGTATCTACTAGCTTGTTGTAAAAATTATTGTAATATACTACAATCATTGCTCAACTTGTTCTCATTAATATCTTAATACTAAAATTTAATTATATTTTACTGCTAACACAAAGGTGTGCAATTTGAGTGAAGATAGAAGACTACTAGTGTTCAAATATCTTCATAGATTGCTTCAATGTGTGACTCTTCTATGTGCTTTAGTAGATTGGAATATTTTGTTCTTATATTATCTATATGCTCTTTTCTTCTTTCTTTCTGTAATATTAAACTCTTCTTATTTTCTTTAGTTTCTTGCTCTGAATAACACAAGCTTATACTGAGAGGGGGGGTGAACAGTATAAGACCTCTTTTTACTTTTTCCTTTATACCTCAAAATAGTAAAGAAATATACCCAAAACAATATCAAAACAATGCACAATATCATCCATAAAGTGACACCAATTTTAACATGGTTCACCCAAAATGGCTGGGCTATGTCCACAAAACTTTTCTCTAAAATTTATCTCAAAGTTCTTTGGGAATCCTTCCCAATTACAATATTTATGAGCCTCGGCCCAAAGGAGATACCTTCCCCTAATCAAAATTTATGAGCCTCTGCTCAAAGGAGATACCTTCCCCTCTGCTCTGGAAATGATCCCTTAGAAGATCAACTGCCTCTACCTCTTGCTAGCACGTGGAACTCCTTTCCACCAAAGACCTCCTATCCTCAATGCTTAGCCTAAGAGACCTTTGCCTTCTATGATCACATCCACAGTAGCTTAGCAACCTGTACCAAACATAGTCAGTCGGTCTAGTACAAGTCTTCCTCTATCTGTCAGATCTGTCCAATGCTTGAACAAATCAATCCTCTGTACACAAGCCTTCTCAAAGACTTGCCAAATCTATCCTCGGGTTCTTCTCAAAGAACCGGTGCACCTCTATCCTCAAGTTCTCCGATAGAACTATCAAACTCGACTCACAAGTCCTCTGCTAGGACCTGTCCACATCTACTCACAAGTCCCCATTGAAACCTGTCCAAAACTGCTCACAAGTCCCCACCGAAACCTATCCAAGACTTCTCACAAGTACCCACCAGAACCTGTCCAAAAACTCAGCAAGCTCACCAAGAAAAAAAAATCTTTCTTAGTAGGAAATCACAAGGTGAATTGTTAGATACCCATTGTGATTTGTCAAACTCATAAAAGCATAAAGAGAATTGTTAGAGACTCAATATGTTCTATACTCAACTCCGAATATCAAAACTCAACTCAAATCAACTTAGCTCAAACTCAATCTCAAATCTGAAAACTCAACTCAATATCTGAAATGGATAGGAGAGACTTTCTTTCAAGAACATGAAACCCCAACAATTGCCAACTATGCAAAGAATCACATAACAATGATACTCATGTTCTTTTCACCATCAATTAGGGCTTCAACAACAATGCTCATCAAACAAGGTTCAATCAACACCATTCGGCTCAAAACACAACCTTGAAGCATTTCACAATCAACATTAGAAAAGGAAACAAGTAGAACTCCTTTTCTCTCCAATATTGTTTGAACAAAAAGCATCCACCAACTCAAATCACAATAGCACAAAACAACTTTTCAAATCATCAACAAAGGAGTAAGCCCAACACTTTAACCAAGTAAAGAATAGCTTGATTATTGCCAATTTAATGAAAGCAAATGTCAATCTCAAAGCTGCCCACTTAAGGTTTCACAACTTCACACAAGAAGCAATTTTAACCTTAAAACATCATGCTTTCATTTCCATAATCAACCAAAAGCACTCTCAGCATTACAAGAAAAATTTATCCCTTATACACCTTATTTCTCCCTTATAGTCTTATCAAAAATAAAATTTATCTCTCATAAGAATGCAATAAGATATTTCAAACAACACCTTCAAAAGAATATTTTATCAAAATAAAACAAGCTTTAAACTCTTTATAACTCCTAAGCTATTTTTCCCTCTAATAAACTTCCTCCATCCGCAAAATACACTTAGTAAAAATTAATTTCGAAAATACCTTGGCCAACATCAAAAATCGCACTATGGAGAAATTGCGCATGAATTCTAACACCATCCGTTGTGTCCACTTCATGATGAAAAACCCTTTCACGTTATTCGAACGTGGAACCTCCTGTTCGGGTAGCGCACCAACAGCCTAGCCGCTACCGATGTGCCAAAGGCGCTCAGTGAGGTTTAAACCTCACGTTGATAGCCTTGTTCCTTCTGCGCCAGGGATTAAATAAAAAAATAGTGCCTCCCTTTCTTCTGATGCAAACATGAAGACAAAAACATTACAATGGATTTAGGACAAGTGGTGAGTACAAAAAATGAACAACGGATCACAAAATCACAGCGAGGAAGAAAACAAATAGCAGATCATGAATTCACAGCGAGCAACTCTTTTCAAAATGCGGATGGGATGATTCTGGATTTTCATCGAGGGAGATTTATATGCATTTTTACCATAAGCTCTTGACGTCGACGAGGAGTTTAACACGTCGGTGGATGTCTTGGCTAGCGTCCACAATATTAAAACATAGCGCCATGGGTTAGGATAACCCATTGCAAACAATAATTTAATATTTATTTAAAAATAATTAAAGGGAACCTTAACAAGGTTTTTAATTATTTAAATAAATACTTCCTCCTGGACCCAAATGCATTAAACTAATGCATCCACCTGTAATATTTAAACCTGTCAAATTGGGGTTTACAAAAGACCTTTGAAACTATCATGTCGTATCCTTCATCAAAACAAATTATTTGACATCAAATAAAATTCCTTCAAGAGCTTATTGACATCAATGACAACTTATACACTTGAGCAAAGGCAATGTACCCAAAGTACCCAAAATTGCCAACAATCTCCCCCTTTGTCATTGATGGCAAACCTTTATCGAAAACACTTCTCAAGAGCCAAAATTGAAACCAACTGTGCTAACAACTGACCAACTATGCCCACAACTGAGAATCTTCCTTTGAAGTTTTGCTTCCCTTGACTTGAAGCTCTCCTCTTCACTTTGAATCTCTCCCCCTTACTCATATCTCTCCCCCTTTGTCATCAATGGCAAAGGGTCACCTTTGGGGCTCGGGACTAAGAATGAGCCTCTTAGCTTAGTCCCTCCCCCACCTCCTGATGAGGTGATTAATTCTATGGTGGGAGTAAAACTCCCATTAGGCATTGATCATCATCAGCATCTATAACTTCCTTGCCAGGCCTTCTCTTGAACTCTTTGTCCATATTCCTGTTCTTGTCACTGTTCTTGTTCTTGTTCTCATCCCTATTCTTGTCCATGCCTTGATCCTTGGACCTGATCATGCCATTGTTCTTGTTCTTGTATTCTCGAATTTCAGCTCTACACTGTCTGATTATGTGACCTTCATTGTTGCACTTGAAACACTTGATGACGTTGTTTCTCTGAGGTAAACCCGATCTTTGAATCCACCTATTCTGACCAAACCTATTCTGACCAAACCTATTCTGACCAAACCTATTTTGATCAAACCCGTTCCTATTATTTACCTTGCAATAGACTGCCTTGTGCCCAAACTATTTACAAGAGTAGCAATACCCTTTAAAGTAACTAGCACTTCTGAAACTGTCATTTACCTTCTTCACTTGAGCCATGCAATGTGAAGCCATGTGACCAAACCTATGACAAGCAAAACATCTGCCTTGAAACTTTCCTTTATTTGACCTCTTGGGTCCTGAATACTTCTTCTTCTCATTCTGAATTCTATTTTCTGTTTCTGTGCATCTATCATTCAAGGACTCCTTTTATGAAATACTTTCCTCATCAGAACTCTCTTCCTTTTGAAGTCTCTTACTAGACTCTCCAACTTGTTCCTTGTGTGGCTTAACAAAACCAAGGCCTATTTTATCTGTTGTCTTTCTTTGACCTTTGATGAGTGACTTAACCTTTTTGGAGCTATCTTGAAACCTGTAAAGCTTATCCTTGTACTCTTTAGTTTCCTCTTTCAAAGAATCCATTTTATGTTCTAACTCACTATACTCAAGAACCTTAGACTCTAACTCATCCTTGAGTTCTTGTGTCTTAGCTATAGAGAAGTCAAGACTTTCTATAAGATCATCTCTCTCCATACAACATTCATCTAATTTATCCTTGAGTCTAGCATTCTTCTTTCTTTCCTTTTTCAAAGCACTAAGAGCACTAATAGTTCACCTTCAAGATCTACTTCACCTTCCTCTATATCTTCCTCTATTTGTTTACTTTTTGAATCATCAAAGCCTTTTTCAGATTTCTTATCACTAGAGGTGCTACCCTTTTCAAAAACCATACATGAATCTTCCTTATAGTTTTCTGAAGCATCCTCATACATACTAGAAACCAAATAATTATTTGTGCAATCATCCTCAAGGTGACCAAAGTTTCCACATCTAAGACATTTCATGATAATGAATCTATGTTTCGGTTCTTCCTCTTTTTTTGATATGAACAACATCTCATTTTCATCATCACTTGAAGAACTTTCACTATCACTACTAGAACACTTACTTGCTTTGTCTAGGTATAAACTCTTCTTGTGCTTGTGAGAATACCTCTTTCCTTGATTGTTGTGCTCATATTTGTTCTTCCTGTGATGCTTGTGCTTTTAAGAATCCTTGCTCTTAGAATCTTGTTTATCTTCATCACTTTCATTCTTGGGAACAATATAGTCAGTAGCATAATGACCAAACTTTCCACAATTGAAACATCTTATATTTTTCATACTTTTGTGCTTTCTAGAGAACTTGCCTTTCTTGTTGTAATATGCCTCTTCATCACTAGAAGACTCATCACTATCTTGAAGTTGTTTACCCTTGGATTTCTTGGTAGCCTTGAAAGCTGCCTCTTTCTTGACATCAACCTTCACTTGGGTTCTCAACTCAAATGTTGCAAGTATACTATGGAGCTCATCCTTTTTCAACTTATCCAAATCTTTAGCTTCCTCAATAGCAGAAATCTTTTCACTAAATCTATTAGGAAGAGATCTTAAAATATTATCACAAACATCATTTTTAGCAAGCTCAAAACCTAAGTATTTCATGGAGTTAACAACCTCATCCATAAGAAGCATGTAGTCACTAATATTTTCATCATCATTCATCTTGAGTTGTTCAAACATACCTTTGAAGTGTCTCAACTTGGCCTTTTCGACATTTGTATCACCTGTATGAACCACCTTCAACTGTTTCCACATTTCACTAGCTGTCTTGCAGTGAATCACTTTGGTGAGATCTGCTTTTTGTAAGCCTTTCAGGATTGCATTCATTGCCTTTGAATTGCTATGATGTAGGAGCATTTCTTCTTTAGTATTAGGACCATGTTCAGGAATAGTGTACTCATATTCAATCACTTCCCAAACCTCATTCCCAAGTGCCATTAGATGAACCTTCATCCTTGCACTCCAAAGACAAAAATCTGACCCATCAAGAATAGGTGTTGCATTGCCACTTGAATGATCCATTGTGTTCTTTACTAGCTTTTCCTTAAAGCTGTTAAACTTTTCGAAGGCACCCGCTCTGATACCAATTGAAGAACACAAGCTTATACTGAGAGGGGGGGTGAACAGTATAAGACCTCTTTTTACTTTTTCCTTTATACCTCAAAATAGTAAAGCAATATACCCAAAGCAATGCACAATATCATCCACAAAGTGACACCAATTTTAACATGGTTCACCCAAAATGGCTGGGCTATGTCCACAAAACTTTTCTATAAAAGTTATCTCAAAGTTCTTTGGGAATCCTTCCCAATTACAATATTTATGAGCCTCGGCCCAAAGGAGATACCTTCCCCCAATCAAAATTTATGAGCCTTTGCTCAAAGGATATACCTTCCCCTCTGCTCTGGAAATGATCCCTTAGAAGATCAACTGCCTCTACCTCTTGCCAGCACGTGGAACTCCTTTCCACCGAAGACCTCTTGTCCTCAATGCTTAGCCTAAGAGACCTCTGCCTTCTATGATCACGTCCATAGTAGCTCAGCAACCTATACCAAACATAGTCAGTCGGTCTAGTACAAGTCTTCCTCTGTCTGTCAGATCTGTCCAACGCTTGAACAAATCAATCCTTTGCACACAAGCCTTCTCAAAGACTTGCAAAATCTGTCCTCAAGTTCTTCTCAAAGAACTAGTGGACCTCTATCCTCAAGTTCTCTGATAGAACTATCAAACTCAGCTCACAAGTCCTCTGCTAGGACCTGTCCAAATCTGCTCACAAGTCCCCACTGGAACCTATCCAAAACTGCTCACAAGTCCCCATCGAAACCTGTCCAAGACTGCTCACAAGTCCCCATCGAAACCTATCCAAAAACTCAGCAAGCTCACCAAGAAAAAAAAACTTTCTTAGTAGGAAATCACAAGGTGAATTTTTAGAGACCCAATGTGATTTGTCAAACTCATAGAAGCATAAATAGAATTGTTAGAGACTCAATATGTTCTATACTCAACTCCCAATCTCAAAACTCAACTCAAATCAACTCAACTCAAACTCAATCTCAAATCTAAAAACTCAACTCAATATCTAAAATGGATAGGATAGACTTTCTTTCAAGAACATGAAACCCCAACAATTGCCAACTATGCAAAGAATCACATAACAATGATACTCATGTTCTTTTCACCATCAATTAGGGCTTCAACAACAATGCTCATCAAACAAGGTTCAATCAACACCATTCAGCTCAAAACACAACCTTGAAGCATTTCACAATAAACATTAGAAAAGGAAACAAGTAGAACTCCTTTTCTCTCCAATATTGTTTGAACAAAAAGCATCCACCAACTCAAATCACCATAGCACAAAACAAATTTTCAAATCATCAACAAAGGAGTAAGCCCAACACTTTAACCAAGTAAAGAATAGCTTGATTATTACCAATTTAATGAAAGCAAATGTCAATCTCAAAGCTGCCCACTTAAGGTTTCACAACTTCACACAAGAAGCAATTTTAACCTTAAAACATCATGCTTTCATTTCCATAATCAACCAAAAGCACTCTCAACATTACAAGAAAAATTTATCCCTTATACACCTTATTTCTCCCTTATAGTCTTATCAAAAATAAAATTTATCTCTTATAAGAATGCAATAAGATATTTCAAACAACACCTTCAAAAGAATCTTTTATCAAAACAAAACAAGCTTTAAACTCCTTATAACTCCTAAGCTGTTTTTCCCTCTAATAAATTTCCTCCATCCGCAAAATACACTTAGCAAAAATTAATTTTGAAAATACCTTGGCCAACATCAAAAATCACACTATGGAGAAATTGCACACAAATTCTAACACCACCCGCTGCGTCCACTTCACGATGAAAAACCCTTTTGCGTTATTCGAACGCGAAACCTCCCATTCGGGTAGCACGCCAACAGCCTAGCCGCTATCGATGCGCCAAAGGCACCCGATGAGGTTTAAACCTCATGCTGTTAGCCTTGTTCCTTCTATGCCAGGGATTAAATAAAACAATAGTGCCTCCCTTTCTTCTGACACAAACACGAAGACGAAAACCTTATGGCAGATTTACGACAAGAGACGAGTACAAAAAATGAATAGCAGATCACAAAATCATAGTGCGAAAGAAATCGAACAGTAGATCATGAATTCATAGCGAGCAACTCTTTTCAAAATGCGGATGGGATGATTCTTGATTTTCATTGAGGGAGATTTATATGCATTTTTACCATAAGCTCTTGACGTCGGCAAGGAGTTTAACACGTCGACGGAGGTCTTGGCTAGCACCCACAATCTTAAAACATAGTGCCATGGGTTAGGATAACCCATTGCAAACAATAATTTAATATTTATTTAAAAATAATTAAAGGGAACCTTAACAAGGTTTTTAATTATTTAAATAAATACTTCCTCTTGGACCCAAATGCATTAAACTAATGCATCCACCTATAATCTTTAAACCTGTCAACTTGGGGTTTACAAAAGACCT
Source organism: Wollemia nobilis (assembly GCA_028583015.1). Taxonomy (NCBI): domain Eukaryota; kingdom Viridiplantae; phylum Streptophyta; class Pinopsida; order Araucariales; family Araucariaceae; genus Wollemia; species Wollemia nobilis. The sequence continues at coordinate 5,573,178 of JAQPPZ010016930.1, read as the reverse complement.
TTGAAAATTTCATGCCATAACCTTCATCAAAACAAATTATTTGACATCAAATCAAATTCCTTCAAGAGCTTCTTGACATCAATGACATCTTATACACTTGAGCAAAGGCAATGTACCCAAAGTACCCAAAATTGCCAACATGCTCTTCTTGAATTCCTAAGCCAAATCCTTATAAGAGATCCTTTTTTACTATAATTCCATATTTCTCTATATGGACTTATTTATCCAATGTCAAGGTTTTTATAATTTGAATCTTTTTCTTCTTTCAATGATATTCCAATGTCAAGGTCTATATGACCTTAATATCTTTCTCTTGTAATTTTTTCCTATAATGATCTCTTGGATCAATGTCAAGGTCTATATGACCTAAATATATTTCTCTTATCTTATAGCTCCTTTCTATAATGATATTTTTATCTTATGTCAAGGTCAATAAGACATGATTCTCTTTCTATTATATGTTAACTTCTTTCTATAATGATATTTTTAGCCTATGTCAAGGTTAGTATGACCTGAATATTCTTTTTCTCTTGATCAACTTATATTAGGAATATTTGAATGCTTCTCAATCCACTACAAATTATAATTCTTTTGTACTCTACACTTAGAAGTTAAAATTCTTCTCTATCATCTATAGGAAGCTTCTCACACTTATGTTGTTTCATATGCTATCCTTGAAATAATAAATATTCCAATATATTATCTGTAGACACCTAAAACATATCATATTTAGGATACTACTCATATGGGTACATCCAAAAGACCATAAGATTCATCTTGGACCTTTCTAGGAGCTAGTAGTGGTCCTAACCACTCAAAAAGGGTAGTCTTGGCCCATTCAAGTATGGATGCTATCGACTAGAGAAGCCACCAACATAGGCCATTGAAGCTCTGAGTGATCACTGCTAGCCACTGCTCTAGATAGTGGTTAACATTAAAATATAGACTAGCCATGAATGAAGGCCCAAATCACAAATAATGATGGCAGTTGCATGGTTTTTGAGAAATTTTTGGTGTGGATCTCACAGAGCTCCTCCTGACTACCCCTTCCATGTAGATCTATGACTGAGCCTTCCCCTCTAAAGGTTAGTTACATGCAAATATGGATCTAGATATGGATCTAGGAGGTCTACATATGCATACTCCCAAGAAAAATAAAAATCCTCGTGAACATCTCAGTTTTTATGCAGAGAAGCCCTAGTGAATTGGAGAGCAATTTCACATCCCCTTGAGGAGTACCGAAGTGTTGTCCAATTGAGCAATGACAACGCACCATTCAAGCATTCAATTCCATAATAGCTTCACTACCAATCTATCTCTAGACATGAAGGTGACCCTTGAATATCAATTTGAATGAAGGATTGAGTGTCACAACCCTTTTTTCGCAAGGCAGAAAGTTTCAGTTCATGACTGTTATCCTCGAAAATGGCCTGCAAGCATAGCCTAGGGTTTGAGTCATCATTTCCTAAGTTCTTAGAATAGATTTATTATTATTTTTAGCTTCATCAATTTATATTAGCATAGATATATCTTTTCCATTACATTTTTTGTTAGAATTAAAGTGCACTATGCCTTCACCTTGACACTTGTCAGTTTCTCTTGACAAGTGTCATGTGTTTCATATAGGCTTATGCCTATATATTGTAACCCTTTTTCATTTGTAAAACATCTCATCTAGTTTAAGTCCCAACATTTGGTATCAGAGCTCCAGGATTTCTCTAGCCTTGTGAGCTTGAGGGGGGATTTCCCTCATGGAAATCCCCCTCATCCTTTCCCCCTATTTTCCCCATTTTTTTTTCAAAACAGGGAGTATGCTCTCCATTGTTTACAATGGATCAGAAACCAGACTTTTGGAAAAATCATGGCTCCCAAATTTTTTTTAGTGATCAATTTTCCCCATATGTATCCGTCCGCAGAAACGGGATACCATTAATGGCTGCCCCTGAAGCTTCAAGCTTGGAGTCATGAACTATTTTTTGCAATTTTTTTTAGGGATAATTTTTTTTACAGGTTGCAGGCAGATCTGGAAATGTATTCCTCTTAGCGCTCATGGCGTCTCCTGAGATTATGGGCCAAGATGGCCATGGAAGACGAGCCAATTCAGTTTCTTGTGCAAGCAATGAGCGCATGGTGAAAGATACCATTTCATATGTTCGAAATGTTTGTGTGTGCCATGAAGAGGTGCCATTTTGGTCAGACTGTAAGAGAATACACATATTCATAAAAGTTTTTGGATGTGTGGCACTGGTCTGTTGAAGGGCACGATCAAATTAATAGTGGCTGAGAGAATTTTTTTTGGAACCAGGTGCGATCCCAAGAACCCACAGAGGCCACGACTCCCATCTCTGCAAGAGGCCTACCGTGAAGGGATCAATGGTGTGCAAGTTAATTATTTTCAACCATAGAGTGGGTTTGCCCCCTATCGGCCGTCAGTATTTCACACAAGGGTGCTAGTTTCGAACTCCTCATATACGAGTTTCAGATTCTCATGAATTTTGTGGCATATATTTTTTAGCAAATCGATGGTTTTTGGCCTCTTCATCATCGGAGAACCTCCTGCGCTATTTATTCGTCTCCCGAAGACTCCCCAACATCTGCACGAACGCTGTAAAACTCTAAAAAATGGGAGAACATTCATTGGAAGGCCCTGATAAATGTCGACAAAGAACTGCCAATATTTCATTGGCTGTCAAAGATTTTTGGCAGGAGCTTCGTGATTCGCCAATAAGAGAAGTAACACCACACCAGAAGAAGGGATCAATCACTGCGTTGTCCCATCTCGGCATCAAAGACTATGGCCATGAATGAGATAGTGAAGAATATGGCATAAAAAATACAGTGAGCAGCAGCAGTAACAAAAGAAAAGGCACAATCTGGGACTCCATTAATGGTATATTACTATGTGCTAGAAAGAAGGCCCATTACTACTGCATGTATTCTATTATTTTTTGCGAGGACATAATTTTTATTCCCTCCAAGATCATTTTAGTGAAGGATCATTTCTTCTGGTGGGAGATCGATTTTCAATACCAATCAAGCATTCGATTTTCAATACCTTTCATGGCGGATGATTGATACAAGTGGCAAAGATATCTTTAGTGGTGACGTCAAAATGTTCTCCATGTGCTGTGTTCTCCATGTGGTGTGTTGGAATGGTTTTTCCTATAACATATATTTTTAAATGATCGCTGCAAATAGTGGATAAGCTACTATTCAGCAACACCCACGATTGCCGCTGAGCAATCTTTGGAGGTTTGACGGCACATGGATACTGTGTATCCTGTGTATCTATTTCCCTCCTCATGGAGTTGTGCTCAAAACTGGGCTTTCTAAAATTGACAACCAGGCAAAGGGCTATGGCAACACCGTTTATACATTCTCGACACTCATCAGCGCCTACAGCCGCAGCAGCTTCTACTGGGAAGCCATGGACATGTTCGAGATGATGAAGAGATGTTGTATCGGTGCCAGCTGGAGCGGCCCAAAATCTATTCAGTAGTTGGTAGGCTGAATAGATGAGATAATATTTAGTTCTGAGGGGCCGCTGGATGCATTTCCATCTATGATAGGTGGCAGGAGATGGAGAACGTGACAGCGGTTGTGCTATCTGCACCGCCTCATCCCTGCCAAGAGCGGTGGCGCAGTGGTGGTGTTTGAACAAGCGATGGTGGTGGTAGATGAGGAGTGGCGATTTCAATGGCAAAACCTATGGAGAACCCACAAGCCGCTACCCCCAAGCCTGTGGAGGGCATCATGAAAATATGTCGATGCTATTTTATTTTTTTTGACGTGAAAACGAATTGTTGGATGCATTCGTACTGCTTCATCATATTGCTGAAAATCTATTTTGACCAACATACTCGCCAGGAATTACGACTTTATTTATCAGGGCATGCCAATAAATGGTGGCAATGACATGCATCTTGAGGAGAAGTGTTGATGGAGAAATGATTACCCATTGGAGATAACCTGTGGCATGGCATTGGAAACTTTCTTCTTGTTCTTCATCTTCGCTTGCTTGTTGAAGTGGTTGGTCAGCCTACCCAATAGTGGTTACATCGTGGTTGGTACAGTGGTTTGTTCCTTCTGTGGGTTGATTGATTAATGCTACAGCAGTTGCCATTTACTATGCTTGAATGCCCACTAGGGATATATACACATATTTGTGATCTTAGGGAGTTAGGGATTTACAATGGGGGACTCCAGCGACTCTGTTTCTGTTGATGTGGAAATGATTCCTTGGGGCACTTTATTTTCTTTTAAAAATGTTTTGTTCCACATGGCAAGTGGAGTGGAAAAGGCCCACATGGCCACATTTTTTCAAAATTTGTAGTTTGCCAAGGGGGGAAATTTTTTTTAAATCATGGTGGAGAATTTTTTTTATTGGCCGACAAGATGGCCTTATTGGGCCTGTTATTTTTCCACATGGGAGTGGAAGTGAAGACCCACATGGCCTGTTTATTGTATTATTGGGCATTGTTTAAATGTTTTTTACAAATAGAAAATGAAGAGTGGAAGGCCTAGATGGTCCATGTAATTCCCCTGTGTGGGTAAATTAAAAACTGTCTAATTTTTTCTGCCTCAGTGCGATGATTATTTGATGCCTTAGGCATGATGGTTTTTTCCACATGATGAAGGCCCCTTTGATGGTGGAATATAGGGGTATTTATAGTCATTAGAAATGTTTTTCCGTGACGGACACATTGGTGGTGTCCATTTATAATTTTGAGGATGTTTCAATTAAGTTTTTTAGCCTCAAAGTTTTTCTACCTTGGAGTGCACTCTAGGTTGTACCCGACACTCCCAAGGCACTTGTAAGTGAACCTAGTATCTAGTATTCTCCTCTTTCTACTTGGCGGATGCAGCGGCTGGTTACCCATGCATTCTAGTAAGATGAGGTGACTACCATAAAGAAACTAATTCTAGAGACTATAGACATAGAAACCCTAGACTCTATCCGAGGTTTTTTTGGATCTACTTTTGAAGACTACAGATGAAGACACTTCAGAAGATTCTCTTCTATTCTTCTTTTTTCGTCTCCTCCATATTTGGCTTCTATGGCTCAATTTATTGTATTTCATGGCTCATTTTTTCTTATGTATTAAGGTGCATTTTCGGTAGAGACCAACACCTTCTAGATTGAGTTCACCATGAGGAGGAATTTGATATTCATGGTGGATCTAGTCAGTGACCTATGAGAGGCAACATCCTCTAAGGATGACCTGTAGAGGCAACAGACCCAGAAGTGGCTGACCCTGAGGCACCCATGATGACCCTGAGGCACTTAGATGACTGACCCAGTGGCAACAAATCCATGGAAGTGGCTAACCCTGAGGCAACAGACCGAGATGTATACATAGTTCATCTAGCATTATTCACAGTTAGAGATCCAAGTGCAAAGAGCACGAGCCTAGACCAAATCAATAATAAAATAGGATGATAGGTTGCTTTTAGATAAGTCAACATTAAGGGGGAATGTTACCTAATGTTGACTTGTTTTTTCTTTAGTTAGGATAGTTCACTTTAAGGGGGAATTTTAGAATTAAAATGCACTATGCCTTCACCTTGACACTTGTTAGTTTCTCTTGACAAGTGTCATGTGTTTCATATAGGCTTATGCCTATATATTGTAACCCTTTTTCATTTGTAAAACATCTCATCTAGTTCATTTTAAATAAGTCCCAACATTTTTATGGTAATTTCTCATTTATTCATGCATTTTTGCTTACCTTTACATATTTATGTTTGTATCATGCTTCTACATTATTTCTTGAAAATATTTAAAGAAAACCTCATTATGAGAGGCCACATATGCTACTAATTATTCTCTATTGTCTCTTGTATACAGATCATAGATCCTATATTATTGCAAATTATATTTGGCATCAAATCCCTATGAACACATGAGAAGAAGACATCAGTAAGTACTTGAGAAAATTCATGTACGAATCTGAGAGGCCTGCAGAGTACACCATCCCTGTTCAGGGGCTTTTTCATTCCATTTGTAATTATTGTATCAAGAAATCAATATCCTTAAGAGGGACCTATCTGTAGCCGAAGTTCCAAATGAATTAATGAAAAGGTATCTTGTGTTTTGTTAATTCTTTTTTCATTATGTTGGAATATTTGACATTCCCCTAAGTCCTAAAGTATTAAGTCTTAAGTATTTAAGATTTAGTATTTTTGATTAACATAAATTAGCATATTGAGTCATGGTCAATGTTTGACCAAAGTCTATGTTTGGTTGATTCATAGGATTGAAGTCTACTATGTTTGGTATGCTACTCTATAGGATCTAGTGATATCTTAGGTTGATTAGTTAGTCTTATTTTGGATATTATTTGTTAAGCATTAGTTTGTCTTATTATGGCTTCCAAAGCCTATATAAACTTGTAATCATGCATTTTATAATTAGAACAATTTAATCATTGTTTCTCATTTGGTAGCAAATCTTGTTTGGTATGACAGGTTAAAAAAAATCTATGAAGTTTCAGATCTGTATGTGGAGGATTGATCACTCTCAAGAGGGGCTCGATCTTGCCAATCTAGAGATATTACCAGTTGTGTTGTGAGATAGATCTACACCTACACTCTTGAAGAGCATTGTTGGGATCCACACCTATGTACACCCAAATATAATTTAGATTAGAATCATTGTGGAGGTATTGGTGATAAAGTGATAGAGTGATCTGCAAAGTTATATTGAGGTTGCATAGGAATGCAGGTTTAGGGATAGCTCAAGTGTAGATGTGGATTAATTTTTGTAAGTATTGAGTTATGGAATCTGCCTCAACATGGTGATCGATAGAAGTACCATGGGGATAGGATATCTTGTGAAGTGAGAATGTGGCTTCAAATAGAGTTTTTGGATGGTGAACACAGTATACACGATGATGTGCTACATGTGTTGTGTGAGCATGACTTAGTAGAGATAGTCATTGGATGAGAATATAATAAAATAGTTGTACCTTGTGAAGGGATCGAATAGTGCACATGTGATATTCTCCTTGTTTAAATGTGAAAGTTATATGCGCTATTGAATGACGTAGAAGACTTGTGGTGGCTGAGAAGAGTAGATCTACGACAGCTAGCATTGGAGGAGATAAATAATCCATTTTGTTTGTGTGGATGATGTTGAAGATCACATCGCATGGAGAGAGTGATTTTTTATCACCATCTATGATCTAAATTCTAATGTTAGTCTATGAGGAGAGCCATATCTATGATTGTGATGCATGCAAAGATGATCTGGTTGAGTGGCAAAGATGATATAGTGCATGAAGAAGCAACTTGTGTGCACTGCATATAGAGGAGGAATATGCCAAGATTTGGAGTTGCAGAGTGAGATGCCCATATAAAGGAGGTGAAGTCATCCGTTTATTTTGAAGGCACTGAATGAACTGTGAAGACTCTAGTCTGAGCATGCAAACTTGTGAAGCCATGGATAGAACATAAGAAGATCCCTACAAACGTGAAGTTCATAGAAATATTTAACCTTACTAAATTTACAAAGAAAATTCATGTATGCATTGATTGACATGTATATCTGCACAAGTGAAGGAGTATGCCCAGAGATTGAGTCAAATTAATGAATAAGAGAACGAGGAGTCCACGTAGTATAATTCTCACCCATGGATGGTGGAAAGTTTGGTATGCCAAATTGAAATAAAAAAAATTTACATTGAATGTTATGGGTGTGAGTGCACCTGATTTATCATGGAGTCTTGGGATAGTGTTGTACATACAAAGAGAAAAACTCTTTACGTATTCCTGTGAGGTGATCCTACTGTGTGAAGGACACCAAGAAGAGGATTCCATCTATAAATAATTAAGTTCCTGTGATACACAAAAATGTTGTTGTGTATTGAAGAGAAGCACTGTGAAGTGGATATCTAGAAAGTTTTGATAAGGAGTCATGCATTGGCACCAAACTTGTTTATTTATAAGATTTATAAATTCGAATCTTTATTTGGTATCTACCAATGACTATTACAATATAGAGCTGCGAAGAGTAGCAGACTTCGTATTAGTTCATTTTGATCTGAGAAGAAATCATTTAGATCTAGATTGTGAGGTCATATCTCTGCTTCAAACTTGTAGATCTGGTGCTTAACAAGAAGGAAATACAATAGAACTGTAGTCAAAGTATGTTCTATAGAGAACTTCAGCTAGTGGGCTGCATCAAAGGATTGTATAAGCTGCACAACTTGAAGAGAGGTCTATGGAAGATGCACATCTTGTAAGTGAGGAAAATAACTTGTAGTGGATATAAGCCATTAACTTGTATGAAGGTATCAAGGCAGCATTATGAAGGAAGCTATGTTGAGAAAAAGAGGATTTTGCAAACTATTAAAATTAAGTAAAGGACTGTGTAGAGAAGGCATTGACCATCATGAACTAAATAACTCCCATCACTGCCCATCACGAAGTTTGCATCTATTGAATTCATGAGTTCAAGGAGGATATCACACATAAGGGATATCATTATAGTTCAAATCATGTGAGAGAGTTGTGTGATGAAGCTGAAGTGGTGGTGATGTAGATCTACACACATCTAAGATCGAGTGGTAGAGGAAGTGGTGGAAACATATGACACGAACTTGATTTGGACGTCCTGTAGAGAACGCGGGGTATGTTAGACCTACTACTGTTATCCATTATGTGATATCTTAGTATGAGAAGAACATCTACAGCCTTCCAGAAGGATTGAAACCCAACAACTATAGAATCATAGAGGTATATTAGATGAAAATATACAGATCAACACACACAAATTTTGAAGAAAAATGTTTGCTGAAGCTTGATAGGAATTATTTTGTAAGACATTTTACAAAATATTTTTTATTTATTTCTAGTTGGTACAATGGCCAACATATATTCTGATCTGAAATTTCTAGAATTTGACAGAAATGAGTTTAATATTTGGGTAATCAAGATGAGGACTTTGCTCATTGCAAAGGGACTTTGGGGCATAGTGCTTGAAGGTTATTCAGAACCAGATTGGAGCAAGCTACAAGGAGAAGAAAGAAGAGTAATGAAGGAGCTGCAACACCAGAATTGCCTTGCCCTCTTTGACATCAAGAAAGGTATAAAATAAAGTTTTATCTCCTATTTCAAGTTCTATTACAGCTGCAAATGCTTGGGAATTATTGCATCATGTATATGGAAATGATCCAATTTGTGAAGCTAGTATGAGCAAGGGGGAGACCTGAATCTTTGAAGAGCCTTGTGAGCCTTGTGAAAATGAAGAACTCCTTATTGAAAAGGAATATTTAAAGTGTTTTTATGAATATTATTTCAAGAAGGAGCCTTGTTCCCTTGAATATCCTTTTGGAGAGTTTTATGGAGACTCATGTGAAGATTGTAGTGAGCAACCATGGGAAACTCTCATTGTTGAAGGTATATCTTGTGAAGGCATGGAAACTTGTAAGTATCAATTCTCTATTTTATAAGGAGAATATGATGAAAATTATCATTTATTTCTTTTAGAGTGAGAATATGATGATGAAAATAAAAATTTTGAAAACAAAGTTTTTTGTAATGAAGAAAAAACAGTTGAGAAAATGACATGTTTGGGAACATGGACTTTGAAATTGAAAGTCTCATTGAAGATACACAAAATAAAATATCATTCTATGGTAATGATGCTTATTGTGAAGATCATTCCAAAGTGGATGATGGATTACTTGAAGAACCAAACCAAGAGTGTTGGCATCTTGAAGATATGGAAGGATGGTCCACTGATGACCATGACCATTTATCAAGAATGGAGAAATGTTACATTTAAGAGGAAGAAAGAGAAACACTCACATTGGAGTGTTCCTTGCTTGAAGACCAATGTGCGGTGGATGAAATATGTCTCAAGGAGGAGGCACTATAAAAGGAAATGCAAATGCAAGAGGAAGATCAAAAGCAAACACCCACTTTGGGTTGCTGGAAGTGGATGAATGAATATGATTCATATCATGTATCCAAGACTATTCTCATGGAGGATAATTGTGAATATTACATTGAAGAGACAAACCATTGCTGGCATGTTGAAAAACACTCACATGGAGTGGAGGCAAAATAATATGCAAAGATAGATACTCACTCATGTGGAGTGAATATTGTTTGTCCTACCAAGACACAAATTGTATGGGATGTTGATCCCCATGATATTGTTGATAAAGAGGAGATGCAAACTATAAGTTGCATGCTCAATAGATATCACTCATCAAGAGTGACAAATAGAGATGCTTCTTGTCCATCAGCCCAAGAAGTTTGTGTGAAGAGAGATTTTGTGAATCTCAAAGAAGAAAATGATTTGTGTGAAGAAAATAACACAAATGATTATCTCATTTGGGAGGTGGAAAGTGAAAGAGAAAATGAGATAGAAACAGAAAATGAAAATGAGATTTCTAATTTTCTTGTTGTAATGGAAAAGGAAACATCACTCATGAATGAAGATCACTCACTTGGAGTGTCTACATTGAAGGAAAAGAGTTGTCTTGAAAAGAAAACAATGTATGATTGTTTGAATGAATGGTGTTTCAACACACCAACATGGATTGAAAAAATAAGGAGAACTCATAGTGAAGAGTTGATGGTTTATTTTGAAGAAAAATACAGTGAAAGAGATATGCCACAAAATATCTTTATGGGGAGCACCAAATCTAATCACACTGGAGGTAATATTTTTGTGATTAATGATTGTTTTTTGTGAACAGGTATCTAAAGAAAGAAGAATATCTTCCAAAGGTATTATTGAGAAAATATTATCTTGTAGAGACATATTTGGATGAAGTTCTTTCATTTGCAAAGGACATGGATAGCATGGTGATGAGAACCATGGATATGTGTTGGTTGTGGCATCTCATTGTGAGAAATGAGTATTTTGTGTTTAAAATTCCTTGGAAGAAGGAATATTGTACAACCATAGTAAAGAGTGAAACATTGTGTGAGGAGCAACAATTTGTTATTGCATTTGTGTAGAGGTATATGAAATTGTAATATGGAAAAACCACCTACATAATATTATGCATGGTACATACTCAAGAGGAGTATTAGGAGCTGAAATATGGTTTGAAGACCATAGAATGAATGATGAAAGAAATGTGCTATATTGGTTAGTGAGAACCAATATTTGTGGAATTATGGGAATGCCATCATTTGAAGGAGCTTTTGATGAAGGGGGAGTAGCTCATCAAAAGGAGGCACTCAATTACTTGTAGGAAGGAGAAGCAACTAAAATGGAGGAGATCCCACACCAAAAGTGGAAGGAGTGCCCAAGACAAAATTTTACAATTTTTGATTTCTTGTTACAAAATTGGAGGAGATGAAAAAGACTGAGTTTCTTCCAATGTTGTGATGTTGATGAAACTTTTGGTAGAAGTCCCATTAACATCAATGGGGATAATGTTGGAATATTTTACATTCCCCTAAGTCCTAAAGTATTAAGTCTTAAGTATTTAGCTTTAGTATTTTGATTAGCATAAATTAGCATATTGAGTCATGGTCAATGTTTGACCAAAGTCTATGTTTGGTTGATTCGTAGGATTGAAGTATACTATATTTGGTATGCTAATCTATAGAATCTAGTGCTATCTTAGGTTGATTAGTTAGTCTTATTTTGGATATTATTTGTTAATAAACGACTTCCAAAGCCTATATAAAATTGTAATCATGCATTTTATGATTAGAAAACTTTAATCATTGGTTCTCACATTATGCTTTCATGGTTTCATTGCTTGATATTATGTTGCAAATAGATTAGGTGTATTGTTTCCTAGGATTGTATAGATGGTGATCACGATGGGACCCCCACCCGATTTTTATTTATTTTTTCAACTTATTTTTTGATATTTTGTGTTTTCTGTGTGCAGGTATGGACACTCTGGTTGATATCAGCCAATAGAGCTTAACCGCTTTTGAATATAGTGTCCTATCATGGTTGCTCTAGTAAATAGTGGCCAGTAGAAAATCAGCAATAAAGGGAAGCCTATGCTTCATTAGATGTGGATTTTAGGTTGGGGGAACTCTTTGCTTTTTTTATTTCTCTGTCTATATTTTATTTCTAGAATATTCATTTTAATTATAAAACATAGATAAAATTAAAGAAAAATGCATAGTTATCTTAAGTTTTCTACTAGCCGCTGCTAGGAACAATAGACTTTTGATTTCAAATCTTTCCTAGTCTCCAGTGGTCTAGGTTTTGCTTGTAGATATTGCTTGCTTGGGAACCAACTAGAGGCCATTTCTTCATAAAGTAACAACACATTCTCTAAAAATCATGTAATCATGTAGATGTGTATTTTTATAAAACTAAAATTTTTATTTTTAGGCATATAGGAAATAGCATGAGTGCTTCATGATGCATATTTTTCTTTGTGCAAAATTTAAAAGGAACAATCACACACCATGCATCATCTAAATGCTAGTGATTTGGACTTCATCACCAACCACTAGTAGAGTACAACAATGATGGCATTCATATCCACCCATTGGATCAAATCCCACAAACTTATTCTATTGGCCGGTGACTCCAAGATCCAACATAGCTTGGAAAATTTGCATATACTTCTCTTCGAAGGGTATGATACTGACCAAGTTAGTACTGGGTGAGGACTGGTAGGACCTGTGCTCCTTGACTGGGTGTGGGTTTCATCTCCACACTTTGGTAGATTTACGTGACCATGACTTTCATTACCGATTGTCAAGCTATGAGCATACAGGTGAAATCCACTTAAACAATATATCATCAATGAAATGCAAAACACAATGAGAGATAGTCTAAGTTTTCAATAAATCTAAAACACACAAGACCAGTTTAGGAACACCAAGAAAATTTAAAAGAGATAAACACTTGTCTACTTTGTTTGTGTGTTCTAAAATATACATAAGAAATAATTCACAATTGTCATGGTATTTACATAGAGAAACCACCCTAGGTCTAACATCGAGATGAAAACTGATGCTCCACGCAATCATAATCATAATGACAATGATGTTGACTTGCACACACACAATGTCATTGAATGAAGTTCAGCGAGCCTTAGGGGCGATAACTCAACCCATGGGGGTACTCCTCGAGAAACCCTAGCTAGAGAACCATATCCAGGTTATTCTTGTAGTATGAATGAGGGGGCATCAAGACCCCAATTTTTACATAGACATGAGGGGGATTCAAAGCCCCAATCTTCACATGATAGACTTAGATTAGATCAAATCATCAAGGAGCAAGACACAAGTACTGCATCCAGTCACAAACCCATAGTAACTCTTGGCCTCCCTAAATATGGGAGGATAGCCATAGATCATAATATTATTGGTGTCAATGGAACCCCATGAGATCGATAATGGAAATCCAGATAGCTTGATGAGTTGTATCGGGTTCTCTCAAGATTAACTCAAAGAAGCAATGATATTGCACATTCCATTATAGGAATTTCAAGTAACCATAAAATTTCTAGGCACACGAATGAACTAGGGGAAGCTTCAAAGCATCCCCATAGCATGCACACTGCCTCCAAGCATGGGGGTACAAAACATAGGTCACTGTACATAGACCAGGTTACCCTGATAGACAAGGGAAAAAGCATAGTAGGAGCCTCTCCATTATGAATCCTCGTACAGGGTTTTAGAGTCATGGAACTTTAGTGGTAGATCAATTTGACCGCATACATAGGTTAGAGGAAACACTGCATGCAGAACAAGAGTTCTTAGAAATACTCAAGCAAAAGGAAACAAAAATAAAGAGGTGTTTGCACCTAAATGAGTAGCACTTGAGAGAGGAACAAATAGAGCATGAAGAACAAACCAATATTTTGGATTAGGTTAACTTACATATGGATAGACATGTCGATTCTCAACATGAGATATGCACTAGACAAGGATATGAGTGCACTCACCACACATCACATCATGCTACAAAGCATCAACAATACCTAGATCTAGAACAGGCACAAAAAAATTAAGAATATATGGGAATGGAGGATCAAGAGCAAACATATCCTGAACCCTCATCCATAGTCATGGGGGATGAATATAGATGCCAAAATTGGTCAAATATAGGATTACCTCCTCGACCACTGTGAGTAAACCTTCAAGAACAAGAGGTTATTTCTTCGAAGGCATACAAGATACTCGCTAAGAGAGTCAAATATCTCAAGAAATAGGATGTGGTTGGGCAAAAGCCAACCTTGAGTAAGATACACAATCAACCTCTGTGCCCTTCGATATCGAGTCCTGCATATCCTAGGCACTTTAAGATGCCTAGTTTAAATAATTTCAAAGGATATAAAGATGTGAAAGAACATATCACCAATTTCATGAACACGTGCTCCCAAATTAAACATAATAATGCCCTAATTCTAATAATGTTAATCATGACATTATCAGGTGTAGCAACTAAATGGTTCAATCAACTACCTAAGCACAACATCATTAATTTTGATTAGTTGGTAAATGCATTTCTTGAATGCTTTTCTTTTGATTTCAAGAAGAAAGTAAACTTGTTCTACTTGGTAAAATTAAAGTAATACGATGACAAGCCAGTCATGGAATATGGAAACAAATAGAAAAGAATAATGGTAAAACTACCATTTTTTGTTCCCACTACTGAGCTCACCCTAATGTTTACTAAGAGCTACGCTAAGAACATATTGTTGCTCTTGCAACTATATTAATATGAAATATTCGAGGAAGCCTTGGCTCAAGCCAATTTGATAGAAGACATTAAGGTTGAAGAAGGATATCTTAAGCTCCGAAATAAAAAATACTAGAACAACAAAAAATCGTAATAAAAAAAATCAACAAATGTAGGCTAACCCTAATCTAGTCAATCAGGTTGTGTTAAACATGCCAAAGGGAGGTAATATCCAACAACCATAGAATTATCAGGCTCAACCCCCATTGACCAATTACAACCCAAATAACAATAAATGTTAAAACAAGCAACGTCGGCCACCTTGCTACTACACACCTCTATCAAAATTAATGCAATCAATATTCAATCAACTAATTAAAGCACAGAGACTCAGGTTACCTAAGAAATAAATTATTGACCCTAACCATCCTAAGACCAAGGGATATAGGGAGGATCATTATTGCCTTTACCATCGATAATAGGGGCATGATATCAAAGCATGCATCAATTTCAAGAATGTTGTACAAAACATGATTGAGAAAGGTGAACTACAAGTTGATAATCCATTAACACTCGATAATAGAGACATGGGCATATTTAGAAACATGTTGCCTAATCATGAGGTCCCCAAAGATCAAGGCACTCAAGTAAACCAAGGTTGAATTGAACCTCCCACTCAAGGGTGTTGTGATTGTTTCACAACTAGCCCCAAAGCTTGGGGACCCACATTTTTTTGATAAATTTTAGTGTGGTTTTTGTCTTTTTCTTTTTTTTATAGGTTTATTAAAGTGTTTATAATTCAAACATTAACTTTTGGGTTAATTTATGTTTAAAAAAATAAATAAACTAAAAAAAAAGGAATTAAAAAAAATAAATAAATAAATAAAACAAAAAAAAGAAAAAAGAAAGGATAAATAAATAAAAATAATATATATATATATATAAACAAATGAACATAAAATAAAAACAAAAAAAATAATAAAAATAAAAAAGGGATAAGATATTATATATATATATATATATATATATATATATATATATATAATATCTTATATTTTTCATGGTGGCCACGTATAACTCTTAAAGCTTTTAAAGCACTTTTATTTAGCTTTAAGTAGTATGTAGTGGTAGGGTTGTTTTTTTTTAGCTTTTTTGTTTTTTTTTAGGTTTTAATTTTTAATTTTTTCATGTTAGTTTAGGTAAAGTTTAGTTTTTGTTTTTTTTAACGTGTTTTTTTCTTTTTGCAGGGTGTTGCGTATGGAGGAAAGGAAGAGAAGCGAAACGCCATGGAGAAAGGGAAACAAAAAGATGTAGGAAAAAGAAACGAAAGGCCATGCAAAGGAGGGAAACGAAATGCAAAGAGCCAGATTGGAAAATTTTAAATATGCTATTTGAGAGATTGAAAAAGGGGACGGGAATTTTTTGGCATGGCCAAATGAGAGGATTTTGGGCATGGCCGGATATGTAAAACTTGGATTTTAATTTTAATGCCAAAGCTTCTATTCAGAAATTTCAGGCCTTGTTAGCAAGAAAGAATGAGAAATTTTCTGCATGCTCTGTTTTAATTGTTTTATCTTTCCCCTTCCAAATTTCAGATTTGTATGTGGAATTTACGCCATTGTTTTTGGGTTATTTCATGTGAATGTCTGCAATCTGGAAATTATTTAAAACCCTAGGAGCCGACACCTAGTTTACTTTGATCGTGTTTGTTTACGGGTCAAATAGGCTAGGTTGCATGTATGAAACTCTCACGTATTCGGTTTTGCGGGATGGGGTGCTATCAAACTGAAGGAGCTTTTGCATTGCTGCATTTCAACAATTATTTTGATGCAAAATTTTAATTTTCTGTTTCCAAAAAATTTAATTTCAGAATTTTTTTTCTATTTTCAGGCATTAAAATAAACATTAAAAAAATTTCAAAATCTAAAAATGATTTCACCATTGCGTAGAGTATAATTCAGACTTCCAATACGCACTTTGAAATTTCATTTTCGGAGTTGTTTAGTATTTTTTAAAATTCATCAAAGTTGCTGTTTTGTCACAAATTTTAAAAATCCGAAAATAGAAAATTTCCATTTTAAGGTCAAATTTCATTTTTCCAGTTTTGTTTTGCATTCATAAGCCTATGATGACATCCCCTTCATGGAAATTCCAATTTCATTGAAGGAGTTATGTTTTATGGCATTTTCACAAATTCCCATTTTGGGCCTAAAATTACCCTTTCTTCATAAAAATTCTAATTTTGCGAAAGAGGGGTAATTTGAGTATTATATTGAAGGTCTTTGCATTAAAGCACTTAATTATTCATCTTGATGAAAATTTGATTTCATTTAAGAGGGATAAGTTAAAGTGACATTTTGAAGCTATATTTGAAGACCCTATTCATCATTGAGGATTTAATGCAAGATAAAATCTATCTTAAAACCATCAAGATAAAAGGAATTAAAGCATTACATCGTGGTCATATGAGGGCCAACTCACATTTGATTTATCTTGGTTCAATGAACAATCACTAAAGTTTCATGGTAAAATAAACCAACATTGCCCCTTGTTTACAATTACTTGCAATCACTAAGGTGTTCCAAGCATTTAAATTGAATATCTTTATTTGATGCACATATGCAAATGCTAATATAACAAGAACCTTGGAGAAGTTGTTTGTTTAACTTCTTTGCAAGAGGGGATTTGGAATCCAAATCCTAAGGGAGAGTGTACTTTCACAATTGGGTGAAAATACCACTCAACAAAGGGTTCGTTGGAATGGTTAAAATAGTCAACGTGGTGACAAGAAGTTAGTGATACAACCAACCAGAGCCTCCAGCAGCTCCTATTCATATCTTGGATCCACCTCAAAAAATATAGGTGCAGAATAATCCTCCAGGTCCACCAATGCAATCTATGGTAACTATCTAGAGCAGACTTGTGCAGAACCTCCAAATTACACTGACCAAGTTATCAATATATGAGCTCATTCAATAGTCTTCTAAGTATAAGGAGACTCTAATGGAAATCTTGAGATCAATTGAGCTACAAATCCAAAATCCTGATGCATTTACAAACTTTGTGGGGTAAGTGTAGTAGTGTCAAGAGCCTATGATTCATTTTTATGATCATAAAATAAAGGTAGTCCCTACTACCGTAGCAGACCCACCTCTACATATCATCACGTCTATCAATAAAATATATTTCAAGCGATTTTTAATCAACATAGGCTCACAGATCAATATAATAACAACAAAATCTATAGGACACCTAAAAATTCCTAGATCAAACATTGTCCCTACCTCCTACACATTGAGAGCTTTCAATGATGCATTATGCTCCACAATGGGCACAATAGTCCTACCTATAAAGGTAGGGCATAAAACCATCCTTGTGATGTGTCATGTATTGGAGGGGGCTATGAAGTATAATATCCTCCTAGGGCATCCCTGGATAAGGGATATGCAGTGCTTTCCATCAATCTTGCACCAATTCATTAAATATGTGCATGAGGGACAAGTATATGTGGTTTCATCAGATGAAGAGCCATTCAAATACGTTCATCAGGTTGAATTTCTAGGGTATTTTGTCCTTCCATCCATGCACCTGTACATTAGGCTGTCATACCCTACTATGCAACCAAAAAATAAATCCAAATCAATGTGAGGTGACCTATCCACATCGGCACCATCTCTAACTTCTAAAGCTACTAGTGCTTCTAAAATACCCACAACATACAAGGTAAAGGACTCTTAGAAGCTAAAAGCACCCTTGGTGGAAGAAAGACCTAAGGAGGTTCCAATCATAGAAATAGTAGAAATTCCAAGTCCTATGGAGGAGGAATATCCCCAAGACATAGTTGAGGAGGTACCTCAACCTGCCTTGTCTACATCATCATCAACATCATATGCACCATAGATGATAGTTCACCTAGCTAATATAGGATTAGGTGAATATCTCATGTAGAATGTTACTTTCATACCAATTATCGAGACTGCATAAGATATGGGATGACCAAGAGTCCTAAAATTACCAATAGGGACAATGGTTCCATTGGGGATTCCCCCTAATCAAACCAATTTTATTTATGTTGGTTTGGATTGTGCCCACAATGCTTCAAACATTGAAGAGGATGAGGATGAACCATTCACCAAAAATGTTCATTACATGTCCAATCCTAAGTTTTCGCTAATATACTTCAAGTTTAAACATTGGCATGACTACGGTTTGGGGCTATATGAGCAAGGGTGATGGAACCCACTTGAGCCATGATATCAGTTACCTACTAATAGATCTAGCCTAGGATATCATATCCAAGGCTATAATGATTCATTGATTGCATCCCTAGATAGATTGAGCTTAGGGTTTGGGAAAGATATTGAATGGAATCCCTAACAACCAAACAGAAGCTACTTGAGTGACAGATGAGTGGCTATAGTCAATATAGGATCACCCAATGAGTATCATCCAAATTTCTCTCTCGAAGAAAGCCCATCAAGAATCATCCTATGGGAAAGTGAACCAGACTATGGTTATGAGCGAGAAGAGAATGAGTACATCACAAGTGAGTCTGAGGATGAAATTGGATTGGCCTATCATGGGCCTCAGTATTTACATTGTCTCACCTGGTCAATTAACATAGAGGATGGGTACATCATAGATGAGAGTGATTGTGAGTTGAAATATTTTATTGAGATGGCCTACCTTGGGCCTCGACATTTACGTCACTTCATAGAACTGGTAGGCATAAATAATGAGTGCTTCATATACGATAGTGACTATGAGGATGAGATTGAACATACCTACCTTGGACCCTAGAATTTAGGACACCACCCAATTCCAGTGGGTAGGAATAAAGGGTTTTTCATAGATGACAGTGACTATGAAGATGAGACTAAAATGGCCTATCTTGGGCCTGGAAACTTACGTCATATTAATGATCTTGTTGACATGGATGAGATATATCATAGAGTATATCCTATCCATCACCTCAAGGAAAGACCCCCCAATTTAGATACGATCTATCACATAGTCTTCCCTGAACCTCCTACATTTAGAGAGTTGTTTCAGCAAAATGATCCCATCTTCTTATCTATCGATAGACTAGATCCTGAGATCCCCATACCTCCAAAGCCTCATATTGGGTATGGAAGGCCAAACACCAATGTAGAGTCACACCCATGTTTGATTTAACCACTTCACTCCAAAACCTACCCGATACTTCTAAACCATTGTCTTAACCTAGATGTTATTGATTGGGATCATGTTGATTCACCCTTAGAGCCTGAAGACTTCTTTCCCAATGAAGAAATGCTAAAACCATTTCACTTTGTACCAAGATACATGCATGATGTTTATCACACTAGTTTTGATCATGATTCAGTTGAACCTTTAAATCCAACAAATAACATCCACTTGATCCCAACTTCTCATCAGCTTGAGGATGGGTTGCACATGTCAATAGAGGAAACTTTTGAAGTAGACATCACTGATGATCCTTCTGATCTAGAGAAGGTTAAGTTTGGAGAAATATTATCTCCAGAATAAAATGCCACCATCATATCTCTATTGAAATAGAGACCTAATCTCTTTACTTGGACCTACAAGGATATGCCAGGTCTAGATCAAAAATTAGTTGTCCACAACCTTTCGCTAGATCCCATGAAGAAACTGATCAAGCAGAAGCTCAAGAAGATGCATCTAAATTTCGTATTGATGGTAAATAATGATTTGCAAAAGTTATTGGATGTAGTCTTTATTATACCCATTAACTATCCGAAATGAGTGTCAAACAAGGTGCCTATAGGAAAACCTGATGGAAGGATTCATATTTGCATAGATTTTAGATGCTCTTGTAGATGCTCTAAAATCTATACAAATATGAATCCTTCCATCAGATGCTCAACATAGGATGCTCTTGTAGATGCGACTATAGGTCATGAGATGCTTTTCCTCATGGAAGATTTTTTTGGTTACAATTAGATTCAGATTAAACTCGAAGACCAGCATAAAACCAAATTCACCACTCCATGGGGGACATTTTGTTACAAAGTAATATCCCCTTAGATTCAGATTAAACTTGAAGACCAGCACGCTGAGGTCCTAAGAAAGGTCTTCAATCTTCTGATCGAACATAATGTTAGGTTGAATCCCAAGAAATGTGTCTTTGGTGTAACATCTATAAACTTCTTGAGAATTTATCATTTCTAAATGAGGCATTGAAGTTGACCCAGTAAAGGTAAAGGCTATCCTAGAAATGGCCCCACCACTAACATCAAAGAATTGAGAAGCCTATAGGGCAAAGTAGCATCCATAAAATGATTCATCGTACAACTATCAGATAAATGTCAACCCATGAATTTATTTCTACACAAGGGGGTCCCATTCCACTGGGATGAAGAATATTAGCAAGCCTTTGCTGAGAAAAAAAAATACCTAACGACCCCACCAGTTCTAGCTCCACCAAGGCCAGATGTGCCATTTTTGCTTTACATATCCGCTATCAATTTTGCTTTGGGCACCATGTTGGATCAAAAAAACATGAAAGACAAATAATAAGTGATATATTATATCAACCACACCTTGTTAAGTTACGAGCTAGGGTATGCATACATAGAGAATCTATGCTTAGCAGTGGTCTTTGCAACTAAGAAGTTCCACCACTACATGTTGATCCATACAACGTATGTGATATCAAAACAAAATCCTTTGAAGTATATGATGAGCAAAATATATCATAATACACGTACTGCAAAGTGGATCATGCTACTAACAAAATTTGATCTAGAATTTATAAGCCAAAATTCCATCAAGGGACAAGTCATAGTTGATCAACTAGCAAAGGCACCACTTTAGGAAAGTATACCTCTCACCATTGAACTTCTTGATGATGTAGTCTTCACAGTATCAAAAGCACCTGAACCCAAAGAATCAGAAAATAGAGCTAACATGACTTTGTTCTTTGATGTTTTGAAGTGTAAGCAAGGGGTTGGTGTAGGGATTGTATTTTTCATACTGCAAGGTGCTCCAATGCCCTTGTAATTTAAGCTAGACTTACCTTGCACAAATAACAATGCTAAATATGAAGACCTAACCCTGGGTCTCCAAATAACAATCACTATGAAGATTAAAAGGCTAAATATCTTTGGTGACTTCCTTATCATCGTTAACCAAGTTAAGGGATTATTTCAATGCAGGTGTCCAATATTAAAAGCTTACAAAGAACTTGTTGATACTTACCTAGCTTGACTAGAATGGTACGATATCAAGGAAATCCATCACATTTCTAACATATTTGCAGACACTATAGCATCTTTGGGATATTTTATCCCTTAAAATTTATCTATTGATTTCACTACCATTCATGTGAAGACACTCTCACAATAAATGATGCAGCGTGAGGATTTTGACAACTAATAATAAGTCAATATGATTCATATAGAACCAAATCATGAGTGGTTATACAAATCCAAAGACTTTCTAAAGAAGGTGCCTTGGGGGTCTTTTATCTCATAGGGTCCTATGGAGAATGATATCATCATTCACCATAAGGTTATTTCTTAATCAACATTTGTGCATATCGAATAATTGGGAGAACAAGTCATCCTTTCTATCAAGGTTGTAGCTTATCAGTATTGCCTAGGCCAATTACAATATTTTCTTAATCTTGGAATTGTCCCACAGGGATTATCATAGGCCACAAAATGAGCATTCAAGCAAAAAGTGACCAGATATATCCTGCTAGGAGATATATTGTATCATCGAAGCTTTGATGGAGTCTTCCTTCATTGTCTTGAGCCCCAAGAATCAGCTTGGGTGATTTCACAAGCTCATGATGGTACGTGCGGTGGCCATTTTAGCGGTATGGCCATCATCAAGTGCATCCTTCGAATGGGTTATTATTGGTCCACCATGGAAAATGATTGTTGTATATCAAGAAGTGTGCTAAATATTAGCATCATGCAAATCTAATGCACCTACCATCATAGACCTTGTAGCCCATTCAGGTGGCTTGGCTATTTTTTAGTGGGGTTTCAATATAATTGGAAATATCTCTCCTCTGTCTTTAGGCTGACACACATTTATTTTAACAACCATTGAGTACTTCACCAAATGGGTGGAAGCAGTCCCCTTGACATCAATAATAGGACCTCGAATTATGAAGTTCATACTTCACAATAGGTTTATGCATAAGGGGTCGGTCCCAAAATGTATTTATAAAAATTTAGCGAATCATTTTCGAAATCCAAGTGAACAATGTCCAAACACATGTAGAAGGTTCACTATAATTATGGGTAATGTTGGAAATTTAAACATAAAATGTTTAAATTATTATAAAATTGGGATGAATCAGCCCTTAAAAAAATTTGCACACAATTTTTTTTGGCCAATGGACCCTGGTCAAGGGTTCCAAATATTAGCCAATTCCAAATTTTGAAAATCCTACTTTTAGCCAATTTGGCTATAGATAGCCACTATGCATAACCCTGCTTCATAATATCATCTGTCGCTTTGGGGTCTCTTTCAATTTTTTTTTTGGATAACGGTCCTTCATTTAAGAACAAAAATGTGTGGGCCTTAACATCCAAATATAATATTCAGCATAGTTTTGCAACACCGTATTATCTGCAAGCAAATGGGTAAGTAGAGGCCTAAAAAAAAATAATGGTTATCATATTAAAGAAGATGGTGAAAGAAAATCATAAGACTCTATCTCTCTGCTCTATCTAGTGATCTTCCATAAGACTCTATCTCTCTGCTACACTGACTGGTGGATATCTCTCCACTTGAAGACTCCTCACTCATATCTATATTCAGTTATCACGGCTACTGGATCTCTATCCACTAAGACTCTATCCTCTATACTCTATCACCTCCAAAGCTCTATTAATAGGTTCACTCATAACCTCCTCAAATTTTCTCAATAGGCTCACTTAGAACCTGCTCAAATCTACTCAATAGGCTCACTCAGAACCTGCTCAAATATTCTCAATAGGCTCACTTAGAACCTGCTCAAATTTGCTCAATAGGCTCACTCAGAACCTGTTCAAATCTTCTCAATAGGCTCACTCATAACCTACTCAAATTTACTCAATAGGCTCACTCAAAACCTGCTCAAATATGCTCAATAGGCTCACTTAGAACCTGCTCAAATATGCTCAATAGGCTCACTCAAAACCTGCTCAAATCTGCTCAACAAGCTCACACAGAACTTGTCCCAATCTGCTCAATAAGTCCTCTCTAGGACTTGCTCAAATTTGCATAGCAAGCTTTCACAAAAGCTTACACAAAAATAGTCCACAAGCCTTCTCAAATACTTGCCTCAAATCAGCTCAACAAAACCTCAACTCAATCTCATAGAAGCATAAAGAGAATTGTTAGAGATTCAATATGTTCTATACTCATATTCCAATCTCAAATCAAAGCAATCTCAACTCAGGTCAATCTTATAGAAGCATAAAGAGAATTGTTAGAGACTCAATATGTTCAATACTCAAATCTCAATCTCAATTCAAAGTAATCTCAACTCAGCTCAATCTTAACTCAATATCATAGAAGCATAAAGAGAATTGTTAAAGACTCAATATGTTCTATTATCAAGGCTCAATCTCAACTCAATCAGAATATAGAATAGTTTATTTCATGGAACTTAAACAACCACTTCATTCAACCACTTGACTAGGCTTAATCAACTCTACTCAACCAATCACTTCAAGAAACAACTCTTTCTCACAAACCCTAGTCCAAGCATGAATCAACTAACTCAAAATATTTCCAACAATGCTCAACAACAAATATTACATAACAATGATACTCATGTTCTTTTCTAACTCAAGTTCAAGTTCTTTGCATCACCCATTGGCTTCAACAACAATGCTAATAAGACAAGGTTTTAATCACAACTCTCAATTCAAAAAACTTTGAAGCATAAACTCAAAGTACTTCACTCAACCAATGGTCTAAACAACAATTCTTATCAAACAAGGTTTAATCACAACTCACAATCCAAAAAACCTTGAAGCATTAATTTAGCCACTTTTGAAAAGGAAACCACAATCAATCCTTTTCACTCCAATGATATTTCAAAAATAAATCACCCAAATAAAATCAATGGAGAATATTACTCATACCTTTTTGACGCCTTATGAGTTGTCCACTAAATCTGTCACACTCAACACACTTTCTTTTTCAACTCTTAACAAGGGTTAGAGATCTTGAGTAATAACACAACAATAATACCCAAATAACACCTTATTACTCCTACTTTATTTTAACATCCACCAAAGTTATTTTTAAAAGAAAACCCTTACTCAAAATAACTTTCACTAAAAATAACTTTATCAAAAACCCTTATTACTCCTAATAATTTCAAAAATCATAATTAAAAATAATTCACAACTCAAACAGCCACCATGACCTTATTCCCTAAGGTTACTCAACAAATCAACTAACAAAGCACCTTTACCCCTTATCACTCCACTTTAGGCAATCCAAACAAAATATTAATAAAAACCTTAATACCTACCTCGAGGGGAATCGAAACCTCATCTTGCCCCAATGCAAACGCCCTAGCCACGACTAAGCTTCCACACGAGTTGTGGGCTTGTTGGTGAAAAATAAGTGCCACCCACTTCTTATCCTTCACCCTCTTCCACCAAGTGAAAAGTATGCGCCTTGGGTGCCTCAATAGAACAAAGCCAAAAATAATGCTTGCGGGAATCGAATGCACAACCTCCTTGTCACCAACACCTTTATACAAGTGGTCGCTATCTCCCTTTAATGTTCGCTACGTCACTTAAATGAAAAACACAAGCACTTTTTCTTCACAAAAACCAAGCACAAATATCAATGAGCAAGGATGAATGAATTAAAAAATTCAATGGCATATTTATATGCCTTCCCTTTGCTTTGGAAACGCCGACCTTTTTGAAACTTCCTTCATGATGTCGGCAGATAAAATTTAATTTTAATTTTAAATTTTAAATTTAATTTTTAAATAAATTAAAATTTAAACAAAATATTTAAAATTTAATATCTCCATCATCGGGGCACATTTTTCGATGAAATGAAAAGCCAACTTGGGTTTTAAGAAAAATCCATTTCAAATATACCATCCATGGTTTTAAATAAAAATCTTTTGCAAAGCTTCCCTTGAAGCTCCTTTTGGAACCAAATGCCATGCATCCCTTCTTGAACCTTTGATCAAAAACCTTTGATTCTCATGAAGCTCTTTGTGAAACACAAACATAGTGCTTACTTACATAGATCCTTTTGATATCAATGACAACTCTTAGCTTAGGGACTCAAAATGTCCAACAATCTCCCCCTTTGTCATTGATGGCAACCCATATCCTTTTACTGAAATTTGACCTTCTTTTGTGCTCCCCCTGGGACTTTGCTCCCTTTGGCTCAAAGCTTTCTCAAATATCAAATCTCTCCCCATATCAAAAACTCTCCTCAATATACACAAATCTCTCCCCCTTTTTCATCAATGGAAAAGGGTCACATTTGGGGCTCGAGGTTAATAATGAGCCTCTTAGCTTAGCCCCTCCCCCACCTCCATATGAGGTGGTTAATTCTGGGGTGGGAGTATTTATACTCCTCGAAAGCACTACTCTTCACATTTACCTTTCTCTCTTCCTTTCTGAGTTTTCTAAATCCTCTCACTGTTTCTTACCAAGTCATTATCACTTCTATTCATGTTCCTATTTCTGTTCATGTTCCTATTCTTGTTCTCATCCATGTTCTTGTTCCTATTCATGCCTGCTTCTGGAATATTTGCTCTACACCATCTTGTTGTGTGACCATAATTATTGCACTTATAACACTTAATTTTATTATTCCTTGGAAGTGCAAATGTCTTAGGATATCTCCTAGTGAAGCCATATCCTATTCTATCATAAACCCTGCAATTCATTGCCTTGTGACCAAACTCACTGCATGAGTAGCAATACCCATGGAAAAGTTGTCCTTTTCCATATTCCTATCTTTTGTATGACATGCACTGTGAAGCCATGTGCCCAAACCTGTGACATGAGAAGCATATCCTATTGAAGCTTCCTCGCCTATACCTCATTGGTCTCCTATTCTAATTGTTGTTCCATCTGTATCTTCTTTGTGCATTATTTCTATCTTTGACTTTTTTTTATCCAAATCATCCTTTGATGTCTCATTCCAACTTACACTGTCACTTTTTGAAGTATCTTCTTCTGAAATTCCTTCTTCTTCAAGACTTAAAGTAGACTTTTCTTCCCATTTATTTTGAGCCTATTTGGAACCAAGACCTATCTTTTTTGTTGCTCCTCTTTGTATCTTTATTATTTTGTCTACACTCTTTGCACTGTCCACATATTTTTACAACTTTTTCTTGGAATCCTCTAAATCTTCCTTTAGTAGTGCCACTTCTTGTGTTAAATTTTCACACTCCAAAATATTTACTTCTAACTTATCCTTGAACTTACTTGCCTTAGCATTTGACTTTTCTAAGTCCTCTATGAGCAATAATATTTCTTCATCACATTCTTGAAACTGAATTTCAAGCTTAGAGTGTTGCTTTCTTACCTTCTTTACTATGTCAAGAGCATAGATAAGTTCTCCCTTGAGATCATAACCATTCTCTACTAAATAATCCTCTATATGTTTGCCTTTTTCCTTATCATTACTTCCTTTTGGATTTTCTTCTATAAGATCACTTACTTCATCTTCTAATGCCATTATAAGATTCTCATCTGGTCTTTCAAGTGCATATTCAAAACCATCATCACTAAAATTGTAGCCATCCCCAGTGCAATTATCTTCAAGATATCCAAATTTACCACATATAAAACACTTGAGAATAACTAGAGTCCTTTTCTCTCTAACCATAAACAAGACTTCATCTCTATAATTGTCTAAAAAACTAGTATCACTATCATTTGAGTACTTACTTGCATTATCCGCATAGTAGATTTTCTTTTACCTTTGATAGAACTTCTTTCCTTGTCTATTTTGTCCATCCTTGTCTTTCTTCTTGTACCTGTGTCTTTATGATTCTCTGTACTTGTGATCCTATTTTTCTTTGTCATTGTTGTACTTTGGCTCTTTGCACTCTGTCGCATAGTGTCCATACTTTCCACAATTGAAGCACTTAATAGATCTTACATCTATGAATATTTTGGAACCTTTATCTATTCTAACATAGTTAGTTTCTTCATCACTAGATGACTCACTGCTTGGTTCTGCATTTTTACCCTTTTTCTTTTTGTCCACTTTGAATGCAGCTTATTTCGGAGGAATAGGATCTTTTGTTCTTATCTCAAAAGTAGTAAGCATGCCAAGAAAAGAATTCCTTGTCAAAGAATAACTATCAATTGATGTTTCTATAGCAGAAACATTTTCACTATACCTTTTTGGAAGAGTTCTCAAGATCTTATCACAAGCATCATATTCATCAACCTTCATTCCAAGACCTCTCATCTCATGTACAAGTTCATCAATCTTACTGAGATAATCATGAATATTTTCATCATATCTCATTCTTAAGTTCTCAAATTCTCCTTTGATATTTTTGATCTTAGCTTTCCTAACACCGTTATCACCCTCATATATGTCATGCAATAGATCCCACATATCTTTCACTGTTTTACAATCCATAACTGTATGCCCAAAATGGCTACATAAACTAAGATGATTCTTTTTGTAACTTTTCCAAGGCATAAGGAGGTATGCGGATTCTAATCCGCACCCATTATAGTGCATTTTGAAGTAGATTCATAGCAAGGGAGAAAATCCATCGACACTTAGTCATGTTTTTACACCTGGGAATAATCCTGATTGATTGCTTTGTTTCGAATCCCAGAATGGTAACAAAGGTGTGTGAATCCACATAAATATTTGGGAAATGATGACGTCAGCTGAAAAAGTTGTGGATTGGTGACAACCTCTATAATTTTTGTGCCCAAAAATTGTCTAAGTGTTGAAAGGATTTTGGAGAGGGTCTATAGCTTATCTTATGCCCAGAATGGCTACACAAGGTGATCAGAAGGGTCAAGAAGGTGCGAAATTATGAAAAAAGGTGGTTTTAGTCTTAATATTACCCGGAATAAAAGACAACGCTATAATGGTCTATCCTCGATCTAGAATGGAGGCCCGAGGAAGAAGAGGTGCATGCCCAAAATTGGAATCCGCAAAGTTTTGCAAGAAATAGTGACGTCATCACATTTTTTGTGCGGATTCATTCCCAATATCGATGCCAATGAAGAATTATAAGCAGAGGGTGCGGATTAGAATCTAGATTTCTGTCAAGGCATTTCATATACGGATTTGAGCTCTGTGTTTCTGCGACATTTAAACAATGATGTCATCAAAGTTTTTAAAGGCAGATTGATCTATTCTCAACCGCATGATGAAAAAGGATCAACGGTCAAGGTCGGTAAAAAGAAAATAAAAGAGATAAGAGAATCTTCACCAAGATCAAGTAACAAAGAGAAGCTGAAGCACTGAGGGTTTTCAAGAACCAGGAAATGGAAAATAGTTACAGATCTACGATGACCGAAAGCTACCAAGAAGGATCAACGATGGAAATCTGATGACCAGTAATAGAACTCCAGTTCGAGTCTGTGATCAGCAAGTTGCAGAGTTCCGATTGCCATGGCCAACTGTTCATAGCTAGATTTTCAGGAATCAAACCAGTAAGGGGCTGCCAGCTGGATTCTTTATGTTTTATTTTGATAAAGATATATCTTTGTAATGTTCCATAGAATTTTGATTTCATATACTATAAATAGGGATCAAACCCTCATTTTTAAAGGGTCGGCTCTAGTGTATTTTCCTGTAACACTATGAATTTTTTAGAAATTAATGGAAGGAGCATTACATTGATCTTCACCCTAAAACTTGTGTCTTCAGATATTTTATGTTGAAAGTTCAAATTTTGAAACTGCATTTCTGCTAGTACTATGAAAATTAGTTTGATTGGCTTACTAGTGATCATAGTAATTGGAATCTATTTTCAGGGTTAGTTCTATGATGCTAGGGTTTATTTATATTAAAATTGGACTTTGATTAATTCTATCTTTTGGATTGTCATTGTTCAGTTGTTGGAATTTCCCTATAACATTACTATTTTCTATTGTACTTTGATATATGAAGCACTCAAGATTTAGGATAATGTTGATTGTAGTATTGTGATCTTGTGTGGTTTTATGGAAATTGTTCACATTATTGTCAATGTTGTTAACCTATCCATCCAACTATTGTTCACTTCCTCTAACCCTATTCCCTTTTTCAACCCTAATCTCAAAACCCTAAGTGAGCATAATAGTGTCAACATCCTACTCAAGTTGATAAGGAACCAACCTACTCTGGAGGTTAGATCAAGAACTTTTGTTCTGGTCTATACCAATGTTGAGTGCTGAGCTATAGCTAACGAGCGCATGCCTAGACAAAAAATTGGAAGATCGATAGCTATAGTGTTGAGTAAATCTCAAACGCAATTCAGTGCCCAACAATTTTTGGCATGCCCGGTGGGACCAGTTCACAAGGAACACGAAAGCCCATCACTGATTAATGGTCTATTTTTCCTAGAGGAATCAAGATTTGGTGAATTATCTTGACCTCGTTGAGCGAAGAATAATTAATTCACCTAGCGACTCCACTGAGGAGTGAGCTTGGGAGAGAATCACCCCTGTAGACTAGTATCCTTTCATGTATACCAGGTCTTCTAGAAGAAACAATCTAGATTATTTCTTCCTTTTTGAGTTACCCTATAGAGGTACAACTATTATAAGGAGTTTACATAGATATTTTGAAGAAGAGGTTGATCCCCCTGAAGAAAATCCTATTCAAGAAAATCTGGTAGTTGACCAAAACCCTCCCCTAGTAGTGACTCTACCTAGAAACATGGCAGCAAATGCAAATTTGAATCAAGCAAATGCTGCACAGAATCAACCCCTCCAGAAGTGCCCCAACTGGGACACATCTGGTCCCCTTCACCTCCCTCACATGCATGCAATTCCCCAAGAATTATCCAAAGCAATACCTACATATGATGGAATAGGAAAAATGACATATGAGCACTGTCAAGATATCCTCAATTTAACAACTATTCATAACATAAAAAATGAGGATGTTATTGTAAGGGTCCTAGCCCTATATTTTAGAGGGAAGATTTTACACTGGTTTAGAACCTTAGAGGATGGTTCCATTACCTCATGGATTTCATTAGCTGAGCCATTTATAGAGGAATTCAATGAGTCTGTTGATCCCTTCTCCTTGCTTAACCAGTTTACTTCTATACAGAAGGGACCTCAAGAATCAGTTTCATATTTTAATCTTAGGTTCAGTAGAACTTGGAAATGAATTCCCCCTATGGCTAGACCAGCTGCAAGTTTAGCCTATATGTATTATATTAGAGCTCTCGGATCAGAGCTAGGCTTACAAACTCAGCAATCTGGAATAGAATATTTCCCTCGAGTATATAATGTTGCAGTTCATGCAGAAAATATCCTGATAAATGTGGGAAGACTACCCCCTAAGGTTGTTTTACCTTATGATCAAGAAACAAGCAGTTTCAAAGGGTAGGCGGTAACCACTACTTACATGGACCCACCCCCATTATCATCTCCATTCCCACAAATGGCTTCCATTCCCTAGCCAAAACCCACAAAGATCCCTTTTCCTCCACTTCCCACTCAAATTCCTCAAGAAAGCTTTGTTCTCCTAGATATCCAAAATACCTTGAAGTCCTTGAGTAACAAAATGAGTTCCATGGAAAAAAGAGAAATGGAGAGGTCTCAGCAGAGGAGGTTTCCCTATATAAACAAGGATCAGAGACCTAGACCTAATAATAATTCTGGAGTCAAGGTCAATGCAATATATGAGGAACCAGAGTACTCCTCGGATACCACTCTTGCAAATGTATGGTGTTTGGTCTGCAATGACCCACATGACTCTCAGTCCTGTGTCTTGTATCAACATCATGTTCAAACGGTGATAGAGCAGGCTAAGAAAAATCAAAAGGGAAGAATAAATATGCTATGGCAACAAAATCAGATCATGACTGGGAAAGAATTGGAGGAAGACAGTCCAATAGTTGTCATGACAAGGTCTGGAAAGAAAGCTATACAAGTTGAGCCTCAAAATATGGGGCAGTTTCAAGTGCCTTCCCAAAGAAAGGATGGACAACCTACCCCTAGAGAGAAAGAGCAAGAAAATACTGATAGTCTGCCTAGGAGGTTGGAAAAGGAAACTAAAGAAGATCAGAGGAGATCTAAAGATGAAGCCCAAGAAAGGCTTAGGTTCCCCTCTATCACCAAAAGGTAAAGAATAGAAGTCACCCAATAGTATAAAAGAA
The DNA here is from genome assembly GCA_028583015.1 of Wollemia nobilis. Lineage (NCBI taxonomy): Eukaryota > Viridiplantae > Streptophyta > Pinopsida > Araucariales > Araucariaceae > Wollemia > Wollemia nobilis. Next base: position 5,541,238 of record JAQPPZ010016930.1, on the reverse strand, counting down.
AGTATGGTGAGCCAGAAAAGGGGGCTGGATAGTCTACCCTGACCAGATCTGAATACAATATTGTTGAAGAAATGAAAAATATCCCATCTAAGGCCAGTTTGTATGATACTCTGTTCATCCCGGGCCAAATTGATTTACTTAAAGCCTCTCTCAACAAATACCCACAAGATAAGCAAACCACTACAATCTTGAGTATACCCCCAAAGAAAAGAGAAATGTCTCCTACTGAGTTAAAAAACAAACCTCCCCCATTTTATATATCTCTAAGGATGGAGGGATGGGTGGTCAAAAATTGCATGATAGATTCGGGAGCATCTACCACAGTTATGCCCAAAGCAGTCTGCGAAGAAATGGGTATGGAGTATACCCGATCTTGCCCTGGAGTGTTGCAGTTAGATGGGACACCAGTTAAAATAGTGGGAGTCATAAAATATGTCTTAATGAGATTACATAGAGCCCCTGAGATAATAGTAATACAATAAATTATAGTTGTGGATTTGGAGCCTTACTTCGGTTTATGTCTTTCAAGAGAATTTACTGCAAATTGGGGGATGCATGTATATGGATTATTCTAGCATGGTAATCCCTTTCAAAGGAAAGAGGATCCGGATAACACCTAAAAAACCTATGGCTTATCATATTGAAAAAATTGAAGAAGATATGTGTAACTTCACCCCTATGGAAGAACCTAAAATAGTTGATGATTTTGAGGGTTTAGACATTGAAGATGAGTTACCCTTCAGAGAATATTACAGTCAGTTTGGGACTGGTATGGGAACATACAGTATCTCAGAAGAATCAAAAAATAAAATCCCTGCCATATCTAACCAGACTTTGAGAAAGGAAGAAACATGGACAATGCACTTTGATGGTGCTAAGTGCCGAAACGGTGTAGGGGCCAGCGTGATATTTCAATCCCCATCAGAAGAAGCAAAGAGTTTCACTTATAGATTGACATGGTCATGCACAAATAATGTTGCAGAATATGAGGCTTTGTGTCTTGGGTTAATGCAAGTAGAAAGTATGGGCATTAAGATGTTGGATATATATGGCGATTTTGAGCTAATCATAAATCAGGTGAGAGGTAGGTGCAATAGCAAACACCATTACCTAAGAGCATACAGGAATAGGGTATGGGATTTGATGGAATCCTTCGATGCCCTAAACATAAGGTTTGTCCCCAAGGGGAAGAATACTCTGGAAGATGCTCTAGCAACCAAAGGTGCCAACTTCCACCCTTCTGTTGACTACGGGAGTAAAAAGGCCAAGGGGGTCAAAATGATTTTTAGACCTACAGTACCAGACAAACAGATTTTTTGGCAGGTGTTTGAAAGTGATGAACAAATAATTGACTTTCTAGTTAGAGAAGCATGTTTTGCTAATGTCCCTAAAGAGAACCCTGATGAGATAGATCAGCGGGATGTAATTCAACTGAGGAATAATCATATCCCTAGGGGATTGGTCACATTGGAAAACCTGTTTGATAACGAAGATAGAAAGAAGATCAATTCTATGAAGGTCAGTGAGAAAATCTATAAAGAAGTGGAAGTTGGAATAGAAAAGAAGCTAAATCTTGGGATTAAATGTTCTCCAGAAGAGGTAGAAGATATTAAGGCTTTATGCCTTAAATATCAGGACATTGTGGCCTGGACATATGAAGATCTAAAGGTATATGATAAAAAGGTTATCCAACATACTATTGAACTAGAACCAAACGCCAAGCCTTTTAGGCAAAAGCAAAGGCCAGTCAACCCAAGGATTGAAGTCATCATGAGAGAAGAGCTCTTGAAGTTATTAAAAGCCAAGATCATTTACCCGATTAAACATTCAACTTGGGTAGCCAATTTGGTACCAGTGAGAAAGAAGAATGGAGATATACGCCTCTGTGTTGATTTCAAAAATATCAATCAAGCATCCCTTAAGGATCATTACCCCCTCCCACAAATTGATCAGATTATACAAATGGTTGTAAGGGCAGAAAGTTATTCCCTACTTGATGGCTTCTCTGGGTATAACCAGATTTGGGTGAAAGATGAAGATCAACATAAAACAACATTCACCACAAAATGGGGTACATTTTCCTACCAGAGGATGCCTTTTGGACTATCAAATGTAGGGGCTACCTTCCAGAGAGCCATGGATTATGCTTTTGGAGAGCTAATCAATAAAGTCATTTTGATCTATTTAGATGATATGACTATGTTTTCACACAATAAACATGATCACCTAGCACATCTCGAACAAGTTTTTCAAAAGTGTAGAGAATTTGGTATCTCCTTGAATCCTAAGAAATCATTCTTTGGGGTTCACGAAGGGAAACTGCTAGGTCATGTGGTCTCAAAAGAAGGTATGGCTATTGATCCTAAGAGAGTTAAAGCCATCCTTGCTCTAACACTACCTACAAACAAAAAGGCCTTGCAATATTTCCTGGGTCAAATCAACTTTGTCAAAAAATTCATTTCTGATTTTGCACAGAAAGTAAGACCCATATCCGAGTTACTCAAGAAAAATGTAGAATTCAAATGGACTGAAATAAGAAAACAAGCCTTTGAAATAATCAAGCAGTCTATTGTGATGGCTCCAGTACTGGTGAATCCAGATTTTAGTAAATATTTTATCCTTTATGCTTATGGAGCTGAAGAAAGTTATGCAATAGTACTGACTCAGAAGGGTAATCAAGGTGAAGAGCATCCCATATTATTTTGGAGCCAAACACTCCATGATTATCAGATCAAATATAACTTTATTGAGAGGCAAGTGTTTGTTGTCATGAAGTCCTTAAAGAAATTCAGGCAGTATTTGGTGCAAGGTAAAACTCTGGTATACGTGGTTCACCCAGACGTAAGGAGCTTCATTCTACAAGGGGACCTAGGTGATAAGAGAGTTGGATGGATTACTAAGATTTAGGAATATGATATGGAAATACATCCCACCAGGTTGGTAAGAGGTAGAGCCCTATGCCAAGGCCTAATAGAAGCAGTAGTAGCAACAGAGATAACAGCTACACAGAGGGAGGATGAAGATCAGGAGGAAGTACAAGGAATGGATAGCTCCGATTGGATTGAAAAAATGACAAGATACTTTCAAATAGGGGTCTACCCCAAGAGTCTAAACTCATCTCAAAGAAGGAGGTACAGACTTCATGCTCTAAAATATGTATTACTACCAGAGGGTTTGTACAGGAGAAATTTAGATGGAGTCCTACTAAAATGCTTAAGTGATGATCAACAAAAGAAAGTCATTGAGCAGTTTCATGGAGGACCAGCTGGAGGTCATAGTTCAGGTAGGGTTACAACATTAAAAATTATAAGAGCAGGCTATTTTTGGCCTACTGTGTTTGCAGACACTTATAAGATTACCAGAGCCTATGACAAATGCCAAAGATACGTTGGGAAGGTGAGGAATCCTGCATTTCCCCTCAGACCAATACAAGTTGAAGAACCTTTTCAACAATGGGGGCTTGAATTTATAGGAATTATTAATCCCAACTCATCAGTAGAGCACAAGTATATTCTGACTACCATAAATTATTTTACAAGGTGGGTGGAAGCTATTCCCACTAAGAGATCAGATCAAGAAATAGTAATCAGTTTTATGGAAGGATTGATCTCTAGGTTCAGAGTTCCAGAAGCTCTGGTCAGTGACAATGGCCCAACTTTCATAGGGGCCAAGTACATTGAGTTCACTAGCAAATATGGAATCACTCTCAAGAATACTTCAAATTATTATCCTCAAGGAAATGGACTTGTCGAATCCACTAACAAAAACCTGTTAAGGATGCTTAGAAGATCACTTGCAGGTAATAAAAGAAGTTGGCACCTACTCCTAGATCATGTTCTATGGGCTGACAGGATCACTATAAAGAGGTCCATCAAGACTTCCCCTTATGCTCTGGTATATGGCAAGGAAGTTGTGCTACCTGTACACCTAGAGATCCCAACCCTTAAGTTGGTAGTTGGAGAAGAAGAATCAGAAGGAGGTCCACTAGAAACCATATTGACTCATTTTTTATAGTTGGAAGAAAGTAGGACTCAAGCATATGAGAAATTTTAGAGACATGGTTCGGAGATGAAGGCTTGGTTCGATAAAAAGGCCAGATTCAGAAAATTCCAAGTGGAAGACCTTGTTCTCAGGTGGAATGTTGATAGAGCAAAACCTGGCAAACATGAGAAGTTTGATTCTTTTTGGGATGGCCCTTTCAAGATAGTGGAAGCCAAAGACTCCAATGTATTCCAACTTGAAGATCCAAATGGAAATGTACAGCCAATCCCGATGAACGGTTTCCATCTCAAACTTTATTATGTCTAAATTTTGGAATCCATTGTAACATATGTACATATTCATGATTGTAACATAGTTGTATTTTTCTTTCTATATTTCATTTCTGCTTTCTTTTTTCTTTTTTGCACTTTGTATTTTTAAGTTGAAGAATGACTAAGTGTTGACAAGAGAAATGGTGAAATCTCATTCCGTACCTAAGTACACTTGTTAAGGCCTAGAGTGGAGACTATTCAGATCCACACTAAAAACACTAAAAAAGTAGTAGAATGGGATCAAGAAAAGACAAGCCGGTCACATCTAATTACAAAAGTCGCATTTAAGGTAGTTAGCCGATAAAATGCTATGATGAGGTGGTAGTGCCAACTGGAATTCATCCAGTAAAATTTGAGTTGCAGGTTTTGAACCACCAAAATTTAATAATGAGAATTGAGAAGTGTGCCAATGGATGAAATGTGCAACGACCGCATTAATGGCGAGAATCGTGCATTCACCAAAAGATTAAGTACCCAATTTTTTGGCTTTTTGGCATAATGCGTATAAAATTTGTCTAGAAAAGGGAGAGAAAGCATGAACGTGTGGAGAATTCTGTAAAATATGCTAAGATAACTCAAAGCATCAAAATTATGGTGGCCAAACAAACTCAGGAAGTAGAGACCTTAGAGAGGAGGATAGTAAGCCCATTCATCGATAAGGTAGAAGCCATTGGGGATACAAGACTAGTTCTAACCGAGAGGACGAGGCTTAGGAGGATGGTGTGTGAGAGATTCAAGAAGGGAGCTCCTCTATCAGTGGAAGGTAAGTGTGTTGTACTCTCATACCTTCCCTTTTACATCTGTGATCCTGTGCATCCATGTCCTGAATTAATAGCTACCATAGTCAAATTTTATGATCCTTTGGCCAAGGATGTTAAGACCCACAAGGGGAAAACCCTATTTAGAATCATCGTCGCAAAATGTCATGAGTTGTTTACCCTAGGATCTAACCCCCCTGTAGCCCCTAGAGAATTTAAGGTTGTCACTCAAGACGAATTCTATAATACAGAGAAAAGGGCCAATGATGGGGAATTATTTAAAAAATGGGTATATAAGCAACTCAATCTCAACCCTAGACCAAAATTGCCCAAGGTCCCCATCAACATTAGAAAATTCTCCAACTCTGTAATATATTCTATGCTGGCTTGTATGGATGGGATGGACTCAGATGAAGAAGTACAAGGTTGGAAAATTGTGACAACTTACTGTATTGCGAATGAGAAAATGTATGAAGAAGGAGCCGTAGATAGGGGTACTAGGGTAATCTATTTTGATTGGTCTACTTTTCTGGCTCAGAGGATTCATGAGCAGCTTGTAAGCATGAAGAAGAGCTCTGACTCTAATAGTTTCAGGCATTGTTCAAGCTTGGTATGGATGTTCTATGCTACTGTGAGGGATAAGATGCCCTGGATTCTAGTCAAAGATAAGACCAATGATGGAGGAACCCAACCTATTTACTATTGGACCAGTCACTTGAGAAATAATGAGTCTTTTTATAGATTTAATCTTGAATTTTTAGGGCCTGCCCTAAAAATAATGTATGGAGAATGCCCTAGGTTGCCCCCGTTGGCTAAGAAGACCCTAAGAACTGAAGGTGTAGAGGAAGGGGATTGGTATTTTCTAAATGAGGGCACTATTATCAGATTATATGGTTTCATGGGAAAACCTTTCCTCTTACCACATTTTGTGATAGACAGGTTGTTTGCCCTAGAGTACTTGAGGCAAGCTGAATATATTGATTTGAACTATGGATCAGGAAGGAAGAGGAAATATCTTTTGACTTACCATACTCTAGATGATATAACTATCACCAAGAAAGGGCAAAATGAATGAATAGAGCAGTACCTTGATGAACTAGGTCTATTTTACATCCCACAGAGATGGAGCTATGACCCTGATGGCATTTTTATGGCTAAGAATATAGCCCTGAATGGGGATAAGGCTTATAAGTTTGAAAAGAAACATAGGCCCCATTTTGAGTGAGGTAGAAATAATAATGAGTCCTCTCTTCTATACTGGAACATCTCAAATATGGCATAGTTGCCACCATGGCTTGATTTCTATGAACAGATTAATGATTATGACCCTGAGAGGAAGCCCAAACATCGACTTACCGAGGCTATCATTGGTGAAATAGAAGGTAATACTGGAAAGAGAAAGGACACCCAACCAGAAGAAGATACCCCTCTTGAGGAGGAAATGGAGAAAAATGGAGAATCATGGAATGTGGCAAAGATTTCAGATTGGTGGAGAATGAGGGTAGAGATTGGTAAATTTTATCCCAAATCCAAGTTTGGAATGAAGGTTGATCAACAATTTTCTAAGATTTATGATGAAAAAATTAAAACTTGGAAGCCTAAAGATGTTGGGAGAATTGTACTGATTGTAGATAAGTCTCAGGTGGGCTCAGAATCCCTTTCTCCACCCACAGATCTAGACACTCAGAATGAAGAACATGAAGCACCTTTAACAGCTGTTGAGGTCTTGAAACCATTTCATCCTTCTGTTGAACAAGCTCAAAAATTTCCTAAGGGAGCCCAAATGATGAGAAAAATACAATATGCAAGTGAGAAGGTTGTTAGTACTCCAGTGATTGAAGCAAGAACTCGGCCTAAATGTTTAGGTTTGGGGGGACAACCTCCACTCACAACCATTGATTGGCAAAAGAAAGATGAGAGTTTCAGGTTCACCCCTCTTTCCTTTGCAGCCGCAACATCAGTAGAAATAAATCCTATTGTTGAGAAAATACTTTTGGGGGATATATCTGAAGAGGAACCATCTGAAAGTGAATTGATTGCTAGTCAGTTGATTCTAAGAAAAAATAAAAGAGTCCTTGAAAGAGAAGAAACAGAGGTATCAAAGAGACAAAAGATAGATCCAGGATCTCCATCTGAGAAAATAGTTGTCTCAACTCCTGAAGAGATGTTTCATCAAGAGCAGTTGGACATAGATATTGAACAAGAGAGCCCTACATCTGTAGGTGAAGGTATGTTTTCTCATCCCTCTTCTCCTCATACTTCTCAAGGTTCCCCAATAAAATACCCTTCCCATTCTGTTGCTCAAGAAATTCCAAGAGTACATGCACCACCCCTGAGTTCACCTCAGGTTTTTGCAATCAACACTGAGGTTCAAACTATATTGTCACCCCCACTTCATCTCAAGTTGCCTCTGTAACATCCATACCTTCACTCTCTCAAATTCCTATTTCATTACCCCCTATTGTTTCTTCTTCTCCATTGTCATCTCCACTATCTAAAGAGCAAATTGTTTCGAGCACACCCATTCATACCACTTCTAGTTTTGTGCCTACTCCTATAAGTTTACCTATGTCAACCACAATAGTAATCATAGAGTCTACCATTGTAAAGTACATTTTTGCAGTAACTCAAGCACTCCCACTATCCTCATCTAGTTCAAAACTTTCATTTTTAGTGTCTTCATCACCTTTGTCCTATAATTATGCAAGTCAAATGGTTGTACCAAAAGGAATGGCAGCCACTCAAAATATAAATGACTTATGGGTTGATAAGCTCTCTAAGCCTTCTAGTAGAATGGTTGTGAGAAGGAGTGTGTATGTTGACCCCATTTCAAGGTAGAGAGTTTCAAGATCTATGATTCCCCTTGTCAATAAGATGAAAACTAAGATGATTGTCCAAGACTATAAAGTGGAAGAAATCATAGAGGACATTGAAAAGATACCAGAGGAAGATGAGATAGTAATTTCTAAGGCTCACTTGGACACCTTTTATGTGAAGAATGATATCTTTAGAGAAAGGGTGGGTAAACTTGAAAAGAAAATTGAAAAGCTCAATAAAACTATGAATAATTATAAGGAAAAAGAGAAGGCTTTAAAGAAAGAGGTAAAGAGCTGGCAGGAGAAGTCTGTTGAAACCAAGAAACTCAAAGATCAGGTGGTAGAACAAAAAAAATTGAATGAGGAATAGGCAAAAGAAATTCAAAGCCTGAAGCAACAACTACAAATTGAGAAAGCCAAATCTCCCAGTTTCTCCAAGGATGGTTTGAAGAATATTAGAAAGGAATTTCTTGTAGAAGTACAAGAAAAATGCCCAAGCCTATAGTATATCATTGATTTCCTACATGATGCTAGTACTCTACTCCAAGAAGTACAAGAAGATTTAGATAAATTCATAGCAGAGTTGCAGCCCTTGATAATGCCTACTTTTCAAATGTATAAATTAGTAGATTCCAGACTCACTGATGCAGCTAAACCTATCTCAAGTAAAGAATTGAATTTGGTTAGAGTGGTTTCAAGAATAGTGGTCAAAAGGCATAAGGCAAATCAAAGAGCATGGCTGCTATTTGACCGTATTGAAATGGTCATTAAGCATGTGGTAGACATTAATAAAGAAATGGTGCAGGTTGGTTTTACCGGTTTTTGGAAAGAAGATAATAGTTTATTGTCTGTAGGAGAGATCTAGAGGAGTATGGATGAGATCACCAAGGATGAATCAGATATTGATACCCTAGAGGAGCCAATAAACCAAGAACAAGTTGTACAGTTAATCAGTGATCTAACAAGATTGAAGGATCTCATGGAAGATTTGGTTAATAGGGGTGATGTTATCAATTATGAAGATATCGAAGAATTGGAATATGTATATAAATAACTGAAGGAATTTTCAAATCCCTCCGATGCAGCCTAGAGATAGGCTTTATAGACTCTAGATATGATGGTTCAAGTAATTGGTGGTAATATTAGAGATGAAGACAAAGAGAGAACTCCTTCAGAGGAAGAAGAACAGGAAGATGTAGAGGAAGAAGAGGAACAAGATAGAGAAGAAGAAGAGCAAGGTGATATTGATGTTGAAGAAGAACAAGAAGAGGTTCAAAAGGAGGATGAGCAACATGAAACCATTTCTGATCCCGAAGGGGGTCACGCTTAATTCATTTCTTTTGTATTATGTATAATCATAATTTTTGCATTTTTGTATTGTTCTGACCATGTCAGATGAGTAATAAAAGCATGAGGGCTGATAGGAATGAGAATTATATTTTTTGTGTAAAGACATTCCAGTGACAGGGCCTTATTAAAAGCAGAAATAGGGCCAACAAGCACAATAGAACCTGTTGTTTTTGTTGTTGAAGATAGCTGGAGCAGGACTGTATGTTTTTAGCATGATTTCCATATGAGCCTCTACCCTCTAAGCAGATTGAAAAATTTTTAGAGGGCAGAGTTTATATGGAAACTATTCTCTAAAGCATGGTAAATTGTATATTTTTGACTCCATGGCCCAATGGATAAGGTTCTGAGTTCGATGGCTTAGCAAGCAAATCCACCCGGGAGGCGCCAGAATGTATGCCCAAAATGGCTACATGAACTAAGATGATTCTTTTTGAAATTTTTCTAAGGCATGAGGAGGCATGCAGATTCTAATCCGCACCCATTACAGTGCATTTTGAAGTGGATTCACAACAAGGGAGAAAATCCACCAGCACTTAGTCATTTTTTGCACCCAAAAATAATCCGCATTGATTTCTTTGCTTCGAAGCCAGAAATGGTAACAAAGGTGTGTGAATCCACATAAATATTTGGGAAATGATGACGTCGGCTGAAAAAGTTGTGGATTGGTGACAACCTCTATAATTTTACACCAAAAATTTGTCTAAGTGTTGAAAGGATTCCGGAGAGGGTCTATAGCTTATCTTATGCCCGGAATGGCTACACAAGGTGATCAGAAGGGTCAAGAAGGTGTGGAATTATGAAAAGAGGTGGTTTTAGTCTTAATCTCACCCAGAATACAAGACAACGCTATAATGGTCTATCCTCGATCCAGAATGGAGGCCCGAGGAAGAAGAGGTGCATGCCCAAAATTGGAATCCACAAAGTTTTGCAAGAAATAGTGATGTCATCACATTTTTTGTGCGGATTCATTCCAAATCTCAATGCCAATGAAGAATTATAAGTAGAGGGTGTGGATTAGAATCTGGATTTATGTCAAGGCATTTCATATACAGATTTGATCTCTATGTTTTTGTGGCATTTAAAGAGTGATGTCATCAAAGTTTTTTAAAGGCAGATTTATCTATTCTCAGTCATATGATGAAAAGGATCAACGGTCAAGGTTGGTAAAAAGAAAATAAAAGAGATAAGAGAATCTTCACCAAGATCAAGTAATAGAAGGAGAGAAGCCGAAGCACTGAGGGTTTTCAAGAACCAAGAAATGAAAAATAGTTACAGATCTATGACAATCGAAAGCTACCAAGAAGGATCAACGATGGAAATCTGATGACCAGTAATAGAACTCCAGTTCGAGTCTGTGATCAGCAAGTTGTAGAGTTCCAATTGCCATGGCCAACTATTCATAGCTAGATTTTCAAGAATCGAACCAGTAAGGGGCTGCCAGCTGGATTCTTTATGTTTTATTTTGATAAAGATATATCTTTGTAATGTTCCATAGAATTTTGATTTCATATACTATAAATAGGGATCAAACCCTCATTTTTAAAGGGTCGGCTCTAGTGTATTTTCCTGTAACACTGTAAATTTTTTCAAAAATTAATGGAAGGAGCATTACATTGATCTTCACCCTAAAACTTGTGTCTTCAGATCTTTTGTGTTGAAAGTTCAAATTCTGAAACTACATTTCTGCTAGTACTAGGAGAATTAGTTTGATTGGCTTACTAGTGATCAGAGTAATTGGAATCTATTTTTAGGGTTAGTTCTGTGATGCTAGGGTTTATTTCTGTTAAAATTGGACTTTGATTAATTCTATATTTTGGATTGTCATTGTTCAGTTGTTGGAATTTCCCTATAACATTACTATTTTTTGTTGTACTTTGATATATGAAGCACTCAAGATTTAGGATAATGTTGATTGTAGTATTGTGATCTTGTGTGGTTTTATGGAAATTGTTCATGTTGTTATCAATGTTGTTAACCTATCCATCCAACTGTTGTTCACTTCCTCTAACCCTATTCCCTTTTTCAACCCTAATCTCAAAACCCTAAGTGAGCATAATAGTGTCAACATCCTACTCAAGTTGATAAGGAACCAACCTACTCTGGAGGTTAGATCGAGAACTTTTGTTCTAGTCTATACCAATGTTGAGTGTTGAGCTGTAGCTAACGAGTGCATGCCTAGACAGAAAATTGGAAGATCGACAGCTATAGTGTTGAGTAAATCTCAAATGCAATTCAGTGCCCAACAATAACCTTCATAGATTTTGATCTACCCAATCCTTTTATAATTGCATTCATAGCTCTTGAATTTGTATGCATTAGAATATTACCTTTATTATCTATAGGAGGATTTACTATAAAATCATATCCAAGTTCCACTACATCCCAAACTTCATTTCCAAGTGCCATCATGTGAAATCTCATCAGCATACACCAATACAAGAAATCACTTCCATAAAATACTGGTCCTGCATTATTGAAGGACCCATATTTTTTATCCTTGTGATCCATTGTGTTCTTAGACCAATTTTCCTTCAAGCTGACAAAATTTTCAGAAGGAACCTACTCTGATACTAATTGAAGAACACAAGATTATACTGAGAGGGGGGTGAACAATATAAGACCACTTTTTACTTTTCTTTTCAATTCAATATTATGAAGTGTATAGATAGCAGTATCAATAGTAGTAATAAAAGCAATGTACAAAATACCATCCACAAAAGTGACACAACAATTTACGTGGTTCACCCAATGCGGGTTACTCCACGGAGAAAATATTTTGCTAAAAATTTCTCAATAAATCTCTTGGGAATCCTTCCCAATTACAATATTTATGGACCTATGTCCAAAGGAGATGCTGATCCCCTAAATCTCAAGTTCATGGATCTCTTCTATAGGAGAACTCTTTACCCTTCTTCTCTGGCTAGTGATCTTCCATAAGACTCTATCTCTCTGCTACACTGACTGGTGGATCTCTCTCCACTTGAAGACTCCTCACTCAGATCTATATTCAGTTGTCATGGCTACTGGATCTCTATCCACTAAGACTCTATCCTCTATACTCCATCACCTCCAAAGCTCTGTTAATAGGTTCACTCATAACCTCCTCAAATCTGCTCAATAGGCTCACTTAGAACCTGCTCAAATATTCTCAATAGGCTCACTCAGACCTTGCTCAAATATTCTCAAAAGGATCACTTAGAACCTGCTCAAATATTCTCAATAGGCTCACTCAGAACCTGTTCAAATATTCTCAATAGGCTCACTCATAACCTAATCAAATTTACTTAATAGGCTCACTCAAAACCTGCTCAAATCTTCTCAATAGGCTCACTTAGAACCTACTCAAATATTCTCAATAGGCTCACTCAAAACCTACTCAAATATGCTCAACAAGCTCACACAGAACTTGTCCCAATCTGCTCAATAAGTCCTCTCTAGGACTTGCTCAAATTTGCATAGCAATCTTTCACAAAAGCTTACACAAAAACAGTCCACAAGCCTTCTCAAATACTTGCCTCAAATCAGCTCAACAAAATCTCAACTCAACCTCATAGAAGCATAAAGAGAATTGTTAGAGATTCAATATGTTCTATACTCATATCCCAATCTCAAATTAAAGCAATCTCAACTCAGCTCAATCTTATAGAAGCATAAAGAGAATTTTTAGAGACTCAATATGTTCTATACTCAAATCCCAATCTCAATTCAAAGCAATCTCAACTCAGCTCAATCTTAACTCAATCTCATAGAAGCATAAAGAGAATTTTTAGAGACTCAATATGTTCTATTCTCAAGGCTCAATCTCAACTCAATCAGAATATAGAATATTTTGTTTCATGGAACTTGAACAACCACTTCATGCAACCACTTGACTAGGCTTAATCAACTCTACTCAACCAATCACTTCAAGAAACAAATATTTCTCACAAACCCTAGTCCAAGCATGAATCAACTAACTCAAAATGTTTCCAACAATGCTCAAAAACAAATATTACATAACAATGATACTCATGTTCTTTTCTAACTCAAGTTCAAGTTCTTTGCATCACCCATTGGCTTCAACAACAATGCTAATAAGACAAGGTTTTAATCACAACTCTCATTTCAAAAAACCTTGAAGCATAAACTCAAAGTACTTCACTTAACCAATGGTCTAAACAACAATGCTTATCAAACAAGTTTTAATCACAACTCACAATCCAGAAAACCTTGAAGCATTAATTCAACCACTTTCGAAAATGAAACCACAATCAATCCTTTTCACTCCAATGATATTTCAAAAATAAACCACCCAAATAAAATCAATGGAGAATATTCTTCATACCTTTTTGATGCCTTATTAGTTGTCCACTAAATCTGTCACACTCAACACACTTTCTTTTTCAACTCTTAAAAAGGGTTAGATATCTTGAGTAATAACACAACAATAATATCCAAATAACACCTTATTACTCCTACTTTATTTCAGCATCCACCAAAGTTCTTTTTAAAAGAAAACCCTTACTCAAAATAACTTTCACTAAAAAGAAATTTATCAAAAACCCTTATTACTCCTAATAATTTCAAAAATCACAATTAAAAATAATTCACAACTCAAATAGCCACCATGACCTTATTCTCTAAGGTTACTCAACAAATCAACTAACGAAGCACCTTTACCCCTTATCACTCCACTTTAGGCAATCCAAACAAAATATTAATAAAAACCTTAATACCTACCTTGAGGGGAATCAAACCCTTGTCTTGTCCCAATGTGAATGCCATAACTGCGACCAAGATGTCACATGAGTTGTAGGCTCATTGGTGAAAAAGAAGTGCTACCAGCTTCTTATCCTTCACCCTCCTCTACCAAGCGAAAAGTATGCGCCTTGGGTGCCTCAACAGAACAAAGCCAAAAACAATGCTTGTGGGAATCTAATGCACAACCTCCTTGTAACCAACACTTTTATACAATCCAATATGCCACTAGGCCATGCTGCCAAATGTTTTTTGAAAAGTGGTCATTGTCTCCCTTTAATGTTCATTGCATCACGTAAACGAAAAACATGAGCTCTTTTTCTTCACAAATACCAAACGCAAATATCAACGAGCAAGGATGAATGAATTAAAAAATTAAATGGCATATTTATATGCCTTCCCTTCACTTTCGAAATTTCGGCCTTTTTGAAACTTCCTTAATGACGTCGGTGGATAAAATTTTAATTTTAATTTTAAAATTTAAATTAAAATTTAAACTAAATCTTTAAAATTAAATATCTCCATCATTGGGGCACCTTTTTTGATGAAACAAAAAGCCAACTTGGGTTTTAAGAAAAACCCATTTTAAATCTGCCATCCATAGTTTTAAATAACCTTTTGCAAAGCTTCCCTTGAAGCTCCTTTTGGAACCAAATGCTATGCATCCCTTCTTGAACCTTTGATAAAAAACATTTGCTTCTCATGAAGATCTTTGTGAAACACAAACATAGTGCTTACTTACATATATCCTTTTGATATCAATGACAAATCTTAGCTTAGGGACTCAAAATGTCCAACATATGATGTTGAGGCCATCATGCCCTTGGAGTTGAAAATTCTAACATTGCGTGTCACATTAAAAGAGTTCATCGATGATGACATTGCGTGGTAAGCTCACCTTGATCAATTGACCCTTCTTGATGAATGTTGCATCAATGCTCTTGAGCATATCTATGTTTACCAATATTTTCTAACATGATTTTATAACAATAAAGTCCACCTGAAAGAATTTAAGATTGGGGATCTCATGCTCAAAGAGAACCAACAAAATTCAAACCTGCCACTGCACCTGCGAGACAAATTTACGACCAATTGGATAGGTCCTTACATCATCACAGAGAATATTAGACCGGGGAAATATCACCTAACATCATTAGAAGATGTTGAAGAGCCTGAACCTCTCAATATTCTTCATCTAAAGGAATTTTATACATAAAATAATCAAAATTTCAAAAACATTCAAAATAATCAAATTTCCAAAAACATTTGAAAATCATAAATTCCAAACAAATCGGAAAACATCAACTCACAAAAGGCTCCAAAGGCATCTTAAAGCCCTTTTTTCACCTCACAAAAATCTCCAAAGACATCTTAAAGTCCTTTGGTCACCTCATAAAAGGCTCCAAAGGCATCATAAGCCCTTTGGTCAACTCACAAAAAGCTCCAAAGGCATCTTAAAGTCCTTTGGTCACCTCACAAAAATCTCCAAAGGTATCTTAAAGCCCTTTGGTCACCTCACAAGAATATCCAAAGGCATATTAAAGCCCTTTGGTCACCTCACAAAAAGCTCCACAAGCATCTTAAAGACCTTTGGTCAACCCACAAAAAGCTCCAAAGGCATATTAAAGCCTTTTGGTCAACCCAAAAAAATATCCAAAGGCATATTAAAGCCCTTTGGTCAACCCAAAAAAAGCTCCAAAGGCATCTTAAAGCCCTTTGGTCAATTCACAAAAGGCTCCAAAGGTATTTAAGCCCTTTGGTCAAAATTAAAACACAAAAGCACAAAAACAATTTAAAAATAAAAAATTCAAAAACATCTAAAAAATAAAAAAAGCAAAGACAATGGAAAACATCAAAATCCATCAAAAATAAAAAAGCAATAAAATTCAAGAATATTGCAAAAATGCAAAAACATTCATGTAATTGCATTGCATTTAGGCATGACCACCCGTTACACTTGCATTAGGTTAGGTTATGTTTGCAATATTACAAACAAAACCACATTTGTACCTCAATCATGCATCTTCAAAATCCATCATCATCCATCACCCATGTGAGTAACTATTTTTTCAACACAACCCCTTTTTGTTGCTATAAAGGAATATACTAGGGTTTTTTAGTCATTCAACCATACCTAGTGATCTTCTCAGATCTTGTAGAAAGCTATCTTTGCTAGCAGAATATGAGCTCTATTTTTGATAGTATCTAGCATATATCAGAATCTTATCACTAATCAAAACACTAAAATCTTAGTTAGAACAAGGGAAAGATGAACACTACAAAGTGGTACTAGGCATCCTAAGCTAAAGATCTTTACTTTCTCATTTTGTGATGCACATGGTCTAGGATGTTGATCATTGGCAAAAGGACAAGCTTCCCCCTACCCAAATAAACCCCTTGCTTTCATACAAAAACAAGAAAAATTCCAAAACCAAAGCAAAATACCTTGCTCAAAATAAAAATGTAAAATAAACAGTGATTATCATCACTATGCACAAGCAAGTACCCCAATAAAAGTGAATAAAATAAGGGGGTGAAGAGCTTGAATCCCTGGAATGGTCACTATTTGAAACCATTGAGTAATCCCTAATATATCAATGGGTTGAATGAATCTCGCCTGGTATTGGGGTAGTTCTAAGCAATTTGCAAAAAGAGCTAGCTTTAGGTGTCCTGTATCACCTAATGGTCTAATCCAACTGAGTCCAATAATAGGATCATGATGAGCATTTGGTGATCCCCAATACTGTAATGGACTGAATGAATCTCGACTGGCATTGGGGTAGGCTTATGTCTCATCTAATATATTCATTTGCACACATAGGGATAATGAATATCTTGGTTTGCATAACAAAAACTTTCATATTTTAGAAGTCTTGTATGGTCATTATACAACTTCTGATCAATCAACTAGGGTGTTTGAGTCTCATGGAAAACCTCAAAAATCCCCTCATAGCAACAAATAATTTCATCAATCAAATCATCAACTTTCTTTATGAGGTTTTGCTCATTAAAGGATGTTTATGAAATAGGATAGATACCGAATAAATATCAACAATGATATTTAGATGGCCACTGACTATTTTGTACATATATTTTAATTTATAGAAGCTTATAAAGAAAACACATACATATCACATCATTTCATCTCACATATGGATGCTTAAATGATTAATTATTATGCTAAGAGTTATTATTTACATTCATGATTTGTATACATTTTGTGGTATCGTCCATTAGATTGTTAAAAGATATATTCAATTCATTCCTTATGTTTTAATTAATTAAAGCATACAAATTCATTTACATTATATTACCATTATGTAAATTAATGCATTACATGTCATCTATCATATCATATCACATATATTAGGTGCATAAACAATTGAAATAAAATTAAACATGCATTTAATAATAAGCAGTGCATCCATATATGTACCCATCATCATAGTGCATCCATACATGTACATCATAAGCATACATCTATCATCTATCTAGTGCATGCCATCAGTACATTGCATACATATAGCATAATCACATCATTTTCTAGGCATTGCATTCATCATTGCATCCATAACATAAAATAAAAATAAAAATATTTTCAAGCATCAATTGGGGCATTATCAATATCATACTTCCCAAAAAGGTTCCAAAGATGCCTAATTTCTTTGGTCAAATTCCAAAAATCTCCAAGGACATCCAAGTTCTTTGGTCAATCCCATAAATATACATATTTATCACCATAAGAAGTTTTATAATGGATATTAATGCATATCTACCAGTCCTAAATTCTCAAATATTGCAAAAATAACAAAAACATCACATATTTCAAAATTTAAATGCACCTCCTATTTAGTTATTTACTCTATACACTTGGTGTTTATAGTGACTTGCACTCCATGAAATTTGGCAAGATGAGTAAATTATCATAAGACCATTTGGGGTAAATTTGTCATTTTTAAATTGGGATGCTTCACTTCAATCCCAAAGAAACCGATGGCGATCAGATTGCCCCACGAGAATAAGATATTCATTTCATTTCTTCTATGACACTTTCAACAGATCATCGAACAAAGTTATTCAATAAAAATCTTAATTGGAATTGCTATCATATTGATTCCCTAGGAAGGTTGTTACGACCAGATTGCTCCACTGGATAGAGATGCACAATTACTATTAATGGTTGAAATTATGCCTAAAATGGGACCTGCCATATAAAAATAATGTAAAACTCTTAAATCATCCAAATAAAAGATCTTGATCAAGCAACTCGTCGCTTTATTTATTGTCCTTCCCTCATCGACTCATCATTTGAGGGGTAGTCATTATATCATCAATCAAAATCAAAATCAATAAAGGATCACTCGATCATGTCAAATTACATTCGTTCTATGAATCATTGCTAACAACTATTATAAACTTACCCTTTTATGGGAAAAAAATTAAATATGACAGTTAAGCTTGATGCTCTCCTCCTTTTGGACCAAACATAGCATGAAGGCTATCCAATAGCCTCAAGACTTGCAAAATATTTTGCAAATTTAAGCCTTCCATCCTGTTGGAAGCAATGATTATAAGATGCACATATTTTTCATGGCTAGGGCATCTAATGTTGATCATATCAATGATCATCATACACCCTACAATGTGGCCCTAGGTGGTCTACTTTTGCTCAACGCTATGTTTTCCCATAATGTATCCCAAAAGGGGCATCTGTAGACACCTAAATTACATCATGTTTAGGAGACTACTCATATGGACACATCCAAAATACCTTATGACTAATATTGGACCTTTCTAGGAGCTAGCAGTGGTCCTAACCACTCAAAAAGAGTAGTTATGGCCCATTCAAGAACGGTCATTTCTGACCAGAGTGACTGCCAATATAGGCTACTAAAGCTCAAAGAGATCATTCCTAACCACTACTATGGATAATGGCTAGCACTGAAACATAGAATAGTCATAAATTAGGGCCCAAATCATGGACAGTGATGACAGTTGCATGGTTTTCGAGAAGTTTTTGGCATGGATCTCCTAGATCTCCTCATGACTACCCTTCCATGCAGATCTATAACTGAGTCTTCTCCTCTAATGGTTAGTTACATGCATATCTAGATCTGGATCTAGATCTGGAAGGTATACATATGCATCCTCCCAAGAACAAGAAAAATCCCTAGGAACATCCGAGTTTTTATGTAGCGAAGCCCTAGTGAATTGGAGAGCAATTTCACATCCCCTTGATGAGTAACGAAGTTCTATCCAATTGAGCAATGATAATGCACCATTCAAGCATTCAGTTCCACATGAGCTTCACCGCAAATCTGTCTCTAGACATGAAGGTGACCCTTTAACATCAATTCGAATGAAATATTGAGTGTCACAACCCCTGGTTCACAAAAGTTTTATTTGACGACCGTTGTCCTTGATAGTAGCCTACAAGCATAGCCTAGGTTTTGAGTCATTATTTCCTAAGTTCTTATAATAGATTTATTATTGTTTTCAGATTTATCAATTTATATTAGCATCTATTTATCTTTTCCATTGCATTTGTATGATAATTTCTCAGTTATTCATGCATTTCTTCTTACCTTTGCATCTTTATGTTTGTATCATGCTTCTACATCATTTCTTGTAGATATTTAAAGAA
Organism: Wollemia nobilis; assembly: GCA_028583015.1. Lineage (NCBI taxonomy): Eukaryota > Viridiplantae > Streptophyta > Pinopsida > Araucariales > Araucariaceae > Wollemia > Wollemia nobilis. The sequence continues at coordinate 5,521,620 of JAQPPZ010016930.1, read as the reverse complement.
AGCCTCATCATGAGAGGTTGCATATGCTACTTATTATTCTCTATTATTTCTTATATGCAGATCATATATCCTGGATTATGGTAAAGCATATTCAGCATCAGATCCCTCTAAGCACATGAGAAGAAAGCATCAGTAAGCCCTTGAGAAAATTCATGTACAAATCCAAGAGACCTGTAGAGTACGCCATCCCCATTCATGGTCTATTTCATTCCATTTGTAACCATTGTATAAAGTAATCGATATCCCTAAGAGGGACCTATCTATAACCAAAGTTCCAAATGAATTAATGAAAAGATATCTTGTGTTTTGTTAATTATTTGTTCATTATGCTTTCATGGTTTCATTGCTTGATATTATGCTGCAAATAGATTAGGTGTATTACTTCCTATGATAATACATTATCAAGGTGAATTTGAATGTCCCTAAATATTCAACTTTATTCTATAATTATTCAACCTATAAATCTTCAATATCAAGGATTGGCTATGTCCTTGAATGATCAACTATCTCAAAGTTGATTCGCATTTCAATCAATATAGTTGAGTCCTAGTCTTTACTAGTTATTCTTAAACTATGGAAAGACTCTAGCCTTCTACTCAATATGATATTTAGAGTTTGAGTCTCACTACCTTTAAAGTAGATAGACTCTTAATCAACCTTGTCAAATGTGGACAAAGTCAATTTATAATAGTGGCTAAAAATAAACTCTATCAATCTGGATAAAGTTTGGTGGTAGCTATGATACCACTAATGGATTTTGAAGCCTTATACTACCATAGAATATCATAGGTTATATCTCATATGACCCAATATAAAATAGCCATAATATATAAAGATCAAGATAATAATAAGAGTAGAATAATATGAGAAAATTAATATGTATATCAAGGCTTATAATAAATCAAATAACATTCAATAATATGTTGAAATATGAATGTAAATAGCCTGAATCATTCATGTACTATGCATGAAGAACAACTTACAATATTAATTGCTCAAAATGTATAAAATATTTATTACTCCTTTGCTTCTTACAATAATAATATCTATGAATATGATCTTTTCTATATGTTACTATGGAGCATTACCTCCATAATATAGCCATAGTAATGTGACTCTTTGGATACTTGACTATTACTCTTCATATGCCAAGTCTCATGACTCTTGTCTTATCTACTTTCCACTTGCATACTTGATGAACACTTGAATCTATAATACTTGCACACCTTTACATGACTCTTACACTTCTACAACTTGCACACCTAAACTAGGATACTTGTGCACATATTTACATTACATATTTGCACTCTTGCATACAAGAAACTTGTGAAAATTTACTTAACCTATACTTGCACTCTAACTAACTTAACAATTGTGCATTTCCTACACATTATATCTTTACATGACACTTGTGCATTTCCTATACATTACAACTTTACATGATACTTGTGCATTTCTTGCACATTCATACTTACATGAAGAAGGAAATATAAATCACACTCTAAACTATACAATCAACCCAAATATATTATTTACAAATATACCACGAAGGTACCATGGGGGTACATTAAGCATGTAAAAAATAATGTTATATACTCCAACAAAGATAAACAAACCAAATTATTAGATTCTTTTATTTCCCTTTGTATTAAGTGACTTATGAAAATGAAACTATATTTCCTTTTAGTAATTTTCCTTCGGTGTATACAAATATAAAATATAAATAGAATAAAGAGCAACATAAAAAAATAATTTGAGAGAAGATCTAAATACTAACTAGAGAACTTGATTACCCAGGTGTTGTAGGTGAGTTGGAGAGGAGAGGGCAATCCTCCAAGGGAGGTCCCAGGTTCGAATCTCCACCTACCAAAAAGCTGAATTGGGTACCCAAAATCCAATTGATAATGTTGGTGCGAGTAGGGCTAGGTGCGACCCTCGGGTGACTTTGACAGTGTAGAACCCCATGTTCATGGTCTCTCAACCAAGGCGGCCCCATAAAGGGTTTTTTGCCAAAAAAAAAAAAACTAGAGCACTTGATTTTGATGGCTGTCCTGATTTCATGTCATGTAGACCGAAACCGTGAATCTCATTCTACATATTAGAACTAGTGATTGTGAATTCAAGCAAACACCTACAAAATAGAAAATATTAAATTTTAGAGTTAGTGTTTGGAGGTCTACTTAGGCTATTGTGGAGACTAGGCTTGCAAGGGAGGTAGTCAAGCCCCTTGAATCCTTTAGATGATTGAAAAGAAATATGAAATTAATAACCTTTGATAGCAGGCCAAATTAGTGCTTAGAAAGTAGAGCTTAAAATTAAAAAAGTTAAAAAAAGGAAAAAAATAAAGAAAAAAATTATTTGTAGGGATAAAAACATGAGTAATAGACCAATTTCATAGTTTAAAAGTATGATCTATGAATTCATGTTAGAAATAATATAGAGATAAAAATTATATTATTTTGTAAAGGACTTTAGATAGGGATTATTTCATGGTTGGATGGCACACACCATGAATTCGCACTCTTAAGGACAGACTATAGTTTAAAGATAGGAAAATTGGATAATAAAGTAAAGTCGAATATGAGGATGAATTACAAAAATAAAAGGAATTAGGGGGAACATATATGAAGAAAAAGGAGGATAAAATTACCCCCAAGTCTATTGATCCTATTATGTAGTCCTTATGGGTAATTCATGAAATCATGCTATATAGCATAGAATTTGAAGAGGGCTAGTGGTTATCAAGAAATGGTGAAAGGAGATCAAGAAGACCTAGGTGGTCTTTGGTTTCTATTAAATTTATTTCTTGTAATAGGGGACTGTGAATTCACTCTATTAAAATATAGAGGAGGATAAAGGAGGGACTAAAATATCTGAAGGTTTTGATTCTTGAGGAGGATGGCAATGAACTTGGAAAATAGGTAAAAAAAAGCTAGGAGGTAGTATTCTAGTCCTCTAATATTTTTATCGAATTCTTGCTCAATACTGGGTGATTACAAATTTAAATTAATAGTAGGATTGAGGAAAAATGAGGATGATGAAGGTTCTTCAAGGTCCTATATTTGAAGGAAAACCCTCCTAGGGTTGATTTATAGCTACACAAGAACCTAAAAAACATATTTAGGACAAAAAGGTAAAATGGAAAGTGTTAGAGTATATTACATTATTAGGTATATGCTAATGTACCACCTTGGGTACATAACTAGAGTTGGAGTTAACTTTAGAGTAAATTTTGAGTTACTTCATACAATATAATAAATGCACAAATGTTAGAATGTGCAATGATGTAAATGTGCATGTAGTCCACATGTACATGAATCATAGGATAAGGTAGATGAAGATTCATGGGTAGAGTAAAGGCCAAGGCAAATATATTCTTATATATATACCTTTATGTAAGTAAAAGAGAGAGAGGGTGATAGATACAATGCTACTATAGTGAGTAGTGAGTAGGTACAATGTAGTTCTTCATTGAAAATTCTGAAGTGTTCAAGTCCTCCATGATATTTCATTGTACTATTTTGTGAGCTTTCATTAATGGCACATTATTGAGTTATTGTAGAAGTTTATCTCATTATTTTCCTACATATTATATTACCATTATCATATACCTATCATAACTTACTTATTTCACATCTTGTGGTTGCATTTCTTTCAAAATACATCCTCAAAAACTAACAGTAGTATCAAAGCACACGATAGATCAATACAAAATAGGGAGAGCAAAAGAGATATTGAGAGGAGTTCAAAAATATCATTTGCAAAAATTTTGAAAATACATTTTGCTGGAGTCTTTCTTCCCACAGAGTTTAAGAAAAACTTGTGAAGACTAGGATTTAGCATTAATTCCACTAGATTGACAAATCAACTAATGAAGATTCAAAATCTCTAACTTTAGAGATTTACCATTTTCCAATTTCTAACACTTTACTGCAAGAAAAGGAGATTCAAATAAAGTTGAGAAGCTTCCTATAATAAATATACGAAGAATATCTTCTTTGAAATAAATCCAATAGTTGAAGCAACAAATGGAAAATATAATATTTGGACACCTAAAAGAAAATGTCCCATTGCAAGAATTAGAACCTGCAAATTATAGAAGAGGGACAAAAGCCAGAGGAGCCTTATTGCAAATTGAAGATACTCCATAAAAGAGTCAAATATAAGATTGAAGGTTGGTTATCTCCATTAAATATTGAAGACGACAAATCAAGGAGGAGGTCTTAGAAAGAAGATCCAATTGAAGGAGGAAGAAACTCAAGGAAAATATTCCTAATAAGATTTGAGTTTGAATATCTCCATTGAAAAGGTGAAGAGAAGACCCATAGAAGATCTATTGAAGAATTTATAGTCTTAGAATATTGAAGATTGATAAGGACTAGCAAGGGTCCAATTCCAAGTTCCAAAAGTAGCAAATTTTAGTGATCGAAGAGGGAGATCTCATTGAAAAATTTTCACTATTGAAGATTGAAGAAAATGTCTCATTGAGAAGACCAGAGAAGTTGTGAGATTAAAGACCCTAGAGAAGAGGTCTCAAGGAGAAAAAATAAGGCTAGGAAAGCCTTATTATAAATTTCAAAGAGGGCCATTGAAGGAGTTTGTAGGAGAACTCATTAGAGAAATTTACTAGGAGGGAGAAGTTTTTGATAAAGGTTTTTGGTATAATTGTATCCATCTAAAAACAAGCCTAAAGTAGGAGAATTTGGCAAGGATTTTGCCAAATTTTTAAGGAGAATAGTGAAGATATCAAGACAGTAAAAATCTTGAGAAGTAGGACACTAGATTGGCCAAGATTGAAGTCAAAATTTGACAAGGAGGTTGAAGGAGAAAGGAGATAGAAAATACACCAAATATAAGAGATTTAGGGATTGCCATTAAAGGCTATTTTAGAGAAATTAGATTGTTGGTTTTACAATAGAAAAGTGAAGGCTTCTTGAAAGAAAATATTAGCTACAATTTGGAGGATTTTTCTATCAAATTTGTGAGATTCAAGAACAACACTTCCAAAGGAGAAATTGATTGTGAAAGGGCAGAAATTCATGCAGTATTACTAGTTGCAAACCCATTATGAAGGAATAGAAAAGCCATCAAACTATAGTTTCATAGGGTTTCAAAGCTGCAAATAGGTAAGCTAAAGAGCTATTTAGGATAATAAGGAAGAGCTATGATTTCATCCATTACAAGGCAGTAGTTAGGTGATTCAAATCACCAAGAAAAACATCATTTACAAAGGTCATTAAGGTAATCAACCTTGGTGCAAAAGGTTCATTAGTTGAACATTACTTATTCGGTTAATTATTAAGTTTCATTAAGCACTATATTAGAGTTTAAAAGTTGCAAGAAGAAGGTTGTATATTAAAATCTTCAAGGGAGTGCAAAATATAGTTTTAACAAGGTTTATAACCTATAGCGGCAATACCTACATAAGGAGCTCATCATATATTACATATTAACGTAAAATGAATAATGTTAAGGACAACACATTGTAAGCATAAATAAGAAGATTACAAGGTGAAAATAAAGTTGCATTACCCAAACTACAGCTTGGACGAATTTCCAGCTGAAAATAATCATCTAAAGCCACTTTTGGAGCACCATAAAACCACCATTGTAGTGCTCTTGAACCACCATAGTTGGATCTAATCTCATAGTATTACCATTCACTTCGAAATAAAGCATTAAATACAAGACATAAAGGGTGTCTACTAGCAAGAAGTATACAAGGAATAAGATACGTTGAAGGGAGTTCTACATGCATGAAATCAGAGTGCCACTTGCAATTTAGATCTAAGACAACTTGTGCCACTTGGCACATCTAAACAAGGTGCCCATATATTCCTTAATGTATGCCTAGGAAAGAAGTGCTCAAAGAGAAAGTAACATCTATCGTTGAGTTTTGAATAATGTAATTTGGATGTTAGAAAGCATAATCATCATATCTCTTAATTCAAGGGAGAAATAACCATTGAAAAAATCTAAACAAATGCCTATCAAGAATGTAACTCTCAAGGCACCACTTGTATAAAGTATCAAGGAGTATCCAAGCTATTTAAGCATCCAATATTGAAGGAGAACACATAAATAATAGAAGTGCACATTCAAACATTAAATAAGGGAGTCAAAGCATAATTAAGGAGGAGAAGAAGGCACCCATGAACATTGGTTGATCTTTGCCATATTCAGTGATAGGTGGGTGTAAATTTTTTAGCCCAAATGTGATCATTGCAAATCTACAGACAGTGAGCATATTCATTGAACCTTTGGGTTTCAAAATGCTAAAGTTGAAGACACCAAAATATTGCTGATATTGAAGGAGGAGAGATAGAATAAAACACTAATTTTGAGCACATAAACTATTACTTGCACCAATACAACAAATTTTGAGTTACTTCATGCAATATAATAAATGCACACGTGTTAGAATGTGCAATGATGTCAATGTGCATGTAGTCCACATGTACATGAGTCATAGGATAGGGTAGATGAAGAGCCATGGATAGAGTAAAGGCCAAGGCACATATATTCCTATACATATACCTTTATGTAAGTAAAATAGATAGATAGGATGAGAGATACAATGTTACTATAGTGAGTAGTGAATAGTTACAATGTAGTTCTTCATTAAAAATTCTGGAGTGTTCAAGTCCTCCATGATATTGCATTGTACTATTTTTGTGAGATTTCATTAACAAAATATTACTGAGTTATTATAGAATTTTATCTCATTATTTCTTGAATATTATAGTGCTATTATCATATACCTATCATATCTTACTTATTTCACATATTTTGGTTACTTTTCCTTCAATATACATCCTCAAAATCTAACAGAAAGTTGAAGCAAAATAAAAACCTATGATAATCAAAATTATAAAACAAATACCAAAGTAGGTAGAAAAAAAAAGGAGAAGAGATAGCAATAACCAATAGAGGAGTGGTCCTCTAATATGATCCTATAAATCCCTTTAAGAAACCCTCCAAAGTGATGCAAAGCTTGAGAATTTGAGAAGCAAATTAGAAAGAGTTTTTGTTAATTTGAGAGTATTTTTTTTTCAAATGGGAGATCAATTCCTCTATTTATAGGGTTTTGGAGCATGGATGGAGAGAAAAAACAATATCAAATAACGGTAGGTCAAAATTTAAATTTTTGGAAAGGCAAGAGGGAAGCGACCTAGGGAATCAATCGCAGGGTGAGGACACCAAAATCCCAAGGTGGATAGAGAATCTAAGATTTGGGTCCTTTGCCTAAAGAATGCAATTTTGGGGTCCATAAGGGCTAACTAAAATTTTTCTTTATAGATCAATGGGGGTCACAAGCAACACTTTGAAAATTGAGTGGGAAGCACCATCAACCGATTTTATAGTCTACTAATCTAGACCATGAATTCATCAAGGGCGACAGTGCCTAAGGAAGCTGGCTACATGATTTTACAATCCATCTAAGAGGACCATGAATTAAATAAGGATGAAGGAAGGGTTAAAAGTTGAGGGTTTATGGGCTCAAAAATTGCATTCAAAAATTTTGAGAGGCTTCTTAGGCATCTAAGGAAAAATTGACTTATTTGGCTAGGTCAATTTTTGGTGTCTACATTTTACCCCCTCTTTGATGCATTTATGGTGTAATAAATACGTCAAAGAAAGTTGTAGATACATTAAGGCTTGAAAAGGTAGGTACTAAAAGGGTAGAAATTTTAGGTAGAGGGATAGTACAAATATGGTGTAATTTTAAACACCCTAAATATTTTACATGTTTTACAGGACAATGATGACATTAAAGCCTCCAAGGATGAGGTGCCACCTTGAGTTTCAAAAGGATGTTAAACTTTCTGATGAAAATCAAAATGGCAAAGGGAGAAGACCAAAGGAGAAAGGGGGAAAGCAAAATATAGGAGGAGAGAGAAGGGAGGGTAAAAAGGAGGGAAATGTAAAAAATAAAATCATATTCACCATGTGAAGGAGGAGAGAGACTTCTAGGAAGAAATGGTATGACCAATGCATTTATTGGTAATTTATGAGGGGTAATGCTGACACACCAACAAAGCGAGCTTGGGTAAGCATATAAACCTTCCTGATAGGGTAGATTTTAGGGGTATAATTAGGTTAGATTTAAATTTTTGAAGCTTTTTAGAAATTTTTAGATTATAAGAGGAAAGTCATTGTGAAGGATGACATGAATTTGTGGGTCCCCCCATGAATTTAGATGGATCAAGAAATCATGTATGGGGGTCCACAAAATCATGGCCAATTATGGCTAATGAATTCATGGCCTATAAATATTGTCCATGAATTCACATCCTAGAAAAACAAGGCACAAAATTGCAAAGGAAGAAAGAAAAAAAGGAAAGGAGTTGAAAGAGAGGAAAAAGAGAATAAGAAAGAGAAAAATAGTGGAGGGAAAAGTGGAAGGAAATTGATATGCATAATTTGATTTTAGAATTGTTTTGATTTTTGATGATATGGGTACTCATGAGAGTTTGTTGATTTGGTTTTGTAGCTAGATGTTATAAAAAGTGGAGATCAGGGACATTAGATACATCCCTGAGAGAGATGACAATTGTGGATAGGTAGGTTCTAGAGATCGTGGGGCTTCTACACATGGAAAAAATACCTTGGGTGGAGTGCGATAGGGCACTCCTAACAACAATTATGGAGAGGTGGTATTCAAAGCCTTTGTCCTTCTAGTTATCAATAGGGGAGGAATCCATCATACTAGAGGATGTTTGGTGGATATTGAGGGTTTCAATTAGGAGGAGGTTAGTGCATAGGGATTAAATATCCCACACAACACTATAGATATTATCAAGGTACCCCACTCAAGAGATTCAATAGAGTAGGGTATATATTGATGAGATGCCAAAGTACTATGGGATCGATGCTTTGACCAACATACTCTATAGGGTGGTGGTGGGACTGCTTGTGTGGCACATTTGCAAGAGGTATATACTATGGTATTTGGTAGGAGTGGTAGTGAACATGCAATACCAATAGGTATGGTTTGCATGGGATCCATATTTATTGGCTTGGATGTATAGGAAATTGCACAACATTATGTACAAGAGGAGTCACAAATTCACTTGTTCGACCCTTTTCCAAGTATGGTTCTAGAAGCACATAGTGATGCAGAGACCACACATGCTACTAGGACCATTTTCAAACCCAAATATACCAATGATATATAGGTGGGCATGGCACTACAAGCATGTCTAAATAATGCTCACAAGGATGTTGGCACTGGGGCAGAGGGTGGTTGATGAGCTACAAGATCAAAATATTATCTAGAATCCATAGCACAACACTCAAGGTGGGTGTTGTTTCCACTGCGCAACTTACCCCAATTGGGGACCCACTTGAAGTTTTGGTTTTAATTTGATATTTTTGCTTGCATCAAGACCTTTGAAAAAATTTGCTTACATTGAGAATTTTAACATTTTGATTACATTGAGATTTTAAAATTGTTGACATTTTTGCATCTTAAAGACTTAGATTTCATTGCAGTGATTTGAATTGAATATTTCTGAATATTTACATTTTAATTGCATTATTCCAAATTAAATATTTTTGAAAATTCAAATTCCAATAGTTTTCCTAAGGTCCTAAAAAAATTAATTTTAGGGTTGTTCAAATCTTGTCACTTTTACCCTAAAATTGATGCAAAATTGAAATGGACATAGCTTGAGCTAGACAAATCCGTTTGAGATGATTAAAAAATTGGTAGAAATAGGTTAATCTCCTCTTTACATTGATATCAAATTTACATATTTTTAGACAAGAAATTCTTTCCAAAAATAGTAGTTTCTCATCGCAGTTTGTGAACTTCTAAATGTGATATCTCATGATCCATAATGAATTTTTGACTTTTCTTAGCATATTTGGATACCCATTTGGCCCATTTAGACACTTGCAAAAAATTGTGAAATTTTGGGCACTTTTATTTTTGACCTATTTTTCAAGTCACGTGAATAAAGTAGGCAAAATCCTGACAATGAACATTTCAAAAATTTGTTGGGTTCAATGGAAGATAAGGAGAAATACATAAATTCATTGGATCTTGAAAAAAAAGTGATCCGCTACTTTGCAGAAATGCGCTACAAATTCATTGACACACCTTTCAATCAATGAATCTTTGTTTTGCAAGAAATTGGGCTCAACAAAAAATTCTAGGACCTTACAAAGGAAAGAGAGAAAACAAAAATGCACAGACCTTACAAAGGAAAGAGAGAAAACAAAAATTCATGGACCTTACAAAGGAAAGAGAGAAAACAAAAATTTGGGGACCTTGCAAAGGAAGGAGAGAAAACAAGGTTTCACGAAAAGGTTTCGCGAGAAAATGAGGTTTCACGAGAAAATGAGGCTTCGGGAGAAATTCTTAAGCTTCTTTGTAAATGGAGTGCAAACAAGGATGAACTGAAAAATGGAGCGCAAACAAGAATGCACTAAAAAATGAGTGAAAACAAGAATGCGCTAAAAATTAGGTAAAATGGAGAAGTTCTTAAGTTTCTCTTGCTCCTTTGTAAATGGATTGCAAACAAGAATGCGCTGAAAAATGGAGCACAAACAAGAATGCATTGAAAAATGAGTGAAAACAAGAATGCCCTAAAAATTAGGTAAAATGGAAAAGTTCTTAAGTTTCTTTTGCTCCTTTGTAAATGGAGCCCAAACAAGTAAATGGATTTAAGATTACATTGTAATTTTATTAAGAGAGTGCATTTATATTTTTTCTCATATGAGAGCGCAGATTTAAATTTCCATTGAATTTTTAGTAAGAGAGCACATTTCGGATTTCTTTTATGTGTGAGAGCACGGATTTAAGATTTCATTATAATTTTATTTATTTTGGATTTTCTTTGCATGAGTGCAAATTTGATAAAAGGAAGGGCATTGGAATTAAAAAATTGAATATAATATTTTGCCCTAAAATTAAATATCAAACCTTAGGGATATTTTAAAATTAAAAGAATTAATTAATTCAAATTAATTAATCATTGAAAAATCAAAAGTTCAAACTATAGAAGAATTAATTAATTTAATAATTGAAAAATCAAAGGTTTACACCTTAGGAAAATTAATTAATTCAAATTAATTATAATATTAATGTTCTAATCCTTGCCTTTTCGAAAATTTTGTAGAAAACATGATGGCGGGCATGAATCTTCAATACAAGTACAACCGAGCATAATACTAGAAGGTGAAAGTTGAAGAAATTTTGGATGATAGAAAGTCGTAGAAGATCTACAGTTGCAGAAACAGTTATGGAAGGGTAACCAAATCAGAAGATGATACATCATCATTTACCATTGCAAACGATAGGTATTTGGAGAATGTAAGGCTATAAATAGCCATTGAGACCCGATTCCAAAGGGTCGGATGCAATTTGAGAGATAGAATTTTAGGCATTTCATCTTTTCTTTGTTAGTTGGAGGAGCATTTGTGCCCTTGTTATGGTATTTGGAAATTTGTGAGGACAATCACCTATAGCTAGCCATTCTAAAACTCTATAATTCTTGAATATTTTAATTCAATGCAAAATATGGAGATTTTTGATGCAATCTACGCATGTTGATGGTGTTTGCATTTGAATTTATTTTTGTATTATGCTTCATTTCCCTTGAAGATGGCACCATATTGGTCTTAGATTGTGTGATAACTGGTCGAGGCTGAGATTGGTTTAATTCAGAATCGGAGGCTTCAACAGAACCCTTGCAAAGATTTGAATTCACCATGACTTGTTTGATTTTCTTTCCCTAACCCTTATTTTTTGCATTTTCTTTAAAAATAGTTAAAATTAGGAGTAGATTAGCAAAATTTTCATCTCTGAAGCTTGATTTCATAATGTTGTGTTTTACCCCTACAAGTTTCAGATAAATGAATGATTGTAATGCTTTGGTGAATTTTGATGCTAAATGCTCATATCTTCATGATTTACTGTACAATTAAGCAAAGCCCTAAGTTCTTCATGTCAAGACAATCAATTAATCAGAACTAGAACTAATAATCCCCTTGTGATGGCTACATGAAGGCCCTGAATATTCTAGATATTTCATTATTTTTCCTTTGAATCAAAAGATCAATAAATATTACCAGGTTAGACCAACCTCACCCGAACCTTGGGGAGATCATGAATCTCCTTTCAAGAGAGGACATCCTGCATGAGTCCTAGTTGTTGGTATGTGTTTGTTATCTAACAAATATATCACTCAACAAAATTGGCGCTAGAAGGAGGGCCTAATCTCCGATTAATTGATTTGATTTTAAGGGTTGAACTTGTTTAAATTCATAGTATCACTTGAAATTATTTGATAATTATTCAAACTGGAACCTAGGGTTATTGTTACTAGGTCTAAGGCTTCCGAAGACACTGAATTTCATAGCCTTTCTCCTCCAAGAAGATCCAGAGGTACCAAAGTTCAGTCAAGTAACAATCCTCCCATTGTTATCTCATCTCAGGCCATTGTTCCATTTGTTCCTCCCCAAAGTAGACCAATGGCGGCACCAATAGCATTTGCACCTTGGTTAGGTGGCCATAACAACCCACTAAATCTTCCTGGAGTAGCCCATGATATTCCTAAAAATATGGAGAGGTATTTGCCTAGGTATAGACATGATGGAGCAAGAATAGTCAAAGAACATATTCAAGCCTATAAAGATGTTGTGGTGAGATTACAGGTGGAACATGAAGATGTTGCCTGTAGGATGTTTCCTCTTACCCTGGATGAGATGGCATATGATTGGTATATTAGCCTACCAACTAATTCTATCACTTCTTGGGATGAATTAGAAACAACCTTCATTAATCAATTCAGGCTACCCATAGACCCTGCAATTATATATCATCAGTTTGCCATAGCTAGAAGGGAACCCAATGAGCCTTTAAGGTTATTTAACACTCGGTTTCACAAGCTATATACTAGTTTGACTGCACCTTATACACTCAATGCTGATGCAACCATACAAATGTATTTCAGAGCATTAGATCCTCTCACATCCATGTTTGTGAGAAGGACACCTCAGATCACCACTCTTCCCATGGCCTATAGTGAAGCTTTAACTGTGGAACAATAGTTGATCCCTCAAGGTTTTGGAATAGGCCAATTGCCTTCACTAGGACAGCTAGGTGCATTCAATCAAGTACCCATGATTAATCAAGCTCTATCACAATAATTACCCATGTTAAATCTTGTACCATATCAGTCATATAATCCTACCACTCCACTGTATTTGGAAAACCAATTCAATACTCATAAGAATGTGGAGACTCATACACAAGTTGTGCCTGCATTTTTGAACACTACTTCCACTCAGAATGTCCCAACATTTTAGAATGTTAATCCTAATCAGAATATCCCAACATTTCTAAATGTTGTTCAAAATCAAAATGTGCCTAATTTTTGGAATTCCACCACTTCTGCAAACAACACAGCAAGTCAGACTGCTATAGGACAAAACAATGATGCTAACCCTCAGTTAGATAATATACAAAAGTTAGTCCAAAATCTCAGCAATGATATGGTCCAATTGCAGAAGCAGACATCTCAAAATCCCCAAGCCAATAATCCACCTCAGAATAGGAACTTCAGTTTCCAAAAAAGACAATGGAACACTCATCCAAATAATGGAGGAGTACCCAATCCAATTACCAGTCAGAATCAAACTAATACTGTAGTCAATATTTCTGACTTGGCTTTAGATAATTGGTGTAGAGTACACTCCACAACACAACATAGTGAGAATGAGTGCCCTGAATTCAAAACAACTTTAGATATACTCCAAAAGGAAATGGATAACATGGAGTTAATACCGAATGAAGATATTTCAAATCAGGCTAGCAGTAGTAAAGGAAAAGGGACAACCTTGGTTGTTGAAACATTTGAATCATCAGAAGGAGAAGATGAAGGATATGAGGGATCTCTAGAAGAAGAAGTACAAGCTTATAGGCAATTCAAGAAAGGAAATCACAATTATATGCTTAGGAGCAAGAATAAAGTGCCAATCACTTCTTCTACCCCACCGAATCCTACTTTCACCCCTCCTGACAATCAGGCTAACAATAACCCCAATCCACCTAAGGCTAATCCACCACCACCACATAGAATTCTAGACCAGGATAGGCCTACATACAACATTGTGGAAGATTTGAAGAAAACCAAAGCAAACATATCTCTATTTGAGGTTGCCCAGCTAACGGATCAACAAGAATTGATAATTAAAGCATTTAGAGACCAAAATAAAATTGGATCCCAGAAGACCATGGATGCTCAATTTGTATCATGAAGGGACAAAGGAGAAGCTCCTCCTTTCCTCTTGATGATTAGAATTGCAGGCAAAAACTTACATAATTATCTTGTTGATTCAGGTGCTTCAGGAAATGTCATGCCACATGTTGTGTGTCAACGACTAGGTTTGAGACCTACTCCTTCCAATAGAGTAGTGGTACAACTAGAAAAAATAGAAGTCAATGTGGTGGGTGTACTTAAAAAAATTCACATACAATTAGCCTCAGAGCCCAGGATTCAACAATATATCGATATACATGTTGTAGAAATCCCGGATAGATATGGAATGCTCTTAAGTAGAGATTGGTCAAGGAATTTAAATGGATACATGGCCACCAACTTTTCTCACATGTGGTTGCCTTGGTGGGGAATTGCAAATCAAATTAGAGTAGAAAGAGAGCCTAGACTCAAAGAACTCATTACTGAATATAATAAGACTAATGAGGTTCTCTACAATGAATCTGAATTAGGGGTTTACACCCTTGAAACCAAACAAGACATAAATGAAGTTGAAACTGAAGCATCACCTAGTAAGCCAAATAAATATGAAAATCTAGTTTGGATTCTCAAATTTGATGGATCTAGATCTAGACAAGGCAATGGAGCAGGTGTTGAATTAATCAGCCCTAAAATAAAATCTCACCTAGCATCCTATAGATTGTAGTTTCCCTGTACATGCAATACTGCAGAATATGAAGCATTGATATATGGACTACAATTTGCTTTAAGAAAGAATATTAAGTGCTTAAAAGTGTTAGGAGATTCTGAGTTGGTAGTGAAACAAGTCAAAGGTCAATAAACTTGTCATGATAAAAGGTTAACTCATTATAGAAACTGAGTGAGGGATCTAATTGATGAGTTCCATGCTTTCAACATTAAATTGATTTCAAGGAAGAGTAACAGAGTTGCAGACTCCTTGGCAGTAGCGGCAAGTACATTGACACCTATAAATAATAAAATATTCAAGAAATTTTCTATAGAATTAGTAGCCTATCCTTCTATACCCGATAATGTGAAAAATCTTCAAGTATTTGAAAGTGACAGACACATTTTTAATTTTGTGACTAATTCTGGTGTTTTTGAAAATCAGGTCATAGATGAGGATGAAAGAATAGAAGAAGAAGATCATGAGGTAACCTTGAAAACAAACTCACTCCCTAAAGGTATGATTTCTCTCGAAAAATTATTTGATATTGATTATAAAAGTAAGAAATGCAATAAAATTTCATTTCAAAATGATGTAGGTAATACTATGAATATAGGGACTAGTGAAGCACCACAAAATGTCCTAATAGGAAAAGCTTGCACTAATCAAGAAAAGGAAGAAATCATACAAGCTCTCAAAGACTATAAAGATGTCATAGCTTGGAGCTATGAATATTTGAAAACATATGACCAATCTGTCATCACTCACACCATCCCTTTAAAGCCAGATGTGAAACCATTTAGACAAAAGCAAAGGCCTATAAGTCCATTGCTAGAGCCTCTTATTCAGAAGGAAGTTAAAAAGCTCCTAGATGCAAAAATCATTTTTCCCATTAGACACTCCACTTGGGTAGCTAATATAGTACCTGTTAGAAAGAAAAATGGAGAAATTCGATTATGCATTGACTTTAGGAATCTGAATAAGGCTTCCCAGAAGGATAATTACCCTCTGCCCTCCATAGATCATATTTTGTAGATGGTGAATGGATCAAAAATGATGTCTTTCTTGGATGGATATTCTGGATACAATCAGATCATGATAGATCCCAAAGATAGAATGAAAACAACATTCACCACCAAATGGGGCACATTTACCTATAGGAGAATACCTTTTGGACTGATTAATGTAGGTGCTACTTTCCAGAGAGCAATGGATTATGCTTTCAAAGGTCTAATTGGCAAGTGCATAGTGGTATATGTGGATGATATCCCTGTGTTCTCCAAGAAATATTTTAATCATGTCAGTGATCTAAGGAAAGTATTCCAAATATGTAGAGAGCATGGTATTTCATTAAACCCAAAGAAATGCATTTTTGGAGTAACTGAAGGAAAGATTTTAGGTCATGTCATTTCTAAATATGGCATCTTAATTGACCCTAAAAGAGTAAAAGCAATCCAGAACATTCCTCTCCTAGGTAGTAAGAAAGAATTAAGATCATTCTTTGGAAAAATTAACTTTGTTAGAAAATTTATCTCAGGATTTGCAGAGATAGTTAGACCATTGAATGACATGCTCAAGAAATATGCTAACATCACTTGGACTTCTGAAGCCCAAGCTGCATTTCAGGGAGTTAAGGATGCTATATCCAATGCTCTTAAAATAGGTTGGAATATGAGTGGTACCAAGACATTGTGTATTACTTGTTGAATAATAAATGTCCAGATCACTTAAATGCTACTCAAAGAAGAGCATTACATTTAAAGAGTGCTAACTTCATGATCAAAGTAGGTGCTCTATATAGAAGAAACCATGAAGGTATCTACCTTAGATGCCTAAACAAAAATGAAGCTACTCAGGTCCTTCATGAATTTCATGGCACATATGGGACTGGACATGGTTCAGCCAATGCCACTGCACATCAAATTTTGAGAGTTAGTTACTATTGGCCTCATATCTTTAAGGATGCTCATACCCATGTTCGATCCTATCACACCTGCCAAGTTGTTGCACATAGAGAAAGAAATGCTTCTATGCCATTGCAACCTGTATTTGAGGCTAGACCCTTTGCCCAATGGGGATTGGACTTTATAGGAGTCATCAATCCTAATTCTTCAGCCTATCACAAATACATTGTGACTGCAACAGATTATTGCACTTGGTGGATAGAAGCTTTACCTACCAAAAATTGCACCACAGATGTTGTCATTCAGTTCATGGAAGAACATATTGTTACTAGATTTGGGATGCCTTATTCCATAGTCTGTGACAATGGATCAACTTTTACCTCAATTCAATTTGTAGAATGGGCTTATGATAACAAGGTAACTCTAAAGTTCTCTTCTAATTATTACCCACAGGGAAATGGTTTGGCTGAATCAACTAATAAAAATTTATTGACAATCATCAAGAAACTCTTAGAGAGAAATCCTAGAGATTGGCACAATAAACTCAGGTATGCTTTGTGGGCAGATAGGACCAGAATAAAAGCTTCGTTAGGTACATCACCTTACCATATGGTCTATGGCCAAGATCCTATCTTTCCCACTAACTTGAAATTGTTGACACTACAGTTCATGAAAGATTACTTGGAAGTTGATGATAAGGTAGAAGCCAGGCTCACTCATTTGATGAATTTAGATGAGAAAAGAGAAGATGCCTTACAACACTTCAGTCAACATCAAGGAATAATCAAAATATGGTTTGATAAGAGAGCTAAAATCAAAGCCTTCAGAATTTTTGACTTGGTTTTACTTTGGGATAAAGCACATGAGAAAAAAGGAGACCATAACAAGTTTGATAACCTCTGGTTAGGTCCTTACCAGATTTCAGAGATTCTAGGAGATAATACTTTTAGACTAAAAAATTTGAGTGGAGAAGATGTCCTCTTGCCTATCAATGGGTAATTCCTAAAGCATTACTTTCATCCCTGAGGTAGTGTAGTAAAACATGTCATTTGTACATAGTTTTCTATTTTCATGTGTTTTCTTTTTACAGTGTTTAGATTCAGTTTTCATTTGTTTTATTTTCTCTGACTTTGAAATTCTTTTCTCATTAAGTGTTTTGTTGTTTGTTTCAGTTTTTCTTGTTCAGTTAGTTCATTTTTGTTTGTGAGAATTCATGTTGGATTTCATGTCTTCACTTTTACACTGCTTTCATCCCACAAATTTTGATAAGTGGAGTCCAATGACAATTAACTTCTGGTTTCTCTAAAAGGGAATATCTTCTGCTAATTGAGGATGAATTGCCTGTTTGAAATTAGTTGAAAATTAAAATTAGAGAAATCAGATTATTAGCAGTCATGCTTGGATTATGGACTAGAATAGAGGATATTGAAATAGTGCAACATTTTGTTGAAGCTTCACCTCTAACATTATATTTAAATGATTATTTTTGGATCATGAAGGATGAAATCATCTTGATTTGATGATTGGGAAAAAATTGTTATACACTCCATATTTAGCCTTAAAAGGTCTCTAACCCAAAGGCACATATGATACTTGCAAAGCAGTCAAAATGCTTCTAAAAAAAATGTGTGCAAATCAAGCAAGTGCTTGGGTGATTCAGATAATCTCTACCGAGGCTATAGATGCTTGGTTGGAAGTAGAGCAATGTCTAGAAGAGATCTAGGTCATCTCCACCGGAGCTATGGATGCTTGACTAGTTGTGGAGCAATGCAAAGGTAAATCTTTAAGAGTAATATCCTTAATAGCCCAATGTCTAACCAGGTGATGGATTTTTGACTGATTCAAGAATAAAGAATGAATGCACTAAACACCCAATAAGCTGAAGCAAATGGTACATCTATTTTCAATTGAAACTATTTAACCCCATATTCCTTGGATATTGCTAGATGATCTATATTTTGTTGATCTTTGGTTTTCTTGATTTCAGACTGGGTTCTTTATCCAAAATGCTCAGGAGCATTTTCTAGCAGAGTCACCATTTGTTGTTGCCATTGCACAACTTACCCCAATTGGGGACCCACTTGAAGTTTTGGTTTTAATTTGAAATTTTTGCTTGCATCAAGACCTTTGAAAAATTTGCTTACATTGAGAATTTTAACATTTTGATTACATTGAGGTTTTAAAATTGTTGACATTTTTGCATCTTAAAGACTTGGATTTAATTGCAGTGATTCGGATTGAATATTTCTGAATATTTATATTTTAATTGCATTATTCCAAATTAAAT
The DNA here is from genome assembly GCA_028583015.1 of Wollemia nobilis. Taxonomy (NCBI): domain Eukaryota; kingdom Viridiplantae; phylum Streptophyta; class Pinopsida; order Araucariales; family Araucariaceae; genus Wollemia; species Wollemia nobilis. The sequence goes on along the minus strand of JAQPPZ010016930.1, from coordinate 5,502,513 downwards.
ATTTTAGAAAATTCAAATTCCAATAGTTTTCCTAAGGTCCTAAAAATAATTTAATTTTAGGGTTGTTCAAATCTTGTCACTTTTACCCTAAAATTGATGCAAAATTGAAATGGACATAACTTGAGCTAGACAAATTCATTTGAGCTGATTCAAAAACTGGTAGAAATATGTTAATATCCTCTTTAAAGTGATATTAAATTTGTAAATTTTCAATCAAGAAATTATTTTGAAAAATAGCAATTTCTCATCGCATTATGTGAACTTCTAAATGCAATATCTCATGATCTATAGTGAATATTTAAAATTTCTCAACATATACCATTTGGCCCATTTTGACATTTGCAAAAATTTATTAAATTTTGGGCACTTTTATTTTTGACCTATTTTCAAGTCACGTGAATAAAGTAGGCAAAATCCTGAAAATGAACTTTCAGGAAATTGGATGGGTTCAATGGAAGATAAGGAGAAATACATAAATTCATTGGATCTTGAAAAAATAGTGATCCAATGCTTTGCAAAAATGCACTACAAATTCATTGGCACACCTTTCAATGCACAAAGTGCATGCTATCTCGAGTTTAGGTTAAAATCAACGAATCTTTGTTTTGCAAGAAATTGGGCTTAACCAAAAATTCATGGACCTTACAAAGGAAAGAGAGAAAATAAAAATTTGTGGACCTTACAAAGGAAAGAGAGAAAACAAAAATTCATGGACCTTGCAAAGGAAGGAAAGAAAACAAGGTTCCGCAAGAATATTTTGATAGAATATGAGGTTTCGCAAGAAAATGAGGCTTCGAGAGAAATTCTTAAGCTTCTTTGTAAATGGAGCGCAAACAAGAATGAGCTGAAAAATGGAGTGCAAACAAGAATGCGCTGAAAAATGAGTGAAAACAAGAATGCACTGAAAATTAGGTAAAATGGAGAAGTTCTTAAGTTTCTCTTGCTCCTTTGTAAATGGAGCACAAACAAGAATGCGATGAAAAATGGAGCACAAACAAGAATACATTGAAAAATGAATGAAAATAAGAATGTGCTAAAAATTAGGTAAAATGGATAAGTTCTTAAGTTTCTTTTGATCATTTGTAAATGGAGCGAAAACAAGCATGCGCTAAAAAATGAGAGCGCAAATTTAATATTCATTGTAATTTCATTAAGAGATCACATTTGTGTTTTTCTCACATGAGAGCGTGGATTTGAATTTCCATTGCATTTTTTTTGGTAGGTTGATTGTATTAACAGTGGGTTTTTATAGAGGATCCTAAAACCTTATGTACAAAAATAGGGTTGAGCCTATTCTGTCCTTATAGGCCTCAAGGTCTAGGATCAAATAGAATTGCAAAATCTAACTAAACCTGATTCAAAATTGCCCACAGGGCTTACAAAGGGACCTCTCTATGAGAGGATCGGCAGAAAAAAACCAATCTGAAGCAAACTAAAATGGAAGCAACAGAAAACCATGGGAAAAACAAGAAAAAACCACAAGGAAGGTAGCCCTAGATCCTCTGCTACTCCGGATCCTCCTAGTCATCCTTAACATTTTTCTCCTTGATCCTGGTTAGCATCTTGATCAGATAATTGGTGGCCGAGAGGATGTGCCACCTTCGAGCACCTTCCCTTTATGCTTATGTGTCTTCATGAGGAAACTCTGATCTGGCCATCTTCTCCACCTCATTCGAAAAGGACGACCTCCATACTACCAATGCATAGGTCAAAAGACCTTTATTAGCCATGTAATCTACCAACCTGTTACCCTCCTGATAGATGTGATTTATTTGGGCATTGGTCCATCTAGATAGGAGGATCCTTGCCTCAAAGACAATATTTAAAACTTTTCATGAAGGATATTTGCCATTCGACAAATACCTTATGATATTTAGATAGTCACCTTCGATGACCAAAGGGCGAGGATCCTCTGAGAGGAGCTGAAGCCATCTGAGGACACCCTTGGCCTCTATACTGTGATTAGATTGGATACCCAGGTTCTTACAGAAGGTGAGGAAAATCCTCCCCCTGTGATCTTTGACCACCCCTTTTACAGCTGCTGGCCCTGGGTTGCCACGAGCAGTGCCATCAAAGTTCAACTTAAGCCAACACTTCGGGGGGTTCCTCCATTTGACCTTGAGCCTGGGAAAAAAGATGTCAGGGTAGTCTGGATCCTCCTTGAGGTTCATCCTTTTGAACACAATTTCCTCTGACCGGATCCTAGGGACGGGACTAGGAGTGAATTTTGAATTTTCTACTACAAATGCAAGAGCTCTGAAGTCTGTGGAAGGGGGGTCTCTTGGAGGATTACCGAAGACTCTTTCATTCCTCTCCAAAAAAATCTGCCAAAGGATGTGATGGAAGGATGCATCGAAAAGGAACCGAAGCTTAGGATTTCTGAACGGGTTTGGCCATTGAGCAAAGGCTTCCTTGATTGTCTTGGGAGGGCTCCAAGGGACTTGAAAGGAGGAGAGGATCACGCTGAACATTGTGGTGGTGAACGGGAATTGAAGGAAGAGATGATCTATAGATTCACAATCTGCCATGCACAAATAACACCTACTGGGGAAGGCAAACCCTCTTTTGTGGAGGTTGTCCATGGTTAGAGCTTTATTTTGAAAAACAATCCAAGCAAAGAAATTTACCTTCGGGATCACTCATTTTCATAAGACTATCTACCATGGGAAATCCCCCTCAGCCTCCTTGGAAAGGATCTCGTAGGCTTTCCTAACTGATAAGATGACAGTGTCAGTTCCCGTCCAGATCATCTTATTGGGTCTTCTAGAATTCCAGATGGTAATGCCCTAGAGGATCTTATCTAGAGAGGAGACTTCAGCTTCACGACCGGTGAGGGTCGGGATGTTCCACTGAGGGCTGCCATCCTTCCTCACAATGTAGTCTTCTGCATTCTGCTAGGATTTTAGGTCCATAAAGGATTTGAGGAGGGAAATTTTAGCCTTCTGAGATAGAGGATATTCTTCGGCCCATCTATTCTTCTAGAAATTGACTCCCTTGCTGAGTAGCTGCCTGGCTTGGAGGACTGCTTTCCAGAAAGCCAATCCGCCGAAGGGGGCTTCAACATCCAGGAAGAAGCAGTTGGTGAGGTATTTCTTCTTGACAATTTTGACCCACTCCATAGGCTCATTGGTCAGGATCCTCCAAGCATGCTTTGCCACGAGGGTCAGGTTCATTAGACTAGTTCTCCTTAGCCCAAGCCCACCTTGGTCTTTGCTTTTACACACCTTGTCCCACGCCACCAAAGACATCCTAGATTTATCTTAGTTCCCAAACCACAAAAAGTTCCTCTGAATCTGTTCGATCTTGTGGTGGAGAATTTCCATTCCATTTTAATTAAGAGAGCACATTTCAAATTTCTTTCATGTGTGAGAGAGCGGATTTAAGATTTCATTGTAATTTTATTAAGAGAGTGCATTTCGGATTTTCTTTGCATGAGCGCAAATTTGGTGAAAGGAAGGGCATTGGAATTAAATATTGAATATAATATTTTGCCCTAAAATTAAATATCAAACCTTAGGGATATTTTAAAATTAAAATAATTAATTAATTTAAATTAATTAATCATTGAAAATCAAAAGTTCAAACTATAAAATAATTAATTAATTTAATAATTGAAAAATCGGAGGTTTACACCTTAAGAAAATTAAGTAATTCAAATTAATTATAATATTAATGTTCTAATCCTTGTTTTTTGAATTTTTTGTAGAAAATATGATGGTAGACATTTATCTTCAATACAAGTACAACCGAGCATATTACTAGAAGGCAAAAGTTGAAGAAGCTTTCGAATAACAGAAAGTCGTAGAAGATATACAATTGGAGAAACAATTACGAAAGGGTAACCAAATTAGTAGATGATATATCATAATTTACCATTATAAACGACAGGTAGTTGAAGGATGTAAGGCTATAAATAGCCATTGAGACCCTATTCCAAAGGGTTGGATGCAATCTGAGAGATAGAATTTTAGGTATTTCAGTTTTTATTTGTTAGTTGAAGGAGTGTATGTGCCCTTGCTATGGTATTTAGAAATTTGTGAGGACAATCACTTGTAGCTAGCCATTTTGAAACTCTGTAATTCCTAAATATTTTAATTCAATGCAAAATATGGAGACTTTTGATGCAATCTATGCATGTTGATGGTGTTTGCATTTGAATTTATTTCTGTATTATGCTTCATTTCCCTTGAAGATACCACCATCTTGGTCTTAGATTGTGTGATAACTGGTCAAGGCTAAGATTGGTTTAATTTAAAATCAAAGGCTTTAATAGAACCCTTGTAAATATTTGAATTTACCATGACTTGTTTGATTTTATTTCTCTAACCCTTACTTTTTACATTTTATTTAAAAAACAATTAAAATTAGGAGTAGATTAGCAAAAATTTTATCTCTAAAGCTTGATTTTATAATTTTGTGTTTTACCCTTGCAAGTTTTAGATAAATGAATCACTGTAATGCTCTGGTGAATTTTGATTCTAAATGCTCATATCTTAATGATTTACTATGCAATTAAGCAAAGTGCTAAGTTCTTCATGTCAAGAAAATCAATTAATCATAACTAGAACTAATAATCCCTTTGTGATGGCTACATGAAGGCCCTAAATATTCTAGATATTTCATTTTTTCCTTTGAATCAAAAGAGCAATAAATATTACCAAGTTAGATCAACCTCACCCGAACCTTGGGGAGATCATGAATCTCCTTTCAAGAGAGGACATCTTGCATGATTCCTAGTTGTTGGTATGTGTTTGTTATCTAAAAAATATATCATTAAATAGTGGGTAGAGGATGGATTTGAGTTGGCTAGGGTCTGGAAAATTAGATGGGTGATCATGGACTAGGATGAGCAGAAGCTATACCATTTTGATAAGGAATAGAGCTATTTTAGTATCCAAAAATAGATACCAAAATTGGGGTGATACTGGTATATATGGGTGAGGAGGGATCTAGTAGGAGTAGGTAGGGAGCCTAACCCTACAAATTTTGTAGTGGAGGATATCGATAATTCATTATATGTCGATCTATAATGGATAATTTTGGGGTAGCCTTGGGCTACAAGAGGTGGTACTAGAGCAATATACCTACATGGATCTCACTAGTGGTGCTTATTTAAAGGTGCCAAGTCATGGACTAAGGTATACAACTAGCACTAAGGGAGGCTACCTAATGAATTATTGAGAGATGATACTAGATGGTGAGACAACCAAGAGAATTATGGGTAGAGGTCATGCTGATCATTATAATTTCAATCATGATCATCAACTCAAGTGGAGGAGAGGGATTACCAGAGTTACCGCCATGGCTATAAGGGTGGTACCTAGTAGGAAAGTGGGTCAAGATGACCTGGAGATAGAGATGGAGGCGATGCAGGCCAAAATGGTAAGACTATAAAGGGAGTCACAAACACAAACTATCATAGTCACAAACATACTATCTTGTGGTATATGAACAAGCCACCATCAAGACCACCACCAATAGGTAGAGCAAGTGAGTCTAGTTCATAGAATTAGGAAGCGATGGAATGATATGCCAATTTTAAGTATGGCATTATTCCCAGGGGATAGGCTAAAGGATAGTTGAGTGTGTCAATTTTCAATTACAATACATTGGCTCATCGACATAACATGTACTCTCTATCATTTTTTAAATAATAATATCTAGCTAATTTTTTTTATTATTTTGATGATTGGAATGGATGTTTAGTGAATGATAAATTTATGGGTTTAAATTATGTATGATAATTAGATTTAGGTAAGAAAATTTAATGAAATAAAAGTGAGGCAAGGAGAGAAGGAGATGAAAAAATGCTATAAATAGGTCAAAGATAGGGAAAAGGTTCCTAGATCATGTCACCCAAATCAACATATATCGAGAGAGATCATTGTGACCAAAATAATATGGGTCTAAGAACAATATTGGGGGTGATATGACTAGATATATATATAGTGATTGTAGGTCTTATATATAGCTATGTACAATGGCTAGTTATGGCCTAAAAGAGGATCACTACAAAGGACCAAGGAAGGTGCGGTTTTAGTGATCAAAGAACAAATACGGAGTAATACCTGGTAAGGTTCAGTGCTCACAAGTGATCGAATGTGGACCGATACCTGATAAGGGTGTGTACTCTCAAGTTACCAAGGGGGAGTTATACATATTAAGGGTGTGTGCTCTTAGGTGGTCACAAGTGGAGCAATACCTAGTAAGGGTGTGTGCTCATAGGTGGTCATAAACAAAGGTGATAAAGTGATCATGGAAGGTGTGTGACTGCATGAAACTAATGAAGGTGTAGTGGTATTCAGACCTAGAGGATCAAATAATCAAGTGAGGTATGATACTGTTAGGATCTCATGAAGGTATCATAATAGTCCAACCTCAAGAAATGTAATCAACTAAGAAAAGTACAAGTGTGTGTGTGCATGTGGTATATACAAGATATGTACAAGAAAATATAAAATGGATATGAGTAAAAATAATAGAAAGTAAGAAAATGATGGAAGAGTTATGAAATGTGCAAACAAAATATGTTGGCAAGATAACGAACATCCTAGTATACTAGCAGGATAAGTGGGTATATCCTACCCTCATTCCTTCATTAACAAGTAGAATGAAGAGAGGAGAAGAGAATAATATATGCAAAAGGATAAAACAAGGTATGACGATAAGATAACCTATAATTGAACATGATGTGCTTAGAGGTATATGTCCAAGAGATAAATAGATCTTACCTCCATGTCCTTTTTAACATGAGGGTGAGAATGATAAGAGAGTATACCTATTAATATTTTGATAGTTAGTCTTCCAATAGTGGCCAAATCCCTTCCAAAAATATCAACTCAGCTTCCTATGGACCTCTTACCTTCATCACTACCTCTAGAAAATTTGGATCAAATGCACCAACAAAATTTTCAAAGCCACTGCAAGTGAGCCCCAAAAGGTTCCTTAGAAAAGCTACTAAAAATGCCATATTGATATCCTTTGTTGAAGCTTCCAAACCTGGTCTAGAATATCATCTAGCCTCCTAGTTTAAGCTTATTCACATTTTAAATAATTCTTCTTCTATTGTCAATAGGTTTAGCATCAGGTGGACTCCTCCTTCTATAACTTTGATGGGGTCACGAAAGGGAACCCAGGTGCATTTGGTGGGGCAGGTATTCTTAGATATGATCAAGGGATAATGGTTCTTGCCTTCTTTGAAAATATTGGTATCTAGTCAAATAACATGGCCGAAGCTAGAGCTCTATACCAAGGCTTGCTTCTTCTTGATGAGCTTAATATTATCAGTTTAATGATTGAAGGAGATTATTTACACTATCAATTACCTAAAATAAAACCACTGCCATTCTTGGTCACTGAGCAATATCTTGTTCGAGTGCAAAAGTCTCATCATCAAATAATGCAATATTGGCATTCAACACGTATACAACAAAGGATATAAGGCTACTAATTGGATAGCCAACATGGGTGTTATGGAAGTATCCCTCTAGGTATGACACATAGATTTCCTACAAGAGCTCAAAATAGTAATTTCCAGTGATGATATATACCTCCTTTAAAAGTTCTACATTGGAGTCCAAAAACCTTTGCATGTTTTCAACGTTTGTCTTCTCTATCAATCCTAGTCAACAATCTTTGTCCACCAACAACTTTACCTCCAACTTGAAGTGATGAATTGGACCTCAGGTAATAAAAATATAAAGTTCTCTCCAATAATGAAACCCATTTGACTTGGTTTTTATTCATAATCAAGAATATCAAGCAAACCATTAACAAAACCAAGGATCCAAGAGTTGGTAGGGGAAGGTTTCTTGGTCTCCAAATCAGCAACCACCTAGCCAAAAGTAATGATAATACCCCAAATCCAAAGCAATATTTCTTGGAATGCAATTGCAATCTTAGTTTTGAGGCACTTGTACCATATTTCAACTATGCTCACATGTCCCCATGGTTATCTTGAATTAAAAATAATATGGGATTTACCACTTTCCTATAATTCTCAGGAAGCAAAGCTAGGTAAAGCTAATTTCATGGAAATTTTTCATCATAATTATAGGTTCACTCTTCAAATACATGACTCGAATAGAGCTCCAAGTACTTAATACATCATGTAGTGTGGCAAAAAACTTCTCTTTCCAAGCACAAATGATTCTCATAACCTCATTGTTCGTGGTGTGCTTTCTTCCAAAAGTATTTGGAAGGATCCACAAAATTCTCTGTGTCAACCATGGGCAAACCAATCCCATTTTACCTTGGATAAATGTCTAGGCTGAACCAAAAAGTATGCTTCTATATCATGTTAATATACCCACTACTGAGGTTAAAACAAGTCATGAAGTCCACATTTGGTTTATCATGAGGTAAACGAACCATCTTATTTTTCTTATGGATACCCCAAGCTCTAGTTTAAATTTGTGGTGTAATTCATGTCATGGTGGCAGGAAATTTAACATGTGTGTCAGGCTCTATTTTTCTTAAGAAATCCCTAAGGTACCATTATCCCCAAGATTTTCATAATCTTCTTTGTTTTGTTTCTCTGAGTGGCTCTTGTTATTTTCACCATCGTAATGGCCATGGTCGAACCTGACACCCTTAGATTGGATTCTAATATTGAAATGATTTTCAAGAACCATGGTTTCATGGTTTTTCTTGGAAATTTTGAAGGTATTGATGATGAAGTTACTAATGAATTTTTCAATTTTTGGGTTGATGTCCAAGTGGTCATTAAAGTCTAAAATTCAAGGTTAGTGCAACATTGCTAACCAAGGTAACAGAGCTTCCTGATGATGGTTTCAAACTTCATTGGGACAACCAAACCATCCAAGAAGAATTAAAGCATTTCACTGATAGGGGGAAGAAATTGGTTAGAGATCATAGAGGAATTGTTAGAAAAGAGTTACCGAAGCCATGGAACAAAGTGTTAATCCCTATGATGTAGTACTTCACAATGGATAAAATTGATGAGCCATTACGAAGTTTCCACTTGGTGTTCCTAAATCACCTTAAGGATGCCAAAGAAGTAAATGTTACTAAGTATTTAAGAAGATCTATTGAGATCTCCATTGAGTGTGCTAGGAAGAGGTCCACTCCTCACGTCAAGCATCAAAAATTGTTCTTGATCATTTTTAACCACATGCTTTAGAAAGCGGTATCTAATGTGTCTTTCAATGACACTGTAATTATCTTCAATGAGGAGAAGGCACTGGAGGATAAGGTGATGAACAACCATAGTTATAGCAACCGTCATTGCTCTTCTAGATCCATGACCTCTAAAAGGATATTCCTTGATAATATGTTGGAACCTAGTGAAAACTTATCCACAATGATTGAGAGCACCAACACTGAGATTGATCAACCTTTGAAGGATGCTAAGATCATGGTTAGAGTCAAACGCTATACCTCAAAAATATTGACTAAAATTTTGGAAAATATTTATCAATATCACTGCAAGACTAATTCAAGCCTACAACATGTAATTCCTATTTCCAAAGCGATTAATACCAACCACAATGATACTTTCAAAGCTATCATTCATGGAGAAGATAGTGAGAAGAAAATGGTAGATTAAACTTTTGACTGTATTGTTTGGTTTCAGTTTAAGTTTTGTCTTATTTTTATCTCTGGTTTGCTTCTTGGCTTGTTTCTTTTTCTGGTGTGCTTTTCTTTTAGTTGCTCTTGGTGGTAAATCCCTTTGGTTTATCCCTTATTTTGATCTATAAAACATTTAAGTACCCTTTCAAAACCCTTTTACTAATAAAAAAATATATTTTGATAGCTAAGAGACACTCACAAAATAACTAGTGGTCGTATGATCACCATAAAATGATATTTAGGTGGTATCTAACCTATCCTATGAGAATCCATTGACAACTGAAAGGTCAACAAGGGAGGTAAGAAGAAAGAATGATCATTCCATTATATGCTATGATAATGTACCTATGTGTTTTATTGATTGTGTGGACTAGGCCATAATCAATAAAAGTGAAGGTAATTGCAATAGGTTTTGGGAGATGATCAAAAGAGATACATGGAGAGTGTGAAATATGAAAAACAAAGAGAAAGTGTATATCCCTTGATGTGGTGAAAAATAAGAATATGATTATACATTCAAGGACAAGGGATATACAAGAGATGAATAAGAAGTGAAGATAAAAAGAGAAATAATATATCCCTTGACTTGGGAAAATTTAGATGAATTTATACTTACAAGGTCAAGGGATATATGAGATATGGAAGTGTGATATTATGCATGTTGGAAGAATGGGGTGATGAATCCTATAATCATCATCACATGATAAATGTAAATGCATTTAGTGAGTATGTATGAACTAGAAAATAATGAGCTATGATCCACCACTTGATATATTCAAATAATCATAAGGCGAGAAGGAAGAAAGTAGATAATTAGCTTAGTAGAGAGGAAGAATGAAATCTAGGTAATGATTATAAAAGGAAGAAAAAATGTTTAAATTCAAGAAAATAGAGGTGAAGAAGATCTAATAGTGACTTTGTGCCAATGGATGCAGCTATATGTAAATACATAAGAACAAATATGAACTTTCCACTAGCACAAAATTACCCATGTATGCATACAAGAGAGGTAATCATAGCATCTTGGTGGATAAGAAACATATATACCCTAAGTTTAGGGATTAACTATTCATCAATAACCTAGTGCAAGTGCAATGCATATGAGATAAACCTAACTAGATGTCATGATTACCTCATTGTGATATCTCAAAAAACCCACATGAACAAGCAATCATATGTAGGTATGATCAAGAAGCAAAGTAATTAATTATCAAGCATAAGTGCAAAGGAGAATCATGTCAAGCAATTCATGCAAAGTATGACAAGCAATCATGCAATATGAGCAAGCAAACAAATGCAAGTTGGCACAAAAGAGATCTTGGGAGATCTAGTAGGAGAAGTAGAAGAAGTGAGATAATATGATCAAGAAGAAAATATAAGGGAAATAGAATAATGCTCAATGGAGATGGAATGATCTCATATTCAAAACTTTAACCTCTCCCCTAGATTCATAAGAACTTAGGGAGGATAATACTAGAAGAAAAGAAGAGAAAAAAAAGGTTATGCATAGTACATTTTGAGGTGCATAATTTTCATGGTATATTTGAGATATTTTCCATCTAGGGTTACTAGATGATAAGCTTCTAACCCAAACTTAGCTATTATTATAAAGAGGCCTATCCAATTGGGCTGAAATTTTCTTTTAATATTAGTTCAAGCATGGGTGTTCCTTTAGTTTTCATTGAGGACAAGGTCCCCTACTTCAAAAGAATGACTACAAATTTTCTTAGTGTAAGTTCACTTGAGACTATTTTGATAAGCTTGAATATACTCTAAAGCATGGATGCACTTCTCATCCAACAAATATAATTAGTTTAAGTAGGAAATGAAATACTCATTGTCGATAGAGGCATCTTGCAACAAGATGCACAAGGAAGGGACTTCTAATTCAAAGGGGAAAATAGACTTGGTACCATAGACTAAGATATAAGGGGTTGTGCCTGTAGGTGTTTGTATGCTGGTACAATAAGCCCATAAAGTAGGATAAAGCTTAATATGCTAGTCTCGGTCGGTCTTATTAACTATATTTTTAAGGATCTTAACTAAGGATTTGTTAGAGGCTTTGACTTGACCATTACCTTGAGGGTAATAAGGGGTTGACCATTTATGTTGAATCTTGTATTTAGCACAAATATTATGGACATACTTGTTCTTAAAAGGAGTTCCATTGTTAGAGATGATGACTAAAGGGATTCCATACCAACATAGGATTTGGTTAATGATAAGCTTAGAACATAAAATCTAGTGATTGTGGATAACATGTCTTATATCCACTTAGTAAAGTACTTGGTCGATGTGATGATAAAATTATAACCATCTAAATAAGTGGGATTGATCTTCCCAATAATGTTCAATCCCCATATGGAGAATGACCAAGGAGAAGAAATGACTTGAAGATTTTGTGAAGGTGCATGAATAATATTATCATGATATTGAAACTTGTCACAATGTTGAACATAGTCACATGCATACTTATCCATGGAGGGCCAATAACATCCTATTCAAATGAGCTTATTGGCAAATGTATTACTGCTAAATTGGCCTCCACATGATCCTTCATGAAATTCACAAAGGGTTTTTCTTACTTCATCAGATGTGAGACATCATAGATAAATACCCTCAAAAGAGAGTTGATATAAGGTATCATCAATTATCATAAATCGACATACTATTTTGTGTAAAATATTTTTCTTATTGTGATCTAAGCCTTCAAGAATTGTGCCATATTTTAAGAAATTAAAGATATCTTTGTACCAAGGCTCAAAAGAAGAAGCTTCGATGTTCAATAAATCTAAGGGAAGTTGACTAGAACTAAGTGTCATGAGCTCTCAGAGTTGTCAAATGATAAATATAGCTTGATCATATTCTAACTCCAAGGGGATAAGAGATGTATCTATGGCCATGGCATCCACATGATAGTTAGAGGATCTAGAAATAGACTCTATGGTTATCTTCTCTAAGGTTAAAATTAGCTTGGAAATAATGTCTTTGTATAGCTTCAAATTTTCATCTTTAGTATGATATCATTAACTTGATTGAACACAAGTTGAAATTTGCTAAATATTGAAAGGTTCTTGAATTGCAATAAAAGGTAATTCCTAAGACCTAAGATCAAGGCTTTGTACTCTATAATGTTATTAGTTAAGGAGAAACACAACTTCAAGGAAAGAGGAATTAGTTGTTTTTATGAGGTGACTAGAATGATTCTAACCCCTATGCCCTTTCAATAATGGGCTCCATCAAAATACAATGTCCAAGAATCTTGGTCTTCTATATCAAGGTTGAAAATTCACTCATCAAGAAATTCTACTACTAAGGGATAGGTAGACTCTAAAGGAGCTATGGTTGATTGGTTAGTGATAACTTGACCCTTTATAGTCTTTTGACTAATGAAGGTTAGATCAAACTCACTAAGGGTAAGGACCCACTTGGTGGCTAGACCTGAAAGATGAGGTTTTGAAATTAAGTAGTGAATGGGATCAAACCTTGAAACTACTAATGTATTATGGCTAAGTCATAGTTTTTGAGATACAAAAACCATAGTGAGGCAAATATTTTCTAAAGAGGTGTATTGGGTTTCACAGCTGAAAAGGGTTCTACTAATATAATAAATTACTCTTTCTTTGTTTTGATCATTATGTTGTACCAACATGGCCCCTAAGGCTTGAGTTGTGGCTGCTATATAAAGAAATAAATATATGACTGGATTAGGTGGGATAAGGATAGGCAAGGAAGTGAGATACCTTTTGGATTCATTAAAAGCTCTTTTGAATTCATCATCCAACTTATACTCCACATTTTTGTGGATAATATTAAATAAGGGTTGGCACTTATTGGCTAGTTGGGATATAAAACATTTAATGGATTGAACATTTCCTTGCAAACTACACAACTTAGTAAGGTTGCATGGAGGAGGTATGTGAGTAATAACTAAAATCTTGGCTAGATTTACTTCAATACCTCACCTAGACATAATGAAACCTTTAATATTTCCATATGTGGCTCAAAAAACACATTTAGAGGGCTTAAGACAAACTTTATATTCTCTTAATAATTCAAAGATGTGTCTTAGATCTTGTGCATGAGTTTCTCAATGAATGGAATGACCAAGAAGATCATCCACATAGTCTTCTACAATATCATGTATTAAGTCATGAAAAATATAAGTCATGGTCCTTTGATATGTGGCACCTACGTTCTTTAAGCCAAAATTCATAAATTGATAGCAGTAGGTACCCTATGTAGTAATGAAAGCAGTATTGGATTAGTATTTAGGAGGGATTTTTATTTGGTTATATCCTAAAAAACTATCCATCAAATATAGCATTCCAAATCTGATGGTGAAATATACAATCATGTCTATGTTGGGTGAAGGAAAATCATCTTTGGCATAAGCTAAGTTGATGTTTCAAAAATTAGTATATATTCTTGATTGGGCCTTATTTCTTGGTGATGGGAAAGATATTTGATATCCAATCAGAATAGTCAATTTCTTTGATGAAACCAATATCAAGAAGTTTTTGAAGCTCTTCTTTTACCAACAAGGCAATTTTAGGGTGCATATTCTTGAGCTTTTGGTTGATGAGTTTAACACTAGGGGAGATTTTATCTTGAGGATTTTAAGGTAGATTTTATATTCCTTATTAAGTGGGTTTTAATCAAGATTTACCTTGCATTAAATCCTTCTTTAAACATGAAAGTAAAGATTAAAATCTATCTATGAATGTGAATATGAAATAATGAATAGGCTCCTTAAATGTAGCTTCTTATCATGAAGATAAAGATAGCCTTTGATATGAATAATAAATTATTCCTCTTTGGTGAAATCAATTTTCACAAAGAGATAATAATTTATAGCCTTGAAATATAGGCTTTAAAATGTCATTTAATTATCTTTCTTTATTAAAATAATTTTCATAAAGAACAATAATTTAATGTGTTAAAACAATAGCCTTTTAATGTAACATATAAAATCACCTCACGTTCATGAAATTGAAATTTTCATAAAGATAGGTGCACTTATGGCCCCGAAAAAGATAGCTTATGAAATGCCATAAAATTAACTCCCTTCAATGAAATTGAAATTTTCATGAAGGAAAGTTTATTTTATGCTTGCAAGTAAAAAATATGATGCTGAAAAAATCTGATTTGACTCCAAAATGTGAAAAAATGAAATTCCGAAATTGTAAAATCTGCATCAAACAACCATTTTCAAAAATTTGTATAAAATTGAAATTACCTCGGAATGAATCCGAATCTATTGCGTATGATAGATTTTACATCATTCTTCACAACCATGTAATTATTTTTATCATTTTAATTTTTTTTATTTTTTTTAATCTTTGAAAATTAAAAAAATAGCAAAAAGAAAGAAAAAAAATGAAAAATAGAAATGCTGCAACCCCGAATTTCTCCACAGACCCTGCAAGCATTAGTATTCTGCATAAAACCAGTATTAGAGTGACCCGACTTTGTGCAATCAACATCTAATACGGTGCGAGCTTCAAAGGAAAAGGGTGCAATAAACTGAAAACGAAATCAAGTTAACCATAAAAAATGCATAAAACTTGAGACATTTCTAATTAATTGTTGCAAAAATATATTCAATATTCCATTACAATGCAGAAAAAAAAATGCCCAAAGTTGGCATCCAAATGGTGAAAATCGGCCCAACGGTATGCCTTCTTCCTCCAGAAAAATCCCCAAAAGATCCAGCCCTTTTTCTGTGCATCCATATGGTTTTTAAAGTCTTCTCTCATGACCATTCGTTTCAAGTTTCCAAACCCTTGGTTTCTCCTTCCAACGCTGTTGTTTGGTTTTCCTTTTCTTGTTTTCAATTTTTTTTTCTCAAAACCCTTCGTTGGCTTTCCATAACGTCTTTCTTTCCTTTCCTTTATTCTCCTTTTCCACCTTACCTGCATATAACACACTTGAATTAACTTTTAACATTTCAAAGAAAAGAAAAATACTAATAAAATAATATACTAAAAACGTTTAAAGAAGCTTTTGACGTTTTCCATCTACTTGTACATGCATCAAAAAAAGCTTGAGTTAGATTTTTTATTAAAAACAAAATAACAAAATAAACTATATTAAAAGCATAAAGTTAAACTATTTTAAAAAAATAAATAAAAAGAAAAAGAAAAAAACATTAAATTTAAACTATTTTAAAAAATGAACTAAAACGTGGTAAATGAAGCACCATGGCTTCATTCACTACTTTTCTTTTTATTTATACTTTTATTGTTTTTACTTTTTTTATTTATATATATATATATATATATATATTTTCACTTTTTAATTTTTTTATTTGTTTATATATATAAAATATATATATAAACTTTTTTTTTTTTTTAATTCAAAAAGCTTTATTTAATTTTTTTTTTTTACTTGCTTTCTCTTTTATATTAAATTTGATTTAATTAATTTTAAATGTTTGAATTGATTTAATCCAAAACATTAAAATTAACCAAAACAACAAAAAACAAGGAGGAACCTAACCAATCCACTAGACACTCAAAATGAAACAAAAACACCCAAACACAAAAATTAAAAAGTGGGTCCCCAATTATTGGGGCTAGTTGTGGAATGGCCACAACAAATGGTGACTCTGATGGAAAATGCTCCTGAGCATTTCGGTAAGAACCCAACCTGAAATGAAAACACGCAAGATTAGTGAGACATAATAATTTAGCAACGTCCCAAGAAGGTGGGGGTAAATAGCTTCAGAATGAAAACAACTAATCCATCTGCCTTTGCTCAGTGTGTGCAAAAGTGATTCATTTTCGCATTTTTGAAAGTCCTCTAGATTCCATCATCCCTTTCTGCATTAGGCTATGAAGTACAACTCACAAAGTGAAGACTTTTACAGATAGAGCCCCACTACTAGTCAGACGTCTATAGCCCCTGTGAGGTTTATCTAACTCACCCGTGTGTTCACTTAATGCTTTGCAAAGCCCATCTATCCTAGGTGTGCCAAGATTTCTAATGCTCATTCTCACTTTCTCTTTTTTTTTTTTTTCTTTTTTCTCTCTTTCTAAGTATCAAGCTTTGCCTAGCTAGGGCCCCACAGCCAGTCAGGTGTCTATAGCCCCAGTGGAGTTTTCCTGAACTAGATGACAGACTTCGAAAATCCTGTTGCATAGCTTATACTCATGAACTCTTGCAAAAGCATCAAGTCTCACTAGGTTAGAAAGCCAAAGTGGAGCATTTTAGATTTTTGCCTAGGGTTGCATAATCAAGACAACTTCATCCTTCTTACTTTCAGAAACACCATTTAATGTGTGTGTGGGTCCCATGTGGAGCTTGGGCTAATCTTTCATTGTTCCACTTTCCACCATTTTAGTCCCAACATCTGAGCATGATCACCAAATAACTCATCCCCCTTTTCTCGGGTTCATCAGTTTTTCAAATCAGGTGCTCCCCCTACTAAGCAAAGAAACACGCAAACGGGCCAGAGACCAAAAGTTAGCGACCACAAAACATCACCTCAAAACAAGGGAACAACCTAACACACAAAACTAAAAACACAAACCAAAACTAAATCCAAACCCAAAATCAAAACATGAAAACCAAAACTATATACAAATGTACAATATGGTACAAGATGGTGCAAAAATTTGAACTATCACTTTCCAGGATCCCAAACATGATTAGAACATTTCAAGAGACATATAATGTGATACACATGCCAAAATTTGTAGGAACCCAAAAAAAACAAGATTAGGCCAAACAATGCAACAATCTTCATCTTACCCCTCTCACCATACCAATTTGATTTAGTTCCATTAATAATCTTATGGTGGAGTTTCAAGTTCTCAAGTTGATTATACAATAATTGATCTTCAATTCTTTCATGTTTATTCTTTAAGATGTCAATTTTGCAATTCCATTTATGGTGTAGAAATAAGCTTTCATTTTTAGATATGAGATCTTGCAAATATGAACCTATTTCTACAAATTTTAAAGCCAAATCATTTTTCAAATCTGTAGACCAATCAAATTCATGTAACCATTTGCAAGCACCTAGGATATTTATTAAATGAGCATCATCATAAGCTTTTATCCTAGATTCTGTTACTAATTGATTATGAACTTGATTTAACACTTCAAGCATACCAACTTCATTTTCATTCAATAAAACAATATCATTAGTGGTGTGAGGAGAAATTAAGTCAAATTCTTTATCAACCACAAATAACATTTCATCATTGATAGTATTTAAATCCATCAATCCATTAGACAAACCTTCACTTGCATTTCGAATGGTGGAACCTAAAAGGTGAGATTTTACCTTTGGCACTTTTCCATTTACCATTACTTGGAGAGGATTTGAAACTTCCTCTTTTTCCTCATGACATTCATCATCATCATCATGTAGCATTTGTTCTTTCTCCATGACCTGTTTATCAAAGACACCAAACTTAGGTACCCAATTAAAAACATGTCCATCACTTTCAAACCATAAGTCTTGTCTATCTAGGGGTGGGTCAATTAACACATCCCTATGATCAATCACTTGGGTTGTTGTAGATAACGTGAGATTTTCAATTGGATCATCAGTGATAACAAACCCAAACCATTTTGGTTCTAAAATTTCCCCATTTTGAAATGGCATAGACATTGTAGAACAAGTAAGTGGATCAAGATTTTCAATTTCTTTTCCCTCAAAGGAACCCAAATCAAATGATTCTCCTTCTTGATTCATGGTTGTATCATTTTCCAAAACTTGATTAGATTCTGATTCTTCTTCCAAAACTTCCTCAGGTTGTACAGGATTTATAATATCCTCATGCGAGAAAACACTCCTATTATCCTGCATATCAATTGACACAAAAAGTTCATTAGAAGATTTAGAGCAAGCATATTCTTCCCATTTCTTCCAAGAATCATAGTAATCATCTTCCAAAACCAAGTTGTGATGCTCAAGTACTTCTTCATCATCTTCCGATTCATCAACATGTTTCTCATCCAATTCATCTTCACCTTCCCTAGATGGTTCAATTATTTCCAAAAGTGGGTTATTTCTTGAATTCAAATTTGTGAGGCTATCATAATCCAAATTGGTAACCCATGATTCAATTTTATCACAATTTGGAAGGTGTAGATCTTCTTGGCCATCAGTTTCAACAATATCATTCAAAGTATCTTCCGAGAACAAGTGGTGAAATTTTGTTATGTCTTCAAATGCATTTATTGATTCTCTTTCAAGTTCACTTTCAACCACTTTTGATGGCTTAGGAGCTTCTATAAGGGGATCAATTTTTACATCTTGCTCCATATAGTCACTCCAATCTTCCTTTGCAAGTACACATGACCAACTCATATCCTCATAGGTTTGTTCATCCCAATCCTCATTTGTGGGTAATGATTCTAGATCTTTTCTTTCCGAAACAAAATGTTGATCTTTTGGTTCCAACTTCTTGTTACCCATCCATAGAATTTCTTCTCCAAAATATTCATGCTCTTCAAGACATTCTGAATAGGCATTTACTTCAATGTAAGTCACATCAAAGTCTCTTCTATCACCTGAAGGAACATAACATGAAATATCATTAAGATTAGCATTATGAATTTTCTTCCTAGGATGATTTGGATGCATACATTGATGTGCTCATTTTTGTGATGGAACCACATCTCTACTTAACTTCTTAACCACCTTTTTCTCTTTTACTTCCGATACAAGCTTGTTGGGTTGAGTGGTGGAAGTAGTAGGATTAGTTGGATTGATATCAACAGACAAAGCCTGAACACTTGTTGTAATGGCTCCATGAGTGACCCCATGATTCTCTAACCATGATGGAGTAGTTGGATGGATAGAAGTACTCGTATAAGCACATGTGGGAGCATACGTAGGTATGGTAGGGTAAAATTGATTGTGGGGCAAAACATTTGATATCAAATTTTGTTGTGCCCATGCTTGATTTACCCCCAAGGTTTGATTGCAAGCCCCTAGTTGTCCTACCATAGGCAATTGCTCCATCCCATAACCTTGTGGCCTTAATTGTTGATCTACAATCATAGCTTCCATGTAGGCCGAGGCAAGATTAGTAACCAAAGGATTTGTCCTAGTGAACATGGCAAGCAAGGGATCCAATGCCCCAAAGTATATTTGAAGAGCACCACTCTCCTCAATAGTATGGGGAGCAATCAATCTTGCATAGAGCTTTCGAAATCTCATGTTGAATGTTCTCACTGGCTCATTAGGCTCCTTCTTGCAAGAAGCAAATTGTTGATAAATCATGACAGGATCAATGAGCAACCTAAATTGATTGATGAAAGTAGTTTTCAATTGGGCCCAGGATGTAATAGAGCCTATGGGTAAATTGATGTACCAATCATATGCCACTTCATCTAGGCTCCCAGGAAACAATCTACATGCCACATCCTCATGTTCAACATTCCATCTAACTAGGATATCCACATAAGACTGAATGTGCTCCTCGGCTAATGTTGTGCCATTGTGCTTAAACTTGGGCAAAAGTTTCTCTATGTTCTTGGGCAAGTCATGAGCATCTCCACTAATGTTCAAAGGATTACCATGCACCCCATACCACTTTCTAGTATTTGTAGCCATTAGTGAAACTCAAAGAATAACTTCAAAATCAATTTGTTAGTCAAACAAAGATTTCTTACAAATAAGCATAAAATGACTAACAATATCAAATGTACAACATATGAATAATCATGTTAGCATCAACCAAGAGATATGTATCCATTAAACCATGAAATTGATGAACATTCTCAAATTTGCAACATGTTAGCATTAATGCATCATCAAAAATAGAGGATGTTAGAATCAATGAAAGTAATCATATGGAAACAAAAACTCGTTAGTCAAGACCAATGTTTTGTAAATAAATATTTCAAGTAACATGAACAATTTAGCATCTAAATGGCAATAAAATAAATTAACTCAAATCCTCCTAGCTCCCAAAGTGTGAGTGTTAGAGGAAACCAAAGATGCTAATCAAATGAACTTGAAATATTTAGCAATTCAAAACTTTCAAAATCATATCAAATCACATTATTCCTGTTATGAACAATCCAAAAGCGTTAAATCAATGAATACCAATTCATGAATTGCTTAACATAAATAAAATAAAGTAAACCAATTCAAGCCCTCCTTCTAGCACCAAAATGTTGAGTGTTAATTTTACCCAATTGTGAAATTACACTCTCCCTTAGGGTTTGGATCTCCAAAACCCTCTCTTGCAAAGAAGTTAAACAAACAACTTCTCCAAGGTCTCCGCTATATTAGCATTTGCATATGTGTATTAGTAATCTCAAATAAAGATATATCAATTCAATGCTTGGAACACCTTAGTGATTGCAAGTAATTGTAAACAAGGGGCATGTGTTGGTTTATTTTACCATGCTACTTTAATGATTGTTCATGAAACCAAAATAAAAAATAAATGTGAATTGGCCCTCATATGACCACGATGTAGTGCCTTAGTTCTTTTTATCTTGAGGATTTTAAGGTAGATTTTATCGTCTCTTATTAAGTGGGTTTTAATCAAGCTTTACCTTGCATTAAATCCTTCTTTAAACATGAAAGTAAAGATTAAAATCTATCTATGAATGTGAATCCGAAATGATGAATAGGCTCCTTAAATGTAGCTTCTTATCATGAAGATAAAGATAGCCTTTGATATGAATAATAAATTATTCCTCTTTGGTGAAATCAATTTTCACAAAGAGATAATAATTTATAGCCTTGAAATATAGGCTTTAAAATGTCATTTAATTATCTTTCTTTAATGAAATAATTTTCATAAAGAATAATAATTTAATGTGTTAAAACAATAGCCTTTTAATGTAACATATAAAATCACCTCTCTTTAATGAAATTGAAATTTTCATAAAGATAGGTGCACTTATGGCCCCAAAAAAGATAGCTTATGAAATGCCATAAAATTAACCCCCTTCGATGAAATTGAAATTTTCATGAAGGAAAGTTTATTTTATGCTTGCAAGTAAAAAATATGAAGCTGAAAAAATCTGATTTGACTCCAAAATGTGAAAAAATGAAATTCCGAAATTGTAAAATCTGCATCAAACAACCATTTTCAAAAATTTGTATAAAATTGAAATTACCTCGGAATGAATCCGAATCTATTGCGTATGATAGATTTTACATCATTCTTCACAACCATGTAATTATTTTTATCATTTTAATTTTTTATTTTTTATTTTAATCTCTGAAAATTAAAAAAAAAATTAGCAAAAAGAAAGAAAAATAAAAAAATTAAAAAAAATGAAAAACAGAAATGTTGCAACCCCGAATTTCTCCACAGACCCTGCAAGCATTAGTATTATGCATAAAACCAGTATTAGAGTGACCCGACTTCGTGCAATCAACATCTAATACGGTGCGAGCTTCAAAGGAAAAGGGTGCAATAAACTGAAAACGAAATCAAGTTAACCATAAAAAATGCATAAAACTTGAGACATTTCCAATTAATTGCTGCAAAAAGATATTCAATATTCCATTACAATGCAGAAAAAAAATGCCCAAAGTTGGCATCCAAATGGTGAAAATCGGCCCAGCGGTATGCCTTCCTCCTCCGAAAAAATCCCCAAAAGATCCAGCCCTTTTTCTGTGCATCCATCTGGTTTTTAAAGTCTTCTCTCATGACCATTCGTTTTAGGTTTCCAAACCCTTGGTTTCTCCTTCCAACGCTGCTATTTGGTTTTCCTTTTCTTGTTTTCAATTTTTTTTCTCAAAACCCTTCGTTGGCTTTCCATAACGTCTTTCTTTCCTTTCCTTTATTCTCCTTCCACCTTACTTGCATATAACACACGTGAATTAACTTTTAACATTTCAAAGAAAATAAAAATACTAATAAAATAATATACTAAAAACGTTTAAAGAAGCTTTTGACGTTTTCTATCTACCTGTACATGCATCAAAAAAAGCTTGAGTTAGATTTTTTATTAAAAACAAAATAACAAAATAAACTATATTAAAAGCATAAAGTTAAACTATTTAAAAAAAAGAAATAAAAAGAAAAAGAAAAAAAAACATTAAATTTAAACTATTTTAAAAAATGAACTAAAACGTGGCTACTTTTCTTTTTATTTATACTTTTATTGTTTTTACTTTTTTTTTTAATTTACTTATATATATATATATATATATATATATATATATATTTTTTTTTTTTTTTTTTTATATAAACTTGTTTTTTTTTTTTAAATTCAAAAAGCTTTATTTAATTATTATTTTTTTTTTTTACTTGCTTTCTCTTTTATATTAAATTTGATTTAATTAATTTTAAATGTTTGAATTGATTTAATCCAAAACATTAAAATTAACCAAAACAACAAAAAACAAGGAGGAACCTAACCAATCCACTAGACACTCAAAATGAAACAAAAACACCCAAACACAAAAATTAAAAGGTGGGTCCCCAATTATTGGGGCTAGTTGTGGAATGGCCACAACAAGTAGTTGGGAGATGAGTTCTATATATCAATCAGTTTGGTGAGGGTTATGTTTCTTCATGTAGTTTAGTTTTCTCCAAACCAATAAAAACTAAATTCCAAAAAAAACACACAACTGAAAGAATTTGTAGGAAGTAAATTGCTAAAATTAAAATACTGAAATCAAACACATGACTGAAAGGGAAATTGTTGAAATCAAACACACAACTTGAAATAAAATTGCAAAAAATAAACACACAACTAAATTAAATAAAATAAGAAATAAACACACTGTAAAATAAATAAAGTAGGAAATAAAATAAATAGGGGAGGATTACTGCCTGGAGTGGGCTCAAGCTCCTACAGACGGGCCACCGAGAAGGTTACTGAAAAATCACTCTTGCAAATGCATGTGAATAAAAAACACTCAAAACTTTATTAATATTTTTGTAGTACAAAATAATAAAACTTCATGATATTTACCAATCTTCATTTTTAGGGATGGCTTGCATTTTTATATAGAATGTGGTCAACCCCTATTACAAAAAATAGCTTGTGCTAATTTTAATCATGACGTGATTCACTACGATCGGTTCGTGCATAGTTATAATTATTATCTATTAAAAGAGTGACCATATCTAATATTAATTGTGAAAGATAAGAATGGTGCTCCCTAAGTTTACATAACAATTATTTTCTAAAATTTGTGCAGTCTCTTGGTCAACCAGTCAATGTGTAGAACAAAGGTGCTTTATTCTTGCTAGATATAGGTACATTTCACCCTATCATCAAGATAGAAGATAGGCACCTTATGGCTGCTAGGAGGTAGTCATCGGGAGATAGAAACTGGTAGATAGTTGCTTTCCTACCACCAAAAAATAGTTACTTTTTGTCATCATGAGATAGTTGTTGAGAGATAGACATTTATCTACTACCAGGATATAGGCACTGGCTTGCACCTAGAATATAGGTTCTTGCCTACGCTAGGGATATAGTCATCGATATTTAGTGGAATTTAGACATCCATTCCTGGCATCACAACCTCCTTCGTTCCTTAAACACATTACAATTGTTGTACAATGCCAAGTCCATGCGGGACCTCGACTAAAATATGTGCAAAAAGTAACAAAAATCTGCATCTACACACATTTCCCACTAAAAACACCAATCAAGCATAATACATCAATTTCCATTAAATATATGAAATAATTACACAAAAAGATACTTCTAGTGCCAGACATGCCATACAAGACCCCTTTTAAACATGCATAAAAATGAGCATTTTTGGTGCTCATCATACCCCCATTCTTAAGGATTTTACACGTTCTCATGGCACCTTATGTTGATAATTCCCTGTTTCATTGGCAACCTTCCAGTATGCTATTTTTCAATGTTGTTGCTCTCGAGTTGTGGTCTTGTCCCATTCTTTGAATTTTTTGCATCGACCATGCTTCTTGGGTTAGTTGTGACCTTTTTTCTTAGCTTGATTTTTCTCATGTCGACCACATTGGTTGGTTTTGTTAGTACCTACATCCTTTTATAGTAGCCCATTAATTGTAACTACATCTTATTCAAGGGCTAGTGTGGCCTGCTACCAGAGGAAATGATCCATATGTAGTTGTTCTATTGTTTCAATCATAGGAGTATCCAATGGTGGAAACTATGACATATCAACCAATTGGGCTTTCAACATATTTTCCACTTGTGGATTCGCTGCTAGTGCTCCCCTATTCACAACTTTATTTTTGACCTTAACTTTAGATTTTACAGGATTCAATGAACAAGGTTGGAATATTTTTACTAGTGGTGGCATTAAAAGGTCCTTTTCTAACATCCCATTTAGAAAAAATATTCCATCATTCATGATAGATGTCCATTGATATAAGCATGTAGAGCTTCAAATTGTGAATGGTGTGTTGGATTTACACCGATGCCCAGCTCTCTAGTTACCCACATGTGAGCTCACTGTGTTTCTTTGTCCTTATTTAGGCTCTTCTTGAGTGTTGCAAACTCTTGTTTATGGATGGCAAAAAATTCAAATAATGCAACCCACTCTTCATTAAAATTGGGATCAGGTTGCACTTTTCTTTTTCTTCCCTGTGGTTGTCTTTCCATGGCCTTCTACTTTTGCATCTTGGTTGGTTGTGGGATATCCATATTTATTGGAACTATGAGAACAAGCACCACTTCTCTCCTTGGAGGTGATTTTACTTGAACACTTGATGGTTCTATCTTTGGTGTGCATTGGCCCACAGGTACAATAGCAAGAGGTTCAACCATTGGCTGATCATCGAACTAACCAGCCATAATATGGTTAATCTCTAGATAACCAGTTGAATAGGCAATAGTAGATGGCTCTGTATACTTCCCAAATAATTTTTCAGCCTTGTTACACTCATCTAACTCTTAAATAACTAGGAAATATCATCATGTGTAGTTGAATCCCCTATTGACTAGGCAACATCATCACATGTGGGTGGCTCTTTAGCTAACTAGGTAATATCTAGATGATCAACTTCAATCTATTTTATTGATTGTACAGTAGTAGAGTGTGCTACTAACTCACCTCCCAACTAAGCAACCCTACTATCCTCACTATTTGAAAGCTCCAAAAATATGGACCCACTTGGCAAAATAGGGCTCCCCTATTCTAGGGAAGTGTTTGCCATAGGTGCGCTTGATTGCTTGCTTATGTTAGATAATTGGGCACTTGATGCCCTCCTAGCATCAAAATGGTATGCTCTCATGGATGCCACCTTCTCTTTTGAGTCAATGGAGAAAATGGTTGCATCCATGACCCAGTTTATCTACATAGCAACATCAACACCATCCTATTTTACAATGAGTAATTGTTGCAATTGCTACATCATGTTCTCTAGATGCTACACTTTCTATGTTAACTACCATACAATGTGGTTTGATTCTTGCTATTTTTTTGTAGTAGCCCATCTAAATTCCTGCAATTCAAACTGTATCAAATGGTATTTTTCCTCCTAACTAGAGGCTTGCACTTTAAATTCTTGTAACTGGTCATGGAGGTTTTCCTTCGAAGATTCCCTACAGGGTGCTTCAACAGAGGCCAATCCCTATAACTATTGGATGACTTGTTCATCCTCCATGGTGTGGTCCTCATCGCACTTCAATAAACTATAATCAATAAAATTTTGTATTGTTGCCCCTCCTACATACATATGTGATGATGTGGCCTGAAATAGGCTCAATTTAGACTGATCTACCTCCCCTTCTGAATGACTATGTTGGAAGGCAGACACCTCTATTTCCTCATCCTAATTTTTCTCCTATCACTCATTAGATGATTCAGATATATCTTCCTCTACTACATCATTTGTTGGTGGCAATGTAATATGATGTACTTTTGCATGCTGAATTAGGGTTGAAATCAGCCCATGATTTCCCAATATCGCTATTGTGCTTACCTGGTATCTGTTGACCTCATCCCACAGGGCACTCATCAAATAATATGGGATATTGATATGGTCCCCATGTAGCAGATGATTCAAGAATCAAAGGTGGTTGGCATTGAGCCAAGAATATTTTCTAGTGTAGGTGAAGAACCTTGCCAATTGCTTAAACACCTGTTGCCATACTTCTAGTACATACTATTTTGACAACCCCAATCATGTCAACAACATCATGGGTTACCCAAAAAATCATTGAGTGTAATGTTCAATATTATCCTTCTTGTACGTTTGATCCCCTATGCATGGGAGGCTAGTGACTTCTACTACATATTCTTCCATCACTAGTATTACTAGCCCCTACATCCGCACAACTTTTTTATCCATTGAAGTTGCAAATTCTTGTGCTACCAAGAGGTCTTGGCCTTGGCTAAACAGGCATAAATAATCCATCCATCTTGCAACCTCGAATTGATTTTGAAAAAATATTATAATACTCGAGAGATCTATGGGCTCATATTTTTTTTGTGCATGATTTCATGAAGGTCCTCCCATGGTGTCTACTCTACATTTTGGCTTTTTCTAGTTTAAATTAGACACCTATATCTATTTTTATCATGCCAATGCATATGACTATATATGTGTATATGATGGAAACCTATAACCCTATAATTAGCAATAATTATGAAATCCATGTAATTAAATTTGAAGCATGCACCCAATATAGTTGGATATAGTTGCAATATCCCCTCCCCCATGCTTGATTGGTGCCAAATGATGAATTGTTGATGTGGGGTTGTATGATTGGAAAACAAAAATGTGGGGTATGTTCTGGCATATAACACATATATGTTTTTTGTGATAACTATGCACATACATAGTAGAAAAATTAGTACATACTTGGGTGATTTTTCATGAAATATGATGTGTAGGTGCCTGGTGGTGCAACTTGATTGACAAAAGTGTTGATTATAGTGTACGAGGGTAAATCAAGAACTTGCATTTTTTGTATAGAGAAATATTGTCAAAGTAATGTTATTGAGTACTATATTTTATTAGTTTCAAGGTCTCATGCTAAAAATAAAACATATGATTATTTATCACATGATAACACACTTCTACATTGGAATTTAGAAGTAGTGTACCTCATTTTCAATGTCTTGGGAGTAAGCATACTTTGACGTTGGTGATCGACAAGTAGGTATACTCTATCATCAAAAAGTTTACTTTGTCGTTTGTGCATGGATATAGGTGTTACTTATAGGTAAGCATCACTTCTACTTTGGATATAGGTGCTTTCATTTATATTAGGGTTATGCATAAGGGGTCAAATAAAAAATGTAATTATAAAAAAAGGTGAATCAGTTTCAAAATTTAAGCAAATCGTGGCCAAATTCATGTAGGAGACATGGCAAATTAGCTTAATTTTTCACAAAAAATTATAAAAAAATGGTGAATTTGATAGTTTTGATCATACTAGGTGCAAAACAGGGTCTGATCATAAACCAATTGTAAAATAGGGCCCGACCTTAAACTAGGTGCAAAAAATATCCCGAATGCATATTGGGTGCAAAGCAGGGTCCAAATGAACTTGGGTTATAACTTAGGAAATTTTTTTAGTTTAGAGGGTACAAAATCAGGAATTCCCAGGAGGTCACCCATGTGAGTACTACTCCAGTTGAGCATGCTTAAATGTGGAGTTTTTGATGGGTTGAAAATATCAAGTCATACTGGATTTTTGATTTTTTGGTTGTGGTTGTGAGGAGTCATTTTTTGTTGCTTCCCTTGGAACCCATGGGTTTCCATGAAACTGTCCACTTTTTCCTTTTGCAAAAAAATTGCAATCCGGATGCAAGAGTGCTTTCGAACCACTTTTTACACTTGGATCGCTTCCAGGGTACTTTTTGCACCTGGGTTGGGCCAGACACAAAAGTGCACTGTACTGCATTTGGGGCACTTTTTGCACCTAGGTTAGGCCAAACCACTTTTGCACCTAGACCGCATTCAGACCACTTTTTGCACCCGAATTGCATCTGAGGAACTTTTTACACCCGATTTGGACCAAACATAAAACTACACCAGGTTCACATCCAAGGCACTTTTTACGCCCAAGTTGGGCCAAACACAAAAGTGTACTCAAACTGCATCTAGGGCACTTTTTGTACCTGGGTTGGGTCGGACCACTTTTTGCATCCGAACCACATCCAAACCAATTTTTGCACTGGAACCGCATCCAAGGCACTTTTTGCACCTCGGTTGGGTTGGACATAAAAGGGCACCTAGATTGCATCTAGGGCACTTTTTGCACTCAAGTTGGGTTGGACCACTTTTTGCACCCAAACCGCATCCAAATCAATTTTTGCACCTGAATCACATTTGGGGCATTTTTTGCACCTGACTTGGGTCAAATGCAAAAGTGCACCCAGACCGCATTTGGGGTACTTTTGGCACCCGACTTGCAATCCAGTTGCAGAAGTGCAACCATATTGGGTCAGATTCACTTTTGCAACCACCCCACAATCCAGCGTACACGAATCGCATTGTATGGGTATGGTTGTCATGTTAGGTTTATATACTACTATAAGAGGTGAATTTGGTGGGATAATTTAAAAAATTTATAATTTCAAGGTGAAAAGGGTCCTCGGTTTAGGTGGGAGTGTTGGTGATTTAAAAAAAAATTGGTAATATTATTATCAACGTGCGGGAAGTCGATACCTAAAAAATTTTGGATCCAAAAATTTTAGGTGAATGGGCTGACGTCTAGGGTCCCCAAATTTTGACTTTTTTGAAAATGCTAATATTCATGAAATTACGAAGATTGACCACTATGCATAACTCTGCTTCATATGGTAGGTAGGCAATTCTGCTTTGTTTGGATATAAACATCTTCATCATTTTGGTTTGATGATAAGCACCCCTGCTACTTTGAATATAGGTGCCTATGTTCTATATATAGACACCTTCTTTGTTCTGGATATAGGTGCATGTAATCTAGATATAGGCACTTGTGTTTTTCCTATGAATATAGGTACCCTTATCTTGGTCCGGATATAGGTGACACTCCTTCTAGTGGAAGATAGGCATCGCTTTTGGTGGTCCGAATATAGCTGCCACCATCCTAGCAGGAAGTAGGCACCTTTTGTGTTAGCCCGAACACACACATCATCCTCCTAGTGGTGAATAGGCACTTTCCACTTTGTCTAAATATAGATGCCTACTATCACTGGGATATAGGTACCTTTTCTACATTGCTACATTCCTAGAAAGCAGGTAAAACAAGGTGGCGTAGCTTTGTGCCTGATAGGCCCATTTGACCCAGATGCCTACAACTCTACATCTAACTCCACGTGGCCCTGCAAAACAAAAATAATAAAAGAAAAACAGGGCAGCATAGCTTCGTGCTTGATAGGCCTGGTAACCGGATGCCTACAACTTTGCAAATGACTCCACGTGGCCCTGCAAAAAAAAAATAATAAAAGAAAAACCGTTAGAAAAATATATATATATTATATATTTTTATTTTATTTTATTTTATTGTTTTTCTTTATTTTATAGCAAACATGTAAGCGTTCGATGAACTGCTGATTTTATTAGAGAATGGGGTCTCCCCCTTGCCTGCGTCTGAGTTGATCATTTCAATTAGAGGTGCATGGTAAGGTCGTAAGTGGTGGCCATTGACCATCAAAACTATGCTGCTGCCATCAATGGTTCTAACACGGATAGCTCCATTGTTGATGACTTCAATCACCTCATATGGACCCATCCACCTCTGCATGAGCTTTCCCTTTCGCTCCTGGAACTGGGAATCATATAACAATGCCCAATTTCCTTTAAATCATTTTGGTCTTATATGGTGGTCATGCCACATTGCCCTCTGCATTTGCATTATTTCTGTGCGCTATAACGCATCTTGCACGTATACATCTAACTGATTCAATTGGCGAATACGTTTTTTTTGTGCAGCGTCTAAATCCATATTGAGCTCCGCAACAGTACGCAAAGTTTTAATCTCAAATTTGATTGACATCATTGCTTTTTTTTAGTACACCAACTGAAATGGTGTAAATCCGGTTGTTGATTTCCACGTGGTCCGATATGCCCATACTACTTCCGGGAGGCGTTTCTCCCAATCCTCCTTGTGTTGCTACATTGTCTTTGTTAGAATGTTTTCCAACTCTCGGTTTGTAACCTCCACCTTCCCATTTGCTTGCGGATGGTATGGGGTGGTTTTGTTGTGCCAAATCCGGAACTACTGCATCAGTTCCTGAATCATTTTCGAAGTGAACTGCATCTTTTGATCAGTGGTAATTTCCTTGGGAACACCGAACCTAGTGAAAATGAATTCATATAAGAACTGCGCTACATTGTCTCTGCAATGCCTACACTTCAACCCACTTAGTGACATAATCAGTACATACTAAGATATACCTTTTACCATTAGATTGTGGATTGATAGGCCCAACAAAATCCATCCCCCATTTATCAAATGGTTCAATATGCACATGTGGCTGAAGGGGTATTTCATCTTGTGGAGTTGGTTGACCCATTCATTGACATTGATCGCAATGGTTGACATAGTTTATTGCATCTTTAAATAATGAGGGCCAATAATACCCTATTTGTAAAACTTTGAATGCAGTTCTTTTTTCCTGCAAAATGTCCACCACACGGTTCATCATGACAAGCTTTTAAGATTTCTGCGGTTTCATTTTCTGCAACACATTGTCTCATGAGTTGATTAGGGCCAGTTTTAAATAGGCAACTGTCAATCCATGAAAAAGTTACACTCTTCTCAATTAATGTTCGAGCTTCTCGGGGAGTGAGTGCAGGGGATATTTTACCGGTGGCTAAGTAATTGGCCATATCAACATACCATGGTATGTGATTATCAAGAGCAAAGAGATGCTCATCCAGGAATCTATCCTCAGTGGTAGTGTTATCGTGAGAGATTAACCTGGATAGAAAATCTGCCACAATGTTATCCTTATCGGGTTTGTCGATAATAGTCACATCGAATTCCTGCAGGAGTAATAGCCATCTAATAATTCTACCACTTACCATTGGCTTGTTCATTAGATATATGATGGTTGTATGGTTAGTGTGTACAAATATTTTGTAGCCCGTGATATAATGGAAAAATTTATTAATGGCATGTACAACTACCAAGAATTATTTTTTTGTGAGTGTAATTGAGTTCAGTGTCCATAATATTTTTACTGACATAGTAGATGGCATATACCTCATTTTCTTCTTTCTGTCCTAGTGCTGCCCCTATAGCATTGTTGGATGCATCCGCATAAATGTGGAAGGGGAGGTTCCAATTTGGACCTCTAAGCACAAGAGCAGTTGTCAGTTTTTCTTTTAAGGTTTGGAATGCTTGCTCACATTCACTTGTCCAAACAAACTCAACATCTTTGGTTAACAATGTGTAGTGGTTTGGCGATTTTTCTGAAATCTTGAATAAATCACTGGTAGTATCCAGTAGAGCCCAAGAAAATTTGGATATCTCATTGTGTTTTGGGGGTAGGCAGTTCTTTGATAACCTTAATCTTTCTCTTATCTACCTTTATCCCCTCAACAAAGATGTGGTGTCCTAAAACTATCCCTTTCATCATTAACATAAAGCATTTTTTATTACTGAGGGACAGGTTTGTTTCTTGGCAGCGGTGGAGTACTATCTCAAAATTTGTAGCTTCTTCAAAACTTTCATCGTACATGGTGAAATCATCCATATAGACCTCTATAGTCTCTCCTACCATATATGAGAAAATACTAAGGACTACCCGTTGGAAAGTGGCAGGTGCATTACATAACCCAAAAGGTAAGACACGGTAGGAAAAGGTACCCCAAGGATAGGTAAATATGGTCTTTTCCTGATCCTCTTCCCCTATTTGAATTTGATTGTAGCCACTATACCCATCTAGGAATGAAAAATATTTCCATCCAGCCAGGGTATCTAGGACTTGGTCTATAAATGGTAGGGGAAAATGGTCTTTTCGGGTGGCCTTGTTTAACATTTGATAGTCCACACAAATCCTCCATTTGCTATTTTTCTTTGGTACCACTACCAAAGGTGAAACCCATTGACTATCAAAAATGGGGTAGATGAATCCAGTTGATAGCAGTTTTTATCCTTTACTTTTTCAACCTTTGGGGTGTCTTACCGGTCTTGCATCATCCTCCAGATAAATCCTATGGGTGCAAACCTTAGGGGAAATACCCCTCATGTCTCTATAATCCCAAGAAAAAGTAATCTTATGTTTATTTAATATTCCTTTCAACTTCTCTTCTTGATCAGTTGTCAAGGAATTATCAATGTTCAATATTCATCTAGGTTCTATTTCAATTTGTTTTACATGATTTTCCCTGCTACCAAAGAGTGGGGAATTCATAGGAGGATGCGAAGATTCTCCTTGAAAAAAATCATTTTTATTTGATCTTCATCTACTTCATCCTCTACTTCATCTAGAGCCATCACTCATTGCATCATAGGCAAGGCATCATCATGTTCAAATTCAGAATTAGGCTCTCCCAATTCAATGGTAGATTGTGCAGGAGGGTAAATGACTAAATTTTTGACATTCTATCCATTGGATATTGTCATTTGTCCCATCCTACAACTTATGTAGGCATTAGCCATTGCTAGCCAAGGATGTCCTAATATGAGTGGATAACCACCCAGTCCTGATTTTGACTTCAAAACTAGGAAGTCTGCTGGATATTCCCATGCATCCATAGTTACAATCACGTCTTCCAACATTCCCTCTAGGAGTATTGTAGACCAATCTGCCAATTGTAAAACTATTTTAGTTGGCCTCATGTCTATTAACTATAGTTTTTGCATGGTTTCCTTAGGCATGACATTTATGGCTGCTCCTAAATCTACTAAAGTATTGGGTAGCCTCAAGCCTTCAATTTGAACTATTAAAACCAGGCTTCCTAGATCAGAATATTTTTGGTGATAGGTGTTCCCTAACATTAAGTCAACTAACTAATCTACCACGTGAACTGCTTTGGACTATTGTCTTCAGCCCGGTCTCTTAAGACATAATTCTCTAATGGATTTTGTATAGATAGACACATCTTGTATAGCCTAATAGAGGGGAATTGTGACAGTTAGGTTTTTCAATCCTTCCATTATGTCAAATTTTGGTTGCATTGTTTTTTTGGATTCTTGTAATCTTTTGGGAAAGGGTAGAACCCCTTCATTGTTGGATTATTTGGCAGTTAAATTTTCTTCCATCCCCCTCTACTGGAGGTGTTGGTTCTTCTACTTCTACTTCTATTTCCTCTTCCTCCACTATTGGAGGTGTTGGATCTACTCCTACTTCTTTACCTAATCTAAGTCTAATTGGACTACAATCTATGCTAATATGATACATAGGGTACATCCCCATGTCTACCTGATATGTTGGTTGATTTGTCTTATTATTATTTGGATTTGGGGTTGGTTGTGCCGGTAGTTATTGTGGCCTAGAAGTAGGTGGTGTTGGTAAACTAGGCTGCAGTGGGGCTTGTGTTGTTACTTGTGGAGGTGAAGTCCACGTATTATAATTTCACCACTACATTCCAACTTGCTAGTATGGCATCCATGGATAAGGTGTATAGGGAGTAGGCCCTTGGGTGATGTTCATCCAAGGAGGCTGACCCCACCACCCTATATTGGGTGTTTGAGTCTGCCCTTGGTGCATAAAATGGGATCCCCCATAGGGTGGTACTCCTCTTGGCATTTCACCTCCCATAGGAGACTGTTTTCTAGTTTCTCCTATTACCCATAAAATAAGTTTCAACTACTTTTGGTTCCTCTTTCATATTTTCTAATTGTGGGCACAACTTTGTTTTGTGATCCATTTGACAAATGGCACACACTTGAACCTTGTTTTCTAGACATTCATTCCTTGGGTGTTTCTTCCTACATCTTGGGCAGAAAAAGGCCAATGCTGCCTCGGTTTCCTACTTCTTTTTCTAAATCTGGAATGTATCTAGTTGGATTGCAAGAGATGATAAAATATCACTCTTCATGTCTTCTAGCAATGTACCTATTTCTACTTTTGTTATGGAGGCTATTGTTTTTATTTTTGGGTTGATGGGTTTACCTTTTCTCCTAGAGTAATTTCAACAAAACTATCGAATATTTGACATTTGTATTTGGTAAATGTCACCTCTCACTAACAAGTTTAAGGATTCTAATGATATGTTCATGATACCCCTTAAGAATATACTTCTCAAGGATTTTTCACCTAGTTTTGCATGGGGTGAACATTGAAGATTAAAATTAAACCTACCCTAGTAATCCTCCAATGATTCTTCCTCCCTATGTGAAATTTCCAGGACTTCTCGTTGAGAAGCAACACACCCCCACTGAAAAATGCATTCCAATCCTCTTGAAAACTTTGAAATTCCATTTTGCAGCAGGGACCCTCTTGATCCTTTCCAGTCTTAATCCAGTTTTGCTTGTTTCCTTTTTAAGTTGTGCTTTTCCTGTCTTTCTAGCCTATGTTTTCTTGGACTTAACTTTTACATGCTAGAAATCATTCATGATTAAGCCAAATCCTGCACCGACACTAAGAAAATCCAGAAAACAGTTAGATAAATACATGAAAAATCAAAACTTTCCTTTTTTGGTAATGTCACGAAATCGCGACACTTCCATTTATGGACATGTCGCGAAATCGCGACAGAAAATAGAAAATCGGCTAAGTCGCAAATGTGTAGCGAAATCGTGACACTTTCCTTTTTTGGTAATGTCGTGATATCGCGACATTTCCATTTTTGGAAAGTGTCACAAAATCGCTGTCGGCC
Organism: Wollemia nobilis; assembly: GCA_028583015.1. Classification (NCBI taxonomy): domain Eukaryota; kingdom Viridiplantae; phylum Streptophyta; class Pinopsida; order Araucariales; family Araucariaceae; genus Wollemia; species Wollemia nobilis. The sequence goes on along the minus strand of JAQPPZ010016930.1, from coordinate 5,467,273 downwards.
GGAGGAGAGAGAAGGAAGTTGTACGGAGGGGCGCGATTTGGCGACATGTCGCGATATCGCGACATGTCGCATTTTCACTGAGAAAATGAGAGAAGTGGCTAAGTCCAAAAAGTTGCAGCGATTCGCTAACACGTCGCGAAATTGCGGTCAACGCGGTCAACGCATGCAGCTTTGGCGGAACCGTCGCGATTTCGCGACGTGTTTCATTTTTGCGGGTTTGAGGAAGCAAAGGAGGAACAGTAGAAAATGTCGGCGAATCACAACCAGAAGCTCAGTCGATGACTTAAACCCAAAAATATGCAGCGATGCGCTGCACATCTCAGAATCGCAGCTGTTAACGAAGAAGAGAGTCCGAAATGAAAGTGCAGCGATTCGCTGCACACTCGTTGAGAAGGGGGTCTAAAGAGGAAGTTGCAGCGATGCGCTGCAAGTTCCAAAGCTGCAAAGGTGCGGGGCATTGAATATAAAAGGGAGCAAAGTAAGAGCTATAGCGATTCGCTACTATTTTTGGGATGAGGCTCGACAAACCAAAAGTGCATCGATGCGCTGCACGCCTCAAAATCGCGGAGCGATAGTTTCAAAGAGTCCAAAGTGTAAAATTTGCAGCGACTCGCTGCAGGGTTTAAAAGAGGTAAGATTTGCAGCGATGCACTACACCCTTTTGTGAAAAGTGAAACCAAAGAAGAAGCTTAAGGAATAAGCATGTCGCATTTTCGCGACATGCTTGAAGAAGCCTGTGCGGTCGCCAGGGAAGGTCGCAATTTCGTGACATGCCGTGAAATCGTGACATGTCACATTTTTGTGACCTACGAGGAAGAAGTTGCCGATGAGCCAGGGACGTCATGATTTCGCGACATGTCACGAAATCACGACATGTCACAGAATCGCGATAGGAGAGAGAAAGTTCTTCAAAAGGGCCAGAAGTGCATTCCAGTTGTAAACAGAAGGCATCCTGGGATAGCGACACGTGTCAAAGCATGAGGCAGACAAGCGGGGCCGACATGCAGGCTTATTTTGCGGTTTTTATTCTGATTTTAATGTTTTAAGCTCGGATTTGATAATTTTATTAAGGTACTAATGCATCTTTTCTCTTTCATACAGGATTCCACCTGTCACCTGCGGGACACCTGAAAAAGACCATAAAGGCAAAGTTAAAGTGTAGATTTAATAAAGCACCACCATGCTAGAGGAGAAGAGGCCGGTAAAAGCATTCAATGGAAAATTTATGACAGAATTAACAGCATGAAGACAATTTCAACTCAGGGATGGGTCTGCGGATCAAATTGATGGAGAAGTGGTGACTCATCCGGCTCACCAACGAGGAATTGATGAGAGCATTCATTTGTAGTTGCGGATGAATGTAAGTGGCATTCAACTCTATCTTCTCCATTTATGGCGACTAATCGCATGCATTTACAAAATGGTTAAGTTCTATCCACAGCTTTGTTTTAATGGCTTTATATTGTAAAACCCGGGTCCTAGGGTTTAAAAAAGATAAGATTTGCAGTTTCGGGAAGAAGATATTTTTGAAAAGATCAGGGTCTGTCCTGAGTCTATAAATACTTCTTCTCAATGTAATTGCAGGAGGCGGAGACTTAGAAATAAAATGCTTATAAGCAATTTCTTGCAAATTTTGTGAAATCCTTTATTTTCTGGACTAGGAGTTGATGTGCTTTTGCTGTTTTCTGTGGTAGCATGGATAGGAGCCTAATATTTTATAGATATGTGATAAGTGTATCTTCTTTTGTTATCCGTTCCATTTAAGTTTGTTAGATATATGCTGTAAATCTGCCATTATCAACTTTAAATATGCTGTTAGGCTTCAGTTGTTCCATTGTCTGCTAGGGGAAATTGCAGATTTGAGGTTAAGTTTGTTCTAATTGATTTGTCTTCACTGTGTGAGCTAGGCTGCCGGTGAAAGATACCAGTTTTAACCAACTGCCCTTGGATTTATAATTTTTTGCTAGATCTGATCCACTTTGCCTTGTGCTCCTAGTTGAAAGTGATCTTAGAAATCTGGACACTTTCTTCTTGGATTTGTTCTGTCGTGAAGCTAGTAGTATAGATAAAATTGATAGTTTAAGTTTTACAGTTTAAAGTTTGATAAGCTTCCCTTTCTGCCTTACCCTACCCTCTCTTTGCTTACCGTGAATGATCCATTTTTACTTTCTTTATTTTTATTTTATTTGAATCTGCTGACCAATGAGAGCTAAATCAAAGAATCAAGTTAGATCTGATTGTCAACAACTTCTGCAACTACTAAAGAAGTTCGGGAACCCCCTATAAGGTAACAGACAGTCCATATTGAAATCTATTCTAGAAGCGAAAAAGAGTGAATAGACATTCGACCCGACTCTATAACTCGCACCTTGGATAACCAGCTAGATCCTAAAGTGAGTGGGATTCATCCCGTGGGTGTCTCTGGAGCTTCCTGCTCATCCTTCGTAGGGTGCGTATGAAAGCCGGACCAACATCTAATTGGCGCTAGGAGGGCCGAGAAAATCTGTTCTTAGTGCACTTGAGTTGGGGAATCCGGCTGTATGTGGTGCTTGACAAATACTGTATTTTATCCAGAGTCTGGCATTTTGACATTTAAAAGTGGCACAGTTTTTGTAAGTTGTCAGTACAGTTTTTGTAAGTTGTCAGTGCAGTGTTTTAAATTGCTAAATACAGAACCTGTTGAGAACTGCAAAGTTATAAGTGTTTGTGAAAGCTGGATTCTACATACAGGGTAACAAGGTCCCACCCCATAGCCGGAGAGCTCCTTGTCCCTGAGTTAGAAACTCCGAGAAGAACTAGCCTCGGAAGGGCCAAGTCTCTGTCGAAAACAGTTTTGTCACCATTGATAGTTACTCCAACCAGAGCTCAAAATATCCCTGTCAATCCATTAGCTATGGCAAATTGGTTGGGCTCCACAACTTTGAACATTTTGGGTATAGCCCATTACTTGCCCAGAAATCTAGAAAGATATCTCCCCAGGTACAAACATGATGGGACAAGAACTACAGAAGAACACTTGGTTGCATTCAAGAATGCACTGAAGTTATTAAATGTACAACATGAGGATGTTGCCTGTAGACTCTTCCTGTTCACTCTCCAGGAGGGAGCTTATGATTGGTTTTTAAACCTCACCAATGATTCTATCACCAGCTAGAATGATCTAGAAAAAGTTTTTGTGTCACAGTTTGGGGAAGTGATAGACCCCAGTATTTTATATCAGCAGTTTTCTAGCATCAAGAGAGAATTGAATGAATCTATCAGATCCTATAATGTCAAATTCCATAAAGCCTATGGTAGACTTACTGGGTATTATGTACCTAATGCTGACTTGGCATTAGAGATTTTTAGAAATTCCTTGGATCCCATGACCTTTGTCTTCTTGAAGAGAGATGCCACTGTTACTAATTTAACAGAAGCCTACAAAGAAGCTTTGATTCTAGAAAGACAGTTGGGACCCCAGCATTTAAATGCTCAGCAAGTTCCTCTGATCACACAAGCTGCTCCTGTGTTTAATCCCATTCCACATCAGATGATGCTGCCAGTCTGTCAGACTCTACCATCAGCAAGTCCATCAACTCGCTGCACCTATTGAGAATGTACGGAACCCAGTGAAAGAGGTTGACAATGCAAGGATTGAAGAAGTCTCAAAGATTGTTCAGAAGTCGGCCAATGATTTTCTGAGTTTTAAAAGGCAAACTTCTACTGGTGACAATCCCAACAGATACTCATATCAGCCAAACAGATTTAACAGGCCCCCATATGAACCTAATAAAGATTACAAGGGTAAAACTCATGATGTGAACATCTGTGATTTAGCTCTGCCCAACTGGTGCAGAATACATGCCACTTCTCAGCATGGGGAGTTGGACTGTCTGGAATTTTGCAATGCATTTGAAGCCTTGTCTGGTGATCTGATCTCCCCTAAAAATCAAAGAACTACTGAGGGCCCAAGTTCATCTGGACACAGTGCAGCTATGGTCTTGGATTCTTTTTCTTTCTCGGATGAATCTGATAATGTAGTTGAAATGCCCATGGATGAAGTACAGGCTTTCCAGCGATACTGAAGAGATAACTACAACCCGAGGAACAGGAATCCCGAGCCAAATACCACATCAACTCCTCCTGACAACTCTCACAATATTCCTCTGGACCCCTCTCCAAGCAATAATCCACCTCCACAAAAGGTATGAGCTCAGAGAGTACCAGATGTTGTTGTTCCTCCACTTAACAAAGGATATAACATAGTGGAAGACATGAAAAGGATTAAGGACAACATTACTCTGCATGAGCTGGCACAGATTTCAGAGCAGAGAGACAATATGATAAAGACATACTCTGGCCCTGCTGCTAAACCTGTGGACAAAGGAAAGAAAATAGCAAATGCCAATCTGGCCATGTACAAAGAAAAAACTGAAGTTCCCCCATTTTTACTGACTGTCAAAATTTTTGGGAAGAATTTACATAATTGTTTGGTAGATTCAGTGCATCTCGCTAATGTCATGCCATCGGCAATTTGTCGTAGATTGGGGCTGACCCCAATGAAGTCCGAGAGGAGAGTTGTCCAATTGGACAAGTCAGAAGTTAAGGTTGTGGGAGAGATGCAAAACATTCACATTCAATTGGCATCTGAGCCAAGGGCTCAACATAAGATCGAAATCCAAGTTATGGATATCCCAGTGGGGTATGGAATGTTGTTGAGTAGGGATTGGTCTAAGTCTCTAAATGGATATCTGGCAATAGAATTTTCACACATGTGGTTGCCATGGAAGGGTGTGGCCAATCAATTGCGGGTTGACAAAGAACCCAGGTACAAGCACACGATTACAGAGTACAATGCTGCAAATGAAACTGTCAATGTTGCAGAAGTAGACATTGGAGTCTACAATTTAACAGCTGGGCAGAGTAACCAGTTTAACAAAGCTCATCCTGTACATACTAATGAAGTCCGGACACTTCATGTGGATGGAGCCAGATGTAAGCGGGGTTCTGGAACAAGGGTAGTCCTCAAAGGGCCTCAAATTCGGACATTTTTTATGTCTTACCGCCTGCAGTTCCCATGTACTAATAATTTAGCAGAGTATGAAGCTCTGATTTTAGGTTTAAAGTTTGCTTTGGATAAAAATGTGAAAAACATTCAAGTTTTCACTGATTCAAAATTAGTGGCAAGTCAAGTCAAGGGTAAATTCCAGTGTAAAGCCTCCTATTTGAAGGGATACAAACACAGGGCCTGGGATCTTGTAGAAGGCTTTGATGCATTCAATCTGACACACATACCCAGGGAACAAAATTCACATGCTGATGTCCTGTCATCTTCAACTGCAAGTTTAAGGCCATTGGAAGATTTTAAGTGGGATAAGTTCTCAATTGAGTTAGTCCCCTGTCCTTCAGTTCCAAACAATATAGATAGCTTTCAAGTTTTCTCTGATGATCAATAGATTGTAAACTTTTTGCAGACTACTAACACCTTTGAGAATGCTATAATTGATGAAGGCCAAAGAGACACCCTGCTGGAGCAGTTATATGATGACAGGGGAATCATGAGATTGAAGGACAATAGGATCCCAAAAGGAATGGTGGAGCTAGAAAGGCTATTTGATGTTGACAAGATCAAAAAGAAGGTGAATTCTGAGGACTATGTGGCTGCCATTGATAGTGAGACAAAAAATTTGAATGTAGGAACTGAAGAGGATCCAAAGAACGTCAAGTTGGCAAAGGACTGTAATCCAGAGATAAAGAGAAGTCTGGTTGATTTTTTGCACAGGTCCAAGGATGTAATGGCTTGGTCATACAAAGATTTAAAGATATTTGACCCAAAGGTTTACACTCACATCATACCTTTGAAAGAATTTTGTAGGCCTTTCAGAAAGAAACAGAGGCATGTTAATGCTCTGTTAGAACCTCTTATTCAGAAAGAAGTGGAGAAGCTCTTGAGTGCCGCAATTATTTTTCCCATCAGGCATTCTACTTGGGTGGCAAATCTGGTGCCAGTCAGGAAGAAAAATGGGGAGATCTGCTTGTGTGTGGATTTCAGGAATTTAAATAATGCTTCTGAAAAGGACAACTATCCCCTGCCTTCTATGGATGAAGTCTTGTAGATTGTTAATGGATCAGAGATGATGTATTTCTTGGATGGCTTCTCAGGATATAACCAGATATTGGTGGAGAAAGAAGACAGGATGAACACTGCTTTTACCACCAAGTGGGGTACTTTTGCTTACAAGAGAATGCCATTTGGTTTAATAAATGCAGGAGCAACATTTCAGAGAGCAATGGATCATGCCTTCAAGGGGCTTATGGGCAAATGTATTGTTGTGTACATGGATGATTTAACAGTCTTCTCCAAATCTAGATTTGACCATGTCAAGCACTTAGAGTCTGTGTTTAACAAGTGCAGGGAGTTTGGCATTTCCTTGAATCCAAAGAAATGCATTTTTGGTGTAACAGAAGGGAAGCTCCTGGGGCACTTAGTCACAAAGGATGGCATTTCTATGGATCCAGGCAGAGTTGAGGCCATATCTGGCATACCATTTCCCAACTCCAAGAAAGAGTTGAGGTCATTCTTTGGAAAGATAAACTTTGTCAGGAAGTTTATCTCTGGCTTTGCAGAGATAGTTAAGCCAATGAATGACATGTTAAAGCAATCTGCCCAGATTTTCTGGACCCCAGAGGCTAAGGCAGCCTTCCAAGAGATTAAGACAGCTATTAAACAAGCTCCAGTTCTGGTAAGCCCAGACTTCAGTGCAGATTTTTATCTGTACACTTTCTCTTCTGAACATACACTTGCTGCAGTCCTGACCCAAAGAAGGGAAACCGGAGAACATCCAATTGCTTTTAAGAGCACTAATTTGAAGGGAGCTGAACTGAAATATTCTAGATTAGAAAAACAAGCTTATGCTTTAGTAAGAGTAGTGAAACAGTTCAGACATTATATACTCAGAAGCAAAACTCATGCCATAGTGCCAGACCCAGCTGTGAAGTATCTTCTAAGTCAAAATGAGTTGGGTGAACTGAGGGGCAATTGGGTTACCAGGTTGCAAGAGTATGACTTGGATATTAGGCCTGCTAAATTGATCAGAGGACTTGGCTTGTCCAGACACATTGCTGAAGTGCCTCCACAGCAAGAAGCTAATCAGTTGAATTTTGAATCTGATGATTGGTATGGAGATATCATTCATCTGCTACAGTTTGGAATTTGCCCATCCCATTTGAACAGAACTCAAAGGAGAGCATTAAAGTTAAAAGCTACTCATTATCTCCTCAAGGCAGGTACTCTGTATAGGGAGAATTATGCTGGCATCTTTCTAAGGTGCATTTCTCCCAGTGAAGTCAGTGAAGTCATGGCTAGTTTTCATGAAAAACTAGGGGCAGGGCATTCATCAGGATCTGCTACAACACATAAAATATTAAGAGCAGGTTATTACTGGCCTACACTTTTTAAGGATGCACATCAACATGTCAGGACCTGTCATCAATGCCAGACTTTTGCAGCCAAAGAGGCTAACCGGGCTCTGCCATTGCAACCAGTCATGATAAACAAACCTTTCATGCAGTGGGGACTTGATTTTGTGGGGGTGATCAATCCAAATTCCTCAGCAGGACATAAATATGTGCTGACAGCTACTGAATATTGCACAAGGTGGGTTGAAGCAGCAACCACTACAAGGAGTACAGCCCAGGAAGTCATTGAATTTCTTGAATCAAATGTCATAACTAGATTTGGGGTTCCCCTGAACTTGGTATGTGACAACGAACCAACCTTCCAATCATTGGAATTTTTAGATTGGGCATACCAGATGGGGATAGTTATCAGATTCTCATCCAACTACTATCCCCAAGGCAATGAACTGGCTGAGTCCACCAACAAGAACTTAATGAGTTCCATCAAAAAGTCTGCAGCAGGCAAACCCAGGCAGTGGCATACACTATTGAAATATGCACTGTGGGCTGACTGGATAACACACAAAGTCGCTCTTAGGACCTCTCCCTTTGTTTTGTTGAATGGTACCCAGCCAATTGTTCCCATCTCCTTGAAGTTGCCCACCTACCAATTTGCCTTAGATTATTTTGAAGATCATGATGATGCTGAAGCCCGGGTTTCAGATCTCACTAACTTGCAGGATGAAAGACTCCAAGCCCTGGAGCACTTCAGTAGGCATCAAGAAAATGTATAGCGGTGGTTCGACAAGAGAGCCAAAGTGAAGGCTTTCAGATTGGCTGACTTGGTGCTTTTGTGGGACAAGGCCCATGAGAAGAAGGGTAAGCACACAAAATTGTAGCCACTGTGGATAGGCCCCTACCAAATTGCTGAAATATTGGGTAATAATGCTTTCCGTTTACAAGACCTGGATGGTAATTTTCTAGACCTCCCTGTTAATGGTCAATACTTGAAACATTATTTCTCCGTTGTTCCATCCAATGTGTCATTTGAATGAAGTCATAAAGAAGTTGTAACATGTGTACATATTGTAAATAGCTCTGCAAGTTTATTTTTCTTTGGTATAGTTCTAGTTTTCTTGTGCATTTGCTTCATAAGTTTTTAGTTTTATGTTTCTTCTTGGTTGCCTGTACAGTTTTTAGTTGCTATGTTTTTAGTTAATCCTTGCTTTTATTTAAGTCTGTGCAGTCTTTTGTTTCAGTTTTAGTTGCTTTGCTTCTTTTTCTTTGCTGCCTGTACAGTTCTGTGTTTTAGTCTGTACAGTTTTGTTTTTGTTTTGCTTTAAGGCCTGTGTCTGTCCTTGTAAGTCTGTGCAAAGTCCTTTAGCTTTTAAAGGTTTCTATCCTTTGCCTTTGTCTGAACATTAATGAAAAGTCAGCCTGCTGAAGATTGTTTTATTCTGAGCTGATAAATCCACAATCCAGTACCCCATTCTGTTCATTATTCTAATTGAGATAGTCTGCTTACATCGAATCGTAGAACTATTTTGCTATTTTAGAATGAAGGTAGAGGGATGATTGGATCTTGTGTTTTACTTGCCACAGTTGTTTTAATTGTAGAAAGCTGCTATGCTGTTTAGTTGGAGGAACTCCCGGGGAATCCAAGAAAAGTTGGTTATAAGAGGGGACTATGATTCTTGTGATTATTTGGGTATCCACAGAGGCTATCAATGCCTAGACTGAAACAGTTTCAGATTGATCAAGTGTTAAAAGAAAATTGCAATTTCTCTAAGGCCTTTCAGATATTGATATATTCAAAAAAAAAAAAAAAAAGAGAAAAGAGTTGTACAATCAAAAGAGGCAGCCAATACTTCCAAAGATATTTTTACTGAATTATAGATTCTGCCCTACAGTTGTAAATTTGGGTCGTGTAAATCTAAAGGGTAACTCTGTCTAGGCTGTAAAAGGCTAAACTAGTAAACAAAGCTCTACTCGGTTTCCCATTTTTATGATCTAAGAAAAGTTGATCAATCCAGAGTTCATCAATCAATCCAGTCATCCTTGGAGAAATTTTATTTCCTTTATAATTACACTTCAAAAATCTTTCTTGAAGTAATTTAGCTTAGTATGTCCTTGGGAAATTTTAACAGCTTGCTTAGTAGTCAGTTTATTGTGAAGAATGTCTGTGGCAAGGCATGATGCATGGTCTTTTTGTTTTGAAGCCAGAGTCTTGGGTTCTAAAATAGTGCTACTATTTTACCCATAGATATCGACATTTGTTGAGAAGCAACACACCTCCACTGAAAAATGCATTCCAATCCTCTTGAAAACTTTGAAATTCCATTTTGCAGCAGGGACCCTCTTGATCCTTTCCAGTCTTAATCCAGTTTTGCTTGTTTCCTTTTTAAGTTGTGCTTTTCCTGTCTTTCTAGCCTGTGTTTTCTTGGACTTAACTTTTACATGCTAGAAATCATTCATGCTTAAGACAAATCCTGCACCGACACCAAGAAAATCCAGAAAACAGTCAGATAAATACATGAAAAATCAAAACTTTTCTTTTTTGGTAATGTCACGAAATCGCGACACTTCCATTTATGGACATGTCGCGAAATCGCGACAGAAAATAGAAAATCGGCTAAGTCGCAAATGTGTAGCGAAATCGCGACACTTTCCTTTTTTGGTAATGTCGCGATATCGCGACATTTCCATTTTTGGTAATGTCGCGATATCGCGACATTTCCATTTTTGGTAATGTCGCGATATCGCGACATTTCCATTTTTGGAAAGTGTCACAAAATCGCTGTCGGTCGGAGGAGAGAGAAGGAAGTTGTATGGAGGGGTGCGATTTGGCGACATGTCGCGATATCGCGACATGTCGCATTTTCGCTGAGAAAAGGAGAAAAGTGGCTAAGTCCAAAAAGTTGCAGCGATTCGCTGACACGTCGCGAAATCGCGGTCAACGCGGTCAACGCATGCAGCTTTGGCGGAACCGTCGCGATTTCGCGACGTGTTCCATTTTTGTGGGTTCGAGGAAGCAAAGGAGGAATAGTAGAAAATGTCAGTGAATCGCGACCAGAAGCTCAGTCGACGACTTAAACCCAAAAAGATGCAGCGATTCGCTGCACGTCTCAGAATCACGGCTGTTAACGAAGAAGAGAGTCCGAAATGAAAGTGCAGCGATTCGCTGCACACTCGTTGAGAAGGGGGTCTAAAGAGGAAGTTGCAGCGATGCGCTGCAAGTTCCAAAGCTGCAAAGGCGCGGGGCATTGAATATAAAAGGGAGCAAAGTAAGAGCTATAGCGATTCGCTATTGTTTTTGGGATGAGGCTCGACAAACCAAAAGTGCATCGATGCACTGCACGCCTCAAAATCGCGGAGCGATAGTTTCAAAGAGTCCAAAGTGTAAAATTTGCAGTGACTCGCTGCAGGGTTTAAAAGAGGTAAGATTTGCAGCGATGCGCTACACCCTTTTGTGAAAAGTGAAACCAAAGAAGAAGCTTAAGGAAGAAGCATGTCGCATTTTCGCGACATGCTTGAAGAAGCCTGTGCGGTCGCTAGGGAAGGTCGCGATTTCGTGACATGCCGCGAAATCATGACATGTCACATTTTCATGGCCTGCGAGGAAGAAGTTGCCGATGAGCCAGGGACGTCGCGATTTCGCGACATGTCGCAAAATCGTGACATGTCACGAATCGCGATAGGAGAGAGAAAGTTCCTCAAAAGGGCCAGAAGTGCATTCCAGCTATAAACAGAAGGCATCCTAGGATAGCGACACGTGTCAAAGCATGAGGCAGACAAGCGGGGCCAACATGCAGGCTTATTTTGCGGTTTTTATTCTGATTTTAATGTTTTAAGCTCGGATTTGATAATTTTATTAAGGTACTAATGCATCTTTTCTCTTTCATACAGGATTCCACCTGTCACCTGCGGGACACCTGAAAAAGACCATAAAGGCAAAGTTAAAGTGTAGATTTAATCAAGCACTGCCATGCTAGAGGAGAAGAGGCCATTAAAAGCATTCAATGGCAAATTTATGACAGAATTAACAGCATGAAGACAATTTCAACTCAGGGATGGGTCTGCGGATCAAATTGATGGAGAAGTGGTGACTCATCCGGCTCACCAATAGGAATTGATGAGAGCATTCATTTGCAGTTGCGGATGAATGCAAGTGGCATTCAACTCTATCTTCTCCATTTATGGTAGCTAACTGCACAGATTTACAAAATGGTTAAGTTCTATCCATAGCTTTGTTTTAATGGCTTTATATTGTAAAACCCGGGTCCTAGGGTTTAAAAAAGATAATATTTGTAGTTTCGGGAAGAAGATATTTCTGAAAAGATCAGGGTCTGTCCTGAGTTTATAAATACTTCTTCTCAATGTAATTGCAGGAGGCGGAGACTTAGAAATAAAAGGCTTATAAGCAATTTCTTACAAATTTTGTGAAATCCTTTGTTTTCTGGACTGGGAGTTGATGTGCTTTTGCTATTTTCTGTGGTAGCATGGCCAGGAGCCTAATATTTTACAGATCTGTGATAAGTGTATCTTCTTCTGTTATCCGTTCCATTTAAGTTTGTTAGATATATGCTGTAAATCTGCCATTATCAACTTTAAATATGCTGTTAGGCTTCAGTTGTTCCATTGTCTGCTAGGGGAAATTGCAGATTTGAGGTTAAGTTTGTTCTAATTGCTCTATCTTCACTGTGTGAGCTAGGCTGTCGATGAAAGATACCAGTTTTAACCAGCTGCCCTTGGATTTATAATTTTTTGCTAGATCTGTTCCACTTTGCCTTGTGCTCCTAGTTGAAAGTGATCTTAGAAATCTGGACACTTTCTTCTTGGATTTGTTCTGTCGTGAAGCTAGTAGTATAGATAAAATTGATAGTTTAAGTTTTACAGTTTAAAGTTTGATAAGCTTCCCTTTCTGCCTTACCCTACCCTCTCTTTGCTTACCGTGAATGATCCATTTTTACTTTCTTTATTTGTCTTTTATTTGAATCTGCTGACCCATGAGAGCTAGATCAAAGAATCAAGTTAAATCTGATTGTCAACAACTTCTGCAACTACTGAACAAGTTCGGGAACCCCCTGTAAGGTAACAGACAGTCCATATTGAAATCTATTCCAGAAGCGGAAAAGAGTGAATAGACATTCGACCCGACTCTGTAACTCGCACCTTGGATAACCAGCTAGATCCTAAAGTGAGTGGGATTCGTCCCGTGGGTGTCTTCGGAGCTTCCTGCTCATCCTTCGCAGGGTGCGTATGAAAGCCGGACCAACACTTCCTCTCTAGCATCCTGTGCCCTACTAAAATCTTGGTATTGTTCTAGGAATATTTTTTTCATTTCCTCCTAGGTGAAAATTTTTTTGTTCCCTAAAATGATAAACCAACGTAATGCTGAATCATCTAATATAGAGGGAAAAAAATTTAATTTTTGGGCATCAATTTTGTAATATATTGATCTGCAAAGAACATAAAAATTAAAAATAAATAGATCAATATTTTTGGTTGGTATTCCTCTAAATATGGGAAGATGTGTAAGAGAGATATATTTCATTTTAATGTCTCTTCTAGATTCTTCAATTGGAAAGTCAAAACTGGTAGAAACCATATAATTCCTAGCCATGGTTTTAGATGATGTAGGTGTTAAACCCAAGGCCTCTACAATAGCTAATAAAGCTTCATGCTCATTTATTGTGTCTTAAAATAGTAAATCTAAATCAAATCCTAAGGTAAAACATCTTTCTAATAATGAGGTAAACCTTGAGTTTCTAAATAAAGTTGATCCAATAATGGATTAATATGCCAAGATGTGTAAAGTGAAGTGGATGGTCTAGCAATAGAAAGTATTTTAGATGTTTCATAAGGTATTTTAGAAGATATTTTAGGTGGTTCTGAGGTGACTTCTACTGCCTTAATAAAACATCTATTCGGTCCTCTTGGTCTTGGTGGACTCATACATCTTAGGTAGGGGATCTACTGGTGAGATAGTTTGAATAGTTATTTTTAGGCTAACTAACCTAAAGATACTAAAATACTATAGTTGGAACTCCTCAACAACGATGCAAAAATGGTAAGTAGAAAATGGTGTTCTGTAAAATAGTTATTTTTCTTCCATTTAATTATCAACCTGAGAGTTCGTAATCTTGTGAGTACCTATGCACAGTATATGCATGTAGTAGTTGGGAGATGATTCCTATTTATCAATTTATTTTGTGGGAGGTGTGTTTTTTCATGTAGTTCAGTTTACTCCAAACCAATAAAACTAAATGTGGAAAATTAAAACACCCAACTAAAAGAAACTGTAGGAAGTAAATTATTGAAATTAAAATATTGAAATCAAACACATGACTGAAAAGAAAATTTCTGAAATCAAACACACAACTTGAAATGGAATTGTATAAAATAAACACACAACTGAATTAAACAAAACAAGAAATAAACACACTATAAAAATAAAGAAAGTAGGAAGTAAAATAAATAGGAGAGTATTACTGCTTGGATTGGGCCCAATATCCCGCAAACGATCTACCCAACTGGTTACTAAAAACTTACTCTTGCAAATACACATGAATAAATAAAACTCAAAATTTTATTACTATTTATGTAGTACAAAATAATAAAACTTCACAAAATTTTTTGATCTTCGTTTTCATGGGTTGCCTACATTTTTATATAGAACGCAGCCAACCCATATTACAAAAATAGCTTGTTCTAATTTTTAATCATGACATGATTTTCTATGGTTGGTTTGTACATAGTTACAATAGTCATCTATTAAAAGAGCGGACATATCTAAAATTAATCATGAAAGATAAGAATGGTGCTCCTTAAGTTTACATAACAATCATTTTCTAAAATTTGTGTGATCTTTCGATCAACCAATAAATGCATAGGACAAAGGTACTTTATTCCCATCGGACATAGGTACCTTTCAGTCTATCGCCATGATATAGGCATAAGGAGATAGGTGCCTTCTGACCACCAGGAGGTAATCATCAGGAGATAGACAATGTTATATAGGCACCAATATATAGCCACTTTCCTACCATAAAAAAAATAGTTTCTTTTTGTTGTTGGGATATAGTTGTTAGAAGATAGACTCCTATCTACTGATGAGATATAAGCATTGCTTATTCCCAAGATATAGGCATCATCCCGTACCTAGGATATAGACATTGATCCTTAGTAGAATTTATACATTCATTCCTAGCACTGCAACCTCCTTCATTCCTTACGCACCTTACAATTGTTGTACAATGTCAGGTCCGTGATAGACATCAACTAAAATATGTGCAAAAAGTAATGAAAATTTGCATATACACATTTCCCACTAAAAACACCGATCAAGCATAATCCTTCGATTTCCATTAAATATATGCAATAATTATACAAAAAATACTTCTAGTGTTAGACATGTCATACAAAATCCTTTTTAAACATGCATAAAAATGAGCATTTTTGGTGCTCATCACTACCATTTATTTTTCTTCATGAGAAGTTCCTGTGTAAGTAAAGGTACACATGCCTATGTGTACTACTTCACCCTTCTTATGGGGTAAACCCAAAGTGCATGGTGAAGGTGGTAGTGTGGCTATATCTATAAAAGGATTTTGAATAGATTGATTGATTTGATCATTAGAAGAAGGGATGATTTGAGGCTCTTCATTGATTTTCAAGCTCTTTAAAAGAATTGGTGATTTTAGGAGAAGGATGAATAGAAGAAGAAGAAGGAAATTCATTAAGAGAAACTAAAGGACAAAAATATATTTTAGCTTGGGCTTGCTCAACCATTGAACAATATTAGAATGGATGAGGGTCACCCAAAATGGTTATAATCTAATTTTGAAATTCATACTTAAGACATCTATGAAGAGTTGATGAGATGGACCTCATAGAATAAATCCAAGGGTGTCAAAGAAGAAGATTGAAAGAATTTGAACAAGATACTACATAGAAGAGTGTTGAGAATTTTAGGTCCCAATTTAATAGGAAGAGAGATAATATCGTAGGACTCTTGGGCATTATCGTTGAAAGCTTTTATGATGACATCATATTTTTCAAGATCTTCTCCTAATCCAAAATTTTGGATAAATTGGAAACTACATATGTTAAGGGATGAACCATTGTCAACCAAGATTCTCTTGATAAACTTATCCCTAATATAACCTGTAATATAAAAGGGGGGTCCCCTTGTAGGGTTGTGGGAGGAATATCATCTTCATAGAAAGAGATATGATTAATCCCAAGAGTACCAATAACATTAGCAAGGTTATTGGCTGGAATATCTTGAGGGACAAAATATTGGCTTAATAATTTTATCAAGGCTTCTCTATGGATAGAAGAAGTTTGAAGAAGTTCTAGAAGATAAATTTTGGCTGGTGTATTTGCAAGTTGTTGTTTGAGATCAAAAGAGGGTTTTGGTTGAGGTTTTAGAACTAAGGATGGTTTTTCAACACTTTTTTTTTTGTTATTCTTCAAGATCAATGGTGGTCTAGAAGGTTTATTAGAAGTTGAGTCTTCTATATTTTGAGGTTTTTGGAATGGTTGTGATTGGGATTGTTGTCTAGTGGTGATTGCTATCATGCCAACCATGTTGTCATAAGAGGGTGTACAACATGATAAGAAAATTGATTGGTTTTTTATTGTTCATGGTTAGAAAAAATGTTCTGGAATATCCCCATGTATTGATTAGTATATGGAGAAGGTTCAAAGTCCCCTAGAGCAAGGCGACCCTCATCTAATAAATCTTGAATCACATTTTTAAGTCTTCTACATTGGTTGGTGAGATGCCCATCCACTCTATGGTAATCACAATGTTGATTGGGGTTATACCAATTAGTTATTGTGTTGGGTTGTCTAATGTTGGGTAATTCAATAATTTTGGCATCCAAAAGTTGTTTAAGGATGGATGACAAAGGTTGGTTGAGCTTTGTGTAATTTCTTGGTGGAGGTTTTTATGGTTTGTTGAGAACCAACTTCTATAGGGTACTTGTAGTGTTGACATTGTTGGTTTATCGATTGTTAGTGACTCCATCACCTACCACATGCTTATTATTATATTGTGGTTTTGTTATATTTTCCTCTTATTTCTTAGGCCTTAGTTTTCTTCTTCTTATGAGGGCCTTTTCTACTCTTCTTTCCAAATCCACCACTTGATTAAAGGATATTATAGTTGTGATTTCTAGCTCATAGGAGAGTTTTTCTTGTAGGTTGTTGATAAATATTATCAACATGTACCTAGGAGGTGGGGTATATTGCAATATTCCAACTAATCCTCTTCATTGGGATAAGAAATCTAAAAAGCTTTCATCTTTGGCTTGTTTGAGAAGGTAGAGGTCTTGGAGACTTACTCTTTTCTCCACATATGCACTGAAATGGTGGAAAAATATCTCGATGATTTCTTCAAAGTTTCTAAGAGAGTGGTGGGATAGTTGATAATACCACTCTCAGGCTAGACCTCCAAGAATATTAGGGAAGGTTTTTAATAATATCAAATCATCATAAGAGATGTCATGGCAAGTTGTTTGAAACATTCTTATGTGTTCTATTGGATCTTTTGTACCCTTATAAATTGGTAGTTGGGGTGTGGGAAAATTCTTAGGGTATGGTTGACATGCCACTATAGGATCCAAAGGTTGATTTCACATATCTTTATAGGAATAGGTGAAACTAGGTGCTTGAATTGTGTCTATTATTTGGGTAAGTTGTTTCACTAGAGAGGTTAGATATTGAATCTTAGGATTATTATTGTATAATTTCAAAGGTTGGGTTGTTGGTATATTTACTCTAAAATTACCCAAGGGTGGGTTATAATTATTTTCCATAGGATTTTGAAATGGGACTTGATTCATGTTTAAAACATTCACACTATTGTGATAAGGGTTATGATAAGGAGGATGTTGAGTAGTATCTTGTGGAGGAACATAATGAGTATTTGGTGGAACAGAAGAATAGTTGTTGATATTAGGTGGAATGGAAGCATTTGGATTAACTAAATAAAAAATTTTATTAGGAGGATTTGAAGAAAATTGATTATGATTGGGAGGAATACTATTAGTTGGAGGTGGTTGAGAGATTCCTCCAACATTAGTTGTGGTTGTTGTAGCATAAGTTGGATTAGAAAATGGGTTGATATTTTGGTTTAGAGGATATTTTTGAAACAAAGGATTATGATGAGAATTATGAAGAGGCAAAGAACTAGGATGAGAAACTTTTTGATGGTTGGATGATCCAACTTCATTGAAGTGGATATCCTTTTCTAGAATTTCAGCCATGATGTGCTTATTTTACCTTAATAAATTCATAATATGATCATGATATATAAAGGTGATTTGGCCATGGGGCCCTTCTATAGGATCATAATTATCATTGGTTGAGGTATCATCATCATCTTCAATGTTAGGGTTTTCTCTATCAAGTTGATCATTGTCACTCCATAAGGGATTCTCATTTGGGTCTAAAATACTCTTCTTGCTTCAAAGAGTAGGAGGCATGGCTAAAGAGGAGAATTATGTAAAGGGTTTTAAGAAGGTATTCACATGGGTTCACCAAAATGTGAGGAGGTAGCCCATCAATACTCTCGGTAGAACCACTAGAGCTAAAATCCCCATGGAATTTATCCTCACCTTGGTTTTAGTGTAGTTAATTTAGGTTTTGGGGATTCACCAAGAGTGCTTTAAAGACTCATTCCAAGTCTATGTGGGGTTTAATGTATCTTTTGAAAAATCTAAGTTTGGTTTTATTTTTAAGAAACTAGATCTATCTAGTTAGAAAGATGCTATCTAAATAAGATGCAAGAAAACAAAATGTGCAAGAATACAAAAATATCCTAAAATGACTCTTTATCTTGAATGACACTAGTCCTAAGGCATAAAAGTAAATATTTTCTTTTAAGAAAAGGAGCAATGGAATGCACAAACAAAACTAGCCTAATGCAATCTATATGTAAATTGATCTCAAAATGCCTAAATAAATAGGAGATTAACAAATTAAATTAACTAAATTAACCCTGAAAAGTCATTTTTATGTGTTGAGGACTGAGTCTGAATATTTTATCCAGCGAACTAAGAAGGTGTAGGACCTTTGGGTCCAAGGGTCAAGATCAGCCCCCAAATTGCTCAAGCGAATGCTCCTAAATTTGAAAAAATCCATGATTGACTCTATAAATGAAACCATATCATACGTCAAGGAAATTCTTATTCTCATGGATTGGGAGCAGTGGGAGATGAAGGATCAAGAAGCGGATAATGGTGCTAGACTCGACGAGATCAAAGAGTGATTCTCAGCTTCCTGGCATGTGTTTCTTTTTGTTTTCCATCATATTTATCTTGGCTTGTTTAGTTTGTGGATCCTTCCCTTCTAGGGGGCCTATTCCTCTTTGTTTGGTTGGGCTAGTCTCTTTTAGTTTCATTTCAGGGTAGGTAGCTTGTCTCGTTGTGGAGCTTGCTAGTTTCTTGGTTGGTTGGTTCATTTTTTGTTGTGTTTATAATTTGACCTTCCTTGATTCTATAGGAAGGTTGGTTGGATCCTTTTTGTAAAAAGTTTGGTTTTCCTTTCAAAACCCCTTTATTCCATCTATCAAAAAAGAAAACAAACCAAATTAACTAGATTCTCTTATTTCCCTTTGTATTGACTCATGAAAATAAAATTGTATTTCCTTTTAGTCCTTTTCCTTTGGTGTATACAAATAGAAAACATAAATAAAGAAAAGCGTAATATAAAAAGCTAATTTGAAGTCAAATCTAAAGACTAAATAGAACACTTACTTGATTCTGGTGGTTTTCCAAATTTTGTGCCCTATATACCCAAACCATGAATCTAATTTTATTTCCTAGAACTAGAGACCATGAATTTGAGTGAGCACCTACAAAATGGAAAATCTCAAAGTTTGGAGTTAGTGTTTGGAGGCCTACTTAGGCTATTGTGGAGATTAAACTCATAGGGAAGGTATTAAAGCCCCTTGATTCCTTTACATGAACAAAAACAAGCATGAAATGAATGACCTTTGGTAGAAATCCAAATTCATGCTCAGAAAGATTAGAGCATGGAATAAAAAATATATAGAAAGGATACAAATAGAGAAAAGAAAAGAAACGTTTGTAGGGAGAAGAACAAGAGTAACAAATTTATTTCACAATATGGAAGTCTAAGGCACAAACTAATGCTAGAAGAAAAGATAGAGATCAAAATTATAGGATTATGGAAAGGAATTTCGATTGGGATAATTTTGTGGTTGGATGGCACAAACCATATGTTCGTGCTCTTGAGGGTAGACTATAGTTCAAGGATAGGAAAATATGGATGACAAAGTAAAGTCAAATATGGGGATGAGTTACAAAAATTAAAGGAATTAGGGGGAATAGAGAGGAAGAAAAAGGAGGAGGAAAAACTTACCCCCAAATCTACTGAGCCAATTTTGTATTCCTTAAATCATGATATCATGTCTAAAATAAACTACAAAGAGGGCTAGTGGTTTTTGAGAAACCGAATTCATGCACTGTAAGAGGGGACCATGAATTTGATTTTTCAATAGATAGAGGAGTATAAATAGGGGTAATACAATATCTAAAGGTTTTTATGCTTGAGGGGGATGACAATGAACTTGGAAAATTGGTAAAGACGGGCTAGGAAGTAGGATTCTAGTCTTCTAGTCTTTTTTTTTTTAATTTATACTCAATATCGGTTGATCATAAATTTACATTAACAACAAGACCAAGGCAAAAGGAGGATGATCATGGTTCTTCAAGGGCCTAAAGATGAATGAAGACCCTCCTAGGATTGAATTATAGCTGCACAAAGACCTAAACAATAGAGTTAGGACAAAAAGGTAAGATTGAAAGTTGATAAAAATCTATGATAACCAAAATGATAAAAAAACTAAAGTAGACAGACAAAAACAAGGAGAAGATATGGAAACAACCAATATATAAGTGGTCCTCTAATATGAGCCTATCAATAACTCCAAGACACCCTCCAAAGTGACATAAAGCTTGAGAACTTAAGTAACAAATTGGAAATTGTTTTAATTAGCTTGAGAGTGTATTTTTTTTTCAAATGGGGTTCCAATGCCTCTACTTATAGGGTTTTAGGGTATGGAAGGAGAGAGTGAAAATAATAAAATATGGGTAGGTTAAAATTTTATTTGTTGGAAAGGCAAGAGGGAAGGGACCTGTTGGAACAAAATCTGCCTTTGGTTAATAGTGATGCGCCTTAGACTTTGCCAACATTGAATAGACAGATCTTGCTTGAGATCATATATCTAGTCTCCAGAGAAGGCTGGTTCCTTTGAAGTTTTTTAGAAAAAAGGGGAAACAAGAGATAAGGGAAATATAGCCTAAGCTAGAACTTTTATATGGTGCAGGTTAGACAACATCAAAGATAGATTTACTTCTATCCAAAGCATTTAAAAACACATTCTAAAGCATAAATTATATAATTCCAGATATGATTTCTGATGTTTCGTTTAGCATGCTTATATATTAGATTCTTATTCTAGAAATATGATTTATGTATTGCGAAAGTTTAGATACAAGAACAGACTCAATCTACAATTCAATATTGTGAGCAAAAATAAAGAACATTAATACATACACTTGCATGATATGAACCAGAAGCCAATGGGAGATGTGATTTTATTGCTTGTATTCGAAGTACGTACACATAGTCTTGTAAACGTCCAAGAGCCGACCTTTTTTTTAGAGTTGCTCACCCCTATATATACCCTAAAATAGTATCTTCCTAAGTACATCTTACTTATTTTACAAGCAATCATCTGTAGTTTCTAAAAATACACAATGGATTTCCCATAGATTGGATAGATTAGCAATCATCCAGTGGAACTACCAGGTTATAATCAACAGACCATTCTTCAAAAATTGGCACCTGATGTCAGTGCTCGTCTCTAGTTTCCAAAAATATACTTTATTCCTTTACAACTGGCGTGTCGCGAAATCGTGACATTCTTTCCTTGCTTTGGTCTTCTACTGCTTCCAATCGCAAAAATGAGACATGTCACAAAATCGTGACATTCTTTCCTTGCTTGGCTCTTCTACCGCTTCCAGCCATGAAAATGAGACATGTCACGAAATCATGACATTTGTCTCTTCCTTTTCTCCTTTGCTACCTCCTGCCGTGAAAATGAGACATATTGCGAAATCATGACATTCTTTTCTTGCTTGGCTCTTCTGCCGCTTCCAGCCACAAAAATGGGACATGTCACGAAATCGTGATATCCGTCTCTTCCTTTGCTCCTTTGCTGTCTCCTGCCACAAAAATGAGACATGTCACAAAATCATGACATTTTTTCTTGCTTTGCTCTTCTACCACTTCTAGTCATGAAATCGTGACATTCGTCTCTTCCTTTGCTCCTTTGCTGCCTCCTGCCACAAAAATGAGACATGTCACGAAATCATGACATTCTTTCCTTGCTTGGCTCTTCTGTCGCTTCTAGTCATGAAAATGAGACATGTCACAAAATCACGACATTTTTTCCTTGCTTGGCTCTTTTGCCGCTTCCAGCCGCAAAAATGAGACATGTCACAAAATCGTGACATTCTTTCTTGCTTTGTTCTTCTACCGCTTCCAACCACAAAAATGAGACATGTCGTGATATTGCGACACTTTTTCCTTTTGGCTCTTTCTCTTTGCTTTGGACTGTGAAAAAGAAACATGTCACGATATCACGACACTTTTTGCCCTTTGCTCTTTCTCCTCGCTGTGAACCATGAAACTGAGACATGTCGTGATATCGTGACACTTTTTGCCCTTTGCTCTTTCTCCTCGTTGTGAACCATGAAACTGAGACATGTCGCGATATCACGACACTTTTTGCCCTTTGCTCCTTCTCCTCGCTGTGAACCGCAAAAATGAGACATGTCGTGATATCGCGACACTTTTTGCCCTTTGCTCTTTCCCCTCGCTGTGAACCATGAAACTGAGACATGTCGTGATATCACGACACTTTTTCTCTTTTGGCCGCGACAAAGCAACATGTTGTGATATCACGAAACTTTTGCCACATTGTGCCTTTTATTCTATTTTGTCATGAAAATACAACATGTCGCGATATCGCGACTCTTTTTCTCCTTGCGATGTTTTGCATTTTCTTTGATATTTAGCATATGGGCCACTTCGGTCCTCTTGGAAAATATGCAAAAAGGAGCATCAAATATTTTTCTGTAGTTAGTCACTTTTTTACTAACATTCTTGGTGCCTTCCGGGGGATTTTTTTCTTGCAAAAATTTTGAACCAGGCCTTTATCCATTGGGTATCGGAGTCAACAACGCAGTTGTAAAAATAAAATTTTCAGAGAAAGACAAAGAACATAGGAAAATGCACTTAGATCAAACGTGAACATTACCTCGCCAAAACTCCCTTTATACCTTAGTATCAATATTAAAAAAAAATGTTGACTTCTGATTGGCTGTAATTGAATTTTTTTTTTTTTTGTGTTAAGGCCGATAAAACGGTAATATTTACAAATATTGTCTGAATATGCTTATATTATACTGTACATATAATTCCTTTTTTTCTTTTGCCTAAAAGGCTTAGCTCCTTTTTTATGCACTTCTCTGATCTGGTTCCTTTCCTCTTCATCCTGCAGATCCCGGCTGGCTGAGCAATTCATTTTAGGGATTAAGAAATCCAGTACCTATTCATCATTTTCAAAAACTTGTCAAAAAATATTTTTATCAGGTACTGAAGGCCTGTATATAATTCTAACAATTTTAGACTTCTGAATAACATTACTTACTGTTGTACTTAGTATGGCACTAAGAGGGGGGGTGAATCAGTGTGGCATTCCAAAACATGAATTAACAGCTCTAAAAACCACAGCAATTAAAACTTATAAACAAATATAATAAGTACAGCAAGAGAACATCACACAACATAGATTTTTAACGAGGTTCACCAAAATGGCTACTCCTCAAAAAGAACGGCTGCTTGGACTACCATCCAAATCCAGCCTCTTGCAGAGCACCAACCCCTAATTTGCCAGCACCAACTAGACTTCAATTTTGAATGAAAATGTTTGAAAAATACCTTTGTTATTGCAAGACTCTAACTGATCTACTTCACCTTTGCAATCTCTGCACACTCTGCTCTTTCTTGCGCAATATCTTCACATAATCTACTGCACTGCTACAGCCAAACTTTGCAATCAAATTTGCCCTTTGCACTCTCTGCACATTCTACTTTCTCTGCTCACACGCTTCGCACACTCTGTGTCGTTCCACACTCTGCTCTCTGTGTGCATTCACATTATACACTTCGCTATCATCTCATCGATTCTATGCTATCTACGCTTTTACGGCTGCATCTCGCACTTCAAAATTCACCCGATGGATCCTAAATCTCCAAATAGCCCCACTTATATATTTGATATTTCAAGATGAAAACCCTAATAGTAGTCGGTTGATTATGCAAATGCAAACCCTAATATTGGTCGACTGCAAACCCTAAACATGGTCGGCTGCAAACCCTAAATGTGGTCAATTGCAAACCCTAAAATCTGTTAGCCTGTATTGAATGACTTTTGAACTACCTGTCCACTGCATTATTAGATCTAACTGCTTGAGTTGACAACAATGAGAAAACTCTTGCAACACCTTGCTCAACAATCTCCCCCTTTGGAATTGTTGGCAACACTCGTGTACATTCCTGTAACTCTTCTCCCCCTTTGTCAATAATACCAAAGGGCCGCTGCAGACTCCCCCTGAGTCCATACACACCATTCTAAGAACCACATTGAAATAGTTAGCAAAAATCATGGATATGATCAATAAGATGAACAAATGCACAAATGCCCCCCCTTGAGAATTTGATCCCAATGGCTAGTCAATTTTTAGACTATTCTTGGGAATATGTGGCCACTTCAATTCATGCTGTCTTCTAAGCCTCAACCCTCTGTTGCTCTGCAATCTCAAACTTGTCCACTAATTTTAGTGAAAGCATACACTGATCGTTTAACTATCCAAATTTTTGCTCGTAATGCAAACAGCATCTGCATATACATCTTGAATATTCTCAACAGACTTGAACCTAATGATAGCTGTTTGTCTTTCTCTGCAGTGAGAATCCAGTAGACTACCTCAATTCTTTATAAAAGCACCTCAAACATTCATCACCAGGCTGGAAATCATTTGGCTGCACATTATAAACTTTTTCTTCAATCTTCCCATTCAACATGCTGATTTCACTTCTATCAACAGAATTGACAAGTGACTCACATCTGTACCAATTTTTGTCCAGCACTGCAATTTTATCGCCAACTCTTACTTTCAACTGTGCATGTCAAAAGAAGACATTTTGTCAAACACTTTATGGCCAACCGTAGTGCACCTTACTCAGCCTCAAACTTCTTATCCTTGAATTGGCATTATATTAAAAGTTAAAACAAAACTGTTTGTGAATTAAATATATTCACCAAGGTGTAATGAAATATCTGACAATCTTCACATCAAGCGTCGAACAAAAACATGCTGCTATTATCGAAACACAAATACGCAGCTGGGCAAGCATTCTTTCAATAAACAAAAACAATCTAAATTGTTATAATCCATAGCTATAATCAGTGGCAGTAAGAACCATCAACAAAACAACAATGACATAAGCAATACTACCAATGGTGAAGATTCTCAATGCAAACACTACCCTTCACGACACTTCCACACACAACTAAATGAAAAACCAACACACTTGACAATTATACCACAAAAGCCCAACTGCTGGTCTTTCATCCTCAGATACCCAGACAAATATACAAAAGCATTAAAATAAAACCTTTTTCAAAATGCTCCCCACGAGGATGTGTTACCTGGAGTTGCTTAGTGCAGTAGAAGAGCAGTCTCCTTTAGTTCAAGGAGACACGATTTCCTCTCTTATTTCTTTCT
This sequence comes from Wollemia nobilis, assembly GCA_028583015.1. Taxonomy (NCBI): domain Eukaryota; kingdom Viridiplantae; phylum Streptophyta; class Pinopsida; order Araucariales; family Araucariaceae; genus Wollemia; species Wollemia nobilis. The sequence goes on along the minus strand of JAQPPZ010016930.1, from coordinate 5,442,005 downwards.
CCAGACTTTCTTGACCTCGGGCTTGGATTTTTCACCTGCGTCCCTATTTTGCATCATTGCATGAACTTGAATATCTCTCTGGTGTGATTGTCTCTTATGCATCCATGATAAATGATTATTTTCCTTTCTTCTATGAACCTGATTTATTTCCTGTCTATGTTGTGTTCTTTGCGTCTTATGAAATCTACTGTTTTGCCTTAGATTTGATACATAAGCGCTTGGACAAAACCTTGCTATGTACCCATGACCATTGCATTGAAAACATTGTACAAAGTGTTCACTCAGATATGCAGATGTATTTCGACCAAAGATAACTCTTTGATTTATTATTTAATCCACAATAAGTTGCCTTGTGACCATACTCGGTTACATCCGAAACAATAGCCATTAAAAGTGTTAGTATGAAAAAAGTGAGAGTGGTAGAACCTCTTTTGTTGTGGCTGCTTTGTCTGTAAATCTCCTTTGATATTTTCTTTCTTTTGAAGATACGACTTTAACCTTTTCTTGCTCGGACCCTTCAACAGTGAACTTCTTCTTCTCTGCAGAATTGGAAGATACAGGTTGTTCAGCTTCATATCCAAGACCATGCTTAATCGTGGAGCTTCTCTGATGACTTATCATTTTATCTAGCAATTCTGTGCTCTTATCAAATTTAAGATTTGTATTGGCCTCTTCTAGTTGTTTCTTCAATGAAACAATCTCTTCTTCTTGTTTGCGGAAAATAATCTCTTTCTCATTGATCTGTGACTCGAGAGTTTCCTCAATCCTTTTAGACTCTTCTACTTGTAGCTTTAGATTACTAACTACTTTGTTAGAATCCTCTTCATGTTTGTTACACACATTGAATTTATCATTCAGATTTGACTTCAAGTCTTCTTCTATTTTCTTGGCCTGTTGGAATTGTAAGAACATATTTTCAATCTCATCCCCATATTCTTCCAATTTCTTGGACAATATTTTGTTATTTTTCTTTTCTATACTAAACTCTTCAAGAGCAGAGATCAACTCACCTTCCCAGTCTACTTCAGCATTGAGGTTTTTATTATCTGCTTTAGTGTTCACCCCTTCTGTCTTTTCTAGTTCAATTTCCTCTACCACAGAAACTGAAATTGGCTGAGATGTCCTTTTGAAGGAGGTTCTATTCTTATTACTTGGAGCTATAATTTGATCTTCATTCCAATTTGCTTCTGCATTCATTTCTTCTTTATTACATTCTTGTTCTGATTCTATTTCTTCTTCATCTTCACTGCTACTAAACCCATAACACTGACGTTCATTATGTCGGAGTTGATCAAAACATTTTGAACCTTGAGAACCTGCATTATGATCGAGTTGAATCTTGGCCTTTTCTCCATTTTTTGATTCATCTCTTGAATCTACAGTAATAATGAATTTATCTTTATTTTCTTTTATGACCCTGTGTGATCTTTTCTTCTTGTGTCTCATGGTTCCATTCTTGCCTTTCTTTGCCATTAGAGTATTAATCCAAGATCAACCCTAGCTGATTTAGCCTTTAAAGGGAACTTGGCTCTGATACCAATTATTGTACTTAGTATGGCATTGAGAGGGGGGGTGAATCAGTGTGGCATTCCAAAACATGAATTAACAGCTCTAAAAACCATAGCAATTAAAACTTATAAACAAATATACTAAGTACAACACTTATAGGACAAAAATTAGCTCCCATTGAAGCTAACAAATCTACGTGGGTATTATGTTCTCTAAGGATAAACTTTATATTTAGGGCCTCAAAGGCCTCTAAGAGATCCCACACTTTGTTCCCGTAAGCCTTCAAATAATACTGTTTACTTATACCTTTTTTGGTGACTTGATTCACAATAAGTTCTGAATCTCCATAGATGAGTAACTATTTGATTCTCAATTTCTCGACCTTTCTTAACCCTAAGCACAGGGCCTCATATTCTGCTGCATTGCTGGAGCAACTCCAAGTCAACCTGTAAGATAAAACCTTTTCCTCTCCAGTGGGAGAAATTAAAACTATTCTGGCACTAGCTCCATTCTTGCACCTAGCCCCATCAAATAAAAGCTTCCACAAATGATTCACAAAACCATCATCTTCTAGGGAGGGTACCAATTTTCTTTTTGGTTTCTCAATAGAATAGTTTTCTATTTCTATTTCTATCATGGCATTAAAATTTTATAGAGAAAACTCATCCTCAGCTTGGAGCTCTTCTAATGTTTCTTCCATCAGGTCTTCTTCTATTGTTTCTTCAGTCATAATATTTACACGATTAGTTTCACCAATCCTTTCTACATGAAACGTCAATGGTTTCTTATTAAAAATCTTGACCCTTCTACCTTTGAAAGGTATCTCCAAATGAGAATAATCTAAGGATAAGTATCCTCCTATCTTTTTCTGTGAACTCTCTGGATAGAAACATACCAAAATAGGGCTCCAAGTCTACAACTACTACCTCTTGTATGACTCGTCATCTGAGGCAAATTATGCAGTTGTATGGGAATATCCTTTATCACTCCTAAAATTTTTACTGGAGTACCATCTAACTGTAGGACACTTGCGCTGCTCCTAGTGTACTCCATTCCCATAATATCACATGCTGCTTTGGGTATCACAGTGGTAGCAGCGCCTGAATCTATCATGTAGTTGTAGACAACCCATCCTTCCATTTGAAGGGATAAATAAAAGGGGGGGCCTATTCTTACCAGTGGTAGATGTCAAGTTCGTTAGAACCATTTTTGAATATGATGCAGTCCCACCTCCATTTTTCATTGTCCTTAGGGATTCCTGTAGGAGATTGATTTGACCTAGGATTTGAAAAGCATCATACATACTTGCCTTAGAAGGAGTCTTTTTCATTTCCTCCACTATACTGAATATAGGTGAATCAACTAACCTTTCTCTTTCTTTGGCAAAAGTTTCACATTTATTTTTGTATCCCTGGGTAGCTTCAGCCCTTTGCCTTTTTGTCAATGAGGGGAAACTCAACCTTTCCCTAGCCTGTTCTTGGGTTTCATTTTCCCCCTGGGGAAAATTCTTTGTGTGTTTCTTGCCCTTGAATTTTGGCTAGAAATTGATATTCTCTTTCCTGAGGGAGACTTCCTTTAGGATTTTCTTTGGGAACTTCCTTGGGACCAGGGGAAACATCCAAAGGCTGAAGCTCTTTAGGGTCTGCTTGTAGTGGTTTCTTACCTGATCTTGTCAAAATTGAAACCTGCTCTACTGTAGGCATCATGAAGTTGTGGTCCTCCTCTCTAATTATATTTATATGGCTTTTCATTTTTTCTTTAATCTTTTCAACTGCTATACTTTGTACATAATGTTGGTGTATTATACATGAACTTTCCCCATGTGGATCGTTACATGTAGTACACCAAGAGTTAGAATCAGTGAGAGGATCATCGGCCTCCACTATCTCATTTGTATATACCGTGCTCGGTCTTACATGTCACCCATTGCTTGATTGTGTTGCATCTCCTATTACCTGAGGGAACCTTCTTGGCGGAAAACTCCTTTCAACCTCTCTCTTTTTCATGGATGCCATTTCATTTGACAATGCCTTCATTGTATCAATTATGGTCATGTATTGATCACTGGGGGGATTTGATGCAAGGGGTGTGGCTAGTAATGCACAGCATGCAGGAGGTGCAGCTATAGCTAGGAGGGCTTGCGTTGATGGGAGTACAGACAGTTTAGAGATTGACGCTTGGGAAAACTCTGGTAAAATTGGCAATAGATTTTTTGATGGATATATTTTTGTAGTGATGAGATCATCTTTGCCCTTTGTTGCCTCTACATAGATCCTAGGAAAAGTGGTTACACGGGATTGCCTTATTATCATACTGAGATCTGAATCAAAAGCCCTTAGATAATAGCATATAACTTGTTATTATGTGGGTTTTAGGCCTTGTGGTACTCTATCATGAGTTCTGGTAAACCTGATGTTGAAATATTGGATTTCTTCTTGTGGATGCCTCTCAATGACAGTGAATTAATTTAGCAATGTGAAAGGATCCGCATGTATATTGAATTCATCGACCAGACGGTCGGCCAAAACTGCCCAAGAAGTAATAGATCCAATAGGAAGCGCTTTGTACCAATAGATCATCTTTCCTTTCAAAGATATGATCAACAATCTGACCATTACATCTTCCTTAATGATTTTATAAACAGATGCTAGCACTAATACATCCAAACAGTTCTCATCTGTTGTTTTGCTTGTTCCATCAAATGTCGGTAAGGCTTTTAGCTCAGCTTATGGAATTTTGTGGTGTGTTCCCAAGTTCAAAGGGCCAGTTTGATTCCATACAAGATGTGCTCTGGCAGGGGCAGCTGCCATGATTGCTAAAGGAGTTACAACTGCTATGGGATTGCTTGCAGATGCTCCTACAGTGGGTTGTAAAGAGGTGCTAATGGTGTCGGGAGGATTTGATCTTGCGACTAACATAGGGTGTGCTTTTAGGCTTCAGAGGTGCAGTTCAAAAAACTTGATAGGTTATTCAAATTTTCTAGCTTGAGATATGGTTATCATATGGCTATATAACCAGAAGGTTTCTAGACAAGGACATTCTTTTATGGTCTAAATGCAACGGAGTCGCCAGGTGATTTTTTTCTTGAGATTTTGCAAACAAAAGGCTCTAAAGGTAAAACACCAAAACTTATACAATACTGTGGGATTGCTAGTCCCATCGGGTGTGCCAAAAACTGTTGGAACAAAATCTGCCTTTGGTTAATAGTGATGCACCTTAGACTTTGCCAACATTGAATAGACAGATCTTGCTTGAGATCATATGTCTAGTCTCCAGAGAAGGTTGGTTCTTTTGAAGTTTTTTAGAGAAAATAGGAAACAAGAGATAAGGGAAATATAGACTAAGCTAGAACTTTTATATGGTGCAGGTTAGACAACATCAAAGACAGATTTACTTACTTCTATCCAAAGCATTTAAAAACACATTCCAAAGCAAAAATTATATAATTCTAGATATGATTTCTGATGTTTTGTTTAGCATGTGTATATATTAGATTCTTATTCCAACAATATGATTTATGTATTGCAAAAGTTTAGATACAAGAACAGACTCAATCTACAATTCAATATTATGAGCATAAATAAAGAAAATTAATACATACACTTGCATGATATGAACCAAAATCCAATGGGAGATGTGATTTTATTGCTTGTATTCGAAGTACGTACACACAGTCTTGTAAATGTCCAAGAGCTGACCTTTTTTTTGGAGTAGCTCACCCCTATATATACCCTAAAAGAGTATCTTCCTAAGTACATCTTACTTATTTTACAAGCAATCATCTGTAGTTTCTAACAATACACAACGGATTTCTCGTATATTGGATAGATTGGCAATCATCCAACGGACCTGCCAGGTTATAATCAATAGACCATTCTTTAGAAATCAGCACCTGATGTCAGTTCTCATCTCCAGTTGCCAAAAATATACTTTATTCCTTTATAGCTGGCGTGTCATGAAATCGCGACATTCTTTCCTTGCTTTGGTCTTCTGCTACTTCCAGCCATGAAAATGAGACATGTCATGAAATCACGACATTCTTTCCTTGCTTGGCTCTTCTGTCGCTTCCAGCCATGAAAATGGGACATGTCATGAAATCATGACATTCGTCTCTTCCTTTGCTCCTTTGCTGCCTCCTATCGCAAAAATGAGACATGTCACGAAATCGCAACATTCTTTCCTTTCTTGGCTCTTCTGCCGCTTCCAGCCGTGAAAATGGGACATGTCGCAAAATTGTGACATCCGTCTCTTCCTTTGCTCCTTTGCTGCCTCTCGCCATGAAAATGAGACATGTCGTGAAAATAGTGACATTATTTCTTGCTTTGCTCTTTTGCCACTTCCAGCCGTGAAAATGGGATATGTCATAAAATCGTGACATTCGTCTCTTCCTTTGCTCCTTTGCTACATCTCGCCGTGAAAATGAGACATGTCACGAAATCATGACATTCTTTCCTTGCTTGGATCTTCTGCCGCTTCCAGCCATGAAAATGAGACATGTCGTAAAATCGTGACATTTTTTCCTTGCTTGGCTCTTCTGCCGCTTCCAACCACAAAAATGAGACATGTCACGAAATCGTGACATTCTTTCTTGCTTTGCTCTTCTGCCGCTTCCAGCCGTGAAAATGAGACATGTCGCGATATCGTGACACTTTTTCCTTTTGGCTCTTTCTCTCTGCTTTGGACCGTGAAAAAGCAACATGTCGTGATATCGCAGCACTTTTTGCACTTTGCTCTTTCTCCTCGCTGTGAATTGCGAAACTTAGACATGTCGCGATATCATGACACTTTTTGCCCTTTGCTCTTTCTCCTCGCTATGAACTATGAAACTGAGACATGTCGCGATATCGCGACACTTTTTTCCCTTTTCTCCTTCTCCTCACTGTGAACCATAAAAATGAGACATGTCATGATATCATGACACTTTTTGCCCTTTGCTCTTTCCCCTCGTTGTGAACCATGAAACTGAGACATTTCATGATATTGCGACACTTTTTCTCTTTTTGCCGTGACAAAGCAACATGTCGCGATATCATGACACTTTTTCTATTTTGGCCGTGACAAAGCAACATGTCAGGATATCACGACACTTTTTCTCTTTTGGCCGTGACAAAGCAACATGTCACGATATCGTGACACTTTTGCCACCTTGTGCCTTTTCTTCTCTTTTGTCATGAAAATACAACATGTCGCGATATCGCGACACTTTTTCTCCTTGCGGTGTTTTGCATTTTCTTTGATATTTAGCATATGGGCCACTTCGGTCCTCTTGGAAAATATGCAAAAAGGAGCATCAGATGTTTTTCTGTAGTTAGTCACTTTTTGCCTAACAGGACCTGGGGAGTGAATCGTAGGGCGAGGAAACAAAATCCGAAGGTGGATAAAGAGTATAAGATTTGGGTTCTTTGCCTCAAGAACATGATTTCGTAGTCCATAAGGGCTGATCATGAATTCACTTTAGTAACTCTTGGGGGTCATAAGTGACACTTTGAAAACTAAACAAGAAGCATTATCAAAAAAAAATTATAGTATGCTACTTTGGACTACAAATTTGTCAAGGGTAGTAGTGCCTAAGGAAGTAGGCTATGTGATTTTATGGTCCATCCAAGAGGACTATGAATTTTCCAAGTATTAAGTAAGGGATCAAATTTAAGTGTTGATGGGCTTAAAAATTGCATTCAACAATTTTGAGAGGCTTCTTAGCCATCTAAGGTAAAATTAGCTCATTTGTCTAGGTTATTTTTTGTGTCTACACTAGAAACTAGATTGATAGAGCTTTGTTCCTCAACTAGTTTATTATACAAGTATGCAATCAAAAATAAATCCTAAAAATATACATGATAGAAAATTTATGGCTTTAATTGCCTATTAAGATGAGTAGATATTCTCTATCCATTTATGGAAATTCTCATGTGCCAATTAATGGATAGAGAACTTATTCCACCTCAATCAACATGATAAGCAACTTTTTATATCATGACCATCCTAATTTTCCTTATATATCAATGGTGCCTTGGGTTGTTCACATCCCATGACTCATATACATACAATTTTTTCATGTGCATCCAACAAAGGATGATGATGACTACTGATATACTAGGCAATTCAGAACACCATTACCTCAACTTCTCAATCTACAACACCTAAAGTATCCTACATATCATTAGGCAGAATCAAGTCCCTAGTTTCAATGTTTTACATATATACAATTATTTTTATAAATGTTAGTCGATGAAACTAGGGGTGGTGAATCCACCTACCAATATGCTAGATAATCAAAACTAAATCAACCTATCTTGAAATTATTTTTTTCCATCAGAATATATTTCATCAACCTAAAAATATCAGTTCAACAATCAAATAATCAAGATTTATCATCACAAAATATATCTTTGCTAATTTGTAGATCGTTTAGGAAACATTTAGACTTGGTAATCAACAATTTGGCTACCCATAATACTTTATGAGCATGCCAAGCAATATATTATAAAATCCATGTGCTTATTAAAATTCTACAAACCAACATGGATATATTATCTTTACATATACAATAAATTCTCAAACTATGAATCATGCTATCATATGGACCTCTAATAAAAGGTGATTCCTTTTTTCATGTTTTTCCCATATACAATTATTTGTACATACATCAGGAAAAGGATAAGGGCTTCATCTCTTCTGATATTGTCCATATGGGAGCATTACCCTCAGTCTACAAAAAATTGTTGTTATGTAATCCTCACAAATTCTCAAATATTTCAACACATTAGATATGGTTCTGGATCCTAGCTATGTTTCTCATGTATCTATAAATATTTCCACATGCGTTAGGTGAGGGACATGTGGGTCCAAAAACTCTATCTTATGTGACAAAAGATTCATAAAATCAACATCAAGCTATCACAAAATATTTCATCTTCACAACTAAAAACATAAATATGATGTGCCTTTCAAGCAAACTTGTTTATCATACCCACTTGTACCACATATGAAGAACATGGACTTATACTGAGAGGGGGGGTGAACAGTATAAGACTTAACCATTTAATATTTTTAACTTTAGATAGCAGTAGCATCAACATAACATTAATCAAGATAGAAAGCATCACACATTGGAACCCCATTTTTAACGTGGTTCACCCAGAAGGCCTGGGCTACGTCCACAAAAATTTTCTCTAAAAGTTATCTCAAAGTTCTTTGGGAAACCTTCCCAATTACAATGTTTATGAGCCTCGGCCCAAAGGAGACACCTTCCCCTGATCTAAATTTATGAGCCTCTGCTCAAAGGAGATACCTTCCCCTCTACTCTGGAAATGATCCCTCAGAAGATCAATTGCCTCTACCTCTTGCCAGGCATGTGGAACTCCTTTCCACCGAAGACCTCCTGTCCTCAATGCTTAGCCTAAGAGACCTCTGCCTTCTATGATCACGTCCACAGTAGCTCAGCTACTTGTACCAAACACAGTCAGTCGGTCTAGTACAAGTCTTCCTCTGTCTATCAGATCTGTCCAACTCTATGAACAAATCAATCCTCTACACACAAGCCTTCTCAAAGACTTGCCAAATCTGTCCTCAGGTTCTCTGATAGAACCAATGTACCTCTGTCCTCAAGTTCTCTGATAGAACTATCAATCTCAGCTCACAAGTCCTCTGCTAGGACCTGTCCAAATCTGCTCACAAGTCCCCACCGGAACCTGTCCAAATCTGCTCACAAGTCCCCACCGGAACCTGTCCAAAACCTGCTCACAAGTCCCCACTGAACCTGTCCAAAACCTCAGCAAGCTCACCAAGAAAAACTTGCTTAGCATGAACTCACAAAGAGAATTGTTAGAGACCCAATGTGATTCATAAACCTCATAGAAGCATAAAGAGAATTGTTAGAGACTCAATATGTTCTATACTTAACTCCCAATCTCAATCTCAAATCTCATAGAAACATAAAGAGAATTGTTAGAGACCCAATATGTTCTATACTTAACTCCCAATCTCAATCAAATAAGAGAATTGTTAAGACCAATATTTCTATACTTAACTCCCAATCCAATCTCAACTCAATCTCAACTCAAACTCAATCTCAAAAGAATAAGATAGATGTAGTAGCTTTTCTCAAGAATATGAAACACAACCCAACAATTGCCAACCATGCAATATCTCATATAACAATGATGCTTATATTCTTTTTACCAACAACTAGGGTTTCATCATCTCAATGCAAGTAGCAAGACTTATTAACATAAACCCTATTGCAAAAATGCTTCTTCTTCCTCAACCAGAATTATGCATTCACCCAAAAATTCAACAATGACTTTAATGCATAAACAATCTTCAATATCCAAGAAAATAAGATTTACACCAATAATACCTAGTAGACAACCTTTTCACTCCAAACTCAATTTCAGAAAATATACCATAAACAACATACATGGAAGAAGTTGCCCATACCTTTACTTTGATGAAGAAGGAGAACTCAAAATCTGTCACAACACTAACTCTCAATTTGCCACCAATTAGAGTTAGCAACTATACAATATTACACAATATTAAAGATCCAAATATAACACCTTATTTCTCCAACTTAGTAAAAACCACCAAAGTACAATAACATACAAAATAACACCTCTTTACACCTTATTACTCCACATAAACATTAAACATTAAACATTAAACATCAATGTCAAAACAAAAAATGATACCTTAACCTTATACCTCCCGCGCATTCACAGCCACCATTCTTTGCACACCGCGACCAAAAGGAAATTCCCAATGAAGAGAATCGAACTCGGCACCTCTACCATCTAGCACTTTCACTTAAATGCCACCGCCATTGGGTCACAAGAGCCCAACGAAATAACAAACCGCTGCCCTCTCTTTTATCTTCCTTTGACGCCAAGAAACTGGAAAACGTAAACGTCTTCCACAAACCGCATGCAAACAAACCACTACCATCAAGCCAAAAGGTAAGGATGCAGCCCAAGCTCAAAATCGAGATTGCCAAGCACAGTCTCCATGACGCAGAACATGCACGATCTCAAAGACGTCGACGGAGATCGAAAACACAGAGCGAGCTCAAACGAAGACACCAAGCGCTTTTCGAAGGATGTAGAGCAATGCAAGTCACAGACGCCAAGCGCAGATCGAACGAAACGGTGCAAAATCAAATCGTAGATGCCAAGCACAAATCAAAAAATATAGAGAACCACAAATCGTAGATTACCAATGTCAAATCGGAGGTGCTCACTTTTGAGAATCATCCCCACTTAAATAGCAATTTATCCATTACTGATTGACGTCGATGCTCCTCCAACGATGGCAAAAAATCGACTTAAGGGTTGAAAGACCCTTTAATAATAATTAAAATAATAATTATTATTATTTTATTAATAATAAATTAAACTTGGACCTTTGACAAAGGTTTGAGTTAATTTAATTATTAATAATACACATGGACCTTTGCATTAAGTTAAGCTTGGTTTTAATAAAAACCCTTAATGAGTCCAAATGGTTTTAAGAAAAACCTTTAGCCTTGTCACCATGGTTTTAATAAAAACCCTTTAACATAATGAAGCTTCTCAAGATATTCTTGACATCACACTCTTTTGAAATCAACACAAAAATGCCTTTTGACATCAATGACAACTTATACATTTGAGCAAAGGCAATGTACCCAAAGTACCCAAAATTGCCAACAATCTCCCCCTTTGTCATTGATGGCAAACCTTTACTGAAAACACTTCTCAAGAGCCAAAACTGAAACCAATTGAAACCAACTATGCTAACAACTGAGAATCTTCCTTTGAAGTTTTGCTCCCCCTAACTTGAAGCTTTCCTCTTCACTTTGAAGCTCTCCCCCTTACTCATATCTCTCCCCCTTTGTCATCAATGGCAAAGGGCCACCTTTGGGGCTCGGGACTAAGAATTAACCTCTTAGCTTAGTCCCTCCCCCACCTCCTGATGAGGTGATTAAATCTGGGGTGGGAGAACAACTCCCAATTTCTCCCTTAGATACTCAAACGTATCCCTTGGAAGAGGTTTGGTGAAGATATCTGCAATCTGCTCTTTAGTAGACACATACTCTACCTTGACCTATTTCTCTTGCACTTTTTCCCTTAGAAAATGATACTTGATGGAAATATGCTTTGTCCTTGAGTGCATTACCGGATTTTTGGAAATACTTATGGCACTTGTATTATCACAAAGAATGGAGATGGGTTGTTCATGTTTGACTTTGAAATCCTCTAGGGTGGTTTTCATCCACAAAACCTGTGTACACCCAGCCACTGCTGCTATGTATTCAGCCTCTGCTGTAGATAAGGAAACTGAAGGTTGTTTCTTACTTAGCCAAGAAACCAAACTTTTTCCCAAAAAGAATGCTCCACCACTAGTGCTTTTCCTGTCATCAATACCACCTGCCCAATCTGCATCTGTATAAGTCGTGAGGGTGAAATCATCACCTTTGGGATACCAAAGCCCAAAGTCCATAGTGCCCTTCGAGATATCTGAATATCCTCTTAACTGCCATAACATGAGAATCTTTAGGAGCTGCCTGAAATCTAGCTACTAACCCAACTGCCTGCATGATATCTGGTCTGGTAGCTGTAACATATAATAAGCTGCCTATCATTGATCTGTACAACCTCTGATCTACTGCTGGAGATTCATCATCTTTACTCATCTTGCATCCTGTAATCATTGGAGTACATACTGGTTTGCTATCTATCATCCCAAATTTCTTCAACATTTCTTTGATATATTTTCCTTGAGAGAGAAATACACCATCTTTTGATTGAGAAATCTGAAGACCTAAAAAGAATGACAACTCTCCAATCATAGACATCTCAAATTCCTTCTGCATGGTGTTAGCAAAATCTTTGCACATCTGAGTATTGTTTCCCCCAAAAATAATATCATCAACATAGACAACCATAATCAGCATATCATCACCTTCATCTTTAATATACAAATTGCTATCTACCACACCTTTCCTGAAGCCTTGCTCATGAAGATACCTGTCAAGTCTTGAGTACCAAGCCCTAGGTGCTTGCTTTAACCCATACAAAGCCTTTTTCAGTTTACACACATAGTCTGGTTGTTCTGAGAGAGACACTCCTTCTGGCTATTCTATGTAGACTTCTTCTTCCAATACCCCATTTAGAAAAGCTGACTTTACATCCATTTGATACACCTTGAAATATTTGAAGCTTGAAAGGGCCAAAAACATTCTGATGGCTTCAAGACGAGCAACAGGAGCAAACGTCTCTTCGAAATCAACACCTTCTACTTGAGCATAACCTTTGCAGACTAACCTTGCTTTGTTTCTGACAATCTTTCCATCCTCATTGAGTTTATTTTTGAATATCCATTTTGTGCCAATGACATTCTTGTCCTTAGGTCTTGGAACCAATTCCCAAGTTTCACTTTTCTCTATTTGGTTTAGCTCCTCATCCATTGCTTTTACCCAAAACTTATCTGCACATGCTTCACTAAAATATTTTGGCTCAATTTGAGATAATAATGAAACATTTGTAGAATCATGTGAGGGAATGACTCTTCTTCTTGTTTGCCTCCTATTTGGATCACCAATGATCAAATATTTGGGATGATGTTTCTGAACATATCGTGAAGGAGTTTTGGGAAGCAATTGTTGTCTTTCCTCTTCTTCATCTGAAACCTCTCTGAATTCTTCTTGACAAATTTCATCACTTAGTTCCTGGATTGGTTCTCTTATCCCTGTCTTTTCATCAACAGTTACATTTATGCTCTCTACAACTGTATGAGTTCTTTTGTTGAAGCATCTGTAGGCCTTACTTTTGCTGGAATACCCAAGAAAGATTCCCTCATCACATCTAGGATCAAACTTACCCAAGTTCTGATCTTCCCTTCTGATGAAGCACTTACTCCCAAACACTTTGAAGTATTTTACTGTAGCTGGTCTTCCTTTCCACAACTCATAAGGAGTTTTATGATGATTGACTCTAAGTTGGGCCCTGGTGATAATGTAGACTGCTGTACTGACTGCCTCTTTCCAAAAGCCATCTGAAAGTTTTGATTCATTCAACATAGCTCTAGCCATATTTTCAATAGTTCTATTTTTTCTTTCAACTACTCCATTTTGTTGAGGAGTTCTTGCTGCTGAATATTCTCTTTTGATTCCTTGCTGCTCACAGTATTCCACAAATTCATTTGAAGTGAACTCTCCTCCTCTATCTGATCTTAAACATTTGATTCTCTTGTCAGTCTCATTTTCAACCATTTCTTTGAAAGCTTTAAATTTTTCAAAAGCTTCAGATTTTTCTTTGAGAAAAGTAACCCAAGTCATTCTAGAATAATCATCTATAAAAAGCATGAAGTAGCTTTCCCCCTGAATGCTCTGAGTTCTGGTAGGGCCACATAAATCAGTATGAATAAGATCCAATGGTTTTGAAGAAGTATACCCTTTTGATTTGAAACTGGTTCTGGTCTGTTTTCCATGTTGACAAGGACCGCAAATGATGTTATGGGGCCTTTTTATTTTGGGCAAGTCTCTAATCGCTTCCTTGTTACTAATATTGACTAGATTATCAAAACTCAAATGCCCCAATATTTTATGCCATAACCAACTCTCATCTTCTTGAGTTAGAAAACACTTTTCCTTTTTTATCTCACTTAGCATGTAAAGATTGTTTGGAGTCCTTGTAGCACTAGCAATGAGTTTTCCATTTTTTTCTTTACTTATCTCACATCTATCTGAAAAGAAAGATACTATGTGCCCTTGATCACAAAGTTGACTCACACTTAGAAGATTATGTCTTAGGCCTTCTACATAAAGCACATTTTCTATTTTGGATTTCCCATCCAAACTAAGAGTCCCTTTACCACAGATTTTAGCTGACCTGTTATCTCCAAAACTGACGGTTCCTCTGTTTGTTTCTTTAAAGACCAAAAACTTTTCCTTTTCACCAGTCATATGTTTTGAACAACCACTATCAAGATACCATTTTTCTACTTTGTCTAGAGCATGAAAAGCAGTTTGAGCTATCATTGACTTAGATTTGATCTCATTTTTCTTTTTAGTAAACTCAAGGCTAGATCTATCCAAACTACACATCCTAGCAATATGCCCAAAATTATTGCACTTGTAACACATGACATCTTTATTCATAAGAGGTGCAAAAGAGTTACCATTTTCTTTACTATGTTTATTCATGGACTTATTGCAATGCATAGCTTTGTGACCAAATTTCTTGCAGAAAAAACAATAGCCATGGAAAGTATTATGTAACTTGTTTTGATGCCTTGGATGATTGTTCTTCTTGTGACCAACTGGAATCCACCGCTCTTCAGGATGAAGATTGATCTTGCTCGAAGACCCTATTTCTTGAATGGTAATACCATCCTTCTTTTGCTTTTCACATGGAGTATTCTGTCTGAGAGCCAACTGTTCCAACTTCACTCTAAGAGACATAACTTCTTCTTCTAGTTTCTCGCAATCAGCTTCCTTTCCTTTGAGAACCTCTGTCAGAACCTGTTCAACCTTTTTTCCTTCTTCAGCTAGAATTTTGAAGTCTATAACACTTTGAACCAATTCTGATCTTGCTATCTTTTCTTCCTGATATTGATGCTTGAGAACAGAATTCTCTTCCCTAAATTTCTCAAGCTTTCTCAAAGCTAAGAAGAATTCACCTTTGAGATCGAACTCAACCTCTTCATCTCTTTTTGAATCTGTATGATCCTCTGATAGATCCTTCTCCAAGCTATTAGGCTCTTTCTGGAGAGACCCGCTCTGATACCAATTGAAGAACATGGACTTATACTGAGAGGGGGGTGAACAGTATAAGACTTAACCATTTAATATTTTTAACTTTAGATAGCAGTAGCATCAACATAACATTAATCAAGATAGAAAGCATCACACATTGGAACCCCATTTTTAACGTGGTTCACCCAGAAGGCTTGGGCTACGTCCACAAAAATTTTCTCTAAAAGTTATCTCAAAGTTCTTTGGGAAACCTTCCCAATTACAATGTTTATGAGCCTCGGCCCAAAGGAGACACCTTCCCCGATCTGAATTTATGAGCCTCTGCTCAAAGGAGATACCTTCCCTCTGCTCTGGAAATGATCCCTCAGAAGATCAACTGCCTCTACCTCTTGCCAGCATGTGGAACTCCTTTCCATCGAAGACCTCCTGTCCTCAATGCTTAGCCTAAGAGACCTCTGCCTTCTATGATCACGTCCACAGCAGCTCAGCTACCTATACCAAACATAGTCAGTCGGTCTAGTACAAGTCTTCCTCTATCTATCAGATCTATCCAACTCTATGAACAAATCAATCCTCTGCACACAAGCCTTCTCAAAGACTTGCCAAATCTATCCTCAGGTTCTCTGATAGAACCAATGTACCTCTGTCCTCAAGTTCTCTGATAGAACTATCAATCTCAGCTCACAAGTCCTCTGCTAGGACCTGTCCAAATCTGCTCACAAGTCCCCACCTGAACCTGTCCAAATCTGCTCACAAGTCCCCACTGGAACCTGTCCAAAACCTGCTCACAAGTCCCCACTGGAACCTATCCAAAACCTCAGCAAGCTCACCAAGAAAAACTTGCTTAGCATGAACTCACAAAGAGAATTGTTAGAGACCCAATGTGATTCATAAACCTCATAGAAGCATAAAGAGAATTGTTAGAGACTCAATATGTTCTATACTTAACTCCCAATCTCAATCTCAAATCTCATAGAAACATAAAGAGAATTGTTAGAGACCCAATATGTTCTATACTTAACTCCCAATCTCAAATCTCAACTCAATATACTTAACTCCCAATCTCAAATCTCAACTCAATCTCAACTCAAACTCAATCTCAAAAGAATAAGATAGATGTAGTAGCTTTTCTCAAGAATATAAAACACAACCCAACAATTGCCAACCATGCAATATCTCATATAACAATGATGCTTATATTATTTTTACCAACAACTAGGGTTTCATCATCTCAATGCAAGTAGCAAGACTTATTAACATAAACCCTATTGCAAAAAATGCTTCTTCTTCCTCAACCAGAATTATGCATTCACCCAAAAATTCAACAATAACTTTAATGCATAAACAATCTTCAATATCCAGAAAATAAGATTTACACCAATAATACCTAGTAGACAACCTTTTCACTCCAAACTCAATTTCAGAAAATATACCATAAACAACATACATGGAAGAAGTTGCCCATACCTTTACTTTGATGAAGAAGGAGAACTCAAAATCTGTCACAACACTAACTCTCAATTTGCCACCAATTAGAGTTAGCAACTATACAATATTACACAATATTAAAGATCCAAATATAACACCTTATTTCTCCAACTTAGTAAAAACCACCAAAGTACAATAACATACAAAATAACACCTCTTTACACCTTATTACTCCACATAAACATTAAACATTAAACATCAATGTCAAAACAAAAAATGATACCTTAACCTTATACCTCCCGCGCATTCACAGCCACCATTCTTTGCACACCACGACCAAAAGGAAATTCCCAATGAAGAGAATCGAACTCAGCACCTCTGTCGTCTAGCACTTTCGCTTAAATGCCACCGTCGTTGGGTCACAAGAGCCCAACGAAATAACAAACCGCTGCCCTCTCTTTTATCTTCCTTTGACGCCAAGATCCTGGAAAACGTAAACGTCTTCCACAAACCGCATGCAAACAAACCACTACCGTCAAGCCAAAAGGTAAGGATGCAGCCCAAGCTCAAAACCGAGATTGCCAAGCATAGTCTCCATGATGTAGAACATGCACGATCTCAAAGACGTCGACGGAGATCGAAAACATAGAGCGAGCTCAAATGAAGACACCAAGCGCTTTTCGAAGGATGTAGAGCAATGCAAGTCACAGACGCCAAGCGCAGATCGAATGAAACGGTGCAAAATCAAATCGTAGATGCCAAGCAGGCGCAAATCAAAAAATATAGAGAACCACAAATCGCAGATGACCAATGTCATAATCGGAGGTGCTCACTTTTGAGAATCATCCCCACTTAAATAGCCATTTTTCCTTCACTGTTTGACGTCGGCGCTCCTCCTCGCTTAAGGGTTGAAAGACCCTTTAATAATAATTAAAATAATAATAATTATTATTTTATTAATAATAAATTAAACTTGGACCTTTGACAAAGGTATGAGTTAATTTAATTATTAATAATACACATGGACCTTTGCATTAAGTTAAGCTTGGTTTTAATAAAAACCCTTAATGAGTCCAAATGGTTTTAAGAAAAACCTTTAGCCTTGTCACCATGGTTTTAATAAAAACCCTTTAACATAATGAAGCTTCTCAAGATATTCTTGACATCACACTCTTTTGAAATCAACACAAAAATGCCTTTTGACATCAATGACAACTTATACATTTGAGCAAAGGCAATGTACCCAAAGTACCCAAAATTGCCAACAAGATATTCATGATTATATTGTGAATATAATGGTTGGGGGCATATGATTTCAAAGTCACCTTCATTGGCACCTTTGACAATGCTCCTTTCATTCAAATCTTAATTTCTTCACACATCAGAGGTGGTGATGGGTCTTAAGTCCAATTCCTCATGTACATGTAAATCTTTGCATATGCATTAGGTAACGGACTTATAGACCCTTGTTACCCTTTCTCATATGTCAAGAAATATAAGACACTATTACTATATCACATTCAAAAAAAACATTTCTTTAACCAAGGAGTAACCTGCTCCTAAGATAATTACACTTTCAATCTATCTTTACAATTTTAGAAAGCAATCTATCTCTATCGTTATACATACTCATGCATTTTACTTCCTACTTATGAGATGCCTATCTCTATCTCATATATTTGCATAAAATCCTTTGGGTATGCCTCTCAAAGCATGCATAAAATCAATTGGCTATACATATCAAAGGGTGCATAAAATCCTTCGAGTATGCCTTTGAATTCATCCATAAAATGCTTTGGGTATGCTTCTCAAAGCATGCATAAAATCCTTTGGTTACATCTCTCAAAGTGTGCATAAAATCCTTTGAGGATACTCTCAAAGCATGCATAAAATCCTTTGGGTATTCCTATCAAAGTGTGTATAAAATACTTTGAGTATGCCTCTCAAAACATGCATAAAATCCTTTGGGTATGCCTATCAAAGCATGCATTACTAACTATTACTAACAACTAACTCTACTAACAACAATACATATATCTTATACATATTACAAGTACCTCATCATGTCTTAAGTGCTTGTCTTTTATGCAACATCTTAGGCCACCATTTAATCCTGATAAGATTACATTTCCATTTTATGTAAATTCACAAGGATTATCTAGTCTTAAAGGATAGTACTTGACACTAAAATTCATAATGAGCACCTATTTTTTATTAGGTCTAAATACCATCGCTTGTGCAAGAAAAAAACATTTGAGTTCTTATCTATTATTAGACCTTTAATTCACCACTCAACAAAATATTTATCCCCTTTTTAGCATTTATTCATTATCCAATACATTAGGCCATCGCTAAAATGACATAAAAATCTATCCAAATGCTTGCTATAAACAATCATCACATCCAGAAGTACATTTCCAAAATCAACATCATGTCATAAAAATAACATTACAAAGACATAATCATCATGCAAAGAACTCAACACATAAAATAATGTCATTACTATATAATGCCTCAGTATCATACATGCCTATAAGACAGTTGTATCACAAAGAGAAAATGGATACACTTAGCCTCAAATACCTAAAATGATATGGTGAACCACATAATAAAATTGGTACACTAACTTTGAAAATCCTAGCAAATAGATCTTGCATCCCCTCCCCTAGAAGTTGGTGGAGGAGGAGGAGATCAAAATCCAATCGATCGCTATGAGTAGCAACTCACAAGCTGAGTCCTCGATCGTGTATGTGAGAACCATGGTTATCGTTGTTATGGAGGAATAGTAGTATGATGATTTTGTTAATATTATACAACCTACCTCCATATTAGCTAGCTAAATCTCCTCTCTCACTCTCTCAAAGTAATCCCTTGATCTATCTAGATCTAGCATTGCTCTATCCAAATTAGCCCTTATCCTGTATAGGTCTACCTTCATTTGCTCCATCAATAAATCCAAAAAGCTCGTCATCATAGCCATAATTCCATCATCCATCCCTTGGAAAATTTTTAAGAGAGCCTCATCTCTCTCTTGAGTAACCCACTCTAGAGTCACCTACAACTTGACTATGATCTAGTTGTTAGATACCGTCTCCTCTACCACTCGAGCCATATCCTCTCAAACCTTAGATGCATGCTCTTCTCGTGTAGCCTTGAGTACTACCATATGCTCCCTCACCTCTTGGAATATCCTATTCAAAGCATCCAACTCTTCCTGTGTCACCTCTATAGCTGACCTACTAATACCTACATCACTAAATATTGTTGGTACTATAAGAACCATTGCCAAAAAAGGTACGTCTAGAGGATCATCCTTAAAATTACTCTCACCTTGACCTTCATCCATGGATTCCCATATCACTACCATCATATCCTTCCACTCTTTCCTTAGTTGTTGTCATATATCTTGAAGGATTCTGGCTATCTCATCCACTACTGCATATCACCCCCTCGGTGGATTCATTTATGTCAACCTAGTTAGGAAAAATTACTCATACTAGGTGGTCAATATCTTAGGATCATCTACATATACCTCAATGGAGTAAATATCTATGGGATCCCACCACCTCTCTCATGTGACTCAGTGTACCCATATCTCACCTACCCCTAGTATCCCTTGGACCTCTTCAAACTGGCATAGTACTCAATCATTATCGATACAGCTCATATGCTCACCCTCCATCATCTAGCCACTAAATCCTCCTCACCTGAGCTAGCTCCTTGCTATCATCTGACCACCTAGACCAACCTCTTCATGGTCACCAAGTAATATATCCATCCCTCAACTCATCAATCAAGAATCAAGTCTACTTCAAGGTTTAATGACTAGGTCAAATACAACTCATCTACTGGTAAACCATAGGCTTACTTACCCTACATATTATACCCTCTATAATTAGTTGTTGGACTACCATGTGCTCCCAGGTCCACACCTATAGAAGAGTTCAACATACTAGGATATTACCACTTTGATATATCACTCACTACAATGTATAGTATAACCTAGCCAAAATAGTTGGCCCCCATGCAAATATAGTTTTGCAATATCATAACCCAATAATGATAACTCCCCATCCCCAAGGTATGAACCTTCTACTTGTGTTTACCATAAATATCCCTAACATAATGGAGGATAATAGAGTTTTAAATTGATCTATGTACCTCCCCATGTATGAATTATTAATGGATAAACCTTTATCCATCCTTGCAAACCTCTCATTGTCTGTTAACAATGCCTTCCCAACCTTGTCATCCTTCCCAAGGTAGATCAATTTGCCTTGAATATGAACCTATAGGATATACCAAACATCCTCCAGCATCATCGTTATTTATATATCCTAAATGTGTTGGTCAATGGATACCATATCTTGGCCAAAGATATCAAAAGTGGTTGGTCAAACTCTAGTTTGGGCATATATACCACATGCTCTAGCCTGATAGCCACCACCACACCAAACTCATGATCATTCAAACTACATGCCATAATCTTATCCATCACCTTTTATCAATTCTCTTGACTCACCAAAACCTTTATTACTTGCCAAAAAGTACATCCAAAATAGCATCAATAGCTTTTTCAAATTATTTTTGGTGCATGGAAAATTTACCACTAGAAAATTCACCACCATTGGAAGAAATATCACTGGAAGATTTTACAAAAAACATAAAAAACTAAACTTAAAAGTAAAATTTGACCTCAATTCTCGAGCATACTTATACGATGTGCTTTGAAGCACATACTATTCCTTATACGATGTTATTTGTGATCACTCCCAAACTCCCTTTTACCAAGCTCTCCAAATTTCCAAATGGGCTAAGTGAAAATGATAACCATTTTCACCCTCTTTTCCCCTTTTAACCTACCCAACCCACCCTACATGCAGTTTTTTTCATAGCCATTTTTTTTCAAATCCACCCATCAATAAAGAATTCTCTCCAAATACATTTTGGAAAATATTCTTGAGGGGCCACCCATGGGGCATATAGGAATACAAGGCACATATATTTTAGATATCGATAAGGCATACATCATAAAAATAAGGTATAAATGTAGCACTAACATTAAGCAATAAAAAAATCATAATCATAATCATTTCTTCAACACATCTCAAGACAACAAGTAGTACACCATCAAAATTGGAGTCCTACCACTTACTTTTGATGTAAATTCATAGAAATCATGTCAAAACTAGGGTAAACTATAGACTATTTTGACACACCCTCAAAGCAAAAGATATCAAACAAGACTCCAAGCATCAGCAGATACTCAATCAACCCAAACCAAAATTTTTTGGCAATATCTTTAACCCCTATTAAATTATCCACTCATTGGAAAATTTGCTAGTGGTGAAAGTGTCAAATTTGAAAAATAACTATTTTTCAAACCTAGGCCAATCAAACTGACCACTGGTCAAATTCACCAATCATTGGAAAAAATTTTAGTGGTAAATTTACAAAACCACCAAAATATTTTGGCATGATCCAAGAGCATATGGATTCCTTCACTCCACTACCTCATTTGACCTCACATGCTCTAGAAATGAACCAGACCTAAAAATTAAAAAAAAACTAAGGACATCCCAACCAATTTTCTCTCTCAATACCTCCTCCAAAAATCTATAAATCTATAAATGTAGCCTTGGGGTAAGCATTCCAAGAAGCAATTTTTGATCTAGGTATACTCCATAAAACTTCCTATCATTCTTTTCATTTGCATTCCTCTTCTTCTCATTTTGGCATCTTCATAAAGCTATCTTGGAGGTAAGTCAAGCAAGGCAAGGAGAGTGTCTTTGGGGCAAGGAGGAGTTCTTTCTAGGTTGTATCACTCCTAGCTCCTTTTTTCTTTCATATCCTTGTTCTATTTCATGCATTTTCTCTTCTATTTCTAGGACTTGCTAACTTGGTTTTGGCATATATAGTCATTCACTTCTCTTTTACTATTTCATCTCATGCTTCTAACACCTTCTTTGTAGGCCATTTCAAGTTCATTGACATTTTCTTCATTCATTTGTAATCATTAATCTCTTTTGTTGCATATTTTAATACTTCTAACATATGCTTCCATGTCATTTACTTCCATATTGCTTCATTTACAATAGTTCATTTCATTCATAAGTATATTTCTCTTCATTATAAGCATACTAAATATATTTTCCTCTTTTCCATGCACTTTGATTTCTAATCCATCATTATTTGTAAGCATTACTTCACTTGTAGGCTATTTCATATTGTATTTTCATTATATGTATTATTTTTCTTTTCTAATATCATCTTCTTCCTCGCATTTTACATTGGATTCATTATAATATCAAGGAATACTTCCTTGAGTTTTCTTTGGTATTGATACAATAATAGCATTATTTTGCTTATCCTAAAATAAACATTTTATGATTTTCATGCTCTTTCCTTTTTCCTTTCTGTAGATTTTCTTAAAACTTATAATAACAACATATACATTTGCATTTAGCATCTTCATTGCATTTACATTGTGTTGTTTTTTATTAATATTAAAGAGGATTTGGAAATACATTCCTTCCCCTTTTGTATATATTTCTCGATCATCCAAGTTCCTGGAAAATATAATCTCAATAATTTAAGTGATTGTCCATCTTCTTTCATGCACATTTAATTTGTTTCTCAAAATTAGGATTTTCATAGCTTGATTCTAGAATTTGTAGGTGATAGACCTTGGAAATATTCCACTCCATATTTGATATGGACATAGAATATTTAGTTTGTTAGCATTTGTTGATAATTATAATGTTGACAAATTGTTTGCTAATTTTTTAAGATCATTACCTCTATATTTGACATCTTGTATGCCTATTTATTATTGCAAGTTTAATCAAAATTCATTCATGTTTTTCAATTCCTGATCAATATTTCCCCCATGTTTCATCTTATATTAACCAAAAATCAACTCTAAAATCCAACCCAATACTCATTCAGCCCCATTTTAGGATAAATTCACCACTCCCTATAGTCACTAGTGAATTTGACTCTCTAGAATACACAAAGCAAATATCCCACTCTATCAAATTTTCCACTGATAAATTAACCACTCTCTAGAAAATTTGATAGGACTTACATCCATTCCAAAAGGAGGCTCATTCATACTCATTTTTTGCATTAATAGTGGGTTTGATCAGCCAAGAATATATCTTATCATCTCTCTATAATAAGATAGACCCCCCAAAATAGAAAAACCCTTCATTTTGTAGGTTTTCAAAATCGCTAGTCAGTGGAAAGTTTGCCAATGGAAAATTTGACCAGGCTCCAAAAAAGGTAACCCTACCACTTAGCACCTCTTTGATATCTATTTTTCCTTACATTTTTTCTTTTTTATCTCTATTTTTGCAGTTTGTTTGCTTAAATTCATACTTATTTTTGTCAATCAAAGAATCTTAGATTAGATCAAATTCTTATTTTAATCACATTTATCTTGGAAAGAAATCAAGGAATCCTAGATTAAGTATAATACTCTCCTTTTATAAGCACTTAGGCAAGAAATCAAATCATATAGTTGCATTGTAGGATGATCTTTTTGATGCATTATCTCTTATTTTCCTTGAAAAATATAACCCTCTTTTAGCATAGTTCATCATTCAAACTAAAAAGTATACTAGGCTAGTTCTTGTATTCTTGCATTTTGTGTGTTTATATTTAGCATGTATTTTAAATGTTCTTCACCTTAAGTTTGAACAAATTTTGTCTTGATTAAGGTTCAATAAAGAATTGGTTTAGAAATCCAAAACCTTAGGTGCTTATTGAATAAACCCATTGAACATCATCAATCATAACATCAACAACACACATAGACACCTTGATAAACTCCATGAAGTAGAGCCTACTTACATTGAATATTCCCACATATTTGAGGTCTCCTTTGGAAAGAGGTTCTCAAATTTAGGCAAAAAATATTCCTAATAGAATCCACCTCACTATGCATGCAAGGTTTCTAAATCTATAGTCTTTATAGGTTTGTGCCTCATCCTCCTAATTCTATTCCAAAAGCATTGGAGTCCAATGCTTCTAATATGGGGATTTATGATGAGGATATCATTTTTTGTTCTTAGGATTAGTTATTCCCTAGGTTATTATGTACTAGTCTTAAGATTATATTTTGTTTTTTTGCTATGTAAACATGAGCCTCTACTCTCACGTGGGTTTCTAGAGTTAGTTTGTTAGATAACTTCTAGATTCTCTTAGTTTTTAGGATTAGAATAGCTAAATTAAGTTAGCATGTTAGTTTTGTTATCTAACCTATCTTCCAACTCGTGCTTCTATAATGATATCTTCTGATTTTATTATGTATTTTGTGCTTATTATAAGCACTAGAAATAATGTAAATATTAGTGGATTTTTGACCTCGTCACCATGTTTCCTTAACACTCTCTTTTATGTTATATCATGTGATGTGACATACACCATTCTACTTAGAAGATATTGGATACATTCCATGAAAGAAGTACCATCTACCTTATTGTAGATACCTAAAACATGTCATGTTGAGGTGACTACTCATATAGGACATGCTAGAAGACCATATGGAAGACCTTGGATAGATACCAAGGTATAACAATGGTTTTTACCACTCATTTGGGCATATTTTCCTAGTCAATGCTAGCCACTACTGACACCCATAGTTAGCAGAGTTGATCGCGCCTATCAGCCGCAGTCAGGACTCAGAGTCAGTTGGCCTTCATATGACCCAAAATTGGTTGCAACAACCAATTGGTTGTGTATTGGAGTGGTTTGAGTGAGGAAGGTTCTGGATCCTTCCATCCAACAAGCTCAACCACCCAATCTTGATCTAGTCTTCCTCATGAAGCCACCCCTAGCCCTTGGTAATTGCTATATAATCTCCCTTTGAATTGGGGAAAAGAGAGAGAAGCATAATAAATTGAGAAATGAAGCCCTATTGAATTGCATAACCATTCACATGCATTTATAGGAATACCTTTGCTACCAAATTGGAGATCACATTGCCATGGAGTTCCTAGGAGGATAGAAGAGACAAGAAATTCTAATCCATGCAATCCATGCACTCATTGAGCAATTCAACCGCTAAATATATCATAGGACATAAAGGTTACCCTTGACCATAAATTTAGTAAGGAGAATAAGAGAATTGGCCCTGATTTGGAGGGTAAACATACTTCAGGCTCAATCACTGCTATCAGCCGTGGTGAACAGTGCCCACCGCTTGAAGGACCTGCAGTCAGCGGGTAATCCCTGATTTCCTTGTTCTCTATTTTAAAATATACTTAACTAGGTTATATTAATCATGTTGTAGGTTTAATTTAGAATTATAGAGATATTTAAATGATAGATTAAGATTTAATTGCAATTTCCCTTCATTATTGTAGTGTAGGTATAACAAATATTTTTCATGCTTTCATGTCTTCAATTGGTTAATTAGGAGCTTAGATAGATTCATCTTAGTTTATTTCATGTTTCTAATGGTAGATCATCATGATTTAGATCAATTTACATGCTTTGAATCACTTTCTTGATTATCATGTTATCTTTTGTGCAAGCACCCTTTAAAAGCCTCATCAAGAGAGGCCTACTTTGCTTTTAATTTTTCTTGTTTTTAATTGCATACAGGACTAACAAAGTTTTGGGATGTAAGCCAACAAATACCTCTAACCATGGAGAAGAGGGTCATCGAAACGCTAGAGCAGTTTGTGTCATATTGAAAGTCACTTGGAAATCACACCTACCCTTGAGAGGGATGCATTACATCCTATTGTAACAATTGTATAAAAGTGATTATCCCTAAGAGGGATGTACTTGTAATTTGACTTTGGCTTCAAATATAATGGAATAAAGCATATTTCTTATTGTCAATTTCTTCTTCTTGTATGCATTTTGTGTATCTTTCAATTCTTGCAATAGGAACCAATAGTTGTGAGCCTTTTTTGGATTAGACAGAAGGCGATCATAGTGAGACTCCATATTTCATGCCATAAATTTTTGACTTCTATCATTTTTTTATGACAAGTACTCACCGCAGTTGACAGCCGCGATCAAAAGTTGTCATTGTGGTTGACATCTATGGGCAACAATGGTCACCGTGCCATACAGCCACGGTCAGAATCTAACCAATTAGATTGCAAGGAGAAAAATATTAATCAAATGAGGATCTGAGGTAGGTCCCACTGTTATTCTATTTTTTCTATTCTCTGTCTGTGTTTTTCTAGACAATGCAAAATATTAGCATAATCAGGGAAGGCAATGAAAATATGTTAAATGCATTGAGTCCTTAGGTCTTCTGATTAGGATCTACTAGTCGCTTCTATGAACATTGGACCTCTGAGTGCAGTCTGACCTAGTATCCAACGCTATAGACCCCTCTTGTATGTTAGTTATACTTGCATGAGGTCTAATTAGTGGCCATACCATTTTTAGTATGCATTATAAAAATATCATGTAAAACTAATCATGCATGCTTTCTTAATTTGAAATGTTCCTCTTTCTACATTGCATATAGAAAGAATCATTTGAATTTTGTAATATGCATATTTATTTCATGCAAATTAAAAGGAACCACACACACCATGTTTCATAGTAAATGCTAGTGAGTTGGGAGTCACATCCAACCACTGGTAGGGTTTCAATGATGATGGCAGTGATTTCCACCCATTGGCCCAACTCCCATGTATCTTTTTGTTACTAGACCAATACTGGATCCAAGAACCATCCATAGCCTAGAAAATTTGCATGTACTTCTCTTTGGAGGGTATAACATTGACTGGGTGAGATTGGGTGAGGATCTAGGAGGACCTGTGCTCCCTACCAGGGTGTGGACCTCATCATCACATTTTGAGGGGATTACACAGTCTGGATTTCATCACCAGGTTGTCAAGCTATGAGCATACAGGTGAAATCCATTAAAAATTTGAGAAAATCATCAACGTATTATAAAACACAACAAGAGTTACTTTACTAATACAAAAAATTGAAAATGCATCAAACAGTTTAGGGCTCATTTTGAAACTGTAAAAGGAGATAATCATCATTGTATTCTTTATGTGTTAATAAAAGTTAAATATAGACATAGAATACATTATGATGCAAACACGGAGAGGCCAATATGGGCATAGACCTGAGATTGAAGCCCAAGCTCCACCTAATGCACAACATGATGTGGAATACCCTCAATCTAAGAATCCTCATGGACATCGTTCAACGAGTATTAGAGGGGATAATTCCACATGAGGGGATTCCATTGAGAATACCCTGATTATAGGAAGTACTATACATTCCTATAGACACATATCAAAGCATGGGACTTCCTAGCATGGGGGTTTCACACATGGTAGCATTTACCGTGATCGCATTCCACGGGCATCCATGGGTTCAGCTGAAGAATATTTTATCAAGGGATCCAGACTGGTATCTCTTCGACCTGTATCTAAGGGAGGCTCACGACCTCCATAGTCAATGTGTAGACAATTCCAAGATCCACTCATTCAGGGGTGAACGGAGAGGGTTGCTTCCAAGCATAGGCTCACAGAGACTCCCTATAGGGGTGAACCTTCTAAGTTCACCAAAAATATATGCAAAGTGGGATAAAATGGTACACTTCCTCATGAACCATGGCATATCAAATAGTTATATGGTCTAGACAGAGTCTTAGAGCATCTAGGATATAAGCCTACGCCTGCACCCTCTTGACCTGCGAGTGAGTGTAGTGCAAGCACCATTAGGACCACCCAAGAACATGGAGAGTGCTCCAAGTATTCTTGAGACATGCATGCTCTTGCATCGCATGTAGGCACTGAGTATAGGAGATAGCCTAACATGAATTTCATCTTTATAGATCGAGGCAATAGTGTGACAAATCAGTCCATTGGAGGACATACCCATAAATTTGCTCAAACAGAGCACACTCACCAGAGACCTCATATGGTTGATCATGTTGATAGAGCTCATAGACTAATGTCAGAACAAATACGACAGATTATCCAAGATCAATTGGAGGATGTTCATGTAGAGAAAGAGCACCTCAAAAAAGAGAATTCTCAGAGGCAAAGATTCATAAGACAAAAATTATATGAAAAACACATACATGAACAATGATTCCTCGATCAAAAGGAGCGTGTAGAGAGAGAGAGGATTGATTGGCTAGTGCTAGTTTACCTCCTCATAGTGAGATCAAGGAGCGTGTCGATAGACGAGTGGCTTCAAAGCTCAAGTTACACCCTAAGAACATAGACACACATACTCACCGTACGACTCAACATAGAGATCGACATCCAGCATCCGAACAACATGAGCATAGGTAGTATGAGAATGAAGTGGGAGAGGAATTAGAACAAGAATATCTAGAAATATCCCAATTTGATGAGGAGGGTGATCCTAGTCCCCCACCTCGATCGAGGAAGAATCTGCCTTTGAGGGTGCCTCCAAGGCAATCTCGAGAAGAGGAGTGTCTTTCCTTGTAAGCCTATAAGACCTTAGCAGAGAAGGTTCAAGTCATAGAGAAGCAAGGAATGACTTATTAGAAGCCTACCTTGAACAAATTCATAATGAACATTTATGCATGTCAATGCCTATTCTAGCATATCCTAAGCATTTCAAGATGCCTAGACTGAAAAAGTTTCAAGGAGAGGAAGATGCATAGGAGCATGTGACAAGTTTCCTAGATATGTACTTTTATATTGAGAGCAATGATGCTTTGCTCCTACGCACCTTCATTACGACCCTCTCAGGCCCATCTCGAGAGTGGTTCAACCAATTAAAGAGGCACAACATCACTAGTTTCAAACAACTAGCCAATGCATTTCTTGAATGCTTTTCCTTTGGTGTCAAGAAAAAGGTAAACTTATCTGACCTGGTTGCTTTAACGCAACATGACGATGAGCCAGTGATGGATTATGGAAAATTATGGAGTAAAATGATGGCAAAGCTGCCATTCTCCATACCATCCTCTAAATTAATGTGAATGTTCACAAAGAATTGCACCAAACACATTTTGTTATTGCTATAGTTACAGCAATACTAGACATTCAAAGAGGCTTTAGCGCAAGCCAAGGTGATAGAGGAAGTCAAGTTACAGGAGAGTAACTTGAAGCTAAGGAATAAGAAAGAGGGGCACAAGAAAAGCACCGAGAGACAACAAGCCAAGCTGGCCCATGTTAATCAGGTGGCGTTGAACCTCCAGAAAGGGGATAAAGGGTAACAATGAAACTATCAATCCCAATATCCTCCTGCACAATATGAGCAACACAAAAATAATTATAAGGGTAAAAATAAGGAACAACATCCACCTCACATATTCACTGAGTTATCAGAGTCATTGGCTTTGATTTTTCATTGGTTATGCGAGGTGAAGGCTATAAACTTACCCGAAGTCAAGTTAATGGACCCTAATTAGCATAAGCCTAAAGGCTATAAATATGATCAATATTACATCTTTCACCGATCGAAAGGCCATGACATTGAGGTATGTTGGTCTTTCAAACATCTTGTGTAAAATATGATTGAAAGAGGTATGCTTCTTGTTGACAACCCACAAGTGCCTGACAATCAAAATATGGGGATTTACAAAAATCTTCTACCAAATCATGAGGCACCAAAGAATAATATTGGCCAAGTCAACCAAGTACGCATCGAACCACCCACCCAGGGGTTTTTCATAATGGTCAATGTTATCACAAGGAACATAAGTTATGAACAACTAAATCAACATCCAGCACCCATTAGAGTCCAAGTTGCACCTCCTCCAAGGTCAGCCCAACATATGTCAGGCCCTGTAGCACCCTAAAATTGGTGCAATTAAACCCTTAGTAAAAAGATAAAAATTTGAATTTTAACCCCAAAACCGCCTGTTAACCCCTCCCCCCATTTTTCGTGCCATTTTTAGAAGTTGTTTTGACCGTTGGATGATATCATCATCGATCATATGAAATCATCCCAGATCGGACGAATTCGTCTGGAACAGAACATCCAGACGATTTTGTCCCAAAATCAAATTTTCATAATTAGCTTCTGTTTCAACAGCCTCTCCAACTTGGGTAGAAGTGTGTCTGCGTAGTTGGAGATTCCTCCATTGGAGATCTCCTAGATTGGGATGATCCCCAACCTCCTAACCTCCCCCTAATTCTATATAAACTAGGATTTTCTCAGTTTATCCCCCTGGCTCTTCTCCTGACTCTCTCCCTGGTTGATTTTCCCTACCATTTAGCTTTGATATGTTAATACATCCTATCTACCATTGTTTGCATTCGTAGTTTTAAGTTTTCATTGCAGGTTTTCACTGTGCTTCAGTTGGAGGAAGATCGGATCGTCGTAGGCGATTCCACATGATTTTGGATGATCATGTCGTAGATTAGCGATGATCTCATACGATTGGAGGCGATCTCGATTGCAGTTCATATTTGGGGCAATCAGAGCCTTGAGTTTGCATTTATCATCTTCCTTCCTTATTTTATTATGCATTAGCTTGATTATTTTCATTCTGCATATTGGAGTTCACCTCATTTAGTATAAATGCATGATAAAGTTAAAATACGTTATTAAAACAATGCATTTCCTTTAATATGCTATCTAGATTTATCAGTTAAGCATTTATACTATCATTTCTATCATTTTTGCATTATTCTTGCAATTGCATTTTTGGTTTTTGGTGTCTGTTTCTGTGATTGCAGGTTTCTGATGAATTCGTCAGATCGACGATGATCTTGTCTGATTTCATATGATCGACTATGATCTAGGATGATTATGTACAATTGCATATGATCCTGTCATATTCAGGACAATCTGGACTCCTACAAGCTTCAAAATATTCATTAGACATTCTGGAATTAGGTGCATTCTTTCTCATTTAACATATTCCTTATATTTAGGATTCATTCATGCTTTTTGTATTCATAAATCGACATTTTCATATAGAATAGCTTAGATTCATTTTGGCCAACCTAGAAATATGAATGATTGAGTATAAAATGAACACATCAAACCCATTCTCAACCTAGGCGTGGAAACTGCCACTCAAAGTTTCCTGGTGAACCCCACCATCCATCAAAAATTCTCCCTTATACCCCTCCCTCGAGAGGCACGACCTTCAAAGGGCCTCTCAGTCTAAAGAATTGTCCCATCCTTCTCGCATCCCCCTTCCGGGCATGGATCCTTTAGCCTGAAGGTAAGGGCGCAAAAAATTTGGGTCAGTACATTTTGGTGAACCCGACGTGAAACTAAAAGCCTTTTGAAAACAAACAAAAATAAATAAAAATAAAAATATAAATGCATTATTAAGAACATCTAGAATCATTAGAAAATTGTCAAAAGTGCATATCAGACTTAGATGGTAGATTATAATAAAATACGAGTTGTCACCATAAATGTTGAAAATCAATTAACAGCCATAGAGATTACGTCTATGCTTAGAGTACCTCAAACAAATAGATTCCAACCTTTGTGGGATGAACTTGATAAGAGATTGAATATTATTTCATCTAGATCTGCAGAAATTAGGTAAATTAAGAGGTTTTTCCTAGATAGAATCCTGGATCCCGATTAGGTGACTTTGTACCATGAAATTTAGAGAGCTTGCCATAGGTGGTTAGTAGATAAAATAGCACTTGTGTCTTCAGAATTGTACACCTTTGAGGAATACCTTGAGAATGTAGTTGTAGTACATAAGTTTCTATCTCGTATGGAGGATCAAGAATGTTAGTCTTACAATGGCACTAATATGGGGGGGTGAATCAGTGTAGCTATTTAAATTCAAATCTACAAGTCTTAAAGCTGAAGCAAGGAGAACTTAAACCAGATAAAGCAAATATAACAAGAGAGCATTCCACAACACATGATTTAACGAGGTTCACCAGTTTTGGCTACTCCTCAAAAATAGACTGCTTGGACTCCCATCCAAATCTAGCCTTTGCAAAGCACCAACTTTACAAACAGTTTACCAACACCCACCTGGAAGGAGCACCAACCCCTAATTTATCAGCACCAACAAGAAGGAGCACCAACCCCTGATTCCAAGCACCAACTTGGATTTCTATTTTGAATCTTAGATTGACATAAATATGCCTTCACTTTTACAAGACCCTCACTGGTCTATTGCTCATCCAATATTTGTTTCAATTCATGAAACACACCCACTCCAACGGTTCTGCTTACCGCACTCTAACAGCCCTGTCTTACGGCTCACTCTTACGGCTTTCTTATGGCTCACTCTTACTGCACTCTTACAGCTCTATTTTCCCTCTTTTAGCCATGCTCTCTCTGCCCTTTTTCGTAGCACTTCTCCTCTATATGGCGGCACTTTTCCACTATAAGCAACAAGCTAACTTCTCCACACAGACCTCCTTTTATAACAAACCTTTCGCTTTGTAACTCCAGTTATAACGCCTTCTTTCATTTCTCATACACCACTTGTCAATTGTAACTGTTTCTTTAATATTCTCTTCTGCCACTTGTCAACTGTAACTCCTTCTTTATGTAACTCCTTTTGTATATATAGAGTGGGCATTTCGTTAAACACGTTACATGCAACATATACCTCTACCATGACTGTTCGTCTTCTTGGTCATGACTGTTCGTATTCTCCTTAGTGACTGTTCAATTTATTTTCTATGCATGCATGATTTTCCTCTGCAACTACCCCTATAACTGTCATTTTCCTTCAGTTAAATTTACTTCGGCTGGTTCTTCTTTTTGCATGGCAAAAAACAATATGTCATGATATCGCGACATTTTTGCCCTTTTGACTTTTTCTTGGTCATTGACCGCAAAAACATAACATGTCACGATATCGTGACACTTTCTGCCTCCTTGTCCTTTTCTCAGCTTGCACCCGTGAAAACACAACATGTCACGATATCGTGACACTTTTCACCTCCGTACACTCTACTTGGCTTGCACCAGCAAAAACATGACATGTCATGAAATCGTGACACTTTTCACTTCCTTGCACTCTTCTTGGCATGCACCAACGAAAACATGACATGTCGTGAAATCATGAAAATTTTTGCTTCCTTGCACTCTTCTCGGCATGCACCAATGAAAACATGACATATCACAAAATCGTGACACTTTTGCTACCTTGTGCCTTTCTCTGCATTTCACCCACAAAAATGGAACATGTCGTAAAATCACGACACTTTCGTTGCCTTGTGCCTTTTGCTCGTGAAAACGGAACATGTCACGAAATCGTGACACTTTCGCTACCTTGTGCTTTTCTCTACATTTCACTTGCAAAAATGAAACATGTCGTGAAATCGTGACACTTTCACTGCCTTGTGCTTTTCTCTTCATCGGGTCGTGAAAACCTGACATGTCGCGATATCGCGACATATTTTCTTCCATAATGCCTCTCTTGCAAATTGTTGCGAAATCGTGACACTTTTCTTTGTGAGCTTCTT
Organism: Wollemia nobilis; assembly: GCA_028583015.1. NCBI lineage: Eukaryota > Viridiplantae > Streptophyta > Pinopsida > Araucariales > Araucariaceae > Wollemia > Wollemia nobilis. The sequence continues at coordinate 5,407,955 of JAQPPZ010016930.1, read as the reverse complement.
CTCTCAAACATGTCATGAAATCATGACACATTTTCATTCGTACTGCCTCTCTTGTAGATTGTCGTGAAATCGTGACACTTTTCTTTGCAAGCTCCTTCTCCCCGAACATGTCACGAAATCGCGATAGTTTTCTTTGCTTGTGCCTTCTCTCCAAACATGTCATGAAATCATGACAGTTTTCTTTGCTTGCACCTTCTCTCCAAACATGTCGTGAAATTGTGATAGTTTTTCTTGCATGTGAAGCTTCTTCAAACATGTCACAAAATAGCGACAGTTTTTCCTGCATGCGCTTCTTCTTCGAACGTGTCACGAAATCGTGACAGTTTTCCTTGTGCTTTCTCTCTCTTCTAACATGTGAAATCATGATAGTTTTCCTTGTGCTTTCTCTCTCTTCTAACATGTCACGATATTGTGATAATTTTTCTTGCGCTTTCTCTCTCTTCCAACATGTCACGAAATCACGACAGTTTTTCTTGCGCTTTCTCTCTCTTACAACATGTCACGAAATCACGACAGTTTTCCTTGCACTTTCTCTCTCTTCTAACATGTCACGATATCATGACAATTTTCCTTTCTTCTCAACATGTCGTGATATCATGACAGTTTTCCTTGTGCTTTCTCTCTCTTCTAACATGTCGCAATATCGCGACAGTTTCTCATGCTTGCTCAACATGTCGCGATATCGTGACAATTTTCTTACTTGTATTTTTCTTTGAGCTTTTGCATATGGGCCACTTTTGTCTTCTTGTAAATTCACTATACATGCTCTGACTACTCTGAACTCCTGTCCACTGTATTAGAATGGCTTCTAAACTTTCTATCCACTGCATCAACCGATCTATCTATTTGTGCTGACAACAATGACAATAATTTTGGCTGCACCTTGCTCATCAATGAACTCCTGTCCATTGTATCAACCGATCCTCTGTCTATGTTGACAACAATGACAATACTTTGGCTGCACCTTGCACATCAATTTCCCCCTTTGGAATTGTTGGCAACACACGTAATTGCATGCAATTACCTGTAATTCTTCTCCCCCTTTGACAATAATACTAAAGGGTGGCTGCAAACTCCCCCTAAGTCCATGCACAACATTCTCAAGAAAAAATTATTACAGTTAGCAAAAATCATAAACATGAGTAATATGATAAACAGATGCATAAATGCTCCCCCTGAGAATTTGATCCCGATGGCTAGTCAATTCTTAGTCTATTCTTGGGAATATGTGACCACTTCATTTCATTGTTTGACAACATCATGATAAGCATAATAGGCATCACTCAGATCTATCTTCAACTGTGTTGGTTGTTGGATCTCTATCCATTGAGACTCTGTCCTCTGTACTCTGTACCCTATCAATAGGCTCACACAGAATTTGCTCTAGCAAGATCACCAAGAACTTGCCCAAATCTTATAGAATCATAAAAAGAATTGTTAGAGACTCAATATGTTCTATACTTAATTCTCAATCAATATATCAACTAAATCTCATAGAAGCATAAAGAGAATTGTTAGAGACTCAATATGTTCTATACTCAAATCTCAATCTTAGCTCAACTCAACCAATCACCTCAATGAACATCCCTTTATTACAGACCCTAGTCGAAGCATGCATCAACCAACTCTATGTAAGCATCAAACACTATACCACAACTATTTCCCAAAGACCTTCTCAAAGGCTCAATCAATCATGCTCAAGTAGTACTCAAAAATGAACTCAACAATGAATGGCAATCTCAAATCAAATCCACTTCATCAACTTTATCATCGGCAATCTCCAAAAAAAATTTTGGCCTCTTGACTTCCACCTCCTCCGTGACTAACGACTTTGCCTCGCATCCATTGTGCAGCTCAATGTATCTGGTTTCTAACGGCTGCCATGAATGCTTTTATTGCCTACGCAAGAATTGACAGTGGACTGTTACATCTAGTGTTGGAACATCAATCTGCATGTAGTAATCAACACTCGGTATTCTGCTTCTTGTTGGGGCATATGTTAGGGCTACTCAATGTCTTAGGTGAACATTCTTCACGTGATTCCAAGGAGCATTTATCCTTGCTACGATCAATGGAATCGTCAGGCAATATATCACATTTCTCAAATAATGCAAGACTTTCTTAGATGCATAGGCATCTTGTCCTCCTTGGCGCTTCACCACCTAGGCGCTCTTCTCTTAAGTTAATCACCACCCTTCAAGGCACTATCACAAACAACTGCGTGAACAGAAAACACACTTTGACAGATGTAAAACAACTCCCCGACTACTTTCCTTTCATCCTCAAATAATTACACAAATACATAGGAGCATTAAAACAAACTTTAACATTGCTCACCCTAAGGATGTGCTACCTGGAGCTGCTTAGTGCAATAGAGGAGTAATCTCCTTCTGTCCAAGGAGACACAATTTCCTCTCTTCTTTATTTCTCCAAGATTTCTTGAACTTGGGCTTGTGTTTTTCAATTACTTCCCTATTTTTCCCCTATTCGTGAACTTGAACATTTCTCTTGTGGGGTTGTCTCTTGTGCATTCTTGATGGATGATTATTTTATTTTCTTTTATGTACATGATATGTTCCTTGTCTGTGTTGCCCTCTTTGTGTCTGATGAAATCTAGGGTTTTGCCTTAGATTAGATACAGAAGAGCTTGGAAAGAACCTTGCTATGTGCCCTTGACCATTACATTTAAAACATTGCACATGTTTTATTCCCTGTATGCATTGCATTCTATGTGTATGATGAAATCTATGGTCTTGCCTTAGATTGGATATAGAAGTGCTTGGACAAAACCTTGCTATGTGCCCATGGCCATTACATTTAAAACATTGCATAGGGTGTTCACTCAAGAAAGCAGATGTGTTTTTATCAGCATAATTTTTTGATCTATTGTTTAGTCCACAATAAATTGCCTTGTGACCATAGTAGTTGCATTTAGAACAATAGCCATTAAAAGCATTATTATTAAAAGAGTGAGAGTGAGAGAACCTCTTTTGCTGTGGTTGCTTTGTTGTAGATCTTCTTTGATATTTTCTTCCTTTTGAAGATTCAGCTTCAACCTTGAACTTCTTCTTCTCTGCATATTTGGAAGATGAGGGTTGTTCAGCTTCAGACTTTTCTCGCTTTGATCCTTCAACTGTGAACTTTCCTTTTTTTGCATATTTGGAAGACGAGGGTTGTTCAGCTTCAAATCCAAGACCAAGCTTAGCCGTGGAGCTTCTTTGTTGCTTTATCATTTTATCTAGCAACTCTGTGCTCTTCTCATATTTGAGATTTATATTGGCCTCTTCTAGTTGTTTCTTCAATGAAACAATATCTTCTTCTTGATGGCAGCAAACAGTCTCATTCTCATTGATCTGAGACCTGAGAATATCTTATTTCTTTTTGTACTATTCTACTTGCAGATTTAGATCAATAATAACTTTATTAGATTCCTATTCACTTTTGCTGCATACATCGATTTTAACATCCAGGTGTGTCTTCAAAGCTTCTTCTATTTTCTTGGCCTTTTGAACTTGTAAGAAGAGATCTTCAATCTCATCCTCATATTCTTCCAACTTCTTGGACAGTCTTTTGTTCTTTTTCTTTTCTATACTCAACTCTTCAAGTGCGGCGATCAACTCACCTTCTAGATCTACTTCAATCTCTAGGTTTTCATTGCATACTTCAGAGTTCACTTCTTCTACCTTCTCTAGTGCAATTTTATCTTCTACAGGAACTGAAACTGACTGAGATGCTTTATTGGAGGAGGATCTATTCTTCTTACCCATTGCATACTAATCCAAGATCAACCTTAGCTGATTTAGCCTATTCAGGAACTTGGCTCTGATATCAATTGTTAGTCTTACAATGGCACTGAGAGGGGTGGGGTGAATCAGTGTAGCTATTTAAATTCAAATCTACAACTCTTAAATCTGAAGCAAGGAGAACTTATGGATAGAAAGAGATGGAATAGAAAGATATGGAATAGAGTTCCTAGAGCTATGTTGTATCGAGAGTATTGCAATGAACTTTATTTTTACAGGTCAGAGTTTGAAACAGATCATATTACTATAGCACACTTTGTCAAATTCTTGAAAAACCATTTCCAATTTGAAGAGGAGCATTTCATGACTCCTGATGAACTTGATCCTATTAATGATATCCATAAACTATTTATAGAAAACTAAGTCATTATTTTTACTATTGTTATTCTTTTTGCAAATAGAATGCTATTTGTTATCTTTATAATAATATTATAAAAAACAAAAATAAAAACAAAAATAAAAATCAAAACATTTCCTTTTTATAATAGGTATATAATTAAAATATATACCACTCAAACCTATCACATATATATATATAAGTGTATATATTTGTTGAAATCTAAGTTTAAGCACAATGCCTAGAGTTAGGAATGGAAAATAGATCGAAGAAGAAGAAGATTGGTTAGGAAAACCATTAATTGACCAAAATGTCCCTCCTGAGGACCAAGTTCAGGAAGAAGAAATCTTAGACCAACAAGAAGAAGAGCTTGCTGTAAGAAATGAACAGGAAGAAAATGTTAGAGGAAGGATATTCTGCTACATACCAAACCTAGTCGTCGGCTAGGTTCTCCAAGTGTTTAATAAATTCATATTTATTAGGGTAGTTGTTGAATTAATTGATTATCTCATATTTTGCTATTTTATCTCTGCGTATTCGCACTTTGCCTTCACGACGGGATCTGCCCTCCTAGTGGCAAGTGATTTTAATTACATCCATATTCCTCGCATTCCTTATTCGATTGAGTTACTTGTTCTGGTTTTATGGTTGAATAATAATAATTAATCCCATTTAAAGATAAGCCGAAGGCGTTGCCTTCCAAGTGGTATCAGGTTGGTACGATCCAACACACCTGGGGAGACAATTCGATTGACATACGTAGTCCCAGACGCTGCGGAGTTCTGCATTCTCACTTGCCAAAAATTTGTCGAAGCCGTGCAAATTTTGCATTTTTAATTGACGTCCTTTCGTGCAGCAGTGCCACCAAATCCCGCATACATACACAGTAAGAGTTTGATTTGGGCAATCTACTCACGCGTCTGAAGGAAATCAAAAAATCGCTCACGGATCCGTCGAGAATTTACTCCGCAAAACGCATAAACTGGTTCGCAGTTCGTCAACCAATCATAAATCACGAATAAATTTTATTAATTTGGAAAGCTAAGGTCGTTGGTTTATTTTTATTTGCTGACGTCAGATAAATTTCTCCGCTGCATTGGGTTTAATTCTTTATCCCACATTTGGGATACACAGTTCAAAAAAGGGTTTAAAACAACTAAGTCACACCTTCTACGGTGTGACTTCGATCACACATTAGGTGGTCCTTCATAGTTGTCTATGTCGTGTCCGTCATTGTTGTCATGTCTGCATCGTGTAGTCCTTGTTGTCCTATGTCCACGTCATGTCGTACTTGTTGTCCTCTATCTGCATCGTGTCTGTGTCGTGTAGTCCTTACTGTCCTCTGTCCGCGTTGTGTCCATGCTGTCGTGTTCACATCGTGTAGTCCTTGTTGTCCTCTGTCCGCATCATGTAGTCGTTGTTGTTCTCTGTCCGCGTCGTGTTGTACTTGTTGTCCTCTGTCCGTGTGGTGTCTGTGTTGTCGTGTTCGCGTCATGTAGTCCTTGCTATCCTCTGTCCATGTCGTGTTCGTGCTGTCATGTCCGTCTTTACTGTCCTCAAGCCATGTGTCGAGTGGTTTTTTGTGTTCGTCGTATCATCGCCGTCCAGTTGTTCATTTTGTCCTCCTCGTCGTCACTATAATTCCTGTCGTGTCGCGTCGTGCCAGCGCTACCAGTCGTGTCGTGCCTTGGTCTAGTCACTGTCGGTATTAGCAATTGTCCAAATCGTCTAAAACTTGTCAACATTATCAAAATTGCTGAAAGTCATCAAAAGTGGCTGTTAGGGAGGTGAGCCAATAAAATTCAAATCCGCATCATAGTTGGAGCGACAGTTGAAGCGAAATCCACATTTTTGCTAAATTCAACCAAATTTTGCAGCAGTTGAAGCGGAATCCTAAGCAGGTTATGTTAACAAGTGCATGAGCAAAAGGTGGACCAAAGGTTCTGACGGTCGATTATCAAGCTCAAAAATGACCAATAACAATGCAAGAAGACCTAATCGAAGCCCAGGTACAAAAAATTCTCCTTCTCCTTTCAAAATTGGTAGTTATAATCCACATCATCCACCGGTAGACACTATGGTTACTAACCCTCTCCCAAATCATGACCACATCACACAAGGAGACTCAAGTAAATTAGCCATTTCCAACGATGAAGCTCTTTGAATCTTAATAGATGGTATGCAAGAAATTAGTGAAAACCTAAAAACCCTAGTGAGCACACAAAACCAGCGTAATCCCACTACTAATCCCCACAATCACTCCCATGCCCAAAGGAATGAAGAAAATGACACTCAGGATGACGATTGGGAACGACAAGGAGGCAATTCGAATAATTACAGGGATCGCTATCATAGACAGCGGTATAACCAAGATCGAGAAAGGGATATGGGTTATCACCAACCGAGAGGCCCTAATAATTTTCCATGCATTGATATGCCCACTTTTGAGGGTCATGATCCTCGTGGTTGGATAGCCAAAATGGAAGGCATCCTTGACTTATACCAAATTAAGGAATTTGATAAAGTCCCTTTCGCTGCATCAAAATTAGGCACTGAGGCCTACCAATGGTTCGTATGGCTTAAGTGAGAGAAAGGAGCCACCATTAACTGGAAAAAATTCACTACTTACTTTTTAGAAAGATTTGATGAAGGAGCTACATCGTCATACATAGTAAGATTGTTATCTCTTAAACAAGAAGGTTCGGTTAGCGAGTTTGTTTCAAAATTCACCAGTTTACTACCATATACATTAGACCTCAGCCCCGACACAGTGGTGGGAGATTTTCGCAATGGATTGAAAGAAAATATTAGGGTGGAGGTGGACATTCAAAATCCAACCGCATTGAACAATTGTATAAGAATAGCCAAGCTGGATGAGAAGAGAATTCAGTTGTATGCACGATGTGAAAACTATAGTCGTCCTCCATATCGCAACAATTCCTTTCGTCGAAATGATCAACCCTCAAGATACTTTTGCTATAAATGTCGCAATCATCATCCTAGGGAACAAGCTTGTGCCCAAAAACAAAACTTTCATATTGAGTGTGATCAATATGAAGGAGAAGGGGACGAAACTTACCAACAAGAAGAACCTATGCAAGAAGAACTACCAATTACTCTATAAGAGAAGGAAGAGGATACAATGGCGATCTCCATAAATGCCCTCATGGGATTAACCGCCCACCATACCATCAAGGTACCAGGATTTCTCTAACATAAAAAGGTGAATGTGCTAATTGATTTCGACGGTACCCACAATTTTATAGACATCAAAACAACAAAAGCTTTGAATCTATTCATTAACTCTTCCAACAAAGACAAATTCCAGGTTCTAGTGGCCAACGGGGTGAACGCACAATGTGTTGGTCGAACATCTCAAGTTTCCATAAAAATGGGTACTTATTGAAAGAACAAGATTCCGAAAACAAAAAGGATAGACTAAAAATGCAATGTAAACGAAACTAAAATAACGCTTAAACCCTATGTTATTGAAAAATGCATAAAAAGAAAGAACATGAACACAAGATATCAAAGCAATATAAAAAGAATGGCCCTTTTATTGATATGCTTTACAAATTCGTGTTACAATGCGTCTCCTTCCTTTTTAGGGGATAGGAGCGTTAAATGTTGGTCTTTTACAACTTGTTTCAGAATTCCTTCTTCCGCGTGCCCACATGTAAGATGGGCGAACCAAAACGTTGTCGCCGCTTGCGTTGGTAAAGGTAGATTCCTCGCTGCTCCTCTAATGCTGCAAATCTGTGTTCAAAGAAACAAACAAAGAATCAGTAGCACCTGTGTATGAAAAATAAAAGATAAATCTAACGATGGTTAAAATGAGTCTAAATAAACCGAAAACTTGACAAAAGCATAAACATGAAACTAGCTAAATACTACAAAAGAAATAGTCACCAAAAGCAATAAAGCGGGGGGTGCCCGAAGGCAAACCACCCGCGGGTGAAACTTTGCTTCGACACCAATCCGCTTGGGATGGGTCCGAAACCTGATGTGATGTGTTGTCGACAAATTGGTAGGATATTGTGGTCAGAAAAATCGGGGTTGGTTCTTGATTCGTGCCTTCAAAAGTCACCCAATAACCTCTCTTTCGATTAAGAGATTATGGATGTTGAAAACACAAATCGCAAGTAAGTGAATTAGCAAGACTTCATCGCTCAAAATGCTCCTTCTCTTGTCTATCCTTTGGGTGAGGAAGCTCACCATTTTATAGACCCAAGGGGTCTCTTTGAATTAACATGCAAAAGTGTTTCTTTGCATGAATGCTTTTTTGTGAAGAGAAGACTTCTTCTTGATCAAGGGCTTCTTAACTGCCTTTGTGCATGTCTTTGTATGTTTAGAAAAACTCACTCGCACTCCCATGCAATGAAGGGATAGCTAAGTGGCAAATCCGAGTTGTCTTAAAAAGCTCACTCCCATTCCCATGCGGTGAAGGGAGAGTCAATTGGAAGATATGAGTTGTCAAAAGAACTCACTCGCACTCCTATGCCATGCAGGAAAAGCTAAGTGGCAGTTCTGAGTTGTCATGCGTCGAGGTCTGACTTTTTGTCGGTCAAACCTGGCGTTCGTCCCACCCCGAAGCGAGCACTAGTAATCGTCTCTGGGTGAGATGAGTATCAATCCGCACTCGTCCCTGGGTGAGACGAGTACTAATCCGCACTCATCCCTGGGTGGAGCGAATAAGTAACAAAGTGTCTAAAAGGTGCCAAATTGATCCCTGACTTGTAAAACTGCTACGTGTGAGTGGTTAGAACCACTGTTTAACCTCTGAGGGCTGCCCTGGGGGCTATGTGTGTTAGTGCGATCAGTGCTTGTTGTCACATAATCGGATTGGTGCTGTTTTGGTGTCTATAGATGCCCCTTTTTGGAAAGCGCTGCACATGGTGCAGTGTTGAGCAAAAATAGATAACCAAAGCACTAATGATTAGGGTTTCTCAGTAACCTAACCAACTCTTGATGCCCCAAGTATGGAAAGGGCACGCATTCTTGAATCCTTGCTTCTGACGAGCTAAAGAACTTAAATCAAGCATTAACCTAGTTCGGTGAGGTATTACTTGAACTTAGACATTGATCAGTCATGAAGAGGCAAAGGGCGCAACCTTTTGTCTATGGGAACCTTGAGTTCATGATTCACGAATGCCAAGTATATGATCAGTTTGTGATAATTGCTTGTTTGCTGCCCCAAGCAGGGGCGCGATTGTCTTTTGCAATGATCCTTTGAATGCGTGTCATTTCCAAGACTGGGAATATTGGTGTTGATTGGCAACTAAGTGTGACTACCCCCTCAAGCGACGAATCGATGAGGGAATGACCGACATGAGAAAAGCGACGAGTCGCTTGACCCAAGATGACTTAAGTGAGGGTGCCTTCAGATGTTATCTGATGCATGCTTGAGCAGTTTCCTGATTGTTTTGACCTATTTTTGGTGGGTGTGAACCCATTTTGGGATGCCATTTGGGGTTAACATTGGTGAAAATCCGTTGTCCCGTGGAGCGGTCCGGCTATGGTAGCCTTCTTAGGGAGTAGGATAATGACAAGGTAATCCCCGACATCAGTTTTCTTATGCCAAGAGGTTAAGTGCAAGAGCACTTTTGTCCGGCAATTTTTAGTGGTTTTGTGGGCATTTGTCATTTTTATAGTTTTGGTGTTTTTGATTTTTTTTTTTTTATTCGTCCCGGGGGGGACGAACGCCAGGTTGGTATTCGTCCTGGTGTGGGAGGAGCGTGCCACCAAGGGAAAAGCACTCGCTCTAGGCAGGGACGATTACCAGCAAGCAAAAAGTATAAATATGCAAAAATGATGGATTTGGCTCATTTGCACTGTTCAGCGATTACGATTTGGAGCTCTGAGGAGGAGGAGGTAGATTTTCTGACGTGAAGCGCTGCCAAATTTTTTAGCCACCATGAGTGCACAAACTGGGTCGTCAAGTGGCAGAGCCGAGGTGAGACTAGTAAGTGTACTATCTCCTCAAGTTTGAGGGCGGAGCTGGATTGTCAGATTGGGGGGATTCTAGTACGATGGTGGTATGCGAGGGGAGTGTTGGGAGTGAGGCATGCACTACTCATGAGCCTCATTTCCAACATGCTCCTGCCAGACTCATCAGGAGCGAGGTTCCCATGGAACCTATTGGAGGTGGTGTGGCAGTTAGTGGATTGTCCTGTGATAGAGCCAGTGATCATGAGATGGGGCCAGACGCTTTTGGCTCAATTATATGATGAGTTGTATGAGGTCCGTTGCCGGAGGCGGAAGGGGATTGGTTGTAGTTACTTGTTGCAGTGTTGGGCATGGCAGCATATAGCCATAGAGCGACCACGAGGGCTACCCTGGACTACACGGGTGGACATGGTGGATAGAGATATTGGGTATGGTGCTTTATGGTATCGGTCTGAGGAGCGGGGGCAGAGTCGATGGTTTGCGGGAGACGTGGACCATTACAGAGATGCATTGGCATGACTGACTCCAGGAGATGTGGTGTGGAGGCCATATCGGGATTGTCCCACATGGCCAGAGGCTGATGAGTGGCTTCGACGGGTCCGAAGGGGGAGATGGGTCATTGGACGACACGGGACGGAGCAAGAGTACTTTCACTATCTTCGAGTGACACGACAGTTTGGGGTACGCCAGGGGTTGCTTGGGGAACCCGTAGTCTATCGACGTCGGAGCGATGAGAGGACCCTAGCTGCATCGATCCTCGAGCCGCTAGGGGAGGAGGCGGATACGATGATCGGACATTCCAGGATGTGGATGACGTCGGAGTGACTGTCGAGTACCAGGAGTGGTGGACGCTCCGGCAATGGCGAGGTGAGGGGCCATTGGGAGGGGATGAGGCAGTGGGAGGCGAAGAGGGTGCAGAGGCACCAGGAGAGGGTTGGGGAGCTCCTACGGATGTGGACATGGTGGAGGTGGCAGATGCGGGAGAGGACTTTGGTGAGGAGGAGCAGCCAGAGATGCAGGATGCTCCGGAGCAGGCCGATGCTCCAGAGAGGCCGACGCAACCGACCGTGCCGGGGGATATAGAGGCGGGGTTGCATGTTGAGGTGGCATGGTTGACAGAGGTGTTACGAAGGCGAGATGGAGAGCTTGGGGAGATGGCACAGGAGAGGGATCTCCTGTGGACATAGTTGGGATAGCACGAGGATAACCTTGCGACATACCGATAGCGGGTGAGGGACTTGGAGCGAGCAATGGGACGAGATGGAGGCTGAGATTATCCGCCTTGGTGGGCGAATACCAGCCTTCTCTGAAGGTGGCTCATCGCGTCGCTCGAGAGGGAGTGACATAGAGCAGACAACATCCTCTCGACGGAGGTGGCGGGATGAGGGAGGGGCCAGTGGGCATGGTGCAGGGGCGAGCAGTAGCCGCCCTGAGAGGTCTCAGAGGACCCACACCACGGGGGGTAGTTCCCGTCGCACCGATCCTGCATGATCATGGTGGCCGATGCCCTAGGCTTGGGGTTTTTGGTGTTTGGATTGGGAGCGGGGTCAGAGGACCGATTTTGTAGCCCATGGGCAATTTTGTTATGATATATATATACAGATGACTCTTTTTGGTGTTTATACATTTTTCATGATTTATTTTTATGTACATGTTTTTACATTGATGTATGCATATGCGATTATGAATGCGATGGTTCTAATTTGTATGATGTATGCATATGGAATGAATGAAATGAATTGTTGATGATTTGTCGATGCACCATAGATTGTACAAGATTGGATTGACTTGCTATAGTAATGGGATAACTTTGTGGAATGCTTGTGCATGTGAAAACTTTGTTTTTGTATTTTGTCTATTTTTTGATGGTGATGTACGGAATGAAATGTACCGGTTGTTTGAAAATGTAGTTAAGCTTTTCTGAGATGCAGATATTTTAACTAACTAGCCAAGACTATACATTTATCTCGTAAGACTTCTGAACAAGGTCTAAATCCGACTTGAATTTAACCAAGTTATTTCACATCCCTGTGTGTGCAATTGAGTTCGTTTATGTGTTATTCATCAGGATACCGCCAATGCCAGATGGGCTTTCAACCGAACTCGTACTCGAGGATCACCTAATTAGCTCCACTAACTCCTTTATTGTATTTAGTCGATTAATCTGCGATGCTATCTAGGATACCATAAGCTAGCTCATCCACATGCAAACATTGATTCGTACACAAGTTAATGTGACAGATATATCGTCATGCGGGAGGTTTACCGCCAGTGACCGATAGGCTATCAACCAAACCGGTACTGAAGCTTGCCTCATGACTCGTCGAAATGCTGAGAGTTCCAGGGATTCAAGTTCGACTCCCTTCTTTTCTTCAATTGTATTGGGATACTTGCTCTTTATAGTGATAAAATCACTATTTATTTTTGTTTTATTTGTTTTTTTTTTTTTTTGAGCAAGGGATTTGGATATGGAGTGACGAGAATCACTATTGTTTGTGCCTTTTGATGTGTGCACTGTAGGATGTCAAATTTTAGTGTTTTGACATTTTGCAAATTTTTGATGTTTTGCAACTTTTGAGAACTTGGGATTCATGGGGAATTGGGTAGGGAGGATGCTTGTCCTTTTGCCAACTCTCAGCATTCCTAGGGTCATTTGCACAGGGGGATGAGCAAGATAGCCGTTTCGCTTATGGTGACCTGGATTACTGTGCAGGTTTCATCTTTCGTTCACACAACTTAGGAATTTTTAAATGTGTGTTAATTTGTGTTGGGATGCTACGTAACAAGGTGTGATCCAAGTAAAACTTTCCCGTGTAAAATCTGTTTAACTATGTACAGTTTTGGCTAGAAATTTAAAAACAACTGAATGACGAAAACCCTATATACATTAGGAGACAACTGACGATGCTAAAAATGGCGATGGTGCTATTCTAGATGTAGGCGTTTATGAAAATGGATCTGAGGTGGAAAAGGATGGAATTGCCAAGTAATGACTGTCTATGGTGCTTTTGACTTGTATGACCTAGCAAATGTATAATGTATGGATGCGATGCCTAATGCAACCTATATTTTTGTATTTTGATTTTTATGAGAATGCATGGAATTGAAATGCAATTGTTTTTGTGATTTTTATTTTTATGAGAATGCATGGAATTGGAATGCAATTGTTTTTGTGATTTTGATTTTTTTGAGTATGCATGGAATTGAAATGCAATTGTTTTTGTGATTTTTGTTTTTGTGTTGTTTTTGTTGATTTTTGAATATTTATGTTGACCAAGCAGTTATGGTAACGCTTGGAGCTTTTGGTGTTGACCAAAGGGTTTATAGATACCTTTGGGGCATTTAGGGATGACCAAGCGATTATGAAAATCCTTGGAGCTTTTGTCTTGACCAAAGGGTTTATAGATACCTTTGGGGCGTTTAGGGTTGACCAAGCGATTATGATAATCCTTGGAGCTTTTGTCTTGACCAAAGGGTTTATAGATACCTTTGGGGCATTTAGGGTTGACCAAGCGATTATGATAATCCTTGGAGCTTTTGGGTTGACCAAAGGGTGTGATAGATACCTTGGAGCATTTTGGGTTGACCAAGCGATTATGATAATCCTTGGAGCTTTTGGGTTGACCCAAGCGATTATAGTATTCCTTGACCTTTTTGCACATTTTCTCCTTGTTTTTGTGTCCTTGGAGCATTTTTGGGTTGACCAAGCGATTATGATAATCCTTGGAGCTTTTTGTGTTGAACTATGGCTCTCTAGATGTGGAATGGCCTCAAATGAATGATGTTCAAGGGTTCTGTTTCCTTGATTCCTTCAAGAGAGGCAAGCCGGTATGTTCCGGGTCCTATTCTACTGTCAATGATGTAAGGACCTAACCAGTTTGCCGCAAACTTGTCCTCGTAGATGGGACGACAAATTAGAATTTTGTTGGTTCTCTTTTAAGACCAAGTCACCAACCTGAAATTCCCTAAGGTGGACTTTCATGTTGTATGCTTTCTTAAGTCGCTCTTGATAGATACGCAAATGCTCGAGAGCATTAACGCGTCGTTCGTCGAGCAACGTCAGTTGATCTAACCGGGCCGTGCGAGTGTCATCATCGATGAACTCTTGCATTGAAATGCACAGGGAAGGGATTTCCAACTCAAAAGGCATGACTGCCTCGGAGCCATACACCAACAAAAATGGAGTTGCCCCAGTGGGCGTTCGAATGCTGGTGCGATAAGCCCATAGGGCAAGCGGGATCTGAATGTGCCAGTCTTTATGATTGTCTCACAATCGTCTTTTTGAGAATGGCGACTAGCATTTTGTTTGACGCCTCTGCTTGCCCATTTGCCTACGGATAATAGGGTGTTGAAAAGTTGTGTTGAATCTTGTACTTTGTGGTCAAAGCACGCACATATTTATTCTTGAATGGTGTCCCATTATCTGACAGGATCTTGGATGGAATACCAAAATGACATATGATGTTATGCAAAATAAACTCCGCAATGCGGGATCCAGTCGTAGTGGTTAGCGAAATTGCTTCCACCCACTTGGTAAAGTACTCTGTGGCCGTTAAAATAAACGTGTGATGACCAGACGATGCAGGGGAGATCTTTCCAATTAGATCAAAGCCCCACTACGAAAAAGGCCAAACCGATTGAATCGGCTACAAGGCCTGAGAAGGTACGTGTGTCAAATTAGCATGGTGTTGACACTTCATGCACTTCTTCACATATGCGCAACAATCTCGCTCTAAATATGGCCAATAATAACCCATGCGAAGAATGCGCTTTGCGATGGCCATACCGCTGAAGTGGCCACCACATGTACCATCGTGAGCTTGGGTGATCGCCCAAGCGGACTCTTGCTGGTCCAAACAATGAAGGAGGATTCCTTCATAATTTCGATGATACAAAATGTCTCCTAACAAGACATGCTTTGCCGCTTTCTATTTGAATGATCTTTTTGTGGCTTGTGTCAATCCAAGTGGGAGATTACCTAGCTTGAGGTAATCCCGAATGGGTGTGTACCAATCTTGCTGATCAGAAACCTCGATAGTATGAACGGCCAATCCCTCTTGAAGTCCATCCCAAACAAAAGTTGAGCAGGAAAGAACTTGTAAAAACAACGTGGTGTTGCTAGTAAGAGGGGTCGGGGAGAACAAGGACCCCCAATTGGCTTGAGTCAAACAATCTCGAATTCGAGAGAACTTATCCGAAGATGGTTCAATCTGGATCGGTGGATTCCCGGCGTCGGATCGTAGCTTGCATGCTCCATCGTAGATTGCGATAATGTTTTAACCTGAATGGTTGTCATTTCACCGGAAGGGTCTTGCGGGATGAGTGACCCCAAGGAGGCCATAGTATCCGCAAAATGATTTGATGATCGAGGGAGTGCCTCGATGTCATACCATTCAAGTTGTGCCAGGAATTTGTCCACAAGGGCTTTATAGGCCTGCAAAACTGGACATTTACATTGGAATATCCCCTTTACTTGATTGACAATTAACAATGAATCACCAAAGATGTTCAATCGTTTAATGTTCATGGTGATTGTTGTCTGAAGACCTATGAGCAAGGCTTCGTATTCTGCATTGTTGTTGGTGCACGGGAAGTCTAATTTAAATGACAAGGGCATTGGAGCACCTTGCGGAGTGAAGAATACAATTCCCGTGCCACCCCCTTGCTCACATTTAGAACCATCGAAGAATAGGGTTATGTCAGCCTGTGACTCAGGCTCATCAGAATCTAGCGACTCTGAAACATGGAAGACCCCATCATCAGGTAGTTCAAAAGTCAGAGGCTGATCGTCTTCAAGAGGAGCCTCGACTAGTTGATCGGCGATGACTTGACCTTTTATGGATTTTTGTCCAATGAACTCTATGTCAAACTCCGTCAACAACATGATCCATTTCGTCGTGCGGCTACTATGATAAGTACGACTCATCATGTATCGCAATGGATTCTCCTTAGACACAACATACGTCTTATTACTGAGCATGTAGTGGCGTAGCTTTTTGGTAGCAAACACCACTGCCAAGCAGAGCTTTTCAACGTATGCATAGTTAAGTTCATAACTGACCAGGGTGCGGCTAAGATAGTATGTAGCCTGTTCTTTGTGAAGTTCATTTTTCTGGGATAGCATGGCGCCCAGTGCCACCTCAATGGTTGAGATGTATAAATAGAACGACACTCCTGGTCTAGGTGGTGCCAATACTGGCGGCGAAGCCAAGTACTATTTAATGTCGTCAAAGGTGGACTGGCACTCGTCATCCCAATGAAATGTGACCCCCTTATGCAATAATTTATTCATGGGTCGGCATTTGTCAGATAACTGCGCTATGAAGCGCTTGATCGACGCAACCTTTCCCTGCAGACTCTTGAGCTGCTTGATGGTGGTTGGGGGACGCATTTCAAGGATTGCCTTGACTTTGTTTGGGTCGACCTCAATTCCTCTTTTGGAGACTATGAAACCCAAGAGCTTTCCGGAGGTGACGCCAAAGATGCACTTCTTGGGGTTTAGTCTGACGTTATGTTCAATGAGGCGATCAAGGACCTTGCTCAAGTCACCGAGGTGATCTGGGCGCAAAAGAGATTTGGCCAACAAATCATCCATGTAATCTTCCAAAGTTTTGTGCATGTAATCATGAAAGATGTACGTCATGGCACGTTGGTAGGTGGCTCCGGCATTTTTAAGGCCAAAAGGCATGACCTTATAGCAAAATGTCCCCCAAGGCATTGTGAATGCCATTTTTAGTTGGTCCTCGGGATTGATACGAATCTGATTGTATCCCGAGAAACCATCCATAAGGGAAAGCATTTCATGGCCCATTGTGGCGTCTACCAACGCGTCGATGCTTGGCAAGGGAAAATCATCCTTAGGACTCGCTTTGTTAAGATCTCAAAAATCGGTGCATATGCGAATCCTCCCATCGAGCTTCTTGATAGGAACCATGTTAGACAACCATGGAGGATAATCCACACAGATGACAAACTGGGCATCCAACAACTTTTGTAACTCATATTTTACCATTAAGGCCACTGTTGGGTGCATCTTGCATAGTTTTTGCTTGATTGGCTTGATTGTCGGATCAAGCGTTAAATTATGCGTGACTAGCTATGGGTCTAGTCCCGACATATCCTTGTATGACCATGCAAAAACCTCCTTCTTTTCCTTAAGAAGGGCAACATAATCGGCTCGCTCTTCGGGGGAAAGACTTACCCCCAACTTGAGAATCCATGGATTCATTGGATCTATGCCGATGTCTACATCAGTCGTTGCTTCGACCGACATATGGGATCCGTCTTCCAACCGGTGTGGAATTGGGATCGAATGGATATCGTTTGCTGAATTAAGATCATCATTAGGAACGTCAAGTTCCTCTTCAACATGGAAGACATCCCGAGTCTGTCCCGGAGTGAAATGAAACATCCCACCGCAAGGCCAATACTCTGATGGAGATGGTGGTGTGTCAGCATGATCCCAATCTATAGCCTCTATGTCTAGATGCAATGATCATGTTGGATTGGCTGGATCATGGATGGGGGCGGTCAAGTCAATGGAGATCATGTTTATGAGATGATGGTAACCTCCATTACCACAAGTGTGATAACTCTAACATTCTGGATGCTCTTGGTGCGTTGGATCTGGCTCTATAGGCACTGGCACAAAGGGATCAGCCCTATGCGTGGACATGCAAACAGGGTCTGCCCTAGGCACTGATGGTTTGATAGGGTCTCCAGGCGAAAGATGCTCTCTATATGCCTGGAGTGGCGGGTGCAGTAATTGCTATAACTGCGCAGGGTTGAGATGCCACCTATGTCTTGGACCTATGTGTAAGTGTTCAAACATGTCATCTATGTCCAAAGGATATTGTTGTTGTTGAGGTAGCCTATGCTCACTGGGATCATTCAATGGGAACATCATCAGGAAGCTTTCCTGATCGTCATTCATTGGATATTCGTGCGAATGATCGTACTCCGACTCATCTTCAGAAGACCCTTCGTGGTCTTGTCCATCTTCCCCTTGTGGGTGAGTCCATGAGGTTTCTCCTTGTTCGGCCATAGGGAAAGGGTTGTTGAGGTCAACAAGGTTATTTGTTTGTAATGGGAAATAATCCCCCAATGTATAAGTTGTATTTGGATTGGCATATGGATCCGATGCCAACCCATCCTTGTTGCCTATCCCTAGGCTTTGCATGTTTTCGACCAAGATGTCGAGGGGCAAAGGGTGATTAAACCCTACTCCTGACTTGTCATAAGGCATTTGGTATCTTGGTTGGCACAAAACATGCATTCCTTGTTCATACCTTCCTAACCCGTATCCATGCCAATTGCATTGGCTAAGATATCGTAATGCGAAGTCTCGGGTTAGCCGGATAATTGACATCTTCCACAAAGGGATCTTCATCTTCCTCTTCTTGTCGGGAAGGTTCAACGCCATGATCCAGGCCCCCAAAAATAAAGTTTGTCCGATTAGGTGGGTAGCCTAAAGGAACCACGGAGCCTATGGGGAGTCGAGGTCTTCCCATGTCTTGCATAGATTGAAGTGTGGGCGTTGCAACAACATTGCGCACTATATACTCCCCCATGCCCGTGTTAGACATCTCAACAGTAATCGTTGGCGATTGAGAGGAAGCGAATGGGAGTTCTCCTTGAGTCCACTCCATGTGGGGTGAACTAGGCGTCTCAACTTCCATTCTATTAGGCGTCTCTTCTATAGAGATGTTGGAGACTAAAGGTGGTTCCGCTTCCAGGGGCTTCTTTCCTTTGTCCGTTGGTGTGGCCACCGTAGGTGGCGTCATTGTGGGAGGACCGGATGAAGAAGATGAACCCGCCTGGGAATTTGATTGATTTGGTAATGGAGATTCTTGCTTAGTCGGACCCCTCTTAGATGGATTTAACTAGGAAATCCACATGCGTTGAAGGGAGGGTCGACTGCGGCATGATTTGCATTGAGTTGCAATATTTAAAAGGTTCCAAATCTGTGGGGACCACGTGCACTTGTCCTTCAAATGTATACTTCAAACATTGATGAGCAATTGAAGGGACACACTTCATATCCCGGATCCAAGGCCGCCCAAGCAAGATATTGTAAGCCATCTCACCTTCTAAAATGTGGCACAATGTATGAATGGTCTTTTGTCCCACTTGTATGGGTAGGACAATTGTGCCAACTTTCGAGCATATCGCATCATTAAATGCTCGAAGGGTATAAGTGGAAGGTACAATGTGAGAGGTTGGCAGCTTCAAATGTTTCAAGTGCAGCGGTTGTAATAATGTTACTGGACGAACCAGTGTCTACCAACACCCGCTTGTACGGAGTCCCGTTGACCCGTGCAATAACGTGCAGGGGTGGATCCGCTACATCTCCAGTCACCGTTTTTAACTCATCTTCCCTAAAGGTGATGACTGGTTCAGTACACTGTTTGACATGCCCCACAAAATTGTTGAACGAATCCGCTTCGTGGGGTTGCAATTCAATTGCCTTTAATATCTCCATAAGAGCTTCCCGATGGGGCGTCGATTGTTGAATAAGCTCATAGATGGAGAGCCTAGCCGATGTGGTCCATAGACTTTGAGTAAGTCTAGTTCGAATCATGGCCACTGGTCTAGGCGGGGGCAACTGTGTAGGATTCGATTGAGGTTGTGACGTGGATGGAACTTCCCTGGTGGCTGTCGTGGGGGCAGCTCCTGGGTGTCTCTTGTTTCTTGTCACAATGCTAATCATCCCAACATACCCCTCCATGGGGCAACTCTGTTGCACTTCGTTGACATGAAGAGGTTTTGCTTGTGCATCATGTGTGGGTAAAGGATCTTTGAAAACACCCATTTGTTGGTTGTTGGGTGCGATGGGGTTATCCACTACCAATGTGTGATTGTCAATGAGATCTTGCACTAAACCTTTAAATGTCCAACAGACATTAAGGTCATGCCCTTTCCTTCTATGGAATCTACAGAAAATATCCTCTCTATAGCCCTTAGGCTTTGGCGCATTAGGATCGATTGTTGGAATCTCTGGCAGATTAATCAAGTTTGCCACTGACAAACGGTCAAACAAGGAGTCCCTAGACTCAGTGTATGGTGTAAATTGCCGCCTAGGGCGACGCTGCTAATTTTGATCCTATTTTTTATTATCTTTCTCATAGTTATTGTGAGGCACCGCCTGATAATTAGCCTTTGGAGGCTGTGTTGCTTGGGCAGGCGTAGGGGCATTGATAGCAACTTGATTGACCACGGCGGGTTTCTGTTGCGTATTCCCTATTTTGGTGCTCTTGTTCCACTCTTTTTTCTTAGGCTTGGCAATTTTGCCATCCTGTATCTTGATCTCTTCGATAACTCTAGCTTGCGCCAGAGCTTCTTCTAAAGTGGCGTATTGTTGTAGCTGCAATAGCACAGAGATCGATCGCAAATAGCTCTTTGCGAACATTTGAGTTAGGTCGGACATAGGAGGGAGGTAGGACAGCTTTGAAAGCACCGTCCTCCATCGATTCCCATATGCCACCATAGATTCCTCCTCATACTACTTGAGGCTAGCTAGATCACTGAGTGACGCCTTTTTCTTTGTGTTGAAAGCAAAACGTTCTAGGAATGCGTCCACTAGTTGATCCAAGTTGTAGATGCTATGCTTCGGTAGATGGGTAAACCAATCCGAGGTAGATCCTACGAATGTGGTTATGAATGTTCTTAATAGCAATGCATCATTGTCTTGTATACCAAAGCATTGGCTCAAAAATCGAGTCACATGCTCTTGAGCATCTTCATCCCCTCTAAAGAGTGCCAACTGGGGCAGCTTGAAATGTTCGGGGTATGGAGGTGCTGGCACTGATGGATGCACCGGATGACTATGGAGTTGGCATAAGGTAGGCTTTTGGGGCCCAGCAGTCTTGAGTTCCATAGTCTCCAAGCGTTCTAACAACACTTTGTATGCATCGGAGGACGTAATCTCCTCCTCCTTGGTTTGCTCCCGCTGTGGGTTGCGGGGAACTTGAGGCCTTTGGAGGGATAAATGGGTAGCATCCCTTCTGCCTTGATAGGGCGTTTCAGCCCGCTCTTCTTCTTGGTCATAATCCTCATAATCTTCTTGAGGAGTGTTTGGCCTAGGCCTGTAAACATGGATGGGTGCCCGCGGAGGATGCCCATCACGGTTGCGAGGAGTGGCCTCCCGCTCAGGTCTAGGAGGTCTTGGAGGCAGTGCTTGCTGACGTCATGGAGACCTATCTCGCACTAGGGAGTTGTGCCTCACATACATCTCAGATTGCTGTGCACGAGGAACTGGGGCCTTCTCAAGCGCATTGTTGTGAAGCAATTCAGTTGTCTGACGCTGAATGCGCTCTTGATTAAGGTGACACAAATGTTCTAATTTCTGTTGGTCTTGCCTAAGCCGCATGATTTGCGCTTGGTGGGCGGCTAGTTGGGCAAATGCCAAGTCATTTTGTTCCACCGTCTCTTGTTTAAGAGGCCTAGATGTCTCCCCTACATATCTGTTTCGATCATGGTGCTCTGAGACCCCTATATGTTGCTTCCCTCTGTCGAGGTTGGCAGCATTAACTTGAAGCTCTGGTCTCAATGAGCGATCTGGATATAAAGCAGGTGTAGACGTGCATCGTTTCTGCACTGAGTACTATTCTTGAGGAATGTAGTGATCCTCCTCACTCTCTCTATGATATGCATAAAAAGTGCGGGCAGAATTGTCTTGCCCTGTCGGGAGAACCTGATATTCTGGATATGGTCTATTGTGTCCGACATTAATCAGGGGTAAATTAGGAGCAACAAAATCATATGGTTCCTCCTTTTGGACCCTTTGTTGTTCTAGAGCAGTACACAATGCTTCATCACTAGGCCACCCAAAACGAACTTCCAAAGGAGGCCTCGTACTTAGACCAAGTGCTACATATTGGTTATTTTCTTGAAAAGATTCTTGTTGCTTAGGAGTTCCCCTTAGGGAGGGGCCTCTATAGTCTTGTCTATTGATGGCATGAGTTGGAGTGCCCCTCAAGGAGGTGCCTCTAGAGCCATGTTCTATGACTGCATGGGTTGGAGTGCCCCTCAAGGAGGTGCCTCTAGAGCCATGTTCTGCATGGTGTGAACTAACTTGTGTACCCTGCCGCCAAGGCGGGATGGCCAAGTCTTCAGGGCTATATCGGAGACGATTTGTCTCTCTTGGTGCATTTTCTGTAGCTTCTACCCGTGATTGGGCTTGGCTACGAGTAAACACCATGGTAATGCTAACCTAAAGATGCAGAAATTCTTTTTATGATTTTCTTTTTATGATTTTTTTTTGTCTAAACAGAAAATAGCATACACACACAAGCAATGATTATCTCTTTTAAAGATTAATAGTGTGCCCTAAATCTGGTTTAGTGTGTTTTTGTTGTTTGTTTTGTGTTTTTGAAGAATTTTTATGAAAATCGTTTAAATGCAATTATGAAGGCTCTTATGACTCCCAAAATGGTCGCCCCTTCAATATACCATTGTCGGACCGATATACCAACCTCTCTATATACCCGCCCTTACGTGAGGGAGACTATAGGTACGTGAGAGCAGATGATACGTGGAACATAGGCGGTATGAAAGGGGAATCACTCTGTTTATGACACCTACCATAGAAGACTTATCCTCATGCGCTAGGAATCACCCTAGCTACACTCGGTCAGCTTTCATCAGGATTTACGTCTAGCAACAGTTGCGATCGAGGTAATGGATGCAATATCTCAAGCCAAAGTGATAATGGAATCCACCTTTGGTCTTGCTCAAGGGTTGGGGTTTTACGACCAACTCCTTGTGTTTAAAATACCACGTGATGTGTGGGGTTCATTTTAATTTGCAAAAATTTGAAACAGGAAAACGAAAAGGAAACTTTCCCTAAGCCATACAAAACTGAAAACCAAAAAACAAAAAACAGAAATTTGACAAAAGCTTGTTAAAAACCCCTACCTCTTCTCTGCCCAACAGGATGTTTCTGATTTGCTCTGAAAAATGCACAGAACTATACTCGTCCCTAGGTGAGGCGAATATCAGAACAGTATTCGTTCCAGGGTGAGATGAATAGTTTATTCGTCCCGGGGTGAAACGAATACCAATTCTGTAATCGTCACTTGCAGAAACGAATAACAGTCCGATGATTGAAAATAGGTACTTGTAATCAAAACAAGCAATTTCAGATCAGTAATCTAACCTAAAAAAAAATAGAGGACAGAGGTCCCACCGTGATCGCCATTGAAAGCACGAGATTCCGAAAACAAAAAGGATAGACTAAAAATGCAATGTAAACGAAACTAAAATAACGCTTAAACCCTATGTTATTGAAAAATGCATAAAAAGAAAGAACATGAACACAAGATATCAAAGCAATATAAAAAGAATGGCCCTTTTATTGATATGCTTTTCAAATTTGTGTTACAATGCGTCTCCTTCCTTTTTAGGGGATAGGAGCGTTAAATGTTGGTCTTTTACAACTTGTTTCAGAATTCCTTCTTCCGCGTGCCCACATATAAGATGGGCGAACCAAAACGTTGTCGCCGCTTGCGTTGGTAAAAGGTAGATTCCTCGCTGCTCCTCTAATGCTGCAAATCTGCGTTCAAAGAAACAAACAAAGAATCAGTAGCACCTGTGTATGAAAAATAAAAGATAAATCTAACGATGGTTAAAATGAGTCTAAATAAACTGAAAACTTGACAAAAGCATAAACATGAAACTAGCTAAATACTACAAAAGAAATAGTCACCAAAGGCAATAAAGCGGGGGGTGCCCGAAGGCAAACCACCCGCGGGTGAAACTTTGCTTCGACACCAATCCGCTTGGGATGGGTCCGAAACCTGATGTGATGTGTTGTCGGCAAATTGGTAGGATATTGTGGTCAGATAAATCGGGTTGGTTCTTGATTCGTGCCTTCAAAAGTCACCCAATAACCTCTCTTTCGATTAAGAGATTATGGATGTTGAAAGCACAAATCGCAAGTAAGTGAATTAGCAGCACTTCGTCGCTCAAAATGCTCCTTCTCTGTATATCTTTTGGGTGAGGAAGCTCACCATTTTATAGACCCAAGGGGTCTCTTTGAATTAACATGCAAAAGTGTTTCTTTGCATGAATGCTTTTTTGTGAAGAGAAGACTTCTTCTTGATCAAGGGCTTCTTAACTGCCTCTGTGCATGTCTTTGTATGTTTAGAAAAACTCACTCGCACTCCCATGCAATGAAGGGATAGCTAAGTGGCAAATCCGAGTTGTCCTAAAAATCTCACTCCCATTCCCATGCAGTGAAGGGAGAGTCAATTGGCAGATATGAGTTGTCAAAAGAACTCACTCGCACTCCTATGCCATGCAGGAAAAGCTAAGTGGCAGTTCTGAGTTGTCATGCACCGAGATCTGACTTTTTTTGGTCAAACCTGGCGTTCGTCCCACCCCGAAGCGAGCGCTGGTAATCGTCTCTGGGTGAGACGAGTATCAATCTGCACTCGTCCCTGGGTGAGACGAGTACTAATCCGCACTCGTCCCTGGGTGGAGCGAATAAGTAGCAAAGTGTCTAAAAGGTGCCAAATTGATCCCTGACTTGTAAAACTGCTGTGTGAGTGGTTAGAACCACTGTTTAACCTCTAGGGGCTGCCCTGGGGGCTGTGTGTGTTAGTGCGATCAGTGTTTGTTGTCACATAATCGGATTGGTGCTGTTTTGGTGTCTACAGATGCCCCTTTTTGGAAAGCGCTGCACATGGTGCGATGCTGAGCAAAAATAGATAACCAAAGCACTAATGATTAGGGTTTCTCAAGTAACCTAACCAACTCTTGATGCCCCAAGTATGGAAAAGGGCATGCATTCTTGAATCCTTGCTTCGACGAGCTAAGGAACTTAAATCAAGCATTAACCTGGTTCGGTGAGGTATTACTTGAACTTAGACATTGATCAGTCATGAATAGGCAAAGGGCGCAACCTTTTGTCTATGGGAACCTTGAGTTCATGATTCACGAATGCCAAGTATATGATCGGTTTGTGATAATTGCTTGTTTGCTGCCCCAAGCAAGGGCGCGATTGTCTTTTGCAATGATCCTTTGAATGCGTGTCATTTCCAAGATTGGGTATATTGTTGTTGATTGGCAACTAAGTGTGACTACCCCCTCAAGCGACGAATCGATGAGGGAATGACCGACATGAGAAAAGCGACGAGTCGCTTGACCCAAGATGACTTAAGTGAGGGTGCCTTCATATGTTATCCGATGCATGCTCGAGCAATTTCTCGATTGTTTTGACCTATTTTTGGTGGGTGTGAACCCATTTTGGGATGCCATTTGGGGTTAACATTGGCGAAAATCCGTCTTCCCGTGGAGCGGTCCGGCTATGGTAGCCTTCTTAGGGAGTAGGATAGCGACAAGGTAGACCCCGACATCAGTTTTCTTATGCCAAGAGGTTAAGTGCAAGAGCACTTTTGTCCGGCAATTTTTAGTGGTTTTGTTGGCATTTGTCATTTTTATAGTTTTGGTTGTTTTTGATTTTTTTTTTTTTATTCGTCCTGGGGGGGACGAACGCCATGATGGTACTCGTCCTGGGGTGGGACGAGCGCGCCTCCGAGGAAAAAGTGCTCGCTCCAGAAGGGACGATTACCAGCAAGAAAAAAGGTATAAATAGGCAAAAATGACGGATTTGGCTCATTTGCACTGTTCATCGATTGCGATTTGGAGCTCTAAGGAGGAGGAGGTAGATTTTCTGACGTGAAGCGCTGCCGGATTTTCCAGCCACCATGAGTGCACAGACCGGGTCGTCGAGCGGCGGAGCCGAGGTGAGACCAGTAAGTGAACTATCTCCTCGAGTTTGAATTTGAAAAATGCAAATGTGTTTTTATTGTGTTTTTCTTTTGTTTAAGACATGGAACCCTAATTAATTAAATTAAAAGGTGAATGAATTTGATTTAAAGACCATGAAACCAAATGAAACGTGGATGCAAACCGATGGAAACTTAGATGGAAAACCGTAGGATAAACCCAAAATGAAACTTAGAGTAACACCTTAGGGTAACCATGGTTATAAAAATGTTTTTTTTTTTATGTGAATGGTAAAACTTAGGTCGAAACCGTAGGTAAACCATGTCAAAAATTTTTTGTTATTTTTATGGAATTAAAAAATGAAAAATGGATGAATTTTTTTGTTGAAATGGTAAACTTAGGTAGAAACCGTAGGTAAACCATGTCAATTTTTTGTTTGTTTGTTTTATGAAATGTAAGATGAAAACTGAATGAATTTTTTTGTTTTGAAATGGTAAACTTAGGTCGAAACCGTAGGTAAACCATGTCAAATTTTTGTTGTTTTTTTATGAAATGTAAGATGAAAACTTGATGAATTTTTTTGTTTTGAAATGGTAAACTTAGGTAAAACCGTAGGTAAACCATGTCAAATTTTTGTTGTTTTTTTTTTTGGTAATGGATGTACATGTGAATGAAAGATGTTACTGTATAGTTATGCATTTTTGTACATGTGATGGTAATTTGATGCATGTTTTTGATGTGTGTTATTTTTTGTGATGTGCAGGTGGTGAAGAGTCGACATCGGGTACCGACTATTTTTTCTAATGCCCGCGAGGCGTTGAGTGCGGAGGACTGGGAGTGGCTTGATGCCTTAGGGCTCAAGCATGTGGCTCGGTTGGAGGCAGTTGTTGCAGATCGGGCGTACATGATAGCTTTGATCAGCCTATGGGATGTTCGGACGAACACCTTCCATCTTTCGATAGGGGAGATGACAGTCACCTTAGAGGACGTGTATCGGATTCTCCGGATTTTGATAGACGGGGTTCCCATCCGGACGATGCCACGAGGCCAGAGGACGGCTGTACTGACTCGATATTTTGGACACGGGGAGGATGTGGATGGGATGAGCTCGTTGGAGAAGGCGGAGCTAGATTGTCAGATTGGGGGGATTCTGGTACGATGGTGGTATGCGAGGGGAGTGTTGGGAGTGAGGCATGCACTACTCATGAGCCTCATTTCCAACATGCTCCTGCCAGACTCATCAGGAGCGAGGTTCCCATGGAACCTATTGGAGGTGGTGTGGTAGTTAGTGGATTGTCCGGTGACAGAGCCGGTGATCATGAGATGGGGCCAGATGCTTTTGGCTCAATTATATGATGAGTTGTATGAGGTCCGCTGCCGAAGGCAGAAGGGGATTGGCTACAGTTACTTGTTACAGTGTTGGGCATGGCAGCATATAGCTATAGAGGGACCACGAGGGCTACCCTAGACTACATGGGTTGACATGGTGGACAGAGATATTGGTTATGGTGCTTTATGGTATCGGTCTGAGGAGCGGGGGCAGAGTCGGCGGTTTGCGGGAGACGTGGACCATTACAGAGATGCATTGGCACGACTGACTCCAGGAGATGTGGTGTGGAGGCCATATCGGGATTGTCTCGCATGGCCAGAGGCTGATGAGTGGCTTCGACGGGTCCAAAGGGGGAGATGGGTCATTGGACGACATGGGATGGAGCAGGAGTACTTTCACTATCTCCGAGTGACACGACAGTTTGGGGTACGCCAGGGGTTGCCTGGGGAACCCGTAGTCTATCGACGTCGAAGCGATGAGAGGACTCTAGCTACGCTGATCCTCGAGCCACTAGGGGAGGAGGCGGATACAGTACTGGAAATTCTAGACGTGGATGACATCGGAGTGACTATCGAGTACCAGGAGTGGTGGACGCTCCGACAATGGCAAGGTGAGGGGCCATTGGGAGG
Organism: Wollemia nobilis; assembly: GCA_028583015.1. Taxonomy (NCBI): domain Eukaryota; kingdom Viridiplantae; phylum Streptophyta; class Pinopsida; order Araucariales; family Araucariaceae; genus Wollemia; species Wollemia nobilis. Next base: position 5,380,181 of record JAQPPZ010016930.1, on the reverse strand, counting down.
GGATGAGGCAATGGGAGGCGGAGAGGGTGCAGAGGCACCAGGAGAGGGTTGGGGAGCTCCTGCTGATGTGGACATGGTGGAGGTTGCAGATGCAGGAGAGGACTTTGGTGAGGAGGAGCAGCCAGAGATGCAAGATGCTCCGGAGTAGGCCGATGCTCCAGAGAGGCCGACGTAGCCAGCCATGTCGGGGGATACAGAGGCGGGGTTGCATGCGGAGGTGGCACGATTGACGAAGGTGTTACGGAGGTGAGATGGAGAGCTTGGGGAGATGGCATAGGAGAGGGATCTCCTATGGACATAGTTGGGGTAGCACGAGGATAACCTTATGACATACCGGAGCGATGGGCGGATGGAGCTTGGAGCGGCAACGAAGATGAGTTGGAGGATGAGGTTATCCGCCTTGGTGGGTGAGTACCTGCATTCTCTGGATGGGGATCATCGCGATGCTCGAGAGGGAGCGACATGGAGCAGACAACATCCTCACAGCAAAGGCGACGAGATGATGGAGAGGCGCTAGTGGGCATGGTGCGAGGGCGAGCGATAGCCGTCCCGAGAGGTCCCAGAGGACCCACACCATAGGGGGTAGTTCTCGTCGCATCGATCCTGCGTGATCATGGTGGACGATGCCCTAGGCTTGGGGTTTTTGAGTTTTTGGATTGCGGGTTCAGGGGACCAATTTTGTAGCCTACGGGCAATTTTGTTATGATATATATACAGATGACTCTTTTTGGTGTTTATACATTTTTCATGATTTATTTTTATGTACATGTTTTTACATTGATGTATGCATATGCGATTATGAATGCGATGGTTCTAATTTGTATGATGTATGCATATGGAATGAATGAAATGAATTGTTGATGATTTGTCAATGCACCATAGACTGTACAAGATTGGATTGACTTGCTATAGTAATGGGATAACTTTGTGGAATGCTTGTGCATGTGAAAACTTTGTTTTTGTATTTTGTCTATTTTTTGATGGTGATGTACGGAATGAAATGTACCGGTTGTTTGAAAATGTAGTTAAGTTTTTCAGAGATGCAGATATTTTAACTAACTAGCCAAGACTATACATTTATCTTGCAAGACTTTTGAACAAGGTCTAAATCCGACTTGAATTTAACCAAGTTATTTCACATCCCTGTGTGTGCAATTGAGTTCGTTTATGTGGTATTCATCAGGATACCGCTAGTGCCAGATAGGCTTTCAACCAAACCTGTATTGAGGATCACCTAATTAGCTCCACTAACTCCTTTATTGTATTTAGTCAGATTAATCTACGATGCTATCTAGGATACCATAAGCTAGCTCATCCACATGCAAACATTGATCTGCACACAAGTTAATGTGATAGATATATCATCATGCGGGGAGGTTTACCACCAGTGACCGATAGGCTATCAACCAAACCGGTACTGAAGCTTGCCTCATGACTTGTCAAAATGCTGAGAGTTCCAGGGATTCAAGTTTGACTCCCTTATTTTCTTCAATTGTATTGGGATACTTGCTCTTTATAGTGATAAAATCACTGTTTATTTTTGTTTTATTTGTTTTTTTTTTTTTTGAGCAAGGGATTTGGATATGGAGTGACGAGAATCACTATTGTTTGTGCCTTTTGATGTGTGCACTGTAGGATGTCAAATTTTAGTGTTTTGACGTTTTGCAAATTTTTGATGTTTTGCAACTTTTGAGAACTTGGGATTCATGGGGAATTGGGTAGGGAGGATGCTTGTCCTTTTGCTAACTCTCAGCATTCCTAGGGTCATTTGCATAGGGGGATGAGCAAGATAGCCATTTTGCTTATGGTGACCTGGATTACTTTGCAGGTTTCATCTTTCGTTCACACAACTTAGGAATTTTTATATGTGTGTTAATTTGTGTTGGGATGCTACGTAACAAGGCGTGATCCAAGTAAAACTTTCCCGTGTAAAATCTGTTTAACTATGTACAGTTTTGGCTAGAAATTTAAAGACAGCTGAATGACGAAAACCCTATATACATTAGGAGACAACTGACGATGCTAAAAATGGCGATGGTGCTATTCTAGATGTAGGCATTTATGAAAATGGATCTGAGGTGGAAAAGGATGGAATTGCCAAGTAATGACTATCTATGGTGCTTTTGACTTGTATGACCTAGCAAATGTATAATGTATGGATGCGATGCCTAATGCAACCTATATTTTTGTATTTTGATTTTTATGAGAATGCATGGAATTGGAATGCAATTGTTTTTGTAATTTTTGTTTTTGTGTTGTTTTTGTTTATATTTTAATATTTATGATGACCAAGCAGTTATGGTAACGTTTGGAGCTTTTGGTGTTGACCAAAGGGTTTATAGATACCTTTGGGGCATTTAGGGATGACCAAGCGATTATGAAAATCCTTGGAGCTTTTGGTCTTGACCAAAGGGTTTATAGATACCTTTGGGGCGTTTAGGGTTGACCAAGCGATTATGATAATCCTTGGAGCTTTTGTCTTGACCAAAGGGTTTATAGATACCTTTGGGGCGTTTAGGGTTGACCAAGCGATTATGATAATCCTTGGAGCTTTTGGCTTGACCAACTTTTAATCCTTGCCTTTCCTTTTAATACTTCTTTTTCTTTTCCTTCTTTTTTACCCACTTTAATCCTTGACCTTTTTTGACCAAGCGATTGATAGTATACCTTTGGGGCATTTGGGTTGACCAAGCGATTATTGATAATCCTTGGAGCTTTTATGTTGGACTATGGCTCTCTAGATGTGGAATGGCCTCAAATGAATGATGTTCAAGGGTTCTGTTTCCTTGATTCCTTCAAGAGAGGCAAGCCGGTATGTTCCGGGTCCTATTCTACTGTCAATGATGTAAGGACCTAACCAGTTTGCCGTGAACTTGTCCCGTAGATGGGACGGCAAATTAGAATTTTGTTGGTTCTCTTTTAAGACCAAGTCACCAACCTAAAATTCCCTAAGGTGGACTTTCATGTTGTATGCTTTCTTAAGTCGCTCTTGATAGATACGCAAATGCTCGAGAGCATTAACGCGTCGTTCGTCGAGCAACGTCAGTTGATCTAACCGGGCCTACCGCACAGTGTCATCATCGATGAACTCTTGCATTGAAATGCGCAGGGAAGGGATTTCCAACTCAAAAGGCATGACTGCCTCGGAGCCATACACCAACAAAAATGGAGTTGCCCCAGTGGGCATTCGAATGCTGGTGCGATAAGCCCATAGGGCAAGCGGGATCTGAATGTGCCAGTCCTTATGATTGTTTGCAACTGTATTTTTGAGAATGGCGACTAGCATTTTGTTTGACGCCTCTGCTTGCCCATTTGCCTGTGGATAATAGGGTGTTGAAAAGTTGTGCTGAATCTTGTACTTTGTGGTCAAAGCACGCACATATTTATTCTTGAATGGCGTCCCATTATCTGACAGGATCTTGGATGGAATACCAAAATGACATATGATGTTATGCAAAATAAATTCCGCAATGCGGGATCCAGTCGTAGTGGTTAGCGGAATTGCTTCCACCCACTTGGTAAAGTACTCTGTGGCCGTTAAAATAAATGTGTGACGACCAGACGATGCAGGGGATATCTTTCCAATTAGATCAAAGCCCCACTATGAAAAAGGCCAAACCGATTGAATCGATTGCAAGGCCTAAGAAGGTACGTGTGTCAAATTAGCATGGTGCTGACACTTCATGCACTTCTTCACATATGCACAACAATCTCGCTCTAAAGATGGCCAATAATAACCCATGCGAAGAATGCACTTTGTGATGGCCATACCGCTGAAGTGGCCACCACATGTACCATCATGAGCTTGGGTGATCGCCCAAGTGGACTCTTGCTGGTCCAAACAACGAAGGAGGATTCCTTCATAATTTTGATGATACAAAATGTCTCCTAACAAGACATGCTTTGCCGCTTTCTGTTTGAATGATCTTTTCATGGCTTGTGTCAATCCAAGTGGGAGATTACCTAGCTTGAGGTAATCCCGAATGGGTGTGTACCAATCTTGCTGATCAAAAACCTCGATAGTATGAACGACCAATCCCTCTTGAAGTCCATCCCTAACAAAAGTTGAGTAGGAAAGAACTTGTAAAAACAACGTGGTGTTGCTAGTAAGAGGGGTCGGGGAGAACAAGGACCCCCAGTTGGCTTGAGTCAAACAATATCGAATTCGAGAGAACTTATCCGAAGATGGTTCAATCTGGATCAGGTGGATTCCTAGCGTCAGATCAGAGCTTGCACGCTCCATCGTAGATTGCGATAATGTTTTAACCTGAATGGTTGTCATTTCACCAGAAGGGTCTTGCGGGATGAGTGACCCCAAGGAGGCCATAGTATCCGCAAAATGATTTGATGATCGAGGGAGTGCCTCGATGTCATACCATTCAAGTTGTGCTAGGAATTTGTCCACAAGGGCTTTATAGGCCTACAAAACTAGACATTTACATTGGAATATCCCCTTTACTTGATTGACAATTAACAAAGAATCACCAAAGATGTTCAATCATTTAATGTTCATGGTGATTGTTGTCTGAAGACCTATGAGCAAGGCTTCGTATTCTGCATTGTTGTTGGTGCACGGGAAGTCTAATTTAAATGACAAGGGCATTGGAGCACCTTGTGGAGTGAAGAATACAATTCCCGTGCCACCCCCTTGCTCACATTTAGAACCATCGAAGAATAGGGTTATGTCAGCCCGTGACTCAGGCTCATCGAAATCTGGCGACTACGAAACATGGAAGACCCCATCATCAGGTAGTTCAAAATTTAGAGGCTGATCATCTTCAAGAGGAGCCTCAGCTAGTTGATCGGCGATGACTTGACCTTTTATGGATTTTTTTCCAATGAACTCTATGTCAAACTCCATCAACAACATGATCCATTTCATCGTGCGGCTACTATGATAAGTACGACTCATCATGTATCACAATGGATTCTCCTTAGACACAACATACGTCTTATTACTGAGCATGTAGTGGCATAGCTTTTTGGTAGCAAACACCACTGCCAAGCATAGCTTTTCAACGTATGCATAGCCTGTTCTTTGTGAAGTTAATTTTTTTGGGATAGCATGGCACCCAGTGCCACCTCAGTGGCTGAGATGTATAAATAGAATGGCACTCCTGGTCTAGGTGGTGCCAATACTGGCGATGAAGCCAAGTACTATTTAATGTCATCAAATGCTGACTGGCACTCGTCATCCCAATGAAATGTGACCCCCTTATGCAATAATTTATTCATGGGTCGGCATTTGTCAGATAACTGCGCTATGAAGTGCTTGATCGACGCAACCTTTCCCTGTAGACTCCTGAGCTGCTTGATGGTGGTTGGGGGATGCATTTCAAGGATTGCCTTGACTTTGTTTGGGTCGACCTCAATTCCTCATTTGGAGACTATGAAACCCAAGAGCTTTCCAGATGTGATGCCAAAGACGCACTTCTTGGGGTTTAGTCTGACTTTATGTTCAATGAGGCGATCAAGGACCTTGCTCAAGTCACCGAGGTGATCTGGGTGCAAAAGAGATTTGGCCAACAAATCATCCATGTAATCTTCCAAAGTTTTGTGCATGTAATCATGAAAGATGTACGTCATGGCACGTTGGTAGGTGGCTCCGGCATTTTTAAGGCCAAAAGGCATGACCTTATAGCAAAATGTCCCCCAAGGCATTGTGAATGCCATTTTTAGTTGGTCCTCAGGATTGATACGAATCTGATTGTATCCTGAGAAACCATCCATAAGGGAAAGCATTTCATGGCCCACTGTGGTGTCTACCAATGCGTCGATGCTTGGCAAGGGAAAATCATCCTTAGGACTCGCTTTGTTAAGATCTCAAAAATTGGTGCATATGCGAATCCTCCCGTCGGGCTTCTTGATGGGAACCATGTTAGACAACCATGGAGGATAATCCACACAGATGACAAACTGGGCATCCAACAACTTTTGTAACTCATCTTTTACCATTAAGGCCACTATTGGGTGCATCTTACGTAGTTTTTGCTTGACTGGCTTGATTGTCGGATCAAGCGTTAAATTATGCGTGACTAGCTATGGGTCTAGTCCCGACATATCCTTGTATGACCATGCAAAAACCTCCTTATTTTCCTTAATAAGGGCAACATAATCAGCTCGCTCTTCGGGGAAAGACTTACCCCCAGCTTGAGAATCCGTGGATTCATTGGATCTATGTCGATGTCTACATCAGTCATTGCTTCGACCGACATATGGGATCCGTCTTCCAACTGGTGTGGAATGGGGATCAGATGGATATCATTTGCTGAATTAAGATCATCATTAGGAACGTCAAGTTCCTCTTCAACATGGAAGACATCCTGAGTCTATCCTGGAGTGAAATGAAACATCCCACCACAAGGCCAATACTCTGATGGAGATGGTGGTGTGTCAGCGTGATCCCAATCTATAGCCTCTATGTCTAGATGCAATGATCATGTTGGATTGGCTGGATCATGGATGGGGGCGGTCAAGTCAATGGAGATCATGTTTATGAGATGATGGTAACCTCCATTACCGCAAGTGTGACAACTCTAACATTCGGGATGTTCTTGATGCATTGGATCTGGCTCTGTAGGCACTGGCACAAAGGGATCAGCCCTATGCGTGGACCTACAAATAGGGTCTACCCTAGGCAATGATGGTTTGATAGGGTCTCCAAGCGAAAGATGCTCTCTATATGCCTAGAGTGGCGGGTGCAGTAATTGCTATAACTACGCCGGGTTGAAATGCCACCTATGTCTTGGACCTATGTGTAAGTGTTCAAACATGTCATCTATGTCCAAAGGATATTGTTGTTGTTGAGGTAGCCTATGCTCACTGGGATCATTCAATGGGAACATCATCAGGAAGCTTTCTTGATCGTCATTCATTGGATATTCATGTGAATGATCGTACTCTGACTCATCTTCAAAAGACCCTTCATGGTCTTGTCCATCTTCCCCTTGTGGGTGAGTCCATGAGGTTTCTCCTTGTTCGGCCATAGGGAAAGGGTTGTTGAGGTCAAAAAGGTTATTTGTTTGTAATGGGAAATAATCCCCCAATGTATAAGTTGTATTTGGATTAGCATATGGATCTGATGCCAACCCATCCTTGTTGCCTATCCCTAGGCTTTGCATGTTTTTGACCAAGATGTCAAGGGGCAAAGGGTGATTAAACCCTACTCCTAACTTGTCATAAGGCATTTGGTATCTTGGTTGGCACAAAACACGCATTCCTTGTTCATACCTGCCTAACCCGTATCCATGCCAATTGCATTGGCTAAGATATCGTAATGCGAAGTCTGGGTTAGCCAGATAGTTGACATCTTCCACAAATGGATCTTCATCTTCCTCTTCTTGTCGGGAAGGTTCAACGCCATGATCCATGCCCCCAAAAATGAAGTTTGTTTGATTAGGTGGGTAGCCTAAAGGAACCACGGAGCCTATGGGGAGTCGAGGTCTTCCCATGTCTTGCATAGACTGAAGTGTGGGCGTTGCAACAACATTATGCACTATATACTCCCCCATGCTTGTGTTAGACATCTCAACAGTAATCATTGGTGATTGAGAGGAAGTGAATGGGAGTTCTCCTTGAGTCCACTCCATGTGGGGTGAACTAGGCATCTCAACTTCCATTCTATTAGGCGTCTCTTCTGTATAGATGTTGGAGACTAAAGGTGGTTTCGCTTCCAGGGGCTTCTTTCCTTTGTCCGTTGGAGTGGCCACCGTAGGTGGCATCATTGTGGGAGGACTGGATGAAGAAGATGAACCCACTTGGGAATTTGATTGATTTGGTAATGGATATTCTTGCTTAGTTGGACCCCTCTTAGATGGATTTAACTAGAAATCCACGTGCGTTGAAGGGAGGGTCAACTGTGGCATGATTTGCACTGAGTTGCAATATTTAAAATGTTCCAAATCTACGGGGACCATGTGCACTTGTCCTTCAAATGTATACTTCAAACATTGATGAGCAATTGAAGGGACACACTTCATATCCCGGATCCAAGGCCACCCAAGCAAGATATTGTAAGCCATCTCACCTTCTAAAATGTGGCACAATGTATGAATGGTCTTTTGTCCCACTTGTATGGGCAGGACAATTGTGCCAACTGTCGAGCATATCGCATCATTGAATGCTCAAAGGTGATAAGTGGAAGGTGCAATGTGAGAGGCTGGCAGCTTCAAATGTTTTAGTGCAGCAGTTGTAATAATGTTACTGGATGAACCAGTGTCTACCAACACCCGCTTGTACGGAGTCCCGTTGACCCGCGCAATAATGTATAGGGATGGATCCGCTACATATCTAGTCACTGTTTTTAGCTCATATTCCCTGAAGGTAATGACTGGTTCAGTACACTGTTTGACATGCCCCACAAAATTGTTGAATGAATCCGCTTCGTGGGGTTGCAATTCAATTGCCTTTAATATCTCCATAAGAGCTTCCCGATGGGGCACCGATTGTTGAATAAGCTCATAAATGGAGAGCCTAGCCGATGTGGTCCATAGACTTTGAGTAAGTCTAGTTCGAATCATGGCCATTGGTCTAGGCGGGGGCAACTATGTAGGATTTTTTTGAGGTTGTGACATGGATGGAACTTCCCTGGTGGCTGTCGCGGGGGCAACTCTTGGGTGTCTCTTGTTTCTTGTCATAATGCTAATCATCCCAACATACCCCTCCATGGGGCAACTCTGTTGCACTTCATTGACATGAAGAGGTTTTGTTTGTGCATCATGTGTGGGTAAAGGATCTTTGAAAACACCCATTTGTTGGTTGTTGGGTGCGATGGGGTTATCCACTACCAATGTGTGATTGTCAATGAGGTCTTGTACTAAACCTTTGAATGTCCAACAGACATTAAGGTCATGCCCTTTTCTTCTATGGAATCTAAAATAAATATCCTCTTGATAGCCCTTAGGCTTTGGCGCATTAGGATCAATTGTTGGAATCTTTGGCAGATTAATCAAGTTTGTCGCTGAAAAATGGTCAAACAAGGAGTCCCTAGACTCAGTGTATGGTGTAAATTGCCGCCTAGGGCGATGCTGCTGATTTTGATCTTGTTTTTTATTATCTTTCTCATAGTTATTGTGAGGCACCGCCTAATAATTAGCCTTTGGAGGCTGTGTTGCTTGGGCAGGCTTAGGGGCATTGATAGCAACTTGATTGACCGCAGTGGGTGTCTGTTGCGTATTCCCTATTTTGGTGCTCTTATTCCACTCTTTTTTCTTAGGCTTCATAATTTTGCCATCCTGTATCTTGATCTCTTTGATAACTCTAGCTTGTGCCAGAGCTTCTTCTAAAGTGGTGTATTGCTGCAGCTGCAATAGCACAGAGATCTTTCGCAAATAGCTCTTTGCGAATATTTGAGTTAGGTCGGATATAGGAGGGAGGTAGGACAGCTTTGAAAGCATCATTCTCCATCGATTCCCATATGCCACCATAGATTCCTCCTCATACTGTTTGAGGCTAGCTAGATCACTGAGTGACACATTTTTCTTTGTGTTGAAAGCAAAACGTTCTAGGAACGCATCCACTAGTTGATCCAAGTTGTAGATGCTATGCTTCGATAGATGGGTAAACCAATCTGAGGCAGATCCTACGAATGTGGTTATGAATGTTCTTAATAGCAATGCATCATTGTCTTGTATACCAAAGCATTGGCTCAAAAATTGTGTCACATGCTCTTGAGCATCTTCATCCCCTTTAAAGAGTGCCAACTGGGGTAGCTTGAAATGTATGGGGTATGGAGATGCTGGCACTGATGGATGCACCGGATGACTACGGAGTTGGCATAAGGTAGGATTTTGGGGCCCAGCAGTCTTGAGTTACATAGTCTCCAAGAATTCTAACAACACTTTGTATGCATCGGAGGACGTAATCTCCTCCTCCTTGGTTTGTTCCCGCTGTGGGTTGCGGGGAACTTGAGGCCTTTGGATGGATAAATGGGTAGCATCCCTTCTACCTTGATAGGGCATTTGAGCCCGCTCTTCTTCTTGGTCATAATCCTCATAATCTTCTTGAGGAGTGTTTGGCCTAGTCTTGTAAATATGGATGGGTGCCCATGGAGGATGCCCATCACGGTTGCGGGGAGTGGCCTCCAGCTCAGGTCTAGGAGGTCTTGGAGGCAGTGCTTACTGACGTCGTGGAGACCTGTATCGCACTAAGGGGTTGTGCCTCACATACATCTTAGATTGCTGTGTGCGAGAGACTGGGGCCGTCTCAAGTGCATTGTTGTGAAGCAATTCAGTTGTCTGACGTTGAATGCGCTCTTGATTAAGGCGACACAAATGTTCTAATTTCTGTTGTTCTTGCCTAAGCCACACGATTTGCGCTTGGCAGGTGACTAGTTGGGCAAATTCCAAGTCATTTTGTTCCATCGTCTCTTGTTTAAGAGGCCTAGATGTCTCCCCTACATATCTATTTTGATCATGGTGCTCTGAGACCCCTATATGTTGCTTCCCTCTGTCGAGGTTGGTAGCATTAACTTGAAGCTCTGGTCTCAATGAGCGATCTGGATATAAAGCAGGTGCAAACGTGCATCATTTTTGCACTGAGTATTGTTCTTGAGGAATGTAGTAATCCTCCTCACTCTCTCTGTGATATGCATAAAAAGTGCGGGCAAAATTGTCTTGCCCTGTCGGGAGAACCTGATGTTCTGGATATGGTCTACTGTGTCCGACATTAATCGGGGATAAATTAGGAACAACAAAATCATATGGTTCTTCCTTTTGGACCCTTTGTTGTTCTAGAGCAGTACATAGTGCTTCATCACTAGGCCACCCAAAACAAACTTCCAAAGGAGGCCTCATACTTAGACCAGGTGCTACATATTGGTTATTTTCTTGAAAATATTCTTGTTGCTTAGGAGTTCCCCTTAGGGAGGGGGTTCTAAATTCTTGTCTATTGATGGCATGATTTGGAGTGCCCCTCAAGGAGGTGCCTCTAGAGCCATGTTCTATGACTGTATGGGTTGGAGTGCCCCTCAAGGAGGGGCCTCTAGAGCCATGTTCTACATGGTGTGAACTAACTGGTGTACCCTGCCACCGAGGCGGGATGGCCAAGTCTTCAGGGCTATATCGGAGACGATTTGTCTCTCTTGGTGCATTTTCTATAGCTTCTACCCGTTATTGGTCTTGGCTACGAGTATTCACCATGGTAATGCTAACCTAAAGATGCAGAAATTCTTTTTATGATTTTTTTTTGTCTAAACAGAAAGTAGCACACACACACAAGCAATGATTATCTCTTTTAAAGATTAATAGTGTGCCCTAAATTTGGTTTAGTGTGTTTTTGTTGTTTGTTTTATGTTTTTGAAAATTTTTGTGAAACATTTAAATGCAATTATGAAGGCTCTTATGACTCCCAAAATGGTTGCCCCTTCAATATACCATTTCCGGACCGATATACCAACCTCTCTATATACCCGCCCTTACATGAGGGAGACTATAGGTACGTGAGAGCAGATGATACATGGAACATAGGCGGTACAAAATGGGAATCACTCTATTTATGACACCTACCATAGAAGACTTATCCTCATGCGCTAGGAATCACCCTAGCTACACTCGGTCAGCTTTCGTCAGGATTTACGTCTAGCAACAGTCGCGATTGAGGTAATGGATGCAATATCTCAAGCCAAAGTGATAATGGAATCCACCTTTGGTCTAACTCAAGGGTTGGGGTTTTACGACCAATGCCTTGGTTTGAAATACCACGTGATGTGTGGGGTTCATTTTAATGTGCAAAAATTGAAACAGGCAAACGAAAAGAAATCTTTCCCTAAGCCATAGAAAACTGAAAACTAGAAAATAGAAAAACAAAAATTTGACAGAAGCTTTAAAAAAAAAACCCTATCTCTTCTCTGCCCAACAGGATATTTCTGATTTGCTCTAAAAAATGCATAGAACTATACTCATCCCTGGGTGAGGTGAATATCAGAACAGTAATCGTTCCAGGGTGAGACGAATAGTTTATTCATCCCAGGGTGAAACGAATACCAATTCTATAATCCTCACTTGCAGAAATGAATAATAGTCTGATGATTGAAAATAGGTAACTGTAAAAAAAATAAGCAATTTCATATCAGTAATTTAACCTAAAAAAATAGAGGACAGAAGTCCCACCGTGATCGCCATTGAAAGCACGAGATTTCGGAAACAAAAAGGATAGACTAAAAATGCAATGTAAACGAAACTAAAATAACGCTTAAATCCTATGTTATTGAAAAATGCATAAAAAGAAAGAACATGAACACAAGATATCAAAGCAATATAAAAATAATGGCCCTTTTATTGATATGCTTTACAAATTCGTGTTACAATGCGTCTCCTTCATTTTTAGGGGATAGGAGCGTTAAATGTTGGTCTTTTACAACTTGTTTCAGAATTCCTTCTTCCGCATGCCCACATGTAAGATGGGCAAACCAAAACATTGTCGCCGCTTGCGTTGGTAAAAGGTCGATTCCTCGCTGCTCTTCTAATGCTGCAAATCTGCGTTCAAAGAAACAAACAAAGAATCAGTAGCACCTGTGTATGAAAAACAAAAGATGAATCTAACGATGGTTAAAATGAGTAAATAAAATGAAAACTTGACAAAAGCATAAACATGAAACTAGCTAAATACTACAAAAGAAATAGTCACCAAAAGCAATAAAGCGGGGGGGTGCCAGAAGGCAAACCACCCACGGGGGAAACTTTGCTTCGACACCAATCCGCTTGGGATGGGTCCGAAACCTGATGTGATGTGTTGTCGACAAATTGGTAGGATATTGTGGTAAAAAAAATCGGGGTTGGTTCTTGATTCGTGCCTTCAAAAGTCACCCAATAACCTCTCTTTCGATTAAGAGATTATAGATGTTGAAAACATAAATCGCAAGTAAGTGAATTAGCATTACTTCGTCGCTCAAAATGCTCCTTCTCTGTATATATTTGGGGTGAGGAAGCTCACCATTTTATAGACCCAAGGGGTCTCTTTGAATTAACATGCAAAAGTGTTTCTTTGCATGAATGCTTTTTTTGTGAAGAGAAGACTTCTTCTTGATTAAGGGCTTCTTAACTGCCTCTATGCATGTCTTTGTATGTTTAGAAAAACTCACTCGCACTCCCATGCAATGAAGGGATAGCTAAGTGGCAAATCTGAGTTGTCTTAAAAAGCTCACTCCCACTCCCATGTGGTGAAGGGGGAGTCAATTGGCAGATATGAGTTGTCAAAAGAACTCACTCGCACTCTTATGCCATGCAAGAAATGCTAAGTGGCAGTTCTAAGTTGTCATGCGCTGAGGTCTAACTTTTTGCCAGTCAAACCTAGCATTCATCCCACCCTGGAGCGAGCGCTGGTAATCATCTCTAGGTGAGACGAGTATCAATCAACACTCGTCCCTAGGTGAGACGAGTACTAATCCGCACTCATCCCTGGGTGGAGAAAATAAGTAACAAAGTGTCTAAAAGGTGCCAAATTGATCGCTGACTTGTAAAACTGCTGTGTGAGTGGTTAGGACCACTGTTTAACCTCTGGGGGCTGCCCTGGGGGCTGTGTGTGTTAGTGCGATCAGTGTTTGTTGTCACATAATCGGATTGGTGCTATTTTGGTGTCTACACTTATACCTGGTTTGGATCCCTTTTCGTCATGAATTTAGGGAACTCTGATGTCATTTTGGGAGTTGAATGTTTGGAAACATTAGACACGGTTAGCTTCAATTTCAAAAAATTATTTGTGGAATGGAAGGAAAATGGATGAGTCATTCGCTTACAAGGTATTACTACTCCTCCATCACAAATGGTGATTTCTTATAGTATGGAGAAGATGTTAAAAAAGGGTGGATATGGATTTATAACTCAAGTTAATTGTTTGGAAAAACAATCTTGAGTAACTTTAGATATTATGGCCCAAGATTTATGAGACATTGTAACAAAGTATGATGAGGTTTTCCAAGAACCTCAAGGATTACCACCTAAACGATCTCATGACCATGCCATCCATTTGGTTCCAGGGAGTGTCCCACTTAACAACCATCCTTACCACTATCCTCAACCATAAAAGACAGAAATTGAACAGATCGTTCAGGATCTGCTAGATCATGGAGTCATTCGTCACAGCACTAGCCCTTATTCCTCACCGATAGTTCTGGCTCGAAGAAAATATAACTCTTGGCGTATGTGTCCTGATTTTTGTTCTCTCAATAAACTCACTATCAAGGACAAATTTCCTATCCCTGTCATAGATGAACTACTTGATGAGCTGCATGGTGCAAATTTTTTTATAAAATTAGACCTTCGCTCAGGATTTCACCAAATTCATGTCCGAGAAGAAGATATTCCCAAAACTGCTTTCCGTACTCGTGAAGGTCATTACAAATTTTTGGTTATGCCTTTTGGTCTCACCAATGCACCATCCACTTTCCAAAGTCTCATGAACCAAGTGTTTCGTCCATTCCTCCATAAGTTTGTGTTAGTTTTTTTTGATGACATTCTCATATATAGCCAAACATGGAAGGATCATTTACATCATGTGGATAAAGCCCTTCACATTTTACACAAAGAAAATTTATTTGTCAAACGTTCCAAATGTTCATTTGGTATCCAAGAAGTCGAGTATCTTGGTCATATAGTTTCACACGAGGGCGTCAAAGTTGATCCCAATAATATTAAGGCAATTCAAGAGTGACCTTTACCTAAAACCATCAAGAAACTTCATGGTTTTTTGGGTCTCACGGGCTACTATCGCAATTTTGTACAAAATTATGGTAAGATTACAGCACATCTCACAGCACTCACAAAGGATGATGCTTTTCGTTGGTCGAAAGAGGCTACTCAAGCCTTCGAAGCTCTTAAGGAGGCCATGTGTACAACTCCAGTATTAGCAACCCCCAATTTTCACAAACCATTTATTATCGAATGTGATGCGTCTGGAATAGGAATTGGGGCTATATTAATGCAAGAAGGTCATCCGTTGGCATTTGAAAGTAAACAGCTCTCTGGAAAAAATTTGGGAAGATCGACATACGAAAAAGAAATGTTGGCTATTCTTCATGCAGTAGAAAAATGGAGACACTACCTAATCAGTAGCCGCTTCATTATCAAAACAGATCATAGTAGTCTCAAACATTTTCTTGAGCAGAGGTTTTCCTATCCGGAACAAAATAAGTGGTTAACCAAACTATTGGGGTATGATTTTGTTATCGAATACAAGAAGGGGAGGAAAATGTAGCTGCCGATGCACTATCTAGGAAATATGAAGACGAAGTAGTCATTAACGCTATTTTAGGTCCTTGCTCTCAATGGGTGAATCAATTACAAGATGAATGGTTATCCAATAGCGAAACTACTCTAGATAATTCAAGAATTATCTATTGGGTCCTCTAAACACCCTTTGTTCTCTTATGAAGATAAAATCCTCCGAAAGAAGAACCGCATTTACATTCCACACAACTCAGAACTCAAATCAAAGATCCTAGACGACTCACATGCTTCTCCATCAGTGGGACATTCAAGATTTTTGAAAACATATTTAAGGATCAAACAATCATTTTGTTGGAAAGGATTAAAAGCCGAAGTCAAACAATGGGTAGCAGAATGCGAAGTTTGCTAGCGCAATAAAGGAGAGACAGTCAAATCACCAGGGTTATTACAACCCTTACCCATCCCTGAACGTCAGTGGGAACATATATCCATGGATTTTATTGAAGGTCTTCCAAAGTTAGAAGGCAGGACAATAATCTTCGTAGTGGTAGATTGGTTATCCAAATACGCTCACTTTCAGGCTTTACAACATCCATTTTCCACAAGCAAAGTGGCAAAGGTATTTATGGATTCAATTTTCAAATTACATGGTATGCCAAAAAATATTGTAAGTGATAGAGATCCCATCTTCACTAGTAACTTTTGGCGAGAATTATTTTGACTTAGTGGTACCAAATTAAACATGTCCTCAGCTTACCATCCCCAGACAGATGGTCAAACAAAAGTAGTTAACAAATGTTTGGGTACATACTTACGATGTTTCGTTCAAGATAAACAATATCAATGGAGCCAATGGCTAGCAATGGCAGAATGGTGGTACAACACTTCTTACCATTATTCAATTAAGATGTCTCCATTTGAAGCATTGTATGGTACCAAGCCTCCAATTGTAGCAGATTACGTCCCAGGTTCATCCAAAGTAGACAAAGTGGATGATTGGTTTCAACAAAGGCAGTCTACACTCACCATACTCAAAGAGAATTTATTCCAAGCACAAAATCGCATGAAACAACAACAAGACTTGCACAGATCAGAAACGAACCTTTAATGTCGGTGACAAGGTTTTCCTAAGGTTGCAACCTTACAAACAAGCATCATTAAGGATAAAGACCAGTCAAAAGTTGGCACCATGATTCTATGGTCCTTACAAAATTATGTGTCGCATTGGAGAAGTAGCCTATCAGTTAGAGCTACCTTCATCATCACAAATACACCCGGTATTTCATGTTTCATGTCTCAAAAAGGTAATTGGTCAGAAAGTGCAAATTCAATCAAAATTACCAGTGCTCGATGAGGAAGGACGCATACATCTCCAACCTGAAGATATATTACAACACGGAATACGAAGACTAAGATCGCACCAGATTCAAGAATTTCTCATCAAATGGCAAGACCTACCAGAGGAAGATGCCACATGGGAACACGAAAGTATTTTCCAGACATTTATAGCTTTGAGGACAAAGCTTTCCGAGGAGGGGAGTCATGCTACATACCAAACCTAGCCGTCGGCTAGGTTCTCCAAGTGTTTAATAAATTCATATTTATTAGGGTAGTTGTTGAATTAATTGATTATCTCATCTTTTGTTATTTTATCTCTGCGTATTTGCACTTTGCCTTCACGATGGGATCTGCCCTCCTAGTGGCAAGTGATTTTAATTACATCCATATTCCTCGCATTCCTTATTTGATTTAGTTACTTTTTCTAGTTTTATGGTTGAATAATAATAATTAATCCCATTTAAAGATAATCCGAAGGCGTTGCCTTCCATATTCATCCCCTAAAATGTCTTTGGGAGGAGCCATCACTTTTGAAAACATGGAACAATTCTGGAAGTTCATTAATACTAATATTGATGTTCTTAATAGAGCAGTCCATATGGACAAGGATCGAATTAGTGACACTCAAGCAACTCTAGAAGACATATTTCACACACGCACTAATCCCTTGTCCTTTATTGATCAAGAGGGTGATCAAGCTGGACCATCCAATTTGGATATGGTAGCTATGATCTAGAACATGCAACAACAACAAGTTACCCAACCATCTAAAGTGCCTGTTAGTAAGCCTAAGGTCATTCCTACAAAAAAGAAACCATCATTTACTTCTCTATTTCACCAAGCTATTGATCAATATACTTCAAATCAACAAAATCCCAAAACAAAACCAAACACCAATTACCAAAAATCTGGGATACAACATAATACTATTACAAATCCCCTTCATAATGCTCTTCCTACCAACACTTTGCATAATAGCAATATAGCATCTAATCCTTATGTTACACCGTCATACACTCATCAATCCCATACTTATGTCCCACCGAACCAATATGGTGGACAAAATAGTAATCTTGAAACCATGGTGAAACAGTTAGTTTCCCGCATGGACCAGATAGATCCCTACCATCCCTCGTACAATTATCGAGAGATGTGTATTCAACCTTTAGATCCTATAGTTTTAGCACAGCCATAGCCTAAACATTTTCCTATGCCTGTCCTATCCATATATAAAGGAATGGAAGATCCTATAGAGCATCTTTGTATGTTTAGGATAACATGTCATGATATATCACATGATGACTTATTATTGCTAAAAATTTTCTCGAAAAGTTTAGGAGGAATGGCATTAGAGTGGTATTATCAATTACCCACTAATTCTTTGAGGAATTTCGAAGAAACAACTGATTCTTTTGTTCATCAATTTAGTGCCTACATCAAAAGGCATGTGACCATTAAAGACTTGTACAACTTAAAACAAGACAAAGATGAATGCTTTGCTGATTTTCTAGCTAGGTGGAGACAGTTGATAGGAAAATTGCACTTTGTGTTACCTTATAGGGAGATGTTGGACATCTTTATTAATAATTTGCAAGAGCAATTATCTTACAAATTATCAACTGCTACCTTGACCACCTTCGATCAGGCTATAGACTTAGCTCGAAGAGTGGAAGATGCTCTCATTAGGAGAGGACAACTTAAAAAGAAATACAATGAGAAAACATCCAAAAATCAATATAAGAATAAACAAGTTGTGGGTGATGGAGTCATCGATAGCAGAAATATCGCTAATGTTAATGCTACGAAGACAATGGAGAAGTTTATACTAAAACCTCCCGATAAACCTCCTCGAGAATTTACTAGGTTAAATCAACCTTTATCAACCATTCTACCATAATTATTAGAATGAATTTTGATTCAATTACCAAATATCCAGGAACCTAATCCAACTATACCCGGATATAGAGCTGATTTACACTATGACTTCCATAGAGGACCTGGACACACTACCAACTCTTGTAAAATATTAAAACATAAAATACAGGACTTAATTGATAACAATGATATGGAGGTGCAAGCCTTTCAACCTAAGCAAAATCCTCCTAATAATGCTCAAAAGAACATCCCCCAAAACCAGAATCATAATGCCAATCAGTCATTGGACATATTTCAATATCATTTACCAAAACATGGCAAGGAAATGGCTAATAAAATTGAACATCATAATGTTCCCCCTCCTACCTGATATGTAGGGACTATTAGCGGGCATTTACCTATTCATGATTTGGAAATATTTGACACAACCTTATCCATGGTTACGACCAGACCTCTACATAATATTTGGACACCTGATCTTAGTGATACAAAATATGAGACTGAGAATGATATGGAAATCACATCAAATCAATCGAATATCTCTAAAGATGAATCAGATCCTATTATCCCTATCACAAGTTATATGGTTCCAGAAGAACCATTTCCAAGAAGAGTCACTACTAGACCATCGTCTCACCAATTCCTTTCTAATGAGCAAGCCATAAATGCTAGACCAATACCCATTCATCATCCACAAAATAATATTTTGGGTACCATCGGAGCTGTTACTAGACAACAGGCTCAAAAATCTCAACAAGATCAAATGCAGAACGATGGATCAACTCCATTTGTTTGAAAGTTCTTAATAAAGGGAATCAGGCACCTAATGTCTAACTTAAACCTCCTTATAATATTAACGAGCAACTATCAAATATTACAGCTAGAATTTCTCTTTTGGACCTTTTAATATCTTCTCCTACACATAGAGATGAATTAATGCTTAAATTAAGCCAGATGATGGTACCACAAGACATTCAACCCGAAGCCATGGCCAATACTATAATAACTCATGAATTTGATTGTATTGACTTCTGAGATAGAGACATACCGCAACATAGTTTACATAAAGATAACCCCTTGTATATTACTGCTTTAATTGGAGATGTAGCAGTCAAACGAGTCTTGATTGATAATGGTTCATCTTTAAACATCTACACTTTTGAATTCTACCAAATATTTGGGTTTAGAAGCGAGGAAATGAAAAGAACTGATATGATTATAAAATCTTTCAATAACGAAACATAAGAAATGTGTGGAGTTATTACCATTCCATTGCAGGTTGGTCCGATAACCTTGGATACGACCATGTTTATTGTACATTACCCTACATCATACAATATACTCTTGGGTCGCCCTTGGATCAACACGATGCGAGCCGTTCCCTCAACTTTACATCAATGTGTTAAATTTGAATTTAAGAATTAGTTGGTTACCATTCATGGTGATCCCTTTGATATGTGTGCTTTGGCAGAACCTATTGGAGTTCAATTTTTCCCTGCTCTGTCATCCACACATCCTAATTCTCATTATTCATCTAAACATCTGAAACACATACCCACAATGTCATCTACTTCTTCTCCATTAGTTCCACCCCTACATACAACTCAACCATCCTCTAAACAAACCACATTAGGACCTCAAAAAGATCCTAATCCCACAACCAATGTCTCTTGTTCTACTCCTATAACTTCTATACCTATAATAGGCCCATCCATCAACATCTCTACAACATCTACATCCACCAAAGGCATAGTTTCCGCATCAGAAGAAGTAGGAAATGTTCCTTATACATCTTATGCTCTTACTGACGAGCTCTTACTTGATTTATCTAAAATTTTTATATCAGAGAAAATGAATGCTTCTATGCAAAATTCCCTTATTTTAAATAATTTGCCACCATCTCCTCGTACCTTGGGCCTCCCACAGCCTATGGGAAGTATTTACCAAGTCGGGAACTATGCTTTTATTTATAATGGATATGACTGGGGTAAAATACCCGAAACATCAAGACTCATTATGATGGATATGCTCGATGTTATTTTACTAATGAGTATATTAAAGCCAAATCTATAATGCTTAAATTGGGATATAAAGGGAAAGGTTTAGGACCTTTCCAAAATGGTATGAAAGAACCTTTTGAGGTAGAACCGTGGCCCGCCCGATGTGGTGTGGGCCTATTTCCTAGTAAGGGTCAGCCCTTCCCATTTGAGGATGATGACCATCTCATATCTTATCAAGATTATTTGGATGAGCGTGATGCTTTGTGTTTAACGAATAAGCTATGTACATGTAATATGCTATCTATAGCTTATCCTGAGATGATCGTTGAATTCGATGATGAGTTGGAGGGAGATATCTTCCATGATGTCTCCGTTGAGGAATTATTACATAATGAATTTTATTTTGATGGCTCTATACCTAGTATAGCCCAGCTTGAGGCCATGACTCCTCAAGATGAGTTATCCAAGATAAACTTGGACGAATTATAGGAATTGGGCATCTCACCCACCCCACCTAATTTTGAGAGAGATCTACACATGGAAGTAGAAAATGTCATGAAAATTAACACTGGAACTGAGGATAATCCTCACATAATCAATATTGGATCAGAATTGAGTCAAGAAAAATAGGATAAATACATTGCATTTCTTAAATAATATGAAGATGTCTTTGCTTGGACATATGA
Source organism: Wollemia nobilis (assembly GCA_028583015.1). Lineage (NCBI taxonomy): Eukaryota > Viridiplantae > Streptophyta > Pinopsida > Araucariales > Araucariaceae > Wollemia > Wollemia nobilis. The sequence continues at coordinate 5,359,121 of JAQPPZ010016930.1, read as the reverse complement.
AGATATGCCAGGTTTAGACCCTTCTGTAGTTATGCATCACCTAGTAGTCCATATGGATGCTAAACCTGTTAAACAGAAACTTAGAAAAATGCATCTTAAAGTAGCCTTACTAGTCAAACGGGACTTAGAAAAACTCCTGAATGTTATTTTTATACAAGCCATTGATTATCCTAAATGGATCTCGAATGTAGTTCTAGTAACTAAGAAAGAAGCAACCAAAGTTAGGGTTTGCACAAACTTTAGAGATATTAATGTTGCATGCTCTAAAGATGATTTTTCTCTTCCCAATATGGATCAGATCATTGATTTTATTGTTGGGAGTGTAATGATATCCTTAATGGATGGATTTTTTTGTTATAATCAGATCAGGATAGCTCCTAAAGATCGGGCTAAAACAACCTTTATTACCCCTTGGGGGATCTTTTGTTGGAAAGTGATGCCATTTGGTTTGAAGAATGCAGGTGCAACATATCAACGAGCCATGACTTATATATTTCATGATATGATGCATGATATACTACATGATTATGTAGACGACATTATAGCTTGTTCTATTAACGAATATGACCATTTAGATGACTTGAGAAAAGTATTTGATCGGTTAAGGGAATATCTTATCCGATTGAATCTAGCCAAATGCATATTCAAAGTTAAGTTCGATAAATTATTGGGGGTTATAGTTTCTTTACATGGCATTGAAATTGACCCTCTCAAGATCATGGCTATCACTGATATGCCCACGACCACAAATATATCTGAATTACAAGGTTTACAAGGTAAGCTTCAAGCTATCCATCGCTTCATTGATAAGTTGGCGGATAAAACTGGACCCTTTCTTAAGCTTCTTAAGAAGGATGTCTCTTTCCATTGGGATGACGAATGTCAGGAAGCATTTGAACTCCTCAAATAATATCTTCTTAAACCTCCTATGCTTTCGCCACCTAGACCTGATCACCCATTTATCTTGTATATTTTTGCTTTAGATTTTGCCTTAGGAGCTATGTTAGCTCAAATGGATGATGAGAAAAGAGAGTGTGCCAATTATTACATTAGTAGAACATTAATCAGTTATGAAACCCGCTACATAGCATTAGAAAAGTTATGTCTAGTAGTCGTATTTTCTACATAGAAACTATGCCACTATATGCTCAGTCAGAAAATGTATGTTATTGCTAAATCCAATCCTTTGCGGTATCTTACAAGTCGACCTTATTTATCTGGTCATACAACAAAGTGGGTTCTTGCTCTAAGTGAGTTTGAACTCACGTTTATAGGATAGAATTTTGTTAAGGGTCAAATCATAGTAGATCAATTAGTTGTTGCACCCTTAGAGTCTACCCATCCCCTCATCATTGAGTTTCTGACGAATGCCTTAAACTAGAGGCAGACCGTCCAGAGCAATGGTCCTTATACTTTGACGAAGCCCGATGCATGAGTGGGGCTAGTGCAGGTATTATTCTAATATCTCCACAAAAACATATTATACCTTTGTCCTTTAAATTAACGTTTGCTTGTACTAATAATATTGCTGAATATGAAGCTCTAATCCTTGGCTTACGAGCTACCTTGGCACTAAAAATTAAAAATATATTAGTTTTCGGTGATTCTCAACTTGTTATAAATCAAATTAATGATGTTTATCAAACCAGAGATGATAAATTGTGCCCATATAAAGCATATGTATTACAATTAATATCTTTATTTGATCAAGTTACCTTGGAAGCTATTCCTAGAACTAATAATCGTGTGGCTGACACTATGGCTACAACTACATCTCTTTTACCCTTGGAGTTAGATGACGAATATGCTACCATCATTATTTGTTGACTCTAGGAACCTGCTTCAAATAAATCATGCTTAGAACCATTGGATGTGTTTCTAATCAACGAAACTACTCCTGAACTTTGGTACACTGATATATTCAATTTTATTCAAAATGGGACCTTCCCTGAAGGTTTTAATAGAAACCAGCACCGGTTATTACGTAGACAAGCAAGTCGCTTCGTAATAATTGACAATACATTATATAGGAGATCTTTTGAAGGTATCCTACCAAGATGTTTGAATCTAGAAGAATCTAGATCAACTTTGAGTGAAGCCCATGATGGATCTTGTGGGGGACATTTTAGTGGTAGCACCATTGCTAAGAAGCTTCTTAGGATAGGATATTTTTGGCCTACCATGGAGAATGATGCACATGATTACGTGCATCATTGTGATAAGTGCCAGAAACATGCTGACCTTGTCTATGCACCTGCACAAGAACTGCAGGCTATTTTATCTCCTTGGCCCTTTTCAAAATGGGGCTTAGACATCATTGGAAAAATCAATCCCGTGTCATCTAATGGACACAAATTCATCATAACTACCACCGAGTATTTCACGAAGTGGGTTGAAGCTATGCCCTTAGCTTCTTGCACTAGAACCCAAGTTTCCAAATTTATTTTTAATCAAATTATTTGTAGGTTCAAAATTCTTGCAAATATCATCTCACATAATGGAACTTGTTTAATCATAAAGATGTCAAGAAATTATGTCAAAAATATAAAATTCAACATCGTTGGTCCACTCCCTATTATCCTCAGGGTAATGGCCAAGCATAAGCATCTAATAAAACATTAATTAAAATCCTCAAAAGACTGGTCAATAAATCTGGCCGAGATTGGCACATTCAATTATATCCTGCTTTGTGGGCTTATCGAACTAGCGTTCGTACCCCCATGGGCACTTCACCTTTTATTTTGGTTTATGGTGATGAAGCAGTTTTTCGCTTTGAATTAGAAGTTCCTTCTTTGGCTCTACTAATTCAAGATTATGAAGTAGGAGATGAATATCGTGTTGGTAGATTTAGTCAGTTGGAACTCCTATATGAGAAGCACATCAATGCTTTGGAACATCTTCGAGCCTACCAGAACAAGCTTAAATGAGCATACCTCAAGAAATTTCATCATCGATCCTTTGAGATCGGCGACCTTGTCTTAAAAGAAAATAAAAAAATACTAATGCAACTAAAGATCTTAAAGGTAAATTCGAGCCCAATTGGCTTGGACCATATATTATCACTGCCAAATTCGGATTGGGAGCATACAGATTAGCTACCTTAGATGGTAAAGATCTTAAAGAACCTATGAACATTATGCATCTTAAACGCTATTATGCATAAATCTGGTCATTTCATCATTGTATATATTTTTATTTTGCATATTGTTTCATTTTAGTAATTCATATAAAAATTTCAAAAAACAGTAATATTATTTATTCTTTCAATTCATAAATTAAAACCAAAATATAATGAACATCAAAATCATCAAAATCTTCAAAAGCATTTTCTATTTTTGCACCTGTCAATTCTTGAAGTATTGCAGTCATATTTTCAATTATTTTGGATAAATTAGCATTTATTTGGAATCCCACACTTTCACACTCACATGAATAAATATCTTGATTTTATTTGGTATGATTTTTAATCTCTCTTATATCAAAGTCCACGAGTTGAATTAAATAAAGTTTTGAGCATAGAGAATTGATCTTGTTATTTACTTGAACCAAGTATATCTTTTCACATTAAAATGATTTCATTGCAAATTCAATAAGATGCTACATAGTAGAAGTGGTTTCTTGAGCGAAAAGTTTCCCTTGTTATCCTATCATGCACATGGTCTAGAATCTTTGAGAATTGACAAAAGGACAAGCTCACCCCTGCCCAGAATAAAAATCCCTTGCTCTACATCCAATTCGATCAAGTATCCCTAGTATAGGAAGAAAAATAAAAGTCAAAGAAAATGAGAAAAAGAAAAATATCATTTTGTACCATCACAGCAATATTTCAACATTATCTCAGTTCCAAGCAAAAATACAAAAAAAAAAGAGAAAGAGAAAAGAAAAAGCAAAAAGCAATAAAATACTTTTCCCTATCCCTTGAAAATAAAAGAAGGGTGAATGAGCTTGAATCCTTGGAATTCTCAATTATTTGAAAATCGTGAGGTAAGTCCCATAACAGGTGGTTTGTGCCCAACCCGCTTGGCCTTGGGTAACTCATAGCATGGTGATATGTCTGTCGCATTAGCAACCTTCTTTTGTATAGACCTATGTCTACTTATGGATCAACTAGCTCTTGATGACCCGACTTACATAGTAGTCTAGTATGGTTACATGCATATAAATCATGGTCAACGAACACTTATTTGGTTAATTCAAATTACTTGTATCAAATTATCTTGCTCAAAATTGGTAAATAAACAATACAATTGCACACACATTTGTATTTGAGAGATTTTGTATCATTATGATAAATCAAGATCGGCAATGAACTCACATATGCACATGAGGGTTCCTTATAAATCTACATTTTGTCTTTGAGATAATTCAAAATCTTGAGCAAGGTGCAGTGACAGTATTGTCATTGTTGTCAACACAGTCAGATAGATCGGTTGATACAGTGGACAAGAGTTCAGAGGTTATTCAAAGTATGTACAATGATGTTAAATGCTTATGAGGATGTTTTTGATGTATGGGTGAAGTTGTTACAGGTTTTCCAAGAAGACCGAAGTGGCCCATATCCAAAAGAGAAGCGAAAAAGCAAAGAGGAAAAAGTGTCACGATATCGCGACATGTTGCATTTTCATGGCCAAAAGAGAAGAGAAAATGCAAAGAGGAAAAAGTGTCGCGATATCGCGACATGTTGCATTTTCGTGACCAAAAAAGAAGAGAAAATGCAAGGAGAAAAAGTGTCGCGATATCACGACATGTTGCATTTTCGTGGCCAAAAGAAAGAGAAAATGCAAGGAGAAAAAGTGTCGCGATATCGCGACATGTTGCATTTTCGTGGGCCAAAGCTAAGAGAAAGAGCAAGGAGAAAAAGTGTCGCGATATCGCGACATGTTGTATTTTCATGGGCCAAAGCTAAGAGAAAGAGCAAGGAGAAAAAGTGTCATGATATCGCGACATGTTGTATTTCACGGGCCAAAGCTAAGAGAAAGAGCAAGGAGAAAAAGTGTCGCGATATCGCGACACGTTGTATTTTCGCGGTCCGATGCAAAGAGAAAGAGCAAGGAGAAAAAGTGTCGCGATATCGCGACATGTAGCATTTTCGCGATCCGATGCAAAGAGAAATGCAGAGAAAGAAAAAGTGTCGCGATATCGCGACATGTCGCATTTTTGCGACTCAAAAAGAGCAGGCAGGCAGAGAAAGAAAAAGTGTCACGATATCGCGACATGTCGCATTTTCGTGACTCAAAAAGAGCACGCGAGCGAGAGAAAGAAAAAGTGTCGCGATATCGCGACATGTCGCATTTTTGTGACTCAAAAAGGGTAGGCAGGCAGAGAAAGAAAAAGTGTCGCGATATCGCGACATGTCGCATTTTTGCGACTCAAAAAGAGCAGGCAGGCAGAGAAACAAAAGTGTCACGATATCACGACATGTCGCATTTTTGCTACTCAAAAAGGGCAGGCAGGAAGAGAAACAAAAGTGTCACGATATCGTGACATGTTGCAGTTTCACCAAAAGAACAGAGTAGTTGATAGTGCGTCTGATATTAGTGATGAACACCAGGATGGTGAAACTGAAGACTGCATAGTGACGTGGACCCATAAGGAATCTTTAATGATTTGAAATCATTTAAGATGGTCATTACACATGGAAAGAAGTGGATGCATGCCCATGTGGAGAAAATGAACAGTCATGGAAAGAAACGGATGCATGCCCATGTGGAGAAAACGAACAGTCGAAGAAGGAGAAAACGAACAGTCATCAAAATAGAAATGAAAAGCTTTTTTGGAAACCAAAATGCATGCATGCACAAAGGAGAAAATGAACAGTCATGACCGAGAAGACGAACAGTCATGGTAGGAGAATATGGTGTCAATTCTTTGCATGTAACGTGTTTGATGAAATGCCTACTCTATATATACAAAAGGAGTTACATAAAGAAGGCGTTACAATTGACAAGTGGCATATGAGAATATGAAAGGAGTTACAACTGGAGTTACAAAGAGAAAGGATTGTTATAAAAGGAGTGTTGCTTGGAGAATTTAATGAATGGGATTTTATCTTGCGAAGAGAGTGAGAGGAGAGCGAGAGGTGTGCAAGAGGCGAGCGAGAAGGGTGTGTGTTGTGTGAATTGTGGGAGATGTTGAGTAAGCAATAGACTAGTCAGGGTCTTGTAAAAGTGAAGGCATTTCTATGTCAATCTTCTAGTTTCAAAATTGAAGTCCAAGTTGGTGCTTGGCATCAGGGGTTGGTGCTCCTTCTAGTTGGTGTTGGTAAATCAGGGGTTGGTGCTCCTTTTTGTTGGTGCAGATAAATCAGGGGTTGGTGCTCCTTTTGTTGGTGCAGATAAATCAGGGGTTGGTGCTCCTTCTAGTTGGTGTTGGTAAATTAGGGGTTGGTGCTCCTTTCTATTTGTGCAGATAAATTAGGGGTTGGTGCTCCTTTCTATTGGTGCAGATAAATCAGGGGTTGGTGCTCCTTCCAGTGGGTGCTGGTAAATTGATTGTAAAGTTGTTGCTTTGCAAAGGCTGGATTTGGATGGGAGTCCAAACAATCAATTTTTGAGGAGTAGCCAAATCGGTGAACCTCGGTACATCTTGTGTTGTGTGATGCTCTCTTGTTATATTTGCTTTATTTGGTTTTAAGTTCTCATTGTTTCGGCTTTAAGAGTTGAAGATTTAAGTTTTAAAGAGCTACACTGATTCACCCCCCCTCTCAGTGTCATTGTGAGACTAACAATTGGTATCAGAGCCAGTTTCCCTTGTCAAGCTAAATCAGCTAGGGTTGATCTTGGATTAGTACGCAATGGGTAAGAAGAATAGATCCTCCTCCAATAAGGCATCTCAGTCAGTTTCAGTTCTTGTGGAAGAGAAAATTGAACTAGAAAAGATAGAAGGAGTGAATTCTGAAGTATGTGATGAAAACCTTGAGGTTGAAGTAGATCTAGAAGGTGAGTTGATCGTTGCACTTGAAGAGTTGGGTATAGAAAGGAAAAAGAACAAAATACTGTCCAAGAAGTTGGAAGAATATGGGGATAATATTGAAGATCTCTTCTTACAAATTCATAAAGCCAAGAAAATAGAAGAAGCCTTGAAGTCACACCTGGATGATAAAGGCGATGTATGTAGCAAACATGAAGAGGAATCTAACAAAGTTATTAGTGATCTAAAGCTACAAGTAGAAGAGTCCAAAAGGATTGAAGAAACTCTCAGGTCACAGATCAATGAGAAAGAGATTGTTTGTGACAAACAAGAAGAGGAGATTGTTTTATTGAGGAAACAACTAGAAGAGGCCAATACAAATCTCAAATTTGAGAAGAGCACAGAGTTGCTAGATAAAATGATAAGGCAACAAAGAAGCCCCATGTGTAAGCTTGGTCTTGGATATGAAGTTGAACAACCTTCATCTTCTAAATCATAGAGAAGAAGAAGTCCACTGCTGAAGGATCAAAGCAAGAAAAGTTTGAAGTTGAAACTTCAAAAGGAAGAAAATCTCAAAGGAGATCTACAGAAAAGCAACCACAACAAAAGAGGTTCTATCACTCTCACTTTATTCATAATAATGCTTTTAATGGCTATTGTTTTAGATGCAACCATTATGGTCACAAGGCAATGTATTGTGGATTGAATAATAGATCAAAGAGTTATGCTTGGTAGAAATACATCCGTTGAACACCATGTGCAATGTTTTAAATGTAATGGTCATGGGCACATAGCAAGGTCTTGTCCAAGAACTTTTGTATCTAATCTAAGGCAAGACAGTAGATTTCATCAGACACAAAGAATGCAACACAGACAAGGAAGAAATCATGTGCATCAAAGAAAGGAAAATAATCATCCATCAAGGATGCACAAGAGACAACCACCGAGTAGAAATGTTTTTTCACCTTTGATGGATTATGCAGTAGAATGTTATAACTGTCATAATTTTGGGCACATTGCAAGAAATTGTCGAAGTACATTTGCATCAAATCAATTTCAGGGAAGAAAATTTCAACCAAATGGAATGAGACAAAATAGAAAATTTCTCGAAAAACATGTACAAGCTACTGAAAAGGAAAAGTCAAAACAAGAGCCCAAAACTGTAATCAAACCAGAGTGGAGAAAGAAAGAAGAAAGGAAATCGTGTCTCCTTGGACTGAAGGAGACTACTCCTCTATTGCACTAAGCAACTCCAGGTAGCACATCCTCAGGGGGAGCAATCTTAAAGTTTTATTTTAATGCTCCTATGTATTTGTTTGGTTATCTGAGGATGAAAGGCAAGTAGTCAGGGGGAGTTGTCGTATAGTTGTCAAAGTGTGTTTCAGTTCATGTAGTTGTTTGTGGAGGTAATAAGCAGGAGCATGAGACATTGGCTTGACAGAGCCATTTTTTAATTATTGTGAAATCTCTTTGGTGATGGCGGTTACAATAGCAGATAGTGTCAAACTGATGTGCTTTAGTAGAACAACATGGTGAACAACTAGGTTTTTGATGCAACAGTTGATAGGCGTTATCTGAGATAGAACATGCAACACAGGTCGACGTGTCATGGAAGCATAAGCTGGCAGGTGCTGGTTTTGAAGCCTATAACATTCCCAATCTACAGATAAAATAGAATCCATGTTGTGAGTACGTCTCAATTCATCTACCAATATCATGGGAGTAAATTTTGCGTAGCTGAGAGTTGCGTGTTGATCAAACTATACTAAATAAGTAAAAGCAAGGTACAACAGGAATTATAATATGATGAGCAAAGATTAGAGTGCTTATCCAAGAAGACTTTATGATAGAAAGAGTACCAGTGGAGGTGCATTCTATCTTGGAGATAGGTTGGTCACGTGACACAGTAAGAAACAAGAGTCAGTCTCCTTATCCACAGCAGAGGCAGAATATATTGCAGCAACAACGTGTTGTACGTAGGAGAAAGTTGCGGAAGGTGAGGTTAAGTTGGATTTTGTTCCAACAACAGAGCAAGTAGCGGATATCTTCACAAAACCGTTGCCCAAGGAAGTCTTTGAGTACCTTCGCAATAAATTGGGAGTGGTCACGCTTCCCAAGAATTGACTAGCTATCGGGACCACATTCTTCGGGGGAGCATTTGTGTATTTGTTTATCTTTTTGCTCATGTTTGTGATTTTTGCTAAGTGTAATAATTTTTGCCTGAGAATGTTGTGCATGGACTCAGGGGGAGTTTGCAACAAGCCCTTTGATATTGTTGTCAAAGGGGGAGAAGAGTTACAGGAAATTGCATGTGTGTTGCCAACAATTCCAAAGGGGGAGATTGTTGAGCAAGGTGCAGCGATAGTATTGTCATTGTTGTCAACATAGTCAGATAGATCGGTTGATGCAGTGGATAGGAGTTCAGAGGTTATTCAGAGTATGTACAGTGATGTTAAATGCTTATGAGGATGTTTTTGATGTATGGGTGAAGTTGTTACAGGTTGTCCAAGAAGACCGAAGTGGCCCATATCCAAAAGAGAAGCGAAAAAGCAAAGAGGAAAAAGTGTCGCGATATCGCGACATGTTGCATTTTCGTGGCCAAAAGAAAGAGAAAATGCAAAGAGGAAAAAGTGTCGCGATATCGCGACATGTTGCATTTTCATGGCCAAAAGAGAAGAGAAAATGCAAGGAGAAAAAGTGTCACGATATCGTGACATGTTGCATTTTCGTGGCCAAAAGAAAGAGAAAATGCAAGGAGAAAAAGTGTCACGATATCACGACATGTTGTATTTTTGTGGGCCAAAGCTAAGAGAAAGAGCAAGGAGAAAAAGTGTCATGATATCGCGACATGTTGTATTTTCACGGGCCAAAGCTAAGAGAAAGAGCAAGGAGAAAAAGTGTCGCGATATCGCGACATGTTGTATTTTTGCGGGCCAAAGCTAAGAGAAAGAGCAAGGAGAAAAAGTGTCACGATATCGTGACATGTTGTATTTTCGCGGTCCGATGCAAAGAGAAAGAGCAAGAAGGAAAAAGTGTCACGATATCGCGACATGTAGCATTTTCACGGTCCGATGCAAAGAGAAATGCAGAGAAAGAAAAAGTGTCACGATATCGCGACATGTCGCATTTTTGCGACTTAAAAAGGGCAGGCAGGAAGAGAAAGAAAAAGTGTCGCGATATCGCGACATGTCGCATTTTCGTGACTCAAAAAGGGCAGGAGGAAGAGAAAGAAAAAGTGTCGCGATATCGCGACATGTCGCATTTTCGTGACTCAAAAAGGGTAGGCAAGCAGAGAAAGAAAAAGTGTCACGATATCGTGACATGTCACATTTTCGCGACTCAAAAAGAGCAGGGTAGGCAGAGAAACAAAAGTGTCACGATATCGTGACATGTCACATTTTCGCGACTCAAAAAGGGCAGGCAGGTAGATAAGCAAAAGTGTCATGATATCGTGACATGTTGCAGTTTCGCCAAAAGAATAGAGTAGTTGATAGTGCGTCTGATATTAGTGATGAACACCAGGATGGTGAAACTGAAGACTGCATAGTGACGTGGACCCATAAGGAATCTTTAATGATTTGAAATCATTTAAGATGGTCATTACACGTGGAAAGAAGCGGACGCATGCCCATGTGGAGAAAATGAATAGTCATGGAAAGAAACGGACGCATGCCCATGTGGAGAAAATGAACAGTCGAAGAAGGAGAAAATGAATAGTCATCAAAATAGAAATGAAAAGCTTTTTCGAAAACCAAAATGCATGCATGCACAAAGGAGAAAATGAACAGTCATGACCGAGAAGACGAACAGTCATGGTAGGAGAATATGGTGTCAATTCTTTGCATGTAACATGTTTGACGAAATGCCTACTCTATATATACAAAAGGAGTTACATAAAGAAGGCGTTACAATTGACAAGTGGCATATGAGAATATGAAAGGAGTTACAACTGGAGTTACAAAGAGAAAGGATTGTTATAAAAGGAGTGTTGCTTGGAGAATTTAATGTGTGGATTTTATCTTGTGAAGAGAGCAAGAGGAGAGCGAGAGGTGCACGATAGGCGAGCGAGAAGGGTGTGTGTTGTGTGAATTGTGGGAGATGTTGAGTAAGCAATAGACCAGTTAGGGTCTTGTAAAAGTGAAGGCATTTCTATGTCAATCTTCTAGTTTCAATATTGAAGTCCAAGTTGGTGCTTGGCATCAGGGGTTGGTGCTCCTTCCAGTTGGTGCTGGTAAATCAGGGGTTGGTGCTCCTTTCTGTTGGTGTAGATAAATCAGGGGTTGGTGCTCCTTTCTATTGGTGCAGATAAATCAGGGGTTGGTGCTCCTTCCAGTTGGTGCTGGTAAATCAAGGGTTGGTGCTCCTTTCTGTTGGTGCAAATAAATCAGGGGTTGGTGCTCCTTTCTATTGGTGCGAGATAAATCGGGGGTTGGTGCTCCTTCCAGTGGGTGCTTGGTAAATTGATTGTAAAGTTGTTGCTTTGCAAAGGCTGGATTTGGATGGGAGTCCAAACAGTCAATTTTTGAGGAGTAGCCAAATCGGTGAACCTCGGTACATCTTGTGTTGTGTGATGCTCTCTTGTTATATTTGCTTTATTTGGTTTTAAGTTCTCATTGTTTCGGCTTTAAGAGTTGAAGATTTAAGTTTTAAAGAGCTACACTGATTCACCCCCCCTCTCGGTGTCATTGTGAGACTAATATTTGTATCATTATGATAAATCAAGATCACCAATGAACTCACATATGCACATGAGGGTTCCTTATAAATCTACATTTTGTATTTGAGATAATTCAAAATATTTATGCAAATATTTTGGAATAATTTCATCTTCTTATTTGAGAACATCTATTTAGTATAAAAACAATTACATACATTTTTTTTCAAAAATCCAAAATTTCTTTCAAAACATACAATAAAGTCACGTTTATATATACTTTTGACTTCCGCAATGATGGTATAGTTCCTAAAACCTAAACTAGAATTTTATGCCTAGAGCAAGTCCTCATCTTATATATTTTCTGTTTATCTCAAAATCAAAAATCAATTATGCAAATTATTTTTGGATTTCGCGATGATGGTATAAGTCTATACCTATAATTCTATGCCTAGCACAAACCATTGTTCTAATTTTATTTCCCATTTATTTAATTCATAAAAACATATGGCTTACATCATTATGTTACACAATTGTGCTTTAAAAAGAACGAACACCTTTTTCTATTTTATTTCATTATGTCAACATTCAATTTTGCAACGATGGTATAATTCCTAAGGAATTGTTCAAAATTTTATCACACTTAGGAATTTTATGCCTAGAAAAAATCATATTTTTAATATTTCATGCATAATATTTTCATGAAAATCTGAAAACAAATCATCATCATCATCATTTTTCATCATCACAACACAAAGTCTTAAGACAATCTCTTAAGCACTCTTTTACTTTTAGCAATATTTCTATATTGGGATTAGCTTGACGACCTAGCGAGCGGTGACTCCATGAAATGGTCATATAATAGTGACAATGTCCTTTGAAATTATTGTTAGAAGTCCCTTTATTTTTCATCAAATCATACCACAACAACCAATTTGTTTACATCATATTATTTCATTTAAATTTTACAACATGACATAAAATTATACTATTTCCAACGACATAATTACATGAATAATCAATCAACAATTCAAAATTTAAAGCATCATAAAACATATGGACAAGTCATATCACAAAAAGATCATATATATATATATATATATATATCAAAATTATGTAAATCATATCAAAACTGAATTGGTATGCCACAATCTATACCCTGGCATACTCAATCCTATCAAAAATATATAGTCTAAGGTCAACAGTAGCTAGTCTCGAGAAGCCCTCGAGCTCTCAGCCTCATCTCCTCTCCCACCCTGGCATGGAGGAGGTGGTCTCATTGAGGTCCATGGTGTATTTTGGGTCCTCAATGTCGATCGTGAGGATGTCCTCGATGATCCCATCGTGACCAAATCCGTAATGGGGGCTGGCAGTGGTATCCTCTGGGTCTTTGGAACCATGTGATAGTACAATCCTTGGTAGAACATGGTCTAAGCAATAGCCCATGCTAGATCCTGAGTGTTTGCCCCTCCACTCCGAGCCCTGAGTAGTGTAGCCTCATCCCTCAGTATCTGCACCTGAGCCCAGAGGCAAGCATTCTCTACTCGGAGAGCCATCATCTTGCTACTCTCCCCCACCTCGACACCCTTGCCCTTATTAAGTGATGGTGGCCTATCCCTCTATTCAGAAGGGAGTTCCTCCTTCCTCCTCTCTGGCTGCTATGGTCTCTCCGGAGCCTATGGCACTCTTTGGCATCTCTCCTAAGGAGACCGTCATTGCTCCCTCCTTTCGTAACTTCTCGTTGCATCGATGGTAGCCTGGCATTGCCTCACCATCTGTTGCACCACAGTGTGCATCAAACCCTATGCCCTCATCATTTGAGGAGGGTGGATGCCTGCATACCAAGCATCATACCCATCTATGACCCCAGCGTCATCCCCATCCACTGGCTGAATGGGGGCATCATCAACATCTTGACTCTAGAATCACTACATATCTAGAGCCTCGCTTAGTGTAGTATTATCTCAGACAGTCCAGGAGTACTTGTAGTCTCTAAGAGAACTGATCCCCTTTTGTAGACCGAACTGACTCAAAACTCAATCATAGCGATGGAGCTCTACCTCTCTCAGCTCAATCCTCAACAAGAAGACTTACCTGATGCGAGCCAATTCTTGTCTGTCCTCTCCCCACACTAGAGGCTCTCTCCATGGACTCCATGTGATCTGGTTAAGGATGAGGTCATCTAGCAACCTCCAGGACATCGACAGATCTATTCGCCACTGACCCTCTCTAGAGCGACCAATAGAAAACTCGAGGTATCTCCTAGTAAACCCCTAACAATGGAAGCCCTTTCAGCCTCCACACCACAATGTGCTCTCTACACCAAACTTGTAGCAGCGATGTCAGTACTAGACATCGACCTCCCTTGTATACGACCCCGTATAGGATCCTATACAAGTGGCATAGTACAAAGTTGCCCCAAGAAAACCTATAGTTGTGGTCTCTCATATTGCAGACCACATCTAAGAGCAACCACGATAACCTGCATCCACTTTGGTGGCATAGTAGTAGGCCACCCACTACCCCTGCCAAAACCTGAGTCAATAGAGATGCCCCAGGCATCTGCCTTAATGTCTCGATGTTCAATCTGCCCATCTCCAGGGTGAAGCTAGGGTCTCCGCACAGTCGCATCATGGCATGGCCCTGATTGGCCATAGGAGTAATCAATCGCCCATGTATGGGGATCCTTAAGATCCTCCATACATCCTCTAGAGTGGGATCCATATCCCTTGTCGATAACCAAAAGCAGGATGACCCCGAATACCACCTCTCTACTAGGGCTGTAAGTAGCCCCATGTCTATAGATATTTGTCGCATCTCTGCCACATGTTGTAGCCCAACCTCCAATAGTCGGTCTCGCTTCACCTGGTCGAGTGCAGCTACATCGTCTCTGAGCCCCTCATATTTCCACTCTCGAATTTTTAGTAATCCCCTCTACAAAATAAACAATAACACAACAAAAATCATTAATAGATAATCATTACAATCAGTTAAATCAATTTCATCTTATAAAAAAATGATATCGTCCATTATTGGATGATATCGTACTAAATTAAGTCAAATCATCCTTGGTAGGACGAAATCGTCTCCGATTTTGCAACTTGGGGATCGCCCCTTGTTGGACGAAATCGCCCCTATTTCGTCGATTTCACCCCTAGATGAAATCGACGATATAGGGACAATTTTGAAGAAATTGGGACGATTTCATCCCAACATCGTCAATGGCCTAAAAATGGCCGCGATATCCAAAAAATAGTCAAAATTCAAATTAAAAATCACACAAATCAAATTAAAAACATAATATGTCAATTTTAGATCCCTACCCACAACCCGCATCGGACCTTTGTCGATCTGTGTGTCATTTCCACCATTTTGCCTGCAGAGCTTTGAAACAACAAAAGTGAACAGTAACAATGAATTAGGGTTTTACCCTAATTTTTTTAATTTTATTTAAAAAAATTAGGGTAAACAAAATAAACAATAAAACAACAAAAATCATTAATAGATAATCATTACAATCAGTTAAATCAATTTCATCTTATAAAAAAATGATATCGTCCATTATTGGATGATATCGTACTAAATTAAGTCAAATCATCCTTGGTAGGACGAAATCATCTCCGATTTTGCAAATTGGAGATCGCCCCTTGTTGGACGAAATCGCCCCTATTTCGTCGATTTCACCCCTAGATGAAATCGACGATATAGGGACAATTTTGAAGAAATTGGGACGATTTCATCCCAACATCGTCAATGGCCTAAAAATGGCCGCGATATCCAAAAAATAGTCAAAATTCAAATTAAAAATCACACAAATCAAATTAAAAACATAATATGTCAATTTTAGATCCCTACCCACAACCCGCATCGGACCTTTGTCGATCTGTGTGTCATTTCCACCATTTTGCCTGCAGAGCTTTGAAACAACAAAAGTGAACAGTAACAATGAATTAGGGTTTTACCCTATTTTTTTTAATTTTATTTAAAAACAACTTTAAAAAAAAAAAATTATTTTCCGTGGTTTACCTCAAACGTTCAATTTGGGTAAAAACTTAGAGGGGGTACCATAGCAAGCAGTTGTACGATTCAACCTAGAATCGTCGTCTAAAAAATGGAATAAATTTTTGCTTTCTCGTAAATCGAGAAGAACTTTTCTTTAACGCATTTTCTTCGGAAAATTTGCTAAAGAGGGGGCAAAATGTAACACCCTAAAATTGGTGCAGTTAAACCCTTAGTAAAAAGATAAAAATTTGATTTTTGACTTCTAAACTGCCCGTTAACCGCTCCCCCCATTTTTTGTGCCATTTTTAGGAGTTGTTTTGACTGTTGGACAATATCGTTGCCGATCAGACAAAATCATCCCAGATCGAATGAATTCATCTGGAACAGAACGTCCAGACAATTTCATCCCAAAACTGAATTTTCATAATTAGCTTCTATTTCAACAGCCTCTCCAACTTGGGCAGAAGTGTGTCTACGCAGTTGGAGATTACTCCATTGGAGATCTCCCAGATTGGGATGATCCCCAACCTCCTAACCTCCCCCTAATTCTATATAAATTGGGATTTTCTCAGTTTATCCCTCTGGCTCTTCTCCTGACTCTCTCCCTGGTTGATTTTCCCTGCCATTTAGCTTTGTTGTGTTAAGACGTCCTATCTACCATTGTTTACACTCGTAGTTTTAAGTTTTCATTGCAGGTTTTCACTATGCTTCAGCTAGAGGAAGCTCGGATCGTCGTAGGTGATTCCACATGATTTTAGATGATCCTATCGTAGATCGGTGATGATCTCGTATGATTGGAGGTGATCTCGATTGCAGTTCATATTGGGGGTAATCAGAGCCCTGAGTTTGCATTTCTCATCTTCCTTCCTTATTTTATTATGCATTAGCTTGATTATTTTCATTTTGCATCCTGGAGTTCACCTCATTTAGCATAAATGCATGATAAAGTTAAAATAAGTTATTAAAACAATGCATTTCCTTTAATCTGCTATCTAGATTTATTAGTTAAGCATTTATACTCTCATTTCTATCATTTTGCATTATTATTGCAGTTGCATTTTCGATTTTTGGTGTCTGTTTCTGTGATTCCAAGTTTTTGACAAATTCGTCAGATCGACGATGATCTTGTCTAATTTTAGATGATCGACTGTGATCTAGGATGATTCTGTACAATTGCAAATTATCTTGTCATATTTGGGATGATTTGGACTCCTACAAGCTTCATAATCTTCTCAGACATCCAAAATTAGGTGCATTCTTTCTCATTTAACATATTCCTTATATTTAGGATTTATTCATGCTTTCTGTATTCATATAAATCGGTATTTTCATATAGAATAGCTTAGATTCATTTTGGCCAACCTAGGAATATGAATGATTGAGTATAAAATGAACACATCAAACCCATTCTCAACCTAGGCATGGAAACTGTCACTCAAAGTTTCCTGGTGAACCCCACCATCCATCGAAAATTCACCCGTATACCCCTCCCCCAAGAGGCACGACCTTCAAAGGGCCTCTCAGTCCGAGGCATTGCCCCATCCTTCTTGCATCCCCATTTTGAGCATGGATCCTTTAGCCTGAAGGTAAGGGCATGAAAAATGTGGGTCAATACAAGCCCACCAACTAGACTGGTGGTGACCATCAGGATTAGATTGGTCCAAAACCTATAGACAACTCCAATAAAGTTATCAATTTATGAGCTAATTCAGTAGTCTCCTAAGCACAGGGATACACTCATGGATATCTTAAGGTCCATAGAAGTGCAACCTTAGGAACCTGAAGTATTTACACACTTCTTGGGGCACGTGCAACAGTTTCAAGAATCGATCATTCAATTTCATGACCATGAAGTCAAGATGGTTTCCACTATTATAGCAGACCCACCATTGCATATTATTGTGTGTGTGAATCACAAACTTTTCAATCAAGTTTAGATTCATACGGTTTCATAAATCAATAACATAACTACCAAGGCGCTAACTCACTTGATGTTACCCAAGACGCATATCATCCCTTCTACCTTCACGTTGAGAGTGTTGAATGATGCATAATGCTCAATGGTCGGTACTATAGTCCTACCTATCCAAGTGGGGTTGAAGACCATCCTAGTGATGTGTCATGTAATTGAAGGTGCTATGCAATATAATATACTTCTAGGAAGGCCTTGGTTCAGAGAAATGTGTTGCATCCCTTCTATTATACATCAATGTATCAAATATGTTCATAAGGGATAGGTTCACCTGGTGCCTTCGGATGAAGAACCCTTTAAATACGTGAATCTAGCAGATTTGTCGAGGGAATTCATGATCCCCTCAACACTCCTAGAGGTGCGACCAATGTTGCCAATCAAAAATCCAAGAGGTAAAATCAAAGAAGTGTGTGCTAGACCTACAACGTCCATATCTCAATGATCAGAGCACACAACAACTACTTCTATTAGACCAAATGCATCTATGATACAACAAGATGATAGGAAGTTGAAAGTAAATACGGGTGAAAGAGAGACAAAGCAAACACCAAAACTAGTCATCATTGAAGATCCTACTCCTATGGAAGTAGAGGAAATTCAAGGAGGAGTCGAAGAGGCACTTCAGCCTTCTTCACCTACATCTTCAGTAGGGTCATCTACACCATAGGTGATCATCCATTTGGCTAATCCTGGATTAGGAGAATACATTGTGTAGAATGTGACATTCACACTAATTATTGAGACTGCATAGGACATGGGCCGACCATGAGCCCATCGCCTTCCCATAGGGATGGTGGAACCATTGGAGGTACCACCTAACCAAACCAACTTCATCTATGGAGGGCTAGACCAGTTTGCATCTCCCACACCCATGGATGAGGATAATAATGAACCATTCACCATGAATGTTAATTATATTTCTAACCCATACTACGCCATGTGATACTTTGAGTGTTACCATTGGAATGGTTACGGTCTCGAACTATTCGAGTAGGGGCATAAGAGGTCTATAGAAATACAGTATCAGTTACCTACTGATAGGTTCGGGTTGATATTTTAAAGCAAAGGACATGACAAAATCCTCATGGTATCTTTAGACCATCTATACCTCAGTCTAGGGGATGAAGTTGACTTCAATCCTTGTCACCCTAATATTTCTATGTTTTAGAGGGATGATCGGCTAGTGACTTATATCACTATAGAGCCACTAGAGAGATATCATGCGAGCATCTTGGTAGAGACTGGCCCAAAACCTATTCCAAGAGCTAACTTGGACAATCAAAGCCATGGAGTTACCAATGATATTGGTATACGCATCTAGAATCTAGACATAGTTATAGACATCGAATCTAAAGTTGCTTCTGAGTAAATTCATGCAATATCCATCATTGAAAGTGATGGATCAAATTACGATTTTAGAATAGATGACACTGAGTTATCCTCAAATAATGAGCAATTCAAGGATGAAACCAATTTGGCCTACTTGGGCTCTATACTCTTACATCATATTTTACCTTTGGAATCAATGAACACAAGAAAAGAGCCTCTCAATAACGATAATGGCTATCAAGACATAGCCTACATGAGGCCTTATTTAGAGCATTACCCAATTCTAGTGGGTAGTGGTGAAGGCCTATATTATGATATTGATGATGAAGATGAGACAGAGAGAGCCTATTTAGGACCTCCCTACTTGCATCATCATAATGCACCTTATATTTCCGAGGATATACCCCGAGAGATCAATATTCATCCTTGCCTTAGGGGGAGACCACCGAGTCTTAATGTGATTTATCATATGGTGTTTCCCAATCTACCAATGTATATGGAGGTCCTTAAGCCCAATGATCCCATATGACAGTCTGTTCATGGACCAGATCTAGAGATCCCCATACCCCCAAAAACACATCTCAGGGATGGAAGTTTTGCTAATGTTGAGTCACATGCACGTGGTCCTCGATATATGATCTATTTCATCAATATGATATCCATTGATTTAACCACTCCACTCCATAATCCAGCCGATCCTTCCAAGCCATTGTGTCGTAATATATATGCTATTTATTGGGATCATGTTGATTCACCACTAGAGCCTAAATATTTCTTCCCTAATGAAGAAATGTTGCAAACTTTCCATTTTATGCCAGGCTATGCATATTATGTTTACCATACCAAGGATGCTTCCAATGAGGAACCTCTAACCCAACATATGACATCCACTTGATTCCTACGCCTCACTAGATTGAGGAGGGATCCCATATGTCAGTAGAGAAAACCTTTGATGTGGATATCATTAATGATACCACTAATCCTAAGAAGGTTAAATTTAGAGAAAGTTTGACTCCTGATGAGCGTGTCGACCTCATCCCTCTACTAAGAAAGAGACCTGATCTCTTTGCTTGGACTTACAAGGACATGCCAGGTCTAGAACCAAAATTGGTTACTCATAACCTTTCGCTAGATCTATCAAATAATTTAGTCAAGCAAAAAATCAGGAAGACACATCCAATAGTAGCCTTAATGGTTAAGGATGAATTACAAAATTTGTTGGACGTAGAGTTTGTCATTTCTATCGACTATCTAGAATGGGTATTCAACATGGTGCCTGTAGGAAAACCTGATGGAAGGATCCATATTTGTATGGATTTGAGAGACCTAAATAGAGTAACACCAAAGGATTCATTTCCTTTATTGAATATTTATGTTCTTATAGATGCAACTGCAGGTCATGAGATGCTCTCCTTAATGGATGGTTTTTTTGGTTACAATCAAATTTAGATTAAGCTTGAAGACCAACATAAAATCGCATTTATAACACCATGGGGGAAAATTTGTTACAAAGTTATGCCATTCGACCTTAAAAATGCTAGTGCCACATATTAGCATGCTATGACATATATATTTCATGACTACATGCATAAGATCTTAGAAGATTATATTGATGACTTATTGGTAAAGTCATTGTTGTGTTCAGAGCATGCAGAGGTCTTGAGGAAAGTCTTCAATCTTCGGATAGAGCATAATGTCAGGTTGAATCTTAAGAAGTGTGTATTTGGTGTAACTTCAAGAAAGATATTAGGATTCATCATTTTAAAATGAGACAACAAGGTTGACCTAGCAAAGGTCAAGGCTATTTTAGAAATACGTCCCCCCATGAACATCAAGGAATTAAGAAGCATACAGGGAAAAATAGTGTCCATAAAGTGTTTTATCAATAAATTATCAGATAAATGTTGACCTATGAATGGACTGCTACACAATGGGATCCCATTCAATTAGGACGAGGACTATCAAGCAGCCTTTGCTAATATTAAGCAATAACTAGCGATACCACCAGTACTAGCTCCACCAAGGCTAGATGTTTCATTTTTGCTATATATCGACAACCGATTTTGCACTAGGAACCATGTTACCCCAATAAAATGTGCAAGACAAAGAACAAACCATATATTATATCATCTGAACCTTGGTAAGCTATGAGCTAAGATATACATACATTGAAAAGCTATTTTTAGTAGTATTATTCGCTAGAAAGAAATTACGACACTATATGTTGAGTCATACGACATATGTCATATCCAAAAAAATACTTTGCAGTATATGATGAGAAAGACATATCATAATACATGTACTGTGAAGTGGATGATACTACTAACATAATTTGATCTAGAATTCATAAGCCAAAAATCCATTAAGGGACAAGTCATAGCAGATCAAATGGCTGAGGCACCTCTCAAAAATAGTAGGCCCCTCACCATAGAGCTTCCTGATGACGTAATCTTTGCCTTATCATAAGTGCCCGAACTTGAAGAACTCGATAAGAAAGCCGATATGACCTTGTTCTTTGATGGTTCAAAGTGTGAACAAGGGGATGGTGTAGTAATAGTGTTGTTCACACCACAAGGAGCTCCAATGTCCTTGTCATTCAATTTGGACTTTCCTTGCACTAAAAATAATATTGAATACAAAGCCCTAATTTTGGGTCTCCAAATAGATTTCTCCATGAAGATCAAAAGGTTAAATATCTTTTGCGATTCCTTTCTCATTATTAACAAAGTTAAGGGATTATTTCAATGTCGATGTTTGGTATTGAAAGCATACAAGGATCTTGTTGAAATTTATCTAGCTCGACTGGAATGGTATGACATCGAGGTAATCCCTCATTCGTCCAATATATTTGCAGATACAATGGCATCTTTGGGATCTCTAATCCCTCAAAATATATCTACCAATTTCACTACCATCCATGTAAAAATGTTATCACATATTGTTGTGCAATGTGAAGCATTGGATAACAAAGATTCAATCAACATGATTCATGTAGAACCAAACCATGAATGGTTCTACCGATCCAAAGACTTTCTCAAGAGAATATCCTGGGGGTCTTTGATCTCATAGGATTTGACGAGGAGTGGTACTACCATTCACCATAGGGTTGTTTCCTAGTATGCATTTGCAAATGTAGAACCATAGGGGGGACATGTTGTCTTGTCGGTCGAAGCCAAAGTTTATCATAGTTGGATTTCATGGATACATGACTTTCTTAGACTTGGTGCAATCCCTCAAGGATTGTTGCGTGCTGTAAAACTTACATTTAAATAGAAAGTGATAAAGTATGTCTTGTTAGTAGAAATCATATATCATAGAATCTAAGATGGAGTTATCCTTCATTGTCTTGAGCCCCAAGAATCATCCTGGGCAATTTTGCAAGCTCATGATGGTACGTGCAGTGGCCATTTCAGTGATATGGATATCATCAAGCGCATCCTTTGCATGTGTTATTATTGGTACACTATGGAGAAGGATTGTAATGTGTATGTCAATAAATACATTAAATGTAAGCATCATTCTAATATTATGCACTTGCCATCACAGGCCTTATAGCCCATTCAAGCGGCTTGGCCATTTGATCAATGGGGAATTGATCTCATTGGTAAGATCTTTCCTCCATCATCGGGTCGACATACTTTTATTATTATAGCTACTGAGTATTTTACTAAGTGGGTGGAAGCCATTCCATTAACAACGACAACTAGAGCACATATTGTTGATTTTATACTCACCAATATCATAAGTCATTTTATGATACCATCCAAGATAGTTTCAGATAATGGAACGTCATTTAATAACAAAACTATGAGGGCTTTAACGTCCAAATATAATATCAAACATAGTTTTGCAACTCCATATTATCCATAAGAAAATAGATAAATTTAAGCTTCAAATAAGATAGTGGTTTCCATATTTAAAAATACGGTACAATAACATCATAAAGATTGGCACATCCAATTGCCCCTTGCATTATGGGCTTACAGGACTAGTATTCGGACGCCCATTGGGGAAACTCCATTTTCATTAGTATATGGCATTGAGGCCATTATGCCGTTAGAGTTGGAGATTCCAACATTACGTGTTGCATTGAAATAATTCATCAATGATGACATTGCATGACAAGCTCACCTAGATCAATTGATGCTACTTGATGAACATCACATGAATGCCCTTGAGCACCTTCACATTTATAAAGAACATTTAAAATGATCTTACAATAGCAAAGTCCATCTAAGATACTTTGAGGTTGGTGATATTGTACTGAAAGAGAACCAATAGAATTTAAATTTACCACCAGAAATGTGAGACAAATTCACGACTAACTGGTTGGGTCCTTATATGATCTTTGAGAATATTGGACCTGGGACGTATTTCTTGACATCATTGGGAGGAATTGAGGAGCCTGAGCCTCTCAATATCCTTCATCTTGAAGCATTCTATGCCTAAAACTAGAAAAGGCTCCAAAGGCATCTGTAAGCCCTTTGGTCAATTCAAAAAGACTCCAAGGGCATATGTAAGCCCCTTGGTCGTCCCAGAAAAGGCTTCAAAGACATCTGTAAGCCCTTTGGTCATTCAAAAAAGGCTCCAAAGGCATCTGTAAGCCCTTTGGTCATTCATAAAAAGCTCCAAAGGTATCTATAATCCCTTTGGTCAAAGCACAAAAGGCTCCAATGGTTTTTAAAACTCCCTTCATAAAAATGTTAAAATCCATTAAAATTTGGAAAAATATCAAAAATAAAAAAAAATATTTGCATTTCATTTTGCATCATTACATTCCATTTTGCATCATGCATTTCATTCACTGCATGCATTTCATCTCTGCATTGCACTAGGCATATCCATCTTCTGCACTTGCATTAGGATGAATTGTGTTTACAATCTTACAAACGATGCCACATTTGTGTTTCAATCAGGCATCTAAAGGCATCTGTAAGCCCTTTGGTCATTCATAAAAAGCTCCAAAGGTATCTATAATACCTTTGGTCAAAGCACAAAAGACTCCAATGGTTTTTAAAACTCCCTTCATCAAAATGTTAAAATCCATTAAAATTTGGAAAAATATCAAAAATAAAAAAAATATTTGCATTTCATTTTGCATCATTACATTCCATTTTGCATCATGCATTTCATTCACTGCATGCATTTCATCTCTGCATTGCACTAGGCATATCCATCTTCTGCACTTGCATTAGGATGAATTGTTTTTACAATCTTACAAACAATGCCACATTTGTGTTTCAATCAGGCATCTATGCACTAAATTTTTCATCCATTTATCACCCTTGTGAGTAATTGTGTTTTTCAACACAACCCCAATTATTGCTATGAATAATATACTAGGGTTTTTCAATCATTCAACCATACCCAGAGCTCTTATTAAGATTTGATAGAAAGCTTACTTTGCTTTTGTAGTTGAGGTCTAGTTCGTATAGCCCTTAGCACATCAGAATCCTATCACTAATAAATAAATTAAAAAATCCTAATAAGGACTAGGGGAAGATGAAAGCTACAAAGCAGGAATAGGTATCCTGAGGCGAAAAGTTTATTCTTGCTTATCCCCTATGTATACGATACGAGAAATGTTGGAAATTGGTAAAAGGATAGGTTTATTCCCTATCCGATATCCCTTGCTTATGTTAGAATGAGCAATATTCTAGAGGGATATCCCAGATTAATCCTCTAGATTGATACCCTAAGATTGATATCCTAAATCGATATCCTAGAAACAGTTCCCCAAAGAAAAATACTCAAAGGAAATTGTAACCACCAAAAAGTCTCCACACCCAGTCTAACTATTACAATTGACGAAAAATACACAAATAGGCATGCATGAATTGACAACAAGAAATAAAACAAATACAAGGAATCCTTTATTAATTTCAATGGAGTTAAATTACAAATTTGTCCCTCTTAGGGATACCCATTTGCTACGTCATTAAAATAGTTTTTAATCCCTCTCAAGGGTAGATCTATGAATGAAGGGACGAGGTCACTTGACCACTATGAATGATCTATGCACAAATTAAAATTTAACATTTGAATACTTGGCAAGGTCTAATCAGCTATGACTACACCGTTTAAATTAATTGCCTATTTCTATCACATGGAGTGGTCCAACCACGAAGGCATTTTTAGGGAATCAAAATGATAGCAATATCTATGATGTTTGTTGTGAATTATAATATCGATGATATGTTAAAAATATCAAAGGAGAATTACGATGAATATCTCATTCTCGTGGAGCAGTCCGACTGTGTAGGCCTTCTTAGGGATTGAAATGAAGCATAGCAATTCTACGATGATGAATTTACCCCAAATTTCCTTATGGTAATTTACTCATCTTTTCGGATTGCATGGATTGCAAGTCATTGCAAACGCCAAGTGTATAGGATAAATAATTGAATACGAGGTGCATTTGGCTTTTGATTTATTTGATTTTTTTGTTAATTTTAAATTTTTTGGCTTATCTGGTCTGATTAATATTCTTGATTTGGCCTTTTAAGGCTCTCCATAGTGGTAATTTGGACTAATTAATATGGTTTGCTAACCGCACCTGTCAAACTTAGGCCAATTCCTTGACCATGAATGTTAATCGTGGGCGGCAAACCCTAATCCAAGGACCATGGATGTCAATCATGGGCTGCATCAAATTGGAAAATTATAAAAGGTTTTTCACTTTGTAAAATTTTCATTATTCACCTGAAAGTGATAGTCAAACTAAGAGCTCTAGGAGGTAAAAATTGATTTTTGACACGGAACGCTGCCAAAAACCTGACACACTTCCAATTTTCCCACACCTGTGGCCGATCAGCCAAAATATTTGACCAGTGGAGGAGTCGGTCTTGCTAAGGTAACTCAAAAACTGAGATCTCGCTTATCATTACCAGATATAAAATTAACCTCATTAATTAATCGGTAAATGAACTACACTAAACCGTTGGTAACGAAATTCACTGTAGTTAGGATTTAGTGTAGGTTAGTTAGATGGGGGGTTTGTTTTTAATTTTTTGGGGTTTTTCCAAGAAATACGGAGCCATTTAGGGTTTCACTCCCTAGCTGTGGGTGGTAGTCATGGGCCCCAATTGGCAGATTTGGGGTCATGTCTATCATCCACGATGGGATTCAAATCCCAACGGTCAAATTTTTTACCATTGGGCCAATCTCTATTCCGACCCACGGTGCCCAATTTTTAGAAAAAAATTCAATTTTTTTTTTATTTTTTTGAGTTTTTCTAGGCACTTAATGCCATTTGTTGCATTTTTGGAATAATTTCCAATGTTTTTTAAAATTGGTGATCATGTTTTTACATCATCTTGTATTTTTATGCATTTTTGATTTGTTTTAACATTTTAGAATTGTTTTTTATTGTTTTTATTGTTTATTATTTTTGTTGTCACTTAGACTTTGACCAACAGAGTGAGGGAGACCAATATCCTTCGTGACCTCTGCAGTGATATCACTAACGGGGAACGAGAGTGGTTCGCTACTATGGGGTTCGGCTACATCTTGGACCTCCTCACCATCCTGATTGATTAGGCATATCTGACTACTTTGGCCCATCATTGGGATGCGTGGACTAACACATTTCACCTACCAATAGGTGATATGAATATTACTTTGGAGGATGTGTACCACATATTTTATTTTTTGATTGATGGTGATTCTATCACCTCTTCTCCTACCACGTCTAGTAGGGTCATATTTAATTCCATCTTTGGCAGATAGAGTACAGAGGCATAGGATCGTAATGCCCATGGAGGCATCTATGTTGAAGAGTGGTTCGAGGTCTGATTCTTCTCACAGTGGTAGGTTGTATTCATGCACTTGATTATCTAGGTAGTCCTCCCAGACTCTTCAGGTGTGAGGTTCCCTTGGAACCTCCTAGCTTGGACCAAAGAGGTGATGGTGAGGTTGACCCGAGATCCTCTCATTCTATCATTGGAGAGCACCTTGCTAGCACAAATATATCATGAGATGTATCAGATCACACATTGGAGCAGAGTCGACATCATTTGTAGCATCCTCATCCAAGTTTGGAGCTGGCATCATATCCAAATTGAGCGTCTCATTGATTTATCTATGATGATCACTGACATCGATGATGAGAGTCAGTGTTATGTCACCTGCTATACTTGGGAGAGAGAGGGCTTCAAGAGTAGGTATCATGTAGGAGACCTAGAGCACTACATTTCTAGATTTTTATAGCTCCACCTTTAGCACATACGATGGAGATTGTATATGGACTACCTAGCCTGGACAGAGGTGGATAGGTACCTACGCTAGGTGCATAAAGATATATGGATCATTTGCTGGAAGGCCGACATACCTGAGTATCACTTCTACTCTCACATGTTGAGGTAGTTTAGGATCTTATAGGATTTCCCAAAGTTGTCGCTCATCTGTAGACACCTGGTCCTAAAGAGGGACCTGACTTGGCCCTAGGTGACTCCACTAGGGGACGATGATGATGACTTTCAAGAGTCAGGCCAGACGGATGCAGGCACTACTCCTAACTATGATGGCTAATGGGTCGACTTACAGTGGCACGACAAGGGTCCTCTAGGCCGACCATTTGGGGGATTTGTAGTAGAGGGTATAGAGGTCACAAAGGTGGATCCTCAAGCGTACAGGATATGTCAGTGGATATAGGGTGCATGGGACATAGGGTCTACTACATAGGAGGGCCCATAGGTGGATGCAGAGGAGGAGGTATTAGAGGAGGGTGAGGCACCTTCGGATAGTGAGATTTGGTAGTTGAGAGCCCAGATTGTCGACCTCTAGAGCCAGGTTGGAAGATTGCAGACTCAGTTACTTCATACGGATACTTCTATCACCACTATAGAGGCTAAGCGAGCACATGGTAAGAGGTAGTGGTAGAGATACGAGGAGGAAAGGACAACCCTCCATGCACATGCTACCACTATAGGCACTCAAATCACATAGCTCACTAGCGATCAGGATGTGTAATAGGCACAACTGAGTGTCGTTACTACTGAGATGGACCTGCTTAAGGCAGTGAGGGTAGATCCCTCATATTCATAGGCTATTATTCCACCTTTGGTAGTACCCTCAACCAGGAGGTTATGATCCTATGGCAGAGATAAGGAGGCTTCATTCCCTCATAGAGGAGGGTAATGGGCGAGATACAACATGTGCAGCTTACATCTCCCAGCTGGAGGGCTCCATCAGGATGATAGATTGGGAGGTACCAGAGGATACCCACACTACAAGGACCCAACAGACCAAGTCTAGGACTAGGGAGATAGGGCAGTCTTCTACCAGCTCGAGCCACAGGATGCATAGGACTGAGAGGACTCATAGGTCTTCAAGCACTCATGGTGCTAGCTTGTAGAGGACTTACAGGGATGGTAGATGTGATGGAGGTGCCTTACAGATTAGAGGAGTAGGCCCTGTTTAGTATAGATCTTAAGAGATGATTTTTGTACCAGTTTTGAGTGTACGGTTGAGGACCTACACAGTTGTAGCCTGTGGGTATTTTGATATACCTTGATACTATGTACTCTTTGACACATATTTATATGATATGACAGTTCATCTCATTATATGTGTATTTTATTTTTGGTATTTTATGTTTATGTTATGCACATGGATGTAATGCAAATATTTGATTTATTGCTATATGATGTGATGTATGGATGACATGCACTAGCTATATGTTGTGGATGCAGTGATATACATGTGTAGATGGACTACTTTATGATGCTATGTATACGAATACAATGTTTGATTTTTTAATGCAGTTTTGATCTGATTCACTTGTATGTATTTACTTTATATTGCTATGACATAATTTTATTGCCATGTTTGTACTGCATGTATTTTTGATGATATTTATTTATTGTAAATGGACATGTATGTTTTAATTACTTAAAACATAATATATGCAATGTGATATGATGTTTTAACAATCTAATGGATGAAACCACAAAATGTATAACAATCATGCCTAATAATTGCTATATGTGATTATGAATATTTATTGATTTGACATTCATATGTGAGTTGTAATGCACTGTTTCTATTTATAATTTTTTTTAAATTAAAAGATATTCATAACATAGTCAGTGGCTGTTTAAATATCATTTTTGACATCCATCCGGTATCTAACATATATCACAAATAGTTCTAATAAACAAACTCTCATAAATGAGATTTTATATTTGATGATTGCATTTGAAAATTTGATTGTTGCTATTTGGGAATTTTTGAGGTTTACCATGAGACTCAAACACCCTAGTTGACTAATCAAAAGTTGTATACTAACCATACTAGACTTCTAAAACATAAGGCTTTTGCTAGGATAGGCCCTAACTGTTCATTATCCCTATGTGTGCAAATGCATATATTAAGATAAGACACAAGCATACCCTAATGTCAGGCAAGATTATTTCATTCCATTGCTAAGATTGGGGGTCCGCAAATGTTTATCCAATCCTAGGTTTATATTTTAGTTGGCCTAGAACACTAGGCGATACAAGACACCTGAATCTAGCTCTTCCACATTCAAACATTGGTCTGCACAAGAGCTAAATGCTAATGCATCAGACACATCATCATGTGTAAGGTATAGTAGTGCTAGCAATTCCATGGATTCAAGTTCACTCCCTTATTTTCTTCAATTTTTTGGGATACTTGCTCATATAAAGTGATAAAAATCACTATTTATTTTTGTACTTTAGTGACAATAATCACTGTTTATTTTGTACTTTCCTTTCTTTTTCTTTCTTTCTTTCTTGAGTAAGGGATTTGATACTGATTTTTCTTTCTTTGTACGATTTTGTCTTCATTTGACTTGAATTTTTGGAATTTTATATTTTATAATTTTCTTCAAAAACTTCCTTTGGGGATTTTACTTTGGGGAACAGTTTTTGAGATATCAATCTAGGATATTGATCTTATGATATCAATGTGGGATATCAATCTAGGATGTCGATCTATGATATCAATATAGGGTATCAATATGGAGGATTGATCTGGGATACCACTCTGGGATATTGCTCATTTTAACGTAAGCAAGTGATTTTGGGTAGGTAACGAACTTGTCCTTTTGCCAATTGCCAACATTTCCTGTACCATATGCATAGGGGAATAAGCAAGAATACATTTTTTCACGTCAGGATACCTGGTCCTTCTTCGTGGCTTTCATATTCCCCTAGTCCTTATTAGGATTGTTTAATTTGTTGATTAGTGATAGAATTTTTATATGCTAAGGGCTATACTAACTAGACCTCAACTACAAAAGCAAAGCAAGCTATCTATCGACTCTTGAGAAGACCTTTAGGTATGGTTGAATGATAAAAAAACCCTAGTATATTTTTCATAGCAACAATTTGGGTTGTGTTGAAAAACACAATTACTCACAAGGGTGATGCATGATAATGATAGTGCATAAATGTATGATTAAAACACAAATGTGGTGTCATTTGTAATATTGTAAACACAATTAATTTTAATGCAAGAACTGATGTAATGATAATCAACAACCCAATGTATTCAATGAATAATATTTAAATACAAATGCTATAGACTATAGATAGCTTTAGGAAATATTCACGGTAACCACTAACCTATTAACCTAAATCAATTTGCCTACTACTTGTCGTCCATAATATCGGTCGAACAGATAACTTAACCTAGGTGAATAGTAAATAAAGATTTACCTAGTGGTAAAAAGTAATTAATTACTTTTTACCATGTGGTAACTAAAAACTACCTAATGTAGGAAATGGGGAAAATATCCCAAGTAATGGAATATTATTCTAACATCCCCCCTTATTACATTATTTGGGTAATACATACATATCCTCCTATACAACAATATTTGGGTAAAGTATATAACTGCCCCAATACAGTGAAGAAGATGTTGATCTATTGGTTCTTTGCTCTGTCACAGTGCTCTGGCTGCTCCTAAGCAAAAAGTGGGTCATTCCTCACTTTGTCTTCATGCCAACGAATGTCCTTATGGTAATCACATCATCCAACCGAATTGCATGGGTAACCAACCGCTGCAATCGCTAGGTGTAGTAGAATAGATCACTTCATACAAGGTTCATTCATTTTACAATATGAATTTGCAAAAGATAAGGTAGCTAAGGTGTCGGTCACTGCCAAAAATGCACCCTTATAAGTTCCCCCCTTCTCGTTGCAAAACATAGTGTAAGTAATTTCTGAAGGAAGTGTGACTAAGGTGTCGGTCGAAGCCGAAAATGCACCCTTATAAGCCATCTTCCCTTTTTACAAAAATTGTGAAGAAAATAAATTTATATCCCCCCTCAATTGCAAAAAGTGTGCAATGCAAGAGTGTTGTGAAGGATCTTACAAATATTGCCTCCTAGACAATTTTACATCACAAAAAAATCGCTCCTCTTGTTACAAGTACTTCAAACACCTAGAATTTGCTATTTATGAAGCCTAAAAGAGGTACAAGCACCCCTTATTGCAAGGTCTTCAAACAAAAACTTATGCTATTTATGAAGCCTAAAAAAGGAGAGAGAGAAAATGGTGCTTTTGCCCAAGGGACACATGTGTTTTCCCTCTACAAAATTGTTCTAGCAATTAGCACTCTATGTGCTTTCTCTGAACCAGAATCAGAATCTGTATTAGACATCTCATTTGCAACATTGCCTTGGTTTTTCTTTTGACCTTTCTCTTTGGGAGGCTTGTTCTTAAACCAACATCTCTTGGTTTGATGAGTGTCTTTGTCACAGATTTTACAATACTACTTCTTCTTCTTAGTGTCTTGGTCTTGACCTTTGTTTTTGTTAGAAGAAGAGCCTTGTTGTTGATTCCACTTTTTCTTTCCTTGTTGTTTATGTGAGAAAAGTGCATTGTTGGATGCCTCATCTCTTTGGAATTGATTAGCTTCTTCAGTTTGAAGCATGTTCACCAACTCTACAAAAGTCACTGTCCTACCAGAGACTTGAAGGGATGTAATCAACATTCGATAGGAGTCAGGAAGAGCTCTCAAAATAATTGAGATTAAGACTTTGTCTTCCACTGTTTCTCCTAGGGCTTGCAGTTTTGTTTTCAAATTGGCCACTCTGCAGAGGAATAGCTCTATTGTTTCTCCAGATTTCATGTGAAGTGTATGAAGCTGTGTTTGAAGGTTAAGAATCGTGGATTGATTCTTTCCCTCAAAGATGGTAGTTAAGGCATCCCATGCCTCCTTTCCAGTTTTAGCTTCACTTATATGAGGTTGGATATCATCAGTAATAGCTAGCAAGATCATTAAGGATAGTTTTTTTATCCTTTTTATCAAAGTCTCTTTGATCTGCTCCAGGTGATTGAGGTCTAGTGACACTTCCATCCACTATTGACCACAAATCCTCTACAGTTAAGATAGCTTTCATCTTAGTCTTCCAAGCTGAATAATTTGAACCTTTGAGCAGTTGGCTCTCAGTGAGATACTTGTGTATCATGGCCATGGTTTAGGTTTCAAATTTGATAGGACTAAGATGGTTGTATCTTGCACTATACCCTCAAAAGAGTATATGGAAGTTGTTTTCAATTTGCCTCTATAAGATATTTAATGGCACCTGCCTTAACACCCTTACCAAGGGATGAAAAGTTGGAGGAATTTTAAGCCAAACAAAATAGAGCAAATGAAACAGGGGTAGGTTTGTGTAAAACTTTTGATTTTGCCCTCTAGGATATTTAATGGCACTTGCTTTAACACCCTTGAAGAAGGATGAAAAATTTGAGGATATTAAGCCAAACAAAGAGAGTGAATCAAGGTGATTTGGATTTTTGACCTTTTGATGGGGAGTAAAAAAAATGACTTGTTTTTAACCTATGCAAAGTTTAGCATGGTTTTTTTGAGTGAAGTTTGGGTTTTGTGAAATGCTTCTTTTAATGTTTGTATTTGAATTTTTAATTGCACACAAAAAACATGAGTGTTAGTGCAATAATCAAAACATGAGAGCAACCCAAATTTGTATCACTCTAGGTGTCGGATGCAACCGAAAATGCACCTAGTACAAGCAATTTTTAAGAGAAGGTGTCGAGTAAAATCGAGAATGCACCTTTCTTACTCTAAAATATCCCCCCTTTTTCGTTACAATTTTGCAAACTATAGAATAAAAAAAAAAATGAATTCTATCCCCCCTTAATGTTTACAAAATGTAGAATTTAGAGCACTCCTTTCAAGACAAGTCGACACACGACCCGCGTTTGAAAGGCTTCCAGAACTAGTCGACACACGACTTAGTTTTTATGGACCCAAGGTTACAAGGTCTTCTCAATTTTGCAGAAAAAAAATAGATGTGCAATTTTATGTATTATATCTCCTTGGAGAAAACAAATGCACTCTTTGAACTTTTGATTCTTACAAAAAATTTCAGGAACCTTGTTGTCTAATTTGCAAAAAAAAATCAAGTGTGATCCTTTCTTGTATGCTAAATTAACAAGGTTTGAGAAGAGTTGTCTAATTTGCAACAAAAAATGTGCTCTTGCTATGTCTCATATCTCCATTTGGTGAGAAAATACTAGCACCTTTAAATTTCAAAGTTGCAAAAAAAAATATTTCTTTAATTTTAATTTGCAATATTTAAGAAAAGTTTAATAAATCATTTTAATGAATAATAAAAAACTAAAAAATATATATGTTTTAAATAAATCAACTTAAATATTAAAGAGAAATTGATTTATGAAATAAAACATTATTTTTTAAAGTTTAAATTATTAAAAAAAATAATACTAAAAAAACTTTAATGTTAATGCAAAAAAAATAAAAAATAAAAAATAATGTACCTTGGCGTCGAAGGCAAAAAATTGCCTTCTGTACCTAGCGGGAGTCGAACCCTGGACTCCCCACCTAGGGCCTTAGCTCGACCCGATCAACCGGTCGGGCTAAAGAGCCTGATGGGTACTGAGGCACACGATGTGCCTCTTAAACTCTATGGACGACGGGAGTTTTTTTTTAAAAGTCGTTGGAATTTTATCCCACATGCATCCCGTAGTGGGATGCAGAGTGGTTTTTAAGGCGGAGGCCTCCCCTTGTATGTCGATTGCCTTCGGGCAATCGACCAGAGTCACCTACCCTTTTGGACGTCGCCACGTGGCGCCAAGGGTAGGCCAGTCAGTCTGGGTCGGTCCTGTGGCGATGTGCCACGTGTCGAGTCATGTTCGGTCAGCGTCATGCGTCGTCCAGTGGCTATCCGCCACATGTCTAGTCCCACTCAAGTCTACGTCCATTGTCATCCAGTGGTTGTCCACCATGTGTATGATCCTGGTCTAGTCTAGTCAACACCTCGGGGTGCATGCCAGGGTCCAATCCACGTGTCCCTCGGGGTGCATGCAGGTTAGGCATTGAAAAGTGCCACATGTCGATCAGGGATTGGAGGGCCGCCTACCCTCTCAGATCCCGAGGTCTGGGTCTATGTTCGTGGGGAGGGGAGGGTGCTCCTGCCCTCGCTGCTCTCCTATGAATGGGCCACGTGGCCTGCTTGGCCTACGTGGCTCTACGGGCCCTAGGCCGACACGGGAGCCGAGGATTGATGGCCTCGGGATGTCGACCGTGTCCGATCTAGGGGATCGTGGACCCTTGGCCTGCATCGACTATGTCGGCCAGGTCGATGGGCCAACACGTGGGCCCTGGTCGGCGTCGACCGTGCGGGCCAGAGTAGGAGCATTGTGGCTGCTCCGTGAGGGAGAGTCCACGTCGAGCACCGTGGCTGCTCCATGAGGGACTCCCTGCATCGAGCACCTCAACTGCTCCGTGGGAGTCCGCATTGATGGGGAACGAGCGAAAGCTCGTATTCTCCTCCTTGGCGAATGATACCAATGATGTAATGATAATCAGCAACCCAATGTATTCAATGAATAATATTTAAATACAAATGCTATAGACTATAGATAGCTTTAGGAAATATTCACGGTAACCACTAACCTATTAACCTAAATCAATTTTCCTACTACTTGTCATCCATAATATCAGTCGAATAGATAACTTAACCTAGGTGAATAGTAAATAAAGATTTACCTACTAGTAAAAAGTAATTAATTACTTTTTACCATGTGGTAACTAAAAACTACCTAATGTAGGAAATGGGGAAATATCCCAAATGATGGAATATTATTCTAACAAGAACGATGGATGATTATGCCTAATGTAATGCAAAGATGAAATGCATGTGGAAAATGAGATGCATGATGCAATATGCAATGCAATGATGTGAATGAAATGCA
This sequence comes from Wollemia nobilis, assembly GCA_028583015.1. Lineage (NCBI taxonomy): Eukaryota > Viridiplantae > Streptophyta > Pinopsida > Araucariales > Araucariaceae > Wollemia > Wollemia nobilis. Next base: position 5,324,046 of record JAQPPZ010016930.1, on the reverse strand, counting down.
AATGTTTTATTTTTTATATTTTTCCCAATTTTATGGATTTTGACATTTGGTTTGACCAAAGAGCTTACAAATGCCTTTGGATCCTTTTGGGATTGACCAAGCGATAGTAAGAAAACCCTTGGAGCATTTTAGGATTGACCAAGTTTTTTTAAGAAACCCTTGGAGCCTTTTAGGATTGACCATGTGATTTTAAGAAACCCTTGGAGCCTTTTAGGATTGACCAAGCAGTTTTAAGAAACTCTTGGAGCCTTTTAGGATTGACCAAGCAATTTTAAGAAACCCTTGGAGCCTTTTGACTGGGATGACCAAAGGGCTTACAGATGCCTTTGGAGCCTTTTCTGAATGACCAAAGGGCTTACAGATGCCTTTGGGGCTTTTTTAACTAGGATGACCAAAGGGCTTATAGACACCTTTGGAGCCTTTAAGGGTTTAAGCATAAAATGCTTTAATATGAAGGATATTGAGAGGTTTAGGCTCTTCAACTCCTCCAAGCAATGTCAAGTGATATGTCCCAAGTCCAATCTTCTCTGAGATCATATAAGGACCTAACCAGTTAGCCGTAAATTTATCTCACATTTCTTATGGTAAATTTAATTTCTGCTAGTTCTCCTTCAGCACAAGATTATCAACCTCAAAGTCTCTCAGATGGATTTTGCTATTGTAAGCTTATTTTAAGCGCTCTTGATAAAATCAGAGGTGCTCAAGGGCATTCACGCAACGTTCATCAAGTAGCATCAATTTATCTAGGTGAGCTTGCCACGCGATGTTGTCATCAATGAAATATTTCAATGCAACGTGCAGCATTGGAATTTCCAACTCTAGGGGCATAATGACCTCAGTTCCATATACTAGTGAAATATGTCATGACTAGCAATAATCAAGAAAGTGCAAGAAAGATGCTAAAACTATGCAACTCATGCAAATATTATCATAAAATATGTAAGCTAAAGAACATCTAACTATATAATGGCCTAATTACCAAATTAAAATCATGGAAGCATGAAAAATATCAATTAGAGTGTTAATTGCTAAAATGAAAGCAACATACATAAAAACTATAAATCTGTCTATCAGGGTCTCTAAATTGCTAATTAAACTGCTAATATGCTTAATATAACCTGGCCAATTAATATGTAAAAGGGAAAACAAGGGAATCTGCCCTAATTTTCTCACTATGGGTTTGATCGCGGGTGCCACTATCAACCATGGTTGAGAGCTGCAGTGGAGCTCTAAGTAAGTTTACCCTCCAAATTAGGGCTTTCTCTCTGATCCACCTTGTCAAATTAATGTCCAAGGGTTGCCTCTATGTCCTCTGATAGGTTTGGTGGTTGAATTGATCTAATGGTGCACATATTGCATGAATTGATGTTTTTTGGCTCTCCTAGGCTCCTAGGGCTTCCATGGAAATTTGTTCTCCAATTAGGTAGTAAAAGTATCCCTCTCAATGCATGTAGTTGGTTATGCAATTTGATGGGGCTTCGCTGCTCAATTTATGAATGTTGCTCCAAACTTATCCCTAATTTTGAGGGGGATATTATAGCAATTGCATAGGGCTAGGGCTGGCTTCCTCATGAATCCAAGATCAAGATTGGGTAGTTGAGCTTGTTGGACGAAAGGATCCAGAACCTTCCTCACTCAAACCGCTCCAATCTGCAACCAATTGGTTGTTACAACTAACTTTGGGTCAGATGAAGGCCAATTGATTTTAAGTGCTGATCACAGATGACATGCATAGTGAGCGCTACTAACCATGGGTGTTAGCAATGGCTAGCACTAACTAGGAAAAAGTACCCAATTGAGTGGTAAAAACCATTGCTATACCTTGGATTTATCCAAAGGTCTTCCATATGGTCTTATAGCATGTCCCATATGAGTAGTTGCCTCGTCATGACACGTTTTAGGTGTCTACAAAAGTTTCTGAATCAAATTACAAAATGTAAATCCTAGAAATTCAGATCAAATGAAGATCAAGTTGTACAAAGAAAATAAAATCAGTATCAAATCCCTTGCTCAAGAAAAAAAGAAGAAAAAAGAGTATATACATAATAAATAGTGATTTTTTTCACTATATATGAGCAGGTATCCCAAAAAATTAAATAAAATAAGGGAGTGAGCTTGAATCCCTGGAATTGTCATCACTACTGTATCTTACACATGATAATATGTTTGATACAATAGCATCCTGCTTTTGTGTAGACCAATGTTTGAATGTGGAAGAGCTAGCTTCAGGTTTCCTATATCACCTAGTAGCCTAGTCCAACTAAAATCTAAACCTAGGATTGGATATACATTTGAGGATCCCCAATTTTAGAAATGGGCTGACAGAATCCCGCCTGACATCGAGGTATGCTTATGCCTTATCTAAATATACTTATTTTCACATACAAGTATAATGAATAGTTAGGGCATATCCTAGTGAAAGCCTTGTGTTTCATAAGTCTAGTATGGTTAGTATGCAACTTTTGATAAGTCAACTAGGGTGTTTGAGTCTCATGGTAAACCTCAAAAATTCCCAAATAGCAACAACCAATTTTCAATGCAATCATCAAAACATCAATTTATTTTATGAGAGTTTATTTATTATAACTATTTGTAATATATGTTAGATACCAGATGGATGTCAAAAATTATGTTTAGATGACCACTGACTATGTTATCCATATTATTTTAATTTACAAAATATTATGAACATAAAAAAATAAATAACTGCTTCTCACATATGGGTGTGCTATCTTTCACAAAAATATAAAGAAAATACAATACATGATTGTTATACATTCAGTGGTGTCATCCATTATATTTTCAAAACTCATATTTCATACATTATTTTTTAAGTGATTAAAGCATACATGTCCATTTCACAAACAAATTATCAAAGAAACAAAGAAATACATGCAGTACATACATGGTATAAATTATGTCATAACAACATAAATTAAATGCATACAAGTATAGAAAGTTACACATGAATTTAAAATAAATATTGCATCCATATGCATCCATCATAAGTAGTCCATATACACATATATCTCATAACATCTAATCATCTATCTCATATCTAGCTAGTGCTTGTTATCCAAACATCACATCATATAACATTAAATCAATATAAGCAGTACATCCATGTGCATAACATAAATATAAAATACCAAAAATAAAGTACACATGTAATGAAATGAACTATCATATCATATATATGTGTCAAATGTACATAATAGCAGGGTATATCAAAATGTCTGTAGGCTAAAACTATGTAGGTCCTCAGACCTTACACCAAAATGGTATAAAAAGTAGCAAAATCTATGCTATAGCAATGTGCTAGCTCTGGCCTACACCCTTTGATCCACCTATGCTAGATGACTCTCTACCTCCCTCAGCCCTATCCCTAGGGTCCTACTCTATAGCCTACTGAGAGTCTTGTGGTGGATCCTGCGCTCGGTCTAGACCACCTACATGCGATGCATGAGAGACAATTCTTCGACTGGACCGTGCGCTAGACTACCTTGTCTCCCTGGTCCTGGTCTTGCTATGATGTGTACCTGTAGTAGTGTTCCTCTTCGAAACCTATCTGCCTAGCAGCCTAATGATACCCTCCAACTAGGCATTGCGAGCTACATACGTTATATGTTGCTCATTACCCTCCTCCATGAGGGTATGTAGCCTCTTGATATCTACCATTGGGTTAAAGCCTGTTGGCACTGAAGTATATGGTACTACAGGAGGTGCCATGATATCCTATGAAGATAAGGGATATCCTCTCACCACACTGATAAGGTCTTACTCAATAGTCAGAGCATATAGCATCACCTGTAGAAGATCACATCATCTAGTGATCTTCTCAATCTCAATGTCTGTTGTAGCTATCTATGCCTGGAGAGCTACCCTCTCCTCCAAATATCCATGCCACTACCTTTGACCATGAGCTAGCTTCACCTATGGAGTGGTGATAGAAGTATCCTAGTGTAGGAGATGAGTGTGGAGTCTCCAAACCTAGCTTTTAAGGTTAGCAATTTGTGCCCTCAGCTACCCTACCTTGCTATCTAGAGGTGCCTCACCCTCCTTAGATATCTCCTCCTCTACCTATGCCTATGGGTCCTCATATGTAGCGACCCTTGCGCCCCATGCGACTTCAATTATCTGATAGGTCCTGCATCCATGAGGGTCCACCTCTGCACCCTCTGTGTCCTCTATTGTAAAGTTTTCTACTAGTTGGCCTAGAGGTCCCTCTTTGTGCCACTAGAATTCAGTCCACCATCCATCGTAATCAGTAGTGGTACCTGCATCTGTTAGGCCTGACTTCTAGAATTCATCATCGTCATCTCCTAGTGGAGGAACCTGGGGCCAGGTCAGGTCCCTCTCTAATACCAGGCATCTATATATCGTAGGCACCTTTGGGACATCCTATCAGAATCCAAACTACCTTAAGATGTGATAGTAGTGCTGGTACTCACCTATGTCAACATTTCGATCGATAACCCACCTATCTTTGTATGCTTAGTACAGGTTTCTATCTACCTCTATTCAGGATGGGCAGTCCATGTATGATCACCATTGTATCTACTGAGGATGGAGTTTTACAAATTGACCAATGTAGTGGTCTAGGTCTCCTGTGTGAGACCTACTCCTAAAGCCCTCCTACTCCCAAGGCTAGCAAGTTACATAGCACTGACAATTATTGAGGATAACAGTGATCTCTAGTGGCAAGTCGATGGGGCACTCTATCAGAATGTGCTACCAACCCCAAATCTGTAGGAGTAGACTACAAAAAATGCCTACTCTATTGCGACATGTGATATGATATAGCTTGTGGTAGAGTTGTGCTAAGAGAGTGCTCCCCATGCCAAAATAAGAGGCCACTCGGTAGAGCTAACCATAACATCCCTGGTCCTATATAGGAGGTTCCAAGGGAACCTCATGTCTGATGAGTCTGGAAGAACTATTTGGATGATAAAATGCATGAATACAACCTCCCACTATGAAAATAATCTGGCCTGGAACCACTCCTCGACATGGATGCCTCTATGGTCGATGCAACCCTAAGCGTCGTGACTCCATATGCCAAAGATAACATCAAAAATATCCTTCTTCATTATGGTAGGAGAGGAGGTGATGGCCTCACCATCAATAATCATGTGGAATATGTGGTAGACATCCTCCAGAGTCACTGTCATTTCATCTGTCGATAGGTGAAATGTGTTGGTACATGCATCCCAGTGATGGGCCAAGGCAGCCAAGTAGGATTGATTAACTCTTATGGTGGGGAGATCCAATATGTAGCCAAACCCCACTGTATCAAACCAACTCCGCTCCATGTCAATGAGAGTGCGGTGCAGGTTGCAAAGGATATCAGTCTCCCTTGCTCTATTCGTCAGGGCCTAAGTGAAAGAAATCAAATAAAAACAAGAAGTAAAACAATTAAAAATGACTTAAAAACGACAAAAAAATTAGAAAATATCATAAAAAAAAGCAAAAACATGCACACACATGATCAACAATTTCAAAAAAATAAAAAGAGCATTTTAAAAATATGTTAAATGGCATTAATTGTCAAGACAATCCAAAAAAAATTAATTAATTTTTTTCAAAAGTTTGCGCACTGCGGGCTGGAACCATGGTCAATGTAACGGTCAGAAAAATGACCATTGGGATTTAAATATCATTGTGGATGGCAATCGTGATCCCTAATATGCCAATTAGGAACCGCGTCTACCACCTGTGGCTAGGGAACATGACCTTTTCAAGGTCATTTCCCTCCCAAATTAAACCCTAAAAATTAAAACCCTCCCCTCTAACCTAACCTATGCTAAACCTAACTAGGGTGAGTTTCGTTATCGACAGTTTAGTGTGGTTCGTTAACCCATTTTTTTGTGTGGTTAATTTTAATCCAATAATTGGATTGCATGGTCTCAGTTTTCAAGTTACCTTAGCGACACCAACACCTCTATTGGTCGAAGCCTTCGATTGGTCTGCCATCTGGATGGGTGTAGAGTGAGCAAGTCAAGTTTACGACAACGTTCCATGTCAGATTTTACTATTTAACTCTTAGAGCTCTTAGTTTTTATTGTCAGTATTAGGTAAATAATGAAATATTTCAAATTTCAAAAACTTATATATTTTATGAATTCAGTTCAGACCATGCCTAACAACCGTGGTCGCAGAATTAGGGTTTTACGACCACAGCTTAGAGTTACGATCAAGAAATTAGGATTTTTCCATCACTTCTGGCAGACGCGATCAACAAACCATAATAAATGCTCTCAATTCCCATCATGGAGAGCCTTAAAGGGTCAAATTAAAAATTTTCACCAAACTAGAATTGTCATAGAAAACATAAAATAAGCATATTTGGTGATGCAGAATCATCAAAATGAGCCAAACAAAGCACAACATTGGAAAATGTCATCATAAATCAAAAAAGAATAATTGGCTAAGATTATAAAATACATTCAACCAAGGTCATCGCTATGGAAATCCTTTCTTTGAGCGCTACACCTCCCAGCCAATAAAACACAAAATTCAAAATTAACAAAAAAAATCAAATAAATCAAGAGCCAAATGTGCCTCGTATTCAGTTATTTACCCTATACACTTGGTGGTTGCAGTGACTTGCGATCCATGCAATCTAGCAAGATGAGTAAATTACCATAAGGACATTTGGGACAAATTAGTCATCGTGGAATTACTATGCTTCATTTCAATCCCCAAGAAGGCCTTGACAGTTGGATTGCTCCAGGCGAACGAGATATTCATCACAATTCTCCTATGATATTTTTAGCATATCATCGATAATATGATTCAACATAAGTCTAATTAGATTTATCTTCATTTTGATTCCTTAAGAAGGTATTCATGGTTAGACTACTCCATGGGATAGAAAAATACAATTACTATTAATAGTTTTAATCATAGCTAAGTAGGCCTTGCCGAGAATTCAAATGCTAAAACTTACTTTGTTCAATATATTTCAAAGTGGTCAAGTGACCTCGTCACTTCATTTAATTGTCATTATTCTCATCGACTCATCGCTTGAGGGGGTAGTCATAATATCATATCATAATCAATGTCAACATAAGATCCCTTGATCGTAGATCCCTAGATCTTGTCAAATGGCATTCATCTTATGAATCATTGCCAAAGACTATCATAAGCTTACCCTTCTACTGGGGCAAATAGCATATATGACTCAAAGTTGGTTGGCCTTCATCCAACCCAAAATCGGTTGCAATGACTAATTGGTTGTGGATTAGAGCGGTTTGAGTGAGGAATATTTTGGATCTTTCCATCTAACAATCTCAACCACCCAATCTTGATCTAGGCTTCCTCATGAAGCCACCCCTAGCCCTTGGAAATTGCTATATATTCCCCCTCTGAATTGGGGAAAAGAAAGAGAGAAGCATAATCAATTGAGTAGAGAAGCCTTGTTGAATTGCATACCCATTCACTTGCATTGATAGAAATACCTTTGCTATCCAATTGGATATCACATTACCATGGAGGTCCTAGGAGGATAGGAGAGCCAAGAAATGCTAATTTGTGCAATCCATGCACTCACTGAGCAATTCAACTGCTAAATCTATCAGAGGATACAGAGGCAACCCTTGACCATCAATTTAGCAAGGAGAATCAGAGAATTGGCCCTGATTTGGAGGGTAAACTTACTTCGGGCTCAATCATGGTTGTCAACCGCGGTGAAAAGTTCCCACCGCTTGAAGGACCCACGGTCAGTGGGTAATCCTTGATTTCCTTGTTCTCTATTTTGCAATTTGTTTAACTAGGTTATATTAATCATTTTGTTGTTTTAATTTAGTATTCTAGAGACATTTGATCGATATATTAAGAGTTAATTGCAATTTTCCTTCATTATTTTAGTGTAGGTATAATGAATTTTTTTCATGCTTTCATGTCTTCAATTGGTTAATTAGGAACTTAGATAGATTCATCTTAGTTTCTTTCATGTTTCTAATGGTAGATCATCATGATTTAGATCAATTTACATGCTTTGAATCACTTTCTTTATTTCTTGGTTATCATGTTATCTTTTGTGAAAGCACCCTTTAAAAGCCTCATCAAGAGAGGCCTCCTTTGCTTTTAATTTTTCTTGTTGTTTATTGCACGCAAGACTAACAGGGTTTTGGGATGGAAGAAAACAAATGCCTCTAATCATGGATAAGAGGGTCATAGACACCCTAGAGCAGTTTGTGTCATCTTGAAAGGCACTTGGAAATCACACCTACCCTTGAGAGGGAAACATTACATCCTATTGTAACAATTGTATCAAAGTGATTATCCCTAAGAGGGATGTACTTGTAATTTGACTTTGGCTTCAAATATAATGGAATAAAGCATATTTCTTATTGTCAATTTCTTGTTCTTGTATGCATTTTGTGTATCTTTCAATTCTTGCAATAAGAACCGATAGGTGTGAGCCTTTTTTGGATCAGAAACTTACATGAGTGTTTAATATATAAATATTGCAATATTATCCATATTCCAAGAGATCTAAAGCATTTTTCCTTGTGTAAATTTTTAGACATTCAACAAAAGGAGTTTAACCTTTTCCCCTCACTTCAACTAGCATTGTCACCCACATCTTCTAATTTAGATAAAGGGAAATAAGTATTATAAGAACCCCTTATAAACTTAGGGTATTTCCCTCAATCTTCTTCCAAAGAATAAATAAACTTAATTCATATAAATATAGATCCCTTAGTAGAATTAGTTAGTCTATTCCTTTCCCCTCATGTTACATGTTTACCCAATAGGAAAGGGTTGAATTTCCAAGTAGGAACTTGTGCTTTCATTTATGGGGTAACTACCTTTGACAAAAACTCCTAGTGGTAGCTTCATGCCTAACCAAAAAATGTACGTATCATATCATATATTACCCGTATTTTTTGTATTTAAACAAATGCTAGTCAATATGGGTTATCAAGGTAAATGATTAGGATAGTTAAAACAAGACATTAAAGAACCTTTAGAAGATAAGCCTTGACCAAGATGATATGGGATTGGATATATCCCCAACAAAAATGAACCATCGTATTTGTTGTAAGAATATGATGAAGAAAATTACACCAAATATTGACATGGATTCCAATGGGGTGATGAAGATGAGAAGGAACTATGGTCACTTCTCAATGTAACACCTCACAAAAATTTATATTTTACTAGCATTAACATGTTAAAAATTGCCCATACTATGTCCGAGGTGTAGACCAATTGGTTCATCCAAACCCCATAAGGGGGGCAGAGGTCCAAGGTTCAAATCTCGGGCCTCATCAAACTGTATGCTTGTCCCTTTCCTGGTGCTTTCAGCAGCATAAAAGTTTTTTAATGATTGTGGCATGGTGGTTATAGGGGCGGACTACATGAAGATTTATGTGGTGGCTTCTAGGATGGACATCGCAGAATACTGTGGCGACCATAAAAAGCGGGATAGCCTACCTAGATTTGTGGTGGCTACTGATTCCACCATGTAAATTCAAAATAATAATAATAATAATAATTGCCCATCCTGAATCCATATTAGATCAAAAATAAAAAAGCATTAAGGAATATTGTGATCAATATCACATGGAAAAATCTCTTAAATAGATCTTAAATCTAGATTTTGCCCAATTATCTGAGTCAAAATAAATATTTTTAGATCCACAATAGTTAAAATACTTAGGAATATTAGTCATCCCTCCTCACTCTGAGAATTAATCACAAAATTTGATCGAAGAAACAATAGATATCAACATTGGCATTAAAGAGAACATTTGACTCCTTAAATTAGGAATGGTTTATCCTAAGATGAACAAACAAAATACACAAATATTTTAAAAGAATTCAATGAAAATTTTTTTTGGGCATACGATGATGTGCCTAGAATTGAGTAAAAACTAAGGAAAATGCACCCCAAAGTCATATTTTTAGTTAAGTATGAACTCCAAAAAATATTAGATGTTGGCTTCATAATGGCCATAAATTACCTATTTCCAAGAAAGAAGGATCCATTCAAATTTATATAGAATTATGAGATATAAATAGCACTTATCCCAAGGATGATTTCCCTTTACCAAACAAAGACATAATAGTAGATTTCATTGCAAGATATAAAATGTTGTCTTTGATGGATGGATTTTTAGGATACAACCAAATAAATATCACTATTGAAGACCAATCCAAAACAACCTTCATAACTTCTTGGGGAAATTTTTGCTATCAAATCATGCCTTTTGGCCTTAATAATGTAGGAGAAACATGCCAAAGAGCAATGACATATATATTTTTCATGACCTCATGCATAACACTATAAAGGACTATGTATATGACTTCTTAGGATACTCCAAGAAAAGAGAAGATTACATTCAAGAATTAAGAAGCATCTTTAAAATATTATGAGAATATAAAGTTTGGCTAAAACCCCAAAAGTGCATCTTTGGATTAACATCAGGAAAGCTACTAGGGTTTATCATATGCCATTGTGGAATTGAAGTAGACCCTTCAAAAAAAATAGTGATAAAAATATGCCACCACAAACAAATTTGACCAAACTTCATAGTCTTTAAGGCAAATTACAAGTCATTCAAAGTTTCATATTATAGTTAGCAAATAAATATCAACATTTTTCTAAATTACTCAATAAAGATACTAAATTTAAATATGACAATGAGTGTTAAAAGGTTTTTGAGGCTCTAAAAACTTAGCTCTTGATACCACCTAATCCAACCCCCATTACTGCTATATATAGCTACTACTAATCATGTCCTTGGAGCTCTACTAGCTCAACATGATGACCAATGTTGATCAAGGACTTTCTACTATATAAGAAGGATATTGGTGAATTACGAAACTTGTTAGACACCATTGGAAACGTTATGTCTAGCAGTTGTTTTATCCTCCTTCAAATTAAGATATTACTAGCCAAAATACCTACATCATAGCAAGATTCAATCCCCTATGATATCTTATGTAAAAACCTTACCTTTTAGGAAGGACCACCACATGGGACATAGCCCTTAGTAAATTTGATCTTGAATTTATTAGCCAAAAATAATTAAAAGGGCAAGTTATAGTTGATCAACTTGTTGTAGTACTCCTAGAGTTAAAATATCCCTTAGACATAACCTTCCCAGATGAAACAGTCCTAGCTATAGATGTTCAAAATCATTAATACTTAATATTATACTTTGATGGAGCTTGATGCATCAAAGGTGTAGGGGCAAGAATTGTTTTAGTCACCCCACAACAACTCATATTGTTATCTTTTAAAATTCAATTTTCTTGCATTAATAATACAATAGAATATGAGGCACTTGTCTTAGGTCTTCAAGACACATTAAATCTAAAAGTTAAAATTCTAATGGTGTCTTGTGACTCACAATTAGTGATTAACCTAGCTAACAGTTTTTATCAAACAAAATATGATAAACTAAATCTCTACAAAGACATTGTAGATAAGTTAAGATCCTCCTTTGATGATATTACTAAAGTAGGTACCATAATCTGGTAATTTACATGTTGATGCTATGGCTATAATAACATTCCTCATCCCCTTAGAATTAGAGGATGAGGAAGTATCCATTGTCATACAATCAATAAAAGGACCCTCAATATTAAAATATTGCCTACAACATTTGAACATTTGCATCATCAAATTAACTCCACACAAGAACCTTGGATCAAGAAATCCTTAAATTCTTAGAAGAATACACATTCCATGAAGAATTCAATCACCAAAAATATAGATAATTCAAACAAAATGTTTGCACTTACTTCATCATTGGAGATATATTATATCGATGCTCCTTTGAAGGTAAACTTTTTAGATGCATTTCAAAAGAATCCCAAATGATCATTAAATAATCCCATGAAAAATCAAGTGGTTGGCACTTTAGTGGAATATCCATAGCTAGAAAACTCCTTAGGATTGGTTGTTATTGTCCATCCATGTAAAATAACACATGTAACTATATTAGGAGATGTGATAAATATTAGCGGTATGATAACCTTGTTCATTATTCTAAATAATTGCAACCAATTACAACACCTTGGCCTTTATCCACTTGGGTACTAGATGTTATAGGTAAATTAACACTTAATAATTATATGGCCATAAATTCATTATCACTACCATTGAATTTTTCATGAAATGGGTCAAAGCTATACCTCTATCTTCTATAACAGGGATTCAAGTTTCCAGATTCATCACCAACCAAATCATCATATATTATGGAATTCCATTTGTCCTAATTGTAGATAATGGTACACCATTAAAAAATAAGAAAGTTTCCAAAGTCTGTGCCAAACACAAAATTAAACAAAAATGATCAACACCATATTATCCTCAAGGAAATGGCCAAGCAAAATCTTCTAACAAAACATTAATCAAGATCCTTAAGAAATTGGTAAACAAAAATGGCCAATATTGGCATTTGTAAATTTACCCTAACTTGTGGGCATAATGTAATAACATAAAAACCCATAAAGGTATGATAACTTATGCTTTAGTCTATGGTATTGAAGTATTTTTTTCTTTTGAACTTGAAATCCCCTCCTTAAGAGTCTTGTACAAAAATACTCGATCAATGATAAATATCGCCTAGGCCATCTTCATCAATTTGATCATTTAGAAGAAAAGCATATTCATATTCTAGAACATATAATAACCTATCATAATATACTTTGCCATGCCTATCACAAGAATGTTAGGAGGGAAAACTCAAGGGATGTATTATTGATAAAAATATGTTACATATATAGGCAGAAGGCCTATATGATGAACATGACACTTGTCAATGAAACTGACAAGTGTCAAACTGGCATAGTGCACATTACATTAACTCTAACATTCCCCCTTAATGTGCACTATCCTAACTAAAGAAAAAAACAAGTCAACATTAGGTAACATTCCCCCTTAATGTTGACTTCTCTATTAACTCTAACAAAGAAATTATGCCCAATATCCTTTGAAGTTGGAGACTTAGTCCTCAAAGAAAACCAAAAGAACACCAATGCCAAAGATGAGCTCAATGAATAGGGTGATGGCGGGAGCGGCAGCTAGAGCGCAGGTTGGAGCAAAAGCGGACGATGGGCTGGGATCGGATCCGACAGGTTCCTGGGCGGGCTCGGATCCAGGGGGTTTAGGTTCGTCAGGGCCCGGGCTTGGTCCAGGCGGATCCGTGGCAAGGTCGAACAGGGGTTTCGAGCAGTGCGGTGGGTTTGGCGGGGCCGGGATTCTGGGCTCGCGCCCCCTTCCTGGCCTTGTCACGTTGGATGGCCTTGGGAAGGCAATCCCCGATCCGGGGCTAGGGCGGGCCTCGGGAGGACATAAACCCTCCTACCAACAGGTTTTTGTGGGCTCTAGGACCCCTGCTCGAGCCCTGGGTGTTGGGCTTTCCCTCCAAGGCACACACATTTCCATCCAAGAGGAGGTTTACAAAACCCTGGTTTCTGATTCTTTGTCCTCCTTGGTTGGGAAGTTCCTGGGCGGGCACCCAGACATGGATATGATTTGCAAATGGGCGGCCACCAAATGGAAGGTCTCTGGCCATATCCAGCTGGTTTCTCTATCCAGAGGCTTCTTCATTATCAAACTCAACAACAACGAGGATGCTGAGAAGATCCTGTCGGGTGGGCCCTGGTTCTTGGGTCGCAAGAGCCTTTTTCTCAGGCGTTATGGTGCAGATTTTCATCCCAGCTCCCAAAGCATCAACTTTGCCCTGATCTGGGTTTGCCTCCCAGACCTCCCCTTCCATCTGTGGCGAGAAGACGTTCTAAAGCTCATCGCCCAGTCGATTGGAGACTTGGTGGCCTTTGATCCTGCAACCAAGGTTGGCTCTCGCATGGTGCATGCTAGGTTCTGTGCCAACGCCAACCTCGAATATGAGCTCCCCTCCTCGATGACCATCTCTTCTGGATCCTTCTTCTGGTGTCAAACCCTTATTTATGAAAATAAACCTGCTTTTTGCACCTCCTGCAGCTCTCAAGGCCACCTCCCTCACCAATGCTTGGCTTCCAGGAAGGCGAAAGGCCCTAATCCCAAACCCCCACCCAGATCTGGTCGGGCCCCTTCCCAGGACCCATCTCTTCCCAACCCTAACGCTCCCCTCAAGGAGGTTTCCCCTTCGGGCCCCCAGGCCCTCGAGCCTAGTTCGAAGGGTGCCCCTCCCAGTGACCCCTCCGGGGACCCGATCCTAGATCCCCCCTCGCATCCCATTCTGGCCCCTCAAGCCTCGGCTGCTACCGAGACCCAATCCTCCCCCCCAACCCCTTCTGACCCCAACCCCCAAGGCATCCTTCCCAGAACCTACCCCCTTGGTGTGTGGGTCTGAGCGATCTAATGATGAGACCGAAGACATCTCTCCATCTGAGTCTGACTAAGTCAGCCCCAAAATGACTCGGAGTAGGTCCTTTGCCACAGATTTTGGCAGCAAATCTAAATGAGGGTGGCCCACCCTATGCGAACAACGGTCAAGGTTCACTAAGGACGACATTGCTAACGGTTCCCAGACTATGCTACCTGACGTTGGCACGAGCTTTCGCAAGGTGGACGACGCCCGATCCAAACCCCCCGCCCAGGCTGGAAAGGGGGGCAGGCGACCCCCCAAGGGTGCCAAATGAAGCTAATATCCTAGAACATCAGGGGACTCAATGGGGCCCCCAAGAAAAGGATCCTCGGTCAACTCCGTAGGGATCATCGCCCGTCCTTCATCCTCCTCAAAGAGACCAAGATAGATGACGTCGCTGCCCGGAGAATAGCCCATGCTACTTGGCGCAACTGTGAACTTCTCTCCATCCCCGCGGCTGGCTTCGTCGGGGGCCTCATGTGCATGTGAGACCCTCAATCTTATGAGGGAAGGCTCATTTCTTCATTGCCTAGGATTATGAACATTCTGGTCCACTACCTCATCTCAAAGCGATCGTGGATCCTATCCAACGTCTACACTCCCAACAGTCCTGTTGAGAAAGCAAGGCTTTGGCAGGAAATCAGTTCGATGAGAGAAGCCTTCACTCCCCTGCCCTAGATCTTGTCTGGGGATTTCAACAACCCCCTGTTTTCCTCTGACAAATGTGGGGGCTCGAAGGTCAGAACCAAAAGCATGGACGACTTTAGGGCCTTTACTGCCCATAATGAGCTCATGGATGTCAGCTTGAAGGGAGCCCGGTTCACGTGGTCCAACAAGAGAGTGGGAACCAACCACATCCAGGTAAGGTTGGATAGAGTGTTCTTGTCTAAGGAAGCCCTCCCCATTTTTTCTGATGCCTCCCTCCTGGCCCTCCCCAAAATTGGGTTCGATCACAGCCCCCTCCTCCTCAAGATTGATCATCGTCCCCCCCAGGAGACCCTTTCGATTTGAGTCCATGTGGCTTCACCACCCCGACCTCTGGGCCCAGGTCAGCCGCTGGTGGGCTCCCCCTGTCCCTGGTCGCCCTGTCAAACAAGTCTTCCACAAGCTGAGACGCCTCAAGGAGCACCTCAAGACTTGGAAAAAAGAGGTTTTTGGTAACATATTTGAAAGCAAGAAGGCTATCATAAATAAACTCGAAGAGATTGAGTCCAGATTCCAAGCTGGATCTCATGAGCCCAGACTCAGGGAAGAGGAACGCACCACCCTCAGTGAGTACCAAAATATCCTAGCTAGGGAAGAAACCTTTTGGAGGCAGAAGTCATGTGCTCTGTGGATCCAAGATGGCGATGCAAACACCAAGTTCTTTCATGCCTCGATCCTCCAAAATAGGGGTTCCAACAAAATTGTTGAGCTAGTTGACAGCAATGGTAGTATCATTAACAAGGAAGAGGACATCCAAGCCGAGGCAGTCCACTTCTTCCAAGAGCTCCTGGGCGATGGACCTCCTATGTCTTCGGAGGCGGTCGAATCCCTTCTGGATCACATCCTGACATCCGTCTCGGCCATGGCTAATGCAAAGCTGGTTCAGGCCTTGTCTGACTCATAAATCCACGCTGCCACCTTTTCCATGAAGGCTGGAGTGGCCCCGAGCCCGGAAGGGTTCCCTCCCCACTTCTTCCAGTATTTCTGGGACATCGTGGGCCATGATGTGTGCGCTGCCATTCGGGACCTGCAGTTTGCTAGATCCATCCCCAGAGGCATCAACACCACCTTCATAGACTTGATCCCGAAGACCCAGGCGACAAGATCCCTGTCATACTTTCGCCTCATCAGCTTGTGCAATGTCCTCTATAAAATCTTGACTAAAGCCATGACAACCCGCCTCAAAGACATTCTTCCCCTGATCATTTCCCCCTGCCAGGGAAGCTCCGTTAAAGGCAGGCTGATTACAGACGGGGTCATAATCATGCATGAGGCCATCCACTCAGCTGTCCTATCCAAAAAGGCCCATTTCCTGCTCAAGCTTGATATGAACAAGGCTTTTGACAGGGTCGATTGGAGCTTCCTATCCAAGGTCCTCCTCAAATTTGGGTTTCACCCCTCCTAGGTCCATCTCATCAACAAGTGTGTGTCCTCCCCCTGGTTCTCAATCCTTGTCAATGGGTCCCCGATCGGGTTCTTCCCTAATTCTAGAGGACTCCTCCAAGGTGATCCCCTATCCCCGATTCTCTTCATCATCCTGGCCGAGGCCCTGGGTCGAACCATTTTGAATGCTGTTTCTCGCAGTCTCATCTCGGGCATCAAGCCTGCGTAGGACCTCCCCCTCGTGTCCCATCAACAGTTCGTGGATGACACCATTCTTGCCTCCTTGGCCTCGATCCCTCAAGCCAAGGCCCTCAAGAGCATCCTTACTCTGTATGAGGAGGCAGTTGGGCAGAAAATCAACCTACGAAAAAGCAATATTTACTTCATCAACCCTCGTGGCTAGGCAAATCAAAATCAGGCGGATCCTGGGCTGCTCCCCCGGCTCCCTCCCTTCCTCCTACCTCGGGCTTCCACTGTTCACAGGGGCATCTTCTAAGGTGCTATGGAATGGGATGATTGAGTGGATTCAAATAAAACTCGCCCCCTGGAAAGGCCACATTCTCTCTCAGGCCGGAAGAGCCACTCTCTTGGCATATGTACTCCAAAGCATTCTGATATACTTCATGTCAGTCTTCAGAATTTCAGCCTCCATTGCTACTCTCATTGAGCAAATTTAGAAACAATTTCTCTGGTCGAGAGGCGATGACAAGAAAAGGAATCCCCTGGTCTCCTGTCCCCTGGTCTGTCGCCCCAAAGATGAGGGAGGGATCGGGCTCAGACGGGTGGCGCCCATGAATAAGGCTCTTCTGTCCAAACATGCCTGGAAGGTCCATACCAATACTCCTGACGAATGGGTTTGCATTGTGCGTAGGAAGTACTGCCACAATCACCCATTCCTCGGGGATACCCAGCCCCACGATGGTTATGCCTTCTGGAAGGCCCTACTCTCCACCAGAGATATTGTTCAGCAAGGGACCAGATGGATTCTTGGAGATGGTGCCAAGATTGACTTCTAGGAGGACATATGGATTCTCGACGAAGCCCTGAGCTCAGACAGAGAACTCCTTCTCAAACTTGGGCTAGCAGCCCATGGGCCCAGAGTGTCTAACTACATGACTCAGTGTCAGGGGCGGATCACCTGGAAACCCATCCTGAACCCCAGGTTCCCGCTTCAAGCTGCCAGACTTCAGTGCATCCTCAGTGCGATAGTCATCCCTTCTTTTGGAGATAGTGATAGATGCGTGTGGCATGGCTCTCCTAGTAGCATTTTTTTAGTCAAGTCTGCTTACCATATTCAAAGAACCCCAGGAGCGACCACCTTCCCAACCCAGATGGTCTGGGCCAAGAAATTGATCCCCAAAATTAGCCATTTTGTGTGGGTGGCCGTCCAAAAAAAAATCCTCACAATCGAGAATTTGATCAAGCGAGGCTTCCAAATCCCTAACAGATGCTTCCTCTATCGTTCTGCTTAGGAGTCAACCAACCACCTTTTCTTAAATTGTGCCTTCTCTTCCAAAGTTCTGGGCCTCATCCTCTCCCATTTCTCCGTTCAGTGGGCGGCCCCTAATTCCATTTTTGACCTCCTGTCTTAGTGGCCCACCCCCTTTGCCCATCCCTTTCTTCGCTTCCTCTGGAAGGCCTGCCTTCCCCACTTGCTCTGGAAAATTTTGCTTGAGCGTAACAGGTGAGCCTTTTCCTCCTCGGCCTGCTCCCCCCAATGGGTAGCGACCAAAGCAGTCTCCTTTGCCTCTAAGAATTCCCGTTTCATTCCCCTTTCTGTGGTACCCAGGCGGTCGAGTGAAGCCTCCCTTCTCTCCTCCCTCGGCTTCCATATCTCCCCCCCTGCTTCCCCTCCCACCCCCTCCCGACGATCCCTGATCAAGTGGACTCCCCCCCCCAGGTGGCTCAAGCTCAATTTTGACGGTGCCTCCAAAGGCAACCCCGGGCCCTCTGGGGCTGGCGGGGTTATCAGATATGGTTCTAGGAATCTGGTCACTGCCTTCACGATTCCGCTGGGCAGGCAAACTAACAACTTCATAGAAGCTGTCGGCCTGCTCAGTGGCCTGTCGGCTCTTAGGGGCTCCTCCCCAAAAATCATTATTGAAGACGATTCCCAAGTCATCATCAGAGGCTCCAGAAAGCCCGAGTCCTGTTCTTGGTGAGTCTAGAATTCCATTCGAGAGGCCCTCTTCCTTCTCCAGGGCTTCCCCGATCACACCTTCCAGCATGTTCTCAGAGAAGGCAACAGGGCTGCTGACTTCATGGCAAATCTAGGCATTACCATTGGAGAACTCACCACCTGGACCTCGCACTTCCCTACAGGCCTAGTCCAAATTGCGTTGCAGGACCATCCCGACCATGTTCTTTTCTCAGGTGTCTAGTATTCCCCGTGGTAGGGTGGCAAAGTCCCCTCGACGTGTGCATCTATTGATCAGTGCTTCTCGCCCCCGTGTCAACCCGTTGGCTCGCCACCCTGTCCACGAGAGGATCACCTCGGCCCTCCTCGCAGTGGCCCGCACCCCTTGCCTTGTCAGCTGCCCGTGTTGGCTAGCTGTCAGCCCTGGCAGCCCCACTCTTTTGTGCATGGTGGACCTCCCCATAATTCTTGCTTTGATCTCTATGCCACCTGATTCCTGTGCCACCCAATCGAGGTCAAGTCTGGTGCCCCTCTCCCGGTGTTCCTCCACTCAGCATCCACCAACTGGCACTTTGGTAGTGGGCCTTTCCCATCCTCGTGTGTCAGCAGCCTGGTGCGCCCCCTCAGCCCCCTCCCCGTCATGTCGATCCCAGCCGCGTGTGCTACTTTCCAAATCTGGCAGTGCTCCCCCTTCTCAAGCCCCACACGACATTTATATTCCCCTCACTGTCCCATCCCGCTGTCGCATTCTCCTTCCCCTGTTCTTTCTTCCCTAGTCTGGCACTCTCTGCCCCCTTTGTCCCCACCTTGCCAGCTCATCCCCCATGGCATCCAAAGCTGTCTTTCTGGAGCCCCCTGTCCTTGAATTGAGTGGTCCTGCTCGCTTATTCTCCGACGCTAAGAAATACATGCCATTTTTTATCAAATTCGTTGGCCATGACGACGAGATCACCAAGGGGTTCCTGGAGATGTGGAACGACAGGGAAGTTGCAGTCAAGGGTTTACACTTCAAATTCTCCAAGTACTTCCTCACAGAGGTCACTGGCCTCCACCACGAAGAGAAAGGCCGTGTTGTCAGGCGAGACAAGCACAACTGGGAAGAGGAGCTCTCTCGCTTCCCAGATCACCAGTGGGACAAAGCCAACCTGCTCCGCTCCCACCTCCCGACGCCGTTCAACGAAGCCATCATCTCGATAATGCAATATATTACCTGTGACAATCTTGAGCAGCGACTGTATAGCTTCCATCTAAGTTATTTTAACCACCTTCGAGGAGCTACTCTCATCAGCACCCCGTGCTTCCTCTTTTACTCCTTGGGTCTGACCATTGAGCGTGCTTGCAAGAACCATTCCCGGCCCATGCACCAGGGGCTCATGGCTGTCCTCTATAGACATGCCCTGGCCAACCAACCCCAACTACAGAGCATTCCTCCCCTCTCTTCTGTCCTGCCCCCTGAAGCAGGCATTTCTCCCCCTGGTTCCCCTATCAGCAAAGGTTCCCCCGCTCCAAAAAATTCTTCCCTGAAGCATCGTAGGCCTGCGCGCAAGTGGAGAGCGTCGAGCAAAGGCCCTGACAGGGCCCTTCCTCCAAGTTCAAGCCACAAAAGGGCTTCCCTCGGGCCCACCTGGGTTACGAAAAGCTCCAATAAGGTCAAACCAGAGAACCCAGAGCCCACTGTGATCAGCTTCGAGTCAGATGACACTTTGTAGAAGCTGGCACTCCACGGCCTCCTGGATACTATGGTCAGTTCTCTCAACACAGCGGCCCAAGCCGCGTCTCATGCCGCCAAGGCATTGTTCGAGCTCCATCGCAAGCTGGAGGAAAACTCTGCCAAGGTCCAACAACAGTCTGAGCGGGCCGAGGACGGCTCAGGGCCCAGTTAGCTAGGCCTCTGGCATTTGCGTTTCAATGTGTATTGTTTTTGGGGTTGTTCTTTTTGGAGAATCTCGGTTGCAAAAGTTTTTTGGGAGCGTTTTGTTTTCTGTAGTTTCCAATGCCCCGGGGCGGGGACATTATTTTTGTTTTCTTTTTCATTGCTTCGGCTACTACTGTAATTAAGGTTTTGGGATCCTATTTAAAAAACTCGTTGTAAATATACTGTTACCTATCAAAAAAAAAAAAAAGATGAGCTCAAGGGATATTCAAACCAAATTGGCTAGGACATTTCATTGTCACTACTAAATTTGGTTCTATAGCCTATCACCTACCCATATTAAATGTCAAAGAACATAAAGAAAATATCAATATAATACACCTTAAAAAGTATTATATCTAAACACTACATGACTTGTGCATATGACTAATTGCATAATTTATTTATTGCATGGTAGTCCAAAAAAATAAAATTCATTCAAAATTATTATCTCAATTGTATGATTCTAGGTTTGCTTGATCATATTATAGAGAATATAATTTATGATGAGATAAATAATGACACCACTCACTGTAATTACCACTTGCATTGCATCCATGTAGGAAACCTAATGTTGAGTGGTCCTCCCAGTCCAACAACTTGCTTTTATCTTCCCTTTTCTTGTATATCACAAATATTCTCTTCTTATCTCTCTCTTTCTTGGGTTAAGTGATGTATTATATGAAAAAATACGATCCTGATGACTTGACCCTTCCCATTTCTTATGTTATAATATTAGGACACCCAACATTAGCAAGTCAATTAATCCCACTTTTACCTTTCTTCTAACTTCTTTTTTATATGCCCATCACATTTCTTCTCTTATTTCCCTTGATTGGGTTAAGTGATGTATAAATCAATCATCCATGTCCCTGATGATCCAAATTTACTCTTTTATTCTATCCCAATAACATCATATACACACCACACTCTCCTCACCAAATGTCAACACTATCTTCCCTCTCTATATCTTGCATGATTATTTAAGAGGTCCTTCTAAGGCATTGTTTTCCTCCTTTGATGTAATGCAATCCTATAATTATTTGTAGGCATGCCATACAACAAAGGAGGATTTTAGTATCTTGGAATGGCCTATCAAATGTATCATGATATCTCTTTATTAAATTCATCAAACACTACTTGTATAATGAACAACTAAGTAAGAGAAGCCCTTTTAATCCATTATATTGTAGGTCTACCAATATTTGTAAGCCTTACTAGGTACTAATTTAATAGACCTATTTCCCACTTGGTTTACTAAATAAGCATACAATCAAACATTAATTATATTATCATCAAATACTGCTTGTCTAATAGCCCACTCTAGTTGTAAGGCTATGTCAATCCAATATCTTGTAGGCTTGCAATTACTTGTAAGCCTTACTAGGCACTAAATTGGCAAATATATATTCCCCTACCTAGTTTATTAAATAATATTAAAATAAAACACAAATCCTATTATGCATGTGGTAATGAAAACATGGTCTCAAGTTCCCATTAAGACAAGTAGATATTCTATATCTATTTTTGAAACTTCCAACATGCTAGTTAATGGATAGAGAACTTTCTCCATCTTAAAAGACACAATATGCAACATTCCTAGTTTCCCTTATATATCAATGATGTCCTCTATTGCTCACGTCCTATGCCTCACGTGTATGCAATTATTGTATGTGTGTTAGACAAGATATGGGCACAACCAACGATGACTAATGATCTATCAAGAAACTTAGGACATCATAAAATCACTTTATTTCAAATTATTTTCTTCAACCATCACCTTTCATATTCATGGACCAATAGGCAAATGTTGGTACGATGTGACCGACACATTTTTGCCTACAATAATTTGTAATCATGCTAGGTATAATATCATATTGTATCAATGTTCCATGTTGACCTATGAATTGAAAAGGATAACAATCAAATAATCAAAATTCATCATAAACATCTGAAATCCCCTCACCAATTTATAATCTCTAAGAGGGCACTAGGACTCGATAATCAACGCTTTGAGTACTCATAATAATTTGTGAGTGCACCATGCAATATATTATCAAATCCTAATGTCTTCTAAAAGTCTATAAATTGGCATGAGAATATATAATCACATCAACAACATATTTTTAGGCTTTGTGTTATGGTAACACATGTGATGCTCATAGAAATATGACTTATTTTATTAAAGTCATACATATATACAATCCTTCATTCATTTGTTGGGAAAAGGTGAAGGACTTCATTTTTCTTAGACATCCATGTGATGTCCCAACATAAAGCCTATAAATTTGTTGTCATCAATATTCTATCTTATCTATTAGGTCATTTTGAGGGTCTTAATACTATTGATCCTATACTTCATAATCATACAATTATTTGTACTCATACCATACATGGGATCAATAGTGTTGGAAATTTTAATCTGATATAAAAGAAAAGTGAGAGACCATTCAAACCTTATCAAACGTATTTCATATTCTACAAATTTGTGAGTCCTAGATTGCCATCTAGGTTAGTAGTACCTTGTTACCAATCCCTTGCATATTCATAATTATTTGTGCACATTCCATTAATGGATGTAAGATCACTACTTTCTTGGAAGGCATACTTGGGGACACTCATATTACAAAGCATCCTAACATCTCCTATATCAATAGGGGAATTAGATCCTTTGGATCAATACCTCACATATCTATAAATATTTGTATATGTGTTAGGTAATGATACCTAGGTTTCAAACCTCCTATTGATGTATTGATCGATATAGAACACCATCATCATCTTTCATGTAAGCAAATATTTCATCATTATGAGTAGAAGCACAAACCAATGTGTCCTTCAAGTAGACTATCCTATCATATTCACTCGTGTTGCATACTCATGATTACATTATGAGTATGATAGTAGAGGAATATGATTCTCTAAGTTGTTGACATTGGCACCTTGAGTAGGGCTCTTCTCACAAATGCCTTACTTTCCTTTACACATCAAATATAATTTTGAGTCTCAAGTCTAATTCCTCATGTGTCTGTAAATATTTTCATGTGTTAGGTAATGGACTTGTAGAAATGAATTTCCTCTTTGATATGTCAAGATATCTAAGAAATCATCATCACATTTTAAACAAATATTTCATACCTGTGAGTGTAAGCATAGCCTAATGTGCCTTTCAAATTATACTAGCCCATAATATTCACTCATGTTGCATACTCATGGTTACATTGGAGGTATGATAATTAAATAATATGATTCTCTAGGTCATCGCCTTTGGCATATTTTGCAATACTCTTCTCATACAAGTCTTAAATTTCCTCACACATTAGAGATGGTGTTTGGTCTTAAGTCTAATTCCTCACATGTGCATATTTGCATATGCATTAGGTAATGGACTTATAGACTCAAATACCTTCTCTGATATGTCAATATATCTAGTATATAATTATCATACAATGCTTATCAACATGTTTCTCATCGACATTCCCACCTCATCTAGGGGCAACCTACTATCAAAAATTCAAATCAAGATACTTTCCATACAAAATTCTAGGGATAACCTCCTCATCACAATTTCATTAACTCATACACTTCCCTCTCCTACTAAAGGGTACCTATTAGGATATACATACACAATAATTTCCTTCTTATTTTCATAGTAAAGTCCTTTGGGCCATACTTCTCACAACATGACATACATTACTTAGTAAAGTCCTTCAAGCTATGATACTCATAGCATAAAATTTGCTTAATAAATTCCTTCAAGACATGCTACTCAAAGTGTGACATACATTGCTCAACAAAGTCCTTTAGGCTATGCTTCTCACAACATAATATTTACTTAGTAAATCCCTTCAGGCCACACTGCTCAAAGTGTGATGTACATTGCATAGTAAAGTCCTTTAGGCCATGCTTCTCAAAGCTTGACATACATTTGCTCAGTAAAATCCTTCAAGTTATGCCACTCAAAGCATGAAGCATTACTAAAAAATACTAACAACTAACTTTACTAACCACAATACATATATCTTGTACATATTACAGGTACCTCATCATGTCTTAAGTGCTTGTATTTTATACAGTATCTTAGGCCACCATTTAAGCATGATAAAAAAATGATTCTATGTTCCTTAGCACTTGTCCATTATCATGGCTCTTAGGCCACCTCTTGGGGATGGAATCATCACATATTTTAAGAACTAGTCCATAAGTTTTTTTAGGCTCAAAGGCTAACACTAAGGACATTGCTTAAAGAAATACATTTATCCCACAAGTATTTTTTAGGTTTAAAGGATGACACTTGAATTAGGAATCATAATGAGCATTTATCCTTTATCAGTTCTAGAGACCACCTCTCATATAGATGAATATATCTAAGTGATTTTCTATTATCAGACTCTCAGGTCACCACTCCATAAAATAATCCTTGTCATTAATGTTTACCCATTATCTGGTCCTTTAGACCATTTCTAAAGTGATGTAATGCTGCTTCCAATGCATGTTATCTATATCATATTTTATTTTTGCACATAAAATCAACAATCATCTCATATTTTATTTTTTCATATCAAATGAACAATCAATCATATAAATAATATCACATCATCAAAAATCAACACATGAAGAAAAATATACAACATAATTTTATAAATTTATATAATGTCTCAAAAATAATACACACCTATGAGATAGGTGTATCAAATTAGCAACAGTGATACACTCAACCCCATCATATAGAAGAGAGGATGTACCACCTAAAAATATTAGTACATTCACTCCCATAAGACTAGCTCTAACTACAACTAGATCATATATCCCCACCTCTAGGTGTTGGTGGAGAAGGAGACCTAAAACCTACCAACCTCTACGAATAATAACTCATATATTTATTTCTTGACCATGTATGTGATAGTGACGATGCCCTATCCTTTGGAGTGACCACTAAATAATAAAGTTGTTAATAGTATACATCATGCATACTCTCACTCTCTTACTCAACCTGTGATGACCCTAACTCCTCTCTTCCCCTATCAAAGTTTACCTACACCCTATATATCTCTACCCTATAGATAACCAAATCCCTCTCCATATTCTCCAATCATCGCTCCATTAGAAAAATTAATACAACCATCACACTTGCATCCAATTCCCTATCTACTTTAGAAAGGACCTGATCCCTCTCTTGAGTAACATGATCTAGAGTAGCTTGCAACTCAGATAAGGCCTTACTATAATAATCTTGCTCTCATGCCATCTGAGACACCTCCTCTCAAGCTCTAGCTACCTCCTTCTCCCATGTAGCCTCCACTACTAATTGACTAGTACCAACCTCGCTAAATTCTCTTAGCACCATAAGAAATATTACCAATGTTCGTACATCCAATGGGGCATCCTCTACCCTACTCTTACCCTGATCCTATCCCCTAGCCACTTGCCTCACCACCCTCCTCTCCCAAAAATTCTTCTGAAGACACTATCGTATATCCCTAAGAATCTTGGCCATCTCCTCAACCACTACATATTGCTCTACCTAAGTCTCTACTAGTGTCAATCAAGATGGAAAAAATTTAGCATACCATCACATGTATCTCTTTACCACCCTAGGATCATCCATAATTGGATCAGGTATATAAGGATCATTTGCATCCACCTTAACATGAGAGTATAGATTAGTAGTAATAAACCTCTTTCATGTAATTAATTGTATCCATACCTCTCCCAACTTAGGTATCTCTTGAATACCCCCAAACTGGTGCAACACCCATTCATATTGGTAAAGCTCATAGCATCGTCCCCCATCATCCAACCACCTGATCCTCCTCACTCAAGCCAACTCCTTTCCATAATTTTCTCACTTGTATCTACCCCTCCATGGATGCCATGTAATCTATCCATCATATAGATAATCAATAGTATAGCAAGCCTATGAAAAATAACATCAACTCAGCCTAGTAGTCCCTACCCACTAGTATATCATAGGTATCTCTATGCTCAGTATCCTACCCTTCCCTATCATTAATTTTTTAACTTCCATATGTTCCCAAGCCCACACTTGAAATAAAGTGCAACACACTAAGCTCTTAATATTTTTGTAAACCACATGATATAGTGTCTTGTACATCCTAGCAAAAATAGCCAAATCCCATGCATAAATAGTCCCACAACCATAAACTAGCTATAACCATTCCCCATCCTCAAATAAGGGTTTGCCTAATCATATCCACCATTAACATCTTGGATATAATGGAGCATAATAACACTATAATACAATTTATATAACCCCATTATATGCATTATTGATGTGTAATCCCATCGCCATCCCTATAAACCTCTCTCGTCGTATCAGTATTTGCTTCCCTATCTTATCATCCTTCTAAAGATGGATTGAGACTCCTCACATAGGAATGCAAAGAATGTGCTAAAAATCCTTGAGATTCATAGCCATCTCTCATATGGGTAACCTAAAGGTTTTTGTCTCTAGATGCCACCTCTCATCCAACAATGTTAGAAGCAATTGATCAAACTCTAGGTTTGGAATATATACCACATGATCCAAGTTGTTGAACACCAACACTACATAATCATGATTATCAAAACCTTTATACAAGGCCATAATGCTATCCATAACCTTTAGATGTCACTCCTGACTAACCAACATCTTTATCCCCTATCAAAAATTCAAACCCAAGCCTTATCAGTATCATTCCAATCTCTTTTTGTCACCTTGAGAAAATCACCACAAGTGGAAAAAGCATCATTGGCAAAATTTCCACGAGTGACAAAAATGCCATTGGACAATTTTCCACAACCTCTAGAAAATAAAAAATGGTTCAAAATAAAAATATTTGGTCATAGTTTGTGGTCTTACCCATAAAAACTTCTCCAAATCTAGCATTATCCCTTAAATGAGGTTTGCATGATGAGTGAGGCTCCTATTATTAGCCATCAATTTTTAGCCTTCGTCTCATAAGCTCTCCAACTTTCCAAATTTGAGAGTTGAAAATGAATTCAAATTTTCTCTTAATTTCCTCTTTTAAACCCACCATACCCACCCTCACTAAATTTTCCTCCCAAACATACCCATGCATTATATCCAATCATCCCATCACATCAAGATTTCTTCCTAAATAACATCTGGTGAAAATTATTGAGGAAGCACCAATGGGGTATATAGAGCATGAATTATTAGATACCCACAAGAACATCATTCCAAGGAATACATCATCAAAATTTAGGTATACATGCAAAAAAGAAATTAAACAACAAAAAATAACCACAATCATAATCATCTCTTCAACATAACATCCCAAGACATTAGCAAGCATCATAGTGTCAAAATTAGATTCCTACAACTTATTTTTGATGCAATTTCATAGAAATCACATCAAAATGGGGCAAAATGTAGACACCCAATTTTGACATGCTACCTAAGTAAAACACATCAAACATCACACCCAAGCATCAGTAGACAATCAATCAACTCAGCTCGAGCAATTTGGACACCATTTTTAGCCTTTGTCAAATCTACCACTTCATGACAAAAATACCAATGGCAAATTTGCTATCATGTGGCATTTTTGACAAAAGTTATTTTTTAGCCATTTGACTAGTCAAACTTATTGTTAGTCAAAATCACTAATTCAAGATAAAAATGTTAATGAAAATGTTGACATGAAGTGACAATTTTAACAAAATGGCCAAAATCCTTTAGTGTGAGCTAGAGGCATGTAGATCCTTCGTCCCACTACCTCCTCTAATATTGCATGCTCTAGTCATGAACCAGACCTTCAAATTCAAATTTGGTCTTGTGCCCTAATGAAATATTACACCTAACTTTCCCTCTCAATCCCTCCTCCAAAAATTGATAAATGCAGCCCTTGGGATGAGCATTCAACAAGCAATTATAGCTAGTTACACTCTACCAAATTTTCATTCTCTCTCTCTCATTAGCATTCTCTCATTTTGAGAATTCTCAACAAGTATTTGAAACAATTCAAGCAAGGCAAGGGAGTATTGGAGCAAGATGATCATCTTGGAGTGAGGAGGAGCATTTTCTAGGACTGTATATTTTCCTAGCACCTCTTTCTTTCATTCTTCTTGTCTTCATTTTGTGCATTTTCCCTCTTATTTTGGCCTTGCTAACTTGGATTTTACATTTACATTTACTAATCCTTGTCTCTTTGTTCATTTAGCATCTCTAATACTTATTTTTAGTCATTTAATGCTTTTTTGTGCTTGCATCCTTCTATTTGTAGCAAGTTTATTTTATTTATAAGCATTTCTTTCTTCATTTTGGTATATTAATCTCATTTCTTCTTCAAATCCATGCATTTATCTTCATTTCATCTAACCTATCTCTATTTGTAGGCTTAATATTTATTTATCTTATTTTCATGCTCATTACAATCTCATTTATAGGTTTATATGCTTATTTTTTTTTATTTAATCTCATATTTACATGTTTCTTATTTCCATGCACTCTAAATAAGCTTCTTATTCACATATCTTTTCATGTTACTTTTATCTTGCATTAACATTGCAAATTAGATACTACTCATTTTTGCATTTCCTTTCCATTTGCATCCTCTCTTTGCTCCTTATCTTATATAAGATAGCATCAACCCTTTTCCATAGTTCTTAATCTATAACAATAGCTCAAATCTCTATTATATCACCATTTTTTCCCTCTTGAATCATTCCATTTGCTCTTCCATAGCTTTCAATATCTTCTAACCTCACCTTAGAATCATTATAGAATCCATTTCAATACCTAGATACTTTCACATCCCTATTTGAAGACACATTTGAATCTCCAACACCCACTACACATTCTACTTCATCCTATCTATCCCCCTTTGCAAGTTTTGGAAAAAATTGAAACCATTTCCTAAGATTTAGTAAAATCCCAAGTTGTAGGTCCTAGGGATTAACCTTTTCATCTCCTTCCTTCGATTATAATCCACATTGGATCAAATAACCCAAGAATTTAACCCAAAACTTATTCGATCTCTATTACAAGACAAAAATATCACTTCCTACAACCATTGGCAGATTTGGCTCTTTAAAAATACATAGAAAAAAAATGCCATAGGTTGTAAAAAATGCCAATGGTGAATTTGCCAAGTTATGGTGAATTTTCCAAGCTATGGAAAATTTTCTAGAAGCCATTTCCACTCCAAAGTATTAGGTTTATACTTAAATTTATCTTAATAGGGGGTTTGATTAGTTAAGAAGATAGCCTATCACCTCTTTGCAAATTAGAAAGACCCCACAAAATAGAAAACCTTATTATTTTTTTGTTTGAATCTTGTAGGTTTCAAAAATTCCACTCAATTATAAAAACATCAATGGCAAATTTGATAGCCAATCATACATTGGTTCAGGTAATGTTGCCACTTGGCACCTCTTTGTTCACTATTATTTCATTATTTTTAGTTTGTTAATATTTATCTCTTGCTAATTTTTCCTTTCAAAAACACCTAGGCAAAAATAAAATTCATATTGCTTGCATCTTAAGATAGCTTGTTTGCTACATATTCATTTGTTTCCTTGAAAAAGAAAATCTACTTAGCATAGTCATCATTCAATTCCAAAGAACATACTAGGTCAACACTTGTTTTATTTCGTTTTGTGTGATTACATTTAGCATACACTTTATATTATCTCCTCTTTAATTTAGTATAAAATTTATTTTGTAAAGGCTTGATAAAGAGTTATATTAGATATCCAAAACCTTTAGGTGTTTTTTGAATTAACTCACTAAACACCCTACAAGTATTGAACATCAACATAACATATAACCATATTTTTAATAAATGAGGTAGAGCCTACTCACATTGAATATTCCCATATCTTTGGGGGCCTCATTTGGAAATAATCCCTCAAGTAGGGAATCAAGGGTTCTAGTGGATACCCCCTGCACACATGTGAGATTCTAAATCTACACCAAGCATAGACCAAAAGCAACTAGACTCCAATATGGAGACAAGAGTCAAACCCATAAAATATTTCCAAGCAAGTAGACCAATTAGAACAAAGGGGACACCAGCTAACACAGAAGCATCGAAAAGGAAACCACCCAAATTCTTAGTCGATACTAAAATCAACAACCAAAATTCCCTAAAAATCCTTAGACTATGATCAAATCCCATGATAAGAGAAGATTTATGGAAGGAAGAGACGCCATCAAGCAAGGAAAAGACAACCAACACAATTAGAAGTGAGATCTTTCTGCATGACCTTGAGGTATGGAGGAAAACTAGTCCATAGTTACCAAATGAATATGGTACCTATTATTTCTTCCTTGTCTAAAGTAGTGTCGTAGGAATTAATATCTACCTAGTGGATATCCATGAAAGCAATATAACAAGTAGTTAAATATCCCAACCTAGTAATCAACCTCCCATCACAATACCACTATGGCTCTCTTTGGAGCCATCATCTAGAAGTAGAAGGAGGCCAAAGGACTAATCAAGACCTAAAGAACCGATAGACTAATTTTAAGATAAATTTCATTCCCTAAGAGGTAACACAAAGAAGAAGTAGGAAAGAGCCTCCCACCAAGATCTTGATGGAATAAGGGATGCTCCAACTCAAACAAAAAAAAGCACCTAGCCCACAAGAATAAGTGACACACCATGGAAGCCTATGGAGTTAATATGATATTTGACCATTCTCGTATGTGATTAAAGTCAATTAGGAGTGATCCACTAATCCAATAGGCCTTTGCACATATAATGTTTATATATATGCATTTTTCTAAGTTTTTTTTATTGCAGATCTACCAAACCAATGCAAGACACAAATTAGTTTAGACTTGCACTAGGATTATTAAAATCACGTGAGCATAAAGGATAAAGTTTTTGGGGTTAAGAAATGCATAAGAAGCCCTTATGATTAGTGGAGACCTCTTTATGGTCAATTGAAATACAACCACCATACAAAGATAGAAGAAAATTTAGAATATTATGGCATCCACAAATCCTAAGAATGAGTATTCACATTACCATCTATCATCATCCAACCAATAGGATGGGAAGGAGCCTCAATATTCATCTAGGAAAAATGGCTTATAAATCAAAGGTGCATCTCACTCCAAGCATCCACAAAGTTTTGATCGAAGTTATCTCTAACGCCTTCCTTCTTTGAGCACATACCACAACTATAGAAGCCTCAATATTTACCCTATTTAGACTTCATGCCCAATGGAAAATGCACCTTTTTTTGGGTTCCTTAACTCTTGCAACTAGGAGTTCCACTATGAATCACCGAAACTATAGTGAAAATTTACTATATCAGGCAAATCCTATCTTCAAAGGTAATTTTGATCATAGCACCTACCTAAATCCAAAATGAAGGGTCCCAAAACCCCTACTACTTATGAAGTAGCTAAAGCTAGAAGATCATCCAAAGTATATCCAAAGAGGAGCAACCACCATTGACTAATGTTGAACCTAAATCTTCCTTCACCATGAACCTTAGTCCAACTAGTAGACCAAAATAAAGCAATGAATCAATAGCCTTTTTGATGGTGGTTAAAGTAGATCCTAATAATACTTAGAATTCCTAAGCCATTTCAATAATGGCAAAAGAGGAACCATTTTTAGTGGGACCTTGATTTGACCAGTGTTTGTGGTCCTTTCTCTTTCTTGGAGAGAAAAGACCCTAAATTTTTTTCTCTTTCCCCAACCAAGGAGGTCCCTTATTCCCATGTATAATTCTAAATTGATACCACTAGTGAATCCTAAGGACTAAAGCCCTTTCCTTAGCTGAGGGGAAGGAGGGCTCGAGGGAGTCAAGTGAAGAAGTGTAAATACAAGCCTCCCTCTTCCCTTAGAGAGATATTGATACCAAATTTCAAGGAAGGATAAAGCAGCTTAAAATAATTTTAGCTACAAATTTCTCCTTGGAGCTTTAGGCTTGACATTTCTCTAGAAGCCTCCTCATGGTACATGGTGGAAGAGGAGTCCCTAGAAGTAAGACAACTTAGAAGGAGTTAGTTGTCATCTCAAGAGTGTGCATTAAAGGACATATTTACCAAGGGGATCTATTAAGAGGATGGGATAAGCTAATAGCTAACCACGAGAACCACTGGACCAACCCTAAGTGATTGTACATGAGGTAAGAAATGATGATCTAATCTTGGTCCTAGCTCCTCAAAATCGGGTGTAATTCCTAGGTCATGATTTAAACATAAAAGTGATGACAAAAAGGATAGCCCAAGGTTTTACACATAATATAATGCATTAATGATAGACAATCACAAAGGTCTAGTCACAAATATTTCTAACACCAACATCCAACTATGGATCTCTAAGAACTCCAAATCATTCATTATTGACGTCAACTAGACTCGATAAAATTTTAAATTCAAAATTTGAAATCCTATATGTATTTTGGGGGGAACTTCCCCACTTCTTCTTATAAATATGTATTCTTCCTATTATTATAATTATTGAAAGACATCCTTTCCTCTAAGGGGTGCTTTCCTTCATTCTCTCCTATATCACTACCTAGCTCGAACCTTGCATAGTTGATCAAGTAGTTTTCAAAACTCTTCTTTCTACATGTATGCATTGAGTGATATATCAGCCCAATTGCCAGCATACACCAATTATTAGAATAATAATTATTCTCTCTTGAAAGGGAACATTGATCCCCAAGGTTTAGGTCATAGGGTATGTTATTGTTAAATATTAAATAAAAAGAATAAAAGGGAAGACAAATGGATAACTCAGAGGTTACATATAAATTTTATAAGGTGAGTACCAATTCATTGTTTAACATAGGTCTAATTGAATTACTTTGTTAATTATCAAATATTGCTTCAAAGAAATCAAGAAAAAGCAATATTCTAGGCTTGCTACCTTAAAATTATCAATATATCATATACATTGCATCATTATCATGAAAATTATAGCATGTAGCAATGTCTACTCTAAAACTTCTAAAATATAACATATAAAATGAGTTTTAGAGATTAAAATTCAATTAATCTACTCCTATTCTAAGTTGATTTCAAAGAAAAATTAAAATAAAAGGCCATACAATCTTGCAGATTTAAATTGAATCCGTTGAAGCAACAATTTTGAATTAAACCAGGTCTAACTCGACCAAACTTTGTAGAATCAAAGATCAAAGTGGTGCCATATTCAAAGGGAAAATAAATAATACACTAGAATTAACTTAAATGAGACCACCATCAACATGCACAGGTCACACAAAGAATTCCAGTATAATGCATTGATATGATATTCAATCATTACATATTATACTTGCTAGCATCATGTGATTGTAATAATAATTCTTCGAGTACAATGACTAGGATTAAGATATCCACCAACTACAAAAGAAGAAAGAAAATCTAAATGTCCATCACTATAGTGGATTTTGATCTTTTGGAATGAGGTCTCAAAGGCTATTTATAGCCTTACAATGCTTTACAGTGGTATTTCAGTGCTTTACAATTGTATAGATTAGTTGTATTCAACTAAGTGGATGGATGATGTGTCTTATTAAGGTTCTTGATTTTGATCTTCAGTTTTAGCCATGGATCTTCTAATTGTATTGGAAGTGTCACTTTGAAGCTAAGGTAGCTAAATTATTGCTCTCTAGGTGGTCTGAGCTGTCATGCACCAGTGATCATTATTCAGTCACTTTCATTTTGCTCCTCTATTGCCTATAAATAAAAAAGATAAACAATATTAGTTCAAATTACATTCTATAGGAAACATATTTTTTTTATAAAGGATACTTAATATTCGTAAAATTTTATCATTACCATTTTAATGTTTATAATGTCATAGCATTTAATTATTGGGTTTACTTTATTCTATTATTACTATTATTATCATTTTTCAATAAATTTGAATAACATTAAATTTTATTAGAATGTATGTCTTCAAATGTTTTACTTTAGGTCTTCATATAAATCTTCTTGGGAGCGTGTTCTTATTAGTTGTTCAAATTTTATTAATTAATGTCATAAGGTTTAATTATTTTTAACTTTAGGTCCAAATTATTAGGTTTAACTCTAAAGTTTCATTTTGATTTTAATTCCAAAGTATTAAAATTAATGCTAAGACTTCCATTATTCATTAAGGCCCGCAAGTGAGGGTTAGATTTTGTAGCACCATATTTATCCCTTTTTGGTTTTTATTTTACATTTTTTTAACATCTAAGGGTTTGATCAAATTAAAGCATTGGAAGAAATTCCCTTTTTCAACTTATATTATATGCTTGCTAAGGTTTAAAAATATTCCAATTATTTAATGCAACCCACTTAGGGTTTCTTTCCAAAATGCATGGCTTAGATCAAGTCGAGTGAAAGTTTTTATCCTCCAACATTAATTTTTGTGATATTATCTTAATTAATTAAAGTGCCCTAAGTTAGGGTTAAGGCATAAAATTTCACCCTTCCTCCATTTTGATTTTATTCAGTGTTCGAAACATTAGGTTTTCACCTTAATATTATGTACTAAATTTAATGCTAAGATTTGATATTTAATTCTATTGTTCGAGGTGTTAAATTTAATCAAACTATTCCCCTAAGGTTTCCTTCTCATTTATTATGATAGATATGAGTCGTTCATTGCCTTTCAATGACTAAATCTGAGACATTCAATATATTTCAGTCAAACAAATATTGGTCGTTCATCTCACTCTAGCTGAATGATTATGGTCATTCATCTTATTTTAGTTGAACGATTATGGTCGCTTATCTTGTTTTCGGGTAAATTAATACTAGTCATTCATATCATTTTTATCGAATGATTATGGTCGTTCATCTCATTTCAGTTGAACAATTATGGTCATTCATCTTATTTTGGTTGAATGATTATGGTCGTTCATCTTATTTTGGGTAATTTAATGCTCGAGCAAAATTATTAGTATGAAGGGCTAAAGTTTCCATTAGCATTAATCAAACTTTTTGAATTATTAATATGAAAGGGCTAAGGTTCCCTCATTATTTGAATAATTAATATGAAAGGGCTAAGGTTATAATTATTTGAATTATGTGAAGGGCTAAGGCCATGAAAATTATTACAACATTGTTTAAGATTTCTTCCTTTCTAAAAAATAAAACCAACCTTAATGTTTTCATGATATTATTTTCATTAATCAAGGTGCCTTAATGATTTCAATTAATCAGCGTGTCGCCTAGAATTATTTTTTTGAAAATAAAATCCATGTAAAATAATTTGAGCCAATTAATGTCATTTGGCCGAATCATTATCGACCATCCATCTCACTTTGGCCAAACAAATCCCAACTACTCATCTTGATTCAGCCGAATGGATTTGGATCATCTATCAACTTTGGGTCAAATGGCTTTGGGTCATCCATCGAATTTCAGCCGAATAAATGATAATGCATTTTAACCAAAAGCACTTCATGCAAACCAAGGTGAAATTAATGGTCTTAGACATGACATGATTTAACGAATTACATTTAATTGTGTGAATGAAAGGGGCTTGAACCTTATGATTATTAGTGAATAGGAATTAATATGGAGATTAATTTTTCATGGCAAAGCATCTAACGATATTATTTCAAACATGTGTGATTTTATTTTTCATTATTATATATTTTATTTTTTTTAACACCAAATTTAAGAGAGTTTTAGTGCCAAAGGAGATTAAAACTCATTGATTTAGTCATCCAAAATAATTATTGAAGGTAACATCGTAAGAATCTTTAAAATATTTTTTTATTGAGGCCACTTAAATGAGATCAATGCGATAAAAACTCAAGAATATAAAATATTCAAAGAAAATAATGCAAAATGAGATTTAAGTATTTAAGATACTGAATGCGAGCAATTTTAAAACCTTAATGTACGTAAAATTTAGATCAAAACCAAAATTTTAAGTGGGTTCCCAATTGGGGTGGGTTGTGCAATGGCAACAACAAATGACGACTCTACTGGAAAATGCTCTTAAGCATTTTGGATAAAGAACCCAACTTGAAATAAGTGAAATTTTAACTAATGAAATGTGAATCACTTGGTAATATTCTAAAAAATAGGGTTAAACAAAATTTGCTTAAAGTTAATGTTTCATTTTGCTTCATCTTAAATTGTGTGCTAGTAGCATTCATTTCCATTCTTTAGATCCATCAAAATTTCATCACTTGGTTTGAAATTTAGGCTATTAAAGGTATCACTCATAAAAATAATTTACCTTTACATTTCTCCACTGTCGATCAAGCATTTATAGCTTTGGTGGAGATGACCTTGATCCCTTATAGGTATTTTTCTACTACCATACAAACATCTATAGCCCCAATAGAGGTTATCTAAATCACCCAAAAACTTTAGTTTATTGTATTATTAATATTTTCCTTCTTAATTAAGAAGTATTTTGATCAATTGCAAATATTGAGTGTGCTTTTGGGTTAGGGATCTATAAGGCTAAAAGTAGAGTATATGCATTTTCACCTAATCATTAAACCAAAATGATTTCATTCTTATGACCTAAGAATTATTTAAATTTTGTTAGTAAATGTGAAGCTTCAACATCATGTTACACTATTTCTAGCTTCATTTATTTTAGCCTTGTAATCAAAGAATAAGACCAAATAATCTGATTCACTAATCCTTAGCTTCACCTAATTTCAAAATAAGTAGTTCATCCTCAATTAATTGAATACATTTCCCTTTAGAGGAACCAAAAGTCAGTTGTAATTGCATGAACATACCACAACTAGATGAGAAAAATGTAGATGTGAACTAAAACCATAAAACAAAAGAAACCTCCCAATAATGAGATCTGTCTAATCAAACAAAAATAGAAAAAAAGGTAAACCAAAATTAAATAAAGTAAAATCAAACAGAAAACATGATAACAAAACTAAAATGATAAAAAAAATAAAACAAGACTAACTCTAAATAAAATTATAAACTTACCTAAAAGGAAAAAACAAAATAAAATCTAAAACAAAACAAAACTATAATACAAGGCTTGTCTTACTGTGATTGAATTTCCCAGGATCCTAGACATAGTTACTATAATTTGGGAGATGCATGTAATGACAAGCATACTGGATTTCATGTACCTTATCCCATAGTAATACCAGACCTAAAATTCCAAAGGCCTTCATTTTACCTCTCTCACCCCACCAACTTAATTTAATTCCATCACCTCTACCATACTTAGACTTTGATTCATCATACTTAAAGGTCCATAACTAGTCTTGAATTACTTTCTATTTACTATGTGGAATATCTACTATTGAGTATTTATCTTTAGTTATAGTTTCCACTACCATGATGTACATTCCCATTTTGAGTTTAGTGCATGGATTATTATTGTCATTATTTTGATCA
The DNA here is from genome assembly GCA_028583015.1 of Wollemia nobilis. NCBI lineage: Eukaryota > Viridiplantae > Streptophyta > Pinopsida > Araucariales > Araucariaceae > Wollemia > Wollemia nobilis. Next base: position 5,286,256 of record JAQPPZ010016930.1, on the reverse strand, counting down.
GTAATGAGTTCCTTCAATCTTGACCCTATTTTTGAAAACTTGATTGCCATATAACTATTCATTGTTTTAGACCAATCATAGTTGAGCAACATATTACAAGCATCTAGGATATCTACCATATGAGGATCATTGTAATTTTGTATCCTAGGTTCAGTAGTCAACTATTTATAAACTTGATTCAGTACCTCAATCACATCTACTTATGTCTTGTCCAATGTAACAATCTTATTATTTGGATGAATAGGAGTCAAATCTAATTCCTTGTTAACAACATATGGTATTTCATTACCAACAACCCTTGAATCCATGAGGTAATTATGTAAAATTTTACTAGAAATTCTAGTAGTCAAAAGGAAAGGTGGGGATTCTACCTTTTCTATATTTACAACCACCAGAGCATGAGTAGCCTTTATAGTTTCTTCTTTCTCAAGCAATAAATTCTTATGATCAGTCAACTGAACTATCTCAATCAAAGGACTATTTTCCTTGGCTTCATTAAGGTCTTCAATAAAATCATATCCAAGATTATTTGGTTCTAGATTCTTCTCTATTTTTGACTGTATAAGAATTATAGGATCTTTAGGTGGGATAGGGATTTCAATGTCTTGCACCTTAGGTGGGATGGAATTTTCTCTAGGAGGTGTAAAATAAATTAGTGATTCCTCTTCTTTATTTTGAAGAATATAATCATTATCCTTCTAAAACAGTTGGTGAGATTACACCTCTTCTTCTATGTCTTCTTAAGATTAATCTTTAGATTCCTCTTCTAATGGTTCATATATTTCTAAAACTAAGGTTACCCTACATTTTGATTAACTTAATATCTACAATCCTCATTGGTGGGTATTGCCTGTAAAATATTTATATTTTTTTGGTTAGTATCTAAAGTAGTTTTAAACTTTGGACAATTTTTTTTAGCAAGGTCAACCATGAAGAACACAAGCTTATACTGAGAGGGGGGTGAACAGTATAAGACCACTTTTTACTTTTCTTTTCAATTCAATATTATGCAGTGTATAGATAGCAGTATCAATAGCAGTAATCCAAGAAATGCACAAAACACCATACACAATAGAGACACAGATTTTAACGTGGTTCACCCAATGTGGGCTACCTCCACAGAAAAATATTTCTTCTAAATATTTCTCAAATAATATTTTGGGAATCCTTCCCAATTACAATGTTTATGGACCTCTGTCCAAAGGAGATGTTGATCCCCTAATCTCAAGTTCGTGGATCTCTTCCATAGGAGAACTCTTTCCCCTTCTGCTCTGGCTAGTGATCTTCTAGAAGACTCTGTCTCTCTGTTGCACTTGATTGGTGGATCTCTCTCCACTTGAAGACTCCTCACTCAGAAGATCTATCTTCAATTGTCCTGGCTACTGGATCTCTATCCACTGAGACTCTATCCTCTATACTCTATCACCTCCAAAGCTCTATCAATAGGTTCACTCAAAACCTTCTCAAATATGCTCAATAGGTCCACTCAGAACCTACTCAAATCTGCTCAATAGGTCCACTCAAAACCTACTCAAATCTTCTCAATAGGTCCACTCAGAACCTGCTCAAATATGCTCAATAGGTCCACTTAGAATTTGATCAAATCTCTCAATAGGTCCACTCAGAACCTGCTCAAATATTCTCAATAAGCTCACTCAAAATTCCAAATTTCTAAAAGTCTTAGAACTTGTCCAAATCTGCTCAACAAGCTCACTCAGAACTTGTCCAAATATTCTCAATAAGTCCTCTCTAGGACTTGCTCAAATCTGCATAGCAAGATTTCACAAAAGCTTACACAAAATCAGTCCACAAGCCTTCTCAAAGACTTGCCTCAAATCTGCTTAACAAGTCCACACAAAACTTGTCCAATCTCATAGAAACATAAAGAGAATTGTTAGAGACTCAATATGTTCTACACTCAATGCTCAATCACTTTCTCAACTCAATCTCATAGAAGCATAAAGAGAATTGTTAGAGACTCAATATGTTCTATACTTAATTCCCAATCTCAACTCAAATCAATCTCATAGAAGCATAAAGAGAATTGTTAGAGACTCAATATGTTCTATACTCAAATCTCAATCTCAACTCAAATCAATCTCATAGAAGCATAAAGAGAATTGTTAGAGACTCTATATGTTCTATTCTCAAATCTCAATCTCAACTCAAATCAGAATATAGAATAGTTTGTTTCATGGAACTTGAACAACCACATGCATCCACTTGACTAGGCTCAATCAACTCAACTCAACCAATCACCTCAATGAACAACCCTTTCTCACAAACCCTAGTCCAAGCATGTATCAACCAACTCAAAATGTTTCCAACAATGCTCAACAACAAATCTCACATAACAATGATACTCATGTTCTTTTCTAACTCAAGTTCAAGTTCTTTGCATAACCAATTTGCTTCAACAACAATGCTCATAAAACAAGGTTTAATCACAACACTCAATCCAAAAAACCTTGAAGCATTAAACCAACCACTTTCAAAAAGGAAACCACAATCAATCCTTTTCTCTCCAATGATATTTTCAGAAATCAATCACCCAAACTAGTCAATGGAGAATATTGCCCATACCTTTTTGATGCCAAGTAGTTGTCCACAAAATCTGTCAAACTCAACACACTTTCAAATATTTCCTTATCAACCACAAGAAGGTTAGAGGACTTGAGTAATATCACAACAATAAAAATAATATCCCAATAACACCTTATTACTCCTACTCAATAAAATTCACCATGTCCTCTCATGGAAGAAATAATCCCCTTTGAAAAAGAATAAATCAAACTCACTTTTGAACCCCTTTTACAAAACTAGAAATATCTCTTTACACACACCTTATTTCTCCTTCTAAGAAAGTTAATCAAATAGCCCTTGAAAAATGCTTTTCAATGATATATAATATGCTACCCTTCCAAAAATAAAACCTTCAAAAATTTCCCAATTTTCTAGGGCATAGCATAACCCTTATTTCTCCTTAAGGCTATTCAACAAAAATTAAAACATAAAAAAATTAACTTGCCTTTGCCTCTCGGAGGGATTCGATCCCCCAACGTCCTCCTTCCCAATGCCTTAGCCACAACCAAGCCATCATTGGGCCACGCGCCCTCACGTGCCTAAGAAGGCACGACCACCATTAAGTACCTCACGAAAAGCGCTTCCAAAAATCAAAACGCGCTTCTTCCTTGCAAGCAAAACCCTTCAAGCGAATCGAACGTGGGACCTCCTCTATGTTGCCAAGCCAACACACCACTAGGCCACGTTGGCCTATGTGCTCAACACTCCGAACGTTCTCCCTTTTAGCCTTTACAAAAATCGTCAAACCTTCGAAAACCAAACCTTTTTTGCATGCACTTAAAACAAAAATTGCAAGGGATACTTTGATTAATATTTTCGATGGCATTTATATAATGCCCTTGTCTTCTTATGCAATCACGTCGACGCTTCGAATGATTTCGACGTCGACATGGTTTTTAATTTATAATAAATTTAAATTTAAATATTATAAATTAAAATAGACCAACCTTAGGGTTTAATTTAATTAAACCTTAGAACCTTGTCTTAATGCACAACCTTGGTATAATCAAATATTATTTATAAAATTTAAATTCCTTGTGAATTTAAATAATTTATAAATAATTATTAAACCTCCTTTTTAACCTTTGCAATAACCCATCTTGGGTTTTTATGGACCAATCGCTTAACCTATGCTCCCAATAATATTAAAATATTATGGAGCCTTTTTCCTTTCACTTTTGCACTGATGAAGCTTTTTCCTGGATGACTGTGACAACCTTGAATGACTTTATTTCTTGTCGAATCCTTTGATAAGAGTGATAACTCTATCAGGTGACATCAATGACAACTTTGACTTAGAGGACTCAAAATGTCCAACAATCTCCCCCTTTGTCATTGATGGCAACCCATATCCTTTTACTAAAACTTGACCTTCTTTTCTGCTCCCCCTGGGACTTTGCTCCCCCTGGCTCAATGCTCTCTCAAATATCAAGTCTCTCCCCATATCAAATCTCTCCCCAATATACACAAATCTCTCCCCCTTTGACATCAATGGCAAAGGGTCACCTTTGGGGCTCGGGGCTAAGAATGAGCCTCTTAGCTTAGCCCCTCCCCCACCTCCACATGAGGTGGTTAATTCTAGGGTGGGAGTATTTCTACTCCCCGAAAGCACTTTTCTTTACCTTCATCTTTCTCTCTTCTTTTCTGAGTTTTCTGAATCCTCTCACTATTTCTTTCTAAGTCATCATCCCTGTTCCTGTCATCACTTCTGTTCCTGTTCCTGTTCTTGTTCTCATCCTTGTTCCTGTTCTTATTCTTTTTTGAGTCTCTATTCCTATTCTTTTCTGAGTCTCTATTCTTGTTCTTTTCTGAGTCTCTATTCCTGTTCATCTTCTTGTTTCTGTTCATGTTCCTATTTCTGTTCATGCCTGTTTCTGGAATATTTGCTCTACACCATCTTGCTATGTGACCATCATTATTGCACTTATAACACTTAATGTTATTATTCCTTGGAGGTGCAACTATCTTAGGACTTCTCCTAGTGAAGCCATATCCTCTTCTGTCATGAACCCTGCAATTCATTGCCTTGTGACCAAACTCATTGCATGAGTAGCAATATCCTTGGAAAAGTTATCCTTTTCCATATTCCTGTCTTTCATGAGTCTTGCACTGTGAAGCCATGTGCCCAAACCTGTGACATGAAAAGCATCTCCCATTGAAGCTTCCTTGTCTTGACCTCATTGGTCTCCTATTCTGATTGTTGTTCCATCTGTATCTTCTTTGCCCATTGTCCCTGTTCCTGCTGGACTCACTGCAATCTGACTTATCCTTAGAAGTCTCACTTTCACTTCCACTTTCATCTGAGAATCCCTCTTCTGAAGTGTCTTCTTCTGAAGTTCCTTCTTCTTCAAGACTTGAAGTAGACTTTTCTTCCCATTTCTTTTGAACCTATTTAGAACCAAGACCTATCTTGTTTGTTGCTCCTCTTTGTATCTTGACTATTTTATCCACATTCTTTGCACTGGTTACATACTTGTATAGCTTATTCTTGGAATCCTCTAAATCTTCTTTTAGTAGGGCCACTTCTTGTGTTAACTTTTCACATTCCAGAATCTTTGCTTCTAACTTATCTTTGAACTTGCTTGCCTTAGCCTTTGACTTCTCTAAATCCTCTATGAGCAATAATATTTCTTCATCACATTCTTGAAACTGACTTTCAAGCTTAGAGTGTTGCTTTCTTACCTTCTTTACTATGTCAAGGGCATAGATAAGTTCTCCCTTAATATCATAACCATTCTCTACTGAATAATCCTCTATTTTTTTACCTTTGTCCATATCATTACTTCCTTTTGGCTTATCTTTTATAGGATCACTCACTTCTTCTTCTAATGCCATTAGAATATTTTCATCTGGTCTTTCAAGTGCATCTTCAAAACCATCATCACTGAAACTATAACCATCCCTAGTGCAATCATCTTCAAGATGTCCAAATTTACCACATCTAAAACACTTGAGAATAATTGGAGTCCTTTTCTTAACTGGATCTTTCTCTTTAACCATAAATAGGACTTCATCTCTATTATTGTCTGAAGAACTAGCATCACTATCATTTGAGTACTTACTTGCATTATCTGCATAGTAGCTTCTCTTTTGCCTTTGGAAGAACTTCTTTCCTTGTCTGTTTTGTCCATCCTTGCTTTTCTTCTGGTACCTGTGTCTTTCTGATTCCCTGTACCTGTGATCCTATTTTTCTTCATCACTATTGTATTTTGGCTCTTTGCACTCTGTTGCATAATGTCCATACTTTCCACAATTGAAGCACTTAATAGATCTTATATCTATGGGTCTTCTGGAACCTTTATCTCTTCTACCATAGTGAGCTTCTTCATCACTAGATGACTCACTACTTGATTCAATCTGCTTTCCCTTTTTCTTTTTGTCCACTTTGAAAGCAACTTCTTTCGGAGGAATATGATCTTTTGTTCTTATCTCAAAAGTAGTAAGCATGCCAAGCAAAGAATTCCTTGTCAAAGAATCACTATCAATTGATGTTTCTATAGCAGAAACCTTTTCACTGTACCTTTTTGGAAGAGTTCTCAAGATCTTATCACAAGCATCAGATTCATCAACCTTCATTCCAAGACCTCTCATCTCATGTACAAGTTCATCAATCTTATTGAGATAGTCATGAATGTTTTCATCATCTCTCATTCTTAAGTTCTCAAATTCTCCTTTGAGATTTCTGATCTTAGCTTTCTTGACACCTTTATCTCCCTCATATATGTTATGCAGTAGATCCCACATTTCTTTTGTTGTTTTACAATCCATAACCTTCATAGATTCTGATCTACCCAATCCTTTTATAATCGCATTCATAGCTCTTGAATTTGCATGCATTAGAAGCTTACCTTCCTTATCTGTAGGAGGATTGACTATGAATCATATCCAAGTTCCACTGCATCCCAAACTTCATTTCCAAGTGCCATCAGGTGAAATCTCATCAGCATACACCAATACAAGAAGTCACTTCCATCAAATACTGGTATTGCATTATTGAAGGACCCATCCTTTTGATCCTTTTGATCCATTATGTTCTTAGACCACTTTTCCTTCAAGCTGTCAAACTCTTCTGAAGGAACCCGCTCTGATACCAATTGAAGAACACAAGCTTATACTGAGAGGGGGGTGAACAGTATAAGACCACTTTTTACTTTTCTTTTCAATTCAATATTATGTAGTGTATAGATAGCAGTATCAATAGCAGTAATCAAAGCAATGCACAAAACACCATACATAATAGAGACACAAATTTTAACGTGGTTCACCCAATGTGGGCTACCTCCATAGAAAAATATTTCTTCTAAATATTTCTCAAATAATATTTTGGGAATCCTTCCCAATTACAATGTTTATGGACCTCTGTCCAAAGGAGATGTTGATCCCCTAATCTCAAGTTCATGGATCTCTTCCATAGGAGAACTCTTTCCCCTTCTACTCTAGCTAGTGATCTTCTAGAAGACTTTGTCTCTCTACTACACTTGACTGGTGGATCTCTCTCCACTTGAAGACTCCTCACTCAGAAGATCTATCTTCAATTGTCCTAGTTACTGGATCTCTCTCCACTGAGACTCTGTCCTCTATACTCTGTCACCTCCAAAGCTCTATCAATAGGTTCACTCAAAAATAAAAACCTTCTCAAATATTCTCAATAGGTCCACTCAGAACCTACTCAAATATGCTCAATAGGTCCACTCATAACCTACTCAAATCTTCTCAATAGGTCCACTCAAAACCTACTCAAATCTGCTCAATAGGTCCACTCAGAACCTGCTCAAATATGCTCAATAGGTCCACTCAAACTCTCAAATATACCAATAAAGTCCAATTAAACTACTAACTCAAAAACTTGCCAAATCTGCTCAATAAGCTCACTCAGAACTTGTCCAAATATTCTCAACAAGCTCACTCAGAACTTGTCCAAATCTTCTCAATAAGTCCTCTCTAGGACTTTCTCAAATCTACATAGCAAGCTTTCACAAAAGCTTACACAAAATCAGTCCACAAGCCTTCTCAAAGACTTGCCTCAAATCTGCTTAACAAGTCCACACAGAACTTGTCCAATCTCATAGAAACATAAAGAGAATTTTTAGAGACTCAATATGTTCTACACTCAATGCTCAATCACTTTCTCAACTCAATCTCATAGAAGCATAAAGAGAATTGTTAGAGACTCAATATGTTCTATACTTAATTCCCAATCTCAACTCAAATCAATATCATAGAATCATAAAGAGAATTGTTAGAGACTCAATATGTTCTATACTCAAATCCCAATCTCAACTCAAATCAATCTCATAGAAGCATAAAGAGAATTGTTAGAGACTCTATATGTTCTATTCTCAAATCTCAATCTCAACTCAAATCATAATATAGAATAGTTTGTTTCATGGAACTTGAACAACCACATGCATCCACTTGACTAGGCTCAATCAACTCAACTCAACCAATCACCTCAATGAACAACCCTTTCTCACAAACCCTAGTCCAAGCATGTATCAACCAACTCAAAATATTTCCAACAATGCTCAACAACAAATCTCACATAACAATGATACTCATGTTCTTTTCTAACTCAAGTTCAAGTTCTTTGCATAACCAATTTGCTTCAACAACAATGCTCATAAAACAAGGTTTAATCACAACACTCAATCCAGAAAACCTTGAAGCATTAAACCAACCACTTTTGAAAAGGAAACCACAATCAATCCTTTTCTCTCCAATGATATTTTCAGAAATCAATCACCCAAACTAGTCAATGGAGAATATTGCCCATACCTTTTTGATGCCAAGTAGTTGTCCACAAAATCTGTCAAACTCAACACACTTTCAAATATTTCCTTATCAACCACAAGAAGGTTAGAGGACTTGAGTAATATCACAACAATAAAAATAATATCCCAATAACACCTTATTACTCCTACTCAATAAAATTCACCATGTCCTCTCATGGAAGAAATAATCCCCTTTGAAAAAGAATAAATCAAACTCACTTTTGAACCCCTTTTACAAAACTAGAAATATCTCTTTACACACACCTTATTTCTCCTTCTAAGCAAGTTAATCAAATAGCCCTTGAAAAATGCTTTTCAATGATATATAATATGCTACCCTTCCAAAAATAAAACCTTCAAAAATTTCCCAATTTTCTAGGGCATAGCATAACCCTTATTTCTCCTTAAGGCTATTCAACAAAAATTAAAACATAAAAAAATTAACTTGCCTTTGCCTCTCGGAGGGATTCGATCCCCTGACGTCCTCCTTCCCAATGCCTTAGCCGCAGCCAAGCCGTCATTGGGCCATACGCCCTCACATGCCTAAGAAGGCATGACCACCATTAAGTACCTCACGAAAAGCGCTTCCAAAAATCAAAACATGCTTCTTCCTTGCAAGAAAAATCCTTCAAGCGAATCGAATGCGGGACCTCCTCTATGTTGCCAAGCCAACACACCACTAGGCCATGTTGGCCTATGTGCTCAACACTCCGAACGTTCTCCCCTTTAGCCTTTACGAAAATCATCAAACCTTCGAAAACCAAACCTTTTTCGCATGCGCTTAAAACAAAAATTGCAAGGGATACTTTGATTAATGTTTTTGATGGCATTTATATAATGCCCTTGTCTTCTTATGCAATCACGTCGGCACTTCGAATGATTTCGACGTCGGCGTGGTTTTTAATTTATAATAAATTTAAATTTAAATATTATAAATTAAAATAGACCAACCTTAGGGTTTAATTTAATTAAACCTTAGAACCTTGTCTTAATGCACAACCTTGGTATAATCCAATATTATTTATAAAATTTAAATTCCTTGTGAATTTAAATAATTTATAAATAATTATTAAACCTCCTTTTTAACCTTTGCAATAACCCATCTTGGGTTTTTATGGACCAATCGCTTAACCTGTGCTCCCAATAATATTAAAATATTATGGAGCCTTTTTCCTTTCACTTTTGCACTGATGAAGCTTTTTCCTGGATGACTGTGACAACCTTGAATGACTTTATTTCTTGCCGAATCCTTTGATAAGAGTGATAACTCTATCAGGTGACATCAATGACAACTTTGACTTAGAGGACTCAAAATGTCCAACAAACCAAATTTATGGAAGCTCCTAGGTTGTCATTTGATTGATTGCTAGTAAGATTTGGGACTCCATTATTTGGGTGAGTATCCCATTGGTTATTAGTCGCTTAGATATTGAAATTGCTATTCTAAATGTTATTTCCACGTAGAATTTAAGGAACTTGTTTATGTAACTGAATCATATCACTATTGAGCTTCTAAACTAATATTTGTAGGTTATCTATTTGGGAGTTGGCATTATTAGTCTAGGTTGCAGTAGATTAATTTGTAGTATTGTTTGTAGATGAAGTGGGATTCAAGAAAGCTGGCATGGTTTTGTTTCGAGTAGTATTAAAAAATTTGGGGCATCCTAAGACTTATTAACATTTGAAAATGTTGGAATATTCTAATTTGAAGTAGCATTTAAAAATGTTGGTGTAGTTTGAGCATTAGCATAAGTATTCCAATGAGCAATAAATTGATTATCTAAGTATGTTCAAGTAATAGGGTGGGTAGGGTTGGTAATGGTATTAAATGTATGATTATAATTAAGGTGTGGTAAAGTATTCATCATTGAAATATGCTATAAAAAATCTTGGTTAATCATAGGCACTTTATTGAATGCATTTGGTTGCCATGATGAAGGTAATTGGCCTATTCCAAAACCTTGAGGTATTAATTGTTGTTCTACTATTAAGGCCTCACTATGCCATGAATAGAGTAGTGATATGAGGTGCTCTCCTTACAAACATAGAGATAAGAGGGTCTAGAGTTTTATAATATATCTGAATATTTTCTTCTACATTGAGAGCATAAGGTAGTGGACCTATTATAAATCTTGTCAAGCCTAGTGTTAAATATCCTTAAAGGTTCATTAGGTTCTCTTTTGATCGAGGCAAACTAGTGATATATGAGAGTAGGGTCTATAGAAAACCTAAACTAACTAATAAAATTTATCTTAAGTTGAGCCCAAGAAGTAAGAATTTGTAGGTAGGATGATATACCAGTTATAGGCTAATTCATCCAAAGTGAAAGGAAACATCCTACAGGCCACATCTTCATGTTCAACTTGTAACCAAATTAAAGCATATTTATAAGCTTGTATGTGTTCTTTAGCTATTCTAGCTCCATCATATTTATACCTAGGTAGATACCTTTCTACATTTTTGGGTATGTCATGGGTTAGTCTAGGTATATTCAGTGGACTACTACCACCTAACCATGGTGCAAATGCTACCATTGGTGAATTTAAAGGAGGAAAAAAATGGATCAACAAGTGGTACTATGGGTTGGGATGAGGTATTGATGGAAGAAAGGGTATGTGACTGCTCCTTGGTATTTCTAGGCCTTATAGAAGGAGAAATACAATGGATGTCAATGTTACCTTTAGAAGACTTGTATCTGGTAATAATAATTCTAGGTTCTAGCTTCAATAATCAAGAGATTGTAGCATGATATATGAAAACAAATAATAATAAAAATCCAATAATTTTGGAATCCAATAAATCAAGTATTAAACTCAAGACTCAAGCAATCTGTAACAATTAAACCATAAGTGTTGGGCTATTAAGTTGTTCAGACTTACTATAACAACGAATCAGAGATTTTAGGCCCTCCTAGCACCATTTTCTGTTGAGTGATACATCAGTCCAATTGCCAACATACACTAACGATTAGAACAATAATTGTTCTCTCTTGAAAGGGAATATTTATCCCCCAAGGTTCAGGTGATAGGGTATGTTATTATCAAATCTTAAATCAAAAAAATAAAAGGGAAGGTAGATGGATAACTCAGAGGTTACATATAATTGTTACAAGGGTGAGTACCAATTCATTGTTTAACATAGGTATAATTCAATTGCTTTATTAATTATCAAAGATTACTTGCAAGAAATCAAGAAAAAGTAATATTATAGGCTTGTCACCTTAAAATTATCATTATATCATGTACATTGCACCATTATCATGAAAATTATATCATGTAGCAATGTCTACTTTAAAACTTCTAAAATATAACATATAAAATGAGATTAAAAGATAAACACTCAATTAATCTACTCCTATTCTAAGTTGATTTCAAAGAAAATTTAAAAGGAAACAGTTAAAGAAAGAAAGAAAAAAAAATCATTGCATTCTTGAAGATTTAAACTAAATTTGTTGAAGCAAAAATTCTGAATTAAACCAGCTCTTACTTGACCAGCCTTTGCACAATTGGAGATCAAAGTGATATCATATTCAAATGGAAAAGAAACAATACACTAGAATTGACTTAGATGAGACCACCATCAACATGCGTAGATCACACCAAGAATTCTAGTATATTGCATTGATAAGATATTCAATCATTACATATTAGACTTGCTAGCATCATGTGATTGTAAGAGTAATTCTCCAAGTACAATGACTAGGGTTCATATATCCACCAACTACAAAAGAAGAAATAAAATCTAAATGTCTATCACTACAATGAATTTTGACCCTTTGGAATGAGGTCTCAATGGATATTTATAGCCTTACAATGTCAAACCATTTAGTGCTTTACAATGGTATTTCAATGCTTTACAGTTGTATGGATTAGTTATCTTCAACTAAGTGGATGGAGGATGTGTCTTCTTGAGGTTCTTCTTGATATTGATCTCCAATTTCAGCCATGGATCTTTTAACTATCTTGGAAGTGTCACTCTAAAGCTAAGGTAGCTGAATCGTCACTCTCTAGGTGGTTTGAGTATTCATGCACCTATGGCCATTATCTAATCTAAGTATAGTGTATTATCCATTTATTTGGATATCACATTTCCTTCTCTATTGGCCTTTGATTTTGGATTTTGTTTTGCTACTCTGTTTCCTGTAAATAAAAAATATAAACAAGATTAGTTCAAATTGTATTTCACGGGAAAAATACTTTTTTATAAAGGATACTTAATATTCGTAGAATTTTATCATTACCATTTTAATTTTTATAATGTCCTAGCATTTAATTGTTGAGTTTACTTTATATTATTATTATTATTTGGTATTGATAAAAAAAGGGGGTTGAACGGCTTTGATCCTTTACGAAGAGCTTGAAAGATGTACTAAAAAAAAAAGAGAAGATCAAACAAATGCAAGATAGCCCTATCTTTGTAAAACAAACAAACTTGGGCTAAACCTTCTTATGGAGGAGCTAAAAAAAATCCATCCCGCTATCCTCCTATATGACAAGGCTTATGCAATGCTCAATGCTTCACATGATTGATAAAGAAACCACTAGCAACAATGTAATTTAGTGTGTTCAAATCCTTCATCACGTGATCCTAATAAGCATTTTGCTTTGCTCTGCCCTCTTTATCTGCTAGCTCCATTATCAATTCTTATAATCTCTTTTATTTCCATGGGAGTGTATGACCATACCTTGAAATTCTTATATCTAACCACTATATTCACCATTTTATTGGCAACTTTGTTTCCCTCTCTATAAATATGTTTAATTCGACTTTATTCTATGTTTCCCAAAATAGTCCTCGCATCTGTAATTATTTGGAAAATGATTGAATTAATTAGCTTCCTTTTTTGAAGGGAAGTTATAATATTCTTGGATTTCCCCTCGAGAACAATTCTCCTAAAATCTAAATTTACCGCAATTTGGAGGCTCATAAGCATCACCCTTGCTTCAACTTGGTGATTTATGGTAATTCCTAGATCCTCAACATATGTAGCCACTACCTAACCTCTATCTTTCCTGATGAGACCTCCACAACCAATATGACCTGGGTTGCCTTTTGTAGCCCCATCGAAGTTAATTTTTACCCATTCTTTGTCGATTATAAGAATACCAAAATGATATTAATTAATCATTACCTTAGACTATAGAGAGTCTAGGTTTAAATAGGAGATAAAATAGAACATTAACATGACGATAGAAAATAATGCTAACTACCCTCTAACAATAGAATAGGGAGTTGCGTGTGATTAACTACTAACCTACGAGAGAGTTCTAACTTAACCACTAACCTAAGATATTTATATATTAACCTAGGATAGAAAAATAAATATCTAGATAGTAAAAGATAAATGTAAATACTCTTTTACCTAGTGGAGTAAATGGTAAATATCCCAAGTAATGGAATATTACTCTAACATCCCCCCTTATTACATTATTTGGGTAATACATACATATCCCTCTATACAACAATATTTTAGGTAAAGTATATAACTGCCCCAATACAGTGGAATAAAATGTCGATTTGCTGGTTCATTGCTCTGTCACAGTGCTCTAGCTGCTCCTATGCAAAAAGTGGGTCATTCCTCACTTTGTATTCACGCCAACGAATGTCCTTATGGTAATCACATCATCCAACCGAATTGCATGGGTAACCAACCACTGCAATCTCTAGGTGTAGTAGAATAGATCACTTCATAAAAGGTTCATTTATTTACAATATGATTTTGCAAAAGCTAAGGTAGCTAAGGTGTCGGTCACTACTAAAAATGCACCCTTATAAGTTCCCCCCTTCTTGTTGCAAAACATAGTGTATTCAATTTATGAAGGAAGTGTGACTAAGGTGTCGGTCGAAGCCGAAAATGCACCCTTATAAGCCTTCTTCCCTATTTACAAAAATTAGTGAAGAAAAGAAATGGATATCCCCCCTCAATTGCAAAAAGTGTGCAATGCAAGAGTGTTGTGAAGGATTTTACAAATATTGCCTCCTAGACAATTTTACATCACAAAAAGTCGCTCCTCTTGTTACAAGTACTTCAAACACCTAAAATTTGCTATTTATGAAACCTAAAAGAGGTAAAAGCACCCCTTATTGCAAGGTCTTCAAACAAAATACTTATGCTATTTATGAAGCCAAAAATAGGAGAGAGAAAATGGTGCTTTTGCCCAAGGGACACGTGTTTTCCCTCTACAAAACTATTCTAGCAATTAGCACTCTGTGTGCTTTCTCTGAACCAGAATCAGAATCCGAATGAGACACTTCACAAGAAAGATGGCTTCTGTGTTGTGCCTTTGCCATTGTAGTTTTGCTTGTTTTGAAACCAACACTTAATGGTGTCTTGGTTTTCATTTTTACAAGTTGTGCAAAACTATGTTTTCTAGGTAATTTGATAAAAAAAGTTCACCAATTTGTCCTTCCTTATTGCAAGTACTTCAAGCATGATTGCTATTATGAAGTCTAAAAGAAAAAAGTTTAATGTTGATGACTTCTACTTTTTTTATTGCTTTTACAAGTTTTATTTCCCTTTTATCAAAATCTATGTTTGAAGGAAGAAAGGAATTATCCCCCCTTAGTGCAAAGGATTGCAACTTTTAAGGTTCCTTATTTTCAAAAACTTGTTCTTTCTTTTTGATTACCCTAAAAGAGTACCAAAAGATAATTCACTCAAACATATATTTAATGGCACCTGCCTTAACACCCTTCAAAAAGGATGAGAAGTTGAAGGAAATTAAACCAAAAAAATAAGAGTGAATTAGGGGTGTTGTTGATTTAGGAGAGAATATCAAGTGAAATTGGCTTTAAATCTATGCATGGATGTACACAAATTTGTGAAATTTTGAGGTTTGGATGTTCTTGATTATATGAATTATAGTTGCAAAAAGAATGATGCAACAATCAAACAAGAAATGGCCTCAAAATTATTATCACCTAGTTTGCCAATTAAGGTGTTGAGTAAAATCGATAATGCACCTTTTTAAATTTTTGCAACAAAATGTGTGTTTTATGTAGTGCAAAAAATGATATTTTTATGTCTCCTACTTTGTTTTCCAATTTTTCAAATGAAGTACAATGTTGTCTTCCCCCTTGAATTTTGCAAAATGAACAATTTGAGCACTCCTTTCAAGACAAGTCGACACATGACCCGCATTTGAAAAGCTTGCAGACCAGTCGACAAATTACTTGGTTTTGATGGGCCCAAGGTTACAATTTCTTCTCAATTTTTGCAAAAAAGAATGTGCAATTTTATGTCTTATATCCCCCCTTGAAGAAAACAAATGCACACTTTGCCTTTTGAATTTTACAAAAAAATTTCAGTCTCCTTGTTGTCTAATTTGCAATAAAGAATCAAATGTGTTTGATTTTGTCCCCTTTCATGTGTGCAAATTGAACAAGTTTGAGAAGAGTTTAGGGTTTTCTTATTTGCAATAAAAGTAGGTGCTCTTCTATGTCTTATATTCTCCCTTGGAGAAAAACAAAAGCTCCTTTAAATTTGTAAATTGCAAAAAAAATAACCCTCTTTTCTTTAATTTGCAAAATTTATCATATAATTTAATTTAATAAAAAAAATAAACTAATGTATTATATAAAAAAAAAATCAAATTTAAAAAAAATGATTTTTTTTTTAAAACATAAGTTATATGTTAATTTATTAAATCAAATTTATAAAAAACCTTTTAAATTTAAATAAAGTTGAAATTAAAGAAAAAAAAATTCTTTACCTTGGTTTTTTTTTATGAATGCCCGTCGAAGTAAAAAAATAATTACTTTGGCCCCGACGGGGCTTGAACTCCCGACCTCTTGGTCGGGAGTCTTTCCTCCGGGTCCCCTCGTCGGTTGGGCTAGAAAGCTCGACGGGTTATGGAGGGGACCGCCTTCTATAAGAAGGCTTTCCCACTTTCGGGCGAGAAAAATTTTTTAATGTGGGAATTAATCCCACATGCAGTAAAAGGCTGCCATTTCACCCTTTTAAAAACAAAGGCACTCACCTTTGTATTTGATTGCCTTCGGGAAATCCGAGTGCCCCTCGTTGTCTTTTTGGTCATAGCAACGTGGCGGCTAGGTCGAGTCGGGTGGCACGTGGCAGTCCGCCACATGTCGTGTCCGAGTCAGGGTCGAGTCTAGTGGCTATCCGCCACGTGTTGTGTCTAGTCCAGGTCGAGTCTAGTGGTTTTCTGCCACATGTTGTACATATGTTGCTCCAAGTGGTAGTGCCACATCAGCGTTCTGTCCCATGATCCAGTCAGCGTTTAGATCTGTGTCTAGGTGGTAGTGCATGCATGGGTCCCTTCGATCATCGGATATCAAGGATCAGAAGGCCTCCTGCCCTTGCAGATCTCGAGGTGGTCTGGTCCCGTGTAGTTTTCCAACTGGGAGGGGGAGGGAACTCCTACCCTCTCGGCTCTCCCAAGATGTTAGGAAGCCACGTGGCTCTTGGGACCACGTGGCTATGTGAGTCGTGGCTTCCTATGCGAGGGACGAGGTGACTGCACCTAAATGCCTTCACCCATAGGGCCGATCGCCTGCTTGGACTGTCGATAGCACGTGGCTGTCGACTACGAGCTTGGTCGATCGATCACTAGGACGGTCGATTCCCTAGCATGGGCAGGCTTAGGATGATTAGCACGGCCACGACAATGATCGCCATATTTTGCTAAAAAAATACCCATGTGGAGGATTAGAATAACTGATAAAGTGGTTTCTACCCTCCAAGTATTTGTTTTAAATACTTATAACTCATTTTCCTAATGCTCAAGTGCAAATCCTCCACCCGTGTTTAGCTAGAATGGCTCTATTTAGATCTCTCAACTTCCTCAATCCAAGACTCCCATTCTGTAAAGGCTGGCAAAAGGTATCCCAAGCTACCAAATGTATACATTTTTTGCATTCAATACCATCCCATAATTTTTTTTTGTAATCTTTTTAAATTCTCTTCCACTTTCCTTGACATCCTTAGGAAAGACATGAAGTAAATAGAGAGGCTTTGAAGCATGTGTTTAATAAGTTGTACTTTCCCTGTAGAGGATAACAGAGATTCCTTCCAGCCTTGAAATTTCCTATTAAATTTATCAATAATCGGATTTCAAAGTTCATATTTCATTTTACCTATAAACAAAGGTAAACCAAGATAGGTGATAGGGAAATTTTCCTCCTTACAGCCCAACACTTTAATTATTTGATCTCTTCTACTTTTGTCCATGTTTACAAAGATAATATTGCTTTTTTCATAAATTATTTTTTGGCCTGTAGCTTTTTCATAAGAATCAAAGACTTCTTTAAACTCCAAATAATCTTCCACTATAGCTTCCCCAAGAAAGAAAGTATCATCCACAAACTATTGATGGGATAAAGCTTCACCCATGTATGAATTATTCAGACCTTTGATATTACCATCCTTTCACTTTATTTCCAAAGTTTTTCCTAGGGTATATACCATAATGATAAAGAGATATGGAGACAACAGAACTCCCTACCTAATTCCTATGGTAGAAGGAAAGAACCCAATTTATTTTTCATTGATCAGGATTGAAAAGTGAGGGTTAGAAATACACATACCAATCCATTCCCTCCATTTTTTACTGAAACTATTTACTCCATGATTTTATCTAAGACCGACCAAGAAACCCTGTCATAGGCTTTGTTCATGTCCATCTTAAGGAACATTCCTAACCATTTCCTCCTTTGAAGAGAGTGTGATATTTCATACTTGGAAATTATGCTTTCAATAATTTGTCTACCTGCCACATAACCTCCTTGATCTTCATTAATGATTGAGGGGATGAGTTTTTTCAACCGATTGGCCAACACTTTAGTAAAATTATTGTAAATTGTAGTACATAGGCTAATTGGTCTAAAGTCCTACAATTTATCCACTCTATATTTCTTGGGAATCAAATCAAGGAATGTATTATTTCATTCTTTCAATAGCTTACTAGATTCCTAGACTTCTTGGATTGCAGTGACTACATCTTCTCCAATAATATCCCAATGATGTTGAAAAAAACCCAATGGGAAACCATCCAACCCCAGAGCCTTGGATGCTCCCATAGAGAACACAACTTTTTTAATTTCCTCCTTAAATATTACCTTTCATAGATGTTTATTCATACTATCATTAAATTCTTTGGGAACATCGTTAATAATGCATTTTATTTCCATGTTGTACTATGTTTTTATTTTCTAAGAAGGTTTTGAAATAAAGTAATGTTCAGATTTTTAATATCATTTAAATCCTTATACTTTCTTCCATATTCCTCCATAAGGTAGAGGATTTTATTGTTATTCCTATGTTTCATAGTCGAAACATGGAAGAATTTAATGTTTATATCACCTTCCTTGTGCCACATTATTCTAAATTTCTATTTCCAATTAATTTCCTCTTGGGAAATTGTATTATGATATTTCGTGAGGAGTTCTTTTTATTTTCGTGTCACTTTTGTTTTCTACCTTCCCTCTCTTTTTTTTCCTCTATATCATGAATATTTGTTTTAAGCTATGATTTTTTAAAATCGATGTTACCAAAAACCTCTTTATTCCAAATTTTTATGTTTTTTAATTTCTATGTAACTCTATACATAGCTGATCCTTGAACCTCCTCATGCCACCAAGATTTTATTTTATTTGTAATTTCTAGGTGCGTATTCCACATGAGATCATACCTAAAGGGTTCTCCTCCTTGCTTCTCCTCATTTTCCATATCCAATAAAAGAATATTATGATATGATCATATTCTAGGCATACGAGTAAGTCTATGCATACTGATTATACTTAGCCAACTATCAAAAATAAGAACTCTGTCTAGGCATATTTGAATGTGATTATCCCTCATCCTTTTTTTTGTCCACGTGAACTTACCTTTACACATATCCAGGTCAATAAAATTATTGTTTTAAATAAAATCAATGAAATCTTACATACCTTGAGTAATGTTAATCCTCCCTCTATTTTTGCTTTCTATTCTTAATATTGTATTGAAGTCACCCAATACTATCCAATGCAAATTAATGAAAAGACTTATCTGAATAGACAACTTATTCCATAGTTGTAATCTCTCATGATCATCATTTTGAGCATAAAACCCTATCATTATCCAACATAAGTTAGTTTTTTGTTCTTCAAGTTGACTGTACAAAATCTCTCTTCTTGATCAATTAAAATTCTTCAAAATTCATTATATCCCAAAAGATGCAAATACCTCTAGAGGTACCTTGTGTTGGGCTTATGATCCATTCAGCATTCAACCATACCTCTTTTTGAATAATTTTAAGTTTTTTGGTATCAATTTTAGATTATTGAAGATAAAAAATATCACATTTTACTTCCATGAGTAGATTTATAACAATCCTTCTTTTCCTAGGGGAATTTAGCCCTTGCACATGCCAAGAAAGGATTTTTATTTTTTGGTTTTGTTTTATGGGATTTTATCCTTAACCATCCATTCTTCATTTTGATCTAATTCTTGTCCCTATTCTCTAGTACTTTTTGTTCTTCTTGTTTTGGGGGTCTTCCTTGTGTTCATTTTTTATAACTACTTGTATTTTTTTGCATTTTTGTATGCCTTCTAGGAGGATCATTCTCTCTCATTTGCTTACATCCTAAGGGATATTCTTCTGCTTCTTATTGAGCTATTTTACCCAACTCTAGTCTTTTTTTGAATCTTATTTGCATACCCTCCTTAAACTACTTTAATTTTTCTATTATGCTTAGATTATTTTTTTCCTCATATTCTTTAGTTTCATTCTGTGAATTTAAAACTTGATCTAATCCCTACCATCCCTCTATTTCTCTGAATTTAAACCCTCAAATTCCTTCAATATAATACTTCTCTTGTTCTAAGTCCATTTGAGTGCATGGGGTATCCTCTTCCATTTTAGCATCAACTACTAATATTTCTTCTTTGACTTCCAAGTTTTTGTTTGCATTCACTATGCTGATTGCAATCACATTTTGTTGCTATGTATTGGTATCTAGATTTATACGATTTTCAATCATATTTATTTCCTTCTTATGGTTACCTTCTTCATAATCATTTTATTTTCCTTGATTGAGACTATCCTCTTATTGATTAATTTTATTTTGAAAGCCACTCAAGTTTTGCTTCTCATTATGTTATTCATTTTCTTGTTGGTTTAGCTCTTCACATTTACTTGCATACTCTATTATCTTATTAGAATTATGTTGTTCTTCCTTGTGTTGTATTGCTAAATTCACTTTTTTCCTCTTCATTTACCTCATGAATTTCCTGGTATTGTTCCTTTTCTTGTGCTCTTTCGTGTGGGCTAGAAGTTTCATTTTTCGTGTTTGTAGTCCTATGGTTTATTTGATTCTCCGTTTGTTGTCACTTCTTAGTAAATTTGGGTTGTCTTTGTGGATGAAATTTCTCCTCCACATGTCCAAACACTTTGCATTTCTTACAATATACCAAAAAAAAATCATATTCAACTTTTTATTCCCATTCCCCAAGCATCAATTTGATACTCATTTTTCCATTTTATCTTGTTCTAGCTCCACGTTAACATAGATTCTTGCACACAACATTATTGTTTTGTTGTAGGTGGGTAAATCCATGGTTATAAACTATCCAATTTGTGTTGCTAGGCCCTTAATAATTTAATCATACCAATATTCTACAGGTAGATGAGAACCTAATCTAGATGGGAATTGAAAAAAATCTTTTTGAGGGTTGAAGCCCTAATGACAATATTTCAGGAGAATTAGTATTTTTCCAAAAAAAAATGGACCTCATGATAAGACTGCCACCATATCCTCCTCAATATTGAACCATATTAAGAAGTATCTCTTTGATATACTAATAAAACTCATTAAACTCTTTGTTTGAAGTTTAGAATGAAACCATATTCTAAGCACATCTAAATCTAGAGTACGCCTTAGAAATTTACCTACCATACTAAACTCATTATCCCTCAGTATTTTTTGATTAGGGAGTCAACAATACATACCTTTCCATTTTCATGAGATATATTTGTGCCAACTTTTTTTTTAATCGCTTCCTTTCTTCCTTTGAGAATCGATGCCTAAGAATCCTTTCCTAATCCTTCTTGTACAACATTTTTTGTATCTATCATTCCTTTTTCTACACATTGACCAACATCCCTTAGATCCCTAGCTCTCCCATCCGGATCCCTAATTTCACCATTTCACCCTAATGGGGGAAAGTTTCTATCGTTCAAAGCATCCATCCAAACAAAACAACATTCACTTCACAAACCCTAGCAAAGCTAAGTCAAGCACACATACCAAACCCTAGCACAAAGGGATTATTATTATTATTATTATTATTATTATTATCATTTTTCAATAAATTCCAATGATATTAAAATTTATTAGAATATATGCCTTCAAATTTTTTATTTTAGGTCTTCATATAAATCTTTTCAAGCATGTGTTCTTATTGGTTGTTCAAATTTTATTAATTAATATCATAAGGTTTAATTATTTTTAACTTTAGGTTTAAATTATTAGGTTTAACTCTAAAGTTCCATTTTGATTTTAATGCCAAAGTATTAAAATTAATGTCAATGCTTCAATTATTCATTAAGGCCCACAAGTGAGGGTTAGATTTTTGTGGCATGACATTTATCCCTTTTTGGTTTTTATTTTACATTGTTTTAATGTGTAAGGGTTTGATCAAATTAAAGCATTGGAATAAATTCCCTTTTTTGACTTATATTATATGCTTACTAAGGTTTTAAAATATTTCAATTATTTTATGCAATCCACTTAGATTTTCTTTCCAAAATGCATAACTTACATTGAGTCGGGTGAAATGAGATCAACATCTTAAAATGTTTCGATCGAAATCAAGTCAACAACTAAAATATTTCAGTCAAATTTGTAAGGACCCTCCTCACAAGATAATTTATTATAAATAAATTAATGAATTACACTTGCTTTTTACTATAGAGCGGTATTGTTGATGTCCATTGTGTATGCAGGACTAGGTGCACACTTCTGACAGATAGAGGTAATTGGTAGAAAAGGTAAGTGAGAAATGATGATTTGGCTCCAGGGTACACAAAAATCCCATATTTGCATTTCATTAGGGTTGCATGAATGATCTGTTTGATGTGTGTTTGTGTTTGCCTCGCATGAACATATATTGTTGTTTGTGAAAGTGAAGCCTTCATGAATTTTGTGGCGATGATGAAGGGAACCACATTGCATTTTTTTACTTAGGTATGCATATGCTATTATTTAAAATTAAATTAAAATTGTATGAATTATTGTGGTTACTATACATGAGATGGATGTGTATAATGTAAGCATACATCATAGACAATAATAAATTAAAAGTAACAAAGTTGTGGAAGAGCATATTATAATATGGGTAGTTTTTGAATGTTTGGAGTGGATTATGTTGTGCATGTCAGAGAGGATTGCCGCATGTGGTTTTTATTATGAGCCTTATTATTTTCCATATTTTAGGAAGCGAAAACAGGGAAGTTTGTTGAATGGGGGGTATTCTTACTTTCACATCAATCTTTAAAAAATAAACTAACAAAGAAGAAAGTGGAATTGGAATGTGTGACTTGTTGTTTGTGCATGTATTTGGAGAAGCTTGTGTTTGAATATTGCTATTCCAAGTTGTGTCACCAGGTGTGCTCACTAGAATGTTACAGTAAAATGATATGGAAATATTATCATAGTTGCTTGCTTTAAACAATTTTAAACTGCTGTAAAATCTGCGTGTGTGGATTTAGCGAGCAATGTCTAGATTGTGTTTAGTCTGAATGATTTTATTGAATTTATATTTATTTAAAAAAGAGATAATAGAACTGTGTTAAAATGTTCGTTGTGTATAAAACACATAGTAGTTACAAGGTAGGTGATTGTGAATTTCTTTGGTTTTAAGAGCTTTATTGGAAGCTGCATGTTGCTTGCTATTTTTACTTTGTCTTAAGAGAAAATGATTAGAAAACCATGCTATATAAAAGTTTGATAAAACTATCAGATTTTTAGTTAGATATGAATGAGGAACAATATATCTGGGTAGAGGATATATATAAATATGAATAAGGAATAATATATCTGGGTAGAGGATATATGATTTAGAATGATGAAACTCCTCAATATGTTAAACAAAATGGAAATCTGGAAAGATAATTGTTAACATGGGTGACTATGTAAAAATTGTTTGAGCTATTACTAAACTTGCATGGGATTGCATGTAATTTTGTATGGTTGTGTGTGTAATGTAATCATGTCTGGATGCATAAATTTAGGTATTCATAAATAAAAGAGCCAATTATGATCTCTTGTGATAAACCTGCACTTGGTGCAAAGTGAGAAGGATCCAAAAGCTAATTGGGCAGTGAAAGAGTTACGCTAGAGGTACTCCAATTAATGGTGGAATCCAGGTTACCTCCTATCACAAAACTAAATCTAAATGCAAATCCTATATGGGTTGTGTTAGTAAGTTGGGAGATTGATGCCTTGAAGAAGGACACCTTTAAAAAGTTGAACCAGGTCAAACTTGAGCATTGCATGTCTGTGAATTCATTTATTTGTAACTAAGTGGAGAGTGAAATTTATGATATAAGAAAAGAAGGGCATTTTTATGTGGTTCAGGATTCCTAGAACATTTTGTAACATCAATCATTGTTAAAGTTGTTTTACAAATTTTAGTTCTCTGTATCCACCGACTTACTAGACACATTGACCAAGTATAGAATTATTGTGTTAATTGTATTCAATGTGTTGTATAATAATTTAATTTTTCACTAATTTGCATGCCTAGAGGGACCATGTTAAAACCCATTGTAGTGCATTTTTTTAAACTCTCAATTGCCTATAGCATTGAATAAAATTGGTGTTATGAGCCAATATAATATTACTTAAGTTTATAATTTATTTAATATTTGAAAGAACGAAGTTGTATGTTCTTGCTTCGCTAAGAAATTTTTTTTATTTAATTTATCTCTGGTGGTATGACAAAAGAAAACAAAATAGAAGTAAAACCTCTCTTAATTGTATGGGAGAATGAATTAAGTAGTTATGGTTTTAGAAATTTATGAAGAATGATATGGCTCTCTTTGGAAGCACGAACTATGTCACCTATGTGTGATACAGTTTGAGTATAGAGTAACTCTTGTGTTGAGAGGATTAAAAGAGTTCCATATGCTCAAATCTTAAAAATGAAAGCTCAGGTTCGTCATTCGACACTGCAATCTCATTAACTGAATCTAAAGGAATTTTGGAAGTGTTGGTTTAGTATAACCTAACCTTTAAGCTAATAAAGAATAGAATTATGTTTACATGATTGCATATGGACATAAAAAAAACTTTTTATCCAATAGATTATCTTTATATAGACTAATATCCTGCACCATATGAAATTACACTGATTTAAGGGATGGTTGGCAAAGTAATATGTCTGAATGAAAGGTGATTAAGATTAATTTGATAATTATTTTAAGATTATTCAAATAATTTGTTTACATTTGAATATTTAACTTTTGGTTAAATGAAGTGACTTGGAATGTAAAGCAAAAGTTTTATTAGAACTTGTGTTTTTTGAAAGATAGTACTTGTGGGTTAACTTTGGTTAAGAGAAATAAATTAGGGATATATATATATATATATATATATTGGTAAAAGGGGTTTTGAAAGGATCCCGTAACCTTTTACAAAAATATGAAGGTTGGGAGAAGAGATCCCAACCAAAAATTAGTTGAAGAAATAGACCCTCTATGGGCTATTGGAGAAAAATAGCTAAAATAGAAAAAGAGAAGCCCACGCAGGAGCAAGAGAGGAAGCCACACTAGCTGAGAAGAGAAGCCCTCGTAGGGGCAGCAGAGAAAACCTCATAGGTAAACACAAAATTGAAAAGGGTTTTTTTGTATAGGAGAAAACCTCACACCAATTTGAAAAGGGTTTTCCCACATAGGAGAAAAACCTCAAATTTAGAAGGTCATCCGCAAATGAATCAGGACCATCTGCAAATGAAATAGGACCATCTACAAAATAAAACAAGACCATTTGCAAACCGAATCAAGACCATCCGCAAAAGAATTAGGACCATCTACAAACCACACAGTACCAAATGCAAACGAATCAGGACCCACTACAATAAAAAAGGGACCACCCAAAAACCAACATAGGGCCATCCGCAAACCAACCTAGAGCTATCCGTAAACCAACCCTGGACCATATACAAGAGCCTCCATGTGGTCTCCCAGAGAAGAGTGGTGAAGCATAGCCAAAGACAAAACTTGGAAAGAGGATGCCCAGATTAGCAAGAAATCCTAACCCAACCACCAGTGGAGAAACCATGAAACCCTTCTGCAATACAAAGAAGCACATGGTCCCCTCCAAGACCAATAAAATATGAGAAGGAATCCAATAGAAACCCCTGGACACGAGCCCTAAAAAGTCAGCCATGGAAAACACTCAACTATGAATTTGAGGCCTCCCCAAGCCTAGAAAAGGTAGTGAGTGACCATATTGGCAAGCATATCAAAAGAAATGCATCCATTGAAAACCTTGAAATGCTAGCCACGAACCACAAACAATGGAAAACTCTCAACTAGGAACAATCAAGGCCTCCCCCAAGCCCACATAAAACAGAGAAAGACCATCCCAAAAAGCGAAACAAATGAATCAAATCCACCAGAAACCCTAAACCACCAACCATGAATCGCAAACCATGGGAAACACTCAGCTGAGAACAATCAGGGCCTCCCCCAAGCCTAGAAAAACCCAGTGAATGACCATCTCAAAAAGCAAAATGAAAGAACTGGATCCCACTCTGACGCAATGCCAAGATCTAGAGAGGAACAAAGAGTTTCCCCTATAGGCAGTAAAGTGCATGGCCCCATCCCATGGCCAAAGAAAAAATTGCAAGGAAGAGCTCTACAGACCCCCCAAACCGAGCAAGGATGGAAACCCCCACACCACGACCAAAAACTTAGTTTTGTCGGACCACACAACAACACCCAAGAAGACTTCCTAGAACACCTTAGGAAGAAGCAGAAAATATCTTGGAGACCCTTCGGGCACCAAGAAATGGTAGGAAAGGCCAAAAAACCTATGAAAACTAAGAGATCTGCCTGAAATTCCTCAACAAATCAAGAGATCCGCCTGAGAACCCTAGGAAGAACCAGAGAGGGAGCAAGAAGATGAAGAGGTGACCTCCCACCCAGAGTGGGAGGTCTCTTGCTCCCGCATTGGGGCACCTCCTTAGCACACTACGGATCTGCCAGAAGAAAAGGAGATTTGCCTCCTCTTTCCTGGAACACCTCAGGAGGAAGCAGAAAAGGTCTTGGAGATCCTCCAAGCACCAAGCAATGGTAGGAAAGGTCAGAAAACCTAGGAAAACTAGGAGATCTACCTAGAATTCCTCAGGAAGCAAGATATCCGCTTGAGAACCCTAGGAAGAGCCAAAGAGGGAGCAAGAAGATGAAGAGGTGACCTCCCACCCAAAGTGGGAGGTCTCTTGCTCCCACATCGAGGCACCTCCTTAGCATTTTTTCCGATAATATATATATATATATATATATATATATAAACTTTTGTATTTTGTCAAATAAATATGAAATATATGACATTGACATATAATGTATTTCGTTTAGAATTTTTGCTTGTTTAAGTCAGGAAAATACCTTACAAGTAAACTTTAGGTTGAACAAAACAAAGAGTTTGAGATTTTATTGTGAATGGTTAAACTAATAATGAGAGAAAATAAAACTACTCATTGAGAAGTATGAGTAAACAAAATTAAATCCAATATGAGGAATGGTTAATGTTTTTCTCATGAAGGATGTAAACACCCAATACTATTGAGGTATGGGTATGCACACAAGTCTTGAAAGCAACTGTAGTCTGACATAATTGGTTGAAACTAGTGACTTGGTCAATACTGGTAATGAGAGGTTGTGTGGGACACCTTCTCTAGGCTGTTTTCAAGTAGTACTATGATAAGTCCAATGTTCATCTGATTGAGCTAGTTAGCCATGATATTTGGTATGGGACAAATTATTGTGAGTCATAATGAGCATGAGTGATGAAGTCCAAGGTTAGGGTATTGACATGGCTCTAGTTGACTCTAGGTAAAGGACAATTAGCTAGTCACTAGGCATATGTACACTGATTCCCTTGCATATTTTAGTTTGAACAAGTCAACTAGTTAAGGTGTGGGCTCACAAATGCTAAGGGATGGGGAAAGAAAGTGTTCCCCTCTAGGTTTTATGGGCCCTAGAGGATAACCCTAGTCGTGGTTCGATCCTCATTCCATAACATCAGGATGATAAATAAGGTAAATTGATTCTACAAAATGGCACCTTTACGGGATTTGGTCAATCTCGTCCACTTGAGTAGCTATCTGCAACAGTCTTGAAAACCAAAAATGGTATGATATATCTATACTAAAACAAAATTATACGTTAATGTTTCATTGGGTGGAATATAATTGCTATGAACATGAAAGCACTTTCTATGAATATGAAATTATTTTTAGACTAAAAATTTAAACTTAGAAAAAAAAATTCTTGTCAAATTACATGGCTTGTTTCTATGGTACAACCAAGTGAGTAGACTTGGGTTGTTACATATGGTATTAGAGCAAAAGTGATTCTAAGTTGTAGACTCTAATTATGAAACTTGATTGATGTGATGTAAAAACTAATAATTTACCTCTTTCACCTATAGGTCAAATGGCATGAATGTTGCAAGGTGGATCTTCAGGAAATCCTACGGGAGGTAGGGAGGAAGAAACCATCAAAGGACCTACTAGGGGACCAAGGTTTGGTTTAAGATGAGAAGGTCCTCAACGTGAAAGAAGGATGAAATGATTAAATGAACCACCTCCAAATGAACCTGTTAGAGAGGAGGGAAATCTTGCAAAAGTTGTTCAATTGTTGCAAACACACATGGAACAACAAAGGGAAGAGATGGCCCAACAAAAAACCCATATGGCCCAGCAACAAGAATTTATTGCCCAACAATAATGAGTCATAGAAGACTTAGCTAGGGGAAGAGAAATTGGATTAGGTAGGGTAGAGGAAGCACCTAGGGAACCTAAAGGATCCAATACTAGAAGGGCCAGGGTGAGTAAAGAGTTGGATAGGAACCTAAAAAAGGTTGTGATATCCAAGTTTAATGGAAAGGGTGATGGGGATTCAGCGAAAAATTAGCTAAGTGAACTAGAGTCATATTTTTCTCTAGTAGTTTTATCCTCTGAATCTAAGACTGCATTAACAGTTATGAATATGACTGAAGTAGCCCTAGATTGGTGGAAATATTATAAGAAAGGGCATAAAATAGAAGTTACAGATCTTATATGGGAAGAGTTTGCTAAAGAATTTTGGGATAGATTCCTAACTAAGCAATACTATGTGGAGAATTTTGGAGAGTTCTCTAATTTATGTCAAAAGGCATGTTAGTGTGAGATTACCACCAAAAATTCATTCAACTACTAAAATATGCATCTCAATATGAAAGCAATGAGGAAATGAAGACTCAAAAATTCATTCTAGGATTACATCCTAGAATCATGATGGTGGTAAATATGCACAACCCTGATAATCTGCCTACTACCTTTGATTTGGCAAGAAAAGAGGAAGCCAATCAGGAAACTAGAAAGGCATATTTTAACTATCAAAAGCTATCTGAGAAGGAAAAAGATGAACTTAGAAAGCGGAAAAGTGTTGGGTTTATGAGATGGAAAAAATATCAAAATAAGAAACCCAAAGTAGGAGAGCAGAATAAGCAAGGTGGCAGAAATAAACCTAACTACTAGGGTGGTAAGCCCAAGAGGGATGGTAGAGAGTTTCCCAAAATACAAGACCAGAAACCAGCAGGTCAAGAAAGAGCTAGGGAAACTGTGTCTCAAGATAAAAATGAGAATAGTAATAGAGGGAATAGAGCTCCACCAAATGGATGTTATATATGTCAAGGAGCTCATTATGCCAACAAATGCCCCCATAGAGCTAATCATCATCAGAAATCTCTAGAGGAGGCCACCCACAGGATCTTTGTAGCCATAGGTAGTTCTAAACTTGATGGTCAAATTACTCCTTTCTTAATAAATGGAAAAATTTTTGATAAATATGTGCAAATTTTGATAGATAGTGGATCAACTGATAGCTTTATTTCTACTAGAATAGTGAGGGACATACCTGTTAGACCTGGGTTTTTGGCCAATGGTTGGAAGGTAGAGTATGGGTCAGGGCAAACCTACCAAGTTAACCAATGTTTGTTTGACCCTCACATCACTTTACCATAAGGAAAGACTAATTGGAATATGTATGTGGCACCTTTGCATGCATTTGATATCATTTTGGGAGTTGATTGGTTAAAGGCTCATAAGGCTCTTCTAAATTTTGAAGAGAGATGGGTGGAGTTTATGGATGAATCTAATCAAAGGATTAGAATTTATTGTGGTCGAGGTGAAGTTAAACCACATTTATTATCTGCAATGTAGATAAAGAAAGTTATTAGGAAGAGGGGAATGATCTTCATAGTTAATATGAATAAGAAAGAAGAGACTAAAATGGAATCTGACCTCTTCCAAAAACATCCTATGTTGGGAGAATTCAAGGATGTGTTCCTTGAGGACCTTCTAGGATTACCTCCTTAGAGGGAATTTGATTTTTCTATTGAGTTATTACCTAGAGTTGTGCCTATTGCAAGAGCACCATATAGAATGACTCCTATTGAGCTACAAGAGCTCAAAACACAACTCCAATATTTGCTAGAAAAAGGGCTAATCAAGCCAAGTGTGTCACCTTGGGGAGCTCCTATCTTGTTTGTTAAAAAGAAATATGGTACCTTGAGGATGTGCATAGATTATAGGATGTTGAATAAGGTTACTATCAAAAATAGGTACTCGTTACCTAGAATTGATGATTTGTTTGACCAATTAAGAGGAGCAACCATATTTTCAAAAATTGACTTAAGATCTGGTTATCATCAGTTGAGGATACGAGAAGAGGATACTTCTAAAACAACATTTAGAACAAGATATGGGTATTTTGAATTTATTATCTTACCTTTTGGGCTAACCAATGCCCCAGCCACATTCATGAATCTCATGAATAGAATTTTTAGAGAGCAGTTGGACTAGTTTGTGCTCATATTTTTGGATGATATACTGATCTATTCCAAGAACAAGGAGGAACATGATCAACATATGAGAATTGTACTTGAGATTCTTAGAAAGAATCGATTATATGGAAAACTATCAAAATGTGAGTTTTATACTCCGCAAGTATAGTATCTGGGACATATTATCTCTATTGAGGGGATTGTAGTAGATCCCAAGAAAATAGAAGCAATTGTTGATTGGCTAGCACCTACTAATGTGACAAAGGTACGAAGTTTTATGGGAATTGTAGGATATTATAGGTGATTTGTTAGAGGGTTTTCAAGAATTTCCCAACCCATTACAAACCTTTAAAGGAAATGAAAAGCCTTTAAATGGATAGATCAGTGTGAAGAGGCTTTTTGAGTTTTGAAATAAAGGTTGACAACTACACCAATCCTACAATTGCCTGATCCTAATAAATAATTTACAGTGTGTACATATGCATCAATTGAAGGGTTAGGTGGGGTCTTGACCCAAGATGATGTAGTTATTGCCTATGAGTCTAGGAAACTTAAGAGGCATGAGGTAAATTATGCCACTCATGATTTAGAGTTGGAAATAGTTGTTCATGCCCTAAAAATTTGGAGATATTATTTGGTGGGAAAACCATTTGAGTTGAAGATAGATCACCAGAGTCTAAAGTACATATTTACTCAACCCTTATTGAATGCTAGGAAAAGACGTTGGATGGAATTCTTAGTTGAGTATGATTTTGGAATTGAGTATATTAAGGGTAAGGAGAATAAGGTCATAGATGCTCTGAGTAGGAGAGGGTGTATCAATGCAATGACAAAATGTCAATATGATTTGTTAGACCAAATTAAGGAAATGCAAGGAAAAGATGAATTTTTCCAGTCTTGTAGTGTTCAGGTTGAGCAAGAACCTGAAAAGAATACATATTTTATATATAAAGATGATCTATTATTTTATAAAAATAGGTTGGTAGTTCCAAGCATAGGTGGATTGAGAGAGACAATCCTTAAGGAGGCCCACAATACTCCTTATACTATGCATCTGAGAGGGGAAAAAATGCACGAGAATTTGAGAAAAGCTTACTATTGGCTAGGAATGAAAAAGGATATCACCAATTATGTGGCTAGATGTTTAGAATGTCAAAGAGTGAAAGTAGAACATCTACATCTAGCTAGAAAGTTGTACCCACATGAGATACCTACGCAAAAATGGCAAGTGGTATCAATGGACTTTATAGTGGGTTTGCCTAAAATAAGATTCAGGCATGATGCAATCTTGGTGGTTGTGGATAAGTTAACCAAGGTTGCACATTTTATACTAGGCAATGTGCAAGATGATGCACCTATAGTAGTGAGTAAGTTTTCCAGGGAAGTGGTAAGACTACATGGATTTCTAGAAGTTATAATCTCTGATAGAGATTCTTGCTTTACCTCTAAATTTTGGCAAGCATTGCATGAGGCATTGGGAACCAAATTGAATATTAGTACTACTTATCACCCTAATATAGATGGGCAAATTGAGAGGGTGAATTAGGTACTAGAAGATATGTTAAGAATGTATTGTATGGATCAACATACAAAGTGGGAAGACTATTTATACCTAGTGGAATTTGCATACAATAATAGTTATCATGCATCACTAGTAATGGCACATTTTGAAGCCCTATATGGGAGAAGATGTAGAACTCCCTTATCTTGGGATAATCTGGAGGATTAGGTAGTGATCAGATCGAAAATGGTAAAAGAAATGGAAGAACAATTGAAAATAATTCAGCAAAAGTTGAAAGAGGTCGTAGATCGCCAAAAGAGCTATGCAGACCTCAAAAGAACACTGAGGGAATATTCTGTGGGAGATAGGGTATTCTTAAGGGTGAAACCAACTAAAATTTCCATAAAATATTCTAAACTTGACTCCAGATATGTGGGTCCATTTGAAATTGTGGCTAAGATAAGCCTTGTTGCCTATAGACTTGCTCTACCACCAAGCCTATCCAAAATTCACAATGTCTTCCATGTGTCCCTCTTTAGAAAATATATTTCTAATCCTACTCATGTTTTGGATGTCTCCAAATTGTAGATGATCGACCCACTCAAAATTGAAGTTCGACCTATTCGCATACTTGGTTTTAGAACCAAGAATCTGAGGAAGAGAAGCATAGAGCAATGTCGGGTCCAATGGGACCATTACTCAGATAAAAATGCCACATGGAAGGATGTGGCAGATATGCAACAACAGTTTCCTTATCTTTTTGAGTAGATATAGACTTTTTTAAAAAAAAATTTCATATGATTTGATGATATATGTATATATGCAAATGGATATGAGACTAGATACTGAGTAGAGTAGTTTATGTTTGATTGAGTTATTGAGTAGAGTAGTTGGAATATGTTTTGCATTACTAAGTAAAGTGGTTTTGAACATGTGTTGGTGTATGTTTGGATTGAATGCAATATGACATATTATATGATTGAATATGCAAATAGATATGTTTATATTTTTCTAAATTATGCATGAAACACAGGGATTGTGTTTGTTTCTAGTGGGGGAGGATGTAATGACCCTCCTTGCATGATCATTGATTATAAATTAATTAATGAATTACACTTGCTTTTTCCTATAGAGCATGGTATTGTTGATGTCCATTGTGTATGCAGGACTAGGTGCACGCTTTCGATAGACAAGGGTAGTCGGTAGAAAAGGTAAGTGAGAAATGATGATTTAGCTCTAGGGTACATGAAAGCCCCATATTTGCATTTCATGTAGGATTGCATGAATGATTTGTTTGATGTGTGTTTGTGTTTGCCTCACTTGGAAATATATTGTTGTTTGTGAAAGTGAAGCATTCATGAATTTTATGTGGCGATGATGAAGGGAGCCACTTGCATTTTAGTTATGCATATGTTATTATTTGAAATTAAATTAAAATTGTATGAATTATTGTGGTTATTATACATGAGATGGATGTGTATAATATAAGCATACATCATAGACAATAATAAATGAAATGTAACAAAGTTTTTGGAAGAGAATATAATAATATTGATAATTTTTTAATGTTCAGAGTGGATTATGTTGTGAATGTCAGAGAGGATTACCACATGTAGTTTCTATTATGAGCCTTATTATTTTCCATGTTTTGGGATGCAAAAAATAGGGGAGTTTGTTGAATGGGGGTATTCTTACTTTCGCGTCAATCTTTAAAAAAAGAGAGTTATAAGGAAGAAAGGGGAATTGGAATGCGTGTGACTTATTACTTGTGCATGTATCTGGGAGAAGCTTGTGTTTGAAGATTGTTGTTCCAAGCTGCATTACCAGGTGTGCTCACTAGAATGTTACAATAAAATGATCTGGAAATGTTGTCATAGTTGCTTGCTTTAAACGATATTAAACTACTATGAAATCTGTGTGTGTGGAGTTAGCAAGCAATGTCTAGATTGTGTTTAGTCTGAATGATTTTATTGAATTTATCTTTCTTCTAAAAAAAGAGAGAATGGAACTATGTTAAAATATTCATTGTGTATAAAACACATAGTAGTTACATGGCAGGTGATTGTGAATTGCTCTGGTTTTAAGAGCTTTATTGGAAGTTGCTTGTTGCTTGTTATTTTTACTTTATCTTAAGTGAAAATGATTAGAAAACCTTGCTATGTAATAGTTAGATAAAACTATCAGATTTCCAGTTAGATATGAATGAGGAACAATATATTTGGGTAGAGGATATATATATGAATGAGGAACAATATATTTGGATAGAGGATATATGAGTTAGAATGATGAAACTCCTCAATATGTTAAATGAAATGGAAATCTGGAAAGAGAACTATTAACATGGGTGACTGTGTAAACATTGTTTGAGTCATTATTGAACTTACATGGGGTTGCATGCAATTTTGTATGGTTGTGTATGTAATGTAATCATGTCTAGATGCATAAACTTAGGCATTCATAAATAAAAAAGCCGATTCTAATCTCGTGATAAACCTACACTCAATGCAAAGTGAGAAGGACCCAAAGGCAAATTGGGGAGTGATAGTGTTATGCCGGAGGAATTCCAATTCATGGTGGAACCCAAGTTACCTCTTATCATGGAACTGAATCTAAAAGCAAAGCCTATCTAGGTTGTATTATTAAGTTGGGAGAATGATGCCTTGAAGAAGGGTGCCTTTAAAAGTTGAACCAGGTCAAACTTGAACATTGCATGCCTGTGAATTCATTTATTTGTAACTAAGTGGAGTGAGAACTTTATGATATAAGAAAAGAAGGGCATTTTCATGTTGTTCTGGATTCCTAGAACATTTTGTAACAACATTATTTGTTTAAGTTGTTTTACAACTTTTAGTTCTCTGTGTCCACCGGCTCACTAGATGCATTGACCAAGTATGGAATTATTGTGTTCATTGTTTTCAATGTGTTGTATAATAATTTAAGTTTTCACTAATTTGCATGCCGAGAGGGACTATGTTAAAGCCCATCGCAGTGCAATTTTATTAAACTCTCAATTGCCTGTAGCATTGAATAAAATGGGTGTTATGAGCCAATATAGTATTACTTAAGTTCATAATTTATTTAATATTTGAAAGAACGAAGTTGTATGTTCTTGCTTCGCTGAGCAAAAATGTTTTATTTAATTTATCTCTCTACGACATGACAAAAGAAAACTAAATAGAAGTAAAACCTCTCTTAACCGTATAAGAGAATGAATTAAGTAGTTATGGTTTTAGCAATTTATGTAGAATGATATGGCTCTCTTCGGAAGCACGAACTATGTCACCAATGAGTGATACAATTTGAGTATAGAGTAACTCTTGGGTTGGGAGGATTAGAAGAGTTCCATATGCTCAAATCTTAAAAATGAAAGCTCAGGTTCGTCATTCGACACTGCAATCTCATTAACTGAATCTAAAGAGATTTTGGAAGTGTTGGTTTAGTATAACCTGACCTTTAAACTAATAAAGAATAGAATTATGTTTAGATGGTTGCACATGGTCATAAATGAACTTTTTTATCTAATAGGTTATCTTTATATAGACTGATATCCTGCACCATATGAAAAGAAACTAATTCAAGGGATGGTTGGCAAAGTAGTATGTTTGAATGAAAAGTGATTAAGATTAATTTGATAATCATTTTAAGATTATTCAAATAATTTGTTTATATTTAAATATTTAGCTTTTGGTTAGATGAAGTGACTTGGAATGTAAAGCTAAAGTTTATATATATATATATATATAAACTTTTGTATTTTGTTAAATAAATCTGAAATTTATGACATTGGCATATAATATCTTTAGTCTAGAGGTTCTATTTATTTAAGTTAAGAGACTACTTTACAAGTAAATTTTAGGTTGAGCAAAACAAAGAGTTTGGGATTTTATTGTGAATAGTTAAACTAATAACTAGAGAAAATAAAACTAATCATTGGGAAGGATGAGTAAACAAATTATACTCCAAGATGAGGAATGGTTAATATTTTCCTCATGAAGGATATGAACACCCATT
The DNA here is from genome assembly GCA_028583015.1 of Wollemia nobilis. Classification (NCBI taxonomy): domain Eukaryota; kingdom Viridiplantae; phylum Streptophyta; class Pinopsida; order Araucariales; family Araucariaceae; genus Wollemia; species Wollemia nobilis. Next base: position 5,250,337 of record JAQPPZ010016930.1, on the reverse strand, counting down.
ATGTTGAGGTGCGGGTATGCACACAATGAGTCTCATAAGCAACTATAGTATGACAAAATTGGTCAAAACTAGTGACTTGGCCAATACTGGTAATGAGAGGTGGTATGGGACACCTTATCTAGGTTGCTTCTGGGTAGTACTGTGATAAGTCCCATGTTCATCTGACTGATTTGGTTAGCCACAATGTTTGGTATGAGATAATTTATCGTGAGTCATAATGAGCATGAGTGATGAAGTCCAAGGTTAGGGTATTGACATGGCTCTAGTTGAATTCAGAAAAGGATAATCAGCTAGTCACTAGGCATATGTATGCTGATTCTCTTGCATATTTTAGTTTGAACAAATCAACTAGTTAAGTCGTGGATTCACAAATGCTAAGGGATTGGGAAAGAAAATGTTCCCCTCTAGTTGTTATGGGCCCTAGAGGATAACCCCAACCGTGGTTCGACCCTCATGCCAAAACACGAGGATGATAAATGAGGTAAATCAATTTCACAAAATGGCACCTTTATGATATTTGGCCAATATCATCCACTTGGGTAGCTATCTATACCAGTCTTGAAACCCAAAAGTGGTATGATATGCCTGTACTAAAACAAAATTATACATTAATGTTTCATTGGATGGAATATATTTATTATGAACATGAAAACACTTGCTATGAATATGAAAGTATTTTTAAATTGAAACTTTAAACTTAGACGAAAAAAAATTCTTGTCAAATTGCATGGCTTGTTTCTATGGTACAATTAGGTGAGCAAACTTGGGTTGTCACAAAAATCAAATCAATGGTTTAAGATGATTTGTTCAAAATAAAATTGATGACTTAAAATGATTTGATCAAAATCAAATCAACAGTTTAAGATGATTCAACCAAAACAAAATCAACGATTTAATATGGTGGTTTAAATGAATCAGCAAAAATTTTAGCATTAAATGTCTCTTGAGGAAAAGTTTTTATCCTCCAGCATTAAGTTTTGTGATATTATCTTAATTAATTAAATTACCCTAAGTGGTTTAAGGCATAAAATTTCACCCTTCCTCTATTTTTATTTTATTCGATGTCTAAAACATTAGTTTTTTTGCCTTAATATTATGTACTAAATTTAATGCTATTTTTTTATATTTAATTCCAATGTCCAAAGCATTAAATTTAATAAAAATATTCCCTTAAGGTTTCCTTCGTATTTATTGCTATAGATATGAGTCGTTCATTGCATTTCAATAATCTGAGACATTCAATTTATTTCAATCGAACAAATGCTGATCGTTCGTCTCGCTTCAATCGAACGATTATGGTTGTTCATCTTATTTCGATCGAACAATTATGGTCGTTCATCTTAATTTTGAGTAATTTAATGCTGGTCATTCATCTCATTTCGATGGAACGATTATGGTCATTCATCTCGTTTTGACCAAATAATTATGGTTGTTCATATTATTTTGGGTAATTTAATGTTAGTCGTTCATCTCATTTCGATCGAACTATTATGGTCATTAATCTCATTTCAGCCAAATGATTATGGTCATTCATCTTATTTCAACCAAATGATTATGATTGTTCATCTTATTTCAAGCAATTTAATGCTCAAGCCAAATTATTAGTACAAGGGGCTAAGGTTTCCTTTAGCATTAATCAACCTTTTTAAATTATTAATATGAAAGGGCTAAGGTTCTCATTATTTGAATTATGCAAAGGGCTAAGGCCATGAAAATTATTACAACATTGCTTAAGATTTCTTCCTTTTCAAAAAATAAAACCAACCTTAATGTTTTCATGATATTATTTCCATTAATCAAGATGCCTTAATGATTTTAATGAATTAGTGTGTTGCCTAGAATTATTTTTTTGAAAATCAAATCCATGTGAAATAATCTAAGCCACTCAATGTCTTTCGACTGAATCGTTCTCGACCGTCCATCTTGCTTCGACCGAACAAAGCCCAACTGCTCATCTTGCTTCAATCAAATGGCTTTGGGCCATCCACCGACTTTCGGCCAAATAAATGATAATGAATTAATGATCAAAATCACTTAGTGCAAAGCAATTTAGGGTTTGGTTGTGCAAAATGAACCTTAGCTTGAACCTTAGGAAACATCAAATTAATTGACCACATTAAAAAAAAATTAATTGTTTTTTTTTTTTTGTGGAAAACATCCCAAAAGGGATGCCACTTTCGGGTAAGACCCAAGGAGGCAGGGGTATCCATTCCGCCAAAAATGCCCAGGACTCGGACTTGGCCTACCACCTTTGACATACTCAAGGAGCAAACAAACACACAAAACCAAATTAAAAAAAGTAAATAACAACAAAAATAATAAAATAAAATAAAAAACATGCTCCTTGAGTGTGTCAAAACCAAAAGCACAACCAAACACGCACAATAAGATAAAATAAACCACAACACAAACCACATAGAAAAACACAAGAACCACATAACAAAACACAAACAAGACAAAAACAACAGAACACTACAAAGACATAACCCAAAAAAACATGAAAAATAAACACAACCAAAACCTAAAAAATAAAATAAATAAAATAAAAATAAAAACAACCAACAACAGACAATAAACAAAAACAAAAAAACATAGAAAACACTCACACATAAAAAAATGAAATAACACAAACAAAGAGAAACCCAAGAACAAGAACGAAAAAAACACAAGAACAATAACAAAAAACATAAAAAAAAAAACAAAACAACAAAAACACAAGAACAACAAAAAACAACACAAAGAACACAAAAACAAAACAAAACAAAAGAACCCACCCACCTTAAAAAACTAAACAAAAAAACAAAGAAGACAAAAGAAAAAAAAATGAACAAAACAATGACCTATCTAGACCAGAAGACTATTAATGCAAGAATCAACAGAGGAAACAAAATAAAGAATAGAATGAGCTAGGGAACTAAAAAAACTGAATGAACCAAAGAGAAACAAAAAAAAAAAACAAGAAGAAACTAGGTACCTTCGTAACTCGGAGCCATCCAAAGAAATGATAGAAAGAAGAGCTTCCCTAATTTGAGAAGCCCACCATATAGGAGGGTGGCCATAACAAGTAAGATCACCTTTGTCCAAAGCCCAATTAGCTAAAGCATCAACACTCTTGTTTTGATCTCTCGACCACATGATTGTAATCAACTTTCAAAAATCCCATCCGGATTAACCGAATCTTCTCAATAATTCTTTTTATTCTCCAATCCACCTTATGATTCTTAGAAGGAGTCTTCAAGAGATTAATCATAAGTTGAGAGTTCGACTCAACTAACACCTTTTCCCATCCAACCTTAGTAGCCTCCTGAAGGCCTCTAAGGATACCATACCCCTCAAGCAAGGTTATTGGAAAGAATACCCAAATTCTCAAGCAAAAGTAAAAACCAGGGAGCCATCTGAAAGTCTACCAATTCCTCCCACACCGGCTTTTCTAGGGTTCCCTCTAGAGGCTCCATCAGTATTGACTTTTCCAAAATCCTTAGGAGGAGGTTGCCAATTTCTAGTCCTATCCATCTTACTAATACTCACATTCCCTTTAAGTTGGTTGCCCTTAGAAGGTTTAATCTTCAATATTTGCATCACTTGATCCCATCTTTGGTGGGAGTTTTGGGGGTGATTAAGGAGTTGATGGACCGATTCAACTAAGTTGGCTATGGTCTTTTGCCAAATATAGTGAATATCCTTCCTATCTTGATTAAAAATTCGGTTGTTCCTTTCATTCCAAATATTCCAAAGAAGAATGGTAGAACCCATCCAAACTAATTGCCTAATAAAATGATCAACACCCTCTTGATTAGGCCAATCCCTCCAAAGCTGTTCAAAAGTGAAAAAATTGGACCACTGTAAGCCAAGTAAAGTTGCCATTCTCCTCCATAGCTCGAGGCTAAAGTACACTCAATAAAAATATGGTTGATATTTTCTACATTCTCTTCACACATTTCACATCTAAAAGGGCCATGAAAACCACGCTTCATAAGTTGCTCACCAATAAGCACCCTACGATGCAATAAAAGCCAATTAAAGAACCTCACCTTAGGCCGAGCTTTTGAGCCCACAATTGAGAAAATATGTCGAAGAATGGTTGGGATTATTATGGCATAAGGTCAAATAACCTTGAGCAACCGAATACTCACCCTTAGTAGTGTTGTTCCATCCAAAACAATCTTTTTCATGGGACCAAGAGAGGGATCTCATATGAAGGATGCCTTGGATATCTTGTCTTTGCCTTTCTAGGATTTGAATAGGCCAGTCCTCAATAGGGATCCAATATCTACCAACCTTTGAATTACCAGTATGGTACCGACAGTAATTAGCCACCTTTATCCAATTAGCTCGGTGAAGCTCCTCCATCCAAGGCCTCCAATCGGGAAACTGAGTTATCAAAGGCTTGTGACCATCCCAAGAATCTGTCCAAAAATTTGCATGTTGACCATTATGAATGATCCAAAATAATTTTTTCTTTATCAAATCCTCACCAATCTTAAGAACTGCTAAAATGGGAGAACCTTTGGTAGGAAGTTGATAGCGAACAAGGTCTTCAGGCCTTTTGTTCTCAAGCATATTTAGCATGGAGATTATTGGCCCAAAGAGCATTGGGGTTATGCAACATCCTCCAATATAATTTAGCAGCTAAAGCTTTGTTGTTATTAATTGAAGACCGGAATCCTAACCCCCCTTCACTCTTAGGAAGACATAAAGTATCCCATTTCACCAAGGCCCATTTTCTTTTCTCCTTAGTACCACTCCAAAGGAAACGATGACTGATTTGATCCAATTCTCGAAGAACAACCTTTGGGATATTCAAAACGGAAGAAACATAAATAGGAATAGCTTGAAGGACTGATTTTACCAAGGTGATTCTACCCCTAGAAGAAAGCCACTTGTTGGTCCACTTTCCAATTTTCTTCTTGACTTTGTCCAACAACCAATTCCAATCTTTATTTTTTTGCCTTTGAATATTTATGGGAATACCTAAATAAGTGATTGGAAGAGAGGTCTTCTTATATCTTAATTTATCCAAGACCATGGATTCTTGTCTAGCAGAGCAGTGAAAGAAAATAACTTTAGATTTGTCTTCATTGATGAACCGCCCAATAGCCTTAGAAAAACAACTAATGATTTGCTTAATATTAGAAGCTTCCTTAATTGTAGCTTTACCTAAAAGGGTAGAGTCATCCACAAATTGAAGATGAGAGATAGGTCTAGCTCCATGAGCAATGGTAACTCCCTCAAGGGTTTTGTTTTCCCTCTTTTTGGTTATAGTCCTACCCAAGCATTCAACAAGAATGATGAATAAATAAGGGGATAGCGGGTCACCTTGCCTAATACCTCTGGAAGCCGGGAAAGACCGAGAAGGCCTGCCATTGATAAGAACTAAGTAGGAAACCGAAGAGATACATCCCATAATCCAATCCATCCAATCCTTAGAGAAACCAAATTGCCTCAAAACTTTGATAAGGAAGTGCCAATCCACTGTCATAAGCTTTGGATAAGTCTAACCGGATGAACATAGAAGGAGAATTTTGCATATCCATGGAATGGATGGCTTCCTGAGCAAGAACTATCTCATCTACTATTTGACGTCCTTCCACATATCCCCCTTGCTCTGGGGAAATAATCTTATGCAAAAGAGGCTTCAACCTTTCTCGCCATGATTTTAGTAATAATTTTGAGAAGAACATTACATAAAGCAATAGGTCTAAAAGCTAAGATATGATCAACCTCTTGAGCTTTTGGAACAAGAGTAATATAAGTTTTATTGATAACCTTCAAAATTTCTTTGGATTTTTGGGCCTCTTCCACCACCTCTAATAAATCAACATGAAGGATATCCCAGAACTCTTGGTAGAACTCAATAGGAAAACCATCAAGACTCGGGGTTTTCCCTTTTTGCATTTTAAAAACTACTTGTTGAAGCTCATTGATAGTAACAGGAGTAGTCAAAATAGAGTTCTCCTCGAAGTGATAAGAGAAGGGATTGCTTGAAGAACATTTTGTTGTGAAGTCGAGTCAAGAGGAGTAGCAACAAAAATATTGGAAAAGTAATCAACAACAATAGAGTTCATGCCATCCCAAGTATAAACAACATCTCCATAATCTGATTTTAAGGAAGAAATAAAGTTGTGAGATCTTCGAGCTAGAAGAGATTTGTGGAAGAAATTTGTGTTTCGATCTCCTTCTTTGAGCCATTGAATTCTAGATTTTTGCTTCCATAAGATTTCTTCTCTTTTTTCCCATTCCTCTAACCGAGTTGTGAGTTTAATTTCATTCGCACTTCTCTTCTCTGTGAGGCCATCTAAACGGATTTTCTTATTCAAATTTTCAAGATGAGCAATAACTTCATGTTTTTTTTTATGAACATCCCCAAACTCTTTCCAGTTCCAAGTCTTGATTTTGGATTTAATGTATTGCAGTATTTTGGCAAAACAAAACATCTTAGTCCCATGCCTAGGTTTACCTTCCTTCCACCATTGTTGCACACGAGGTCTGAAGGAAATGTCTCTAAGCCACATTAATTGAAAATGAAAAGGAGAGAAACTCACATTGGTTTTCCACATTTCCACCATGATCGGCCAATGATCCGAACCAACATTATTAAGAGTCTTCACTTTAGGAATGTGACCATGGATTAAGAAATTTTTAGAGAGCAAAAACCTATCCAATCTCTCCATTATACAAGCTAAGCCTTGCCTTCTGTTAGACCAAGTCATAAGGCCATTATCCAGTTGGATATCCACAAGATGGAGGTTTGCAATATATTCGCTCATGAGGTCAGTACTTTTGTCCAAATTTCTATTTCCCCCCTTTTCTCATCCAGAGAGAGGATGGTATTGAAATCTCCTCCGATCAAGATCCAAGATTTAGGAAAATGAGAGATAATATGAGTAATATCCTTCCACTGTCTTCTTTTTTCCTCCAAAGAAGTCGGGGCATAAATAGTAATGCAGAGCATAATCTGGTTGGAATGTCTACTTTGAATAGCTATAGCCAACAAACCCCAACTCCCAACCATATGGTGAATAACTACCTCTTTTGGGTCCCAAAGACAAGCAATGCCACCCGAAGTCCCTTGGGAACTGAGGGAAACCACTTTTCCAGCCGGCCAAATTTTACTGGCAATTAAGTCCATATCCTCCATTGACATCTTTGTTTCTTGAAGGAAAACAAGATGTGGATGATTTATCTGAATCATTCTTCTAATTTCATTTTGTTTTGAAAGACTCCCTTTGAGTCCTCTAATATTCCAAGTGATGATCTTCATTAATACCAGGGCTAAAAATGTTGGGAAGGGCATTAATATTACCTTCCTCTACAAGCTTTTCACCTTCTTTTACCATATGATATTGATTGGTCTTGCGACCTACTTTTTGATTAGAATCCATCTTCAATTTTTTTTTCTCCTGTTTCTTGACTTATTCCAATTGAATATGAGATGGCTTCTAACCTTGAAGAATGCTCATACACAACCAAAATTTTACTAGATGGTTCAATGGAGTCTATATTGGGACTCGCATTATTTGAAGTTTTGACATTTGAAATATTGTTTTTCTTGTGTAAATTTTCTCCTTTTTTTTTTGTTGAAAACCTTTGATTTGTTGGTTTGTCTCTCGAGTTCTTTCCTTCATATTTAAATTGTGTTTCTAAGATTTCAGTTTCCATTATTTCCTCTTCCTCACTTGGGACATCATTTGTGGAAAGGATTTCAAACATATTAGCAAATGACTTTGATTGATCCTTCATTACTGGTTTTTTTTTAGTGTTCTTCTTCTTAGGTATTTGGAAACCTGTTGAGTTTATATCTTCTTTCTTTTGATCAGGAATTTTATTTGGGCAAGCATTGGCCAAATGACCATATTCATGGCAAATTCTACAACGAAAAGGAACGTTCTCATAGTCCACTACTTGCTCCCAAGTGTCTTCCCCAAATTGTAATGTGATATTTTTAGGTAGGGGTTTGTCAAAATCCATTAAAACACAAATTTGAGCATAAATAATATGTTCAAAATTTTGAGTACAATTAGCAGTAATCATAAAAGTTCCTAAAGAGTTTCCAATTGAAGAAAAAACAGTAGGATTCCAAAATTCAATAGGGAGGCCAAAGAGTCTAACCCACACGGGAGCTATAGAAGGCATCTCTTCTTCGTATTTAAATTTAGTATGCCAGGGCTTCATGAAAAGCCCTGCCCTTCCAAAAACCAAGGACCCCCTTGAAAAGTTTTCTCTCTATCTTCATTATTAGCAAATAAAATAAGAAAATAACCATTTGGATAAATAGAGATTTGTAACTCACCTTTAGTTTTCCAGCTTTTTGTAGCCCAGACTTTGAAAGCAGATAGACTCGAACAAAAACCCACGAATCAAAAAATTAGTCCTCTTTTTTCCAAATCTTCAATGCCAGTCTGAATGTTACCCATATCAAGCTTAACAATAGGAGTTCCATCAGCTGCTTTAAGACATCCTGACTCCGTTTTCCTGGGATCAATCTTAGGCATTCTTAGAGGTTTATGAGAAGCCCTAATATTGATATTAGCATTAGGTTGAGGCTGTCCACCACGAAGGGCATCCCTAAAATTCATTTTTGGGACTGAGTCTTCAAAATTCTTTTGCAAGTGTGAGGTTCTACAACCTGTCCTTCTTTTGCAAGTGCTAATGTGCCACCTTGAAATATCGGTGTAATAAGGTCCCACAATTCACCTCGCATTGTGAGCCATCATGATCCTTGACATCGTGGCACTATTCAACATTAGTAACTGCAAGTTCACTACAAGAATCAACGATGCATTGGGGAAGGTTGCCTTGCCACGTCACTAGGGATTGGACAGTTAACCCAAAGTTTGCCATTGTATCTGTCGCCTGATTGCCTTCCTTATACACGTGTTGAATACACATGTTGTTAATCACCCTTAATTGGAAAATGGACTCTTTGATGATTGGATGCACATTCCAAGGTGGATGTGAGACCTATTTCAAATAATTTATAGTGTTTAACGAGTCTCCCTCGATTATCAGGTACTAGATATTGAGCTCGATAGCCATTTGGATACCTCGAAAAGTTGCTCGAGCTTATGCAAAATTATTAGATTGGAATCCAAGTGTTTTTGCATAAGCTAGGATGAGATGACCTCTATCATCCCTGATTGTGCCTCCACAACTCGCATCACTGGGGTTGCCTTTTGATGCACCATCAAAATTTAACTTGAACCACTGAGGGGGAGGGGGAATCCAAGAGACAAGGGATCTATCCACAACAACCTGGGAATGACCAAAAACCTCAAAAGATAGGTTAGCATAATGTGCCACTTGAATCTCAAATGGTGATGAAGGACAATCCTCAGAAGACATGATATTGGCATTTTCGAAGGCAAAAGTCACAGCTCTCAAACAGATCGACTCCGGATCTAGGGACGAAAATCGAAAAGCTCGATTATTCCTTTCCAACCAAATTTGCCACATAAAGTGAGGAAGAATGATCGACCACCAAAAATTTAGGTGGGTGGACTTAAAGGGGTTTGGCCACTGGGTAATAAGATCATTGATAGACTGAGGAGCAACCTAAGAGATGGAAAAATTTGACAGGATCATGGACAGGACAAGGCCAAAAAAGAGGCACTCTAGAAACAGATGATTAACTGACTCCCATGCAAATTTACATAAGTAACATCTATTGGGTAGGATCATACCACGAGTTATCAAGTTATCGGTGGTGAGGAGTCTATTTTTTGCTGCTAGCCAAAAAAATGGGTAATTTTAGGAATAAGGTTTTTGATCCAGATACTATTGGAAGGAAACCAATCATCTTCAGGTTCATCCATAGCCATATATGCGGTCTTAACTGAGAAATTTCCAGACTAGCTAAATTGCCAAAAGAGAGTATCAAGTGGTTTGATACTTGGGATCAAGTGAGTTCGAAGATGCTCGACTAAATGAAGACGAGCTGAGCGAAGCTCAGGGGAATCTAGGTCAGTAGGGATGCCAACCCAGCGGGGGACCACAACTTCATTATTGATAAAAGTCTCAACTTTGGGACCAAAAATCAGATCGATAATAGGTTTAAGAATACTTATAGACTGATCCTGAATCAAGGGTTGAGCTGTAATACATGAGTCTTCCCAGAATATTATTCCTGATCCATCTCCGAGATTCTAGCTTCCACCTCTTTGAATGATAGATCGGTTTCGGCACACCGAGTTCCAGAATGCAGACCCAACAAGCATGAGGGAATTGTCCATCAGTGACCGTTGCCTGAGGTATTTGTTCTTAACAATGTCAACCCATTGGACTGGGTAGTTAGACACTATCTTCCAGGCCTGTTTTGAAATCATAGCCATATTCATTTGGTGAACCCTCCTCAGACCAAGTCCTCCCCTGCACTTTGGAAGGCAGACCTTATCCCAAGCAACAAGAGGAAATCTGCTTTTATTCTCTGCTCCCGACCATAGGAAATTTTGTTGAAGTTGTTCAAGCTTATTACATACAACAATCGAAGCTCGAAACAGGGACATAAAGTATATTGGCACACTCTAAAGACACGATTGGACTAGGGTGAACTTCCCTGCGCTGCTGAGCAGGGCTCCTTTCCAACCAGCAAGCTTCTTCATAACCCTCTGAATGATACCGTCCCACATCCTTACAGATGGTTGCCCTTGGAATAAAGGAAGGCCAAGGTAAGTTGTAGGCAGTTTAGCAATGGCACATCCCAAAATCTGAGCTATTCTGACCTGTCTATCAGCCGAAATATTGATGAAATAAATACTACTTTTCAAATAATTTACTCTTTGTCCGACAGTCCTCTCATAAGCTTCCAATATAGATTTGATAACTCTGGTGAATGAAAAAGACTTGAACCTTATGATTATTAGTGAGTAGGAATTAATATCGATGAAGGCAACAGCCTAAGCATTTTAATTTTTTTTTTTTTATCAAGACCATTTAAATAAGATCAATGTAATCAAAACTCAAACATATAAAATATTCATAGCAAATAATACAAAATGAGATTAAATTTTTAAGATACTGAAAGTTTAAAACTTTGATATATACACAAAATTTAAAATCAAAATTTCGAACGGTTCCTAATTTAAATGAGTTGTACAAGGACAACAACAATATATAACTTAAAGTTCACACTAATAAAAATCTAAGAGAATAAAAATTTCTACATTTTTGGCTAAATAATTTGAACAATTGGAGGAGTTGAAGGTTAACTCAACGAGTTAAAAGTTTTTGACATTAGCGAGTTAGTTTCTATATGGTCAATTATCGCTAAAAGTTGTTCTTTGAAATCTACTAAAAAATGCATACTACACAACATCAGTTTTATTTTAAAAGAACCCTCCGTCTTTGTGCAGCCCCTCGTCTTCATAAATCTCAGGTAGCATGAAACCATAGCCTTGTGTAAAGACCACAACATTCTTGCATATAAAATATAAAAAATGGAGATGGGACTATGAAAACCACCAGTTCTATTCTAATTTTAGCAACCTCTAACATTTGCCATTAGGTAGGTCGGAGGTGTAGACCAATTGGTTCATCCAAACCCCACAAGGGGATGGAGGTCCAAGGTTCAAATCTCGGGCCTCGTCGGACTGAACGCTTGTCTTTTCTTGGTGCTTTCAGCAAAGATTCCGAACAGCGTAGAATAATGTGACTGGCCATAAAAAACTAAACAGCCTGCCTGGATTCTACCGATTCCACCGTGTTAAAAATTAAAAAAAAAAAAACATTTGCCATTAAGTAAAAGTTGTTGATCATGAAGAGATGCAGATGCTTTTTATAGAAACCCAGTACAGAACTTGCTCAATATACCATGATGTAAATTCAATGCTCTGCAATTTTACTGGCTCAAGTCACTGAGATGGGTCTGCAGTATTAGTACTGATAGGTTCAAGGTGCTTGTTAAATCCCATCATGGTGGCATCTTTGGTTCTGGAATTAAAAGGCACCATGTGCACACCAAATAAATAACTTTGTCTGGAGCACTGTTGAAGGGGATTTCATACCTTGGTGCAGGCCATCATCATAATAGGCTATAGTATTCCTGCAGCCATTCATTAATCAATTGGACCTCTTGTCTGCGCTGCTCAACTAACCAGTCTGGGTCTTCACTTGTGGAAAACCGAAAATCAACGTGGTGGGCACCTGCCATGGCAGAAAGAAACTGATTCAATCACCCCACTGTCCACAAACTAAGTAATGTATTAAGTTAACTTTGCACATCTTTACTGTAATGCTATCATATTGCCTTTACTGGTTGGGAAGAATGGAATGCTAGAAAATTAATATATAGATTCATTTAATGCAGGCAAAGATGTAATTAATGAGGAGATCGAAGGTGCAAAATCATCTTACTTTTTCCCAATCATTTGGATAAAAACCACCTCGAGCTATAATCTCAAATCAAATCTCAAGAAAAATCAAATTTAATTTATTTATCTCTTAGAAAAAAAATTCAAACCTCAAGAAAGGCAGATGGAATTCCTAATGCCACAGTTGGGGCTACATGACAATCCAGTCACCATTCAATAGTAAAAGCTTACATATTTTGAAATCCGATTTGCATAGATTGGTGCCCTGTTAGTCTTTACTGGGGACCTGGGATCTATAACTGTAAAAAATACTCCTTATCTCTACTCACAGAAAATCTATGAGAGAAGGGTGAGGTTAAGTTGAGATAAAAAAAAGACAGGAAACAGAACTTGGCACATTAAGAAGGAAGGCAAGAGAAAGAAAAAGAAGGGCAGAATCTACAGTTGTGCCTTCTTACCTTGATCATGCTTTTGATCCAGAGCCTTCTTCCTATGGAGTTAACTCCAATGGTGGTCTGAAGAGGAGACTTCCTGACTTTGTAACAGAGCAAACAGTGGTACACAATTCCAGCCAAGAGTGCCCAGGGCACCAGAATGAGGTCCAGATAGTATTACTTCCATTCCATTCTTCCCACCCAGTAAAGGTACAAAAACATAGGAGAAGTGCAAAAACAAATTTAACGATTGGGTAAAGTTTATTTAATAAATTAGGTTTGATTACAAAAACAAAATAGCTAAATTTTATTTATTTTTTTAATAAAATTTTAATTTTTATTATCATAATAAAAATTAATAATACCTTCAACTTAAAAGTAAAGTTTAATATATATATTTATGTGTTTCCTATTTTTTTTTCCTTCTCTTTCACATAGTTATATAAGTTGATACATAAGTCCATATTATAATGTTTTTCTTAATAATATTATTACACTAATTTAATAATTATATATATATTATTTTACAAAATTCAAATTTAAAACTTTTCAGTTGAAATAAAAAACTAAGTTCAAATATGCTATATACATAAAAAATTACAAATCAAAATTCAAATATAAATATAATTAAACTATGTATTTACTTTAGACTTTTAATTATACTCTGTTAGTCATATTCTACGGTAAGGGTTTCATTTCCTTAAATATTGGACATTACCGTTAGAATTTAGGTCCGCTGCATACTCAATGACTGTCGGAACGTACGGGGCATTAGCTTAAAAAAACAGATTCTCGTTGAATATTTTCTGCAATGGGGCCGAGGCTCCGACACATTGATTGATTTTCCCCGTTAAAATTTTCCTGCTATTATAAACAGGGGAAACGATGGACAGTACGTGCGAGGTTCGAGTCCCGACTCCTCTTTCCCAGGGTTTGGAATCATCCTTCCAAGGGATTCTGATCTATAGCTCTGGACATCGAATGCGGATGGGCAAGTATGGTTTTAGCTTGTTTGATTGAGGAATGAGGAATGCCGGCGAGCCTAGCAAATTGGTAAAATTCAAGTAATTTATAGCTTGAGATCGTGCTGGTTATCATAATCTTCGTGCATTTTACTTTGTGAATTTGTTAAATAGGAAATTATTTTGGAAATGGGTAAAGTAAATCAGATCTGTTAGAAGTCAATCCGCATTCTAGAAAGGTACTTACCTTAAAAAGGGCTGTAGCATCTGGAGTGCCCTCAGTTTCTAGAACATCTACAGTAGTTAACATAGAAGGAGATAAGCAACATGACTAGAGAGAAGGAAAAAGGGGTGGATGCATGTAGGCAACCCCACAATCTCACATATCACAAACTGTTACAATGGATCAGTCATTGGGAGTATATGATGCAGAGCATCCATGCACAAAAGCGGTTACTGGCAAGGAAATTATACCTGTTTGTACCTATCTTTAAATGCTATCATATTACCTTTAGCCCACAATAACTAATGCCTAATGCTATCATATTACCTTTTTCTGTGACCAATGCTACCAGGCTTTTTGATATATTCTTCAGTACCCTGCAAATACGAATATTGAGTATAACATTAGCCAAGACGGCCACATTAATTACTAAATGCATGTCAGTTGAAAAGGGTCCCAATTGCCACAATTTTGTTTTTCTTTTAGAGCACAAAGATTGATAAAGGAGAAGTAAACAGTAATGGGTGAGCATAATTCTGAATTTACCCTCCTCCACTCCATGGATCAACCAACCCATTTGAAAAGATGATATTGCTTCCAAAGCGTTTGAGTACTGTGCTGATATTCTGCGTTTCATAAGTTTTAGATTTATTTTAGCTTCTGATTGCAACATTATTTCCCTGTAAATTTAAATTCCTGCATCGACTTACATGACCGCCAAACTCTGTGGTAATCCAGTGTGGCCTTGGTTTCACCCCATATTCCCTTTGGCATTCATGTTCATATTCTGTTAAGTCATAACTGGAAGGTGGGAACATGCTATCGGCTGAAGTGTTCATTGCCATCACCATTTCTGTACAGGCCTGTAATCCAAAGTCTCTTCTGGGTCATTAGGCAATCCAAATTCTGTTAGAAACAGTAAGTAGGTAGACATTGATGAGACAATTTCATTATATTTGCTAACCTGCCATCCCCATCCACTCAAGCCATGGGGATCACTCTCACTCTCCATTTCAAAGCATCTCTCAGTGTTTGAGTAATTGTAGTATATGCTTGCAGCAGCAGATACCCTGGAAAGTGTATCCGTGCCCTGGGGGAAACTGTCTATTACTTCACACATCTGGATGCACACAGACATACAAGAATTAGAGACAAAACTTAGAAAATTGCGAGATACTGAACAATCCCATTAGAGTTTGTTGGTCAAAATGAATACCGCGGTTACAGGGTAGGCAGGCAGAGGCATCAAAAAATTGGTCTCAGTTGGGTAGTTAGTCATTGCAGTGTATGTGAAGGCCTCGTCTAGCCAGTCCTTTACAGGGTCCACGCTCTTGAGATCCCTGTACCACAATAATCAAAGAAGAATGATAGTTTTTTTTTTTGTAAAGACATTTATCAAAAGCAAGTGGAAACATGGTTAACCCATATGGAAATATTTACTTGCAAGTTCTGAAAGTTTTGCTGATCTTCTGGAGTCCCCCTTCTTCGGTTGACTGAGATTGAAGATCGTTCCATGATTCTTTGATCACATTGAAGCAACTCTGGCTTGCTTGCTGCAATCACACAATTTACAACATTCATTACTCTCAAGTTCTTAACCATATAACAGTAAATACTTAACAAAATCTTCATATCAAACATATATACGACCTTGAAGTCGTTTGAAACAATGTCATAGAAGGTGTTCTGTGGTACTATGTTATCAAAATGCAAGATGGGAGCAGAGGATGCCACGGCCCCAATCGCTACATGGGGGTACTTCAACCGGAACCACGCAGCCAACACTACACAGAATAGTGCAGAGCAAAATTAAAATCCAATAATGTAATATAGATTTTGAGGAGTAATAAGAAAAGTCTTTGGCACTGACTTCCACCATAGGAGCCACCGAAAACTACAACAGGCGAGGCCTCCGCTGATAAATTTTTCTTCAGTTGTATTATAAAAGTAGCGTAGTCAGCTAAGGCTTGCTGAGAGTTGAGATATCCCAATGTTTCTGCGCTCTGGTAAGAGCTATTCTTGTCTCCAAACGGCATCGAGCTCCCGTAGAACCGGTGCTGCATACAAAACAAGATGATTGGTCATTATAAATCATTCATTCAACCTTGAAGATATCACACACAACTCATGACTGCTTAAACAGATGATCATAGGGCTTTTTAATTACTCATCATCGTACCATTCGTGCTTCGTGGTTATTCATACAATATTGATGAAAACCTGGTCCTAACTTTACTGGTTATGCCATACAACATCGATGACCAGTCATTTTCTGAAAAGAAAAACCCCTGAACATAACTGCTTTCAGAAAAATTATCATCAATTCTGCCATCTTGGAGACATCAGTGTTAAAAACTTGTTATTATCTAGACAATAAGGTGTATTGTAGTAACTATTAGTTGATAAGATCTATGTTGTATTGTCCAGTTAATAAACAGTAGTAATAAAATAATTTAATGCAGCCACTCCTCTAAAAAGTGTTATAAAAGCAGAATTTTGTGTAATGTTCTCTGCATCAACATAAATATTCTGTGTATTTTTTTTTACATCTCTATCTATTTCCATTAATATCTTCATGTTTCTCTATTTTTGTCTTGTCTTTGACTGTGTTTTAGTGCCCATATACTGCTAACCAAAAAAAAAAAAAACTTGGGCGAAAAAGAACACTGAGGGTGTAACTTACAGCAAACTACGTAGAGAGCGATTCACCTTTTACATCTGAAATTAAATGCATTTTCCATCTTATTCCCGGAAGCTGAAATGATGTTAACAACCCATATGATTTACAAGGAGAAAGGAGCAATATTTTGCATTTTGGAATGCTACGACTACATATGCTCACCTCAATGAACACGAGCAGAGCTTGAAACTTGGGCGCATTCTCGAACATAAATCCGGTGTTGTTTGCAAACCATTCGATAATCCCCTCGTTGCCCATGTAAACAAATATGGGAGCGTTGTCCTTTGCCCCGCCCCAGTGCTTGTCATTGATAAGGTACTTCTGCTGAAAAACTTTGTATCCTTCGGGTCTGTACGTGAAGTGGTCCAGAATCTGGGAAAAGTGGCTAGTCTCATATTCCAGCAAAGGATGCTTTTCTTCCGAAACTTTCTTCTCCAAACTAAAATAAGATCTCGCTCTGCCGCTGTAAGTGCTCCTCCCATGGAAACCCAAGAAAGGAGGACTACGTTTGGAGCATCTCCCTGTGCCTGTTGCTATCAAAAATAGAGATAACAACACAAGGCCTACATGAGCATTATTCCAGGTAATGCTCGCCATGCTTTGTGAGAGCTGCTTGCGTCCCTTACGAGAACATATATAAAGCCATCTTAGCTGAAACTGATTACCCTGATTACCCAGAGTGGAGAATGTGGGCATCTATTAAATTGAAGGGAGAGTGCATCACAACCATGAATAATGCGTTACATGGTCTTCAGATTTGGCGCATTTTATGCCGGTTGTAACGAATATTAGATCTGGGTGTAGGACTGCACTAGAAGGAAATTTCAGGTCAAAGTCTTTGGCGTAGTCACATCAGAATGGGCTCTATCAATATTCAGAAAGGCACTTAAGGGAATCCAATACCATATGGTTTTACCTTCTATCTATCGTTGCAGTGGAATCCTATTCAGTTTTAACCCCTATGCCCTGATAAATACTATGCAACAGTGTAAATTGCCTTCTCGTTTTCTAATCCATTTATGTGATGTTGTTCTTATCTGATAAATACTATTGCCTTCCTACTTTCTAATCGATTTACTTACTTTCGATATTCAGACAAACGTGGCATGCGTGATTTCATAAGCACTGAAATATCGTCCAAAGGTTATGAATCTAAACATCTTTTAGGATAAACTTGGGAATTCCCAAATAGAGAAGAAATCAAGTATACATTTTATAATAACATAAATAAGAAAGGCAAATTAGACAGAAGTGTCAGTGTAGGCAGGCTTGAAGAAAGTTGTGTTGCCCCTTGCTTTCACGCAAAAGCATTGTTTTTTAATTTCAATGGTTATGAAGATTTTTCTTTTAACACGAAAACATAACGGATCATTCACAGATCACTTATATTAATTCAATATCTTCGACATAGACGACCATGAAGGTATTATTGATTTCAAAACATCGTTATGCTAAATCCGGGTCAAACACTTACAAGATCAAATCCACTTTTCATTGTCAATTCTATTCACATCAAGAAAATAGTTGACCCTCTTATACGTAAAATAATTTTTGTAATATCATTTTTTTATCATAGAATTTTTTTTGATAACCCATTTTGAAAGGGTGAGAGACTTCAAACATTACATTTCCCACACCTAAATCGTATAAAGACGTGTGTTGATAAGACGTTGCTCGTTCTTTTCTCTGTTACGGGATAAAGACTTTCGTGCTGTTCATTTTAGTCCACAGGGTTGTTAGGACTATCATTGCGTAGAAGGGCTCTGTGAAAGAAAAATGTGGCGTGGACGGTACCCTTAGTCAATATGAATAGTCTAGAACAGTTGTTAGGACTATCATTGCGTAGAAGGGCTCTGTGAAAGAAAAATGTGGCGTGGACGGTACCCTTAGTCAATATGAATAGTCTAGAACAATTTTTTCTTATCCAACTTACCAAATACCAACATTACACGTATCCGGATAATTTAGATCCCAAAAGAGCAGTTTGATATTGGTCTTGTATTTCAAGACCATTGGCTGAATTTTTAAATATTTAGATTAAGTACAATGGTAATATAATTGGAGGAAATAATAACATAGGTTTTTTTTCTTGTGTTATTTTAATTGAAGTTATTGAAATAAAACATAGATTGTTATTTGACAGATCATAAACATTTAAGGGAAGGGTTCAAATTATAGAGACTGAGTCAAACAAGCCTATTCCAAGTTATTGTTGTTGACCTGCCCAACAAGCTTATTTCAATTTATAGTTGTTGACCGTGACGAGAGGAGAAGATTATGGGTTGCTTGGGGTTTGTATTATCGTCCTCGGTCTGGTTGGCATGCAGAGGATTCAGAGCAGACTACTACTTTTGCAAAGTAACACCTTAAAATTTGAACACAGATCTCTTCTTAATAAATGCTTAACTAAACAAAAACTAATTTATTATACTTTATTCAAAAATTTGTGGTACGTAGATATATACCAGATTCCACTCGCATTGGAAGACGAAGGCACGAAGGTCAACAGATTCCTGATGCACACGGACAATGGGCTGCGAGGAGCGGGCGACCCGGATAACGCACTCCAATGTAATTACCTAACGTCACGATAGGTATTCTCATTTCTCACGCCCAACGTATCGTATAGTATGCGCTATGCATGGGGGATATAATGGAAAGATTCGAACCCAAAATACAAGATAGCGATACTGGTATAGGACAGCTCTGGAACCGATGTGATCCGAATGGATTCTATGCTTTCAATTTTTTTTTTTGGCATTTGGTGTGTGGCCTTTGCCGATATAACAGATAACCTTATCGTCAACAATAATGGGCTTCAAATGCCGTTAGCCCTCATCTGCAACATGAACAATGGTTTACATTAGACTCGGAATTTGACAGGTACCTTCATCCTTTAAATTAAAAACTACATATAATTTGTACAACTCAATCCACAAACGTCAAAATATACAGCAAATTTGTTTAACGTTATTGAAGTAAGAGGAATCTATTCTTCTAAGCACCCATAATGATAGAACAATATATCTAAATACATTTAACGAGTATATTTACCTTATTAGAGGTAAGAATTTTAGATACATAAGAGTAAGAATTCTAAAGCTGGTTTCCACAAACATATTGTTGGTAAACGCCCTTTGAGAGAAGCAGGCTGACACTGTTTTTTATTTCTTTTATTTGTAAGGAGTGGAAATGCAGGCTGACAGTGGTTTTTCTTTCTTTTAATTTCAATGTGGAAGGAGTGGAAATGCACGCTGACAGTACTTTTTCTTTCTTTTATTTGTAAGTACGTCTGTCTCTCTGAGAGAAGCACAAGGCCAGAGTGGGTACTGTGCCTTTAGACGTTGGCCAATGTGGAAGGAGTGGAAATGCAGGCTGACAGTGCTTTTTCTTTCATTCATTTGTAAGTACATCTGTCTTTCTGAGAGAAGCACAAGGCCAGAGTGGGTACTCTGATCACAATTTCTTTGAAGTCAGTTCTTTGAGGTATGAATTGCTTGATTCTTCACTTGGTTTTTAATTTGACTGTTCATTGTTACAATATACAAAATATCTATGGCGGAGAGAGTTCCTTCTCTTAGCGTAAATGGATTTATTTGTCTGTTGCCAGAAAAAAGGAATGGTTAATGTGAATAAGTACATAAAACTGATTTATTTTTTTAAAGAAGAAGAAAATGAGTAGAAAAAAAAAAACGTGATAGACAAATGACAAACCAAAAAAAGGTGAGTGTAAAGATAAAAAGATAAGTTTAAAGATAGAAAAATATGATTTATTATTTTAGAAAATTTATTTGTGATAAGTTTATATATTCAACATTAGTTGATTTTTTCGTCCATTCTCATTTGGGTGGATCAATTTATCCATTCATCTTTGGGTGGATTATCAATCTATCCAAGTCATATTTGGATGGATCATTAATTCATCCATCCATACTTGGATGGATTATCCAACTTATGCATAGTTGGATTAGATTGTATGGCTTTTATTATTATGGTTTTTAGAGTGGTGTAACAACATCAAGAAATAAGGTTTGAAATATTAAAATGTATTGAAGAATACTGTATTGCAATTAAGTGAATGAATGGATAAAATTCTATATATTGTAACACAATTTATATCTTTTGTAGGAGCAATTAGTGTTTTATCTTTTCTATTTTATACATATGTTTTCCTTCTGTGTAAATTAACAATTGGTATTAAAGTACTCGATTCTTACATTTGGTATTAAATCTAGGTTTATTTGCGAGGAAAGGACAAAGAAGGCTATAGTAGAGAGAGTAACAGTAGAAGCAAGAGAGAGCATATAAAAAGTTGTGTTTGAGAGAACAGTTGGAGAGGCAAGGGAATAGGTTGTTGTAGATCAAAAGAGGGCAACAATAGTAAAAAAAAGCTATTGTATAAAGAGCAACAACAACAATTCGAGAAATACCAGAAGCTGAGAGGGTAGTTACTGAAAGAGCAGATCTTGTTCAATCTAAATCTAAACACATCTATTTTGAGTTAAGTTGTGCTCTACAAAAGTTTAGATTTAAAATTGTGAAGAGAGCATAATATAGCAAGAATTTAGATCTTAATGCACTAGCAACAACAACAACAATTTAATATGGCTATTAGTAGCAGTAGTTTAAATCTTCCCCATGTTTGGTGTTGAAACTAGAAACTAATGTAAGCTAAGAGCCATAGTTGAAGCTAAAAGTAGTGTTGAAGCTAGGAACCCGAAGCACCTAAAGAGTGGCTTAGGGGGGATGTTGGAGCAATGAGTAGGACTCCTACATCTGAATCATAGGCTAGTTCAAGGAGGAGCTAGAAGCTTATTAGTAGAGCAACCTTAATGCATGGAGGTTCTAGATTTGAGTCCTAGCTAGTCCATACTTATAGCGTGGCATGAGAGTCAAAGAAAAACATACGAGCAATAAGAGAAACCCTAGAATAGAAAGTGCACAAGCAACAAAAGTATCCTTAAAGGAGAAAGGGAAAGTGATGAGAACCATTGGATGAAAGGTTATGTGTGGTAGAAGCAAGGTCTCACATGAGGAAAAAAGATGAAGGTTTAATACAAAAACAACATAGTGAACCTCGTAAGGTGACTAGTTATCTATGTAGTCTGGTAGGATGAGAAGGTTACCATAAGGACACTTTTGGTTGATTCATGAGATTACACCCATGTTAAAGAAGAAAGGAAAGGTAACATTTGGAATTTTGAATATGTGCGAATGTGTGTGCATAGCAGTGTAGGTGTATGGGCAATAGCAAGTTGAAGAGAAAGTTCTATTCAAGAAATTAAAGATTGAAACATTAAACATTAAGGGGGACAATGCTAGAAAATGTAATTCTTCATATGAAAAAGCACATAAAATTGCCTTTCTTAAAGAAGAAGAAAATAAGTTGAAAAAGTAGAGAAGCAATTGTGATAGAGAAAAATGGATGGAAAAAAGGTGAGAAAATATAAATCTAAAGATAAAAAAGCATGATCTATTATTTTAGAAAGCCATTTGTAATAAGTCTATATATTCTTATATTCAACATTAGTGGATCTATCCATCCATCCTCACATGGGTGGATCAATCTATCCATCCATCCTCACATGGGTGGATCAATCTATCCATCCATACTTACTTAGATGGATCATCAATCTATCCATCAATATTTGGGTGGATCATCAATCTATCCATCCATACTTGGGTGGATCATCCAACCTATGCATAGTTGGATTGATTATATGGATCATAGTTGAGAAATTCTGCAATATATATATATATATATATATATATATATATATATATATATATATATTTTGATTTCTACCTTGTCGATAAAATCCTTATTTTGGCTGATAAAATCTATCACAACAACATGGATAGAGGAAACAATATTGTTTTTTTTGTCTCATTTTTACCACTTTCATGTGTAGTTTAAGCTTGTATCACTTCCATTATAAATATTTGATTTGCATAATGTCAATTCATTATGATGTGCATGAAAAAACTTTTTACTAATGAAAAATTTCACTTCCTTCAGTTTTTTTGACGATTTTTTACTGATACTTTGTTGATTTTCTATTTTTTCCAATTCTTTTGCCTCGCTAATTTTTTACTGATTTTGATTTTTTCAACTATGGTATAGATTTCATCATTATGGGTTTTAGAGTGGTGCAACAACATTAAGAAACAAGGTTTGAAATATTAAGATGTACTGAATAATATATTATTTCAAGACATTGAATCAATGAATAAAATTCTATGTATTATGACAACAATTTATGTCTTTTACAAGAGTGATTAGTGTATTATCCTTTCTATTTTGCACATATATTTTCCTTCTCTATAAATTAACAATTGGTATCAAAGAACTCAATTCTTACATTTGGTATCAGAGCTAGGTTTATCTGTAACAAGAGGACAATGAAGGCTACAATAAAGAGAACAACAACAAAATCAAGAGAGTGCAAAAGAGTCATTTTTGAGAAAGCAACTAGAGAGGCAAGGGAATAAGTTGTTGAAGAGGAAAAAGAGAGCAATAGTAACAAAAAAGAACCTAGTACATAAAAAGCAACAACAAAAGTTCAAGAAAGACTAAAAGTTGAGAGGGTAGTTACCGAAAGAGCAAAGACAAGGATTAGAACAAATCTTGTTCGATCTAAACCTGGATGCATTTATTTTGTGGTAGGTCATGCTTTGTAGAAGCTTATAATTGATATTATGAAAAGATCATATTATAGCAATAACGTAGATCTTATTGCACTAGAAACAACAATAGAAATAGTTTAAGATGACTATTATTAGTAACAATTTAAATCTTACTCATGGCAGGTGTTGAAGCTAGAAACTAGTGTAATCTAAGAGCTATAATTGAAGTTGAGAGTAGTGTTGAAGCTAGGAGCCCTAAGAACCTGAAGAGTGGCTTAGGGGGATGTTGGAGCAATGAATAAGACTTCTAAATTTAAATCATAGGTTGGTTCATGGAGGAGCTAAAAACTTATTGGTAGAGCAACCTCAAATCATAGAGGTCCTATATTCGGGTCCGAGCTGGTTCATACTTTTAGCACAATATGAGAGCCAAAGAAAAACATAAAAGCAATAAGAGAAGTCCCAGAAGATAAAGTGTAACGATATTAGGAGTATCCCCAAAGGAGAAAGGGAAAGTGATGAGAACCGTTGGATGAAGGATATGTGTGGTAGAAGCAAAATCCCACACATGAGAGAAAAAAGATGAAGGTTTGATTCACAAACAATAGAGTGAACCTCATAAGTAGTGATCTACTCTATTACACCTAGCAGTTGTAGTGATTGATTATCCATACAATTCGATAGGATGAGAAGGTTACCATAAGGACACTTTTGGTTGAGTCATGAGATGACACTCACGTTAAAGAAAAAAGAAAGACATCAGTCGAAAGTTTGAATATATGTGAACGTGTGTGCACAATAGTGCAAGTGTATGTGCAGTAGCAAGTTGAAGAGAAAGTTTTGTTCAAAAAATTAAAGATTAGAACATTAAGCAATAAGGGAAAGAATGTTGGAAAAATAATGAATAATATGAAAAAGCACAAGAAAATGCCTTTGCTTAAAGAAGAAGAAAATAAGTTGAAAAATAAAAAACGGCAAAATAAAAAAGTAACTCCATAAATAAAAAGATAAATCTAAGGATAAAAAAATATGATTTATTATTTTAAAAATAGCATTTGCAATAAGTCTATATATTCTTAAATTTTAATGTTAGTTGATCTATGCATCCATCCTTGCTTGGGTGGATCAATATGTCTATCCATCTTTAGGTGGATCATGAATCTATCCATCTATATTTAGGTGGATCATCCAACATCTAT
Organism: Wollemia nobilis; assembly: GCA_028583015.1. Lineage (NCBI taxonomy): Eukaryota > Viridiplantae > Streptophyta > Pinopsida > Araucariales > Araucariaceae > Wollemia > Wollemia nobilis. The sequence goes on along the minus strand of JAQPPZ010016930.1, from coordinate 5,225,907 downwards.
ATTTAATGGATCATCCAATCTTATACATAATTAAATTAAATTGTATAAATTTTATCATTATAATTTTTAAATTAATATACCAACATAAAAATAAAATTTTAAATATTAAAATATATTAAAAAATATTATATTACAAAACAATAAATCAATAAATAAAATTCTACTTATTATACTAACAATTAATATCTTATCTTTTATGTTCTACACTTATCTTTCCTTTTCAATAAATTAACAATTAATATGAAAGCACTTCTATTGTTACATATGTGAATAGCTCTAATCTTGGACTATTTGAATGACAAGATAGGTGGAGGGTATTCCGATTGCAAAGTTACTAATCTATGAATCCTATCACTTTCTTTGTCTGTTGCTCTCCTGATCATCATTCACCACAGACAGCATGAAATCATTTTTTATTTTTGCTATTTTTCTGGTCAAACCCTGCCACTGGAGTCACGACAAAACGTCTGAAGCCCATTTTGACAAGATAGGTGGAGGGGATTTGCAAAGGTAATAATCTATTAATCCTATCGCTTTCTTTGTCTGTTGCTCTCTTGATCACCATTCACCACACACTATGAAATCATTTTTTATTTTTCCTATTTTTTCTTATCAAATCCTGCCACTGGAGTCACGACAAAACGTCTGAAGCCCATCTTGCCACAGTGAATGAATAACAGGGAATACATTAATTATCGCATGTTACATATTATCTACATCCATTAAAATACTGGTTTTGATTATGACGCTTGCCCTTAACTTTGAAGATTCAAGATAGTGTACCCATAACGTTGACATTATTTCTAATCGTAGAATATTACAAGTGTCTTGTGAAATTGATCAATTTTGGCGATGATGATCTATACATCAATAATAATATTGGTTGTTTTGAAATATTTCAAAGACTGCCCATGCAAGTATGTAAGGAAACAATGTCATGGAAAAATTCTTTTCATTTTCTACAGGACTATCACGTTCAAGGTATATTGGCTACAAACACTAGCTTAACAAGGTGGATTCAGGTAGCAAATTGAATGGGGAGACACCTCATTATGGTAGGGTGATCACGGGTAAAATTTATTATCTTAAAAGCCTCATGCACTGAGCCTATATGTGCCAGTTTCTTGTATGGATTACATGCATGCGTTATACACTGTTGACAACAAGATCGAAGAGATTTTGAACCATTTTAGAGTTTGCTTTAAATTCAATGAAACTTTCACTTTACAAATCATTGTGATTTTGATTATTTATCCATAAAATCCCTTATTTTTATTGTTTTTTATATTAATTTAAAAAATTATGAGATAATATTTATGAAGAGATCAAATGTTTTAATCTATTTTTTAGTCAAAGCTTATATAACATCATTGAGGAAATTACAAGGCATGAATTGACTGTCAATGTCCTTTTTCTTTTTTTCTTTCGAATTTGCTACATCCACAGTTCAATTACAAGGCATGAATCGATTGTCAATGTCTTTTTTCTTTTTTTTTTGATATAAGGGAATCTATTATCTTCACAGTTCTTTCTATTATTATGCAAGATTCAAATCTTAAGGCTGCTCTTTATAACCCTTATTCCTCTTAAAAGATTCAAATCAAACTATTTCCTTTACTAAATAACATCCTCAAAATTTAAACCTACATTATCATTATCTTTTTAATCCAAATGCCATATACATGAAAATAAATGCATGACATAGACTGCATCGTAACATCATTGAAAAAATTGCAAGACATAGACCGATGCCATAGTCGATAAACATTAAAAATATTTTAAAGAATCCTCTGAGCGAATAAGGACAGTTTGGAGTCATAATCCATCATTTGAGGCCCAACTCCCTTGGAATTTAGTTGTTTGTTGACAGAAAGGCATTAGCATTTGTAGAAAGAGGATGAGATGGTTGTCATTGCATTTCTGGCCACACAAATTTAGTGGCAATGAGAAATTGCTGTGCTTCTTTTTGCTCTTCTTGTTGTACGTACGTCTCGGCAGAGAAGCGCACTGATAAGCACCATGCCAAAATGTAGTTCACACTTTCTTTGTCATCAACTCAGACACAGCTCAGCTACTTCGTTCTTTTCTTTGAATTTCTCGGCGGACAGGATTCCACTACGTTTCCGCAGGGACCGGGTTTTGTTTGTAAATATGTATAGTGTCAGAGTCATATCAGGGAGATTCCAAATATAGCCCTAATATCTTGTGGCTTTCTCCGTCTGTTCCAGCCAAACATGGCAACCTGACATCGAACCATGGCAACAAGAAACGATTCTGTTACGTTCCGTAAACCTCTTGTTGACGCCTACTGCGGTGCAATGAATTTGACTTAAGTATTTGCAATATGCACTGTAACAATATATTATTTTAAAGATATTTAATACAAAGAAATAGTTCAAATAATATAACATATAAATAAAAGTTTACATAATAAATTTAGGGTTAGAATTTTGTTTACATAGGGATAAATATATAATATATTTTACAAATATTATTTTATATTTTATATGTTTTAAATAAATATATTTATATTTTGAATAATTTGAAAAAACTTGTATTAAAATAAAGATCATTTACAAGTTGGGATGAGACTTTTCCCAGCCTTAGCCAAAGAGAACACATGTTTACAATAGTAAAAGAAGATTTGCATTGGAGTCAAATCTTTTAAACCATATTTCTACAATGGTTGTTCAACTGTTTACAACTATAAAATATCTACATGGGAGCACAAATCTCCTAAACCATATTTCTAGAATGGTTGTCCAAATTAGCTAAACACTGGATTTGGTCACCAACCTGCCTAATCATCTCATCTTCAATAGCCATGTCACTGTGCCACTGAACCCCTACCTCCTTCTCAATGCCCATCTTAGCCAAAAAGTCTGCCACTTTATTTAGATCTCTACTCACATAAACTGGATTCACATCATCTAATTCCCTCCATAATTCCTTAATTTGAGTGACAAGAATCCTCAACCTGCATGTCTTCAAAGCAAAGTTCCTCATGTAATCTAGAGCTCCAACCATTATTTGAGAATCTGATTCTAGGATTATCCTCCTGTAACCTTGTTCTAACATGATTCCCGCATGTTCTAAATAAATATTAAAATTAAAAAATATATTAAAAAAATATTGTAAACATATAAAAATAATAGGTTTATATTTTCTATAAATATTTTATGTGAAGTGTGTAAGTAGGGGACATTGGAAAGAGCTAGAAGTAGTGCAAATAAAAAGTAAGTGAGAGTAAAGATTGAGTGTTGCCTTTCTTTTATTTTAGATCTTTGAAAAAATTCAAGATGAAAATATTCTTATGAGGAAAAAACATATAGCATAGAAGGAAAGTCATTTATAAGAATCCCAACTAAAACTAAGGATGCTTAGTTGTAGACAAGAGGAAGAGTAAGTCTATGTTATCCCTCTCTATGAAACAAATGTTACACCAAAAGTGATTGTCAAAAATGAAATGATTAAGCATGATATAGTGGTTCTTAAAATCAATGGGTTGATATGTATGTTCTATAGATATTGGCCAAGTTTTTCAAAGACTCAAAATTGGATCAAGTGAAAGTGGGATTGAATTCAAATCACTTCATGAATTTTTTTCAGAAGGATTTTTCCTTGTCATTTTATCCATTTTGAAAATCAAGGATGCCTTATATTTAATACCATGGAGTGGCTCATAGTTGAAGGGGAGAGATGCCTTATATTTAATACCATGGAATAAATTATATCATAGAGATGTGATAAATTATAATATAGAAATGGTTGAAGGATTTATTATATTAAAGGATGAATAAAATATATGAAGGCCAAAATAAATTGAGTGATTAGAACCATTCAAAGGGAAGTCTCATGTGTGTAGTTAGTAAGTTAGATTCTATCAAGGTAATTTGTCGACACTTTGGAATGTTGGGCACATTAATAAGTAAAATAATTTACCTTAAAAAATTAGAAGATAAATAAGCATATTAGTGCATACCACATGATAAAATATGATTGAAGCCACCTATCAACCACATCATCACCACAAAAGTTGACAAAAGGTAAAAAACATTAGAGAGGATGAGATTCAAACTAGTGATGTTGGGCATGAGGAAGTGCCTTAGGCTAGTTCGGTTAACCACTCACCCCCACACTAGCTTCATATTAAAATTATCATGCCCCTCCCTTGGGTGAGTAGAGGCATACTGCAAACATAATAAACTGCCAAAAATAAATTGTGTTGTTTCAACTCGAATCTTAGACCTACCAAATAGAAAAGGAAACAACACCTTTGTTAGTAGGGAATGAAAATGCATGACTCAACCCTAAGAAGAAGTATTTTGAGTATGCAAAAACATGACTATTATTGGTGATATTTGAACCTAGAAAAGACACCAACATTTTTTGTTGGCCACTATGCCCAATTGAGGGGTTGGAATGAGATGTCTACAATGACATTATGAGTTAAATGTTTAAGTCATAATGAAAATATTATGTTACACCTTGACCTATGAGGTATCTAAACCTAGATGATCTTTATGTATGTTTTTAAAGACTCACTCTAGATAGGATGAGGGATGCTACTACTGGATCCATATGTTATTGCCATCTTCCTTAAAGACTACCTAGATAAAACCCAATAAAAGGATGCTATCCAAATTTAAACCCATAATTTGTATGCCATTGATAAATTTGAAATATCCCTGTATTTGAGGATGAATGTCATTGTCCTCCAGAGAAAAAAAATTGTCATAGGAAGGATTCGATCCCACAAACTTTGATAATGTATTTCACTCAACTATCATTATGCTAGATCTATTGCTTTAACAAAATACCTAAATATTTGCCTAAATTTTGAGTTAAGTTATATGAAGAAGAAGTGCACATGTTCATAAGTATTCTTGCTGGCATGATTTTAACTTGTGTCATTTTATAGATAACTTTTTAAATAAAATATGTCTTTGTTTATAGGATATGATTTGACTAAAAATATTAATAGAGAAATGGTACACTAGGTGAGTTTCATGAAGCAATCATGTTCCCAATGGTTAAAAAAGAATTCAAAGAGTGTTGCACTTGCCAAGATTCCCTAGTCATTGACTAGGATATGATTCAAAATCCATAGAAATATACTTTATTGAGTATTATTATAGAGTATAAGAAAAAACAACATACAAAATTAGCGTAGGGTGAATCAAAGTCATAACAACCCATTACCAAACAATTTGTTGAGTATATCAACTAGGTCAAGTGGAAGCAATTGAGGCATCATCAATTTATGGAAGAGTACATGTGAATTGACTAAATGCAAAAATTAATGGATTTGGTGCATAGGCAAACACAATCATACCAAAATGTTTTGACTTCAAATGCATAATTTTGGCATAGAAATTGTATATTTTGAATTTAAACTTTTTTTGCATAGTAAAGAAGAAGATTTATTATTTGGTTTTGCTCCTTAAGATATTGAATGAGAGATATTCTCTTGTATGATCAAAGATGCTACTCTAAACATGTTGTGATACCATGTGAGATTTAATAGTATTTTCTAAAATCATTCAAAAGCATGAAATCACCACATATATTATTTTAAAATACTAAAGGAGCAAAACAAGAAAGCAAATAAATAAAGAAGATATTGATAAATGAAAAGGAAGAGGTGGCTAATTATAGTTACTGCACACTATTACACATGTTGATACAATGATTATAGGCACCACACACTATTATACACATTGATACAATGGATTAGAGGTTGAGGGAATTTATTGTAGATACCTAATCCCCAATAATAATTATTTCATATAAAATCAAATTTAACATAAAATAATAGATTAAGTTTAAATTGCATTTTACAAAGTTAACCATTTTTATGGTTTAATTAATACCACTAGGGTTGAATACATCAAGTCATGCTCAAGGGATTACATCACATATGCCCTTAGGCTAACATCAAGAGCATGCATAAGCTTACATAACCACTATTGGCCTTGACCAAGGCCATCTTACTAATATTCCAATAGAGACACCATCATCATCAATATCAATTATCACATTAAGCAAATCTACAATTTAATATGAAGAGAATGAAATTTATTAAATCCATTGCATCGTAAGAAAAATTAGCTAGTGGAAGATTACCTTTAATTTATCATTCTTCTAAACCAATAATGAAATTTATTCCTTGCTATATTACCAATCACTAAGTCTCATTATATTTTCAATTAATTTTTTTCTCAAGGTATTATTTTTTTAGAAGGTTTTGATTTAATAATCTTAACTTTTTATTTTCAAAACTCAAATCAAAGTTCACATTTTTTATAATATGAACTAATTTGAATTGATCATGAGTAGTATCATCCATACCAAAAAGCACAAAAAACTCTACAATTCAAGATGTCAAGATATTAAAATATTGTAAACCTAAAAATGTCTTTCTTTTCCCACTTAGATTGAAAATAACATGTGCAAATAAATGTTATGAACTTCTAAAATTTTACTTCAACACTTCATTCTACTTGACCAAAAAAATAATTTTCAAAATATTAAATCAACTTCACAAGCCCAAACCAAATCATTTGTAACCTAAAAGATTGGAAGCATACAAGAGCTTTATCTTTGTTTCCATATAATCAATCCTTTAGGTAAAGCTTAGATACAATGAAAAAAATATAGTCCTTTGATAATATTTCATATCTAAAGGATTCTTTCACAACTAAAGGATTCAATATAATGTTATGACACACAACATAATATCAATACAAACACAAGATATAAAATTGGGTACAATTAAGCCACCAAAATATTTTACTTGCATCCATTATAATTGATACAACTAATTACAATGGATAAATACCCAAATAAAATATAAATACTATATTTTATAAAGTAATTTTTTTTATTATTTTCATATCTAGTTTTATTTTTATAATTTAATTTTAAACACACTCATTATAATTACCTTTATTCATATCAAGGGATGAAGTCATGAAAGTTATCAATTGGATTCCTTGCCCAATATGATTATGTTAGGATGGCTATTTATCGTGTCTATTGTATCCTATTATAGGTGGCATAATGGATCCCAAATGACAATTCTTGAATGGATGTGAACCTAAGGAATTTTAAGCTCTTAGATATTTTTGAATGATAAAAAATCAAATATGTATACAAATCCTTAGCCACTTAGAGAGATCAAAGTATCTTATCCACTTGGATAGGGTGAAGTATTTTATATGCAATAGACATGACTAATATTAAAAATGAAACATGATTCTAACTATAATGTAACTCTAGGTCCGAGGTGTAGACTAATTGGTTCATCCAAACCCCATAAGGGGGCGGAGGTCCAAGGTTCAAATCTTGGGCCTCGTCGGACTGAACGCTTGTCCCTTTCATGGTGCTTTTAGCGGCATAAAAGGTTTAAAATGATTGTGGCATGGTGGTTATAGGGGCGGACTGCGCGAAGATCTGTGTGGCAAATTCTAGGTCGGACAACGCAGAATACTGTGGCAGCCATAAAAGCTGGATAGCCTGCCCGGATTCGTGGCGACTACCGATTCCACCATGTAAATTAAAAAAAAAAACTATAATGTAACTCTTCCTATTTATGGACTAAATCAACATCAACCTTAACCCTAATGTTCAAGGGTTGACTATCTAAATTTAGGGCTTGAGCTAATAAAATCAAATAGCTAACATATCTACATTAGATCCATTGCATGGCTTTTGCCTTAAACATGATTTGTCCTCAAAGCTAGAAAAGACTAAAATATGCTTTATGCTCCCACATAGAATCTTCTTCTAGAATTTCTTGATACTTGATGAGAAACTCTTAAATCTAGTGAGACAACAAAAGATAAACTTTGAACTACAATACTGCTTTTGGCTAGAGAGTAATTTGACTTTCTTCATCGAGTACTAGAAGCTTCATCTAGGACTGCACCTTCTAACCAATAATTTATTTGAGATAACAAACATGAAAGATAAGATGCATGTAAGAATATGGTGGAAGATCTAACTAATATGCCACTTCACCAATGGAACAAATCACCTTGGAGGAACCATAAAATTGAGGGGTCAATTTTTGATTAAACGTAGTCTTTAAAAATAACTGTTTATAAGGTTATAGACATAAAAAGATCATATCCCCCATGGAAAATTATTGTTTAAAATGATGTGAATCCTATTTTTGCTTCATGTAGTTCTAAGCTTGGGTTAAATTATCTTTAAGAAGTTGAAGCACAAGTCATTGGTGTTGCAACAAATAATCTACCTAAGCCACCTTGGAGGATCTTGGAACATAGTTTACCATTGATGAATCTTTTTGACCATAAAATGCCTCAAGTAGGGACATCTTGGGGGAAAATGTTAAGAATTTTTGTATGATTATTTAGCTAACAACCAATGAAACTAGTGATACTACTTGTTCTGAGAAAAACAATGAGGGTAAGTAACCAAATATTTATTTATAATATTTTTTTGAACATATAATAAAGGATGATAAGAAGAGCACATAATCAACTTAGTATCACTAAGATGAAATAATTCTTTCCAAAAATTATTTGTGAAGTTAGTGTCATGATCACTAAAAATGGACTTGGGCATACCATGCAATTTAAAAATAGAATCAAGGAAAACCTTGTCCACCTCACTTGCTAAATACATATGTTGCAATGCATATAAATGAGTGCACTTAGAAAGGCAATCCACTACTAGAAAGATCACTATTTTACCCTCAAATTTGGGAAGTCCTTAAATGAAGTTCATGGATATGTTCTCCCATTGGTAGTCAAGGAAAGATAAAGGTTATAACAATCCAGGATATTGAACTATTTTTCCCTTGTTATGTTGACACACCCTGCATTCAACTACAAAGGTCTTGAAATCTACTTTTAATCATTTTCAAGAAAAATATTCCTTCATCTACTGATATATTTTTAAGAATATAGAATGTCCTAGCAAAGGATATCCATGTAATTCTTGGAGAACACTCATCATCATATCTAAGGATTGAGAAAGATAAATGTGATCCTTTTTGTAGAGTATCCCATCAACATATGAGAAATAATATGGTAGTGATGAACCACCCTCCACTTTCTAAATAACTTAAGTAGTCCCTAGGTAAAAAGAATGAGCCCTTCCTAAGTTGAGAAAGACAACATGGAAGAGGACTAAATATGGCACTAATAGCAACAACATTCTTATGTTGGAAAGATAAAGTATTATCCACCACATTCTCCTTTATTTTATTTTTTAAAATAATAAAATCATATCCCAAGAGCATGATCAACCATTTGTTCTATTAAAAATAAGAGGGATACTATTCTTATCAATGCTTAAGGCTACTATGGTAAGTTTTATGATGAATTAACACACCGACAAATAAGATCAATATTTCTCTAAGGAATGCAAAAAATCTAATATTTCCTTCTCATAAGTGGATCATCCTAGATTATTTCCAAATATGTTCTTAATTTCAAAGGCTAGTGTATGTCCATCCTTTATTAAATAGCTCTAATACTTATGTTGGAAGCATCACACTCAATGATGAAGGGTTTGGTAAAACTAGGAGTGGCCAAAATATGAATGGTACACAACCTATTTTAGGACCTAGAAGGCCTGATAACTAGATTTAGACCAAAAAAATACATCCTTCTTAGTGAGAGCAATGAAAGAATCCAAAATCTTGCGATAGTTATAGATACATTCTTGTAGTAGCCTATGACACCTAAAACTCCATGGATTTATTTGAGGGATTTGGTCAATATCCATTCTTGTATTAATTTGATCTTGTAAGGGTACACCTTGACTCCTTGAGATACTATATGTGCCAAGTATTCTACCTCATGGACAAAAAATGAACATTTAGACCTTTTAATAAGGAGATTTTCCTTTTGTCATTGGTGAAGTACTTTGTACATGAATAAAATGATCTTCCTAGGAATTTCCATAAATTAATATATCATCAAAGAAAACTAGGATAAAATTACAAATAAAAGGATGAAAGTCATAGTTCATGAGACTTTAAAAGATGGAAGAAGCATTTGTGAGACCAAAAAGCATGACTAGGAACTCATAATGACCCTCATGTGTGAGAAAAATAGTCCTAGGGATATTGTCTCCTCTAAATATAATTTGATGGAATCCAAAATGCAAGTCTAATTTTATAAAGTATCTAGCACCATGCAATTCACCCAACAAATCATCTTTAATAGGGTTAGAAAACTTATCTTTTATGATGATCTTGTTGAGAGCTAAAAAATAAAGACACATGTACCAAGAATTATCCTTGTTGTATACCACAACCAATGGAGAGGAATAAGGATCTATTTTTGGATGGATGATTCATGCTCCAATATTTCCTTAACCAAATTCTCAATTTTTGACTTAAAATCTAGGGATAGTGATAAGAATGCACATTAGGAGGCTGAATTCCTCAAACAAGGTGGATGGCATGATAATGTGTATACTTAGGAGAAAGACATGTGGGATCACCAAAGACCTCCTTATAACAACTAAAAATGTTTTACAAATTCAATTAGATAAAAGAAGTGGCTTTGAAGATGAAACCTCCATGTAATTGACCTGGGCAAAGAATCCATGATCATTAATCTTTAATATCTTATCCATGCTATGTGAACTAACCACATTGGAGAGGATTAGATTCCTTGGGGAAAAATAACCCTTCCATTCTCTATCCACTTCACCTATAATTTTTACAAATTAATAGTAACATCACCAAGTTGGCATAATCATTATGCTCTCAAGATGACATATGCACTAACTAGATTCATGGAAAATAGATTGCTTGACTAGTATAATCCCCCATTTGAATGTTAACCATAGTCATATAACCCACACATTGAGTTATGGCCCCAATTATACTTAAAAATTATCCTAATTTGAATAATTGATATAAAATCCCAAAGAATTTGATGTCTTACTATTTATAAAGTTATGTGTGCAATCTGAATCAATCAACACATTAATGTGATGTTATTTGATGAATCCTTGGACCTTGATAATTTTATGATCTTGGAGCCCCGTATGATCATGTGCAAAGAGAACCATGGTATTGTCATCATGTTTTTCCTCATTGGTTGCTCCTTCTATAATGAATCTTCATATTCTTATACTATGGTGTCTTCAACTTCCATTTGAAAGTTATAACATTCTACATAGGCTTAATCTGAGGGATGGTGAGAATGATATTTGAAATAGAAGAGTTCCTAGGAATGCTCATTTTCATGGTTATTGAAGTAAGGACATAAAGTGTGGAAGTCATGTTCTATATTGGGTACTTAGATCTTGTAGCTTCTATTCTACCACCAAAATCTATACATTGAGCATCATCAAGAGTATAGGGGTTGAGCATATCAACTTCCCACCAAATTTTATCCTTATGACCATGGCAAAAGTCTAAGACCACCATTATTGGATCCAATTGATAGGTGTAGGTGAGAATACTTATGAACTTTGTGCAATACTCCTCAACCATTCCTATTGATTTGTTTGCATTAGAAAAACCACATACAATGTGAAATATTCTTTGTTAACACCCTCGAAGGTGCAAATATGAATACATGAAATAAGAATATCATGATATCAGTTATGGGAATTGGAAACACCTTCTATAGAGGAATCTATATCATAATCAAAGCATAAAGTGTAGCCACCTACACCTATAAGAGTACCTCTTATAGCCTAGGGAGCTAAGTGATTGCCATATGAAACTAGTGGACTATGACCAAAAGGAGATATTGAAGAAAACTTATTTTCTTAGTATTTTTTGCCTAGTGAATGCTCAGAAGTTGATACATAGTGAATTAGTGAGACTCATGTACAAGAGGATGCATAGTAGAGGACACTTTAAGGATGGTTTATATTTCAACTAAGGTCTTTGTAATGGACTCAACCACCCTTTCTTGATTCTTAAGATAGGAATGCAGATCAATATCAAAAGTAGTAGAAATATGATGATTAATTAGAGGTATAGTAGGAGGAGTGATGGAGGAGGGTTATTAGAAGGAGGAGAGGAAGGATGAGGAGTGTTGGAAGGAGGTGAGGCCATGGATTATAAGGAATAATGAAGATGTTGGTCAAAAATATTGATCTTTGGAGTGTTGTGATGCTTACTAGGATTTATAGGCTGGAGCTTCTTTTTTCTCATACACATATCCTCTAAAAGACCAATATGTTGCATTTAACTATTGATTCTTAACCAACCAGTAAAAGCAACAAGTTCATTCATACACTAGGGAATATGCAAAAATATTTGGATCATTACTAAAATAATTGTTGCTAGAAATATTCCTTTTATCAACTTGAAGAGATAATCACAAAGATATAAGGTGTCCTATGAGGGTCATAGCACACTCACTTACGTGTTGTTAGAAATACCCCTTATTTGGGTCAGTTTTGAGAGGTGAACATAATGGGATAGGTCTCCTACAAGGGTTTTGAAACACCTAATACTTTTTAATCAAGTTTGGAAAATAAAGTAACAATAGTAAACTTATAATATTCTAGAAAAAATGCACCAAAATATGAGATAAAAAAATTATAAAAAAGTTATCGTAAAATACTAAGTAGTATTATTCAACAAAGGTGTTGGAATAGTTTGAGTGCCCTTCTACTATAAATTTGCACCACCATAGGGATCTAATATAGATTCCTTAATATCACTTGTAATGAAACAACTTCAAAAATTATAATAGTGGTAGTAGAAATTCAATAATGCACAATAAACAATATCCATTGATAATAATAAATTTAGATCTAATGCTAGATTATCAAATGTGTAGTATTCTAGATTTAAATCAATACAAATCCTTAGCCACTTAGAAAGGGTGAAGTATCTTATCCACTTGGAGAGGGTGAAGTCTCATATGTGCAACAAAAGCAACTAAGATTAAAATATGAAAGACGATCCTAACTATAACGTAACACTTCCTATTCATGGACCAAATTAACATGAGCCCTAATCCTAATGCTCAAAGGTCAACTATATAAACCTAAGGCCTAAGATAATAAAAAATATATAGAAAACATGGTTATATTGGAGCCCTTACATTAGTGGATTTCCCACCTTCAACAATTATTTTATTCTGCATGTAAAAATATTTTTAAAAATATATAAAATCAAATAATTTTCTACTAATGATAAATTTATAAATGTAGGTTAAGTGAGTATATAAAAGTATAAGGATATATGCTATTAAACATTCTCCTAATCTAAATAAATATTGGTCAAGTATTGTAGTGTCCATAACTCTTTTAAATCCACGAAATGACATTTTTTAAGTTAAAAATAAATATATACCATTCAAATTTGATAATGAATTTATACAATTCAAACAAAAGGAAAATATCTAATTAAAAGAAAAGGCTATGTAAAATGATATAAATTCATTTTCGAATTTGAATGGTATATATTTATTTTTTAAGGTAAAAGAATAAATATATACCATTCAAATTTGAAAATGAATTTATACAATTCAACCAAGAGGAAAATATCTATTTTAAAGAGAATGCTAGATAAAATGGTTCTAATTATGGAATGCACAACTCTTTAAAACCCATGATATATCGTACTTTTTCAATAAATAAAAAAATATTTCATTCAAATTCAAAAATTAATTTATGCAATAAACAAAAGAAAAATACCTACTTTAAAGAGAAGGCCAAGAAAAATGGTTCTAGTAGAAAGGTGTAAACTATCAAACTTTTATTGCATACAATATCAAGCTATTAGTTAGTAAGAATTTGTAGAATGTTAGTTTCATTATAGTTAACTAGAGAAGAATAATTAGAGTATTATATAGGGAGAACACAATTTCATATATCTATATATATGAGAGAGGACATTAAGTATGAAAACATACCTATCACTTTAATAGACAAAAACATTTTAATAGAAGAGTGATAACATCTATTGCATATATCATATGGATATAGGTTCCAACATTGACTTGAATACTAACCAACTTATCCACAATAATTGCACTTGTTATTCCTTAAGTTCCCTTTTTTGGTTGTAAAACATATATATTTGTGATTAGGTTATCTTCTATCTTAATTTTCCCATATTTAAGAGTTTATCCTTTAATAAATTTGATACCATATTTGAATTGTAAATTTGCATCACAAACATCTCCATAACAACCATGAACTATGTATTTAAGTCTCTAGTCCAGGAGGAATGGGAGTTGGGGAAAGGAAGCTTATTAATTAAGGTGCACCTCTCGGCTTATATGTCTTCACTATTTTTACTTCAATTAGTGTTAACGTACCTTGCTCATTATTTCGAATATGTTTTCCTTTGTAAGCCATCTTTAACATCAATTTGGAAGACAACTCCAAAAAACTAGAGTCATAACAAGCTACATACTACTTTTATGAATTAATTATTATGGACTTGTCAATCTTTTTAACAAGTTCATCACTGGATACTATCAAATTTTACAATAATTTCTAGATATATTCAAAAGTATGTATTTTTCATAAATTATATTACAAAATAATAAGAGCAAACATAGATAAAAGAAGATATTGTTAAATGAATAGGAATATGTAGGTTCTCATAGACACCCCAAAATATCATATACACTAATGTAATAAATTAGTGGTTGGGGGTATATATAGTAGATTCCTAATCCCCATTTATAATTACATATTAGGTTAAGCCAAATCTAACATAATATAATGACTTAAGGTTAAATTATATTTTACAAGGTTAACCATAGTGGTGATTTAATCCATATCACTAGGTTTGAATATATCAAATTATTTTCATAGTATTACAAATCATGTTCATACAATCACATCACATATGCTTATAGGCTTACATCAAGAGTGCATGTAATATTACATCATCATTTTTAGCCTTATCCAATAAGGCTATATTGTTAATATTCTAGCATCCTCTATAATCAGTGTTAAGGGGCCAAGGAGAGGAGACACTAGAGATGGTAATATTTCCCCTTATAATGAATATCCAAGTGGGACAAATAATTGTGGTTATGAAGTATACTATATTTTCTACTAAAGATATATAGATTGGATCAACCCTTTCATGAACTCATATCCCAAATCAAGATATTGAGATTCCTATGATAATATCATGAACATGCAATGAAGTGATCACAAACTATACCATTATTAAAGGTATTTAGTTATGATATATAGATCTTCTCCTAAACATCATCATGAAAAAGAAATATGTGTATGTCCATATGAAGTACATCCAAGAAATAGAAGTAGGTCACTAAATAATCAATCCACATAATTTGAGAGGAAGCTATAGGAACAAGGTATACCTTGTGATAACCATATGAAGCATAACCCTATTACAACAAAAAATTATTCTATAACATTGTTACATATCCTTAAACTAATATCACCAATGCATATATCTTAAAAAATCATATGTTCTAAAAAAATGGGCTAAAAGCACTTT
Organism: Wollemia nobilis; assembly: GCA_028583015.1. Taxonomy (NCBI): domain Eukaryota; kingdom Viridiplantae; phylum Streptophyta; class Pinopsida; order Araucariales; family Araucariaceae; genus Wollemia; species Wollemia nobilis. The sequence continues at coordinate 5,210,462 of JAQPPZ010016930.1, read as the reverse complement.
CATATATTGTGGAATTTAGAAGGTTGGGCAAATTAGTAAGGTGAATAGTTAAACCTTCAAACCATAAAAAGTAAACTAGCAAATCGATGCCTTCAAAATATCACAATTTGATTAGATCCACCTACCAACCATGTCATTTCCACAATATTTATAGTGGAAGTGTCATGCCTCTCCCTTGGGGTGAGCAGGGGTATTCTACACACATGATATAATCTCCCCCCAAAATTATGTTGCTTAATTTCAAACCTCAAACCTACCAAATATACAAGGCATCCACAATTTTATATTGGGCATTATTACCAACTACAAGTTGGGACTAAAACTTCTATGGCTTAACCATAGGAAGAAGATATTTGAGAATATAAAAAATATTATTGTTGTTGGTGATATTTGAATTTACAAAATACACTAACACTTTATTTTGCATACTATTTTTCCAATTGAGTTTTGGGAATGAGATATCCATAATTATATCATGGGTTAAATGTCTAAGAGATAATAAAAATATTATTTTACAAGTTAACCTGGAAGGCATTTAAACCTATGAGCTTAGGTTCTATGAGTGTTTTAAAAGGCTTGCACTAGATAGGATCATGGATGCTATTATTGGATCCATATGATGTTGTCATATTCCTCAAAGACTACCTAAAAAAAACCCAACAAAATGATATGAGTTAGATTCAAACCCGTATTCTACACTAGAAAAGAAAACTCTACTACCAACATGTCATTGCTAGATTTTTAATATCCTTATATTTTAAGGATGAATATCTTTTTCCTAAAGAGAAAATAAAACTACCATTGGTAAGTTTGATCCCATAATCTTTGATAAAATATTTCATTTAGCCACTACACTATTAGATTTGTTGTTTATAACAAAATATATGAATGTTTACCCAAAATTCAAGTTTAATTGCGTAAAGGAAGAATATGTCATGCAAATGTACATATGTAGTCTTGCCAGATGCTTTGAACTTGTGTTATTCTGCACACAACTATTAGAAAAATGTCTTTGTTTTTAAAGATATGTTATGATTAGAAAACATTAATAAAGAACTAGTACAATAGGTGAATTGTGTAAATTGATCATGTTCCCAATGGTTTAAAAAGTAGTCAAATATTATTGCACTCACCAAGATGCCCCAACTATTGATGGAACAAACCATGGAAATATTATTTCTTGAGTATTATTCTAGATTACAAGAAACAACATATAAAAATGAGATAGTGTGAATCAAACTCATGATATTCCATTTCCAAGCAATCTACCTAGTATGAATAAAAGTAATTGAGGCATTATCAAACTATGATATAGTCCATGTAAATCATTTGCATGTAAAATAATTTATTTTTTGTATGAGAAGATAAAATTGCACCAAATATTTTTGAATTCAAATGCAAATTTTGGCATAAAAGCTCTATAATTTCAATTTTATTTATTTATTTGTATTTTTTGTTTGAAATAAGACAAATTTTTATTTGGTTTTGCTTCTTAAGATATCAAATGAAGTACATTCTCTTGCATGATCAAATCATATTTCTTTGAACATGCTTTGATGCCATGTGAGATTTTACAATAAATTCTAGAATCATTCAAAAGCATGCATTCACTAGAAATCATATTGTAAAAGAAAAAAAATCCAAGAGCAAATAGATAAAAGAATATATTGATAAACAAAAGAGAAGAGGTCAATTATTGTAGGCACCCCACGATATCACACATACTAATGCAATTGATAAATGCTTGAGTGTATTTATAGTATATACCTAATCCCTACTAATAATTACATGTCGTGTTAACCCAATGTCAACATAATATAATGAATTAAGGTTAAATTATATTTTATAAGGTTAACCATACTAGTTTTTTACTTGATACCACTAGATTTGAATACATTTAATCTTAACTATATGATTATATCACATATACCCTTAGGTTTAAATCAAGAGCACCAATAAGCTTAAGTAACCACTGTTAGAGTTGGTAAAGGAGGTCAGATTACTAATATTCCAAGAGATATTCCATCATCATGAATATCACTTATAACATTAATAATATCTACAGCTTAACAAGAAGAGAACCAACTTACCAAATTTATTGTGTCTCAAGAACAATTAATTAATGGAGGATTGCCTTTCAATTTATCACTATTCTAAACCGATAATGAAATTCTTTCTTCCATGTTATTCAACCAATCACTAAGTATCATAATATCATTATCCTTTAAAGTAGTAGTCTTCTGAAAGTATAATTTTTTTAATAAATTTTTCATTCAATGATCTCAGCCTTTTATTTTCAAAACTCAAGTCAAAGTTCATATTAATAAATTCAAGTTGATCAGGCATAGTATCATCCATACCAAGAAGCACAAAAAAACTCTACAATTCCAAATGTGAGGATTTTGAAATATTGTAAACCTCAAATTAAATCTCTTTATTTTGCAACATAGATTTGGAAAAATATATACAATAAATTTTATGCACTTCTTATAAAACTTTATATCTTTAACACTTCATTCTATTTGACAAAAATATCTCCTTCACAATCTTAAATCAATTTCACAAGCCCAAACCAAATAATTTGTAACCTCAAAGACTTAAAATATAGGATTCTACATTTGTCTAACATCCAATCCTTTATGTCACATACCAACATTTAGATATCATGACAAAAATATAAAACTTTGACAATATTTTATAACTAAATGATTCAATATTATGTTAGAAAAATAAAAAATAGATAAAGATAAACACAACACAACACACTAATAATCCGAACACAAAATATAAAGTTAGGTACAATTAGGCTACCAAAATATTTCACTTGTATCTATTATAATTGATACAAGTTGATCACATTAAATAGATACTCAAATAAAATATAGATATTATTTTTAATTACTTTTTTTTTTATATTTTACCAAATATACTCTAAATATTAAAACAATACACTTCCATAAAAAATTGTTTTTCAATTCTATGATATATATGGTGGTTCCTCTTGTTTCTTCATTAAGGTTCTCCCTTAGCTCGGGTGCGATGGATTCATGCTCAATAGTTTTTCAAAAAGGGTATTGTTACAATAGATGATTTTTTTTCTCGCACTAGACCAAGGATTGGATCCCTTGGAATGAGTTCAAATGCACTTTTAGGTTGTATGTTGTGGATAAAGATACTTATGATGTTTCTATTACTCTCACCCCTTTTTTTATGTTGTACAAGATTGGTGTGCACGCTCGCAGCATCCTTGGTGGTCAAACTGGAGATGGCAAGTTGACACTTCCTTGCTTAATTTTAAGGCTCGTTTGGGATATAAATGGTTATCTCCTCATATTCCTCTGGTGCCTAATCTCAATCAACATTGGGACTTATTTTCTACAAGGATTAGATGAAATTCTATATTTCAAAATGTTTGGGCTACTTATGTTGAGCCCAAGCAATATTTTTTTGCATGAAGCTTGCTGTGTCAAGGCCTTCCCTTAGGGGAACATTTGAAGGACCTTGGAATTCCTGATTCCAAATGTTCTTTTTGTGGTGTACTCAAGTCTTGTACTCACCTCGTTTGGAATTGCAGAAGATCTAAGCAAGCTTAGGAATGAGTTCTTTCCTTTTTTTTCATTTACAAATGTAAGAGTTTCTTGGCCCCAAGCTCTTCTTGGGGACTCTTTTATTTTGTCTCTTTTGTGTTTTGAAGTGTCACAAGTTTTTAGTATTATCCTGCTCTTTCATATTTGGAAGGTCCGTAATAGAATTGTTTTTAAACAATATACACCTTTTGTCACATTTACTCATGCTAAAAAATTAGAAGTTTTTAATGACATGTGGCTACATATATGTACTCAAGCCAACAATGTTGCTATGGAGTTGGATCACCTAAAAGTTCTTCTAACGCACTAGTTCAATGCTCCATGTACAGTCAATCGCATCCACTTAGAGCACTCTTCTCAAGAGCGTTTTCGATCCCGCTCTCACCGTTGACCTCTGTCATATGCAAGAAATGCTCTCGTAGACAGGCACTGGTCCAAGTCCTCACCAAGAAGCGGCCTAATGTTGACATTGTTTGTTCATCCAACCAAGTTAGGGGGTGGGATAATGTTCAACCAATTTCACCTGGGCCAGTTGTTGGTTGGAGCGACGCAGGTACTGGAGGCCTTAATCGTGACGTAGAAGGGTGGATTCCCATCCCATAATCACTAGAAATTTATGTAGGACAACACACCAGGGCACATTACTCCATATAATATGCTTTCTTTGATGTAATGATCATCAATGATCATGATTGGTAAACTTGCGTTTTGTTGGCGGCTTTGTTTCATACCTTTATCAATAAATGTTAGTTCGATTTCCCATAGGGTGTGTTAATCCACCAACTTTATTTTATTGTAAAAGCTAATATCTTAATCTAATGTAATGTTTTTTTTTAATACTAAAAAAATCCATTTCTCAATTTCTTTAAAAAAATAGAATGTGGTATTAAGTGCTTTTTTTTTACCATATATTACCTTTGTATTCTTTCATTTAGCCGGATGTTTAAGACTCTTAAAAGGTCTTTTTAATATTCAAATACATATTAGTTTGATTTAATTATTAATTATTTATAGTTAATTATTTTATAAAATTAATAAATTATTATTAATTATTATAATTATCATGATTAAAACGTCCCGAAATTAATCAAACGTTTGGTATAATTATTTTGTAAAACGTTTATTAATTTAAATGATATATGTATTATATCATTATAAAATTTTAATCAATTATATAATAATACATATATTGTATCATTGTCTTTATAAATCATTTAATGATCTAAATATCTTATTTATACCTATAATAGTATTTACAAAACCCCATGAATTGCATTTGGTTTCCTACTTTGAAAAAATCCTTAAAAAAAAAAAAAATGAGTCAAGATTTATTTGATTTCAAAATTAGCTACAACGAGGCAATGTTTTTTTTGCTTTAAAATTATTTAGATAATAAGTATCTAACAATTTTAATTAGCATCGACCAGACCATTTTTTCGGTTGAAATAATATGTGAACTATACGTGAGAGTATCCAATTGTAGGTGGGATAATGGAACCCAAATGTCAGTTCTCGAACCTAAGGGATCCTAAGCTATTAAGTCTTTTCTTATTTGGCGTTTGGGCTTTCCTAATATAACAAAGAACCTTATCCTCACCCATAATGACCTTCCAATGTTCTTAACTCTCATCTACAACTTGGCCAAAGGTTACACAATCATTTATCTGATGAAGGCCCTTCAGACATTAGTCACTGTGGAAGGAGATCACTGCATTGTCTCCCACAGAAATTTGGAGGAAGTGCCGGCTGACTGTTTTGTTTTTCATTTATTTCTAAGCACATCTGTCCTTCTGAGAGAAGCATAAGGCCAAAGTGGGCACTGATCACATTGTCGCAAAATATCTGTGGTGGAGAGGGTTCCATTCATTCTCAGAGCTTAACTGGATTCATTTGATTGTGAAGATCTCTAATCTTGGACTCTTTGAATGACAAGATAGATCGAGATTTTGATTGCAAAGTTTATTATGTAATATTTCCCTGGTTGTACTTATCTGTCACTGAGTATGAAATCATTATTTATTTTCCCTAATTGTTCTAGTCAAACTCTGCCACTGGAAGAATGACAATACGAGTAAAGCGGATATAGCAGTGAACAAGGGGGATCAATTAATTATCCGAGCGATGGCCAATCCTTTTTGGCAATGAGGCTGAAATCACAGTGTAACTGAGTAACGTTCCTCGCCATTTCACCGACTGATAGGATATATCAGCTTGAGTCATACCATATGAAAATGCTCACACAAATCACCTTGTAATTGGTCTTTTTATGATAAGTTGCGTAAAATGTTCGAATTTATTATTATTAGGTTTTGATGATTTTTTTTCTAATAATAAATTCAAGTTTAGATAGAGTAGTGAATGGAAGCATTAGACATGTTTAAAAGAAGTAAAAGATTTAAATAACCATGAGATGAACTGAATAAGAATATATATATATTTGGATATATAAAAAATTTAGTAATTTTTTTTTTGCACAATTGTTTATAGGGTTAAGTCAAGTAGTAGTGTCTTTTTCATTGTAAAGTCAAATCATGGTGCTACCACTATAACTTTTATCTGGCAACTTAGGATCATGTCGCATTGTAGAGTCAAATCATGGTGCTACCACTATAACCCCTATCTGGCAATCATGGTGCTACCACTATAACCCCTATCTTGCAACTGGTTATAGGGTCAAGTTGTAGTGCCTCCCATTGCAGAGTCAAATCATGGTGTTACCACTATAACCCTTATCTAGCCTCAATAAACACCAGGAGTGAGGGAGATCCCCGGTGACTAAACTACTACGATTAAACATGCCCCAGGTTTGAACCTAAATCTCTTTTTATTAAGTGCCCAACATCTTACCATTCCACTTAGCCTGGCCGACAACATTGAGGATATTTTAAAGCGCACTTAATTAGTGTACAGATATTGTCTAGAAGACAGTTCTGGAATGGATGTCCTGTGGCTTGACTCCAAGGAATTCCAGGTGTTTAAGTCCTCATTGGTCTTTGTCCTTCCTTAATAAGATAGAGAAGTTCATTGGCCTTGGAATATCCTTTGCAGTGCACTTCAACTTAGCCAATACTGCACTCGCACAGTTCGTCTTTTGCAGGTCTCCTCGCTTGGATTTTAGTTGTATGGTGGCAGAAGTCATTGACATTTGTGGGAAAGAAGGTGAGATCATTGCAATTTGTGTTTGCATTGCATTGTCTGCCACACGAATTTGGTGGGAACGTCCACTTGCCATGTTCTTTTTCTGTCAGTCCTCCATTCAACAAATTTTTGGTCTCTTCTATCGTTTTCTTTATAATGCTCTTCCTTTCACTAACTTCGGATTTTTCGTACCCACTGGTTTTCTCAATCGTGTACGCATGTCTCCCAGTCAAAGAGCACGGAGAAACATAACGCCAAAATGTACAGTGTGATCACAATTTATTTGTCATCAACTCAGAGACAGCTCTGCTACTTCGGTCTTGTCATTGAATTTATGCGCAACATTACGCCAAAATGTACAGTGTGATCACAATTTATTTGCCATCAACTCAGAGACCGCTCTGCTACTTCGGTCTTGTCATTGAATTTATGCGCAGATGCTTGCATTACATAGCAAGTTTTGCTTGTAAATATCTTTAGGGTCTTGTCATTGAATTTATGCGCAGATGCTTGCATTACATAGCAAGTTTTGCTTGTAGATATCTTTAGGGTTGGAGTTATATGAGGGGAGATTCTGATCCACGAAAGGTTCGCAACATGAATTGTTTTTTTTTACGTTGGTCTTAAATAAGCGACTAAAGGAAGCTTGTCAAGCGTAGACTCTTTTTCGGGTGTACAGTCATAATTTATGATTTGCCATGGGTTTTAGTGTGATAGATATGTAGGAATGTTATATATTTTAATTTTATTTAATTTTTAATAATATAGTTTTTATTTTAATTGGTTATATATATGATTGTAATGGATATTCTTTATATTATGTTATGATTATAAAGTTATAATAACCTGATAATTATAAATGTATTGTTTGATCAGATTTGGATTTTTTTTTTCTTTCTCGTTATATAAGGGCATGAGCCTATTTGTCTTGTTGTTGACTCGACGTCAGATGGAGACCATCGATAGCTCAGGGTTTGTACCGTTGTTCTCAATCTCATGGACTACTACCTTTGCTAAAGATGGTAGCTGCCCCCGAGGTTTAGACCTAAGTCTCTTCTTGGCAAGTACTTGGCCAGTCAAGCCTTTAAGCCTTTACCAATCCACCTAGCCCTTAGGGGATTTTTTTTTTATATTTAAATTTAGATCTCCTGCTTGAAATATGAGGAATATAACTTGTTGCGTAAATACCATTTGATATTTATAATGTTGCATGATATTAAAAATTAAGTTTTGTCCTTGTGATGACATATGACTTGGTACATCTTTAAGCTCTCATCAAGGATAACCAAGATGAAGTTAGCTAGTTACATCCACAATAGTACTTCACTTCCTACTTCAAGAAGGAAAAATAATTGAGTCTTTGATTAAATGTCTTCTTATTATTAACTTGTATATATATAGAGAGAGATCAACAACCTTTATATACTTTATATAATTAAAAAAAATGCAATATATCATCTTACAAATGCATTTGATCATTTTATTGTTTATCTCAATAGTTCTATTTATAGTGGTTTCATATATGATTGTAGCATATTTTCTAAATCAATGTAATGTTGATTGTTGCACTTCTAATGCATTTTGAAGATGCACATTGTAGGAACAAATTAATTTTTAATAAAGTTATCAAGAAGTAAGAAAACAAGTATACTTATGTTATTTTTCTCCTATTGTTTCTATTGTATATGAAAAGAAGTTATCCTTTCCATTTTATATCTTACAAGATTCTTTCATTTTTTTGGATTGGATCTAGGACAAGCAATGGGGAATGAGATCTAAAATTTTATTCATTGTATGATTGTGGTTTATATGTAAGATGACTAAGTTAAGTCATATAGACCCACAAAAAATAGGAAAGGTTGCTTTGATTCTAAGGAACTAACAAGCTTGCAACAAATCCACCTTCATCTAAATTTCAAATAACTTCTTGAGTTTTATATTGAATTTAATCCAATCAAATATTATTTATATGTTTATATCAATTCCATAGCAACCCAACATTTTATGCAAAATTTTAAATTCACTTAACATGAGATTAAATCTAATCCACAACCAAAAAATAAACAACTTTTAAAATTTCAACTACCCCATAGAAGTTGTTATTTACCCAGTATATGTTTATCTAGCCAAACTATGGTTATTCTATCCCCTATTGGATTCAAAACCTTCAAACTCCTATTTGGAGTTCCAAAGTCTTATAGTTATTTTTTTGAAAATATTTGCAAAACCAAAAGTAAAGAAAAGATCCTTTATCATCTAGTATACTAAGCTAAGCCAAAGTTCATGTTCCAATCTAGTAGAAAGTGATGTAAATCCAAAATCAACCAACTTATACATGAATACCTATCTTGTATATTGTTATAACCATATGATGCATTGATATAATATAAAAATGATTATCAACTAAAGGTATGAGTATGGGCATTAAATATTCAAAGATCATATTTAAACCAAACATGTGAATACTCAACATAAAAGGGTACCGTCAATCGTACAAATTCTAGTACTGTTATAGATACATAAATGAGGTAATCGTGATCTCAAAGCATTTTCTATAGATATTCTCCACCAGATAAACAATTTGGATAAAAAAAATCTGTAAAAAAATATCTTACTCTTGCTTAAGACATGCCCTTCTCAATTTAATGTGTAAAAATAAAATAAAATACTATCCTAGCATTATTAGATAATAGAGATTTATTTAGAACTCTTATTTAGAAATTGTAACATTTTGCAATTTTTAAAGTCCCACTTACCTTTTTCCATTTGTTGACATTGACATGCTCTAATCCACCCCTTCACAACACAATACTAATTGGAATATTTTTGTCCTTCTTGTCAAGTAGGTATTTCTTCAATTTGTCATCCATGTATATAGAAGACACATGAGGCCATCACTGGACTTATTAGCAATGTAAGGAACATATATTAATTGTCAGTACACTATTTATAGCTTATGTATACTTTGACTAGTGATTTAAACCTAAGATTCTTTTTACCTAACTAGGTTTCATGTTATGGTTTATGTTGTCAATTTTATATATATATATATATATATATATATATATATATATATATATATATATATATATATATATATATATATAACATAAGCAATAAAAAAGGATTACATATTGCATAGTATTCACAATAGTTACATTCTTAAACATCATTTGCCTAGTTATAGTCTTGATAAAGGCACACAAACTTATGAAACAAAAGCTTATATATGGTTATTTGGAATTCATACTTGGTGCTACCTCATTTAATTTATATTATACATAATAAATATGCATATTTTGTATTTACAAGTACAATCAAAAGGTTATAGTACAATCAAATACTTTATGATATTTCTTATGTTAATGTTGTCAATATCATAAACATCTAGAACAACTTACACATCCTATATATAGTATCTTATCTTATATGTTCAAACTATAACCAAGTAAATGATCACCACTCAAAATTGTTAACCAGAAACCTAAGAACCTTTGTGAATCCCATAATCAAGTTGGGATTATTTTGGTATCACTTATTAATAATATTAATATGGTTAAACTATAAATATTATTGGATTAATACTAATTATAGATAAACACCTTGAAAACAATGTTTATTAATTAAAATTAATATGACTATATGCTTTTCATTAAGTCTAAAAGGACCCCACTTGATTAATTAATTATTAAAAATTTAAGTCATACAAAACCTAGAAGATAAAATGCTTGACAATATTGATCATAGCCCAAAAAAAAATTATAAATAATATTCCAACATTATTTATATGGTAAGAATGTCTTAGTCCATAAATTTAAAATTGTATATTCTCTATTCATAATATCATATGCCACATCATCAATTTTTCCTTGTTGCAACTAACTTGGTAATGTTAAAGGAATTTTTGAGTTGCCTTCTCTATTATGCAAAAGAAAGATGGGTCATCTACATAAAAAATATGATCAATAACATGTATTGATGCCTGATTATATTTTTTTATTAGATAAAAAAAAATGTTTTGAGAGGATCCCCAAACCTTAATAAATATGGAACAGAGAAAAATTGAGAAGAGAATCCATATATTTATCTACATAGAACATAAACCAAAAGAAAACAAAAATCCACCAAAAAACATCTCCATATATCACAACAACATTGGGGACAATCGTCAAACAAAACCAATCAAAAAGGAAAAAATCCTTACAAAGAAAAATCCATGGCCAGTGGAGGAAGAACTAGATCTCTCGACCACTAAGAATATGTCAAGACCTTCTGATGATTAACCTTTTCTCGAATGTCATTAATGAAAACAATCACCATCTAGAGTAATCCCACTAGTACCTAGTAGTTTTTGTCAAGCATCTCCATAATGGTTGAGCACCAGAGGAATTAGGATCTGAAGGAGGAGGCATATCCATAGCAACATTAGAATCCTTTAGATCCTTTAAATTGATTCTGCAGTGGGATACTATCCTATGAATCTGTTGTATCCATCGGAACTAGTGAAACATATAATTTCAAAACTTTCTCAGATAGACATTTTTAATGCCACGCTTGGCCTCGCCTAGACTCACTGTGAGCCAGCTTCGATTTTTTTTATGACCCCACTTTTTTCATTTTGAATAAGATGTGGGTCATAAGTTCTCCATATTTTGACCTAGAGGACTCGTAGAGGATTCAAAAGTCACCAGTAGAGGCTTGAGGGTTGGGGATATTTTTTGGAATTCTATTTTACCTAGGATCTCATCCACAACAAATCCTTTATAATTTACCACATGTTCAAAAATTAACAAAATAAAACCTTGGTGAATTGGATCTAGCCCTTTACCTCCTCTAACATCTCACAGAGATTTTTCCAAAGAGTGAAAGAGAAATGATGATACATTCATCAGCCACTTCCTCCTTAGCTAGTTTAGAAACATCATATGGTTCAGGAACGTTGATGCCTTATTTTGTTGAGAAGGTAGGATAGAGTTATTTTACTAATAGTTTTAGGCTCCAAGAATAAATTCTCCATAAGTAAGTGCATTAAATGAAAATTGAGATTATTGGTAAAAATTATAAATTCTAGGATGTCAAGCCCTCATGTTCACTTCCCACTAATTTCAAGGTGGAAGTGCCAAAAATAAAAACACCAAGATTCAACCCAGGTTTCATGGGATGTGATGGAACAAAGATAGCTAGACCCTAACATCCTCTCCTTTGACTAAGAAAAGCACCTCCAACAAGAAAAGGGAAGACATCCCTAGATCAAAGAAAAGGGCATGTTTAAAATGGGATAGGGAATTGAATTCATGACCCTATTTGCATTAAGTTCCAAGGAAAGAATAATTGATCACAATGTGCCAGACACACTTGTGTAAGAGAAAATGGGGTACCCCATGTTAAAGGGGTCTCCATGTCATTCATAGCCTATATGACAACCCAAGATATTAGTTTACAAAGAATTGTGTAGTTTGGAAATATAAGAGGTGTGACATTTGATGGGGATACAAGAGTTGGGGAACACATGAGAGTGAGAATCATAGAAGGGATGAGAGTGGAATGTGGGTCTATGTTGTGCAAGAGACCAATATAGGGATAAGAGATACCCATAAAACAACTCATGTAGAAAGAACAAATATATTTTTTGGAAATATAAAACTCTATAAGAATACCAAGAGGAACCCCCTATCTCATTTTTAAAATTAATTCCTAAAAAAATTAAGTGAATTTTTTAAATAAAAGATTGACTAAAGGAATACCTTGGAAAATTGGGTGAGAAGATACTTTTCAAATGAAATGTTGAATTATAACCTCTTGGAAAACACCACATAACCTAAAAATAGCATTCATATTGATATATACACTATAAGAAAAATATTATCAATAAAGAGACAATATAAGGAAATATATCATAATTTCAAAGATGAATTGCTCAAACCCTATACAATATCTCTAGGATAATTGTGAACTAGAGACAAAAAGTTAGATTCATGGTTCTAGGAGTTATTTCTATAAATAGTTTAGTCCATTGAGGATGATCAAGAATGTTAAAGCAAAATAAAAATCTCCCAAAATATAGAGCATCTATAATTATCTCTTTCGAATGATTACATCAAAGCATAGATCTAAATGAAGCAAACTTTAAACTATAATATGTAAAAAATAATTATTTTGAAGTTAATCGTAAAAAGTAAATATAGAAGTACATAATATGTATATAGAGAGGAATAAATAGAATCAATATGTACAAAATACACCCATGAAAAATAATAATGTTATTAAAAATTAAACACTACTGATTATAGAAGATCACTAAGTAATGCCAAACAGGTTAGAAAATGATGTAGACATATGCATTTGATAGAAAGGTACGAGTCCTAATAAGTATCAAGATTACATATTAGTAGTAGATACTGGATCACACAAATCACCTATACAATTTGCCATCAATATGTATATATCCCAATACAAAGATAGTCATATCCAAGGACTTGAAGATTGCATTCTAACAATGCTTGTGTGTGTATCTATATAAAATCTACAACAATATAATTATACATTTTCAACATACAAATATTTCACAAAGTATAGGAATTTTAAACCTTTTCATATAAGCCACAAGGTCAAACACCTTAGAATTAACTCATTGTATACCATAACTAAATTACAAAAGGATGAAATGTTGAATTGCATAAGGGTTCTCTTTAAATTGTATTATATTGAAACCAAGAGTTCAAATTTAAAAAGAGTAAAACTACACTTATAAAAGGAAGTGCATAGCAACAACCTATAAGGTGAGCTTACAATATAATCAATAGGAGATTCGATAGTTGGAGTGGTTGAACAAATAGCCAAAAATAAATTTTGTTGTTCAACCATAAAATGTAGGAACACTCTTGTCAATGGAGTACAACCAACTCTTATCCCAACATCACCCATTGAACCTAACTTGAAATAAAAATAAAGAAAGAAGATATTTTTATCTAATTTTGGATATGAATACATCCAACTCTTATCCTAACATTCATTCTTCAACAAATATAACTTGTGATAAATATAAATAAGGAAGGTGTTTTATCTAAATTTGGATGAGCCTAGGAAGAAACTACACCTTGTAAGTGAAGACAAGATAGTGCTAATCCAAATCAAGAAAATCCCAAAAGATAAGATATAATGTGGACTTTCTACTACATTAGTATAATTTATTCTAGATGCTTCTCATATTCTTCTATGTTCCTTTGTTTGAATTTTGTTATGCTATTATTTTAGGTCTTCCTTGGACTATTTTTTATTCTTTGTTTGATTCCTCTTTTTGTTTCTTTGCAATACATTCTTCTTACTTTTGTTTTCATATTTTTTCTTTATGTTGAGAAATGTCTTGCAACATATCATTTATCTCTAATAGAAAAGCTTAAATGTTTTGTAGCATTAATGCTGACAATACCTAATGATTAATAAATAAAATCTATATCATCTATAAAGATAAGTGCAAAGCATACTTATCTATAGTGATCAAGTGCAAAATAAACTTATCTATAGTGATATTCAAATAATCCAAAAATACTCCTATAAGAAAGCTTATATGTTTTGATGCAGTAACCACCACCATAACACCCCAAAAGACTATTTACAGTTCACCAAAAAATCATATTTCCCATAATTTAATGGATAGTCCTTCACTCTAACTACTATTCAATACAATAATCATACAACCCAGCTGCAAGTTCGTACAACCCAACAACAACTTGTACACCCCAATGGAAAATTGTACAAATCTGGTAATTGTACAAATATGGAAATCGTACAAGTTTAAAAAATCGTACAAGTCTGGAAAATCATATAATTTTTGCAAATTGTATGATCTAATAACATATCGTTTAATCAAGCAAAAAACTTGCAATCATTCACTCCAAGAAGGTGTTCTATTTAGGTGGAAAACATACAATTGAGAAATCATTTAAAACTAATAACTACAATCATCGGGTAATTGCTCAATCCAAATCATACAAGCCAAATAATCAATCATACAACTTAGACAACTACTTGTATGATCATTTCCTGGTCGACACAGTTTCCATGGGATGCTTGTATGATTTTGACCCTAATCATACTCTATCCTTCATGCAAGTGGATGGATCTTGATTCTATGAGGTAATTTTTACTCCACTTTGAATATAGTTCCGCACATGGTTCTCAATGATCTCTTTCAATATAGTCCTTGAAGACCATCAATTGTGTAGTTAATTTTCTACACATTGTATCAATCCGAATGGCTCTTTGGTATTTCAATGATACCACTACCCTATATTACTAGCATACGTATGTATAGAAATTTACCTTTTACATATTTGGATGGCTTCTTAGAATATAACTCCAACTCCACAGTTCTTCTTCTTCGAACAACAACTCACCGGAGGCTTCTCTGGAACCTGCACAAGAGGGAAACAATAGATACCAACAATCCCAAATACACAATTCACAACAACGAGCCTTGCAAGGGTTAATGGAGAACAAAAATATTTTTTATTTGTTTTCTAGATTTACAAAGTCTAGATGAGACCTCTCCTTCCTCTCCTCCCCAACCTCCTCTTAGAAAAAAATAAATAATTTATAGGTGCAGTTTCATAAGAGGTGAACGGTTGGCATTTCAACTCCATGACTATTCATTTTCCAAGTATTATTGGGATGCTCCTACATCATACTCATCAGGTAAACAAAATGGATCATGAACATTCGATAATTTTCTAATTTAAACCCTGTATTTGACAATCTCATATGCATTCATGCATGTGGTGTCCTTAAGTTCTCAATTATTCTACTTGACTAAGTACTCATGATATTACTTGCCTCTCATATTATTGTAAACCCTAGAATATATAATCATATCAATTTCATCAAATTCCTTTTTTGGTAGCTATTGTAACCAATCAATGGTTGGAAGCCTTGAAACTACATCTTCTTGTTCACAAGTTGATACTTCATGGTATGGATATAAATTTGCTACATTGAATATGGGTGATATATCCACTCCTAGTAGTTCTATTTCATAAGCATTGGTGGTAAAATTCCTCAAGACCTTACAAGGTCCAATCTTCTTCCAGTTTAACTTATTGTAAGTACCTTTTGGGAATCACTCCTTTCATAAATATGCTAGAACCAAATATTCAACCTAAAATTCTAGCACTGTTCGCTTACAATCAACTCATTGTTTATGATTCATGATACCCCTTTCTAAATCACTTCACACCTCCTGATGTAAATCATGAATATAGTTAGAAAAATTCTCTGCAATAGCATTTGGCTTCTACAAATTAGCTATCTTTCGTAACTCATCTACTCCACGTAGATGTATTCCATAAAAAATCTAGAATGGAATTTTACCTGTGCTTCGATTTACTGAGTTGTTATATGTAAACTCTACTTGCACAAAAATAGTATCCCAAAGCTTCACCTTCTTTCCTACCAAGAATCTCAACAAATTTCCAAGGCTCCTATTCAAAACGTCAATTTTTCCATCGATTTGTGGATGATAAGCCAAACTGAATGCCAACTTAGTATCTAACTGCTTCCACAATATCCTCAAAACATGACCCACAAATTTTCTATCCTAATATAAAACAACACTCTTTTGTAAATTGTGCAATCTCACCACTTCTGTAAAGAATAAAGTAGCAACATGTGTTGCATCATTCGTCTTCTTGCAAGATATAAAATGTGTCATTTTGAGAATCTATCAACCACAAAAAAAATAGTCATTCCGCCTTTGTATCCTCGGTAATCCAAGGATAAAATCCATGCTTATATCTTCCCACGATCTCTATGGAATGGATAATGGTTTATATAACCTACTATTTTGGCTTCTTCCTTTGCATGTTGGTATATTTGGTAACCTTGCACAAATTTTCTTACATCCGTAGTCATGCCAGGACAATAGTAAACTTCTTCAAGCTTTTTCATGGTTTTATCCATCCCAAAATAACCTACAAGTCCCCCATAATGTTTTTCCCTTATCAAATTCTCTCTCATTGAACTTCGTGGTATGCATAGTTGATACCCCTTGAATAACATCCCTTCTTGGATGAAATATTCAAGCCATGGAGTCCTATTTCCTATAGTAGGATAACTACATGCTATCCAAGCTTCCTTGAAATATTCATCATCCTTATAAATCTCCTTCATGGCATCAAATCCAATAACTTCTACTCTCATCATATTCATCAACAAATTTTGCATGCTCAGGGCATCGACTACTCAACTTGATTTACCACTTCTATATTTTAAGATAAATGAGTACCCTTGTAGGATTTTTTACCACTTCATATGCCTTTGATTCAACTTACTTTGATAATAAATTCAAAGCATGATTACCTATGAATAAGACAAATTCCTTTGGTAGCAAATAATACCTCCACTTTTTTAGGGCTTGGATGATAGCATAAAATCCTGGTCATAGACCGAGTATTTCCTATTTGCTTCATTTAGCTTCTCGTTGAGATAAGTAATGAGCTTACCCTCTTGGATAAGAAATCCTCCTATTGATGTCCCACTTGCACCACAATCCACCTAGAAAATCTTATTAAAATATGGTAAGGATAGAATTTGTTGATTTGTTATTTTTTCGTTTAGGACTCAAAAACTCCTTTCTGCTATACTTGTCCACTTAAATTCATACCTCCCTCCTTTTAGGGTTTCTATAGTAGTTGTACAAAGCCCTCTAAAGTTTTTGATAAACTTCCTATAGAAACTTGCTAGCTCATGAAATATCCTTGCCTCAAATTTACTTCTTGGTGATGACCAATTCACAATGGCCTTAACCTTATCGAGATCCATTTGCAATTATTTTGGAGAAATTACAAAACCCAAGTACACCTATTTCTTCCTTCATGAAACTACACTTCTTCATGTTGATCAACAACTTCTCTTCCTTCAATATTTGCAAGACCTGTCTCAAATGTGTCAATTGTTCTTCCTTGCTCTTACTGAATATCAAAATATGATCTAAATAAACAACCACAAATTTACCAACAAATACCTTCAACACTTCATTCATTAACCACATAAAGATACATGGTGCATTTGTCAATCTGAATGGCATAACTAGCCACTCATACATCCATCCTTGGTTTTGAATACAGTTTCCACTCACCCCTTCCCTAATTCAAATATTATGATAATCGCTCTTCAAATCTATCTTTGTGAAGTACTTTAACCCATTCAAGAAATTCATTAAATCATCCATGTGAGGCAATGAAAATCTATACTTTATGGTTATCTTATTGATGGTCCTTGAATCTATACACATTCATCATTCTCCATATTTATTTGATGCAAGTACAACTCATATTGCACATGGACGCAAACTCTTCCTAATCAATCCCTTGTCCAATAGCTCTTGGATCTAGCTATTTATTTCTTCATTCTCCATTGGTGTCAGTCTATATGCTTTCTTATTCAAAAAACTCGATCCTGGAATCAAATCAATATGATGGCTAATACTCATTAGGGGTAATGTGTCTGGTAATTTTTATAATAAAATTTCTACGTACTCTTCTAAAAAATTCTTGACTTCGCCTGAAATATTATCCTCTTAGTTTACTATCCCATATTTTATGGGTTTGGCAATAAATTTTAAACACACTTTCTTCCTTGATATTTCTTTTAAAAATCATTTTCCAGAAATCAAACATACCTTCGGACCATTGTTCTCTCTTTCATCCTTGTCCTTAAAAGGATCCAACACATACTTCTTACTATCCTTCATAATGGTGTAGGTGTTTTCCGTCAAATTGCCAAGGCCTTCACAACAACACATGGCAAAAATCCATAGGTATAATGTCACACATGACCTCATCTTTGTAAGATCCAATTAAAATTTCACCCGATGTTCATTGAATAAAATTTGGTATCCCTTTTGTAGCCAAGATACCTTGTACATGTTGGGGTGCTCTATATGAATCAACCCTAATTTCTCTACCATCTCATTGGATACGAGATTATCTATCCTCTCACTATGTATAATAACCTTGCAACATTTACCTCTTGATTTTCATATTGTTCTAAAAAGACTTCTCCTCTAAGTAGGTTCACACTCTCTCTCTTTTGGTTTTAGAACTCTCTTCATCATGAGGGATTCTCCTTTTTTAAGCTCTTCCATGTGTCTAGGGGATGCAACACTTTTCTCATCTGCTACTACAACATGATTCCTAATATCCTTTATTTTACTACCACTTTCTTGTGTATTTGGACATTCAAATGCTCAATGACCATCTTCACCACACCTATAACACCTTCTAGAGAATCCTCTATCTCTTCCCCTACCAAAACTACCTCTTCCCCTTGAGAAATATTCTCCTCCTCTAGCATTCTAGCTAAAGTCATTATGAGAAGTACTAGCTTCTTCTTCATGTTTTTGTTGTCCTCTTCTACTACTTGTTTATCCTTGTCCTCGTGAAGACCACCCTCTTCCTCTTTTATTGTTTTGTTGTCATCGCAACAACTTCTCTTCAGCATTTAAGGCATATTGGTAGGCTTCCTCTACTATCCTTATCTTTATCATGTTAATTTCATCTTGTATGGAAAACCGTAGTCCATTAATATACTTCAAAACCCTTTCCTCGTCACCTCCCACATGGTTGGCTAGAATGGTGAGCTTATAGAATTCTTGTATGTAATCTTTCACAGTCATTTATTTTTACCTCAAATTAAGCAACTTATTAAAAAGGTCCAATTGGTAATCTGATGGGAGGAATTTGATATTCAACCTAGTGATCATTTTCTCCCATGTCTTTATCTTCTCCTTTCCTTTTATTTGCATTTAATTTTGGACATGATCCCACCACAAGGATGCATGCCCTTTCAAATTTGTGCATGCGAATTTTATTCTCTTGGGGTCTACAACTGATTCAAAATCAAAGTATTTTTCCATTTTTGTAATCCAATCAATGAGCTCCTCAGGGTTTAATTTCCATCATATGATGAGATTTCTACCTTTGGCTTTCTACCCATGTTAGAAATCACCTAGATCAACCTCTCCCCAGGGTATACAACTTCTTATTGATTGCGAACTCCTACTTGGTTTGCTCCCTCTTCTTCCTCTTCTTCACTACTGCTCACATATTTAACTTGGGTGTCCCTCCTTTTGGTAGTTTTCAATGCATCCAATAGAATAATAATTCCTCTCATCTCCACAAAATTTATAGTTCAAGGTCCTCATGATCTTCCTCTTCCTTGTTGTGCCATATCTCCTTGGACATGGATCACCCCTTACACCTTAGAGATCTTCTGGATATGATACCAAATGATGCAGTAACCACCACAGCACCCCAGAAGACTAATTACAGTTCACCAGGAAATCACATTTTCTATAATTCAATGGATAGTCCTTTACTCTAGTTACTATTCAATACAATAATCATACAATCGAGAAACTATTCACTCTAGGTAGATCCTACAACTCAACTGTGAATTTGTACAACCAAATAACAAATTGTACACCCCAATGACAAATAATACAAATATGGTAATCATACAAATCTGACAAATTATACAAGTCTGGAAAACCATACAAGTATGGCAAATCGTACAAGTCTGGCAAATTGTACGATCCAATAGCAAACCTTTCAATAAAGGAAAAATTATACAATTATTCACTCTAGGAAGATGTTCAATTCACATAGAAATTGTACAACTAAGCAATCATTTAACCCTAATAACTACAATCACCAAGTAATTGCTCAATCCAAATTGTACAAGCCAAATATTCAATCGTACAACTTAGACAACTACTTGTATGATCATTTTCTCATTGACGTAGTTTTCATGGGATGCTTGTATGATTCTAACCCTAATCATACTGCATCCTTTGTACAAGTGGATGGATCTTGATTCTATGAGGTAAGTTTTGGTGCACTTCAAATACAGTTCAACACATGATTCTCAATGATATCATTCAATGCAGTCCTCAAAGACCATAAATCATGTGATTTGTTTTTCACACATTGTATCAATATGAATGGATCTTTGGTATTTCAATGATCCCATTACCCTCTATTACTGGCATATATATGTATAGACATGTTTGGATGACTTCTTAAAATCTAACTCCAGCTCCATAGTTCTTCTTCTTCAGACTACAACTCACTAGAGGCTTCTCTAGAACCTACACAAGAGGGAAACAATAAACACCAATAATCCCAAATATATAATTCACAATAACAAGCCTTGCAAGGAATAATGGAGAACAAAAATATTTTTTGTTTATTTTCTGAAATTACAAAGTCTAGATGAGACCTCTCCTTCCTCTCCTCCTCAGCCTCCTCTTAGACATAAAAAATAATTTATAGACGTAGTTGCACAAGAGGAGAATTTTTGGCCTTTCAACTCCACGATTGTTCATTTTCTAGGTATTGTCAGTATGCTCCTGCATCATGTTTCTTCAATTAACATATAACTTCATCTTATAAAATAATATTTATAGTTAGGGTTTATAAAAGCAATGAACTTAATATTTGAACGCACCCATAAGATTATAATATTGAAACTTCTTTTATATAAATAAAATACTTAGACCAATTTTCTTTATTTCTTGATCCAAGAGTGGGGTTTTCTTTTCTTCTTTGTACTTTCATTTAAATAAAAAAAATTCTCCTTTCTTTTCAAATCTTGTTTTTCTTCTTCATTCAATTTCTTGGCCAATCTATCTAAGAAAATATATGTAAATTCTTCTCAAAAGACTTATTTCAACACATCATGTGGAACACCATCCCAATAACAACCAAACCATATCAATAAAAGTCCCTACAAGGATAAGTACTCTATTCACCCTTATATAGCATCAAATATCTTCTTTACAATTTTTTGGTAAAATATGACTTTTTAAACCATAATCATAATAAAAACTAATTTTAACAAAGTCAACGTCCTAATAACATTAACAAACCATTAGTTTCATGTTCTTATTATAAATCCAAAACAATAATCCAAATACAAGTATAGATCCCAAAATATCCTTCAAAATATGATAATTCAAAATTTTGGGGTTAATGAAGCCAACATACCATAAAATTTAAAAATATTAATTTTCATTTTCTCATTCAAAACCAGTTTAAATACAAGTATAGTATGAAAATATCATTCAGAATATGATAGTACACGAAGAAGATCTTAATTTATTACATTTAAATAGATTTATAAAATATAATTATTAAATTAATTATTCGATACACTCATTTTTTAGATTTTTAAATAACAAAATATAATATAAGAATCATCTAAATTAAATGTGTTTATATATAAATATATTTTTTCAAAAAAAAATTATATTTTTTATCAATAATTTTTAAATTACTTTTACTAATCCAAGTTCTTGTTTTCATAATATTTATTATAAGTAAAAATAACATAAATTATTTTTTAAAAAATAATAAATATTATGATCATACAACAAATTTACATAAAAATAAGTATAAAAATATATTAAAATATTATAAAGTAATTTTTAATGAGTATAATATGATGTTTATCCAATTCACATAAGACACGAGTATAAAAAACATAAGTAAAAAAATTAAAATGATTAAATATCATATTAAAATATAACATATGACTTATGTTATTCATATTTTAACATTAAACGTTAATCCTAATCCCTTTTATATTTAAACTTTAAATTTATTATTCTATAAGTTCTTAAAAGGCACATCTACATAAAATATAGATAGTTATGGAATAGATAATATGTGACTTCGAATAGTTTTCAATGGCAACCATCATTGCACTAGTCAAGACTTAAGATATAAATTACTTATTGGCAAGATCAAACAAATAAGATTTTTTTGTGTAACATATTGTTTTAAGGTAACAATGCGACATAGATTTCATAATAATAATAATAATTAATAACAATGAACAGGCATGCTAAAAAGATAAATTAGTTGATGGTGTTCAAAAGCTTGTTGGTGGAGTTGTTCGAGTTCAATTATTTAATTGAAGGTCTTATAGACTTTATAGGCTAAAGCTTATAAAAGTTTGTACATAATAATAATAAAAATAATAATAATAATTTTTTAAGCAACAAAAAAATAATGATAAATAAGTAAAAAATATGTATAATGTCATAGTATTTTATTTTATTTTATTTATTTATTTTAACATAAGGGAGTTGGTTGCATTTATACTATCTTTTAGCTGTCAAGTGCAAGGTTTAAATTATAGGGGTTGCTTTCAACAAGCTTATATTATTTTATTATTTTTGTGTAACGATCCTCGCACAACCTTTGGTTGTAATAAAATTGATGATTTAAAACTTACCTTTTCTTATAGAATGTGGTATTGTTGATAGATATTATCCATGAGGTATATGCTTCTACAGATAGAGTTGGTCGATGGAAAAGGTAGGAGGTAAGTGATGATTTGGCTCGTGAGTACATGAAAGCTCACACAAACTGTGGTTCATATAGATTCATTGGAAGTGACTTGCATTATATGTGTGCTTTATTTTAATATCTATTTGTTATTTGTAGAGAAGTGGTTTATTGCTATTATTTTGTGAGGGTAATGAAAGTGTTGCAAGGGCACGAGAGCCTTCCTTAAGTGAGAATTTAGTGAAATTGGGATTATTTGTATGTTTAGCAATTAATTTGAAAAGTAAATGAGAATAAAAATTAAAAATAATTGTGGTGTGCATGTATTACTATTATATACATGTATTATAAATATACATTGTACATGGATAATATTTACTTATATTATAAATTTTAATGAATTGGAAATAAAGGAGAATATTGGGAAAATAATATTCATAGCTTTATTGTATAAAATATTGAATGAATAGTGACACATGTAGTGGTTTAGTGGTGGCAAGTAGTAGTCATGATTGTGTTTAACTCCTTCCATAATCTCTTGAGCGAAAGAAGAGGAAATGGCTATCATATTTTGTACGTAGAAGAATAATCTGCATCGGGGAATGGAAAAGAAAGTTATCTTGCAAGAGAGTTTTTGTCTAGCTCTGAATCTTGTATTTGCACTAGTCTAAGTTTTCAAGAAAAAGAGTTCAGAGAGTGTGGTAGATACTGGGTTGGAAGTTAGAGCATAATAGTAGTTTACCAAATATTCCCAAGTTGGAATGTTTTTTATACATTTTATTTTAAAATTTCTTTGTACATGAAAGATTGCTTTCATTTGGAATTGTTGAAACAAGTTACTGAATGAATTAAATTAAAATACTATGTGAGAAATGCATGTTTAAATTGGGTGACTGTTAATATTTGTTTTTCTACTTGGAAAATATTGCAAGTTGCACAACCTTGTATGTTTAAATTGTGTGATTGTGAACATTTTCTTACTTGTTTGGTAAAGATTACGAGTTGCACAGTCTTTTACTATTATAATTGCTATCTAGAGATTGTGGATGGTGGAGAAACTACATGTAAATAGTTTTTATTGTTTGAAAGAAGGTAATGGATTGTAAATGGTTGGATATTGTTGTGTGAATGACAATATTTGTGTGCATGTTAGTATAGCTATGAAACAATAGTTTTGCATTTATTCCTATGAGCTGATATTTGATCCCTTTTACTACTAAAATTGGAGCTAACAAAATCGTTGGACTACAGTATAGTGACTACAATTGCACTAGGAAAGGATGATTGCAGGTTCAACTGAAGAGAGTTATACATAATAGACCTGGTAGTGATTTTTAAATAGTTGAAGCTGGCAGAATCTTCTAACTAGTTGACTCTATTCTAAAGTTGAATATATGCAATCATGATACCACACATGTATAAGTGTTTTCAATAGACAAATAGGGGGAAACAATGTATTTTATTTTATTGAGTTTGGGATGGGAAAAACTGTGTAAAAGTTATCCTCAAAACAAACCAAAATGATATGCTGAATATGGGTAAGAGTTTAAAGCCTATAGATGTTGCATGTAATACCAGTCTGTTATCTTGTTGAAACATTTTTGGAGAATTTATAAAACAATGTGGTTTTTATCTTGGCAAAATACATTGTAGTCTCTATAATAGAATATGTGTATTTTACCATATGGCAAGTTTTCTAAAAAGGAGGTTTAACCTTAGGAATGATTAAAGAATTTAAGACTTGCTTATATAAATGAATCAAGGTCTAATTAAAATATATTTCCAGATTCACATGATTGTGGACATATATCTGTAAAATATAAACCTATTGGAACATTCCTATTGTGATTTTCCTAATGTTCATAGAAAAATATATAATGTAGAAGAACAAACAACAATTACACTCAAAATGCGAATGCGTATGTTAATTATGTTGCTTATCATAAGTTATAGATAAACTATTGGCATGTCAATTTTTATATAAGTCCAAATATGTTTGCTTGTGTATGATCCATGAAAAGTATTATATGAGTATAATATTACCTTTAGTTCCTTTTAAAACAAAAGAAATGACATAGACCTTTCTTTAATAGAGAACAACTGAACTATTGAACCCTCAAACGATTGTTACAAATAAGAAGAAGACAACAATTTAGTCTTCCTTGTGCTAAATAAACTTGAGAAGCCGTAGAAGGAAAAGTTATATAAAAGAATGAAAAAATGGGTAAACTTTACATTAAGCTCATATAATAGTTTGACTTCAGTTTGTACCTGCAGTATGTTGTGAATTATGAAACAGAAAGGTCCACAAGTTAGATAACCTTTGTAATAGTAAACTGCAATGGGTTAACGGGTTACTTACACCATTAATAATGTAATTATGTAATCCATACTTACATATATACTTGATTATTTAGTAAAGTAGTTTTAAGTGAAATCATTACCTTTATTTATTGTAATGTTATATTACATTGAAAAAGTAAAACTTTCCTTTTTGGAAGTTGTTTGGGCCTACTCTAAAAGAAAGGGTATAGCTTGCTTATGGAGCAAAGAAGTTATGGAGTTAGGCAACCGAAAAGAGTACCGTAGCTTAGAAAAAGAAATTGTGGTGGTATTTTTATTTGAAGGTAGGTCAAGATAATATAATAGATAATAAATATAACTTATTATTATTAATATTAGTAAAATATAATGAAAATTCGAATGGTTTCCATAGGCTAATAAATATAGAAATATTAGATGTACAATAAGGATTCTGTTACAGACTCAACTCAAATTGGTACTATCTTTAATATAAATTATTTATTTGATTAAAGAGTTTGTATAATAGAATATTTAAGAGTTGATGCTTCAAAAAAATCAAAGTAAAAGTTATTAGCTAACCATAGACCTTTTATTTAATTCAAGCTTAGAGAGTAACTATTAAACTCTAAGAAGTGTAATATAGTTGAACCCTAGTAAAGTATCTATTATTACAATAGGGAGACAATTGATTTATATAAATTTTTATGGTTAGTAAATTCAAAACCAAAGGATTAAATCATCATTATTAAATAATTTAATAGTAAAAAATTATCCTTAAATGGGAAAACTTGTGTTAAGAATCATCGAGGAGTATGAATGGTTATAAAATACTCAATACTATTGTGATGCGGGTATGCATGCAACATGACTCAAGATAAACTATTTTCTAATGAACGAAAAAAGTTACCTAGTTAGAAATAGTGACGAGGGCTGGTATGGTATGCCACCTCTAGGTTGCTACTTAGGAGTGCAAGTGATATATCCTATGTTCATTTGACTTAGCTAGTTCAGCAATGACATTTGGTATGGGATAAACTATCATGAGTCATAATGGGTATGAGTGATAAATTCCAAGATCAGGGTATTGACATGGCTCTAGCTGACTTTGAGTAGTAGGACAATTAGCTAGACACTATGCATATGTACGCTAACTCCCTTACATACAGTTATTGGAACAAGTCGATCAGTTAGTCAAAGGTTCAATATGATAAGGGATGGGGAAGTATGTGTTCACCCTCTAGGTGTTATGGGCCCTAGAGGATAACCCCAACCATGTTTTGACTCTCATACCAAAACAAACAAAAAATAAATAAGACAAATCAATTCTACATAATTGTACCTTTTATGGAATTTGGCCAATATCGTCCACTTGGGTGGTTGTCTACAGTAGTCTTGAAACCCAAAAGTGGTTAGATATGCATGTATTGATTAAAACTCTATGTTAATGATTCATTGGGTGGAAAATATTTACTATGAGCCTGAAAGCACTCCTAGGGATAAATCATAAACTAAAACGGAAAAAAAATACCCTATAGATTTACTTGGATTATTTTTGTGGTGCAACTAGGTGAGTAGACTTGGGTTGTTACATGTGGTATCAAAGCAGAAGAGATCTTAAATTTGAAGAACTTTGATTAAAAATTGTATGTTGGATAAATTTAAAGCTAATAAATTAACTGACTTCTTTTTCCTACAAGTCTTATGGCACATATGTTGGGAGGTGGAACTTCCCAAAATCCCATGGGAGGTGGGAAAGAGGAAGCCATCATAATATGAAATTCAAGAGGACATCAAACAATGAATAGAAGAGAATGTACTAAAAGGGAAATAATGATGAAGCAAGTGAATGAACCTCCATTAAATGAGCCTGGTAGGGAGGAAGGAAACTTAGCATAGGTAGTGTAAATATTACAAACTCATATGGATAAGCAAAGAGAATAAATGGCCCAACAAAAAACTCACATGACCCAAAAATACGAGTTGATAGTCCAAAAATAGAAGATTATAGAGGACTTAACTAGGGGTAGGGAAACTGTAGGTAAGACAAAGGAAGTACCTAGTGAGCCTACAAGATCTAGCACTAGTAGGACCAGAGTAAGTGTGGAGTTGATTAAAGACCTAAAGAAGGTTGTAATTTATAAATTTAATAGAAAAGGTGATGGTGATGCAACATAGAAATGGTTGAATTAATTGAAATTATTCTTTTCCTTGGTGGTTTTATCATTAGAATATAAAACTACCTTAGCTATCATGAACATGGTTGAAGTGTCCCTATACTGGTGGAAAATCTTCAAGAGAGGGCCGAGTGTTGAAGCTACAAATGTCAAATGGAAAGTTTTTGATAAGGAATTTAGAAACAGATTCCTAAGTAGTATTATGTGAAAAAAATTGGTTGATATCAAGACAGTGGTGAATATGCATAACCCTATAGATCTTCCTACTTCTTTTGAATTAGCTCAAAATGAGGAAGCAAACCAAGAGACCAGAAAGGCATATTTTAATTACCAAAATCAGTCCAAGAGAGATAAATATGAGCTCAGGAAATGGAAGAGCATTGGGTTTATGAAATGGGACAAAGAACAGAGTAAGAAACCCAAAGGAGATCACAATAGACAAGGAAGAAAAAATAAAAACAATTTCCAAGGCAATAGGTTCAGGATCAACTAATAGCTTTTCCACTATTGAGGATTAACTAATTGCTATTAGGGAAATTGTACCTAAATTCAAGAACAAGAACAATAATGGGGGGAATAGAGCTCCTCCAAGTAGATGTTATATATGCCAAGGAGCTCATTATTCCAATAAGTACCCCCATAGAGATGGTCTTCGCCAAAAAGCTCCAAAAGAAGACATCCATAGGATCTTTGTGGTGGTAGGTAGTCTCGTACTTGATCGTCAAGTTATTGTTTTCTTGTTAAATGGTAAAATTTATGATAAGGATATATGTATTCTAATATATAGTGGATCAAGTAATAACTTTATTTCCACTAGATTAGTGAGGGACATATCTGAAAGACCTAGATTTTTGGCTAATGGTTGGAAGGTGGAATATGGGTCGGGGTAAACTTATTAAGTAAACCAATGTCTATTTGACCCTCACATCATTTTGCCTCAAGGAAAAACTAATTGGAATTTGTATGTAGCACCTTTACATGCCTTTGACATCATTCTTGGTGTTGATTGGTTAAATTTTCATAAGACTTCTAAATTTTGAGGAAAAATGGGTGGTGTTTAGGGACGAATCTAATCAAAGGATTTATATTCATTGTGACCGTGGAGAAATTAAGCCACATTTAATGACTGCAATGTAGATAAATAAATACATTAGGAAGAAAGAAATGGTTTTTAAAGTTAAAATGAATAAGAAAGAGGATATTAAAGTGGAATATGATATTTTTCAAAAGCATCTTGTCTTGAGAGAATTCAAGGATGTGTTTTTAGAGGACCTTCCAAGGTTACCTCCTTAAAGAGAGTTTGATTTCTCTATTGAGTTGCTTCTTGGAGCTGCACCCATTGCAAGGGCAGCATATAGGATGACTCCTATTAAGCTACAAGAGCTAAAGATGCAACTTCAAAATTTATTGGAAAAAATGCCATGGGGAGCTCCTATATTGTTTGTTAAGAAGAAATATGGTACCTTGAGAATGTGCATAGACTACCAAATGTTGAATAAGATCATTGTAAAAAATAGGTACTCATTACCTAGAATTGATGAGCTCTTCGATCAGCTGAAAGGAGCAACCATATTCTCAAAGATTGACCTAAGATCTGGTTATCATTAGTTAAGGAATCGAGAAGAAGACACATCTAAAACAACTTTTAGAACAAGGTATAGATATTTTGAGTTTGTAGTCCTACCTTTTGGGATAACTAATGCCCT
This sequence comes from Wollemia nobilis, assembly GCA_028583015.1. Classification (NCBI taxonomy): domain Eukaryota; kingdom Viridiplantae; phylum Streptophyta; class Pinopsida; order Araucariales; family Araucariaceae; genus Wollemia; species Wollemia nobilis. Next base: position 5,181,207 of record JAQPPZ010016930.1, on the reverse strand, counting down.
AGATGCATTCATGAATCTCATGAATAGTATTTTTAGAGAGCATTTGGACTATTTTGTGCTTGTGTTTATAGATGACATATTGATCTATTCCAAGAACAAGGAGAAACATGATCAACATATGATAATTATACTTGAGATTTTTAGAAAGAATCAATTATATGGAAAGCTATCAAAGTATGAATTCTATACTTCACAAATATAATATTTGGGACATATTATATCTATTGAGGGGATTTCAGTCAATCCTAAAAAAATATAAGCAATTGTTTTTTGGCCTGCACTTACTAACGTGATTGAGGTACACATTTTTATAGGAATTGTAGGCTATTATAGGTGATTTGCCAAAGTTTCTCGATAATATCCCAACCTATTACAAAACTTCTAATGAAAGATAAATCCTTTAAATGGACAGAGTAGTGTGAAGAGGCCTTTTGAATTCTAAAAGAAATGTTGACAACCACACCAATTTTGCATTTACCTGATCCTAATAAGAATTTTACAGTATATATTGATGCATAAATTGAAGTATTAGAAGGGTTTTTGATCCAATATGATGCGTCTGGATGAGGTAAATTATGTCACTCATGACTTGGAGTTGGCAGCTATTGTACATGCCCTTTAATATTTATAGGTACTACTTGTTGGGGAAAATATTTGAATTGAAGATAAATCACTAAAGTTTAAGATACATATTTACTCAACCCTTATTGAATGCTAGGTAAATAGGTTGCATGAAATTTCTATTTTATTATGATTTTGGCATTGACTATATTAAGGGTAAAGACAACAAGATAGTAGACACTTTGAGTAGGAGAGTGCGCATTGTTGCAATGATAAAATATCATTATGATTTATTAGATCAGATTAAATATTAGTAACAAAAAGAATACTCATATGGAGCAAGAACCTTAAAAAGATATAGGTTTTATTTATAGATATGACTTGTATTATAATAATAGAATGGTTATTCCAAATACGGGTGGATTGAGAGAATCAATCCTTAAGGAGGCACACAATATTCCTTAGTTGGTGCATCCTAGAGGGGTAAATATGTGCAAGAGCTTGAGAAAGACCTACTATTGGGTAGGTATGAAAAGGGAAATAATTGATTATGTGGTCAAGTGCTTAGAATGCTAGAAAGTGAAAGTAGAACATTTGCATCCAGTAGGTAAATTGTACCCACACGATGCACCTATGCAAAAATGGGAGGCAGTTTCGATGGATTTTATAGTGGGTTTACCTAAAAAAAGGTTTAGGCATGATGCAATCTTGGTAGTTGTGGATAAGTTAACCAAGGTTTTACATTTTATACCTGGTAATGTATAAGATGATGCACCTGCTATAGTGAGCAAGTTTTCCAGGGAAGTGGTAAGACTACACAAATTTCTATAAGTCATAATCTCTGATAGAGATTCTTCCTTTACCTTTGAATTCTGGTAGGCTTTGCATGAAGCTTTAGGAACCAAATTGAATATTAGTTTCACCTATCACCCTAAGACATATGGATAGACTAAGAGGATGAATCATGTATTATAGGATATGCTGAGAATGTATTGTATGGATCAACATACAAAATAGAAAGATTATTTATATATAGTCAAATTCACATACAATAATAGTGATCATGCATCACTAGGTATGATGCCTTTTGAAGCTTTGTATGGAAGAAGATGTAGGACTCCCTTGTCATGGGATAATACAGAGGATTGGGTAGTGATAGAACCATAAACTATAAAAGAAATGGAAGATCAATTGAAAATAATTCAATAAAAGCTAAAGAAGGTCGCAGATTGCCAAAAGATCTATGCAGATCTTAAAAGAACATCGATGGAATATTTTGTGGGAGATAGATTATTCTTAAGGGTGAAACCAACTAAAATTTCTATAAAATCTTCTAAACTTGAATCTAGATATGTGGGTCCATTTGAAGTGGTGGGCAAGATAAGCCCTGTTGTATACAAACTTGCTCTATTGCCAAGCTTATCCAAAATCCATAATGTCTTCCATGTGTCCATCTTTAGGAAGTACATTTTTTATCCCACTCATGTTTTAGATGTTTCCAAATTGTAGATGATTTATCTGCTAAATATTGATGTTTAGCCTATTCGTATACTTGGATATAGGACCAAGAACTTGAGAAAGAGGAATATAGAGCAATATTGGCTTCAATGGGACATCTAATCAGATATAAACACAACATGGGAGAGTGTGGAAGATATGCAACAACAATTTTCTTATTTGTTTGAGTAGACATGGATATTTTTAAAAAATCTATATGGTTTGATGATGTATGTATATGGATATGGATATGAGACTACACACTGAGTAGAGTAGCTTTGCATATGTTTTGGATTATTGACTAGAATAGCTTTGTGTATGTACTGTATGGTTATGCATGACAACTATTTATCATTAATTGGATAGAATTAGGATTCTTAAAATTTGGAATTGGCTAATATTTAGGACCCTTGACCAGGGCCCATTAGCCAAATATTTTGGGTGCAATTTTTTTTGGGGTTGATTCGCCCCAATTTTATAATAATTTGACCATTTTAATTTTAAATTTCCAACATTACCCCTAATAATAGTGAACCTTCTACATGCATTTGGACACTATTCACCCAAATTTCGAAACTGATTTGTCAAATTTTTATAAATACATTTTTGGGGCCGACCCCTTACACATAACACTAATGTATTGGATTACTGAGTAGAGTAACTTTGCTTAAGTGATGGTGGATTTTTTTATTTATGCATAAAAAATTGGTTAAATACAATATGAAATTTTAAGTGGTTTAATTGAGTGCCAAAGTTTGAATGATTTATGATTCAATGATGATTTATGAATTGACATGATCAATATGGCATATGTGAAAGACTATATTAGAATGTATTTTTTTTGTTTGACCATGTCATGAAACATAGGGATTGTGTTTGTTTCTAGTGGGGGAGGATGTAATAACCCTTCTCACACGACCTTTGGTTGCAATAAAATTGATGATTTAAAACATGTATTTTCCTATAAAATGTGGTACTGCTGATATACATTGTGCATGCAGGACCAATTATATGCTTCGAGTTGGTCGATGGAAAAGGTAAGAGGGAAGTGATGATTCAGCTCGTGAGTACATGGAAGCTCACACAAACTGTGTTTCATATAGATGCATTGGAAGTGACTTGCATTATGTGTGTGTTTTATTTTAATATGTGTTTGTTGCCTATAGTGAAGTGGTTTATTGCTATATTTTGTGAGGGCAATGAATGTGCTACAAGGGCATGGGAGCCTTCCTTAAGTGAGCATTTAGTGAAACTGGGATTATTTGTATGTTTAGAAATTAATTTGAAAAGTAAATGAGAATAAAATAAAATGATAATTGTGGTGTGTATGTATTACTATTATATGTGTGTATTAAAATATACATTGTATATGTATAATATTTAATTACATTGTAAATTTTAATGAAATAAAAATAAATGAGAATAATTGGAAAATAATATTCAAAGTTTTGTACATGAAATATTGCTTTTGTGAGAAATGCATGTTTAAATTGGGTGATTGTAAATATTTGTTTTCCTACTTGGAAAATATTGAAAGTTGCATAACCTTGTATGTTTAAATTGTGTGATTGTGAATTTTTGCTTACCTATTTGGTAAATATTGCCAATTGCATAACCTTTTACTATTATAATTTCTATCTAGAGATTGTGGATGGTGAAGAAATTGCATGTATGTGGTTTTTCTTATTAAAAATAAGTTTATGGATTGTAAATGGTTGGATATTATCATATGAATAATGGTGTTTGTGTGCATATTAATAAATTTGTGAAACAATAGTTTTGCATTCATTCTTATGAGCCAATATTTGATCCCTTTTACCACTAAAATTGGAGCTAACAAAACTAGTGGACTACAATTACGCATAGGAAAGGATGATTGTAGGTTCAACTGAAGAGAGCTATGAATAATAGACATGGTGATTTTCAAATAGTTGAAGCCAGTAGAATATTCTAACTAATTGAATCTATTCGAAAGTTGAATCTGTGCAGTCATGATACTGCACGTGTATGTGTGTTTTCAATAGATAAATAGAGGAGAATAATGTATTTTATTTTGCTGAGTCTGGGATGGGAAAAATTGTGTAAAATTTATCCTAAGAACAAACCAAAATGATATGTTGAATAGGGGTAAGATTTTACAGCCAGTAGATGTGGCCTGCAATACCTTCATGTTATCTTGTTGAAACATTTCTAGAGAATTTATAAAACAATGTGGTTTTTATCTTGGCAAAATGCAATGTAGTCTCTGTAATAGAATATATGTATTTTACCATATGGCAAGTTTTATGAGAAGGAGGTTTAACCTTGGAAATGATTAAAGAAATTAATATTTGCTTATATAAATTACTCAAGGTCTAATTAAATTCTATTTCCATATTCACATTCTTTTGGACATAGGTCTATAAAATATAAACCTATTGGAACATTCTCATTGTGATATTCCTAATGTTCATGAAAAGAATAAGATATGTTGTAGATGAACATCCAACTATTACACTCAGAATGTGTATGTTAATTATGTTGCTTATCATAAGTTATAAAAAAACAATTGGTATGTCAATTTTTATGCTAAGCATTATATGGGTATAATATTACCTCTAATTCCTTTTTTTGTAAAACTAGAAAATCATTAGGGTGTGTATTATAAAATCCTTGGATTTTTCAAATATAAGAAACCACATAGACCTTTATTTAATAGAGCATGATTGAACTGTTGAACCCTCAAATTATGGTTACAAATAAGAAGAATATAATAATGTAGTCTTCCTTGTGATAAATAAACTTGAGAATTTGTGGAAGGAAAAGTTATATAAACGAATAAAAAAATGGGTAAACTTTATATTGGGCTCATATAATAGTTTGACTTCAGTTTGTACCCATGATATGTAGTGGATTATGAAATAGAAAGATCCATAAGTTAGATAAGCTTTGTGATAGCAAACTACAACGTGTTAATGGGTTACTCACACCATTAATAGTGGAATTATGTAATACATACTTAGATATGTACCTGATTATTTAGTAAAGCAGTTTTAAGTGAAATCATTACCTTTTTTATTATAATGTTATATTACATTGGAAAAGTAAAACTTTCATTTTTGGAAGTTGTTTGGGCCTACTCTAAAAGAAAGAGGATAGCTCGCTTATGGAGAAAATAAGTTATAGAGTTAGGCAACCTAGAAGAGTACTGTAACTTAGAAAAAAAAAATTTAGGTGGTATTTTTATTTGAAGGTAGGTCAATATAATAGAATAGATAGTAAAGATAACTTATTATTATTAATATCATTGAAATACAATGAAAATTTGAATGGTTTACATAGGCTAATAAATATGGAAATATTATGTCTACAATAAGGATTCTATTACAAACTCAACTCAAAACGATACTACCTTTAATAGAAATTCTTTATTTCATTAAAGAGTTTGTGTAATGGAATATTTAAGAGTTGATGCTTCAAAACAATCAACGTAGAAGTCATTAGATAATGATAGACCTTTTATTTAATTCAAGCTTATAGAGTAACTATTAAACTCTAAGAAGTGTAATATAGTTGAACCCTAGTAAAGTATCTATTATTACAATAGGGAGACAATTGATTTATATAAATTTTTATGGTTGGTGAATTCAAAACCAAAGGATTAAATTGTCATTATTAAATAATTTATAAGTAGAAATTTATCCTTAAATGGGGAAACTTGTGTTAAGAATCATTGAGGAGGATGAATGGTTATATAACATCCAATATTGTTGTGATGTAGGTATGCATGCAACACGAATCGAGAGCAACTATTTTCTATCTGAATAGGTCAAATTAAGTGACCTAGTCAAAAATAGTAATGAGGGGCAATATGGGATGCCACCTCTAGGTTGCTTATCATGAGTACAAGTGATAATTCCTATGTTCATTTGAATTAGCTAGTTCAGCCACAATGTTTGGTATGGGACAAACGATCATGAGTCATAATGGTTATGATGTTAGCTTTTGATGAGTAAATACTCAAAATAATATTGCCTCAAGATCAATAATATAATTGCAATATGAAATATAGATAATTTTGATCAATCAAGCATATAAAATCTATTATATAATAAATTAAAGAATGCCAAAGACAAATACTCAAAAATATTTATTGAATGAAGAGATCAAAATACATCATATTACATCACCTTCCATTGCTTACATAGGTGACTCTTCTTCACCTTGTATCTTTTACATCAATACATCCATATATAGAATGGAATGTGACTCTTCATTTGGAGGTCTCTTGGGCCTCACTCTTCCTATGAATCTTCATCTTCCTACTCTATTGATGCATGTACATAGGGATAACTATGCACATTTACATTACCAAAATATCATTGCACACTTGTTAATTACATTGCATAAAGTAAATCCTAATCTAAGACTCTTTTCCTAATCTATAGATGTACCCATGATGGTACATTGGCATGTACCAAATAATGTAATATATTCCAACACCCCCATGTATTACATTATTTGGTTATTGAAGACTCTAGTCTTCAATATGGTCTTCATCTTCTTTCTCGAGCTTGTGTTCTTCATATTGTAGGTACTCTTCATTTTGTATAGGTTCAACTTCTTCTTCATGTAGACTCTTGGATGATGTTGTGCTATCATTTGATCCTTGTAGAGACTTATTATTTTTCCTTTTGTTCTTCATATTACAAATCTTCATTTTCACTTGGTTCCTTGTCTTTGTCTTTGAGTTCTACTTGGGGGTCTTGATGTAGTCAATCATGAGATATCCTTGTTGAGCTAGAGCTCCAATTACTTATTTAGTCCATCTTTGATTTTCTTGATCTTTGTGTAGTCTTATTTCCTGTTCTTCAAGCTTGTACTTGTTGTTATCAAAATATTTAAAAATAATTCTTTGAAACAAGCATTGTAACCTGAATGTTAGAATTCTTTCAAAACTCATATAAAACTATTTTCCAAAACCTTGTTTCTTTTGCAAAAAAAAGGGGGGACAGAGTGTATTCTATTTGTAAAATTATAACACAAGGAAAGGGAGAATTGTTAAAATCAAAGGGTTGAAACATTGAAACTGTTTTATTTTTCAACACAAAAAGGAGGGCAATTGTTTTTTTCAAATTCTTTGCAAAATTGTAAGACAAGGGGTAATTGTGAAATATCAATTTTTTGCAAACACAAAATTAATTTCTTACAAAAATTATTGTAATAAAGGTGCATTCTCGATAGCATTCGACACCTTTCTAAAATTGGCATTATAAATTAGGTGCATTTTTTATCAAATCCGACACCTATGTGTTAAAAATTTGTGGGCACTTTTGATGGATTATTGCATTTAATTTCCTATTTTTGCAATTACATCTTAAGTCAAAAATCAAAAGCACTTAAGACCCAAATTTTACACCCATTTGTGTAATTTATTGCACAGGTAAAGCCATTTTTTTTATATTCACTCCATAAAAACCTTAATTCACTCTTCTTGTTTGGCTTAAATTCCTCAAACTGATCATCCTTCTTTAGAAGGGTTTTTAGGCAGGTGCCATTAAATATCAATTTGAGTGATTCAATTTCAGTACTCATTTTGGGTATATCGAAAGAGAGACCATTTTTGGGTGAAATAAGGTAATAGTAATAGTTACTTTACCATAGTAACTCTAACATCCCTCCTTATTACATTATTTGGGTAATGTATATAATTCCCCTCATACAGTGAAGGAGAAAAATGAAAAGATGTTGGCTCTTGCTTTGGATCTAAGTGTACCTTTGGATGAGTACCTTTGGGTCTATCAGTGAATCTACCTTTGGATCATTACCTTTGGGATTGCCACTCGGTCTGTCACTAGATCTACCACTAGGTCTACCATAGGGTTTACCTTTCTTGTAGAAGTCATACAACATTTATTTCATCTTGGTCGATTGTATGAGATCTATCCATCCACAATAGATATGAACCTTGTTGGTCATTTTCAATTTTTACCAACAATTTGAAGAGTGATTTGTACATCCACATGTGCCACAAGGATGTAGTTTCCAACATCTAGCTACTACATGTCTTGTTCTTTTACAATGACTGCAATAATGCTTTGTAGGAGTTGTAGGATATTTAGGTTTTACAAACATGGTTTTACTGGTACTTGCTTGTCCATCATAGCCAAGGCCTTCTTTCTTTGGCTTGAAATTTGGCATTATAGGATTTTTAATGTCTTTTACATGTTTACCTAATATTTCACCATTGAATCCCGTTTTGTTCATGATTTTGGATCCAATGTCTTTGGTGTGTTTTTCAAAAAACCCAAGTTCTTCATATTTTTTTTTTAAGCAAAAAACCCCTTGCAGGGCCGCATTGGTCTGAGATACCACGAACAAGGGGTTCTACATCGTCAAAGTCACCTAGGGGTCGCACCCAACCCTGACCGCACCAACATTATCAATTGGATTTTGGATACCCAATTCAAATTTTTGGTAGGGTGGAGATTTGAACCTGGGACCTCCCTTGTAGGATTGTCCTATCCTCTCCAACTCACCTACAACACCTGGGTAAAACTAATTTATAGTGGAAAACACCCCTTTCGAGGTGCCACTTTCAACAGGTTGGGCATAGGAGGAATGGAGCCTTTTCGGCCTCTACCAGCACATAGGACATTCCTTACTATACCATATATCTGCAAGATGGAGATAATGGGAATGGAACCTAGGTCGGACTCTGCCAGCACCCAGGGAATTTACCAGTGCACCATAACAAGAAGATCCCAAGTTCTTCATCTTAATCAATGCTTTTAATATGGTATTTTTCACTATTGATGAGACTATGGATCTCTTTTTGAGGATTTTTAGATTTTAAGTCACTGGTGTCGCAAGCACAATTTGCTCTTGTAACGAGATCACCTGTGTTATAACTGATATCTACCATTGAAGGTAAGATATCACTTGTATCACAACAAGTATTGGCCACAATGGGCTTAAGGTTACTTGTGTCACAACAAGAATTCACCACCATGGGTTGAAGGTCACTTGTGTCACAATAAGCATCAACCATAGCGAGCATTTCCTCTGATTCCTCATTGATTTCCCTTTTCTTTTTATGTTGGGCAATGTCAGGTGAAATAAATGACATGTATATTGCCCATACAATGCCAATAAGTATTAGAGCACCATTGTTTTGAAGGTCTTCACAAGCGTCAGAATATATGAGAATATATTTTACACCATTGCGTAGTGTGAGAAATTGTCCATCCTCATAAAAATCCATTCCTTACATCCCTAGTGGAAAGTAAGGACCTTTAACTAATTTTGCAACATTATCAGTTAGTTTTGGGGTATTTTTCTTCTTTGATCTGCTCATTTTTAAGGTGTCAGTCTCTGCTAAAAATATACCTTTTACAATAGAATTTTATAAGAAGTTTGACTAATGTGTCGGTTGCTACCGAAAATGCACCCTTACAAGTCTTTCCCTCCTTTTTTCTTGCAAAGTATTCAGTGAGGTAGGAAAATTTCAAAAAAATTCACCAAAAAAATCCCCCTTTATTACAAGTACTTCAAGCAAAATATTTGTTGTTATGAAGCCTAAAAAGAGGTTTATAATGGTGCTTTCGAGGTTTACAAATCTGTCCCCCTTAGGTAATTTTTGAAATTTTCACCCTTTAGTGCAAAATATACAAAACTTTGTCTCCTAGGAAAATTATCAAAAAGTTTCACCAAAAAATCCCCCCTTATTGCAAGTACTTCAAGAAAAATATTTGTTGTTATGAAGCCTAAAAAGAGTTATAATTTGATGCTTCTGCCTTTCTGATTGCCTTTGATCAATGTTTTGTGTTTCACTTTTAGTGCAAAATATGTTGTACAAACCTTTGCCTCTTAGGAAAATTATCAAAAAGTTCACCAAAAAATCCCCCCTTATTGCAAGTACTTCAAGCAAAAAATTTGTTGTTATGAAGCCTAAAAGAAAAGGTACAATTTGATGACTTCTTCCTTTTTGATTGCCTTTACAAGTTTTATCTCCCTTTTTGCAAAATATGTTTTGGAAAGGATTTGAGAAATTTTTAGAGTTCCTTAATTTGCAAAAAAAAACGTGTTATTTTTTGTGTTACATCTCTCAAAATGAGAAAAAAAAACACAATTTTGTTTGAGTTTTTGCAAAAAAAAAATGACCTCTTTTCTCGTTAAGTTAATTTGCAAAAACCAAAAAGTTTAATCAAGCATTTTAATTAATAATAAAATAAAATATTGTTTAAAAATATTTTTTTTTCATATCTAAATTGATTTTTAAACCAAATTAATATTAAATTATTAAAAGAAAATGAAAAAATTTAATTTAAAATGCAAAATAAAAAATAAAAATATACCTTAATTTTACCTTGTTTCTTTTTTTCACATTATTTCTTAGCAAAAAAATTGTTTTATTGTCATGGCGGTACTCGATCATGTGTCGAATGCAAAGCAGTACCTTCGTGATGGTCGAGTTACCATCGCAACTACCACTCAGGATGAGTAAGAAGGGGAAGAGCTTCCCCTTTATTGTCGTCTTTCATTACAAAGCAGAAGAAAAAAAAGTAACCTGGGATTATTAATCCCACATCCACTATGCGGATGTTCTTTACTTATTTAAAAACAAAAACACACCAATTATAGAGTGATTACCTTCGGGCAATCAGGGATTTTCTCTTTTTGTCATCTAATATACAAATGAAAAATTGATACGTCAGTGCCCCCTTCGTCCAATAATACAATGACACCTCAGCAACTCGTCGACCAATTAGATGATACCACTTATCAGATGCTCCAATGAATCAATTGCCTCAGAGATCATGCTAGCCATGTCAACAACCCAGTTGAATCACCATGTGTTTTCCAGGTCAATAGTAGGTGTTCGCAGGTGTCTACCTAGGGGTGTGTGCACGTGCAACTCTATCATCAGCACTTGTATGATGTCATCTTGTGTAAGAATTCATGATACACCAAGTTATCTTGGAATCTAAGGTTTATCAGGTGTTAGCAGGTTTTATTTGTATCTACATTAGCATCACAAATACCTAGTTGTTCGTGCCCATTAAAGGGATTCGTGCCCTATAGGCTGTTAGATCCTATGTTAGCTCCCATGCTATGGGTTGTCAGTCCACTCTAGGGGCTATCAGCGAGAGAACTGGAAACTATAATCTAAGCTTCAACTATGGTCATATCATGATGTTAGCAGTGGAGTTCAAACGCTCCATGCTATCCATCGAGGAGATAGGTCCCATTAGAGAAATACCATGAATTCAGTGAGCCACCTTCAATTCAGTGCCAATTGTCCATTCATAAGTACATGATTCTATGCAATGAGTTCACCTCAGGATCTATGCCAAGGAGATGCCCAAGGATTTTGCCTCAGGAATTGTTTCCCATCTTGGGATTTGTGCCCCTGTGGTCCGGTTCAGAGGCGATAAAAATATTGCCTTATATTGATTTGTTTTGCCTCACCTAGGTACGTAATGATCACTTTGATACCAATATAATTTAGAGCTTCAACATAAAAAACTTAGGCTAAAGATAGCCTAATGTGTTGCTATTGTTAAGGTAGCTAACCACAAAAAAATGGCACCAAAAAATTAACAACACGTAAAATACTAACCATAAGATATTCTAAACAATGAATATCTTCAAGGTTAACAAAATAAAGTAATAATTAAATTACCCTAATATATCTACCCTAACATGTTACAATTTTAATCCTTTGAGGTAGACTTCCTTATGACTCCCTAGTCTCAATATAGTTCTTTCAATTCTATGTTTTTGTAGAATACCTTTTATCTCCCTAATGTTTGAAAGGCAATGCAATTTTAATATCAACTCTATCAATCAATGTGTGCAATTTTAATCCTTTACAAATCTTCAAATCTCTAATAATTTTGAACTTAGGATTAATCTTATCAAATGCAATATCTTTATGTAGAACTCCTTTTATATCCCAAATTTATGAATAAAATATTTTACTCTAAATTTCATAAACTAATTTGAAGTAGGATTCCTTATTCATCCAACTCTAGAAATTTAGAAAAATAATATTTGCAATATTTTGTAATCCTAATTTGATGTATGTCTTATTTCTCCAACCTTAGCAAGTTTGCAAATATTAACTTTGTTTTGTTAATCTAAGTATGTACTTACAAAACTCAAATATAATGTTTCTTCAACTTCAAATAATATTCAAATATGTAATATTAAAATTTTTCTAAGGTTCTATAATGCTTATCATTCCACTAGAAAACTTTAAATCGTCAACCTTAGAATATATTCCTTTAATTCTTATTTATCCTACCAATATATAAACTTTAATATGGTGGTAAATACTACCCTAATAATTTAGGCACTCCTCTTTTACTTGTTGGGCGCTCCTCTTGACTGCTAGACGCTTCTCTAAAATTGTTGGGCACTTATCTACTGGTCAAATTTGCTTAAAATCTGCTATGTATGGCTCTTTAAAGATGCTTTGACCCTTTCTTTAATGCTCATGCCTTGAATTTACTATGTATGGTGCTAGAATTTGCTATATAAGTGCTTCCACTCTTACACTTTGACTATATGAGTGCTTCTCCTTTATTTTATTGATTTCCACATGTTGCAGGCGCTATAAGATACTTTGACTCCCTTATTGGTGGTGCAAACATTCATGAAAGAGTAAAATGGACACTTGGCATAATATTCCTTGTTGTTTAGGAGCTACTAAACCTTTCTTGAGCACTAGGTGATGATGTAAAGCATTGAGCGCTCTTCTTTCCTAGAGATTTATGTTATGGATTATGAGCCAACTTTAAATATTGTTCCAAATGGCAATATTCCATTTTATTACTCAGTATAAGTGTTATAAACTTTTATGCATGCGCTTCTTTCTCCAATGTATGAAATTATAAGTCTTTTCAATGCTTTTTTTTCACTTTTCTTCAATGTATTCTTGCTTATTTATAACTACACTTTGTGAGGTTTCTTCTCTCCTTGGATGATGGTGGACATGTTCACATATGGATCTAGTTGTAATACCTATTGTATGCTCTAATTATGGCCCTATAGTATTTTATTTGGCAATTTGATCTATTGATGACATTTCTTTGATAATGCACCTTGTATTTTTCTATCTTTTTGCAATCTTCCTTGCTTTGAGTAGATAGAATGGCTATGCTACGTAGGATTTATGTAGATTGATCTTTTGTAGGTTGTAGTTGATGTCTTCTTGCTCCTTTGGCTGGCCAAATATTGATCCTTATTGGAAATATGAGCAATTTTAGTTGTCATTGATGTCAAGAGTCAGTTTCAATGAGCAGGGCAAAAGGAAGAATGTCAAGAATCAGTTTCAGTAAGCAGTGCAAGAGAAAGATTGCTTCTAGGCCTAAGGGAAATAATATTATAATATCTCTTATTATAATATTCAAGGTGGTCAGATAAGGTCTAAAGAGCAATGGAAGGCCCAAGAAAAATAATATTATAATATTTTATTATAATATTAAAGGTCTAAGGTCAAAACCTAAAGATTTAAATTAATTATAATAATTTCATTATAAAATAATTTATAACTTAATTTAATTAACACTAAGGTTATTAAGTTAATTATAAATTAATTTATGATTTAATTTAATTAACCTTAAGGTTAGGGTTATAAGGGCACAAATTTTAATTTAATTCGAATTAAGATTCGAATTTCAAATATCGCTGAAGTTTTGAGCACATGGCACATTGCATATAAAAGGAGAAAATTTTATTTCAAAATATTATCCATGGCACATTTAAGATTCGAATTTCAAATATCGCTGACGTTTTGAGCACATGGCACATTGCATATAAAAGGAGAAAATTTTATTTCAAAATATTATCCATGTGATATATTGAATGCCAAACAAAATCGAGCACCAAGGTTTGAAAGGAAATCACATGCATTTGAAACGTTAAGGAGGCAAACCAAGGTACAAATGTATGAGGAGTGCACCTCACAACACAAGGCGTTGGATTGCACAGTTGGCAGCCAAGGCTACGCTAAGTCACTCATAGGCAACAGGTCGTAGGTTCAATCCATACGAAAGTGTTTTGGGTAACACAGAGACGAGTTTTGTTTTGGTCTGCACCATCGAAGAGGGACAAAGTGAAGACGTGTGCCTTTCCCTTTGCGTTGAGGCATGTAGACCACTTAGTGGACTTGAGTTGTGTGAAGGCGCTTGGAAGGAGGGGTTTGCGTGATCGAAACCTGCTAAGTATTTTTGATGGAATTGACAAAGGTATGTGCTCACATTTGCTAGGGTTTAACATTGCATCCAAAAATTGCAGAGGTGGAAATTAATTTTTTAATTTCCTAAAGTTTTATTAATTGAAACTTGCATATTTAAAAGGGTTTATGAGTTATAAGAGGGAGATAAGATGGCATGTAAATTTTTAATTTTGATATTTGATTTTTAAGTGGTTAATTTTTTTAAAAAGGAATAATAAGGTGTGCTAGGGGTGTTAGATGTTATTTGTTGAAATAAAGTCATATCATAAATTGATTTGAAAGGAGAAATAAGGCATAGTTGATTTTTGAAATTTTGGCATGGTGAAATATTTTTAAAAGAAAATATTAAGGAAAATTTTGTGATATCTAACCATTGAGATTGTCAAAGAGGTTGAGTGTGATTGAGATAGGTTTTGAGATCTAATCTTCCTTAAAAAAAATAAATGGGCATATCTTCCTTGTGAGTGAAATATAGTTGGATGTTGTGAATGCTAAGTTGGAGTGAAAAGAATTTTTTGATAAGCATTGTTGAGTTTGGTTTTGAGATATCCAATGTTGATTGATGTAGGTTTTTTGGAATGAAATTTGATACTAGAAACCTTGTTTGATAAGCATTGTTGGAAATATTGAGTAAGCTTTCATATGCTTGATTAGGGTTTGTGAAAGATCATAAATATCATTGTTATGTGAAGTTGAGAACAATCTTGAACTAGGGTTTGTGAAATATCATGAGTATCATTGTTAGGTGAAGTTGAGAACAATCTTGAACTAGGGTTTAGGAAATATCATGGGTATCATTGTTATGTGAGGTTTGTTTGATAAGAATTATTGACTAAGCTTTCATCAAGTGATTAGTTGAGTGGAGTTAATTGAGCTTAGTTGATTGGAAGTGTTGGAGTGATAGCTCAAGTTCTGCGAAACAAATTTTTCATTACTAATTTGAGAAAGGGATTTAAAGTGATTGAGTGTGAAATATATTGAGTCTTTAACCATTCTCTATATGTTTCTATGGTTAAATAAATGAGTTTGAAAGTGATTCAGCATTATTATGAGTGTAAAGCATATTGAGTCTCTAATAATTCTCTATATATTTCTATGGTTAAACAAAAGAGTTTGAAAGTGATTGAGCATTGTTGTGAGTGTGAATCATATTGAGTCTCTAACCATTCTCTATATGTTTCTATAAGATTAAACAAGATTATGTGTGAAGCTTGTTTATGTGATTGAAGAAGTTTTCTGTGATAGATTGAGTTGAGTTGAATAAGCTTTTGTGAAAGCTTGTGAGCTTATTTGAGTAAGTCCTAGAGTGGACTTAAGGACTGAGTTGATTAAGCTTTTGTGGAAGCTTACAATCCAGATTTGAGGTAAGTCTTGGTGAAGACTTGTTGAGTAGATTGAGCAAGTTCTAGTGAGCACTTGTTGAGCAGATTTAAGGCAAGTATTAGTGAAGACTTGTTGAGCATATTGGACAAGTTCTTGAGAGTACTTATTGGATAGATTTGAGGTAAGTCTTTGAGTAGACTTGTGAGTAGAGTTGATTGATTTATTTGTTCAAACCTTGATTTAAGGTTTGGGGCAGATCTAGGAGAGTTAATTTTTTATTGAGTCAAGCTTTGTGTTAAGGTTTGAGGGTAGATTTGAGGACAAATTTTGGTGTAGATTTTAGGACAGGTTTGTACCATACTAGAGATAGATATTGAGCAGATTTGTGCTAGACCGAAGGACTGTGTTTAGTGTAGATTTGAGACAGAGATTAAGCAAATTTGTGCTAGACCAAAGGACCATGTTTAGTGCAAATTTGAGATAGCTATTGAGAATATTTGTGTTAGAGCAAAGGATTGCATTTAGTATAGATTTGAGACAGAGCTAAGAGTAAGCTTTGGAGGTTATAGAACAGAGGATAGTAGTCTCTAGTGGATAGAGATCCATTAGCCAAGGTAGTGAAGATAAAGTCTTCAGAGTGAGGACATAGTCTTCTATGGATAGAGATCCACAAGCTAGAGTAGTGGAGGCAGTAGTCTTCTAGAGGATCACCAGCCAGAGCATAGGAGAAAGAGTTCTCTTGTAGATAGAGATCCACAAACCAGCTAAGGGAATTGGTGTCTCTTATGGATAAGAATCCACAAACTTGCTTAGGGGATTGGTGTCTCCTTTGGACAGAGATCCATAAATATTGTAATAGGAAAAGGATTCCCAAGAGATTTGTTGAGAAAATATTAGTGAAATATTTTCTCTATGGAGTAGCCCACATTGGGTGAACCACATTAAATATTTTCTCTTTGTTTTTTAATTGGCATTGCATTGATATATTAGATAATCTAGTTTGAGTAAAGAAAAATAAAAAGCAGTCTTATAATGTTCACCCCTCCTCTCAGTATAAGCTTGTGTTCTTCAATTGGTATCAAAGCGGGTTCCTTCGAAAGAGTTTAATAGCTTGAAGTAAAATCTCTCAAGGACATAGATGGATTATTATAATGGATCTTCAAGGAATCTAGAACCATTGTTTTATGGGAACAATTATGCACTTTGGAGTACAAGGATGAAGTTTCACCTAATGGAACTTGGAAATGAAATATGGGAAGCAGTCGAGAATGGATACATACCACTTGCAACTCCACCTACATATAAATATGGTAAGCTTCTGCAACTAAGTAATTCAAAGGCAATGAATGGAATTTTAAGGGGCTTACGTGAAATAGAGTTTATAAAGGTTATGCATTGCACATAAACAAAGTAAATTTGGGATAAGTTGAAAGGTATATATGAAGGAGACAAAAATGTTAGAAGGGTAAATTTGCAAAACTTCAAGAGAACATTTGAAGACCTAAAAATGAAGGATAAGGAAAATATTGCTACATATATACTTCATGTGGATGAGGTTGTTAACTCCATACAAGGACTTGGGCTTAAGTTTGAAGAAATAGATGTTTGTGATAATATTTTGAGGTCACTCCCAAAAAGGTATAGTGAAAAAATTTCAGCTATATAAGATTCAAAAGATATTGAAATTTTGACAAGAGATGAATTACATGGAATTCTCACAACTTTTGAGATGATAATAAAAGAGGAAACTATTTACTCGAAATAAGTAGCCTTCAAAGTTACTATAGGCCCAAAATGGCCACATACTTAGGAAAATTTTGAAAATTTTGCCTAAGACATGAAGATCTCATTCCACACACTTTGCAGTGTATTTTGGAGCGGATCCACAACAAAGGCCACAAATCCACCCAACACTTGATGAATTTTTGCACTTGGAGCAATTCCACATAATTTCTTATGTCTTTGGCTCCGGACTGGCGACACGTCCTGAATCCACAAAAGTTTTTGAAGAAGGATGACGTCAGCATAAAATAAGTGTGGATTGAAGACCGCTTCATATTCTTTGATATCTTTTGAGCGGCTAAGTGTTGGAGAGCCCGATTTCGGAGAGCGCATAGAACATTTTTTCCTGAAATGGTGACAGAAGATGGAAAGCTAAGTACAAGAGATGCGGATTCGTGATGAAGGTCTTTTTGACTAACTTTCTTCCGGAATGGTGACAAGCAGTGTTTACTCTGAAGCCAACATGGAATGGAGGAAGAGTCACTTTACATTGCGATGGGTCCGGAATGGTGTTCACAGGCCAATGCACTTGCTTAGGTCTAGAATGGAATCCATAGAGTTTTGAAGGAGATATGATGTCATCAACATTTTTGTGTGGATTGGTGAATGCTTCATCGCCAAAGAAGAAAAATGAAGGATAGGGAGCGAATTTCATCCCACTTCACTTTCAAAGCATTTTAGTGTCGGATTGGCATTCCATAAGTTCTGAAGCATGAAAGGTGATATCATCAATTTTTAAAAGTGGAATGGCATTGTGTTCTCCCCCACCATTATATCAAGCTTATGTCAGATTAAATCATAGCCATACGATGGGGGAGATCGATGGTTGAGACTTTGCTAAGAATTTTGAAGCATATAAAAGCAATTTCTCACTAGAGTTAAAATAGTCAGTTGGAGGAGGAAGTTAAAGCATCAAGGGTTTCAAGAAGATAAGAACTAGAGATGGTTGTAGATCGATGGTGGTAGAAGGTTTTCAAGATTGATCAATGATGCATATGCAGTCTCCAATGGCTAGAACTCTAGTTAGCATCAAACAACCAGCAAGTTGTAGAGGTTTCAAGCTGCCATGGTGGTCCACTTGTAGCGGATTTCCTAGAGGTTGAACTAGTAAGAGAATGCCAGCAAGAACTCTCTATTGAGCTATTAAAATTTGATCTTTGTAATGTTCCTTATTATTTTAATTTTGCAAAACTATAAATAGAGGTCAAACCCTCATTTTTAAGGGTCGGCTCTAGTGTGTTTGCCTATGCTACTATAAATATTCCCAAGGGCTAATGAAAGGAGCATTACATTGATCTTCACCTCAAATTTTGTGTCTTCATAATTCGATATCAAAGGTTCAAATTCTTTAGTTGCATTTCTATGAATACTTGAATGGTTAGTTTATGCCAAATTAATGGATTACTAACTTCTAGGGTAATTGAAATCTACTTCTGAATTAGATCTTTGTTGCTAGGGAGTGCATTTCTATAAAATCTAGATATTGGTGAATTCTTCTATTTGGATTATCATTGTTTAGATATTGAAATTGTTGTCTACAATATTTCTCTATTGTTCTTTAATGAATGAAAGTACATTTAATTTGAGATAATGTTGATCTAAGTAATGTGTCTTCAAATTGGTTTTTTGGAGCTTTTTGTTGTAGTACAATGTTGTTAGCCTATCCATCCACTATTGTTCACATTTTCTAACCCTAATCTTTTCTTACCCTAATATCTAAAACCCTAAGTGAGCATAATTGTGTCAACACCCTATTTAAGTTGACAAGGAACCAACCTACTCTGGAGGTTGGATCTGAAACTCCTATTTTGGTCCATCCAATGTTGAGTGTTGAGTTGTAGCTATCGGGTGCAAGCCTGGATAGAAATTAGGAAGATAGACAATTATAGTATTGAGTAAAACTTGATGCAATTTAGTGCCCAATAGTTTTTGGCATGCCCGATGGGACCAGTTCACAAGGAACATGAAAACCCATCATATGAGTTATTGTTTATCTCAACCTAGAGGAATCAATATTTGGTGAATTGTCTTGACCTTATAAGTGAAGAATAGCAAATTCACCTGGCGACTCCCTGGTCCTTGAACCTAAAAAATAATTACCCCTGTAGACCAGTGTCCTTTCATGTATACTAGGTCTTTCAAAAGGAATAACCCTAACTCCTATTTTTATTGTGAATTACCTTATAGAGGGTCTACTATTGTCAAAAGTTTGAATCAAGATTTCCTCTCAAAAGAAGAGCTTCCTAAGGAAAATCCTATAGTTAATCCAAAAATCCCTCCAACAAGACCTACACCTAAAAATATGGCACAAAATGTGGCTCCTAATCAACCATTACAAAAGTACCCCAATTGGAACACAATTGGTCCCCTGAGATTAGCCCAAATGAATGCCATCCCCCAGGCTGTATCCAAGGCTATCCCCACTTATGATGGATCGAGGAAGACAACCTATGAGCACTGTCAAGATATTTTAAATCTAGCATCAATTCACAACATAAAAGAGGAGGATATTATTATGAGAATTCTAGCCCTATCCTTCAGAGGAAAGATATTGCATTGGTTTAGAACTCTGGAAGATAACACCATCACTTCATGGCAAGCATTGGCTGAGCCTTTTGTGGAAGATTTTAATGAGTCTGCTGACCCTTTCTCCCTACTCAACCAGTTCACATCCATGCAGAAATCCCAGCAAGAAACTATCTCAGATTTCAATTTGAGGTTTAGCAGAACATGGAAGAGAATACCTCCCATAACTAGACCAGTTGCATGTTTGGCCTATATGTATTATATCAGAGCTCTTGGATCAGATTTAGGCTTGTAGACACAACAATATAGAGTAGAAACCTTCCCCCAAGTTTATAATGTAGTAGTTCATGCTGAGAATATCCTAATTAATGTGGGGAGACTACCCCCAAAACTGTGCTACCTTATAACTCAGAAGCCACTAATGGCCAAAGCCAAACTACAAACCCATCTTACATGGATCCCCTTTCTTTATCATCCCCATATCCATAAATGAATGTCATTCCTCAACCAAAACCATCATCCTCTATAGTTCCTTTCCCTCCCCTTCCTTCTCAACCATCTCAAGAGTTTTCTTCTATTCTTGATATACAAAATACTCTAAAAACTTTGAGCAATAGAATGAATTCAATGGAAAAGAGAGACCAAGAAAGGTCACAACAAAGGAGATTTCCATATGTAAACAAATATCAGAGACCTGGTCCTAGTAACAGTACTAGGGTCAGAGTGAATGCAACATATGAAGATCCTGAGTGTTCCTCAGATACTACTCTTGCAAATATCTGGTGTCTGGTATGTAATGACCCTCATGACTCACAGTCTTGTGTTATGTACCAACACCATGTCCAACAAGCTATGGATCAAGCTAAAAGGAATAAAAAAGGGAGAGTAAATATGTTATGGCAGCCTGATCAAATCATGGTGGGGAAAGATCTGGAGGAAGACAACCCAATTGCTGTTATGACAAGGTCTGGAAAGAAAACCTTGCAAGTAGATCCCCAAAATATGGGGCAATTCCAAGTCCCTTCTCAAAAAAGAATTGATCCCCTTCCTCAAAGCGGTGATACTTTCCCCATTCCTCAAGCTAAAGGGAAAGAGAAGACAGATAGTCTTCCTAAGATATTGGAAAGGGAAACTGAAGGAGACCGGATGAGATCTAAATATGAGGCTCAAGAAAGGCTTAGATTCCCCTCTATTACCAAAAGGTAAAGAATAGAAGCCACTCAACAGTATAAAATAAAATATGGTGAGCCAGAAAGAAGGCCTGAAAGACCTCCCCTGGCTAAGTCTGAGTATAATATTATTGAAGAGATGAAAAATATTCCATCAAAAGCTAGCTTGTATGACACTCTGTTCATTCCTGGTCAGATAGATCTGCTTAAGGCTTCCCTCAACAAGTATCCACAAGATAAGCAGTCCACTATAATCCTTAGTATGCCATCAAAAAAGAAAGAAATGTCCCCTATGGTTTTAAAGAATAAACCTCCTCCTTTCTATATATCCCTGAGGATGGAAGGTTGGGTAGTCCAAAATTGTATGATAGATTCAGGAGCATCGACTACAGTTATGCCTAAAGCAGTCTATGAAGAAATGGGTATGGAGTATACCCGATCTTGTCTTGGAGTATTACAATTGGATGGGACACCTGTTAAGATAGTTGGGGTCATAAAGGATGTTTTAATGAGGTTGCATAGAGCCCCTGAGGTGACAATAGTACAAGAAATAGTAGTGGTTGACCTAGAACCCTACTTTGGATTATGCCTTTCAAGGGAATTTATTGCAAAACTGGGTGGATGTATGTACATGGATTATTCTAGTATGGTGATTCCTTTCAAAGGAAAGAGAATAAGGATAACACCTGAAAATCTAGTAGCTTATCATATTGAAAATATTGAGGAAGACATGTGCAATCTTACTCCCCTGGAAGAATTTGAGCTTGTTGAAAACTTTGAGGAGTTGGATATTGAGGATGAGTTGCCTTTCAGAGAGGATTACAGTCAGTTTGGAACTGGTATGGGGACATATAGTATCTCAACTGAATCAGAGAAGAAAATCCCTGCCATATCCAATCAATCTCTGAGAGAAAAAGAAACATGGACCATGCACTTTGATGGTGCTAAATGCAGAAATGGTGCAGGAGCTGGTGTGGTTTTATAGTCCCAATCAGAGGGGACAAAGAATTTTGCCTATAGACTAACATGGTCATGCACAAATAATGTTGTAGAATATGAGGCTTTATGCCTTGGATTGATACAAGTAGAAAGCATGGGCATTAATATTTTGAACATATATGGTGATTCTGAGTTAATAGTCCATCAAGTAAGAAACAGGTGTAGTAGTAAGCACCATTACCTAAAAGCTTATAAAAATAGGGTATGGGATCTGATGGAATCCTTTGATGCCTTAAATTTAAATTTTATTCCTAGAGAAAATAATACTCTGGAATATTCCTTAGAAACAAAGGGAGCTAACTTCAACCCTTCTGTAGACTTTGGAATCAAGAAAGCCAAGGGAATCAAAATGATTTTTAGACCTGTAGTACCAGACAAGCAGATTTTCTGGTAGGTTTTTGAAAGTGATGAATATATAATTGACTTTTTGGTAAGAGAAGCATGTCTCTCCACTATCCAAGAAGAGAATCCAGAAGATATTGATCAACAAGATGTTATTCAACTAAGAAATAATCACATTCCTAGAGGGTTGGTCACCCTAGAAAGCTTGTTTGATAATGAGGACAGAAAAAGGACCAAAGCTATGAAAGTTAGTGAAAAAATCTATAAAGAAGTTGAAGTTGGTACTAAAAAGAAGCTCAATGTTGGAGTTCGATGTTCACCAGAGGAAGCTGAAGATATCAAAGCCTTATGCTTAAAATACCAAGATATTGTGGCTTGGTCATATGAAGACCTCAAGGTATATGACAAAAAAGTTATCCAACATACTATTGAGCTAGAGCCTGATGCAAAGCCTTTTAGGTAGAAGCAAAGGCCTATAAATCCAAGGATCAAAGCCATTATGAGAGAGGAGCTCTTAAATTTATTGAATGCTAAGATCATATACCCAATAAAACATTCAACCTGGGTAGCTAACTTGGTACCCATGAGAAAAAATAATGGGGATATTCGTTTGTGTGTAGATTTCATAAATCTTAAACGATTTCAGAAATCTTAACCAAGCATCCCTTAAGGATCACTACCCCCTCCCATAGATTGATCAGATATTATAGATAGTGGCAAATGTAGAGGTTCTCATTACTGGATGGTTACTCTGGATACAATCAGATTTGGGTGAAAGATGAAGATCAGTATAAAACAACATTCACCACAAAATGGGGCACATTTGCCTACCAGAGAATACCTTTTGGGTTGTCCAATGCGGGAGCCACATTTTAGAGAGCCATGGATTATGCCTTTGGGGCATTGATCAACAAAGTCATTCTGATCTATTTGGATGATATGACTATGTTTTCCCATGATAAGCAAGATCACCTATCACACCTAGAGCAAGTTTTTCAAAAATGCAAAGAATTTGGTATTTCACTCAATCCTAAGAAATCATTCTTTGTAGTTCATGAAGGAAAGCTGCTAGGTCATGTGGTCTCAAAAGAAGGTATGGCCATAGATCCAGATAGAATCAGATCCATTCTTGCTCTCCCATTGCCTACAAATAAGAAGACTTTGCAGTATTTTTTGGGTCAAATCAATTTTGTTAGGAAATTCATTTTTGACTTTGCATAGAAAGTAAGGCCTATATCTGAGTTACTCAAGAAGAATGTTGAGTTTAAGTGGACTAAAGTTAGGAAATAATCTTTTGAGATTATCAAGCAGTCCATTGCAATAGCCCCAATACTGGTAAATCTAGATTTTAGTAAATATTTTATCCTTTATGCTTATGGAGTTGAAGAAAGTTATGCCTCGGTGCTTACTCAAAAATATGATCAAGGTGAAGAGCATCATGTATTATTTTGGATCTAGACACTCCATGACTACTAGGTCAAATATAAATTTATTGAAAGACAAGTATTTGTTGTGATGAAGTCATTGAAGAAGTTCAAGTAGTACTTGGTATAGAGTAAGACCCTGGTATATGTTGTTCATCCAGATGTAAGAAGTTTTATCCTTTAGGGTGAACTAGGAGATAAAAGAGTTGGTTGGATTACCAAAATCCAAGAGTATGATGTAGAGATACATCCCACCAAGTTGGTGAGAGGTAGAGCCCTGTGCCAAGGTCTAACAGAGGCTACAACATTAGCAGAGGTGACAGCTTGCCAGATAGTAGAAGAGGATCAGGTTGAAGGAGTACATACAGTAGACTCTGATTGGGTTGATAGATGATCAAATATTTCTAAACTGGAGTATGCCCTCCAAATATAAATGCATCCCAAAGGAGGAGATACAGGCTTCATGCTTTGAAATATGTATTACTACCAGAAGGCCTGTATAAAAGAAATTTGGATGGAGTTCTTCTAAAGTGCTTAAAATATGATCAACAAAAGAGGGTCATTGAAGAGTTCCATGGAGGACCAGCTGGTGGACATAGCTCAGGCAGAGTTACAACTTTGAAAATCATAAGAGTAGGCTATTATTGGCCTACTGTATTTGTTGATACTTTCAGGGCTACTAGGGCCTATGACAAATGTCAGAGATATGTTGGAAGGACAAGGAATGCTTCATTCCCCCTCAGGCCGATATAGGTTGAAGAGCCTTTTCAACAATGGGGGTTGGAATTCATAGGGGTCATCAACCCTAATTCCTCAGTAGAGCATAAGTTTATCCTAACTACCATATATTATCTTACCATATGGGTAGAGGCTATTCCTACTAAGAAATCAGATCAGGAAGTTGTGATCAATTTTATGGAAAATTTGATTTCAAGGTTTGGAGTTCTAGAAGCCTTGGTGAGTGACAATGGCCCAAATTTCATAGGAGCCAAGTATATTGAGTTTTCTAGAAAGTATGGCATCACTCTTAAGAATACTTCAAATTATTACCCTCAAGGGAATGGACTTGTTGAATCTACTAATAAGAACCTATTGAGGATTCTGAGGAGATCACTTGAAGGTAATAAGAGAAGTTGGCACCTATTATTGGACCAAGCTTTGTGGGTAGACAGGATTACTATAAAAAAGTCCATTAAAACTTCTCCTTATGCTCTTGTGTATGGCAAAGAGGTAGTGTTACCTTCCATTTGGAAATTCCAGCACTTAAGCTTGTCAATATAGAGGAAGAGTTAGAGGAAAATCTGGTAAAGACCAGGTTGACCCACTTACTACAACTTGAAGAGAATAGAGCTCAGGCATATGAAAATTTTCAAAAGCATTCCTCAGATGTCAAGGCATGGTTTGATAAGAAGGCCAGATTCAAAAAATTCTAGGTTGGAGATGCAGTTCTCAGGTGGAATGTTGATAGAGCAAAACCAGGCAAGCATGAAAAGTTTGATTCTTTTTGGGATGGCCCTTTCAAAATAGTAGAGGCCAAGGAGTCCAATGTGTTTCAGCTGGAAGATCTAGAGGGGAACATATAGCCGATTCTAGTAAATGGTTTTCATCTCAAACTCTACTATGTTTGAAATATGAGCTCATTGTAACATATGTATATACCTTGTATTATATTTCCCTTTCTTTCTGCACTTTGTATTTAGTTTCTTTTTGCACTTTGTACAAGCTCATTGAAAAATATTTGCAAAAAAATGGCTAAGTGTTGACAAAGAATTTAGTGAGGTTCCATTCCACACTCAAATACATGTAAAGTGTAGCGGAATGGTGAGCGCTTCTAAATCCGCACCAAAATGCACTAAAGTTCTAGTGGAATGGTGCAAGTGTTGTTTTCTACATGATGAAAAGAGCCAAGTGTCAAAAGAAGTGAAGGCATCTCCAATCTAAGGATTTTCAAAGCTAAAGCATAGTGGAATGGAACCAAGATGATAATCCATGCGTGAAATAAGTTAAGTGTCAGCGAAATCAAAGACATCTTCAACCCACCAATTTCAATAACTAAGGTGGAGCAAAGTAGTGATTTCATGACCATGCCATATGGAGAGAAAGGAAAAAGCCCACATTCAATGCTAATGAACCCATGCTCGAACCAAAGAGTAGCTAAAGAGATGTAGTGAGGTGGTAGTGCAGTTTGAATTTTTGACCAATGAAAATTTAGAATGCCACCGTTGAGCCATCAAAAGGAATGAGTGGAAGTTGGAAAGTGTGCTAGTGGGTAGATTGCATAGTAGCCACATTAATGGTAGAAGATATGCATATGCCAAGAAATAAAAGAATAAAAAAGCATGAGCAATGTTCATTTAGTGGCAAATCACGTTCATAGAGTAGAAGAGAGTGAGACAGTACTCAAAAGCTTTCATTATGAATTCTAGAGAGAACATAGTATTGTTGCTATCAAGATGGCTTTCGAGGATACCCAAGAAGCTAAAACCCTAGAGAGAAGGGTAGTGGCTCCATACATCGATAGAGCAGAAGCTGTGGTAGATACTAAAATGGTCCTCACAGAGAGAACAAGACTCAGAAGGAGCATGAATGACAGATTCAAGAAGAGAGTTGCTTTGTCTATGGAAGGTAGATGTGTTGTCCTTTCTTACCTATATTTTTACATTTGTGATTCTGTTCATCCTTGTCCAGAATTAATAGCTACAATAGTTAAATTCTATGACCCCATGGCCAAAGCAATGAAAACCTCTAAAGGCAAAACTCTCTTTAGTATCACCATCACCTTCTATCATAATATTTTTGCCCTAGGGTCAAAACCATAGTGAGACCAAAAGAATTTAGGGTGACTGATCAGGTTGGGTATTACTCTCTAGAGAAATGAGCTAATGATGGTGAGTCATTTAAGATATGGGTTTATAAATAGCTCAATGCTAAGCCTAGGAAGAAATTACCTGAAGTCCCAATCCCTATTGATGAATTTCCAAACCCTGTATTGTTCTCTATGTTGGCCTGTATGGAGGGTTTAGATTCTGATAGAATGGTGCATGGCTGGAAAATTGCTGCAGCCTATTGTATTTCAAATGAAAGAATGTATGAGGAAGGTGCAGAGGAAAAAGGGACTAGGGTTATCTATTTTGATTGGCCAACCTTTCTTGCTCAAAGGATACATGAACAATTGGTAAGAATGAAAAGGGGCTCTGATGCTCCTAGTTTTAGGCATTGCTCAAGTCTGGTATGGATGTTTTATGCTACCATTAAGGACAAGATGCCTTGGATTCTGGTTAAGGATAAAACTAGTGATGGGGAACCCTTGCCGGTTTATTATTGGATAAGTCATTTGAGAAGTAGTGAGTCTTTTTATAGATTCAATTTGGAATTCCTTGGACCTGCTTTGAAAATAATGTATGGAGAGTGCCCTAGATTGCCACCCTTGGCTAAGAAAATTCTGAGAGTAGAGGGTGCTGAAGAAGGAGATTGGTATTTTTTGACTGAGGGCATAGTAATCAGACTATATGGTTTCATGGGTAAACCTTTTCTCCTACCCCATTTTGTTATAGAGAGGCTCTTTGCCTTAGAATATTTGAGGTAGGCAGAGTACATTGATTTGAATTATGGTTCAGGAAGGAAAAGAAAATCTCTGCTAACCTACCACACTGTGGAGGATATTACTATCACAAAGAAGGGGTAGAGTGAGCAAATTGACCAATACCTTGATAGGTTAGGTCTATTTTACATTCCCCAAAGGTGGAGTTATGACCCTGATGGTATTTTCACTACAAGAAATGTAGCCCTAAATGGAGAAAAAGCTTACAAATTTGAAAAGAGGCCTAGGGCTCATTTCGAACAAGGTAGAAATAATGATGAGACCACTCTTTTGGAGTGGAATGTGTCAAAAATGGGTCAACTACCTCCATGGTTGGATTTCTATGAATAGATTATGGATTATGATCTAGACAAAAGAAAATTCATCGGTTGACAGAAGCCACCATGCATGATATTGAAGAGAAAACCATAAAGAAAAGGGACCCTCAACCTGATGAGGATGTTGCTGAAGAGGTAGAAGAAGGAGAACAATGGAATGTAGCAAAAATATCAGATTGGTGGAGAATGAGAATCAAAATTGGAAAACCTAAGTCCAAGTTTGGCATGAAGATTGATAAAGAGTTTTCTAAGAAATATGATGAAAATATCAGAACCTAGAAGCAGAAGGACATCAAAAACATAGTGTTAATAGTTAAAAAGTCCTAGGCTAGTTCTGAATCTCTCTCTCCACCCACAGATCAAGAAGCTCCAGTAGAAGAGCATGAAACTCCTTTGATAATAGCTGAGGTCTTGAAAATGTTTCATCCTACCACTGAACAAGTGGAGAAGTTTCCTAAGGGAGCACAGCTTCTGAGCAAAATGCAATATTCTAGTGAAAAAGTTGTCAGTACTCCAGTCATCGAAGTAGTGTCTAGGCCTAAATGCTTAGCTCTAGGGGATAGCCTCTAGACATAGATATTGATTAGAGATAGAAGGATGAGAGTTTTAGGTTCACCCCCTTTCTTTCACTACTACAACATCAGTAGAATTGCATCCCATTTTTGAGCAAGTCTTGCTTATCAGAGTAGTACAAGGAGATGTATCAGAGGAATATTTAGAGAGTGAGATGGCTTCCTTTCAATTGATTCATAGAAGAGCTAAAAGAGCTCCAGAAATAAGGGAAAGAGAGGTTTCAAAGAAATAAATATTGGATATGGAGGAGATTGCTAAAGAGGTAGCTGTTTCAGCTATAAAATAATTGACTCATCAAGAGTAGCATCAGGATATAGAGGTAGAACAAGAACACCCTACATCTGTAGGTGAAGGTATGGTTTCTAATCCCTCTTCTCCTCTTCATCCTCTTAAATCCCCAAGGAAGTCTCCCTCCCTTTCTGGTCAAGAAAATGTGACAAAGGTACCTTCTCCCTCTCATAGTCCACCCCATGTTTCATTGGTCATCACTGAAGTACAAGTCACCCCTTCTCCCTCAAAGTCACCCCAAATCCCTCTTTCATCATCTGAGGTTCCCACTTCATCATCTCCCATCACTTCATCTTCACTATTACCACCACCCCCATCAAAGGGACAAATTGTTCCAAGTACCCCCATGCATCCAGTTGTTAGTCTTGCATCAATTCCTATGAGTTTACCAATAGCAACCACAATAGTAGTTATAGAGTCCACTATTGTTACAGAGACTATTGTAATTACTTCCACACCACCATTGTCAATGGTTGAGTCCACCCTTACATTTCTAGTATCTTCATCTCCCTTGGCTACCAGTTTTTCAAGTCATATATCTTTTCCAAAGGAGTAGGCAACCACACAAAAATAAATGATTTCTGGGTAGAGAAGCTTTCTAAGCCTTCCAGAAGGATGGTTGTAAGAAGAAGCATGTATGTTGATCTAGTTTCTAGGTAGAGGATATCTAGATCTATGACTCCACTTGTAAGTAAACCTAAAACTAAAATGACTATCCAATATTATCGAGTGGAGGAGGTCACATAAGATATTGAGAAGCTTCCTAAAGAAGATGAGCTGATTATAGCTAGAGCCCACTTAGACACCTTCTATGTGAAGAATGATATATTCAGAGAGAAGGTGGGAAAACTAGAGAAATATATTGAAAAGCTTCAGAAGACTCTGAGCAATCAAAAGGAAGTGGAAAAGGCTCTTAAGAAGGAGACTAATGGTAGAAAAGTACCAAGAAGCCAATAAGCTCAAAGATCAACTAGGAGAGCAAAAGAAGTTGAATGAAGAACAAGCAAAAGAAATTCAAAGTTTGAAACAACAGCTTCAACTTGAGAAAGCTAAGTCTTCTGGATTTTCTAAAGCTAGATTAAAGAAGATTAGAAAAGAATTGCTCTCCGAGGTCCAAGAGAAATGTTTAGGGCTTCAACTTATGATTGACTACCTAGATGATGCCAATCGCTTACTCCCCAATGTTTAGAAATATTTAGATCAAATCATTGGAGAGTTGTAGCCTATGGTGATTTTGGTAGAATATATGTATAGGTTGGTTGATAGTAGACTTAGTGATTCTACTAAACCAATTCCCAATAAAGAATGGAATCTCGCTAGAGTTGCTACTAGAATCATGGTCAAGAAGCATAGGGTACTTCAAAGAGCCTGGCTGTTGTTTGATAGGATTGAGGGAATGATTAAGGATGTTGTGGATGTAAACAAAGAAATGATTCAAGTTGGTTTCAAAGGCCTATGGATGGAGGATCACAACTTGCTATCTATGGAAGAGATCCAGAAGAGCATTGATGAAAATCTATTGGATGAATCTGGAATTGATTCTCTTGAAGAGCCACTACACCAAGAGCAAGTTGCCCAATTAATTGTTGATTTTACCAGATTAAGAGATCTCATGGAAGATCTAGTGAATAGAGGGAAATGCTAATTATGAGGATATTGGAGAATTACAATATATTTACAAGCAGCTCAAAGAAACATCAAACCCCTCTGGAGCAGCCTGGAAATAGGCTTTACAAACTTTGAAATTGATGATTCAGTTGTTTGGTGATGATTCTGGAGGAAGGAATAAAAAAAACCTTCTCCAGAAGAAGAAAATGAAGAAGAAGAAGAAGAGAATGAAGAAGAGGCGAGGAAGAGGCCCACCAAGAAGAGGAGTAGGATGGAACTATCATAGGCCCGAAAGGGGCCCACACTTAGTTCATTTTTATTTTTGTACATATGCACAAGTTTTACATTTTTTTTTTGCTCTGACAATTGTCAAAATAAATAATAAAGGCATGAAGCCTAGAGAGGCACAGAGAGCAATAAATTTTGTGTGAAGGTATTTTTGCAATAAGGCCTTATAAGAGGAGTAGAGTTATACCTAATTTTTGAAGACAATGGCAACATGCCTGTATTTTTGGCATAGTCTCCATATAAGCGGATAAGTTCTAATGTTTTTGGCATGATCTCCATATGAACCTTTACTCTCTAAATAGTTAGATTTTTAGAGGGTAGTGTTTATATGGAAGTTATTCTTTAAAAGCATATTTTTGAAGATGAGCATTTTTTGACTCCTAAGGCCCAATGGATAAGACTCTGAGTTCTATGGCTTTGCAAGCAAATCCACCCGGGAGGCGCCAGAATGTAGGCCCAAAATGGCCACATACTTAGGAAAATTTTGAAAATTTTGCCTAAGACATGAAGATCTCATTCCACACACTTTGCAGTGTATTTTGGAGCGGATCCGCAACAAAGGCCACAAATCCACCCAACACTTGATGAATTTTTGCACTTGGAGCAATTCCACATAGTTTCTTATGTCTTTGGCTCTGGATTGGCGATGTTCCCTGAATCCACAAAATTTTTGAAGAAGGATGATATCAGCATAAAATAAGTGTGGATTGAAGACCACTTCATATTCTTTGATATCTTTTGAGTGGCTAAGTGTTGGAGAGCCCGATTCTGGAGAGCGCATAGAACATTTTTTCCCGGAATGGTGACAGAAGGTGGAAAGCTAAGTATAAGAGATGCGGATTCATGATGAAGGGTATTTTTGACTAACTTTCTTCCGGAATGGTGACAAGCAACGTTTTACTCTGAAGCCAGTGTGGAATGGAGGAAGAGTCACTTTACATTGCATCGGGTCCGGAATGGTGTTCACAGGCCAATGCACTTGCTTAGGTCTAGAATGGAATCCATAGAGTTTTGGAGGAGATATGATGTCATCAACTTTTTTGTGCGGATTGGTGAATGCTTCATTGCCAAAGAAGAAAAATGAAGGATAGGGAGCGGATTTCATCCCGCTTCACTTTCAAAGCATTTTAGTGTCGGATTGGCGTTCCACAAGTTCTGAAGCATGAAAGGTGACGTCATCAATTTTTAAAGGGGGAATGGCATTGTGTTCTCCCCTCCATTATATCAAGCTTATGTCAGATTAAATCATAGCCATACGATGGGGGAGATCGACGGTTGAGATTTTGCCAAGAATTCTGAAGCATATAAAAGCAATTTCTCACTCGAAGTTAAAACAGTCAGTTGGAGGAGGAAGCCGAAGCATCGAGGGTTTCAAGAAGACAAGAACTAGAGATGGTTGTAGATCGATGGTGGTAGAAGGTTTTCAATATTGATCAATGATGCATATGCAGTCTCCAATGGCTAGAACTCTAGTTAGCATCGAACAACCAACAAGTTGTAGAGGTTTCAAGCTGCCATGGCGGTCCACTTGCAGCGGATTTCTCGGAGGTTGAACCAGTAAGAGAATGCCAACAAGAACTCTCTGCTGAGCTATCAAAATTTGATCTTTGTAATGTTCCTTATTATTTTAATTTTGCAAAACTATAAATAGAGGTTGAACCCTCATTTTTAAGGGTCGGCTCTAGTGTGTTTGCCTGTGCTACTGTAAATATTCCCAAGGGCTAATGAAAGGAGCATTACATTGATCTTCACCTCAAATTTTGTGTCTTCATAATTCGATATCAGAGGTTCAAATTCTTTAGTTGCATTTCTGTGAATACTTGAATGGTTAGTTTGTGCCAAATTAATGGATTACTAGCTACTAGGGTAATTGAAATCTGCTTCTGAATTAGATCTTTGTTGCTAGGGAGTGCATTTCTGTAAAATCTAGATATTGGTGAATTCTGCTATTTGGATTATCATTGTTTAGATATTGAAATTGTTGTCTGCAATATTTCTCTATTGTTCTTTAATGAATGAAAGTACATTTAATTTGAGATAATGTTGATCTGAGTAATGTGTCTTCAAATTGGTTTTTTGGAGCTTTTTGTTGTAGTACAATGTTGTTAGCCTATCCATCCACTATTGTTCACATTTTCTAACCCTAACCTTTTCTTACCCTAATCTCTAAAACCCTAAGTGAGCATAATTGTGTCAACACCCTATTTAAGTTGACAAGGAACCAACCTACTCTGGAGGTTGGATCTGAAACCCCTATTTTGGTCCATCCAATGTTGAGTGTTGAGTTGTAGCTATCGGGTGCAAGCCTGGATAGAAAGTAGGAAGATAGACAACCATAGTATTGAGTAAAACTTGATGCAATTCAGTGCCCAATAGTTACTAAGAATACAAAGGGTAAGAAGTCAGATTCAAGCAATGAGCTATCCTATGATGAAGAAGCAAATTATGGTGGAAAGAACAAGGACTCAAGAAAGTATAATGGTATGAAATTAGTTAGATGTTTTAATTGTGGTAAATATGATCACTATGCAATTGATTTTCTAGACGATGGAAATAGCAATGATGAAGAAAAATAGGATCATAATAATAGGGAAGTAGGAAAACACATGTACCAAAAGAAAAATAGGGATGGACAAGGTACACAAGGAAATAAGTTTTTCCAAAGGTATAAGAAGAGTTTTTATGCAAAAAAGGTAGGTAAGATTTCAAGTGATAGTGAGGACAGTTCTTCAGATAATGAAGAAGACAAAATTCTATTTTTGGAAGAAGAAAATATGATGTTAGAAAAATATCACCAATGATTCTCAAGTTTTTTAGATGTGGTAACTTTGGTCATCTTGAGGATAGTTGTATACGGAATGGATTCAATTTTGGTGATGATGAATATGAAGATGCTAGTGAAGGTCTAGAATAGGAAAGTCTTATTATGGCAATAGAATAATAAATAGGTACTTCTAGTGGAAATAAATTAGAAAGGAATGAATATGATCCTAGAGACAAACAAATAGATGAAGAATCAGAGAAAGGAGAAGTTGATATTTAGGGTGAGTGCATTTCTACCCTTTATGCATTAAGAGAGGTAAGAAAGTAGAACTCAAAACTCAAGCTTAAATTTCAAGAATGTGATGAAGAGAAAGGAAATATTATAGAGGATCTAACCAACTCAATAGCTAAGACAAGAAAATTCAAAGAGAAGTTAGAAGCAAAGGTTTTAGAATGTGAAAGGTTAGAGCATGAGGTAGCTTCACTAAGGAAGGAAGTAAAAGAGTCTAAGGATAAGTTACACAAGTTTGGGAGAAGCTCAAAGAACTTGGATAAGATTATCAAGGTACAAATATCTTCGATAAACAAAAAAAAACTTGGTTTTGAACAAGTACAAAGAAAACAAGGAGAAGATTCAATCTCAAGCTTTGAAGAAGAAGAAGCTTCAAAAGAAGAGAGTGTAAAAGAGAGTGAGATTTCTAAGAATGAATTGGACATTAGAAAGTTGAACAAGGAAAGGAACAATGCACAAATGAAGAATAGATGGAATAGAAAGTAGCATAAGGTAAAAGAGACTAAGAGACCAATGGGGTCAAAGCAAGGTAGTTTCAATGGACTATGCTTCTCATGTCACAGGTTTGGGCATAAGGCTACATAGTCCAGGACACATAAAATATAGGAATATGGGAATTTTTGAAACAACCAACTTTTTCAAGGGTATTTCTACTCTTGTAATTAGTTTTGGTACAAGGCAGTAAATTGCAGGGTTCATGACAAGAATGGATATGGCTTCACCAGGAGAAACCCCAAGATATTTGCACCTTTAAGGAATAACAACATTAAGTGTTGTAAGTGCAATAATGATGGGTATACAGCAAAGTGGTGTAGAGAAAAAATTCCAAAGACAAGCAGGAACAAGAATATTCAAAGGAATCAAAAGGATTAGTTGAGGAAGAAAGTGGACAAAGGTAAAGATCAGTGCATGTTGGGAGTAGAGATACTCCCACCCCAGAATTAACCACCTCAAGAGGAGTTGGGGGAGGGGCTAAGCTAAGATTTTCATTATTATCCCCAAGCCCCAAAGGTGGCCCTTTACCATTTATGACAAATGGGAAGAGATTTGAGTTAGGGGGAGAGCATTTAGTTAGGAGGAGCAGTTTCTTAGGGGGAGTGGAACAGAAAGAGGTAAAGGAAACGGTAAAAGGAAAATGGGTTGCCATCAATGACAAAGGGGGAGATTGTTGGAAATATGAGTAATTTTAGTTGTCATTGATGTCAAGAGTCGGTTTTAGTCAGCAGGACAAAAGGAAGGATGTCAAGAATCAGTTTCAGTAAGTAGTGCAAGAGAAAGATTGCTTCTAGGCCTAAGGGAAATAATATTATAATATCTCTTATTACAATATTCAAGGTGGTCATATAAGGTCTAAAGAGCAATAGGAAGGCCCAAGAAAAATAATATTATAGTATTTTATTACAATATTAAAGGTCTAAGGTGAAGACCTAAAGATTTAAATTAATTATAAATTAATTATAATAATTGCATTATAAATTAATTTATAACTTAAATTAATTAACCATAAGGTTATTAATTTAATTATAAATTATTTATACTAAATTGATTATAAATTAGTTTATGATTTAATTTAATTAACCCTAAGGTTAGGTTTATAAGGGCACAAAGTTCAATTTAATTTTAATTAAGATTCAAATTTCAAATATCATTGATGTTTTGAGCACATGGCACATTGCATACAAAAGGGGCAACTTCTATTTCAAAATATTATCAATGAGATAGATTGAATGCCAAATGAAATTGAGCACCAAGGTTTGAAGGGAAATCACTTGTGTTTGAAATGTTAAGGAGGTAGACCAAGGTAAAAGTGTGTGAGGAGCACACATCAAAACGTAAGGCATTGGATAGCATGGTTGGTAGCAAGGGCTGCGCTAAGTCACTCGCAGATGACAGGTCATGGGTTCAATCCATGAGATAGTGTTTTGGATAAGGTAGAGACAAGTTTTGTTTTGGTCTGTATCATTGGATAGGGACAAAGGGAAGGCAAGTGCCTTTCCCTTTACATGGATACATGTAGCCCACTTGGTGGGCACACGCTATGTTAAGGTGCTTGGAAGAAGGGATTTGTGTGTTCGAAACCCACCAAGGCCTTTTGGTGGAATTTACAAAGGTATGGGCTTACATTTTCTAAAGTTTAACATTGCATGTAAAAATTGCAAGGGTGGAAATTAATTTTTTAATTTCGTAAAGTTTTATTAATTGAAAATTGCATATTTAAAAGGGTTTATGAGTTATATAAGGGAGATAAAAGGGTATGCAAAGTTTTAAATTTGGTATTTTATTTTTAAGTGGTTAAAGTTGTTAAAAAGGAGTAATAAGGTGTGCCAAGGGTGTTAGATGTTATTTGTTGAAACAAAGTCATATTATAAATATATTTGAAAGGAGAAATAAGGCATAGTTGATTTTTGATATTTTGGCATGGTGAAATGTATTTGAAAGAAAATATTAAGGACAGATTTGTGATATCTTAACCATTGAGATTGTCAAAGAGGTTGAGTGTGATTGATATAGGTTTTGAGATATAATATTCTTCAAAATAAATGGTATGGGCATATCTTCCTTGTGAGTGAAATATAGTTGGATGTTGTGAATGCTAAGTTGGAGTGAAAAGGATTGTTTGATAAGCATTGTTGAGCTTGGTTTTGAGATATCCAATGTTGATTGATGTGGGTTTTCTAGAATGAAAGTTGATGCTAGAAACTTGTTTGATAAGCATTGTTGGAAATATTGAGTAAGCTTTCATATGCTTGATTAGGGTTTTTTAAAGATCATTAGTATCATTTTTATGTGAAATTGAGAATAATCTTGAACTAGGTTTTGTGAAATATCATAAGTATCATTGTTATGTGAAGTTGAGAACAATCTTGAACTAGGGTTTATGAAAGACCATGATTATCATTATTATGTGAGGTTTGTTTGATAAACATTGTTGACTAAGATTTAATCAAGTGATTAGTTGAGTGGGGTTGATTGATCTTAGTTGATTGGAAGTGTTGGAGTGATAGTTCAAGTTCTATGAAATAAATTATTTATTACTAATTTGATAAAGAGAATGAAAGTGATTGAGTGTGAAACATTTTGAGTCTCTAACCATTATCTATATGTTTTTGTGGTTAAAAAAATGAATTTGAAAGTGATTGAGAATTGTTGTGAGTGTGAAATATTGAGTCTCTAACAATTCTCTATATGTTTCTATGGTTAAACATAAGAGTTTAAAAGTGATTGAGCATTGTTGTGAGTGTGAAGCATATTGAATCTCTAACCATTATCTATATATTTATGTAAGATTAAACAAGATTTTGTGTCAAGCTTGTTTGTGTGATTGAAGAAGTTTTCTGTAATAGATTGAGTTGAGTTGAATAAGCTTTTGTGAAAGCTTGTGAGCTAATTTGAGTAAGTCCTAGAGTGGACTTAAGAACTGAGTTGAGTAAGATTTTGTGGAATATTATAATGTAGATTTGATGCAAGTCTTGGTGAAGACTTGTTGAGCAGATTGAACATGTTCTAGTGAGGACTTGAGAATATTTGAGGTAAGTCTTAGTGAAGCCTTGTTGAGCAAATTGGACAAGTTCTTGAGAGGACTTTTTGGACATATTTGAGGTAAGTCTTTGAGTAGACTTGTGAGCAGATTTGATTGATTGATTTTTTCAAACCTTGAGTTAAGGTTTGGGTCAGATCTAGTAGAGTTAATTTGTGATTGATTCAAGCTTTGTTTTAAGGCTTGAGGATAGATTTTGGTGTAGATTTGAGGACAAGTTTGTGCTAGACCAAAGACAGAGATTGAGCATATTAGTGCTATACTAAAAGACTGGGTTTAGTGCAGATTTGAGATAGAGATTTAGTATATTTTTGCTAGACTGAAGGACTATGTTTAGTGTAGATTTGAGATAGAGATTGAGGATATTTGTGCTAGATCGAAGGATTGTGTTTAGTAAAAATTTGAGATAGAGCTAAGAGTAATATTTAGAGGTGACAGAGCAGAGGATAGTATTCTCTAGTGGATAGAGATCCATTAGCTAGGGTAGTGAGAACATAAATATTTATATTGATGATAGAGTCTTCTATGGATAGAGATCCACAAGCTAGAGCAATGGAGGCAGTAGTATTCTAGAGGATCACCATCCAGAGCATAGGAGAAGGAATTATCCTATGTATAAAGATACACAAACTAGCTAAGGGGATTTTTGTCAATTGTGGATAGAAATCCTTAAACTTGATTAGGGGATTGGTGTCTCCTTTGGACAGAGGTCCATACAAATTTTAATAGGGAAAGGATTCCCAAGAGATTTATTGAGAAAATATTACTGAAATATTTTCTCTATGGAGTAGCCCACATTGGGTGAACCATGTTAAATTGGTGTCTCAATTGTGTGTGGTGATTTTTGCATTGCTTTTATTACTACTGTTGACATTGCATTGATATATTAGATAATCTAGTTTGAGTAAAGAAAAATAAAAAGTGGTCTTATACTATTTGCCCCCCCATCTCAGTATAAGCTAAAGAGTTTAATAGCTTGAAGAAAAATCTTTGAATAACACAAATGGATTCTTAGAATGGATCTTCAGGGAATTCAACACCATTGTTCGATGGGAACAATTATGCACTTTGGAGTACAAGGATGAAGTTTCACCTAATGGCACTTGGAAATGAAATATGAAAAGTAATTGAGAATGGATACATACCACCTGCAACTCCACCTACAGATAAATATGGTAAGCTTCTACAACTAAGTAATTCAAAGGCAATGAATGATTTTAATGGGCTTGCATGAAATAAAGTTTATAAAGGTTATGCATTGCACATCAGCAAAGGAAATTTGGGATAAGTTGAAAGGTATATATGAAGGAGACAAAATGGTCAAAAGGGCAAAGTTGCAAAAATTCAAGAGAAAATTTGAAGACCTAAAATTGAAGGATGAGAAAAACATTGCTACATATCTACTTTGTTTGTACGAGGTTGTTAAATCCATGCAAGGACATGGGCTTAAGGTTGAAGAAATAGATGTTTGTGATAAGATTTTGATATCACTCCCAAAAAGGTATAGTGAAAAGATTTCAGCTATAGAAGAGTCAAAATATATTGAACTTTTGATAAGAGTTGAATTACATGGAATTATCACAGCTTTTGAGAGGAGAATAAAAGAGGAACCTATTTCCTAGAAAGAAGTAGCCTTCAAAGTTACTAAGAAGACAAAAGTTAAGAAGTCAGATTCAAGCAACGAGCTATCTAGTTATGAAGAAACAAATTATGGTAGAAAGAACAAGGACTCAAGAAAGTATAAAGGTATGAAATTAGTTAGATTTTTTAATTGTGATAAATATGGTCACTATGCAAATGATTGTCCAAAGGCTGGAAATAGCAATGATGAAGAAAAATAGGATCATAAGAATAGGAAGCAGGAAAACATAGGTACCAAAATAAAAATAGGGATGGACAAGGCACACAAGGAAATACGTATTTCCAAAGGTATAAGAAGATTTTTTATGTAGACAAGACAGGTAAGAGTTCAAGTGATAGTTATGACAGGTCTTTAGATAATGAAGAAGATGAAATTCTATTTCTGGTAGAAGAAAAATATGATGTTAGAAAAAGGGCACCAATAATTATCAAGTATTTTATATGTGGTAACTTTGATCATCTTGAGGATAGTTGTCTAAGGAATGGATTCAGTTTTAGTTATGATGAATATGAATATGCTAGTGAAGGTCCATAAGAGGAAAGTCTTATTATGGCAATAAAAGAAGAAAGAAGTACTTCTAGTGGAAATAAATCAGAAAGGAATGAATATGATCCTAGAGATATACAAATAGAGTAAGAATCAAAGAAAGGAGAAGTTGATATTGAGGGTGAGCTCATTTTTGCCCTTGATGCATTAAAAGAGGTAAGAAAGCAGAACTCAAAACTCAAGCTCAAATTTCAAGAATGTTATGAAGAGAAAGGAAATATTATAGAGGATCTAACCAACTCAATAGCTAAGACAAGGAAATTCAAACAAAAGTTAGAAGAAAAGGTTTTAGAATGTGAAAGGTTAGAGCATGAGGCAGTTTCACTAAGGAAGGAAGTAAAAGAGTCTAAGGATAAGTTACACAGGTTTGGGAGAAGCTCAAATAACTTGGATAAGATTATCAAGGTACAAATATCTTTGACAAACAAAATAGGACTTGGTTTTGAACATGTACAAATAAAACAAGGATAGGAGTCAATCTCAAGATCTGAAGAAGAAGCTTTATAAGAAGAGAGTGTAAGAGAGAGTGAGAGTTATAAGAATGATTTGGACATTACAAATTTGAACAAGGAAATGAACAATGCACAAATGAAGAACAGATGGAACAAGAAGCAACACGGGGTAAAAGAGACTAAGAGACCAATGGGGTCAAGGTAAGGTAGTTTCAATGGATGATGCTTCTTATGTCATAGGTTTGGGCACAAGGCTATTGTAGACACCTAAAATGCATCATGTCAAGGTGACTACTCATATGGGACATGCTAGAAGACCATATGGAAGATCTTTGGACAAATTCAAGGTATAGCAATGGTTTTTACCATTCAATTTAGGTATATTTTCCTATTTAGTGCTAGCTAGTGCTAGCATCCAAGTTCTCACCGTGCTTGTCATCTGTGTTCAGCACTCAAATATAGTTGGCCTCATCCAACCCAAAGTTGGTTGCAATGTCCAATTAGTTATGGATTAGAGCGGTTTGAGTGAGGAAGGTTTTGGATCCTTCCATCCAACAAAATCAAATGCCCAATATTGATCTTGGCTTCATGAGGAAGCCACCCCTAGCCATATAAAAATCCTATAAGTACCCCCTCTGAATTTGGGAAGAGGGAGAGAAGCGTAATCAATTGAGCAGTGAAGCCCTATCGAATTGCATACTCACCTATGTGGATTGAGAGGAACACTTTTGCTACCCAGTTGAATATCACATTTCCATGAAGGTCTTAGGAGCCTAAGAGATCCAAGAAACACCAATTCATGTAATCCATGCACCATATGATCAATTCAATCACAAAATTTTTTAGAGTACACAGAGGCGACCCTTGACCATAAATTTGGCAAGGTGGATTAGAGATTAAGCCCAGATTTGGAGGGTAAACCTATTCAGAGCCCTGCCATGGATTTCAACTATGGTGAACAGTGCCAGCCACACATTAGACCCATGATGAGTAAACGATCATAAATCCCCTTGTGCTATTTTCTATAGATTAATTAGTTAGATCATATTATGCTTAATGTAGGTTTAATTTGCATTTTAGAGAATTTTGACCTGTCGAATTAGACATTGAAGGTAGATTTCCATTCATGTTATCAATTTAGTAATTAGTGCAATTATTGTCACTTCATGTGTTTATGCTTTACATTTGGCAAACTGATCCAATAGACAGATAATACTTGTTATCTAGCATATGTTTGATGGCAAAATTTCATGATTAACATAGGTTTACCATGTTTTATGCATTTTCTTGATTATATGCTTGTGATGGCATATTTCATGAAATTTCCTTAAAAGGCCTCATCAAGAGAGGCTACATTTGCTTTTGATGTGTTTTTGTTGTTTCTTGATAACATATAACATATATTGAAGGATACAAAGCATTCCATTCCCTCCAATCATGGAGAAGAGGTTCATCGACACCCTAGAGTAGTTCGTGTCACCCTAGAAGACATTTGATTCACATCTACCCTGAAAGGGAATTAGATCTATTGTAATTAAAGTATCAAAATGGGTATCCTTAAGAGGGATGAATATGTAACTTGACTCAATTTGGAATTAATAAAGGATTATCATATTTTCTTTCCATTTTTTTGTCAATTGGTGCATGTTTAGTTGTTATCTTTCTTTAATTGTAATAGACGCTATTAGGTGTGAGCCTTTTTGGTGGTTACAGAAGGTGATAATGGTGGCACCCTGCAATTTTAGCCATGATTTACTAACTGTAGTTTATGTTTTTATGGCAGGTACTCACCGCGGTTGACATTCATCATTAAAAAGTTGGACCACGATTGACAGGCATGGGAAAAAGTCGTAGCCGTGCATCAGAGCCATGGGCGATAACAGACCAGTCATAGAGCAGGAGTAAAAAAGTAAATTAGATGAGGACCTAAGGTAGGCCCTTCTGACATTTTTTGTTTCTATTTTCTGTGTCTGTGTTTTTCTAGAATATCAAAGATGAAACCTAATTAGAATAAGGATAAAAAGAATGGGAAAGTGAATTAGGTCCTTGGGGTTTTTATTTGATGCTTCTACTAGTCACTACTAGGAACAACGAGTTTTTAAGTGCAACCCACCCTAGTCTCCAGTGGTCTAGGCCATTTGAATGTTAGAGTTTGCTTGCATAAGGCCCAATTAGTGGCCAATTACTCATACTAGTTGCATTCTCTAAACATCAAGTAGTGTAGTGTGCATATATCTCTGAATATCAAATGTTCTTTATTGCATATCATGTAGGAAATTATCATGTTAATGTTGTATTATGCATATTTCCTTTATGCAAATTAAAAATAACCACACACACCATGTTTCACAGTAAAATATAGTGATTTGGAAGTCACATCCAACCACTAGTAGGGTTTCAATGATGGTGGAGATGATTTCCATCCATTGGCACAACTCCCACGTACCCTATGTTCTAGACCAATACTGGATCCAAGAACCTTACGTAGCCCAAAAAATTTACATATACTCCTCTTTAAAGGGTATGACGCTGACTGGGCAAAAACAGGTGAGGATCTAGTAGGACCTATGATCCCTGCCCAGGTGTGGACTTTCATTGCCTCACTTTGGGGGGATTATGCAACCTGGAGTTCATATCCAGGTTGTCGAGCTGCTAGCATACAGGTGAAAGCCATTAAAATTTTGATAAAATCATCAATGCTTTGCAAAACATGATAAGGGTTACTTTATTGATACAACAAATTGAAAACACATCAAAATGTTTAGGGCTCATTTTAAAACTGTAAAAGGAGATAATCATCATTGTATTATTTGCATGCTAATAAAAGTTAAATCTAGACATAGGATACACAATGGTACAAACAAGAGAGGCCTATTCGATCATAGACCTGAGATCAAATCCCAAGCTTCGCCTAATGCACAACACGATGTAGAACACCCTCAATCATAGAATCCTCTTAGACATCGTTCAACGAGCATTAAAGGGGATAATTATACATGAGGAGATTCCATTGAGAAAACCTCGGTTAGAGGAAGTAATAGACATCCCTCTGGGCACATATCAGAGCATGGTACTTCTCATCATGAGAATTTTATATATGGTAGCATATATCATCATCGCATTCTGTGTGGATCCACAGGTTCTGTCAAAGAATATGTCATCGATGGATCCAGACTGGTACCCCTTTGACCTGTATATAATGGAGGCTCACGACCTCTGCCATTCAAGTATAGATAGGTTTGAGATTCACCTATTCAGGGGTAAATAGAGAGGGCTACTTTTGATTATAGGCCTACACAGACTCCCCATAGGGGTGAACCTACTAAGTTCATCATAGATATATCCAAAGTGGAAGAAAATTGCATGCCACATCATGAGCCATGGTGTAGCAAATAATTAGACTATCTAGATAGAGTCCTAGGGAATTTAGTATATAAGCCTACACCTACACCCTCTCATCCTACGAGTGTGTGTAGCATAAACACTATTAGGACCACTCGAGAACCTGGAGAGTGCTTCAAACATTCTTGAGACATGCATGCTCATGCATCACATGCAGACACTGAGTATAGGAGACAACTTGACATGAATTTTGTCTTTACAAACCGATACAAGAGTGTGGCAAATCATTCCATTGAAGGACATACTCATAAATCCACTCGAACAGAGTGCACTCCCCCAAGGCCTCAAACAAAT
Organism: Wollemia nobilis; assembly: GCA_028583015.1. Classification (NCBI taxonomy): domain Eukaryota; kingdom Viridiplantae; phylum Streptophyta; class Pinopsida; order Araucariales; family Araucariaceae; genus Wollemia; species Wollemia nobilis. The sequence goes on along the minus strand of JAQPPZ010016930.1, from coordinate 5,137,757 downwards.
GATCATCTTGATAAGGCTCATAGATTGATGTTAGAGTAGAGATGACATATTCTCCAAGATCAATTGGAGGATGTTCGCATAGAGAAAGAGCACCTCAAAAATGAGAATACTTAGAGGTAGAGGTTCATAAAGCAAAAATTGTATGAATATCGTATACGTGAACAATGCATCCTTGATCATAAGGAGTGTGTAAATATGGAGGACCGATTGGCTAGTGCTAGTTTACACCCTCATAGTGAGATCAGGAAGTGTGTCAATAGACGAGTGGCTTTGTAGCTCGAGTTACACCTTGAGCACATAGACACATATACTCATCATGCAACTCAACATAGAGATCAGCATCCAGTGTCTGAACAACATTAGCATAGGCAGTATGAGGAAGAAGTGGGAGAGGAATTAGAACAAGAATATCTAAAAATATCCCAATTCAAGGAGGAGGGCGAGCCTAGTCCCCTGTCTCGACCGAGGAAGAACCTACCTCCAAAGCCGCCTCCAAGAAAATATTGAGAGGAGGAGTTTATTTCCTCGCAAGTCTACAAGACTTTAGTAGAGAAGGTTCAAGCTATAAGGAATCAAGGAATGACGTATCAGAAGCCTACCTTGAATAAAATTCATAATGAACCTCTATGCACATCAGTGCCTATTCCAACATATCCTAAGCATTTCAAGATGCCTAGACTAGAAAAGTTTCAAGGAGAGGAAGACACACAGGATCACATGACTAGTTTTCTAGATATGTGCTTTCATATTGAGAGAAAAAATGCTTTACTCCTATGCACCTTCACCATGATCCTCTTAAGACCAACTTGAGAGTGGTTAAACCAATTAAAGAGGTACAGTATTACTAGTTTCAAACAACTAGCTAATGTATTTCTTGAACACTTCTCCTTCGGCATCAAGAATAAGGTAAAATTATCCAACATGGTCGCTCTAACACAACATGATGATGAGCCATGTATGGATTATGAAAAATTATGGAGGAAGATGATGGCAAAGCTGCCATTCTCCATCCCGTCTAGTGAATTAATATGAATGTTCATGAAGAGTTGTGCCAAGCACATTTTGTTATTGCTATAGTTGCAGCAATAACAGACATTCAAAGAGGCTTTGGTGCAAGCTAAGGTGATTGAGGACATCAAGTTACATGAGGGTAACTTCAAGCTTAGGAATAAGAAGGAGGGGCATAAGAAAAGCACTAAGAGACATCAGGCCAAGCTGGCCTATGTTAATCAGGTGGTGTTGAACCTTCAAAATGGAGAAAAGGGGAAGCAAAACCAAAATTATCAAGCCCAAACTCTACCTACACAATATAAGCAGTGCAACAAAAATTACAAGGGTAAAAATAAGGAACAATGTCCACCTTGTGTATTCACTCAGAAATCATAGTCGTTGACTTTGATTTTTCATCAGTATGCGAGGCTAAGGCTATAAAATTACCTGAAGTCAAGATGATGGATCCCAAAAAACCTAAGCCTAAAGGCTATAAATATGATCATTATTGCATCCTTCACCAATCGAAAGGCCATGACATCAAGGTATGTTGGTCTTTCAAACATCTTGTGCAAAATATGATCGAGAGAGGTACACTTCTTGTAGACAACCCACAAGCACTCGACAACCAAAATATGGGGATTTACAAAAATCCTCTATTGAATCATGAGGCACCAAAGAATAATGTTGGCCAATTAAACCAGATGCGAATCGAACCACCAACCCAGGGTTTCATCGGTATGGTCAACATTGTCATAAGAAACACAAGAAATGAATGATCAAATCAACTTCCAGTGCCTATTAGGGTCCAAGTTGTGCCTCCTCCAAGGCCATCATAGTATGTGCTTGACCCACCAACTAGACCAGTGGTGACCATCATAAGTAGGTTGATTCAAAACTTGCAGATAACTCCAACAAATTTATCGATTTACAAGTTAATCCTACAGTCTCCCAAGCATAGGGAGATACTCATGGACATTTTAAGGTCCATAAAAGTGCAGCCTCAAGATCTTGAAGTGTTTACACACTTCGTGGGACACATGAAATAGTGTCAAGAACCAGTCATTCAATTTCATGACCATGAAATCAAGATGGTTTTCGATGTCATAGCAGACCCACCACTGCATATTATTTCTTATGTGAATCATAAACTGTTCAAGCAGGTTTTGATTGACATGGGGTCATCGATCAATATCATAACTACTAAGGCGTTAACTCACTTGAAGTTACCCAAGATGTATATCATCCCTTCTACCTTCACGTTGAGAGCATTCAATGATACATTATGCTCAATGATCGATACTATAGTTTTACCTATCCAGGTAGGATTGAAGACCATCCCAGTGATGTGTCATGTAATTGAAGGTACTATGTAGTATAATATACTTCTAGGGAGGCCTTGGAAAAAGGAAATGCATTGCATCCCTTCTATTTTACACCAGTGTATCAAATACATTCATGAGGGATAGGTTCACATGGTGCCTTTGGATGAAGAACCTTTTAAATACATGAATCTATCATATTTATCGAGAGAATTTATGTTCCCCTCAACACACCTGGATGTGTAGCCAACATTGCCAATAAAATATCCAAGAGTAAAAATCAAATAAGTGTGTGCTAGACCTGTAATGTCTGTATCTCAATGATCGAAGCACACAACAACCACTTCTATTAGAACGACTACATCCATGATATAGTGGGATGATAGTGTAGATTAAAAATACAACGCCAAACAAAAGATAAAACCACAATAATGGAATATAGGAAAGTTGCACAAAACAAACGATTATTATTAATCAGTGGAGTTTAAAAACTCCTTTTGAGTACAACAGGGCCTATAACCCTTTATTCGTGATACACAGTTACAAGTTATGCTAGGGTTCTCCAAAACCCTAGTTGGCACAAATGGTGGCGCTTCCGAAGAATGTATCTTCAATCCCAACAGAGTGAGTGGGCTTTGTTGTATCCCTTGCTTGGACCACTCCAGCTTAATCGACTGCCATCAATAAATCGGATCTGTTGACAAAAACTCGCACACATTAACACTATCAAGGAGTTAGAAATTAATAAGAGGGCTCCACTGTGTGAGCCCTCAGAAACAATCTAAAACCCTAGAAAAATAGAATTCAGGAATTCAACAACAGATCAATAAAAGAAAAGAAGTTACTTGCTTTAAACTAATTTATACATGTTCTCTGTTAATGCAGCTAGACCAGGCGACACCTGGAAGTAATGTGGTTGTCAAATCGGTTGCGGAAGGCGCCCTGGTGCACTCGCTGAATGCCCACGTGCTTCTGGATTAAGGTTTCAGACGCCGGTCTGAGTCTGTGGCTGTGGGTAAACACCCGCGGGCACTTGGTAAACGCCCATGGGCACTTGGTAAACGCCCGTGGGCACTTGGTAAAGGGGTAAACGCCCACGGGCACTTGCGACAAGAATGGGGGATTCTACAGAATGCTGCAAAAGAGATGGCGGCAAAAGCAATGACGAAAGCGACAATGGATGCGGCGATGGATGCGACAAAAAGGTAGCAGAAGAGAGATAGAGGGGATCAGAAAAGGAGATAGAAGAAGTTAAGAAGATAGAAAAGATCCAGGATAGAAGTAGCAAAAGACATAGGGTTTGAGCCATCAAGGTGACTCAATTTATAATCTACTCTTAGGGCACACTTTAGGGTTTTAACGACACTTTGAACGTGTGGCTAAGATTAAAGTGGATCTAAGGGTAGAGAATAAATCTAGGTTGTGAAATGGATTAAGATGGATGGACGGATGAGATTAAATCACTTAAACTATTATTTAAATATATATATTAAAATATTAAAATATATATATATATATAAATATTAATTTAAATAAATTTGGGGATGAAAAATGGCGAGAAAGGTGAAATTGGGCCAAATAATGGCGGGAAAGTGTGGATTTGGGCCAAATAATGGCGGGAAGGTGGATGACCGACACGTGGTCGACGAGGAAGGTATAGATGACTTGCAAGTGGCTAGATTTTGGTGTCTACAGATGCCCCTTTTTGAGCTGCTTTGTGTGAAGACACAATGCAGCACAAAAACTTAGGACACCTAAAAAGCTGGATCAGACGCAACTCTCTCTCAAGACTAAAGCACAACTTTGAAGACCAAAGAATAAAAGAATATTTAAAATTTATCAGCTTACCCCCTCAATTGGCGAGCGAGAATGGTTCTCACGAGCCAATTGGAAGAAATTCGAAAGAAAATGAACCGTTTTTGCCCCAACGGTGAAAAAGGGGTTTGTGTATGAACCATCTGTTTATGTCCCAACGAGAAAAGGGGTTGGTGTACAAACCAAAAAATAATATGATTGAAGACGATATGAGTGATGTGAAAGATGAACCGTTTTCTGCCCCAACGGTTAGAAAGGGATTTTTGCCAAATTTTAAATTCCATGATCATGTAAGATGAATTCTACTATTAGGAAAGTTAAAAATTGATAACGGATGCCCCAACTCCCGTGGGTGAATCCATACTTGTTGATGAAATTGCCTTGTTGGCGCCATTGATATGGAGAGATGCAATATGAAAGAGTCCAGAACTTCCAAGATGCTCCTAGTGACTGTATGGATAATTCCTCGGGTCGGAACCAATCAACCTAGGTAGCCTTAATCTCTAGCAAGACTCAAAATAATGATGATATTGAAGATTGTCCACGTTTAAGGCCCCATGAACTAGGCCATCAATGACAAGCTGTTGAGCAAATTAATCTTGGTGTGAGGTCACTTGAAAAGTAGGATACCCAAAATTGATTTCCAATTTTTAAACAAGTGAAATAATTGATGATGATAAATGGTAAGTGTCCTTATGGTGGTTTAATCCTCTTACCGAATTGCATGGATGCAAATCGCTGCAATCGCCAAGGTGATAGAATATACCACTAGATACGAGGTTTACTTTAATTTAATTTGGCAAAAATATGCATGATGAAAGAAGAATGAATGAAATTGACGATAGATCAGAAGAATTGATGAATGTTGTTAATTTTGTGAAGGTTTTGAATGTTTTTAACCCAATTTGTAAATCAATGATGAATGATGCGCTTTTTGAGCAAAATGACAAAATTTGTTTCCAAAACTGTTGTAACCTTCACAAAATGTTTTATTATGATAAGAAGAATGGATGGATGCAATTTGATGAAATTTGGAGGAGGTAAGCTTCAATTTTGTAAGTTTTGTTCTTTTATTCAATACTGACACCAAACGCCGGTATGCATTTGGAGGTGGCAGAAACGCCCGCCGGTGTTTGAATGCATCATGAAATGCCCCACTGCGTCTGAATGTGCCATGAAATGCCCCACTACATTTCAGGGTGCCAAAACCAGCTATTTAAACAGTTTCAGAGAGAATTTCGCTCATTTGTGCGTTCGAGCTTGAGAGAAGTGCGTCTGAGGGAGTGGAATGGAGTGAAGTGGAGTGAAAGGTTGTGTGGGAGAGTGAAGCACGCGGGAGCTATGGCGGAGATGGGAGCGGACACGCCAGTGCAGCCAGCTGAGGTATTTGTTTATTTAAGCAAGTACTTTTATTTGTTTTTTTTTTTTTTTTTTTTGGAAAAAAATTTGTAACAAATTTTTGTTTTGTTGTTTTGCAGCTTAGGGTGTTAGAGGCACGACACCGATTCTCCCCTATCATTTCGGGGATGAGGAGGTCATTGTCCCAGGACGACTGGGAGATATTGGATGCAGTGGGGCTAGCGGAGGCAGCCCGGTTGGAGGGGTCCTCTTTTGATGGTTAGCTTAGTGCTTAGATGCACTCTTTATGAGCCTTGGTGCTCTATTGTATATTGTAGCCTTTTGGCATTCATTGTACAGTTTGACCTTTATACATATATATATACATGGCTTTTATTTATTTGGTGTTTTACTCTCTTTTGTGTGAATGCCTATGTTTTTGTGATGCATGTTTTTATATGTTTTAATGTTTTTGATGCATTTGTGATGGAATGGAATGCCCACTTATAGATGATTAATGCGAGACTAAGTATGTAACATGCAAATCTATGGATGATTAATGCAAGACTAAATAAATGAAATATGCACTAAGAAGCACTCATACTTTTAGATAGTTAGATTTAGCCAAATGTTATCATAATTGTTTAATCAGGGGCACCGAACTTGGTGGCTTGTGAATGGATGACGTATGGAATGACATGAATATGGAAGAAGATATGGAGGGTGATATGTAATACTGTTTTACAAAGACTCAAACATGCTAGTGGTATCAAACAAACTTACTAACACTGCCTAATTCAACTAGGACCAAATGTGTGTGCATGCGAGTTCATTAACCAAATCAAAAGCATGGTAGTGACTCTAGGCAATCAAAAACTTGTGTGTGTGCAAGTGTGTTCATTAACCTCATCTTGCATAAATTAGGTAACCCTGTTATGGAGAAGACCCCGAAGCTAGTTTGTCCGTATGAGCATTCAAAGGTCTCTTTTTGAGGAGAGACATGTCGCCACGCAATGAGTATACTCCACTGCCAGTCAAGCGTCTATAGCCCCGGTGAAGGTTAACTCCATAGTCCATGTTGTTTTTGACCTTTGTAAGCCTTGGGGATGACTACCTATCCGTCTGATTGGACAAGTAGTACGATCCTTACAACTTATTTGGGATCAGTGGTGTGTGAAAAATGTTCATTTCCTTAGAGCTTTGGGGAATCGGATTCTCAACCGAAGTATGATGAGAATTTTACCCTATCCTTACTACTCTGTTTATATTTATATTTTGTGATTGCTTGTGATAGTGGTAAGAACCACTATTTTATGGACTATGTTTGCATGATAGGACAAACGAGGATTACCCTTTTCACTTCAAGGCACAACCCAAGGATGGTGTTATCTCTCTTTGACACAAGATGTTTTTTAAGATGTGAAAATGTGATAGGTTCAAGACCATGTGATAGGTTCAAGACCGCTTTTGAAATCATTTCCCAATACTCAAGATTTTATTTAGTGTAATTTGTGATATGGCCCTAGAGAACTTTAACATGCATTTCAAAGTTTGCTTAAAACACTAGGAATGGTCTGAGTGATTCGAAAACATTTTGGCAATGTAAATATGTGCAAATGGAAAATGGGTGTACGAATGACAATTCGGTTTGATGGATTTTATGAAGGTGCCCTCGATTAAGGCAACATGACTTTTGCTTGACCAAATTTTATATCCAAAAGATAGAATGGTCTCTAACATGATATGCAACTATGGCTGAAAATGAAATGTTATGGTTTTCAATGAGATGTATGCACATGAAATGCAATGTTTTTGAATGAGATGTATGCAACTAACAATGAAATGCAAATTCTTTTTATTTTATTTGTTTTTTTTTTTTTTTTTTTTTTTTTTTTGTACAAGCCATGTATATATGTACATATAAAATTCAAACTATGCGTAGAATGCCCTCAAGTGTATAATATTAAGTGGTTCGGGTTCTTCCTCTCCCTCTAAACTGGCAAGTCTATAAGTTCCATTACCCACTCTTTCGGTGACCATATATGGACCTAACCAATTAGCCGCGAATTTATCTCGAAGATGCGGCAATGCATTGGTGTTTTGTTGATTCTCTTTAAGGACAAGATCCCCTACTTGAAATTCTCTTAGATGAACTTTGGCATTGTAAGCACGTTTCAATCGGTCTTGATAAACTCGCAAATGCTCTAAAGCATTGATTCGTTTTTCATCTATGAGTGTGAGTTGATCAAGACGTGCTTGTCTAGCGGTATCATCATCGATAAATTCCTACAAAGAAATTCGCAAGGAAGGGATCTCGAGCTCAAGAGGCATGATTGCTTCAGCTCCATAGACCAAAGAAAATGGCGTTGCCCCAATGGGAGTTCCGATGCTTGTTCTGTAAGCCCATAATGCCAAGGGGATTTGTGTATGCCAATCTTTATGATTTTCTTTAACAAGTTTCTTAAGAATAGCAATTATGGTCTTATTTGAAGCTTCAACTTGTCCATTGGCTTGTGGGTAGTAAGGAGTTGAGAAACTATGTTGGATATTATACTTTTCGCAAAGAGCTCGAACATCCTTATTCTTAAAAGACTTGCCGTTATCAGAAATGATTTTAGAGGGAATACCAAAACGACAAATGATATGGTGAAGTATAAACTCCACAATTCTAGGACCTGTCGTACTGGTTAGAGGAATAGCTTCAACCCACTTTGTGAAGTATTCAGTGGCTGTAATGATGAAAGTATGTTGTCCTAAAGAGGCAGGTGAAATCTTGCCAATTAAATCGAGACCCCATTGTGAGAAGGGCCAAAGGCTTTGGATGGGCTATAAAGCTTGTGATGGTATATGGGTTAAATTAGCGTGTTCTTGACACTTTTTTACATTGTTTAACATACTTGCAACAATCTTGTTCCATAGTGGGCCAATAATACCCCATACGTAAAATACGCTTCGCAATGGCCATTCCACTAAAATGACCACCACAAGTACCATCATGGGCTTCAGCAATAGCTCTATGTGTTTCACCTACTTCTAGACAGTGGAGGAGTACTCCATCATATCCACGTTTATACAACACATCCCCCAAAAGAACAAAACGAGCTACCTTTTGCTTAAAACAGTGGCGGAAGTTCGAGACAAATCAGGTGGAAGTGTTCCAAACTTGAGGAAGGCTACTATCTCACTAGACCAAGGCTCATATGGATCCGAATGGATAAAGCAAACATCTTTTTCATCTTTAGACTCGGCACGGACAATTGCAGACTTAGAGATTGTGGAAATGATTAGGGGCTGTACCTCTCCAAGGGAGTCCTTTGGAATCAATGATCCAAGAGAGGCCATGGCATCCGCAAATCTATTAGTCAAACGAGGCAAACTAGTGATCTCATACCAATCAAACTTAGAGAGCAACTTCATTGCTACATCACGATAAAGCTTAATGGTAGGTTCTTTGGCTTGGTATTCTCCTGTAATTTGTTTAACCACGAGTTGAGAATCCCCAAATATCCGAATACGCTTAATGCTCATAGCTATGGCTGATTGAAGACCTAAAATTAAGGCTTCATACTCTGCTGTATTATTGGTGCATTGGAAGTCTAATTTGAATGATAAAGGGATGGGAATCCCTTGAGGTGTATGAAATACAACTCCAACACCCTGACCTTTCGCGCACTTAGAGCCATCAAAGAATAACGTGATGTCAACATCTTCCTCCGGAATGATGTCCTCTTCTTGTTCAGTGATAGCAAATACCGAATCATCTGGGAGCTCAATAATCAAAGGATGATCACTAGGTAGCGGAGCTTCCGCAAGTTGATCGGCTATAACTTGACCTTTAACGGATTTTTGGCTAATGAATTCAAGATCGAATTCGGTAAGCAACATTATCCATTTAGCGGTACGAGTGTTATTATAAGTGTGAGACATCATATAACGCAGAGGGGTTTTCTCTAGCTATGACATATGTTGTATGGCTAAGCATATAATGACGAAGTTTCTTAGTGGCAAAAACCACTGCTAAGCACAACTTTTCCACATAAGCATATCGGGTTTCATAGCTTACCAATGTTCGACTAATATAATAGATAGCTTGCTCGCGATTTTGTTCATTCTTTTGTGCAAGCATTGTCCCTAAGGCAAAGTTCATTGCTTTGAGATATAAAGGTTGAAAGGGACCCCTGGACGAGGCGGAGCTAAGATCGGCGGAGATGCTAAGTACTTTCTTGATGTTATCAAAGGCTTTATGACATTCATCTGCCCATGAAAATTGTACCCCCTTTTGTAGTAGGTGGCAAAATGGCCTACATTTATCGGGAAAGTTGTGCAATAAAGCGACGGATTGAATTAATCTTTCCTTGCAAACTACGCAACTCCTTCAAATTAGTTGGGGGACACATTTCCATAATGGCTTTGACCTTGTTTGGGTCCACCTCAATACCTCGTTTAGAAATAATAAAACCTAGGAGTTTGCTTGAGGTAACACCAAAGACACATTTCTTAGGGTTCAACCTTACTTTATGCTCTAGAAGTCTATCAAAAACTTTTTCCAATACATCAAAATGCTCTTGTCGAGTTTTAGATTTTGCCAATAAATCATCCACATAATATTCGATAATCTTATGCATATAATCATGGAAAATATAAGTCATGGCTCATTGATAGGTTGCACCTGCGTTCTTAAGGCCAAAGGGCATCACCCTGTAACAAAAAGTTCCCCAAGGTGTGGTAAATGTTGTTTTGTGTTGATCTTCAGGGTTTATTCGAATCTGGTTGTATCCCGAAAATCCATCCATGAACGAAAGCATTTCATGACCAGCGACAGTGTCGACAAGAGTATCAATGTTTGGAAGAGGAAAGTCATCCTTAGGACACACTTTATTTAGATATTGAAAATCGGTGCAAACACGTATCCCCCCGTTAGGCTTACGAACGGGTACCATGTTAGAAAGCCACTCAGGATAATCAATCGAGATGACAAATTTAACATCTAGAAGTTTCTGAATCTCTGATTTAACTATGAGGGCCACGGTAGGATGCATTTTCCTAAGTTTCTATTTGACAGGTTTAGCATCTTTTTGTAAGGTGAGGTTATGGACAACCAAATTAGGGTCTAGGCATGGCATGTCTTTGTAAGACCATGCAAATATCTCCTTCTTCCGCTTGAGTAGAGCAATCATTTGCTCTTGTTCCTCTGATGATAGACTTTTAGCCAGTTTCACAATTTGGGTGCCATCTTGGTCTGGACTAAGGTCTACATCGATAGTTTGTTCAATAGACATGTGGGAACCTTCCTCAAGATGATGGGGAGTAGGGATCAGATTTATGTCATCTAAAATGTCATCAAGCTCCTGTGCCTTGATCTCGTCTATGTCTACCTGGAAAACATCTGGCTTAGAAGATGAAGGTGAATGTGGAGGTGAATGAGGAATGTAGTTGGCGGAAGCCCTTAACAATTCCTCGGAAAGGATGAACTCTGAAATAGATGGAGGGAATGAAATTCGATCCATGTCAATCAGGCTTGGGTTGATCGGGATTGACTTATCCGGATCATATGGATTATGGAGCGGGGTGAATAAGTCTTCAAAATTCATTATCGACTTATGGAAGAAAGGATGGGCGGAATAGAAAGGAACACCGGTGAAGACCTCGGAAGACCTGAAGTGCAAAACAACATAGTTTTTCAGTTTTTTTTTTTTTTTTTTGGTTTGAGTTTTTTTTTTTTTTGTAGTGGTGAAAACCACTATTACACATACATACAGCAATAAAGTATTTTGTTGTTTTTTTATATATTTTGATTTTTTTTTTTTTGGAATTTTCTAATTTTTTTTGTTTTTGGTAGTGGTGAAAACCACTATTTTAGTATATACATATAATACAGGTTTGGATTATGGCTTATGGATGTGGCAGGGGTGGTGGTTCATCTCGTTCTTGTGGAAGAAGCAAGCGAAAGATGGCTTCTTGGAGAGGGAAAAATTGGAGATAAAACTTGTCTTGTTTAATGAGGGGAACAATGGGCACCGACTTTTCTTCAGATTTACCACCATTTGACATGACGTCAAATTCTTCATAGGCTTCATCTTCGGATTCATCGGGGTGGAGGATTTCTTCTTCTGAATTAAGATTAATGCTTTGAAAAGCTCGTTCAAAAGAAGAAAGGGATGGAAGTGGTTGGTAGCCCAGACCAAAATGCTCAGTGGGTCTCTGATATGGCATATCGATGCGTTCAGTTACCCCTTGCTCTTATCGACCTAGGCCAAATTGCTGCCAATTATGTCTGTGGAAATAGCAAGAGGGAAAACCCTCCATCCTTTCGATATTGGTAGGGACTGGATGCTTAGGTTCTAGTATGGTGGTAGGACTAGAAGATGACTCTATTCCCCCATATACAAAATTAATGGAATTTGGCATAGAACCCATGTTATAAACCGATCCAATGGATAAATGTTGGTCATGTGGACGACCAAAATCTTTAACTGTTTGCACATTGAACGGTGTGATGTGGACATCTTGGATGGCATACTCACAAATACCTGCATCAGTGAGATGGACCTTGACTTGGGAGGGAGATGGAATTGATGATGGAATAGAAGAATTGGAAGGATTTGGTTGGGTTGATGCTTCACTAACTTGTGAAACATCAGCTGGTGATGGTTGGGAAGATGGAGGAATAATAGGTGATGTTGAATAAGGTGTATAAGAAGGGGGTAATGACGTGGAAAGAGATGATTGGTCATGGCCACATGTGCATGTGGTCACTGATGAAGAAGAAGGAAGATTAGTTGATGAAGAAAGTGGTGAATGAGATGGAATAGCGGAAGAGGAAGATGGTTGCGATATGATGGGTAGCTCCTCAGGAATGGGAGCTTTAGAAGAATATGGTATAGAAGAAATAGATGGGGTCAAGAAAAGATGAGTGGATGGCAACACAATCTCATAAGGATTTGAGACATAGTTGCAATGTTTGAAGGGTTCCGTGTCAGTAGGTACACAATGAACCTGTCCCTCATATACATACTTCAGACATTGATGTAGTATAGAAGGGACACATCTCATCTCCCTAAGCCAAGGCCGTCCAAGCAATACATTGTATGCCATGGTCCCTTCCAAGATGTGAAACAAGGTATGCAAAGTTCGGGCCCCTACCTCAATGGGCAAGATAACTGTGCCAACCGTGGAAGATAAAGCATCATTGAATGCTTTAAGAGTAAAATTCGACTTTGTGATAAGGGATGGCGACAACTTTAGATGACTCAATGCCGATGTTGTAATGATATTGATTGAGGAACCGGTGTCAATTAAGACTCTCTTGAATGGCTTGTTATCGATCTTGGCCATGATATGTAGTGGAGGATCTATACTTTCTATTGACATAGGTTTGATTTCAAAATCATAGAAAGTGATGGAGGGCTCCATGCATGTTTGAATACTCCCCACAAAGTTGTTGAAGGCATTAGTATCTTGAGTTTGAAGCTTGATTGACTTTAATATTTCCATTAATGCCTCTCTATGCGGGGGAGATTGTTGAATGAGCTCATAGATCGATAACTTGGCAGAAGCCATTTTTAAACTGGTAGTTAACCGGCTACTCAATGACATGATGGGTCGTTGGTGTTGAGTAGAATGATTTAGCGGTTGTTGAGAAGTACTAGCACATCATTGGGTCACTGTTACTTGAGGTGGACTGGGGGTTTGTACAGTGGTCGTGGTTCAGCCTGATTTGGTTGGTTCGCCCTTTGACCCCGGGTTACTACGTTAATAGTACCCACAAAACCTTGGTATTGTTGTACATGGTTGACTTGATTAGGAGGAGTTACCTGAGTTACTCCCCCTGAAGTTTTTGGAGCTTCCTCCCGATGTGGAAGGGGTGTTTGAGATATACCAAGATTTTGATTTTGTTGGGCTAAGGGGCTATCCAATTTAATGGCTCCAATATCAGTAAGATCTTGGATCACATGTTTGAAAGCTGTACAATTATTGATATCATGCCCATTTTGCCTATGATAAGGACAAAATAGGTACTCCTTATAATACTTCCCCCTTCTAGATGGGTCTAAAGGTTTAAACTCAGGTAAAGTTAACTGATTTGTGCTATATAACTTGTTGAATATGACCGCATATGGTTCATCTAAAGGTGTGAACTGTCGCTTGGGATAATTTGTTTGCCAAGGTCGAGTTTCCATGGTTGGCCCAGTATTGGGAGCTGGTTGAGTAGGGGAGGGTACTGCATGATAAGCAATTGGTTGCGGTTGACTTTGCATTACTTGTTGTTGTTGAGCCATTACAGGCTGGCTCACCACCACTTGATTAGCTTGGTTAACATTTGAGGCTGAACTAGCCTGTGCTTGTTTGTTTTTGCCATAATTATTATTTCATTGTTGGCCCTTTTGTTGCCATTATTTTCTACGGGGTTTTAAAACACCCTCTTGGACTTTAATGTCTTCTATGATACTTGCTTGGGCCAAAGCCTCTTCAAAAGTCTTGTATTGTTGTAATTGGAGTAACCAAGAGATAGGTTTTAGACAACTCTGGGTAAACATTTTGGTTAACTCCTCCATTGGTAGGGAGAATGGCAATTTATTAATGATAGCCCTCCAATGGTTTCCAAAGTCATAAACAGTCTCATCGTCATGTTTCTTGAACTTGTATAAGTCGAACAATGAGATTTTCCTTTGTACATTTAGGGAGAATCGTTCTAAAAATAGATTAATCAATTGTTCGTAAGCATAAATGCTATGGTGAGCTAAATGATTGTACCACTGTACAGCATCTCCTCCTAATGTCTAAGGAAAAGTAATGAGCATAAGAGCATCATTATTTTGGATTCTAAAGCAAGCATGCATGAATGATCTCACATGTTCATGAGGATCCTCAGTTCCTCAAAATTTGTCAAACTTCGGTAATGTGAAATCAGTCGGATATGATGGTGAAGGTACCGAAGGATGAATTGGTTGATTGATCAATGACCTTAGCATAGGTTTCTGACTAAATGAGCCAGGCACGTTAAGCATAAGGTTGTCAATCTGTTGTTGCATAGCATGGAGTCGTGGATCTTCATTAAAATTTTGACTTGTTTGATGATTATGAGGATGCAATGGAGGAGTTGAAAAATGATGAGATGGGATGAAATTGCCTGGATTAGGCAGTGTGGATGAAAATAAGTTAAAACAAATGCCCAAGCTAGTTATTTTTGAAGCCCCTACTCCCATGGAAGTAGAGTAAGTTCAAGGAGTAGTCGAAGAGGTACCTCAGCCTACTTTGCCTGTGTCTTCAGTGAGATCATCTGCACTGCAGGTGATCATACATTTGGTTAATCCTAAATTAGAGGAATATATTATGTAGAACATGATGTTCACACCTATTATCAAGACTGCACATGACATGGTATGACCGTGAGCCCATCACTTTCCCATAGGTATGGTAGAACCATTGGAGGTACCGCCTAACCAAAACAACTTCATCTATGGAGGTTTAGACTAGATTGCATCTCTCGTACCCATGGATGAGGATGATAATGAACCATTCGCTATGAACATTCATTATATTTCTAACTTGGACTATGCCATGCGATACTTCAAGCATTACCATTGGCATCATTACGGTCTTGGACTATTTTATCAAGGGCTTAAGAGGCCTATAGAACCATAGTATCAGTTACCTACTGATAGGTTTGGGTTGGGATTTTATAGTGGAGGACAGGCTGAACTCCTTGTAGCATCTCTAGACCGCCTATACCTCAGTTTGGGGGGTGAATTTGACTTCAATGCTTATCACCCTAATCCTTCTATGTTCTAGAGGGATAACTAGATAGTATCATATGCCACTATAGAATCACCTAAGATGTATCATAAGGATATCTTGGTGGGGGTCAGTCCAGATTATATGCCAAGAGAAAACTTGGGCCAAAAAATCTGTGAGGCAGCCAGTGATACAAGCATGCAGGTTCATAATGATAATTTAGTGATAAATTCTAAGTTAGGAGATCATTCTGACGAGGATACAGTAGAATCCACCTATGAGATAGGTGGACCAAGTTGCATATATGAGAGTGATGATGATAATGAGTCCTCAAACAATGAGCTATATGAGTACAAGACTAGGGCAGTCTATCATAATTTATTTCATCTATTTCTAGAGGAAATAGTCATCTAAGATGATCAATCCTTCACGAGCAACAACAATTATCGGGTGTGGGCATACATGGGACTTCATATTCCTAATATCTTGATTCTAGTTGGTAGCAGTGAGGGTTTCTATTATGATAATGATGATGAGGATGATATAGAGAGAGCCTATTTAGGACCTCCATACTTATGCTATCGTAATGCACCTTACACTATGGAGGATTTGCATGGAGAGATCAATATCCATCCTCTTCTTAGAGGGATATTTTTGAGTCTTAATGTGATTTATCATATGGTGTTTCTCGATTTTCTAACATACATGGAGCTCCTTGAGCCCAGTGATCCCATCTGACCATCTGTTCATAGACCGGATTCAAAGATCTCCATACCCCCAAAACCACATCTCGATGATGGTAATTTTTCTAATGTTGAGTCACTTGCACATGGTCCTGGAGATATAATCCATTTCATAAACATGATCTCAATTGATTTGACCACTCCAATCCACAATCCAACCAATCCATCCAAACCATTGCATCTAAATTTATATGCTATCGATTAGGATCATGTTGATTCACCTCTAGAGCCTGAAGATTTCTTCCCTAACAAATAAATGCGGCAACCATTCTATTTTTCTCCAAGCTGTGCACGTGATGTCTATCATGTTGAGGATGCTTCCAATGAGGAACCTATAAAACTAGTAGATGAAATCCACTTGATCCCTATGCCTCATCATCTTAAGAAGGGATCCCATATGTTAGTAGAGGAAACCTTCAAAGCAGATATTAGTAATTATCCCACCACTCCAAGGAAGGTTAAATTTGGAGAAATTTTGACTCCTAATGAGCGTGCCAACCTCATCCCTCTACTGAGAGAGAGACATGTTCTCTTTGCTTAGACTTACAAGGATATATTGGGTCTAGATCCGAAATTGGTTACTCATAACCTTTCACTAGATCTATCAAAGAATCCAGTCAAGAAAAAACTTAGGAAGATGCATCCAATAGTAGCCTTAATGGTTAAGTACAAATTGCAAAAGTTGTTGGATGTAGAGTTTGTAATCACCATCGACTATCCAGAATGGGTATCCAATATGTTTCCTATAGGAAAACCTAATGGAAGGATCCATATCTGTATGGATTTTAGAGACCTAAATAAGGCAACACCAAAGGATTCATTTCAATTTCCGAATATCGATGCTCTTGTAGACACAACTATAGGTCATGATATGCTCTCCTTAATGGATGGTTTTTTTGGCTACAATCAAATTCGAATTAAGCCTGAAGACAAACATAAAACTATGTTTGTAATGCCATGGGGAACATTTTACTATAAATTTATGCCATTTGGTCTTAAAAATGTTGGTGCCACATATCATCGGGCTATGACATACATATT
Organism: Wollemia nobilis; assembly: GCA_028583015.1. Taxonomy (NCBI): domain Eukaryota; kingdom Viridiplantae; phylum Streptophyta; class Pinopsida; order Araucariales; family Araucariaceae; genus Wollemia; species Wollemia nobilis. The sequence goes on along the minus strand of JAQPPZ010016930.1, from coordinate 5,120,773 downwards.
TCATGACTATATGCATAAAATATTAGAAGATTATATTGATGACTTATTGGCAAAGTCATTATTGCATTCTGAGCATGCGAAGGTCCTGAGGAAGGTCTTCGATCGCTTGATAGAGCATAATATTAGGTTTAATCCTAAGAAATGTGTGTTTGGTGTAACTTCAAGAAAGCTCTTAGGATTCATTATTTCAAAACAAGGCATTGAAGTTGACCCAACAAAGGTCAAGGCTATCTAAAAAATACATCTCCCCATGAACATCAAAGAATTAAGAAGCCTTCAGGAAAAAGTAGCATCCATAAAGTGATTTATTGCCCAATTATCGGATAAATGTTGACCCATGAATCGAATTCTACACAAGGGGGTCCCATTCAACTAGGATAAGGACTATCAAGAAACCTTTGCTAAAATCAAGCAATACTTGGTGACACCACCAGTGCTAGCTCCACCAAGGCCAGATGTGCCATTTTTGCTATATATATAGGCAACTGACTTTGCACTTGGAACCATGTTAGCCCAAAATAATGTGCAAGACAAATAATAGTCCATATATTATATTAGCCAAACCTTGGTGAGTTATGAGCTTGAATATGCATACGTTGAAAATTTGTATTTAGCAGTAGTGTTTGCTACATATAATTTGTGACACTATATGTTGAGTCATACAATGTACGTCATATACAAAAAAAATCCTTTGTAATATATGATGAGAAAGACATATCATAATACACATACTGTGAAGTGGATCATGCTACTGACAGAATTCAACTTGGAATTCATAAGCCAAAATTCCATTAAGGGACAAGTCATAGAAGATAAACTGGTTGAGGTGCCTCTCAAAAATAGTAGGCCCCTCACCATAGAGATTCCTGATTATGCAGTCTTTGCCTTATCGAAAGCACTTGAACCCAAATAATTATACAAAAAAGCTGATATGACCTTGTTCTTCGATGGTTCAAAGTGTGAGCAAGGGGGTGGTGCATGAATAGTGTTGTTCATGCCACAAGGAGCTCCAATTCCCTTGTCATTCAAGTTGTTCTTTCCTTGCACTAAAAACAATGCTAAATACGAAGCCCTAATTTTGGGTCTCCAAATAGCTCTCACCATGAAGATAAATATGTTAAATATCTTTGGCGATTCTCTTCTTATTGTTAACCAAGTTAAGCGATTATCTCAATGTCGATATTTAGTATTGAAAGCTTACAAGGATCTTATTGACATTTATCTAGCTCGATTGGAATGGTATGACATCGAGGCAATCTCTTGTTCATTCAATATATTTGAAGACACAATAGCATCTTTAGGATCTCTAATCCCTCAGAATCCATCTGCTGATTTCACTACCATCCATATAAAAACATTGTCACATTTTGTTGTGCAACGTGAAGCATTGGATAACAAAAAGTCAATCAACATGATTCATGTAGAACCAAACCATGAGTGGTTATACAAAGCTAGATACTTTCTCAAGAAACAATCCTAAGGGTATTTGATCTCGTAGGATCCAACATGGAGTGGTACTACCATTCACCATAGGGTTGCTTCCCAATCTACATTTTCAAATGTAGAATCGTAAGGAGAGCATGCTATCTTATCGATCGAGGCCGAAGCTTATCATAACTGGATGTCATAGATATATAAATTCCTTAAACTTGGTGTAATCCCTCAGGGATTTTTACGTGCTACAAAATGCACATTTAAATAGAAAGAAATAAAGTATGTCTTGTTAGCAGACATCCTGTATCGTAGAAGCTACGATGGAGTTCTCCTTCATTGTCTTGAGCCCCAAGATTCATCTTGGGAAATTTTGCAAGCTCACAATGGTATGTGCGATGGCCATTTCAATGGCATGGCTATTTTCAAGCACATCCTTCATATGGGTTATTATTGGTCCACTATGGAGAAGGATTGCAATGTGTATGTCAAGAAATGCATTAAATATCAGTATCATGCTAATATTACACACTTGCCATCACAGGCCTTATAGCCCATTCAAGCGACTGGCCATTTGCTTAGTGGGGACTTGATCTCATAGGCAAGGTCTCTCCTTCGTCATCAGGTTGACATACTTTTATTATTATGGCTACTGAGTATTTCACTGAGTGTATGGAAGCTATTCCCTTAACAATGACAACTGGAGCATGTATTATTGAGTTTATACTCACCAATATCATTAGTCATTTTGGGATACCATCCAAGATAATTTTAGATAATGGAACATCATTTAAGAACAAAAATTTGAGAGCTTTGACATATAAGTATATAATCAAAAATATTTTTGTGACTCCATATTATCTACAGGAAAACGGGTAGGCTGAAGCTTCAAATAAGACAGTGGTATCCATCTTGAAAAAGACGGTACAAGAGCACCACAAATATTGGCACATCTAGCTGCCCCTTGCATTGTGGGATTACAAGACTAGTATTTGAATTTCCATTGGGGCAACTCCATTTTTATTAGTATATGGCACTGAGGTCATTATGCCCTTAGAGTTGGAGATTCCAACATTACATGTCACATTGAAAGAGTTCATTGATGATGATACTGTGCGGAAAGCTCACCTAGATAAATTGATGCTACTTGATGAACATCACATGAATGCCCTCAAGCACCTTTATGTTTATCAAGAGCACTTAAAATGAGCTTACAATAGCAAAGTCCATCTGAGAGAATTTGAGGTTGGTGATCTTGTGTTGAAAGAGAACCAATAGAACTCAAATTTACTGCCAGAAATGCAAGACAAATTTTTGGCTAACTGGTTGGGTCCTTATATGATCTCGAAGAATATTGGACTTGGGACATATCGCTTGACATTGTTTGGAGGAGTTGAAGAGCCTGGACCTCTCAATATCGTTCATCTTAAAGTGTTTTATTCCTAAGAACTAGGAAAGGCTCCAAAGACATCTATAATCCTTTTGGTCATTAAAAAATAGCTCCAAAGGCATATGTAATCCCTTTGGTCATTCATAAAAGGCTCCAAAGGCATCTATAAACCCTTTGCTCATTCAAAAAGACTCCAAGGGTTTCTAAAAATTGCTTGGTTAATCTCAAAAGGCTCCACGAGTTTCTCAAAACTACTTGGTCAATCCCAAAATGCTCCAAGGGTTTCTCAAAACCGTTTGGTCAATCCCAAAAGGCTCCAAGGGTTTCTCAAAACCGCTTGGTCAATCCTAAAAGGCTCTAAGGGTTTCCAAAAACTGCTTGGTCTATCCCAAAAGGCTCCAAGGGTTTCTCAAAACCACTTGGTCAATCCCAAAAGGCTCTAAGGGTTTATCAAAACCACTTGGTCAATCCCAAAAGGCTCCAAGGGTTTCTCAAAACCACTTGGTCAATCCCAAAATGCTCCAAGGGTTTCTCAAAACTGCTTGGTCAATCCCAAAAGGCTCCAAGGGTTTCTCAAAACTACTTGGTCAATCCCAAAAGGCTCAAAGGGTTTCTAAAAAGCGCTTGGTCAGTCCCAAAAATTCTCCAAGGATTTTCAAAAATTCCTTAGTCAAAATGTTAAGATCCATAAAAAATTGGAAAAATATCAAAAATCAAAAACATGTGCATTTCATTTTGCATTTCACCTTTGCATTGCATTAGTCATATTCACCTATTGCCCTTGCATTAGAATAAATTGTTTTTACAATATTACAAATGATGCCACATTTGTATCTCAATAATGCATTTATGCACTATATGTTTCATCCATTTATTACCCTTGTGAGTAATTGTGTTTTTCAACACAACCCATATTGTTGCTATGAATAATATACTAGGGTTTTCCTATCATTCAACCATACCTAGAGGTCTTCTCAAGAGTTGATAGAAAGCTTGCTTTGATTTTGTAGTTGAGGTCTAGTTAGTATAGCCCTTAGCATATCATAATCCTATCACTAATCAAAAAATTAAACAAAACTAATAAGTACTAGGGGAAGATGAAATCCATGAAGCAAGACCAATTATCTTGAGGTGAAAATATTTATTCTTGCTTATCCCCTTGTGCATACGGTATGGGACATGTGGGCAATTGGCAAAAGGACAATTTTACTCCCTACCCATATAAATCCCTTACTCACAAATAAAGGAGCAATATCCTAGAGTGATATCCCAGATCAATATCAAAGATTGATATCCCCCATCGATATCCTAGATCAATATCCCAAATTGATATCTCAAAGTCAAATCCTCAGTATTCAAATAAAATTTCAAATAAATATCAAATGAAGATCAAAATCAAGGTTAGATTCAAATCAGTATCAAATCCCTTGCTCAAAAAGAAGGTACAAAATAAACAATGATTTTTATCACTATAGTACAAAAATAAACAATATTTTTTATCACTTTATATGAGCAAGTATCCCAAAAAATTGAAGAAAAGAAGGGGGTGAACTTGAATCCCTAGAATTGTCAACACTACTATACCTTACGCATGATGATATGTTTGATGCATTAGCATTTCGCTTATGTACAAACCAATGTTTAAATGTGGAAGAGCTAGATTCAGGTGTCATGTATCACCTAGTGGTCTAGTCCAACTAAAATCTAAACCTAGGATTGGGTAAGACATATGTGGACCCTCGATCTTAGCAATGGGATGAAAGAATCATGCCTGGCATCGGGGTATGCTTATACCTTATCAAATATTCTCATTTGAACACACATGTGTAATGAATAGTTAGGGCCTATCCTAGTGAAAGCCTTATGTTTTAGAAGTCTAGTATGGTTAGTATACAACTTTTGATAAGTCAATTAGGTTTTTTGAGTCTCATGGAAAACGTTAAAAATTCCCAAATAGCAACAACCAATTTTCAATGCAATCATCAAAACATCAATTTATTTTATGAGAGTTTGTTTATTAGAACTATTTGTAATATATGTTAGATACTGGATGGATGTTAGAAATGATATTTAGATGGCCACTGATTATATTATACATATTATTTTAATTTACAAAAGCCTATGAATAGAAACCATATATCATTGCATCTCACATATGGGTGTACAAATTATCAAACATTCATAAAGATAAAACAACTACAATCCATGATTGTTATACATTATGTCGTGTCATCCATTAGATTGATTAAAACTCACATTGCATACTTTATGTTTTAAAGTGGATTAAATCATACATGTCCATTTCATAAATACATTATCAAAGAAACAAAGAAATACATGCAGTACATACATGACATACATTGTCATAGGAATATAAATTAAATGGATACAAGTAAAGCAAAGTATATATGCATTTAACATAATTATCACATCAATATGCATCCATCACAAGTAGTACATCTTCATACATATTCATAGCATCTAAGCATCTATCGTATAGCTATCTAGTGCATGTCATCCATACATCACATCATGTAGCATCAAATCGATAATGCATTGCATCCATATGCATAACATAAAACATAAAATACCAAAAATAAAGTATAAATGTAATGAGATGAAATTTCATGTCATATATATATATATATATATATATATATATGTGTGTGTGTGTGTGTGTGTGTCAAATGTACATCATGTGGGGTACATCAAAATATCGCAGGCAACATATGTGTAGGTCCTTGACCTTACATTAAAAAATAGTACAATAGCATCTCTAAATATTTGTACTAAATAAGGCCTATGCCCCAGCCTATGAGGCACCGCCATCACCTCCGCCATCCCTGTGGATCCTCTATGAGCTGGCACCCTAAGTACTTGAAGACCTGTAAGTCCTCTCAATCTTGTACATCTTGTGGCTGGAGCTAGCAGATGACTGACCTATCTCTCTGGTCCTAGACCTGCTCCTATGGGTCCCTGTAGTATGGGTATCTTCTATAACATCCCCACTTAGCAACCTAATGTGACCCTCCATCTTGGTGATGCAAGATACATTCACTAAATGTTGATCATTACCCTCCATGAGGATATGTAGCTGCTTGATCTCTTCCATAGGGTCACGACCTCCTAGTAATAAAGAAGATGACACTGTGGGAGGTCCCATGATAACCTGTAAGGATGAGGAATCTACCATCACCACCCTAAGAAAATCCCTCTCAGTAGTCACTTCACTCAGCTATGCCTACATCATATTGTGCTCACTAGTAAGCTATGTAATCCAAGTGTCCATAGTTGTAACCTGTGCATGGAGAGCTATCCTCTCCTCCTTATATCCATGCCACTGCCTCTACCTATGAGCTAGATTCACCTCTTGAGTGGTGATAGAGGTATCCCTATGAAGTATCTGAGTGTAGAGTCTACCCACATAGCTCTATAGGTTAGTGATCTATGCCCTTAGCTACTCGACCTCACTATCTAGAGCTACCTCACCCTCCTCATCGACATCTACCTACTAGCCCTCCTCTATTGTGTCCCATTCTCCCTCTATCTGTTGGCAGGTCCTATGCCCATGAGGATCCACCTCTACACCCTCAACACCCTCGGATACAAATCCCTTAGTTGGCTGACCTAGGGGACCCTCACCATGCCATTGGAAGTTAGCCCACCAGCCATCATAGTTTGGAGTAGTACCCATGTCTGCTAGCCCTGACTCTTGTAAGTCATCATCATCCTCTCCTAGTGGAGTGACCTGGAGCTAGGTTAGGTCCCTATCTAGGACTAGGTGTCTATAGATGGTCGATATATTTGGGACATCCTACCAAATCTCAAACTTCTATAGGATGTGAGAGTAGTGATACTTGCACCAATAGGCCTTGCATCTGATTATCCATCTATCTCTATCCACTTGGAATAGGTATCTATCTACCTCCATCTAGGCTGGATAGTCCATGTAGGGTCACTACCATATATGCTCAGGATAGAGCTATGCAAAGTGATCGATATAATGATCTAGATCTCCTGCATGAGACCTACTCCTAAAGCCCTCCTGCTCCCAGGGCTAGCAGGCAGTACAACATTGTCGATCATATACAAGGGTAGTGATCTATAGGGGTAAGTCAATGGGGCACTCTATTAGGATATGTTGCCAGCCTGTGATCTGCAGAAGGATATTGTAGCCAATATCCACTTTGCTATGATGGGTAATCTAAAATAGCTCATGGTAAATCTGCACTAAGAGAGTGCTCTCCCAAGAGAAGATAAGCAATCACTTAGTCAAACTAACCATGACATCTTTGGTCCGAGCCAAGATGTTACAACGTAACCTCACACTTGAAGATTCTGGAAGGACTATTTGAATGATAAGATACATAAAAACTACCTCCCTCTATGAGAAAAATCGAGCCTCGTACCACCCTTGAACATGGATGCCTCTGTGGTAAATGCAGCCCTGTACCTCCACACTCTGCTACCCAAAGATAGCATCAAATATGGCCTTCCTCACCATGGTAGGATATGAGGTGATGGGCTTGCCATAAATGGGAAAATGGAAGATGCAGTACATGTCCTCCAGGGTGATAGTCATTTCACCCGTAGGTAGGTAAAATGTATTGATCCTCGCATCTCAGCGATGGTACAATGTAGTAAGGTATGCATGATCCACTTGGATAGTGGGGAGGTATAATATGAAGTCAAACCCCACAATAGTAAACCAACTTTGTTCCCCATCAGTAAGTGTGCAAAAAATATTACGAAGGAGATTAGTCTCCCTCGCTCTATTCATCAGGGACTAAATAAAAGCAATCAATTAAAAATGAAAAAACAATAAAAAACAACTAAAAAATGACAAACAAATCATAAAATTTCAAAAATTTCAAAAAACATCAAAACAGTACTTCAAAAATGCGTTAAATGGCATTAATTGCCCCAAAAATAAATAAAAAATAAAAAAATTTGAAATTTTTCCAAAGGTTTGTGCGTTGTGGGTCCCAAACGTGGTTGACACAACAGTCAAAAAAGTGACCATTGGGATTTAAATCCCACTACGGCTGACAGCCATGATCCCCAATTTGCTAATTAGGAATCATGATTGCCACCCACGGATAAGGAGCGAGACCCTTTTCAGGCCCTGTCCTCCCCAAATAAACCCTAAAAATATATATATAAATAATTAACCCACCCCCTAAACTAATCTATGCTAAACCTAGCTAGGGTGAGGTTCATTATCGATAGTTTAATGAGGTTCATTTACCATTTTCTTAATATGGTTAATTTTAATTTGGTAATTTACAAGTGAGGTCTAGGTTTTTGAGTTACCTTAGAGGCATTGGCTCCTCCACTGGTAGAAGCCTTTAGCTGGTTGTCCATCAGTGTGGAATGGGTCAAGTTTTTGGCAGCATCCTAGGTCAAATTTTAATATTTACCTCTTAGAGCTCTCAAATCCTTATTTATCCTTTTCAAATTTAGGTCAGCCTGTGGATGACAACCGCGGTCCTCGAATTAGGGTTTTGCGACTGTGACTTGGAGCCGTGATCAATGAAATTGCCTACAGTTGATGGGCACGGTCAGGGAGCTGCAATGAATACTCCCAATTCCCACCATGGAGAACCTTAAAAGGTCAAAATAAAATTGTTCATTAGACCAAAAGTGTATCAAAAAATATAAAATAAGCTAAATAAAGCCAAATAAAGCACAACGACATTGGAAAATGTCATCATAAGGTAAAAAAAATAACTGGCTGAGATTACAAAGTACATTCAACTGAGATCATCACTATGTAAATCCTTTCTTTGAGCACCACACCTCCCAACCAATAATTCAAAAAATTCAAATAACTTCACAATTAACAAAAAAAATCAAATAAATCAAAATCTAAATGTGCCTCATATTCAGTCATTTACCCTATACACTTGGTAGTTGCAGCGACATGTGATCCATGCAATATGACAATATGATTAAATTACCATAAGGATATTTGGGGCAAATCCATCATCATGGAATTGTATGCTTCATTTCAATCCCCAAGAAAGCCTTGATTGTCGGATGACTCCAAGGGAACAAGATATTCATTCCAATTCTCATATGATATTTTTAGCATATCATCGACAATATGATTCAACACATGCCTAATAATGATTGTCTTCATTTTGATTTCCTAAGAAGGCCTTCGTGGCTAGACCACTCGATGGGATAGAAATAGGCAATTACTATAAACAGTTGCAATCATAGCTGATTATGCCTTGCCAAGTATTCAAATGCTAAATCTTAATTTATTCAAAATTATTCATAGTGGTCAAGCAACCTCGTCACTTCATTTATTGTCATTTACCCTCATTGGATCATCACTTGAGGGGGTATTCATAACATTAAATAATAATCAAAGTCAACAGAAGATCCCTTGATCTTTTCAAAATTGCGTTCATCTTACGAATCATTGCCAAAGACTATAATAAGCTTACCCTTTTGCTGGGGAAAATAGCATATATAACAGCTTGTTTGTAGCTCTCTTCCTTTTGGATTGACAGGCATGAAAGCCTACTTGGCATTGATGCTATACGAATGTCTGATGACGAGTGCAAAATATTTCAAATTTAAGCCTTCTATCGAGTTAGAAGCAATGATTCTCTGATGCACGTCCTTTTGCAACCTAAGGCATCTAATATTGATCAAAATAATGATCATCATCCAACCTATGACATCATTTTAGGAGGTTTGTTTATGTTTAGCATTGTTCGATCTCACAACTCATCTCAAAAGGGGCATCTATAGACACCTAAAACACATCATGTTGAGGCAACTACTCATATGGTACATGATAGAAGACCATATGGAAGACCTTTGGACAAATCCAAGGTATAGCAGTAGTTTTTACCACTCAATTTGGGCATCTTTGCCTATTTAGTGCTAGCCACTATTGAAACCCATGGTTAACAATGCTCACCGTGCCTGTCATCCGTGGTCAGCACTCAAAGATAGTTCACCTTCATCTGACCCAAAGTTGGTTGTAACAACCAATTGGTTATGGATTGGAGTGGTTTGAGCGAGGAAGGTTATGGATCCTTCCATCCAAAAAACTCAACTGCCCAATATTGATCTTGGCTTCATGAGGAAGCCACCCCTAGCCCTAGGAAAATCCTATAAGTACCCCCTCTAAATTGGGGAAGATGGAGAGAAGCGTAATCAATTGAGCAGTGAAGCCCTATCGAATTGCATACTCACCTAGGTGCATTGAGAGGGACACTTTTGCTACCCAATTGAAGATCACATCACCATGGAGGTCTTAGGAGCCTAAGAGAGCCAAGAAATGTTAATTTGTGCAATCCATGCACCATCTGATCAATTCAACCACAAAATCTATTAGAGGACATAGAGGTGACCCTTGACCATCAATTTGGCAAGGTGGATCAGAGATTAAGCTTGGATTTGGAGGGAAAATCTATTCAGATCCCCACCGTAGCTGAAAGCCATGGTGAATAGTGCTAGCTGCACATCAGACCCATGATGATCAAACGATACAGATCCACTTGTGCTATTTTCTATAGATTAATTACTTATATCATATTTTTCTTAATGTAGGTTTAACTTGCATTTTTAGAGACTCCTGACCTGTTGAATTAGACATTGAAGGTAGATTTCCATTCATGTTATCAATTTAGTAATTAGTACAATTATTGTCATTACATGTTTTTATGCTTTACGTGTGGCAAACTGATCCAATAGACAGATAATAATTGTTATATAGCATATGTTTGATGGTAACATTTCATGATTAACATAGGTTTACCATTTTTTATGTATTTTCTTGATTATATGCTTGTGATGTCATCTTTCGTGAAATTTCCTTAAAAGGCCTCATCAAGAGAGGCTACCTTTGATTTTGACTTGTTTTTTTATTTCTTGATCGTAGGTAATAGATATCGAAGGAGACAAAGCATTCCATTCCCTCCAATCATGGAGAAGAGGGTCATCAACATCCTAGAGAATTTTGTGTCACCCTAGAAGGAATTTGATTCACATATACTCTAAAATGGAATTAGATCTATTGTAATTAAAGTATCAAAATGGGTATCCCTAAGAGGGATGAATATGTAACTTGAATCGATTTGGAATTAAAAAAGGATTCTTGTATTTTCTTTCATTTTTTTTGTCAATTGGTGCATGTTTATTTGTTAAATTTCTTTAATTGAAATAGACACTATTAAGTGTGAGCTTTTTTTGTGGTTACAGCTACATAGTGTAAGACACATGAAAGATAGGAATATGGGAATTTTAGAAACGGGTAGCTTTTTCAAATGTATTGCTACTCTTGTAATCAATTTGGGCATAAGATAGTAAATTACAGGGTTCATGATAGAAATGGATATGGATTCACCAAGAAACCCCAAGATATTTGCACCTTTAAGGAATAACAACATTAAGTATTATAAGTGCAATAATGATGGGCATACAACAAAGTGGTGTAGAGCAAAAATTCCAAAGACAAGCAGGAACAAGAATATTTAGAGGAATAAAAAGTATCAGTTGAGGAAGAAAGTGGACAAAGGTAAATATTAGTGCATGTTGGGAGTAGAGATACTTCCACACCATAATTAACCACCTCAAAAGGATTTGGGAGAGGGGCTAAGCTAAGAGTTTCATTCTTAGCCCAAAGCCCCAAAGGTGGTCCTTTTTCATTGATGACAAAGGGGGGAGATTTGAGTTAGGTGGAGAGCATTTAGTCAAGGGGAGTAGTTTCTCAAGGGGAGCATAACATAAAGAGGTAAAGGAAATGGTAAAAGGTAAATAGGTTGTCATCAATGAAAAAGGGGGATATTGTTGGAAATATGAGCAAGTTTAGTTGTCATTGATGTCAAGAGTTAGTTTCAGTGAGTAGGGCAAAAGGAAGGATGTCAAGAATCAATTTCAATAAGCAGTACAAGAGAAAGATTGCTTCTAGGCCTAAGGGAAATAATATTATAATATCTCTTTTATAATATTCAAGGTGGTTAGATAAGGTCTAAATAGCAATAGGAAGGCCAAAGAAAAATAATATTATAATATTTTATTATAATATTAAAGGTCTAAGGCCAAGACCTAAATATTTAAATTAATTATAATAATTTCATTATAAATTAATTTGTAACTTAATTTAATTAACCCTAAGGTTATTAAGTTAATTATAATAAATTGATTATAAATTAGTTTATGATTTAATTTAATTAACCCTACGGTTAGGGTTATAAGGGCCCAAAGTTTAATTTAATTTAAATTAATATTCGAATTTCAAAGATGCTGATGTTTTGAGCACATGGCACATTGCATATAAAAGGGGCAAGTTTTATTTCAAAATATTATCCATGCGATAGATTGAATGCCAAATGAAATCGATTTCCAAGGTTTGAATGGAAATCACATGTTTTTGAAGCGTTAAGGAGGTAGACCAAGGTACAAGTGTGTGAGGATCACACCTCACAATACAAGATGCTGGATAGCACGGTTGGTAGCTAGGGCTGCAGTAAGTCACTCATAGACGATAGGTTGTGGGTTCAATCCACATGATAGTATTTTGGGTAAGGCAAAGACGAGTTTTTTTTTGTCTACGTTTTTGGAGAGGGACAAATGGAAGGTGTGTACCTTTCCCTTTGCGTGGAGGCACGCAGCCCACATGGTGGGCAAGCACTATGCGAAGGTGCTTGGAAGGAGGGATTTATGTGTTTGAAACCCACCAAGGCCTTTTGGTGGAATTGAAAAAGGTATGCGCTCACATTTGGTAAATTTTAACATTGCATTCAAAAATTGCAAGGGTGGAAATTAATTTTTTAATTTCCTAATTTTTTCTAAATTGAAAATTGTATATTTAAAAGGGTTTATGAGTTATATAAGGGAGATAAAAGGGTATGCAAATTTTTAATTTTGGTATTTGATTTTTAAGTGGTTAAATTTTTTAAAAAGGAGTAATAAGGTGTGTCAAGGGTGTTAGATGTTATTTGTTGAAATAAAGTCATATTATAAATTGATTTGAAAGGATAAATAAGGCATAGTTGATTTTTTATATTTTGGCATGGTGAAATATTTTTGAAAGAAAATATTAAGGACAAATTTGTGATATCTAACCATTGAGATTGTCAAAGAGGTTGAGTGTGATTGAGACAAGTTTTGAGATCTAATATTCTTCAAAATAAAATGTATGGGCATATCTTCCTTGTGATTCAAATATAGTTGGATGTTGTGAATGCTAAGTTGGAGTGAAAAGGATTGTTTGATAAGCATTATTGAGTTTGGGTTTGAGTTATCCAATTTTGATTGATGTGGGTTTTCTAGAATGAAAGTTGATACTAGAAATTTTTTTTGATAAGCATTGTTGGAAATATTGAGTAACCTTTCATATGCTTGATTAGGGTTTGTGAAAGATCATGAGTATCATTATTCTGTGAAGTTGAGAATAATATTGAACTAGGGTTTGTGAAATATCATGAGTATCATTTTTATGTGAATTTGAGAACAATCTTGAACTAGGGTTTGTGAAATATCATGAATATCATTATTATGTGAGGTTTTTTTGATAAGCATTATTGACTAAGCTTTCATCAAGTGATTGGTTTAGTGGAGTTGATTGAGCTTAGTTAATTGAAAGTGTTGGAGTTATAGTTCAATTTATGTGAAACAAATTGTTCATTACTAATTTGAGAAAGAGATAGAGTGTGAAAAATATTGAGTCTCTAACCATTATCTATATGTTTATGTGGTTAAACAAATGAGTTTTAAAGTGATTGAGTATTGTTGTGAGTGTGAAGCATATTGAGTCTCTAACCATTCTCTATATGTTTTAATGGTTAAACAAAAGTGTTTGAAAGTGATTGAGAATTATTGTGAGTGTGAAGCATATTGAGTCTCTAACCATTCTCTATATATTTTTGTAATATTAAACAATATTTAGTGTGAATCTTGTTTGTGTGATTGAAGAAGTTTTTAGTGATAGATTGAGTTGAGTTGAATAAAATTTTGTGAAATATTGTGAGCTAATTTAAGTAAGTCCTAGAGTGGACTTAAGGACTGATTTGAGTAAGTTTTTGTGGAAGCTTACAATGCAAATTCGAGGTAAGTCTTGGTGAAGACTTGTTGAGAAGATTGATCAAGTTCTAGTGAGGACTTGTTGAGCAGATTTGAGGTAAGTCTTAGTGAAGAATTATTGAGTAGATTGGACAAGTTCTTGAGAGGACTTGTTGGACATATTTGAGGTAAGTATTTGAGTAGACTTGTGAGAAGAGTTGATTGATTTATTTATTCAAACCTTGAGTTAAGTTTTGGGATAGATCTAGCAGAGTTCATTTGTGATTGAGTCAAGCTTTGTGTTAAGGCTTGATGATATATTTTATGACAGAGTTTGGTATAGATTTAAGGATAGGTTTGTGCCAAACTAGAGATAGATATTGAGAATATTTGTGCTAGACCTAAGGACTATGTTTAGTACATATTTGAGATAGATATTGAGTAGATTTGTGTTGGACCAAAGGACTATGTTTAGTACAAATTTGAGATAGATATTGAGCAAATTTATTCTAGATCTAAGGACTATGTTTAGTACAAATTTGAGACAAAGCTGAGAGTAAGCTTTGGAGGTGACATAGTAGAGGATAGTAGTCTCTAGTGGATATATATCCATTAGCTAGGGTAGTGAGGATAGATATCTTCTGAGTGAGGACAGAGTCTTCTATGGATAGAGATCCACAAGCCAGAGTAGTGGAGGTAGTAGTCTTCTAGAGGATCACCAACCATAGTAAAGGAGGAGTTCTCCTATGGATAGATATCCACAAACCAACTACGGCTATTAGTGTCTCCTATTGATAGGCATCCACAAACTTGATTAGGGTATTGGTGTCTCCTTTGGATAGAGGTCCATAAACATTGTAATAGAGAAAGGATTCCCAAGATATTTGTTGAGAAAATATTAGTGAAATATTTTCTCTGTGGAGTAGCCCACATTAGGTGAACCACGTTAAATTTGTGTCTCTATTGTGTGTGGTGATTTGTGCATTACTTTGATTACTATTGTTGATATTGCATTGATATATTGGATAATCTAGTTTGAGTAAAGAAAAGTAAAAAGTGGTCTTATACTGTTCACCCCCCTCTTAGTATAATATTGTGTTCTTCAAGCCTAATGGATCTTAAGCACTTTTTTAGTGCTTCTTTCTTGCAAATGGGTGGATGTTTGTTGTAAATATTTCTCCCCTATATTATGGTGTTGAATTGTGCTAAAAATGGTGGTTTTTTTCACCAACATTTTAGTGGTTTTCTTTACCACTTTCTATTGTCCATTTGGTGTTTTTAAAAACCTGTAATATACCTTGAATATGGAGTTATTATATTTTCAAAATATTCTATATTTTGAGGAATATTATTCCTCACAAACATAGGATAATTTTACTTTTACATTCACTTAAAAAATAGCATATACTATTCACTTATAACTCCTTTAAAAAAATCAATCTAATGTTGTTATAATATTGTTGATTTCTCTAAAAATGAGAGTAAATCTATCTTACGAATGAATGTAAAATGAATCTGATCAAATTCCTTATCACTCCTATTATAAATGTAACTTTTAGATGTAATATGCAAGATTTATATAAAATCAATGGTGTGTAATGGTGTATTTCCTTGGCTTAATGACACCCTACAAATCTCCCTTTTTGCTAGTTCTAAATGGCTCTAAAATTTGATGCTCTAAAAACTCTTACTAGGCACCTTCAAAAAAATTTACTATAATAATCTATATGGCATTAAATTAACACACATTTTTTTGCTATCTTGTATTTGTTACAATGTACCTTTTTTTTTTTTTCAGTAAGCTCTTCAATTTGTAGTTATAGTTGTTATCTAAAATTAGCTTTCTTCTTCTTCACATGTGCTAGTTATTTCAATAATTTATAGCTTGAAACACTAATATTTCGATATTAAATTATGTAGGACTCATCCTCCTTAGATGCTTCTAAAATCTTCTTGAGCTTTATTGTCCAAAGCTATCTCAAAACTGTTCCAATTTTTTCTTAAAATGCAACTCACTTTCCTCTTTCAATGCTGGTTATAAAATCTGATTTGATGTTGTCTTCAAGCCTTCAAATATGCTGCTCTTATTTTTATCAATCCTTCTCTTGGATGTTCAATTTTTTTTTGAAAGCGTCTCCAAAGCTTTCTCTAAACTACAACTTTTTGCTATCTTTTCAACTTCTCTTTCAGCAACTTTGTGCTTTTATAAATCAACCTACAAAAAATTGTGGATGTCTTAAAATATCTCTAAACTATGACCTCTATCTTTGTATTATTTATTAAGAATATGAATGTCTTGATTTATCAAAATATTCTCAAAATTTGATAACTTCCTGTCAAATCCTTTTCCCTTTTCAGCTTGTTGTTGTATGGCAATAATTTTTCCAATATCTTCTGATCAGGTGCTCCTTCTACTTGTAATATTCTACTTCAAATCTTTTCAAATGGTTACTACTTCATCTTCTAAAACAAGGCTTTCTCTTGACTTCTTTTATTTCTTCAAAATATTCTTTAGACCTCTATTCTTGGGTCTTCTAATTTTGCAACCTTCAATTCTCTTAGTAAATGCTTTTAATGAAACCTTACCTTGGTTTCTTCAATTTTCCAACTATGGTAAATTCTTCAATGAGATATATTTCTTGGATATCTATATTCTAATGCTTACATCTGCAATAGGATCTTTTGTAGTCATTCTATCTTTTGTTTTCAATATTCAATCTTACAATCTTGGAAGTTCTTCAATGTGACCTCTTCTTGGATCTATTTCTTCAATCTACAATTGCAATGAGAACATTTTTATTGGTTCTTCTCAATATTCAATAAGATCTCCTTCTTGTGCGTTCTTCAATATCTACATTTCTGCAATAAAAGAGATCATCCTTGCACTAGGAAAATACATAGAATTTTAGGCAATCAAAGATGAAATTCTTCTCTATCTATTGTAGGAAGCTTCCCAGCTTCTACGAATCAATATTCTACAATAAAACTTAGATATTAATAATCATATGTATTCAATTTTCCAAAAATTATAATCTTTACTAGCTATCTTAAAAACTAGTGGAATCAAATCTATATTAAATGCTAGTCTTCACGTGTTTTCCTTTCAACCCTACAAAAATATTCTAGCCAAATATTTTGGAATCCTTTTCTATAAAGCTTATCAATAGGACCTATTCTAAGGGTATCTTAATCAAGGTCCGTCTTTAAGACCTATAAATATTATATTCCAACTTTACTCTTGGAATAGGTATATTCTCTTTTCAATATCAAGGTTTATCTTCAAGACATGTAAATTTTCTTCTATTCTGATTTTGTTCTTGGAATTGGTATATACTTGTATGTCACTGGTTTTTCTTCAACATAGGGAGAAATGCTATCTTCTCTAGTTTCTATTTCCAAAGGAAATTTATTTATCTTCTTTGGTTTTTTCTAGAGGTAATTTCTTTATCTTCTCAGGTTCCTTTTCCAGAGGAAATTCTCTTTATCTTCTCTGGTTTACTTTTCCAGAGGAAATTCTCTTTATCTTCTTTGGTTTACTTTTCCAGAGGAAATTATCTTATCATTGCCGGTCTCTTCTTAACCAGTAGAAATCTTCTTTCTTCTGATCTATTTAATGACTCTTGAGGCTATTTCAATTTTTATCTAGATCTACCATAGCTATGATACCACTATTAGCTTTTTATGAGTAAATACTCAAAATAATATTGCCTCAATATCAATAATATAATTGTAATATGAAAGATATAATAATTTTGATCAATCAAGCATATAAACTCAGAATCTACTATATAATAACTCAAAGAATGCTAAAGCCAAATACTCAAAAACACTTAGATTTATTTATTGAATGAAAATATCAAAATACATCATATTACATCACCTTCCATTGCTTACATAGGTGACTCTTTCTCGTTTTCCATGTATCTTTTACATCAATACATCCATATATATAGAATGGAATGTGACTCTTCATATGGAGGTTTCTTGGGCATCACTCTTTCTATGAATCTTCATATTCCTACTCTATTGACACATGTACATAGGGATAATTATACACATTTACATTACCAAAATATCATTGACACTTGTGCATTACATTGCATAAAGTAAATCCTCATATAAGATTATTTTCCTAATCTATATATGTACCCATGATGGTACATTGACATGTACCAAATAATATAACATATTCCAACACATGAGTGATCAATTCCAATGTTAGGGTATTGATATGGTTCTAGATGACTCTGAGTAGTAGTACATTTAGATAGACACTAGGTATATGTACGCTAACCCCTTACATATAATTATTGGAACAAGTTGATTGATTAGTCAAAGGTTCAGTATGATAAGGGATGGGAAAGTATGCATCCACCCTCTAGGTGTTATGGGCCCTATAGGATAACCACAAATATGGTTTGATGCTCATGGTAGAACAAGCAAATGATAAATGATACAAGTTGATTCCACATAATGACACCTTTTATGGAATTTGGCCAATCTCATTCACTTGGGTGGCTATCTATAGAAGTCTTGAAACCCAAAGGTGTTTCGATATGCCTGTACTGATTAAAAATTTATGTTAATGATTAATTGAGTAGAACATATTTATTGTTAACATGAAAGCACTCATAGGGATAAACCATAAACTAAAACAAAAAAATTACCTTATATATTTGCTTAGCTTGTTTTTGTGGTGCAACCAGGTGAGTAGACTTGGGTTGTTAAATGTTGATCCAATATGAGGAGTACCACCAATCTCTTGGGATTTATACTATCATCATCGATCTAGAATACACTCAAATTATTCAAATCAAATTACTACCTTTGTAATAGGTATACCTCCAATATTTGAACCTAGATCTCTTCTTGGTAAGTGCCTCACCAAACAAACAATTACCAATCCACCTGACCCTTAAAGACAATTAAAAATTAAAACTAATTCATCTAGTTTTTCTTTAAAAATACAAAATATATTTCTAAAAGTCGAGCATACTATTACTAGTCACTTGGTTATAGTTGTAAATGTCATAATTATTATACTAAATCTAAAATATATTCCAAGATATTTTTTTATTTTTTATTTAAAAATGGATTGATAACACCTCCATAATGTTTATATAGAGTAGGAATTTGATCAAATTCTACCATTGTAGTCTATTGGGTAAGAAAAAGTCAATAGGACTTTGCCCTTCTAAGAATTGAGCCAAGGCAGCAACCTATCCCCACACTAGGTTGTTATCAACTGACCTATTTCAATTCTTGGACGCTATAAACTAGCCTATCCCCACACTCAGACACTATCAACTAGCCTATACCGTTCTAGGTACATCATGGTTTGAACTTGGGCTTCTCAAAAGAAAGATCAAAATCCTAACCATTGTGATGTCCTACAAAAACCAATTTTAAGGTAAAATGTGGTTTTTGAAAGGTTTTTGATCCTCTTGTATTGAGGTTTAAACTTGAGTTTCTTGGACAAAAACCCAAAGACACATCACTATGATATCTGTCACAAGACATAAATTTTATGATAAATGCGTGTTTTTGAAACAATTTCAACCTCCTTATATAGGGGTTTGAATTTGGGTCTCTTTGATGAAAACCCAAAGATATATCACTACGGTATCTCTTGTAAGATAAAAAAAATATTAGAATAAAATATGGGTTTTTATGAGGTATCCCAGTCCCCTCGTACCAGGTTTTTAACTTTGGTTTCTTTTATGAAAACCCAACTTACCACTTAGGTATCCTCCTGCACCATTCCCAAGATGTTAGCTATTTTTTTATATATGTTTAAAATTTATTCATTTTTTGATAAAAGTTAAAGTATAAAATAGTTTTTAATATTTTAGGCCATATATTATATAATATGATTTTCATAAAATATTTTATTTACCCACTATATAGTTATTTAATATAATCTAATTACAAAGTATGATGTACAACCTTAATCCTTTAGGATTAGAACCTTAATACTCTATTCAAAGTTCCAAAGTCTCCACTATTAGGCTAGTGAGATTGTATAATAAGAAACATATTATATTTTTTATATTTGTGACATGCACTTCCCATTATTGAATCCTAGAAATAAGGAGAAAGAATTGTAGAAGAATTGATGGTGGTAGATGTCAGTAACTATGGCATGATAGTAGTGCAAGCCCCAGCCAATTTATTCATAGGTATACCTCAGGTGCATCCCAAATATTTGACTACTAAGATTATCATCCCTCGGGAGTTTTTAAAAAACTATTTTCTCTATATGAACTCCCAAGATGTGATTCTCTATGAACCATATGTCTCTCTAAAATTGAATGCTAAAGAATTAGCCTCCCCATAGAAGACTATGGTTGAATTAGCATCTCCTCTTAATGTCAAGGATGTGCAAACTGAGATGAGGGTTCATAAGGGGAGATATCTTCTTGATCCAAAATGAGAAGCCCTTGAAAAAGTAACATAGACATTGGGGTGAGTTGAAATATTGAAAAACATTCTAACAAAGCTTTAACGATTAGAGGGGTAAAATTAGATATTGCAGATGGACTCCATGAAGAACACATGCTTATACTGAGGGGGTGAATAGTATAAGATCAAATTTTACTTTTCTTTCCCAAAAAATATTATCCAATATTATCAATGGAAATATCAATAGTAGTAATAAAAGCAATGTATTAATCATCACACATAAGAAAGACACAAATTTAATGTGGTTCAACCAATGTGGGCTACTCCATGGAGAAAATATTTACTCTAAATTTTCTCAATAAATCTCTTGGAATTCAATTCCCTATTACAATACTTATGGACCTCTGTCCAAAGGAGACATCAATCCCCTATTCTCTGATTTGTGGATCTCTCTCCATAGGAGAACTCTTTCCTCTTTTATTTGGTTCATGGAACTTGATCTAGGAGAAATTTATCTCCTCAACTGGTTTGTGGATCTCTCTTTATAGAAGAACTCTATCTCCCCAGCTAGTTCAGAGATCTCACTCCATAGGAGAAATCTTTCCCCTTGCTCTGGTTTGTGGATATCTCTCCATAGGAGAACTCTTTCCCATTGCTCTAGTTTGTGGATATCTCTCCATATGAGAACTCTTTCCCATTGCTTTGGTTCATGGATCACTCTCTACAGGATAACTCTATCTCCTTTTCTTTGGCTGATGATCTTCTAGAAGACTTTTATCCCCTTTGCTCTGGCTTATGGATCTCTCTCCATAGGAGACCTTTATCTCCACTGCACTGGATGATGGATATCTATCCACTGGAAACTATTGTCATCTCTGATCTATCACCTCTAAAGCATATTCTAAATCCATCTCAAATTTACACCAAAATCTGTCCTAATTCTAGCACAAATTTGCTCTAACTCTGATCACAAATTTGCACCAAATTTTATTCCAAGTCTAGCACAAATTTTCTCTAACTCTACTCACAAATTTACACCAAAATCTATCTTAGGTCTAGCACAAATATTCTCTAACTCTGCTCACAAATCTATACCAAACTCTATCTTAGGTATAACACAAATATGCTCTAACTCTAGTCACAAATCTACACCAAATTATATCTCAAATCTGCCCCAAGCCTTAATACAAAGCTTGAAAAAATAAACAATAAAACCTATTCTTAATTCTATTTCAAATATACCCTCAAGCCTTCTAAAATACTTAGTCAAATCTATCCTCAAGCCTTCTCAAATACTTACTCAAATCTGTCCTCAAGCGTTCTCAAAGACTTGCATACAAGCACAACTTAAATCTCTTTCAAAAAACTTTCTTCACAAAAACAAATTCTACCTAGAATTCGTTTAACCTCTGGAACATATAGAGAATGCTATGTCCTATCAAAAAATCAATATGTTTCAAACTCACAAACCTTGTACTCAATAAACCAATCTCTTTCTCTTGTAAAATCCCTTTCAAATCAAATCAAAATAGTGTATGACTTGTTTCACAAAACTGATCTATATTTCTTGTAAATTTTCTCTCAAAGATCAATCACACTAATGCATAATTTCCCTTTACAAAATTGATCTCAATCACTTTCATAATTGCTATCAATATCTCTTAAATTAATGTTCAAAAGATTTCACAAAGATGCACTAACTTGTCTTCAACCCTAGCACAAGTAGTTCACAATATCTAGGTCAAATGTCTCAAACCCTTTCAACAATAGAAGCACAAATTGTTCAAAAATTCTATCCCAAATGTTTCCAAAACATTCAACAATGAAGCACAAAATCCTCACTCAAATATTTCCAATAATGCTTATCAAAAAATCCTTTTCACTCCACATTATGTTTCAAAACATTCACTTCAACAAAATACTTTAAACAAGGAATGATGTGCCCATACCTCTTAATTTAATCTTATGGAGATATGTCTTCAAAACCTGTCTCACAAACAACCAATTCTCCTTGTGCCACTTCAAGGGTTATATAGCAAGATTCTATTTCAAAATATCCACATGAATTTCCCTCAAAAAGGTGCTCAATGAAATCTGAAAATAATGTTCTAGGACTCTTCTTTTGTTCTCAAGGACAATTCATTAAAGCTCAAAAAAACCCTCTCAAAAATTTCCTTTTCATAAAGCAAGAATTACAAACAATAAAACTATCTTTTACACCTTATATCTCCCACTTTCATAAAATAATTTCCAATCCACTTTAATGTCCAAGAACAAATATTTACAATTCTAAATAAATTATTTACACCTTATCACTCCAACCTTTACATATATAAATTAAATGACAACAATACCCTTAAAATATTATACAAAAATTAATTTCCCCTTATACCTCATTTATGCCAAAACTATACACCAAATCACATCCACAAAACACCAAGCATAGTCAACATTAATCAAATTAGAGCATACCTTATAAAAATTAATCTCCTTGCTTGCACGGATGGGAATCGACCCTCCGACCTCAAACTCCTAAGTGTATTGTTCGAACTCTTTCTCTAGCCAAGCAATTGAGACCTAACATGTGGTATCTACCCTTTATCTCTTGTCACATCCATTAAAAAGGATAAAATGCTTCAAATCAGTGCTGAGGAGAATTAAACCGTGAATCTCTTCCCTCTATGCCTTAACACGAGATGAGCTACCACTGGGCCACCCTGGCAAATGATGTCAATGCACAAACAAATGAAATTTGTTTGTTCTAATGTGTGCTAGCCAAAAATAAAATGTTGTCCTCTCCTCTTATTCACCATATCTCTATGCACGGGGTACACCAATCAATCGAAGGTCTTTCTAAAGCATTGAGAGGGCATTAATACATTTCATGCACACTTTAAATGATGTTGTCCCTCCTTTGAATCATGCTCAAAAATTAGACATCGGCCCTTATTTGACATTTAAAAAGAATAATTTAATTTTTCTTTGGTGCCTTGAAGCATTAGACTTAGGATTTATAATATTTTAAAAAATATTATAATAAACCCTTTTATTTGCCTTGGATATTTTTTACCAATAAGTAAAATTAGACTTTCCTTTGCAAATTGGAAACCCCCTTGGGTTTTTATTTACCAAATAAAACCTTTTTCACTATCAAGATTTTTTAATAATATTTAAATATTTAAAATTTAAATATTACAATGCTTTTGAAGAAATCTCTTTGCTCGCTTTCTTAACCATGGAAAAATATTTTGTCTTTGCCACCATAAAATATTTTTCTTTTGCAAGTACCACCATGGTAAATGCCTCATATTTTCTTGTTGCCATATTGCCTTAGACCCTTAGAAAAATGTCATCAAATTATGACATCAATCCTTTGACATCAATGACAAATCATCATTCTCAAATTTCCAACACTCCAAACCCAACTGAATTTTGAGAAGGAAAAAGACTTTAAAGGTAAACAATTTAAACTTGATTCATTTTTCCACTTCCCCTAATATTTAGATGGGGAAATCACACCAAACCTCATAAGTGAAGCTGCTTTCTTGGAATTTCTAGAGGTTTCTTGGTCAAGTTTATCAATCCTCTTTTGGGTCTAAGGAAATTTTCTAGGGAGATCTTCTCGATTGGTTTCATGGCCCTAATTAGCATGATTCGATAGATTACGGGTGTAGTTATGTTTCTCTAAATGACCTTAGTTGCTAGAATATTTCCTAAAAATACAGTGTTTCAAGCTTCCTTTTGGGCAGAGTGTTAGTCCTAAATACAAGATGCTTCTCAGCTTCTTATGAAAGTTTTTTGGTGGATGTGATGGATCTTGTTTTGATGGGTCTGAAGATCTATTTGTAGGAGTTCTCTTTGAAAAATTGGAAGAAGTTCCCTACATCTCTTGTTGTTGTGATCAAGATTTTAGCTATTCTATATTTTCCTCTATTTAGATTCTTTGAAGCTATTTTTTTACCTTTCTATATCATTCTTGTGATCTTTTGGATGAAGTTCTCTATTCTAAGTGGGAAATATTATGCTCTAGTTGAAGGAATGATTAATGTGTGAATGGGTAAATTTTTCTTAAATGGTTTGACTAGGCGCTAAGCCTGTTCGAAATTCTAGTTTCAAAATTCTTGGTGTTTTAAAAAAAATCCAAATGTGATGCTTGGTGCTAGTATGGTTGGGTGGAAATCTCGTTTGAAAAACATGGTTTACATTGTTATGGCACTTCTTTAATTTTTTAAATTTTAAATCTCGATACTAGTTCCAATTGCCTTGTTGGATGTTGTGTCAATTGGCTGGCATCCTAATTTTGTTTCATGTAAAAAAGATATTATAATAAAAAATTAACAAAATTTATTTTTACAAAAAAAGAAGAGAGGCATATAAACAAGCCACATAGCTAATGTCATTAGCTGAATAATCATCCTCATCAAAAAAGAGTGGGAACCCAAGAAAATAAATTACAACTAATAAACACTGCCTTACAGAACTAATGGCCAACAAAACTAACTGATTACATAATGATGAGGATCTATTATATCAGTTTAACCACCCTTGGGACTGATTCCCATCCAACAGTAGCTACCGAGGATTAGCATCTTGATTGTCGATTTTAAAATTTTAAATTTTGCTTTTGTAAGATTTACCCAAATCTTGAGAGATATTGTTTGTCCTTTTGCTAGTTATCCTTGTTTCTTATGGAGATGATCCTCTTGATATATTTGGATATCCTTCCTTGCTGTTGGTTTCCTAGTTTCAACTAGTTTTGGGTTTATTTGTTTTATTTCCTGGTTGATGTGTGCTATCACTTTCCTAGTTTCTCCTTAAAAGGTGACTAGATCTTTTTTGTAAAAAGGTTTGGAGGTCCTTTCAAAACTCCTTTGTCCATCTAATAAAAAAATATTTGTGACATGAATTGCACATTAAAAGAAAGAGTGCCTAATACTAGACTATTAATGTCTATTTATTTCTTATTAGTAAAATGTAAATGTGTTTATAAAATATAAAATATTAAATACTATAAGCATATTATTTATAATTACCTTTTTATAATATAACTTTTTTTTTTTTTTTAGAAAAAGGGGTTGTACTTGGGTCCCTACTCATGGAAAATAAAAACTATCTTCTTTAGGGCTTGAGAGTTTACAAATACATTTATTTCATGTCTTAATTGAGTTGCTATAGCTAGATACCTACATCCTTTTTCATAAAAAAACTAATTTTTTTTCTATATTTTTAATTTTCTTTGTAAATACAAATATTTCAAAACGTGTCATACTTTTTCTTGACATTTTTCTATAATAGCCTTTACAATACCAAAATTCCACCTCTATTGTCTAGACAATACATCTTAGTAGAGTAATATTTTCAAAAATTTGTGCTATCATAGTCTACTTTACCATATTTAGATTGTTAATTTCCTTTTTAAAACATAACTACAACCACAAGAACTGTAATAAATCATTTATATGAAAACAAATTAATATTATAAAATAAAACAAATATTACCAATAGAAAACATTAAAGTAAATCTTAATCATTGTTTGACTCAAGAAATCAACATTTTATTGCCAGCTTCACCTAAACTTACTACTTCCTATAACCATGAAAAAGATAATTTAACTTCACAATCCTCTATTAAAACCCCCCTATTGGATAGCCTATTTGCGCATTTGTTTCCTTCCCTTAATATATTTAATTTTTTCTATGTAGGAAGATCTTGTATTTCCACAATGATCTCTTGTATGTTCCATGGAGCATTTTCTTTCATTAAAATTACATTTATTACAATTAGTGAATTGTCTTTCATCCATACTCGGTTCCATTTCATTTCTTTGCATATTTTTGATACTCCCAAAGCTACCCAAGATTCAAATTCATTATTTGTCTTAAATCCACTATTGACTATGTAATATGACAAAATATCACCCCTATTATTTTTAATCATTCCTTCTTCTCTTGGATTTCCTTTAGATGCTCCATAAAAATTCAATTTAACCAACTATATTTTTGGTGGTTTTGACTTAATATTCTTTTTCTTCCTTTTTTTCTCTTGTACCTAAGTACATAAAATTAAGTTGGATTTACCAAAAAAAAAGTTGGAATACCACTAATAGAATAATGTCATGTACACATATTCACAAATGTATTGAAGTAAGGCTTCATGCACTATTACTTTATTCTCATGATTACATCCTCTAGTGACCATGATCGTGATCACCAAATCTTGAAAAGGTAGCTTCCAATATATCGTTATACATAATAACCATAAAAATCATCTTGGCATTTTGTAGACTAAGAAATGTATTGGTTGACCACCCTTAATCAAGTGACCTTCATAAAAAAATCACTACATTATTAAGCATGAATTATTGAATAGGTGTGTTAGGCTTGGAAAAAACTTTTGAATGATTATAAATATGTCTATCTTCCACTTTAGGATAACAAAAAAAATCAATTAAATTTGTCTAAGTACAATCTTCCATAATTACAAAAACTAAATCAAAATCTTGCAAACAATTATGGTGCCAAAAAATATGGACATTTTCAATCTGAGCAGGACTATCAATGAGAGAAATATTATTTTATCCATATATTAATTCTAGTCCATACACCATCATGTACAATAAGTATGGCTTGTGAGTTGAAGAATCTCACTCTCATGAACACAATCTTACTTTTCATGAACAACATATATGTTAGGATCTCATTATTAAAATAAAGCACACTCACACAAAATACTGAAAAATAACTCAAATACATCAAATAACTCAATAACAAAATGCAAAAATTAAATGTAGAAATGGAACAGTTCACAATAACACAGAATCGTAGGCCTCTTCGAGGGGGCAACCTCCTTCAATATTTTATTAGCTTAAAAATATGAATTCGTACATGGCTTCATATATTTTAAATAAAAAATTTATGCAGCCCTACCTAAAGGCTCAATAGTTGGCTTACATGTAAAATTCCACTCGATCTAGAATATTTTACCTAATATTGGTTACAATCTTGATAAAAACGGTTACATGAGATGGCACCACTTCGCTAGGCACCTTACTTTCCACATACATTATAAAGTATTACAAAATAATATTATAATGGGATCCCCCACATTGGGAGTGGGTCATTACATAAGTAAATGAGAATTACAAAATGACATTAGGATAGGATCCTAACATGTCCTTCCCCTTAAAAAAGCTTTGTCTTTAAAGCTAAAAATGAGGGAACTGGTGCTAGAGCTGATGGAGATAATCCCATGTAGTATATTTTGGCTAGAGCCTATACCACTAAATAAGAACTTCTATGATGGTATAATTGTAGAGATTACAGGTGCGACAATCCAACAATTATTTGGGTTCGAGTAATATGGACCCTTCATCCAATTCTGGTAATGCTAATTGAACCTATACTTGTACTTGTGTGCCTTTATTTTTTTGAGAGAGGAAACAATGAAAATAGGATGGAGCTTGGAGGTGGGTGGAAGAGCCAATTTGTAAGTAGTGGAACCAATTCGTTGTAGAACTTGGTAGGGTCCATAGTATTTTATAGCAATTTTTTGGCACCAACGGAGTTGTAGAGATGATTGTTTATATGACTGCAAGCAAAGGAAGACCATATCACCCACAATAAAGATACACATATAATGATGTTGGTTAGCCTATTATCACATCCAATTTTGGGCCATATCCATATTCTTTTTTAGCTGGTAAAGAACATCAGTATGTTGGTTGAGAGTAGTATCGACTACCTAGACCTTGGAGCTGCCTAGGATGTATGAAGAATGTGTGAGTGAAGGGCACCCATAAATGGCCTCAAAAGGGGTGAGTTTGGTTGTTGTCTGATAGGAAGTATTATACCACCATTCGACCAAAGGAAACCACTTCACCATTGAGTATGATTAATTATGCAAAGCAATCAAGATAGGTCTCCAAACATTTTTTGACAATCTCAGTTTGACCATTTGTTTATGAATGATAGTCTAAAATAATTTTAAGCTGAGTTCCCTAGAACTTAAAAAATTCTTGCCAAAAATGACTAGTGAAGGTTGGGTCTCGATCAAACACAATGGAGGTGGGCATACCATGAAGGCAAAAAATAGAATTGAGAAATATTTGGGCAATGATGGAGGTTGTGTAAGGATGGCCAAGGGAACAAAAATGAGCATACTTCGAAAGGTGATCCGTGACCATGATAATAATAGAATTATCATCATATTTAGGTAATCCTTTTATAAATTCTATGTAAATATCCATCCAAAGCTGATCTAGAATGGGCAAGGGTTGAAGAGTACCCAGAGAATGGATTGTTTCACCTTTAATCCATTGACAAGTATCACAAGTTGCTACAAAATCATGGATGTCATGTTTCATAACTTTCCAGAATAATGTGCGCTTGAGGTGTTCATATATTTTAAGAAATTTTGAATGGCCTACAAAGGGAGCAATATGTAGTTCCTTCATGAAAAGCTCACTGAGTGGGGACGTGCGAGGAAGAAAAAGGTGTTGGAAATAATGAAAGTCATGGCCATCCCAATTGTAGCCTGGGTATGAAGTAGGATCATCATAAAGCAAGGCTACCAAAGCTTGCAAGTTTGCATCCTAAAGGACCTCCTATCATAAGGAATCTATCCATTGAGAAATAGGTGAGAAAATGGCACATAATATATTGAGGACCTCAAATTGGTGAGAGAGAGAATTAGCCACAATATTCTCTTTGCCCTTCTTATAGGTGATATCATAATCATATCCATGATTTTAGAAGCCCATTTTTGTTATCCCAGGGTAGCAACCTATTGTTCCAAGAAGTATTTGAGACTCTGATGATCTTTTTTAATGGAGAAATGACACCTAATAAGATATGGTCACCAATGGGTTACGACATGTAATATTGCCAACATCTCGTTGGCATATATAGATTTTTCCAAGTTACGATCAGAGAGTGCTTTCTAGTAAAAGCCAAGGGTATCCCTTCTTGCATCAACACTACCTTGATGCCACGACCGAAAGCATCACTTTCAATGATGAAAGGCTTGGAAAAATCTGGCATGGCTAAAACTGGTGTGGTGGTCATAGCATGCTTCAATTCGAGGAAGGCTTGGTTAGTGGGTCTCGTCTAAGTAAAAGAGGAATTATTTAACATGGATGTGAAGGGAGCTATGATTTTACCATAGTTACATATAAATTTGTGGTAGTAACCTATAAGCCCTAAGAATCCTCGAAGTCCCTTGAGAGTGCAAGGTTTTGGCCAGTCTTGAAATTCCAAAATATTCTTGGGGTCAACCTTGATGTAATATTTGGAGATAATGTGTCCTAGATACTCCACTTCAGTCAGACCAAAGTAAAACTTGGACAAATTAGAAAAAATTTGATGTTGTACCAACATCTATAATGTTTTATCCACATGGATAGTGTTTTCTTCCCATGAGCAGCTATAAACCAAGATATCATAAAAAAAAATAGGATGAACTTCCTTAGGAGATCATGAAATATGATGTTCATTAAGCTCTAAAATGTGGAAGGAGCATTTGTTAGACCAAATGGCATTACCAAGAACTCATAGTGACCTTCATGTGTACAAAATGCAGTTTTGGAAATATCCTCATCCTTGAGCCTAATTTTATGGTATCGATAATGAATGTCTAACTTGAAGAAATTTATCCTTGATGATAATTTTATTGATCTCATGGTAGTCTATACACGATCACCACAAGCCATATTTCTTGAGAACTAGTAAAACTAGAGAAGATTAAGAGTTGATACTGAGTTGAATGATACCAGATTTGAGTAATTCTTGTACCATCTTCTCAATTTCAGACTTGAGAGCATGAGGATATTGATATGGTCTAATTTTGGATGGTGCATTACATGGTAGCAATGGAATAGCATGGTCATGTGAGCAATGAGGTGGCAGGGTAGTTGGTTCTAAAAAAAATGCCATCGTGCTTGGTCTGAACAAGTTGCAAATCTACTTGAATTGGATCCACTATGGAAGTGCTTGGTTGAATTGAAAATATTTGTGCAATGACCCCACGGGATGAATTTTTCAACAACTTATCCATACGATTGGAACTAATAATTTAGGAAGGTCCTATTTTGGTACCATGGAGGGTGTGTGTTTGTCCATATTGTGAAAATTGTATCCATAGTTCTGCAAAGTCCCAAGAGATAGTGCCCAAGGTGCCCAACCATTGAGCTCCTAACACAATGTCATATCCTTTCAATTGGAGGACAAACATGTCTTTCTTGAGTTCATAATCCACCATATTTATTTTAACATTTTGATATTTACCTTTACAAGGTAAAGTGCCTCCATTTACCACCATGACTTTAAATGAATTGCATATGTGTATATAGCAATTGGCCTTCTTAGAAACTCGAGGATCAATGAAGTTGTGTGTACTGTATAAATCAATAAGAATAGTAAGGCGTTGGCATTTGAAAAAATCCACAAATTTCATGGTTTGTGGAGTGGTAATCTTGACAAGAGCATGGACTAAAATTTTTTCCTAAGGTTCTTGGGTTTCCTCTTCCTATTGAGTTGGTGCTTCAGTTGTGTCACTCTCCTCATCACTATGGTCACTACTATCGGGTTCCTCTACATCTATTAAGAACAATATCTTATTTACACATCTATGCCCCTTCACAAATGTTTCATCATAATTATAACATAGCCCTTAGGTGCGATGCACATCCATTTTATCTGTAGTCAGTCACTTAGGAGCAAGAGATTTATTATTAGTATTATTTTAGAATTGAGGAGGAAAGGGAGGTTGAGCTTGAGAAAATTACGGTGTTTGCCTTTGAACTAAGAGTTTAGATTCGACCAATCGGGCTAAACTAATAGCTTACATCATGGTTTGGGGTTTAAACATCTTGAATTTAGCCTAGAGATCATATTTCAACCCACTCATGAAACAACTCATAAAAAATCCCTCATTCAAGCCCTTAGTTTTATTTGCCAGCTTCTCAAATTGTGTCTAGTAATCGTGAACTATGGTTGTGTGTTTCAACTTTTTCAAAGCACCTGTGAATTCTTCATAGTCACTAGGGCCAAATTAGGTGAGCAGTTAGGACTCAAATTCCTCTCAAGATAGATCAGAGGTAGTGGCTCGTAGCCATTGGAACCAGTGTAAGGCCTCATATTATAAGTTGAAGGAAGCCATCTAAACCTAATGATATACAGGGACATTGTGGAGTCTAAAGAATTTATCAACTCGACATAACCACTCATCAACATCCTTTCCACTGAACTTAGGGAAGTCCAATTTAAGCATTTTGAAGCTTGAATCATGATCATAGTGAGTGGTTTTTGTTTCCCTTCTACGACCTCATTCAGAGTTTTTAGCTTGGTGTTTAGATGTAATAGTACCTTGCAATTTGATCTCCACCTTTGTAAGTTGTTCTACTAAGAGGATTCTAGTGGCATCATGATCCGTTCGAAGCTCTTGAATCTCTTCTCTTATGGTGAGGTTTGTAGTGGTCAAGTATTCAAGATATTTTTACATGTCGACCAATATTATGGAAAGTTCTAACTCCTTGTGTTGGCCATGAGTGTCACTCGCCATTGTGGACCCTCTTTTAATGAGTTACTAGAAATATATGTGGGGTTTTAGGAGTTACTATTTTTATTAAGGAATCCAGAAAAGTGCTTGGGTGTGGTATATCAAAATGATCAGCTCAAAAAAATAGGTACAATGAGCTATATCCCACAACACTAATTTTTGGCACCCCAAACTTCTTTTTTTAATATTGTTGTGTTGACAAGTCTACTTGTGTTGTTGGTTTCTAATTTAGAGTTACGGTTCAAAATTTAGGGTCTAATATCAACTATCTCTGACATGTAGTTTACCCCTTGAACACCCTATCACTATCCTATCTCTTCCTCTATCACCTAACTGTGGTTACTGACACGGTTCTTATCATTGGCCTTGGGAATTCTATAATACTGGCAGTATTATTTTTGACACTAGAAGTCTGTAATTTTGGACTATTATAGAGGGCTATTACTATTGACCTGACTATCATTATTACTGACCATAATATTTATGTCACTGTCCTAACTATTCTATTTTTGACCACGGGTTATTGCAGACACTTACAAAATTTATCTTGACTATTGGTGCATGCAAGTTTATTTTCTATGATAAGGAATGCCTTCTTCGTATGCTCACTTTTGGGGTTGTGAATGCAGGTTAGCATAATAGGTATGGTGTTTATTTATAGGTGGAAGTTGTATTTTTGTAGAACCAGGGTGTGCTAAGAAAGGGAGTATGTAATACCCATAGGCCCTCTGTTATATTACATTGATGAACAATAGTGCTCGGATCAATATTTCAGGCCACTACCGAAGGAGGATTCCATACATACCCTTGAGCACACTATCTACCTCTTTGACAATATGAGAGGGTGATCATCCGAGATGTTGTGTCCCATGGACCATGGATAATACAAGGCTAAAAAGTTGCCTAATGGATACAATTTTATTTAAGCCTAGATTATCTTCCAATACACTTGAAGATGCGTGGGAGCTCAAGTCCATGCGTGAGTGTTGTCTAAGGCTTGGGTATTTGAGTCTGATTGCACCTCACTTCACTAGATGCTTTATGGGATATCTAGCTTAGCCAATAATGACAACTCCTTTGTGATATTTTAAAACCCTTGAAACAGGGTTTCTAACCTACATAACTACTGAAAAGAGACTATATTTTTTCTATGTTTTTTGGTTTTTGGCCAGAAAAAATAGATTGTATTTTTTTTGGATTTTTTTATAAATAAAAAATAGAAACAAAAAACACACATAAAATTATACCTAACAGGCGAACTGGATGGCAAAAATCATCTTAGTTGTAGTAAAAATCGACCCTAGAAAGTGCTCTGATACCACTTTTTAGGATCTCACTGTTAAAATAAAGCACACTCACACAAAATATTGAAAATAACTCAAATACATAAAATATATCAACAACACTATGCATAAATTAAATGCCAAAATGGAACAATCTCACAATAACACAAAATTGCAGGCCTCTTAGAGGCGGTAACCTCCTTTAATATTTTATTAGTTTGCAAATAGATGAATTCATACATGGCTTCATATATTTTAAAGAAAAACTTCATGCAACCCTATCTAAAGGCTCAAGAGTTGGCTTACATGTAGAATGCCACTCGAGCTAGAATCTCCTACTTAACATCATTTACAATCTTGATAAAAATAGTTACATGATATTGCGCCACTTGTATAGGCACCTTACTTGCCACATACATTACAAAGTATTACAAAATAGGAGTGGGTCATTACATAAGTAAATGAGAATTACAAAATGACGTTAGTATAGGATCCTAACAATATAACTATACTATGAATTCTTATCACTACATATTTTGATAAATATGAGCATTGAAATTCAATGAAGAGAAGGGATCTCACTCTCATGAGCACAATATTATTTTTCATGAATAATATATAACTACATTGTGAATTCTTATCACTATGTAGCGAGATAAATACGATTATTGAAATTCAATGAAATAAGATTTCTCAAGGAATCACATCAATGTGACCCTTCCAACCAATC
The DNA here is from genome assembly GCA_028583015.1 of Wollemia nobilis. Taxonomy (NCBI): domain Eukaryota; kingdom Viridiplantae; phylum Streptophyta; class Pinopsida; order Araucariales; family Araucariaceae; genus Wollemia; species Wollemia nobilis. The sequence goes on along the minus strand of JAQPPZ010016930.1, from coordinate 5,086,958 downwards.
CACCACATGAACTCCACATTCCTATTCAACTTGAACAACAAAAGTATCTTCAAATTGGAACAAAGTGACATCCATCACAAGATCTCTTTGCTAACATTATATAAAAACCCTTCATTTTCATCTCTAATTGAATGTGGGATTAATGATACTAGTATATTTCCATAGTTTAGCACTCCACTTTTTCAACTTGCCATTATCAACATTGATTATGTGATCGAATGGCCATTAAACAAGATTAACTTCTCTTCAATACTATCTTATAAAAAATACCTATAACATTTTTTTAATTTATTCATTCATTTATTTAATTATATTGGTGGATTATTTCTATTTTCGAATGATGTTTTCCTTGTTATGAATTGATTACATCATTTTATATAGTTAGAGTATGTATTCAAGAGATGCATTTGAATAGAAGGTTGATAGTTATTTATCCAAACCAATTACCTCACCTTCATTGTATATATATTCACAATTTTTATTAATGAAACTTTATCTAACACCCTATTGATCCAACATCTCTTCAATACTATGTCTTAGAAAATACGTATAACATTTTTTAAAATTTATTCATTCATTTATTTAAATATATTGATGGCTCCTTTCTATTTTTGAATGATGCATTCATTGTTATGAATTTATTACATCATTTAATATAGTTAGAGTATATATTCAAGAGATACATTTGAATAGGTGGTTGATAGTTATCTATCCAAACAAACCACCTCACCTTCATTGTATATATATTCACAATTTATACTAATGAAACTCTATCCAACACCGTATTGCTCCAACAAGTGGTATTAGAGCTCTCATCATTCCTAGAGCATGTGAAAGAATATAATGCCTTAACTTGGGAGAAGAAATTTAAGATGTTCTACATGGAGGTAATAATGGAGAAAAATGTTGATGCTTTATGAGAAGAATATGTTTTATTTAAAAGTATTAGATATGTTGGATCTTGTCAAATTTGGATAGATATTCAACAAAGAGGATTGAAAGTGTTGCATTATGATTTGCTATTATGTAAAGGAGACATGACACCAATTAAAAAAGTCATTAAAATGTTGTAGGATATTGCAAAACGAGTGCCAAAATACTATGAGGGACATTAATTGAAGTTCTACATTCTATTTTTATCTATTTATTTAATTTTTAGGTTTGATATTGTTCATTTAAAGATAATGTTTGCATGTATTATTGGAATATTGTCTATGGATGTTATCATGGATAAGAGGAATGTGGTGTTTAAGAAGAAGTTACATGCTATAAAAGTCATCTCTATATTATTAAGAGTGAAGACTTGCAAAAATATGAAGGTTTAACTTAGTGATTTCATGTTAAGCTGAGTTGCAATAAGCTATATAAGAGAAGAATCCAAATTGATAATCACTAATTTGTTTAGAGTAGAGGAAGTCATGCAATAAATGGTAGTCTAAAAGCTTACTTTGGGTCATTATCTAGAGCTACCATATAAAGCTATTGACTAGAGCTATTTTCTGGAGCAATTGCTAATTAGAGCTACCATCTAGAGCTTTCATCTAGGGCTGCCATATAGAGCTATCATATAGAGCTATCATATAAAGCTATTATCTAGAGCTTTCACATAGAAATTTCATCTAGAGATACTATCTGGAGCTACTATCTAGAGCTACCATCTAGAGAAGAGATGTCATCTAGAGGTAGAGTTGTTGTCTATATAAGAGATATCATATGGATTTACCATCTAGACAATAGTTACCATTTAAAGGTATTGATGTCATCACATAACTTATCATTTAAAATATTTGTCTTGAGTAACTATCATAAATTATTGTTGTTTGACATGAGTTTAATATTATCTTCTAGAACACGGCCATCTAAAGTGAAATTTAACCCTATTGATGGGTCCATCTAGCAACAAGGATGTCTAAAGATGCACAAGAGTTGTCTCTTATGAAGTTGTTGTATAATAAATGCATGGTCCATATAAAAGTAACTTCTTGTGAAGTTTTGTTGATTGAAGACTTATGCCACAAATTAAAAAAAATCACTTTTACCATGAATAAAAACCATTACCTACATTTTACTACAAAAAAATTGTCACATTGGTACATGCAAAGAAAATAGGTTAAAAATAGAAAAAGGTACACATATATTTAACTAATTAAATAATCAAAATAAATAAATATGCTTCATGGGAAGTCTCTTTAAGCCTTTAAAAACTAGTTTTTATTTTTTATTATTAATATAGGTGATAAGACAATGATTTGTCATACTTTTATTAACCTATAATGTTGATAGAATATTCCCTAAAGATTCAATGTGGATCATTGGCCTCGTTGAACAAATGCACCAATGTTTGTTGTGATCTATCTCATTAAAAAGAACATCTCTAATATCCCATATTCTCCATAATAAGGAATATGTGTCTCTTTATATGATACTTTAGTTAAGGATTGATTGCACTCACATGGAAGTGAGGTACTTGAATATTCTGATTGGAACAAACATTGAGGTTTGATGTGACTATAGAGAAGAGAAAATTAATTATTTTTCCTACCATCCTCTTGGAAAACATATGTGTATTTATACCAATTAGAAACAACTTTTTGAGTCTGAGGAAACCATCCTCTTAAAGAAATATGTTGAGGAATTTTGATGAGTGTATGTTAAAAAAATTATTTTACTTGAGGGTAGGTCATATAGTTGAACCAACTCTGATCTATTTTGAAGACCAAATTATATTGCATTGTCTATTGGAAATAATGCTTCGTTTGAGAGAAGTGGAGATCTTATATTTTATGGATAGTAGAGAGTGTTCCTTTTCACATGTGCTCATGAATGATTGTGTGTGTCTCTTTTCATAAGAAAAGTATTGTACCTATGATTGGTTTAGTGTTCCTAATCATAGAGGTTTGTAGACAAATAATTGTGTCCTTGTTTGCATCTATGTAGACATATAGCATATGTGTTCCTATTCGTGTATGAAGTAAAATATTGGATAGTTGTGTTTGTCCTTGTCCTTAATTAAGTCTAATATGGTTAGTCCCACTAATATGAGAAGTTGTTTTTATTCCTATCTATAATTATGTAAATCATGGACTAATGTATGTGTCTTAGTCCATGATATTTATAAATTGTGTAAGCTGTTAATTCCTACCCCTAGTTGAAGTATACTATAATAAGTGGGGAATGTTAGGATTTTACTACATCATGTAATATGGTTAGAGTAGAAATTTAGGAGTTACACCCAAATAGGTAGTTGATAGTTAACTATCCAAACCATCTACCTCACCTTAATTGTATATATTCACATTTTTATTAATGAAATTGTGTCCAACATCTTGCTAGTCCAACATTATTTTCATGAAATAGATCATGCACGCTACTTTTCTCATAGTAACCTATAGGTAACAGGTTCCTTTAAAAAATCAAGGCACAAACCTTCAATCGATAAAACTTCACTATATATTAACTTTCAGATGGCCCATGCATTGATTAGATGGTAGATTCCCAATATATAATTCTCATGCATCTTTAGATGAACTTATTGTTAGATAGTCCAATCAATAGATGGCAACAACTCCTAATGAATTTTATAGACTATAAGTTATGTGATAATGCCAATGTATTTAGACAACCCATATCTTGAAATAGTAATATTTTTTGATGATATATTCTCTAGAAAATATTTATTCTCCAAATGGAAGATCCAAACATTATCTCCAAATGGTATCTCTAGATAGTAGCTCTAGATATCAACTTTATACAAAAACTCTAGATGCCAACTTCAAACGATAGCTCAAAATTATAACTCTAGAAAATAACTCTTTTCTAGATGACAACTCTTTTCTAAATGAAAATTTTAGATGATAGAATGTCTAGACTACTATTTCACATATACTTACAAACTTTATATATCTACTCTTCATATGCACTCAAAAAAATCTATCTATACAACAATAATTTTTGTAAATGACATGATATATCAACATAAGAATAGGATAGATGACCTTTATAAAAATCTTCCTTTGATCTTTTTCATGCTCACAATATCATGCTAAAAAAAATGCATAAGACTTCTTCAATCTTTAAACCTCAAACATTCAATTTTTTTCTATACTTTGATTAGCAAGTTTGATCACGCTTTCTCCAACTGTTCTTCATGCAATTGGTAACCAATATAGAGGGTAACATGAATGTATCTATGAAATAAATAGTATTAAAAATATATAAAGCATTTCCTCTTCAATTTGATCATGACATCAATTTCTATAATCTTCTATGTAGTATTCCATTCAATGCTTAGGCTTACAAACATGCATTTCTTATTTCTCAGGGTAGGGATCTACAACTATATGTGTTACTCATTGTAAAATTAACATAAAAAGCCTTCTGAACAATATTTGCTTTCATTTAGCAAGGTTAATGTTGGTATAGAACATTTTCTTCCTTTGTGCCTCTTATTTCATGTTTGTTTCTTTTGGTATTGCTAGAAAAGCAAGTGTTCATTATCATTCTTGATGAAAATTATCTCTTCATTATAGAGCAACATTGATATCCGTAAAACAAGTAAATAATGGATAAAACAAGAAAATTCAATTGTTTTACATTCCTCCAAGATTGATAATGACTTCTTGAATATTTTTATATCCCTATTGTAGCTTGCTCTAATACCACATGTTGGACTAGAATGTTGTTGGAAAATTGTATTATCAAGAATATATTATATTTTTAGTACAAAATGGGTTTAATTAAGGTAAGGAAAACCATATAACTAACATTAGGTGTATGTATATAATCCATTATAACCATATTAGACACCACATATTACCCTAATAGGTGATGTAATATTAAAAAAAAATATGATACCTACCACCTATTATCATCCATGTTTGAAAATATAATTTTTTTTGTGTTTATGAGATTGTATATTAACAAATGAAAATATAAAAAATACATGTCAAAATATACATTCCATATAAATAAATAAACACAATATTAGAAGTAATATAAAATATATATTTACCATTGAGAATGAACATAGAGTATATGTAATGCATAAAATATACACAAATAAAATATAAATAAATGCATATTAATAGTCATATACAAATTGATCAGATTATGGTATAAGGAATTGAACTAGGATTTTGGAGGCTAGGGCAAAGGATTGGAGAATATTTTCATGCAAAAAATACCATCAAAGAGGATCGATATTGTTGGAGGGTATTTCAGTAGTAAGGATCACAACCAAGAATGAGGATCATATGTACTTCATTACCAGATCCTCTAAAACAAGGAATCTCATGTCGGGATAAGCTATGTGGAACCCAAGATAACTTCAAAAACTATCAAACATAGGCAAGGAAAATCATAAACACCATGGATAAGCAAACAAAGAGGATTCTTTTCTTGGAAGGGTGAACAAATTTTTACCACAGGAAAAATAAATACCATTATTAAAAATAGCAAAGGACTAGATAGCTAAGGACATAGTTTATAGGAGAACACATAATCTAATAGGTAAATTTATGGGTTTTGAACCATCTGTGCACTTTCTACACACATGAATAAGTATATAATGGCATATGGAAGGATAATATGAGATTCTAAATTTAAAAAATAGGTATTTTTCTATATAATTCTCATCATTTGCAGATCGACAAAAAGTATTTGAGGAAAGGTCATATCATAATGGGCTAGTGAGACTGTTCCTACCATCACAGAAGATGGGATTCAACCCAAGCGTGGAACAAAATGTAGTACCAATATGGGTAATATTATTTTCCCTTCCCCTTGAATTTTTTAAATAGGAGGTACTCAAGGAAATAGGCAACTTACTAGGTCATTATTAGGGTAGATCAAGAGAAATAGTTTTAGGAGGATCGATAACTTTTGCTAGGGTTTGTGTAGAAATGGACCTCTATAAACCTCTTCCAACAGAGATAAACCTAAAAATAGGGGATTTGCTCTAGTTCCAACAACTATATTATGAGGCTATTCCATTTAGATGTTGGGTTCACCATGCTCATGGACATCTATCTAGAATGTGCCCAATAGTTAAAGATCATCAACTAGAACAAGAGGGAACAAAAGCAAATATTGACATGATGAGCCAATCTCTTCAAAAAAAGGTAAATTGGAAGGAAGGAAAAGGCCTAATAGATTTTGAGGTCTTTCAAAAAGTAATTATAATGTCAAACATAAGAAGAAAAAATAGGAAGAATAAACAATATATATGAGATATTTAAACAACTTGGAATATTGGAAGCAGAAGAGGATTTTTAAATGGAAGGGTTAGAGGAGGATACTCACCAGGTTACACCAAATGATTAGGACCAATACTCTAATGTAGTGTCGAATAAAAGGCAAGGAGAAAAACTAGACACAACCTCTCTCATGGAAGAGGAAATTCAACCCACAAAGGAGACAATATGAGGGGAAATAGAGCAGGGGATAACCTTAACTAAGGAAATAGATGTGAAATAAGGAAATAAGAACAAAGATAGCTCTTTAGGGATTCATTAATTGGAGAAGAAATAAAATCAAACTAATTTGTAGGAAGAAAGTCAAACAAGGGAAATATGGAGGAACAAGGAAGAAATTTGAGCCAGAATGGAAAGGTAAAATCGATTCCCAATTCTCAATGATATTAATTACTTGGAATGTGAGGGGTTTAGGTAGCCACCCTAGACAAAAGGTAGTAATTTTTTTGATCATAAATATGAGTCCAAATATAGTTTTATTACAAGAAATCAAAATGCAAGGAGAAGACTTACAAAAATAAACAAGAAGATATGGAAAAAAGGAGATATCCTTACTCAATAAACATAGGGGAAATTAGAGATATTGGATACTATGTGAAATCACTAACTATTCCTAGTGATAAGGTGGCCTCCATGAGAGGGTTTTTGATTGTTCAGTTACAAAACATGGCAAATGGGAAAAAATATACTATAGTTAATTTTTATGGAGCATAGACAGTCATATTACAGAGGGATCAATGGGTAACCATTCAAAATTTTAGAGACAACTACCTAGAGGACCAATGGATTGTGGGGGGATATTTCAATACAAATATTAGAATAAAGGAACAAAAAAGAGGTAGATCCATGTTGGAGGAAAATTCTAGATTATTCTCAATAATAACATGTCAAATGAATCTAATAGATATCCCAAATATGGATAGCTCCATTACCTGGACAAATAGAAGAATGGAAGGGGACATAGTAAAATATTACTTGAATTGTTTATTCATGGGGAGGAATTATACCTACATACCAAGAATCAAGCGAGGTTCATGGTTAGAATTTATTTAGAACATTTCCTAGTAAGCCTTACCATAGAAGAAGATAATCATAAAGATGTAAGAACTTTTAAATTTAAGTTATGATGGCTAAAAGGTGATGAGTTGGAGGACCACTTAAATTAATGATGGGATGTAGGGAAACTAAGATTTGGGATTAGCCCAATTTAAACTCCACAAACAACTAAAATATGTGAGTACCCAACTAAAGGAGTGGAGTAAACACAAGAAGGAACTCACTAGAATCCAAAAGAACAAAATCAAGGATCAGAAGGAGAATATTGCTCAAGAGATAAGACAAGGAACTATTATGGAAGATCTATTGCAACATGAGGCAAAAATTATTAGGAGAGAGGAATATTTGGAGGAACAAGAAGAGATCTATTGGAGGAAAATATCTAGAGTTACATGGCTAAAGGAGGGGGATCAAAACATAAATTTCTCTCATAAGACAACAACAACTATAAGACAAAAAAATGTAATTATAGATCTTACAGATATGATGGGTCAAATAAAAACCAATGGAAGTGAAATGAAAACTATAGCAAACTAGTACTTCCATACCCCATTCAGTAGCATTGAAAAATTTAATGCAACATGGTAAGAGAAGATACTAGAGGCAATTCCACAGTTAGTCAAATCTAAACATAGTAAATTATTAATGAAGAAAATTTCTTTGAAATAAATATCACAAATCATACAAAAAAATACAAACATAAAAGGACCATATGGGTTCCCCATTAAATTTTATCAAAACTTCTAGGAAATTGTGGGCCAAGTAGTGGTGGATGCACTGGAGGAAATTAGACATAGTAAGCAAATGTTAAAATCCTTGAATCATACTTTTATTACTTTAATTCCTAAGGGAATACCTAGTGAGATAATTAGTAATTATAGGCATATTTCACTATGTAATGTAGTATACAAGATATTAAAAAAGCTTATGGTAGAGAGGTTAAAACCTTTTTTTACCAAATCTGATTTCAAGTGAGAAAGGTAATTTTTTTGAAGAAAAATAAATCTAGATGGAATAGTAGTGGTCTAGGAGGTGATACACACAATGTCCAAGCAAAAGGACCCAAGAATGTTTATTAAATTAGATATTTCTAAATCCTATGATAGAGTAGACTAGATATTTATGCAAATGATTTTAGAAAAAATGGGCTTTTTAGACGGGTGGAGAGATTGAGTAAAAGCATGTAAATAGACCACATCATTCTCAGTTCTTGTAAGTGACAGTACTTCTCCTATGTTCATAGCAGGATGGAAGCTAAGGCAAGGGGACCCTCTTTCCCCTTACCTTTTTATATTTTACGCAGAGGGTCTAGGGAGACTATTAAAAATATAGGAACAAGAGGGGAGGCTAAGGGGTATGAAAATAAGTTCTCAAATTGAGTTAAATAACCTCAATTTTGTGGATGATACTTCTCTTATTAGTCGATCCAATATCCTAGAAGCAAGAAACATAAAAGAATCTTTAGATGGGTATACTCAAGCTCCTGGGAAAAATTTTAATAAAAAATTTCTCAAATAGTTTTTTCAATACAATGAAGAGGGTGAGAGATAAAATTATACAATTTTTGAACTTCATGGAAACTCCTTTACCCATATAGTATCTAGGAGTACCTTTATATGCAAATAAAATAAAAAGCAAGGAGTGGAAAGGGTTGATTGATAGACTATAAGCTAATTTGAGAAATTGGACACACAAATGGCTAAGCTTGGGAGTAAGGCTTACAATGATTAAAGATATGCTATAAGCCCTCCCAATTTATAAATTTTCTATACTTTAGGCTCCAAAGGAACTTTTAAAAGATATTGACAAATACATAAAAAAGTTTTTGTAGTCAAGTGTAAGGGGAGAAGGAAAATTAGCTCTAGTTAGGTGGGAGAAGATATGCCAACCAAAAAAATGAGGATTGAGGATAATATCAACATCCCAAAACAAGAAGGCACTAGCTAGGAAGCTATACTAGAGATGTATTACATCTACTGGGGGCTTATGGAGTAGACTATTACAAGATAAATATTACCCAGGAGTGACTGAGAAAAATATCCCAAGACTCAAAGTGGAAGGAGAGGGATCTACAATATGGAGAACAATGGAAGCAGACCATGAGTAAATAGAGCCATACCTATATTGGAAGTTAGGGGATGGAAAAGATGCTCTATTTTGGGAGGATTCATGGAATCAATCCCAACCAATATTCAAACACTCTCATATATGGAGAGTTGGAAAGGAAAGCTCCAAAAGGTAAGATGGTGGAAAGCATCTTACTATATGAAATAATGGAATAAACATGTGCTAGACTTACTACAATATAAATATCCTTGAGAATGGCCAGTGAGGGGGACAAAGGAACTAGCCAAAAAATAGTGGATATATCTCCAAAGATACCCAATTCAGGATGGTTTTAAGATGGATATACTTGGATGGGGAGGAATAAAGTTGACAATCTATAAGGTAAAGGAGGGATACAAGATAGCATGTGGATATGAGATTACCCAACACCACTTTCATGGATATTTATTTGGTAAAAGGAAGGATGGCTAAAAATTAACATTTTCTCATGGTTGATTAACCATGAAAAGTGCTTGACATTTGATAATTTGAGAAAAAGAGGCTTTTATGGGCCTTCCAAATGTGTTATGTGTGGGAAGGTAGAGGAGACCTTGAATCACCTCTTTTTTTATTGTTATTTTACCAAATACATATGGATCAGTTGGTGGGGGTAGATGAGATAGCATTGGGAAATATTTGGGAGTCAGGAAAGATTTTATGAGAAATGGAAATAATGTAGTTTTAATACTAAAACAATGAAAATGGCAATGAAGCTGGGACCTAGCTTCATATGGTGGAAGTTATGGCTAGAATGAAATGCACAAATTTTTAGATTAGAGCACATAAAAAGGGAGTTATGGGAGAGGATTATTAGTAAGGTAATGGAAACACTGTCTATTAGATTACAAGAGGAAAAAAACATAGAAATGGAGGAAGTAACTATCCTAAGGAGCTTTGTAATAACTTTAAAAGAAAAACAACTAAGGTTTGGTTACGTAGGTGAGATCTTCTTGAATAACATAGAGTCGAGACCACCTCCTAAAGAGTGGGTGAAAGCTAACACAGATAGGACTTCTACTAACAATATTAGAAAAGTTGGGGCATTATCATAAGAAATTAGAAAGGAGCACGAGTGTACTAAAGAGTAGAAGGTATATGGGAGACACCAAATAATTAAGTAGAAGGACCTATGATCTTGTCAACATCAATGATAATTATAAATATACATTTACATAGGCGATGGATAGAGATAGAATCTCAGGTATGGTATGGAACCGATAAGAGCATTATAAGTTCTAGAAATTAGGGCGAGTAGGAAGGTGGAAGCAATTCAAAATATTTGGAAGATTTTCCAAGATGTTTTTATCACACATATCAAGCAAGAGGGAAATAGGATGGGAAATTATTTAGAAAAATGGAGAAAAGAATAGGAGGAAGAGCAATATGTGGACTCTATAATGGAAAATTAGATAAGCTAATGCCAAAGAATTCAAGGGATGCAAGATGTGGTACAATAAAATAGTATAATAGGAAGAGAAAATAGTGATTCTAATGAATATATCATAATTAGGCCAAGGAGAAATGGTCCAAAAGAAAACACATGATAAGTTATCCTAGTGTCATGTTGGGTAAGCATGTTTCTTGGTTGATTGCCATAGGCTCTTGTGTATTCATCCTCAATTTATTGTTGTTCTACTATATGACATTACTTCCAGTAGACTCAGAGTGGACAAGGTGAAATTTTATTCAGTATGTCTATATTAAGATAAAATAAGATTCTACCCTATGAAACAATAGGTATGTCAAATATGTTGAAGATGCCAAAAATAACTTCAAAAAAACATGAAGATAGATGGATGGTATACGAAATTCATATGATATTACTACAAGTAGAATTAGAGTGGCCAAGGTGTAATTTTATTGAGTATGTCTAGATGAAGAGAAAATAAACTTCTATCCCATGAAACAATAGGTATGTCAAATATGTTGAAGATGCCAAAAATAACTTCAAAATAACATGAACATAGATGGATGGTCTACGGAATTCATATGAATGAGGAAAATTGAAATTCAACTTAGGTAATGTTAATGTGTATGGATAATTGCATTATGGTGGTCTTAGGTTATTTCAACAAAAATATCTATATAATATTTTTATGGGTAATTGTTGAGCCAAGAGGGACTGGAGGAGGCTTTTATTTCTCCCTTGTTTCTTGTCCAGATCATTTTACTTTGTAACAAAATTTTATTAGTATAATCTATTTTTCAATTTATCAAAACATAAGCATTTACAAATTATAGATGTAAGAAATTATCTTTGCCCATTATCCCTTTCCCAGTGACATAGTCACCACCATTGCCCTTGTAATAGATTGTATTGTTTGTATTGTATCCCTCATTCTCCTTACCCTCCAATTCAATGATACTGTTCTACACCTAACCCTAATACCAATATAGTAAAAAACATATTAGAATGAAATCATAAAAATTAATAAAGTGTAGCATACTCTATTTTAATTTTAATACTATAATAATGTTAAAATGTATATCATGAAAAGATAACAATGTTATTTGAATGCTCTTCTTGAATTGTTTATACCCATAATATTCAATAAAATATTGAAATTTAGGGGTAATAGGTCTTTGGTATTCAATATTTTAAAATTTTAATTCAAAGTTATTTTATGTGTTATACATCAATATGTGGGTTTTATATAAATAAATGTATTCAAGTAAATATATTCAAAAAAATACAAACATGTAGATAATTATGTATATAATCATTCAAATATTGAAATGTAGAGGTAATGGGTCTTTGGTATTAGTCTCTTTAAAATTAACTCATATTTATTTATGCATGATATATCAATATACAAATTTTATAAAAATGATTGTATTTAAGTAAATATACAAATTGATGAATTTGAAATACTTACAAATTTTGTTGATTGTTATACATATAATCATTCTCCACAGAAGATGAGTTACTTTATCCTTTTTGACCTTGGCCTAGTAGCTTTTATGTTGATTATTTTTATTGTCACCTATTTTTTTATTACTCATTTCCTACGATAGAGTGAATGACTAATCTTAAGGTAGAAAATTGCACTAGTATACTTTTTGTTACATCATTGAATACTTATACAACCTAAAATTGAATTATAATTATTGGGGATAGGAATTGACCCCTATTCCCCTTGCGTACTAAGACCTCACATAGTTTTTTTTCACCCTTCATTTCTCCTCAACAGGTGCATATGATGCCCTACGCCTTGTATATGGACACCGATACCAAGAAGTCTAAGGAAGCGTAAGACATGGCTCCATCAGACAACCTCTAGGATTTTTATCAAGGTCAACTCCTTGTTAAGATGCATTATTTTTGCACTCATATTTCTTATGCTATGCTAGCCTATTCTATTTGGTTTCTCTAGGGAAAATGGAAAGAAAGATATCAATAAATAACAAGGAACATAAATTGCATAAAGTAAATCCTATCCAACCTATCTATGGGTGATGATGCACCAAGAGAATGAAATATCCATCTTAAAACTCAGTGGGATGAATGATTTGTATGGTTAGCTCTAGTCACATGATTAATAAGATTGCATCGCATTAATTTCTTGTAATTCCAGAGCTGCTTGGAGTTAAATCACTATAAATCCTTCCATAGGCAGCATGCTCCTATTTTTAGAGGGGTCATTAATGTGCTCACATTATTTCATGTAGAATCAATCTCAAGTGTTGTCTTTGGTTGATGGGACCATTTCAAGTGGCTGCAACCTCATGTTGTCTTGCCTTCCAACTCATATTTTGTGATTTCCCTCTTTCTTGTATTATCTTCCCATATTTTGGTAGAGGTTTAGGTGTAGACATCCCCTTTAATGATCTAGTTGCTCTAGTGTCCTTTTCGTTTGTGTTTTTGGTTAGCCTTAGGCATGGTAGTCGTTGGTCCTATTATTGCCCTATTTCTCATGATGAATAATTCTAAAAAATACTCATGTATAAGATTCCATTAGACCTCATTTAATGGGTATGCTTCTAGTCCTTGGTGATTTGTCTATGCTCTTCTTGCATCTCCCACCTCTAAGCCTCTTAGGGATTCTTATGAGGACTAGTAAGGTATGTTGGTCTTGTTGAGTCCTTACTTAACTTTTAATATCCTCTATTATTTATTTCAAGACCCTTGGGTTTCCATGATAGGTGTGTTGCTCATTCCATTGAACAACTATACCTAGGTATATGGAGTGTAGCAACCCAATTTTCCTAGGAAGGTAGCTCAATTTTAGGACCCTTCTACCAGTTAAGTAGTTGAATACAAATTAACTAAGCTTTTAGATGCCTCATCATTAGGATGACCCTTTCAATCACCATCAATAAGGGTTAGGGGTTCATATTGATGATGGGATAGGGTTCAACCACAATCAAAATGACTAAAAATTCTTTGCTTATTTGATCCATGTGGATGACCTTATCTCAAGGTGAAGGGAGCTTCGATTTTGTTGCTAGTATTTGATATAGACCATACTTTGCTAGTGTCTTCTTTGAATCAACTACTTGGTACATGGATGGAGCTTCAGGGTCTCTCATCTAGTTGGATTAGATTTTAATCTTTACTTATCTCTCATTTTGGGTAGGAATCAACTACTTGGTACATGAATGGAGCTTCAGGGCCTCTCATCTAGTTAGATTACATTTTAATCTTTGCTTGTATCTCCTTTTGGGTAGGAACCTATCCCACTATAGTGAAAACTTCACTACAGTTTGGTGACTCACAAGGGACTTTTGCTTGCAGGATTAAAATAACCCAACAAACAATAGACTTTTTCGTGGGCATGGAGTCTTTGGGATAGATTCTAGAAGCTTTGGAACTTAGGAGAGAAATTTTAGACTCTTGCAAATGTGTCAGGGGAAAACCCCTCTTATGAACATTTGGATGATTAGGCATTGAAAAATATTTGTATTGTCTATCTTCCTCCTCCGACTAAAATAGGAATGACATAGTTATCTACTGCATTATCATCTATTAGCCATGGGGAATGTCCCTCTACGGTTTTGATGACCTATAAATATAGCTCAAGAAATAATTGCATCACACCACTCTTTTTGATAACCAGTCCTCTTATTTCATGCATCCTCTCTTTTACACGTGTGACGAGTTTTCCAAAATACTTTGCCCAAGCATATTGACTTTTTGATATTTATTTGTGTTGCCTATTTACACTAGCCAAGAAATATAGTATTTGGTCTCTATTTATTTAAATGCTACATATTCATATTATGTATATGATCTAATGTGTATTCACATGCATATCTTTTCTCATAAAGTCGCTTCATTGAAGCTTGCAATACCTGGACCATAGTGATGAGGACATTATTTTCTAGACATAGGGGTTTAGTCTTATTTTTAATTTTTAATAAATTGTAAAATATGAGACTTTTTTGCTCACATTGGACATGGAAAAAATATTCTAGAATAGGATAGTTGGAAATAATCTCTAGAGAGATGTTGATAGTTGGATTGATGATGGTTAATCCTTGAAATAATCATTTGTATAAAAGACTATTTTTCCTTATTTGGGAATTGGTTGATATTTCCAAGGGATTGGTTAATCAATATAAGGGAAATTGGTTGTAATTGATGCTTATTTAAGCACCTTTTATCAATGCAAAATTTATATTCATTTGATTCCATATCAGTGGTATCAAATCATAGGGAATTGTAGAGGTTTTGGGTGATTTCTAGCCTCATGCTACTTTTTTAGGATTTGGATGAATTCCAACCAACAAGATCTTGTTTTGAAGCTCTATTGCAATTATTTTGAAGATTGCTTTGGTGAAATTTAGTTCCCTTGGACTGGATTTTGAACTTGCTAGAGTTAGAAGAGGAGATCCAAAAAGAATGTGTTCTTCTATGGATCCTGAACAACATACCAGTTGAATTTTTACCCCTTGCTACCAACCTATTGGTTGTGTGTTGATTGATTGAAGTTGAATAAATTATTTCCCTCTACTAATAAAATTTGTTATTTTGCATTCAATTGATGTTCCCTGCTGATCAAAATTTGCTTGCATGCCACCATTTACTATTAATGTTAATATATTTTTGTAAAAAAATGGGCTTCATATGCTTTTGCAAAATTTTTGTTTTATGTAAATAAAATATTGAAAACTTTTTAATTAAAAAAAGTGCCATAAAATCACCTAGAAGTGACTACCTCATTGCATTCACAAGATGACAGAGAATAGTCACCTCTTGAGTGACCTTCATGTTACCTAGGTGATGTTGTAAGTCATATCTAGATGATACAAACCCATAATGATCAAGAATGGCCAATGAAAAGAGGTTGTTGGCTTGACTTGAGCCACATGGATCAGATTCATGGGAGCCACAAAATTGAACACAATTTTGATTCAATTGTAGTAGAAGTCTGACAGGTGATCATACCACCTTTGCAAAATGAAGTCACTTCCCAAGATGCATCGACTTTCCTAATGCCTTAAAAATCCAAAACCTACACTTAGCTAAAGGTCAAAGATGAAAGATAGAACTAGGCAACACAAAAAATGAGTCAAACCCCAATGCACTCTGCTTTTATTCCATTGGCCGATAAATATTTTACATCATGAATATTTCTATTCATTCTGATTGGTCACATGGATCTCGAGGCATTTGGATATTTTTATTGATTGGCAAATATCAACCAATCATGCACATTGGTGGACAAGTCACGAGGAGACATGTGGCTACATTTCTTAATGAGATTAGGTAAATTCACATGCAATACATCGCATGGATTTGTGGATGAATTGTGTGCATGTTTTAGGAGGATTTCATGGGAAATTTTTATCCCACATAATTCATGTAGGAGGTGTGATTGTGTTTTATAAGGGGAATCCAACCCTATTGAAGTAGCCAATGCTCGTTGGCTACCTTGCCTAGTGGTGTCTCTTGACATGTACCTTGCATTGGTTGTTGAGTGATGCTCTAACCCATGATTTGTCACCCTTCCTTAACCGACACATGTTTTACTATGTCCCATGACCTATCTAGAGTTGACTACATTGGCCAAGTAATCCAACATTGAAAAAAGTGCCAAAATATTTTTTTATTGAAGGGTAATTAAAATTTTTTATTTTATTTTTGCAAGGATATTTGTTTTTTTGGTTACATAGGAAATTTAGTCACAAACACACTATTTTTAGTAACTGACAAGCACAGGGTTTAAACCATAGGGGTTGCTTCCACAAAATCTATTCCACTTCATTATTATTAATCCAATGTGAAGGGGACCACTGATAGCTTGATATTCATACCATCATCATCGATTTGACACACACTGAGAGGATTTAGATCAGACTACTACCTTTGTAAATAGGCTATCCCCAAGGTTTGAACCTGGGTGTCTTCTTGGTAAGTTCCTAGCCAGACAAGCACTTACCAATCCACCTAGCCCTCGAGAACAAAGGGTTTATGGTAAACCAATGTGATTTGAACTAGAGTTGTGTGGATCCACATCGTATGGATCACATACCTCAATTGGATACCTCACACCAACTCGGATACACACTCACCCTTAAAGTAAGGATTTTTTTTTGTTTTACAAAAGGGGGAAACATATTTTTTTATGCTAATCTAATTTTTCCCACTTCAGCATTGTAAAATTGCAAATATTTTTTTTAGCTTTTGCAATTATTTGGACAAAAAGCACAATATTTTTGTAACCCCTTTAGCTCCTTTTTGTAATACTACAAACTTATACATGGTCTCAAATAGCTTCTAATTTGGTGGAATAAATGGTTGCATTAGCCGCAATATTTAGCCTTTTAGCTGACAAAGTTACTAATAGTGAAGTCAAAGCTAAATGTGAGGTCAAAACTTATGATGGGTCCCATGATCCTGAGGTCCTAAATAGTTGGATTCTCGATATGGACACATGGTTTGAGTATAGAAATATTTCAAAGGATGAGCAAGTATCCTTTGCTAAGCTAAAACTTTCTAGCATAGCCAAAGTCTTGATAATAGACCGTCAAAGCAATCAACATGCCATCAACACTTGGGATGATTTAGTGAAAGCATTGAAGGAAACCTTTTATCCTTCAAATTATGCTAAAGACCTTGACTTCCAATGGCTTCATTTGAAGCAAGGATACAACATGAGTGTCCAAGAATACATTGGCAAGTTTAACAAATTAAGGATTTTAAATGGAATTCAAGACTCAACTCCAAAACTAATCAACAAATTCAAGAGTGGATTTTAGGAATCACTTTTTAGAGATTTGAAATATACATCCATAAATTTTAATGCGGTGTTCAATCAAGCACAACTTGTGAAGGGGAAGTATGCAACTCAATCAAGTGGATCTTGATCTTCAAACATATCCAAACCACCCAAAAAATGGCAACAAAAACAACAAATGAAGAAAAATACTTCTTCCTCTCCTTCTCCTTATTCTCCTTCTTCTACCTCTTCTTATTTCAATAGTAAGAAATTTTGTGATTATTGTAAAATAAGAGGACATGTGGAATTTGAGTGCTTTAGAAAGAAGAAGAATCTTGTTGTAGAATCTCAACCTGAGGAACCACAAGATGGTCCTCTTGAGGTTATAGGAGAATACCAAAAATATGATGAGATCAAGGATAAGCTCCACAATATTACCTTTTTAACATAAAATATATGAAGGAAATCATGAATATTTGTTCATCACATGAGCCAAGCTAATGCACAATTCATTTATGGATTGTATCATCGATAATGGCTCTCAAAAGAACCTGATTTCAAGAGCCATGTTTGACAAGTTGCAACTTCTTGTGCAACCCCATCCTTGTCCATAATCACTTGGGTGTAAGGATACGGGTTCCTCATTGATGATTACAAAAAATTGCATTATGTTATTTTTATTTGGTGCGCACTATGTGGACATAGTCACCTACAATGTGACTTCGATATATTGTTGTGGTCTAATTCTTGGAAATCCCTACCAATATGACAAAAGGGCTCAATATGATGCTTATAAAAACACATACACATTGCATCATGAGAAGAAGATATTTCTCATTCATTCCAAGAAGAATACCACACTCCATTCCACCTAGCTAAAAAATATTGCATTGATCTTCAACAAGCCAAAGGACACACCAACACTAGTTCCACAAAAGGAAGCAATTCCTCCTTCTTCAGTACCTCCAACTACTCCTTTTACTACTTCTTCATCTATTCAACAACCACAACCTTCTTTAGTTCAACAATTTTCTATTTTGAAGTAGACTCTATAGACTAAGCAGCAGGTCATTGGTCCTCAACAACTTCTTCAATATTTTCTCAGGTTGGAAATCAAGTTGTGACCAAGTGTTATCTTCTCGATAAGGCACCTCTTGACATTCTTGACATCATCAACACTCCTACCCATACTAAGTCACCTAATTTGTAGCTTTCACTTCATCCAATTTGTTTTCCTCCAAAAAAGTCCATTTTTATTGTAAAATCATTGGAGTCCAATGCTTCTATTATTGGGAGGTATGATGAGGGCATCATTTGCTAGACTAAGGTTTAAGTTTTTAGAATTAATAAAACCTTAGATTAATCTTAGGCTTATTAGGACTTAGTCTTGTAGGGGCTTAGTCTTATTTTTAAATTTTCATAAATTATAAAATGTGATATTTTGTCGCTCATGTTGGACATGGAAAAAATATTCTAGAATAGGATAGTTCATATTATATTCTAGAGGAATGTTGCTAGTTGGATTGATAATGGTCAATACTTGAATAAGCCTTTGGATAAAATACTATCCTCAAAATTTTTGAATTGGTTGTTCTTTCCAAGGGAATGGCTACTCAATATAAGGGCAATTGGTTGTAATTACTACCTATTTAAGCACCTCCTATCAATACAAAATCTAGCTTCATTTGATTCCACATCAGTGGTATCAGAGCATAGGGAATTGTACAAGTTTTGGATGATTTCTAGACTCATGCTAGTTTTTTATATTTGGGTGAATTCCAGCCAACAAGATCCTATTTTGAAGCTCTATTTTAGTTAGTTTGAAGATTGCTTTGCTGAAATTTAGTTCCCTTGGACTTGATTTTGAAATTTTTGGAGTTAGAAGAGGAGATTAAAAAATAATTCATGTGTTCTTCTATGGATCCAGAATAACATACTAGTCATCTTTTTGCTCCTTGCTGCCAACCTACTGGCTGTGTATCGACTGATTGAAGTTGAATAAATTATTGCCCTCTACTAATCAGATTTATTATTTTACATTCAACTTATGTTCCTTGCTAATCACAATTTTCTTGCAAGCCACCATTTATTATAAATTTTGATTCATTTTTGTAAAAAAATGGCTTGAAAGCCTTTTGCAAATTTTTTGTTTTATTGAAAAAAATCTTGAAAACTTTTTAATTAAAAAAGGGTCATAAAAATCGCTTATAAGTGACTGTCTCATCACCTTCACATGGTGATAAATAATAGTTACCTCTTGGGTGACCTTCACGTCACCATAGGCATCGTTGTAAGTTGTATCTCGATGATGCAAGCCCAAGAGCAATCAAGAATGGCCAATGATAGGAGGTTTTTGGCTTAGTTTGAGCCAACTGGTTCAGATTTATGGGAGCCACAAAATAAAACACATATTCAATTCATTTGTAGTAGTAGTCTAATAGGTTTTCAGACTACCCCTATAAAATTAAGTCACTTCTTGAGATGCATTGGCTTACTCTATGCCTCACACATGCAAAACCTACACTTATACCAAGGTTGAAGATAAAATATAGAACTAGGTAGCATAAAAATCAAGGAGTTAAACCCTAATGCACTCTTCTTTTATTCCATTGGCAAATAAAAATTCTATATTGAGAATATTCTTGTTCATTCTAACTGATCATATGGATCCCAAGGTATTTGGATATTTTTCCTAATTTGTGGATCTCAACCAATCACGCACACTCGTGGAAAAAAATTCATGGGGAGACACATGGCTATGTTTCTTAGCAATATTAGGTTAATTCACATATGACACATGACATGGATTGGTGGATGGATTACATACATATTTTAGGTGGATTTTATGGGAAATTTTATCCCACATCATTCACATAGGAGGTGTGATTGTGCTTTATAAGGGCAAGCCAACCCTATTGAAGTAGCCAATGCTCACTAGCTACATTTCCTAGTGGTGCCTCTTGTTGTGTGCCTTGCATTAGCTATTGAATGATACCATAACCCATTACTGGCCACCCTTCCTTAACTGACACATGTTTCATTGCATCCCATGATCTATCTATAGTTGACTACATTGACCAGGCAATCCAACATTTAAAAAGTGCTAATTTTTTTTTAATTGAAGGCTAATTAAAAATTTTGATTTTATTTTTGTAAGTAAGGACAATTTTATTTAGTTTTGCAAAAATGAGGAAAATATTTTTTTGAGCTAATTTAATTGTGCCCACTTCAGCATTGTAAAATTGCAAATATATATATATATATATATATTTGCAATTATTTGGGTAAAAAGCATAATCTTTTTGTAACCCATTTAGCTCCTTTTTGTAATACTACTGACTTATACATGATCTCAAATGGCTTTTGATTTGGTGGAACAAATGGCTGCAATATCCATAGCCAAGGTTATGCATAGTGGTGAATATTCACAAATTGGACGAATATTAGGATTTCCAAAATTGGAAATTGGCAAATATGAGGACCCTCAACATCGGCCCATTCACCTAAAATTTTTAGGATCAATTTTTCTTAGGGTCAATTCACCACAATATATATCCAAACATAGGCATATTTGTACTTGTTGGAAAACTATTTTCAAGCCTGATCTAATGGTGATATTTTTATGAAGTTATAATATGATTTAATAGGTCAAAAATGGCCATAAATATGACCTTACATTTTAGGACTTCAAATACCCCAAAGTTTGGTGTGAAGATGCTCGATTTGATTTTATTAGGATTCTCCATGATTCACCTTGATTTTTATTAGGATTCACCATATTTTTACATGTACATTTTGATCCCAACCCCTTATGCATAACCCTGGCCATAGTAGTTAGTCTTTTAGCTAGTATAGCCACTAATAGTGAAGTCAAAGCTAAATGTGAGGTCAAAACTTATGATGGGTCCCATGATCCTGAGGTCCTAAATAGTTGGATTCTTGATATGGACACATGGTTTGAGTATAGCGATATTTCAAAGGATGAGCAAGTATCCTTTGTTAAGCTAAAGCTTTCTAGCATGGCCAAATTCTTGATAATAGATCATCAAAGCAATAAATATCCCATCAACACTTACGATGATTTAGTGAAAGTATTGAAGAAAACCTTCTATCCTTCAAATTATGCTAAAGAACTTGAATTTTAACATTGACATCAAGATGAACTTGAATTGTGACAATAATTTATAATGATTTTTGGAAGATGAACAACCACTAGTGATAGTCCAAACCTTGATATTTGATGGGTCAAAATTACTTTTAACCCAACCTCCTGATTAGGCTGGTATACCTTGTCAACTTATTGAATTTTGACTCATTTAAGCTTAGTTAAATGTATAAAGATAGGGATAAAAATGGGAAAGGGTTTAGATCAATAGTGGATGGATAAAGCTAGCAACATAGGCATCTATAGATAATTTTTGACAAATCAATCTCTAGAAAACAACACTTGTGATTGCAAGTTGGTCTGGAGTTGACTGCAAGTTGGTCTGGAGTTCTTCTTCTATTAGAAGGATGTTCTCCTTATTCCAAAATCCTTTGAAACCATATTGCATCATTTATTTATTGGAATCAACAATCTCTTAGAGCTTGCCTTCAATTCTATCCATTAATAGTTACCCCTTTTGGATCAACTTGTTCTTCTTGAGGATGTTTTTGGCTATTAATATTGTAGTAGTCCATGCTTTACTTGGTATGGGCTTAGCAACAATGTTGAATCTATTTTCAGACAACTTATGTATTCATTATATTTGTAACACCATTGGATGTAGCTCTTTAGTAGCCTTCTCAAAATATTCCTTGGTTTCTTGCAAAAAATGGCTAGCCTTATCCATGATATCAATCACAAGATGGATATCTAAAAATTTCTTCATAATATTAGACCATATTTGATTTTTTATCTACTTTACTTTTTCTTTGGAGAAGTTTGCAGCTCTAGTCTTCTCAACCTGAATTTGCTATTTTAGAGCTTGTATCTATTTGACATAGATCTCATTTTTTATCTTCATATCTTCAACTTGATATTTGAATTTGATGACCTATTGGTACTTGTTCTACCAGTTCTTAGCTTCATTTCTTAGAACTTTCTCCATATTCTTCTAATTACTGATTGCTTTTTCCAAATTTTCAATATTTTCTTCTAATTTCTCATATTTCTCCCTACAAATATCACTCTGCACATAAATGGTCTCAAGATGAGCCTTAGCTACAACCAATTAATATTCTAGGAGTAATTGAGTGTACGATCCCAAAAAACATGCACCTAAGCTATTGACATCATTATACCAAGAATAAAGCAATAAAGCATGTAAAACAATGAATTAACAAGAATGTGAAGCCTTCTTTTATTAAATCATGGTGAATCTCGGTTACAAGTAGGTCCCTCTAAGGGATACCAAAATCTTGATACAATGAATACAATATTTTGAAGCCCCTAAATGGGGTTGGTGCAATCCATAGGTTCTCTAGATTCGACACGAACTGCTCAAGGCTTATGGATGCCTTCTTCTCACTTGCTTGGAGGAAATTGATGCCAAGAATGCTTCAAATATGTCAAGAATCTGTAATCTACATTCAAGAAACAACATAGCACAATTAGGAGCATATGAGGCCTCTCATGATGAGGCTCTTGTTGAAGATTTGCAAAGAATATGATAAAACTTGCAATAAAACATAAAGATATGTCAATGTAAGCAAAGATATATGCAAGAATGTTAAACTAATGTAAAGTATGCTTGAAGATAAGCAGATCTAATTAATCTAACATAAAATTTGCAATGAAAGCATGAAATAAGTCTAATCTAAGAAGATTAATGCAAATTAGTAAATATGATAAAATAAGGGCAAAGCTACCTCAAATTCTGCTAATTAACCATACAAATGTGCAAATGAAGGTTAATCTAAGCTAGATCTAACTAATTGCATGCATGAAATTGAAATCCTATGGCTAAAATGGAGGGAAATGAGCTTCAAACCCTAGCCATGAGTTTCAAATGCAGCTGGCTCTATTAGCCATGAATGAGGTGAAAGTCCTCTTTCTCTTGCAATCAGGGCTTGAAACTGCTAATTCCTTCAAGGAATTGATGATCAAGGGTCACCTCTTCATTCTAGAATAGGTTGGTGATGAAGTTCACTCAAATTTGCAATGGAGGTGGTTCAATTGGGAAAGCTTGCTCCTCAAGCTCTTAGGATCCTCATTACTTCAAATACAATCATGATTCTCCAAATGGATAGCATGTAGACACTCCTCAAGGGTTGTATGTTGCTCTCCAATTTGGTAGGGCTTCATTGCATTCACTTGAAAACTCTTCTAGACTTTCTCCCCAATTTGGAAGGGGGTCTTATAGCACTCTCAACTCCTCATCTTAGCTTCCTTGGGAAGCCAAGATCAAGAACTGGGAGGTTGGAGCAGTTGGGAGGAAGAATCCAGAAGCTTCCTCACTTGAAACCATTCAAAATCCATTGCCATGGCCATTGTAACTAATTTTGGCTTGGCTCAAGAGTCCATGATAGTTGTAGAGCTAGCCATGGCTCTTAAGCGTAGCTAGAATCCTAGCCATGGGTGTCAGCCATGATTGAGACCTTAGCTATGGATGCCACCCATGGCTAAGATTGAGTAGGCCAAAGATGCCTAAATTGAGTGGTTAGAACCACTACTTTGCCTTGGAAAGGTCCAAGATCATTCATATGGTCTGCAAGGATGCCCATATGAGTAGTCTCCTAAACATGATATATTTTAGGTGTCTACAGATGCCCCTTTTGGGATGCATTATGGGAACACAATGCTGAGAAAAAATAGACCACCTAAAGCCATGTTGTAGGTTGAATGATGATCATTGATCTGATCAACATTAGATGCCCAGTCCTGCAAAAGGATGCACATCCTAGAATCATTGCTTCCAATGGGATGGAAGGCTTAAATTTGTAAAGCTTTCGCATGTCCATGGTGATCGGGTAGCTAGTGCTACGCTTGTTCCGATAGGTGGAGAGCTTCAAGCTTAACTATCATATTTTCTTTTTGCCCCAACAAAGGGTAAGCTTATGATAGTTGTTGGCAATGATTCGTAAGATGAACACAATTTACATGATCGAGTGATATTTTATTGAATTTGATTATGATTATTGATATTATGACTACCCCCTCAAGCGACGAGTCGATGAGGGAAGGACAATTAATAAAGTGATGAGTCACTTGACCAAGATGAATAATTTGGATGATTTAAGACTTTTGCATTTTGTTATATGGCAAGGCCTAATTCAGCCATGATTTCAACCATTAATAGTAATTGTACATCTCTATCCCATGGAGCAGTCCGATCACAATGGCCTTCTTAGGGAATCAAGATGATAGCAATTCCAATTAGGCTTGTGTTGAATCACTATTTTCGATGATTTGTTGAAAATGTCATAGAAGAAATGAAATGAATACCTCATTCCCATGGGGTAGTCCGATCACCATGGCCTTCTTCGGGATTGAAGTGAAGTCATTTCAATTCAATGATGACTAATTTACCCCAAATGGCCTTATGGTAATTTACTCATCTTGTCGGATTGCATGGAGCGCAAGTCACTACAACCGCCAAGTGTATAGAATAAATGATTGAATATGAGGCACATTTGAATTTTGATTTATGTGATGTTTTTTGTTATTTATTGAAATTTTTGAGGTTTTTGAACCATTGAATATTTTTAATTTTACATTTTAAAGCTATCCACATGATTGAAATTTGAGAGCATTTATTATTTTCTTCTAGTCACGGTTGTCATCCATAACTAGTTTTGTCAAATTTCTTAGCCATATTTGATACTTATAATTAGAAAAACCCTAATCCATGCCCGCGAATGTCAACCATGATTGAGGGCTGAATTGGAAATATAAAAGAAAATTTTGGTATTTTTAATTTCATTATTTCTAGTTTCCAATTTGCTTAGTGAGAGCTTTGAGAGGTGAGGTAAAATTTTTGATACAGAACGTTGCTGCAAACCTTACCTATCTTGATGGCTAGATCAATTTGAGGCTTCCACTAGTGGTGAAGTTGGTGCTTCTAAGGTAGCATCACAGACCTCCTCCTTCAATTTTACCAAATTTAATAAAATGAACCAAATTAATTAATGGGTTAAATGAACTCATTAAACTATTGGTAATGAACCACACCTTAGTTAGGATTAGTCTAGGCTAGCTTAGAGGGTGGGTTTTAATTTTTTTGGGTTGCTTGGGGTAGGAATTGACCTTGAAAAAGGTCATTCTCATAGTCATGGGTGGTAGTCATGGCTCCCAATTGATCAATTGGGGGTTATGGTTGTCATTCATGGCTGAGTTCAAACATCAATGATCAAAAATTTGACCGTTGATGCTGGCCGCGGGTGCCAATCGCAACTAAGCAACATTAGAGAAATTTTTTAATTTTTTTATTTTTTTTGTTGTTTGACTTGATTTAATTGATTTTTTTTTTTCAAGTGCAAATTTTGATTTTTTGAACATTTTGGTACATTTTGTATTGAATTTTTGAAGTTTTTTGAATTTGTTTGGATTTTTGAAGTGTATTTTTTGATTTTTTTGATCATTTTTGTTATTATTTGCTTTAGACTTTGATTGCTAGAGTATGGGAGTTAGATCTCCTTTATGAGCTCCTACCTGAGCTAGTTTATGTTAATCTAGATTGGTTTGTGATTATGGGCCTTAGGTATATGTATTATGATTACCATCTATCCGGGTTGACTATGCCTATATGACTGCATTGGCTCATCGTTGGGATGCATGGACCAACACATTCCATCTTCCTACAGGGCAGATTATTGTGACATTGGAGGATGTCTATCACATCTTTCATCCCTATTGATGGAGAGGCCATCACCTCTTCGCCTACTAAGGTGAAGCCTATAGTATTTTAAAGGATCTTTGGTGCTAGGAGGGATGAGGTGATGGAGGATATAGATCATGGTAGAGTACCTATCGAGCACTGGTATCGAGTGGGTCTTCTCATGGTGGTAGGCCATACTGATGCACATCATTATGAATGTTGTGCTACTTGATACTTTAGAAGTGAGGTTCCCTTGGAACCTCCTAGCTAGAGTACAGGACCTATTTGCTAGCACTATGGTAGAGCCACTGATTCTTTCCTGAGGGAGTGCTCTCCTCGCTCAGTTGTATGATGAGATATACTTCTTACTTAGTGAGGGGAGGAGTAGGATGTAGCTTGTTGCTCTAGATCTGGGTATGGGAGCATATTTGGATAGACCATCCTAGAGGATTACCTCTATAGATTGCCATGATAGTAGAGGATTCATAGTGTTATGGAGCTTGTTGGCCTAGAGGGGTCAAGAACTATAGGAGTATGTCCTATAGGGACCTCTAGTACTATATGGATAGTTGATAGGGCTAGTAGGGTAGGTCATCTAGTGACCTTATATGGATTGCCTTGCATGGGAGGAGGTGGATCGCTACTTGAGGTGGATGAGATATGATAGATGGATCATCGGGTGCAAGCTCGATGTGTGAGAGTTCTTCCATTTCTTGCGCATCTCTAGATAGTTTAGGATATGTTAGGATATCCCAAGGAGTAGTCTCTATCATCACCTTAAGGTGGAGACTCTAGTCTGGCCTTGGGTGACCCCATTAGGAGATGAGGATGATGATTTTAGGACTTAGGGTTGGTCGATGTAGGCACTATAATAGAGTATGATGCTTGGTGGACTACTAAGCTATGGTAGGGTGGTGGTCCTCTAGGTCGATCTAGAGATGGTGAGGTTGTAGAGGCAGTAGGAGATGATCCTGAGGGGTGACGAGTTTGTCAAAGGATAGAGGGTGGATGGGGCTAGGTCACTATAGTAGAGGAGGAATCCCAGGATGAGGAGGAGGGTGAGGAGGAGCTATATGATGAGGTGTCATAGTTCCACACTCAGGTATCTAGTATAGAGTCACAACTATAGATGGTACAAACATAGATACTAGAGAGAGATACCTCCATTGCTTCCCTACAAGTTTATATGAGTGTGCTCTAGGATCAGTTGGTAGTGGGACAAACACAGTGGTGGGGGTGCCAGGAGGAGAGGTCAGATCATCAGGTATAGATTTATTTCATGACTATAGATATAGATAAGATCACCAGGTAGTAGGATCTTCTCTAGTCTCAGCTAGACTTTAGGACTGTAGAGTGGGACCTACTCAGGAAAGTGAGGGGAGACCCCTTAAATTCTTAGGCTATAATAGTTATTCTAATAGTTTAGGGACTATATGGGTTATACATGGCTATAGAGATTACGATAATATAGGATATAGTAATATATGATGTGAGGCAGCATGCTTCATATGTAGTGCACATTGCTCTCCTTAAGGGGGAGGTCAAACTATACGGTGATGTAGTGCCTGCAAAATCTATAGTATCAGCATCTTAGAGGACTAGGAGGAGTGAGATAGGGTAGTCATCAACACAACTAAGTCATAGGGGGAGGTTAGAGAGATCCATAGGTATAGGTTCTAGGTAAACTCATAGAGAGGGAGATGGTGGAGGTGACCATGGGGTGCAGGCCCTGTTTAGTATAGATATTGAGATACATGTACCATTTTTGAGTGTAAGGTCTGAGGACCTACACAGTTGTAGCCTACAGGTATTTTTGATGTACCTCTATGTACTTTGATCCACACATATATATGATATGATATTTGATGACTCATTATGTGTATTATGTTTGTTGTTTATGTTTATGAGATGCATATGGATGCAATGTTTATATGATTTGATTATTGCTATATGATGTGATGTATTGATGACATGCATTAGCTAGATGATTTATGTATGTGTAGATGCTATGATCTAGATGTGTAGATGGACTACTTATGTATGCATATATGGATGCAATGCTAGATGTTAAATGCATGTTTAATTTTGATTTAATTGTATGCATCTAATTTATGATATGATGAATGCAATGTATGTAATGCATTATTTACATGATGATAATCTAATGTAAATGAACCTGTATGCTTTAATCACTTAAAACATAAGGAATGAATGCAATATGAGTTTAAAAATCTAATGGATGACACCACAGAATGTATAAAAATCATGAATGAAAATGTTAAATCTTATCATAAGAATTAATCATTTTAACATCCATATATGAAATGCTGAGTTTGAAAGATATGTAATGATTTATGAGATGAGATGTTTTGTTGCTATTAGGGAATTTTTGAGGTTTTCCATGAGACTCAAACACCCTAGTTGACTTATCAAAAGTTGTATAATGACTATACTAGACTCTTGAAAGATAAAGTTTTTGTTATGAAAGACCAAGATATTCATTATCCCTATGTGTGCAAATGAATATATTAGATGAGACATAAGACTACCTCATTTCCAAGCAGGATTCATTCAGCCCATTGTTGTAATGAGGATCACCAAATGTTCACCATGATCCTAGGTTTGGATGTAGTTGGACTAGACCACTAGGTAATACAGGCCACCTAAAGCTAGCTCATTTGTAAATTGCTTAGAACTACCCCAATGTCAGGCGGGATTCATTCAACCCATTGTTGTATTGGGGATCACTCTATGGTTTCAAGTAGTGACCATTCTAGGGATTCAAGCTCTTCACCCCCTTCTTTTCTTTTGATTTATTGGGATACTTGCTCATTTTTTACTTTGTAAGCAAGGGATTTCTTGGGTAGGGGGAGCTTGTCCTTTTTCCAATGATCAACACTCTAGACCATGCACATCACAAGATGAGCAAGTAAAAACCTTTCGCTTAAGGTGACTAGGACCACTTTGTAGTGTTCATATTTCCTTGTCCTAATTAGGATTGTTAATGTGTTTGATTAGTGATAGGATTTTGATATATGCTAGGTGCTATCAAAACTAGACCTCATCTTCAAAAGCAAAGATAGCTTTCTATAAAATTTGAGAAGATCACTAGGTATGGTTGAATGATTGAAAACCTTAGTATATTCCTTATAGCAATAGGAGGGGTTGTGTTGAGAAACACAATTACTCACAAGGGTGATGGATGATGATGATGCATAGATGCATGATTGAAATACAAACATGGTGTCATTTGTAAGATTGCAAACACAACCTATCCTAATGCAAGTGCGATGGATGGAAATACCTAAATGCAATGCAATTAAATGAATGCATGTGTAAAATGAAATGCATAATGCAAATATTTTTGTATTTTTGATGTTTTGCAATGTTTTTGAATTTTATTGCTTTTTGATTTTTATGGATTTTGATGTTTTCCATGTTTTTGAAGTTTTGAATATTTTGAATGTTTTTGAATTTTTGAATTTATGTGTGGAATGCCTTAATATGAAGGATGTTGAGAGGTTCAGGCTCTTCAACACCTTCAAGCGATGTTAGGTGATATGTTCTAGGTCCTATCTTCTCTGAGATGATATATGGACCTAACCAGTTGGCCATAAATTTATCTCGTAAGTGCGATGGTAGGTTTGAGTTCTGTTGGTTTTCTTTTAGTACAAGATCCCCAACTTTAAAGTCTCTCAGATGGACTTTATTGTTATAAGCTCATTTTAGGCATTCTTGATAAACTCGAAGATGCTCAAGGGCATTCATGTGATGTTCATCAAGAAGCATCAATTGGTCGAGGTGAGCTTGTCATGTAGTGTCATCATCGATGAACTCTTTCAATGCGATGCACAGGGTTGGAATTTCCAACTCTAAGGGCATAATGGCCTCAACGCCATATACTAGTGAAAATGGGGTTGCCCTAGTGGGCATCCGTATACTAGTCCTGTAAGCCCATAATGCAAGGGGTAATTGTATATGCCAATATTTATGGTTCTCTTGAATAATATTTTTCAAGATAGCTACCACAGTCTTGTTAGAAGCTTCAGCTTGCCCATTTGCTTGCGGATAGTATGGAGTCACAAAACTATGTTGTATATTGTACTTGGATGTCAAAGCCCTCATAGTTTTATTTTTGAATGATGTTCCATTATCCGATATGATCTTGGATGGTATCCCAAAATGACATATGATATTATGAAGTATGAACTCCACAATACGTGCTCCTATTGTCATTGTCAAAGGGATTGCTTCCACCCATTTTGTAAAGTACTCAGTAGCCATTATAATGAATGTATGTCAACTTGATGATGGAGGAGAGATCTTACCAATTAGATCTAAACCCCACTGAGAAAATGGCCAAGCCGCTTGAATGGGTTGTAAGGCCTATGATGGCAAGTGCGTAAGATTAGCATGATGCTGATATTTAATACATTTCTTGACATACGATGTGCAATCCTTCTCCATAGTGGGCCAATAATAACCCATTTGAAGGATGCACTTGATGATGGCCATGCCACTAAAATGGCCACCACATGTACCATCATGAGCTTGTGAGATTGCCCAAGCTGATTCTTGGGGCTCAAGACAATGAAGGAGAATTCCATCATAGCTTCGATGGTACAAGATGTCTCCTAGCAAGACATACTTTATCACTTTCTATTTGAATGTGCATTTTATGGCACATGATAATCCCTATGAGATTAAACCAAGCTTAAGGAAGTCATGCAATTATGACATCCAATCTTGATAAGCTACAACCTCGACTGACAAGATGACTTGTTCCCTTTGTGATTTGATATGCATGAATGCATATTGGGACACAACCTTGTGGTGAATGGTGGTGCCATTCCCCATAGGACCCTACGAGATCAAAGACCCCTAGGGTGCCTTCTTAAGAAAGTCTCTGGATTTATAGAACCACTCATGGTTTGGTTCTATATGAATCATGTTGATTGATTCTTTATTGTCAAAAGCCTCACGTTGCATCACGGATTGCGAAAGCATCTTCACATGAATGGTAGTGAAATCGGTAGATGGATTCTGAGGGATCAAGGATCCCAAAGATGCCATAGTGTCTACAAATATGTTTGATGTACGAGGGATTGCCTCGATGTCATACCACTCTAGCTGGGCTAGATAAGTGTCAACAAGATCCTTATAAGCTTTCAGGATAGGACACCTACATTGAAATAGTCCCTTAACTTGGTTAACAATGAGAAGGGAGTCACCAAAGATGTTTAATATTTTGATCTTCATGGTGATTGTTGTTTGGAGACCCAAGATTAGGGCCTCGTATTCAGAGTTGTTATTGGTACAAGGAAAGTCTAGTTTAAATGACAAGGGCATTGGAGCACCTTGTGGCATGAAAAAGATAATTCTTGCACCACCCCCTTGCTCACACTTCGAACCATCAAAGAACAAAGTCATGTCAGCTTTGTTATCTGGTTCTTCAAGTTTGGGTGACTTCGATAATGCAAATACTGCATCATCAGGAAGCTCTATGACAAGAGGCTTACTATCTTCAAGAGGTGCCTCTACCAACTGATCAACTATGACCTATCCCTTGATGGAATTTTGGCTGATGAATTCCAAGTCAAATTCTATCAGTAGCATGATCCACTTTGTAGTACATGTATTATGATATGTCTTGCTCATCATATACTGCAAAGGATTTTGTTTTGATATCACATACATCGTATGACTTAGCATGTAGTGGTGCAACTTCTTAGTCGTAAAAACCACTGCTAAGCATAACTTTTCTACGTATGCATACCCTAGCTCATAACTCACCAAGGTGTGGATGATATAATATATCACTTGCTCTTTGTCTTGCACATTCTTTTGGGCTAACATGGTTCCCAATGCAAAGTTAGTAGCCAATATATAAAGCAAGAATGGCACATCTAGCCTTGGTGGAGCTAGTACTAGTGGCGTTGCTAGGTATTGCTTGATTTCAGCAAAGGCTCTTGATAATCCTCATCCCAATTGAATGGGACCCCCTTGTGTAGCAATCGATTCATGGGTCAACATTTATCCGATAATTGTGTGATGAATCACTTTATGGATGCTACTTTGCCTTGCAGGCTTCTTAGCTCTTTGATATTGGTGGGAGGATGCATTTCAAGTATGGCCTTGACCTTTGCTGGGTCGACTTCGATCCCTCATTTAGAAATGATGAATCCCAAGAGTTTTCTTGATGTTATACCAAAGACGCATTTCTTGGGATTCAACCTGACATTATGCTCTATCAGGTGATCAAAGACTTTTCTGAGAACCTCAACATGCTCTTCATGTAGCAATGACTTTGCCAATAAGTCATCGATATAATCCTCTAGGATCTTGTGCATGTAGTCATGAAAGATGTATGTCATGGCTCGTTGATATGTGGCACCAACATTTTTAAGACTGAATGGCATAACCTTATAATAAAATATTCCCCATGGCATTGTGAATATGGTTTTGTGTTGGTCTTCAAGTTTAATCTAAATTTTATTGTAACCAAAAAAATTATCCATAAGGGAAAGCATCTCATGACCTATAGTTGCATCTATAAGAGCATCTATATTGGGCAATGAGAATGAATCCTTTGGTGTTGCCTTGTTGAGGTCTCTAAAATCCATACAGATATGGATTCTTCCATCATGTTTTCCTATAGGTACCATGTTTGATACCCATTCTGGATAGTCGATGGAGATAATAAAATCTACATCCAATAATTTTTGCAACTCATATTTAACCATTAAAGTGATGGTTGGATGCATTTTCTTGAGCTTCTTCTTGATTGGATTTTTAGAGGGATCTAGCGAAAGGTTATGGGTAACCAATTTTGGATCTAGCCTCGACATATCCTTGTATGTCCAAGAAAAGAGATCAGGTCTCTTTTAGTAGAGGGATGAGGTTGGCATGCTCATCAGGAGATAGAATCTCTCCAAATTTAACCTTCTTAGGATTAGTGGGATCATCACTGATATCCACATCAAAGTTTTCCTCTACTGACATGTGTGATCCCTCCTCAAGTTGGTGAGGTGTAGGGATCATGTGGATGTCATCCACTAGGTTTAAAGGTTCCACATTAGAATTACCCTCAGTGTGATAAACATCATGTGCATATCTTGGTGCAAAGTGAAATGGTTGTAATATTTCTTCATTGGGGAAGAAATATTTAGGCTCTAGAGGTGAATCAATATGATCCCAATCAATAGCATCTAGATTAAGACACAATGGTTTAGAAGGATCTATTGGGTTGTGGAGTGGAGTGGTCAAATCAATGGAGATCATGTTTATGGAATGAGTTAGATCTCTAGGACCATGTGTGTGCAACTCTACATTATCGATGTGACTCTCATACCCAAGATGTGGCTCTAGGGGTATGGGGATCTCAGGATCCGATCTATGGATAGACTAGAAAATGGGATCATTTGGCTCCAGGAGCTACCTATATGTAGGAGGATTAGGGAAGACTATGTGATAAATTTCATCTGGATTAGTCGGTCTTCCCCTGAGGTGAGGGCTAGGATAAACTCTTTGATACATCTCATCCATGTCGAATGGTTCATTATGATGATGTAAGTTTTGAGGCCTAAGGTAGGCCATCTCGGTCTCATATTTGTAATCACTATCATCTATGAAGTATCCATAATTCATACCCACTATCTCATTGAGATGATGTAAATGTTGAGGCCCAAGGTAGGCCATCTCTATCTCATCCTCATATTCTTCATTGTTTGAGGACTCCTCATCATCATCATTTTCTAGAATCACATTCTGGTCCATCTCTTTCGAAAATGGATTCTACTCTAACTTCCTCAAAAGTAACTTCTGATTCAGTATCTACTATTAAGCCCATATTCTAAATTTGCATGCCAGTGTCATCGGCATCTTCATGATTTTTGATTACCAAGTTGGTTCTCAGAATATCCTCTGGATTGACCTCCACCACAATGTTGTCATGATAGATTTTAGGTGGTTCGATAGCAACCATGGTCACTTTCTAGTTACCCCTTCATGAATGAGAAGGGTTAGGATGATAGGGGTTCCAATCCATATCATCCCCTAAACTAAGATTCAGGTGATCAAGAGATGCTGCTAGAAGTTCATCCTGACCTCTAATATTATAGCCTAACCCAAACCGATCAGTTGGCAACTGATATTATGGTTCATAGGGAGTTTAGATCCTTGCTCAAATAAATCAAGATCGTAACCATGCCAATGGTAACATTCAAAATATCATAAGGTGAACTCTGGGTTGGATAGATAATGAACATTCATAATGAATGGTTCATCATCATCTTCATCCATAGGCGTACGATTTATAAGTTGATCAAGCCCTCCATAGATGAAGTTGGTTTGGTTGGGTGGCACCCCTAGTGGCACCACCATCCCTATAGGAAAGCGTTGGGCTTGAGGTCTACCCATGTCTTGTGCAGTTTTGATAAAAGGTGTGAATATCACATTCTACACTATGTATTCCGCTAACCCAAGATTAACCAAGTGAATGGTCACCTACGGTGCAGATGACCTAGCTAAAGAAATAGGTGAGGTAGGCTATTGTACCTCCTCGACTTCATTCTATGTGTCTCCCTCATCCATGGGATTAGAGACTTTAGCAGTTGCTACTTTGGGCTTTTCTTTTGACTCTTTCTCACCCATTACTACCTTGAGCTTCTGGTCATTTCTAAGCATCATCGATGTTGTAGGCTTTGCTAAAGTAATTATTGTATGCATAGATGGTCATGGTGCTGATGTCGAAGGTCCAACACACACTTCCTTTGATTTACCTTCTGGATGTTTAATAGGTGATGTTGGTCTTATATCCAGATGTGTTGAAGGGAGTATAAAATCTCTAGGTAAATCTACTTGATTCACATATTTGAATGGCTCCTCATCGGAAGGAACCATGTGCACTTGACCCTCATGTATGTACTTGATACATTGATGTAGTATTGAAGGTACACATCACATCTCTCTTATCCAAGGTCTACCTAAGAGGATGTTATACTGCATCACACCTTCTAACATGTGACACATCATCGAGATGGTCTTCAACCCTACCTGAATAGGTAGGACTATAGTGCTAACTGTTGAGCATAATGCATCATTGAATGCTCGTAATGTGAAGGTCGATGGCACAATATGCAATTTTGGTAATTTCAAATATGCTAAGGCCTTTGTTGTAATAATATTGATCAAAGACCTTGTGTCGATCAATACCCACTTGAAAGGTGTGTGGTTGACACACGCAATTATATGAAGTGGTGGGTCCACTGTAATAGTAGAGACCATTTTAATTTTATGATCATAAAATTGAATCATGGGCTCTTGGCACTATTGCACATGTCCCATAAAATTTGTAAATGCTTTTGGGTCTTGGGATTGAACCTCTATGGACCTCAAAATATCCATTAGCGTCTCCCTGTGCTTAGGAGACTATTGTATTATTTTATAAATCGATAGCTTTGTTGAGGTTGTCTGTAGGCTTTGGATAAGCCTATTTCTTATGGTCACCATCGGTCTAGTTGGTGGGCCTAGCAGATTGTTCTGTGTTGGCCTTTGTGGGGGTGCAACTTGAATCTTGACTAGAGTAGGAGGAGGACCTGGCTGATCATATCTCCTATTCCTGGTGATAATATTCACCATACCGATGAAGCCCTATGTAGGTGGATCAATCCGCACTTGATTCACTTGGCTAGCATTGTTCCTCGAAGGCTCATGGTTGGGCAAGGGATTTTTGAATATCCCCATGTTTTGATTGTCTAGAGCCTAAGGATTGTCAATGATTAGCTTGTTATTGTCAATCATGTTCTGCACCACATGTTTGAAACTATGACATCCTTCAATGTCATGTCCTTTCTGCCTATGGTATGAATAATAAAGATCCTCCCTAAATGCTTTTGATTTAGGTTGGTTAGGATCGATCAATTTGACATCTGGTAAAGTTATAGCGTTAGCCTCGCATAATTGTTGGAAAATTGATGCCATCATCTCCGACAATGGCGTAAACTAGTGAGGAGGGCGTTGTTCCTTATTTTTACCTTATTTCTTATTATTGCATTGATTGTACTACGTAGGGGAGGTTGAGCCTGATAATTCTATTGTTGTTGGCCCTTGTCCCCTTTCTGGAGATTCAACACTACTTGATTCACGTGGGCTGGCTTGGCTTGGTGATTTTGATTTTTAGTGTTCTTATTGTTCCAATCCTTTTTGTTCTAGAGTTTCAAGTTACCCTCTTGTAACTTGATATCCTCAATAACCTTGGCTTGCACCAAGGCCTCCTCAAATGTCTGATATTGTTGCAATTGCAACAATAGCGAGATGTGTTTTGCACAACTCTTAGTGAACATCCAAGTCAGTTCAGTTGTTGGAATGGAAAATGGTAGCTTAGCCATTAATTTTCTCCATCTCTTTCCATAGTCCATGATTGGCTCATCATCGTATTGCATTAAAGTGGCCAAATCAGATAAATTTATTTTCTTCTTGATGCCAAAGGAGAAGCATTCAAGAAAAGCATTTACCAGCTATTCAAAGCTGGTTATGTTGTGCCTTTTTAATTAGTTGAACCATTCTAGGGTAGGGCCTAAAAGGGTCATGATGAAGGTCCTCAATAACAAAGCATCATCACTTTGTATTTGAAAGCACATGTTCATAAAACTCATGACATGCTCTTGGGCATCTTCATCTCCTTGAAATTTATCCAGCTTTGGCATCTCAAAGTGATCGGGATACGTTGGACTAGGCACTGAGGGGCATAAAGGTGCATTATGGATTCTATTCAAGGTAGGCTTTTGATAAGTTATCCCTTGTTTCTCAATGGCTCTTACCTTTTCTTCCAAGGCTTTGTAGGCCTAGGAAGATAGAATCTCCTCTTCCCTGAGAGGTCTCTAGGGAGATTTTGGAGGTAGATTCTTCTTGGGTCGAGGTGGAGGAATTGGCTCATCCTCCTCTTCTACTAAGGAGATCTCTGGGTATTGTTGCTCTTGGTCATCTCCTTCTACCTCCTTGTATTGAGTATGCCCATGTTGTTCGAGCGCTTGGTGCTGTAACATGTTTTGGGCCGTATAATGAGTATGATTTCTAGTATGCTTAGGGTGCAATTCAGGCTATGAAGTAGCTCATCTATGGTGGTGCTCCCTGTATTCACTTTGAGGAGGTAAATTAGTATGAGCCAATCTATCTTCTCTCTCTGCACGCTCCTTTTGGTCAAGGATGCATTGCTCACGCATGCGCTGCTCATACAGATATTGCCTTAACAACCTCTACCATTGAGTATCCTCATTTTTGAGGTACTCACGCTCTGCATGCACATATTCCAATTGATCTTGGAAGATACATTACCTTTGCTCTAAAACTAATTTCTATGATCGATCTATAAGATCGATAGTATGTGGCCTCTGGTTATGCAACTCTATTCTAGGGGACTTTGTTGGTGTGGGCCCCAATAGACTTGTCTACCATACTCTTGCCTTTGTCTATGTAGATGGCATTCATATTTTGTTGTTGTCTATTATCTATGCCTGCATGGGTTGATGGGGCATGTATGCTTCGAGAACACTTTGAGCATTCTCTTGGCTCCTTGGTAGGCCTATGTGTGCTCTCATTGCGTGAACTCATAGAATGAGAATGTGTAGATGAGGCTCTACATCCTAATTGCCCTAGGACTCATTCAAGTCCATCAAGCTACCTACTTTTCCATGGTTCATTTGGTGGTGTACCATTTTCTCCAAGTCTAGCCATGTCAATCATGAACTTTCCAGGTTCATTATTGTTTGGAGTCTTTATGGGTCTACGCTCTAATGTAGCCCTTTCTTCCTACCCTTGATTGGGTAGATTTTCTTGTTGTCTATCTTGGGATGATGGGGGCCTTGAGCCACCTTTAGATCTATCCCTTGAGGAGTGTGCATTACCTCCTCTAACTAGGGTGTTCTAAATAGAATCCCCGATTGAATTGTCCCCTCTAATACTCATCGAATGTCATTCGGGAGGATTCTATGGTTGAGAGTTCAATGCATTGTTTTGTGTGTCTTCTGGAGCTTTGGCCTCAACCTCGGTTATGCATTGAGGTTGGCCTCTCCGTGTGTTAACCATAATTTGAATTATCTCCTTTGTAAATTTTAGAGAAAATAAAGCATACAAGGGTATGATTATCTCTTTTAAAGTTTCTTTGTGATCCCTAAACTTGTTTTAGTGTGTTTTAGGTGTGTTGTATCATAAACTAACTCTCATCATGTTTTTAGATTTTTTGATGATATACTTGTTTAGTTTAATGGTTTTCACCTGTATGCTCATAGCTCGACAACCGATAATGAAAGTCATGGTCACGTAAACCCATCAAAGTGTGGAGATGAAGCCCACACCCGATCAAGGAGCACAGGTCCTACCGATCCTCACCCAACACACCATGGTCAATGTTATACCCTTTGAAGAGGAATACATGCTATTTTGCATGGATAGGATG
The DNA here is from genome assembly GCA_028583015.1 of Wollemia nobilis. NCBI lineage: Eukaryota > Viridiplantae > Streptophyta > Pinopsida > Araucariales > Araucariaceae > Wollemia > Wollemia nobilis. The sequence continues at coordinate 5,048,131 of JAQPPZ010016930.1, read as the reverse complement.
GATCTTGGAGTCGGTATTGGCCAATAGAATGGGTTCATAGGATTTGAGCCAATGGATGGATATGACGCCCACCGTCATTGAACTCTATTAGTGGTTGGGTATGAATTCCAACTCACTAATGTTTAAATGTTATGTGGTGTGTGAGGGTTCATTTTAAACTTTGCAATAAAAGTAAAATGCATCAGAGAGCACCCATGATTTTTCCTATATGCCTAGGAAATTTACGTTTGAATTTAGAAATATGCAAAACTAAATGTTATTTTCCAAATCAGAGAATGTAAAATTACATGAGATATTGGCCTTTAGATAGGCCCCAAGCAAGCAAACCCTAACATAGATATTTAATGCTAGCTATTATTCTGTACCATAGCTAACAGACAACTAAATCTTAGTTATGGGTGACAACCATAACTAACAGTGCTAGTTGTTGTTGTCAGCCACAACTAACAATAGACAAGGCAATTTTCATGATTTTCCTTCTAAAATTTGGCTAGATGATCTAATTAGCCTACTGACAGGAAAAACATAGAAACATGGAAATCACAGAGAAGGGAAAATTACCTGGAATCCCTCATCTGATGAAGAGACAGGTTGTCTACTATCTATTTGTTTCTCTATCGACTATTCAAGCATGGTTGAGATGCTAGCCATGGGTGTTAAACATGGCTGACACTATGCACCATGGCTGTCAAGCACGGCTAAGACCTGCAACACAAAAACATAGAAAAATCAGTAAATACAATAAATTTTGTGGGGTTCCCACCGTGATCGCCATCTGTACGATCCCAAAAAACATGCACCTAAGCTATTGACATCATTATACCAAGAATAAAGCAATAAAGCATGTAAAACAATGAATTAACAAGAATGTGAAGCCTTATTTTATTAAATCATGGTGAATCTCGGTTACAAGTAGGTCCCTCTAAGGGATACCAAAATCTTGATACAATGAATACAATGTTTTGAAGCCCCTAAATGGGGTTGGTGCAATCCACAGGTTTTCTAGATTCGACACGAACTGCTCAAGGCTTATGGATGCCTTCTTCTCACTTGCTTGGAGGAAATTGATGCCAAGAATACTTCAAAGATGTCAAGAATCTATAATCTGCATTCAAGAAACAACAAAGCACAATTAGGAGCATATGAGGCCTCTCATGATGAGGCTCTTGTTGAAGATTTGCAAAGAATATGATAAAACTTGCAATAAAACATAAAGATATGTCAATGTAAGCAAATATATGTGCAAGAATGTTAAACTAATACAAAGTATGCTTGAAGATAAGCAAATCTAATTAATCTAACATCAAATTTGCAATGAAAGCATGAAATAAGTCTAATCTAAGAAGATAAATGCAAATCTAGTAATTATTGATAAAATAAGGGTAAAGCTACCTCAAATTCTGCTAATTAACCATACAAATGTGCAAATGAAAGTTAATCTAAGCTAGATCTAACTAATTGCATGCATGAAATTGAAATCCTATGGCTAAAATGGAGGGAAATGAGCTTCAAACCCTAGCCACGGGTTTCAAACGCAACTAGCTCTATTAGCCACGATTGACAACCATGGATGAGGGGAAAGTCCTCTTTCTCTTGCAACCAGGGCTTGAAACTGCTAATTCCTCCGAGGAATTGATGATCAAGGGTCACCTCTTCATTCTGTAATAGGTTGGTGGTGAAGTTCACTCAAATTTGCAATGGAGGTGGTTCAATTGGGAAAGCTTGCTCCTCAAGCTCCTAGGATCTTCATTGCTTCAAATGTAGTCATGATTCTCCAAATGGACAGCATGTAGACACTCCTCAAGGGTTGTATGTGGCTCTCCAATTTGGTAGGGCTTCACTGCATTCACTTGAAAACTCTTCTAGACTTTCTCCCCAATTTGGAGGGGGGTCTTATAGCACTCTCAACTCCTCATCCTAGCTTCCTTGGGAAGCCAAGATCAAGAACTAGGAGGTTGGAGCAGTTGGGAGGAAGAATCCAGAAGCTTCCTCACTTGAAACCATCTAAAATCCATTGCCATGGCCATTGTAACTAATTTTGGCTTGGCTCGAGAGTCCAAGATAGTTGCAGAGCTAGCCACGGCTCTTAAGTGCAGCTAGAATCCTAGCCATGGGTGTCAGCCATGGCTGAGACCTTAGCTATGGATGCCATCCATGGCTAAGACTGAGTAGGCCAAAGATGCCTAAATTGAGTGGTTAGAACCACTGCTTTGCCTTGGAAAGGTCCAAGATCATTCATATGGTCTGCAAGGATGCCCATATGAGTAGTCTCCTAAACATGACGTATTTTAGGTGTCTACATTGATAAATATCTTCAATGTGCTTCTCTAGCTAATAATATTTTGTAGTCATGTCCTCCTCTATTTTATTAATAAGAGGGTGAGGGAAATTCTTATTCTATTTCTAGAAATAGGATCAACAATCATAGTATTCCTCAGTCAAACAATTTTTTTTGAAGGCTGAGATAATTTATTGCTTCAAAAAATTTGAGTCTTCTGTGAGATGTTCTTCACCTTCTGAAAATAAGATGCTATAGTATTATTTGTAAGGGTGGAAGTAGTAATGTGTGAGGGAAAAAATGGAACTAGCACAGATAGAAGAGGAATAGCAATAATGACAATGGAATCTGTGCTTGCGATAGGGGTTGTAACAAGTGTTGAAATGACAATGGATGTTACAACTATGGAATATGGTGGAGAATATGGAAGTGTTTGATTCCATACTGATATGAGTGGCGATGATATTAGAGGTGAAGTGGTGTGAGTGAGAGATGATAATATTGGGATTTATACTAAATGAGGTGGATATTGAATGGAATGATATGATAGAGGAATTGGTGAATTTGATGAGTAATTATGAGGTGGAGATGATATCCTTTGTTCCTTTTGCTCTTGTGAATGGGAGGGAGAATTATTTGAGGAAGGAGAAGGAGAAGGAAAAGGGATATAAATCATACCTTCACCTATCAATGTAGAATGTTGAAAGATGTCATAAACACTTTGTTGTACTTGTTGAACTAGTTGCTTTGTAGTTGTAATCAACTATTTGTGTTCAGTCCAATTTTTTATTTTTATTGAGTTCCTTCTCATCCTCCTCTACTAAATCTTTTTCCTTTATTTTGAATACAATAGGTATTGAAGGCTTAACCTTATGAGTGTCATATTGTTGTTGTGAATTTTGCAGTGCAACCTCTAGAACAAGGGGACTTGAGGTCTTGGGGGAGTTACATAAATAAATTTAATAGGATAAAATCCTAAGCTATCACTTACTTTACCTCCCATTAGATCCTGCGAAGTAGCTTCTACTCCCAAGGCCAAATTTTTTAGCCTTTGTTCCACTTGAATATTTCCTATATTTCATGTTTCATATTTCCCAAGACCACCACTAGGATATACCATATTCTTCATCATTACAACTCCTACAGTGTATTGCTACAATTTTTCTTATGAAGGTTAAAAAATGGTGCTTCCTTAGTCACTGTTGGTGAAGCTACTATAGTGTCATCCTATTGCTGAGGTGATGAGGAAGGAGAAGTTGGAGGTGCTTGGTATTTCTTCTACTTTTTTCCTCATGATATTTTTTCTTTGGCCTTACCTTCCTCTGCTTTCTCTATTTTGACCTTTTTGAAGCTCAATGATAAGATTTTACCATTATTGGTCATCCAAGTATTAATGTGTTTATCATATCTCTTAGAGAAATCCATATCATATTGGCAACCAAACCTAGGGGCTATATTGTTTGTATCCACTCTCATTTTCCACCATTCCAAAATATTGTCATCATCCAACCAACCTTTTAATGAATGGGTTGGATTTTGGATTCCTTTAGTTGATGGGTTTTCTTACTTTTAGGGTCATAATAGAACCAATTGCTCATACAAATCTCTCCAAGGGAGAAATGATTCCATATTTTTAACATTCCATTATAATGGAGAGTTATCCTTATTATTGTTGTGTTTTTCAATTTGTGGCCTCGAATAAGTCCTTTAAAACTTTGGGGCCTTATAACCATTTAGATTAGTTAGCATTTTTGAAAATATATTCGGGGTCATACCTCTATCTTTGTGGAATATGAATAAGATCTAGTTTCTCTAAGTTTTGAGTAATCTACTCATACTAGCCCTTCCTTGTTACTATAATATCTTCCACATTGCGATGGTAAATCATCACCCCTTTTCTCCTTATCCCAGTGCCAAAAGTGTCATTGATGTAGTCAACTTATATACAATATTCCAATGCCAAAATTGTACTAGTGATAATGTGTGGAAGCAAGAATGGTTTCCCAGTGAAGCTATAAAGTCTAATGATTGTTCCCTTAATCAAAATATATCACTCTCCTTCCTCAACTTGTTTTGTTTGCAAAATTTCTTTAGCTAGAGGGGGAATTCTAGGACATTACGCGTACATAATTTTTAGGGTTGGTCTCAAAAATTCTCTATTAAATTCATAATAGGATTCAATATTGTTGAGAACCCTAGTCCATGTGTAGACTGGTATGGGATTTTTATTATCATATTTTTTTGTTATTACTATCTAAGGCATATCTTGCCCTGTAGCACTCAGAAACATCCAAGCCAAATTAGAAAAATACCTAAAAGAGGGAGCTTCAAAATATTTCTTCTTTCCCACCAATTGCTCATGCATTATATTGGCAAGAAAGGTAGGCTATTTGAAGTAAATTGGTCTATTATTGCCATCTCCCATAGGCATTTTATACATATCTTAATTGGAAATACAATAAACTGTATCTATATGCCAATCTCTCACATATTGGTTAGAATACAATGTAGCTAATACTACTAGCATAGAAAATAGTTCTAGGTTGGAAAATTGCTCAGTAGCAATTGGGGTAGTAGGTAGAGTGCTCCTAGTTCTTATGGTTTTTAACTAACTATACACCTATTTTATGAAATGGTCACCATTTTGTCGATGCCCCTTCAACGAGTAATACCTAGCTTGTTCTTTTGGGTCGAAGAGCTGAGGATTTACAAGTGAAACTCTACCCATGGCAAAAAGGTCACAACAAGCTTGTGCAATTATATTTAATAGGATTTGCCTTAAGCTATTTACTGCTTTAGCCTTAGGGTCATAGAATTTTACTATGGTAAAAATTAATTCTAAACAGTGGATGAACAAAATCACAGATATAGAAAGACAAAAGAGAGTAGACAACACAAATACCTTGAACTAAAATCAGTAATCATTTAAAAAATCTATAATCAATCTCTCATGAGTTTATTTCTTGTTATCCATGTCATTTTCATATTAGCTACTGTAAGTTCTTTTTCTATGTAGTGTATAACCTCACTACTTTCTGGTTGAGTATCTTGCTTTGCAAATTTTGATACCATTTTTGAAAGACCCTTGAAATTGCTCCTCTAATGCTCTATAAATTTACTTAAACTCACTATCACTGAAAGCTAAGCACTATTTGCAAAATGAAATTCAATAAAATTTTAGCTTTAAATAACATGATTGCATACCTTCTACCATTGATGGATTAGATGAGCTACTACTTAGCCACATGCTTCAAAATTTCAAATTGGTGAAAATATGATGTGACTTGTAAGTGAAGTCTCAATTGTTGATTGGTCATGGGCTAGAATCTGTCATGGCTCACAACCAACATTGTATTCATATTTTTTGGGCATGACACAAAACACGTAGTGGAATAACACACTTTCTTTAGATTTTGACCATTTTGACTATCGGTTGAGAACATGTTGTGGGCCACTGCTTGTATTTTTTATTTTTTCTCTCTACTGAAAAACTAAAATAAAAGGTAATATAATACAAATATGTACATATACTATATAGGGAAGTATTTTTTACTCAAGGTACAACTTAAGATTATATCCATTAACTAGGATCGACTGTAAATTACCTTTCTAATCTTGGAGTTAGAAAGCATTGTTCTCCTTGAACTCAAATACCTTTAATGGACCATCCCAAAAGGAGTCAAATGTTTGGTGGCTTCCTAGTTTGTATTTTTCTTCATTCCATCTTAGGACTGAATCACCAACCTTAAATATTCTAAATTTTGTATTCTTATCAAACCATTATTTGGTATCCATGTAGTGCCTCTGAAAACTCTCATATGCTTTGGTCCTCTATTCTTCCAATTGTAAAAGATGAATTAGTCTGTAATATACTAGATTTTGATCTAATTCATAATCTTGGGTAGCTAGTCTTAGATCTAGTATCTCAAAATGAGCGGGTAGGATAGCTTATTTCCAATATACTAATACATAAGGGGATGTTTTGATTAACTTCTTGATAGTAATCCTATTTTCCCATAAGGCTTATTCTAAGAGAAGATGTCAGCTTCTTTTGTTATCTTTTAGTGCTCTTTTCATAATTATGAGTAGATGTTTTTGTTAGTGAAATATATTAGTCCATTTCCTTAAGGGTAATAGTTAGAATAATTGTTTAAGTATTGTTATATTAACTTGCAAATTCAATGTACTTTGAACCTATGGAATATGGACCATTATCACTTACTAGAACTTTAGGGAGACCAAACCTTGTGATAAGGCCTTCAATAAATTTGATCACTACATATTGATATGATCTCTGGATTGGAATTGCTTCAACCATTTTGGTATAATAATCTATGGTAGTTAGAATGTATTTATGATATATTGAAGAGTGAGTATTTATCAATCCATTTAAACTCCATATTCTTTTTTAGTAGCTCTAAAATAGGTTTAACCACTTGATAAAAGTCTAAATTGAACTTCCTTACAAAATTGATCTATCCAAAGAAATATTGCAAGGCTTTCTTATTCATGGGGAGAGGAAGATCTAGTATTTATTTTAATCTATCAAGATCAATTGGCATTCTCTGTTTGGAGATTACATGCCCTAATAATTTACCCTCATGGACTGCCAAAAAATAATTTCTTTAGATTTAGGGAAATTCCAAAATATCTGCATTTATGAAAATCTTGTTTTAAGTGTTCCAAGTGAGCTTGCTTTTTATGGGAAAATATAATCATATCATCAATATAGATGAGGATGAATTTATTGATAAACTCCCCAAAAGCATAGTCCATGGCTCTCTAAAATGTAGCCCCTATATTAGATAAACCAAAATGCATCCTTTGATAAGCAAAGGTACCCCACTTAGTAGTAAAGACTATTTTGAATTGATATTCATCCTTCACCCAAATCTAGTTGTATCCTAAAAAATCATCTAATAGAGAAAACTTCTCAGCCCTTGCAATAATTTCTAATTTTTTATCAATGTAAGGAAGAGGATAGTGATATTTTAGTGATTCCTTGTTTAGATTTCTAAAATCAACACATAGGAGGATATCCCCATTATTCTTCCTAACAAGTACCAAGTTATCAACTGATGTAGAATGTTTGATAAGGTAGTGTTGAGTGGTATTTTCACCCAGTTGTGAAAGTACACTCTCCTTTAGGATTTGGGTTCCAAATCCCCTCTTGCAAAGAAGTTAAACAAACAACTTCTCCAAGGTCTCCGCTGTATTAGCATTTGCATATATGTATTAGTAATCTCAAATAAAGATATTCAATTTAAATGCTTGGAACACCTTAGTGATTGCAAGTAACTGTAAACAAGGGGCAATGTTGATTTATTTCACCATGAAACTTTAGTGATTGTTCATTGTTTTTTGGATTTTGATATTTTTTAGATGTTTATTTTAATGCCTTGAAAAGTTAAAACTTCTGGAAAAATATAAAAAGCAAAAAATAAAAAATGAAATGTAGAAACTGAAAATAAAATGTGTTCAGTATGATGCTATCCTATTTCGACAAAACCGAAGATGTGAGGTCTCCGTGCATGCAACCTAACCTATTGGACCTGCAAAACAAGCACAATCCGGATAAGCTAAGTCCTGGTTCCTAGGGTACGAAATAAAATTCAGATTTCAAATATTCGCCTAATGTAACCCAAAGAAATGGCATCAACATTATCTATAAATTCGAAATCTGAAAAGATGAAAGAATAAACATTAAATCCATAGCATGCAAAGAAAATCTCCTTCTTTCTTGCCCACAAGATGCAAATTTTTGAACACTTCTGCATTAAAAATGTGTCATTTTACAATAGCAAAATTTTTGGTTTTCCCGAACCAGTCCATGGAAGAAAAACGACTCAAACAGGTCCAGAATGGCCTCATCGCCTTCAAGTCCGCAACTCTGCTCACCGCAATTTCCAACCCATGTCCATGAAGAAGAAAAACCAGTCTACGAAAGAAAAACAGCCCAACTAGGTCCAGAATGGCCTTATCGCCTTCAAACCTGCAACGCTACTTGCATAGCTTTTCCACCCCCTTCGGCCTCTTTGAATGGCGTATTTAAACTCGTGAAAACACTTGTTTCCCTTTCCCTGACGGTTCGTTTCATTTGCCGATGGCTGTTCGTTTCACCTTCCCTGACTGTTCATTTCACCTTCCCTCTATGCGTGTGCTTTGCTTTCCATTTTGTGGCCCTTCGCTGCGATTTCTCCACATGGTTTTGCGTCCGTTTCCCTCCGTGTGTAACGACCATCTTAAATGATTTCAAATCATTAAATATTCCTTATGTAACGCTTTGTCTTATTCATTGGATTTTATCCTTATGTCCACGTCACTATGCAGGTCCGTTACCTTGGCAAAAATGGAACATGTCGCGATATCGCGACACTTTTGCCTCCTTGCTCTCCTTTGTTGCTTTGAATCGTGAAAATGGAACATGTCACGATATCGCGACACTTTTGGCCCCTTCCATCTTTTGTTGCTTTTAATCATGAAAATGGAACATGTCGCGATATCGCGACACTTTTTCTTTCTCTGCTTGTCTGCCCATTTTGAATCGCGAAAATGCAACATGTCACGATATCGCGACACTTTTTCTTTCTCTGCTTGTCTGCCCATTTTGAATCGCGAAAATGCAACATGTCGCGATATCGCGACACTTTTCTTTTTAGCTCTTTCTCTTTGCTTTTGGCCGCGATGGAGCAACATGTCGTGATATCGCGACACTTTTTTTTTTCGTGATGGAGCAACATGTCGCGATATCGTGACACTTTTCATTTTTGGCCGCGATGGAGCAACATGTCGCGATATTGTGACACTTTTTCATTTTCTACCGCGATGGAGCAACATGTCGCGATATCGCGACACTTTTTCATTTTCTGCCGCGATGGAGCAACATGTCGCGATATCGCGACACTTTTTCATTTTTGGCCGCGATGGAGCAACATGTCGCGATATCGCGACACTTTTTCATTTTCTGCCGCGATGGAGCAACATGTCGCGATATCGCGACACTTTTTCATTTTTGGCCGCGATGGAGCAACATGTCGCGATATCGCGACACTTTTTCATTTTTTGGCCGCGATGGAGCAACATGTCGCGATATCGCGACACTTTTTCATTTTCTGCCGCGATGGAGCAACATGTCGCGATATCGCGACACTTTTTTTTTTTTACAACATTATATCTTTTTCATTTTGCCGCGATGGAGCAACATGTCGCGATATCGCGACACTTTTTCTTTTTTGGCCGTGATGGAGCAACATGTCGCGATATCGCGACACTTTTTCTTTTTTGGCCGCGATGGAGCAACATGTCGCGATATCGCGACACTTTTTCTTTTTTGGCCGCGAGCAACATGTCGCGATATCGCGACACTTTTCCTCCTTGTGATATTTTGCTTTTTTCCTTGATCTTTAGCCTATGGGCCACTTCGGTCTTCTTGGAACACATGCAAAAAATGTGGGTCCCCAATTTTGGGGTACGTTGTGGATCAGCCACAACAAATGGCGACTCTGCTAGGAAATGCTCCTGAGCATTTCGGTGAGAACTCAACCTGAAAACACACAGACTCAAATACAAACGTTAGCAAATATCCCAAGAATGAAACTAGACGAGAAATACATGAAACATTAGAATTATTAAGCATCAGCTCGGTGTGTGCAATGTGCTTCATTCCCTATCATTTGAAATTCATTCAGCTTTCCATTGTCAGCTTCACTTATGATTCGTATGCAAGGCTATGAATGATTTGTGCAAGATTTGATGTATGATGAAGATGCTAGAGATATAGCAACCTGCGTTGCAAAGGCTCAGACCTTCTAGTATCATGAACACACATATTAAAACTGTCAAACCCTCTTAGGACCAAATATATGTATATTGAATTAATTTACTAGATCCCAAAGTTGGTTATGTGTCACTACCATCTTGAACCCATGTGCAGGTGTAAGTGAAATCAGAGCTTTGGGGAATCGGATTCCCAACCTAAGCGAGATGGGAATTTAACCCTATCCTTACTACTCTGATCTGGAGTTCATTACCTCATCTTGAACAAAATGATTTAACCTGTTATGGATGAAACTGTCGAGCTAGCTCTGTCCGTTTGAGCAGTCAGTGGTCTTGCTTTTAGACAAGACATGTTGCCACGCATGAGCATACTCCACTGCCCGACCAGGCGTCTATAGCCCCGGTGGAGATTAACCCCATAATCCAGGATTTGACTTTACTGTGATTTCTTGGACCTTGGTGATGACTACCCATCCTTGCAAGGGACATGTAGTACGATCCTTCCAGTCCAAGTATTAATAAAGAAATGAAAAATATTTTCTTTTGAATTTCAAGTTCTTGAGTGGGCAAAATGGAAGCTTTGGGGAATCGGATTCTCAACCTAAGCGAGATGAGAATTAGACCCTATCCTTACTACTCCATGAAGGTCAAATCAGAGCTTTGGGGAATCGGATTCTCAACCTAAGCGAGATGAGAATTAGACCCTATCCTTACTACTCCATGAAGGTCAAATCAGAGCTTTGGGGAGTTGGATCCTCAACCTAAGTTCGATGAGGATTTAACCCTATCCTTACTACTCTGATTTTAGGCTTTAAGCACTATGGGAGTGGTGAAAACCACTGTTTTAAGGATTATGTTGCATAATAGGACAGACACGAAATACTCCTTTCGCCTCACCTTTTCTTCCAAGTATGGTTTTGACCATTTTGCTCAAGATCCTCTTTAATATGCGTAGAACGTGCTTGGTTCAAGATAGTTCGGGCATCAGTTCCCAACCTTAGGATCCTTTTAATATATGTTATGTAATGACCCTAAGAGGATTCGACACCTTTTCAATGATTGCACATGAAATGAAGATGCAAGCGAGATGAAATGTATATGCAATGCGGAATGTGACATGAGATATGAATGCATTGCTTCTTTTGAAATGCGGATGGATTAAACCACCTACTTTGCCATAATTTATAAAACTGACAATTTCATGCATCACAAGTTCCAAACGATATTCCTTAATGTGTTTGCGATATTCGTGGAGCTTTCTGCAATACAATTCCGATGTTTCATATTCTCCTAGTCTTAGTCAACATTCGTAAGGACCACACACAAAACTTAAAACCAAAATAAGATTCAATCCAAAACCAAAACACGAAAACCAAAAGTATATACAATATAATACAAGATGATGCAAAAATTTGGATTATCATTTTCCCGGATCCCAAACCTGATTAGAGCATTCCAAAAGACATATAATATGATACACATGCCGAATGTGGAAGGAATCAAACGAAAACAAGATTAGACCAAACCATGCAACCAACTTCAACTTTCCTCTCTCACCCCACCAATTAGATTTAGTTCCATTAGTATTCTCATAGGTGAGATTCAAATTACCAGATTGATTAGACAATGGTTGATTTTCAATTCTTTCTTGTCTATTCTTTAAGGTGCAAATTTCATAATCCCATTCATGATTTAGAACTAGGCTTTCTTTATTCAAAATGAAATTTTGTAAGCAAGAGCCTATTTCTAAAAATTTCAAAGCTAATTCATTTTCCATGTTCTTAGGCCAATCAAAATTGTGCAACAATTTACAAGCATCTAGGATATTTACTAAATGGGGATCATTAAGAATTTTTATCCTAGATTCAAGAATTAATTGTTGATGAATTTGATTTAGCAATTTAAGTGCATCAAGCTCCTTTTCATTCATTAAAGTAAGGTTATCAAAGGTGTGGTTAGAAATTAATCCTTGTTCTTCATTCACCTTCAATGGCATTTCATCATAAATATCATTTGAATTATGCAAATCTTCACCAAAATCTTGGATGTTTGGACATAAAGGTTTAGATTTTACCTTTTTCACACTTTCATTTACGAAAACTTGGTGAGGATTTGCAATTTCCTCTTTTACCTCTTGGTCTTCATATTCTTCATTGATTACTTGTTCATCAAACATACCAAAATTGGGCACCCAATTAAAAACATGCCCATCCTTTTCAACCCTCAAATATTCTTGGTTGAAGTGTATGTCAAGTAACTCATCTTCATGATCAATCGCTTTCGTTGCTTCCAATAGATCAACCACTTTGTCATTTAATTCCAATTCTTTGTTCACTATCCCTGGTATCTCTTCCAAAACATCCTCAAATTGCACAGGAGTTGTAATATCTTCCTTTGAGTAGGCGATTATGTTGTCCTGTATATCAATTGGCACACAAGTTTCATTAGCAATTTTGGAGTGAGTGTAGTCTTCCCACTTCTTCCATGAATCATAGTAGTCACCTTCCAAATTCAAGCTGTGACGCTCAAATACTTCTTCTCCATCCTCTGATTCATCAACATGTTCCTTATCCGATTCATCTTCACCTTCCATAGATGGTCCAGTTATTTCCAAAAGTGGGTTATTTCTTGAATTCAAATTGGTAAAGCTATCATAATCCAAATTTGTAACCCATGATTCAATTTTATCACAATTTGGAAGGTGTGGATCCTCTTGGTCATCACTCTCTTGACGATATAGAGTTTCCACCGCCAGAATGTTGTCCTCTCCTTGTTGATGTTGGGGTGGACCCTTATTTGGCACAAGTTCCAAATCATCCACTTGAGCTTGGAGACAATGAGTATACATAGCAATTTCGGGACAATTCCTTTCATTATGCTCCTTTGTATCATGCAATCTACACCCGTTTTCCCATGCAAAATCAGAAATATTAAGAATGGAACTAGAGTGACTTGGTCCTACAGAAGTATCTATCTGATTAGCAATAGGGGAAGGCATACCCCCATTGTTTGGCTTCGTATTCCACTTGTCTCCCTCTATTGTTGAAATTTTGATTTGGGTGAGGGGCATGGGATTCATACTTCTATTGTTGAACCAAATCATTACTCAATTTGTGAACCATATTTTTGAGCTCTTCAACCTCTGAATAAATCTCTTTTGGTTGAGCTATGTTATTGCTAGTTCCAATAGGATTTGCGTAATTGGTGAGATCTTGACTTAACATTTGAGTTGGATTTTGAGCCATTGGATTTGCGTAGGGATTCACACTTTGAATCGGAATTGGATTGGGAAAAGGAACTATAGCTTGAGAATTAACCGGGCTAGCTCCTTGCATAGTCTGTTGACTATTTTGCAAAAATGAAGGAATGGGGGGAATGGATGTGATTGGTTGAATTGGAATGGGTGCGTAAGCGGGTGTTGATGAATATGGTTGTTGATAAGGCAATGCATTTATGCCTGATATCTGTGGTGCCATGATCTGGTTCATCATAGGGGCTTGACCATATGGACCATATTGTCCTACCATAGGCATCTGGGAAAACCCATAATATTGTGGTGTCATTTGTTGTTCAATGGTCATAGCTTCATTGTAGGCTAGAGCAAGCGTGGTAACTTGAGGATTTCGCCTTGCAAACATTGTCGTCATAGGATCCAATGCCCCAAAATATATTTGCAAAGCTACTACGGGATCAATGGCAAAATGCCGAATTGCTCTATTATAGCACTTCTGAAATCTCCGATTAAAAGTTTGGATTGGCTCACCCTGGCCTCTTTTGCATGTAATGAACTGATTATAGATGATTGTGGGATCTAATGGTGACCTGAATTGGTTGACAAAAGCATTCTCCATTTGCGTCCATGACGTAATGGAACCAGTAGGTAAGCAAATGTACCATTCGTAGGCCACTGGGTCTAGGCTCATGGGGAAGAGTCTACAAGCCACATCTTCATGTTGAACATGCAATCTTATCAAAACATCCCTATAGGCCTGAATATGTTCTTCTGCGGTCCTTGGGCCATCCGGTTTGTATTTGGGAAAAAATATCTCTATATTCCTAGGGATCTCATGAATATCCCCTGCAATATTCAAAGGAATGTTATGGGCTCCGTACCAAGGAGCTGGTGGAGGTTGGGCCATTTGATTCAAAATCAATGATGATAACCCTACAAGAACTTGACAAAACTCTCAGTTGCGACACACAGAAAATCCTGCAATTAATGGAATTCAAAGAATAACTTCAAAACCAATTTGTTAGTCATAAATAAAAGAAGGAACCCTGACAAAGCAGTATTCTAAAAATGTAAGTTAGTTTCTGATTCACCAGATCACATATGTGCAAGTGAAGAGCATACTCCTAGTGTTGTAGGCTTTCTGATTCACAAGATCGCATTACGCGTAGGTGAAGAGCATAATACCGACAACAAATACATTTTAGACAAAATAATTCCTTACAAATAAGCATGAAATGACTAGCAAATATCAAACATGTAACGTATGAATAATCGTGTTAGCATCAACCAAGAGGTGTATCCATTAAAATCGAATGAAAGTAATTGCATGGAGACAACCTCGTTAGTCAAGAATTTTTTTTTTTAAATCAAATCAAGACACATTATTCTTGTATGAACAATCAAAAGCGTTAGAACAATGCATAGCAATTCATGTCCTCCTTTTAACACTACAAGGTTGTATTGTTAAAAGAGGGCTAAAGATAATAATCAATAGGGCATGAAATATTCAAAATTTAAATCCCTATAGCATTTAAATCACACTGAAATAAACCGATTCAGGCCCTCCTTCTAGCGCCAATCTGTTGAGTGGTATTTTCACCCAGTTGTGAAAGTACACTCTCCTTTAGGATTTGGGTTCCAAATCCCCTCTTGCAAAGAAGTTAAACAAACAACTTCTCCAAGGTCTCCGTTGTATTAGCATTTGCATATATGTATTAGTAATCTCAAATAAAGATATTCAATTTAAATGCTTGGAACACCTTAGTGATTGCAAGTAACTGTAAACAAGGGGCAATGTTGATTTATTTCACCATGAAACTTTAGTGATTGTTCATTGTTTTTTTGGATTTTGATATTTTTTAGATGTTTATTTTAATGCCTTGAAAGTTAAAGCTTCTGGAAAAATATAAAAAGAAAAAAATAAAAAATGAAATGCAGAAACTGAAAATAAAATGCGTTCAGTATGATGCTATCCTATTTCGACAAAACCGAAGATGTGAGGTCTCCGTGCATGCAACCTAACCTATTGGACCTGCAAAACAAGCACAATCCGGATAAGCTAAGTGCTGGTTCCTAGGGTACGAAATAAAATTCAGATTTCAAATATTCGCCTAATGTAACCCAAAGAAATGGCATCAACATTATCTATAAATTCGAAATCTGAAAAGATGAAAGAATAAACATTAAATCCATAGCATGCAAAGAAAATCTCCTTCTTTCTTGCCCACAAGATGCAAATTTTTGAACACTTCTGCATTAAAAATGTGTCATTTTACAATAGCAGAATTTCTGGTTTTCCCAAACCAGTCCATGGAAGAAAAACGACTCAAACAGGTCCAGAATGGCCTCATCGCCTTCAAGTCTGCAACTCTGCTCACCGCAATTTCCAACCCATGTCCATGAAGAAGAAAAACCAGTCTACGAAAGAAAAACAGCCCAACTAGGTCCAGAATGGCCTTATCGCCTTCAAACCTGCAACGCTACTTGCAGCAGTTTTCCACCCCCTTCTGGCCTCTTTGAATGGCGTATTTAAACTCGTGAAAACCTTGTTTCCTTCCCTGACGGTTCGTTTCATTTGCCGATGGTTGTTCGTTTCACCTTCCCTATATGCGTGTGCTTTGCTTTCCATTTTGTGGCCCTTCGCTGCGATTTCTCCACATGGTTTTGCGTCCGTTTCCCTCCGTGTGTAACGACCATCTTAAATGATTTCAAATCATTAAATATTCCTTATGTAACGCTTGCCTTATTCACTGGATTTTGTCCTTATGTCCACGTCACTATGCAGGTCCGTTACCTTGGCGAAAATGGAACATGTCGCGATATCGCGACACTTTTGCCTCCTTGCTCTCCTTGGTTGCTTTGAATCACGAAAATGGAACATGTCGCGATATCGCGACACTTTTGGCCCCTTCCGTCTTTTGTTGCTTTTAGCCATGAAAATGCAACATGTCGCGATATCGCGACACTTTTTCTTTCTCTGCTTGTCTGCCCATTTTGAATCGCGAAAATGCAACATGTCGCGATATCGCGACACTTTTTCTTTCTCTGCTTGTCTGCCCATTTTGAATCGCGAAAATGCAACATGTCGCGATATCGCGACACTTTTTCTCTCTTCTCCTTTGCTTTTGGCCGCGATGGAGCAACATGTCGCGATATCGCGACACTTTTTCATTTTTGGCCGCGATGGAGCAACATGTCGCGATATCGCGACACTTTTTCATTTTTGGCCGCGATGGAGCAACATGTCGCGATATCGCGACACTTTTTCATTTTTGGCCGCGATGGAGCAACATGTCGCGATATCGCGACACTTTTTCATTTTCTGTCGCGATGGAGCAACATGTCGCGATATCGCGACACTTTTTCATTTTCTGCCGCGATGGAGCAACATGTCGCGATATCGCGACACTTTTTCATTTTTGGCCGCGATGGAGCAACATGTCGCGATATCGCGACACTTTTTCATTTTCTGCCGCGATGGAGCAACATGTCGCGATATCGCGACACTTTTTCATTTTTTGCCGCGATGGAGCAACATGTCGCGATATCGCGACACTTTTTCATTTTTTGGCCGCGATGGAG
This sequence comes from Wollemia nobilis, assembly GCA_028583015.1. Taxonomy (NCBI): domain Eukaryota; kingdom Viridiplantae; phylum Streptophyta; class Pinopsida; order Araucariales; family Araucariaceae; genus Wollemia; species Wollemia nobilis. The sequence continues at coordinate 5,031,263 of JAQPPZ010016930.1, read as the reverse complement.
CAACATGTCGCGATATCGCGACACTTTTTCATTTTTGTCGCGATGGAGCAACATGTCGCGATATCGCGACACTTTTTCTTTTTGGACGCGATGGAGCAACATGTCGCGATATCGCGACACTTTTTCATTTTTGGCCGCGATGGAGCAACATGTCGCGATATCGCGACACTTTTTCATTTTCTTTCACGATGGAGCAACATGTCGCGATATCGCGACACTTTTTCATTTTTTGGCCGCGATGGAGCAACATGTCGCGATATCGCGACACTTTTTCATTTTTGGCCACGATGGAGCAACATGTCGCGATATCGCGACACTTTTCCTTTTGGGGCGCAATAGCGCAACATGTCACGATATCGCGACACTTTTCCTCCTTGTGATATTTTGCTTTTTTTCTTGATCTTTAGCCTATGGGCCACTTCGGTCTTCTTGGAACACATGCCAAAAAGGTGGGTCCCCAATTTTGGGGTACGTTGTGGATCAGCCACAATAGGTAGATAATATTTGCTTTCAATAGTATGAGCAAATCTTGTCTCATTATATATTCAATATTGGGATTCACCAACATCTGCTTCTACCTAAAAGGTTTTGCATCAAATTCTAGCTCAATAGTGTGTTGAATAATCTTTTTATCATATACCTTAAGATCTTTATATGAACATGCTATAATATCTTGGTATCAAAGGCATAGGGTTTTAAGTTCTCCATTTTTTTTGGAGAACATTGAACAGCAATATTAAGCCTTTTATCCTTTTATATTTCAATATCTTTATAAATTTCATCATCAATTTCCATGGCTCTTGATTTCTTTCCATATTCATTATCAAAAAGGCTTTCTAGTATGATCATACCTTTAGGAATATTATTATTTTTCAACTCTATGATGTCTTGCTAATCTATTTCTTGAGGGAAATCTTCTTGAAAATTAGATAAAAAAGCCTCTCTAACTAGAAATTAAATGATATGATCATCATTCTCAAAAACCTACTAGAAAATCTGTCTATATGGTACTACAATTTTAAAAACTAATTTGACTCTTTCATCCTTTGTTAATCCAAGAATTGAAGAAGGGCTAAAATTAGAACCTTTAATGGCTAAAGCTTCAGCCAAAATATTATGATTCCAAGGAACAAAGTCGAATTTAGAGCATCAAAATATTCCATCAAATTCCATACTCTATTCCTATATGATTTTAAGTAATGGTGTTTGTTGCTACATTTCTTTGTGACTTGATTAACTTCTAGCTCTGAATCACCATATTTATTTAATATTTCGATTACCATATTATCTACTTGCATTAATTCTAAGAATAGAGCCTCATATTTTGCAACAGTATTGGTACAAAACCAAGTTAGTCTATAAGAAAAAAAATGTATACCTTCTAAAGGGGATTTCAAAGCACCAACCCCATTTTTTCATCTTGCCCCATCAAAATGCATTGTCCAATTTTTTGACCCTTTTAATGAATGATTAGATATGTATGGCCTATTTTCCTTAGATTTGGAAGAAATGTTATAAGTGTCCATACCTATCCTAAAAAACTATAATATTATTTAAATAGTAGCTCATTTTCCACTTCTAAATCTTCAAGATTCTCTACCAGGTCATGTTCTGCCAACATTGAGAGGTTACACATGTGTTCCTCTAATTTTTCAATATGATAAGCCATAGGATTTTTAAGGGTTATCCTTATTATCTTACCTTTGTATGGAATCATCATGCCAAAGTAACCTCCTATCTTGGAAGTGAATTCCCTGGAAAGACATAAACCAAAGTAAGGTTCTAGGTCTATTACTATAATTTATTACACAATAGTAACCTTTGGGGCTCTGTGTAATCTAATTAGCATATTTTTTACCACTCAAATGGTCTTAAATAGTGCACCATCCAACTGCAACACTGCTAGACAAGAATGAGTATATTCCATTCCTATTTCATCAAAGACTGCTTTACGCAGAACTGTAGTTGAAGCCCATGAATCTATCATACAGTTGTGGATAATCCATCCTTCCATTATTAAAGAAATGTAAAAGGGAGAGGGTTTATTTTTCAAGGTTGTTGGGATCATTTTATCTTGGCCATGTGATAGGTTGAATATGGTATTAGTATTATTTTCCTGAGAATTCATATTCAAAGAATCCTTCAATAGATCATTATAACTAGGGATGAAGAGAGTGTCATAAAGACTTGCTATAGAAGCAGTCCTCTTTAGCTCTTCTACAATGTTAAACTTAGAATTTTCTAGAGGAGCTTTCTCATACTTCCTCTATGGTTCACCAGAATTTCTCTTGTATTATTGGATGACTTCTATTCTTTATCTCTTAGTGATGGAAGGAAAATTTAGCTTCTCTTGTGCTTCATCTTTATAACCCACTTGTTCTTTATTTCTTTCTTTCTTATACTTCCTTGGGGTGCTCATTTATTTTTCTTGGACCCTAGGAACTATACTTTTTCTCACTTGCCTATGGAACCAAGAACCTATCATTATTTTACAGAGGTGGTTCCTTTTTATTCTAAGAGGAAACCTAGAATTAACCCATTTTTTATGTAGCTACCTACAATATTTTCTTTCTAAATATGGTCATGATAGAATATAATTCTTCTTCAAAGGGATCTTGTTCAGCCATATTTTCTTCTGATTTCCATAACATATTGACGCTTCCCTTTTGGGTTCTCTCATATTTCTCTATGGCTTGTTGTACATGGTGTCGGTATATTACACAAGTGTCATAATTATAAGGGTCATTACAAAGTACACATCAAAAATTCACCAAACTAGTCTTAGAGGATAATTCTTGATCTTATTGATTTGCATTAACCCTGGGCCCTTTATTACTACTACTACCAGGATTCTAATCCTTATTAACATATGGGCATATTATCTACTGAGACCTTTCTATTTATCACTTTTTCATTGCATTCACCTTGTTATTAATATTTTTCAGGGTATTATGAATATCAAGCAACAAAGTTGATTCTTGGAAATTCTGATATGGGAGTGGAGGAAAATGAATTGAGGGAAATGATGTCTTGCGAGGAGGAATTGGAGTCATTTGAGGAAATGATGATGATAGGGGTGGAGGATCCATATGTTGAAAATATTGATTTATCATTGATGTCAAAGGCAGGAATATACATTGATGTCAAAAGTAGGAATATATTCAAGAATGGAATTGTAAGTTGTCAATATTGTCAAGGGAAAAAACATTGACAAGGATGAAATTATGAATGGACAATATTATGGTGCTTGAACAAATAAAATGGTGATATATATCTCAAATATCAATTAGTGATGTATACTTTGATATTTAAATATTAAGGTAAGGTTTTAAAGGTGGGATATATTTAAATCAAAAGGATTTAAATATAATTAAAATAATGGAAGGGCTAACTTTATGTTTAAGATTCAAAAATTTATTTTTGAATATATATATGGTTCTAACTTTATTGGTTGAGTGAGATTTTGGTGAGCACCTTTGCAATTGCCTTCAAAGAAAGAAGAATACCTTTCATTCACATGCTTTGTCTTCATTCGAAAGAGAGAGTGAGCTCTAGAGTGTGCCTTCGTTGGATAGTGAAATTTTTGTTTGTTTGAGTGCAATGATATTTTTGTTTGAGTGCAGTGAGACTTTCGTTCATTCGACTGTAGTAAGAATTACATTCATTTGAGTGCAGTGAGGCTTCCATTCAATTGAGTGTAGTGAGGCATCCCTTCATTGAGTGCCATGAGTGTGCCAATCACTTGAGCACTTATGTTTTAAGGAGTATGTTTTGCATATGAGTGGAATTAGTGTTCATGTGCAAAAGAAGAGGAAGAGGTATATAATTACCCACATACAAGGTTATGCATAAGGGGTCGGCCCCAAAATATATTTATAAAAATTTGGCGAATCGGTTTCAAAATCTAGGTGAATAATTTCAAAACACATGTAGAAGGTTCATTATTATTAGGGGTAATGTTGAAAATTTAAACTTAAAATGGTCAAATTATTATTAAAGTGGTGCGAATCGACCAAAAAAATAATTTACTCCCAAAATTTTTTAGCTAATAGACCCTGGTCAAGGGTCCCAAATATTAGCCAATTCCAATTTTTGAAAATCCTAATTTTAGCTAATTTTGCAAAAATAGCCACTATGAATAACCCTACCCACATAGATTAGCATTTACAAGAGGAAGAAAAGAGAGATCTATGACATAGTTAGAGTGTTCACAATGCAAAGGAAACAGTGGTGGAAATGAAGACATATCATACATGTAGTGGAGTAAAATACTTGACTACATTTGATGTGAGCTTGGGAGAATTGCATAGTGATAAATACAAAGGTATCATGCTGATTTATTCATTTGCACTAATATTTTATTAATGTTGTGAGGAAGTGTTTGCACTTGTAGAAAGATGAAGCAGGTCACAAAGGCGTAGGATTTGAATGCAACATACAAAAACCCTAATCAGTGAATTGCATGAAAAACCAAGGTAGTGGAAGTAATAGCTGTGTGTGATATTACAATCAAATACTAAAAATAACGAAAGAGGCAGTAGCATGAAAATCCAAAGCATCAGATACATGAGAGATACAAAAGAAACCATGTAGAAATATTTTGAATTCGAAGTGCACCAGGGATACATTTTGGAGTGCAAGTCCATGTCTTCAAGCTGAAAGGTGTGGAACCACCTTCCATACGACGATGTAGCTAAAGTGGTTCTTGGCCAACCAATGAGAGTTGTGAGTGAGAGACCAAGGTTCAAGTTGAAGTGCCAGCAAAAATATTTTGAAGAGATAAGTGTCCTTTGATTATACCTGAGAATGAAATTTTTATTGATGAAATGTTATGATTGAAAGTTTTCTTCAAAAGGACAAAATAAAAGAAAGTGTGAATTTATTAATGCACTATGGTTTTTATGAATGAAATTTCTTTTTGTTAGAACAAGAGAATAAGTGCATAATATTTTGAGCAAGGTGTGGCAATAGAAATTCCAAAGACAAGTGTTTTATGAGGGCAGCTATGAAAGTGTTATGAGATATTTTTGTATGATATGATTATGATTTGTTGATTGTGTCAAGTGGGAGATATAAGAGATTATTAGATGTATGAACTTAAAATATGAATTTGATAAGGGTTGAGAGCAAAGTTGTGCATTGCTTTGAATGGATTTAAGAATAAAAGTGCAAGAGTTTGAGAGAAAATTTGTGCATTATTTTGATTGAAATTGGGAATAATAGCATAAGGGTTTGAGAGTAAAATTGTGTATGTGTTCATGATTGATTTTGAGAGTAGATGAAAAGGATAACTTTGTGCATGGTGATTTTTTTTGAAGTGAAGGTGGAAATCAACAATTACCAGGTCAGTAATCAAGTACTAGACTAGAGATACATTTAAAATATAATAAATGTGAGACATGTGAAAGTGAAGAACATATTGAGCATTTATTTAAGTGCATATAATTTTCTATATGTTCATGAAGATAAAATAATTCATGGTAGAATATGTATGAATTTCTCTAGTTGAGGAAAGTACATTGAAGAATAAATAAAGCACTTGATGACATCATTATGCAAGAGTTGGGAATAGATGAACATTGTTTGTATACAAGGTTTGGAGCATCTATGAGCAGGTTTGAGTAGGATCTATGAGTAGGTTTGAGTAGAATATTTGAGTAGGTTTGGTGAGCAGAATTGAGAAGGTTTGGTAAGATAATTTGAGTTGGTTTGGTGAGCTGATTTGAGCAGATTTAAGCAGAATATTTGAGTGGGTTTGGTGCACAAAATTGAGTAGGTCTAATGAGCTGACTTGAGAAAGTTTGGGCTGAATATTTGAGCAGGTTTGGTGAGAAGATTTGAGCAAGTTTTGATGAGCAGATTTGAGCAAGCCTTATGAGTAGGCTTGGAGAAAATTTGAGCAGGTTTTGCTGAGCATATTTGAGAAATACTTTTGTGTAGGTTTGGAGTAGAATTGAGAAAATTTTGGTGAGCATATTTGAGAAAGTATTATGTGTAGGCTTGGAGTAGATTTGAGTAGGTTTTGTGAGTAGATTTGAGCAAGCCTTTTGTGTAGGCTTGGAGTATATTTGAGCAGAGTTGAGAGCAGATATTGGAATAGATCATAGCAAAGGGTTTTGGTGTCTCTTGTGGATAGAAGTCCATGAATTAGAGCAAAGGGGATTAGTGTCTCCTATGGATAGAGGTCTAAGAACAAGAACAAAGGGAATTGGTGTCTCCTATGGATAGAGGTCCATGAACCAGATCAGAGGGGATTGGTGTATTTTGTGGATAGAGGTCCATAAAACTGAGCATAGGATATTGGTGTCTCCTTTGGGTTGGTGCCCATAAATATTATAATAAGAAATTAATTCTCAAGAGATTTGTTAAGGAAATTTATAAGAAATATTTTCTTTGTGGACGTAGCCCACATTGGGTGAACCATGTTAAATCTATGTCTCTTATGTGTGTGATGATCTATGCATTGTTTCATTACTGCAATTGATAATATTGGATAATACTGCTTTGGAAAGAAAAGTAAAAGTTATATTGTTCACCCCCATTAGTATAAGATTGTGTTATTCATTTGGTATCAGAGCAGGTTCCTTCATGAACGTCTAACAACTTAAAGGAAGATCTTACAAGAACACACATGGATCATAAGGAAGGGTTTTCATCAAATAAGGCTCCATTGTTTGGTGGGACTAACTATGCTTTCTAGAGCATGAGGATGAAGACTTATTTTATGGCACATGTATATGATACATGGAAATATGTTGAAAATGGATTCACACCATCTACAACTCCTAAAAATGCAAGTGGTAAGAAACCATATGAAGATAATCCCAAGGAAATAAATATAATTTTGAGTGGGTTATGTGAGTCATATTTTATGAAAGTCATGTAATGCATTTTAGCAAAAGAAATGTGGGATAAATTACAAAGAAAATATGAAGGATATGACAAGGTCAAAATGGCAAAACTTCAAACACACAGGAGGAAGTTTGAAGACTTGAAGATGAAAGGTTATGATGATATTGCTATGTCTATACTTCATGTTGATGAGGTTGTCAACACTATTCATGGACTTGGATAAAATATTGAGAAATCTACTATTGTTCATAAAATATTGAGGTCACTCCCTATGAGGTATGATGCAAAGGTTTCAACAATAGAAGAGATGAAGGATCTAAAGACTTTAAGCATGGATTAGTTACATGCAATTCTCACAACCTATGAGATGAGAACAAAAAAAGAACAAACATAAAAAATAGAGGAATTATTCAAAGCTTACAAGAAGGAAAAGAATAAAGAACAAGAATCGAGTGATGAATCAAGTAGTGAAGAAGAGGATAACTTTGTGAGAAGAAATAAGAAGGGTCCAAGAAAACACAAAAATATGTAGAATATGAAATGTTTTAGCTATGGTAACATTGGTCACTATGCAGCTAATTATCCACAAAATGGAGGTAGTAGTAGTGAAGAAGAAAAGGATTACAAGAAAAAGAAGGAAAGAAAGTTTTATTATGAAAATAAAAACATGCATGGTCAAGGAAAACATGAAAAGATATTTCAAAGGCACAATATCATCCAAATATTTCAGTTTAGGAATAGATCAAAAGATTTGGATGATATTATCAAAACAAAAATATCTCCATTTATGAAGACTGGACTTGGTTATGAGGAAGGTCAAGAGGTTTATAAGAGGAGTCAAGCTCAAAAGAAATAGAAGCATCAAAGAAGGTATTTGAGGAAGAGCCTAAGCTATATATTGATAAATTGAGAAGCAGAAGCATCAAAGAGGAAGAAAACAATGCACCATCAAGGAATAGGGACTATCACAGGAAAAGCAAAGAAAGAACCATGTGATCATATCCTCCAAGGCAAAATGAATATCTCTTCCAAGGTTATTGCTACCAGGGTTATGCATAGCGACAAAAATTTGCCATTGGGGTGAAAAAAAACATTTTTGAAAATTCAAATTTGTGAAATTTTTAGGACCCGGACATCGGCCATTTAGCCAAAATTTTTGGGAAAAAATAAATTTTAGGTGTTGGTTAGCCGTCCTTTGATGAGAGTATCACGAATATTTTAAAAAATTCACAAGTAATCCTGCCTAAATAAAGTACCCTTTTTGCCCTAAAATTTTAAAATTTCTCAATTATCCCACCAAACTCGCCAAGTATACCTCTATTTATAATTAACACCCTAGGGATACAAATTCATTTTTGAACCTTGTTCTACACCCAACAAATATATCGACCCAGTTCTATAACTATCCGACACCAGTTGTATATTTGTTCGACACCACAATTCTACAACCGGTCGAAACCCTATTCTACAATCGATTGAAACCCTATTCTGCAACCAGCAGTACTGGATGGAACCACACTGTAGCTAAACCTATGCTGCAATCGACCAGAACCATTTCTATAGTAGATCGTGTGCATTTTTATCGGATGTAATTTTGCACTCGGGTTGCATTCGGATGCAGTTTTGCACTTGGGTTGCATTCGGATGCAGGTTTGCACCCGGGTTGCATCCGGATCCAGGTTTGCACCCGGGTTGCATCCAGATCCAAGTTTGCACCTGGGTTGCATTTGGATCCAGGTTTGCACCCGGGTTGCATTCGAATTCAGGTTTTCCCTCGGGTTGCATCCGAATTCAAGTTTGCACTCGGGTTGCATCCAGATCTAGTTTTGCACCCGGTTTGCATCCAGATGTAGTTTTGCACCCGGGTTGCATTCGAATATAGTTAAATTTTTAAAAATTTCTCTAGGTTTTGCACCCGAGTTGCGCTGCCCCTTGGAACCCCGTTCACCAATTTTTTTCTATGTTTTGATGAAAAAATTAGGTATTTCGCCATGTCTTCCTACATGAAGTTGGCCAGGATTCGCCAGGGTTTCAAAATAGATTCACCATTTTTTTACAAGTACATTTTGGGTCCGACCCCTTATGCATAACCCTGATTGCTACGCATGCAATATTTTTGTTCATAAAGATATACATTGCAGGTTTTATTGTAAGAATGATTATGGATTCACCAAGAGAAATTTCAAACCATTTGCACCCTTCAAGGACTACAACATCATTTGTTTCAATTGCAATAATTTTGGGCATAAAGCTAAATGGTGTAGAACAAAGTTTTTGAACTTCCAAAGATAAGCAAGAAAAAGGATGCTCAAAATGTTCAAAAGGATATGACTACAAAGGTATGGAAAAAGAAGTTTGAAAAATAAGAGCATTGTAATTTGGGAGTAGTCTTACTCCCATCCCAAAATTGATCACCTCAAGGAAAGGAGGTGGTGAGGGGTGATGAGCACCAGATATGCTCATATTTTTGTATAAGTACTAATGGTTTTTGCGCGGCAATATATCATGAGTTGTATATTTTTATGAAACATTATGTATTTATTTAATGAAATCATGTGTATTATCTAATCCATGCGTGAAGTGTGTTTTGTGTAGTTATTCCCCTGATTTTGTCATCTTTTGCTCAGTCGAGGTCCTACATGGACCTGGCATGGTTTCGCTCAAACAGACTAAGGCATACGGAGGTAGGCACCTTACTAAAGTAGGTGCCTTACTGAGGTAGGCGACTTACTAAGAAGGCACCTTACTAAGGTAGGTGCCTTATTGAGGTAGGCACCTTACTGAGGTAGGCACCTGACTCAAGTAGGCGCCTTACTCAAGCAAGCACTCGAATTATGCGTGTTGACCAAACGGCTAGAGAAGGACCTCGTTGACCACCATTCCACGTCATCTATGGGAAACCGTTGAATGAATAAGCTATCCCAGCTAGAGTGGATGAACATGTAACCACTCATGAAGTAGAACCATAATGAAGCAAAAATCATCCGATTGCCAGGAAATGATGCAAGAGCTGATTATCACGCATCGGTTATAGTAACTGAACTATCCTAGTTTAGACTATAACCGGGATGCCTATTGTAATAGAACTACAATAGGAAGTCCTATGTGTGGTATATAAACACACAAACTTCTCTATAGTAGGGGAGGCATTTTTAGAGAACATTATCGCATGTAATATTTTTTGCATTATTAATAAAATCTTGAGCATTCTTTCATCTGCGTATTGTCTTCGTGATTCGTTGGGCGGGATCTGCTGGAGCTCGGGCCCACTCCAAGCTAGTATTCCTCCCCTGCTTCTTAGTTACTTTCATAGATTTAATTATGTATGGTAGTATGTTCATTTCTTAGATTAAATTTAATTACTTTAGAGTTGTGTTCTTTTTACGTAAGTGTGTTATCACTTCAATGTGGTGTGTTTATTTCTACGTATTTTATTTATGCATAAGTTTTATTGGTGTGGATGAATCAACCACTATTTTACAAACACCCCCAATGATAGTTGAATGGATTCATCTCAAAAGTGGTAGTGTGAGTAGTCTCAACCGTGGCACTTCAAAAGTCTATGAGCTCCCTGGTTTGACAATTTAAATGCGAGTGTTGTGACATAAATAGGATAAATTTAACCAGTGTTTGGCACCCAATATTTTGGCACCATTTTTAGGGAAGCATCACTAGTAGACTGATTACATTACCCTTTAAAACCTTCTATTTGACCTTGTATGAGTCCGCCAAGAAAAAGAGGACCCGACGATCATTTTATAAGATAGAGCCCATCAAAAAAATTTGAGTCAGCCGAAGACCTAGAGTTTGAATTAGATTCTCCCGACTCATCACCAGTAGTCCACTGGAGTGAGCATCCTCACTTTGTGCAAAGTGCCTCCTCGTCTCATCGACCTAGGAAAGAACAGATCATCCTGAACCCATTGTTTAAAAGGACACCCTCGGAGGAAGCCCTACTATGGAAAGTCATAGAGGATCAGATCGTAACACCAACTGACTTAGAGGCTCTAATACAAAAAGTTTTGAATGATCGAAAGGCCATAGAAGCTACATTAGAGACCACACTTCCTAAAAAAATGGTCAAAGAAGTCTCATCTGGATTCAGCTTCTTGATAGAGGAAGGAGTAGGGGAAACCAAAATGAAGAATATATCCCCTGCCCATATTCCTACCTTTAGGGGATACCCAACCGAAGACCTTGACCTATTTTTGTTTAAATTTGATGTGTTGTGTAGGTCTGTCGACTATAAATCAGATGCTCAAAAGTTGAAACTCTTTTCGTCGATATTAGATGACTCAACTCTATGATGGTTTATTGGGTTGGGGAACAAGTAGATCACCACATGGGAAGAGATGAGGAAGCTCTTTCTAGAGCAGTACCAAGACTTCGGTAGAGCACGGGATTCTAGGGAGGAAGTCCTCAACATGACATAGAAGGAGGATGAGTCCTTGGAAGAATACTAGGAGAGGTTCAATTTCAACCTGCAATGATCTCCTCATGCAAAGCTAGGAGATAAGTCCCTCAAAAGCATTTTTTTGAGAGGACTCAACAACGAGTCATTGGAAGCGCTAAACATGATTTTGGGAGGAGACGTTTACTAGCATGCCATGGAAGACATCCGATAATTATGTTGGAACTACTCATAGAGGAGAGGTAAGCCCACCTCCAGAATAGTGAAGGTGACCACATCGGTCACAAAAATAGAGATAGGCAACATGTTGGAAGATTTAAAGAGTGAAATGCTATCCTCTCTAGCACTACAGTTGGATACACTCTTGCTGGAGAAGAAGAAACAAGAGAATGATGCAACATTGACCTATTTTTACCCAAAATGTAGAGGAAAGCATGCTAGGAATGCGTGCCCAGAGAACAAGGTCAGAGTATGCACGGTTTGCCAATAGAATCACAAAACTTGACTGTGCTCATAGCTGCCCAATACCAAGGAGGATGTTGATGTAAGAGAAGCCTATTTTATGGGCAATCAAAGAAATTGGTAGCAACCCCCTATGGGGAATATGCCCATGGGGATGCCGCCCTATGGAGGAGGACCATATATGCCATAAGGGCAGCCACAACCACCCAATATGGGATGGTGGGGACTGCCACCTTGGATGAACGTACCTCCAGGAGCTGCATTTCCCAATCAGCAACCATGGATGCCATATCATCACTCTAGGCAGTAGTGGAGGAACCACGTTCTGTGGAACTCCGCTCCACAAAACATGGCACAGGTTCCACCTCAGCAAGGCTTACCAGCCCTACCTATGGTGAGACCTACACAGTTACTAGCATAGCCGATGGTGAACCCAAATAATAAGGTAAACCAACCAGCATATCAAGTAGAGGGAGAGATGTATCCGATGTATCATATTAGTTGTAATCCCATTCAACTTAGATCAGGTAAGCAACTAGGAGTAGAGGCACCTCCCTTGGTAGAAGAGGAGGAAGACATAGGAGATTCCCCTCTTATAGAAGAGGTGGAGGAAGAGAAAGTTGTTGAGAAAATAGAGGCTCCATTCCCTAAATGGTTGCAGGAATAGAGGAAGTTGACACAACTAAAATTTGATATCCTCTCTAGCTTGAGGAATCTCATAGTCACTATCCCACTTTTTCAAGCTATCCAATATGTGCCCATATACACCAAAGCGATAAAAGAGTTGTGTCTGAGGAAACCAGGGATGTAAGGTGGCACAAACCATCAATGTCATAGGAAAGTTAGCCGACTTGATGATGGGGAATGCATATCATCCCAAATATGTAGACCCAGGCAGCTCGATGCTAATGGTAAAAATAGGAGGGCATTCACTGGTGAACACCTTAGTTGACCTGGGTGCATCCATAAATGTAATACCATTGGAAACCATGCATAATTTTGAGCTCACAAACCTAAAACCCACCTAGACGATGTTACAACTTGTCGATCGATCAATAGTAGTACCAGAAGGAATTCTCAAGGACATCATTGTGATAGTTGATGCATGGGAATATCCAATGGATTTCTTGGTGCTACAGTCTAAAATAGGATTGGGTGGTTATCCACTCATCTTGGGGAGGCCATGGTTAGCTATGGCTGATGCCTACATCAGCTACCATGATGGACTAATGACCATTTTGAATGGGTAGAACATCAAGAGATTGACAATCTCTCCCCCTACTTAGTCCATGGATATGCTGGGAGAACCCACATTGAACAATCAAGAGGATAATTCATTATCTATGCTCCAGCCGATGATGGTATTAATAGAGTTGGAGGAAGAAGCCAATGAAGATGACATCATCATGAGATTCCTTCAAGGGGAATCCTCCCTCTCAGTTCTTGAGTCACCGTTGGTCGGTGCTCAGGACCACCACACCAGGAAAATTGACATTGAGCCTAGCAGAACGTTGAACGTCAGTAGTGGGTTGACCTCCACACAACTGATAGAGTTGAAGGAGCTCCTAACTAGACACCAACAAGCATTCACCTGGGATTATTCGGATATGAAGGGAATCAGCCCGAAGATCTGCACTCACCGAATTTACCTTGAAGAATAGGCAACTCTAGTTAGATAGCCACAAAGAAGGATGAACCCGACCATGAAAGAAATCATCAAAGCTGAGTTACAGAAGCTCTTGTCTATAGGGTTCATCTACCCAATATCCGATAGTGAATGGGTGTCACCACTCATGGTGGTCCCCAAGAAGAATGGGAAATGGAGGATCTGCATTGATTACAGATCATTGAATAAGGCGACCAAGAAGGATCACTTCCCACTTCCCTTCATTGATCAGGTATTGGACACACTATCTAGGAGGAAATACTTCTCCTTTTTGGATGGATTCAATGGGTACAATCAGATTCAGATCGGAGAGGAAGACCAGGACAAAACAATGTTCACCTATCCATGGGGAACGTTTGCTTACAGAGTGCTACCCTTCGGGTTATGCAACACACCAACCACCTTTTAGAGGGTGGTGCTTAGCATATTTTTGGATATGATGGGGGAGGCAGTTGAGGTATATATGGATGACTTCACCATTTATGGTGAAACATTTGAAGAAGTGATGATAAACTTGGAACGAGTGCTCTAGAGATGCGAAGAGAACAACTTATCCCTCAACAATGAAAAATGCTTTATGATGATGCGTGAGGGCATAGTGTTGGGACATCATCTCTCGATAGAGGGAATTAAAGTGGATCAAAATAAAATAGAAGTTATTAAAGACTTACCCAACCCAAAAATGCAGAGGGAAGTAAGGAGTTTTCTCGGCTCTACTAGGTACTACAGGTGATTTATCACCGATTTTAGTAAGATCACCAAACCGCTACACACCCTATTAATGAAGGATGTAGAGTTTATCTAGATGGAGGACTACGAGCAAGCATTTTAGATGCTGAAGGAGAAGTTAATTTCTGCCCTAGTTTTGTGGGGCCCAAATTGGGCTGTCTTATTTCATATATATTGTGATGCATCCAATAATGCAATTGGGGCGGTGCTCGAGCAAAAGGATGGCAAGGAATTCTATGCCATTTATTATGTCAACAAGAACTTAGCAGGGGCTAAGCTCAATTACATGATAATGGAGAAATAATTTCTCATAGTGGTGCATGCCATCAACAAATTCTGCCACTACATCACTGGGTACAAGGTGTTCGTTCACACGGACCATGCAACCATCAGGTACCTAATGAGTAAACCAACGATCAGTGGTAGGATCATCAGGTGGCTTTTGCTACTATAGGAGTTCAACATTACCATAGTTGACAAGCCTAGGAAGGACAACATAGTCATAGACTTCCTATCCAGGCTAATACCAGTAGATCATGCAGTGGTAGAAGACCAGTTCTCGGATGAACATTTGTTCATCATCAACGAATAGACACCATGGTATGCAGACATCACCAACTATTTGGCCATCGGTAGAACATCCCCTGCTCTTTCATACAGAGAGAAGCAAGGGGTGATTGAAAAGAGCGCTTCCTTTCAATGGATTGATGACCTCTTGTTCAAAATAGGGCCCGACCAGATCATGAGGAGGTGCATAGCAGAGCATGAGTTTTTGGAGATACTCAAAGCCTATCACAATGAGCCATGTGGAGGGCACTTCTCAGGGAGAAGGACTACATATAAGGTGTTACATACTGGGTATTTTTGGCCCACTCTATTCAAATATGCAGCCACATATGCCAGCAAGTGTGATGAATGCCAGAGAATGGGTAGGTCGACCCATAGGGATGAAATACCCCTTCAACCTCACATGCACATTGAGCCCTTCGATAAATGGGGTATGGATTTCGTGGGACCCATCAACCCACCTTCGATCGAGAAGAGGTATATTCTAGTCTGCACAGACTATGTTACTAAATGGGTCAAAGTTCAGGCGTTGAGGGACTCCAAGGAAGGGATGGTAGCCGAATTCCTGTTTGCCCATATTTTTATGAGGTTTGGAGTGCCCAGGGAAATTACAATGGACCAAGGGCCCCAATTTACCTCTAGGCTAATTGAGGAGCTGATGGAGTAGTACAGGGTTCGACACAATAGGACTACCCCCTACCATCCGTAGGTGAATGGGCAGGTGGAAGTAACCAACAGGGAAATAGAGAACATCTTGATGAAAACCATGTAGCAGCACAAGAAGGATTGGGCTACAAGATTACTGGAGGTAGTGTGGGCGTATAATACAATGTGGAAATCAACCATAGGCTTTACACCCTTTCGACTGGTATATGGAAAGGATGCAATGATGCCCATCGAATTTGAGGTTAAGATACTCAAAATGGTGGTAGAACTAGACCTAAGCCTGGATGAAGCACAGAGGGAATAAATTCGATAGCTGAACTAGCTGGATGAATTTTAAATGGATGCCCTACAAAGAACAAAAATCATGCAGAGGCAAAGGAAGCAGTGGCATGACCACCACATTAAAATGAAATAGTTCAAAGAAGGAGATTGGGTACTATTGTATGATTCCAGGTTCCAGGAGTGGAAGGGAAAATTGATGCAAATATGGATGGGACCGTACGAGGTGGTGGAAATAATAAAAAATGGTGTTGTGCGAGTCAAGATAATTGATGATAGCAACACCATTCTAACAGCCAATGGCCACTAGTTGCATCCATACCACACATCCGAAAGCTTACTGGTGGAGTCTAGAATAGGCATGGGGGAGACCCCATCCAAGTAAATTTTTCTAGAGTTCTCAACAACATGGTGGACACAGAGGTGTCCACCAAAAATAAGTTAGTGTAGTTTCCTATTTTTTAGCTTACGGTGTGTTTTGTAGGAACAATGCCCACATGCAAGCTGTAGGCATCCTGAGAGCCAGGGCCTAACATGCATGGATTGTGTTTAACTACATTTTTCTTTTTTCTCATTTTATTTTTGTAGGGAAGTGGCCTGATTGCTCGAACAATAGGCATCTTGGGGAACAAGGCCTAGACCGACTCAACATCCATGAACCTACATGATAGGAAGATAGTGCTGATCTAGGCATGGAGTGGGCACCAATTCCTTGCAAAGGAAAAATTATGCACCCTCGTGCCTAGATGAAGCGGATGCTAATGTAGTATGAGGAGAATTTTAGGAGGCTTGATCAACCTCACATCAATAGACACGTCAGCCACTGCTGACTTTTCAATGATGAAGGAATGACTGACTACGAAAGGGAGGTGCCTTACTCTAGTGCCTTACTCTGGAAGGAGGTGCCTTACTATGACACCTTACTCAGAAGGGAGGCACCTTACTTCGATGCCTTACTCCGAAATGGAGGTGCCTTGCTCCACCAAGGAGGCACCACTCCTGAGATTTATTTCATTATTATAAAAAAAATTCAAGCTGGTGCATTACTCCAATGCCTTACTCCATAAGGGAGGTGCCTTACTCTAGTACCTTACTCCGAAAGGGAGGCACCTTACTCTAGCACCTTACTCCACCAAGGAGGTACCACTTTGGAGGTTTAAATAAACATGATGGTCAAGTGGTGCCTTACTGAGGTAGGCGCCTTACTCAAGTAGGTGCCTTACTGAGGTAGGTGCCTTACTCAAGTAGTGCCAAGCAGAAATCTTACTCAAGTAGGTGCCTTACTCAAGCAGGCACCAATAAGGCACCTTACTCAAGCAGGCACCTCGATCGACTCAAAAGCACATGTGCAACTTGGTAGTACGTGGAGCAACTGAAGCCAACACCATCATCTCACGTGATGGAAATTTGAAAGCACCCAAAAATATTTTGAAATCATTGGATAGGATCTCTGCACGTCCCAAGGCCAACCATCGAGGAGATATGTATCCCAACCTGAACCAATAGGATCCACCACATTTTCAGTGTAGGACCTCGAGCGAACCAGAAATGCAGTACCCAAGGTGACGTAATCAGCACATGGGAAAAATATTATCGAGTACCAATTCGGCATACTCCACGTAGCATGAAATGACCAATCAGGTATGCACATGATTTCTCTTAGATATATATGTAATTTTTCATATGATATGCTTCTCTAAAAATAATGTCAATGCAAGAATTGAATTCACCCCTCATGCCTAATACATCATGCTAAAAATTAATTTGGGTGGCGTACCTTGCCAACCCCAATGCGAAAACAATTTCTAGAGTTAGGCACCTGAGTTTATAAAAATGCGCCTTACTAAGAGTAGAGCATCAAGCTAGTCGAAATCAGTAGGGAATTCACCATGGGAGGATGATTGAAGAATCATGCGCTCAAAAAGCATGAGCCTAGTGGCACTGAGGGGATTAGGGGAGAAGTCCACAACCGGTTCAAAGCAGTTGGGTGGATGAATTACTATCACCTGGTCAGCCAAGACCAGGATGTAGAGGTAGCAAAGGAGTTTGCTACCATTGTGAGTAGAGGAGTTTCTCGGTTGCATGGACTGGTGATTCTAGTCACCCTAGAGCACATTGCTCATGTCACCGGCCTCCCCCTCACTAGAGAATGTACATATAAAGATGGTGCAACAAAGTAGTGCATGGAATTGTTGCTCGGACAAGGGAACATCCCATGCGACCAAGGGGGCTCCCAAAGTAGAGACTCTTGATGCACCTGAGGAAGCTCTTTGAGTAGGTTGCGAGATACTTCACATGCATCGAGAAGTATTCACACTTGAATGCGAACCATATGCAGTTCTTGAACCACCTGGTGCATGGGCAAGAAATTAACATCCCATTCTATCTAGAAAATGCCCTATAGGATGAGGCATCATGATATCAGAGAGGGGTGGTCTCTACCCTAGCCCACCATGGGATAATTATAGCCCTGATACGCCACACAGAGGAGCACATGGGAAGCTCATCGATGGTTGGGGCTGAACACTCTAGTGTGCAAGAGCAGGTGGTGATCGAAGTAGAGCAAGAGGCTGAATTATGAGGAGTGACCGAAGAAGTTAGGGTTAAACCTTTCGATGCATCGGAGTAGGTGATAGTAAAAGTAGGACATGAGGCCAAATTTGGGGGAATTTTCGAAGGGGAACACCCCCAATTTTCACCAGATGCTATGGAGGAAGGGCAAAGTTCTCTACCCAATTATATGGAGGATAGGCTGAAATCCTCCAGCCTCGAACCCATAACACAATGGAAAAAGCACATACATGGTTGGAGATGACTATGATGTCTAATCCTCTTGAGTGAGGAAGAAGAGGAAGATGCAAAACTTAGCTTCAAGGCCCAAATACTATAAAATTTGGCCGCTCATAGTCTGTAAGACCCCTAGTATTCAACGAGCCTGCAACAATAGTCTAAGGTGCCGATGGACGAGGACCGTACTGGGTAAAGTGAGAAATTCATAATGCATGTATTATTTGAAGAATATAAGGAGATGTCTATGAGAAAAATCTAGAGGTAGGAGGCCACCATCACCCAATTTTAGCAATTGATCCAGCAGCTCAAGGTAGAGAACCAACAGTTGTAAGTCAGGGTGATCGAAAGGTGGGATACCTCTACCCAAACTGATTGGGCAATTGAGGTACCCATGAACTCTCCAACCTCACTAGAGAGAGTAGTCTCATCCGGGGTAGTCAGGTCAGATGCTCAAAATGAATAATTAGAGGTAGGAGAGGGTTCATGCACCTCTGATAGAGTAATTACAGAGGAATAAGGGAATTCTATTTTTCAAATAGAAACCCTTGTTATCAACATTGATGATGATGAGGAGCCTTCAGGGTAGAGCCAAGGGAAAAACCCTAAACTCAAGGCCAAGAAGGACTCTCCAGAGCACCAGGTACCCAAAATTGAGGGACCACTACCTGAAGAACTAGAGGAGCAGGCATCAGGCAACCAAGAAATAAGGGAAATATCCATGGGGGACCTAAGATCAGAAGGGTAGATCCTCGGATCCTCTAATAGGGAGGTAGCCTCCATGGGAAAGGAAGATCTCCCCATGTAGGCCACTACAATACCAGATAGGAGAAAGGGGAAGGTGCCTCAAATGATGTAGAAGAGGGCCAAAAGAAAGGCTAGAGTGACATTTGTCGAACCGAACCCCCACTCGGATGAAGAATGGGAAGAAGGCATACATGCCTTCATTGAATGAAAAGAAAAATTTGAAAATCTTTGGGAAGAGTTTGAGGTAGCAAAGGTAGCTAGGAAAGCTACCAAAAAGGTCAAAAGAGGGCCTAGTATCTATGTGAACCCTGCTACGGATGATCAATTTTGGGAGATCTATGGTTCATCATAGGGTCGACCCTCCAAGATGAGGAAATGGCTGGAAAGATGAGGGATATATGGACCAGAGGCAGAGGCAGCAGTGATCGTAGAAGAAAATGCCGGCCTCACCCCCAAAGAACTTTGGTTGTACAAGGCCAGCATGGTTGTTCAAAAGAGGGATGATTCCAACATTCCCTTCGAAGAGTTATGCCCTCAACTCGCTGACTTATGGCAGGAAGCAGAGGTGACCTTCCAGAAGGAAGAAACGATTATGGTAATAGCGCCCAACACAGGTGCTAGGCCAAGCATGATAAGGAGGCATAGCCAATGCACCAAGAAGCCGATGCAGAATGAAGGCCAACCCAGCACATCCGAAAGCCAACATAGCCGGAGGTCAGCACAACCTAAGACTGCCCCGCAACAAACTAGTGCCCCGCAGCAGAAATGAAAGCCTCAGAGTGAAGGGAAAGCCAAGGCCACTAGTAAGAAAAATAAATAGGGAGAAGTGGCCTATGCGAAGGAGGTAATTACCGGTTTTAGGTGCCACGAGGGCGTGGCACATATTAGGCATGGGGGGATGATGAGCACCAGATATGCTCATATTTTTGTATAAGTACTAATGGTTTTTGTGCAGGCAATATATCATGAGTTGTATATTTTTATGAAACATTATGTATTTATTTAATGAAATCATGTGTATTATCTAATCCATGCGTGAAGTGTGTTTTGTGTAGTTATTCCCCTAATTTTGTCATCTTTTGCTCAGTCGAGGTCCTACATGGACCTGGCATGGTGCCGCTCAAACAGACTAAGGCATACAAAGGTAGGCGCCTTACTGAGGTAGGCACCTTACTAAAGTAGGTACCTTACTAAGGTAGGTGCCTTACTAAGGTAGGCACCTTACTGAAGTAGGCGTCTTACTGAGGTAGGCACCTTACTGAGGTAGGTGCCTGATTCAAGTAGGCACCTGACTCAAGTAGGTGCCTTACTCAAGCAGGCACTCGGATTATGCGTGTTGACCAAACGGTTGGAGAAGGACCCCATTGACCATCGTTCCACGTCATCTATGGGAAACCATTGAATGAACAAGCTATCCCAACTAGAGTGGATGAACACGTAACCACTCACGAAGTAGAACCGTAATGAAGCAAAAATCATCCGATTGCTAGGAAATGATGCAAGAGCTGATTATCACGCACCGGTTATAGTAATTGAACTATCCTAGTTTAGACTATAACTAGGATGCCTATTGTAATAGAACTGCAATAGGAAGTCCTGTGTGTGTTATATAAACACATGGACTTCTCTGTAGTAGGGAGGCATTTTTTAGAGAACATTATCGCATGTAATATTTTTTGCATTGTTAATAAAAGCTTGAGCGTTCTTTCATCTATGTATTGTCTTCGTGATTCGTTGGGTGGGATCTGCTAGAGCTCGGGCCCACTCCAAGCCAGTATTCCTCCCCTACTTCTTAGTTACTTTCATAGATTTAATTATGTATGGTAGTATGTTCATTTCTTAGATTATATTTAATTACTTTAGAGTTGTGTTCTTTTTACGTAAGTGTGTTATCGCTTCAGTGTGGTGTGTTTATTTCTACGTATTTTATTTATGCGTAAGTTTTATTGGTGTGGATGAATCAACCACTGTTTTACAAACACCCCCAATGATAGTTGAACGGATTCATCTCAAAAGTGGTAGTGTGAGTAGTCTCAACCGTGGCACTTCAAAAGTCTATGAGCTCCCTGGTTTGACAATTTAAATGTGAGTGTTGTGACATAAATAGGACAAATTTAACCAGTGTTTGGCACCCAAAAAGGGGGCTATGCTAAAGTATATTATATTTATCCCCAAAAGGAGCCCTTTACCATTGATTTCAGAGGGGGAGGGTTTTTTTAAGGGAGAGAGAGTTCGGAGAGGGGGACCAGCTTCTCAGGGGGAGCAGTATTGGAATCTAGTTGCAGTAAAAGATTTTGTAAAGGGTTGCCATCAATGACAAAGGGGAATATTGTTGGAAATATTGAGTTGTCATTGATGTCAAAGGCAAGAATATACATTGATGTCAAAAGCAGGAATATATTCAAGAATGGAATTGTAAGTTGTCAATATTGTCAAGGGCAAAAACATTGACAAGGATGAAATTATGAATGGATAATATTATGGTGCTTGAACAAATAAAATGGTGATATATATCTCAAATATCAATTAGTGATGTATACTTTGATATTTAAATTAAATATTTAAATATTAAGGTAAGGTTTTAAAGGTGGGATATATTTAAATCAAAAGGATTTAAATATAATTAACTTTGATATTTAAATTAAATATTTAAATATTAAGGTAAGGTTTTAAAGGTGGGATATATTTAAATCAAAAGGATTTAAATATAATTAAAATAATGGAAGGGCCGACTTTATGTTTAAGATTCAAAATTTTATTTTTGAATATATATGGTTCTAACTTTATTAGATGAGTGAGATTTTGGTGAGCACCTTCACAATTGACTTTGGAGAAATAAGACCTTTCGTTCACATGCTTTGTCTTCGTTTGAAAGAGAGAGTGAGCTCCAAATTGCACCTTTTTTGGACAATGAGATTTCCGTTCATTTGAGTGCAGTGAGATTTGCGTTCGAGTCTAGCGAGACTTCCGTTCATTCAAGTGCAGTGAGACTTTCATTTGTTTGAGTGCAGTGAGGCTTTCGTTCACTCGAGTGTAGTGAGGCATATGTTCGTTAAGTTCCATGAGTGTACCGATCGCTTGAGCTCTTGTGTTTGAAGGAGTGTGTTTTGTATTTGAGTGGAATCAGTGTTCATGTATGAAATAAGAGGAAGAGGCATCGAATTACCCACACAGATTGGCATTTCCAAGAGGAAGAAAAGAGAGGTCTATGACATAGTTGGAGTGCACACAATGTAAAGGAAATAGTGGTGGTAGTGAAGACATATCATCAATGCTATGGAGTAAAATCCTTGACTACATTTGATCTGAGCTTAGGATAATTACACAGTGATAAATACAAAGGTATCATGTGATTTATTCATTTGCACTAATGTTTATTAACACTATGAGGAAGTGTTTGTAGGTGCAAGGATTTGAGTACAACATACGAAAACCCTAATCAATGAATTGCATGAAAAACCAAGGCAATGAAAGTAATATTTGTGTGTGATATTACAACCTAATACTAAAGATAACGAAAGATGCAACATCATGAAAATCTAAAGCATCATATATGTGAGAGATATAGAAGAAATCGTGTAGAATTTTTTTGAATTAGTGCACCAAGGATATGTTTTGGAGTGCAAGTCCATGTCTTCAAGTTGAAAGGTGTGGAACCACCTTCCATCCGGTGGTGTAGCTAAAGTGGTTCATGGCCAGCCAATGAGAGTTGTGAGTGAGAGACCAGGGTTCAAGTTGAAGCGCCAACAAAAATATTTTGAAGAGAGAGAATGAAATTTTTATTGATGAAATGTTATGATTGAAAGTTTTCTTCAAAAGGACAAAACAAAAGAAAGTGTGAATTTATTAATGCACTATGGTTTTTATGAATGAAAGTTCTTTTTGTTAGAACAAGAGAATAAGTGCATAATATTTTGAGCAAGGTGTGGCAATAGAAATTCCAAAGACAAGTGTTTTATGAGGGCAACTATGAAAGTGTTATGAAATATTTCTATATGATATGATTATGATTTGTTGATTGTGTCAAGTGGGAGATATAAGAGATTATTAGATGTATGAACTTAAAATATGAATTTGATAAGGGTTGAGAGCAAAGTTGTGCATTGCTTTGAATGGATTTAAGAATAAAAGTGCAAGAGTTTGAGAGCAAAGTTGTGCATTATTTTGATTGAAATTGGGAATAATAGCATAAGGGTTTGAGAGCAAAATTGTGCATGTGTTCATGATTGATTTTGAGAGTAGATGAAAAGGATAAATTTGTGCATGGTGATTGTTTTTAAAGTGAATGTGGAAATCAACAATTACCAGGTCATTAATCAAGTACTATACTAGAGCTACCTTTAAAATGTAATAAATGTGAGACATGTGAAAGTGAAGAACATATTGAGCATTTGTTTAGTGCATATAATTTTCTATATGTTCATGAAGATAAAATAATTCTGGGTAGAATATGTTTGAATTGCTCTAGTTGAGGAAAGTACATTGAATAATAAATAATTCACTTGATGACATCATTATGCAAGTGTTGGGAAAATATGAACATTGTTTCTATACAAGGTTTGGAGCATCTATGATTAGGTTTGAGCAGGATCTATGAGTAGGTTTGATCATAATATTTGAGCATGTTTTGTGAGAAAAAATGAGTAGGTTTGATGAGATTATTTGAGCAGGTTTGAGTAGACTCTTTGAGCAGGTTTGGTGAGTAGAATTGAGCAGGTTTGGTGAGCTGATTTGAGCAGGTTTGGTGAGCAAAATTGAGCAAGTTTGGTGAGCATATTTGAGCAGGTTTGGGTGAGCATATTAGTGCAAGCCTTATGAGTAGGCTTGGAGCATATTTGAGCAGGTTTTGGTGAGTGTATTTGAGCAAGCCTTTTGTGTTGGTTTGGAGCAGATTTGAGCATATTGTGGTGAGTAGATTTAAGCAAGTCTTGTGTGTAGGCTTGGAGCAGATTTGATTAGGTTTTGGTGAGAATATTTGAGCAAGATTTTTGTGTAGGCTTGGAGTAGATTTAAGCAGAGTTGAGATCATATATTGGAATAGATTAGAGCAAAGGGTATTGGTGTCTCCTATGGATAGAAGTCCATAAACCAATGCAAAGGAGATTAGTGTCTCTTGTGGATAGAGGTCCATGAACCAGAAAAAATGGAATTGGCATCTCCTATGGATAGAGGTCCACAAACCAGAGCAAAGGGGATTAGTGTCTCTTGTGGATAGAGGTTCATGAACAAGATCATAGGGGATTGGTGTCTCCTTTATGTTGGCACCTATAAACATTGTAATAGGGAATTGGTTCCCAAGAGATTTGTTGAGAAAATTTATAAAAAATATTTTCTCTGTGGACATAGCCCACATTGGGTGAACCACGTTCAATCTATGTCTCTTATGTGTGTTATGATTTGCGTATTTTTTATTACTACAATTGATAATACTGGATAATACTACTTTGGAAAGAAAAGTAAAAGTTTGATCTTATACTATTCACCCCCCTCTCAATATAAGCTTGTGTTATTCACCATATATGAGGGTGATGATGATCTAGTTTGAGATATAAATTGAGGAATATTAGAGCAATAAGGCATGGCTGCATTTAAGGGAAACCTTCCTACAACAATTAGAATATTATCTACTTATAGCATGGTAAACTTGTGGAAAGGTATTTATATAACTACAAAGTTTGTAACCCCAAGTTTAACCCAAGGGCTTTGATTTGAGACATAAAAGCAAGAGAAGTAGCTAGTCTATCTTCAGGAGGAATTCTTTTCCATGTCCTACTAAACCTCAAATTAAAATTAGAGACTAATTCTTGCTGATATTTTTCCATAGCTATAAATTGGTTTAGGAGGGAGAAATATCAGCTAACTCATTAAATTCTTCCATAAAAGGACCGAATAATGCAACCCATGAATTGATGTTGTTGTCCTCTAAGGTTGTAAATGAAGAGATTTACATAAACTTATTCCAGAATACTAAAGCAAAATTAAATAACTTAGAAGGAAAAAATTAGAACTCCAAATAAACTTGCACATATGACACATGAGATTTACCCTGGTTCACCCAATGCGGGCTTCTCCAGCAAAACAAGAGCCATTCTTCCTTGATATTATTATTCTCTTTCTTGCTCGAAAATGGGACATTACAATAAAATATAAAGGAAAATATTACAACCCTAAACCACTATGTGGTATTAGAATACAATGGGTACAACATCGTGGGCTAAACCACCCACACCCACCAACCACCCACCAACCATGGGAGTCCCAAAAATTACTCCGAAAAAAGTGGAATTTTTTTTGGGTGCTACGCGTTGGAAAAACACCTTTGGTGTAGTCGGGGGGGGACTATTGCACCCCCACGGACCCCACTGTGGAGGGATTTGACCTCCTCCTGAGGAACTCCACTCCTCTTACCCTTCCGTACCTACCGTACAATATTTCCTCAACAAAGGATGAGACACATCCAACACTAAACCAATGAAGGATTTTTTCTCTAAAGGATAGGGCTATAAGCCTAACAATGACATCGTAACTTCTAATATTATGGATGGTTGTTAGATTTATTATATCTTGATAGTTCTCATAAGTAGTCTTACCTGAACCATCATATGAAGGTATAGTTGTCAATACAGCCTGGGGGATATCATTCATAAGGGTGAGTCCTAAAGGACCAACAACATCCCAACTAGGGTACTTTTGTGGAGGTTGATTCTAGTTTATATTTTATTGTTGAGCCATGTTTACTAAGGTTTTTAATGGGGTTGGTCTTGGGAAAAATTGATGTCCTGATGGTAATTAGACTTTTTCAAAAGGTGAATCTAGGGATACATTTCTTGTATATCTTGATCTTCTATATGGTAGCTCAAATAATGGAATAGGTTATTGATTATTCCTAGAAAATGACCTGGTAAACATAAAAAATGAGCTACTAAAAAGGCTTTCTAGGTTCTTGATTCCTAGGAGTCACCAAATGAATTTACTTCCACTCCTTGGTGAGGTTAATACAACTTACTAAATCTTGATTCCTCCAAGAAAATAAAAAATAATATCTAGTGGGCAATGAACATGTTATGAAAAACGTCCCATCAAGCATGCCAAAAATTTTTGGGGTTTGAATTGACATCAAGGTGAACTTAAATTGTGACTATCATCCGTAATGGTTTTTAGAAGGTGAACATCCACTAATCACAACCAAACGCTGACATTGGATGGGTCAAAATTTCTTTTAACCCAACCTCCAGAGTAAGTTTATATACCTGTAGACACCAAAATCCAGCCACTTGCAAGTCATCTATACCTTCCTGTCAGCCACGTGTCGGTCATCCACCTTCCCGCCATTATTTGGCCCAAATCCACACTTTCCCGCCATTATTTGGCCCAATTTCACCTTTCCCGCCATTTTTCATCCCCAAATTTATTTAAATTAATATTTATATATATATATTTAAATATTTTAATATTTTAATATATATATTTAAATAATAGTTTAAGTGATTTAATCTGAGCCGTCCATCCTTCATTTAATCTCATCCGTCCATCCATCTTAATCCATTTCACAACCTAGATTTATTCTCTACCCTTAGATCCACTTTAATCTTAGCCACACGTTCAAAGTGTCGTTAAAACCCTAAAGTGTGCCCTAAGAGTAGATTATAAATTGAGTCACCTTGATGGCTCAAACCCTATGTCTTTTGCTACTTCTATCCTGGATCTTTTCTATCTTCTTAACTTCTTCTATCTCCTTTTTTGATCCCCTCTATCTCTCTTCTGCTACCTTTTCGTCGCATCCATCGTCGCATCCATCGCCGCTTCCATCGTTGCTTTCGCCGCCATCTCTTCTGCAGCATTCTGCAGAATCCCCCATTCTTGTCGCAAGTGCCCGCGGGCGTTTACCCCTTTACCAAGTGCCCACGGGCGTTTACCAAGTGCCCACGGGCGTTTACCAAGTGCCCACGGGCGTTTACCCATAGCCACAGACTCAGACCGACGTCTGAAACCTTAATCCAGAAGCACGCGGGCGTTCAGCGAGTGCACCAGGGCGCCTTCCGCAGCCGATTTGACAGCCACATTACTTCCAGGTGTCGCCTGGTCTAGCTGCGTTAACAGAGAACAGGTATAAATTAGTTTAAAGCAAGTAACTTCTTTTCTTTTATTGATCTGTTGTTGAATTCTTGAATTCTATTTTTCTAGGGTTTTAGATTGTTTCCGAGGGCTCACACAGTGGAGCCCTCTTATTAATTTCTAACTCCTTGATAGTGTTAATGTGTGCAGGTTTTTGACAGTAGATC
Organism: Wollemia nobilis; assembly: GCA_028583015.1. Lineage (NCBI taxonomy): Eukaryota > Viridiplantae > Streptophyta > Pinopsida > Araucariales > Araucariaceae > Wollemia > Wollemia nobilis. The sequence goes on along the minus strand of JAQPPZ010016930.1, from coordinate 5,003,815 downwards.
CGGTTTATTGATGGCAGCTGATTAAGCTGGAGTGGTCCAAGCAAGGGATACAACAAAGCCCACTCACTCTGTTGGGATTGAAGATACATTCTTCGGAAGCGCCACCATTTGTGCCAGCTAGGGTTTCGGAGAACCCTAGCATAACTTGTAATCTTGTATCACAAATAAAGGGTTACAGGCCCAGTTGTATTCAAAAGGAAGTTTTTAAACTCCATCGATTAATAGAAATCGTTTGTTTTGTGCAACTATTCTATACTCCATTATTGTGATTTTATTTATTTTTGTTTGGCATTGTATTTTTAATCTACAAATGGCGATCACGGTGGGACCCCCTAGGGTTTCATATTTTTAATACTTGCTTTACTAATCTGTTCTTATTTTTTGTTTTATTTTGCAGGTTCCAGAAATCATGAAATTCGCTGTTCCGACGAACTAGGGTTTCGAGTTTGCAGAAAATGCAGCAGATGCGAGAGGGGCGTTCTGGAAGTCCAATACAAAACACAGAGGTGCGTTTCAGCCTGTGCAGACTCCCGTGGGCGTTTGAAGTCAGTTTACAAAAAAAGCGTAGGCTTCCAAGTAAGTGCTTTGTACTTTTTACGTTTTTGGTTTTTCTGCCATATTTTGTTTCTTTTTCAGATCATTACTTTAAAATGAACAAAAACTAAGTAATCTGGAAAAGAACAGTTATTTTTAATTACATTTTTCTTTGCATTGCATTATTGATTGTTGCTTGCATTAAAAAAAAAAAAAAATTTTGCATACCTAGCTGCATATTAGAATAGCTACGAATTATTTGTTTTAATTATCTAAGTAGGACTATTGATTGGATGTCAATAGTACTCCTGCCATTGGGTGATTCCGAGCGAGAGAAGTGGACGAACCTTCCGGTTGCTCCTTTGATATCCGATATCATTGGTAGGCGGGGGTTTTAAACGGTGTACTCCACTTCTTCGAGAGGAAATGACATGTTTTCAGTAGCCTCTTGCTTAGATCATTAGAACTTTTGATTTATAGCCTTGTATGTACACATTAGATAACTAAAACATTTAAAAAAAAAAAAATTCATTGCATTTTCATATTGCATTTAAAACAGTGATATCTGGATTTCATCACTAGGTATTGCTTGAAGTTTAGTGACGGTGGAATTCATCTCCATCCATTAAACTTCTGCCTTAGACACCATAGGTCACCCCCGAGCAAACTTGCTTGGATTTCATCACCGAGTAAGAATCTCGTTGTCCTTTCCTAGCCATAGTTTTTACCTTTTTTGTGAATAATTCAAGATTAGATCACATGCAAAACTCATAAACCGGACACTTAAAATTTACTACGATTAAGATCAAGAAAATAATTAATTAACCGCAAGGTAAGACACATTGGTGGAAACCTAGGTTGTGACTGTTTTCGATAATTTTTTTAGTGTAAATTTATCATTCTAGTTTTGCATTCTTCTTTTCTGAATTTGTTTAGATTTATTGCTCTATGGTCTTAACAAGGAATCAATCTAAAATGTTAAATCTAAATAATCAAATGGGAAATTCACAGAACATCCCCACCACCAACATGGCCACTTATCCTAGTGAATTTCAGCGAGGTTCGCTCGCAGGACTTTCACGTCCTTCTACCATCTATCACATGGCCATGCCCATGGAGGAAGACAATTCCTGTCATATTACCCACATTGATATGGCCCAAGTGCAAACTCACTTAAGAGATGGCACTGGCTATATCCTTGAGCCAATCCAAGATTCCCCTATGCAAGATTCTATTTTTCAGCAGGATATTGCATCAACCATACCCGCTGGTTTCACTCAGGTCTACACTAACCCTTTTTTTGAGGCTAATGTTGTATCTGCTCAGCCGGCTTCATCTCCAACATCTTCCCAGATGCTCAATTGTCCTCCTTTGGAGACAAATGTAGTGTCTTCCCGACCACCTTCTCCTCCATGTACCCGGTGTACACCAATTCTCTTTATGAAGTTGGTGGAAACTCTTCTAGCCATAACCAATTTCAACCCTCTTCTTCCCAAACCATTTATGGTTTCACCCTACCTGGGGCACAGTCTACTGTTCCTTCCCAAGTATCGCCTACTTCAGCCACCTTCATTGCCCTTGCTATGCAGTCTCCTGTGACTACCATGGCAGCCTGCCCTCCACCTTCATCCAATCATCCCACCTCCCTTGGGTTAGAGATTAATAAGGTTAAGGAGTATCTCGACAAATTGATTTTGCAACAACAGCAACAAAATGCTCAACCACCTGTCGTAGTAAATCCTACACCCCAACCAATTTCTACCCAGCCAGCTTTTATTAGCTCAGGCCCCACCTGGGTACCCCAATCTTCGGTGGTGTCCATTCCTACCCCACCTTTCTCCCAACCTAGTCCAGTTCATCATCTACCCCAATCACCTTCTTTTCGGTATCATCCATACCAACAACTTGTCCATTCCACACCGCCTAATTCAGGCAATTTCATCCCATCTCATCAATTTTCCACTCCTCCATTGCATCATCATAATCATCAAACAAGTCAAAATTTTAATGAAGATCCTCGACTCCATGCTATGCAACAACAGATTGACAACCTTATGCTCAACATGCCTGGCTCATCTAGTCAGAAACCTACGCTAAGGTCATTGATCAATCAACCAATTCATCCTTCGGTACCTTCACCACCATATCCGACTGATTTCACATTACCGAAGTTTGACAAATTTCGAGGAACTGAGGATCCTCATGAACATGTGAGCTCATTCATGCATGCTTGCTTTAGAATCCAAAATAATGATGCTCTTATGCTCAGAACTTTTCCTCAGACATTAGGAGGAGATGTTGTACAGTGGTACAATCATTTAGCTCACCATAGCATTTATGCTTACGAGCAATTGATTAATCTATTTTTAGAACGATTCTCCCTGAATGTACAAAAGAGAGTTTCATTGTCCGACTTATACAAGCTCAAGCAACATGACGATGAGACTGTTTATGACTTTGGAAACCGTTGGAGGGCTATCATTAATAAACTGCCATTCTCCCTACCAATGGAGGAGTTAACCAAAATGTTCACCCGAGTTGTCTAAAACCTATCTCTTGGTTACTCCAATTACAACAATACAGGACTTTTGAAGAGGCTTTGGCCCAAGCAAGTATCATAGAAGACATTAAAGTCCAAGAGGGTGTTTTAAAACCCCGTAGAAAAGAATGGCAACAAAAGGGCCAACAACGAAATAATAATTATGGCCAAAACAAACAAGCACGAGGCTAGTACAACCTCAAATGTTAACCAAGTTAATCAAGTGGTGGCGAGCCAGCCCGTAATGGCTCAACAACAACAAGTAATGCAAAGTCAACCGCAACCAATTGCTTATCATGCGGTACCCGCCCCTACTCAACCGACTCCCAATACTGGGCCAACCATGGAAACTCGACCTTGGCAAAACAATCGTCCCAAGCGACAATTCACACCTTTAGATGAACCATATGCGGTCATATTCAACAAGTTATATAGCACAAATCAGTTAACTTTACCTGAGTTTAAACCTTTAGACCCATCTAGAAGGGGGAAGTATTACAAGGAGTACCTATTTTGTCCTTATCATAGGCAAAATGGGCACGATATCAATAATTGTACGACTTTCAAACATGTGATCCAAGATCTTATTGAGATTGGAGCCATTAAATTGGATAGCCCCTTAGCCCAACAAAATCAAAATCTTGGTATATTTCAAACACCCCTTCCACATCGGGAGGAAGCTCCAACAACTTAGGGGGAGTAACTCAGGTAACTCCTCCTAATCAAGTCAACCATGTACAACAATACCAAGGTTTTGTGGGTACTATTAACGTAGTAACCCGGGGTCAAAGGGTGAACCAACCAAATCAGGCTGAACCACAGCCACCTGTACAAACCCCCAGTCCACCTCAGGTAACGGTGACCCAACGACGTGCTAGTACTTCTCAACAACCGCTAAATCATTCTACTCAACGCCAACGACCCATCATGTCATTGAGTAGCCGGTTAACTACCGGTTTAAAAATGGCTTCCGCCAAGTTATCGATCTATGACCTCATTCAACAATCTCCCCCGCATAGAGAGGCATTAATGGAAATATTAAAGTCAATCGAGCTTCAAACTCAAGATACTAATGCCTTCAACAACTTTGTGGGGAGTATTCAAACATGCATGGAGCCCTCCATCACTTTCTATGATTTTGAAATCAAACCTATGTCAACGAAAGTATAGATCCTCCACTACATATCATGGCCAAGATCGATAACAAGCCATTCAAGAGAGTCTTAATTGACACCGGTTCCTCAATCAATATCATTACAACATCGGCGTTGAGTCATCTAAAGCTGTCGCCATCCCTTATCACAAAGTCGACTTTTACTCTTAAAGCATTCAATGATGCTTTATCTTCCACGGTTGGCACGGTTATCTTGCCCATTGAGGTAGGGGCCCGAACTTTGCATACCTTGTTTCACATCTTGGAAGGGACCATGGCATACAATGTATTGCTTGGACGGCCTTGGCTTAGGGAGATGAGATGTGTCCCTTCTATACTGCATCAATGTCTGAAGTATGTATATGAGGGACAGAGTTCATTGTGTACCTGTCGACATTGAACCCTTCAAACATTGCAACTATGTCTCAAATCCTTATGAGATTGTGTTGCCATCCACTCATCTTTTCTTGACCCCATCTACTTCTTCTATACCATCTTCTTCTAAAGCTCCCATTCCCGAGGAGCTACCCATCATATCGCAACCATCTTCCTCTTCCGCTATTCCATCTCATTCACCACTTTCTTCATCAACTAATCTTCCTTCTTCTTCATCACTGACCACATGCACATGTGGCCATGACCAATCATCTCTTTCCACGTCATTACCCCCTTCTTCTACACCTTCTTCAACATCACCTATTATTCCTCCATCTTCCCAACCATCACCAGTTGATGTTTCACAAGTTAGTGAAGCATCAACCCAACCAAATCCTTCCAATTCTTCTATCCCACATTCTTCTATTCCATCATCTAGTCCATCTCCCTCCCAAGTCAAGGTCCATCTCACCGATGCAGGTATTGGTGAGTATGCCATCCAAGATGTCCACATCACACCGTTCAATGTGCAAAGAGTTAAAGATTTTGGTCGTCCACATGACCAACATTTATCCATTGGATCGGTTTATAACATGGGTTCTATGCCAAATTCCATTAATTTTGTATATGGGGGAATAGAGTCATCTTCTAGTCCTACCACCATACTAGAACCTAAGCATCCAGTCCCTGCCAATATCGAAAGGATGGAGGGTTTTCCCTCTCGCTATTTCCAGAGACATAATTGGCAGCAATTTGGCCTAGGTCGATACGAGCAAGGGGTAACCGAACGCATCGATATGCCATATCAGAGACCCACCGAGCGTTTTGGTCTGGGCTACCAACCACTTCCATCCCTTTCTTCTTTTGAACGAGCTTTTCAAAGCATTAATCTTAATTCAGAAGAAGAAATCCTCCACCCCGATGAATCCGAAGATGAAGCCTATGAAGAATTTGACGTCATGTCAAATGGTGATGAATCTGAAGAAGAGTCGGCGCCCATTGTTCCCCTCACTAAACAAGACGAGTTTTATCTCCAATTGTTCCCTCTCCAAGAGGCCATCTTTCGCTTGCTTCTTCCACAAGAACGAGGTGAACCACCCCCCCCGCCACATCCATAAGCCATAATCCAAACCTGTATTATATGTATATACTAAAATAGTGGTTTTCACCACTACCAAAAAAAAAAAATTAGAAAATTCCAAAAAAAAATCAAAATATATAAAAAATACTTTATTGCTTTATGTATGTGTGTAATAGTGGTTTTCACCACTACAAAAAAAAAAAAAAAAAAAAAAAAAAAAAAAAAAAAAAAAAAAACTGAAAAACTATGTTGTTTTGCATCTCAGGTCTTCCGAGGTCTTCACCGGTTTTCCCTTCCATTCCGCCCATCCTTTCTTCCATAAGTCGACAATGAATTTCGAAGACTTATTCACCCCGCTCCATAATCCATATGATCCGGATAAGCCTAAGAAATGTGTCTTTGGTGTTACCTCAGGCAAACTCCTAGGTTTTATTATCTCTAAACGAGGTATTGAGGTGGACCCAAACAAGGTCAAAGCCATTATGGAAATGTGTCCCCCAACTAATTTGAAGGAGTTGCGTAGTTTACAAGGAAATATTAATTCAATCCGTCGCTTTATTGCACAACTTTCCGATAAATGTAGGCCATTTTGCCACCTACTACAAAAGGGGGTACAATTTTCATGGACAGATGAGTGTCAAAAAGCCTTTGATGACATCAAGCAGTACTTAGCGTCTCCGCCAGTCTTAGCTCCGCCTCGTCGAGATCCCTTCCTTGCGAATTTCTTTGCAGGAATTTATCGATGATGATACTGCTAGACAAGCACGTCTTGATCAACTCACACTCATAGATGAAAAACGAATCAATGCTTTAGAGCATTTGCGAGTTTATCAAGACCGATTGAAACGTGCTTACAATGCCAAAGTTCATCTAAGAGAATTTCAAGTAGGAGATCTTGTCCTTAAAGAGAATCAACAAAACACCAATGCATTGCCGCATCTTCGAGATAAATTCGCGGCTAATTGGTTAGGTCCATATATGGTCACCTTGAAAGAGTGGGTAATGGAACTTATAGACTTGCCAGTTTAGAGGGAGAGGAAGAACCCGAACCACTTAATGTTATACACTTGAGGGCATTCTACGCATAGTTTGAATTTTATATGTACATATATACATGGCTTGTACAAAAAAAAAAAAAAAAACAAATAAAATAAAAAGAATTTGCATTTCATTGTTAGTTGCATACATCTCATTCAAAAACATTGCATTTCATGTGCATACATCTCATTGAAAACCATAACATTTCATTTTCAGCCATAGTTGCATATCATGTTAGAGACCATTCTATCTTTTGGATATAAAATTTGGTCAAGCAAAAGTCATGTTGCCTTAATCGGGGGCACCTTCATAAAATCCATCAAACCGAATTGTCATTCGTACATCCATTTTCCATTTGCACATATTTACATTGCCAAAATGTTTTGAGTCACTCAGCCATTCCTAGTGTTTTAAGCAAACTTTGAAATGCATGTCAAAGTTCTCTAGGGCCATATCACAAATTACACTAAATAAAATCTTGAGTATTGGGAAATGATTTCAAAAGCGGTCTTGAACCTATCACATTTTCACATCTTAAAAACATCTTGTGTCAAAGAGAGATAACACCATCCTTGGGTTGTGCCTTGAAGTGAAAAGGGTAATCCTCGTTTGTCCTATCATGCAAACATAGTCCATAAAATAGTGGTTCTTACCACTATCACAAGCAATCACAAAATATAAATATAAACAGAGTAGTAAGGATAGGGTAAAATTCTCATCATACTTCGGTTGAGAATCCGATTCCCCAAAGCTCTAAGGAAATGAACATTTTTCACACACCACTGATCCCAAATAAGTTGTAAGGATCGTACTACTTGTCCAGACCACGGATAGGTAGTCATCCCCAAGGCTTACAAAGGTCAAAAACAACATGGACTATGGAGTTAACCTTCACCGGGGCTATAGACGCTTGACTGGCAGTGGAGTATACTCATTGCGTGGCGACATGTCTCTCCTCAAAAAGAGACCTCTGAATGCTCATACGGACAAACTAGCTTCGGGGTCTTCTCCATAACAGGGTTACCTAATTTATGCAAGATGAGGTTAATGAACACACTTGCACACACACGGGTTTTTGATTGCCTAGAGTCACTACCATGCTTCCGATTTGGTTAATGAACTCGCATGCACACACATTTGGTCCTAGTTGAATTAGGCGAGTATTAGTAAGTTTGTTTGATACCACTAGCATGTTTGAGTCTTTGTAAAACAGTCTTCCTCCATATCTTCTTCCATATCAACCTCCATATCTTCTTCCATATTCATGTCATTCCATACGTCATCCATTCACAAGCCACCAAGTTCGGTGCCCCCGATTAAACAATTATGATAACGAGTTGGCTAAATCTAACTATCTAAAAGTATGAGTGCTTCTTAGTGCATATTTCATTTACTTAGTCTCGCATTAATCATCTATAAGTTTGCATTCCATTCCATCACATATGCATCAAAAACATTAAAACATATAAAAACATGCATCACAAAAACATAGGCATTCACACAAAAGAGAGTAAAACACCAAATAAATAAAAGCCATGTATATATATATGTATAAAGATCAAAACGTACAGTGAATGCCAAAAGGCTACAATATACAATAGAGCACCAAGGCTCATAAAGAGTGCATCTAAGCACTAAGCTAACCATCAAAAGAGGACCCCGGAGACCTAGTAGGAGCCCTAGACCTAGTGGTGTGCCTAGACACTACTCCAACGCTGCCTCCGCTAGCCCTCTGCCTCCAATATCTCCCAGTCTTCCCGGGACAATGACCTCCTCATCCCCGGAATGATAGGGGAGAATCGGTGTCGTGCCTCTAACACCCTAAGCTGCAAAACAACAAAACAAAAATTGGTTACAAATTTTTTCAAAAAAAAAAAAAAAAAAAAAAAAACAAATAATAAGTACTTGCTTAAATGAACAAATACCTCAGCTGGCTGCACTGGCGCGTCCGCTCCCATCTCCGCCATAGCTCCCGCGTGCTTCACTCTCCCACACAACCTTTCACTTCACTTCACTTCATTCCACTCCCTCAGACGCACTTCTCTCAAGCTCGAACGCACAAATGAGCGAAATTCTCGCTGAAACTGTTTAAATAGCTGGTTTTGGCACCCTGAAATGCAGTGGGGTGTTTCATGGCGCATTCAGATGCATTGGGGCATTTCATGATGCATTCAAACACCGGCGGGCGTTTCTGCCACCTCCAAATGCATACCGGCGTTTGGTGTCAGTATTGAATAAAAGAACAAAACTTACAAAATTGAAGCTTACCTCCTCCAAATTTCATCAAATTGCATCCATCCATTCTTCTTATCATAATAAAACATTTTGTGAAGGTTACAACAGTTTTGGAAACAAATTTTGTCATTTTGCTCAAAAAGCGCATCATTCATCATTGATTTACAAATTGGGTTAAAAACATTCAAAACCTTCACAAAATTAACAACATTCATCAATTCTTCTGATCTATCGTCAATTTCATTCATTCTTCTTTCATCATGCATATTTTTGCCAAATTAAATTAAAGTAAACCTCGTATCTAGTGGTATATTCTATCACCTTGGCGATTGCAGCGATTTGCATCCATGCAATTCGGTAAGAGGATTAAACCACCATAAGGATACTTACCATTTATCATCATCAATTATTTCACTTGTTTAAAAATTGGAAATCAATTTTGGGTATCCTACTTTTCAAGTGACCTCATACCAAGATTAATTTGCTCAACTAGTTGTCATTGATGGCCTAGTTCATGGGGCCTTAAACGTGGACAATCTTCAATATCATCATTATTTTGAGTCTTGCTAGAGATTAAGGCTACCTAGGTTGATTGGTTCCGACCCGAGGAATTATCCATACAGTCACTAGGAGCATCTCTGAAGTTCTGGACTCTTTCATATTGCATCTCTGCATATCAATGGCACCAACAAGGCAATTTCATCAACAGTATGGATTCACCCACAGGAGTTGGGGCATCCGTTATCAATTTTTAACTTTCCTAATAGTAGAATTCATCTTACATGATCATGGAATTTAAAATTTGGCAAAAATCCCTTTCTAACCGTTGGGGCAGAAAACGGTTCATCTTTCACATCACTCATATCGTCTTCAATCATATTATTTTCTGGTTTGTACACCAACCCCTTTTCTGTTGGGACATAAACAGATGGTTCATACACAAACCCCTTTTTCACCGTTGGGGCAAAAACGGTTCATTTTCTTCCGAATTTCTTCCAATTGGCTCGTGAGAACCATTCTCGCTCGCCAATTGAGGGGGTAAGCTGATAAATTTTAAATATTCTTTTATTCTTTGGTCTTCAAAGTTGTGCTTTAGTCTTGAGAGAGAGTTGCGTCTGATCCAGCTTTTCAGGTGTCCTAAGTTTTTGTGCTGCATTGTGTCTTCACACAAAGCAGCTCAAAAGGGGCATCTGTAGACACCAAAATCCAGCCACTTGCAAGTCATCTATACCTTCCTGTCACCCACGTGTCGGTCATCCACCTTCCCGCCATTATTTGGCCCAAATCCACACTTTCCCGCCATTATTTGGCCCAATTTCACCTTTCCCGCCATTTTTCATCCCCAAATTTATTTAAATTAATATTTATATATATATATAATTTTAATATTTTAATATATATATTTAAATAATAGTTTAAGTGATTTAATCTGAGCCGTCCATCCTTCATTTAATCTCATCCGTCCATCCATCTTAATCCATTTCACAACCTAGATTTATTCTCTACCCTTAGATCCACTTTAATCTTAGCCACACGTTCAAAGTGTCGTTAAAACCCTAAAGTGTGCCCTAAGAGTAGATTATAAATTGAGTCACCTTGATGGCTCAAACCCTATGTCTTTTGCTACTTCTATCCTGGATCTTTTCTATCTTCTTAACTTCTTCTATCTCCTTTTTTGATCCCCTCTATCTCTCTTCTGCTACCTTTTCGTCGCATCCATCGCCGCATCCATCGCCGCTTTCGTCGCTGCTTTCGCCGCCATCTCTTCTACAACATTCTACAGAATCCCCCATTCTTGTCGCAAGTGCCCGCGGGCGTTTACCCCTTTACCAAGTGCCCACGGGCGTTTACCAAGTGCCCACGGGCGTTTACCAAGTGCCCACGGGCGTTTACCTACAGCCACAGACTCAGACCGACGTCTGAAACCTTAATCCAGAAGCACGCGGGCGTTCAACGAGTGCACCAGGGCGCCTTCCGTAGCCGATTTGACAGCCACATTACTTCCAGGTGTCGCCTGGTCTAGCTGCGTTAACAGAGAACAGGTATAAATTAGTTTAAAGCAAGTAACTTCTTTTCTTTTATTGATCTGTTGTTGAATTCCTGAATTCTATTTTTCTAGGGTTTTAGATTGTTTCTGAGGGCTCACACAGTGGAGCCCTCTTATTAATTTCTAACTCCTTGATAGTGTTAATGTGTGCGGGTTTTTGACAAGCAGATCCGGTTTATTGATGGCAGGTGATTAAGGCTGGAGTGGTCCAAGCAAGGGATACAACAAAGCCCACTCACTCTGTTGGGATTGAAGATACATTCTTCGGAAGCGCCACCATTTGTGCCGGCTAGGGTTTCAGAGAACCCTAGCATAACTTGTAATTGTGTATCACGAATAAAGGGTTACGAGCCCTGTTGTACTCAAAAGGAGTTTTTAAACTCCACTGATTAATAAAAATCGTTTGTTTTGTGCAACTTTCCTGTATTCCATTATTGTGATTTTATCTTTTGTTTGGCATTGTATTTTTAATCTACAATACCTTATCAAATTATTGAATGTTGAGTTATTTAAGCTCAGTTATATGTATAAATATAGATATAGAAAGGGGAAATGGTTTAAAATATAATAGATCAATAGTGGATGGATAAAGCTAATAACATAGGTATATACAGAGAAATTTTGACAAATCAATCTCTATCAAAAAAAACTTGTGATTAAGAACATTCAAAACTCAATATTATTTAAAATTTAAGAACATATGCACACCTCAAGGATTATTCCAAACATCTAGGGTATCAATAATCCAAATTAGCAAAATTAGATTAACACTCTGACTAACATAAATAGAATCACTTTCAAGCATACATTTAGAAATGAAGCATTTCAATTTGCTCTAAGCTAGTAATCCAAATTAGCATAATAGACTAATCATAGCAGCAATAGCAAAAATGACTTCAGGGGTTAATAATCCACAAGAAAAGAAGAGACAAGTATGAGGTAAACATCCAAGTAATACTCCTATTAATTTTTAGAAAGTGTAAAATAGTAGTGCAAGAAAACATTTTAGAGTCGAACCTTTAAAATGAGAGTTCAACCTTTATATATAATTTTGTAGTAGATTTGAAATAATTAGGAACATTACAAGGAAGTTGAAGTGCCATATAAAAAATATGTCAAGGTGGAAGCCTCAGACTTGATTCAATAAAGGAGGAAACTATGTGCTCCATCTATTTTCTACAACTTAGCTTCTACAAGTTATTCAACTCTTATAGCTTCCAGTTGTAGATTTAGTCAAGAAGAAATAAAGGTCATCTATTGTTCTTGTTATGGTTGTCCTGTCATAGATCTAAAACTAAATCGACTCATGGATCTTGATTTTCCATTGCTTCATCTTCTTGGTTCTTTACCTTTAGCTTGGAAACAACTTAGATAGAAACCTACAACATTATATCGTGTTGAATCTTGCATTTATATGTGATTCAAGCCAAAATTAATGTAGATCATTGATCTATTTTATTATGGCTAATATTAGAGCTTTTAAAATATTGGCACACTTTAACTATTTACGGTCTAGAACATCTCACAACCTAGTTCCTATCATAGCCTATGACATCTTTGCTTTTAACTCTTTCATCCTTCATGGTGTAGAACATGCTCTAATATAGCATATAAATTTCTAACTTGAGTCATTTGACCACTTTGACCGTGGCCTAGGACAAGAGTGTTCTAATATGGGGATATGCTCATGAATTTTTGTTGTAGACCATGTGGCGTAGAACCATGTTCTAAGTCAGGATTTAACTTTTCTAGATAGCAACTTTGACTATGTTGATCATGATGTAGAACCATGTGTTGAACTGTACAGGATAAAACCATGTGTTGAGATGCTTTTTGTATTATCCAACTTGGGACTTTGATTGTGTTGATCGTGGCATAGAGTAAAGGTGTATTAAGTTGAATTCATGTTACAAACAACCTTGCTCTAGGTCGTACAGTGTAGAACCATGTTCTAGGCCATGAATTGAGTTGCCTTCCAAGTGCTTTGACCAAACTTGACCGCATCATATAACCAAGTGTTGAGCTATGCAGTATAAAACCATGCTCTAGGTTGTGATTTTAAAATATTACCATGCCATATTTTACTATTTTGATCACGGTGTAGAACCATGTTATGGGTCGCACAGTATGAAACCTTCATCTTGAGCTAGGATCTCATTTTCTTCTATGAGCCACAATTTTAAATGCATGAAGGGTATGTTTGACCAAATTGACCACAACCTAGGAAATACATTGAGCTAGTGTCATGGTCCAAAGCACCTCTTTGGAATTAGAATTTTTTTAGAATTTTTGCAAACTTTTTCAAGTGTGTGGTCTTTTGGGCCTACAAGACCTTGAATTATAATGGCTTCATTTGAGGCAAGGATACAACATGAGTATCTAAGAATATATTGACAAGTTTAACAAATTAAGGATTTTAAATGGAATTTAGGAACCAACTCCAAAACTAATAAATAACATCAAGAGTGGATTGTGGGAATAACTTTTCAGGGATTTAAAATATACACCATCCATAACTTTTAATGTGGTGTTCAATCAAGCACAACTTATGAAGGAGAAGTATGCATCTCAATCAAGTGGATCTTGGTTTTGAAATATATCCAAAGCACCCAAACAATGGAAACAACAACAACAAATAAAGAAGACTCCTTCTTCCTCTCCTTCTTCTCCTTCTCCTCCTTCTACCTCTTCTTCTTGCAATAACCAAAAATTTTGTGATTATTGTAAAAAAATAATTTTGTGATTGTAGGACATGTGGAATTTGAGTGATTTAGAAAGAAGAAGAATCTTGTTGTAGAATCTCAACCTAAGGAACCACAAGATGGTCCTATTGAGGTTATGGGAGAATCCCAAAAGTATGATGAGGTCAAGGATAAGCTCCACAATATTACCTTGTTAACATAAAATATGTATGAAGGTGGTCATGAATATTTTTCCATCACACAAACCCAGATAATGCATAATTACTTTGTGGATTGTATTATTGACAATGGCTCTCAAAAGAACTTGATTTCAAGAGCCATAGTTGATAGGTTACAACTTCCTATAAAACCCCATCCTCATCCATACTCACTTGGGTGGAAGGATGCGGGTTCCTCCTCCATGATTATAGAAACTTGCACTATGTCCTTTCTATTTAGCACACACTATGTATATAAAGTCACCTATGATGTGACTCCAATAGATTGTTGTGGTCTAATTCTTGGCAAGCCCTACCAATATGACAAAAGGGCTCAATATGATGCTTATAAAAACACATACACATTGAATCATGAGAAGAAGACATTTCTCATTCATTACAAGAAGAATACCATGCTCCACTCCTCCCAGCCAAAAAATATTGCATTGATCTTTAGCAAGCCAAAGGACACACCAACACTAGTTCCACAAAAGGAGGCCATTCCTCCTTCTTTAGTACCTCCACCTTCTACACAAACTGCTCCTTTTGTTGCTTCTTCATCTATTCAACAACCACAACCTTCTTTAGTTCAACAAGTTCCTATTTTGAAGCAGACTCTACAGACTAAGCAACAAGTCATTGGTCCTCAACAACTTTCTCAAGATTTTTCTTGGGTTGGAAATCAAGTTGTGACCAAGTGTTGTCTTCTTGATAAGGTAACTCTTGGCATTCTTGATATCATCAAAACCCATGCCCATATGACACCACCTAATTTGTAGCTTTCACTTCATCCAGCTTGAGCTCCTCCAAAAAAGCCCACTTTTAATGTAAATGTATTGGATTCCAATGCTTCTATTGTGGAGAGGTATGATGAGGACATAATTTGCTAGACATAGGTTTAAGTTGCTAGAATTAATAAAACCTTATATTAAGCTTAGGCTTATTAGGAATTAGTCTTGTAGGGGCTTAGTCTTATTTTTAAATTTTAATAAATTGTAAAATGTGAGACTTTGTTGCTCATGTTGGACATGGTAGAAATATTCTAGAATAGGATAGTTGGCAATATCTTCTAGAGGGATGTTGCTAGTTGGATTGATGATGGTCAATCCTTGAAATAAGCCTTTGGATAAAAGCCTATCTTCCCAATTTGGGAATTGGTTGCTCTTTCCAAGGGATTGGTTGCTCAATCTAAGGGTAATTGGTTGTAATTGGTGCCTATTTAAGCACCTCTTATCAATGTAAAATTTAGCTTCATTTAATTCCACATCACATAATGATCCAAAATTCTATTTATCTTGGTAGTTTGGTTGATTGGGGATGTGTACTCTTGCCCTTGGTAGATTATGGGTATCAAAATATCTATCCACCATTTATATGTTGAGCTCCTCTTCTTATATTGGATATGACTCAAGTTCAATTATTTTAGATCCTTTGTATAAGTCTATTCCCCATGTGCCATCTGACCATTCATCCATTTGATAATTTGATGCTTGGGTGTGTACTTCATACTTGAGTATATCTAGTTCCCCATCAGTAATTAGGAAAGCACATTCTCCTTCGAATTTGTTTTTCTAAACTCCATATAGTACATGTGGAGTGGTTCAGATGACGCCTTCATCTTAGCCTAATAGTAAGTCTTCAAGAACATACGAAACCAATCCAAAGAAAGGTATCCATCAATTTTTGCAATGAAGTCTCAAGAGAGGTAGAGGTCAAATGGTGTAGGTAGATCAATCACCACCACATATTGGATAACAGTCACATTAGAACAAGCATACAAAGAAAATAATAAATATTTTAGTAGGTTGAGGATGGGTATTGGGGTCCCATTCAATTGCACTACCCCCTTTTTTATCGACTCATATATTAGTTCCAAGGCACTAACCACCCTCATTTAGGCATGTTCGAATAGCTTGCTCTTAAATCCATGAGGCAATTATGGATGAGCTTATCATCGCATATGAGTATTAGATAGAATGGTTGCGGCTTAGGCTTTCTAGGACTAAATATTTGTAGGACTACTTGCTCTTTCTATTGCTTTGTGATATTTTTGTTCTCCAAGGCTTGCTCTAGCTGTCTGATTTACTTTGGGAGGGTGAGGACATCCCATATTGGCACTGATAAAATACACCTTTTAAGATGCTCAACCACATTGAAAGACTCTAGTGGATAGACCCTTGGTGCATTGTTTGTTACCCATTATGGACTATGCCTTTCCACATTAAAGCTTGATGTCTAGACTAGATTCAACTTTAGTTGCACTGGTACTAGCTATCTTGGTGTTAGTGGTCTTGTTAGATCTTGATTAACATTTTGTGCTTGATTGCTCTTGGAACTTTGGATCTCTATATTGTTTTTTATTGTTGTTGAGCCTCCTCTACCACCCTCCTCTTTCTCTTTGTGAGAACATCGAACTGGAATTGAGTTTGGTTATCTAGTGGAGCGCTTATTCATTCAAGGATGGCATGGACTTCTCCCTCGTACATATCACTAAGGTCTATTCTAGTACTCCAATTTCTTGTACCAAGGGATTTTATGGTGGTAATATTTATTTAGTCAAACCCAATACTTGAGAAATACCATTTTGACATATGGGTAGAGGCATTCAACACATAGGTTGTTGAAGCACCCCATAGTCCAAATAATAAGGATCCAAGTAGTAGCATGGCCAACTATAAGGATATTCTATGTAGTTGTTATGGGTTGGGATCATATCTCTTACCAAATTAATAGGAGTTGATTGAATAGGGACTAGGACATGTACTATTTATATTTTGAGACCTTGGAAAGGAAGGGATCTCTACTAGGGGGAGGAATGTATCTCTAATATCCATTCAATAGAGGTTGGTATTTTGATTATTTTGATGAAAAGGGGATGAGGATAGTTTTGATAGCCAAACCTTTGGATTCTTTTTGGCACTTTAGGGATATTATCTCATTATCCGTGTCCCTCATAGTGTTTTATATTATTTCTATTTCTTGGGATTGCAAGGTAAAGAAGATAGTTGTAATGGAAGACATACCAATGAAGGGGACTGACTAGACACTATAATTGGTTGGTTGAATGATTGGAGGGAGTTGATACAATGAGTAGAAATCTAGGCAAAGGAGCGTAGGTGTCCTAGGGACTAACCTCCTAATCTGAATGAGGTCTCTTTTAGCTTGAGTTACTATCCTATAGGCTACTAGTAATGAGTTGCCTCCCCAAGTTTTTACCATCATGGCTATTTTAGAATTGATTGCTTTAAGGTAGTTTATGAAAGCCATATCTGGTATCGACAACATTTCTTATGGGATTATTTGCTAGGAATTTTGGAATCTAGCATTGAAATCATCCATGGCTTCCATAGGCTCCATCTTGATGGTTACCAATTGTTCTAATAGTGATACCACCTCCGTATTTTCTCTAAAATGATCAACAAGATAATTTGTAAGCTGGTCCCAATCGATGATAGAGTTAGGAGTGAGAGAAATATACCAATCCCTTGGTTTTCCCTTGAGGGAGGTCACCAAAATTTTGATGATTATATATTGTTCTGTAATGCTATAAAGTCTGTACAAACTAACCATGTGTTGGAGATGCTCCGTTTGAGTGGTCACACCTTCTCAATAAAATATGAAAAGGACTTCACCACAAAATCTAGGACCTGATTCTAGGTAGTTGATACTATAAATGGTTGTAAAGGACCTCCATTATTCCAAGTTGGAGGTGTTATTTGATTCTAGTTAGCCAAGGTGGCCATATTTGTCATCGCTTTCTCTATCAATTACCAAGATTTATAGGGGAGATGAGCAATTAAGGATTTTATTTTTATCTCTAATTTAGTGGTAGGTCTTGCGCTCATGAAACTATGAACCTAATTTTAGCTACCTTACTTGGGGCTTCTTCTATTCTTTGTGCAATGGAGTCGACATGTGGTCTTTATTTAGTTGAAAGTATATTTCCATCATGAACTCATCTAAGAATGGTTATAGGCTTATGTTCCCTTGGATATCCACTTGTATTTAGTGATTTCACCCTTTCTTATGTTAGCCCCCTAGATTTTAGTAGAGGTTTGGGCATGGACATCCCCTCTATTTATAATATTGCTTTGGTCTCCATTTTTCTTGTGATTTTGATTAGCCTTAAGCCTGGTAGTCATTATTTTTCATTGCCTTGATTCTCCTAATGACTAATTCTCATAAATGCTCCTACATAGGATTCTACTACACCTCATTTTATGGGCATGCTTCTTGTTCCTACTATTTTTCCATGCTCTTCTCACCCCTCCCACCTCTAAGCCTCTAGGGGATCCTTGTGAGGACCAGTAAGGTATGTTGACCTTATTTATTCCTTGAATTTTAATCCCTCTTATTCTTTCCTTACAAGGCCCTCGGATTTTCCTTTATGGGTGTATTGCTCGTGCCATCAAGCAAATATCCCTAGGTGTATGGAGTGTAGCAAGCCAATTAATAGAGGAAGGTGGCTAAATTTTAGGACCCTTCCACCAATTACATGCAAGTCCTAGTGAACCAAAGCTCTTAGAGGACTCATCATCAAGAGGATCCTTTTAGTCACCACTAGGAAGGCTTGGGGGTTCCTCTTGATAATGGGATGGGGCTTAGCCACCATCAAAAAGGATAAAAATTCTTTGTTGATTTGATCCATGTGGATGACTTTACATCGAAGTGAGGGGAGCTTCGTGCTTGTTGTTAGTCTTTGGCATAGACCATCCTATATCAGTGTCTTCTTTGAATTGGCTACTTGGTACATGGATGGAGCTTCAAGGCTTCTCATCTAGTTGGCTTAGGTGGTAATGTTTATTTGTATCTCCTTTGGGGTAGGAACCTGTCCCACTATAGTGAAAACTTCACTACAATAACTATTAAAGAAATATAATAAGAATTAATTCTTTTCATAATAATTAAAATTTAAAATTATCAAAATAAAAAAATTGACATAATAATTCAATTATGTGGAGATTGCATTTACAATTTTAAGATCATATTAAATCCTAAATTTCTCTTATAAGTTATTTGATATTAATCCTATATTTTTAGAGGGAATCGAGGTATAAGGTGAGTGATTGTAATATTGAAATTATTGTGGCATTTAGACCAATATTATGTCTCAAAAAGTTATAAAAAACAAGTTCTCAACAATAATAATATTAAAAGTCTTTATAAATATATTATTTTAGTATATCCCTACATATACTGTCACTTTTAACATTACTAGTATGCATGTATGCATGACATCCAAATTTGACAAAATCTAGAGAGATTTTCTTTAGAAAATATGTGAATGGAAGTTTAGGTTCTTTTTGCAAATGGGATAAAATTTGTAGAGGAAATGATATTGGAGTGTTAGATCACACAACAATTTCCATAAATTAATGGAATCAAACATTATTGAATATTGCTTAACAAAAGAAATACATAGAACAAAAAGAAAACAAAATATGATAAGATGCCCATGGAAACCAATATTCTCATTAGAATAGAATTGAAATTACACTCCAACCAGTATCCCAAAAGGTTGATATGAAGGGGTATTATTCCCAAGTATACAATGGCTTTAAGTAAACCTTGTAAGACAAATCCTCAAAAATAAATTATTACAAAAAACTTAAAGGATTTTTTTTACATGGGTCAAAAGGGTAAATATAATAAATACAAGAATAAATAGTTTGCCATGACCTAAAGAAAAGCTTAAATATCACATGTTTCAACATTCTCCTTTAAGTTGAATAGAGGATACAAAGAGAGACACTAACTTTGCATTCCCTTTAAGGAACACTTTTCTAACTTCAAGAAGCTCCTACATGCACACAAAAGTGACCTCTAGCATAACTCTAGTCAAAATATTTGTTACCTACTCTAATGAAAGTATAAAAATTAGATCTAGCCTATCATGATCATGCGCAACCATCTCATAAAGTGCATCCATATCTCTATGTGCTTACCCATTAATGAAAGACTAGATTGTAGGCTAACGCAAAATTGAACCTCATCATAATAGGCTATAGTATTTACTGCAGCCGTTCATTAATCAATTGAACCTCTCATCTGCGTTGCTCAACTAACCAGTCTGGGTCTTAATTTGTGGAAAATTGAAAATCAACGTGGTGGGCACCTGCTATGGCAGAAAGAAACTGATTCAATTACCCCACAAACTAACTAATGTATTAAATTAACTTTGCACTCATTTTCTCCCTCATATTACCTTTTTATTTCACCAGTTCTACCAGGATTTTTGATATATTCTTCAGTACCTAGCAAATTAGAATGTCATATAGTTTACTAAATGCATGTCAGTTGAAATGGGTCCCAATTGCCACAATTTTGTTATTTTGTTAAACATAAATATTGATGCAGGGGAAGTAAAAAGTAATGGTGAGAAAATTTCTAAACTTACCCTCCTCCACTCCATGGATCAACCGACCCATTTGAAAAGATGATATTGCTTTCAAAGCGTTTGAGTACTGTGCTGATATTCTGCGTTTTATAAGTTTTAGATTTATTTTAGTTTCTGATTGCAACAATATTTCCCTGTAAATTTCAAATTCCTGCATTGACTTACATGACCGCCAGACCCTGTGGTAATCCAGTGTGGCCTTGGTTTCACCCCATATTCTGTTTGGCATTCATGTTCATACTCAGTGAAGTCATAACTGGAAGGTGGGAACATGCTATCGGCTGAAGTGTTCATTGCCATCACCATTTCTGTACAGGCCTGTAATCCAAAGTTGCTTCTGGGTCATTAGGCAATCCAAATTCTGTTAGAAACAGTAAGTAGATATTGTTGAGACAATTTCATTCTATTTGCTAACCTGCCATCCCCATCCACTTAAGCCATGGGGATCACTTTCACTCTCCTTTTCAAAGCAGCTCTCAGTGTTCGAGTAATTGTAGTATATGCTTGCAGCAGCAAATACTCTGGAAAGTGTATTTGTGCCCTGGGGGAAACTGTCTATGACTTCACACATCTGGATGCACAATGAAATGAAAGAATTAGAGGCAAAACTCAGGAAATTGCAAGACACTGAACAATTCCATTAGAGTTTATCGAACAAAATGAATACCTCGGTTACATGGTAAGCAGGCAAAGGCATCAAAAAATTGGTCTCAATTGGGTAGTTAGTCACTGCAATGTGAAGGCCTCTTCTAGCCAGTCATTGTATTTTGAGCTCATGCAGCCTCAGGTGCGTTGTGGATAGACGGCTGAGCTGCGTTCTGGATAGATGTTGCATCCTGAATCTCACATGGATCCATCATGAAACTCACATGGATCTGCATACATGAATATTCTGAACCCATTATATTTGCACAAACCTATGAAGGAGGGGGGAACTGTGAAGAAGGAGAGAGCTATTGCGGAGGAGCAGCGAGAGGAGAGGGAGAGGGAGAGGGAGAGGAGGGAGCTGCGAAGGAGGAGAGAGGCACGGCACAACGATTTGAAATTTTGCGTTAGCCTAAGGGGGTTAGGATTTTGGAGTTAAGGCGTTAAGATACAACCAACTGCTTCACAGTCTAAACCCCAAAATCCCAACCTGCAACCCCCTCAGGCTTCGTCTGCATTTTTATCTCTAGCTTATCTGCTTTTAAACTCAGATTTGATGCTGTTTTTCACTCCCATTTTTTCACATATACTTGTTTGATAAACCCTCATTTACAACTCTCATTGCTCCTGTGTGAAACGTTTACAATTGTCTCCTTAACGAAGCAATTTTGAAATAGTGGTTAAGTCTGGGCATTCCCTGCCCGATTGCGCAGTGCCACCCGATTGTGCTAATCCTCTTGAGCAAAGTCCGACGGGATAGCCCAAAGAGAGGGGACAACGCAATTTTTAGAAATTTTGGCTAAGTGCCAAAGCACCCGTTCGCTTGCGCAGTGCAGTCCGACTGCACAAGCACTCTTTTGCGCAGCCAAACGGGAACATCCAAATATTTTGGCTAAGTTCTTGGTCTTCGCCTGACTGCACAGTGCAGTTGGACTGCGCACTCTTTTTCTTGCGCAACCGAGCATTGACCGGCTACGTCTGCCTGGCATCATAGAATTACCCCCATGCAGCCTGACATTATGGGCAAATTTATGCAGTCCGATGGGTCCAAAAAAAATTAATCTGCATCTTCAAATTGGTATTAGAGCTTTAGTGCCATTGATGCGGAGACATAAAAATGGCTTCTAGAAACAACCATTCTCTGTAGTTACAGATCCCACGCTTCAATGACAAGAACTACGATTACTGAAGCATTTAGATGAAGATCATATTCGGATCTCAGGAGCTATGGGAGTTAGTCGAGAACAACTACCTAGAACTGGCAGATGCAGCAGCATTGGCCACCCTCTCCCAAGTAGACAAGGACTTGCTGAAGGAGAAATAAAAAAATGACCAGAATACCCTATTCTACATCATGCAAGCGGTCTAAGAGACTATCTTCCCATGAATTGCATCAGCCACCAAAGTGAAGTAGGCCTGGGAGATTCTGGTCAGCTCATACCAGGGCACCAAAAAAGTGAAGTTGGTGAAGCTACAAATGCTCAGGAGAGAGTTTGAGAACTTACAGATGAGTGAGTCCAAGTCTATGAGCGACTTCTTCACCCGAACGTCGAACATCATCAACCAAATGTGGTTGAAAGGAGAAATCATACAGAGCCAGAGAATCATGGAGAATATTCTCAAAAGTCTGCCTGCCAAGTTTGACTCGGTTGTGATAGCAATCAAAGAGTCGAGGGATCTGAAAACCCTCTCGATAGACGAGCTCATGGGTTCATTGTAGACACATGAGAAGAGGTTGAGCCGTTCGTCTTAGACCGCTCTAGAGCAAGCATACAAGGCTCAAGTCTCATTTTGAGATAGCGGCAAACAAGAATCCCACCATGGCGCTTCTAGCTCTCAAGGAAGAAGAGGCAGAGGCAGGCATGGGAAAGGCAACAAACAAGGTGGATAGTCAAACCCTAGTGAGGGAGAGACCAACTGCAACTTCCATCAGCAAGGAGGAAGAGGCAATGCAAAGAACCAACAAGCCATATCTGGTCAAAAAAAGGACATGTCAAAGATCTAGTGCTACTATTGCAAGAAATTTGGCCATTACATCTCATAGTACAGAAAGCGGATGGCCAAGGAGAATCAATAGCAGGCCCATTATACGGATGAAGCCAAAAATGCGATAGGAGGGAACGTGCTGCTAAATTGCAACATTGAGGAGGAGAGCCAGAAGAATATCTGGTATTTGGACAGTGGGTGCAACAACCACATTATGGGGAACAAGGAAATGTTCTCACAACTAGATGAAATAGTCCATTTCGAGGTCAATATGGGGAACAATAGCAAGGTTCCCGTGATGGGGAAAGGAAAGATCCTCATCCGCACCAGGCATGGCGAACAGAAGCATATCTATGATATCTATTATGTGCCTGGTTTGAAGCACAACCTGCTGAGCATTGGACAACTCGTGCAGAAGGGGCATATGGTCTAGTTGAAAGATGAAGTATGCATCATCAGAGACAAAACGTATGGACAAATTACAACGGTATCCATGACAAAGAACAAAATGTTTTTGCTGTAGATTTAGAACGAATCGTTAATGTATTTGAGTGCAGTTGTGAAGGATGCTGCCTAGCTATGGCATCTCACATTCGGTCATCTAAGTTTCAGTGGTCTGAATCTGCTGCACAAGAAGTAGATGGTGAAGGGTTTGCCCCTCATAGAGTAGTAGAATAAAGTTTGTGAGGGCTTCTTAGTCGGAAAACAACATCGAAATGTATTCACTTCTGGGCAATCTTGGAGAGTATCACAACCATTGGAGTTGGCGCACTTAGACATCTACGGTCCGATGCAGACCAACACTTTTTCTGGCAACAAATACTTCTTGACGTTCATATATGACTTCAACCGGAAGACATGGGTATATCCCATCAAGCAAAAGTCAGAAGATTTCGGTAAATTCAAGGAGTTCAAGGCTTTGGTGGAGAAATGGAGTGGATATTAAATTAAAAATCTTAGGACAGATGGTGGAGGTGAATACATCTCCAACGAATTCCACAACTTCTATAAGCAGCAAAGAATTTGGAGGTAGCTCACTACCAGATACACATCGCAACAGAACGACGCAGCTAAGAGGAAGAACCGAACCATAATGGATATGGCACATAGCATGATGAAGGCGAAGGGATTGTCACATGAGTTTTGGGTAGAGGCTGTAACATGTGCAATCTACCTACTGAATAGATGTCCCACCAAAAGCATGAAGGAAAAAATCCCTCAGGAGGCCTGGAGCGGTCTGAAGCCATGTGTGGCTCATTTGCGTGTGTTCGAGTGCATTGCATATGCACATGTTCTAGAATAGAAGCGGTAGAAACTGGATGATAGAGCGGAGAAGTGCATATTCATAGGGTATAGTGAGTAGGTGAAGGCGTATAGGTTGTACAACCCTATGACAAAGAAGCTCATCATCAGTCGTGATGTGAAG
This sequence comes from Wollemia nobilis, assembly GCA_028583015.1. Lineage (NCBI taxonomy): Eukaryota > Viridiplantae > Streptophyta > Pinopsida > Araucariales > Araucariaceae > Wollemia > Wollemia nobilis. The sequence continues at coordinate 4,979,460 of JAQPPZ010016930.1, read as the reverse complement.
TTCCTAGAATATGAAGCCTAGAACTAGAAATCGAAGACTGGCCAGCCTGAGCCAATAGGATTAGAGTCTGTTAACTTGGAGGAGAGCAATGTGCAACCACCTACAACCTCAAGCAGCAGTAGTGGTGCCAGCAGTAGCACAACCTCACCATCTCGGTCACCTCCACTTGCAAGCAGAATCCCAAAATTGAGGACTCCAATGAAGACGAGGAGCTTGCAAGACATCTACGAGGTAACCTGCAACCATGAATATGAAGAGTACTCTGACTTTGAATTCTTTATTGAGATCAATTCAGTGGGGTTCAAAGATGCAAGTCAGAATCAAAAGTGGGTGAAGGCGATGGACGAAGAGATTGAAGCCATTGAGAAGAACGATACATGGCAATTGTCAGATCTTCCAGCAGGAAAGAAGACCATTGGGGTCAAGTGGGTGTATAAGACAAAGTTCAACATCCAAGGATAAGTGGACAGGCATAAGGCTAAATTGGTGGTAAAAGGCTACAAGCAAAAGTCAAGTATTAACTATCATGAGGTGTATGCGTCTGTAGCCCGACTTGATACAGTGAGGATGATCCTTGCATTGGTAGCTCAGAAGGGTTGGAGTGTTTACCAGATGGATGTCAAGTCAGCCTTCCTCAATGGTGTGTTGGATGAGGAGGTCTACATAGATCAGCCATCGGGTTACGATATTGAAGGCCAGGAGGGCAAAGTCCTAAAGTTGAAAAAGGCCCTGCACGGTTTGAAGCAGGTGCCCCGAGCTTGGTACAGTCGGATTGACAACTATTTTTAGGATAATGGGTTTGTCAAATGCCCATATGAGCATACCCTATACCTGAAGATAAATAAAGTAGGGGAGCTCATAATAGTCTGTCTGTATGTGGACGATTTGATTTACACTGGAAACAACGCAACACTGTTTGCCCAATTTTGAACAACCATGAAGGAGTTCGAGATGACAGACTTGGGGCTGATGAAATATTTCTTAGGCATTGAAGTTGACTAATCGATAGATGGCATCTTCATTTCTCAAGGTAAGTATGCGAAGGATGTCTTGAAGCAGTTCAAGATGGAGGACAAAAAACCTGCCATCACACCTGTTGCCACAGGTTTGAAGCTGAGCAAGCTGGACTCTGGAAGAAATGTCGATCCAACTCTGTTCAAGAGGCTAGTTGGTAGTCTAATGTATCTGACTGCAACTCGACCATATTTGATGTTTGGAGTTAGTTTGATTAGTCATTTTATGGAGACTCCAAAGGACACACACTGGCAAGAAGACATGAGTATCCTGCACTATGTCAACGGGATGCGAAACCATGGCCTATTTTATGCCAGACAGGACTAGTTGGAACTGGTGGGCTACATAGATAGCGACTGGGCTAGCAGCATCGATGATCAGAAGAGCACCTTCAGGTATGCTTCCCATCTTGGATCGGGGGCAGTATCATGGGTGTCCAAGAAGCAACCAATCGTTGTGTTGTCCACTGTCGACACAGAATATGTCGTCACCATGTCAGCCGCATGCCAGGCAGTTTGGTTGTGAAGAGTTCTAGGTGAATTGAACTATCCACCAATAGGCATGACAACAGTTTTTTGCGATATAAATTTGGCCATTGCATTGTCAAAGGATCCCATGTTCCATGGCCAGATGAAGCACATTGACATCCATTTTCACTTCATCAGAGAGTTGGTGAAGTTCGATGAAATTCAACTGCAGTTTTGCAGATCCAAAGAACATTTGTCAAACATTTTCATGAAGCCTTTGAAGGAAGAGGACTTCAATAGATTGTGATAGTAGATTGAAGTTAAAGTGCTCGTGAAATCAGGCTTAAATGAGGGTGTTAGAAATATTAAGCCTAAATTTCCCATCTCCGCCCAACTGCGCTTCAAAATTGAGCGCAGTCAGACTTCGTTCGATAAAAATAGCGAAGCTGGGTGTTCCATCAATTTTTCCAATGTGACGTTGCACGTGTCCTGACATATGTGACGCCTGACAGATATGATCATTGCAAATTAGATTGTCACACTTTGCCAAGCATGCGTAGTTAATTCTAGTTCGGCGATTGGTCAGAAACCCTAACTTAGAGTTTGTCAGAACCTGTTAGAGGATAAGCCCTATCTTCTTCTCCCCATGGCTATATAAGGCAAATCGAGTCTTCAGGGTAAGGAGTGTGGGGTAGTACAAAGAGGAAGTGCAGATAAAAGCACTCATTCATAGAGCAACAAAATAGAGCTGTTTAGTGAGTAGAGAACTTCATATGGTTCAACTCCGAGCAACAATCTCAGCATTTAGATCACTTGGTTTATCCTACAATTTCGTCTGTAGTTGATTGTTAATCCTCCATTGAGGATCTTTGTAATCCTTCAAAATAGATAAATATATATTTACCTGTTGTTCGGGTATTTTGAAGAATTTGTCTATTTTTTGTCTGCATTTTTATCTCTAGCTTCTCTGCTTTTAAACTCAGATTTGATGTTGTTTTTCACTCCTATTTTTTCACATATACTTGTTTGATAAACCCTCATTTATAGCTCTCATTGCTCCTATGTGAAACATTTACAATTGCCTCCTTAACAGAGCAATTTTGAAATAGTGGTTCTGGGCATTCCCCGCCCGATTGTGCAATGCTATCTGGCTATGCTAATACTCATGCAAAGTCCAACGAGACAGCCCAAAGAAAAGGGGGCACCATAGTTTTTAAAATTTGTGGCTAAGTGCCAAAGCACCTGTCCATAAGCGTAGCGCAGTCCGACTATGGAAGCACTCTTTTATGCAACCGGATGGGAACAACCAAATATTTTGGCTAAGTTCTTGGTCCCCGTCCGCCTGCGTACTCATTTTCTTGCACAGTCGGGCGTTGACCGGCTGCATTTGCCCAGTGTCGTAGAATTACCCCCTGTGCAGCCCGACGTCGCCGACAGATTTGCGCAGTCCGATGGGTAAAAAAATAATTAATCTGCATCTTCACCACTCTTCCTCTCCTCAGCCCTCCCCTCCTCCCTCCACGTTCTCTCCCTCTCCTCCTTGATGCAAGCACATGCTATGAAAAACAATACAGAGGGTTTTTACCCTACCGCTAATCACACTGAGGCATACCAACAAGACAAAAAAATAAAATACTAAAATATCTTTTGTATTAATTCAAAAATGGCAACATACAATGATTCTTCGTCTCGCTTCTTGCTTGCTGCGACTCTATCTCATATACATATATATTTTTACTTCCTCTAGAAACTTCTTTTTTTCTCTATAGTTCTATATTCTTCTAGAAACTTCTATTATTATTATTATATTTTTCCTATAGTTCTATACTCTTCTGGAAACTTCGCCTTCTTTCGAAAACTTCCTTCTTTTAAAGCTCCTACGTCATTCTCCTACGGTAAGAAAGTTTTGGCATGAGCTCCTGCTTAAGCCAAGGCTTGATATTCTTCAACCGTGTGCCCAAATGTTGCCAGTTCAGCTGGTTTTATCAAAGACATACTAGATAAACGAGTGTAAAGGAAGACCAGGAAAAGAGAATATTTTGAATATTTGGTTAAGTGGAGTAACATCCCGAAATAGTGATAATGCCAAATCCCACTGTTTCGGTTTGTCACTCACAAGATACCTCAATAGATTTCCCAAACTCCTATTGACAACCTCTATTTGCCCATCCGTCTGAGGGTGATAACCGAAACTAAAACTCAGCTTTGTTCCTACTTTCTTCCACAATGTTCTCCAAAAGTGACTTACAAATTTAGTATCTCTATCCGAAATAATGCTTAATGGCAACCCGTACAATCTCACTACTTCTTTGAAGAATAAATCAACTACATGCATGGCATCATTACATTTTTTACAAGCCACAAAATGTACCATTTTGCTAAATCTATCAATAACAACAAATATGAAGTCCATACCTTTTGCTTTCCTAGGCAATCCAAGCACAAAATCCATACTTATAGCTACCCATGGCTTTTTCGGAATAGGCAATGGCTTGTACAACCCTGTATTTTGACTCCTTCCTTTTGCATGCTGGCATATCATGCATCCTTGTACATATCTCTTCACATTGGCTGTCATTTTAGGCCAATAATAATCTTCACTCAACTTGGCCAATGTTTTATCTATGCCAAAATGACCAACAAGTCCTCCGACATGCTTTTCTTTCAATAAGTTCTCCCTCATCGAACTCTGCGGTATACATAGTTGCTTCCCTTTGAACAAAAGTCCTTCTTGGATAAAATTATACAACCACGGTGTCCTATCCTCCACTAGAGGATTCTCACATGCCTTCCATGCCCTCATGAAATCTGGATCAGTCTTATACAAATCTTTGATTGCATCAAATCCAATCACTTCTAAGCTCATTTCAGTCATCAAAAAACTCCTACTCAATGCATCAGCTACCTTATTTGACTTTTCACTCCTATGCTTCAACACAAAAGTGAAATTTTTGCATGTACTCAACCCATTTTAAATACCTCTGATTCAACTTACCTTGGCTATTTATATATTGTAGTGCTTGATGATCTATGTATAAAAAAAATTCTTTGGGCAACAAATAGTGCTTCCATTTCTTCAATGCTTAGATAATAGCATAAAATTCTTGATCATATACCAAATACTTCCGCTTGACTTCATTTAACTTCTCACTGAAATAAGCTATAGGTCTGCCTTCTTGACTTAAAACACCTCCAATAGTTGTACCACTTGCGTCACAATCTACTTGAAATACTTTATTAAAATTTGGTAAAGCCAATACAGGCTGCTTCGTAATCCTTCTCTTCAAATGCTGGAAACTTTTTTCTACTTCAGCTATCCAAACAAATTGTTTTCCTCCCTTAAAAGTTTCTGTAATAGGTGCACATACTCCGCTGAAATTTCTTATAAACTTCCTGTAAAAACTAGCCAAACCATGGAAACTTCTAGCTTCAAATGTACTCCTCGGTGAAGGCCAATCTACAATCACTTTCACCTTTTTTGGATCCATTTTTAGTCCATCCTTCGATATCACAAAACCCAAATAAACTAGCTCCTCCTTCATGAAGCTACATTTTTCTAAATTTATCAATAATTTTTCCTGCCTTAGCTTATCTAACACCATCCTAACATGCTCCAAATGCTCCTCTTTAGTCTTGTTGAAAATAAAAATATCATCCAAATAGACAATTACAAATTTACCTGTGAATGGCTTTAGGACCTCATTCAACAATCTCATAAATGTGCTGGGTGCATTTGCAATCCAAAAGGCATGACCAGCCACTCGTACAATATGTCATTGGTCTTGAGTGAGGTTTTTCATTCATCCCCTTCTCTAATTCTGATCTAATGATATCCGCTCTTTAGATCAATCTTCATAAAGTATCGAGCTCCACCCAAACAGTCCATAAGATCATCCATTCTCGGTAATGGAAACCTGTACTTAATTGTTATTTTATTGATTTCCCTTGAATCCATACACATTCTCCAATTTCCATCCTTCTTCGGTCCAAGTACAACTGGTACTACACATGGACTCAAACACTCTCTTATCAAACCTCTATCTAGCAACTCTTGTACTTGTCTCTAGATTTCTTTATTTTCTTATGGCGTCAACCTATATGCAGCCTTGTTAGGTAGGCTTGAACCCGAAATTAGGTCCATATGATGGCTGATTTTCCTCATAGGTGGCAATCCACTTGGTAAATCTTCTGACATAATATCTGCATATGTCTCCAACAATTTTCTTATCTCTTCTGAATAGTCTTCCTTCATTTTCTCACCCTTTACATCAGTTGGTTTATCTACCACAACCAAACACATCCTTTCATTTTCCTTTATCTGTAGAAATTCCTTTCTTGTTATAAACATTACCTTGTGTTCGTGTTCCACATCTTCCTGATTATCCTGCAATGGATTCAACTTAAATTTTGTTCCATCCTTCCATATGGTGCAAGTATTTTCTCTCCCATCATGGACATCATGCCTATCATATTGCCAAGGCCTTCCAAGCAACAAGTGGCACACATCCATAGGCATAATATCACATAAAAATTCATCATAATAATTACCAATTTTAATACTCACCAGACATTGTTCTTTGACTATCAATTGGTGCCCCTTTTGCAACCATGCCACCTTGTAGGGTATAGGATGAGGCATCCTCTTCAATCCTAGCTTGGTCATCATCTCTTCAGACACAATATTATCCGTACTGTCGCTGTCCACGATAACTTTACAACATTTTCCCCCTGCCTTGCATATTGTTCGAAATAAATTTCTCCTTTGTGAGGGTTCAACTTCCTTTTTTGTCGATGATTTCATTAAAATCTGCCTCATGACTAATGATTCTCCGTGCTCCGGTGATGTACATTGTGATCTACCTTCATGCTTCTCCTCATATGCAATATGAGCCTTGCCCTCAGGTGATCTTAAACTAGTTGCAGGTGCATTTTTAGGACACTCAAATGACCTATGTCCAGCAAACCGATTGCATCTAAAAAATTTTCCTCTAAAGCTTCCATATTGTCCTCTGTTATGAGACCCTCTATTATAAGACCCTCTTCCTCGAGCTGAATATCCACCTCTTGTACTGGCATCTTGATAATGTGCATGGCTAGTTCCTTCATCCCTTACCTGAAATTTTTGATTGTTGCCTTCCTCTTTTGGTTGGGATCTCTGGTTGTCTCCTCCTTGAGCTCTTCCTCTCATCAATTTTCCTCTTCCTCTAGAGCTACTCTGCATTTTCCTTGCTAATTTCTCCTCCACATTCAACGCATACTGATATGCAATTTATATGGGCTTAATGTCCAATAAGTTGATTTCATCCTGAATGTTATATCACAATCCATTAATGTACCTAGCCACTTTTTTAGTTCTGAGTCATCATGACCAACTCTTATGGATAATTTATAAAACTCCTCCGTGTAATCTTGGATACTCATATCTTTTTGCCTCAAATTTTGTATTTTTTGGAATAGACCCACCTGGTAATCAACAGGCATGAACTTGATTTTAATCCTGGACACCATATTATCCCAAATTTTAATTCTCTCCTTTCCTTTCCTCTGCCTCTCAGCCTGAATGCTATTCCACCACAACAACACATGACCTTTCAGCCTTGAACTTGCATATTTTACTTTTTTGTTATCTTCTACCGATTCCAAGTCAAAATATCTATCCATTTCGCTGATCCAATCAATTAATTTATTAGGGTCAAGACTTCTTTCATAGCTAGGGACCTCAACGCGGGGTTTACCTCCAATTTTTGCTATGACCCGAATTAATCTTTCATTGAAATTATCTAATTGCTCTCCTTGAACTTCCTCAAATTCTAATTCCTTGTCACTTTCCTCTGCAACAGGTTTTCCCCTATGTTGTGCCACCTCAATAGCATCTAATCTGGCTGTGAAAGTTCTCACCATTTCATTCAATTCTTCTCTTCCTAGTGCCCTTCTTCTGACTCTGCCCCACTACGCCATACTGCTGCAAGGTTTTCTTCTCCTTTCAGCTTTACCCATGTCTTTTTTTTTCGCCACTTACCCAATCAATTTCTCTCACTGCCCTCACCTTGGTCTTTTTCACCCAAGTCTATTGGTTACAGCTTCTCTCCACAAGACCTAATCTGGCTCTGATACCAAACTGATGCAAACACATGCTATGAAAAACAAAACAGAGGGTTTATACCCTGCCGCTAATCACACAGAGGCATACCAACAAGACACACAAAAATAAAATACTAAAATATCTTTTGTATTAATTCAAAAATGACAACATACAATGATTCTTCGTCTCGCTTCTTGCTTGCTGCGACTCTATCTCATATATATATATATATATATATATATATATATATATTTATTTCCTCTAGAATTTTTTTTTCTCTGTAGTTCTATATTCTTATAAAAACTTCTATTATTATTATTATTTTTTTTTTCTCTATCCGGAAACTTATAATAACTTCACCAAAGAAACACACCCACCCACGATGGAGTAGAGTCCTATTCAGTTTTAACCCCTAGGTCCTGATCAATACTAACCTTGTGTAAATTGCCCTCGTACAAACGTGGAATGCGTGATTCCGTAAGCACTGAGATTTCTTCCAAAAGTGATTGTGTGATTCCGTGTGGAATATCAAATAAAGAAGAAATCAAGAAAATAAAGGCAAATCAGACAGAAGTGCCAGTGTAGCCAGGCTCGAAGAAAGTTGTGGTGCCCATGATCACTTTAAATGCAAAGATAACAAGACATTTACCAAATACCAACATATTTGCATCCCAAAAGAGCAATTTGATATTATCGTCACCTGACTGAATTTTTAAAATATATATTTTAAAATAATATTATGGGTAGTATAATTAGGTAAAGACTTTTTAAAAATAATAATAAAAGTTTTGACAGACTCTAAACATAAACATTTAGACTGGACTTGAACCAGAAAACTGGTGACAGTAATTATTACTTTATTGAAGTAAGAGGAATCTATTCTTCTAAACACCCATAATGAAGGAACAATATATCTAAATACATTTAACGAGTATATTTGCCTTATTAGGGGTAAGGATTTTAGATAAGAAATCTAAACCTGGTTTCCACAATCATCTTGTTCGTCGATGCCCTTTGAGAAGCCTTTAGACATTAGCCACTGTGGAAGGAGATTACTGCAGTGACTAGTCAAAAGGAATTGTACGTTTTTTTGTTTCCTTTAATTTGTAAGTACGTATCTCTTTATGAGAGAAGCATGAGGGCGGAGTGGCACTGCGAAAACAATTTCTTTGACGTCAGCTCTATGAGGTATGAATTGCTTGAATAGACAGACATCTAGTTCACTTGTTTTTTCTTTTGAATGTTTACTGTTACATAATATACAATATTAATGGCGGAGAGTGTTCCTTCTCGAAGAGTAACTGGATTTATTTGTCTGTTGTTGGAATTTAAAATAAAAAAAAATGAGTGCAAACATAAAATTATAAATCTAAAAATAGAAAAGCATTATTTATTATTTTATGATATATTCAATATTAGTTGACTGGCCATCCATCTATACTTGGATGGATCATTAATCTATCTAAGTGGATAATTCAACTTATACATAGTTGGATTAAATCATATAATTTGATCATTATGATTTTTAGAGTGATGTAGCAACATCAAAAGATAAAGATAAAGTTTGAAATATTAAGATGTATTAAAGAATATTTTATTGCAAAGCAGTGAATCAATGAATAAAATTCTATGTATTACTACAACAATTTATAGTTTTTAATAGAAGCAATTAGTTTCTTATCTTTTTTGTTTTGTACATATATTTTCTTTCTTTGTAAATTAAACATTGGTATCAAAGTACTCGACTCCTCTTACATTTGGTATTAGAGTTAGTTTTATTTGTGAGGAGAGGATAATGAAGGCTACAATAGAGAGAGCAACAACAAAATTAAGAGAAAGAGCATCTTGTTTGAGAGAGCAACTAGAGAGGAAAGGGAATGGGTTGTTGCAAAGGCAAAAGAAAGCAACAACTTAAAAAACAATGCTATTGCAAAAAGAGAAAAAACAACAATGAGAAAGACCAAAAGATAAGAGGATTGTTATTGAAAGAGTGGAGGCAAGGATTGAAGCAAATCTTGTTCGATCTAAACCTAGATGCATCTATTTGGTGGGAGGTCATGATATGCAAAAGTTTAGAGCTAGAATTATGAAGAGAGTAGAATATAGTAGCAACTTAGACCTTAATACACTAGCACCACCGCTAACAACAATTTAAGATGACTATTAGCAATAGCAATTTAAAACTTACTCATGTTTGGTGTTGAAGCTAGAAACTGGTTTAAGTTAAGAGCCATAGTTGAAGCTGAGAGTAGTGTTGAAGCTAGAAGCCAGAAGCATCTGAAGAATGACTTAAGGGGATGTTGGAGAAATGGGTAGGACTCCTACATTCAAATCATAGGTTGTTTCAAGGAGGAGCTAGAAAGCTTATTGGTAGAGCAACCTCAACACATGGAGGTCCTAGATTTGAGTCCTAGCTAGTCCATACTTTTAGCATGGTATGAGAGCCGAAGAAAAATAAATGAGCAATAAGATAATCCCTAGAAGAGAAAGTGTACTAGCGGTAAGAGTATCCCCAAAGGAGAAAGGAAAATTGATGAGAATAATTGGATGAAGGTTATGTGTGGTAGAAGCAAGGTCCCACATGAGAGAAAAAAATGAAGGTTTAATACAAAAACAATAGAGTGAATCTCGTAAGCAATGATTTACTCTATTACACCTAGCAGTTGCAACAACTAGTTATTCATGCAGTCTGATAGGATGAGAAGTTTATTATAAGGACACTTTTGGTTGAGTCATGAGATGACACCCATGTTAAATAAGAAAGGAAAGGCACTAGTTGGAAGTTTAAATATTTGAAAATGTGTGTGCATAGAAGTGAAGGTGTATGTGTAATAGTAAGTTGAAGAGAAAGTTTTGTTCAAGAAATTAAAGATTGGAACATTAAGCATTAAGGGGGAGAATGCTGGAAAAAATGATGCTTAATATGAACAAGTATATGAAAGTGCCTTTCTTAAAGAAGAAAATAAGTTGAAAAAATAGAAAAGCAATTGCGATAGAGAAATATAGATGGAAAATAAAAAAGGTGAGGGCAAATATAAAAAACATGATCAATTATTTAGAAAAGCAATCTGTAATAAGTCGGTATTCTTCTATTCAACATTAGTTGATCTATTTATCCATCCTCACATGGGTGGATCAATCTATCCATCCATTCTTACTTTGGTGGATAATCAATCCATCCATTCATACTTGGGTGGATCATCCAACCTAGCATAGTTGGATTAGATCGTATGAATCATATTGGAGAAATTTTATAATTTTCTTTTTTTTTGCCGATTTTTGCCCTTGCCAATAAATTCCTAATTTTTTGCCAAAAATAATTGCCGCAACAACATATGTAGAGAAAATAGCATAAATAACTTGTTTTTCTTTATTTTACCTCATTTTTCTCACTTTCATGTGTAGTTTAAGATTGTATAACTTCCATTATTAATATTGGATTTGCATAATGTTAATTCATTGTCATATGCATGAAAAAACTTTTTGTTAATTAAAATTACACTTTATTTGGTTTTTTTTTGTTGACTTTTTACCAATATTTTTTTTATTCTTCTTTTGCCTTGTCGATTTTGATTTTATCAACTATGGTATGGATTTAATCCGTGGTTTTCAAAGTAGTGTAGCAACATCAAGAATAAGGTTTGAAATATTAAAATGTATTGAAGAATATCATATTACAAAGCATTGAAACAATGAACAAATTTCTATGTATTGCAACAACAATTTATGTCTTTTACAAGAGCAATTAGTGTCTTATCCTTTCTATTTTGCAAATACCTTTCTCTTCTCTATAAATTAACAATTTGTATCAGAGCACTCAATTTTTACATTTGGTATTAGATCTAGGTTTATCTATGAGGAGAGGACAAAGAAGGTTGTAGTAGAGAGAGCAACAACAAAAGCAAGAGAAAGAGAGAGAAAGAGAGAGAGAGAGAGAGTTGTGTTTGAGAGATCAAGAATAAAAGTAAGGGAATGGATTGTTACAATGGAAAAAGAGAGAGAAACAATAGCAAAAAAAGAAGCTATTGCAAAAATAGCAACAACAAAAATTTAAGAAATACCAAAAGTTGAGAGGGTAGTTACTGAAAGAGTAAGGCAAGGATTATAGTAGATATTTTCAATCTAAACCTGGATACATCTATTTTTTAGTAGGTCATACTTTGTAGAAGCTTAGAATTAGAATTATGAAGATTATAATTTAACATAGATCTTATTACACTAATAGTAATAATAGCAATAGATTAAGATGGATATTAGTAGTAGTAGTTTAAATCTTACTCACGTCTAGTGTTGAAGCTAGAAACTAGTGTAATCTAAGAGCGATAGTTAAATTTGAGAGCAATGTTGAAGCTAAGAGTCCCAAGCACCCAAAGAGTGGCTTAGGAAGGATGTTGGAGCAATGAATAAAACACTTACATTCAATCGTAGTTTGGTTCAAGGAGGAGGTAGAAACTTATTGGTAGAGCAACCTCAATGCATGGAGTTCCTAGATTCGAGTCCTAGTTGATCCATACTTTTACCATGGTATGAGAGCCAAAGAAAAACATACTATTAAGATAATCCCTAGAAGATAAAGTGTAGCACTAATAGGAGTATCCTCAAAGGAGAAAGGGAAAGTGATGAGAATCGTTGGATGAAGGTTATGTGTGGTAGAATCAAGGTCCCACACATGAGAGAAAAAATATGAAGGTTTTATGTAGAAACAAGAGAGTGAACCTCATAAGTAGTGATATACTCTATTACACTTACCAATTGCAGTGAATGGTTATCCATGCAGTCCAATAGGATAAGAAGGATACCATAAGGACACTTTTGGTTGAATCATGAGATGACACCCATGTTAAACAAGAAAGGAAAGGACATAGTTGGAAGTTCAAATATATGTGAACGTATGTGCACAATAGTGCAAGTATATGTACAATAATTAGTTGAAGAGGAATTTTTATTAAAGAAATTAAAGATTCGAACATTAATGCTTAAAGAAGAAGAAAATGAGTTTAAAAAATAGAAAAACAATTGTGACATGGCAAAATAAAAAGCATGACTACAAAGATAAAAAGATAAATCTAAATATAGAAAAGCTTGATATGTTATTTTAGAAAAGCCAATTGTAATAATTTTGTATATTCTTATATTCAACATTAGTTGATATGTCCATCCATCCTCACATGGGTGGATCAATATTTGGGTGGATCATCCAACCTATGAATAGTTGGATTAGATCATATGGACTTTATTATTATGGTTTTCACAATGATACACCAACATAAAAAAAAAAGGTTTCATATATTAAAATTTATTAAAGAATATTGTATTAAAAAATACAAAATTATTAAATAAAGTTTTTTATGTTAGAATAACAATTTATGTCTTAAAGGTGCAAGTCCTTGGTCCTACTCTGTGGGATTCCTCACCCCTATTAATATTGAGTTTGGGCATGTGTGTGAGGGTATGGCCCTCTTGCTTTCTAACCGGTTAATGTGATGATACAAGTCTAGTGGCATATTCCATGATTGAAATTTCATTCCACATTAATACTTGTTTGCCTTGTTAGTGTAGTGTGTGTTTTTATGAATAATCCCACATTAACTGTGTTGTGGGACTTGAGTGGTTTATAAATCCCAAAAATTACCATACTCTTTGGCAATGGGGTAGCAAAATTAAAGGTTCAAGTCCTTGGTCCCCTCTATGAGATTCCTTATCCCTATTAACATCAAGTTTAGGCATGTGTATGGGAGCTGACCCGCTTGCTTTCTAATTGGTTAATATGATGATGAAAGTATAGTGGCATATTCCATGATTGGAATTTTATTCCACATTAATACCTATCTACCTTGTTAGTGTAGTGTGTGTGTGTTTGTGAATAATCCCATATTAACTATGTTATGGGACTTGAGTGGTTTATAAACCCCAACACTTAACATACTCTTTGTCAATGGGGTAGCAGGCTTACAGGTGTAAGTCCTTGGTCCCACTCTATGGGATTTCTCATCCCTATTAACATCAAGTTTGGGCATGTGTGTGGGGGTTGGCCCTCTTTCTTTCTAAAAAGTTAATGTGATGATGCAAGTCTAGTGGCATATTCCCTGATTAGAATTTTGTTCCACATTAATACCTATTTGCCTTGTTAGTGTAGTATGTGTGTGTTTGTAAATAATCCCACATTAACTGTGTCGTGGGACTAGAGTTATTTTAAACCCAACACATTCCATGCTCTTTGCCAATGGGGTAGTAGGCTTAAAGGTGCAAGTCCTTGGTCCCACTATATGGGATTCCTCACCTTTATTAATATCAAAGTTGGTCATATGTGTGGGGGGTTGGCCCTCTTGCTTGCTAACCAATTAATGTGATGATGCAAATCTAATGGTATATTCCATGATTGGATTTTTTTTCCATGTTAATACCTATATGCCTTGTTAGTGTAGTGTGTGTGTTTGTGCATAATCCCACATTTAACTATGTTGTTAGACTTGAGTGGTTTGTAACCCCCAACACTTTCCATACTCTTTTCCAATGGGATAGCAGACTTAAAGGTGGAAATCCTTGGTCCCACTCTATGGGATTCTTCACCCCTATTAACCTTGAGTTTGGGCATGTGTGTGGGGGGTTGTCCCTCTTACTTTCTAACTGGTTAATGTGATGATGCAAGTCTAGTGGCATATTCCATGATTAAAATTTTATTTCACTTTAATACTTGTTTTAGTATAGTGTGTGTGTATGTGAATAATTCCACATTAACTATGTTGTGGGACTTGAGTGGTTTATAAACCCCAACACTTGCCACACTCTTTACCAATGGAGTAGTAGGCTTAAAGGTGTAAGTCCTTGGTCCCAATCTGTGGTATTCCTAATCCCTATTAACATCAATTTTGGCATGTGTGTGTGGGGGGTTGGCCCTCTTGCTTTCTAACTAGTTAATGTGATGATGCAAGTCTAGTGGCATATTCCATGATTGGAATTTTGTTCCATATTAATACCTATTTGCCTTGTTAGTGTAGTATGTGTGTGTTTGTAAATAATCCCATATTAACTATGTTGTGGGACTTAAGTGGTTTATAAATCCCAACACTTTCCATACTCTTTGTCAATGGGGTAACAAGATTAAAGGTGCAAGTCCTTGATCCCAATCTATGGGATTCCTCACCCCTATTAACATTGAGTTTAGGCATGTGTGGGGGGGGCTGATCCTCTTGCTTTCTAACCAGTTAATGTGATAATGCAAGTCTAATGGCATATTAACATCGAGTTTGTAAATGTGTGTGGGAGGGTGATCCTCTTGCTTTCTAACTAGTTAATATGATGATGTAAGTCTAGTGGCATATTAACATCAAGTTTAGGCATGTGTGTGAAAAGCTGATCCTCTTGCTTTCTAACCAGTTAATATGATAATGCAAGTTTAGTGCAAGTTCCATGATTGAATTTTGTTCCACATTAATACCTGTCTGCTTTGTTAGTGTAGTGTGTGTTTGTGAATAATCCCACATTAAATTATGTTGTGGGACTTGAGTGGTTTATAAATCCCAACACTTTCCATACTCTTTGCCAATGGGATAACATGCTTAAAGGTGCAAGTCCTTGGTACCACTCTATGGGATTTCTCATCCCTATTAACATCGATTTTGGGCATGTGTGTGGGGGCTAACCCTTTTGCTTTCAAACCGGTTAATGTGATGATGCGAGTCTAGTGGAATATTCCATGATTGGAATTCCATTCCATATTAATACCTATTTGCCTTGTTAGTGTAGTGTGTGAACCCCAACACTTACCATACTCTTTGCCAATGAGATTACAGGCTTAAAGGTGCAAGTCCCTATTCCCATATTCCATGATTGGAATTCCATTCCATGTTATTACCTATCTGCCTTGTTAGTGTAGTATGTGAACCCCAACACTTACCATCCTCTTTGCCAATGAGATAGCAGGCTTAAATATGCAAGTCCCTATTCCCACTATGTGGGATTCCTCACCCGTTTCAGCATGTACATGGGAGGTTGGCCCTTTTACTTTCTAACTCGTTAATGTGATGATACAAATCTAATAGCATATTCTTGCTTTATAACCAGTTAACTTGATGATACAAATCTAATGACATCCAATTATTAAAATTTCGTTCCAGGTTAATACATGTCAAAGCACTCCATTCTCACATCTGTGAATAACTCTACTCTCGGACTATTTGAATGACTAGATGGAGGGGATCCCGATCGCAAAGTTGATAATCTACTAATCCCATCGCTTTATTTTGTATGTTGCTCTCGTGATTTCCATTTACCACACACTCACTAAGAAATCATTTTTTAAATTTCCCTAATTCTTATGGTCGCAAAGTTGATAATCTACTAATCCCATCGCTTTATTTTGTATGTTGCTCTCGTGATTTCCATTTACCACACACTCACTAAGAAATCATTTTTTAAATTTCCCTAATTCTTCTGGTCAAACCTGCCACTGGAGTCACGACAAAACGACGGAAGCCCATATTACAACAGTGAAGGAATAATGGGAATACATTAATTTTCGAATTTTACATATTATCCATATCCACTAAAATAAGGTTAACGTAGATTATTCAAAAACCTTATATGCCAATAGTGGATTTGATTATGACGATTGCCCTTAACTTTGGACTCACGTCCCACTCATGAAGGATTCAAGATAGTGTACCTATAATGTTTGACATTATTTCTAATCGTAGAATATTACCACTGTCAAACTACACTAGCATGAATTTTTGCCTTGTGAAATTGATCAATTTTGGCGATGATGTTCTATACACTAACAATAAAGTTGGTTGTTTTGAAAAATTTCAAGATTGCCCATGCAAATATGTAAGGAAACATGTCATGGAAAATTTCTTTCCATTCTCTAAAGGACTGTCACGTTCAAGGTATATTGGCCACAAACACTGGCTTAATAAGGCCGATCCAGCTAGTAAATTGAATGGGGAGACACCTCATTATGGTAGGGTGATTAAGGGTAAAATTTATTATCTTGAGGGACTCATGCACTGAGCCTATATGTGCCAGTGATCAAAGCTTCCGTATATGTATATAACATCATTGAAAAAATACAAGACACTGACTGAATTGACTGTCAATGTCCTTTTAATGTCAAGTCCCATATTCATGCATAACATCAATGAAAAAAATGCCTGACATAAACTGAATTGTAACATCATTGAAAAAAATCATGACATAGACTGAATCGATAGTCAATAAACATTAAAAATATTTTAAAGCATCCTCTGAGTGTAGAAGGACAGAGTGGAATCATAATTCATCATTTGAAGGCCAACTTCCTTAGAATTTAGTTGTATGTTTGACAGAAAGACATTGCCATTTGTAGAAAGAGGATGAAGTGGTTGCCATTTCATTGCCGGCCACACAAATTTGGTAGCAATGCCAAATTGCTGTGCTCCATTTCTCTGTCGAGAAGCGCACTGAGAAGCACCATGCCAAAATGTACAGCGTGATCACAATTTATTTGCCATCAACTCGGAGACAGCTCAGCTACTTCGTTCTTTTCTTTGAACTTATCGGCCGAGAGGATTCCATTACGTTTTCTTTTGTTTGTAAATATGTACAGTGTCAGAGTCCTATCAAGGAGAGATTCCAAGTACAGCCCTAATATCTCGTGGCTTTCTTTGTCTGTTCCAGCCAAACATGGCAACATGAAATTGAACCATGCTTTACTAATAGAAGTATGGTTGATAAGTATACATCTTATCTCAATTAAAATTAACTAGGCATTAAATTTTTTAAAATAATATATTAATAAAAAAATATTATTATTATAAAGATTTTATGTAAAGTGTGTAAGTGGGGGACCTGGAAAGAGCTAGAAGCAATGCAAATAAGAAGTTCGAGCGAGTGTTGACCTTTTTTAATTTCATATTTTTTTGGAAAAATTTTTAAAAAAATATTTTTATAAGAAAAAGATAAATAGTATAGAAGGAAAGTTATTTATGAAAATCTCAATTAAATTTAAGGATGTTTGGTTGGAAACAAGAGGAAGAGTGAGTTAATTTTAATCCTAGATTGTTAAAGATGAAATGGTCGAGCATGGCATAGTGGTTCTTAAAAATCGATGGGTTGATGTGTAAGATCAATGGATATTGGTCAAGTTTTTCAAAGATTCAAGATTGGATCAAGTGAAAGTGAGATTGAATTCAAATCACTACATGAATTTCCTTTTAAAAGGATTTATCCTCATCATTTTCTCCATTTTGAAAATAAGGATGAAACAATAGATAGTAGCTCAGGGTTGAATGTGAGAGATGCCCTATATTTAATACCATGGAATAAATTATGATGTGATAAATTATAATATATAGATGGCTGAAGTATTTATTATAACATAGGATGTGATAAATTATATTAAGGTCAAAATAAATTGACTATTTTAAAACACTCATGGAAAGTCTTATAAACATAGTTAGTAAGTTATGATTCTCAATAAATTAGTGAAAATTTGGAAGTCAAATTGTTAGATTGTTATAAACCGTGTTGGGTAAAATTAAATGTGTTTAAAGTTTGTTTATCAATGAAAATATGTTAAACCAATTTATCTTGGAAGGTTGGGCACATTAGTAGGAAAATAACTTATCTTCAAACCCTAGAATGTAAATTAGTGAATTAGTGCATATCACATGTCACAATATGATTGGAGCCACCTACCAAAAGTAAATTTTTTTGTTTCAACTCAAATATCAAACCTACCAAATATAAAAGGCATCAACACCTTTGTTTTGGCCATTATGCCCAAATGTGAGAAGGGAATGAAACTTCCATGGTTCAATCCCAATAAGACTTTTGAGTATGCCAAAAGGATGACTGTCACTGATGATATTTAAATCTAGAAAAAATGCCAACATTTTTTATTGACTACAATGCCCAATTGAGGGTTGGGAATGAGATCTCCATAACGACATTAAGGGTTAATGTTTAAGAAATAATGAAAATATTATTTTACACCTCTACCTATGAGGTATTTGAACCTAGATGATCTTTAGTTCTATGTATATTTTTAAAAAATTACTCTAAATAAGATAAAGGAAGCTGTTATTCGATCCTATTAGGACCCTATTGGGGGCCAGATGTGATCCCTATGTCTTCTCAAGTGCCACGAACTCCCATGGTTACAATTTTTAGCCTTTTGACCTCTTTCGGGTTCTAGTGCCCTACACATCACATGGGGGGAACCAATCCTAGGAAGTTTGGGGAAGCATGAGATGTAGCTCCTACTAGATAATATTTAGGTTTTTTACCCAAGGTCGACTCCTTGCTTCTAGATGTGATCTTTTGCACTCGTCTTCTCAGTGATACACTAACCTACTTCTAACTAACCTTTTAGGGAAAAGGGAAGAGGAAAGAAAACATGGAATAATGTAGAAATTAAATTGTAGAATCTTAAAATATATTTAGCCTAAGGGTGATGATGTGCTAAAGAAAATAATACAATTTGCACATCAACTTAGTAGGATGAATGGACACATGAACCGAGCAAGAAAGTGGATTGAACATAGATTTTCTCATGCAACTATGCAATATGTATAATCAAAATAGGCTCGAAGGCCTATACATGCAGCTGGCCCAAGGGTCGATTCCAAATTGAGAAAGAAAGTGGAAAAGCAAGAGAGAAATGCCATAGGCTAGATGCTTGACACAATAACAAATCAAAACTACTTTTAAATTCTAAGACTAATATTTATACTATCCTTACAAAATTTGGAATTTAAAATTTCCTCGTAGAACATGGAGGGAAAGGGAAAGACTAACTACATTAATAAATGAGTTTAAAAGATAATTAGTGCTACAAAATATAAAGACTTGCTAGATTTCACTACCTGTAGGTGCAGTATTGACAAAACTATCTTTTGAAGACATATTTTTTCAGCCTTGAGCATCATCCCTTTTTTTGGTAGGATGACCTTTCCATTTGGTTACTAAGTTTCGATAAAATATTATCTTGGTGTCCCTATCCTTTGAAGACATATTTTTTTAGCCTTGAGTGTTAACCTTTTTTTGTAGGATGGCCTTTCCTTTTGGTTACTGAGTTTTGATACTACATCGTCTTGGTGTCCTTACTAGGAGGTCCGATTGGTCCAATGAAGATTGATTCTAAGTGGGTTTTCTCATAAAATTATGGTTATTTCTATAGAAACCAATTGTAGTTGTATATTCACTATAGTTATGGCAGATCCCAAGGGAATTTTGACAAGTCAAAAGTTAGAATCCACACCCTAGTAACCTTTCCACTGGATATTGAGTCATGCTTGAAGTTTGTTGGCTACAACGACAACTTCTTGCTATTCATCATCTAAAGGTACCTTGGACCATAGGCAATACCAATAGCTTTTTTGGAGTTCTCAAAGTCCCTCAAATATGGAAGGCACATGTTCTTGCTAGATCTGATTAAGAAGGTCTTCTAAGGTGGTGATGGGTGTTATCTCTATATTTAACTTTTTTTTCATGGATTGATCTAGAAGGGTCTCATCCCCCTCCAATTGGTTTAACTACTACTTGTATTCATATTCCAATAGGAAATCTCCATCCATGTTAAAAGTAGAGGGAAGTCCCATAATAATGAGTGAAGTGATACACCCCTTCCATTCTTTAGATTTTTGGGCTAAGGTTTTAATTTTCTTGGTGTAGCTGCTAGTCACTTAATAGAAGCTTAGGACTATCATGACTCTTTGTAAAGTAATATCTCTATTTTCTACCCCTATTAGATTCCATTTTCATGTATTAGCTTGAGTTAGAATACCCAAGAAGGAACGGGTTTCCTTGAACTAAGAGTTGGAAGCTTCTTTAGCCATCAAGAGTTTCTCCTTGGCCTCTACACAAAGAGTGTAAATAGTCTTGATGTAGTAAAAAATTAGGAGTGCCTTTGCTTCTCAAGTGATACCTTTCCAAAGGGATTGAATTTCTTCAATAAGATGCTCTTGTGGTGGTGGTATTTACTCTAGTTTATTCACCATTACCTTCTATTCCTTGAGTTTGACCTCCTTCCCGTCGAGCTAGTTAGAAAGGTAGGATAACTCAAATCTAAGGATTTTGGATTCAAGTTGTACACTCTTAAGTAGTTATTTTGTTTACTCCAATTTCTTCTCCTTTCAAGATAGTTGCTTTGCAATAATCATATACTTGTGAGTCATCATTTTGATTAAATGATCTATGAATTGAAATATTTCCTTCGATAGGGAATCTTCAAAATCTAGTCCAAAAATATATATCTAATAATCTTGTAGGTGCATCTCCCCTAGCATATTCAAAACCAGGGGTCCAAATCTAATTACACCTAACCCTTTTATTGAGGAAGTAGAGAGGTCCTTATTTATGGGATGGTTGGATTATAAATGCAATCCTTTACACCTTGTTCTAAATATGGTTGAATTTGATCTAATTCTTGCTACTAAAAAGAAATAATTTCCATGATAGAGGAGATAGAATTGGTGTTAGAGGATTGTAATAGGTCCACATAGGTAATGATAACGAATTTATAAATGGCCAGGGGGATTAATAATTAACTAGGGATTATATGGTTGAAAATATTGTAAAATTTGCCATTGGGGTGGATACCATGGTCAATGATGATGTGGATAGGTTTGGTGGTTCAGTAAGAGTAGAGGAAATAGGGGAGATAGGAGAAAAGGTATTATGGAGGCCACCCAGAAGTTCTTCAATTATAGGGCTTCTAAGTAAGAGGTATTAGAGGTCCTAATATTTCTCTAGAGGGTCATGGGGTTTGACCAGAGAATCCTCTTATAAAAATGGGATTCCTTCAATATAGGTCTTACCTTTCTCTTCTTTCCTACCTTTTCTTCACCCTATGGAGATAATTGCCTTTTCTTAGATTTGTTATCCTTATTTTCCATTAACGCTTTGCATGGTGATGTCTTTGTAGAAGATGAAGATGTTTTCCTTAAATTATATGTAATTAGAGTATTGTCAAGGCATACCTTTATTTTTGAAAAACTGCATACCATTGAAGCATTGCTTGGAATTGGAACCTCTTGATTTTGCTTTGATTGATCCCTTTGAGGAGTCTACAATGTTTGTTCTACTTCTTCAGAGATGTCATCACCAGCTACTGCATTCACTTCATCATACAACTCACTGAACTTGTCATCCTTAGCATTTTTCCTTGGCATAGAGACTATGTATCTTATTAGTTATTGATGGATCCACTAATCCCATATCTTGGTGTCATCATACCTCCTTTGTTTTAATCAATCTACTGTATTTATTGAGACTATATTAGTAGAATCCATCATCCCCTGGTTTTTTTGATCGATAAGATCAAACTATGGTTTCAATTTTTTACTAAAGGTCAAAAAATCTTCCTTCCAAAGTGGTGTATAATGGCCTTATTTAGGGTTTCGATGGAGATCTAGCTTGGGATACCTATGGGGTACGAACTTATTTGCATTCATAATCTTGGACAACCAACCTTGGAAAAAACCCTTCATATTGTACACCCATGGATTGTCCAAGAAATCTAGCTTAAGGCTCTTAAATTGTTCTTCTAATAATGGGGTAGCCATCCTATTTAACTCGTTGATACCCCCAACTATACCAAATATGGGTGGTTCCCGGAAACAATTCTTAAGGAGACACACAATACTCCTTCGACGCAATTGGAGGGGTAAAGATGTGCGAGAGCTTGAGAAAAGTTAACTATTGACCAAGTATGAAAAATGACACCACTCATTATGTGGCCAGGTTTTTGGAGTGCTAGAAAGTGAAAGTGAAATATTTTTATCCAATAGGTAAATTGTATCCACATGATTTACCTACGCAGAAATGACAAGTATTTTTAATGCACTTTAAAGTAGGTTTGTCTAAAATAAGGTTTAGGCATGATCCAATATTAGTAGTTGTGGATAAGTTAACCAAGGTTACCCATTTTATACCTGGTAATGTACAAGATGATGCACCTACAATAGTGAACAAGTTTTCCAGAGAAGTGGTAAGACAACATAGATTTCCTATAGTCATAATCTCAAATAGAGATTCTTGCTTCACCTCATAATTTTGGTAGGCTTTGCATGATGCATTGGGTACTAAACTGAATATCAGTTCAGAATACCACCCTAAGATAGATGGATAGACTGATAGGGTGAATCATGTTTTAAATCATATGTAGAGAATATATTGTATGGATCAACATACTAAATTTGAAGATTACCTTTACCTAGTCGAGTTTGCATATAATAACAGTTATCATGCATCACTAAGTATGACACCTTTTGAAGCCTTGTGTAGAAGAAGATGCATGACTCCCTTTTCATGGGATAATCTAGAGGATTGGGTAGTGATAAGACCAAAAACTATAAAAGAAATGGAAGATCAACTAAAAATAATTCAATAAAAGCTAAAGGAGGTCGCAGATCACCAAAAGAGCTATGTAGACCTCAAAAGAACATCAAGGGAATATTTTGTGGAAGACAAAGTATTATTAAGGGTGAAACTAGCTAAGAGTTCTATAAAATCTTCCAAACTTAACCCAAGATATGTGTATCCATTTGAAATTTTGGTCAAGATAAAATTTGTTGTATAAAAATTTGCTCTATCACCAAGCTTATCTAAAATCTATAATTTCTTCCATATATCCCTCCTTAGGAAGTATATATCTAACCCTACTCATGTTTTGGATATTTCCAATTTACAGATGACCAATCCACTAAATATTGAAGTTTGACCTATTTGTATACTTAGTTATAGGACAAAGAACCTGAGAAAGAGAAACATAGAGCAATGTCAGGTCCAATGGGACCTCTACTTGGATAGAAATGCTACATGGGAGAATGTGGTAGATATGCAACAACAATTTCCTTATCTATTTGAGTAGTTATAAAAAATTTAAAACATATTATATGGATTGATGATGTATATGTATATATGGATGTGTGATTGGACTACTAAGTAGAGTAGATTTGTGTATGTTTTGGTTTACGCATGAATATGTGGTTTAATATATTATGAAACATCATGTGAGTGGATTATGCAAACAAGTTTGAGTTACTAAAGAGTTATGAATGTATGTAATTACATGATGTATGATTTGTGAAAGAAATTTTATTGATGGTTATATGAATGCATATGTAAATGAGTATGTTTTAAATTTCTCTAACCATGCATGAAACAAAAGGATTGTGTTTGTTTCTAGTGGAGGAGGATGTCACGACCCTCCTCGCACGACTTTTGATTATAGAATACATGGTGATTATATTTACCTTTTCTTATAGAATGTGGTGCTATTGATAGTTATTGTGTATGTAGGACCAAACATAAGCCTTCGATGGATAGAGTTGGTCAACAAAAAAGGTAAGAGGGAAGTGATTATTTGGCTTGTGAGTACATGGAAACTCATGAGAAGTTGCATCTCATGTAGGGAATCATATATGAAGTGCATTTCCTGAGTGTTTTGTTTTAAAAAAAATAGTGTGATATTTGTCAAAATGGATGTGTGCATATCATGTCTGGATATTAGCAATGAAAGTGCCCAAAGTAGGCATGGGAGCCATTATAATGATTCAAAATAATTTTGTGTTACTTTGAGATTCATTAAGTAATATAAAGTTTATTAGAATTATAAAATAAAAATATATAATAATAGTAATATTAAACAATGAGGATGAATTAAATGATAATACACATAAAAAATTATGCATGGAGTGGATGAGAAGGTTTTGTGGTGAATGATTTGCATTGGTTAAACTACACTCTCTAGAAATGATTACAATTAACCTCCTTCGAGTCTTGGCAAGCAAAAAAAAGGATTTTTGTTGAAGGGAAAAATGTCACCTTATCTATTGAATTGCATGAAAAACAAAAATAGGATAGGTCGATGTGTGGGTGAAAAAGAGTGTTGAAAAATATTGGGAAAAGCGTGTTGTGCTTGTGCAGAAAGTTGAATTTATAAGCGATAAGCAATTTTTCAAGTAACGTAATTATTCAGGTCAGATTTTCTTGCTTCTTTGTTTTATTTTAAAAAAGAAGAAGATGGACTATGCTAGCTAAATGGATTGCATGATTGAATCTGGATGTCAAAAGAATTATCTATAATCTTGGATAGGTAACTGTGACGATTTGAAGTGCATCTGCTATTTGGACCTGACATGGTTGCATGTAAACTTGAATGTTAAATTGATAGCTGTGTGAATATGTATACTCTTCTTTGTTTCTTGAATGGTGTTACTAGTGGTTGTTTGTGATGCAGGAGAATCCAGCAGCACCTAATGTAGAGGCATTTGAAAAATTGCCTAAGGAAGAAAACCATCGCGATTTCACGACATGTCACGAAATCGCGACAGAAAACGGAGAAGGCAACGAGGAGGAAAATCTGTTGCGATATCGCGACAAAAAAGTGTCGCGATATCGCGACATGATGAGAAGAGAGGGGCCAGCGGAGAAAACTATCGTGATATCGTGACACAAGAAGAGGGCAGAACTGGAAAGAAGAAGATGTCACGAAATCGCGGCATGTCATGATTTCGTGACCCCAAGTAAGAAGAAGAAGGCTACACGCCAAAGATGTCGCGATTTCGTGACATGTCACGAAATCGTGACATGTCACGAAATCGTGACAGCAGACACAAGGAAGGGAAGGAGGAGAAAATGTCATGATTTCGCGACATGTCACGAAATTGCGACCAAAAGAGCAGAAAGAAGCCAAGGAGGGAAATTGTCACGATTTTGCGACATGTCACGAAATCACAACCCGAAAGAGCAAGAAGGCACAGAGGGAAGAGGATGTCGCGATTTTGCGACGTGAAGAAGAAGGAGAAGGCGAAACGAGAGGATGTCGCAATTTCGTGACATGTCACAAAAACGTGACCCGTAGGAGCGCAGGAAAGCTGAAACGTCGTCATATCACGACATGTCATGATATTGCGGCAGAGAGAGAAAAAGACGAAGAAGAAGAAAGAGATGGTGGGAACCACGACAGGCGGTATTTTCAAGGGGTGTTACGGATGACATGTGGCACAAGGTGCAATAAAAGCGGGTGATTACCCAGGAGCATGAGAGACGAAAAGGATGGGCGCGCAGAGTTTTTTGACGAATTCAGTGGTGATAGGGACCGTGCGGAGTGGGGTCTTAAATGGGGTTGGCGTCCCAATTTTTGTGTTGATCTTACAGAGGGTCGGGGCCTCTATAAAAAAACCCAGTCTTTGTAATAAATTGGGTTGGTGTCCTAATTAATGTGTGAGTTAATGCTTCAGAGGGTCGAGGCCTCTATAAAAGCCTAGTTTAATGTATTAGATATGGTGGTGGATCGAAGATTACACGCAGAGTGTGGAAGTGAGAAGACCAAGCCGAGCGCTGGTCATTGTAAAGCCTGTAGGCTGTTTGTAAGTGTTTTTCTAGATTTAATATAGAGAAAATTTGGAATTCGTGGAGTGTGATTGCGTGTGATTTTCCCAGTCCCCCATCAATGGTATCAGAGCTAGTGATTTTGAGTGCGTAAACAGATCGCCGATTGTGAGGTAGTTTGCACCAAGATCTGTGGGAGGGTTCTGAGAGAGAGAGTTTAAGATCCCTGAGTGTGTAACAGATCGTTGAACGTGAGGCAGTTACACTAGGATCTGTAAAAAAAAAATGATGACAATGAGAGAGTTCAAGGCATTACAGAGGCAAGTGCAAGCCCTGTAGGAGGAACTGCTCAAGAGAGATTTGCAGAGGCAAGTGAAAGCCCTGCAAAGGGAGCTACGCAGACAGCATGAGGAGAAACAGAGAAAGAGAGAAGAGGAGTGCAAGCAGGCTACAGAGGTGTGCAGCAGTGCCGAGACCTGCTTAGAAGAAGACAAAGATTTTTTTGGGCAGGAGAAGGGGTTGGAATAGGCTGTTGAGGCAGAGAAAGGTCTAGAAGTACCGCAGGAGGCAGCAACCAGATAGTGCAAAAGTGAAGATCACTTCTCCACCAACCCCGTGTGTCTGATGCAGGAGCATCCAACAGCACCTGATGCAGAGGCATTTGAAAAATTGCCTAAGGAAGAAAACCGTCACGATTTCGTGACATGTCACGAAATCGTGATAGAAAACAGAGAAGGTAGTGAGGAGGAAAATCTATCACGATATCATGACAGAAAAAGTGTCGCGATATCATGACACGACGAGGAGAGAGGGGCCGATAGAGAAAACTGTCGCGATATCATGACAACAAATGTGTCACGATATCGTGACACAAGCAGAGGGCAGAACCGGCAAGAAGAAGATGTCACGAAATCGTGACATGTTGCGATTTCACGACCCCAGCAGGAAGAAGAAGGCTGCATGCCAAAGATGTCACGATTTTGCGACATGTCATGAAATCACGATAGAAGTAGACAAGGAAGGGAAGGAGGAGAAAATGTCACGACCAAAAGAGCAGAAAGAAGCCAAGGAGGGAAATTGTCGCGATTTCGTGACATGTCACGAAATCACGACCCGAAAGAGCAAGAAGGCACAGAGGGAAGAGGATGTCGTGATTTCGTGACATGTCACGATTTTGCGATGCAAAGAAGAAGGAGAATGCGGAACGAGAGGATGTCACAATTTCATGACATGTCACAAAATTGTGACCCGCATGAGCACAGGGAAGCTGAAACGTCGCGATATCATGACATGTCGCGATATCACGGCGAAGAGAGAAAAAGACGAAGAAGAAGAAAGAGATGGCGGGAACCGTGATAGGTGGTATTTTCAAGGGGTGTTACGGATGACACGTGGCACAAGGTGCAGTAAAAGCGGGTGATTACCCAGGAGCGCGAGAGACGAAAAGGATGGGCGCGCAGAGTTTTCTGACGGATTCAGTGGTGACAAGGACCGTGCGGAGTGGGGTCTTAAATCGGGTTGGTGTCCCGATTTTTGTGTTGATCTTCCAGAGGGTCGGGGCCTCTATAAAAAAACCTAGTCTTTGTAATAAATTAGGTTGGTGTCCCGATTAATGCGTGAGTTGATGCTTCAGAGGGTCGAGGCCTCTATAAAAACCTAGTTTAATGTATTAGATATGGTGGTGGATCGAAGATTGCACGTAGAGTGTGGAAGTGAGAAGACCAAGCCGAGCGCTAGTCATTGTAAAGCCTACGGGCTGTTTGTAAGTGTTTTTCCAGATTTAATACAGAGAAAATTTGGAATTCGTGAGTGTGACTGCGTGTGATTTTCCCGGTCCCCCATCAGTTTGTGAAGCATTAGATATGGGATAAACGAATTGTTGATATTAGTAAGGCATTCAATTTGCTGCAGAAAAACTATTGCTTACTTTTGTTGTAATATTATGTTTATTGCTGAATGTATGTTATATCAAAGAACCAGAAATGAAAATCCAACAAGACTTGTGTTAATATGCTGAAATATGGGAGTGAAGCTATATAGAATAAGTGTAATGCTCATTTCAAACTTTCTATCATAGAATTGTTTTTCTTTCTTAACTTGCATTTTTAATTCTTATACTATAATATGGATATAATAGGATGTTGTGAATGGTATTATAGTGGGAAAACTGACATGCTTTGTTAAGTTTTTGGATTGAGTTTGTATGTAAAATGGATAAATTGTATTTAGAAACAGTATTGTGAAACCTATGTTTGTGTTGATTGGAAGCATATAGAATGCATACATATAATTTTAAGGTCATATCTAATCTCCTAAAATATATTACTTATGCCCCTAGATGATGGCTTGAGTGACAGAGGTATCACTTGAGCAAGGAGTTTACTAGCATAATTTGATAAACCAAAAATATGATTTTATGTGGTTGCATTTTGGTAATGTTCATTGAGCCTCCAAAAATGATTATTTAAGCCTCTAGACCACTTCAATTGATACAACCAAAAGTTTTAAGATTTTCTATTCACTGTAAAGCCTACAGTTGGAATGTGAGTCAAACTATTGTAGAGTAGAGAATGGAGTCTTCCAGCAACAGCCTTATGTGTAAAACTAATTTTTTTTGTCTCTATGAAATAATAGAGTTGTGTTAGAGGTGTTATATATATGTCAGGGATGTCAGTCTGTGTACTTAAAAATGAGTAATTTGCTCCTCATTTATATGAGTCTTGGAAATGTAAGTTACTATTGCCTGAGAGCGTATTTTGTATAAGTTGTAGGTGTTACTTTTTAATGATGTCTAATTGGTGATATTCTTCTTTAATATTATTCTAATGAAGGGGACAACCATTATCATATTTATGAATATTTACTTTTAAATATTATATTGAATGCGAAAGTTGAATTCTTTGCAGAAGATGTATTTCTATTTGTTTAAAAATTGTCAGAATCCTTGTTAATAGGTCAATCATCCTCATAGCATGTGTTTTTGGAAGGGTAGCAAACCCTTGTAGGTACTCCAAGTGCTATTTTAAATTGGAAGTAAAATCATTCTTAAATTATTAAACTCTATAAGTTGCCCAAAATTATACCTTTATTGAATATCACTTATATTGTTGAATCACCCTATGTCATTTTGGTAAATGGAATTTTTGGGGATATGTAAACATATGTGATAATGTGCTTTTCTGTATCACTTCCGAATTGAAAAAGCCATAACATTACAATTGATCAAAATTGAAGCGTCACCGTAATGAGTTACCAAAGCAGTGATGATAAAGAATGACCGGTTTAAGACATTAGTATGGTGAAACTAATAGTTGTTATGGAAGATATATAATATTAGAGTTTAAAAAAAAAACTACAAACCATAGGATTCTCTCTTTGTTCGCAACTGCATTCTAGACTATGGGAGATTTTCAAAAATATATTTAGATTGGTTTACATTAACCTTTATTTAATAATAAATGTTAGCTTTAATTATAGGGTCAGCAAAATAGTAATTTTTGGTCAGTGTAGTTTAGAATTACCATCTTAGTGGTAGCTCTATTTTTATATAATAGTAATTGTGTTGAAATGCCAAATTTTAGAACCATAGAGTCAAGAGAATGTAAACTTAAAGAAAAGAGCTGGTTTAAGATGAGGTTTAATAAAGCAAACTTTGGCATAAATTCTTATCAACTTGCAGCTTAAACAATCCCTTATTAATCCTTTTATTTTATGTGAATAATTTTAGGAAATGGGACAAACCCAAACTTGTAAATGAACCATTAGCCTTACCTAAAAGCATGAAGAGGAAATATTATGTGAATTCCTCATGGAAAGCAACCATTCTAACACCCAATGGCATTGAGGTGCGAGCATACAACTAGTCTCAAGAGCAACTATTTTTCTGATGGAATAGATCAGAATAAATGACCTAGTAAAAAAAAGTAACGAGGGACGATATGGGATGCCACCTCTAGGCTGCTACTTGAGAGTACAAATGATAAGTCCTTGTAGAATTTGGCTATAGGGAATGAGTATGACAAATAAGCTCGTTCTACCACAATGTTTGGTATGGGATAACCGTCGTGAGTCATAATGGACAATGTGATCAAGACCAAGATCAGGGTATTGACATGGCTCTAGCTAGTCCTAGAGATAATGGATAGACAACTAGATACTAGACATATGTATGCTAACCCCCTTACATACAATTATTAGAACAAGTCAACTGATTAGTTGAAGATTTAGTATGATAAGGGATGGGAAAGTATGCATCCACCCTCTAGGTGTTATGGGCCCTAGAGGATAACCCTAGTCGTGGTTCGACCCTCATGCCAGAACAAGAGGACAATAAATAAGACAAGTTGAATTCAAAAAATGGTACCTTTACAGGATTTGGCCAATCTCATCCACTTGGGTGGCTGTCTGCAGTAATATTGAAACCCAAAAGTGGTTTGATATACCTGTACTAATTAAAAATTTATGTTAAATATTCATTGGGTGTAATATAAATGTTATGAACATGAAATCATTTTTTATATTCAAAACAATAAACTTTAGAAGAAAAAATTACTTTGAGTTTTTGCTTGGCTTGATTTTGTAGTACAACCAAGTGAGTGGGTTTGGATTTTTACACCCACTCTGTAGGATTCATCACCACTATTAACATCGAGTTTTGAAATATGTGTGGGGGCTTGACCCTCTTGCTTTCTAATTGGTTAATGTGATGATGCAAATATAGTGGTATATTTCATGATTGGAATTATGTTAGTGTGATGATGCAAGTATAGTGGCATATTTCATGATGGGAATTCCATTCCACATTAATAAATGTCTGCCTTGTTAGTGTAGTGTGTGTGTTTTTGAATAATTCCACTATGTTGTGGGACTTGAGTGGTTGATAAACCCCAACACTTACCATACTCTTTGCCAATGGGGTAGCAGGCCTAAAGATGCAAGTCCTTGGTCCTACTTTATGGTATTCCTCATCCTTATTAACATCGAGTTTGGACATGCGTGTGGGGGGCTAGCCCTCTTAATTTCTAACTGATTAATGTGATGATGCAAGTCTAGTGACATATTCAATGATTGAAATTTTATTCCATGCTAATACCTATGTGTGTAAATTAACTATTGATATCAAAGCACTTGATTCTCACATCTGTGAATAGCTCTAATCTCAAACTATTTGAATGACTAGGTGGAGTGGATTTCGATGATAAAGTTGATAATATATTAATCCCATCACTTTCTTCGTATGATGCTCTCATGATTTCCATTTACCACACACTCAGTATGAAATAATTTTTTAAATTTCCTTATTTCTTCTTGTCAAATCCTACCACTGGAGTCATGACAAAACAATAAAAGCCCATATTGCAACAATGAAGGAATAATGTGAATACATTAATTATTGAATTTTACATATTATCCACATCCATTAAAATAAGGTTAATGTAGACTATTTAAAAACCTTATATACCAATAGTGGTTTTGATTACGACAGTTGCCCTTAACTTTGAACTCACATTCCACTCATGAAGGATTCAAGGTAGTATACCTATAATGTTTGACATTATTTCTAATCATATAATATTACCACTATCAAACTACACTAGCATGAATTTTTGTCATGTGAAATCGATCAATTTTGGCGATGATGATCTATACACTAACAAAAAAGTTGATTCTTTTGAAATATTTCAAGATTGCCCATGCAAATATGTAATGAAACATGTCATGCAAAATTTATTTTCATTCTCTATAGGACTATCACCTTCAAGGTATATTGGCCACAAACACTGGCTTAACAAGGTTGATCCATAGTAAATTGAATGGGGAGACACCTTATTATGGTAGGGTGATCAAGGGTAAATTTTATTATCTTGAAGATTGATGCACTAAACCTATATGTGCCAATGACTTGTATGGATTACATGCATGTGTTCTACACTATAGACAATAAGATCGAAGAGATTTTGAACCATTTAGAGTTTGCTTTATATTCAATAAAAATTTCACTTCGTAAATCATTGTGATTTTGATTATATATCCATAAAATTCCTTCCTAAACATAAATATTTATATTTTTTTTGTTCTTTATGTTGATTATTTTTAAAGATGATAAATTGTAAGGTGTTAATTGTTAGAAAACTAAACTAGATTTGACATCATAGATCTCTGACAGATCTTATCTTCTAAATCAATCACTAGATTTTGATGTACCCAAAATTTATTTTTTTAGTTTACATGGTGGAATCGGTAGCCACCACAAATCTGGGTAGGTTGTCTGGTTTTTATGGCCGTCACAATATTTTACATTATCCACCCTAGAAGCCACCACATAGTTCTTCATATATTCTACCCCTGTAACCACCGTGCCACAATCATTTAAAACCTTTTATGCCACTGAAAGCACTAGGAAAGGGACAAGTGTTCAATTTAGAGAGGCCCTAGATTTGAACCTTGGACCTTCACCCCCCTTATGGAATTTGGTCAAACCAATTGGTCTACACCTTAGACCTGATGTGCCTAAATTTATTACTAGTTGTTCGATGATTAGATTACAGTTGTTCAATGAGTCATCTAACACCATGTTTTGCATTTAATGCATGTTATATTGTTGGTGAGCCTTTCCCTTCATTCCCAGCTATATATTTTGAGTCACTAGTATTATTTAAGAGAGAGAGAGAATGATAGATCAAGAAATGAAAGGATGAATAAGCAAGACCTAGTTGAAGCTGTAGTATTCAAAAAATCCCTGTGTGGATCAATCCTGCAACATCACAAACTAAGTTGCATCTGGTGAAAAGGTTAAATTTAGTATTTTGGAGAAAGAAGAATCTGGTGAAATGGTTAAATTTAGTATTGTAAAACTACAGTAATAGTATATTTCATTTTAATTAATATATGAAAAATCCTTACACATTTGGATCACTAGGTTAAATTCCTATATGAGTATTTACCACTGTGTGTATTCTTGTACATATCAAACTAAGTAATTGTACAAAGGTATTTTTAGTTAACCTTTCTCTTTCATGTTTTAATCCATGTCCATTTGAGCAAAGTCACTTTCTGGAGAAGTTAATTACAGCCAGAAATCCATGACTTTGTGCAAGTCATGAATCTGTGATAAGAAGAGGTCCTTAGTGAGTTTGTGATACTTTCCTTCATAGAATTATAACATCCCAAATCCATGTCCTTTTTTATTGAAAGATGTGTAATCTAAAATGACCAATTGATTTGTATAGAAATCATTTTTCATGATTCTATGACAATTGTGGGAACCCTTTGTTATTTCTCCCGTTATGTCTTGGATCTGCGTAACTTCTAGGTAAATCCTTTTATTACTATTGAAGAGTCATGGATTCGGTACCTCCCCATGTTTACTATGATTTTACTTCAAATTGGTATCAGAGCTAGCACCATTAGTGGAAGGTTGAAGAAGCAATGACTTCCAACGACAATTCATTACAATTGTAGATCCCACATTTCAATGGTAAGAACTATGATTACTGGAGCATTCAAATCAAGAATTTTTTTGAGTCTTAGGAGCTCTGGGACCTAGTGGAGAATGGTTATCTAGAACCCATAGATGTATTAGTATTGAGTTTCCTCTTCCAAGCAGAGTCAGATCTATTGAAGGAGAATTTTAAAAAGGACCAGAAGGCATTATTTTACATAATGCAGGCAGTTGAGGAGACCATTTTCTTGTGAATCGTAGCAACAACCAAATCAAAGGAGGGATTGGAAATCATATCCATATTCTTCCAAGGCACCAATAAAGTGAAGTTGGTGAGGTTACATATGCTAAGAAGGGAGTTCAAAAATTTGTAGATGTAGCACCCTAAAATTGGCGCAGTGAAATTATAATAATTACATTCACCTTAGTAAATAATTTAAATTCAAATTTTAACCTCCCAAACCGCCCGTTAACCGTCGGGTAATCCGTTTCCCCCTTTTTCGTGCCATTTTTAGAGGTTGTTTTGACCGTTTGATGATATCGTCGCCGATCAGACGATATCGCCCCAGATCTGACGATTTCGTCTGGGCTAGGACGTCCAGACGATCTTGTCGCAAAACTGATTTTGCACAATTAGCTTCTGTTCCAACGGGCCTCTAATCCGGGCAGAAGCGTGTCTGCGCCGTTAGGGACCCTCCCCCATTGGAGATCTCCCAAATAGGGATGATCTCCAACCTCCTAACTACTCCCCTAAGCCTATTTAATCCTTAGGACCTTCCCTTCCCAACCCCTGGCTGAAATTCTCTGTAACTTAACTTCATACACGTTAAATCATCCCAAATTCACACTTGCAGTAGTCCTATACCAATTTTGTTGTAGGTACCTTAGTGTTTTTCAGCCGGAGCAAGATTTCATCGTCGTCGACGAACCTGTTCAGATCGGAGGCGATCCTGTCGAATCAGAGATGATTTCATACCAATGTGGGACGATTTCGACTGCAGTCAACATTGAGGCAATCAGTGCCTGAAGTTTGCATTTCTTCTCCCCTTTTTCTGTTGTTTTATGTTGTAATTAGCAATTTTATTCAGTATTTTATGTTATTTTGCATTTGGAGTTCACCCATTTAGCTTAGATTGCATAATAAGATCATAATTTGTCATTAGAATATCATAATTTGTTTGAATTTCTATTCATAACTATTGTTTAGTATTCATATTGTTATTTTGTGTTGTTTCCCTCTGTTATCATAGTTGTATTCTTTGTATTTTGCATCTATTTTTCTGTTTGCAGGTCTCTGACGAATTCGTCTGATGAATTCGTCAGATCTCAGACGATCTTGTCTGATCTCAGATGATTCTGTCGAATTCCAGATGATCCTGACTGCTTCAAACATCAAAATCTCCATCAGACATCCGGATCAGGTATTCTTCGTTTGTATTCTATAATTTCTCTATTTTTTGTCTTTAAATCTATTTTCTGTATTCATTAAATCTGCACTTTCATATAGATTAATTTAGATTCATTTGGCCAAACCTAGGATATGAATGCTTAAGGCTAAAAATGAACACATTAAAACACATTCCAAACCTAGGCGTGGAAACTGCCATTAAATGTTTCCTGGTGAACCCACCATCCATCGAAAAATCACCAATATACACCTCCCTTGAGAGGCGGGACCTTCGCAAGTCCTCTCAGTCCGAGGTACCGCGACATCCTTTTCCCATCCTCCTTCCGGGCATGGATCCTATAGCCTGAAGGTAAGGATGCGAAAAATTTGGAGCGATACATTTTGGTGAACCCGACGTGAATGCATTTTAAACCTTTTGAAAACAAAAACAAAAAATTATATATATGTATACAAGAAAAACAAAAACAAAATCATCATTTCAAGTTTGTATGTTTTAGATTCAATTCTAAATAGTAGATACTAAATATTACTTTTAGAAGTACTAAAGAAACCATGAGTTTTTACTCAAATCAATATGAGCCCATCAGTAATGTTGGAAGAATTCAGCCAAATACATTTGTTGATTATGACCAACCTCATCCCTATTCAACATCACCTCCATCACACTTTTCTCATTTTTCATCCATAACCCAACAAGACAATCCCTTTGCCAATCCTCTTCATAACGATATTATCTATTCTCCCATATATCCATATTATGTCTATCAATCCACATACAATCCTCCTCCACCTTTTCAATATTCTTCTTTCAATACAACACATCCATTTCAACAAGAAAATACTTATTCTTCCAATTCTACCATGCACTCACCTCATGCTTCGCAATCTTCCTGTCATCATTCTACCCATAATAAAGAAAGTAGAGGTGAGAAACCATTAGGTCCTTTTATGACGAAATTCCTAAGGCATTTATCAAAAACCTCTCAAAAACCTTCATCACGTAAATTTACTAAGCTCAATCAACCAATGGATATAATTCTCAAGTATTTACTTGATACAAATAAGATTGAACTCCCTTCCATAAGACAACTTGATACCACAGCAGATTGGTTTAAACCTGAGCTACATTGTGAATATCATAGAGTAGATGGACATATGACACAAAATTGTAAAGATTTAAGATGTGCAATTCAAGATTTGATTGATAAGGGTCTTTTTAATATAAAGGAATTACAATCTACAACTGATTATAAATCTCAAGTAAACAATCAAACTCCTACACAACAAATACCAATAATCAATCAAGACATGGGGATCTCCCAAGAACCCCTATTCAATTATCAACAACAAGAAACCAATCAAATATTGCATGTTAATGTGTCCCATCATGATGATATTATTAATATTGTAACAAAAACTACAAATGAGCAACCTCAAGTTCAATCAACTCAATCTGATATTCAAGATATGGATTCCTCATTTGACCAACCTTCAAAACTATCTTTGGCTCTAGAGAATGATCCAAAATGGAATGTAAGCATAGAAAGCTCATCTTTAGAATCAAAATCTCAATCTGAAATCCACTTTGATAGCCAACAACAAGTGATTAATCCTCAAGCAAAGATATCCCTTTTAGAAGTATTACAAATTTATCATAAGGAAATTTTGTTCAAAATACCTAGCCAACAATTTGTTCCTCATCATATTTTCTCTAAGAACATAATTAATGGTGTAAACCCTCTTGAGGTTAACCATATTTCATTCTATGATGAGGATATTCCTTCCTCTACTCCACAAGAAGACTACTATCTTTACATTACAAGATCTAGTAAAGAAACACTTGTTAAAACTATCATGGTAGATAATGGCTCCTCTCTTAATTTATGCACTTATCAATTATTCCAAAAACTCAAATCAAAGGAAGAAGATCTTAATGAATCAAATGTTATTATAAAATCTTTTAACAATGAAATTCAAGAAGCTCAAGGTACTATAATTCTTCCCTTTAATATTGGATCCAAGATCCTGGATACTTTATTTTATGTAGGATATTGCCCTTCACCTTACAACCTACTTCTCCGAAGTCCTTGGATTCATACGATGAGGGTTGTCCCTTCCACTCTTCACCAATGTTTGAAGTTTGAACTTGCAAATAAAATTGTTACCATACATGGTGACCCAACACCATTTGAAGAATATTTAACGGTTGAAACATCAAGTTCTATACATTCTCTATTATCACAATTATCTTCTATCCATCACTTTTCTTCATCCATATATGATCATCCTTGTTTACCAAATAACATCCATGCATATATTTCACATATACTCCCTCCATCTTATCAAGACTTGGAATATAGTGATAAGAATGAAGAACTTTCTTATCCTTCTTACATTTTATTTTGTAACATGATCAATTTTACACATATAAAAGTCAAATCTTTTGCTACATTATTCTACATTATAACAAAGCTTTTGTTATCACTACCTTTTATTCATCACCTTCTATTCTTACCTTCACCTCAACCAGATTATCCTTCAAAACCTCCTTTGATTTTGAAGCAACCTTAGACATGCTATACTCAAATAACCTTGTATAGTGTATATAGATCATCTTGTATATACCACCAATTTCAATTCATAAATTAAAATCAAAATACAAAAAAATCAAAATCCTCAAAATCTTCAAAAAAAATACTAATGCAACTAAGGACCTTAAAGGTAAATTTGAGCCCAACTGGCTTGGACCATACATTATTACTACTAAATTTGAATCGAGAGCATACAAATTATCTACCTTAGATGGTAAAGAACTTAAAGAACCCATGAATATTTTGCATCTTAAACGTTACTATGTATAAATTTGGTCATTTCATCCTTGTATATATTTGTTTAAAATATTTCAAAATCACTATCTTGTATTTCTTTCAAATTTATAAATTCAAAAACACCAAAAACATTCATAATCATCAAAATCTTCAAAACTATTTGTTGCATTTATTTATGGCACTTGTTAAATTTTTTGTTCAAAAACAAAAATAAAACCAAAAAACAAAATAATGATAAAAAAAATAAAAACAGCAATATTCTTGACTCTTTCGAAACCAAAACAATATAAAGAAGAAAGAGAGAGTCAACATTCTCAAAACTTCTCAAAAAGTATTTATATATATTTTCTTACAAATGTTGCAGTTATATGTTTCAAATTATTTTGGATAAATTAGCATTTATTTGGAATCCCTCACTTGCACACTCACAAAAATAAATATCTTGATTTTATCTGGCATGATTACTAATCTCTCTTATATCAAAGTCCACAAAATTCAATTAAATAAAGTTTGAGCATAGAGAATTGATCTTGTTATTTACTTAAACCAAGCACATCTTTTCACAATAAAATGATTATATTTGTAATTTCCATGTTTTGCTACATAGTAGAAGTGATTTCTTGAGCGAAAAGTTTCCCCTGCTATCCTATCATGCACATGGTCTAGAATCTTTGAGAATTGGCAAAAGGACAAGCTCACCCCTACCCAGAATAAAAATCCCTTGCTCTACAGCTAATCCGAGCAAGTATCCCTAGCAAAGAAAAAGAAAAGAAAAGTTCAAGAAAAAAGAGAAAAGAAAAATGTTATTTTATATCATTACAACAATATTTCAAGCACTATCTCAAAAATCAAGCAAAAATACAAAAAAAAAGAAAAAGAAGCAAAGTTCAAAAGAAAAGAAAGCAGAAAGCAAGAAAGCAATAAAATCCCTTTCCCTACCCTTTGAAAAGAAAAGAAGGGTTGATGAGCTTGAATCCCTGGAATTCTCAATTATTCGAAAACTGTGAGGTAAGCCCCAT
Source organism: Wollemia nobilis (assembly GCA_028583015.1). Classification (NCBI taxonomy): domain Eukaryota; kingdom Viridiplantae; phylum Streptophyta; class Pinopsida; order Araucariales; family Araucariaceae; genus Wollemia; species Wollemia nobilis. The sequence goes on along the minus strand of JAQPPZ010016930.1, from coordinate 4,940,883 downwards.
AACAGGTGGTTTGTGCCCAACCTGCTTGGCCTTGGGTAACTCCTAGCGTGGTGATATGTCTGTCACATTAGCGACCTTCTTTTGTACAGACCTATGTCTGCTTATGGATTAGCTAGCTCTTGATAATCCGACCTACATAGTAGTCTAGTATGGTTATATGCATCTACATCATGGTTAATGAACACTTATTTGGTTTCTTCAAATCACTTGTATCATATTATCTTGCTCAAAACTGGTAAATGCACAAAGCAATTGCACACACATTTGTATTTGAGAGATTTTGTGTATCATTATGATAAATCAAGATCGGAAATGAATTCACATATGCACATGGGATTCCTTATAAATCTAACTTTTGTCTTCAAAATACTTTGAAATATTCTTTTTGCAACTTGTTTGGAATAATTCAAGTACAGTTGTTTAGCATAAAGACAACTATATAATAGAAAAATCAAAAATTTCTTTCAAAACTATACAATCAAAACATATATATATATATATATTTTATATATATATATAACTTTTTGTCGACTTTCGCGACGATGGTATAGTTCCAAAACCAAAATTGGAATTTTATGCCTAGCGCAAGTCCTCATCTTCATATTTTCTGTTTATTAAAAATCAACCATGCAATAAAACTATCTCTTTTTGATTTTCGCGATGATGGTATAAGTCTATACCTACATATTCTATGCCTAGCGCAAATCATTGTAACAATTTTTATTCCCCATTTATTTAAAAATCATGAAAACCATATGACTTAATTCATTATGTTACACAAATTATGCTTTTAAAAGCAAACACATTTTCATTATTTCATGTCATTATGTCAACCTTCAATTTTGCAATGATGGTATAATTCCTAGGGAATTATTCAAAAAATTTTATCACACTTAGGAATTTATACCTAGCAAAAATCATTATTTCATGCATACTATTCTTTTTATGAAAATCTGAAAACAAACCATCATCATCATCATTTGCACCATTGCACCAAAGTCTTAAGACAGTCTCTTAAGCACTCTTTTACTTTTAACAATATTTCTATAATTGGGATTAGCTTGACGACCGAGTGAGCAGCGACTCCATGAAATGGTCTATAATAGCGACAATGTCCTTTGAAATTATTGTTAGAAGTCTCTTTTTATTTTTATTTTTTATTTTTACATCACATTACAAACAACCAATTTGTTACATCAGATTATTTCATTTAAAATATTACCGCATGACATCAAAGTTATAAATTTTCAAAACGACATAATTTCATGAATCCTCAATCCAATTATCAAATTAATTAATCAAACATAAAAGCATCATAAACATATACATAACACAAGTCATATGATCAAAAATATCTCATCTATATATATATATCACAAATATATGTATACATCATATCAAAAATGGATTGATATGCCACAATCTACATCTTGGCATACTCAATCCCCTCAATCAAATACCCTCTGTGTAGTGTCTCGAGAGCCCCTCGAGCTCTCAGCCTCATCTCCTCCCCCCCTGAGGTGGAGGAGGTGGCCCCATCGCAGTCCGTGTGGTGCCGTGAGTCCTGGATGCCGATCGTGATGATGTCCTAGATGACCCCATCACGATAGGCTCTGCAATATGTGCTGGTAATGGCACCCTCTGCTCTGCTGGCACCGCCTGGTAGTATAGAGCCTGATAGAATGTAATCTGGGTGATAGCACATGCTAAATCCTGAGTGCTCGCTCCTCCACCCTGAGCTCTGAGCCATGTAGCCTCATCCTGTAGTGTCTGCACCTGAGCCCGCAAGCGGGCAACCTCAGCTCGGAGAGTAGCTGTCTCGCTGCTCTCCCTAGTGTCTACACCCTTGCCCTTATCGGGCGATGGTGGCCTCTCTCTCTGTGGAGAAGGGGGTCTCACCTCCCTCCTCTCCCTCTGTCATGGCCTCTCCTGTGCATGCGGCCTCCTCAGCTCTCTCCCATCGTGACCCTGGGCCGCCTCCATAGCCGCCTGGCATCGCCTCCCTATCCGATGCACAACTACATGTATCGGACCCTGAGCCCTCATCATCCGAGGAGGGTGGATGCCTACGTACCAGGCATCGTAGCCATCGGCTACTCCTACGTCATCCCCATCCACTGGCTGAATGGGGGCATCGTCTGAGTCCTGACTCCAGAAGCGCTGCATGTCTGGAGCCCCGCTCACTGTGGTGTTATCCCGGACAGTCCAAGAAAACTCATAATCCCTGAGAGATGGGATCCCCTGCTACAGACCGAACTATCGCAAAACTCGGTCATAGCGATGGAGCTCCACCTCTCCCCTCTCCATCCGAAGCCAACAAACTCGCCTAACGCGAGCTAACTCCTGTCCATCCTCGGCCCACCCTGGATGCTCCCTCCATGGCCTCTAGGTAATCTGGTCTGGGACTAGGTCATCTAGCAGTCTCCGGGACATAGGAAGGTCGATCCGCCATTGTGACCCTCTTCGGAGCCACCAGTAGAAGACTCGGGGCCTCTCCCCATCAATCCCTATCAGAGGAAGCCCTACCGGCCTCCGCACTGCAATGTGCTCCCAGCACCAAACCTGTAGGAGCGATGTCATCACCAGACATCGACCGCCCTTGTACACGACCCCATATAGGATCCTGTACAATCGACATAGTACAAAACTGCCCCAAGAGAACCTGTACCCATGGTCCCGCATGTCATAGATCACATCTACCAGCATCCACGGCACCCTGCACCCGCTCTGGTGGCACAGCAAAAGTCCACCAACTACTCCAGCTAGAACCCGTGTGAGTCTAGATGCCCCAGGCATCTAACGTAGTGCCTCGATATTAACTCCGCCCTTCTCCAGGGTGAAGCTCGGGTCACCACACAATCGTCCCATAGCATGGCCCTGATTGGCCGTAGGAGTGATCAATCGTCCTTGTATGGGGATTCTTAGAATCCTCCATACATCCTCCAAAGTGGGAGTCATCTCCCTTGTAGGTAGCCAAAAACATGAAGAACCCGGATACCATCTCTCTGCTAGGGCTGTCGGTAGCCCCATATCTGTAGACACTTGTGGCATCTCTGCCACATGCTGTAAGCCGACTTGTGCCAACTGATCCCGCTCTACCTATGTAAGAGCGGCCAAGTCATCTCTCAAACCTCCATACTTCCATTCCCTGCTCTTTAGCAAACCTCTCTGCAACATAAACAACAAAACAACAAACAATCATTAATAAACAATTCAAGTATTTAAAAATGCAAGTAAAATAAGTTCAATTTAATGCAATTGATGATATCGTCCACTATTGGACGATATCGTCCCAAATTTGAGCAGAATCGTCTCCGATTTTGCAAGCCGAAATCGTCCCTAATTTGATGAAATCGTCCCCCTTTCGCCGATTTCGCCCTTAGACGAAATTGGCGAAATTGAGACGATTTCATCGAAATCGGGACGATTTCATCCCGACGACGTCGACGGCCCAAAAACGGCCGTGATGCTCAAAATTCAATCAAAATTCACCTAAAAAGCATCTAAAATCAAATTAAAGCATTCTAGTTAAGTCTAGACTCTTACCCGTAGACCGCGTCGGACCTCTGTTGATCTGTGCGTCGTCTCCACCATTTTTGCTTCAGAGCTCTAAAAACCAGTAAAAATGAACAAGAAAATGAATTAGGGTTTTACCCTATTTTTCTTAATTTTATTCAAAAATAATTTTGCTTTTCCGCGTTTTTACCTCAAACGTTCGATTTGGGTAAAAACACGGAGGGGGCACCATAGTAAGCTTTCGTACGATTCGACCAAGAATCGTCGCCTAAAAATGGGAATAATTTTTTGCTTTCTCGTAGATCGAGAAGAACTCATCTTTAACGCATTTTCTTCGGAAAATTCGCTAAAGAGGGGGCAAAATGTAGCACCCTAAAATTGGCGCAGTGAAATTATAATAATTACATTCACCTTAGTAAATAATTTAAATTCAAATTTTAACCTCCCAAACCGCCCGTTAACCGTCGGGTAATCCGTTTCCCCCTTTTTCGTGCCATTTTTAGAGGTTGTTTTGACCGTTTGATGATATCGTCGCCGATCAGACGATATCGCCCCAGATCTGACGATTTCGTCTGGGCTAGGACGTCCAGACGATCTTGTCACAAAACTGATTTTGCACAATTAGCTTCTGTTCCAACGGGTCTCTAATCCGGGCAGAAGCGTGTCTACATCGTTAGGGACCCTCCCCCATTGGAGATCTCCCAAATAGGGATGATCTCCAACCTCCTAACTACTCCCCTAAGCCTATTTAATCCTTAGGACCTTCCCTTCCCAACCCCTGGCTGAAATTCTCCGTAACTTAACTTCATACACGTTAAATCATCCCAAATTCACACTTGCAGTAGTCCTATACCAATTTTGTTGTAGGTACCTTAGTGTTTTTCAGCCGGAGCAAGATTTCATCGTCGTCGATGAACCTGTTCAGATCGGAGGCGATCCTGTCGAATCAGAGACGATTTCGTACCAATGTGGGACGATTTCGACTGCAGTCAACATTGAGGCAATCAGTGCCTGAAGTTTGCATTTCTTCTCCCCTTTTCTGCTGTTTTATGTTGTAATTAGCAATTTTATTCAGTATTTTATGTTATTTTGCATTTGGAGTTCACCCATATAGCTTAAGTTGCATAATAAGATCATAATTTCTCATTAGAATATCATAATTTGTTTGAATTTCTATTCATAACTATTGTTTAGTATTCATATTGTCATTTTGTGTTGTTTCCCTCTGTTATCATAGTTGTATTCTTTGTATTTTGCATCTATTTTTCTGTTTGCAGGTCTCTGATGAATTCATCTGATGAATTCGTCAGATCTCAGACGATCTTGTCTGATCTCAGACGATTCTGTCAAATTCCAGACGATCCTGACTGCTTCAAACATCAGAATCTCCATCAGACATCCGGATCAGGTATTCTTCTTTTAACCTTCTGTAATTTCTCTATTTTTCTGTCTTTAAATCTATTTTCTGTATTCATTAAATCTGCACTTTCATATAGATTAATTTAGATTCATTTGGCCAAACCTAGGATATGAATGCTTAAGACTAAAAAATGAACACATTAAAACACATTCCAAACCTAGGCATGGAAACTGCCATTAAATGTTTCCTGGTGAACCCACCATCCGTCGAAAAATCACCAATATACACCTCCCTTGAGAGGCGGGACCTTCGCAAGTCCTCTCACTCCGAGGTACCGCGACATCCTTTTCCCATCCTTCTTACAGGCATGGATCCTATAGCCTGAAGGTAAGGATGTGAAAAATTTGGAGCGATACAGTAGATGAGTGAGTCATCAACTAGATGAGGTTGAATGGGGAAAATGTTGAGAACCAAAGAATTATGGAGAAAATACTGAGGAGATTACCATCAAGGTTTGACTTAGTGGTGATAGCAATTGAAGAATCAAGGGATTTGACAACCCTTTCTATAGATGAGCTCATGGGATATTTGCAAACATATGAGCAGAGGTTGAACAGATCATCTCAACCCTCTTTGGACTAAGCTTTTAAGATGTAGGTCTCATTTCGAGATAATAGCAGAAGAGAATATTTCTACCAATCCACCTCAAGTTCTCAAGGAGGAAGAGGATAGTGCAATAGAGATAAGTGTAGGAGAGGCCATAAGAGAGGAGGAAGGTCAAATCCTAATGATGGAGAGACCAACTACAATTTTCATCAAGCAGGATGAAGAGGTAACAACAAAAATCAATAAGGAGGATCGAATCAGAGGTATGATAAATCAAATATCCAATGTTATTAATGCAAGAAATTTGGTCACTATAGTTATGAATGTAGAAAGAAGTTGGTCAAAAAAAATAAGAAGCAATCCCACTATACAATTGAAAATGAAAATGTAGAAAATAGATATGTATGTGGATCTATGATGTTAACTTGCAACATTCATGAAGAGAGCCAAAAGAATATCTGATATCTTGACAGTGGGTACAGTAACAACATGTCTAGGAATAGAGAAATATTCTCATAGCTAGATGAAACCATCAAATCTAAGGTGAATATGGGAAATAACAACAAGGTACCTATCATGGGCAAAGGAAAGATCATTATCCACACTAAGCAAGGTGCAAGAAGGCACATCCCTTATGTGTATTATGTTCTCGGGTTGAAACATAACTTTCTAAGTGTTGGATAACTTGTTCAAAAGGGGTACACTATGCAATTTAAAAATAGACCTTGCATCATCAGAGATAAAGAGAATGGGCTAGTAGCAAATGTGACCATGAAAAAAAATGAAATATTTCCTCTACAGATTCAAAATTAACTACTGCTTTCATTTAGTTCAGTTATCAAAAATACTACATGGTTGTGGCATCTCATATATGATCACTAAGTTTCAATGGCTTGAACCTATTGCACAAGAAACAAATAGTAAAGGGATTACCTCTCATTGAGAAACCCAATCAAATATGTGAATATTGTCTATTCGAAAAGCAAAATAAGGATGCATTCCCTATAGGTTAGTCATGGAGAGCTTCACAACCATTAGAGCTAGTGCATTCATATATTTGCGGCCCTATGCAAACTAGCTCATTTGTCAACAACAAATACTTCCTGATATTCATAGATGATTTTAGTCGAATGACATGGGTATATCCCATCAAAAAAAGTTTGAAGCTTACAATAAATTTAAGGAGTTCAAAGCTTTGGTTGAAAAACAAAACGACTATTATGTGAAGACTCTCAAAATAGATGGAGGAGGTGAATACATCTCTAATGAATTCCATAATTTATGCAAAGCAAATGGAATTAGAAGGAATTTTACAACCAAATACACACCACAACAAAATGGTGTTGCAAAGAGGAAGAACATAACCATAATGGAGATGGCAAGGAGCATGCTGAAGGCAAAGGGATTGCCACATGATTTATGGGTAGAAGTTGTAGCTTGTGCAGTTTATCTGCTGAATAGGTATCCCATAAAGAGTGTGAAGGACAAGATCCCTCAGGAAGCTTGGAGCAATCAGAAACTAAGTGTTACTCATTTAAGATTTTTTGGGTTCATAACATATGCACATATTCTAGACGAGAAGAGAAAGAAGTTGGATGACAAGGCAAAAAAATGTATCTTCATTGGGTATAGTTAAGAATCAAAGGCTTATATTTTGGTTTAACCTTGTCACAAAGAAGTTCATGGAAGATGAAGCTTGGAATTGGAAATCCAATACTGGTGAACAAGAGCCAATAATTATTAAATCTAAGGATTTGTATGGAGACAGTGTGCATTCGCCTATAGTTTCAAATAGTATTGGTGCCAAAGGTAGCAGTGCCTCATCATCAAGGTCACCTCCACTTGCAAGAATGATTACCAACTTGAAGATACCATCAAAGATAAGGAGCTTGTAAGATATATATGAGGTAACTACAAATGAAATAGAAGAACATTCTATTTTTTCTTTATTTTTTGAGTGTGATACAATTTCATTTGAAGAAGCAATTAAGAATAGAACTTGGGTGAAAGCTATGGATGATGAGATAGAAGCCATAGAGAAAAAGAAGACCTAGGAATTAATGGATCTTTAAGCAGGCAAGAAGACCATTGGAGTAAAATGGGTATATAAAACTAATTTTAATGCCCAAGGTGATGTTGAAAGGCATAAGGTCATACTAGTTGCAAAAGACTACAAACAGAAGTCAGGGATTGACTATCATGAGGTGTATGCACCTATAGCAAGACTTGACATAGTCAGAATTATTTGTAGCATTGGTAGCCCAAAAATATTGGAATGTTTACCAGATGGATGTCAAGTCTACCTTCCTAAATGGAGTGTTGGAAGAAGAGGTCTACATAGACCAACCACCCGACTATGAGTTGGAAGGGAAATAAGGTAAGGTTCCTAAAATTGAAGAAAGCCTTATATGGGTTGAAGCAAGCACCCAGGGTTTTGTATAGCCACATTGATGCATATTTCCAAGAGAATTGGTTTATCAAATGACCATATGAGCACACTCTCTACATGAAGAAAAATACAAAAGGGGATATGATAATAGCTTACTTGTATGTAGACGATTTACTTTATACTGGCAATAACAATATGTTATTTCGGCAATTTAGAAATGCCATGAAGTAGAAGTTTGAGATGATGGATTTAGGCCTAATGAATTATTTTCTTGGCATTGAAGTTACCCAACCTGCAAATAGTATCTTCATCCCTCAATAGATATCTTGAAGAGGTTTAGAATGGAGAATAGCAAAACCACCATCACGCCAGTTGCAACAGGCTTGAAATTGAGAAAGAATAATTGCAGCAACAATGTTGATCCAACTTTTTACAAAAGGTTAATTAGAAACCTCATGTATTTGACAAAAACCAGACCCAATTTGATGTTTGCAATGAGTTTTATTGGTATATTTATGGAAGCACCAAAGAACACTCACTTGCAAGTAGACAAAAGAATTCTACGGTATGTCAAAGGAACCAAAAACCATGAAATCTACTATGCAAGAACAAACCAGATTGAGCTTGTTGGCTAAACAAATACCGATTGGGCTAACAATTTAGATGATAGGAAGATCACTTTTGGTTATGATTTCCACCTTGGATAGGGAGCAGTTTCATGGTCATAAAAGAAGCAACCAATTGTTGCATTATCAATTGTTGAGGTAGAGTATGTTGCTACCACTTTAGTTGCATGCCAGACAATTTGGCTAAGAAGAATTTTGGGGGAGCTGATCATCAACCGAAAGGGGAAACAACTATAATTTGTGACAACAATTCAGCCATAACACTGTCAAAGGATCTAGTATTTCATGGCGGGACCAAACATATTGATATCCGATACCATTTCATCAGAGAACTGGTAAAATCTAACGAAATTGAATTACTATTTTGCACGTCCAAAGACCAGCTTCAGATATTTTCAAAAAACCTTTGAAGGAAGAAGACTTTAAAAGGTTGAGAAAAATGCTCGGTGTCAAAGCTTTTATGAAATTTGGTTTAAGGGAGGATGTTAGAAAATTAAACCAAATACATCGTAGATCTCTAATAGATCTTATCTTCTGAATCAATCACCAGATTTTGATGTACCCGAATTTATTACTGGTTGTTCGACAATTAGATTGCAGTTGTTGGACAAGTCATCTAGCACCATGTTTTGCATTTAATGCGTGTCAGATTTTTGGTGAGCCTTTCCCTCCATCCCCAGCTATATATTTTGTGTTGCTGGTATTATTTGAGAGAAAGAGTGATAGACAAAGCAAGAAAGGAAAAGACGAATAAACAAGACTCAGTTGTTGAAACTGCAATCTTCAAAAAATCCCTATGTGGATCATACCTGCAACAATGCAAAAGTTTTTGAAAAAGAAGCATCTGGTGAAAGAATTAATTTAATATTGTAAAACTATAGCAGCAATCAGTTTCATTTTAATTAATATATGAAAAATCCTTACGCATTTGGAGCACTAGGTTAAATCCTATGTGAGTAGAATTAATTTAATATTGTAAAAATGTAGCAGCAATCAGTTTCATTTTAATTAATATATGAAAAATCCTTACGCTAGGTTAAATCCCTATGTGAGTATTTACCACTGCGTGTGTTCTTCTGCATGTGCAAAGGTATTTTTTCTTTCGTGTTTCAAACCATGTTCATTGAAGCAAAGTCACTTTCCGGAGAAGTTTAATTACAACCAGAAATCTGCGACTTTAATTCCAGCCAGAAATCCGCGACTTTGTGCAAGTCGCGGGTATGTGACAAGAATAGGTCCTTGGTAAGTTTGTGACACTTCACGGAATTACGACATCCCGAATCCGTGTCCATTTTGTATTGGAAGACGTGTAAGATAAGTTGACCAGCGGTTTTGTGTAGAGATCGTTTTTCGCGATTCGGTAACAGTTCTGGACATCCTTCGTTATTTCTCCCGTGACGTCGCGTCACTTCTGGGCAAATCCTTTTACTACTGCTGAGAAGTCACGGATCCGGTACCTCCCGGTTTTCGCTGCGATTTCACTTCATTAATTGTGAGGTTTTTTTTTTTTCAAAGCTTCCGTATATCTATATAACATCATTGAAAAAATACAAGACACAGACTGAACTGATTGTCAATGTCATTTTAATGTCAAGTCCCATATTCATGCATAACATCAATGAAAAAAATGCCTGACATAAACTGAATCGTAACATCATTGAAAAAAATCATGACATAGACTGAATCGATAGTCAATAAACACTAAAAGTATTTTAAAGCATTCTTTGAATGTAGGACAGATTGGAGTCATAATTCATCATTTGAAGGCCAACTTCCATGGAATTTAGTTGTATGTAGAAAGAGGATGAGGTGGTTGCCATTCCATTGCCGGCCACACAAATTTGGTAGCAATGCGAAATTGCTGTGCTTCATTTCTCTGTCTTTGTTGTACGTGCGTCTCGGCAGAGAAGCGCTCTGAGAAGCACCAGGCCAAAATGTAGTGTGATCACAATTTATTTGCCATCAACTCAGAGACAGCTCTGCTACTTCGTTCTTTTCTTTGAACTTATCGGCGGAGAGGATTCCACTGCGTCTCCGCAGGGACCCGGTTTTGTTTGTAAATATGTACAGTGTCAGAGTCATCTCAAGGAGAGATTCCAAGTACAGCCCTAATATCTCGTGGCTTTCTTTGTTTGTTCCACCACTGCGTTTTGGCAGGGACCCGGTTTTGTTTGTGAAAATGTACAGTGTCAGAGTCATATCAAGGAGATATTCCAAGTACAGCCCTAATATCTCGTGGCTTTCTTTGTTTGTTCCAGCCAAACATGGCAACATGAAATCGAACCATGCTTTACTAATAGAAGTATGGTTGATAACTATACAACATCTTATTTCAATTAAAATTAAATAAATATTAAAATTAAAAAAATAATATATTAAAAATCTTTTTAAATATAATATATATTTGAATGTAAAGGTCTAATTTTAATTAATTTAAAAGTATTTTTTTTAAATGTAAAGGTATAACTTTTAATTAATAAAAAAAATACAAGTCTTTACAAAAAAAAAATGGGTAGAAAGGCACATCTCAATAGGTAGTCACACTAACATAGGTTGAGTTAGGAAGCGGTTGCTTCAAACAACAAAAACATGGTTAAACCCATCACCAACCACAACGTCAAAAAACATGCATTAAATCATGTCAATCATGGAGGTTATGCTAACGAGGTGAATGTCCCTCACCCTCCATATACTGCCAATCGGTATTAGAAGGAATGGAAATGAGTCACCCATCCTCCCTAGGCGTGCAAACATTATCACATGTACGAGAGCCATCAATGCCATCAGATATACCCCAACCCACCACATTAACTAGAGCGACTCAGCACACGGGAATGAGATCTCCCCAACCAACAATTGGGTCTGGCTTCACTTAGTGAACCTCCCAGTCATTGCCATGGTGAGATGTATTATTGTCAATGTTTCCTTGGGGTCAACGAATAGGAGACGACTGAGATCAATATCTTTTTGCAAACCAGTTGGGATGTCATCGACGAGAGCGCGATAGGGAAACTTCATGAGATCAAGAAGGTTTGTAGAAGGTATTCGGCTAACCTTACATGGGGCTTTACCACAGTGCTGCATAAGAGCACGAATATGCTTCACCTCCATATGAACTTTCTACACTTGAACTAAAATTTGGAGCCAAAAATAAAAATAAACCGTGCACTTATCAGCAATTGAAAATTCATCTAAACTATGCTGTTGAGAAAAGAGAATTTTGTTACGAGTTTTCCAAATATGAAAGAGCACACTGATGCAAAGAATGTTCCACACTTCCAAAAAGGGCAAGAAAAATTCTAGTGGGTCGCCAAGCAAAGCATGATTCTAGGTGAATGAATTGGCCATATGAGGCCGAAAGAAGGACTCAAATCAATCCCAGACCATTCTAGATTTTCACCCAAAAAAATGAAGGGGGTCCTCTGGAGCACCGTAAAAATGGTAGAAAGGATTCTCTATTCCAAGGTATTTTAATATTTTTCCAAAAGGAAGACCATATGATAATAATATCTAGGAAAATAAAGCCTATTTGGGTTCAATATATCCTACCCAAGCCATTTTAAATCGTAGACTCCAATGAGTCTGAGTGGAAAGAAGATCCCACCGTTCATTGAGTCTTTGACCATAGAGACATTAGGAGTAAGCCAAGCATACCCTAACTTAGGTTTGTAAGTAAGAAGCAGGGTTTTCTTAAACCATCCCTAGTCACACCACCAAGGCTTTTGAGAATGTTTACAGATCATGGGCCAAAGAGAAAAAAAGATACAAACCAAAATAGTGTCATAAGTATTCTTATCATCTGGACGTAGACCAAACAATCTCCTGAAATCATCCCATGGGATCCAATCCTTGGAATATCTCAAAAAAATATCTACCACTATTGAAATTCCTTTCCTGAAGAACTGTTGAACACGAATCCATTGCATGAAATCAAGAGGGGAACATTGAAAAGTAATATTAAATATATAAAAAATATTCAATAATATATTAATACAAAAATTAATTTTATAATTTTATAAAGATTTTATGTAAAGTGTGTAAATGGGGGACCTGAAAAGAGCTAGAAGCAGTGCAAATAAGAAGTAAGTTTGAGCAAACATTGAGTGTTGACTTTTTTTATTTCATATTTTTTTGGAAAAATTCAAATAGTATAGAAGGAAAGTCTTTTATGAAAATCCCAATTAAATATAAATATGTCGAGTTGGAGACAATATGAAGAGTGAGTTTATTTTAATCTTAGTATATCAAAACCTTATAATAGTTGGCTTTCCTCATCAAATTAGGGTTGTATCTATAGAACCCAATTGTAGTGGTAGATTCACCATAGTTATGGCACTCCCAAGGGAATTTTGACTGGTCAAAAGTTGGAATCCAAACCCTAGTAGCCTTTCCATTTGGGCATGGAGTCATGCTTGAAGTTTATTGGCTACAATGACAACTTCTAGTCATTCATATTATGAAGATGACTTAGACCATAGGCAATGCCAATACATTTTTTGGAGTTCTCAAAGTCCCTCAAATATGGAAGACACATGTTATTGCTAGATCCGATGAAGGTTTTTTAAGGTGATGATAGGTTTTATCTCTATATTTAACTTTTTTTTTCATGGATTGATACAAAAGGGTCTCACCCCCATCCAATTGGTTTAATTTCTACTTGTAGTAAGCTTCCAATAGGAAATTTCCATCCATGTTAAAAGGAGAGGGAAGCCCTACAATAATGAGTGAAGTGATATGCCACTTCCATTATTTAGGTTTTTGGGCTAAGGTTTTAATTTGCTTGGTGTAGATGCTAGTCTCTTAGGATTATCATGACTCCTTATAAAGTAATATATCTATTCACTACCCTCGTTAGAATCGATTGTCATGGATTAGCTTGAGCTAGAATGCCCAAGAGGGAATGGACTTCCTTGAACTGATAGTTGGAATCTTATTTAGCCATCAAGAGTTTCTCCTTGGCCTCTATACGAAGAGTGTAAATAGTCTTGATGCAGTAAAAAATTAGAAGTGCATTTGCTTCTCAAGTGATACCCTTCCAAAGGGATTGATCTGCTTCAATGAGGTGCTCTTATGATGGGGGTATTTGCTCTAGTTCACTCACCTTTGCCTTATATTCCTTGAGTTTGACCTCCTTCCCATCGAGCTGGTCAGAGAGGTAGGATAACTCAACTTTGACGGTTTTGGATTCAAGATGTACATCCTTAAGCAGTTATTTCATTTGTTCCAATTCCTTCTCCTTTAAAACTAGCTACTTTGCAATAATCGTATACTTGTGAGTCATAATTTTTACTAAATTCTCTATGAATTGAAACATTTCCTTTGACAGGGCATCTTCAAAATCTAATCCAAAAATATATATCTAATAATCTTGTAGGTGCATCTCCCCTAGCATCTTTGAAACCAGGGGTCCAAAGCTAAGTACACCTAACCCTTTTCTTGAGAAATTAGAGAGGTCCTTATTTATGATATGGTTTGACGCTAATTGCATTCCTTTATACCTTGATCTAAATATGGTTGACTTTGCTCTAACCCTTGTTACTACCAAAATATAACTTCCATGATAGAGGAGATAGACTTGGGGTTAGAGGATTGTAATAGGTCCACAGAGGAAATGGTAACAAATTTATAAATGGAAAGGGGGATTGAGGAGTAACTAGGGATGAGATGGTTGGAAAGTTTGTAACATTTACCATTGGGGTGGATACCATGTCTAGTTGTGATATGGATAGGTTTGATGGTTTAGTAAGAGTAGAGGAAATAGGGGAGATAGGAGAAAAGGTGTGATGGAGGCCACCAAGAAGTTATTCGATGATAGTGGCAACTAAGTGAATGCTTCAAAAATCATATTTTTCTTTAGTGAGAGGCATTAGTGGTCCTAATATTTCTCTAGAGGGTCATGGGATTTCACCATACTATCCTCTTATAGCAATGGGATTCCTTTAGCCTAGGTCTTACCTTTTCTCTATTTTCTTACCTTTTCTTCACCCTATGTGGATCTTTGTCTTTTATTGGATTTTTTATCCTTCGTTTCCATTAAGGATTTGCTTGTGATGGAGATAATAAAATAAATAACAGGACAATATTAAAAGAGATAAACTAAAAAATAGAGCAATGAACCAAAAAAATAGAACTGCAGATATCAACACAGAAAGCCCAAATCACTTCTTTATTTTTTTCTGCATCCATGGCTGAGAAATGCCAAACATTTTATAGCCTTAGAAGGATAAACCTGGAAAATTCTAGACACCAAAAAATAGTTACAAAAATCATCTAAACTTAGAAAAAAGCAATAAATCCTAATCTAAACAAGATCATTGAATGATCTGTTACAAATCAGATTTTCTATATTTAACATCCTCCCTAAAATCTGATTTGTGAAAAATAATTGCTCAATCCTCCCTCAAATCTGATTTGTGAGAAAGGGCTCTCATTCCCAAAATATTCTTCAATTTATTAAAGTCTTCTTCCTTCAATGGCTTTGTCAAAATGTCAGCAACTTGATCTTTGGACCTGCAATGAGAAAGCTTGATTTCTTTGTCTTTAACTAGTTGTCTGATGAAGTGAAATCTGATATGTATGTGCTTGCTTCTTCCATGAAAAACTAGATTTTTTGAAAGTTGAATGGCAGAATTATTATCACAGAAAATAGTGGTCTCTTCCATGTGGGGCTGCATCAATTCTTCAAGCATCCTGCGTAACCAAACTGCTTGGCAACCAACTGAAGTGGCTGCTACATATTCTGCTTCTGCTATGGATAATGCAACAATAGTTTATTTTTTTGATGACCATGAAATTGCCCCTGAACCAAGATTAAAAACATATCCTGAAGTACTTTTCCTATCATCTATGTCTCCTACCCAATCACTGTCTGTGTAACCAACTAACTTCAAGGTATCCTTCCTTTCATAAAAAATCCCATGATTTGTAGTCCCTTTCACATATCTGAGTATTCTTTTACCTGCCTGGAAATGTGTAGCATGAGGATCCTCCATGAACCTGCTTATCAAGCTGACTGCGTACATGATATCTGGCCTTGTTGTAGTTAAGTACATTAAACTACCAACCAAGCTTTTATACAAGGTAGAATCTACATTTCTGCTATCATCTTCTTTGCTCAACTTCACACCCATAGCAATAGGTGTAATTGTTGGTTTACAATTATCCAACCTGAACCTTTTCAATATATCATTGGCATACTTCTCTTGAGAAATAAAAATCCCATCACTATTTTGAGTGACTTCAATACCAAGAAAATAATGCATCAAGCCAAGATCAGTCATTTCAAATTCATTTTGCATTGCAACTAAGAATTCTCTAAGCATATTTTCATTATTCCCAGTATAAATCAAATCATCAACATAAATGCAAACCATCATAACATCTCCTTGCTGATTTTGTTTTGTGAATAAGGTGTGCTCATAAGGATATTTTTCAAAACCATTTTTCAAAAAATATGATTCAATCCTTTCATACCAGACTCTAGGTGCTTGCTTTAAACCATACAAAGCTTTATTTAGTTTGAGCACTTTACCTTTATAACCTTCTTTCTCAAAACCAGGTGGTTGCTCTATGTATATTTCATCCTCCAATACACCATTCAAGAATGTTGATTTGACATCCATCTGAAAGAGTCTCCAACCCTTTTGTGTTGAAAGAGCTAAAATCATTCGAATAGTATCCATTCTAGCAATAGGTGCAAATACTTCATGATAATCAATACCTGATTTTTGCTTGTAGCCCTTCACTACCAACCTGGCCTTGTATTTATTCAATTCTCCTTGCTCATTGTACTTGGTTTTATAAATCCACTTTACTCCAATTGGCTTTTTGTGCTCTAGGAGGTCTGTCAGTTCCCAAGTTTGATTCTTTTCTATGGCTACAATTTCTTCATTCATAGCTTTAATCCATTTATCATCTTGTACTACTTCTTCAAATGTAATGGGATCACAATCAGCCCCAAAAAATGCAAAATGACAAGCATCTTCACTTACCTCTGTTGTTTCTTGATATATGTCAGACAAGCTCCTTATCTTTTGCCTTCTTTCTAGAGATTCTGATGTGGGTGATGAAAATCTGCTTCTGGTATTTGGTGAAGAAAGGCTACTTCCTAGTGAAGAAGAGTTGCTTCTTGGTGTTGATTTGTGAATGCTACTACTGCTAGGTCCTTTGGTACCAACCAAATTTTGGTGTGGGCTTACTGCTTCATCTTCAATGTTGACTTGTTGATTGTTGTCTTTCAATTTCCAACACCACTCTTGGTCTTCAAGAAACTTAACATCTCTACTTATCACCAACTTTTTTGTTTCTGGATTGTATAGTCTGTATGCTTTTGATTCTTCACTGTATCCCACAAAGATACACCTTTCTGCCTTATCATCTAATTTCTTTCTAAGTGCATCTGGAACATGAGAATAAGCAATGCAACCAAAAACTTTAAAATGATCTACATGAGGTTTGAATCCTCCCCATGCTTCTTCTGGTGTCATGCCCCAAACTATCTTCGTAGGGCTCCTATTCAGAATATAACCTGCACAACAAACTACCTCTACCCAAAAAACTTTAGGTAAATTCTTAGCTTTAAGCATACTCCTCACCATATCTAGAATTGTTATGTTCTTCCTCTCAGCTATACCATTTTTTTGAGGAGTATACCTAGTTGTTAACTACCTTTTTATACCATTCTCAATACAAAAATTTTGAAATTCATGTGAGATGTACTCTCCACCTCTATCAGTCCTTAAATTTCTGAGAAAATAGCCACTTTGCTTTTCAACTAATGCTTTAAATTCTCTAAATTTCTTGAAAGTATCAGATTTTTCTTTCAATGGATACACCCAGAGTTTTCTACTATAGTCATCAATAAATGTCAAGAAATATCTCATACCAGATAATGAGGTGACTTCAAGTGGTCCACATAGATCTGAGTGT
Organism: Wollemia nobilis; assembly: GCA_028583015.1. Lineage (NCBI taxonomy): Eukaryota > Viridiplantae > Streptophyta > Pinopsida > Araucariales > Araucariaceae > Wollemia > Wollemia nobilis. The sequence goes on along the minus strand of JAQPPZ010016930.1, from coordinate 4,923,458 downwards.
ACTAGCTCCAATGGCTCTGAAGCTCTCCAAGATTTCCCTACTGCAAAGGGTTCTCTGTGGTGTTTTCCAATGATGCATCCTTCACATTCTTCATCTGGCCTTTGGATGAGCGGTAAACCTATTACCATGTTCTTCTTATGCAAAATATTTAGTCCACCAAAATTCAAATGACCAAATCTAAGATGCCATATCCATTGTGAATATTTTACTATGGTATTGAAACTCAAAGGCATATTTCTCTCAATGCTAAGAGGAAACATCTTATTAGCAGTCATGGGTATTTTGGTTATCATCTTATTCTTACCATCAGTAATAAAGCATGTACCATTCTCAAACTTCATAGTGTGGCCTTTTTGCAGAAGTTGACCTACACTTAACAAGTTATGCTTTAAACCTGGTACATAAAATACATCACCAATAAATTTCTTCTCACCTTGCTTTGTTTTGAGTAATATCCTCCCTTTCCCCATGATCGATGCAGTTGTATTATTACCCATATTTACTACTGATTTGATGGACTCATCCAAATCTTGGAATATCTCTTTGCTTCCTGTCATATGATTACTACACCCACTATCAACATACCATTTATCTTCATTTATTTCCTCTTTTGTGCTACATGTTAGAAACACATATTCTTCCTACCATTCACCTTCATTTGCATATTGAGCTTCCTATTTGCTTTCATCTACTATTTTTTTCTACATTCAGATGCAATATGTCCATACTTTTGACAATAATAGCACTGAACATATGACTTATCATACCTTTGAGAGTTGCTACCTCTTTGCTAAAAATTTGCTCTACCTCTACCTCTTTGTTGAAAATTTGCTCTGCCTCTACCTCTTGCTTGAGTGTAGTTGTTGGTTTCTTCATAACTTCTATTGCTTCTTGGACCTCTACCTCTTTGCTGAAAGTGACCTCCTCTTCCTCTTGGACTTCTTCCTCGTCCTCTTTGTGGAAATGATGCTTCTGATGCTTCTTCTTTTTCTGACATTGAAACCTTACTTTTGAAGGCTTGCTCCAGTGGTTCATTTGTGGATCTATTTATTCTATGCTCATGTGTGTACAATGAACCCATAAGTTCATCTACAGATAAAGTTGTTAGATCTTTTGATTCTTCAATGGCTATAACTGTAGGATCATATTTTGAAGGCATACATCTTAAAATATTTTCTACAATTTTTTGATTGCTCATAACTTCACCATTTGATTTCATCTGATTAATTAACCCCATTGCACGAGTAAAGAAATCCCCTAAACTTTTTGAATCTGACATTTGTAAAACTTCAAAATCTCTTCTAAGTAATTGTAGGTGGACTGTTCTTACTCTATCCGTACCTTGAAATGATTGTGCAAGGAGATCCCACGCTTCTTTTGCCTTCGTAGTGGTTGTAACTCTTGGGAGGAGGGTTTCATCAAGACCCTGCACTATAAGCAACAAAGCTTTCTGATCCTTTTTCCTATTGTCCCGCAATATGTCTCTTTGATTCTGTGTGAGCGCGGCTAATGCTGCTGCATCCGCTGGTTCTGAGTATCCATTCTCCACCATATCCCATAGCTCCTGTGATCTGAACAAAATCTTCATCTGAAAACACCAAAAATCATAATTTTTTCCATTGAATTTGGGAATTTGGAGTTGCATATTATTAGCATTCATTGACATTTTGAACCTAGCTCTGATACCAGATGATGGAGATAATAAAATAAATAACAGGACAATATTAAAAGAGATAAACAAAAAAATAGAGCAATGAACCCAAAAAAATAGAACTGCAGATATCAACACAGAAAGCCCAAATCACTTCTTTATTTTTTTCTACATCCATGGCTGAGAAATGCCAAACATTTTATAGCCTTAGAAGGATAAACCTAGAAAATTCTAGACACCAAAAAAAAGTTAAAAAAAAAAACATGTAAACGTAGTAAGTTACTAAAATCATCTAATCTTAGAAAAAAGCAATAAATCCTAATCTAAACAAGATCATTGAATGATCTGTTACAAAATAGATTTTCTATATTTAACAGCTTGGTGATATCTTTGTAGAATATGAAGATGTTTTCCTTGAAATATATGTAATTGGAGGATTGTCAAGGCATACCTCTATTTTTGAAAAAATGCATACCTTTAAAGCATTGCTTGGCAGGTAAACCTCTTGATTTTGCTTTGATTGATCTCTTTGAGGAGTCTACGATGTTTGTTCTACTTCTTCATAGTTGTCATCATTAACTACTGCATTCACTTCGTCATACAACTCACTAAACTTGTCATCCTTGGGATTTTCCCTTGGCATAGAGACTATGTCTCTTATTAGTTGTCAATGGATCCATTGATCCCATATCTTGGTGTTGTCATGTTCCCTTTGCTTCAATTGATCTACTTTATTTTAGAGATTTTATTAGTAGGATCCATCATTCCCCTTGGATTATTTAAATTGATAAGATCAAACCGTGGTTTCAATTTCTTTTACTAAAGGTTAGAAACTCTTCCTTCCAAAGTGGTGTATAATGACCTTCTTTAGGATTTGGAGCTCTAGCTTGAGCTGCCTCTACAATGTGAACTTCTTTGCATTCATAAATCTTATACAACCATCCTTGGAAAAACCCCTTCATATTGCACACCCATGGATTGTCCAAGAACTCTAGCTTGAGGCTCTTAAGTTTTTCTTCTAATAATGGGTTAATGGGGTGGCCCTCCTGTTTAACTAGTTGATACCCCAACTATATCAAAACCTTAGTACATGTCTGTGTGTAAATTAACTATTGATAAAGCACTCGATTCTCACATCTGTGAATAACTCTAATCTTGGACTATTTGAATGACTAGGTGGAGGGGATTCCGATTGCAAAGTTGATAATCTATTAATCCCATCGCTTTCTTTGTATGTTGCTCTAGTGATTTCCATTTACCATACACACAGTATGAAATCATTTTTTAAATTTCCCTATTTGTTCTGGTCAAACCCTGCCACTGGAGTCACGACAAAACGACCGAAGCCCATATTGCAACAGTGAAGTTATAATGGGAATACATTAATTATCGAATTTTACATATTATCCACATCCATTAAAATATCGTAGATTATTCAAAAACCTTATATACCAATAGCGGCTTTGATTATGACGATTGCCCTTAACTTTGAACTCACGTCCCACTCATGAAGGATTCAAGATAGTGTACCTATAATGTTTGACATTATTTCCAATCGTAGAAAATTACCACTGTCAAACTACACTAGCATGAATTTTTGCCTTGTGAAATTGATCAATTTTGGCGATGATGTTCTATACACTAACAATAAAGTTGGTGGTTTTGAAAAATTTCAAGACTGCCCATGCAAATATGTAAGGAAACATGCCATGGAAAATTTCTTTTGATTCTCTACAGGACTGTCACGTTCAAGGTATATTGGCCACAAACATTGGCTTAACAAGGCCGATCCAGCTAGTAAATTGAACCTCATTATGGTAGGGTGATCAAGGGTACAATTTATTATCTTGACGACTCATGCACTGAGCCTATATGTGCAAGTGACTTGTATGGATTACATGCATGCGTTCTACACCGTAGACAACAAGATCGAAGATATTTTGAACCATTTTAGAGTTTGCTTTATATTCAACGAAGCTTTCACTTCGTAAATCATTGTGATTTTGATTACATATCCATAAAATTCCTTACAAAGTACATATGTTTTTTATTTTTATTGTTTTTTATGCTTTTATTTTTAGAGATGAGAATTTATAAGGTATTAATTGTGAGGCTTTTTTTTTTTTTTGTCAAAACTTCCGTATATGTATATAACATCATTGAAAAAATACAAGACACTGACTGAATTGACTGTCAATGTCCTTTTAATGTCAAGTCCTTTTTAATGTCAAGTCCCATATTCATGCATAGCATCAATGAAAAAAAATGCCTGACATAAACTGAATTGTAACATCATTGAAAAAAATCATGACATACACTGAATCGATAGTCAATCAACATTAAAAATATTTTAAAGCATCCTCTGAGTGTAGGACAGAGTGGAATCATAATTCATCATTTGAAGGCCAACTTCCTTGGAATTTGGTTGTATGTTGAGATAAAGGCATTATCATTTGTAGAAAGAGGATGAGGTGGTTGCCATTTCATTGCCGGCGACACAAATTTGGTGGCAATGCGAAATTGCTGTGCTCCATTTCTCTGTCTTTGTTGTACGTGCGTCTCGGCAGAGAAGCGCTCTGAGAAGCACCATGCCAAAATGTACAGTGTGATCACAATTTATTTGCCATCAACTCAGAGACAGCTCAGCTACTTCGTTCCTTTCTTTGAACTTATCGGCGGAGAGGATTCCACTACGTTTCCCCGGGGACCCGGTTTTGTTTGTAAATATGTACACTGTCAGAGTCATATCTATTTGTCTATTCCAGTCAAACATGGCAACATGAAATTGAACCACTAAAGTATGGTTGATAAGTATACAACATCTTATCTCAATTAAAATTAAATAAATATTAAAATTCAAAAAATAATATATTAATTTTTTTATATATATATAAAAATATTTAATAATATATTAATAAAAAAATTAATTTTATATTTTTATAAAAAATTTATGTTAAGTGTGTAAGTGGGGACACGGAAAGAGCTAGAAGTAGTGCAAATAAAAAGTAAGGTCGAGCAAAGATTGAGTGTTCACTTTTATTATTTCATATTTTTGAAAAAATGAAAGCATTATTATAAGGAAAAGATAGATAGTATGGAAGGAAAGTTATTTATGAAAAATTTAATTAAATTTAAGGATGTTTAGTTGGAGATAAGAGTTGAAGATAAGAGGAAGAGTGATTTTATTTTAATCTTAGATTGCCAAAAATGAAATGATTGAGCATGGCATAGTGGTTCTTAAAATCATTGGGTTGATGTGTAAGTTTAATGGATATTGGTCAAGTTTTTCAAAGATTAAAAATTGGATCAAGTGAAAGTGAGATTGAATTCAAATCACTATATGAATTTTCTTTTAAAAGGATTTATTCTCATCATTTTCTCCATTTTGAAAATAAAAAATGCTTTTGGAAATCAAGGATGAAACAATGGATAGTGGCTCATGGTTGAAAGGCAGAGATGCCCTATATTTAATACCATGGAATAAATTATGATATGATAAATTATTATATATAGATGGCTGAAGGATTTATTATAACATAGGATGTGATAAATTATATTAAGACCAAAATAAATTAATTGTTTTGAACCACTTAGGGGAAGTCTTATATGCATAGTTAGTAAGTTATGATATTCATTAAATTAGTAAAAATTTGGAAGTCAATTTTTTATTTTGTTATAAATTATGTTGGGCAAAATTATATGTGTTTAAAGTTTGTTTATCAATGAAAATATATTAAAGCAATTTTTCTATACTTTGGAAGGTTGGGCACATTAGTAGAGAAAATAACTTACCTTCAAACCTTAGAAGGTAAATTAGTAAATTAGTACATATCACATGTCACAATATGATTGGAGTCACTTACCAACCACATCATCACCATAAAAATTGATAAAATACAAAACAAATCCTAGAGAGAATGAGATTGAAACTAGTGATCTTGGGCATGAGGAATATCCTTAGGCTAGTTGGGCTAGCCACTCACCCCAACACTAGCTTGATAATGGAAGTATCACATCTCCCCCTTGGGTGAGCAGAGCCATATTACATACATGATGAACTACCAAAAATAAATTTTGTTGTTTCAACTCAAATCTCAAACCTACCAAATAGAAAAGGCATCAACACCTTTGTTTTAGTCAGTATGCCCAAATGTGAGTAGGGAATAAAACTGCCATGGCTCAACCCTAAGAAAACTTTTGGGTATGCCAAAAATATGACTGTCACTGGTGATATTTGAATCTAGAAAAGATACCAACACTTTTTATTGGCTATAATACCCAATTGAGGGTTGGGAATGAGATCTCCACAATGACGTTAAGGGTTAAATGTTTAAGAAATAATAGAAATAACATTTTACACCTCTACCTATGAGGTATTTGAACCTATATGATCTTTAGTTCTATGTATTTTTTTAAAGACTCACTCTAAAAATATAAAGGAAGCTATTGTTGGATCCTATTAAAACCCTATTGGGGGCCGTATGTGACACCTATATCTCCTCGGGTGCCATGAACTCCCATGGTTGTAGTTTTTTTTCCTTCGACCTCCTTTCGAGTGGGTGCATCTAGTCCCCTATACCTCACATGGGGAGAACCAGTCCTAGGAAGTTTGGGGAATTATGGGATGCAACTCTTGCCAGATGATCTCTAGTTTTTTTACCCAATACTAAATCGTTGCTTCTGGATTTGATCTTTGGAACTTGTCTTCTTGATGCTGCACTAACCTACTCCTAACTAACATTTCAAGGAAAAGGGAAAAGGAAAGAAAATATGGAACAATATAGAAAGTAAATTGTATAATCGTAAAATATATTTAGCCTATCTAAGCATGGCGATGTACTAAAGAAAATAATATAATTTCCACATCAACTCAGTGGGATGAATGAACACATGAACCAAACAAGAAAGTGGATTGAACATAGATTTGCTCATACAATTATGAAATATATATAATCAAAAGAGGCTCAAAAGCATGTACATGCAGCTATCCCATGGCTCGTGTCCAAACTAAGAAAAAAAGTGGAAAATTAAGAGAGAAAATGCTATAGGTCAGATGCTTGAAAAAATAACAAATCCAAACTCCTCCTTTTAGCTCCTACGACTAATATTTATATTTTACTTACAAAATTTGGAATTCAAAATTTCCTCTTAAAATATGGAGGGATAGGGAAAGACTAACTACATTAATAAATGAGCTTAAAAAATAATTAGTGATAAAAAATATAAAGACTTGTTGAATTTCACTACTTGTAGGTGTAGTATTAACAAAACTATACTTTGAAGACATATTTTGGTAGCCTCGAGTGTCAATCCTTTTTTTGGTGGGATGGCCTTTCCATTTGGTTATCAAGTTTCAATAAAATATCGTCTTGGTGTTCCTATCCTCTGAAGATATATTTTGGTAGCCTTGAGTGTCCACCCCTTTTTTTGTGGGATGGCCTTTCCTTTTAGTTATTGAGTTTCAATACTACATCTTGGTGTCCCTACTAGGAGGTTCAGTTGGTCCAATGAGGATTGATTCTAAGTGGGTTTCCTCATAAAATTATGGTCGTCTCTATAGAATCCAATTGTAGTGGTAGATTCAATATAGTTATGGTAACTCCTAGGAGCATTTTGACTGGTCAAAATTTGGAATCCAAAACCTGGTAACCTTTCCTTAGGCATGGAGTCATACCTAAATTTTATTGGCTACAATGATAACTTCTTTTCATTCATCCTATAAAGGTACCTTGGACCATAAGCAATGCTAATAAATTTTATAGAGTTCTAAAAGTTCCTCAAATATGGAAGGCACATGTTCTTGCTAGATCTGATTAAGGTCTCCTAAGGTGATGATGGGTTTTATCTCTATATTTAATATTTTTCCATGGATTGATCCGAAAGGGTCTCACCCCCTCCAACTTGTTTAACTACTACTTGTAGTCATATTCTAGTAGGAAATATCCATCTATGTTAAAAGGAGAGGGAAGCCCCACAATAATGAGTAAAGTGATATGACCCTTACATTCTTTAGGTTTTTAGGCTAAGGTTTTAATTTTCTTGGTATAGCTGCTAGTCGCTTGTTGGAATCCTAGGATTATCATGACTCTTTATAAAGTAATATCTCTATTAGATACCCCGTTAGAGTCCATTGTCATGGATTAGCCTGAGCTAGAATACCCAAGAGAGAATGGTATTCCTTGAACCAAGAGTTGGAAGCTTCTTTAGCCATCAAGAGTTTCTCCTTGGCCTCTACATGAAGAGTGTAAATAGTTTTGATGCAGTAAAATTATAGGAGTGCCTTTGCTTCTCAAGTGATACCATTTCAAAGGGATTGAACTACTTCAATGAGATGCTATTGTGGTGGTGGTATTTTCTCTAGTTCACTCACCTTTGCCTTCTATTCCTTGAATTTGACCTTATTTCTATCAAGTTGGTCATAGAGGTAGGATAAATCAATTTTGATGGTTTTGGATTCAAGTTGTACATCCTTAAGTAATTATTTCATTTGCTCCAATTTCTTCTCATGTCAATCTAGTTTCTTTGCAATAATCATATACTTGTGAGTCACCATTTTGACTAAATTCTCTATGAATTGAAACATTTCATTCGATAGGGAATCTTCAAAATCTAGTCCAAAAATATACATCTAATAATCTTGTAGGTGGGGAGATCATAAAAACAAGGGATCCAAAGCTAATTACACATAACCCTTTCCTAAAGGAAGTAGATAGGTCCTTATTTATGGGATGGTTGGATGTTAATTGCATTCCTTTATACCTTACTCTAAATATGGTTGACTTTGATCCAATTCTTGCTACTAGAAAGAAATAAGTTCCAAGATAGAGGAGATAGACTTGGGGTTAGAGGATTGCAATAGGCCCACAAAGGCAATGGTAAAGACTATATAAATGGAAATGGGGATTGATGATTAACTAGGGATGATATGGTTGGAAATATTATAACATTTGCCATTGGGGTGGATACCATGGTCAGTTGTGATGTGGATAGGTTTGATGGTTCAGTAAGAGTAGAGTAAATATGGAAGATAGGAGAAAAGGTGTGATGTGAATCCTCTTCTAATATTTCTCTAAAGGGTCATGGGGTTTTACCAGAGAATCCTCTTCTAGAAATGGTATTCCTTCAGCCTATGTCTTACATTTTCTCTTCTTTCCTGTATTTTCTTCACCCTATGTAGATCTTTGCGTTTTCTTGGATTTTTTATCCTTATTTTCATCAAGAATTTTCTTGGTGATGTCTTTGTAGAATATGAAGAGGATTTGCTTAAATTATATGTAATTGGAATATTGTCAAGGTATACCTCTATTTTTAAAAAAATGCATACCATTAAAGCATTGCTTGGCATGGGAACCTCTTTATTTTACTCCAGTTGATCCCTTTGAGGAGTCTACGATGTATGTTCTACTTATTTAGAGTTGTCATCACCAACTACTACATTCACTTCACCATACAACTCACTAAACTTATCATCCTTAGGATTTGCCCTTGGCATAAAGACTATGTCTCTTATTAATTATCAATGGATCCATTGATCTCATATCTTAGTGTCATCATACCCCCTTTGCTTCAACTAGTATAATTTATTTCTTGAGATTTTATTAGCAGGATCCATCATTCCCCTTTGATTATTTGGATTGAGAAGATCAAATCATGGTTTCAATTTTTTACTAAAGGTTAGAAAATTTTCCTTCCAAAGTGGTGTATAATGGCCTTCTTTAGGGCTTTTATGGAGCTCTATCTTGGGTTACCTCTAGGGTGTGAAATTAATTGCATTCATAATCTTGGACAACCATCCTTGGAAAAACCCTTTCATATTGTACACCCATGGATTGTCCAAGAACTCTAGCTTGAGGCTCTTAAGTTTTTATTCTAATAATGGGGTGACCCTCTTCTTTAACTAGTTGATACCCACAACTATACCCAAAACTTATAATAGTTGCTTTTTCTATGACCCAATCCATATGCAACATCAACCATATCAAGTTTTTGAAATATTTCAAGAGAAAAGAACCTTTTTGGTACAAAATAAGGTAGCATATATACCTATTTGAAGAAACTAGGGATGCAAATAATGGTGTTCTTCTTTAAGAAAAGATAGTCTCCTACGCAATCTTAGCATATTATTTTGATTCACTCATCTAGGATGTGACACAACCTTTCCCCCTTTAATCCCCCAAGGGATGGCATCAAAAATTAATCCTCAAATACATAGTAGGAGGATCCCCAAAAAAGGGTTCTAGTCTAGAGTGATGTTGACTATCTTTGATTACCTTCTTTGATCATCTTGATATTTAGTATCCTAAAGAGTCTTGGCTTCTACAGTAGTGCTAGATGTACTAAATATGAAGGGTATCTAAAATCTAACCTCCCATTGAAATCCCTTAAGACTTCCCAATTATACCTAGTTAGACAGGTACTAAAGTCAATAATTACTTTGTAGTTGGACTGCACATACCTTAGAATGTATATGACTCCTAGTTCTTTCATACCCACCTTTTGTATTCATCTATCTTAAAGATAAAAATAACCATAATCAAAGCATCTTTTACAATATCTCTGAACCAATTGAGTGGTAAGGAAAATTTTGATATGTGCTTAGTCATTAATTTTGAAGGATTTCTACATTTAAAGCAATAAATGGATCACGAAACCTATTATAAAATAGATTAGCACCAAAAGGATCAATGTTTGATCCTTGGGAAACTCTAGTGAAATTATGATTTGGAAATTATCACCTCCTTGTACTACCCCTTGCTCCCACTTGAATTTTTTGGCACATGCTTCCATGAACTATGCACATTGATATACCTATGATACCATATACGAGGTTAAATATGATGTCTACATTTTGGAGGAAAGGATCCATCCTGATATCTCTGAAGAGCACCCTCTTGAAAGGCTTTAGTTGTAGTCAACGTATGCAAGTATATTGCCTTGTCTGCTTTATCCATTAGGAAAACCATTAGTTTATGGGCTTTGATGCTTCCATGTGTCCCTATATTGGAATTGGATTTGGTAGTGTAGGAAAGTATGACCTTATTAGCCAAATCCATGATGCTAAAAAATTTCTTGACCTTGCTCCAAGGGTAATTTTTTTGCCCTTTTTGCTACTTTAGATCTTGTTCCCTTTTTTTGCACTTAGTGATGGGGGGAAAGAAATGTCTAGGGTATTATATATGCAACCATCGTAGCTTACCTATTTCACACATGGTTTTCTCCATCTTACCTCATTGTATGGACAAGGATGTAACCTATTTTTCTTATCTTAAAGTTGCCTTGAATAGTGTGCTAGCCTTCTATGATAGCCCAATTTGAAATTTTACCACCCAGGTGGCAATTGGATAGAGTGACAATGATTGCCATGCAGTCAATTACTGCCCCAGTATTAACCATTATAATTTGGCCAAAAATTTGGTTTCCACCTGAAAGCACGAGATTTCGGGCGAAGGAAACACTAATTGCGATGCATTCAAAATCAAATACGCTTAAGTCCTAGAAATGTAGAATGCATGAAATGAAAGAGACGCATTGAAATGAGATACAAGCAAATGGAGAAAACACAGCCCTTTCATTAAACTCTCTTGATCTCTGTTACAAAGACGCCTCCTCCCTTTTCAGGGGCTAGGAGCGTTAAAAGAATTTGATTACAATCAAGACTTAAGGTTCCTCTTTCCGCGTGCCCACACTTGAGATGGGCGGGCCAAGACGATGTCGCCGCTGATGTTGATGAGTCCTTAACCTCTGTTGCTCCTCCTGCGAACAAAGAAACAACAAAGATGTCAGTAGCACTCGCTGCAAATAAGAAGTGTTTGTTCTCTAAAATCGCCAAAAGATGCATGTAAACGATTTGTCCAAATCGATAGAGAAAAGTGAGTCCAAATGACCCGAAAACTCGACAGAGATCAGGAAGACATTACCGGAAGGCCATTGCCATCGAGACAATCGGCCAATCTGCCTTCACCCGGAATTCGTCCCCAGGCAGGACGAATTCTGATCGCTATTCGTCCCTGGGTGGGACGAATTCTACTGTGTTGGAAAAGCCGAAGTGATCCTGCTCCAATGTCGACTCCCGAGACCTCCAAAACACCTGCAAACAGAGGGGTTATGTAATTGGGGCCATTTTGGGACGACCCAGATGGTCGGATTCTCCCAATTTGGCCTCTATCCTCGGGAATTCGATATCGCCACCTGCAAGTTAGTAGGACAACAAAGCGACAAAAGGCATGATAAAATCTGATCAAAATGTTATGAAATTGAAGCTATGAGTTAACCAAACAGAATAACATAAGATGCAACATGAACAAATAATCTAGAATGCTTTAGAATAAAACTTAGAAAGTGCGGGGGTGCCCAAGTGGGCCTCCCACCGTTGGCACTTGATTTCGGCGCCAATCCACTAGGGATGGGCCCAAAACCTCTTAGGATTGGGATGTCTGCAAATTGGTGGTGTAAGGTGGTCAAATGTTGGATTTGGGTTGGATCCACGCTTCCAAAAGCCACCCAATAACCTCCCTTGCGAAAGAGATTAGTGGATGTGAGAAGGTGAATCAAAAAGATGCAAGTGGGTAATCAATCGGACAGAACTTCGTTGCTTGAAATCGCCTCCAATCTCTCCTTTTTGGGTGAGAAAAGTCCCACCTTTTATAGACCCATGGGGTCTCTTTTGAGAGGGAAGCATAAGCGCCATGTGTTGGTCATAGGTGCCATGTGGCGGTCATGTCTTCCCATGAGGGAGGGGAGTCCTCCATGACTTGGGCTTTCATAACTGCCCTTGTGACAGTCCTCTAACGGCCTATTTGCCCACCCACACACGCGTGCGAGGCAGGAGTCATCAACTGACTGTCTTTGGCTGCCACTTGGCGCCATTCTTCTTTTTGCCCGTTAAACCTAGAATTCGTCCTACCCAGGGACGAATTCAGAATTCGTCCCTTGGTGAGACGGATTCCAATTTGAATTCGTCCCAGGGTGGGACGGATTTGGAGTAGGTTGTCCGAAGGTGCCAAATTGCCTTCTGACCTTCCAAAATTGCTATGAAAGTGGTTAGGACCACTGTTTAACCTCTGGGGGCTGCCCTGGGGGCTGTGTTTGTCAAAGCGATCAGTGTTTGTAGTCACATAATCGGATTGGTGCTGTTTTGGTGTCTACAGATGCCCCTTTTTGGGATGCGTTGTGCATGGCGCAGCGCCGAGCAAAAATAGATAACCAAAGCACTAATGATTAGGGTTTCTTGGTAACCTAACCAACTTTTGATGCCCCAAGCATGGAAAGGGCATGCATTCTTGAATCCTTGCTTCTGACGAGCTAAGGAATTTGATTTCAAGTATTAACCTGTTTTGGTGAGGTGTGACTTGAGCTTGGACATTGATCAGTCATGAATAGGCAAAGGGCGCAACCTTTTATCCACGGGGGAACCTTGAGTTCATGCTTCAGGAATGCCAAGCGTTTGATCGCGTTTGATCGATTTGTTGTTATTGCTTGTTTGCTGCCCCAAGCAGGAGCGTGATTGTCTTTGTCAATGATTCTTTGAATGCATGTCATTTTCCTTGATTAGGTGTTTGCTTGTTGATTGGTGACTAAGTGTGACTACCCCCTCAAGCGACGAATCGATGAGGGAATGACCTTCGTGAGAAAAGCGACGAGTCGCTTGACCCAAGATGACTTGTGCAAGGGTGCCTTTAGATGGTTTATCGTTAAGCATGTGCAATTTTTCCAACATTTGGACCTATTTTTGGTGGGTGTTAACCCTTTTGGTGATGCCATAATGGGGTGAAATTGTCGAAAATCCGTCTTCCCATGGAGCGGTCCGGCTAAGGTAGCCTTCTTAGGGAGTAGGAGAGTGACAATTTGCACCCCGACATCGATTTTCTATGCCAAGAGGTTAAGTGCAAGAGCACTTGTGTCCGACAATGCTTATTGCTTTGTTTTTGTGTTGCATTTTTTGTTGTTTTTGAGTGGGCTTTGACCTTTTGTGATGCCATTTGGGGGTGAAATTGTCAAAAATCCGTCTTCCCGTGGAGCGGTCCAGCTATGGTAGCCTTCTTAGGAGAGTAGGATAGTGACAATGTAAACCCCGACATCAATTTTCTATGCCAAGAGGTTAAGTGCAAGAGCACTTGTGTCTGGCAATGTTTATTGCTTTTTTGGTGTTTGTTGTTTGATTTTCTTGTTTTTTTTTAGTGGGCTTTGACCCATTTGTGATGCCATTTGGGGGTGAAATTGTCGAAAATCCATCTTCCCGTGGAGCGGTCCGGCTATGGTAGCCTTCTTAGGGAGTAGGATAGTGACAATGTAAACCCCGACATCAATTTTCTATGCCAAGAGGTTAAGTGCAAGAGCACTTGTGTCCGGCAATGTTTATTGTTTGTTTTGTGTTGCCTTTGTTTGTTGTTGTTTTTGAGTGGGCTTTGACCCATTTGTGATGCCATTTGGGGGTTAAATTGTCAAAAATCCGTCTTCCCGTGGAGCGGTCCGGCTATGGTAGCCTTCTTAGAGAGTAGGATAGTGACAATGTAAACCCCGACATCAATTTTTCTATGCCAAGAGGTTAAGTGCAAGAGCACTTGTGTCTGGAAATGTTTATTGCTTTTTGTTTGTGTTGCATTTTTTTGTTGTTTTGTTGTTTTGATTTTCTTTGATCTTATGCATGATGGTTGATGAATATGGATGTATGCATGTTGATTTATTTTGATGGATGCATATGCTATGATGAATGCAAATGTTTTTGATTTATATGTGATATGCAGAGATGAAATGGATGAATGAGATTTGTGATGTTTGGCTATGGCACCATAGACTGTTTAGAACTCTGTTATTTTGTTTTTAGGCGATTGTTGTGATGCATGACTTTGTATGTATACATGTGGTTTTTCTTTTTTTGTATTTTTTGATGGTATTGTAAGGATGAAAAGTAGCACAGTTGGTTTAGAAATGTAGCTAAGGTTTTCTGAGACTCAGACGGTTTTAACTCACTAGCCATGACTGTACTTTATCTTACAAGACTTTTGAACAAGGTATGAATCGGACTTGTTTTTGACCAAGCTATTTCACATCCCTGTGTGTGCAATTGAGTTCATTTATGTGGTATTTGTCAGGATACCGCCAATGCCAGATGGGCTTTCAACCGAACCTGTATCGAGGATCACCTAATTAGCTCCACTAACTCCTTTGTTGTATTTAGTTAGATTAATCTGCGGTGTTATCCAGGATGCCATAAGCTAGCTCATCCACATGCAAACATTGATCTGTACGCAAGTTAATGTGACAGATATATCGTCATGCGAGAAGTTTACCGCCGGTTACCGATAGGCTATCAACCAAACCGGTATTGAGGCTTGCCTCATGACCTAGTTAGAATGCTTGAGAGTTCCAGGGATTCAAGTTCAACTCCCTTCTTTTCTTCAATTGTATTGGGATACTTGCTCGTTTGTAGTGATAAGATCACTCGTTTATTTTGATTTGTTTTTCTTTTGAGCAAGGGATTGGGGATATGGAGTGATGAAAATCACTATCGTTTGTGCCGTTTGATGTGTGCATTGTAGGATGTCAAATATTTGAGTTTTTGACGTTTTGCAAATTTTTGATGTTTTGCAACTATTGAGAACTAGGGATTCTTAGGGAATTGGGTAGGGAGGATGCTTGTCCTTTTGCCAACTCTCAGCATTCTTGGGGTCATTCGCACATGGGGATGAGCAAGATAACCGTTTCGCTTTTGGTGACTTGGATTACCCTACAGGTTTCATCTTTCGTTCACACAACTTAGGAATTGTTTTATGTGTTTTAATTTGTGTTGGGATGTTACGTAACAAGGTGTATTTCAAGTGTAACTCTACCTTCGTAAAATCTGTCTGACTTGATACATTACATAGCTAAAGAGCAAAATGATGACTGAATCACGAAAACTCTTGATACATTAAAAGACCACTGACTCTAGTGTGGTAAAAAGCAATGCATGGTGTTTTTGTTGTTTTTGTAAAATGGAACAGTGTGGAACAAGATGGACTAGCAGAGCAATTACAGCCTATGGTGCCTTTGACCTGTATGACCACAAATATGCAATGTATGGATGTAATGGTTTGATGCAGCTATGTATTTTTGTATTTTTGATGGATTGATTTTTTTGAATATGAAGATGAGGTGCGAGAAGAGCTCTCTATTGATGAATTTGAGTATGCCTAGAAATGAGATGCAAAATTTTTGTTGTTTTTGATGATTTTTGTTGTTTTTGAATTTTCTTGATTTTTGACCAAGTGATTGTGGAAATCCTTGGAGCATTTTTGGGTTTGACCAAGTGATTGCGATAATCCTTGGAGCTTTTTGGGGTTTGACCAAGTGATTGCGATAATCCTTGGAGCTTTTGGGGTTGACCAAGTGATTGCGATAATCCTTGGAGCTTTTTGGGGTTTGACCAAGTGATTGCGATAATCCTTGGAGCTTTTGGGGTGACCAAGTGATTGCGATAATCCTTGGAGCTTTTGGGGTGACCAAGTGATTGCGATAATCCTTGGAGCTTTTGGGGTGACCAAGTGATTGCGATAATCCTTGGAGCTTTTTGGGTTTGACCAAGTGATTGCGATAATCCTTGGAGCTTTTGGGGTTTGACCAAGTGATTGCGATAATCCTTGGAGCTTTTGGGGTTTGACCAAGTGATTGCGATAATCCTTGGAGCTTTTTGGGGTGACCAAGTGATTGCGATAATCCTTGGAGATTTTTGGGTGACCAAGTGATTGCGATAATCCTTGGAGCTTTTGGGGTGACCAAGTGATTGCGATAATCCTTGGAGCTTTTGGGGTGACCAAGTGATTGCGATAATCCTTGGAGCTTTTGGGGTGACCAAGTGATTGCGATAATCCTTGGAGCTTTTGGGGTGACCAAGTGATTGCGATAATCCTTGGAGCTTTTGGGGTGACCAAGTGATTGCGATAATCCTTGGAGCTTTGGGGTGACCAAGTGATTGCGATAATCCTTGGAGTTTTGGGTGACCAAGTGATTGCGATAATCCTTGGAGCTTTTGGGTTGACCAAGTGATTGCGATAATCCTTGGAGCTTTTGGGGTGACCAAGTGATTGCGATAATCCTTGGAGCTTTTGGGGTGACCAAGTGATTGCGATAATCCTTGGAGCTTTTGGGGTGACCAAGTGATTGCGATAATCCTTGGAGCTTTTGGGGTTGACCAAGTGATTGCGATAATCCTTGGAGCTTTTGGGGTGACCAAGTGATTGCGATAATCCTTGGAGCTTTTGGGGTGACCAAGTGATTGCGATAATCCTTGGAGCTTTTTGGTTTGGATTATGGCTCTTCAAGGGATAGAGGTACCCCCAGCTTGATGGTCTTTGCACTCCGGATCTGGCTCTGGAGGTATGGGCACGAATGGATCGGCCCTATGCATGGATAGGAGGATAGGGTCTGCCCTCGGCACTGATGTTGCTATGGGATCTCTGGGCGGAAGTTGATCTTTGTGTGCCCAAAGTGGTGGATGTAATGCTTGGTCCCACTGCGGTGGGTTAACGCGCCACTCATGCCCTAGTATTATGTTTATCTGTTGACATGCTTCTTCAATTTTTATGGGATGCCGATGCTGTCGCATGTGATTGCTATGGGCTATCTCTGTTTTATCCTCACCTTCGACCAGTGAGTACAGCTCATCAGAATCTGGAGATTCTGAGACATGGAGGACTGCATCATCAGGTAGCCCTATGGTTAAAGGTTGATCCTCTTCGAAAGGAGCCTCATGTAAGTTGGGCCTTGGGAGCTCCAAAATCTTGGTCTCTACCGACTCTAAGTGCTCTAGCGCTTTGCATGTATCGAGGGATTTGAGCTCCTCCTCTTTGGTTGGTTCTTGTTGAGGAACTTGGGGCTTATGGAGGGGTGGCCAGATAGCACCCCCATGCCTTGGTAGGGCTTTTCATCCCGCTCTTATTTTTGTTCAGATTCCTTAGAGGCTTCTTGATGAATTTCTAAGGGTGGCCCATAAACTCGGGTGGGTGTCTGAGGAAGGCACCCATCATTGGTTATAGGAGCAGCCTCCCGCTCATGTCTAGGAGGCGTCGGGGGTGGTGCTTCAGGAATCGGGAGAGTAGCCTCCCGCTCCTATCTAGGAGGTGTTGGGGGTAGCGTTTGATGAGGTCACGATGACCTGTCTTGCCCCCATGGGTTATGCCCCTCAAAATGTTTTGTCTTATGCGTGTGAGGGGTTGGAGTCTTCTCTTGCATAGTGTGTTGGAAGAACTCATCCTTCTGGCGCTGAAGGTGCTCTTTGTTAATATAGATACAGTTCCTCTAAATGTAGTCGCTCTAGCTCAAGTTGCGTGAATCGCATCCGACATGTGATGTGCTTGATAGATTCTAAGATAGTTGGTCTTATCGCCTCATGTCTAGAAGGCCTAGATGCCTCTCCTAGATATCTATCTCGGTCGTAGTGATCCAAGATCTCTATAGGCCGCATCCCTCTGTTGGGGGTAGCAGCATTCCCTCGGGGCTTTGGCCTCAGTGAGTGGTCTTGATAGATAGCAGGTGCGGAGGCGTATTGCTCCCGCACTGTATATTGCTCTCGAGGAAGGTAGGGGTCTTCCTCTTGCTCTCTTTCATAAGTGAAAAAGGGATGGATGGAGTTAGCTCGCCCTGCCTGAGGAGCCTTGTGCTCTGGATTTGTCTTTGTAGTCCTGACAACTAGAGGGGGTGAAGGAGGGATAATGTAATCATGTGGTTCCTCCCGTCGAACCCTATGTTGACCTAGCGCTTCATCGCGCGGTGACCACTCATAGCGAGCATCTAAGGGAGCTCTCCTATGGATGTACCCCTCATGGAAGGGTGTGTGCTGGGTGCTATGCTGAACAGGAGTGCTCCTAGAAGAGGTGCCCCTATAGTCCCTTTCTGTTAAGGTGTGGAGGGGATTGCCTTGTGTGTTAGGTCACCAAGGTGGTATGACCAAATCCTTGGGACTGTAACGGAGATGACTCGTGCCTCCTTGGATATTCCCCATAGCATCCGCCCGTGATTGGGCTTGGCTACGGGTGAGCACCATGACGATGTCTCTCTAAAAACCCTAAAAATTGAAATGAGTCAGATGGGGCCCAAAATTGGTGTGTGCATCCCTCTTATAGTAGATAAGACAAAAATGAAGTTTCAAGTCCTAACTCTAAATACATTAGGAGATATTGACATCCGAACAACTCAAAAAGTGTAAAAAATTGGGCACGCAATTTTAAAACCTAATTTCGGGGCACTAGATGATGGAATTTGGCCCCGAAAACTGACTTTTTTGGGAAAATAGGATTCTAAGGAATTATATTTGTTTAAAATTATCCCAACTAACTCCCTGTAAAATTTCAAGTCAATCGGAGCTACGGTTGAGAAGTTATGGCCCCGACAAGATGCACTAAAATTTAGGAAAAAAAAGTAAAATTTCCTAAATTTCGTTGGATGCTCCCGCATCACTTATGGGCACATTTGGGGTGCTTTTGGGTTGACCAAAGGGTTCATGGACACCTTTGGGGCATTTTGGAGTGACCAAGCGATTACGGGAATCCTTGGAGCTTTTTGGAGAAAATGACAAAATGCGTAGATTTTTATCTTTTGTTTATGATGATTTTTCTTTTTGTTACACTAAGCAGAAATGAACACACACATACACAAACCGTGATTATCTCTTTTAAGGATTAATAGTGTGTCCTAAACTGGTTTAGTGCATTTTGATGTTTTGTTTTGTTTTTGAATGTTTTTGAAGAACGTTTAAATGCATAATGAAGGCTCATATAACTCCCAAAATGGTCGCCCCTTCAATATACCAACCAGGCCGATATACCAACCTCTCTATATACCCGCCCTTACGAGAGGGAGACTATAGGTACGTGAGAGCAGATGGTACGTGGTACGTAGGCGGTACGAAAGGGGGATTGTCCTGTTAATGGCACCTACCATAGAAGACTTATCCTCGCGCGCATGGGAATCACCCCAGCGACACTCGGTCAGCTTTCGTCAGGATTTACGCCTAACAACAGTGACAATCGGGGAAATGGATGCAAAGCTAAGCCAAGGTGGTGATGAACCCACCGTTGGTCTTGCTCAAGGGCTGGGGTCTTACGACCAGCTCCTTGGTTTAATTTACCACGTGATGTGTGTGGGATTCATTTTATTTGAAAAATGAAACATGCAGCAACACTACTTTCTTTAAACAAGAAAAATTTGAAAGAAAACAGAAACAAAAAAATAGAAAGTAACAGGAACGATTATAGAATCCCTTACCTCTTCTCTGCCCGAATCGGTTGTTTTCTGATCTTCGGCTCTGAAAATTTGCAGACAGGAATTCGTCCCTCTGTGAGACGAATTGCAGAACAGAATTCGTCCCTCGCAGAGACGAATTTGAATTCGTCTCAGGGTCAGACGAATTACAGTAAAGAATTCGTCACAGTCAGAGACGAATAACAGTCTGCAACAAAAAAATGTACCTGTCAAGCACAAAACACAAAAATTTGATCAGTTTCTTGATCTTAAAAATAGGGGACTGGGTCCCACCGTGATCGCCACTGAAAGCACGAGATTTCGGGCGAAGGAAACACTAATTGCGATGCATTCAAAATCAAATACGCTTAAGTCCTAGAAATGTAGAATGCATGAAATGAAAGAGACGCATTGAAATGAGATACAAGCAAATGGAGAAAACACAGCCCTTTCATTAAACTCTCTTGATCTCTGTTACAAAGACGCCTCCTCCCTTTTCAGGGGCTAGGAGCGTTAAAAGAATTTGATTACAATCAAGACTTAAGGTTCCTCTTTCCGCGTGCCCACACTTGAGATGGGCGGGCCAAGACGATGCCGTCACTGATGTTGATGAGTCCTTAACCTCTGCTGCTCCTCCTGCGAACAAAGAAACAACAAAGATGTCAGTAGCACCTGCTGCAAATAAGAAGTGTTTGTTCTCTAAAATCGCCAAAAGATGCATGTAAACATTTGTCCAAATCGATAGACAAAATGACTCTAAATGACCTGCAAACTCGACAGAGACCGGGAAACATCACCAGAAGGCCACTGCCATCGAGACAGCCGGCCAATCTGCCTTCACCTGGAATTCGTCCCTGGGCAGGACGAATTCTGACTGCTATTCGTCCCTGGGTGGGACGAATTCTACTGTGTTGGAAAAGCCGAAGTGATCCTGCTCCAATGTCGACTCCCGAGACCTCCAAAACACCTGCAAACAGAGGGGTTATGTAATTGGGGCCATTTTGGGATGACCCAGATGGTCGGATTCTCCCAATTTGGCCTCTATCCTCGGGAATTCGATATCGCCACCTGCAAGTTAGTAGGACAACAAAGCGACAAAAGGCATGATAAAATCTGATCAAAATGTTATGAAATTGAAGCTATGAGTTAACCAAATAGAATAACATAAGATGCAACATGAACAAATAATCTAGAATGCTTTAGAATAAAACTTAGAAAGTGCGGGGGTGCCCAAGTGGGCCTCCCACCGTTGGCACTTGATTTCGACGCCAATCCACTAGGGATGGGCCCAAAACCTCTTAGGATTGGGATGTCTACAAATTGGTGGTGTAAGGTGGTCAAATGTTGGATTTGGGTTGGATCCACGCTTCCAAAAGCCACCCAATAACCTCCCTTGCGAAAGATATTAGTGGATGTGAGAAGGTGAATCAAAAAGATGCAAGTGGGTAATCAATCGGACAACACTTCGTTGCTTGAAATCGCCTCCAATCTCTCTCTTTTGGGTGAGAAAAGTCCCACCTTTTATAGACCCATGGGGTCTCTTTTGAGAGGGAAGCATAAGCGCCATGTGTTGGTCATAGGTGCCATGTGGCGGTCATGTCTTCCCATGAGGGAGGGGAGTCCTCCATGACTTGGGCTTTCATAACTGCCCTTGTGACAGTCCTCTAACGGCCTATTTGCCCACCCACACACGCGTGCGAGGCAGGAGTCATCAACTGACTGTCTTTGGCTGCCACTTGGCGCCATTCTTCTTTTTGCCCGTTAAACCTAGAATTCGTCCTACCCAGGGACGAATTCAGAATTCGTCCCTTGGTGAGACGGATTCCAATTTGAATTCGTCCCAGGGTGGGACGAATTTGGAGTAGGTTGTCCGAAGGTGCCAAATTGCCTTCTGACCTTCCAAAATTGCTATGAAAGTGGTTAGGACCACTGTTTAACCTCTGAGGGCTGCCCTGGGGGCTGTGTTTGTCAAAGCGATCAGTGTTTGTAGTCACATAATCGGATTGGTGTTGTTTTGGTGTCTACACCACCTTCCCTCATTAATGCCACTATCCAAAGGAGGATGTGGTACAAGTGTCTATGTATGGTTTAGCCATTAGAAAATTTTTTTGGATGCCCATTTTACTCCTTTTTTAATATTTTTTTAAAATAGATTTTGTTAATTGAAATTGAGAGGGTTGCCCATTTGATACAATGAGTTCTATAGAATTCTTGGCTTTTAGTCCAGTAATCACATAGGATCCACTCCACATAGTATCAAACTTGGTATGCTTTCCCTGTTTATTCTAGTATTCATCCCATTTGAGTATCAAATCTTGAACTTAACATTGTTGTAGGGTGGTATTTATATCAAACCATTTTTTCACACCTACTTGAAGTTTTCTCAAGTGAACTCTAGATTTTTCCTTTGCTCTTCTAGTTGTAGCAATTCCTCTATTCTTAAGGATATAACATCATGCTCTTGGAGATCAAGTTGGTGGAGTAATAGAAGGGTCAATAATTCAATGGAGATGGGCAATCAAGCCTCCCAACCATAAATATAGGAGAAAGGAAAATAAACCAATCATTTTTTTGAAGTTATTATGTCCACTCATATAACCTGATGAATATGTTGGTACCACAATCTTTAGTTCTTAGTCCTATTCTTGTTAAGATCCTTAAGATATTATTATTTGAATATTTCGCTAGACCATTGCCCTATGGGTAATAATTGGAGGAAATTTTCATATAAATACCATGTTTGAGAGTAAATTTTATTACCTTAGTTCTAATGAATATAGGCACATTGTCCTTTATAATGGTATGTGGTACTCTAGAGAAGGTGACAATCTCCCAAAAAATTGATAATGACCTTTTTGGTAGTCTGTTTGAGTAGGATTACTTATTTCCACCTTGTGAAGTATTCGATGGTGGTGAGGATCCATGAGTGTCCCTCACTAGAAGGTGAGTTAATTTTCCCTATGAAATAAAAATCCCATTGTGAGAAAGGCTAATTAGAGGAAAAATATTTGAGGGGAAATGTGGCATTTCAATTGTTTCAATGAAAAACTTACACATTTTGCATCCTTGCACCCATCTGTGTGCATCATTAAACTTAGTGAGATAGTAGTATTTGACCCTCATTATTTTGACTATCATGGTATGGGATGAATAATATCCATTGAAGAAGCCCTGATGGAAATATTGTAGCAAGAATGCAATTTTCTCTATTTATACACATCTCTAGAGTGTCCCATAAAAATTTCTCTAAAATAGAACCCCTTTAATGAGTGTATAATGAATATTATACATCTGTTATACCCTCATTTTTTAATGACTCAAATTTACTAGATACCAATTACTTTGCATGTAAATTCACCCATTCTTGGACCCAATCCTCACCTTGCTCAAAAATGATCAAACATTCTTCCTCTTATTTTTCTAATTGTTCTACTTCCAATGTTAACCTTTGATAGGGTATTCTACCCTTAATCAACTTGGTAGCTTTGATTTCAACATCATATTCAAATATACAATTGACCCATCTATAAATTTTGTCACTAATTTATCCATTCATGATATAGTATTTAACACTATAGTGGAGAACACTAGTGATTCTTTTGCTATCAAAGAGTATATGACTAAGTTTTTTAGGCTATGCATCAAAGAGTACACTCATCGATCAATAAAACCATAGTGCTCTTCATAATCCTTTAGGATATGGCTAAAGAAGTCAATGAGAGGCTCTTCACCATGTTTATTATTTTAGGTTAATTCCACCATAATTTTGGACTCACCTCCATGAGTGTGGAGGATAAATTCCTTGTCAAATTCTAGATTTGATAATATCAAGGATTCTGCAATGGCTTACTTAATTCTTGAAAGAATATTTTCCTTCTTCAATCCATTTGAAATTATTTCATTCCTTAAAAATTTTGTGATGGGCCTAACAATGGAGGTAGAATCAAAGATAAATCTCTAGAGAAAATTAATATACTTGAGAAAATATTGGATACCTTATGTTGTGGGAGGGATAACCCCAAAATGGCTTTTATTATGTCAACGTCTATAATTATTCCTTCTTTGGATACCACATGACCCAAGAATTTTCCTTGTGGGGTATAGAATATACATTTCGTGGGGTTAAGGAAGATTCCAAACTCTTGAAAATGCTTGAATACCTTTTCCAGGTGTTCCAAATGATCTTCCTTCCTTTTGGAAAACATTATGAGGTCATCTAGATAGATAATGATTATTTTATTGAGAAGGTCATGAAAAACAATATCCATGGCTGTTAGGAATGTTGGCCCAATATTTTATAGGCCAAAAGGAATTCATTGGTAAGTGAAAGTGCCCCACTTGATAATGAATGTTGTCTTATACTAGTCTTCTTTCACCCAAGCTTGGTTATAGCTAGAGAAGCATCTAGAAGTGAGAATCTCTTTGATCCTACTATGGTCTAAAGGATATGGTCCATGGAAGGTAGTGGGTAATTATATTTAAGTGAAGCTCAATTAAGTTCTTTGAAATCAATACATAATTGAATTTCTCTATTATTATTTATAGCCAAGACCAGATTGGACACCTAGGTGGTATGCTTTAATTTGTGGATGATATTTAATTCTAGAAGTTTGATGAGCTCTTACTTCATGAGTAGTTCTATCTAGGGTTTACTAGCATTTACTTCTATATTACAAGTCTAGAACTTGGATCAAACTCTATGGTGTGCTGGATAATATCTTGATCACAACCTTTCAGGTCTTTGTAGCTCCAAGCCATCACTCCCATATATCTCTGGCATAATTCAATTAAATTTTTATTTTCATCATCAATGACAACCTGCACTATTCATAAAAATTTATTGGCTTCAATCTCCAATTCTTGATATTATCTTTGTCTATGATAATGCCTTTCTTGTGTTTGCAACAATCATTAGGGGTGAAGAGGTATTCTAGTGTAATGAGTCCCTTAGGCATTTTATTTCTATTGAGTTGGATAACTTGGTCCTTATATGCTTCATGTATCCCTAGGGTCTATCGCTCAGCAAATTTGACCTCTTGTTGTATGAAATAGATGATGTGCTCATCATCTTCAAACACTTGCCATAAAATATTGTTGTCTAGAACTATCAGTCTAATAATGAATTTAAAGTTCTATTGGTTGTCCCATAATTCTTTAGTTTGGTCGAATTGGGATCCTAGGGAATCATTGTTATATTTATAACATTGAAGTATTCCAATAATTCTCAAACATGATTCCAATAAGATTTCATCATCTGATTTTTTGTTGTGCATAGTGATCTCACTTGTTTTACAATGAGGTCAATATCTATAAATATTTATAACTCCTTTATACTTCTCTTAGAAGCTAACAATAGGCCATGCATGAGGGCTTTATATTCTACCATTTTATTTAAGCATTTGAACTATAGTCAAAAAGTTTAAAGGATCTTTGCTTGAGGTGAAATGAGGTATACATCTACTCCTGCCCTAGATTTTTGCCTTGACCCATAAAAGTAAATATTTTATATTCCAGTAGGGTTTTGTTCTATCATTAGGATTCTAGGGTAGATTGACTTTTTATCTTGTATTATATAGGTGTCTATCACTATTGGTATTGTTACATTATACTGGTCCAGGTATCTTGAATCAACAACTTTGTCATTGCTTAGTTTTCTTAGATTTCCTATGGGATATATCTCTCTAATATTGTATCCCATATCTACTAACTCCTTTGTTATTTGGACATCAAAGCTATTTTTTGTAAGGGTCTTCATTCTTTTATTTATTGCACATATCTTTTATTTCTTTTAGGGATTCTTTTACCTTCTTCATTTATCCCGATATAGTAAGTATATCCCACAATGGCTAGGATATGTGTGCTTATTTAAATGTTCCACCACACTAAAAGGTTATGTTAGCTTATTTTCCATCCTCTTGAGTTTTGGCAATGGTGGTTATGGCCCTTGAGTTTTCTTTACCACCCTCCCATTCATTTGGACATAGGATTGGGATTGATTTTGGTTGTTCAATTGAGTATTTATTCATTTGAGGATGACAAAGAATTCTCCCTCATATCAAATTACTAAGGCTTATTTTTGTGGTTTGATTTTTGGTACCAAGGAATCCTTTGATAGTAGGCTTTGTGCAGTTGGAATCAATGTTTTCACAATATTATTTTGACATCTGGGTGGAGGCATTGGATATGTGGTCTATTAGAGGTATTCATACCTCAAATCATAGGGATCTTGGTAGTAGCACAACCATCTATAAGGGTCACCTATGTAGTTGTTCTAGGATGGGACCATATCTCTTATAGGATTAATGGAAGTTAATTGTATAGGGACCAATATTGGTACTATTTATCTTCCAAGACATTGGAAAGGACTTGATTCTCTACCAAGAGGAGTGTATCTTTGATATCCATTTGGTGGAGGCCAATAATCCTAATTGTTTTGATGAAAATGAGGGAAAGGGTATTAAAATTTAGAAATTTTGTTGACACTTGAGGGATATTATTTTGTTGTTCATGTTCCTCATAATGTTGTGCATTCTCTCCATTTTTTAGGATTATGAGGGTGAGAAGAATTTGGTGGTGACATTAATGGGGAAGGCCACCCAGACACTGAGGTTGGTTGTAAAGTGTTTGGTTGGATAATTGGAGGGGGTAGTATGATGACTGAATATGTAGAAAAATGGGGGTAGGTGGCCTAGGGGCTAGCCTTCCAATCTATATGAGATCCATTTTAGCATAAGTAGCTATCCCATAGGCTATTGGTAATGAGTTACCCCCTAGGTTTTTACCATCTTGGTTATTTTAAAATTGATTGCTTTGAGGTAGTATATGAAATCCATACCTAGTATCGACTAGTTTTCTCTAGGATCCTTTTCTAGGCCTTCTACAATTTTGCATTGAAAGTATGCGTAGCTTCCATATGGACCCTTTTTATGGTATCCAGTTATTCTAATAATGATACCCCATCTATATTTTTTCCAAATCGTTCAATGAGCTAGTTTACAAATTGATCCCAAATGATGATTAAATTTAGGGTGAGAGAGATGCACCAATCCCTTACTTTTCCTTTGAGGGAGGCGGGTGGAATCCTAAGGGTATTTTATTTCTCTCCAATATTGTATAGTGCAAACAAATTGACCATGTCCTAAAGATGTTCTATTGGAGTGATAATATATTATCTAGTAAAATATGACAAGGACTTCACCATGGAAGCTAGAATTTGGTACCATGTAGCCGGTTCTACTAGCGGCTGTTGAGCAAGGTGCAGCAACAGTATTGTCATTGTCGTCAACACAGTCAGATAGATCTGTTGATGCAGTGGACAGGAAGTTCAAAAGCTATTCAGATGCAGAAGACAGGAGTTCAAAGGTTATTCAGAGTATGTACAATGATTTTCCAAGAAGACCGAAGTGGCCCATATGCAAAAGATCAAAAAAAAAAAAACAAGTAAGAAAAGTGTCGCGATATCGCGACATATACAACAGGCAAGAAAAACTGTCACGATTTCGCGACATGTTGGAAGAGAGAGAAAAAGTAGGAAAAACTGTCGCGATTTCGTGACATGTTGGAAGAGAGAGAAAAAGTAAGAAAAACTATCACGATTTCGCGACATGTTGGAAGAGAGAAAAAGAGGAAAAACTGTCATGATTTCGTGACATGTTGGAAGAGAAAAAGGCAAGTGGAAAAACTGTCATGATTTCATGACATGTTGGAAGAGAAAGAGAAAGCAGGAAAAAGTGTCACGATTTCGTGACAAGTTCGAAGAAAGAGAACAAGTAAGAAAAGTGTCACGATTTGTGACATGTCGCATTTTCACGACTAAAATAGGAGAGAGAAAGTAAGTTGGAAAAGTGTCAGATTTTGTGACATGTCGCATTTTCGTGACTAAAATAGGAGAGAGAAAGTAAGTTTGAAAAGTGTCACGATATCGCGACATGTCGCATTTTTGCGACAAAAGAAAGAGAGGAAGCGTACGGAAGCAGAACTATCATGATTTCATGACAAAAGCAGAAAGCAAGACTTCAAGCAGAAGTGTCATGATTTCGTGACAAAAGCAAAGAAGTAAAGTATGAAAGTAGAAGTGTCATGATTTCATGACAAAAGCAGAGAAGAAGACTTCAAAGGCAGAAGTGTCATGATTTCATGACAAAAGCAAAGAAGCTAAGTACGAAAGCAGAAGTGTCATGATTTTATGACAAAAGCTAAGTTGAAGACTACGGAGGCAGAAGTGTCATGATATCATGACAAAAGCAAAGTCGAAGTCTATGGAAGCAGAAGTGTCATGATATCGTGACAAAAGCAAAGACGAAGTATACGGAGGCAAAAATGTCATGATATCATGACAAAAGAAAAGATGAAGTCTATGGAGGCAGAAATGTCATGATATCATGACAAAAGAATAGAGAAAGCGTACGGAGGTGAAAGTGTCATGATATCGCGACATGTTGTATTTTCATGGCAACAACAACAAAAGAAGCTATAGAGGCAAAAATGTCACGATTTCATGATAGGTCATAAATGCGCAAGTCAAGAAGGAGAACCTGATTGAAATGAGAAGTATGACAGTGGACCGACATCACTATGGCGGTTACAGGGTCTATCCAGAATGAAATCATCAAGCGATGGATAAACCGAACATCTTCTTGAGTTGAAGCCGATGAAGACCGATGACAGTCGACTAAAATTAGGGTTTACAGTTGTTATGAAAGCCGACTAAGATTAGGATTTACAACCGACTAAGATTAGGGTTTTCATCATAAAAATATTGTTATAAAAGGAGGGTTGTTTGGAGAATTGAAGTGATGTTGAATGTGTGTGAAATACGATCATTGTGCGTAGAGAGCAAGTCATGTCGAATCGTGCTAAGTGTAAAA
Source organism: Wollemia nobilis (assembly GCA_028583015.1). NCBI lineage: Eukaryota > Viridiplantae > Streptophyta > Pinopsida > Araucariales > Araucariaceae > Wollemia > Wollemia nobilis. Next base: position 4,894,724 of record JAQPPZ010016930.1, on the reverse strand, counting down.
TTTGCAAAGAGAGCAGAGTGCACAAAAGGGAGAAGATGATCGTGAAGTTTGATTGTAATGAAGCAGAGTGTGTGAAGTGATTGCGTAGAGAGAGTAGAGTGCATAGAGAACGCAAAGGTGAAGAAGACTAGTTAGGGTCTTGCAAAAGCAAAGGTATCTTATTGTCAAACTTATAGATTCAAATTGAAGTCCAGGTTGTAGCTTGGCATCAGGGGTTGGTGCTCCTTTCTGTTGGTGTAGATAAATAAGGGGTTGGTGCTCCTTACAGTGGGTGCTGGTAAATTGATTGTAAAGTTGGTGCTTTGCAAAGGCTGGATTTGGATGGTAGTCCAAGCAGTCAATTTTTGAGGAGTAGCCACATTGGTGAACCTCGTTAAATCTTGTGTTGTGTGATGCTCTTTTGTTATACTTGTTGTATCTAGTAATAAGTTTTAATTGCTATGGTATTAAGAGCTATAAATTTAAGTTTAAAGAGCTACACTGATTCACCCCCCCTCTCAGTGTCATTGTAAGACTAACAATTGGTATCAGAGCTAAGTTCCTGTACAAGCTTAACCGGCTAGGGTGATCTTGGAAGTAACACAATGGCAGGTGGTGAAGGCTTCTCATCAAACAAAGCACCATTGTTTGACGGATCTAATTACGCATTCTAGAGAATCGGGATGCAGACATATCTCTGTGCTTTGGGATACGACATCTGGGATTCAGTAGTTAGTGGATACACAATACCCATCACTCCTCCAAAATAGGTCGATGAAAAGAAACTATTTGAAAATAACTCAAAAGCAAAGAATGCTATCATGTGCGGATTAGCAGACAGTGAACTAGTAAAGATCATGAGCTATAAAATGGCAAAAGAAATATGGGACAAACTGAGGAGTATTCATGAAGGAGACGATAAGATCAAGGAGGCCAAGTTACAGACACATCGAGCTCAGTTCGAAGCATTAAATATGAATGACGATGAAAACATTGAGGCATATATGTTGAGAGTTAATGGAATCATTAATGCGATCAGAGGACTCGACGAGGATATCGAAGACTCTACCGTCGTGAAAAAGGTATTAAGATCTCTTCCTCAAAGGTTTGATTCTAAAGTCTCAACGATAGAAGAAGCTAAAAATCTAAATTATTTTAGTATAGATGAGATGTATGGTTCTTTGACTGCATATGAGATGAGGATAGGAAGATCTAAACCCACAGACAGAGAAGCGGCTTTTAAAGCCCTTAAAAATAAAAATGCAAAACAAGAGTCCGAGGAAGAAGAGACATCAGATGAAATGGAAGCAAACTTTGTTAGAAAACTAAAAAGGGGAAAAGGAAAATACAGAGGAAAGCTACCGTTTAAATGTTTCAACTATGGAGGCATTGGGCATTTTGCGACTAAATGTCCACTTAATGAGAAGAACAAAAATGATGAAGGATCGCACCAAGAAAGAAGTGACTGGAAGAAGAAAATGAATTTCAGAAAAGGCAACTTCAAGAAGAAAAGTTTCATCTCCAGGAATGCCAGTTCATCGAAGACAGCTCCGATGAGGATTCTAAAGAGGAAACAGGTGAAGCTCTTTTCATGGCATTTGAAGAAGTAAAATCAGAAAAGGAAGAAGGAGTGAACTCTGAAGTATGTGGTGAAAACCCCGAGGCTGAAGTAGATCTAGAAGGTGAGTTGATCTCTGCACTTGAAGAGTGGAAAATAGAGAGGAAAAAGAATAAGAAAATTTCAAAAAAGCTTGAGGATGCAAACGAAATCATAACCAGTCTAAAAGTACAGATAAAAGAATACAAGAAAATATCTGAAGATCTCGAAGTACAAATTACCATGAAAATAGATTATTGCTGCAAACTAGAAGAAGAGAATGTTGGTTTACGAATGCAGATAGAAGAGATGAATCACAAAATTAGTTGCTATCACAAACGCGAAGAAAGTTCTATGAAGTCTGGATAAGATTATAAATGACCAAAGGCCTGTAGGCATCAAATTTGGTCCGGGTTTCGTCGAAGGAGAATCATCAAATGGATCAAAGGCCAAAAATGTAGAATCCATAAAGAATGAAGATAAGAAACAGGTTGATCAAGGAAAAATGTCTCATGCAAAAGAAAGCAATAATGCCAGGCACGAAAGGAGAATTGACAATGATGGATTCACCAATGTCACACATCAAAGAAGAAGAAGACCTATGGCTCCTACGACAACATGGCAAAGACCATCACCCAGGTTCAATTATCCCTTTTCTGGTTTCTATTTTAAATGCAATGGCTATGGACATAAAATCTCAGACTGCAAATATAATGTAAGACCAAGGAATTTCACCAGTAGAAATGTTTTTTCTCCTTTGATGAATTATACAGTAGAATGTTATAACTGTCATAATTTTGGGCACATTGCAAGAAACTGTAGAAGTACATTTGCATCAAATCAGTTTCAGGGAAGAAAATTTCAACCAAATAGGATGAGACAAAATAGAAAACTTCTCAAAAAACATGCACAAGCTATTGATAAGGGAAAGGCAAAACAAGAGCCCAAAACTACTATCAAAATGGAGTGGAAAGAAAAAGAACGACTTAAGGAAGAAAAGGAATCCTTAATCGTACAAACAACATTTAAAGCACAGAATAAATATGTACCATGGATACTTGATAGTGGATGCTCCAGTCATATGACAGGTGACAAACAAAAATTTGAGAAGTTACAGAAATATGAAGGTGGTTCAAGTAAAGTTTGGAAATAATGATGGAGCTAAGATAGTTGGCAAAGGTTCAGTTAAAATTAGTGATGGAAAAATTAAGTCAGAAGAAGTCTTGTTTGTGGATGGTTTGAAACATAACTTGTTGAGCGTAAGTCAGATTTGTGATAAAGGTCATGAAGTAGTTTTTAAGAAGCAGGGTTGTGAAGTCAAAAAAACAAATAGTGGAAAATTGATAGCAACTGGATCAAGGACATCTGGCAACCTGTACACGCTCTCAGAGACTTCAGAAGGAGCTTGTTTTATTGGACAGGAAGAAGAAAATTGGTTGTGGCACAAGAGACTCGGTCATATCAGTTTTGATAATCTAGTAAAAATCAACTCAAAAAGGGCAGTGAGAGATATTCCCACCATCAACAAACCTACAAACAACATTTGTGCTTCATGCCAAAAGGGGAAGCAAACTAGAGTCACATTCAAAACAAAAGAGTACTACACAAGCAAACCTTTGGAACTAATACACACCGATTTATGTGGACCCATGAGAACACAAAGCATAAATGGTGACAAATATTTTATGTTGTGCATTGATGACTATTCCAGAATGACATGGATATTTTTCTTGAAGCATAAATCAGAAGCTTTTGAAATGTTCAAGACTTTCAAAAACCAAGTTGAGAATGAAATAGGAAAGAGGATCAAATGTTTAAGATCAGATAGAGGAGGAGAATTCATTTTAGAGGAGTTTATAGAGTACTGTGAAAAATACGGTATTAGGAGACAATTTTTAGCAGCCAGGACACCTCAGTAGAATGGAGTGGTAGAAAGAAAGAATAGGACAGTGCAGGAAATGGCACGGACTATGTTGGTTGAAAGCAGAGTAGCAGACAGATTTTGGAAAGAAGCAGTCCATACTGCGGTGTATATCCAAAATAGGTACATGCTGAGAACACATGAAAGCAAAACTCCTTATGAGTTGTGGTTCGGTAAAAGGGCAACAACAAAATACCTCAAAGTTTTTGGCAGCAAGTGCTACATCAAAAGAACTGAAGATAATCTTGGTAAGTTTGAAGATAGAGCGGATGAAGGTATTTTTGTTGGTTATTCATCAAAAAGCAAAGCTTACAAATGCTACAACAAGAGGCTAAAGAAAATTGTGGATAGTGCCGATGTTAAATTTGATGAAGGTAGAGAACGAGTAATTAGCTATGAAAAGAACTACCCAATTTATGAAGAGGTTATTGAAGGAGATGAGGAAAACGAAATGGAAAAGATACAAAAAATTGACTCAGATGATTTAAGTTGTGATTCAAAAGTGGAAGAAAATAAGAAATTCAAAACAGGTAGCTGGCAGAAAAATCATCCTAGAGAGCAAATAATTGGAGACCCCAAAGTTGGTGTTCAGACAAGAAGAAGAGTAGTAAGTAACTACTCTCTATTATCCAACATTGAGCCCAAAAATGTTGCTGACGCAAGCAAAGATGAAAGTTGGATGAAGGCAATAAATGAAGAATTAGATCAGATCGAGAAAAACGAAACTTGGGAATTAGTACCTAGACCTGCAAATAAAAATATAATCGGGACTAAATGGATTTTTTGAAACAAATTGAATGAAGACGGACAGGTAGTCAGAAATAAAGCAAGATTGGTATGTAAGGGTTATGCACAAGTTGAAGGCATTGACTTTGAGGAAACTTTTGCACCATTAGCTAGACTAGAGGCAATTAGAATGTTTCTGGCTTTAGCAGTCTACAAGAATTTCAAAGTTTATCAAATGGATGTGAAATCAGCGTTTTTGAATGGGAAACTTGAAGAAGAGGTTTATATTGAGCAACCAAGATGGTTTCCAACTTGGTGATGATCCCAACTTGGTTTGCAAGTTGAAGAAAGCATTATATGGCTTAAAACAGGCACCCTGAGCATGGTATGCAAGGCTAGACAACTATCTCACTCAACAAGGGTTTAAGAAAGGTATGGTGGATAGTAATTTGTATGTCAAAATAGAAAATGGGCATCTTATTGTTCTTGTTGTATACGTAGATGATATCATATTTGGCAGCAACAAAGATGAGTCGTGTAAAGATTTAGCAAATAAGATGTAGAAAGAATTTGAAATGTCAATGATTGGTGAACTTTCGTATTTCCTCGGGTTGCAAGTTAATCAAAATAAGAAGGGCATATTTATTTCTCAAGTTAAATATGTGAAAGAGATGTTAAAAAAGTTCACAATGGAGGATTGTAAGCCAGTTAGCACTCCCATGACGACAGGTTGCAAGTTGAGCAAGGATGACAAATCTCCACCTATTGATCAAACCATGTACAGATCTATGATTGGGAGCTTACTGTACCTGACAGCTACCAGACCAGATATTTTGTAGGCGGTATGCATGGTAGCACGATTTCAGGCTAATCCCAAGGAGACTCATGTGACAACAGTGAAGAGGATTCTTCGGTACCTCAAGGGTACTATGGAGTATGGGTTATGGTATCCGAAAGGTAAAGACTTCACCCTTATTTCGTATTCAGATGCAGATTGGGCAGGAGGTGTCGATGACAGAAAGAGTACCAGTGGAGGTGCATTCTATCTTGGAGACAGATTGGTCGCGTGGCACAGTAAGAAACAAGAGTCAGTTTCTTTATCGACAGCAGAGGCAGAATATATTGCAGCGACAACATGTTGTACGCAGGTATTGTGGATGAAACAAACCCTGAAAGATCTTGGTATTAGCTTCAGTGAGCCAATATCGGTTAAGTGTGATAACACCGAGTGCCATTAACATCTCCAAGAATCCGGTTATGCATTCACGCACAAAACACATTGCTATCAGGTATCACTTTTTGAAGGAGAAAGTTGCGAAAGGTGAGGTTAAGTTGGATTTTGTTCCAACTACAGAGCAAGTAGGAGATATCTTCACAAAACCATTGCCCAAGGAAGTTTTTGAGTACCTTCGCAATAAATTGGGAGTGGTCACACTTCCCAAGAATTGACTAGCTACAGGGATCACATTCTCGGGGGGAGCATTTAAGTATTTGATTATCTTTTTGCTCATGTTCATGATTTTTGCTAAGTGTAATAAATTTTGCCTGAGAATGTTGTGCATGGACTCGGGGGAGTCTGCAGTAGCCCTTTGGTATTATTGTCAAAGGGGGAGAAGAGTTACAGGAAATTGCACATGTGTTGCCAAAAATTCCAAAGGGGGAGATTGTTGAGCAAGGTGCAACAACAATATTGTCATTGTTGTCAACACAGTCAGATAGATCTATTGATGCAGTGGACAGGAAGTTCAAAAGCTATTCAGATGCAGAAGACAGGAGTTCAAAGGTTATTCAGAGTATGTACAATGATTTTCCAAGAAGACCGAAGTGGCCCATATGCAAAAGATCAAAAAAAAAACAAGTAAGAAAAGTGTCGCGATATCGCGACATATACAATAGGCAAGAAAAACTGTCACGATTTCGCGACATGTTGGAAGAGAGAGAAAAAGTAGAAAAAACTATCACGATTTTGTGACATGTTGGAAGAGAGAGAAAAAGTAGGGAAAACTATCGCGATTTTGTGACATGTTGGAAGAGAAAAAGGCAAGTGGAAAAACTGTCACGATTTCGTGACATGTTGGAAGAGAAAGAGAAAGTAGGAAAAAGTGTCACGATTTCATGACAAGTTCGAAGAAAGAGAACAAGTAAGAAAAGTGTCACGATTTCGTGACATGTCGCATTTTCGTGACTAAAATAGGAGAGAGAAAGTAAGTTGGAAAAGTGTCATGATTTTGTGACATGTCGCATTTTCGTGACTAAAATAGGAGAGAGAAAGTAAGTTTGAAAAGTGTCACGATATCGCGACATGTCGCATTTTCATGACAAAAGAAAGAGAGGAAGCGTACGAAAGCAGAACTATCGCGATTTCATGACAAAAGTAGAAAGCAAGACTTCAGAAGTAGAAGTGTCATGATTTCGTGACAAAAGCAAAGAAGTAAAGTACGAAAGCAGAAGTGTCATGATTTCATGACAAAAGCAGAGAAGAAGACTTCAAAGGCAGAAGTGTCACGATTTCGTGACAAAAGCAAAGAAGCTAAGTACGAAAGCAGAAGTGTCACGATTTCATGACAAAAGCTAAGTTGAAGACTACGGAGGTAGAAGTGTCACGATATCATGACAAAAGCAAAGTCGAAGTCTATGGAAGCAGAAGTGTCACGATATCATGACAAAAGCAAAGACGAAGTATACGGAGGCAAAAATGTCACGATATCATGACAAAAGAAAATACGAAGTCTACGGAGGCAGAAATGTCACGATATCATGACAAAAGAATAGAGAAAGCGTACGGAGGTGAAAGTGTCATGATATCGTGACATGTATTTTCGTGGCAACAACAACAAAAGAAGCTATAGAGGTAAAAATGTCACGATTTCATGATAGGTCATAAATGCGCAAGTCAAGAAGGAGAACCCGATTGAAATGAGAAGTATGATAGTGGACCGACATCACTATGGTGGTTATAGGGTCTATCTAGAATGAAATCATCAAGCGATGGATAAACCGAACATCTTCTTGAGTTGAAGCCGATGAAGACCGATGACAGTCGACTAAAATTAGGGTTTATAGTTGTTATGAAAGCCGACTAAGATTAGGATTTACAACCGACTAAGATTAGGGTTTTCATCATAAAAATATTGTTATAAAAGGAGGGTTGTTTGGAGAATTGAAGTGATGTTGAATGTGTGTGAAATACGGTCATTGTGCATAGAGAGCAAGTCATGTCGAATCATGCTAAGTGCAAAATTTGCAAAGAGAGTAGAGTGCACAAAAGGGAGAAGACGATCATGAAGTTTGATTGTAATGAAGCAGAGTGTGCGAAGTGATTGCGTAGAGAGAGCAGAGTGCATAGAGAATGCAAAGGTGAAGAAGACCAATCAGGGTCTTGCAAAAGCAAAGGTATCTTATTATCAAACTTATAGATTCAAATTGAAGTCTAGGTTGTAGCTTGGCATCAGGGGTTGGTGCTCCTTTCTATTGGTGTAGATAAATAAGGGGTTGGTGCTCCTTTCTATTGGTGCAGATAAATAAGGGGTTGGTGCTCCTTACAGTGGGTGTTGGTAAATTGATTGTAAAGTTGGTGCTTTGCAAAGGCTGGATTTGGATGGTAGTCCAAGCAGTCAATTTTTGAGGAGTAGCCACATTGGTGAACCTCGTTAAATCTTGTGTTGTGTGATGCTCTTTTGTTATACTTGTTGTATCTAGTAATAAGTTTTAATTGCTGCGGTATTAAGAGCTATAAATTTAAGTTTAAAGAGCTACACTGATTCACCCCCCCTCTCAGTGTCATTGTAAGACTAACAGTGGCCATAAATGACCTTTGTTATTCCTTGTGGAGAGCATTATCTAATTTTGATTTACCAAGGCAACCATTATTTTTCATTGATACCTTTGTATGTTGTTGGGACTTAGAGGAGGGAGAAGCAACTAGGGATTTTTTTTTATGACTAATATGATGGTAGGCGTTGTGCTAATGTAAGTATGGACCATTATTTAATTGCCTTGTCTAGGTTCCCTTTTTCTTTATCCAATAGAGTCATTAGGTGTGAGGTTCTACTAGCTAGATAGATATTCCCACCATAAAATTATCCTATGGATGGTGACTCCTTCTAGTTCTTCTTTAGTAGTGGAGTTGCTAGGTGAATCTTTTGAGTGCTTCAACAAGCAAATGACTATGACCTTTACCAAAAAAATGATCTAAATTCTTGATTAGGGGATGGATGTTTTTAGCTCATGTCCCATTGGGATGTACCCTGCATCTCCTTAGGCATCATGACCTCCCATGATTATTATTTTTAGCCCTTTGACCTCCTTTCCAGCAAGTGCATCTAGTGCCATATGCCTTGCATGGGGGGTGCCAATATTGGTAAGTCTAGGAAAGCATGGGATGTGAATCCCACCAAATGACCTCTAATGTTTTTTAATTAATATCAACTACTTAATTCTGGATGTGATACTTGGCACTCATCTTCTTAGTGTTGCACTAACCTACTCCTAACTAATATTTCAAGGAGAAGGAAATATAAAATAAAACATGGAATAATGCAAAAAGTAAATTGTAGAATGGTAAAATATATTTAGCCTATATAAATGTGGTGATGTGCCAAATAAAAGAATGCAATTTATACATTAGCTCACTAATATGAATGAACATATAAACCAAGCAATACAATAGATTGAACATAAATTTGCTCATACAATTATGCAATATGTATAATCAAAAGAGACTCATAGGCTTGTACATGCAGCTAGCCCAAGGCTCGAGTCTAGACTAAGAAAGAAAGTGAAAAAGGGAGAGAGAAAATACCACAAGTCAAATGTCATAAAAATAACAAATCCAAACTCCTATTTTTAGCTCCTAAGACTAATATTTATATTATCCTTACAAAATTTAGAATTCAAAATTCCCTCTCAAAATATGGAGGTAAAGGAAAATACTATGTACATTAATAAATGAGTTTAATAGAGAATTAGTGCTACAAAATATAAAGACTTGTTGGGTTTCACTACCTTTGAGTGTAATACTGACAAACCTATCATTTCAAGACATATTCTGGTAGTTCTAAGTGTTGATCCTTTGTTTTGGTATAATGGATTTTCCCTTTGGTTAATGGTTCAATACTACATAATCTTAGAATACTTTATGGGAGATCTGATTGTTCTGGTGGGGATCAATTTTATGTGGCTTTCATCATCAAACCGTGGTCGTTTCTACAGAACTTGAATGTAGTGGTAGATTCACTATAGACTTCATCTTAACATTAGTATGTAATTCTAATATTATTATGTAATGATCCATTTCCAATGTAGGGATCCCATTCTAATGATATTTTATAATATTTTGTAATGGTATGTGGCACTTGAGGCACCTAGACAAGTGGGACCATTTCATGTAACCATTATAAAGAATGTAACTATTTGTTTGGTAGAATATTCTAGCTTGGGTGGCACTTTGCATGTAAGCCAACTCTTGAGCATTAGATTAGGGTTGCATAAAATGTATCTTTAAAATAAAAGGGACCATAAATGAATGTATATTTTTGCATATTGAATCAAAGTATTGAAGGAGGTTGCCCCTCAAAGAGGCCAATAATTTTGTATTGTGATTTGTGAGATTAATATATATTTCTACATTTACATTTTGTATTGCAATATCTTGTTCTTTCATTAAAAAATACTTTTATTGTAATATTTATGTGGATGCACTTATTTTAATTAGAAGGTTCCTAAAAAGTGGTATCAAAGCACTTTCCAGGGCCATGTTTCACTATGACTAAGATAATTCTTGCTCTGCCATTTCAACTATTAGGTATAAATATCTTATGTTTTAATTTTTTTCTTATTATCTTATTAAAAAATTCAAGCCCTTATTTTTCTCTTTTTAGTTTAATAGATTAAAAACCCTATGTCAGAGGTTTTCAAATATCATGTAAAAGTTATCATTATTGGCTAAGCTATATTGTCCATAAAGCATCTAGTGAAGTGAGGGGTGATCAGGCTCCAATACCCAAGCCTTAGACAACACCTGTATATGGACTTGAGCTCCCACGTATCTTAGGGTATATTAGAAGACACCCCAATATTAGGAGAAAATTTTAGCCCTAGGAATATTTTTGACTATGTATCTATCCATAACGTACCAAGAAAAATACTCAAGAATAGTACCCTCCCTTACTATCAAAGAGGTAGCTAGTGCACTTAAGGGTATGTATGGAATCCTCCATGAGTAGTGGTCTAGAATATTGGTCCAATCATTATTATTTATTGTTGTGGTGTAATAGAGGGCTATGGAGAGTTTTTTTATAAGTGAGTTGAAATATGAAATCAAGTCATAATTAGAAATGTTCAACCCATAGTTTATGATGTAAGCCATATGATTGGCAAGATTAACAAAATAAAAAATTTGATCCAAAGGAGATTATCCAAATTCCCATAGGTGAAACCCACATTTTCTTCTATGTTCACATTGAATAGTGATAATAATTCTTTGTTAATCAAATAATTGACCAGGGAGGAAATAGATGCCCATAGAGCACAATGATTATATTATAATTGTGATGAGAAATATGCTTTGGGGTATAAATGCATACTATAATTTTTTTTTGTTGATGTGGATGAGCCAAAAAACCATTGAATGTTCTAAGGATGAAGAGGATCACCATTAAGACAAACATATATAATATTCATATGTCATAGAAGAATCCCAATAGGAAATTTCAATGGATTCTTTAGAAAGTGTATCAAACTCCCAAACCATAAAGGTGATAGGACCCTTCAAAGGAAAATAGGTCATAACTCTCATTGAATTCAAGAGTACATATAACTTCATTGACCTACGGGTGGTCAAATAAGGGATTTGTTATATTAATACCTATAACTCCTTTGAAGTCATGATTGGCAATGGAGGAACGTTTCCTTGTAAGGAAAAGTGTTAAAATATTAAAATACAAATAGGGGAATATAATATTAAGGCATAAATATTTTTCCTACCCTTTAGTGGGTGTGATGTTGTTTTGGGGGATCAATGGATGAGACTACTAGGTCTTGTATTAATGTATTTCTCTAAATTATGGATGCAATTTAGTTATAAGGGAACAAAATGCACCTTAAGGGGATTTAAGGTGGGGGCTACTCAAATTGTTATGTCTCATAGAATGGAAAAACCCTTTAAAAATTCCAACCATTGTGTTGTGGCCTAACTATTTTATATACAAGACTTAAATAGTGGAGACAATGACCATTCAAAGGAATTACAATTGTTATTACAAAAACATGTCATATTTTTTGAGGAAACCAAAGGACTATCCCATTATCATACTCATGATCATGGAATTAAACTTATTCTAGGTAGTCTTACTCCAAATGTATGCCCTTATAGGTATCCATATGCACAAAATAAAAAAAAATTATAAAATGGTGTAGGGACTTATTGTTGCAAGGGTTATTCAACCTAGTATCAATCCCTATTATTCCCTAGTGTTGTTGGTGTAGAAAAACTATGGGTCTTGGAATTTGTGTGAATACTTTAGAGAATTCAATAAAATTATTGTTAAGATCAAATTTCCCATTTTGAGAAATAATGAGTTGTTATATGAATTGTACGGTGCCAAATATTTCTAAAAACTAGACTTGTGATCAGACTACAATCAAATTATAATAAATGATAATGAAATTCCTAAAACTACTTTTTGAACTCATGAAGGGCATTATGAATTCTTGGTTATGCCATTTAGTTTAACCAATGCACCTTCCACTTTTCAAAGTTTGATGAATTCCATTTTTTGACCATTCAAAAGTTTATTATAGTATTCTTTGATGATATTTTTATTTATAATCACTATTGGGAGGAGCACCTCAAATATTTGGATTAGACTCTATAACTTTTGTCTAAGAATCAACTTTATACCAAGAGGTCAAACTATTATTTTGAGTTGTAAGAAGTGGAGTATTTTGGTCACATTTTCATCAAAGGTGGAGTTAAATTTGATCCTAAAAATATTTAGGTTTTTAAATAATAGCCAAAGCCTCACATCTTCAAGCTACTTCAAGGATTTTTGGGACTCAATTACCCTAAATATATACAAAACTATGGAAAGATAACAACTCCTTTAACAACCATGTTGAAAATAATTATTTTATTTGGTCTGAACAAGTGGAGAAGGATTTAAATGAATTAAAGCAAGCCATGAAAACTACTCCAATATTGGTAATGCCTATTTTTTCTAAACCTTTTGTAATTGAAAGTGATGATTTGAGCAATGGAATTAGGGGAATTTTGATGCAATAGGGAAGGCCACTGGCCTTAACTAGTAAAGCACTTTTAGGCCAAAATTTGAGTAAATCTACTTATGCAAAGGAGATGCTAGATATTTTATATGTTGTTAATCATTGGAGGCCATATCTCATTGGGTATGATTTTTCAATCAAAAATGACCACCAAAGTCTCAAGTACTTCTTGGAAAATTCGGTAGCCACACCTAAATAATAAAAGTGGGTATCTAAAATGATGGGCTATAATTATGACATCACATATAAATAAGAAAAGGAGAATATTGTGGCTCACGCACTATCTTGATAATTTTAAGATCAAAGTATGTTAAATTCTATCTCTTCATCAATACATCAATGGGTTAATCATTTTAAAGAAGAAATGACCAAGGATTTTGGCTGATCAATGAACTTTAAGAAGAGCATAACTCATGTCTTGGATACACTTGGGATGGATAAGACCTGAGATATCATGATCAACTTGTTATTCCTCAAAACTCATAAATTGAAGAATTTATCTTGTAGAAAATTCAGGCTTGACCAACAACTATACATTCCAAGTTTCTAAAAACTTATAAAAGGATCAAGCATACTTTATTTTGGAAGGGAATTAAGGATATTTAAAATTTTATGGCTGAATGTTACAAGTGCCAAATAATGAAAGGAGAAACTATGTGTTCTGTTAGAACCCTTCAACCCTTACCACTTCTAGAACAAGTATGGATAGATATTTCTATGTATTTCATTGAAGGGTTACCCTAAGTGGTGAGGAAAAATAGTTATTATAATGGTAGTGAATTTTCTCACAAAGTATGCTCAATTTTATTCCCTATCATATACCTACACAACATTTATACTAGCCCAAATCATTTTAGACTACATCTTTCACCTTCATGTAATACCCAAATCTATTGTGTCAGACATATATCCTATATTTACTAGTCATTTTTGGAAGGAACTATTTAAGTGGAAAGGAACTCAGATCAACATAAGTTTTGTCTATCACCCTCAGATTGAAGGTCAAACAAAGTTTGTTAATAAATGCATGGAAATATATCTCTATTTCATTACATTTGAACATCCTGTATAGTGGGTGAACTGGTTCTCTTTGGTTGAGTGGTGGTATTGTTGGATTTTAAGATAAATTATATTAGGTTCCAATATCTTTGATCTAGAGTAGACTTAAATATAAGAGCAATCAAAATATAAGTTGGCCAATATAAATAATAATAACATTCAAGATAATATCAAAGAATAACCTTTTCTACTCTTTACATAAGACAAGCCTCACATGTCCTTTGGCTTATCATCTTGACACTTGTATACATGACTCTTTAATCTCTACATGCACTCCTAATACATGACACTTGTGCACTTTATCCTATTACATATTTACAAACTTAATTACATGACACTTGTGCACTTTCTTAGATTACATATTTGCACACTTAATTACATGACACATGTGCACTTTCTCTCATTACACGTTTTCACTCTTACATACATGACATGTGCATATCTTGCACACAGAAACTTACATAAAAGGTAAAATATAAATCACTCTCCTAAAATATAGACTCAAAATCTATTCTAATATTTACATTGTACCATGGGTACCATGGGGGTACATTACCATGTACCAAATAATGTTATATACTGCAATAGGTATAGTGCTTCATATCACACCATGACCAAGGTTACACCCTTTGAAATCAACACCCTCCTAATATATTCTAAAAAGCTGCAAGGCTCACATTGTAGAAACCACTCTCAACCAACATGTCATTGTCCTTTGAAAAATTAAGATGAATCTTGAATTTTCCCAAAATTATATGCATCAACAAGATTATCAACATCATTTTGAGTGTAGGTTTGACGTGGAGGACATGGTTTTTCTCCACTTGCAACACTACAAATAATCATCATTCTAGCTCTATATATGCCAAAAACTAGCTATCAAATACTACAGACCCTGCCAGGTATTATAGTGAATTGGTTCAATAATATACAAATTAGCCCTTTTCACTACATCCAAGCTCCATATAGTCTTTCATGTATCTTCTCTCAAGAATATTATTGGAAACCAGGTGCAAGTTCTATTCACTTTACTGAAGTTGGATGAAGAAGGTTCCATCAGGATCGAGTCTAAATAAATTTTGGATCAAAAATCATGCACCTTTCACAACCATGTCATCATTGAGGTTTTTGTTTAATGGTATGGACTACAACAAAAATATGCCACATGTGAGTCTCTTGTATAGCTATAGTAGCAATTTCCTCATCTTCATATTTGAGGATAATTTTTTTTTAAGGGAAGGGCATGTTAGGACCCCATGTTAGTATGTAATTCTAAAATTATTATGTGATGACCCCTTTCCAATGTGGGGATCCCATTATAATGATATTTTATAATAATTTGTAATGGTATGTGGCACTTGAGGCATATAGAAAAGTGGAGATATTTCATGTAACCGTTATAAAGAATGTAACTATTATTTTGGTAGAAGATTAGCTCAAGTGGCACTTTACATGTAAGCTAAATCTTGAGTGTTAGGTTAGGGTTACATGAAATGTATCTTTAAAATATAAGGGGGTATAAAATGATGTGTATTTTTGCATATTTAATCAAAGTATTTAAGGAGGTTGCCCCCTAAAAGAGACCAACAATTTTATATTGTGATTTGTGAGATTAATATATATTTTTGCATTTACATTTCATATTGTAATATTATGTTCTTTCATGAATTATTGCTTTTATTGCAATATTTATGTGGATGTGCTTATTTTAATTAGAATGTCCTTAATATATCCATATGGTTTTGTCACTTCCTTGAAGACTACCTAGATGAAACCCAATAAAAGGATGCTAGCAAAATTTGAACCGATATTTTACATGAAAAATAAAATTCTACTATAGACATGCCATTGATAGACTTGAAATATCCTTGTATTTGAGTATGAATGTTATTGTCCTATAGAGAAAAATAATTTTCATATGAAGGATTTGGTCCTACAACCTTTGATAATAGATTTCACTTAACTATAATTCTACTAGGTCTATTGCTTTAACAAAATATCTAAAACATTTTCTAAATTTTGAGTTGAGTTACTTAAAGGAAAAATAAGTACACATGTTCTTAAGAATTCTTGTTGGCATGATTTGAACTTGTGTCATTTTACACACAGAAAGTTCCTTTGTTTGTAGGATATTCCTTGACTAAAGAACATTAATAGAGAAGTGGGACAATAGGTGAGTTTCATGAAATGATCATGTTCCCAATGGTTAAAAAAGTATTCAAAGAGTTTCACTTACCAATATTATCCTAGTTGTTGACTAGTATAGTATTCAAAATCCATAGAAATATGCTTTCTTGAGTATTATTCTAGAGTACAAGAAACAACAACATATAAAATTAACATAGGGTGAGTCAAACTCAACATCTCATTTCTAAGCAATTTATTGATTATATGAGACATATATTTATAGAAGAGTGCATGCGAATTGACTACATGGAAAATAATGGAGTTGGTTCTTGGGAAGACAAAATTACACCAAAATTTTTTGAATTTACATGCACAATTTTGGCATAGAAACTTTATATTTTGATTTTTTTTGTAGAAAAAATAAGAATATTTCTTATTTGGTTTTTCTCTTTAAGACATCAAATGAAATACATCTCTTGTATAATTGAAATATGCTACTCTAAACATGTTGTGATACCATGTAAGATTTTACAATATTTTCTAGAATCTTTTAAAAGCATGCACTCACTGCAAATAATATTGTAAAGAAATAAAGGAACAAAATAAGAAATCAAATAGATAAAGAAGATAGATGTAAAGGAAGAGGTAAATGAATGTCGACACCTCATGATATCACACAAATTTATGCAATGGATTAGTGGTTGGGGGAATTTATAGTAGATACCTAATCCTTAATAATAAATACATACCATATTAATTCAAAGTCGACATAATATAATGGATTAAGGTTAAATTAAATTTTACAAGGTTAACCATACTAGTGGTCTAATTGATACCACTAGGGTTGAATACATCAAGTGATACCCATAGGATTGCATCACATTTACCCTTACGCTAACATCAGGAACACCAATGAGCTTACGTCACCACTATTGGTCTTGGCCAATGAGGTCATATTACTAATATTCCAATAGAGACACCATCATCATAAATATCAATGATTACCTTAATCAGATCTACAATTTAATAAGAGAATGAACCTTACTAAATCCATTGTATCACAAGAACAATGATGTAGTGAAAGATTAGTTTTTAGTTTATCATTCTTCTAAATCAATAATTAAATTATTTCTTTCTCACTATCCTACCAATCTCTAATTCACATTATCTTTTCAACTAATAAATTTCCTCAAGGCATTATTTTTTTATGTTTTTTATTTAATGATCTCAACTTTTTATTTTTGAAACTCAAATCAATGTTCATATTTTGTACAATATGAATTCATTTGAATGTTAGAATATTTAATGTGCACTTTTCCTATGCACTTTCATGGGATGCACATGCTTAGGGTTAGGGTTTCCTTCCTACATGTGCATAGTTTAGGGTTAGGTTTTACCTCTCTACAACCTTAATACCCCTTCTTTTGATATATATGCATTATAATCCATGAGAATAATGAGGTCAATGCCCATTATTCAATAGGCTAGAGACATGTATTATTAGCCTTCATGTATTTTCATGTAATATTATATTTTAGTTCTAACATCTAGTATCAAAGATAGAAATTTTCTTGACCTGCGTAAACCCCTGAGGGGGGAATTTCCTCTTTGGAAAATCTCCCCTCCCTATTCCCGTAGTGGTGCCCCCCCATATTTTTTTTATTTCCACAGTTTCTTCATAGATGCAAACATTCTTGAGTATGATCTAAACCTATAGTAATATGTCGATCTGGTTTATCATAAAAGGATATTTGCTTTTGGTTTAATTTTTGTTCTAGGATAATGGGTTTTATTCCCTATATGTTTTCAAGCATGATCCATATATATTTTTTATTTTTAATAAATTTGTATGCACAAGCTTCTAACTGCTATTTTATTCTATGTATAAATAAGTATTATTTGATGTATTAGAGTATCTAAAGTTCTATGAGACCCCTATCATCCTAACTCGGGTTTTAATGGCCCTTTGTATTGAAATAAAAGTAGAGCATTTTGCAATCTATTTTTTATTTTTTATGGTGTTTGATTTATAGACACCTCAATCTCATGTTGTTGTAGTGTGGCCACATGGATATGCATATTTTTTCACCATCTAGTTAGCTTTGCCTTCTTTTGGCCATGCCACCATAGTAGATGGTGTGGCTTCCCAAGCACTAAAGAGACAATTGTAGTTTCAAGTGGGAATTTTTAGCACTTTATTTCTAACCCATAGTGTCAGCCTCTTTGTTCATAAATCTACCACCACTGATAGAGGGACAATAGATCATACATGATAAAAAATATGGAGGTTTTTCGAGGACATTGGTCCAATCTACTCTAACAACATCATTGGTACACATCAGCATCACTAATTTTTTGGGTATCCATAATCAAGATTTTCATTATCGTACTTTCTAGATTTATGTCGTTTAGATCTAATTTGTTATCTATTCATGTTGCAAACACTATTTCATAGGCCTATCATGGCCCTTCCAAAATTAAAGTGATGACTACATTCCTAATGTTTGCATTATGTTCTTCTCATACCCTTTGTTGATGGACCTACACACATAGCAACAAGTTTACTTTCTAGCCATTGGGTACCCAATTTTATCATTGTTGTGTGACATCCACATCAGCTCCCATGGCCCTTGTCTTCCATGCTACCACAAAAAACCTTATGGCCATCCACCATGCTATTCTATGTCCTTCACCTCTATGAGCATCATTGCATATAGGGGCCACAATCCCCTCTGATGCACGCTCATGATGACTCCATGTGAATTCCTATGGAGTCCCATGGTGTTATCGAGATAGGTGTCCATGTTGCCCCCATGGATACTCATATACTTTGGACATGTCTACCCATATTTATACCCAATGGATATGTTGTGGTAGGTCCTCATTTTATTCTACTTGAAATCCACCACATGTGGTACCATTTTCCATGGTTGCAATTGGTGAACACTATTCATATGCAACATTTTTTTAATTGGAGGTATTTTATTTAGTGTGAAAGAGAGGATTTGTTTTCTTCAAAAGGGGGGGAAATTTGTAAAAGAGGGAAAAATATCTTTAATAAGGCCATAGAGATCATAAGGGAGACCACTTTATTTATTGTATGAGACTTACTTTTATAAAGTGGAGGGGGACCGCTTTATTTTTTAGTTGTATGGGGTTTGAATTTGTTTCCCATGAAAAATGGAGTGTGGCAAATTTAAATTGACCAAATTTAAATGGAATATTCCTTGATACCAGGAATATTCTTATTTTTAAATTGTAAAGGGACTATTTTTCTTCCAGATAGCCTTGTTGTTTTTCTCTCTTTTTGGGGCTCCATTCAGATTTGACTATAGCCTTATATATATATTTTGAAAAGATGTTTTCAAGCCAAACACATTGTTTATGTGCATTTTTAGTTTTGAGACTATTTCATATGCTTGTTTTCATCTAAAAGTTTTTATTATGGAGTGCACTTTTGATTGAACCTGACACTCCTTATCACACTATAAGTGAACCTAGTACCTAGTGATCTTATCTATAGCACTTGGTGATTGTAGCAACTAGTTATCTATACATTTTGATAGGTTGAGAAGGTTACCATAAGGAAACTTTCCATAAAGTTACTAGGGGCTACAAAATCTCGACACCCTAGAACTCCTTCGAAGACTATAGAGACATTGACACTTTGGATCTCATCACATTCTAAATGCTATAGACAAAGACACTTAAAAAGTGTCTTCTTTCATCCTCCAATTTGAGTTGTCTATGGATCATCATTTCTTATCATTTTTGTAATTTGGAATGCATTTTCGGTAGTATCGAACACTCCCAAATGACTCAAATTACTATATAAAGGTGCATTTTCAATAGATACTAACACCTTCTAGACATGTTTCACCATACGAGGGGATCATACGCATGGTGAACCTTATAAGTAGTGACCTATTTTGAGTACTTAGAGGCTTACCCAGAGGCAATAGACGTAGAGGCTGACCCAAAGGTAATAAACATAGAGGAGGAGGCTAACCCTTAGGTAATATAACTAGATATCTAGAGGCTAACCCAGAGGTAACAAACCTAAACATAGAGGCTGAACCTAAGGCATAAAACCTAGAGATGGATTTTTCTAGAGTAACAAAATCGAGAGCCAAGAGCCAAAGAGCAATAACCTAGACATTATCCCAAAAATGTATAAGAGGAATGTTAGGATTATTACAATATCTAAGGTGTGATCCACTTGGTCATTATTTTATTTTATAATATTGTCTATATTATAGGCTCATATACCTGTAAATATATACCCATTTTCATATAGATAAAAATTGTTGGTATATAGACTCAGGGGTTTCTAAACACGTGACATGTAGGTAGGATTGGTTGACCAATATGTAACCTTACCATAACCAGTTCATTAATTTTGGATATGTGTATGATGTTCCCATTGAAGGTGTAGGATATGCACCACTTTATTTACACGATGGGAATAATGAGAGATCCACTTTGAGGATAGATAATGTTGGAGAATACATATCCAAAAAAAAATTTAGCTTTTGTAAGCATCATGGGATAAGGAGGTAATTCACAACTCCTTATACCCATTAGAAAAATGGAGTATATAAAATGATGAATTAGACCATCATAAATAGAGTAAAATCTATGCTAGTTGTTGTTGCATTGCCAACCATATTTTGGGGAGAAGTTGTTCTTACTATTGCATACTTGACCAATAGGTCCTATACTAAGACTTTGCATAACATAAAACCAGAGGAATTATGGAGTGGAAGGATGCCTTATGTGGGCCATTTTAGAGTCTTTGGATGTGATGCCTATGAACACATTCCTTATTATAAATGAATGAAATTTGATGTCAAGAGCAAAAAATACATATTTTTTATCTATAGTGAAAGTGCCAAAGCCTATAAGTTGCGTGGTCCTATTTACAAAAAAATTATCTCTATGGATGTTACCTTCAATGAGTATCCCTCACCAAGTCCTCATATGACCCCTTCATTTCAATAAACTTAGGACATAGGTGCTCCCTTGGCACCCACTCCCTCATCTAATCCTTCCTCTTCCATCATAAGTCAAATACTTCCTCAACATGAGGATCTCCCCACTCATGATCCATGTCCTCCTTCCCCTACTACTCATAATACCTCTAATGATACTACCACATCATCAAATACTTTACCTAATTGGGTCCAATATACCATCACTACACCAAAAATATCTTTAACGGTGGCTAAAATAAGATGATTTATTACGATGGTAAAAAATTGCACTAATAGTTCCTAAGAGGATGGTTTAAAACCACCCTCTTAAGGTAACCACCCTCTTAGATTCACCCTAAGAGGGTGGTTTAAAACCACCCTATTATCCCTAAGAGGGCGGTTTAAAACTGCCATCTTAGGATGACCCTAAGATGACGGTCTAAAATCATCATTTTAGGGTGACCTAAGAGGATGGTTTTAAACCATCCTCTTAGGGATAAAAGGGAAATTTAGGCAACCCTAAGAAGGTTTTTTAAAACTACCCTCTTATGGTCTCACCGAAAAAATATATATAAAGACCGTAGGAAAATAAAATCATTTATTTATTATATTTTACTAAAATGGGGTGGAGTAGTGCACAACACATAAAATGGAAGGAAAATGGGAAATGCAAAGCATTTATTTATTCTATTTTGATAAAATGGGGTGGAGCAGTGCATAACACAAGATGGGGGGAGGGAAGTGCTAGTCGATTCTTTCTCTTTCTTGCTTAGTGAAAGGAGCTTTTAAGTGGTAAGCACTATTCATGCTTTAGAATCTGGTTATCTTTCATCACAATTTGTTATTCGAGTTTCCAAGGCTTCCCAAAAATTTTATTTCCAAATATTTTCTCCTATTTGCCCATGTTGGTTTTGGTCTGTTTGTTATCCATTTCTAGGGGAACTTATTGGTGGGTTTCAAGCTTTAATATTTATTTTCATTGCAATGATTGTAATATGCCTTTGCCTTTGTATCTTATTTGTCTACCTAATTATGTTTTGTGGAGATGCTAACCCTTGAATTTTTTGTTGTTGGTATTTTGTGTCTCTACAATGGGGATATATTGCCCCCCTTATCAAGCCTATTAGAAATAGAGTATATTACATTATTTGGGTCATGTAAATGTACCTTCCTTGGTACATACTTAGGACATTAGGTTACTTTAGGGGGAATTTATCTAGTTATTTAATGCAATGTAATAAATGCAAAAGTGTTAATGTGCAATCTGTAATGTGCAAAGTTTCCACTTGTATAACTAGGTAAAATGTTGGCCAAGGAACTTATCTTCCTATATAAAGACCAAAGATGTAGAAGATAGATATCAAAATAATTGTATCATAGTCAGTGTATGGTAGATAGGTAGTAGGGTAGTGTGTGTGTGAGCTATAAGCTCAAAGATCATTTATGGAGTAGTATATTATATCATGGAGTGTCCATTTACTCCATATCTACTATTGTAATCTTTTTTGTCATTTCTATTTATAGCATATTTTAGTCATCTCGTAGATTTATTTTATTTATTTCTACATATTTTGATTGCTATCTCCTATTGTATGTGGCATAAAAATGTAATAGTGCTATCATAGCTTCGGTATATCAATCCACAACATGTCTATAGGTAAACCATCATTATTATTGGCTCTGAGTTTTTTGAGAACCTGATGCGCCATTGGACCAGTCACTTTCAAAATTTCTCATAAGATTCTAGGTGGTAGAATTAGGAAGAGTTGCAAGTGAGGACTGAAATATTAGTTTTAGAAATACTAACACTGTAGAAGAGAGGAAGAACAAAGATGAATCTAGGAGGAGATTGGAGATTGGTGATCTCCATTGGAGATTGAAATTTGTAGAGTGTAGAAGAAGAAAAGGCCATAGTAGCCTCACTACTAATTCAAGAGACTCTAAAGAATATTATAAAATAGTATTGGAGGTTGGTGATATCCATAAAATATTGCAGACAATAGATTGAAGAAATCTGCCTGAAGAAACCCTTATAAGGTCTAGTTACAAAACTTCTAGTTTTGGAATATTGGAGGTTGGTGATCTCCATTAAAGCCTAAATATTGCAAAAATGAATAAGGAATAATAATATCATGTTATATATTCTCAAAATAATATATTTTAGATATTGGAGAGGAATATCACATTACCATCACTTCCACAATAGAAGGTTGAAGAAAAGGTCTCACTTGGAAGACCAAAGAAGCTACGATATTGAAGACCTTAGAGAGGTATTAAGGAGAAATAAGGAGTAGGCTTGGTGAGCCTCATTAAAGGAGTTCCTAGGAGAACTCATCAAATAAATTTACCACCAAGGAGAAGTTCCTGATAAAGGAAGTTTATGGGACAATTTTTGCCATCCGACAACAAGCCCAAGGGAGAAGGATTTGACAAGAATTTTTTCAAATCTCAAAGGATATTGGTAAAGACCTAAAGAATTTTAGATTATTGAGAATAAGGCCTATATTAAAGTCAGAATTTTATAAGGTGATTGAACGAGAAAGGATCCAAACATTACTACAAATCCTCAAAAGTTTGAAGATTACCTTTGAAGGCTAGAAGGCTCATTAAGATATAGGGGTTTGTAGAATCTTCAGCAGAACACTCAAGGATTTTTGAAGAAAAAATAAGCTACAATTTGGGGGAATTCCCTACAAAATTTTTGAGTTTCAAGGACAACATTTCAGTGCCGAAATTGACTACAAAAGAGGCATTAATCAGGGTAGCATTACTAGCTGCAATACAGACTTTAGAAGTTACAAAGTCCATCTTGAAGGTTAATCAAGTCATCTACTATAGTTTAAGGGCAACAAGTTAGAGGGGTTTTGGAGCTGCAAAAATGGTACTTAGAGAGGTATTTTGGACAGCCAAGTAGAGTTGCAAGTTCATCCAATTAAAGGTAGCAATAAGGTGAATATAATCACCTAGCAATCCTTCATCTATAGAGATCATTAAGGTAAGCAAATTTGGTGCAAATAGGTTCATTAATTGAAATTTAATTTGGGTTATTATCCATTTACATTAAGAACCATTTTAGTTATTTAAAATTTACAAAGAGAATGTTGCATATTATAGTCTTCAAAGGGAGTGCAGAAGGAAGTTACTTTTAAGGTTTATACCTGCACATTAAAATAGGAGTTAGAATAACATATTTCTATTATAAAGATCAACAAAGAAGACTACATTAAGCTATAGATATCATAATACATTTAGGAAAAATTAATAGTGCATGATTTAAGGTTCATTTGAAGGAGTAATAAGGTGAGATCAATATTGCACTATACTAGTTGTTCTTAAAGAATTTTAAGGTGCACTACGTATTTTAAGTTACAGTGAAAATTAGAGCATATTTCGAGTTACTAAGGATTTTTTAACAGGATAAATAAGGATAAACTATTATTGCACTATATTAGCTATTCAAATTTCATTGAGGATTTTTAAGATGAACATTAGTGCAAAGTTAAACCTCTAAGATAGCTGCATAGTTAAGAAATTGGATTCATTTGTTCTAAAATTATCCATGTTAGAGTTTAGTGTTGTCTAATAAGAAAGGCAACAATACATTTATCTCATGGATTAGAGAAAGTTATCACCATATCTAAGAAGCAAAGGAATAGATTCAAAAATCTATCTTTATTTATCCTCAATCTATACAGTGAGGAGCTGCCATATCAAAGGAGAAGAGTAGCATAAAAAAGGAGATAAGGAACTCTCAAAACTTTGGTAAAAAATAAAGTATCTTATTTATGTTACATTGATTCACCATATCCCTCCTAAGGAGGAAAAATTATAGAGTGTCTCAATACACTAAGGTAGCGAGTATCATACATCCACAATTGGTTGAATCGTTGAAGACAAATGGTGTAAAATTTTGGTAGAGAAGGTGATCCAATCCAGGGTGTATAAGCATCATTTTTGGGTGTCTAGATATACCATCTTCAGTACCTTATCTAGCTCCTATGATCACATTAAATTGCAGCACAAGCACCTATATAAAGATAAAGACAAGGGCAACAAATAGTAAGTAGTATAACAAAGAAGAAAATGAAGGTGAAATACCTATTTGCACTTACTACTTGATTTCATTAAATTTTAAAGGGAGGTATAAGGAAACATAGAATTCTAAGGTTAAAATAATTGGAGTAGATATAACCTTAGAGAAAGAAATCAAATCAAAAGTGCATAATATTAAGGATTAATTCAATGAGAATTATATTTGCAAATAATTAAGTAGGAGAAACAAGGGTTTCTACTTTAGACACTTCAAAATTATATTGCAAATATTATTAATTTATAATATTCTAAAATTAGGGAGTTATAAGGTATACTACATCAAACATAAATAATTGAAATTAATAAATATTAGATATTAAAAGGATATAAAAGGAAATTCATTATTTAAAGGAGTTGGAATTATATACTTACACTTGTGTCAAAATCATATTAAAGGGATAAAATAAATTCAACCATAGAACTTAAAATTAAGTGTATAGTTCATTAGGAGAGATAAGGTGAAGTAGGAGTTGATTATTGTTATTTACAAAACATTACAAAATCAACCCAAAAGATGAACTATTACTAAAAATCACTAGGGAGACATAAGGAATCTTACAAAACCTAAGTCTAGAAAAGTTTTATCAAATTCGTGCACATACTCTAAACTATGGAGATATAAGGTAGACTACAAGGATCTTCATGACAAAAAATAAATTCATCCTTATAGAATCTCAAGTACTTAAAGGTTGAAATTACGACTCATGGAAAAACAAAGTGAGGGAAATTTTAATAGTTGAGAAGATTTTGGAAATTATCAAAGGAATAACTACTAAATCTAATTTAGGTGATACAAATATTCAAAATTTTAAAGAGAGTGATGCAAAAGCATTAATGATAATAACTTTTAACATCATAGATGAAATACAACCTTACATCAGTTTAGCAGGAACATCTATAGAAGCTTGCAAAACCCTAGAAAAAATATTTGAAGGAAAAAATAAAGCTACTATCCTAAATCTTCAAACTCAATTGCATTCCTTGAAAATGAACAAAATGTAGAACTATTCCTAAGGAAAGGGATAGATATTAAAGGAAATTTATTAACCTTAGGATACGAGGTTAAAGATAAATTTCTTGTTCAAGTAACCATGAGAGATCTTCCAGACAACTACAAACATCTAGTTACATCTTTACAAGTTCTAAGTAAATATATATCATTCGATGAGCTAGTTAACATTATTCAATAATATGAGGTGGAAAATATAGTGAAGGATTGAAATGACTAAAAATGCATTGATTTCAAAAGATACTCCACATAGAAATATTGCATCATCCTCAAAAGGATGAAGACCATGGAATAATAGATATTGCCATGTATGCAGGAGAAAAGGTCATAACACTAATTACTATAGATCCAATCCTAGAAACTAGAATCAGAGAAATAAAAAAAACTATGGAAGCCAACCAAACAGGACATTCCAACCAAGATAGTATCAAGCTTAAAATAATCCTTATCAGCAACAGTTTCAATGACCATACAATTATCCTTAATTAGAATATCGAGAAGGAAATCAAAAGGGACACTTAGCTCAAAGGGTTCAATAAATTGAAGAACTAGAATATCCTATAGAATATCATGAAGTCAAAGATCTTACATCAAGAATATAATTTTATGAAAACACTAACTACTTTGCTTGAACAGGACACAAATAACAAAGAAGGAGAATTCAAACTATAGTACTAGATATAAGATCCATATTGAATACAGAAGTTTTAAATATCCAAATAATGTAATACATAGGGGTGTTAGACTATATTACATCATTTAGGTCATGTAAATATACCACCTTTGGTACATAACTAGAGTAGGAGTTTACTTTAGAGTAAAATAAGTTAGTTACTTCAAGTATTGCAATAAATGCACAATTGTCAAATGTGCAAGTTGTAAATGTACAAGGAGTCCACTTGTACATCAGATAGATAGGTAGAGTAAGGTGGAAAAGAATCTATATTCTTATATAAATACCTCATATCAGGTGTTTTATAAGAGCAACATATGTAGTAGTAAATATAGAGTATGTGGTAGTGGTACATTGTAGCCCTTACATGTTCTTTCATGGAGTGTTCATGTCTCCATTATATAGCATTGTACTATTTTCATCACATTCATTAATGGCATATTTTTGAGTTATTTATAAATGTTCATCTTATTATTTTCCTGCATATTATTGTACCATTAGTTTATAGTTATCTCAAATTAGTTATCTTGCATCTTGTGATTGTATTCTCTATACTACCGTGCATCAATAGCTAACAGTTTACTATTTGATTTATACAAAGGATTGGAGTAGTAAGGAACAAGTTATAATTTATGAAAGCTTGAAATTGATTTATATTTTTTCACATTGATTGAATAATGCTACTAGAGATACAAGGTTTATGAATGAAAAAAATTAATGGAAATTTTCTTATTGCTATTTGAAAAGCTTTATAAAGAATTTGAAGATATGGGAAATTATTTTGAAGTTTTGTATTTTGACTATTTGAGTTTGCAAAAGAATTTGAAATATTTGCAAATTGATAATTTTGGAGAAATAAGGAGTTCAACATCAAATTAGGAATACAAAACTTGCAAATATCATAGAATTTCTAAATTTCTTATTTGGGAGTTATAAGGAATTCAACACCAACATAGGTTTGGAAAATTTAGAATTGAGAAATTATATTATTGAAATTTGGGAGATAAAAGGAATTCAAACTAGAGATTTGAAAGAATATAAATCTTTATCAAAATTATTGATTGTTATTCATATATTGGGAGAAATAAGATATTTGTCTTGAAGAATAGAAATTGAAGATTATATTAATATTGTCATCCAAACATTAGGAAATACAATATATACTAAAAAATTTGAAGAATTAAAAGTTAGTATATGATCATATACTCAAATTCAACTCAAAAGTTAGAAGTTGAAAAGATTTCATCAAAGTTGATTAATATATTCAAAATATTCAAGATTTGGAGATATAAGGTTATAACATAAGAGACTTTGTATTTCATCTAAAAAACTAGGGAGACATAAGGTAGTCAACCTCAAAGGATAGAAATTTGAAAGATTCATTATTCAAAGTTAAAAGAATCATGGATGAAATAGTGAAGAATGTATTTAATGAAAATGATAAATAACTACTTCATGAACTGGAGTTTTATTCACAAAAATACTTTTGATGGATACAAATATTTGCCTACTAGTTTAAAATAAAGATTTGCTTTATTTCTCAATGAAGCAAAATAAGAGAATTTTATGGCATTGATTGGTTATCTTCATGAAGTACTTTTCAAGACTTGGTGGAATGCTCAAAATATAGTTATGCTTTCTTCATAAGAATGTTTGATGATATATCTATCATTAATTATTTTTGAATTCTTTCAAAGGATGAAACAAAAGAAAGATGAACATACTAGCAATGAAGTATTGAATTTAGGTCAATACTATTATGATGATGCACTAACTCACCACATTGAAGATGCATCCCTAGTAAAAGTGTAGGAATGAAAAAGGAAAAGAAACAAGAATTTAGATTAAGAAAGCAAAAATGAATATTGAATCTAGGGTTATGCATAGTGGCGAATATTCACCAATTGGGTGAATATTCAGATTTTTAAAATTAGAAATTGGTGAAAATGGGGACCCTAGATGTCGGCCCATTCACCCAAAATTTTTGGGATAAAATTTTTTAAGGGTCGGTTCACCACGTGATTATAATAATATTACGGATTTTTTTAAATATTCACCAACACTCCCACCTAAATCAAGGACCCTTTTCACCTTAAAATTATAAAATTTTTAAATTATCCTACCAAATTTGCCAATTATACCAGTATATATAATTAACATGCCAGTGATACTTTTTCATGTAAAACATACAAACTATTAGAAAATCGAGCACCAGCAGTGAAAAATAAAACCTTCCAACAATAGAAAAGAAACTGAAACACTCGATTTGTTGCAAAATTCCATCAAGCTTCGGTCGTGTGCAAAAACTAGTTGATCCACTACAACTTCTACTTTGACTAGAAACCATACCCATATCTGCACCTGGACATGGTCGGACCTTGTTTTGCACCCGAATGACCTTCGAACCTTGTTTTCAACCAAACATTATCGGATCCTGATTTTCACCTAGACATTGTTGGTGCCTGATTTTCACCTAGAGTAGGCTAGAGCCTATTTTACAACTAAACCGTCCATCAGAGTCTGATTTTCACCCATACTATGTCAAACCTTATTGTTCACCTAGACCAAGTAGGGAATTTTTTTCCACCTGAACCATGTCATTCCTTGATTTCAACCCGAATTGAGCTAGTCCTTGATTTCCACTTGAATTGATAAATACCCACTTTGGGACCTCCCTTTGCGCCTGAATAGGGGCCAAACCAAGCTTTCCTTTCAGATTAGGGATCGTGCGTTATTTGTAAAAAATAAAGGTACAAAATTTTACCTCTCTAAATTATTTTTAGATAATATGATTTGAAGTAGTTGTTATAGTAGTAACATGTGTTTTTTCGTTATAAAATTGCAAGTTTATTTTTTGTTGTTTTCCTCTATTTTCCCCTCTTTTCCTCTATTCCACATTTGAGTGTTTTGATGCATTTCTTAGCTACCGTGGTTTTCCATTTCTCTTAAGACATTGTGAATCTGTGATCCTCAGTTTTCTTATTTTTTGAGAGAATATGAGTTCAAGCAATTGTAGTAATAAGATTTTTTTTTTTGTCATCTAATTGTAGGTTTTTCATTTAGTGTTTTTCTATCATTTATTGACAATAGGTCAATGCTCTGTTTCCCATTGTTTCTCCTATTTTGCCTTGTTTCGCATGTGAGTGTTTTGATGGATTCTTCAGCTACTTGTCCTTCTCTTAAGGAAATGTAAATAAGTAAATGCTCTGTTTCTCTAAAGACATTGTGATTCTCTGCTTCTCTTAATACACTTTAATTCTCTGTTTCTCCTATTTTTAGAGAATATGAGTTCAAGGAGAATATATTTTCCCCTATTCTCCTCGGTTCGATGAGTGACTATTTTCATGGATTTTTTAGCTAGTTGAACTTCCCTCATGACATTGTCATCCTCTATCTATTCCACTAATACTATAATCTGATATTTTTCCACATTTGTATCTCTAATTATATTTTATATATATTATATTTTTTCTTAAAATGATTTGAATTTGTATATTGATTATTTTTGTGCTCTTATTAGTTACAAGTGCTATATCTAAAAAATAGAGTAGTGACACGCACTGAAAAAATCATGCTAAAGCCTACTTGTAAACTGGTATGTATTTTCTACCAACCAACCATCTGTTTATTGTAGTTACATTATTATCTTGAGGCCTCATAGTAGTAAGATCTCTTCAACATTTTATAAATTTTCTAAAATGAAAAATAGTTTCTTTACAAGTGAAATGGCTCCTACTGGCGATGGAAAGAAGGGAGGCAAATCTTCTGTTGAAAAGAGTATCCTCAAATATTTTAGCCATATATCGAAATCCAACGAGCCATCGACATCTATGCAAATTGAAGGTACAAATGATTTTAAATATTTCTTTCTTCCTAAAATTATTTTAAATATTACTTTCTTCCTAAAATAGTTAATTTTTAGTATGTGCCTCTGGCCATATTGGATGATGATATGAATATTTTTTTTTTTGTTAAATTTTTTTTGTTAAATCCAAAAATGATAAAGAATATTATTGTATGCAAAATACCCTATTGACCCTAACATGCCTCCACTTGAAGATATCCCTCACAAAGAGATGCCTTTTAATGAAAATTCTCTTAACAATGACATCCAACAAACACCTGAAGATATTTCTCAAAATGACATGCTAGTTGAAAATGAAAGCGATAAAACAAATACAATACAAACTTCTAGGGAATCTTCAAGCAAAACTACTAAAAAGAGAAAGGGATCTAACTGGGCTATTGGAAGGTCATTTCAGGTTGAATGGGCATCAAAATTTCCCTTTATAGAGCCTATCCTTATTGAGGATAACAAAGTCGATCTAAAACTATGTAGATGCAAAATTTGTAGTTGGAAACTAGGTAAGGATCATAGGCTGCAAAATAAGATAGATACAATAGAAAAACATTGTGGTAAAGCTTATGTAAAAGTTATAGGAAGTGATGGTAAAATTAATAAAGAAGTTAGGTGGAAGGATGCATCAGAATGTATGCATGTTAGATATGCAATAGAATATGATAATCACTTGAAGCTACAACAATATCTTGTTGAGAGAGGTGGAACAATTGAAGCCCAATTTCATAAAATTCATAAGATCACTTTAGCTTCAAAAAGTTTGCAGTTTGTTGTTGTATATAGTATTCTAAAAAAGGGTAGACCCATGTCCGATTTTATTGATTATAAGCACCTATTTCAACTAGTTGATGTGCAAAACCTTCCTAGTTCCCATTGGTCAGATCGAAGTGGTTGGGAAATGGTAAAATGTCTATCATTAGTTGAGAAGGAGGACCTGAGGGAGAAAGTAAAACTTGCCAAATTCATTTCACTTTCAATTGATGAGGTGATGGTTATGGACAACACATCTTGGATTTGCATGCATGTGTACACATTACAAAATCATGTAAGGTAACCTAGTTTACTAGGATTACATAAGATGGTGAAAAGTTTGAATGCAGAAAACATCTACAATGTTGTTGTAACTAGTTTAAAAGATATTGCATGAATGAATGATATAGACATAGCCAAAAATTTAATATGCGTTGGAGTTGATGGTGCTGCTATAATGCAAGGACATAGGAATGGTCTTTGTGTTCGACTCTAGACATCAGTTACCCCATATATGATACCCATTCATTGCATGGCTCATAGAGTGAATCTTGCATATAAAATCATGAGCACTTTTGAAAATGTTGCGAGAGTGGAAGACCTCATTCATGAAATACATGCTTATTTTTCTTGCAGTCCAAAAAGGTTTGCAGAGTTTCGATAGTTTGCTCTAGGAGTTATAGAAGGAAAAAAATTGTTAAAATATGTGGATACAAGGTGGATTTCTTTGTATGAACCTACATGCAAATTTTTTATAGAATATCAATCATTAATGGGGTTTACGTACACAAATCGTAGGGCAGTTGATAAGGCAAAATATTTGCTATTTCATTTGACTAACTTGGAAACCCTTTTAACATTATGTGGTATTCTTCCAATGTTACAAGAAATGAATAGATTGATTAAACTTGCACAAGAAAGATCCATCTATATTGTTGATTTCATGAGGATGAGAAAACATATATGTATGATTATTGATAGGTTATATGTGTCCAAAGGAAATTTTATAGATCCCTTGTTTGATAGTTGGAATACATTGACAAACGTGAATGATCCAAAAAGCTTTTTGAAGTTTGACATCAATGATCATCTTTGTATTAATGTTCATGGAAAGATGATACCTCTTTATTGTTTTGAAAGGTAGTCAAGTATAGTTACAGATGATGTTGAACAAGTTCCTGTAACACACAATAGATTTGAAGTTGTTTTACACAATACTAAGACAAAATTGTTAAAAATAGTAGAATCATTGACAAGTGAGATAAGAGATCGGTTTCAAAGAGATGAGTTGCTTGAGGCCATGGGTGTGGTTAACCCTCTATTTTGGGGTCCTTGTATTGAATTCAAATCTACACATGAGTTGTTTATTAAATATATGTGCATACTTACTAAGCATTTCAGTAAAACTATGGAAGTCAATGGTGTTGAAATCAAAGGTATACTCAACAAAGAACTTTTAACACAACAGTCATCGCATTTTGGAATGACAATGGTTGATCAAACATATTTTTTGAGTAACATCCATGAGACTGGTTCCATTGCACGTTTGTGGCAAAAATTGTATCCAAGTAGTGTCTTACAAGGTGCGATTAGTGAATACTTTTGTTTATATGAATTATGTCAAACAATGATTTTGGGATCTATGGAAGATGAGAGAGTTTTCAATGCACTATCTTTTGTTAAATCTAAGCTACACAATAGGCTGGACAAAAATTTAGAAAATTATTTGAGAATTTATGTGTCATCGTATCAGTTGGACAAATTTCCCTATGATAGAGCATTGGCATACTAGAAATCCTTGGCATCTAGAAGGGGTACCATGAATACGAATGATAAGGAAGATAATGATGCTTGCAGTGATCAGATGGTGGAGACACAAATATCCACTATGCATAATAGTGATTTTGGACAAGTTGAGAAGTGTTTGTTTCAGCTACCTGAATTGTAATTTTTCCATGATTTCACAACATTGATAAACATGAATTCATTTGATAGTATATTTCACAAATATTGTTTCAAATTTATTAGATTTCACAATATTGTTTCATAATATTGATAAATTTGAATTCAATGATAAATTTTTTGTTTTTGAAATGGTTTTAACTACTTTCATATAATAGTATTGTTAATGTATGAATATTGTTAATGTTTTTGAAATGGTTTTAATTGCTTTCATATAATGATAAATGTATGAGTATTCTTACTTTGTTTTAATAGTGATTCTGGACAAGTTGAGAAGTGTTTGTTTTAGCTATTAAATTTTAATTTTTCAATGATTTCACAACATTGATAAACATGAATTCATTTGATAATTTTTTAATGTATGAATATTACTGTATTGCCAGAGTTCTTATGTTGCTTAATATAGTAATATTTCTTTGTTGTTTGAGATTAATATAGTATATATAATTGTATCATCATAAACTAAAAAAGCAACAAAATATTATAAACAGAAACAACCATTAAATGAAAGAGGACACAAAATTAGTAAATATCTTTTTCATAGATTGATTCAAAATATATTACATGGTATTAAATTGTTGACTGAAATACAACAAAATATGTAGTCAACTTGTAAACATTTCATCCTAATCCTGAGATTGGGGGTTTGCTATCCTAGGATTCTCCTAGAGTTGCCTCTTCCTTTGCTTTTTCTCCTTCATGTACACCATGTGCTGGTAGTGCTCCAGATCTGATTAGACCTTCTTCTACTTTGTTAAAATTTCCCAACAATGCAGCTTCCTCTTGGGTAGGATCTTCAAGCACTGTTAAAAGAGGATTTTTCTCCTTCGCCTCCATTAGCACGAGATCCGGATCTATGTTAAGTTTCTCCTTGATATATCTTCTTAAAATGTTATTATCCCTAACTTTCACTTGCATTGTCTTCTTCATTATTATTGTAGTTTGTAAAAATTTCTTTGCAACCTCTATATTAACTTGCATGCTCTAAACTTGTAATTTCAAATTTTCAAAATTTGACTGCAAAAGAAAAAGAAAACATAAGTTAGTAGAGTTATATGATAAAATTTAAAGAAAACATATGCAACTAAATTCTCACCTCGACCACATCTCTTGCAGCCTCAACGACTTCAACTTTTTTCTTATTAGAAGCCCATTGGTTATAGTATGCTTGGGCTTCAACATTGATGTTCTCAATTCTACTCAACATAATGGTTAAAACTTCATCATCGGATGAAATCCTAGACTTCATTGATCCTGATGTGGCCTGATTTAGTAGACCACTAAGCTTCTCTAGTTCATTCTCAACCAGAGAAAAAATTGACTCCCTTCTAGAATTTTTTTATAATGGGTATTTATTTCCTTTATAAGGACTTTCACCCAAATTTCCCACTCCTTCATAACTTTTAAATCTTGAAGCACCCTATCTTGGATGGTTGCTTCAATACCATCACACATTGAATATTTTACATCAAAATTAACTTTCTCATCCTCGGTTTGAGGATGAGAGTGGGTTTCCCTAGCAGAAGGTGATAATGTTTGCTCAACTGAAGGGGTTGTTGTTTGTTGTGCTTCTGTATGTGGATCTTGAAGCACATCTATCGCCTGAAAGCCATAAATGTTGCCCTACAACAAATAATCTTCATCAAGTAGAATTTGATCTAATCCCACCGTTGATAATGATACCTCTGGTATGGAACTTGTGTTAAATGAAAAAGAGAGGAAATTCCCCTACGATCTCGGTTGAAGAAGTGTTTTTCCCTTCCATGGGCCATATTGACCTGGCCTCTCATTTTTTGCACCTATGGTTGCTGTCATGGTGGTGGTGGCCTCATGATATGTTGGTCCTAGCTTCTCACCGATCATTCTTGAGAGCCACCTGAAAATAGTTAAATAAGAACTTGCCAAAATTATTAAAAAAGAGAAATACAAAAATATATGTTAATTTCAAGTAAAGAGACAATGATTTACCTAACGATGATTGGATCTCATGTACAATAGTGCGGATGGGGGTGGTGCATAATTCTGAAAACATATGAAAATATTTAATAAAAATTATTATAATTTTATGTAACAAATATACAGATAAAATATCGAAAGAGAAACTTACCTGTAGGAGGTTTGATCTGACTCGATTCATATTGCACATTTTGTGCAAATATAGGTGGAAGAGAAGAAGACCCAGGAGAAGGAGCCTATCGTGTACGTTTTTGTGGCCTCACCATTGGTGATGATTCTGATGCATTGTCTTCAGAATCACCACATGCCTCATGCATGTGATCCCTTACGCTAACATCCTATTTTTTCTTTTTTATCGCTACCTTACTCTGCATTTAGGTGCAAATAAAAATTAAAAAATGAAAATAGAGCTAAAATATATATAAAAATGGTTGTGAAACATGGACTTACCCTCAACTCCTCTGGTGTCATACCCATGCTCAGTAGTGTTGGATGCACTATAGTTGGTACATCAATATTTTTAAATCATGAAAACTTTCATAAAAAAGAGCTAATATAAAATTAATAGTGGCCACCATGGTGACTTTGTTCATCTGGATGTCATGCAACTTTGTTCTGATGCGATTTGAAATGTACGTGCACTAGTCAAACTTCATGCATTGAAGGTAGTGAATGATATATGCCAATGCCTATAACAAAAGTTCTGTTCTTCCATGCAAAATCAGTCTTGCTTGGAAGAACTCAATAATGGCCTTCAAATCTAGATTTTCAATAGAGTTGTTTGTTAACCCTCTTTTCGACTTAGTCATGGAAGTTGCACAAAAAAAATTAGATGGCAAATAAAAAATTTTAAATTTTGAACAATAATAGAATCAATTGATGAGAATTATACCTTCCACCAATTTTGATGGGAGATCGTATTTCTCCTCCAAGTACTCTTTATCATGTTGAGATAGAGAGAACTTTGAAGTCATGATAGGAAAACCCTTGTGTGAAAGATCTATCAATCTCTTGATGTTAGTAGGTGTGATTGTGAAAGATAGTTATTTATTTTGAACTATCAAATTCACTATTGCATGGTCATGGTCGTAACCATCAATGATAGTTTGTAGAATATGCTTGTCTATCTTGAAATGGGGTATTGAAAGCAAGGGCTGCAAACCTGCATCAGCTAGCCATGAAATGTCATAACTAGGGGTGGTTGATAAATCTGACATGGCGGTACAAGAAGCATTCTTGAACACTATATTTCCAGTGGTAGTAGTGGTGGTAGCGGTGGCCATTGTTCATTGTTAAAGTAGGAGAAATTCGATTTGAAAGGGTGTGGGGTAACGATCGATCGAGGAGGGTTCGATCTGGTCGAGTGCAATCATAGAAATGAAACCAAAAAATGACTGTCGATGTCTATTTATAGATAGAAATGACTACATGTGGACACATGGTAGCATGTCATTCGACATGCAATGAGGCTGACCGATGGCATGACACATGGTAGAGTAAACATTGGTCTAGTGATAGACCTTGTTTTCCACTCGATCCATTAGCTAAACCTTGTTTTTCACCCGATCCATTAGTCGAACCTTGTTTTTCACCCGGTCCATTAGTCGGACCTTGTTTTTCACCCATTTCATTAGTCGGACCTCTTTTTTCACCCGGTCTATTAACCAAACCTTGTTTATCATCCGATCCATTAGCCAAACCTTATTTTTCACCTGGTCTATTAGTCAAATATTTTTTTACCCGATCTATTAGCCAAACCTTGTTTTTCACCCGGTGTATTAGCCAAACCTTAATTTTCACCCTATCTATTAGTTGAAACTTGTTATGCACATGATCCATTAGCCAAAACTTATTTTTCACCTGGTCCATTAGATAGACCCTGTTATGCACCCAATATGATAGTTAAACCTTGATTTCACCTAATTCGATAGCCAAACCTTGATTTCACCCGATCCGTTAGTTGGACCTTGTTTTTCACCCATCCTAATCTTGTTTTTAGTCTATGGAGTCTTAATCTAATCTTGTGGAAATAAGAATAAATTTTAGAAAGAAAAATACCAAACTAAGTTAACCAATATCACTATGCTTTCAATAAGAAATTAGGAATAAATAATTTAAACTAAGCTCACACTAAATAGAAATAAATTTGTAGATTTCTATTGAAATTAGTTATATTAATCTATTCAAACACTAATCTATTTATCCTCGTTTTCAATGCCCACCCCCCCCCCCTTTTCCCCTTTGCTAGCTCTGTTGAAAAGGATTTCTAACTCAATAAGAGGATAAGCTCCTAGAAACTCTTAAATATTCTTAAAAACACTCCATATAGAACATTCTCAAGCATAGCGATAAAATACATAGTAACTCTAAACACTCATCAATTCAAAATAAAATTATAATTTTACTATTAACCTCCTAAATGTCACATATGCCATTATTTATAATTTAACAATTTACAATGAGCTACTAACTAATGGAGAATGAACAATACATTTGAGATGTGAACTAAAAATAATAGACAAACACTATTTTAACTACAATCCAAACAAAGCCGATGAATATCATTCCTATTTGTCTACATATCTAATAATGGGTGATACATTATGTTGGTACAAGAAGATGTTATAGAACTTGATAGCTAATTCTAAATGTCTGAATATCATTCCTATTTGTCTATATTTTGATAAAATTTGGGAACCACCCTACAGATGGGGCAATTATGCTTACCCTTCTCAAACCACTTGAAAATACAATCGGTATGGATATGTGTTCAATATGACAAGGCATACCTATCACTAATGCTCCTGCATGGAATTCTTCTAAGAAAATAGTGCACTACAGGACTTCCTCTAAATATTTCAGAGACTTCCCTGATTCTTCCATATTATCTAGCAACATCCAATAAAAAAATTCCCCATTAATGATTGGGAGACCATTAAACCCTAGATGCAAAATCCCCATGAAATCTAGAAATAAATCATTAAACCCTAGCACAAAGGGCTACATCATGAGATGCCCATTTACTTAAACGAATCTTTACCCTTCAAATTTTCTGCCTAAAAGCTAAGCTAAATCAAACATCGCATAGAAACAACATGCCCTTTAACACCAAATTTACCTTTTTCTTGTCCAATTTGCAGTAGGGCAATCAACTGTGGCACCTCTCCCTTTTCCAGAAGCACACTCCCAGGTCGTCCACACTCCTAGGTCATCCACACTCCCAAGTCATCCACACTCCCAGGTCATCCACGCTCCCAAGTCATCCACGCTCCCAAGTCATCCACGCTCCCAACTGGTTTGTGTTTGTTTGGTATTTTTTGGAAGGTTTGTTTTTTAGATTTTTATCTTTATTGTTGTGTTTATTTTTTATTTATATTTTGAGGCTATACCTTTTTCCCACCTGGTCTGATATCGAACCATTTTTCCACCTGGATCATCGCTCGATGGTGTTTTCCACTCAGTTCAAAGTTGGGTGATTTTTTCCACCCGATATGAGGTTGTACCATGGTTTCCTCCCAGTCTGAGATTGAACCGTGTTTTCCACCCAGTCTGAATTCAGATCGTGGTACGACCAAAATTGTCAAATTCACCAAGGTTTTACAATTTTTAGTGAAAAATAAGGTAATTCATCATTTTATCCTACATGAAGTTGGCCAGGATTCGCTAGGGTTTTGAAACGGATTCACCAATTTTTTACAAGTATATTTTAGGTCTAATCCCTTATGCATAACCCTACCTGAATCAAAAGAAGATACTTATTTGAATAATCCAAGATAAAAATCAAAGGTGTATTACTGTGATGACTTGCTAACACAATTCTTAGAAGGATAATAATCAATGAAGATACAAAAGCAAAGAAATAAAAAGAAGAATAGAAGGAATCACATCAGAAAGGTTAAATGGGAACCATTTTGTGCAAGTTTAGTAATTGATCATAAATATATAGATTTAATACAGAATATGAAGATCCATATTGAACAATAAAGTCTTCAATAACCAAATAATGTAATATAAGTGGGTGTTAGAGTAAATTACATTATTTAAAACATGTTAATGTACCACCTTGGGTACATATTTAGATTAGGATAGTGTCTTAGATTAGAGTGTGAGTATTTACTTTATACAATGTAATAAATGCACAAGTATTAATAGAGTGTGCAAAGTATTTTGCTAATGTAAATCTGCATAATAGTCCATGTGCACAATAGTCCATAGAGTAGGAAGATGAAGATTCTCAAGAAGAGTGAAGGTCAAGAGTGCTCCATATGAAGAGTCACATTCCATTATATATGTCTATGTGTGTGTGAGAGAGAGATATAATGTAGAGTGAGAGTGTGTGGACATATGGTGTATTGGAGATCTTTATTGTTTATGAGAATACTATTTTTTTTTAAGCGAAAAATCCCTTGCGGGGCCGCCTTGGTCTAATATACCACGAACAGGGGGTTCTACACCGTTAAAGTCACCTGGGGGTCGCACCCAGCCCTGCCCACACCAACATTATAAGTTGGATTTTGGGTACCCAATTCAGCTTTTTGGTATGGTGGAGATTCGAACATGGGACCTCCCTTGGAGGATTTCCCTCTCCTCTCCAAATCACCTACAACACCTGGGTGATGAGAATACTATTTTTATGAGAATTTATTAGTGGCTATTTTATGAGTTTATGCAGAATTTATTTATGAGTTTTATATGTTTAGAACATTATCATTATCTTATATTTCATCCTACAAATTTATTTTAGATCTTCTGGTTATTTTACTTTAAGTTTATAGCATCAAAAGCTAATAGATCCGAGTGATTACCATAGGAAACTAGAGGACTATGATCAATTGCAGATAAATAACACTTATATTCTTATTATTTGGTGCCTAGTGAATGCTCAAAAGTTACTTCATAGTGACTTACTGAGACCCATAGACATGAGGATGCATAGTAGAGGATATTTTTAGGATGGTTTGGATGTCATCTAAAGTATTTACAATGGAATCAATCATCCTTTCTTGATTGTTAAGATAGGAATGCAAACCAACATCAATAATAGCAAAAATTGGATTACCAATCAAAGGGATTGATATGGTTTGTAAGTTGAAGCTATGGAATTCATAGAGGAGGGTGCTTAAATAGGCACCAAGACTCCTCAAACTGATTACAAACATGGTAAGGCATGAACGATGAGGTGCATTCACAATATCCTTGCCAAAAAGTGATCCATGTGGTTTTTGAGAGCTTCACCTAAATCATGCTAATTGGCTAGCCTAATGTACCAACATTAGCAAACCACTAACTAATCCTAGTCTATGTGAGTCAAAAGGGGCTACACATAAATTACAATCCAATATCCCATGTGAGCCAAGGAGTCACACATTAATTACATGGATGTGGCAAGTGTTCCTCATCATTCCTCACCATCATAGAAGCATTGGAACCAATGGTTTTAAAAAATTAGGCAAGTCATGGGTATCTGATGGTGATATATCTATTTAGCCTAGTGTGGAAGCTAGCCATGGTATATGACAAGGTAGTAAGTAAAAGAACCTTGTTGAGTATGATGAGTCTTCATGTTGAATACTCTATCTATATCAAGCAAAAGCTGGAAGTTAGGTACCATATTTGTTGGATGGTTGATTATGGGATCAGTCTCCAAAGTGGAATCATGGCTTGAGAAGATCCATATTGATGATATTATGAATACAAAAATAAATCAAGGAGTCACACATTAATTACATGGATGTGATAAGTGTTCCTCATAATTCCTTGCCACCATAGAAGTATTGGATCCAATGCTTTCAACAAATTAGGCAATTCATGGGGCATCTATTGGTGATATATCCATCGAGCCTAGTGTGGAAGCTAGCCATGGTAGATGACAAAGTATTAAGTAGAATAAACTTGTCGAGTATGATGAGATTTCATGTTTAATACTCTATATATATCAAGCAAAATATGGAAATTAGGTACCACATTTGTTGGATGGTTGATGATGGGATTAGTCTCCAAAGTGGAATCATGGCTTGAGAAGATCCATATTTATGATATTATGAATACAAAAATAAGCCAAGGAGTCACACATTAATTACATGTATGTGACAAGTTTTCCTCATAATTCCTCACCACCATAGAAGCA
The DNA here is from genome assembly GCA_028583015.1 of Wollemia nobilis. Classification (NCBI taxonomy): domain Eukaryota; kingdom Viridiplantae; phylum Streptophyta; class Pinopsida; order Araucariales; family Araucariaceae; genus Wollemia; species Wollemia nobilis. The sequence goes on along the minus strand of JAQPPZ010016930.1, from coordinate 4,853,634 downwards.
TTGGATACAATGATTTTAATCAATTAAGCAAGTTCTGGGGAATCTTATGGTGATATATCCATCAAGCCTAGTTTGGAAGTTAGCCATGGTAGATGACAAGGTATTAAGTAGAAGAACATTGTTGAGTATGATGAGTCCTCATGTTGAATACTCTATTTGTATCAAGTGAAAATTAGAAGTTAGGTACCATATTTATTAGATGGTTGATAATGGGATCAGTTTCCAAAGTGGAATCCTGGCTTGAGAAGATCCATATTGATGATATTATGAATACAAAAATAAGCCAAAATATCCAAGCAAAAGGTATTCTTAGATGAAAAATATGATGTTTATAAATGGTCTATTGTGAATGTTGTTGAGTCTTATATGAAATAAGAACCTATCTATCTAAATAATTATAATAGGAAGAGCAATAGTAGTAGTAGGAGGTACAGTAGGATAAGAAGTTGGTGATGAAGGAGGAATTGGATTTATATAAGGAGAATATGGTGCAGTTTGTGTTGGTGTATCCTATGGCATGCTAAAGATTAATACAATATTTTGTGGCTGAGTGGAGTATATCAAAAGTGTGGTATTATTAATACATTCAATAAGAAATGTTTTATTCTCATGATGCAATGTGTATGTATTTTTAAAATTATCATACTAAGCCCTCTTGTCATGATAGATCTTGCCAAGAATTATACCACAATAATCCATCGAAGTCACACCATAAGCAACTCTATCCACAAAATATGGGCCAAGTACAAAGTGAAAGCACGAGATTCCGGGCAAAAGAAACACTAATTATGCAACATAATACGAAATGTAATGCTTTAATCCTATGCACAAAAACGAAGAAAGGAGACAATTTGAAAATGAAAGAAAAGATGTAAAGAAATCACAGCCCTCTTTATTCAAATATCTTATCCTCGGTTACATAGACATCTCCTCCCTTTTTGGGGGCTAGGAGCGTTAAATTTGTCTTTGTTACAATGTGTGACTTAGTCTTCCTCCTTCCGCGTGCCCACGATTGCAATGGGTGGGCCAAGATGATGCCGTCACTGATGTCGATGAGTTCTTAACCTCCGTTGCTTCTCTTGCGAACAAAGAAACAACCAAGATGTCAGTAGCATCTGCCGCAAATGAAAAAGT